>OY728135.1:1455269814-1460269814 GCA_963277665.1 Viscum album | reverse complement strand
AATTGATGATACCCTGAACGAAGATCAATCTTGGAAAAGTATTGAGCTCTGCATATTTGGTCAAATAAGTCATCAATGCGTGGGAGAGGATATTTTTTTTTGATAGTGATCTTGTTAAGTTCTCGATAATCAATGTAGAGTCTCATTAATCCATCTTTCTTCTTAACAAATAGAACAGGTTCTCCCCAAGGTGACACACTAGGGAATATGAATACCTTATCAAGATTCTCTTGGAGTTACTTCTTCAATTCCTGCAACTCAATAGGGGCCATTCTATAAGGTGTCTTTGAAATAGGCAAAGCACCCGGTATGAGTTCTATTGAAAACTCAACTTCAAGATTTGGTGGAAGACTAGGAAATTCCTCCGGAAAGACATCATCAAACTCCCATACAATGGGCATATTATTAATCGTGAGTTTCTCACCAACCATTTGAGATAAATAACCTTATTTCAGTGGAATCGAGACCCATAATATGGAAGAAATTTCCACTGGAAGGTTATGTTCATCCTTGCTTCGATAGACGATCATAGATTGATCTGGAATATGAAATGTGACTTCCCTTATTTGGAAATTGATATGAGCTCCATATAAAGAAATCCAATCCATTCCAATAATCACATCAAATTCCACTATAGAAAGGATCACAAGATTTACAGGAAGTACTTTCCCACAAACTTTAATCGGGGAAGAATTATAAACTTTTGATGCAACTGTTGTGCCATTAGGTGTTGTCACAACTAACTCAACATCTAATTGTTGAGGTAATACGGGGATACACTTAGAAAAATATTCCCAAATAAAAGAGTGTGTGGATCCAAAATCAAATAAAACATTTTCTACTTTAGAGTGGATGGTAAGTGTACCTTTCACCACATCGTTATCGTACTCCACATCACTGATAGAAATTGCATGTGACTTTCCTTTGCCTTTAGCCTTAAGATTTTGTTGATGTCGATCATCATCAACTAACCTTGCATTAGGGAAATTATTGGCATAATTCCCCATCTCCTTTCTTTTTAATCATTGAAGTGTAGTAGGTTCATTATGTGTGTCCCTTCCTTTGTTTGCATCATTATACATCTTCTTCCCATCATTGCGGCATTAAAATGCCCGATGACCTTCCTTTCCACATTTGAAACATTTACTTGTCCCTTTAAGAAAACTCCCTTCATATTTCTTTCCACACTTTGAGCATAAGGGAAATATCATATTCTTTTCAGTGTTCTCTTTAGATTTTCCTTTGAATTCATTTTCCTATTCTTATCAAACCTATATGACTGATGGGTTACTCCAATCTCCATCTCATCTTTGAGAGCACATCAAACGATTTCCTCATAGCTATTGAAGTCCCTTATGGCTATGGCCCTTAGAAGACTTGGTTTTAAGCCACTAAAGAATCGATCGATCTTACTCTCATATTGGAAAATAATACTGGATGCATATATTGCATGTCTTGTAAAATTTGATTCATAGGTACCAACAGAATCATCATCATTTTGCTTCAGTTCAAGAAACTCTTTCTCCATCTTTGTTCGGAGAATACGAGGGAAGTACTTATTGAAAAATATATTATTGAACTCGTCCCATTACATGGACTCAATTTCATCCCTTTTCCTTGTATTCTTAATAAGATTCCACTATTGATCATCATCTCCTTCCAAATGATACACTGCTAGGATGACTTTATCATGTTCAGAACATTGAAGAACTGAAAATATCTTTTCAGTAGTACTAATCCATTGTTCAGCAACAAATGAATCAGTAGACCCCCTGAAACAAGGTGGACGCTGCATCATGAAGGATTCAACAAGAATTTTGTTCCTTCCTTTGCTCTTTTGGAAGTCCTGCATGATTCATAGCTTGAGAAAGTTATGTGAGCATGGATACAAGATTTTTCATTCCAGCTCCCATAATGTTTGGTTGCTCAGGGGGACAATCATTGCATTGCCCGTCGCATTCCGCATTAACACGGTTCCTTCAGGTTCCAGCCATTGACTAAAACCAAGAAGAATAGTGTGAGAAACACTAATTATAATAGGAAAACCACATAATAAAGAATAAAATTTCACACTTAAGGTCTTATCCTAGGTTATTCATGGTCATTTCTAGAACACTAAGATTGTGTTCTATGCTTAAAATTATCCTTAGGGTTCTTACTAAGGATTTCACATCCTAGTTTCTAATGGTTGACTATACCTTTCCTCTGATACCAACTGTAGAGACCTGAATCTTGACATACATAGACATTACATTACTTTTTCAGAATACATAGTACATAACAAAAACAGACACACAAAGACCGTAATAGTTTAGTGTCTTTGGAAACATGGAACATATTCTTCTAATCATGGTGAAAGATCTTCAACATGTCCCATAAAGATCTTCCCATTTTTGTTTCCTTACCTAAAATCATTCTTTTAATCATGGGGGAAAAGAAAACATAAAATGGGGTGAGCGCAAATGCTCAGTAAGGGTAAACAAAATAAATATCAATCACATCAAAATAAGAACATAACATTTTTGAAATCTTACCCTACAAAAGAGGTTATAATTTCATAACATGGGATAAATCATGGTAGTGAAATGTAATCCCAATAATCATAACATAAAACATGAAACTTTGTGGCATGCACACATAATCATATAGAATCATTTTTTATTAGTCAAGACTCATTTCCAAGACTATCTTAGTGGACAAAGTCCATTTCTAAACCGAGTTCACTTCTTGTTTCAGTCCTATTTCAATGAACCGGTTTATCCTGTTGTTCCAGCCATGTCTATCTCATGAGATATAAAATCTTTACCCAATGCATTGGAGGGAGATATAGGTTCCACCCATCTCATAATGATACCATTCTTATGTGTTCAACAAAATCATAAATTGTACGTCATTGCATAACCCTTGTAATGAAAATGTGATTCTTAAACAACATGACATCATAAAACAATTCGTATAAGATAAAGGAATTCATAAAAATAATTCCATCCCAACATAATAAAATCAATGTAATAATAGGGATAGAAACAGAACCCTATATTATCTTAGATGGAAAATAATTTTTATAAAACACTTGAACTCCATTCTTGAGGAAAATATCCTTTTTACTTCAAAAACATTTTCCTTTCTTAACATGTCATACAATTTTAAACTAAAAGAAGTTGATTAAAAATAAACATGAAAACTTGTAAAGTAAGCTACTTGGAAATAATTTTTTAAAAATCCATTCATGCCGTATAAGTTAAAAACAACATTCTTCTCGTACTTTTTTCAGAAAAGTCAAAAAGTACATCGTACGAAAAACGACAAAATATTGTTTTCATATCTTTTACCGAAAACTCACCGAAGGGTAAAATTGGATTTAAACAATTGTAGGTGGATGGAAACAATATTACATATTGTGGAAACATGGATGAGGATGATAAAATACACCCCAGTAAATACCAAAGTATAAACAATCTTGGATAAAATGAGATTGTGATATTTTCCCTTACCTTTGGTCCGATTTGCTTCGTATGTGTCTGAACCTCCTGTAGAATGATTTAAATAACGTTATTGACTTATTACAGAATCATAATTATTTTTATGATATCATATATGGTCATATTATTAGCTTCTTATTAGTAATATTTCATTACTACTTGTTATTTGGGTGTTTATTACTTTTTGTTCTTATGCGCGTTTTGTCGAATAAATTCTTAATTTTCTTTTTAGGTTATAGATACCTCATTTACAGAATGGTATTAGTGTAATATATATCATATTCATCCACTCAATTCATTTATATAAACATTATGCAATGAAGATCATATATAATGAGTCGCATCACATCGTGGAGACAATATTCTGTACGTACGCACGAGCGATGATATCGTTCCCATGATCGTGGAATTGTATTGGAGTGTATGTATAATATTTCAGAATCACTATCACTTTAAAATAATCATATATAGTTATTTTATACACCATTATACCCATCCTAGTAATGTGGTGGTGGAAAATAGATTACCCCACAACGTGGACACGGTATTCCGTACGTACGCACGCATGGTGATTTCGTTTTCCGTTGGATGGATAGATGGTGAAATAGGGTTGTTTCATAATTATAATAACATATCAGTATATGAGTGAAACTGATGTTATTACTTCATAATGAAACAACTAAATAAGAATAAGTGGAAGAGGAAATAAGGATGAAAGAATCAGTAACGGGCATTACCTCTTCTTTGAAGCGCCTCTTTGAGACCTCCTCTTAGGGCACTAAAATTGGTCTTTGAAGAAGACAAGAACCTCTAGGATGATTATATTTAAGTGTATAAGAGCATTTGGAATGGTTTTTCTGATCTTGAATGCTCAAATTGGTGTGAGGAAGAGAGGGAGGAGGTGCCATTTTATAAGGGAGGAGAGGGGAACCTTTGGAATAACTAAAAATATTATTTTATTATAAAGTCCAATTCAGTTTTTAATAGCTCCAAATTGATATATTTCGAAGCTAAGGTGGGTATGGGTCGATATCATCTCATACAATATAATTTAGACAAGTTTAGGTATCAATTTTAACCTTATCATTTAGATTTAACTTTAAGTTAGATAATTTAACTTTTACCGTGTCTTCTTGTTTTCTTACACTATAAGGTAAATAAACTTACTATATGAAACCAAAAGAACCCCAAGTTGTTTATTATTAATGTATATAACCTTATATAAGTCATTTGGCTGAACCGTAGATTTTTAGGAATAAAATAACAATTAATAATGTAGTATTTGTTTTAAAAACTATTTTATATCAATTTTGACACTATTTAGTAATTGATTTTTGTGAAAATCATAACAGAATGATTAGTTCGATAAAATTCAATTAAATAAATGCTAACATGTCATATTAACATATAAAATTATTGGAATTCATAAAAAGTCGCAAATTACATTTATTTGGGTATTTATAACATCAATTATGTCAATATTTCATTAATAAGATAATTACTGCATCATCATTGTATCATAAATAAATTAAATTATATTAAGTCTAAAAATTACAAATAAAATACCATTATGTAGGAAATCATTTTATATTTCTAATTAATATTTATAGTCGAATTTATCTTATGTATAACCCTATATTAAAAATTCTTTAGTTATTAAACTTTGATTTTAACTATTTTAACCCTTCTTTAAATAAATTAATAATAAATGTCCAAATATAATCCTAGTGGGCCTAAATGATCCTATTTTATTCCTAAGGTTGTTTTTGGTCGAATTAAACATATCCAATAGAATTAGTACATGTGTTAGGGTAATAATAATATCATTTTTACCCTTAACTACCCTATTTACTTTTAACCGTGGTAAATAAAAGTAAAAAGTTACTATTCACCATAAAATTATTTTCATCTCATTGAACAAAATTTTACTTACTGACATCAACCGTGTCTATAGGATTTTTTAAATTCCACTCACAGAAGCGGTAAAGTTAAGTTTTATGAAAAAATTTATTTTTTTAACTACCACTTAGTGGTTTCACTATTCATCAAAAAAATGAAAGTTTCTAGAAAAATACCAAAAATTTAGCCTAAGATATATTTGATATTATGAATTAAAAGATGATGTTTATTTTACCAAATTCAAAACATATCAGTTACATTAACTAATTTAAAAATTAATATCCATCGTCAAAACAAATAGCGTGTTTTTAAGAGATAATAACTATCAAAAGATTGACACTTGTTTATGTCGAGTTTAAATGTAAAATTACATCCAATGAACAACATTGTATTAAATTGTAAAAATATATTCTAAATATACTTTAAAACCACTCAAATTAATAATTTATCAATATTAATTATTTCGATTAAAAAAGTTGTTTTTAATTAAAATTTAATAATTTTCACTATTCATCAGAATATGAAAGTTATCCGAAAAGTACCAAAATTTCACCCTAATCTAATTTCGATATTCCGAATCCAAAAATGAAGTACATTTTGAAAAAATAAAATATACACAATTTCAAAAAGTGGTTATTACTATTCATAAGGGCTAGTTTTAATAATTTTTTAATAGCCTATCGTTGTTTAGTGAAACTCGGTATTGCGTACGACGCAAGCTATCAAGGAAGGCCATAGTTGCGTGTAAAGAAAGCCAAGCTAGTTGTGTGTAGTGAAAGATTCCTTTGATGATTTATATAACATAAAAACAAATTATTTCTCATAAATTTCTCGGGTATTACACTGAAGAAAAGTGATATATATTTGTTAGACTTCTTGGTGAATCTATGAAAAATAACTCCGATGAGGCATGTCCTTATGACAATAAAGAATATCAAGGAAGGAAATTTAAGAGCTCAGATCATCATGTATCCTACCTTACTATCAAACCTGATAGTTTGGGGTCTAGAGTCTTTCAAGGTTTCATGCAAGTCTAATGCTCGTAATTGCAATCGTATGCTTGTCAGTGACGATACATTGAAATAGATATATATGGATTTTTCTAAGGAAACAAGAGAGTTTTATAGTTTTCCAGAATAAGAGGCTGAAGACATTCCGGAAAAAGTGGAAAAAACAGAGCCAGTGACGAAAGTTACAAAGAAGAGGAAGTTAAAGGAAGTGATTGCTGAAGAAAAGACCCCCAAGTCTAAGGAAACCTCATACGCACCTCCCAAACTGAAAAAATAGAAATCATATCCATATGAGGTTCCTGCTATGTGGAGAGAAGATAAGGAGAAGAAGAAAGAAGGGGATCCATAATTCGTATTGGACCCTGGTGAGGTTAAGGCCTTAAGAGAAAGAGCTGCTGATGAGTTACAAAAACAAGAAAAATATAATAAAGTGAAAAAGAAGATGTCTGAAATTGATGTTGTTCAATCTCTGTTGAGAGATACTGAAGTAACCTTAGAAAAGATACCTATTCCGGAAACTTTTGATATTTAACCATTAACAGAGACTCCCGGGAAGAGGTACTCCACTCAAGAAAGTTCTAAGGTTAAGGTGGTTGTTGAGGAATTAGAGAAAAGACATTATGAATAAGTATAAGAAGAAGTAGTAGAGGAAGAAGAAGAAGAAGAAGGATGTGCTGATCTGGATGACTTGACCAAACAAGTTGAAGATTATCAAGAAAAGACTGAATCCACAAAATCTTCCACTCTGAGAAAGGGATTTGAGGAAGAAGCTAAAGTAGATAATGCTCCATAAGAATAGAATGAATTATCTAATGAGGAAGAAAGCAATGAGAATCATTTTTTTTAAAGAAGGAGCACAAATGGAGAAACAAGATGAAGATAAGATTGTTCATATTTCTTAAATATGAGGAAGAATCTCTTAATTAAGAACCCATTTCGAGGGCTGATAAAGGTAAGAAAGTGCTCATGGATACACCAACAAAAGATATCATTAGGAAGAAGGAGGTTGGTGGTTATTCTAAAAGAAAGCTGGTGTAAATTGAAGATGAACAATCCCCAAGAAAAGTATCGGATTCAGAGTCATCAACACAGGGACATAACATTGTTGTTGAATATTTGATAAAGTTTGTGGACACAATTCTGATATTTCCCAACATAGACTCTAGATTCCAGATAATGAAACATAGTCTGAATCAGAAGTCAGAATCCTTATCTATGTTGGTGGATAAGTGTCTGATGATTGAAGCAGATCATAGAAATTTCCTTATCAATTATGATGTCCATAGTAAATCATATAGCAAAATCACTTTATGGTCAAATAAATTTGAAGAAGACATGGATGAGTTTGATCATTATCAAAATGATGTTGAAGATGCTTTTGATACCGTGGATACCAAGCATAAGAATCATCAGTATGATCTGATCATGGAGAAAAGTTCTCGGAATCAACAAGTGAAGGACTTGAATGATAAGGTTAATTATCTCTCTCAGAATTTTTAAAGGGATATAGATCTCTGGATTGAACTCCAAGAAAAACTTGTAAAGCAAGATGAGTTAGTGAAGATGCAGGAAGAGGTCATGAAGGCTCATGAAGAGATCTTGAAAGCTCAACAAGAAAGGATCACAACATTGGAGAAGCCAGCTGAGGAGGATCAAAAGGACACGAAGAAGCTTAAAATCTTGTTGAAGAAGCTTATTCCAAAGGAAAATTAGGACAAATTGACAAATTCGATCTTTTGTTGCATTTGATCTTCCATGTAAAAAATCCTTTCAACTCTAATGAAATTTTTGGTTGGTTGTATCTTGTTCTATTTTGTACTAATGTTTCAAGTACTCTATTTCTTTTCCACTTCCTTAAATTATTTTTGAAAATCGCAATGGGGGAGAAGGAAAAAATAACTACTCAAAAGGAGAGAAGGAAAATTTAAAATAGGGAAGAAAAAATTTCTATGTGAAGATATCCTTAAATTAAGGGGGAGTTCCCCATTACGAAGTTTTTAATTTCCCGGATAATGAAAACTCCAATCCTAAAATCCAGAATACAATCCATAGAGTTCTTATGCCTAAGGTGGAGTTAATTGTATTTACTATCATCCATGAACAAAGGGAGATAAAAATAGGTTTCATACCTAAAACCTCAGAATCATATAATACTTATATATAAAGAATTATGTTTTATGATCCAAATTATGGATATGACCTGTAATGATGTTCCATTCCAAATTTTGGATAGGAACTGTAATGAAGTTCCATTCTGAATTATGGATATAAACTCTAATGAAGTTTCATTCCGAATTTTGGATATGTACTTTAGTGATGTTCCAATCCGAATTCTGGATACAAACTCTCATAAAGTTTGAATCTGAGTTCTGGATATGAACTCTCATATAATTCTACTCCAAATTCTAAATTCTGAACTTCCATGAGTTAGAATCTGAACTTTTACTAAGTTCGACTCCGAACATTTAATAATTTCGACTCCAAACTTGTACTATTTTGACTTTGATCTTTTACTATGTTTGACATCGAACTTTTACTATATTTGACTCCGAAATATTACTATGTTCAACTATGAACTTGTACAATTCATCTCTGAACTTCTACAAGTTAGACTCCGAACTCTGTAAGTTCAGGTTTTGAATTCTAGTTAATCCAGACTCCAAATTTCCTTATAAATTCAGACTCTGGATTTCTACAGAATTCAGGTTCCGAATTCCTACAAAACAGAATCTGAATATCTCTTTATTATAGACTCAGAATTCTATTTTGGTTAGACTCTGATCTTTTATATGTTTACATTCTGAAAATTAGTTTTGCTTATACTTGTTTCATTACAAAACTATGTCGTGCTTTCAGTTACACATTTTTTGTTATAAAACAATGTCATCCATTCTGTTTCTAACTAACCGTTGGTTGAGTGAAACATATATAGGTCCCTCCGAAATTCAAGGAAAATATGACCGTTGGATAAGGGAGATGACCATTCCAACCAAGCCTATAAATATAAGCTCATTTGAAAAAGCTCTACACACATCTACAGAAAGTTGATCACTCTAGAGACCATAACGTTGTTAAGGTGATTTCTAGAGAGAGAATCTTTTAATGCCTTGTGCGTACTGAACTGATCGTTCATATTTCTTTGTGTGACTCTGAATGTTGGTGATTATATTCGAGGTCTTCAGGGGATAAGAAGATAGAGGTTCCGACTACCATGATGTTCGAAGGCTTCCTTGCTGAGGAAGATAGAGGTTTCAACTAACTTGAAGTTGAGGGCTTATGGGGATAGCAAGACACATACTCCTATCTTCATATTGAGGGCTTACCCTGGTGTGTGTAAGATAGACTTTCATGAAAGTATAAATCAAGGGACCTTTATCCAAGGTTTTTTGATATCCTTCTCTTTGGTTTTTAAGATTTATATCTTGTTACTTGTTTTTGTTACAGGTTTTTCTGCCAAATTTTGTATTATAAGGAACGTATAACATTTTTACATTTCCTTACACATGTACTCTGATTCAGTTAGATTCTATACAATTTAATGTGGAATCTCATATTGTAAACTTTGGTTAAGTTTCATTTTCCGGATCCATATTTCCAGAACCTGTTTTTCGGAATCACTTTCCAGATTTAATCAAGTGTATAGAACTAGAAGTTTGTAACTTCATACTTTGTCCCAATCATTTAATTGCAGTTAGAGGTGTTGTGAATTTTCTTAGTTTAACATTGTTAAACTTATATCTTTACTTGTTTAAGGAAATTTTTAAAGTGTACAATTCACCCCCTCTTGTATATTGAGCATCTACATCATTGTTTCGATCCGACATAATATGGTTTTGATACTAAGGTAGTGATTTTGGAATAATACATGATTGATTTGGATAAATTACATTGGATATTCTTAACTACCTTGAAACTGATTAATACACTGTATATTCCATTATTGTTGAAGTTTACGACATTTTTATATATAAGGAGTATGACCAGTATTCTATAAGGAATAAAGGATAAGGGATGTAATCAATAAGGTTTTATGGTAATTCATTATGTTGCATTGTTTTAAAATAATACATGATGAATGTGTTCACATGTTATTACGTGGAAAAAAGGATCTTCATTGTGATTACCTTCCTTATAAATATTGAACTGTGATTTTGGACAGAAGTATTTTGGATAATTCTAGTTTGAGATTATTTTTGGATTTCCATAAAAAGGATAACCCGGAGGTCGGGCGGCAACCCGTCACGTTCGGCAAGGCCATAGACATGAACCCACAACCAAAAGGCGATAAGGGTGTATCACCTACCGCTGGCCAACATAATTTTCTGGATTGAATAGTTTAGTTTTTTTAAAAGGTCTAGTATATGAATTATAAATTCATTTTTTGGAACCCTATACGAATATGATAAATATTTTTTTATGTTCTATAATCTTTTAGAGTGAAAGATGAGTTTTTGGTAGAAATTATTCAAAATATGGAAATCTAGTTGTAAAGTATATATTTTTTCTACTTCTCTTATTCTATAAAGAAATTAATTCTTAAACATTAGGTATGGGATCTTAAAACTAAAAATGTGATATCCTAATACCTTATGTTTTGTTGAACCGAATATAATTTAAATCATTATATATTGATGGCTTTGAGGCCCTCTATTAAACAATTGTTTGGGACCGATAACCTCAATCACTCCCTATAAATATTTACGTTTCCCCCCCCCAATTATGTGTATTAAATTTCTACCAATGTTCTCCTAATCGAGATTGTAATTTTGTGGGGACTTTTTTCATTCACTTTTTTCCTTTTAATAAGACTAAATTTTATTAACACAATTTCCGATGTGGGTTTTACACACAGGTATTTTTCTATTTTTAACCATTTATTTTCTAAAAAAAATTTAAAATTGTGAGGACGCAATTTATTGAATGAGGGAAGAATGTTACACTCCATGATTTCATAGTACACTATTTCTTCATAATAATTCAATAACATGCACTACATGCAACACCGAGTTCATGCGCACCATGACTTACCAAATTATCCATTAAAAATCGGTTAAGAATAGTATTAACATAATTTTGAACATTATATAATACTTATAATTTTAGAATCCTAATTATGAGTGTCTTAAACATAATTTAAGAAAAAATTCACTTTTTTCAGATAAAATAAGTATTTTTAAAAAAATGCAATTTTACCGCCTTTAATGGAGAACCCTTTTTAAATCCGATATTTTAAACTTTTATATATTCAATTTACCAAAATAAAATTCTTTTTTAGAATTAGGACATAAGAATTTAGTTTCAATAAATTTTTTGTGTTTTTCTAAAAACATTCATATTTGGGTGAATAGTGAAAAATACTATATTTTAACTGAAAACAAATTTTTTAATAAAAATAATTTATAGTGTTCAATTATAAATTTTAATGGATTGGAAGTATAAATATATTATATTTTTACCATTATATCCAATTTTATTCAATTAAAATAATTTCACTTTGAAATTGAACATAAACAGGTACCAATCATTTGTTAGTTATTATTTCTTGAAAACACACTCTTTGGTTTTGAAAACGGGAATTAATTTTAGATTAATAAATGCAACATATATGTTTCCAATTCAGTAAAATAGACTTAATTTTTAAATTTAGAATATCAAAATTATCTTAGGGTGAAATTTTGCTATTTTTCTAAAAACATTCAATTTTGATGAATATTGAGAAAACACTGAGTTATTGGTTAAAACTCTCTTTTAATTTAAATAATTATTTATTTTATTTAAATATTTTTATGTTAAAATAGAGACATAATACCTATATATGTTAAATATAATTCATTAGAGTCATTTTAAAATATGGTTAGATATATAAAAATTTTATTGAACATTTTACGGTCTCTTACCCACCTCCTAGGATCCTTTGCAAATTTGCATAAAACATAATTTTACCACTTCAGTGAGTTGAATTTCAAAAATCTGAGAGCCACGATCAATATCAGTATCCAAAATGTTGTTTGATTAGATGAAATTAATTTTTGGTGAATAGTAACTTTTAACTTTTATTTACGACAGTTAAAAGTAAATATGGTAATTAAGACTAAAAATGATACTATTATTTACCCTAACACATTTCCAAATTCTCTTGGATAAGTGTAACTTGAAAAAAAATAGCCATATGAATAATACATGACCCATTATTTCCATTTGGATTAGATTAGGGAATTTATTATTATTTATTTTAATGATGAGTTAAAAGTGTTAAATTCAAGTTTTAATAACTAAAACATTTTTAATATAAGGTTATACCAAAGAAAAATTCGACTATAAATATTTATTAGAACGATAAAAATATTTCTTACATATTGGTATTTTATTCATAATTTTTTAAAATAAAATAATTAAATTTATTTATGACACAATGATGATGAAGTAATTACATTATTAATAAAAGTATAAAATATTTGAAATTATAAATACCCAAATAAATGAAATTCTAGACTTCTGATGAATTAAACTAATTTTATAGGTTAATATGACATGTTAGGGTTTATTAAATCAATTTTTTTCGATGTAACCATGACGTTATGATTTTAACAAAAAACAAATACCAAATAGTGTCAAAATTGACATAAAATAGTTCTTAAAACAAATATTATGTTATTAATTGATATAATAGTCCTAATTAACTAAGGTTTTTCTAAAAGAATTATATAATAATATATATGACATTAATTAACCAATGGAGGTTGTATTTGAATTTTATAGTATGATTAGTAACCATATAATATAAAAGTACAAAGAGACATGGTAAATTTCAAACTCTTTTACTAAGAGTAAAATCTAAAAGTTAAGGTAAATATGGTGACCTAATCCTGTATAAAACCTATTAGTTGAGTGTTCTTCGACCCATATCCACCTTAGACTTTAAATAATTAATTTTGGAACCATTATAATCTGAAAATGAATTTATTATAAAATAGTATTTTATGTTTTTTCTAAGGTTCCACTCACTCCTATTATAAAAGGGCACTTAACCTTCTCCCAAAATCACACGTCTAAAGCCATTTTTCTCAGCACAACCCTACCTGAATATCCTCCCAAATATCCTAACTTAATCCTAGAGGCTTTCTTTTGGTCAGAATTCCAACCTAAGGATCTCTTTTGATCAAATCAAAAAGAAGAATCCGAAGAAGAGGTATTGATTTCACCACCCTCTTTCAAGTTATTTTATTCTTTCAATTCCTCTTTCATTGTTGATTCCTTTATAAAATAAAAACTCAGGTATATTATATATAATGTGTTGTTATTATAAAAATTGTATAACCATATTAATTATTATATCCATCCTATAAATGACAGTGTCCCTATACATGCGTAAGTACGGATTGCCGTCTCCACGTCGTGGGGTAGTTTTTTATTCATAAACTTCATTATATGGATGGGAATAATAATGAATATAACTAATGTAAATAATATTTATAATATGTTAATTATTCTTTATATATGATATTTCATCCTATTACATACTATTTTCCCATCAATATAACGATATTGTCGCTCGTGCGTACGTACGGATTACCGTCTCCACGACGCGATGAGATTCATTTCCACATTCACCGTTCAACAATGATTATAAAATAAATATCATTAATAAGTATGTAATATATGAAATAATAATTCTACTGTAGATATATATATATATATATATCAACTTACATATATCTTATTCACTTAGTTCTGTGCAATGCAATATGAAAACGGAAACAACGTTTATGCGTACGTACGGTCTATCATCTCCATAAAATATGTTTTGTATTTCATGTATATGTCAATTATAGATATTTATATTCTAAATATCTATGATTTTTTATATTTTTCATGTATTTAAAACATGATCAAAGTGATACAATCAAGAAAAACAAGTTAAAACACGTACGATAATGAAATCGTTTAATATCTGAACTGTTAATTTAACATGGAAATTATTATTAAATGGGTAGTATAGAGTCTTAAATGAATCATGTATGATATAAGAAATATTAATATTGGTCTGGTATAATTTAATAACATACAATGGTCTTCATACAAGAGGTTAAACGTACCCTCGACTAAAGAAAAGTGCAAGGTAAGGGTTAATTTCATAATCTCTTAATTATACGAGGTTGTTTTTACATAAGTATGTACTATGACATATGTAGTATCCATGTCCATGTTTCATAAAAGAGTTTTCAAAGAGAATATTTTTAAGGGAATTTTTACTAAAACATCATTTTAAATGTTCTAAATATTTATTCTTCTAAACCATTCTCATTAACGTCCATGTTTTCAAAATGGTTTTTAATGACTTATTTATATGGACATGAATGTTTTTAAAATGATAATTCCATTGAAGAGTTTCAAAGTGGTATGAGACACTTTGATTCAAAAACGACTTTAAATTTATTCCTTTTTAAATTGTGTGACTTTTAATTGATTTCATGAAAAAGAGATATTTCTCTCAAAGAGTTTTACAAATCATTTTCATCTATTTCAACATCCTTTGATGGATTTTAAACTTGTTTGATTTTGATTTACTATAATAAAAATATACCATATTTTATTTAAGGATTTGTGATATGTTTGACTGTGGATGTGTTATTTGTATACTAGTCATGGTTTCTGAATAAAGTATTGAAATTTTGTATGCTAGTTTTAATATAAATGTTTATGTTATGTTTCAACCTTTTCATATGAGGAATGCAGTGGACTTACTAAGTGATGAGTGGAGCCCATTACAGTTCCTCAATGCATTGGTATGATTCATGAGACAAACTATTGTCTTGGAACAAGGGCTTGAAAAAAATTTTATTTGTAGTCTCGGTATAAGGCCTTGATTATGTAGTAATGATGTATGGACTTATGGATTAACTCATTATTAAAATAGTTATTATATGTGACTATTCAACTAATAGCATATTCATGTTCATGTTTATATGATAATAATAGATTTATTTTTCCCATATTAGGTTTATGTGAATGATTAAAATTCTATTGTTTTTGTTAAATATATTTAATTAATAGTTTATAGCTTCCACTAAATTATTTACCCTTCCTGAGCACCTGAGGTCACCCCTTTCATATTTTTTATTTTCCCAAGATCCCAAGAAGTATTTTATGTTTGAGATGCACGGATAAGCTATGGGAAAATGGAATTCTCAAAGGAATTTTTGTGTGTTGTATGTTAGAAAGTGTAATGTAATGTTCATGTAAGCAATCTTTTTTCCAAGACTGCTAAACTGATCGGTCTTTCGGGACATGATTCCATGTAATCATACCAATGTTTTAAAATAATGCACGGATACTATGAATCTAGGTTTGGGGCATTACATTTGATATAATTGTAATTTTTTAATTATAAAATAACCCTTACCATATTTCCATTAGTATCATTGAAAAAATGGAAATGTTACTCATTTGTATATATAAATAACTGTATTTTTATGACTATGTTTTGTAGTTGGTTTAAAATATAATTATGTAAAAATAATAATTATATCTTGATAATTATTGTATATATTATATTATAATGAAAATTTGAATATGGTCACCACATCGATGAAATTTTGAAATTACAAACTATGGGTCTTTAAAACACCCATCGAGGACATAAATAAAAAAGTAATTAAATGTGTTTTTAAAATAAATTATGTAAAATTTTTTAGTATAGGGTATTATACCATGATTTTTTTAATATATAAAATAATTTTTATAGGTTTATCATACAAGATATAAATTACATACCTGGGAAATCTAAACAATAGGTAAGGGATTTCTAATCTCTCCTTTACATCTATGAGAAATATGACATGTTCAATAATTATTTCATTGTTGAGGTGTATGTACTTAAAGAATGGAAGTATCATCAAGAAAATATTTATCATAATGGTTTTTAATGTTTAATTTTATGTTTTTTCATTCATGGGGGTTTTGATTCAATGGTTACCAAAGTGGAAAGGGTTTTGTCACAAAACTTCTTTCACTAATCCACATGCTCAATTATACACATAATTTTATTTAAATGGTGTATATAAGAAAAAATTAGACATTATATCAGGAATATTTCATAAATCTTGATATATTATGTTAAAATTCATTCACTTCACTCATGCGAGTTATGATTCAAATTTTACCAAAGCGTTTAATGTTTAAGTTTCAATATTATTTACATTCATATTTTTATGCTAGAATTTACATTCTAGTAAATCAACAGATCTTTTTATCATAAAAAATTTAATTATATTCTCATATGTTTATTAAATATATTTTAATATAATATTACCATTATCACATATTTGGTACTCAAAATTACTGAGAAAATGTTTTTATGAAAAGATGTCTTCATTACTCTCTTCGATCAATAAATTTTTTTCATCCAGATCCATGTTTTCTAAAAATATTTAAAATACTACTTTTAGCATTACCATAATAATTTGTTAATATTATTTTTACCATTTTTTAATTTTTTTAAAATTGCATAATTGTATTATAAGTTTATTCTAAATGATGAAATTTTTATCCTTTTTAAATCAGTGTAAAAATATTTTTTAACTTATATAACAAGTATACAATTACCCACCATCAAGACCACTAAACATTTCAAGATTAAATATTATCATTACATGGTTATTTTTAAATAAAAATTATTATATATTATAAGGGATATTTTTATATTTTAAAGAAGTTATTTCAATGTGAAGGGGTTTATTCTCCAAAAATATTCTATGTTATTGTATAAATATTATATCAATGATAAAAACCATTAATGTTATTGATTGATTATATATTATGTATAAATATCTCCTAAATATATGCCTATATTATTATAAATTACTAATAGGGGGTAATACATTCCTTTTTTTTCAGCTCTCAAATTTCATCATTTGGAATACTCCTTCAATTTTGATATGAGACTAGATTGTGAAACAAATTTTATCTATATGGGTAACTATTATGTTCATTTATTATAAATTATTTCCAGTTTTTGTCACACATAAATCGTGAACATTTCATGATGATTATACTTATATATTTCTCTAATTCAATAGGTAAATCATTATTCTGAAGATGCATAATGAATGTGATTATGGAGTAAAATGACTACATTGTATGACTTTTCCATGATGTTATATTGTCTAGGTATGTAGACATGAATATTTTTTATATCATGTTAAATATTAATTCAACTTTTACTATGATTCCATGATCTTAAGATATAATGTTTTTATGTTATTATTTCATGTCATTTTTCACTGTCCTTCACCTTTCAGATATATTTTATACCATTTGATCACATGTTATGTTTCTTTATCATGTTTGTCCGCATTAATAGGATTTTTTTATTACCCATTTATTTATGTGTTACTGATATTATCTCAATAATTATTAATAGAAAAAAAAAGATTTTGGAACTCATTATAGAGACTGAAATAAAATTAATTTTTTATTTTTTCTACAATTGAATTTTATTTGATCCTATTATTATGAATACGCTAGGCCCTATGATAATTAGTATTAAATTAATGAATATTAATTGTAAAAATAAATTAATAATAAATAGAAATTGATTGGGTAAAAATATTTTTTATTGGATAAATGTATACTTATTATTGGGGATTACAACTAAAATAATTCAGCAAGATCCCTAGGTATATAAACAAGGATAATACAAAGTATTGAAACATATCTTCGAATATTGGTTAGGTTTAGATCTAGTGGATTCCGTGAATTCATATAACTCTTTAGATAATATAAGTGGATGTGTACCTAGATAAATTTACCTAGGTGTAACAACTCATAAAAGAGAAATATTATATTTCACTCTATTGTAACCTAATGAAATTAAGTGGTCTTTATTCAGATTTTATTCCACACTCCAAAAGGATATAATTTTAATATTCAAATAATATTTATAGACCATTATGAAGGGAAAAAATGTTAGGATAAAAAAATATAATTGAAAATATTAACATGGATAATGTATATTTACACCAATAAACTAATAATGTTGTATATACATATCATTTATAAGTTAGTCTTTATACGTTTATATAATTACCCTTCTGTATTTTAATGCACTCCCATATTATTTAGTTTATTCAAATAGTAATTTACATGAAATAGGAGAAAGAATGTCTAAAAAATGTGATGGGAAAGGTAAGGATTTACTTAATTATATACCTAATATATTGGGAGTATAATTTAGACATATGGTGATCATAAAAAATGAACTACATTGAGGTATGACTATCATATGGATGATTGATGAATGTCCAAAAAGAAAAAAGAAGAGGTGGATAGTGTCACATGGCAGTTCATGTGTAAAATATCATTAAAAACATAAGATTCAATTTTCTACATGTAAATATTATTGGATGAAGAGCCATAGAACATTCCTTAAAGATAATGGATGATTGTTTATGTATAAGAACTGTGGGAAAAAGAAGCTAATTATAGAAGAAAAATTATGAGTATGTTCAACTAGATGTAGGTATGTAATTATCAACCCAAGGCCCCAATAAAAGTTCACCATTATAGACGTGGGGAATAATTTCATTATCCTGGTAAATGACCTAATATAATGACTAATTTCTAAAGGAATATGTCATAAAAATTATTCTTGTGGAATTATTTGATTATTTTGGTTTTTCACTTCTATATTCATGTTGATGTGGTATATTTAATAGTATTCTTTTAAATGGAATCTTTAAACATCTTTAGATAATTCTACATTAGTTTATTTTAAAAAAATAAAAAATTATTTGAATGATACAAATTATCTAAAATGGGAAGGTGATATATTAATGAAAAAACTATTTAAAGAAAAAAAAACATTTATTTGTTTTTAACGGTCTAGTAATTATCATCATTATAAAATAATTAATTATTTGGAAAATAATGAGATTGATATAAAAACATAATGATTAAAAAAGTGATTTTATAAATAATGTTTTTTTGATTTTCATCATACTCGTGAGATTGTTACAGTATCAAGGTCAATTATGAATATGATTATAAATTTTTTGAATATTTTTTAAAAACGTAAAACCTTAACTTTTGGTGACAAACAAACACATATGGTAAGGACACATGGCTAAAACCCACAATAGAGCAGTGATAAAGATGAAATGTCTTCCACTGACTAATGATATATAATATTTAGTATGATTTTTTTATTTAAATGATTTAGTGGATAAATATTAAATTAATTTTGGGAATCATATTAGAAGATAAAATATTTTTCAATTTTTAATACTTTCCGTTTACTAATGCTATTTTGTGAAATGTTATATTAGGCATATATATAATCATTAATATTAATTTAAACCATTATTTAATAAGAATTATATTATATTTTTTTATAGAGTTAAGGAGAATGGTATGGAATAAAATATGAGGGTAAAACCTCTTTCCATGATTTGGATATTGTTGTTATTTTTGATATCTTGATGGTTAAGAATTGATCTATGTTAAACCTATAGTTTTATTATTTACTTTTAGAGATTAATATATTCATATTGATTTTGGATATTTTTGTACATTTTTCAAACCTTTTAGGTTTTCATAAATATATGATTAATAACTTATTACTATTTATTGATCGTATGATCCATTAAATTTATATTTTTGTGATATAGAAATTATAAAATTTCTTATTAGAATTTTATTCCATATAGTAAAACATGATGTTGAAATTGATCAAAGAACACCCAAATGATGAAATTGTAATTATTTAATAAAATGAAGTCATGTAAATATTTTTTCTAGTGTTATATCACATGGTAGTAAAGGAATATCTCAAATATAAAAAACCCCAAATAAGAAATATCATATTACCTTTATATAAAATGAATCAGTGGTCGTTTATGTCATTATAGATTTAGAGTTTTGTTGTATTTAACACTCTCTGGTTCATTCACATTCTTATGATCAATGTTCTACTTAAATCATTATAATTATTTACTGTTTTATCTCATGACCATATTTTCACATCCTAACAATACTCTCCTACTTGTACACATAATTATGTTTTATATCTGATGACCTTTTTAATTCTATGTCATTATTTTAATAAGATGTTTCAATTAACCTTTTTTATGATGTTGTTTTTAAAAAAAGGGATTTTATAAGTATAACTATTGATTAATGGTAACAATTAAAAATTAAGGATGAAAAATATTTTTTGGGGATAGACTTTAACCCACATAGATTTTGATATAAGACTATGTTTGATAGAGCATATTACAAAAAATAATGAGATAAAATGAACGGTGATATATTATTAAAATATTATTATTTAATCATCATCATAAAAAACTATCCTTTAAAATCGGTGATATGAGTACGAATAACCATATTAAAAAATAGATCTTAATGTTTTATATAATAGAAATATTATTTTTAATTAATTACAAAGATGTAATCAAATATTAGTAAAGTCATTTTATGCTAAAAATGATTTAAATTTCATTTTGTGAGAAAATATTATTATTATTTTTTGGAACATATAAAATAATTATTTTATATAATTACCATTAATTTTTGAAGTCATATAATCAGTTTTAACATTGTTTGAAATTTTGGTATTTCTTTAAGATATAGATTTTTTAGTAGTAGTGGAAAATATCAATGTTTAGAAAAATGACATTTCACTTAATAAATTAATTAATTTTAAATTCCTATTATTAATATATTTTATAATGAAATTTATACAATCTATTAACTTATAATCTAATTAATAAAATTAAAATTATTATTATACTTTTTTTAGTATAAGTTTATTTTTTCTTTAGAAAACATTTTTCTAAAAAAATATTATAATTTTTATAATGGTTCTCAATTTTAATTATTTAAAATAATATATAATGAGTAATGGATTAAATTATGTTTTAAGATTATATATATATATATGTATTTAAAATCATTTAATTCTGAATATTTTTCATTGTTTTAATAAAATATAATCTTATGCTTGAAAAATTGATTTCTTGAAAACCCATTTTTGACACATTTTATGAGTTTAATTTTAATTAATATTATGATAATTAAATACATTTAGTATGGTAAAATATATTTCATAGTTGGAATCATAATAAATTTTTTTATATAATATGGATTACATTATTTTTATACATATTTAATATTAAAAATAGTAAAAAAATAATCACCACGGTAAAAGTTAAAATCAGTTTACCAGGGTCAATAATGATGTAAAAAGTATAACATGTCTAAAAATAGTTTATATTGAATTGGTAAGGATAGTATTATAAATATCACCTCTAAAATGCACTATTAATCATTTATATAGGCACATGTCCTGAGTGTAACCTCCCATTATTGAATAGAAAGAGGTCTTTACAAGAATTTCAATATCACTACATTCTGAAAAGAAACCACAAATCCTCTCTTCTATAATTATAAAAAGCCCATTTTTCTAAGAATATATATATAAAATTCTCTTGAATACCTTCTTATACACATTTTATGTAATTTTTACTCCTGAAATACCATCCTCATGATTATTAAAAGGATATCCAAAGGAGGTTCTTCTAAGAGAATGTTATAATTTTAAGTCATGTCATTCTTTTTTACATATTATATTTCTTTCATTAGTTATCTATTAAAAATTACAATATAATAAACTTATTTTCTTATATATATTTTGAATTTATTATTTTTATATCATAATATTCATCCATATTATCTTCCAAAAAATGGGAAATGAAATCACCATTCGGAGTTATGGTGGAAAACCACCTCAAAAACTGATATAATACGTTTTCCATCAGCATATTTTATATATTTTTTTGATCATGTAGTTAATTTTTATATATTATATTAATTAAATATTAATCATTATGTGAAATTGAAATATCATGTAACTTTTTACCAAACCATCTATTGAAAAATGATAACATTGTTTGTGCATATAGTGAACTACCTCCTTGTAAATTGATGGGAATCCTTTTTATTACCAAATCACATGTATGGTTTATATGAGTATAATTAGATAATTAAAATGATATTTAATATTAAAATATCATTATTTAATGAAAACAATAACTTACCATTGTTCTATCATGACCATTTAAAAAATGGAAACATACTCATGTGTATATATGACCTACCATGTCCATGATTGTAATGTATTTAATTTTTGATAAAAATATATCATGGATGGTTTTCAAAATTTAAGATATGTATAAAAATAAAAATTATATCATTATTATGATTCTCAATATAATGAAATAATTAACCCTTTGACCGTGGTTAGAAATCCAATACATTTATAAATTTATGTACCAAGCATTTTCAAAACACCAGACATGGACATAACCAAAAAATGAAATTAAATATGTAATTAAAATAAATGAATTAAATGGTATAATTATAATGTATTAAACGTGGAAAATTTGATTCTTAAAAAATAATAATAATTGATATATGATGATAATAAATGAGATAAAGGACATATATGATAATCCTGGACTCAAGGTACGGTATTCTCACATCATGTTTACTTATATTATAAATATTATATATTCACCACTTATTTATTTTCTATAATTTATATA
Organism: Viscum album; assembly: GCA_963277665.1. NCBI lineage: Eukaryota > Viridiplantae > Streptophyta > Magnoliopsida > Santalales > Viscaceae > Viscum > Viscum album. The sequence continues at coordinate 1,460,246,819 of OY728135.1, read as the reverse complement.
GTACCCCATGGGATGTAATAACATAAATATGTTAATAATTACCAAATTTAATTTTTAATTTCTTTTTATTTTTTTCATGGTGGTAATAATTCAAAATTTACCATTTTGGTAACAGTTTTCAAAAAACTATTATATCATTAATGCTTCATATATAATTATATTATAAAATTAAAATCCATTTATATCATTTACGGGAGTTATGATTCAAAATTTACAAATGCGGTAAGGGTTTATATTTAAATCTCATTCTAATTAGGGTTGTTTGAGATTGAATTTCGGTATTAGAAAATTATTATATCATTTTTAATAAAACCAATTAATATATTCTCCACGGGCTAATAATGAAATTTAAAATTAATATTATAATTTTATTCTATTTGGTAATGAAAATTGATTGATAAAGGGTTTTTAATAAAGAATGACCTCATTTCTTTATTTGGTAAAAAATATGTTTTCTTCCATATCCATTTTTTATAAATATATTTTTCAAAATATTTTATAATTTATAAAAATATTCTATTTGATAAATATTAATGAATGTTTTACTTTTTACAAAATGCTCAGAAAGTAATCTTATTTTATCTTTCAAAATGAGGTAATTTTTATCCTCTTTTATGGTAGTGTGAAATGAATTTGATTAACTTATATGGAATATAAAAAATTAACTATCTTCAAGACCACATAATTATTTGAGGATGCAATTGTAGGTATACATGAATATTTTTAATGATATTTTTCTATCATTTTCTGAATATTTTTTGAATACGTTATTAAAAACATATTTTTTCCATGAAATATTCAATGTATTATTTTAAAAACATTTTCATCTGTGGAGACAAACTATGATTTTATATATTTATTTTAAATTATGTATATATTTATATCACATATATTCCTATCTTATTCTCCCTCACTTTTATGGGGTAACCTATTACTTATGTTAATTTCACAAATACCATAATTAGAAAACATCCTTTGATTAAGATATAAGACAAGATTATGTAACCCATTTTATCTTTAGATAGAATTATTTTATTTACATAATATGATTGATTTCCTTTTTTTGGAACACTTAAATCATGAATATATTACTATGGATTCACATAAATAGCACCTTAATATATAAGGTAAGTCTTTATACTCATGAGTAGTCATATTTGGGATTAGGGGATGAACCTAATACATTATGAGACTTTGTCAACAATGTGATATTGTCTATGATGTTTTACATGACTTAGGTTTATGTCATGTTATTCGGTTCTATTGAATTTACATTAATTACATGATATTATCGCACTATGTTCATTATGTTAAGGTCCCATGTTATTACCCATCGGAAATTTTTTATGATATCATGTTACACCTTTGAATCATATGCTATGTTTCCTTATTATGTCTATTAACTTAATGAGTTTTTTATCTCATAATGTTTTTATGTATTCCATATATTAGTCCATTTAGTTTTATGTTCTAGAGAAAAATTAGAAGCTAATTTTTGTGAGAGAAACACAAATTTTTTTTCTTCATCACATTGATGTATTTTGAATAAATTATTCACAAATAATTTGTACTTCTTGATTATGGGATATAATTAATTGTTTCTAAAGTTAAAAAAACATTTAATAATTTGTGTCAAATGTTTGGGTCTCTATAACTTTAAATATACTCTAGCCTCCTTGGTTTAGGTTTTGATGACCCCTCAATGTAAAATTGGGTCAATTAATCTATAATGGGATATAAGTGTTATAAAATTGATAATTTTTAATAATATATTTTTAAAATATTATACATAGGTTACCCCTTAATCATTTAATTATTATACTTCTTGAATATCAATATTCTTGTTGAGAATAACACTATGAATTGACATATCATATAAGTTCCAATATATTCTTATTGAATATTTATAATACATGTTATCTTACATTGAAGGTCTTTAGTCTAAATATTCACATCTTATGTGATGAAAATTTTATTTACTATAGATTTTTCTCCTTTGTTGGTCATTTTTTTGAGAATTCATTGAAAGAATGATGTATGTGTGCTTGGTAACCTCTATCATTTTAACATCATAATTACATCTCTAAATAGATATTAAAATATTATTCCACTTTTGTTACTTCTTATATGAAATAATTTTTTATGAAAAGAGTGTTGATATTTCTCTTGTGGGAACTGTTACTAGTAGACGTAAGATCTCTCCCAAGTTTCAGGGAATGTTTATTGATACATGTATAATATAGAATATATAATTATCCTTTGGCGTATAGTAATTTTTAGGATAAAACATACTAATCATATCATTATATATATAAACCAATGTTCCAAATTATTTATCCTCTTATTTTAGAGGATTTATTTCGTAACCCTTATCATGACATGGGAAAATATCACCATCCACTCATTATCTAATACGATAACAAAAATCATATATTAGATAGTGGGTAAAATAACGTCATTAAATATATAGATTCCTTTGTAAGTATCCTATTTAATATATGGATATGATTCATTTTTTTATTTTTTTAACACATAGTAATTATAATTTAAGGTATATCATATGAAATATCCCATAGTCTATAAGCATTTTGTACATATTATACCAAATCATTTTTAAAAACAAATTGTTATTTATTCTGACACTAAACTATCACTAGATGATAATCCTCAAATTAGTTCATGGTAAATGATAAAATATGGCAGAAATATATCTCTATTTTTGGAAACAATGATTGTTTATCAACACTCAATCACTTCATAGTTAAAATACAATAATTTTGAAATACCATAAATAAATGCATAAGTAATGAAATTTAGAAAATTTAATAATTTCTAAAATACATCAAGAAGTGTAAATAAATATAATATTTTAATATTTTAATGTTTTATTAATGTGAAAAGGTGAATGGAACTTTCATATCCCTTGAAGTTACCCAAACAATAGCCTTAATGTATATTTTGAAGAGTCAGTAATACAATACTGATTCCAGTCAATATGAACATTGAATAACAAATATTAATAATAAGAACTATGTATCTCTATATAGATATTAATTATTTTAATGTGATTATTACTTGTGAATTAAATTAATTGAGTTGAATGTGAATTTGGAATTTTTTAAATGATAAAAATATAAATATAGTGTTGTTTTATAGAATTCCGTGAGCTTTGGAATGTTAAATGGGGAAGTCAAACATATTATATTTTAACAATTTTTAGAATGTAATGTCGACATAATAATAGTAATAATAATTATTACAACACATTAGTTGAATTTAAAAATTATGGTTGCTAAAAGTATCACATATTATGAAAATACCCTTCTTGTAGTCCCCCTAGATTTATTCTTCATATGATTAGTCAATGTACGATTAATCATTTCTTATATGAGTAGTTATTTAAATTGTAATTTATGAATATTGTTTTACATAAAAATGTTTTATCTAATACCATTAATATAAATGAAAAATAATCTAAGGATTATGTCAGGATTCTATTTTCACTCCATCGCCTTCCATGTATGTTCATTTATTTGATGATCTACCAGTTATAACACTACGAATGAGAGTTTTAATAAAAAAATCAAGATCCTACAATTTTGAATATATAATAAGTTTAAATAATCTTAATACTAACAACAATAATATATTTCATCATTCTAAATACAAAACTATGGTATGAGAAAATATCTAATCCATTTTAAATATTTTTTTCTTGCTTATCCTTAAGTCATGAATCCTAGTGCATACTAGTATCCAATATAAATCACAAAATTAATTTTTTCCATTTTAATTTTAATTTATCCTCTACTATGATCAATATCACATAATATTGTGATGGTGAAACATGAATTTTCGTTCATGGGTTTCTCCAATGTAAATAAATTATTCTTCATCTTTAAATATTCTTTAAATCACCATCACATAAAAATCCATTGATCCATGCAAAACTATCTGGAACCAAATATGGTCTCAAGTAATACCAGCACCAAACCTAGCCCTTTGAAAGTCCCAAATTTAGTTCCTTATATCCATGGGCTGGCACAAGTTCTCGGGTATCAAAAAATTAGGTTTTGGAATGATTTACTTGAGTATGAATGCATAAAAACATAAAAATACTCCAAAATATAAATCTGGAATTTTTAGCCAAAAAAATCTAAAAAAATAACCTTAATTGAATACATGTATTTTTTACAGTACAAGAGGTCCAAATAAAAATAAAAAATTGAGAAAAAAATCCACAAGGACTCCACAAGACAAGGGGTCATCACCCACAAGTTGTCTCTAGAAGCTTTCCCTAAGGATGGGAACTAACCCCCCAAACTGCCCTCACCCAAAGCCTTCCCTTTACCTGAATGAAAAATAATAATTTATAATTACAAAAAATGGGTGTATGTATGGTTTTATCCTAATTTCAATAGTATAACACCATCTTATTCTAATGTTCATGCAATAAAAGGTGAAAAATAATGCTGTTTAAATATGAAATGAAAAGCGGTGACAAATTCGAAGAAATTCACCTTTTAATTAAAAATAGTTTTGAAGATAAAACTTGAATAAAGGTAAAACGTTTAAAAATTCATGTTACCTACTATAATATACATCTATACACACCCTAATACAATGTAAATAACACAAATCTAAAGAGAAATGAAATCAAGAACACCGCTATGCACTAGATAGTCTTGGGCCCCGTGTACATCGTACCTCAGTGTAAAGTATCCATAATAAAATAAATTCTCATGCTTGAGACACCAGTGGGGAACTTACCCATAACCTAGTGGTATTCAATAATTATCCATATTATTTAGTTATAGTTTTTGTTTTCCAAATTCTATGTGAAACATGGATAATACCCATCTCATCCACTAGTCGTACTAGTGCATATATGCCCCACCTAGGTACCCAAGCTTCCACCTTTGTGCTAAAACAATTTCAGAAAGCTACACAAATTTTTTTTCCTATAAAAAACCACTACTAGTCTAATAAAATCATTAATGTAGCTATAATAATTTAAAACCACTTAAAACCCACAGTAAAACACTTTGATTTTTTTTAAATGATTCCTAAAAAATTTTGCATTGTTTTGCACCCAAAACTCAGTGAAATATGACCTTTTATACCTTTTTTATACTAAAAAGAATCAAAAATAGAAATGGATTCCCAAATACCTTTCAACGAAACCAAAAAATCTATTTTAGGACATCCCCATATTAACCATGAAATGTTATCTTTGTAAAACTTTTATTTTTGAACAATCATCGCACTTAAAGTACACAAGTTCAATAAACACCGTTAAAACCCAATTTTGAAGCAAAAACCAAAGCGTTCAAACATTCAATACATGATTTTAAGCCCTATTAAATTTCAATAAAATAATGTATGTATTTATAGGGAATCCACAATTTAACCATTAAAAGGTATCTTGGAAAACCCCCTTATTTCATATAAAATTTTCAATAAAAATTCATTTTCATTAAAAAATTACACTAAATCCAATTTTCACACCAATAATAAAATTCAATGAACATTAAAATATCATAAACAAATAATTACAATTAAAATAAATTGCATACACATGGAATCACCTATGAAATTAATGAAAACCCTTGAATCATGTGTTTGAAAATTTTATCACACAACTGCCTCATATCAAGGAAGGTAGATTGAACATAAAATCTGAATATTGGGCCATGAAATCCCAAAATTATACCCTAGCTTATAATAATTAGTTTCTATTCATTAGTACACTCAATGAAAATGGAATAAATCCAAAACCAATTGAATGAAACCCTAATTATAATGAATGATGAATGAAGGATACTTACTTAATTGAGGGATCTTGAAGGAATCTCCCAAAATACACAATTAGCCGAATATTCAAACAAAAATAATTAAATGGTGGTTAAAATAATGATGAGTAGATCATGTAGGAACTTTATTGAGGGAAAATAGTGATAAATTAAGGAGTTATGAATGAAAAAAGATACCTCTTCAAATCTGGTAGATTTGTGAACCCCTATGAAGTTCTGCACTAGTTCTCGAAACAAACAAGCTCCAAATAGGGTGTAAAGGTAATGGGGACACACATAATGATGTTATATTCTAGATTGAGGTAAAATAACAAAAAATTATTAAAAAATTAATATGTTATTAAATAAAAAAATCAATTTTAAAATTGGAAATGAGTTCTGGGTTGGCCCAATCCCTTAGATAAATCCCAAATCCACCATGATTATGGATTCCTAAATGGTCCAAATTAATATGGGGGTGTTAATATGTCATGGGAGTCTATTTATGAATTGGACTGGATGAAAAATGTTGAAAAATGAATGATTTATCAAGGAACCCAATTTTATTTTTAAATCTGCAATTGGTCACACAGTTTGGACCAAATCATGAAAACTCAACCAAAGAAAATAAATAAACTAAATTAAATTAAAAATACATTTAAAATATTCAATTTATGTAACAATTCTTCCCAACGTGAAACTATTTTCACCCTTGAAAGTCAACCTAAATGTTTATTAGAAAACAAGAATGGGTACTCTTCCTCAACCCATGTTATCTGCTCCCATGTCTATTGTGTATCACTACAATGCTATCAACGATCCCAAACCAATGGAATAGACTTTCCTTGATGAAACTTATCTTGGGAGTCATGTATTTTCATAGGATACTCAAAATCAAACAAGTCAGTCTCTATATTCAGTCCTACCCAAATTAGTTCATGGGACAAATTCAGGTTGTATTTCTTCAACTAGGAGACATTGATACATCATTGATGGATGTAAACCGGGAAGGTAAGACCATCCTATAATCCACCTTTCCAATATGCTCATTAATTTAAAAAGCTATGAAATATTGTAACGTCACCTTCACTTGGCTTCCCCAGTCAACGATGGCCCAAATGTGGGGCCACATTCAATAAAACCCTATCACCCACAAGAAATCTCTATGTCATGATGCCTCTGATCAACAAATGATTTATAGAGACTCTGAGTGGTAAATAAATGTTGCATGATCAACTTGACCTTCTAATATGTATCATGTACTAGACTCAGCCTAATTAGTGAGTTTTCAACTACCTTATCCGATCACAGGGGGAATGAAAAGGCTGACCATTGAGCGCCTCAAAAGGAGCCATTAAAATCATGTTTCAGAAACTATTATTATAAGAAAAAACAACCAACCCAAATTGTCTATTACAAGAACCATAAATATCTAAAACACAAGCACAAAGAATTACCTCCAAAATTTGGTTCACCCATTATGTCTGACCATCCGTTTGAGGATGGTATACCATGCTCATCTTAATATGAGAACCCAAGGACTTTTGAAGTCATTCCGAAAACAGAGAAGTGAAACAATGGGGTCTCTATCTGAGTTAGATACTGATGGAAGTCCATGGTGTCTCACCACCTCATGTAGATAAAAATGGCCCAACTCATCCACTTTAGCTGTATATTTTATAGGAATGAAGTGGGCTGATTTGGTCAGATGATCTATCACCAACCAAAAGAAAATCATTCCTCTAGGTGTACGAGGTAAGCCAAAAATGAACTCCAAGGAGATCTCTTACCCCTTCCTCGTTGGAATGGGTAATGGTTGGAGAAAACCTGAGGGTATTTGGTGATCTAAATTCACATATTTGCACCTGTAGCATCTCAACACAAATTTTGTTTTGTCCCATCAAATACCTAGCCACTAGAAAGGTCATTTCACATCAAAATACATATTTCTGAACCCCGGACGGAATGTTCATTCAGATTGGTGGCTATCCTACATCACCACCTTCTGTAAAGATGATGGTACTATTGAGCAGCCCACGAAGCATAGGATGCCCTCTGGGGAAGACGACCAATCAGGGGGTGTCTCCCAACAATGAAGAAACTGCCACAACCACTAAGTATGTTCCTGCTGAATCAACTCCATTAAGAGAAGGAGTCATCTAGAGCCTCACAATGAACTTACCACCACTAAACTCCCTGGTCTCCACATGAATCAGAGCAAAGAGTCCCATTATATCCCACTCATTGGTAGACATCCTCAAATCCTGCACTGGAACTCTTCGGCTCAAGGTGACAACCACCACATAACACTTACCTGGGGTATAGACACTTTCAAAGTGGATCCACTATTAGTACTCGATCCAATGATGCTACATCAAGTTGATATATTTCTACAAGAAGATATAGGCCGGGATTTTGTGAACAATGTACTCCGAAAACTTCTCTCCAAAAAGGTAGTGACTTAAGGTCTTCAAAGCTCAAATAACAGTTTCTAATTCCAAGTAATGGGGTTGGTAATTAATTTCGTGTGGTCAGAGTTGGAGAGAGTCATAACCCACCATTCGATCATCCTGCATAAGCATGAACCTTGGGCCCATACCTGAATCATCAAAATAGTCCACTTACCGCTTCTATACCTTAGGAAAAATTAAAATAGGGGAATAATTAAACCACCTCTTCATCTCCTAGAATTATGCATGATTTTATGGGCCCCATACAAACTTCAGCACTATCAGGGTGAGTTCGGTCATTGATGAAGCCATCTAAGAGAAATCCTGAACGAATCGCCTGTAATATGAAGCAAGGACAAGGAAACTCTAGATCTCAAACACGTTATTCAATTGCTCCCTTGACATGACCGCATTGATCCTCTTGGGGTCCACTAAAACTCCCAACTCTGAGATCACATTCCAAAAAAATTCTCCCCCCTAATCCATAAAGTGAACTTTAACAACTTTTCATAGAGGCGGTGATCCCACAAGGTGCCCAAAATAATCCATAAGAAAAGATCATGTTCCTCCTTAGAGCCAGAGTATACTATAATGGCATCCAAAAAGACCAGAATGAAGGAATCAAGAAATTTATAGAACACCATATTCATGAGTTCCATAAAGACTACTGGAGCATTGATCAATCCGAAGGGAATGAATAAATAATCAATGTGGTCGTACCTGCTTCAGAAGGCTTTCTTCGGAATATCTGACTCATTCACCCTGAGTTGATGGTATCTTGAATACAAGTCTATTTTTGAGAACTGCTTTTCCCCCTTCATTTGATTTACCAAATCATATATTCTTGGAAAAGGAAATTTTCTCTTAAATGTTACCTTATTCAGCTTCCAATAGCCAATGAACAACTAGATGGATCAATCATCCTTTTTTGAGAACAATACAGGAGAGGCGCAAGGAGATACACATTAGAAAATGAATCCTTTGGATTTTAAGTCATATATAATAATCTTTAATTCACTCAGTTTGGTGGGGGAAATGCGATAAGAGAGAAGAGATATTGGTTGTGTATCTAGTGCCATATTGTAAAGACCCGGAAAGTTCAAGGGAAACTTTTTTATACCTTGAGGGTCTTGGTGGCCCTACTAAGTATCATTATACTCACCCCTGAAAGGGATATTCTTGAACCTCATTGTGTTGGATGCAGATGACAGACAGTGTTGATAGAGGCTGAGTGTACAAGGACTCGACGACACCTGGAGGTGAACCTCACGACGAGTCGGTACCTGGAGGAGGTTGACGGATGAGGGCGCTGAGGAGGCTATCTGTACCAACCCTTCATGTAGGATCTATGGTGGATGATCCAGGAGCTTCTTGTCACCTTCAAGATATTTTTTCTTTTACCTTGTACTTTATAGTTGGACTTGTATTTCTGGCCCCTTACTTTCAGCACTACTTTTGTTTTCAGTTTTACTTAGTGTTTTCTTTCTCTTGTACTCTGGGGGGGTGTGTGTGTTTATGATTAATAAAGGAAATACCTTCCCTTTTATCAGGATTTACACCTTTTTTTCTAGTCGCTAGTCCCTGGCCTATGGAAGGCGGTTTTGGGGTAGTCACGGCACATGCCCCGTGGATGGGTCGTGACAAATTGGTATCAGAGGAGTCAGTTCTACCGCAGAACTTAGGACTCTGAAATTTTCTTTCTGTGAAGCAATAGTGTTAAGGGTACTAAGTGTGGTTTTCAAGTCAGGGAGTCCAGTGTTGGTGCGGGTGGCCTACGTATCCATACACCAAGACCTTGACTTCTGATTTCCAACTCAGTGCATGGAAACACTGATTATGTGTGTGTTTTGAAATTGTTTCTTTTAAATCAGCTCAAATCAGGTCACCTCACCAGGTATAGTCTTTTGACCGTATCACAACTGTTTTTTTCAAGATGTCTTCACCCAGTTAGTCAATATGGGTATCGAGTGGAGAGTTTGATGATAGCTCACCGAGCAGCGAGGCCTCAGTCCAAGGCCCTCTTCTATTTGAGACACCAGCGGAGAGAGAACTCGCTTGAGCGCATTTTATGTGTTCCAGCGACAGAGGCCTCCAATGTTTCAAGGCGAGTCCAATTTTAAGATGGCTGGGCACTGGCTGGAGTTTGTAGCACGATCTTTCCACACAGTTGGGACACCCACTGACTTGATGGTGTACTTAGATGTTAGTCTCTTTCTAGGAGCAGCTGAGAGGTGGCGTAGCCATATTCTATAGTTTTGAGATGATTCCACCTTCACCTGGGGAAACATAGAGACCTTTTTCAGGGTGGAGTTTATACTGGCGACTCTACACTCTAAGCATGTTCAGGAGCTATGGCCTTTGCCTCAGGGCTTTCTGGCCGTAGTCGGGTCAGCTGTAGGCATTAGACGGATGATGTAGTGGTCCAAGAGGACCAGACCAACAGGTGGGCGACCTCGAGATATAGGTTCGGTAGTGCGGGGCACCCGAGGTGGAGTCAGAGCCAGGCATACCAGGAACACACAATGTTTCTCCTATGGCAGGCTTTGTAACATGGTATGTGACTGTCCCAATCCCCACACAGTTGATCTGCATGCGTTTAAGGATACACCGAGACAGAAGCAGCGTCATGAGATTGATCAAGAGCCAAACGATGGACAAGGAAGTGGAGCTCTGGAAGCAGGTGGACAAGAGTGAGAATAGTTCTAGGCATAGAATCCTTTGTTCATAGTTCTTATAGTTTCTGTGTTGTTGTTGTTGTGTTTGCTTTGTGTCTTTCTACTTTGAGCTGCAGTAATAAGAGACACTTTGTAACACCCCGAGATTTTATGAAAAATATTCTTTTTAATTTCATTAATGTCTTGTGTTATACGATACACCAAAAGGAGATTTCACAACACACATCTCTGACCTGCCTTGAATTACACGCAATCACGACCTTCCACAATAGCGTGTGTTGTATGCAACCCCGAGTTTCGCTAAACAACGATATGCTATTAAGATATTATTAAAACTAGCCATTATGAATAGTAATAACCACTTTTTGAAATTTTTTGAATTTTATTTTTCAAAATGGACTTCATTTATGGATTCAGAATATCGAAATTAGCTTAGGGTGAAATTTTGGTGATTTTCGGATAACTTTCATAATTTGATGAATAGTGAAAATTACTAAATTTTAATTAAAAACAACTTTTTCAATCGAAATAATTAATAGTGATAAATTATTAATTTGAGTGGTTTTAAAGTATATTTAGAATATATTTTTACAATTTAATACAATGTTGGTCATTGTATGTAATTTCACATTTAAGCCAGTTATAAACAAGTGTCAATCTTTTGATAATTATTATCTCTTAAAAACACGCCTTTTGTTTTGACGACGGGAATTAATTTTTAAATTAATTAATGCAACTGATATGTTTTGAATTTGGTAAAATAGAAATCATTTTTGAGTTCATAATATCAAATATAGCTTAGGCCTAATTTTTGGTATTTTTCTGAAAACTTTCAATTTTTGATGAATAGTGAAACCACTAAGTGGTAGTTAAAAAAACTGAATTGTTCATAAAACTTAATTTTACCGCTTCTGTGAGTGGAATTTCAAACATCAGAGAGACACGGTTGATGTCAGTATGTAAAATGTGGTTCAATGAGATGAAAATAATTTTTGGTGAATAGTAACTTTTTACTTTTATTTACCACGGTTAAAAGTAAATAGGGTAATTAAGGGTAAAATTGATATTATTATTATTACCTTAACACATGTCCAAATTCTATTGGATAAGTGTAATTCGACCAAAAACAAACTAGGAATAAAATATGACCATTTAGGCCCACTTGGATTAGATTAGGACATTTATTATTAATTTATTTAAAGAAGGGTTAAAAGAGTAAAAATCAAAGTTTATTTACTAAAACATTTTTAATATGGGGTTATACATAAGATCAATTCGACTATAAATATTCATTAGAAAGATAAAAATATTTCCTACATAATGGTATTTTATTTGTAATTTTTAGACATTATATAATTTAATTTATTTATGACACAATAATGATGCAGTAATTATCTTATTAATGAAATATTGACATAATTGATGTTATAAATACCCAAATAAATATAATTTGAGACTTTTTATGAATTACACTAATTTTCTAGGTTAATATTACATTTTAGTATTGATTGAATTAACTTTTTTTGAACTTATCATTCTGTTAGGATTTTCACAAAAAATCAATTACTAAATAGTGTCAAAATTGACATAAAATAGTTTTTTAAAAAAATATTATATTATTAATTGTTATGTTATTCCTAAAAATATAAGGTTCGGCCAAATGACTTAGATAAGGTTATATATATTAATAATAAACATTTTGGGGTTCGTTTGGCTTCTTATAGTAAGTTTATTAACCTTATAGTGTAAGAACACAAGAATATATGGTAAAAGTAAAATTATTTAACTTAATGTTAAATCTAAATGATAAGGTTAAAATAGGAACCTAAACTTGTCTAAATTCTATTTGATGAGAGGATTTAGAACCATCCCCAAATTATCTTTAAAATAAATCAATTTGGAGCTATTTAAAACCGAACTTGACTTTATAATAAAATAATATTTTTAGTTATTCCAAAGGTGCCCCTCTCCTCCCTTATAAAAGGGCACCTCCTCCCTCTCTTCATCACACAACTTTGATCCTTCAAGCTCGGCCAAACCCTACCCAATTCTCTTCTCCACTTCCCTAGAAACATCCTAGAGGTTCTTTTATTCCTCAAAGACCAATTTTAGTGCCCTAAAAGAAGGTCTCAAAGAAGCACTTCAAAGCAGAGGTAATGTCCGTTACCGATTCTTTCATCTTTATTTCTTCTTCCACTTCTTCTTATTTAGTTGTTTAATTATGAAGTAATAACATCAGTATCACTCATATACTGATATGTTATTATAAGTATGAAACAACCCTATTTCACCATCTATCCATCCTACGGAAAAAGAAATCACAGCGCGTGCGTACGTACGGAATACCGTCTCCACGCCGTGGTGTAATCTATTTTCCACCACTACCTTACTTGGATGGGCATAATGGTGTAAATAATGACTATATATGACTATTATAAAGTGATATTGATTCTTAAATAGTATACATACACTCCAATATAGTCCCAGGATCCTGAGAACGATATCATCGCTCGTGCGTACGTACGGACTACCGTCTCCACGACGAGATGAGATTCATTCTCCACTTTAACCATTCATCAATGATTATAAAGTATATATAATAAGTAATCATGAAATATATGACATGGTAAATCTACTGGATTTATGTATATATATATATTTCATCTACTTACTTCCATTCAAGAAAATAAGGAAAGGAAAACAGCGTTCATGCGTACGTACGGACTACCATCTCCATGAACGGTGTGTTTCATTTCATTTATCTATATTATATATATATATATATACTGAATATATATGATATATAAATCATATTTTATATTCTGTAAGGATGTAAATCATGATATAAGTAATAATAATGTCAAGAACAAAAAGTCCAAACACCTACGATAAATGAAACAATTTTATCCAAAACGCTCTTTAACATGGAATTTACAAAAGAACGGGTAATATAAAGTCATAAGTGAACCATATATGATATCATAACAATGAATATGATTCTGTAATAAGTAAATGACATTATTTAAATCATTATACAGGAGGTTCAGACACTTACGAAGCAAATCAGACCTAAGGTAAGGGAAATGTCACAATCTCATTTTTATCCGAGATTGTTTATACATTGAAATTTACTGGGGTGTATTTTATCATCCACATCCATGTTTCCTAAATATGTAATATTATTTCCATACACCTAAAATTGTTTAAATCTAATTTTACCCTTCAGTGAGTTTTTAGTAAAAGATATGAAAGGAATCTTTTGTCGTTTTTCGTACGAGGTACTTTTTGACTTTTCCGACAAAAGTATGAGAAGAATGTTTTTTTAACATATACGGCATGAATGTATTTTTAAAAAATTATTTCCAAGAATCTTCCTTTACAAGTTTTCAAGTTTATTTTTAATCAACTTCTTTTAGTTTATAATTTTACGACATGTTAAGAAAGGAAAAAGTGTTTTTGAAGTAGAAAGGATATTTTCCTCAAGAATGAAGTTCAAGTGTTTTATCAAAATTATTTTCCATATAAGATAATAAAGGGTTCTATTTTTATCCCCATTATTACATTGATTTGAGTATGTTGTGATGGAATCATTTTTATGAATTCAATTATCGTATATGAATTGTTTTATGAGGTCATGATGTTTAAGATTCCCATTTTTATTACATGGGTTATGCAATGATGTATAGTTTATGATTTTGTAGCACACATAAGAATGGTATCATTATGAGATGGGTGGGACCTATATCTCCCTCCAATGCATTGGGTAAAGATTTTATATCTCATGAGATAGACATGGCTGGAACGGTAGGTTATACCGGGTCAGTGAAACAGGACTGAAACGAGGGTGACTTGGTTCAGAAAGGGACCTTGTTCACTAAGATAGTCTTGGTAATGAGTCTTGACTAACAAGAAATTATTCTCTATGATTATGTGTGTATGCCATAATGTTTCATGTTTTAATTTATGATTATTGGGATTTCATTTCACTACTATGATTTATCCCATGTTATGAAATTATGCTCTCTTTTGCAGGTTAAGATTTCCAAAATGTTATGTTCTTATGAATATGATGTGATTGATATTTCTTTTGTTTACCCTTACTGAGCATTTGAGTTCACCCTTTTATGTTTACTTTTCCCCAGGATATAAAGAAAGGTTTTAGGTATAAAAAAAGGGAAGAACTTTATGGGAGATGTTGAAGATCTTTCACCAGGATTAGAAGATTATACTCCGAGTTTCCAAAGACACTAAACTATTACGATCCTTGTGTGTGTGTTTTTGATATGTACTAAGTATTCCGCAAAAGTAATGTAATGTCAATGTACGTTATGCTTCGGGTCTCTACACACTTAACGTTGTGACGTTTACTTTCCACTATTTTTTTATGGATGATACTAATAGGTTTCGGTTAAAACGGTTGACTTGACCCTCAATTGTGAGATTCCTAATGGAGGAGACACAGTAACCACGCACTGATACCAACAGTGTGACTCAACACTAGGAGGTGAGAGTAACTCTTGCATCTCTTAGTACTAGCGTCAATGTCTTACAACATCATTAAAGACATGAATTGTACCGTTAATTTCAGGATTGAATGTATTAGGTGAAGAAAATGGTTCATCCAGTAGATGAGACTAGATTTATCTTTTCGACAAAGAATAAATATAAACATCTCTTGTAGAACGTTGACGAAGAAGTGTGGTGATGGGTTTTTACAATTGGCTAGTCTCACCCATTGTTCATTGAACGGACGGTTTATGGTTCTCTCCAACTCAATAGTCTTAGGTGTATCTTCTCACAGTAGGACATGAACCTGAGACAGTGGTGGTGGCATAAATTCTTCCAGGACTATGACTTCGAGATAGTTTATACTCATAGGGAGGGGAACATTGTAGCAGATGCTCTTAGTAGGAGATCGGGAATTCAGCTATTAGGAGTGGTGAGACAGCTGCTGGATGCATTTCAGATATCATTTGTGGATAGTCAGTCAGCATGTGTAAAACTAGGGATGGTTCAGGATACGACGAAGAAGGTTCATATCAACAAGGAGAGTATAAAGACTGCACAGAGAAAACAGAAGTCCTATGCTAATAGGAGACGAGATCACTAGAGTTCGAGGGTGGAGACCACGTCTTTATATGGGTCTCACATCGACGATTTCTATGGATATGTGGCCAAGGTGGCATGTTATCTCCACGATTCATCGGACTTTTCCAGGTTCTCAGAAAAGTAGGCAAGGTGGCTTACCGTCTAGCTTTTGCACGTCAGTTGCACTGGGTGCACAACGTTATCAACATATCTCAGCTGAGGAGATGTGTGCACAACCTATCCATCATCAACGACCATAGAGAGCAGAACATAGATGATGGGGCGAATTTCACGGGGTTCCAGTAGAGTTTGAGGGTCAACAGGAGTGGGTCCTATGGGGATGGTCAATTCCTCTTGTGTGTTTTCACTGGCAGCACGAGAGACCTCTAGGAGAGCACATGGGAGTGGGAGGCTCAGATGCGTGCTCGGTACATCCTTTAGTTTTCCCTAGTGTGTGTTGAAGCTTTACTGGGATGTAAAGCCCTAAGGTGGGAGTAATTTGAAGACCTGGAAATTTCAAGTGTTTTTTTTCTAAAATACCATGGAATTTTACAAGTCATTTTCTTCAGACGACACTTGATTCCGAGGTCCGGTGTGCCCGGATTCAATTTTTTATGTTTAGCTTGGGTACTTTCAGTGAAAGAACGAGCATGATTTTCTATATTTTGAACCGGTGCTCAGAATTGAAATCTGAGGGCACTGATGAACTCGCAGCACCGATAATTGATTAAGGGTAACTTTAATGTAGTTGCGTCTTATGAGGGTTGAGAATTATTTTTCGGGGAATTAGTTTTAAATAAATAAAATTGTTGAAAAATTCTATTTTTTAACGTTGGAAGTTAAACCCGTCCATGGGAAGTTGTTGGTGGATCCCACAACCACCCAACTTCCCATGTGTGGTTATATGAGTGGTGGGAACCACATGGGCCCCAACCTATCATCTCCCTTAACCCTCTTTAAACTCCCCAAATAACTCCTTTAAACCCCCCCATTAGACACCCTTGTTTATTGTTGACAACTCTCCCAATATTTATGAGTTCTTCCACCTCCTCTCCCTCTAATTAATTGAAAACACATTTAATTAATGAGGTGGTTCGAATATTTGAATTTGAAATGGATTTTGAAAAATAAAATAATAAGGCAGCATATTATTTTATTTTGGGGAAGGCTTTTGTTGTGTGAGATCTCTCCAGTTTTTGGGGAAGAACACCGACCCTCCAACGAAGAATGGACACTTCTTTGAAGAACTACACTCTCTTCCACGAAGAATGACAACGCGACTTCTTTTCTTTTCCCCACGACAAGAGGGAAGACACCACATCTTAGGGTACACTCTGACAACGATGGAATCGACACCGTAATCCATGATGCTCAGCTACCGCGAATATTTCTTGAGGTAGGGGAATAAAGTTCAATTTTAATGGATTAAAATTGTGCTTCGCTTTTCGTTGAACATCTTACTTGTCCAACCTTATGCTATCAATTAAGGCGGAGGGCGCATGCCGAACAAACATGGCCCAACAAACCTCTATTTTGCCCTGTTTATTGATGGAATTGGCGATCGGAGGCGGAACATGGAAGAGGTCGGCAGCGCAAGGGCCACCGTTACACAATCTAAGAAAAGCCGCAGCCAAGTAAGCTGTGGAGGAGGAAGCACAGTGCCGTCGCACCGTGTCGGGGATGCGGAACCGCGTCC
The DNA here is from genome assembly GCA_963277665.1 of Viscum album. Classification (NCBI taxonomy): domain Eukaryota; kingdom Viridiplantae; phylum Streptophyta; class Magnoliopsida; order Santalales; family Viscaceae; genus Viscum; species Viscum album. Next base: position 1,460,229,118 of record OY728135.1, on the reverse strand, counting down.
ATCATATGTCGCGACGGAGGAAGCTGGCTTCGTTGCGCCGGTTGTGTAGTAGGAACTGCATCCCATTTTGTGGGCCACTTCGGTAGAAGGACGGGCAGGCCTGTCAGCCGGCCAGGCAAAGGGGAGCCGCGACGCCAAGAGGGTGCCACGCTGGAAAACCGGCCAGCCGGGTGGAGCAAATCCGCTACGCCAGGAGGGCGCCGCGCTGGAAGAGCTGCGACCCGCCGTGTGGGCTGCTTTCACCAGAAGGTCGGCCGGCCTAGCCGGCCGGTTTGCGAAGGGTCGTACAACTTGGCACTGCTAGTTCGGACAGCCGAGGGATCGCGCCCCTCGGACCGCTCGTCCAGATAGCTGAGCCAGCCAGGCCGCGTGCCCCGTCGGGCCATGCCCAATCGGGCCGCGCCCAACCGAGCCGCGCCGGGCCGCACTACGTAGGGTCGCGCAACATCGGGCTGGGCCACGCACCTTGGGGTAGGCTGCGTGACTCACTATGCCGGTCCGACCCCTTTGTCGGGTCTAACCCACCAAAACTGAGACGACCCGACCCATCAGGCCATCAGGCCTAATGGATCGAGGCCTTTTTTACTTAAACATGAATTTCGTAAAGAACACGCGTCTGATCGATGCACTATCTGCAGCACTAAGACCCTTGCGATGGCGCGGTCCTTTTGCATTACTCTTAGTGGATTTTGGATGACATTGGAAAATGGACGGGTTTGGAACGAGTATAATTCCAACCAGGCCCTCGGAGCATAAACAATTACAACTTAAGTACCAGACATCTGATTGACGTATCGCTGACTACGTTGGATTCCTATTGATGAGACTGTTCTTTGGGAATAGTCCACTTGAGTTTTTGAGCCAGTTGGAGTATGTTTGGGATGGTTCATACATGAAACCAACCAAGCCCCTAGGACGAAAATGCTAATAACATACAGACCGGACGTCTGTTTGACGCGCCACCTGTTTTGTTGAGACCTCTATGATGAGGCGGTCCTTTGAGATACTTCTTCGTGGAACTTCATGACACTTGGAGTGTCGACCAGTTGCTCATGGAGCAGATCCTCTCAGAGATGAGAATACGGAGTACGGTGACCTTGTAGCTGGCTGAGACCTGATGACTGCTTATCTGATTCGTATCAGAGTGGCTTGACTGGTCCAGTGGGGAGCACTACTATATTGGGGTGGTAGACCCATGGTGGGGAGCGCTACTGTGTTGGGGCGGAAAAACCGCGGTACTCGACAGGATGAGTACATATGTAGGATATTAGGGGGTGGAGTATTGTGTTGGGGCGGTAGACCCATGGCGGGGATCACTACTGGGTTGGAGTGACATACCCACAGTACTCGACAGAGGAGGTATACCTCAACAGTCTAAGGTTAGTGAGTAGAATCTCAGTGTCATGAAAAGCTACTGTACTCGACAGAGGAGGAGTTCACCAGCATCCATGTTTTCGACATCATGAAAAAAATCATGGTTGAGCTGAGTCAATGGACTTTGTGTTTTCCTCGTGATTGAGATGGGTTATTTGATAACATATTTATATGTATAGGCATATACCTAAGTAAAGGTTATCTGTTGAGATATTTATTTGTGGTTTACCAATGTTGAATTTAGTGAGAAAATGATGGTATTGGGGTCCTTACTGAGTATCATTATACTCACCCCTGCACAGGTTATGCCTGCACCTCATTGTGTTGGATGCAGACAGCGGACAACAAAGATTGAGGCTGAGTGTACGAGAAATGGATGACACCTGGAGGTGGATCTCATGACGAGTCGGTTCCTGGAGGAGGTTGACTGATGAGGGCACTGAGGAGGATATCTATACCTACCCTTCAGGTAGGATACATGGTGGATGATCCATGAATTTATTTTCACCTTCTAGTTGTTTTGTCTTATACCATGTAATTTAAAATTGGGATTGTATTTCCTATCCCTTACTTTCAGCACTACTTTTGTTTTTAGTTTCACTTAGTGTTTTCTTCCGCTTGTACTCTGGGTGGGTGTGTGTGTGTTTACGATTCATAAAGGCAATGAATTCCCTTTTTATTAGGATTTATGCCTTTGCTGCAAGTCTCCAGCCGTGGGCCTATGGAAGGCAGGCTTGGGGTAGTCACGGCATGGGCCCCGAGGACGGGTCGTGACAGAGATCAATCGAATTCTCGACATCCTGCTACGGGGAAAAACATAGAAAATATTCCAAGAATACCACTGGAAACTAATTCACTACATGTGGTAGTGAAACATCAGGGAAAAAACCATCATCCAATAGCATGATTGATGATAAGTAGAAGATAAGACATCCAAAAAATGGAAGTGGATGTCCTCTGCGGCCCGATTGAGGATCCCATTCTCCTCGAAAAACCTAGAGAATCCCATCAGGTGTCGTGAAACTCACTCGCTGCCTGTAGCAATAAATGTGCACTTGGAAGTGTACTAGAAAAACCATAAAATTTATTATTTCAAATAGATACATTTTTAAGACCAATAGGTACCAATCCATCTCAACCCTATACATGGAAATCACACATGAGGGCACCTGATACCCCGCTCCATCTTCATTACCAGCGGCATCACCCACTCCATCGAAAAAGAAAAAACATTAATTGGTCAATTCAGAATTTACACACAAGAACAGAAATGAATTAAACCTAATAACCAATATCAAAATGAGAAGTATATATAGAAGATACGATAATAATGATACCTTGAACAGTTGAAGGTACCACCACTAATCCTACAGGTGCCTAATCCATCACATGGAGATCTCTAGTGTCTTCCTGAGGATGACTTATAGTCTGTTGTTCTACCTTGAACTAGCTCTGTCCAAAGATGACAAAACCCTACCACCATGGACACCAAATTGAGATTTGTTAGTCCTCGATGGCTCATACTGTGTTGGCACTCCTCTTGGAGCCGTTGACCCTTCCCCACTCAGAAGTTGATGTGCCACCCAGGAGAAGTGTTATAAATTCCCCATTCCTCCACACTCCTAACAAGCCTTTGGAGGAAGTAGGCATACATGTAGGATATTATTGGGTATCCCACATAGGGTTAACATGACCAATCTCGCATTATAATCCATAGAAGAAAACATCCCAAAAGAGTGGCCAGAACTAAAACATCTCTTGTCCACCTCATCCTCCCACATCCTTTTCTTCTCTGAGGTGTTTCCACTACACACTACAGATACTGATCTAGAAAAACTAGTGATGCCTTTCTTATCAATATCCACCACACATGCCTAGTTAACCAACTTATTATAGGTCCTTATCTTGAACATGAAAACCTGGGAGTATATCTCTGATCGCAAGCCTTTCTCGAACCTTTGGTCATTCAATTGTTTATTCGAGACGACTATAGTGGAATACCGAACCATCTAAGTGAAATAGTTGGAATACTCCATAACATAAAAATTCCCCTGAACAAGTTCCATGAACTCTATAGACCACGAATATGCCAAGACCTCAGGTTAGTACTGTTCATTGAAGACGACCTAGAAATCTCCCAAGCGCATATGCTCATTCTTCCCAGTCTGAAGCAGTAAATCCCACCAGTTACAGCTGGAACCCTCTAACAGAAATGAGGCACTCTTCACCCTGAGCTCCTTGGGTTCTTTCAATAACTCAAACATACTCTCGATCTTGTCAATCCATTCCTCTTCTGCCAGGGGTTCTGAGCTTCCTCGAATGGTAAGAGGCTTGCTTTTCAGAATATCCTATGTTTTATCTTTTCTAGGAACCATATTTTATACCCTAAAAGGACTATGAGTAGGATAATGTCCCTATAAAAAATCTTGGATAGCTCATACCACATCCTCAACTACCATTTTATCAATCGGTGTGGTAGAACTCACTCCGGCTAGCTCCTGTGGGCGCGTGGGAGCTTTCAGGGGAGGCATGTAACTACAAAATAAAATAGTCATAAATAAATGATCAATAACACAATTATAAATATTTTAGTCAAATACATCATGTATATATATACTAAACACATTTCTATACTAAGTGAAACAAGTACTACACCAGCGCCTGGTGTCCACGTGTGGTCTGCAGCCCACAAGTCTCACTTGGAAGTAAAGTCAATCAATAAATTCCAACATCCACTGGTGATTATAGGTCTACCTTGAGAGGTGTAGGCCAAGCAACATAATTGTGACTAAAACCCTGATCCCCAAATGAAATTGTTCTTATCTATCCTAACTCATCCCAATATAGTAATATTACCCAAAAACATTAACCTCCACTGATACCATTTTGTGACAAACTAAATCGGGTAGCCAGCAATACTGGAACTAAACCCATCCCATGGAAAGTCCCCAAGGAATTTATCTATCTCCATGAGCTAGAAGATGTGGCTAGGTATAAAAAAAATTGGTTGGGAACAATTTCCCTAAGAATGAAATACTAAAACCTTAAAAACAATACATAATATAAATCTAAAATTTTCAGGTAAATAAGTCTTAACCCAAAACCAAAATTGTAAAAATGTCTTTGATTATAGTACAAGAGGTCCAAATAAAAATAAACAATTCAGAAATACAACCACAAGGACACCACACAATAAGGTGTAATCACCCACTAGTCATCTCTAAAACTCCTCCCCATGGATGAGAACTAACACCCGAACCGCCATCACCCAAAGGCTTTCCATTACTTGAGTCGAGAATATTAAAGTATACTTGCACCCAAGGGGTGTATATAGGGTGTAATATTAATCCCAATATGATACCATCAAATTATTCCATATTTCATGCAATACATGGTGAAAAAGCAAGCATATTTAATATGCAATGAAAATCTATGTGAAATTCTAAGAAATGCAACTTTCAATTGAAAACAATTGTCAACATAAAACATTCAAAATGTTAACACATTTAAATATCCATGTTATCTACTATAATATACTTATAAAAATAACCTAATACAAGGGTAAATACCAAAAATACAATGATCAATGAAATCGGCAACACCTCTAGGATGTATATAGTCTCGGGCCCCACATACCTCATACCTCAATGTAACATAACCATAGTAAAATTCATTCTCATACAGAAGACAGTTTTAGGGAACAAAACCATAACCATTTGGTCCCCAATAATCATACAAATTGTTTAGTTATATTTTTCGTCATCCAAATGCTACGTGAAATAGGGACAATACCTATCCGGTCCACTAGCCGTACAGGTACATATCTGCCCCACCTAGGTACCCAGACATCAAACTTTGTCCACAAACAATTTCACCACGCTACACAAATCCATTTTCATATAAAACACCACCACAAGTAACATAAAATAATTAATGTATCTATAAAATTTCTAAACCACATAAAATAAACAATAAAAAACTTTTATTTTTAATGAAATTATTCCTCAAAAATCATGCATTTTTTGGCACCCAAAAGTGATTGAAATCTCTACTATTTATACAATGTGAATACTAAAAAGAAACAAAAATATAAATGGATGCCAAAATACCTCTCAAATAAACCAAAAAATCAATTTTACGGTAGCCACATGTGAACTAAGAAATGTTATATTTGTAAAACTTCTATTTGTAAACAAACATGGCACTTAAAGTTCACAAGTTCAACAAACATCATTAAAACCCACATTATAAGCCATATACCAAAGGGTTTAAACATTAAAAACATCATTTTAAACCCCATTACATTTCATTAAAATCAACTAAGTATTTATAGGGCATTACAAATTGAACCATTTAAAATAATTCTATAAAAAACCCCCAATTTCACATAAAATTGGCACTATAAAATATTTAGCGTTACCAACTCCACTAAAACCTATTTCACAATAATAATAAAATTCAATTAACATGAATCTATCATAAACCCAACATGAAAATTCACAAAAATTTCATACACATGGAATCACATACCAAATTAATGAAAACCCTTTAATCCTTGGTGTGAAAATTCATTTGCACCATCGTCGGGCCATAAAGAAGGTAGATTGAACCAAAAATCCGAATATTGGACAAAGAAAACCCAAAGATAAACCCTAGGATAGAAACCATAGTTACTTTACATTATAAAACTCAAAAATAAAGGAAGAAACCATATAAAAATTGAATTAAACCCTAAGAAAACTGAATGAATAATGAAGGAAACCCACTAACATGAGAGAACATGAATAAATCTAACCAATTACACTTGTATATGAATTTTCAAATAGTAAAACATTCAATGGTATTTCTAATAATGAGGATAAGATCATTTAGGAATTTTAATGGGAGAAAATATAGTGAAATGAAAGAGTAATGAAGGTAAGAAGTTACCTCTTTAAAACTGGATGATTTGAGAACCCCTATGAAGGTATTCTCTAATTTGTGAGGAAAACGAGCTCCAAATTAGAGGAAAATGTAATGGGGATGAACCTAGGAATGATATATTCGAATGGGAGGAGGAATCACTGAATTTTTTAAAAATAATAATATGTTATTAAATAAACAGATTTCATTTTTAAAATCGAAAATGGGATTCAAGGAAGGATGAATCCCTTAAATAAAAACCCATATCCACCCTGATTATGGATTCCTAAAATGTCCTAACTAATATGGTGGTGTTAATATTTCAGGGGGGGAGTATGAATTGGAATAGATGAAAAAATTTAAAAGTGTAAGGACTAAAAAAGGAAACAAAATTTATTTTTAAATCTAGAATTGAGCTCACAGTTTGGACCAAATCTTGAAAACTCACCCATTCCTCAAAAAATGAAAGGTAAACCCCCAAAACAAAGCAATAATGGAAATTAAATTAAAAATACCTTTAATATATGTCTTATTTGTTATAAAAACTATCTCTCTTCTTAGAGTTATTACAACATTGTAAATTACTATGATACTCTTATATATTGCTAAATAGATTTTATGATGATATTAATTAAGATATTATACCCCACATATATATTATTATTCTAAATGGAAACCTAACTTTGACCATAATTAGAATTTATCCCAATACGTTGTTCATAACAGAAAATGTGTTGAATATTATAGTTTGTTTCCTAGTGAAGTATTATAAATTTATATTTATAAAACAATGAGGAAATCCAACATATCCTTTTTGTATTTTTATTCAATACTTTTTGGATTCTTATAAATCTTATATATGATCTATTTTATCACACATGGAGAGGTGAAATTAAAATTTAATATGATATTTCTAACTCACACATATCATTATATATAAATGTAAATATTCTTAAATAGCTCTTTCACGATATAAGTTTTTATTTTTTATTTGACCTTTATTCTTACATGTATTTAACATTTATACATTTATAAATATGTAATTGAAGCTTTTTCTTCCACATACATATTTCTCACAAAATAAAATTCTCTAAATAAACTATAATCCATGTATTCCCATTTAAATGAAATATAATTTGTTAGTAATATGAAAGAATCAAAATTTTATTTTTAACATAAATTATATTAAAATTCAATAAAGAATATTCATTAAAATAAAATATCAATGAATAAAAAATATTATTAATGTATGAGGCCTAATAATTCTTGTAAATTATATTTAATGCTATAAATCTTAGTAATCAGTGCCATGTATTGAAAAAATTTATTATTTCCTGACATTTTCTCTTTATTAAATGTATATTAAGTCATTAAGAAACCACTTTCTCAATATTTAATTTATATTATATATATAAAAATGATTTTATTAACCTTTAAATCCTAATACCAGTGGTTGGGATTTATAATTTTATTTTTGGTACCCACCTATTTATATAAACTTGAAAACCATTTAAATTTGGGAAAACATTCAAATATAATGAATTTTATCCACAATTAATTTATCCATTGTTTAAAAAACAAAAGGATAGATTCTCATCGATCTAATCTGTGTCTTGACTGGGTAAATTAATTTTTTAGTTTAATTTGAAATTTTTTTACCGTATGATTCTTGATGCGATTAAAAATACAATCCTATAGGTTTCGTATCATATATACTATTCTTTAGGAATTCCAATTTATATTTTTAATCTTTGTGACCTAGTCTATGTGATTACATCCAAAAAATCAAATAATATACTTTGACCAATTATCAACCAAATATAGCACAAAGATCATTTTATATGTTGTATATATAAATATTCACCTTAATAATTTAGTAACCACAATTTAGTGGTCAGTATTCATTCATTATTTGGATATCCACTAGTATATGAATTTATGTTATTATTTTTTCCTTCTCATAGCTAAAAAAATTGAAAATCTTCATGATTTATACATAATTTCTTGATCATATAACTCTTAAATTATTTGATACCATCCGTATATATTGTTAAATAAGATATTGACAATGAATTAGGGTCGTCCTAGGAACATTTTTATTCAAATTATTGAAAACTAACACATCATTAGACATCAATTTTATAGAACCATAATGTAAGGACCTCTATAGTATATTATGTTAGAGGTGAGAATTGCTAAGGGACTAAGATTTAAAAAAGACATGGGGAAATTAACTAGTTAAAATTATTGCGACTACCATGATTTTATAGTTACCTATATATATAGGTGTTGAATAATTTGGTGGATATATATTTTTTTTATTTCAACTTGTGGAGATACACATGAAGAATATGCATGTCCTAGATGAATGTAAATTTGAATGTTTAACTAGTAGATAGTGGGATCCGACTCTCTATATTCATGAGGAGGATAACATGGCATTGGTATAAATTGAAAATATTTGAAAACAATATAAAAACACAAAAACCATATGAATTTTTAGAGAATAGGAATTTCTAATCAACAACTGGGTGGTATTTACATCATGTACACAATGAAAGATATATGTTTTGTATTCTTTCTTTTGTATTTCGTATTGATTTAAATTTCCTCCAAATTATATGTAATTTTTTACAAAAGGTAACAATGATACAAATATCAATATAATTATTTTAATATTTAGTGGTAATTTTTATAAACTACTGGTGAATCAATTAATGAAGGGTTTGAACTATCACTAACGTGTTCGAGTCTTTTTTTAATTTATGTTTCTCAATATTTAATACTAAAATTTAATTTTCAAATAATTTTTCATTATTTTTATAATACATTTATTTGTATAATTTATTTTAATAAAATATAATACTCAACATTCTAGATCTACTATAGACCCCTAGACTCACATTGACCGACCCCTGATTTGACCCATATTATACCCCTAACTGTACCAAATCCCACAACCTTTTGACCTGAACCCTTTGACTAAGACCCTCCATTTAGAAGACATAAGAATATCCTTAACCCTACATAACATGCTACTAACCTGGCCAATCCCACTATACTCACCCCATCTAACTGGTATTAAAAATATTGGTATAAAATCCACAACTCTTAAAGGTAAATCCAAAGACCAACTAGGTTTAGTAAAAGTGACAAACCAACATTTATATAATTCACTTGTGAATTGTTGTACTAATTCTAATACTACTACAACTACTAAAACTACTAAAAACTAATATATAGATATAAAATTATATATACATAGAATAATACTAATTAATTAATTAAAATAAAATTTTAAAACATTTGAATTTTTAATACATATATACGAATATATAATGTATTATATATATATATATACAAATATGAATATAAATATAATTTTAAATAATTAATAATTACATAATTATAAATTTATGTTATTTATAAATATTAATTATTTATATATATATACATAAAATCTGAAATATTATAAATATATAAATATATATTTAAATATAGATTTATATGTTAATGTTTATACTAATAACAACAATTTATTTATTATTTATGTCTATTTATTTATATATGTTTATGTGTGTCTCTGTATAAAAATATATGAAAGAAAAATTATGGTTGTTATAGGATGAGTTCTATCATTGGATTACCTTTTCCTAGGTAAAAAATTTGACACCCGTCAATGAGTCATTGGGTTACATAACAAGAGGTTCTCATGTTTCTTCGTTTCATAAACAAATTTTTTTAATAAAAATATATATTTATGAATAAAATGGAGAAAATTTAGATTCAAACTTATTTAGGAGTCAAAATAAATAATAAATTACATTGTTGATTCATGAATGGGGTATTTACCCTATGGTATTATTTTGGAATGATTTGGGCATCATTTTTTCTGTGTGTATAGGTGGGGGTGCATTTTTTGAGAATAAAAATATTTATGTTTTCCATGTGCATGAAATGATGACATAATTCCACACTATATAAGAATATATTAGAAGAAAATGAGAATGGTTATTTAGATTATAGAGGATACATCTTCCATTATGGGATACTTCTAATTATAGGATCATCCTTTATATATCTTTGAATTATTTTAAAATGTATTGTTCTTTAATTTGAATCCCGTTTTTTCTATTAAAAGTATCTATATAAATCATTTTTATTAATTATTAATACTTATAAAAAAATTTATGTTTGTTATACAATATGATTAGTGGAATATAACATCCTTATATTCATCCAAATCTAAAATACAGATATAAATTTTATTAGATAAAAGTTACGAAGAAGAATTTGGAAATATATTAATACCATTTTGATTTAAATGAATCATTAGTCCAACAATAAATTGTTGTAAAGGATACATTGAGATGAATACGAGTCATTTGGAATCATTCAAATTAGATGAGTGGTTTGGAAAATGTCGTATAGATCATTTGATTACATTTCTACATTCTCTCAATGATTATTTGTACTTATATTTAAAATTACAAAAATCGAGAATATATTTTGATTTAAGGGTAAAACCCAATGATTAATTTTTGTTTTCTATAGATTGTGGTCGATGTTGATAAAAATACCATTGATGGTGCCAATATGCAATCTTTTGACTGTATAGAGAGAGAATATTATAACACAAATTGATTTTAGAATATATTTCCCTTTAAAATTAATTTGATGCATTGGATAACTTGGTATGCATGTAACCTCAGAAAATAAGTAAATAATTATTTTTAGAGTGAAAAATAAAATTAATTACAATATATTTCAATGAAACATAATTAAAAAATAAATTAATTTATAAAAATTAATAAGGATCTCTTTTAATTTGGAGAAAACCGTTAATTTTCATTAATTTGATCTATTGAGTTAATTTTTTTGATATATTTAATCATTTAATATAAAATTTATAAATAAAATAGTTTGGAAATATGAAAATAATAATCTTCAAGGTAAATCAATAATATATATAATTATTAGAAAAGTAAATGTAATGTTAATGTAATTATTTATTTCTAAACAAAAATGTGTTTCTTGAAAACATTGCCTTTATTTTATATTATATATTATTTTCAAAAGTAAAAATTAAAAAATATATAAATTTGGTTTTATAAAATTAATTTATTTGATATTTCTAAAATAGAAAATTTATCATTTGGTGAATTTTGGGTGTTTTTTTAAAATGATTGATATTAGGTGAATTATGGAAAATAAAAATATTAATAATACCATAACATTTGTGACACCAATATGATAAATTAATGAATTGAAAATATTTGAACTAATTATGAGATATAGATTTTTATTTAATGAGTAATATAATTTATTCTATACTTTTAATTTGAATTTGGATATGATTCATGACATTTAGAACCTATTATAAATTATAGGTTAATAAAAAACAATATTATTTTTCCCCCTTTGTTAGGTATTCAATATGTTTCCATAATTTTAATATTTAATTGAAATCAAAAAAAAATTATTTTATTATTCATAGTTTGAAAATTTTCTTGTCTATCTATTTTATATAGAATTTTGGTTAAATCCATTTTTATTCTTAAAAAACAAATCTCTAAAAACTATTTTTGTTTCTTTTTTTCATATATATATTAAAATTAAATTGACCACCAGAAGAAATTTAATTATATAAAATTACATCCATCATATAAAAAAATATATGGTCAATTTAATTTTTTTGTAATGAAAATTTGTATGGGTATGCAATTTTTCATCACGATAATGGTTCAAATTTGTTACATTGGCCAAAATAGTTAGACACACCGTTAAAATATCGATACGAATTATTTTTAATTTGATTGGGCGAGGGTATTTGGAAATCCCTCACCATAACATCATAAAATGGATATTTTGGATCCACTCTCCTTGATAACAAAACGTTATATATTTAATAATTATCAATATTTTCAACTGCACCACTCCTCTCACTTATAGAATAAAACCTCATATAGTTACTTATTCACACACTTGTGGAACCATATATCAATAAAAATAATCCAAAATCACTTATAAAATATAATAAAATGTTATGTAGGTTCTATTTTTTCTAGTTACTATATTACTATGTCTTAATGGGAGATCCAATAAAGGATACAAATGTAAAAGTGAATAATAATAATCAAATTCTAATATGTGGTTTTCTACTACCACCACTTTCAAATATTACCAAAAAGATGCAGGCCCAGGCCGAATGCCCGGTCCCGATTTTATTAAAAAAAGAAAAAAGCAGTACAAAGTACATATGAAAGAAAGAGAAGTCACCCCCAACAACAATGCCACTCAAAAGACTACAAATTCCTCATCATCACCACCATACAAGTCATCTGGATCTGCTGATTCCCACTCGGAAGGAGCATATTGGTTGAGCATATTGATGTATTGCTCGCTAAGACATAACTCCCTTTCAGACAGAGATGTCCTAGACAATGCCTTATTTTGTCCCTTCTTTGTGTGTACTTCCTTCCCTTTTCCATTTTTGGTAGAGGACCTCGTAGACACCGTCTTCAGCATGTTGGAGTAGTATTTTCTAGGTTTCTTCTTTTTTGTATCAGTTCCGGTTCCCATATTACCATTCCCATTATCAGATGTTCCTTTCCATTCTCCCCGAACCATGTCACTATACGAGGCCTTGAGCACCTCCCTCTCATTCTCTTTCTCACCATTGGAAACATCTCCCCCCTCCCTAGGGGTCTCTCTCAGACCCTTGAAGCAATCATATCCTCCCCCCTCCGAGGTTTCAGCCCTCAAGGAAGGCTGATTGATGTCAATAGGGGTTAACACATTGCTGTCTGGCAATGCTACATCATTATCCACTGCCACCTCCATAGAAACCAGGTTATTTGATGCAAAGTGAGTGAGCTCCTCCTCCACCAGTTTTCCATCCAGTACACTTGTCCCATTTCCTGCTTGCTGTGTGTTATCCCGAACTACTTCCCCCCCTCCATGCTCACATGTAGCCATCCCTTCAGCATTCTCCATTTGGACCGGATCAGGAACATCAAGAGTAGAAAAACGATTCCTTAAACAGAGATCTGGGTCACCCATCACACCCAGATTGTCACAAGACAAGATATTATCCATTGTTTCAGGACCCCCAGGAATCACAAGACCTGTTCCCAGGTGCTGAACACCTTTACTTGGTGTTTCCCAACCTATCTCCTGAGGATTCACTACTGGATGAACCTTTATCCCTTCAGCACCTTGGCACATCTGCTTAACTGATTCACCAGTTGACTTGCCAGCTCCAAGATCCTTCTTCAGTCGCTGAAAAACTTCTGAAATGCCCGTCCCTGAGGAAGCAGTGTTATCCCCCTTCTCAGCAGCTGAGGAATCATACCTCTCCTTGCCAATGTGGACTTCAGTTTGTCCATCACGGTTGTGTATCTCTATTCCATGCAGATTTTGAGGCAACATATCACCAGATTGGTTTCCAGAGGATCCATGGTGGATCACTTCATTCCCATTACTACGAGAGACAACCTCACCCATCATCCTCACAGTAGGCTCCTCAATTGAACCTGACGGTTTGGTATGACCTCCAAACTTCACAAACTTGCGGCACTCAGAGACGCAATGTCCATGCCTTTTACAAAAAGAGAAAAAATTGATCCATGAATCATAAATTATGGATTGGGCATACCTGTACTCGCCTTCAATCACAATCCACACCGTCTCCGGTGGGGGCTTTGATAAATCCATCTCCACACAAATCCTTGCAACCCTTAGGTGCGATAATGAGGATGTCCGATGATCACAGCAGAGAAAACGACCAATGGAGTTCCCAATTGACCGTAACAGACCAATGTTCTGAAACGGCAGTGGTAAACCAGGTAGCTGAAGCCATATCGCCGAGGAGGACGAGTCACGATTCATATGCAGATCAAACGACCAGCGAAGAAGATGGAAATAAAATCCACAGAAGGATCTGTTAACACCTGACTTATGTGTATGTGCAAACTATGACCTCTCTAAAGTGTTTTATTTCATTTTCTACCACAATCATTCATATATGTATATAAAAATGTATTTAATAAATAATAATGATACATATGATTTTTTTCTATGAGATAATTCATTATTTTATTAACTTTGTTTTGATCCATGGAAAAATGAATACATCTCCCTTGTGTACATGTAGACTAACTCCTCGAAGGAGCGACTTGTCCCATTTTTCATCACCATCATAAAATTATAGTTATTAAAGTGTTTTGAATAAATATATATGATAAATAATAAATTATTTATATTATATAACCTTGATTATATTTCATTAACATGAACAATATAATAAAAAAGAAAAATAGAATTTAGAATGATTGACACCCAAATATTGATTTTAACAATGAGTTGTTAAAAAAGGATATAAAAAATTATATCTGAATTATATATAGTTATATAAATATTGATATGACTAAATTATATATTTTTATTAATATAAATTTAATATATATTATTTTATTGATTGTATGAAGCAAGACATGACCTGAACTAACGGTTTTTGTTACCATCTCACTTTTACCAGGAGTTGTGTGTTTCATGTTCCATTTTGGTAAATTATATGTTACGTGTACCCTACAAAACATATTCCTTATTATACTCAACATATTAATGGTTTTTAAAATTTATATTTCTTTTACCTCACCCCCTTTTTTTACTTTTATATAAATGAATAATAATTCTTTGAAATGTATACCTAATTTCCTTTTTGATGATGAGAATTTTTTCCTTAAATGTAAAAATTTTTAAATTTTTTTAGGAATGTTAATTTATACCAGATTTTATTTAGTAAATTTTTTTACCATAGGTTATTTTCAAAAAAAATTAAATTAATCATGACAATGTGTTCTATACCGTATATATTAGGATTTTTAGAAAAGTCTTCAATAATTATATTTATCATTTAATAAATGAATATATCTTCCACATCATCATGTCTGATATATAGTTTAAATATTATTTTTCAAGTCTACATGATCTTTAAAATAAAATATTTTTCCATTTATTGTGAGAATGATTATTTTTTTAAAACATATAAAAAGAAATGGAAATGTATTCTTATTTTTTGATGTGTATTTATAATTATTTTATAAATGAAATTTTCATCTATATCAACATCCTTAAATGATTGTTATTATTTACTATAGTTATTGTAAATTTATTAAGTTAACATTATTCTTTCAGATGAATTATTATGATTATGTGTTGATGATGTGTTGATGGATGTCATTTATTTTTAATATGTTAACTAAATTATGGTGTAATGATAAATGTTATAACGAAATTATGAAATAATAATAGAATTTCCACTACTTTGGGGGGGGGGTGGGAATTTTATATCACTATAATAAATTGTGTAATTCTTAATATCTCACAATAAAATATGACTGGTATAAATAGTGATCTGAATCCAATATGTACCTTTATTCACTGTGTTTATGGGAATGAGGTTGAACCTAATTGACTACAATACTTTTTCCATCATTTTTATTTTATTAAAGGGTGAAAAAAATCATCTATTAGAATATTTACCATATTTTATGTGGTATTTTATGTTTTCCTTGAATCACTATGATATTTAATAATATATATATAAATCTTATTTCTTCAGTAACTTGTGACACAAGAAACCCCAATTATAAAAGAACCCTAATATAATATTCCACTATAACATAGTTGTTCATTTTGTTGAAGGAATAAGAATAAAGAAATTTAGAAATTGTATTTATAAATGTTTTAGATAAATTGAATTTATTTTCAACAATTTCATTTCAGTCCTAAAAAATACATTTTTCCTCCTAATTGGGGTTTATTTAATTTTTTGACCCAATAATATTATTAATTATGACAATTTTTTAATATTTATTTCAAAAATGTATTTTTTTCAAAATCATCTGGTAAAAATTATATTATAGACTATTTATGTTAATTTTCTAGGAATATTAATTTTCAAGTGAATTTTGGAAAATAATGATTTTTATTGAAAATATTATTTTTGTTTCATGTATTCAAAAAGATAAATTTAGTTTTAAAATGGTTTTAATGTAAAAATAATTATATAATATATTGAATAAATAAATTAATTTTATTTGTATCAATATTAAGGTTGGATTTTTAAGAAAACATAATAATACTTAAAAAACACTTTTTTGAAGAACTTTTTTTCTTTTCCTTTTTTGGTTTTTACACAAGTAAAATTTTGCGATATAAGAAATTTGAATAAAATAATAGATCGGATATTTTTAATCAGGCAGTTAAAATTTGGAAAATTCGACCCTTTTATTTTTTTCCATAATTAATAGTACCCTTGGAAACAATTTTTCACGTTGGTAAGGGTAAAATATATCAAAAACATTTGAATAATGGTTTAAAATATCTAAAAAATATGTCTTTACCCTATTACATGGGGGATTTACACAACATCCATAAAAGTGCAAGATATATGGCCATTTGGGACCGTTTTTTAGAATATGAACTTTATATTAATATTAGAAAAGATTAAAGAAACAATGTTACTCACTTGAATTTAATATCTATAATTTTTTTAATTTTGAAAAAATCATATGTGTTTAGTCAGAAATCATTACATAATAGTTGAATAAAATTTTTACAATTTTAAATTATTTTAAATTTTTATTGAATGAATTATTATCATACAATCGTATGTAATATAAGCATGTTATTTATTCAATTAAAATAAAAAATTAAAATAAAGGACATTCCCAATATTAAAAGTAATATAATATGGATGAATTATAATATTTCATAAATTTTTTAAATAAATATAACAGAATTTTAATTTTAAAAAATTCTGTATTCAAATTCTATTTCAATAATGTTTCCTTTACATTTAAATTTTATCGATTGTCCTGAAAATGACATTAATTGTATCTTTTGTTAAATAATATTTTATTCAGTGATTTAAAATTCCTAAAAATCCCATATTTATAAAATTAATTTTATCTGATTTAAAATATCAACCATGGAACATTTATGAGTCTCTTTTTCTTTAATGGCAGCATTCAATATCCTTAAAGAGTAGAGAAAATTTATATCCTTCTAATTGTCAAAATGATTAATGGGTCTTAAAGCTATGAGATTAGGGTTAAAAATTTATATAAAATTTTCAAAATATTTTTATGAGATCATTTCAAGTTATAGTCATCATATATTTTTAATATTTTAATTTTGAGTCACTTTATTTTAATAATTAAAGTATTTTAATTTACAAAATTTATATATTTCGAAGAGTGCCCCACTACTCACCTATAAAAGGGAACATCTTATTATAAGTTCATCACACAATTTAATAATATAGATTAGAAAATATGCACTATAATAACATCCTTGATTAATTCACCTCAACCTATATATTCTTTTATTACTATAAGGACATCCTTTTAAAGATTAAGGTGTAACCCAAAAAGGTTTTTCACCGAAGATGTATAAATCTTTGTCGATCATTTTTTATTTTTATTTCTTATTATATATGAATTAAATATATTTTATCGATTATAAATTTTCTAATATAGTTTCTTATATATGCATAATTTTTATTATGTTGAAGGAACAATGATTATCTACCATCTTCAAATCTTTTGGAAAACTATAATTTTGCTCATGTGTATTTGTAAAGTTCCACCACCATGAAGCGATGAAAATCACTTTTCATTTATGATTTGCATAACTGAAAATATTAATAAATTTAATGAATTAATTATATATATATGATATAATAATAATTATATAATGGTGAATTATTACTTAAATTTATTTTATTCCATCAATTGAATTGTAAAATAAACATGCATGAGTACAAATCATACTCCTTATCCATGAACAATGTAATTCATTTCTCTAGATCTACCATAAATTGATGACTAAAAAGTTTTATATTATAAATATTTATGATATTTATAATATTAATATCTTTCTATCACTGTTGTAATGATGGTTAATTTACAATGACGGGGACTGTTAAACCTAAACATGTATGAAAAATGAATCATTTATCATTCATACCATTGAAATTAATAAAACATTTCTTAACAAACAAGTTATAATTTGTTTTAGGCAATTAATATTCAGTATGTTATATATAATTATTATTATATAACAAATTTTTATAAATCTATATTTATTATACATGAGGTCCTCTAACTCTGTAGAAAGGCAAGACTTTAGGTAAGAGATTTTTGTTTCAATCCAATATTTTTAGGGATTGTTTATTCCTGAATTTATAATGAGGAAATTTTATGATCACCAATTAATAAATGAATTTATTTTTTTCTATCTTCAAGTTACTCATGTAAATTTTTTATAGAAAAATTTAACACAATTTAATATTTAAAATGATCATAATTTTTCTGAGAAAATCATAATAAATTTCTCATATGGAGAGAAATCATTTCTTTCTTGTCCATGATTTCATTAAAAAATATATAAAACTATTATTACTATTATACATAGTTTTATATAGTAATTTTCACCCATGATTGAATTTTTATAATAATATTTCAAATTAATCTTTTCCTCTTTTTCCAGAAGTGGTACTTCTAAATTATTACCAAAAATGATTATGAAATATTTTTCCAGGTACATGATATAAATTGAATTTACAACTATCATGAATGAAAAATATATTGAATATAAAATTTATATATTCCATTTTTTGAATTAAAATTATATATATATATATATATATATATTATTTTTTAATATTTTAATTTTGTGATTTTAAATTAGAAATGGTATATTTCATCATCAAAAAATTTAGTAATCATTGAAATTTATTTTTCATATATGATGACATTTTTTGATTTTAAATATTATTTAATAGGGATATAATATAGTGAAACCATCATCATTAATTCAATTGATGGATTATTTTTATAATGATGATATGTTTCTAAAACCCATTCATTTCACATGTGTTATACGATGATAAATTAATAAAATGTTTATAAAAACAATTTTCTTTGTAAATGTTACAATAAGATGATATTATAAACCATTTTATTATTTTTAGGTGAAGATATATCCTTTTTTAATTATGTCATATGTGGTCCATTAATTATAAATCCCTCTAATTAATTGGATATTGTATTATAACTCTCTACTTGATCATTAGAAACAACTTGATGTTATTCATCCACTGCGGGAAAAAAGTCTATGTGGTTGATCAAATATAGGAAACATGTCTATGTTCTTGATCTAATACAAGAAATAGTTACTGATTACTAATATTATTGGGGATATATGTAATTATGTCGAATATGTTATAGCATGGGAAGAATTCTTTTGGACCAAATCCACTATGATTTAATTGCCTATGTATTTAACATTTACATATAAAATATTATTTATACCTATAATGCTGAAAAGATATATTTTTATGCTTGTGACTTGACCATATGGTTCATTATTGATTTATGACGATTCTTTGATCTTATTAATCATTTTCTTTAATATGATAATTCTTTTCCCATGACCAGTGTTCATGAAATGTGATAGATTTACTATGAACCGTTTAGGTCATGTTTATGATCTCACACCATTATACTCATTTATGATTTCATATGACCATTAATTGATATCTCCCATATTTACCCTGATTGAGTATATAATCTCACCTTTGATTACGTTTCCTTTCCCCAGGTTTTAATGTTTTATAAGTGGGGTGTTTCAAGAAATTTAAAAATTAAGAAACACTTGATGAGATATGTTGAATAATAATCCTAAATAATTTATTTATACATTCGGACTACTAATACACTAACAAAACACTATTTTTGAATGATTCATAATGTTACATATTTAATATTCATCTAAAATGATTAATTATTTATATACATAAAATTGTATTTCCACTATTTTTATCAGAGAAGTGTTTTGTCAATCATTGGAGATAAAGATTATAGATATTTGTGGAAAGCCAAGGGGATAATCCTAAGTAATTGATAAAATCCAAATGTTTTGGTAAGATAGATATTATATGGTTTTTCTAGAAATCTATCTTTAATAGTGTAGACTAATTGAAAATGGTTTTGGAATTGATTCATATAGGGTTTATAAGTCTGAAAATCATTGGTTAAGTATATATTCTCCATCAGTCTAGTTCATGATTAATGTTTCCTTACAACGCAAAAATTTTTATAATTTTGATATACATGATTGGATTAACTCACATTTTTCATGTTAAACATTATAAGGATTTGAATAGATTATTACCGTAGATTAACTAGGATAAATATAAGCATGGACATTTTTGAAATAAGGTTTGATGATTTACACATTATATTAATTTTTTTGAAAAATATATTTTTTTATTACATTGATTAATAATTATTAATTGTTATATAATAAATTTTGGTTTTATTGGGGGATTTAAGATTTAATTATAATGATTAGTTGGTGATATACACACAAAAATATAGATGTATCTAATTTTATATTGTTCATATAAATTCCATTATTTATGAAAAGTCTCTAGTAATGTTAATTTGTATCCTTAATTATTTTATATTGAGTTACCGATGAAAACTAATAATGTTATGGTGGTCACAAGTAAATTAAATAATTCCTCTTTGATAGATGTTTATGTGAATGTAATTCTGAAGAATATAGTTTTTGGAAATTTATATTAATTTTATGTGATCATATACATATATTGAATTAATTTATATATTTCATATGTAAATGTATAAGGAATAGATGTCAAATTTCATATCATTAATAGACATTTGATTGTTTATTAGTGTAATAATGAATAAAATATTCTAATACAGATTAAATTTATCTTTTGGGTTTTAATTATAATACATAAATGGTATCTATTTCATATTGTTTAGGATAATATTAACACTGAGGATATTCTTAATTTACAATATCTTTTTGTGTATTTCAAAAAGATTCATATTGTAATCCTCAATATCATTAAGTTATTTTTTATTAGAAATCATACTTAGAGTTACCCATAATTCAAATACACCATATATATTTAATACAACCGAGAAGTCAAAATTGAATAAGCAAGTCTAAGAGAGTGTTGATTATTTAATAATATTCCCTAGTGTATAACCATGGGTTTAACCTGTTCTTTTTTTATTAGGAATAAAGATGTGTAAATGCGACTTTATATTTATTATAGGAAATTAATAGGGTCACTATCAAGAATAAATATCCTCTACCCATAACGATGAATTTTTGATAAATTACAAGGATTTAAAAACTTTTAAATGATAAAAATTTATTATTGACACCATCAATGTAGATTTAATAATAAAGATATTCCCTTTAGAACTTTCTATATGTGGTTTGGGTATTATTAATTTAAAGTAATGATAATTGGTCTTAGTAATGCCTTATCTATATTTATGGATTTAATGGTTATAGTTTTTATAGGTTATCATGGTCATTTTGTGGAAATATGTATCGATAATATTATTATATATCTAAATATAATGGATGTGGATGAAGAACATTTGACAATTGAAATAAGGACCTTAAGGTGGAAATTTTTTTGTGAAAAATTACATTTTGGAATTATAAATATTTATTCATGGGTAATATAATCTTGAATGAAGGTATATTGGGGGATCCATAAAAGATAGATGTTATTGTGAGATTTCATACTCCAACCATTATAGATTAAGTTCTTATCTTTATTTGGTTTGTTGGATAATACCTTTTTTTTGAAATATTTCTATCTACTATCTAATTCACAATCAATGTTTTACTAGTACAATGTTATTTTTTTATGGTAGGATGAATGTGATTAATATTTAAAGGAGATAAAGAGAAAGTTGTTTAGTGCACCATTTCTGACACTACCCTATAGTACAGAAGGAATTGAGATCAATAGTGATGCATAAAAAAGGATGATTTGGCATATGACCATTGATTTCATCACAAAATTTTATGTAACTGAGTTTTCCTTAAATATTGATCCTTATAGAACCTTTAGTGAAACTCTTGGAGACCATTGGATTGGGGAATTAAAATGGAATATAAAACAAAAAAAACGATGATTTAGTGTTCATATGATATAATTTTGAGTTGTTTTTCAGATATTGTGTAATTATAATATATGGTATGATTTTCCATTGAATGTTTAAATGGTTTTGGTATTATCATTTGGCCTATGAAACCATGTTTTTTTGTCATTAGGGGGTTATATTGGCCCAATTATTATCAAGTATGCATGACACTTGAATTATTTGTTGTCAAATTAGAGGTGGTAAAAAATAATATTATTTGTGATTTGATATATTTTAATTGATATTTTGACCCCATTAAGAATTATAGGAAACATGTAATCTTATTAGTATGAATGGAAATATTTCAATGATTTGGAAGAATGTTTTGAGTGATACTCATAATTTTGAGAAATTATAAGCATGAAATAATGAATGTTTATTATTAAGAAATAATTATTGTAGGTTATTCTAGTATATAATTGGATGGTACAATTAATTTGGATATTAATTGGTATATATGTCCTATTGTAGGTTCCGTTTTAGGAACTCTGATACACATATAATATTAGTTAAAAATATATATTTTGAATAAAATAAAACCATGATCAATCCAACTCAGTTTGGAAGAATGAATTTTTTATCATGTTTTCCAATCATTCTGAAATGTATTGTGAAATATTTGGATTATGGAATTACTGGTCGTTTCCTCCATTTATTAGTTAATAATTGTTTGGAGGTTTGACTCTTTCAAGTTGATATATATGAGGATGAAATGCTTTAGATTATTTATTTGTGAGAATAAAAAAGATTCAATGTGGGGAGGATTTTACAATATGGGTCCTTACATGGGAATTCCTTTAACGTTTCATGACATTTGACACCCATATCATTGTGATTGTTTTGGTCATTAAATACATTTAAATAAAATAAATGATTATGTGGGTTTGTCTGATCACAATTGATTGTACTATATAAATGTTTCAATTCTTAATTAAAAAAATTGTAATTTCAAAATTTTCATTTTATTAATTCATAAAATGTTGTACATTTTGGTTATTTTATTAGTTTGTTAACCTTGGTGGTTTGTTTAGTAATTTGTACGAGTTTTTTATTAGTGTACATATTTTTAGGTTCATTTTTACATAAATAAAATATGGATTTTTTAAATATAAATCGAATCATTTGTTTGATGCTTGTTTTTAGAACATAATATTTCATTAAAATTTCTTTTTCTTAATGATTTAATATACCCATAAATTTAATTTATGTCATTTTTAAGATAAATTTGATAATATTATATTCATCAAATTTTATTTTGTGAATTTTTATTTACTATAATAGATATTTCAATGGAATATTCATGAATTATATCTATAACATTTTTTAATTAATCACTAATCAAACTATCTCCTAATGTTTTGAGGTACCTAATTATAAAATTAGGTGAAAAGTGAATAAATCATGAATCAAGAAAAAAATGAAATAATTTTACTCTCAATATTATTGGGTATTTGGTTATCAATCATCAAATTGAATCACTAATGTGAAGGCTAGTGAGGGAACATAAAAGTAGAACATGATATCATTTTATCCATATGTTTTATTATATAGGAAAATTTATCCATTGAGGATTTTGTAATGCAATGAGACCTTTGTACCAATGATATCTATATTATTGTATTGATTAAATGACAATCCATTTATCCATGTTTCCCTATAAGGGGTTTTATTTTTAGGGTGGTCCCCGTGATTAGGTTCACATGGTTTGATGATTTGTTGAATTATAGTATTGTGTGAAACTAAAACTTACAGGAATTACATATACTATTCTGGATGTATTTTAATATTCAAATCTAATATAAAATCTAATAACAATGTGAAACACACTGAAAACATGTTTATTGCACTCGGTATGCCGATCCCATCACTCAGACATGACCCATGTGAGTCCATATAAATGAATGAAAATGATGGAATGCTTGTGTGTGTGGGGGGGGGGGGGGGGCTTGTGTCACCCCAATTTGATTAATTATTATTCTATAGCAGGGGTTTTTGGGGGTAACACCCCAAGATTTTAATCACTTACACTAACTGCAACTTCGAGTTCATGTGCACCACGACTTACCAAACTAGCCGTTATGAATAGTAATACCCACTTTTTGAAATTTTATACATTTTATCTGTCATAATGGACTTCATTTTTGGATTCATAATATAGAAATTAGCATAGAGTGAAAATTTGGTAATTTTATGATAACTTTCATATTGTGATGAATATTGAAAACTACTAAATTTTAATTAAATACAACTTTTTTAATCGAAATAATTAATAGTGATAAATTATGAATTTGAGTGGTTTTAAATTATAATCAGATTATATTTTTTACTATTTAATCCAATGTTGTCCCTTGTACATAATTTCACATTTAAATTGGACATAAGCAAGTGTCAATATTTTGATAGTTATTATTTATTAAAAACATGTTTTTTTATTTTGACAACGGGAATTAATTTTAAATTAATTTCTGTTACTTCTGTGTTTTGAATTTAGAAAAATGGATTCCATATTTATAATCAGGAGGTCCAAATTGTGTAAATAGTTAACTTTTATTTTTAGTCATTTTGAAAAATTATTTCGGTAAATAATTTATTTACCATGGTTAAAGGGTAAATCTGATAAATAAAGGTAAACAAATAATATTATAATAATATTAAATTACTTTAAAACGTGTCTTAAACCAATTGGTTGATACATGTACGACCATGGGAATCTTTGGGTCTATTTTGGGACCCCATGGAGCCACTTTTAAGTGATAATAACACTTTCTATTAATTAAGTTAATGTAAAAAAAATGACATAAGCACATATATTTTAGAAAAACGATTTTTACATAAAGTTATATGTGATATATTTTAGATTATAAATATTAATTATAAATATAAAAAATATTTCCTACATAATGGGATTTTATTTATAATTTTTAAACCGTAAATAATTATATTTATTTATGACATAATAATGATGCAGTACTTTTCTTGTTAATGATATAATCAAATATTTGGTATTATAAATGTAAAAATAAATATAATTTCAAAGTTTTGATGACATACATAGATTATAATTGTTAAAATGAATTGTTAGGATTACTTAAATTATTTTCTTTTGAATTCATAATGTTTTTATGACTTTATCAAGAATCAATTATTAAATAGTGTCAAAATTGACATAAAGGAGTTTTTAAAACAAATATTATATTATTAATTGATATTCTATTCGTAAAAATATAAGGTTCATCCCAAAGAATTATATACTGATAGGTGTATCATTAATGTACCACTTGGGGGTATCTTGGTAGTGAATAGTAAGTTTTCAAACCATATAATATCAAAATACAAAGAGACATGGTAAATGTCAAACTAATTAACTATGAGTTAAATCTAAAAGATAAAGTCAATATAGTGACACAAACCTGTCTAAAACATATTGGTTTAGTGGTTATCTACCTATTCCAACCTTAATCTTTAAATAAAAAACTTTGGATCCATCATAAATTTAATATGAATTTATTATAATATAATATTTCTAGCTTTTCCAAAGGAGCCCCTCACCCCTCTTATAAAAGGGCACTCTCCATTCTCTCTAATTCACATCTTCAAATCCTTTTGGCTTGGCCAAACCCTGCCCAAATATTCTGTCAAATTTCATTAATTCAACCTAGAGTCCTTATTTTGATCATAAAGCCATCCTAAAGATCCATTTTGATCAAATCCAAAGGAAGAACCTGAAGAAGAGGTAATGTTTTCACCACCCTCTTTCATGTTCCTTTCATCTTCCACTTCTTATTTCGTTGTTATTTCCATTATAAAATAATAACTCCAGTTTCTTCTATATACTGTGATGTTATTATAAATATGGTGCAACCATATTCATTATTCTATCCATCCTTTTAATGACATGTCACCAATCAGGCATATGTACGGCTTACCGTCTCCACGTCTTGGTGTAAATGTTATTCAAAACTTTATTATTTGGATGGGTATGATAATGGTGTGTAATTGAAGTAAATGATAAATATAAAATTATAATTATTCTGTATATATGAAATATCATCCTATTATATAATATTTTAATATCAAAATGATGATATTATCGCTCGTGCGTACGTACGGACTACCGTCTCCACGAACACGATGAGATTCATTCCCCATCGTATCCATTCAAGCCTAATTCTCATTTGATGATTAAAAATAATTTTTAATGACTTGACATAAATCTGGATGTGACTAAGATAATTCCCATCCATAAAAAATATGACTCACATAACAAAGAATATAAAGGAAAACGACTCGGTTAACACCCAAAACGACGATAATACTAAGATAATATTAATAAGGAATGTTAAAAGATCATATATGATATCATATTAATGTATATAATTATTGTATAATTTAATAAAAATTATTTTACCATTATACAGGTGGTTAACCAACCATATACTAAGGAAAAGTAAAAGGTAAGGGGTTTCTTATCTCACTTATAATTCCATGAGATTTCCATTGTTCACCACTTTATTATTGCATGTGGTGTGTGTAATGCTCATGATTGTATTCATTGTGTAATATAATTTAATTTATAAATATTTACATCCTCATTTTATGATCCATCTTTAATGGGATGTATGTTTCGTATGTTACAAAATTGGTAAGGGAATTACGTATTTCAATTTGCACTCATTCGGCTTTACGCATACTTCATTGATTATATTACCCAAAGATTATGTGTGTAATCACTATTCATTTACTTATGTCATAATTCCCACTCCCCTTTATGTGGATATAATTTTTATACTCAGAATTACTCCACTAGTAAATTCTCAAGTCATCTATATGAACTTGATAAGAGTAATTTTAACCCAT
This sequence comes from Viscum album, assembly GCA_963277665.1. Lineage (NCBI taxonomy): Eukaryota > Viridiplantae > Streptophyta > Magnoliopsida > Santalales > Viscaceae > Viscum > Viscum album. The sequence goes on along the minus strand of OY728135.1, from coordinate 1,460,201,933 downwards.
TCTCCATTTTTTGAGTTAAATATCCAATTCATTGGTGTTGTTTTTACAAGAATATGTGTGAATGTCTTCTGATTGATTTACACTGAATATTCAATCATATTTAGTGTATTAATATATTCCACACATAATTATGTCTTGAATTTATCCTTACTCTATGGATACAGTCTTTATAAGATATTTCATTTCAATTTACATTCCATTGATATTTATTTGTTGTTATACACCAAATCACATTTATATTGTGTATATAATGTACTTTGACATAGTATATCATGAATCCCTTTATTATCATGATATTACAATGTTTTGATTACCTCAATTATTTTTATTCTAGTGTCTCTCTTTTTTTAGAAACTATAACTAAAATATCATTTTAATTATATTAATGATTTATTATTCTAAATCATTCTCATTAATGTCCATGTTTTAAAAATGGGTTTAAGGATTTATTTATATGGACATTATTGTTTTAAAATTAAAATTTATTTTAAAATTTTCAAAGTGGTATGGGACACTTTGATTTAAAAATATATTTTTAAATGGCTTTTTGAAAAATAGTGTGACTTTTAAATGATTTCAAGAAAAAGGGGGATATTTCTCTCTAATAGTTTTGATGATTATTCTCATCTGTGTAAATATCCTTCATTATTCTCGATTGAGGTTAATCTGATACAATAAAATCTTCCATATTGTATCGAATGGGTTATGTTTGACTGCGGATGTTCTATTTTTATAAAATTCATGGTTTGTAGATAAAGTATTGACATTTCGTCTGTTAGTTTTAATACGTATGTTTATGTTATGTTTCAATCTTTTTATATGAGGAATGCATCGGACATTGTAAGTGACAGGTGGAGCCTGGTATAGTTCTTCGATGCATCGATATCTCTCATGAGAAAAACTAGTGTCTTGGCACAAGTCCCTATCAAAATCTTATTTGTATTCTTATAACACGGCCTTGACTATGTGGTTATGATAGTTTGACATTATGCATTCCATCATTATGAACGTGGTTAATGATATTGCATGTGATTATTCAACTAGGAGAATATCCATGTGAATAAGTAAATGTAATTATATCATTTTACCTTTTCCATATTATGCTGATGTTAAAGTTTAAAAGTATTTTGTTTTATTTATACATTGCCTTAAATATTTATGCTTATTTATGAAAGTTTTCGCTATATTGTTATCCTTACTAAGCATCTGAGATCACCCCTTTCAATGTTTTATTTTTCCCAGAATGTGAAAAAAGTATTTTATGACTGACCTGTAGGGATAGTTTGAGGGGATATGAGTGTGTAATATGGAGACAATGTTGTTGTAGTTTTTCACATTATAATGTAATGTGAGACTTATGAATGTATCAAGTGTTTACAAGGATACTAAACTAATCAGTATTTCGAGATTTGATCTTTTGTGATCATGACAATGTTATGTAATAATGCACCGACTCTGGACTTCTGGGGTCGGGGCGTTACAGTTGGTATTAGACGATGTTTATTAGAAACATTGGAAGCAAGATAGAGATAAAATCTGATTAAAGCGCATAAATATATGATGGAATTTGAGGATTAGTATAGAAGAACATCCTAGAATTTTGGTATTGTAGATATTTTGTGAGTTTTACAAGAAATACATCCATTTCTAGATACAAGAAGGTAGAGGCGGCTCTGGCACAGATATACCTTGGGGTAAAACCCGAAAACACCTCTTTTAGCTAGACTCGAATGGGAACTGGTGCATGACAATGGTCCTTGTTGTACTCTTGGTTATGACACTCTCGGGGGATATGCATAGGATAATTTACATTTTCATTACAAACCGATTTGATGTATTTTATTATAAGATGAGAACAAATGAACATGGTTAATCCTAAGGTGTTTCAAATTGAAAATATGGTGTCATGATATACTCTAAATGATTTTATGACTACTGTTACTCACACAATGATTTCTGGTTTTAGTCCATGATTGGATTCCTCAGAAGTCATAGTAACTTTGAGCATGATGTACACAGTGGGAAAAGTGGTGGAAATGAGCAAAAAAATGGAATGTTGATTGGTGTAAAACATATCTTGTTCATGAAAAATCAGTTTTTCAAAAATACGATGAACAAAATATATATTAACGAACTCCCGGACTCAACAAACAAGATAAAGGTGATGAATGATAAGAGCTCCATCAGTGGAGACCATTGAGAAAAGAATCATCAATTTCCATCATGCAAGAAATGTGGAAGGCGACACCAAGTAAAGTGTCTCAATAGATCCAATAAATTCTTTACATGTGGGAAAGAAGGACATAAGGTGAAGAATTACTGAGGAAAAATGAAGAGTACGATGAAAGAAAATAAAAATTGTCCCAAGAATCCATTTACAGTCAATTGTCGTAAATTTAGGGGACCTGGACATTACCTGAGTGAATTCCCTATTCAATAGAATATTTTCTTGGTCAAAGAAGAATCTATGTGGAAAAAAATGGTTGGTGAAATTATTAAATGTATTAATGCTCCTTGTTGATGGGATTACTTTGGAATAATTTTCTCTTGTATTTTTAACCCTGCAGTTTGTCATGTGAATGTGAAATTTGAGGAAAATTATCTTTTCTCTTGTGGATATAGTTATAAATAACCATTTGGTTTTATATGATCATTGGGTTTGAAGTAATTACAGGTTATTATATTTCGGGATGAAAATACATGGTATGATATAACATTTATTGGAAAGTTATGTTATGGTTTTTTGAGGAATTTATCTCATTTTGGTAATGTTAAGAAATAAAGTTTTTAAAAAAAGACAACAATCAGACCATGTAACAACCTGTCGCGTCGGACAAAGCTGTGGGAATCGAACCCACAACCAGAGTGCGATTGGGATTTATCGACTACCACTGGACTACATGAAGCCTCTTGTTAGTGTGACTAATTATTATTAGTTAAATTATTTTATTGATCAATAATAAGTTGATTTGGGATCTTATGTCTTATCAAATGAATACCCTTATAATAAGAAAATAATTTGGTGATTAAGTGATACATGTTATTTTGGAAGACTTTTGCTTTGTTGGGAACACTATATGCCCAACGAAAATAGAATACTCTGAGATTTCATTTGAGGAGTAATGGTGGATTTTTATCTATGTTTTTATTGTGGATTTCTAGTGATTTGGGATATTTATGGAAATGATTAAACTATAATAGAGAATATGTGATTAGGATAATTACTATTAGGTATGTGACTTAAAGAATAGTTGAGGTCATTTGGAGATACAATTTAACGTGGAAGACTACATGACAAAATTCTTCAATGTTTTGGGTTTCAATATTAGTTTGGATTATATTGAAGGATTTTAAGGACAATTGTTTATTGAATGTTATTTATTTAAATTTTGGGTATTGTTTGTTTAATTTTAGAAATTAGGATTACTTTTTCTTTCTCTATAAGAATATCCTTTTGGGGGATCATCAGACCTTTTACAAACCATTTTGGTTTTGATTAATCTCTAAGAACAAGTTAAACATATAGTTTATGTTTTGTGAATCATGTGATTCTCTATATTTTTATTCTAGATCTTTCCAATGTGACCAAGTCTTCATAAATACTCATCGTTAAAAAACATTTAGTGGTAGAAAATTATTAAATAATGAAACTCTACTTAAAAAGTAAGTATATCTCTTTATGTTCTCACTCAATATCATAAATAAATTCCTCATCTTTATGAATTGTAACTTAAAAAAAATGTTGTTCGTTTACATTTCCTACTAGGAGACAAATTAACATTTGTCTCCTCACATGTTTTTGGTTTTCTTGTTGTTAAAATTCTTCTTATCATGTTTTCTATCCCTCTACATTATAACTTGACACTTAGTTTGTCATCCATATCCATGTTTTCCTACATGGAATCCTAGTATGGGTTATCATGGGTGACCGTTGTACTTCTCTCTCTTTATTTTAAAGTGACAGTTTTATTGACTCTATTCCGATGTGGGACTTTAAATTATATTCCTAGTCCCAATTTTAAAAATTGAGAGGATGCAATTTATTGAAGTAGGGAAGAATGTAACACCCCAAGATTTCAATAATTTACACTACCAGCAACTTCGAGTTCAAGGGCACCAAGACTTACCAAACTAGCCGTTATGAATAGTAATTCCCACATTTTGATATTTTATACATTTTATATTTCAAAATGGGCTTCATTTTTGGATTCATAATATCGAAATTAGATTAAGGTGAATTTTTGGTACTTTTATGATATCTTTCATATTTTGATGAATAGTGAAAATTACTAAATTTTAATTGAAAACAATTTTTTTAATCAAAATACATAATGGTGATAAATTATGCATTTGAGTTGTTTTAAATTATAATAAGATTTTATTTTTACCATTTAATCCAATGTTGTTCATTGGACATAATTTCACATTTAAAGTGGACATTAGCAAGTGTCAATCTTTTGATAATTATTATTTGTTAAAAACACACTTTTTGTTTGGACAATAGGAATTAATTTTAAATTTATTTCTAGCACATCTGTGTTTTAAATTTAGAAAAAGGGATTCCATATTTAGAATTAGGGGGTCCAAACTGTGTAAATAGGTAACTTTTATTTGTATACATTTTGAATAATTACTTTAGTAAATATTTTAATTACCATGGTTAAAGGTTAAATCTGATAAATAAGGGTAAAAAAAATAATATTATAATAATATTAAATTATTTTAAATTTTTTCCTAACCCTATTTTATGATACATGTAAATACATGTTCATTTTTGGGTCTATTTTGGGACCCCATGGAGCCACTTGTAAGTGATAATGACACTTTATATTAATTAAGTTAAAGTAAATACAAAAATGACCTAAGCATATATCTTTAAGAAAAAAAGTTTTACATATATTTATATATGTTATATTATCGACTAAAAATATTAATTATAAAGGCAAAAAGATTTCCTACATAATATAATTTTATTTATAATTTTTAAACCTTATATAATTAAATTTATTTATTACACAATAATGATGCAGTATTTTCTGTACTAATGAAAGAATCAAATAATTGGTATTATAAATGTTAAAATAAATATAAATTTAAAGTTTTGATGACATACAAAAAATTTATTGGTTAATATGACATGTTAGGATTAATTAAATGATTTTTTTGGAAGTAATACATTATTTAAACCTTCAAAAAAGTCAATTATTAAATAGTGTCAAAATTGACATAAAGGAGTTTTTAAAACAAATAATATATTATTAATTGATATTTTATTCCTAAAAATCTAAGGTTCATCAAAAAAAATAACATAATGATATTTGTATCATTAATGGAGCACTTGGGGGTCTCTTGGTAGTTTATAGTATGTTTACTAACCATATAATATCAAAATACAAAGAGACATGGTAAATGTCAACCTAATTAACTAAGAGTCAAATCTAAAAGATAAAGTAAATATATTGACACAAACCTGTCTAAAACTTGTTGGTTGAGTGGTTTTCGACCTATAACCACCTTAACCTTTAAATAATAAACTTTGGATCCACTATTAATCAAATATGAATTTACTATAAAATAATATTTTTATCTTTTCCAAAGGTACCCCTCACCCCTCATAAAAAATGGCACTCCCGCTTCTCTCTAATTCACACTATCAAAGCATTTTGAATCAGCCCACCCCTGCCCAAATTTTCATCCAACTACACTAACTTTAACCTAGAGGCCTTATTTTTATCATAAATCCATCCTAAGGATCCCTTTTGATAAAATCAAAAGGAAGAACCCGAAGAAGAGGTAATGTTTTCACCACCCTCTTTCAACTTCAATTCTTCTTCCACTTCTTCTATCATTATTATTTCCATTATAAAATAATAACTCTTGAATCTTCAATAAACTATGATTTTATTATAAATATTTTACAACTATATTCAGTATTATATCCATCCTCTTAATGACATGTCACCATACATGCGTACATATGGCTTACCGTCTCCACGTCGTGGTGTAGTTGTTATTCAAACCATTATTATTTGGATGGGTATGATAATGATGTGTAATTTAAGTAAACAATAAATATAAAATTATAATTATTTTTATATATGATATACCATGATATTATATATTATTTCAATCTAAAAAAATGATATTGTCGCTCATGCGTACGTACGGACTACCGTCCCCACGAAAGCCATGAGATTCATTCCCCATCGTATCCATTAAAGTATAATGATCCTTTTATGATTAAAAAAAATGTGTATGGACTTGATATAATTCTGGATGTGAATAAGATAAATCCCATCCATATCAAATATGAATCACATAATAAAGAATATAAAGGAAAACAACTCCGTTAACACCCAAAATGACGATAATACTAAGATATTATTAACAAAGCAATGTTAAAAGATCATATATAATATCATATTAATTTATATAATTCTTATATAATTTAATAACAATTATTTTACCATTATACAAGATATTAACCTACCATATAACAAGGAAATTTACAAGGTAATGGGTTTCATATCTCACTTTTAATTTCGTGATATTTCCATTGTTCACCACTTATTTATTGCATTTGGTGTGTGTACTGCCCGTGATTGTATTTAATGTGTAATATACTTTAATTTATGAATATTTACATCATCATTGTGTGATAAATATTTCATGGGATGTATGTTGCGTAAGTTACCAAATTGGTAAGGGAATTACATATTTCAATTTCCACTCATTCGGCTTTACACATACTTCATTGATTATTTTACTCCAAGATTATGTGTGGAATCACTATTCATTTGCTTATGTCATAATTACCACTCCCCTCTCTGTGGATATAATCTTATACACATAATCACTCCATTGTTAAATTCTCAAGTCATCAATATGAACATGATAAGAGTAATTTTAACTCAATCTCCATTTATTGAGTTAAATATCCAATTCATTGGTGTTTTTTTACACGAATATGTATGAATGTCCTCTGATTGATTTGAACTGATTATTAAATAACATTTAGTGTATTAATATTTGTCACACATAATTATGTCGTTGATTTATCCTTAACCTAAGGATACGGTCTTTATAATATATTTAATCACAATTTACATTCCATTGAGATTTCTTTGTTGTTATACACCAAATCACTTTTATATGGTGTATATAATGTACTTTGACAATGTATATCATGAATCCCTTTATTATCATGATGTTACAAAGTTTTGATTACCTCAATTATTTGTATTCAAGTGTCTCTCTTTTTGTTAGAAACTCTAACTAAAATAACATTTTAAATGTTTTAAAGATTTATTATTCTAAATCTAGCTCATTAATGTCCATGTTTTAAAAATGGTTTTAAGGATTTATTTATATGGAAATTAATGTTTTAAAATTACAATTTATTTTAATAGTTTCAATGTGTTAGGGGACAATTTGATTCAAAAGTATATTTTTAAATGGCTTCTTGAAAGATATGGTGACTTTTAAATGATTTCAAGAAAAAGGTGGATATTTTTCTCTAATAGTTTTGATGATTATTGTCATCTATGTAAATATCGTTCATTGTTTTCGATTGAGGTTTATTTTATACAATACAAACTTCCATATTGTTTAATATGGGTAATTTTTGACTGTAGATGTGCTATTTTTATACCATTCAGGGTTTGTGGATAAAGTATTGACATTTCGTATGTGAGTTTTAATATAAATTTTTATGTTATGTTTCAAACTTTTCATATGAGAAATGAATTGGACATAGTAAGTGATGGGTGGAGCCCGCTATAGCTTGTCGATGCATCGGTGGGTCTCATGATACAAACTAGTGTCTTGGCATAAGGCCCGGACAAAATCTTATTTGTAGTCTTGGCACAAGGCCTTGACTATATGGCTATGATAGTCTGGCATTATGGATTCCATCATTATAAAAGTGGTTATTGATAGTTTCAACTTGTAGAATATCCATGTGAATAAGTAAATGGAATTATTTTATTTTACCTTTTCAATATTATGCTGATGTTAAAGTTTAAAAGTATTTTGTTTTAGTTATACATTCCCTTAAATCATTATGCTTATTTATAAATGTTTTCGCTATTTTTCTATCCTTACTGGGCATCTGAGCTCACCCCATTCCATGTTTTATTTTTCCCAGGATGTGAAAACATATTTTATGACTGACCTGCTGGGATAATTTGAGGGGATATGAGTCTATACTATGGTGACTATGTTGTTTTAGTTTTTCACTTTATGATGTAATGTGAGACTTATAAATGTATTTAGTGTTTCCAAGGCTAATAAACTAATTATCCATTTGATACTTTATCTTTTGTGATCATGCCAATGTTATGTAATAATGCACTGGCTATCAGCTTCTAGGGTCGAGGCGTTACATTTGGAAATCACAATTTGGTTTTAATAAAATTTATTTCACAGCATGTGACATCCTAGACAACATTAAATAATGTTTTTATATTTTTTAGAAAGAATGGATTATAAATTAAGTTAATATAAATAGTATAATATGAAAGATAATAATTATTAAATAATAATAATATGAATTGTTTAAAATTAATCACTATATATTGGATCTCCACTGACTACCATGAAATAAGTTATTTCACCATTAAGTCACAAATATATAAATTCTTGTAGTATTGTGTTTTGGATTCAATATATGTATAGTTAATAGTATTATTATAAATTAATAATTGAAATATATTAAAATATAATATGTTATTTTTTATTATAAAAATGAGAACATGAATAAAATAATTTGATGAGTATCTTAATAGGGGATGATTTGATTAGATTATAATGATCAAACAGTGGATGTGATTAGATTACTATTACATATGACTAATAATACATAATATTTATGCTGATTTCTTACAAAATATGAGGTAAAACGAATCAATCCTATAGAATTAATTATGAAATAGTCAATTTTAAAAATGTTATAGTGGAAAAATTATATTGTGAATTGTAACTTAATGTAAGGGGAACATTTAATACTTAATATATGAATGTGTATTATCATAAGTAAAAATTATTGATATATGGTTTCTACTAAAATTAAAATGTTATTCTAAAAAAACTAATTATTATATATATATTTTGAAGGAATATATAAATGTGATCACATATATAATGGAAATAAATTACATTTACTAGAATAGTTCATGTTAATAAAGTCATTGAATTATAAAATGCTAAAGTACCATCATGTAAGGTCCTTAACATAGATATTACATAATCATGAGTTTTTTTCAATAAAATTACATTATTTAAATATTAGGATCTTTCTAGGATTATAGTTCTAGACAATCTGGAAATTTTTTTTATAAAAAATCAATTATACAATGTAGACACTTCTACTAAATATTCATTTTTTACAAAACATAAAACTATTTAAAATGGAACACAGTTTCTTTTTATGATCAATCATCAGAATTTTTATTTTTATGTATTCCTTGTAACTATTATCCTTTCAATTAAGTGATTTTTGGAAACATAAAATGAGCACCAAAAGATCAGTAACGAATTCACAAATAAATAAAATTATTAGTGTTTCTAAAATATAAAAACTCCTAAAATAATTATCATAATGTAATACTTTTTAGATTTATAATTTAGTATATAATATACTTATATATAATATCATTTCATACCATTTTTTAATAATAACATTTCCATAAAAACCATATCAAGAATATAAAACAAATTAATGTATCTTGTTATATAATTTTACTTGTCATAAATGTAATAACCATGTAGTTGACTTCTATAAATTTCTCTTTTATAAATTGAATACCAATACAGTCAACTTCCATACCGAATGTATTGGAGAGAAATAATAGACCCACCCATCGATAGATTTTCATGGAACTACCCAGTATTATTTTATCATGTAACCACCCTTTAAATTTCTAAGTACTTCTATATAATCAAAAAACATAAAAGTTTTCAATTTTCATCATGTCATTATTAAAATTAATTTTCGAATATTATGAAAAAAATTCATGTTATTGAAACAAAAAATCAAATTAAAAACCCAATTTTAAAAAAAATAATAACAAAGAAAATTAATTTTTTTCTTTTAAAAACAGGAAGTCTCGTAGATATTTTAAACTATAAAATAATTATCATGGGGGAGGATAATTTGTTGTCTCTATATAGGTTAAAAAAATATTTCTTTTATCATTTTAAATAAAAGTCAAATATTAAATATATAAAGCAATTAAATATTTCTTTTTTTGTTACATTTTAATAAAATTAAATGTCTATGGGGATCATTATACAACTCAAAAAAATAGATGGGTTTATAACATCAAAATATGCCATAATGATAAGATATTGAGAAGAAGTCCCTTAATATGAGACCTATTCATCACATATGCCCTTACATTCCTGAATAATTAATTTCAGTCAATAATTTTCTTTATTTAGAACCTTTATTAATGATTATATTTTTATTTATACCACTTATTACCATGTTATAACAATTAAATTATTGTTGATGTTCATGTCGATTGTTTCGACGATATTCGGTACTTGAGTCTATAATAAAATTCTTATGTTGTCATTAGTAAAAGTGTTAAAAATTATATAATATACCAAATAGGATTAATAAAATTATTATTATTTTTTAAAATAAATTTAACTTTTAGATAAAACAATTATGTATGGTTATGAAATATTAATTACACTATAATCACGAAAATGGAAATCCATACGTACACATAAATAACATTTCAATTTTTAAATGATCATTATCGAAAGATCTTATGTATTTTTTTATGTTTACATAAGTATAATAATATCATTAATATAATATTAATAATTAAGACAAACTTTTATATATCATCCATTTGATATGGTGATGAAAAATGAATCACATCTCTGGTGGAGGTGATAGTTGACATGTACGAAATAATTTGCATTATCCTTTTTTATGTACATGGAATGGATAGAGAATAAATGATATATTATTATTAAATAAGGATAATTATGTGATTAATATCATATATAAACATTGATTACATTATTATTATTATTCTTTAGTGACAATTATGGGAAAATAATTTATTCGGTCTAGGGAGCTGGTAGTTTATCACACACCCAAATGAATAAATCCTTTCCCATTTTATGGAACTAGATATTGATTTAACTGATTATATTAATTAAATAAAATTTATTTATATTTATTGAACTATAATTATTACATAATAATTTTGGAATAACATTTTAATCGATTGATAGAAGAAACAAAACCTAATTACTTAATTAGAACTGATAACTCTTCTTGATATGATCTCTTTTGAATAACACGTTAACACATCTAATGAGGGTGGTCTGCCTGAACTAATTAATCTATAATGTGGGGAGGAATTATAGTAAGGCATTTGAGAATATATTGGACTCAAAATATGTTTTTATATGTACTTAACTGATATTATTGGGTTCTCATTTATAAGAGAGGGGAGAGGCTCTCTTGGAACTATTTTAAATATGAAATAAATATTAATTAATTTTCTATACGAAATGAATCAAAATTATTTATATTAAATATAATATTATAATGGTTAAAAATAAATATATCCATTTAAAATTAGTCAAATTTTGAGTATTTTTTTTAATCCTTTTCTTTTTATTTTAAACCTAATTTACCCTTCTAACTATTATCATTATATCTTGTAATTTAAATTTTAAGGGTTAATATAATGACATTAAAATTAAAAAATACAAATAAATGAGTAATTGATGAAATTTTAAAACATATTCCAACTAGTTTACCTAATTTTATATTTTCATAATTCTATCATCATTATGTAAAATATTTTATTCTTCAAAATATCATTAAAGTCATTTTTGACACTATTCCTTACATGACTTTTTAAAAACATCATAAAAAAATATATCTACAAAACAAACCATTAAAAAATAATTATCATGTAAAATTAATCAATATAATTCAATTATGACATTTATAATCTCAAAGTATATTAATTTTTATTTTTTATTTTTTTCATATATCCTTTAATTAAACAATTATTACCACATCATTGTGAAATCCATAAAATTAAACATTTCATCTCTAAAATATAAAAATAATTTATCATGATAAATATCAATTGTTTATATTTTAAAATATTATTTATATTCTAAGAGAACACATATATAACCACAACTCTAAAATATTACATTTGTTAAAAAAATTATGACAAAAATGACGTTTCCTTGAAAAAATTACTATACTTTGTTTAATGTAATCTATGTTTCTAAATGAACTCGTAAAATTTAGAAAATTATTATTAGGTCAAAAATAAATCATAAAATAAAATTATGATAATTTTTAGGGTAATTTAATAATATTTATAATATTATTTTTACTCTTAATTAACCAATTTAACCACAACCGTGGGGACAAAAATTACAAAAGTTACTATTAATATTGTCCAAAAATAAAAAAGAACTATTTACTAAATTTTAACATTATTAAAAAAATATATAATCCATTTATCAAATTTTTTTTAAAAAATATAAGTGGATAAAATTAATTTAAAACTAATCTTTTTTATGGATCGAGTAAATAATATTTTAATGTATAAACGTTCTAAATATTGAATTTTTTTTGCTCCCAATTAGAGTTAAAATTGATTCAACATAACATAGTTAGATTAAACTATTTGAGATTGATCAAGTTATAATATAAAAATGATAAAAAAAATAATTTAATAGTATAAATTACTTAGATGAAAAATCTATTTTCAATATAAATTCAATATTTCTCAATATTCATCTAAACATGAATCTTATCCGAAGAATACCAAAATTTCAACAAAAGTAAATTTTGATATTCTTATTTCTAATAAGAATTTTATCCTTTCAAATATATGTTATAATATTTTCAAAAACTAGATTTAATATTTTTGTGACATCAAAGGATGAAAAAATAAATTATTAGAAAAATAATTATTTTATTCATAAAATTGGATTTTTTTATATATCATGTCTAGAAAACACATAATCTAAAAGATAAAAATTATAATATATATATATATTAATAATATAAATAAAAGACATTTATTTATTAATTTATTTTTATAAAAAACCAGTGAGAACATTTTTTAATGTTACTTTTATTTTAAAAACATGGTTATAATCATTTATAATTAATTTGTTTTCAAGAATTAATTATAATTACATGTGGAATACTTATTTTTCTAATTCGGTTAATTTTATTCATCCTCACCATTATAAGGTCTTGGATATATTCATAACACTTATATAATAATATTTAATTTTTTTTCTTAATCCTCTATGCGGCGTATCATATACACTATTGATCATAATGCATCCGTTTTAAAAATTCAACATGTTACATCCTACCCCATTTTGGAAATTGTTTCATTGAAATTCTGAGTTCAGTCTTGGTAAATTAGGTTTTACTTTAAAAATGTATTTATAGAAATCCAGCATCATAAGAACGACTAGTAAATCATCCACTTTAAAAGAAGTAAATAGAAGTATGAAGGTCACCTGAGATAAGATATACATGGGTTCCAAATTTAAAATAATTGTAGTGGAAGAGAAAACTAAATATCATGTTTCAATAAATATTCATATTTAATGTGTTAATAATAATTCTTTCAATCACAAAACCATAAATCTGTGATGTGTTAAAGGGTCATTGATTTCATAGTATGAAAAGTAAATGAATTATATTTTTGTTTTAAGATAATTTTCAGAGTTTAAGAATTATTATAATACTTAGAATAAGAAAATAAGTTAAGATACTTATAAGAATAGTAGATTTTCATCTTTTAATCTACTTCTCCACCCCAAATAATTTATTTATCCAAATGATGACTATTCGTGATGAATTTTTCGCACCTAATGCACAAGAATCAACTTCAAGAGAAATAAATCATCAAAAAAAGATTTAATATATGATTATTCTATAGTGAAATGTTTAGAAAAACAAAATTTTTAGTAAATTATAAGGAAATTCCCCAAAAACAATATACCATTATATGAAAAAAGTTATTTTAAGACTCAAAATTCTATAATGACCCCAAATGGACAACATGGACATTAAAAAGATAATTATGCTTATAAATCATAAAAAATACTCCCAAAAAACATATGTATTTGATCACATATAATTCCATGATAAATTTTAACATTTATCCTCAAATAACACCAGTCGCTCTTAATTCCTCATTCGAAATATATAATTTCTTAAATTTCTTAATATATATGAAATTATAACCATTTATATAAATAACGTAAATTAAAATAAAATAAAATTTTCCTTTGTTTTATTTTGGATCATTTATATCACTAATAAAATCCATTAGTATTATGTTTACCTTAATCATATAGGGTTCCCAAAATATTGTCCTTTTAAAATATTATTGATCGCTAAATTATTTTCTGTTAAAAATTAATTTCCCAAATTATCACAACCCATGATTACCTCAATTCCAAAATCATATTATTCATAATGGTTATCCAAATGTAATATTATATCCATAAAAAATACATTTTTTCTTCAAATATTATATTCAAATGAAAAACTTATGGTTTATATATAAAACTAAATTAAATTAAAGTTTACTAAATTAAATCCACCATAAAAAGAGATTTAATAATTTTAAACATTTATTCATCCTAAAATCTACCATAACTTTCTAATCCACTAAATTTAGACAAGAAAATAATTCAGTATTCTTCATAATCCATTAACCATGATTTTCCTTATTATTCATTGATACTTCATTCATACAAAAAAACATGAATAATGTATCATGATTTGAAAATGATATCACATGAACTATATTATGATCTATATATTTCATATTTTATATTATTCTTCCTCATATTCAATTATATTTTAATTAAGTATTCCAAAATATATACTTATATGGTGTTTCATATCTGAATTAAAATATATATTCTTATGAGATAAGTTGTTATATTTATCATTCTCCACAAATTTAAAACAATAAATTATTAACTCAGGAATAACATCTTTCCATTTCCTAGAGTCAACTGAATTCTTCCTTCTTTCATTGGAAGAGTAGTTTATAACCTCCTTTACCACATTTAAGACATCTTCTCATTATATTAAGAAATATTAGTATGTGGTTCTTTCTAAATCCTTGACACATATGTCATTTATTATATTTATATTTATGATCATTATTATAAGAACTTTAACAGTTATTCATTTCTCTCATATATGATTCATTAGATAACTCACTATTTTTAAGGGTTTAATAATTACACTAGATAGTGGGTTTAGAGTAACCCATTTAGTTCCCAATGCATCTAAAACTTCATTTAGTTTCTTATTCAGTGAACCACAACATTTTCTATCACATTTTTTTATCACTTTGGTTCCTACTAAATCAATCAAATTACTAGAAACCAAAAAGGATAGAGTGAAAAATATAATATTGATATTTTATATTATGGGGATGAAAATTAATAAATTATCCTTACTCAAATTCTATAAAATTAAATAAATTTATTTAAAATTAATATGAAACTCTTAAAAATGGAATCAATGATAGTTATATAAAATTTGTAATTATGATTAAATAGAATCAATATTTCTAAAGTTATCTAAACTATCCTTTTATACCAAAATTATGGAACCATAATAAAAAGTTACACAATATTCAGTTTTCTTCCTGAGAATTAATTTATTTCACATTTATGATCAATTTAGGTTTAAATTTTTATATAATTAGAACAAAACTATAACATAAAAACTCAATTATACAATGTGTACACTTATATTCAATATCAACTTTTTTACAAAACAAAAACATTTAAAAATAAAACATGGTTTCTTTTCATGATCAATTATAATAATTTTTTCAATGATGTCATCATTTTCCCTATTCTCCATTAAATCCAATGAAAAAAATTAGAAAATTGGGATGAGCACAAAAATCACATTATGGATTATAGAAAGATAGAAATCTATTTTTCCTATGAAAACATTAAAGCCTTTGAAAAAATTATCATAATGTAATACATTTCACCTTTATAATGTAGTAAATACCATCATGTGAAAATAATCTCATTGATTAATCATTTTTAATAATAATATTTCTATAAAACCCTAGGAATCATAGAAAATAAAAAATGTTATCTTGGGACATAATTATACTTGTCAAAAATGGAATAAACATTCTATTGAGTGCCATAAATATCACTCTTAAGAATGAAAAAATCATACATTCGACTTCCATACCTGATTTATTAGGGAGATATCATAAATACACCTATAAATAGTTTATCATAGAATTATTAATCATTGTTTAATTACCTAACTACCAATTAAATTTCCAAGTACCATTATATAATCTCCACACATAAATTTTTTTAATTTTCATTATGTCACTATTAATATTTAATTTACACTCTTAAGGAATAATTTCATGTAGGTAAAACAATCAATTCATTTCAAAAACCCATTTTAGAAAATAAAATACCCAAAAATGGATATGAGGGTTTCTTTTTCTTTTAAAAACATACAGTCTTATATTGTAAGAAAAATAGAAACTCATTGTCAGGAATTTTGATATGTTGTTATCGTTATATATGTTTAAAAGAACATTTTCCATTTTATTTATAAATAAATTCAAATTCTCAATATAGAAAAAATAAGAATATTATCATTTGAAAACCTTGGAATCAAATTAAATATCAATGTATATGTTTGTACACCCCATAAAATTACATGGGCATATGACATCACAATATGTCTAAATGAAAGGATACTGAGACGAAGTCCCTTACCTTGAGTCTGATTCATCAAATATGTCATCTATCTTCTTGGGTAATAAAATTATGTTAATAATTATATTTATTGAGAACATTTTTCAGGATTATTTTTTTCATTAATTGTTTTTACCATGTTATAAAAATTACTTAATTATTATAGTACATGTCTCATATTTCGTTGATATGTGGTACATGGGTTCAAAATAAAATTTGTATGATGAATATAGTTAATGTTTATTTAGTGACCCATATTCATAATTTTATTAATGAAATTATTATAATTTTGATTCTTCAATTAATATTTTATATAAATCCATTATTTATGGTAATGAAAAATGAACTATGTTATATTTATAGAGATGGTAAGCAATACGTATGTATGAGTAACGTTTCAATTTTTCAAAAATCATAATGGAAGTAAGTTAAGAATTATGTAATATAATTGATCATAATTCCATTTTATAATATTAATAGTCTAAATAAAATTATATATATCATACATGTGATTACGTGATGAAAAAAAAATCACGTTGCTTTATGGTGGTGATAGTTCACACAAATGCATGAATAATGTTATTATTTTCATATACATAAATAAGAAATAACATAAATGGAATATTATTCTTTAAAATTTAAAATTATATCTTGAATATCAAAAAAAATTAATTCCGTCATTATAAGTAGTCTTGAGTAAAGGTGCTAGAAATTGAATTATTTTTGCTCATGAGGTTGGAGTCTATTATACACAAGAATGATTAATTAATTTCACATTTCAAGGAAGTGGAGAGAGATAGAAATAATTATATTAACAGAATAATATATTGTTATATTTACAATATTGGAGTAATTATTTAATCACATTTGAAGTATATTTTAAGGTATTAGTAGGAAAAGAAAAATAGAAACAGTTAATTAAAAACGAATCTTCTCATTGAGACGATCTCTTTTTATTTACACTTAACTAATCTCGAGAGGGTTTTATATGTAAAATATAGACTCGAGAATGTGGGGAGGGATTTGGGAAGGTATTTGGGTAGGAATTTTCTAAAAAAAATAGGTAATTATGTGTATATAAATGGGAATAATGGTTCCCCTTTAAATGATAGGGTAAGGTAACTCATGTAATTCGTAATGAAATGAAATTAATATTAATTTATTATCTATTCCATGTTACTAAATATGATTTATTTAGAATATAATATGATTATAGGTCTCAATACTCTTATAAAATGAAAATTAGAACAAATTGGATTATTTTTTTAATCATTGTCTTTTTTATATTAATTGTTATTTAACCCATTTAACTCGTACATGTAATATTTATAATTTAAATATTGGTGGTAAATATAATTATTAAAAAATTTATACTGACCATTAATTGAGTTATAGATTAAATCTTTTCCCTTATCCATAACATTTGGACAAATATTTCTTTTTATAGAAATTATATATCATTTATTATAATATTTAATATTTTAAAATATCATTAATGTCAATTTTGACATTATTCATTACATGAATTATATAAAAAATAATAAAAATATGATATATTGGAAAAAAATATTTTAACACATAACTATAATGTCAAGTTAATCTAAAATAATTATAGATGACATTAATCATATGACATTATATTTATTTCATAATTTATAAAATTAATTGTTAGATATTCTTTTCAATTGAACAGTTTATGCATCATCATTATCCAAGCCTTGAATTTTCTTATTTCGACCTTAAAAAATTAAAAAATTACAATGCAAAATATAATCATTTTATATTTAAATATACTATTTATAGTTGAAGTTATCACCTATAAAACTACATATTAAAAATATTTTTCTTTTTAAATAAAAAAGTATGATAAAATTTAATATTATTCAAATAAAATACTATAAATTGTTTCTTGTCATCCAAGTCACTCCAAAAGCCCATAAAATCATCCCAGAGATGCTTTTGGTAGACTATAACTCATCCAATATAATTTACATGGTCCGCCCTCACTAGGCACTCTAAGGATAGTGAAATTGAAAATATGTCAATGTGCCAAATCCCAATGAAGTTCACCATGGATCAAATTACCTAAGAATAGTTCATCCCATCCAAAAATACCACCTTAATATATTTATGACCAACTATAATTCACCCAAGTCTCAAAAATGTGATTAGTGCCTTCTTGTTATTACTTTTTTTACTTCACCGATGTATGATCTCTATATTTTTTATAAACATATAGGTAACTTCATTAGATTTATGTTCTTATCGTGTATCTAATGTATAGATTGATTTTGTATAGATCAATTGGGATTCTTTATAACTATATTTGAATACCTCTTTTTAAAAACAACGTCATCTTTGTAGAGAAACACTTGAACTCCTATTCCCTTTCATTTTTCATAACAATTCATTCCACTTCACTGGAAGAGTATTAAATATGAGCCAATATCATTATATTCATTCAAATGACTTTCCCAAAAATCTATTTTCTTCTTCATGATCTATTATGGAAGTGTTCAGTTCTCAATTCCTTTCCTTTAGTATATCTACATTCAAGAAATAAGGAGGTAATGTTACCAATAATTGGACACCATTATGCATCGTAATTAGCCATTAAAATCACCAATAACATATATTGTTTTTTCTAATGGTCCCAGTAACTACAATCCACCATAAAATCTTCATGACCAGGCATAAACTTTTTTAGTGTAGATTAAATTCCTTATTAATCTTCATGAAAAATGTTGTAATATACCTTATAATATTTCTTAAATAATGCCTTAAATTTTAGGATAACGATAATTAGACAAATTAAAAAAATTACACTCATCATATTTTTCAAATCCTATTCATTTGGAGAATCTCTATAAAACATTCAAACCAACAAGACATTCCTACAAACATGATATTATAGTTTTATATCTAAAATATAATTCTTCCTTTAACATGAACCTTTCTATGACTTATTGGTCATGTTTCCTTCTCATGTATTATCTCAATAAGTAATGTATATTTTTCTAATAAAATATAATTACCATGGACAACACCAAAACCATAATCTATTTCATGTGGATCACATTAAGACTCCTAGTAAAACATTACTATAACCATTACTGGCTGAGTCTCCCATGGTTGTGTTGACAAAATTAATCAATAGTTATTCTATGAAGTAGACATTATTGACCATTAATTCTCCCCTAGGACATTGCATAAAGACATTTTTATGTTTTTTTACCATGGAATGTTCCTTTTCATGGTCACATTCCCCTTGTGTTTTACCATATGGTCTTTTATGAATTCTATGGACACAGAACATATGTGGAACACTATATTGGGATTTAATATGTTTGCAAATGTTCTTTATACCTCTACCACAGATTCTACAATGGAATGGTTATGATATGTATTAAAATACTATGTATCTCTCTCTATTACACAATATTTCTCCATGGTTTTTTCTCACATATATTCTTCTTTATTTTTATTATTCTCAAAGAAATGATATGGTTTTTATTGTATTGTGTAACATAAATACCTTCTTTTTTTCTAGATTCATATAACATATCTTCAACCCTTATCTTTACCATGAAATATCCATTTATAATTCCTACACACATCTATATTACCTATAAATTCTATTTTCTTATTAGGAAAAAATCAATCAAACGAGACACAATTAAACGTACCTTAAAATAAACCAAAATCAAGGTATAATTCTCATTTCTTAAATTATATAGGAATCACCTTGACTATATTAATCCTTATTCTCATGGTTTTCTTTATAATATTGGAAAAAACCAACAAAATCATTTAGAAAAAATGAAAGTATTACCTATTGATTTTTTGAAAATATAAAATACCAAATAAAAATAAGTCACGACCTGACCCTACCCATCTCGAGCCGGAACTACCCCAATCCCACCTCCATAGGTCAGGGGCTGACGACCAGCACCGAAGGCACAAAAACTTAGGGAGGCATTTGCCTATGTACCTGTATGCACACACACAACACACTCAAGGAAAAAGTGCAGAATAACAAGAAAAGAAAAGTACCAGCTGCTATAAATAATCCACAAGAGTGCATCGACCTCTAAACAGTATGAGAAAGGGATGAGGAGAACTGAAAAGAAAAGGGAAAAAACACGCGCCCAACCAAAAATTTCTACAACCTGGCAACAGGTAAACAATAGAAAAACAGTTGGAAGGGTCCCCCACCTAGAACCCGACTCCGACCACCACACGCGGTCCAAGTTCCCAAACTCCTAAGCTCTGTTAAAGTCCTGGACAACTTGTATGTCGTCTGCAAGGGCACACCAAGAGCGGGCAAATCCCAAACAAGGGTGAGTATAAAATACTCAGTAGAATACCCCGAAGGTTCGAGGGAGCAACAAAGGAGGAAACGAAGGGTGAGCATTAGATCGAACAGGGAAAAGTAAAGGAGTACAAAAAAAAGTGTAGTAAAAAGTTCAGTAAAGAGTTGATCTCAACCCAACAAGAGGAAAGAAGGTAGACTCGTCCAGATACAAGGAGCTGAAAATGGTGAGAAGATGAAATTCTTGTCGAGTCGTCGCTACATATAGTAGCAGAGTAGACTTGTCCAACCACGAGAAGCCAAACCCAGAAAGCATGTGGAATACCCCGCACATCTTCACCTCTCCTGGAAGGAGAGTAACCAAAATCCAAGAAGTGGGTACTGGAACATGGTATATACATATCCATATGATCAAACTAGAAACTCAAACATGATCGTAAGGGGATCTCTGTCCCGTAGCTCAGCCCAAGAAAGTGAGTAGCCAAAGGTCCCAGAAGCAACCACCATCGATGCCCAGCATCCCTCACATCTGCCCTGAACTGCATGTCAAGGGGCATAAATCAATGCACCTTGAAACTATCTGCTTTGGGAGGCACTGACTCGCCCGCATGGTTTTAGGTCACGTCACAAGGACGCCTCTCGGTGGGGAAAGTTCCCCTCAAACTTGAGGGTTCTGGGGGAATGTCAAACCAAAACTCGTCACTTCCCTGTAATCAAGAGGTCTCCTCAAAGTCAAAGCCATCACATCACTGACCCGTACAAACAAGCTTCCCGCTCCTGTAGTCACGGAGTAAAGCCATAAACATGACTAGTATAAAAGACTGAGTCTGAAATACCAAAGAGTGACCCAATGTCGAGCCCTGCAGGAGGGTCATTCATAATCAGATATCGGGTGACCCACTGCCCAGCCCTGGTGGAGGGTAAACTGTAATACATCATCAGGCAACCCACTGCCCAGCCCCACCGGAGGGTAGACCTGGAATAAGTCGTCAGGCAACCCACTACCCATCCCTACTGGAGGGTAGACTTGGAAGAAGTCAACGGGTGACCCACTGACCAACCCTGTTAAAGGATACACCCGGAACAAGTTGATAGGCGACCTACTGCCTAGCCCTGCTAGAGGGTAGACCTGAAACAATATGACAGGCGACCCACTGCCCATCCCTGCTGCAAGGTAGACCCTCAAGAGTAGTCAAGTGACCCACTGCCTAGTCTAGTCTTGAGGGTAAACCCTGAGAAGTCCATGAGAAACTCACTGCCCAGCCCTGCTGGAGGGTAATCCTAAAGAAGTCGATGAGTTACCCACTGTCCAGCCCCGCTGGAGGGTAAACCCAGAACTGTTGTGGCCATCTCTACTAGATGGAACCACACAGGATAATAGAACTCGGAGTGGGTATCGTGCAACCATCTAACTCCAAAACAAAACCAGGGGAAACCACTCAACCCTGCTGGTCTAAACCATCGAGAACAGAGGGACCCTCTACGTCGTGAGGGGTCAAAGGTACGTAAAGCAGAACTCGGCATGCACATGGGGCCCATACAACATGTGGCCCCAAGTCAACCCCAACCGAACGTGCAAACCTTCTCAGGTACAAACGACCACATGTACCTCCAAGCGTTCCCATATACTCCCAGAGTATACCCTGTTCCAACCCAGAGGCTATCATGCACATGACACCCAACATCGTCGGGAAGGCGTAACGTAACAACACTAAACTGCCACCTCAACAGGTGAGGCACAACCAACCAGATCTCTTTAAACACCAACCTCTCTCTCCCATGAGTGCATGCGATCACACGCCAAAGGTCCTCTACAAACATGGTAGAAGAACCACCATCAGGGCACCTTTCATATTTCCACATTTAATATGATCGTGTATGAGACTCCCCTCGCCTGAAAAAATTACACCGTTGTAATCCCCAAAGAAAAACACGCGAGATTGACTACTAACTCACCCAAAACGGCCAACCGGTGAAAAAAGTACTATTCAACATAACAAACCTGTGTGGGGCCCACCCCAAGATCCCAAAATTGAACAAACGGACCACACCACTATGATCCCCTCGGAAAAACACACAGGATTGACTACTCAATCGCCCAAAATGGACACCCGGTGATAAAGGTACTATTCACCGTAGTCGGGTCGAGTGGGACCCACACCACATCCTCGAAAAAGGTCGGGCGTACTGCGCCATCACAATTCTCTCGGAAAAAATGTCAAAAGCACTACTCACTTGAATGGAACAGATATCCGGGGATAAAAGATACATTCTGGATTACCGTGCACGAGCGGTACCACGCGGAACCCGCACCCCGGTCCCGAAGCACTGCCAACGGATCGCGTCAGTGCGATCCTCTCAAAAAAGTACACAAGATGGACTATTCACTTGTCCAAAATGGTCACCCAGTGATAGAGATGGAAAATCACCGTCAACACCCAAATGGCTCTCATTTGGCCCACACCATCATGCAGAATTAGGGCGGGCGGATTCACCATTGCAATCCACTCTGAAAAAACATCCAGAATCAACTGCTCGCATTTCCCGAATGGACGCCCGATGAGAAAGTAACTAAATGATGCTCACAGCTCAAAAGACGGGCCTTGGGGCCCACGACTCAATTTCGGCATTAACACACGAAACCAAACTGGAAACTTCGGCTTGATGCCATGGTCGCAACGCCACTGACGTCGCTCAAATCGGATGTCGGATGTGTCTGCGCCATCCAAAACAAGATCCCCTGGAAAAATGTCAATTCACATAAAGACGCGTCGCGCCTCCGAGGCCTCTCGTTTCAGGAATTTAAAATTTCCGAAACCATCTCAAAAAGTCCACCTCGACGATATGGTTCCACAGCCGTAGACGACATGCAAAATGGATGCCCGTAGAGGAAAATTCAGGCATCCAAAAACTGTGGGTGCAAAGCCGCTAGGGCTGGAACGGCCTTGACCGGTCGGTCCGCCCGGCCTGCGGTTCGGCCGCGCGGGCCAGCCGTGGACCCGCGGTCCACTTTCCCGCTGACTGGCCTGAAGGCTGGTCGCTTCTCACCCAGATACCCACCTTTGGTAGGTCTGGGTTTGGCCGCGGGGTCGCACAACGCGACCCTAGTCTCCGCTCCGTGCCGCGGAGCACCTCCGCAGGCAGGCGCCTGCTCGCCCTCATGCCAACGACCACCGACCACCCTATCGAGGTGCCCGCTCACGCCGACCACCCTAGTCTGCCCGGCAGCCTCCGTTGGCCTCTCGCCCGACTGAGTCGTCGACCACCTCCGCAGAAGGGAGCCGCGCCACCGCCCATGGAAGGCCGAAACCTCACCGGACCACAGTCCCCGCTCTCTGGAGAACCCTAACGACCTCCAAAACCTGCAAATTTCACCGGACGATTGCAAACATGTCGGAACTCAGATTTCAAATACGAAATAAGAATTGGGAAGAGCAGAAAAACTACTACGCATTCATGGGCTTCGCTCGATTTTTATGCAGCAACTCGCTACATAAAATTGAAATCAAATTTGGTTCAAGAATTAAAAACGAAGCGATAAACAAGATCCTACCTCGTTGGGCTTTGCCCCACACTCCCCACACGATCCACTACAGCCGAAACACACCACCTTGATTTGAGGAAGAGGTGGATGATGATAGGAGGTGGGTTTCGCCAGGGGGTTTAATGGGGAGGAAGGGGAGGAGGAGAGAGTTCAAATAAATAAACTCTTTAATTTAAAGACTCGACCCTCGAAAACACCCACACCCAAAACCTCATGTGCGGTCAAGATTTAGCTCCCCCTAGGGTAAGCACCACCTCCCGAGCACAATGGCGGTCTTGGAAATTTAATCCGAGACCTCGTTCAAAAGTTATAAAACAGAACGTCCGAGGCCTCCAAATTACGAAAATGCCCCTGGGGCCATTTTTCAAAGACGGGCCGCGTCCGCGAAACTTTCACCCTTCCTAGGGTAGAAAGAACGCTCTGAACTCAACGGTGCTGTCATTTTTCCAATATGAGCCTCCTTTTAAGAGATACCAGATTTTAACAATTAAACGAATAAATTAATTTATTAATTTATCCCTTTAACGTTCTGGTAGCGGGCGAGGGGTCCAACCGCCCCGCAACGACATACTTTAGGACGTTCCTAGGGTAAAAACCTGATTCCGGACCCATCCATACACTCAGAACTCTGATCCAGATCACCGTTTAGGAGTTAACCCATTTATTTTGTGTGCACAATGTGAACGCACTAAAAACATAATTCCGGCCACACCGGGGCTCGAAATCGCACGCCGTCTGAAGGAGCTTCCCTGGTATAACATCAAGAATATTCCAATGTCCATTATAGCCAACAACCAAGTTATTACATCATTTGATCATCCAATATTGTCGTCCCCAATAAGAAAAACCAGGGATCAACTCAGGGTACTCATCCCGCACATGGATCCTCCATACCCAGAAGAACTCATGCACAGCTCTGCATCACCGCATAGAGACCAAAGGATTTGATCTGTTCATGCAAGGTCTTCTCTCAACGATGAAGTTCATAAGAGTACACACACCTCCTCTCGGGTGAGTCATGTGGGAGACGTCATGCACCCACTCCCGACTTTAGGGTTAGGGCAAGGTGGTAGGTAACCTCGCCATCCCTTCACACGGTCTCAAATGGACCAATGACCCTCGGGGGTAGCTCACCTCCCCAACCGAACCCCTAAATCTCATGCTGTGACTATAATCACTACCCGTACCTGGGACAAGGCCCAATGATTCCCTCCTTCAGAATATCCATATGGTGAAACACCCAATGAAATCTGGTCACGCAAGATTCCATAGTCGATGTCCCACAACCAAGACCCTCTTACATGCTTGGAAGCGAAAGATTCAACACCATAAAATAAAGAGAAATTATCCATGCCTTTTTCCTTACCAACACAGGGTTACGCCGATGCCTCGTGCCACCCTGGTAACAACTCAAACAAGGAGCTGGGAAAAAAGCATTTCACGCACAGATTCTAACAATTATACTGCAAAATGTAGAAGAGTTGTAGAGAAAATATCTTATCACCTCATGCTCTACAGGATCGTAGACATCCAAAGCTCGTGGCTGTCCACGATCCTAACTGTCATCTCCCAGAGCCTGACGTGGACCACCGAGTGGAGATGTGAAGACCTCATAAGGTCATCCTCCACTTCAAGCTCCCCCTGCTCCTCTACTAGAACCACCTCTCTGGGTTCTACTATGATCATAGTGCTACCACTATCATGGTGGTGCACCTGCTGCCTGTTCGATGCTCTTCACATGCCTGGTCGGGCAGTCCCGTCCCAGGTGACCTAACCAATCACAAGCATAGTACTGAATCTCTTTGGGTTTCATTGGTGCCCTCTGGTGCCACTATGGTGTATGACCACACCCCTGAGTCCGGTTGTCAGAAATCCACCTGCGTCGAGGTTCTGCTTGCCGACGCCTGCTAGCTGCGACAGACGTCTCGGCTCCAACCTGCCTACTGCCACCACTAACTCTAGAACATGACAGGAAGCTTTCTATCACCAGCTCCTACTCTAGCACCCCAGAATATATGGAAATTCTCACGGGTACTGTGACAGCACGAATATCTCGGCAGATACCCTGCTCTAACTTCCGTGCTCGGATGTTGTCGTCATGGACCACGTCTGGGTAAAAGCGGGCACAGTCTGTGAAACTAGTCGCGTACTCGGCCACTGTCATCCCTCCCTGCTGAGACTGAACGAGCTTTTAAATCCGAATTGAGCGCAAGAAGGAAGGAAAAAACTCATCACGGAAAAACATCTAAAAGTTGACCTAGGAAAGCGACAACTCATAAAAAAACTGAGTCACCAGACTCCACCAACGCCAAGATGCTCCACGAAAAAGGTTGGCTGCCAAATCCACTCTCTGATCTGTCGGCGTCTGCACATGCCTAAAAAGGCTAACCACTGTCTAGCCAAACATCTGTTGCCTGAGGGTCTGTCTCACCACTGTACCTCAACGGTATCTACCGCTGGAACTCACGGAGGGCGCTAAACCTGCGCTCAAGCTTAGTATGCTCTGGTAAAGCTATCTTCTGCTCAACAGGTGGGGGTGCTGCTACTAGTGCACCCGGAGAAAGGGGCTCTCATGATGGGTCCTGGACTGTGGCCTCGTAGCTCACATGGTCGTCATCACGAACCAAAGTTGGTATCCTGGATGGCTGTCTTTGCGGAGACATCCTGAATATTATTAATGAGTGTTGTGGTCAGATGTGCATATATGTATATAACTATAACAACAACAACAATGGGGAGCTGACTTAAGATGGACAGTCAAGACTCAATCCTATGTGATGCACAAACCAATTTTCCCTACAACGAGTGTATCAGCATGCCGTGTCAGCATGTAGGTTGTCAGGGTCCTGCTGAATGAGTACGTCGGTCACGGCACCATCACTGGACTCTCTAGCTTGAGAGCCGCTCTCAAGACACGTTAACACTATTTCCCTAAATACCAACCAATTACTTTTTTGGGACGTCCGCACAACGTCCCAAGGAACGAACCACCTTTGATACTACTTGGACATGACCCGACCCTACCCAGCTCCAACCGCAACAACCCCAAGCCCGCCTCCATAGGCCAAGGGCGGGTGACTAGCGCCGAAGGCACAACAATTCAGGGGGGCCTTTTCCTAAGTACCTATACACACACATGCTGCACACTCAATGAAAAAGTGCAGAATAAAAAGAAAAGAAAAGTACCAATTTCTATAAATAAACCAGAAGAGTGAATCGAACTCTAAAAAGTACAAGAAAGTGTTGAGGTAAACTGAAAGGAAAACGGGAAAAACAAGCGCCCAACCAAAAAGTGCCACAACCCGGCAATAGGTAAATAACATAAAAACAGCTGGAAGGGTCCCCCACCTAGAACCCAACTCTGACCACCACACACGGTCCAAGATCCCAAACTCCTAAGCTCCGCTAAAGTCACGACCAACCTATCTGTCGTCTGCAAGGGCACACCATGAACAGGAAAAGCCCAAGCAGGGGTGAGTATAAAAATACTCAATAAGATACCCTGAATGCTCGAGGGATCAACAATGGAGGTATCGAAGGCTGAGAAGTAGAGTGAATAGGGAAAAGTAAAGGAGTATAACCAAAAGTGAAATAAATAGTACAGTAAAGGGTCCAGCTCAACCCAACAAGAGGAAAGAAGGTAGACTTGTCTAGACACATGGAGCTGGAAACAGTGAAAAGATGAACTTCCCGTCGAGTCTTCGCTACCTATAGCAAGAGAGTAGACTTGTCCAACCATGAGAAGCTGGACACAGAAATCATGTGGCATACCCCATGCATCTTCGCCTCTCCTGGAAGGAGAGTAACCAAAACCAAAGAAGTGGGTACTAGAACAAGGTATATACATATCTATATGATCAAACTAGAAACTCAAACAAGATTGTAATGGGATCTCTGTCCCGTAGCTCAGCCCAAGAATGTGAGTAACGAATAGTCCCAGAAGCAACCACCATCGATTTCCAGCAACCCTTACGTCTTCCCGGAACTGCAAGTCTAGGGGCTCAAATCACCGTACCTTGACACTATCTTCTTTGGGTGGCACGGAATCGCCCGCACGGTTTTATGTCACGTCACAAGGACGCATAATGGTGGGGAAAGTTCCCCTTGTACATGAGGGTTCTGGGGGAACGTCCAACCACACCTTGTCACTGCCCTGCAATTGAGAGTTCTCCTCAACATCAAACCCATCACATCACTGACCCGTACAAACAAGGGTCCCGCTCCGATAGTCATAGAGTAATGCCAAAGAATTGCCTAGTATAAAGGACTGAGTATGAAATACCAATGAGTGACCCATTTCCCAGCCCTGCTAGAGGGTCATTCATAATAAGATATCGGGTGACGCACCGCCCAGCCCTACTGGAGGGTAAACCCCAACACATCATCAGGTGACCCACTGCCCAGCCCCGCTGGAGGGTACACATGGAATAAGTTCTCAGGTGACCCTCTTCCCAGCCCTACTGGAGGGTAGACCTGGGAGAAGTCGACGGGTTACCCATTGCCCAGCCCTGCTGGAGGGTAAACCCAGAACAAGTCGACATGAGACCCACTGCCCAGCCCTTCTGGAGGGTAGGTCTGAAAAAATACAACGGGTGACCCACTGCCCAACCCTACTAGAGGGTAGACCCTCAAGAGTCATCGGGTAACCCACTGCCTAGTCTCTACTAGAGGGTAAATTCTGAGAAGTCCATGTTCAACTCACTGCCCCACCCTACTGGAGGGTAAACCTAAAGAAGTCGATGAGCAACCCAATGTCCATCCCCACTGGAGGGTAAACTCAGAACTGTTCTGGACATCTCTACTAGATGGTACCACACATGCGAATAGAACTCGGAGTGGGTATCGCACAACCACCCAACTCCAGAACAAAACCAGGGGAAACCACTCAACCCTGCTGGTCTAAACCATCGAGAACAGAGGGACCCTCTACATCACGAGGGGTCAAAAGTATGTAAAGAAAATCTCGGCATGCACATGGGGCCCACACAACGTTTGTCCCCAAGTCAACCCCAACTGAGCGCGCAAACGTTCTCATGTACTAATGATCACATGTACCTCCAAGCGTTTCCGTATACTCCCAAAGTATACGACGTTCCAGCCCAAAGGCTATCATGAACACGACAACCAATGTCGTCGCGAAGGCGTAACATAACAACTCTATCCTACCACATCAACGGGTGAGGCACATCCAACCACAAATCTTTAAACACCAAACTCACTCTTACAGGAGTGCACGCAATCACACGCCAAAGGTCTGCTACAAACACGGTAGAAGAACCACCACCAGGGCACCTTTCATATTTCCACATTTAATAAAATCATGAATGAAACTCCGATCACCTGAATATATTACACCGTTGTAATCCCCATGGAAAAACACCCGGGATAGACTACTTACTTGCCCGAAATGGTGAACCGGTTAAAAAGGTACTATTCACCATAACCAACCCATGTGGGGACCACCCCAAGATCCCAAAACTGAAAAAACAGATCACACCACTGCGATCCCCTTATAAAAACACATGGTATTGACTACTCAATCACCCAAAATGGACACCCGGTGAAAAAGGTACTATTAACCGTAGCCGGGTCGGTTGGGACCCACACCACGTCCCTGAAAAAGGTCGGACGTACTGCGCCATCTCAATGCTCGCAGAAAAACATGTCAAAAGCACTACTCACTTGACTGGAATGGATATCCGGAAAAGAAGATACATTCCGACATACCGCCACGTGGAGTACCACGCGGAACCCCTACCCCGATCCCAAAGCACTGCCAACGGATCGCGCCGTTGGGATTTTCTTGAAAAATGACACATGATGGAGTATTCACTTGTCCAAAAATGGTTGCCTGATGATAGATATGGAAAATCACCATCATCACCCTAACGACCCTCATGGGGCCTGCCCCATCGTGCGGAATTTGGGCGGGCGGATTGCACCATTACAATCCCCTCAAAGAAACATCCAGAATCCACTGCTCGCACGCCCCGAACGGACACCCGATGAGAAAGTTTCTAAACGCTACTCACGGCTCAAAAGATGGGTCGTGGGGCCCACACCTCAACTCCGGCATTAATGCCTGAAACCACATTAGAAAACTCTGGCTTGATGACATGGTTGCAACACCACTAACGGCGCTCAGATCGGACGTTGGATGTGTCTGTGCCGTCCAAAACCAGATCACCTAGAAAAGCATCAATTCACTTTAAGACGCGTCGCACCACTGAGGCCCCTCGTTTTGGGAATTTAAAATTTTCAAAACCATATCAAAAAGTCCGCCTCGATGATACGGTTCCACTGATGCAGACGACATGAAAAATGGACAGCCGTAGCGGAAAATACGGGCGTCCGAAAACTGAGGGGGGAAAGCCCCTTGGGCTGGACCGGCCTGGGCCGACCCGCAGTTTTGCCGCGCAGGCCGGCCGTGGACCCACGATCTACTTTCCCTCCTGCCGGCCTGAAGGACGGTCACTTATCATGCGGAGACCCTCCTTTGGAGGGTCTTGGTCTGGCCATGGTGTCGCACAACGCAACCCCGGTCTCCTCTCGGTGCCGCGGAGCACCTCCGCAGGCAGGCGCCTGCGCGCCCTCGCGCCGACGACGGCCAACCGCCCTGCCGAGGAGCCCGCTCGCGCCGACCGACCTCGTCCACCCGGCCGCCTCCACTGGCCTCTCGCCCGACTGAGCCACCAACCACCTCGGCGGATGAAAGCCGTGCCGCCGCCCAGGGAAGGCTGGAACCTCGACGGACCACCGTCCCCGCTCGCCGGAGAACCCAAAGACCTCAAAAACCCACAACTTTCTCCAGATGATTTCAAACTCGTCGGAACTCGGATTTCAAATATGAAATAAGCGTCGGGAAGAGAAGAAAAGCTACTACGCATTCATGGGCTTCGCTCGATGTTTAAGTAGAAACTCTGCACATCAAATTGAAATCAAAGTTGGTTCAATAATTAAAAACGAAACGATAAACAAGATCCTACCTCATTGGGCTTTGCCCGATGGTTCCCGCGCGATCCGTCGCCACCGCAACACACCACCTTGATATGAGGAAGAGGAGGAGGATGATAGGAGGTGGTTTTCTCCCTGGGGGGGGAGGGGTTCAATGGGGAGGAAGGGGAGGAGAAGATAGTTTAAATAAATAAACTATTTAATTAAAAGACTCGACCCCCCGAAAACACCCACACCCAAAACCTTTGATGCGGTCAAGATTAAGCTCCCCCTAGGGTAAACACCACCTCCTGAGCACAATGACGGTCTTGTAATTTTAATCTGAGACCCCGTTCAAAAGTAATAAAACTGAAAGTCCGAGGCCACCAAATTACGAAAACCCCCCTGGGGCCATTTTTCACAGACTGGCCGCGCCTGTGATACTTGCACACCTCTTAGGGTAAATGGCATTCTCCTAACTCAATGGTGTGATCGGTTTTCTAATACATGCCTCTGTTTAAGAGATACCAGAGTTTAACCATTAAACAAATAAATAACTAAATTAATTTATCCGTTTAACGTTCTGGTAGTGGGCAGGGGTCCAACCGCCCCGCGCCAACATACTTTATGTCGTTCCTAGGGTAAACACCCAATTCCAGACCCATTCATACTCTTAGATCTCTAATCCGGATCACCATTTTGGAGTTAACCCATTTATTTGGTGTGCACAGTGTGAACGCACTGAAAACTTAATTCCGGCAACACCGGGGTTCGGAATCGCACGTCGTATGAAGGCGCTGCCCTGGAATATCATCAAGAATATTAGAAAGTCCTTTATAGCCAAAAACTTGGTTCTTACAAATTATATTCTACTCATAATTATTGGAAATTAAATGAAAACATGTCTTACCCTCCTTTCAAATGTGGAAATTTACTATCATGTTCAAATTCCCCATTTTAATGGGATCATATCATCATTATGATTTTAAATTTTATTCCACTTGTTAAATTGAATGAAACTCCAATAAAGCTCATCTATCACTCATACTTCAACATCCAATAGGGAATCCTCATGGAATTTAGCCTCCCTATTTATATTAAGGAACAATTTATCTTTATACGGAATCCCATTTATTTTAGTACTCATTAATGTTGAAATAAACCAGATATTGATTTTAAAATTTCTCTAAAAAAGAAGAGTATCATTTCAAGGTGGATTTAAGAATTCTATAATATAGTTTTCTCAAATATTTGAATTTTTTTAAGAGATTAATCGAATGTATAATCAATTAAAACATGGGATGCCAACACATCCTCTAATATTACTAAGACTAAACACCATGTTGGAGTAAATATTTTTTTGTAGACAAAATAATGTTTTTCCGTGTCACTCATGAATAACAATAATTATATATTAGATATATATATTTTGTACCTTTTAAAATATATCGTTTGATCTACAATACTTCCACAGCAGAAAATTATTATATAAAAAGTAATGATTTCTATACTAAAGGCAATAAAGCATGAATTGTAAAATGATAAAAACCTATTTAAAATAAAATGAATGACCTCAGTTCAACTCTAATATTAATTTACTATTTATATTATTTAAAAATATATAATAATGATTAATAGTCATTAAATATCTCAACAACCCCCATGACTCTTTATTTATTGACATCAAATAATGTTTCGAAATATTTTTTGATCCTACTCATTGGTATAAGTCCTTTAACTCTTCATTTTTTTAGAATTCTATGTATCATAAAAAATGACACAAAATCTTATATAAATAAATATAGGAATAGGAAATTTGTGGGAGACTTATTTTCACATAAATATGATTTTATATAAAAAATTATGGATGGATTATAGCTCCCCTCAATTCATCTCCTTTTCATGAGATACTAGAAAAAAATAATTTATGTTGGGATTTACCTCACACATCCTAAAATTGAGGAATAATGCTATCAAAATAAGAACAACCTATCAACCTCTATATTTACTTTTCACATTATAAACATTTGAGAATAAAATGTTTCCATCACATGAACAACTTTGTCATAATTTACAGATTTACTTTAAAGAATATTCCAAAAAAATATTTTTTTGTTATACCTCATATAAAACATTCTTCATGGCTGTAAAACATGGTATCACTCTATGGATTCTGTCATTCAACTACTGGGGAATTGATCAGTTTTGAAAAAGTGTCTTATTGAGTTCCATGAGTAGTATATATCACATTGGTATTTTTATCTCCATTTAACCTATTGATTTTTAATTTTTCGGGACTTTATAGAATACTTATGAAATTCCATTACATTATGTTTGTGATTTCCATCATGGAATACTTCTTACTAGGTTTGGTTTTCATTACTTCCAACAATTTTATTGCTAAAAAAATATGGAATTCAATTCAATTTTTTATTATTTTTCTTCCATGAGATTTTGTAGATTATTTAGATTAGGGTGAATGATACTTCATTTTTTGAGGCTCATCATCATTTTACATATCATTGATCATAATTTCAAGATTTACAATAAATTCCCTTGAATGTCTTCATATGTAATGGGAGTGGAGTGTCCCCTTATTGAATCTTTACCCTTCCATGAATTCTTGTAATTTAAATTACATTCCATGTGACAAAAGATATAAAAAATATAGACGTTTATATAAAACTAATACATCATGTGGTCTCTCTTGATTGAGATAGAGAATTTACTAGAGTTATCGATTCACATTTTTGTATTATGGATTTGAGGAAACTACTATCAATATTCTAAATTCATATAAAATAGTATCACTTTGGAGGATCATATACTTGTATATTAACTATACTATTGTTTTCATAGAACTTTTATTTTATTCGATATTTTTTATCATGAATATTTTATTCATTTCTGTTTTCCTTTGGTTGGATTTTCTACTTCTTTTTTTAGGTTTTTATCATCTCTTTAATATATAGATTCTTCTATTATTTTAATTAAATACTATATCTATCACCTCTATAATTTTTTTTCATCCATTCTAATTGTTCTTATTTCTTAATTCTGAGACATAGTTGAATTGTTGTTTCCCATATCCTTTAGCTATTTCCATTTAATTAAAATTTTATGGGAATTTTATTAAGGCATGACATTATTTTCTTTCATTTTTGGACTCAATTTCTTTATTGATAAATTAAAGCAAACATATTCCATATCTTAACTATTTTTCACTTGGGAAATATTTTCATTAAATGAATAATAATATTTATCAAGGAATTACAATTATTCAATCCACTATTTTATAAATGGTATTTCCTCTTGTCCGTAGCATAAATATAACCATTATTAGAAGAAATATTTTCATTCCACATCTTCACATTAAAATAACATTTCACCTATATAAAATATCCTAGAACACTGAATAAATTTTCCAATACATGTTTAGAATAAGATAAAACATTGTTATTTTAGAATACTTTTAATGGAGAACTCATCATTAGAGGTGAATTCCACTTTCACTTTTCATTATTTCTATTGGACATTAGGAAATTTTAATATGAAAGTAGTTATTTTCCAAATGAATATTACAACTAAATCTACATTTCTACAAAAAAAATATGATGATAAATCTATATATAAAATTATTCCTAAATGTCATAATTTAATTCATTTTTGATCAACCAATCTATCACTATATTTAATTCATCTATATTAATCATAAATCCATGCCAGCTTAACATAAATATTCCATATAGAACAATATACTGAGTATGTCTTAGTAAATAATTCATGTAAGAAATAAACAACCCTCTCTGTTCATTGATGTCATTTCCCTAAAAAATTATTGTCTTCAATGTATATTCCATTTCTATTCAGAAAAAATTAGATCATGTTATATAATGAAA
Source organism: Viscum album (assembly GCA_963277665.1). Taxonomy (NCBI): domain Eukaryota; kingdom Viridiplantae; phylum Streptophyta; class Magnoliopsida; order Santalales; family Viscaceae; genus Viscum; species Viscum album. Next base: position 1,460,166,457 of record OY728135.1, on the reverse strand, counting down.
TAATTCTCGAAGAATACCATCCCCCTAATAGAGATTTTTATTCTCTTCACAATGCCATAGAGTGAGTTTACATTGGGGGGGGGAGAATCATAGTATTCAATCTCTTATCCAATTAATTTGAAATATCATTTTACAATAACTAAAATTAATGAATATTATTCTAAGAACCATGACTGTTTACTTTTTACTCCTTTTGTTAAATATTGATCGTATTCAATCACCTGTGTATCCCTTTGATTTTATATATTATTTATTATTACTTTTAACATATTTTGGTGTTCATGTGTAATATAAATTAAGAAACAATGATTTTCATGGATAACCATAACTGAGTGACTTTAATGATATCATTGTTTACATTATGTTAATAAAAAAATCCATATAAAGAAAACTACTCTTCAAAGGGGTTTTAGCTCAGTCTCGCCCTACCAAAAAAACACTATCTTAAAATGCTTAGTGTTGACTCATTATTTCCCAATGATCACAATCACCTCACTACCTTTCTCTGCCTCCTTCTCTCACATCACAAATGTAGGATCTAAAAATAATATATAGGCATATAGGTCCCTTCACCTAATTCACTTACTTATAATGGATCCTCTTGTACATATATTTTATTGGTTGTAGCCCCACTCGGATTATCGTTTATAAAATGAGAATACATCATTTTCGCACCACATTTTACATTCTAGAAAGATACTAAAATACCTTTTTTTTCCTATTCTATAGACATTGTTTTATCATCTCTGTTTGACTATTCAATAGGTTCATTCACCTACATATTACTTCTATCCACTCACTGGGAACACATTTTTATTCTTCATGATTAGAAATAATGAATGGAAACATCAATTTTTTGACCAATTGATCTATCTTATTAAAAAATAGAGTTGATTCCCCCAAAAATTAGATTAATTTTAGTATCATTATCAAGAATTTATATATCCGATAACATCCTGTGATTTTTTTATCCATGGTCTTTATAACTTCAATAAAATATAAAAGCATCATGGTCAAAATTACACTTTTTGTATGTATTAATTTCTCACATAATCCACCTAATTAATGATTTAAAATCCTAAAAAACATTGTATATTCATGACCTAAATAAAAGTATCATGATTATAAAACCAAATAATAAATTTGAATTCATAATTTGATTAAAATACTCCCCATTTTGTGTGTCTCTATCCAACACACCCACAATCATGTATTGCCTTTGAACACCACATTATGTTCTCTGTATCACATTAATAAAATTTTATTCCTAATGAAATTATATAAAACATGATTGGCCATGTTTCTTATCTAGAATAATCCCAAAAATTTTGTTTTCTAGATTAATTAAATCACATCACCACAAACACCATTGTAGATATTAATGTACTTTCCTTGGATCAAATATTGAATTTAGGGAAGAAACCATCACTATATATTAGTATATCTCCCCTATACATGTTGTAAACTAAATGTTTCAGTTCTATAATGGATCATATCTTCTCATCCATAATCAATTCCCTATATGAAGGCATACACACTTTTCCACTGTTTCACTCCGTATGACAATCCCCAAACTAGGAAAACATTTTGTTGAATGTGTTACAGAACTAGGTTTTTTCAAATTATCATGGAAACTAAAACACCTACCTATACCATATATACGTCAGTTTATTATACAAGTTGTTTTTGAATTACATCACAAGGACCACCACAATGAATTAATTTCTATTTTTCACATGTTGAGAGTCACCATATCTACCATAAAACCAATCCATGGAATGATAGAACCAATATTAATATTTATCATTAATGCACCATATGATAAAAAAAATTGATTAACTTTATTAGAAACATAAAATACATTTTTAAACAATTCCATCAATTCATATTCATCCCCTCTATTGGCCATTTCTTATCATTATAGATTTAATAACATCCAGATTGCATGAAGTCTCAATTCTATTTGTTTGTGAAATAAATCTAATAAAATAACCATTAATATTTCTTATAAATAAATCCAATATAAGTTAATTTAGTTTATTGTTAATAGTTATCAAATCATCACCAGATCTGTGTACATCATTATGATTACAGTTTTATTCCTTATTGTAATTAAATCCAACAAAATACTATTGGATTCCTACGAAATGTTTTCCAAAAACTGATGTGTTATGATATAATGAAATTTGATTACCTAGATATTTCTACTTTAATATGTGGTTAGATAAGAATGAATAGTGAATTTTTACATTGTATCTAATAGTGTGTAAATATTTTTTATGATTAATATATGATGTGATAATAGTTAATTGTAAGTAACATGAGTCACCCTTGATGACACAAAAATATTTTAAAATGTGATATGGTGACATCATTTGTATGATTATGTGTATATCATGATAATTTAATAACTAATGTTTACATATTACTAACTTATGATTCAAAATATTTAAATTTGGAATGACTAATTTAGTTGACAATAATATAATAGAATAAATGATACAAAGGTTATTTTGTGTGACAAATTTTTTGATCATAGAAAGTGGTCGAGGGGATTATTTTTTCACTCCTCTATGATTTGATGTAGTAAATGGTGATCGATATCAATTAAAATGGGATACAGTGGTGAGTCTCCTCTCAATCAACAAATAATTAGGGACAAATTTGGGGAATAATGACTTAAATATTCTCACCCCCCACATATGGGTGGAATGATATAATGTTTTATACACATATCATTACATACTCACTCACTAATCATTTGTGAGGTATATTAGGTATTTCTAGGAGATAGTTAGAGATTTTTATTCCCCCAACTTATCTAGTACATGATTGATGATGATAGATAATTATGTAGTTATCTTAAACATGAGATCCTTATGAATTAGTTAGATAGAGATATTTAATTTCTAAACCATCTCAAATAAAAGATCACAATAGAAGATATTTCTATTTTTTTATAAAACTCCTTATCTCCCACAAAATAAGGTTCATAGAAGATGATGAATCACATGATTCTGTCTCTTCTCCCACGCTTGGTTTTGGAAAATAGGTGGATAAATTATTTAGTTATTGATCTAGATATTTTTATTTCCTTAATTGTTATGGGATATAGATATATAACTTGCGATTTTTAATTCCTCTATCATTCATAATATTATTAAACTGTTAGATTTAGAGACAGGTATTTCATACAATGCTTCTATGACATATGGAGATATGAATTTCATCAATAATCCTAGGATAAATACATATTAGGTGAATAATTGGATATGATATCTATGATGGATCTTGAGACCCGGATTATATTCATTTTAAAGAACAATGTTATTATTGGAGTGGAACGAGAGTGCTCCCATAAAAGTTGAACATGTTTGATCAAGATGATTTTTGGTATGGTTGTGAAATATGGTGATGTTTTTGTGTATACAATTTATTTAATATTTAATATCATCTATATTGGATGTCATGGGGTTATTTCATTTCATGAGATAATGATAATTGTCATTTTTTTACCCAACCATATATGTGAAATAACAATTTGTTCACGATGATTCCATGAAGATTAGTAAATATAGATGATGTAAAGACCCGAAATTTATTTGGAAATTATTATTAATTAAATACATGTGAATTTTACAAGTTTGTGAAATTTAACGGTGCGTGATTCCAAGTCATGCTGTGCCTGGAATCAATTTCTAAAGTTTTTCTCAGGTACGTTCAGTAAACGTGCGAGTGAGATTTTATAACTATTGTACCAGTGCTCAGAACTGAAATCTGAGGGCACTATTAAACTCATAGAACCAGTATTCTCTTATGAAGACTTTCACTTTGACAGTAGTGAGTCATGAATAAAAGATTGTTTTTTGGGTTTTTGTGGAAAGTAATAAAATAAATTGAGCTTCAATTTATTTTATTTGAGATTCCATGTGGGTGATTGGTGGTTAAAACCTCCTCATGGATGTTAGAGGTGGGATCACCTCACCTTAACATCCCATGAGAGGTTATGGTGGTGGGTCCCACATAAACATAACCTCCTTTGAGAGGTTACTACATGGGAATCACATAGGGCTTAACCCCCATATTGATGGAAGACAGTAAAACCTCTCAACTCTTTATCATTAATGAGGGAGAGCGTCTTGACCAGCCCTTTAATTCAATTGTTCCAACTCCATTGATTAATTTGTGCTAACCCTTCACATTAATTAGGTAGAGACAAGTAATTAATTAATTTCTTTTTTAATTAGTTCTAATTAATTAATAGATAATATAATCAACTATTTGGCACAACTTTGGAATTTGGGTGGAAGTTTTGGAAAATGATAGCTTGGGAGGATTAAAATTCTCCAAATGAATAACAAATAATGAAGAACGTGTTCTTCCAACGAAGAACGTCGGTGATGATCCTTCTTCAATTTCTTCCCCGGACACCTACTGACGGGGATCATCTTCCATAGCAGACGCAAAATGGGACTGGAAGCGTGCAATAGATGCAACGACTGAAGAACTCCTTCATCATCTTCCTAAAACTTCATCATTGATGACTTGAAATCAAAGGTAGAGGTTTATTTTGTGTAACTTTCTTTTTATTTTTAACTTATTCATATTGGAATGGAATCGTTGCGTGGTTGTAAAACAATTTTTTTCATCTTTCTTACTCTTTGAGGAGCCATGTGATCCCTTAAAAAATGTGGAGGGTGCATGCCAAAGCAACATGGATCGACCCCTCCTCCGATATTGTTTATGATAAACTTTGGCATGGCGATGAGGTGACGGAACGACGAAGGTAGTGATGACAAAGGTCACTCTACCCACGACCTATATGAACGGCCCTCCCATCCCCCCCTGCAGTAATCTGGTGCTCCCGGCCTGCATGGCAGCCACGGTGCGTTCCCCACACGCCTCCCTAAACCGGACCACCTTTTGGACTCCACGCGTGCCCCATGTTCCTCTCCGAGCTGGCCCCCTCCTGGCCTCCCAGCCGAGCCAGTGTTCTCGCTACCTCGCCGCCACCCGGCTGAGTCGGTGTCCAAACCTCGTCGCGACATCCCGACCGCACCGCACTCGGTCGTGCCCTCGCGACGCTCTGGGTCATGACGTGTCGGGCTGTGACCTTGCGACGCTCTGGGCCACACCGGCCCTGAACCTGGGCTGAACCACCCTCGTAGCCCGCTAGGCAGGGCCAGGTGGGCCGAACCAAACTTAACAGGCCGACCCACTCAATGGGTCGGGCCAAACCCAATAGGTCTGACCGGGTCAACCCAGACCATGTCGACATAGACTGGGTTGGGCCGGGTCAGTCCGACAGGGTCATACCGGACCCGGGCCCACCACGAACCCCTTTATATTATTTTGACCATATCTTTAGCACCAAATAACCATTTGATGAAACCTCAATGGTGCTGGAATTCCGAGAGAACAACAGACCCTTTGAGTATACGCCAATGGAGTTCAGGCTAAAGGTGAGATATGGTCAGTTTGGATCATGCACGAATCCAACCGCGCCACTGGGACTAAAAGTATAATAACTCAAAGATTGGGCATCTGATTAACATGCTGCCAGTTTCGTTGACACCTCTATGACGTGGTGTACCTTTGAGTTTTTCGATGTGGGACTTCGTGGCAGTTGGATCATCGACCAGTAGCTTGTGGAGCAGATCTACCGAGAACGAGCGAGCATTTGTGTGGGATCCTTGTAGCTGGCTGGGACCCGATGAATGTTGACAGTTTAACTCGAGGTGATTCTACTACCCCAGCGAGGAGCACCATGGTGTTGTGGTAGACCAGTAGTGGGGAGCACCTTGGTGTCACAGCAGACGAACAGTACTCGATAGGAGGAGTACCTCAGCAGGTTACGAGGGGGTGCACCTCTATGTGAGCATGGAAGACCCATGGTACTCGATATGAGAAGTACCTGAATAGTCCAAGGTTAGTGGGAAGAACCTCTGTTTGATGTGACAAGACCACTGTACTCGATATAGGAGGTGATCTCCAGTAGTTGAGGGATCAGATTGATTCTATCCTAAGAATAAAGTCCTATTTGAGTAGAGTCAGCAGCTTTTGTGTTTACCTCATGATTGATTTGGATTACTTGGTAACTTAGTTATATGTATGGAAATATACCTAAGTGATGTTATCTATTGTTTTCATACTTTGTGGTTTATACTTGTTATATTTTTTGAGACCTAGAGGGTATCAGCGTCCCTACTGAGTATCGTTTTACTCACCCCAATAAATGATATGCCTGCACCTCATTGTGTTGGTTGCAGATGACATATAACGCTGACTGAAGACTAGAGTAGCAGGACTGGACGGTACCCAGAGGTGGACCTTACAATGAGTTGGTATATTGAGGATACTGATGAACGTGGAGTGCTATGAACGCTATCAGTACCTACCCTTCATGTAGGAATCCCCAGAGGATGACCTAGTAGTTGCTTTATCTTTTCATCAATTGTACTTGTTTTTTAGTTGTACTTGTACTTTATTGTTGAGATTGTATTTTGGGACCCTTTTACTTTTTAGCACTCCATTGTATACAGTTTTTCTTAGAGTTTTACTTCCATATCCTACACTTTTATACGTGTTTACACTTTATAAAGGAAATTCCTACACATTTTTTGGGATTTATGGCTTTGGTGCTAGTCACCAGCCTTTGGCCTTTGGATGGAGGGCTTGGGGTAGTCACAACATGGGCCCCGGGGGACGGGTCGTGACAAATTGGTATCAAATGAGTCGGTTCTACCATAGAACATAGGAGACATATCTTACTTTTTTTGTGAAGTAATAGTGTTAAGGGTACTGAGTGTGGTTTTTAGTTCAGGGAGTCTAGTATTGGTGTGGCGGCCAACATATCCATACAACAGGACCCTACCTACTTATTTCCAACTCAGTGAATGGAAACATCGATTGCATGTGTGTTTTCAAAAGTTTTTCTTTAAGTCAGCTAATCGAGGTTAGCTCACCAGGTATAATCATTTATCGTGTCACATCTATTTCTATTAGGATGCCTCCCTGCGGATGACAAGCGAGAGTCCTAAGAGTTGTATGCATAGAAAGACCATCGAGCGATGAGGCCTCTATTTAGGGCCCTTTTCAAGCAGAGGCACCAGGAGAAATACTACTCGTTGGGCCATCGATGCTACCAGCCCTAGTAGAAGACGTTGCACACCACTTGAGCACATTGTACGAGTTCCAGATCCAGCGGCCACCCAGGTTCAGGGGAGAAACATACCCACAGACGACTGAGGACTGTCTAGAGGCTGTGGTGTGAGTTTTCAAACTGGTAGGGACACTAGAAGACTTCATGGTGATTCTTACTACCAGCATTCTACATACAGAAATAGGTAGATGGTGGAACATAATGCTCCAGTTTGACAATGAGATGATGCTACTATGGATAGACATTGAGAGCCTATTTCGGATGGAGAGTGTCCCACCCACCCTATGTGTGGTACAAATAGAGGAGATACTTTATCTGTTGTAGGGTAGCATGACGGTGGAATTGTACTCAATAAGGTTCACTGACCTCTCGTGATACTCCATAGATATTGTGCATGACCCAATCTTTAGGGCCCGGTCATTCGAGTAGGGGATCAGGTGAGAGATCAGGGCTTTGATGATCTCCCTCAGCATACCAACATAGGTGGGGGTGTTGGAGAAAGCTCTCTTAGTGGAGTGTTTTCTTGCTGAGCAGTCCCCAGTAGAGAGACCCTCCAATAGCCCACATGTAGTGGGGTATTCTGTAGGTTGAAGTAGATAGATGTCACAGAGGTCCAAGTGGACCAGACCCATGGGTGGACAACTACATGACTTAGGATCCGTTTTAAGGGGAACCCGATGCAGTGACACACATTCTAGGAGTGGGTAGTGTTACTCATGTGACAGACATGGTCACCTGGCTCGTGGATATCTGACCTGCCATTCAGATGATCATAAGACAGTCGCAAGATTGCCTAGGTAGAGACATAGTTTTGATCGAGGCAGTCCACATGGAGCAGACAGTCGTGGAAGAGGATCTATCCATGCTGTGGGAAGTGGGAGACGTCTCGAGGTGTTATCAACACCACCACCTAGAGGTCCACCACGACCGTAGGGAGCAGGTGGACATGGGAGAGATCAGCTCCAGGAAGCTGAGGATTTAGATCATGGCACTCCTGAGATGATTCGAGGTGTGATCTGGGTCTACCCCACCTTACCTACAGTTCTTATAGACATAGGTTCTAGTTACTCGTTCATTTCCACTTCCCTTGTTCAGAGCTCAGAGATTCGGATGGAGCCATTGGCTCGATCCTTATGGATAGAGAATCCTATGGGAGTATACATTATGATTACACAGTAGTTTCGATAGTGTGATCTTACTATAGGAGGCGATTGCATCAGCATGGATCTCCTAGTAGCGGCGTCGAGGCCTTACGATGTCATCCTAGGTATGAACTGGTTATCTACAGTCCATGATCAGATCCACTGTATTAGGCACAAAGTGTGGTGTGTCTGCATGAATGGGTTTAGGTTTAACTTCACTAGCAAGAGGGGAGCCTTTGAAGCACAGGACTGAATTACTCGAAGGAGGGTTCATGGGATCGCTCATTAGTTGGTCTGCCTTACCCTAGTAGCAGTTGATGTAGAGAGTCTGAGCTATCCTTTAGTGGTGGACAAGCACACAGATGTTTTTCTTGACGATGTTCTAGACTACCCGCTCATAGAGAGGTGGACTTCTACATTGACCTATACCCTGGGATGGAACCGATATCTACACCAGAATATCAGAAGGCTCCTGGCGAGCTTCATCAGATGAGGGTATAGATAGAGGACTTGCAGGGGAAAAGATTCATCCAACCTAGTGTTTCTCCCCGGGTTGCCCCGATTCTATTCACCAAGAAGGTAGATGGGAGCTTGAGGACTTGTGTAGACTACCGTTTCCTAAACCAAGTGACCGTGAAGAACAAGTACCCACTCTCGAGGATTGATGACCTCTTTGATTAGTTGAAGGGAGAACGGTGGTTCTCGAAGATAGATCTCAGATCAGGCTATCACCAGCTCAGAGTTAGGGATGAGGATGTCTAGAAGAAGGCATTCATATGTCAGTACGACCACTACGAGTTCTTGTTTATGCCTATTAGAATAACCAATGCTCCAGTATTGTTCATGGGACTCAAGAACAGGATCTTCTAGCCATACCTTGATTGCTGTGTTGTATACTTCATCGACAACATTCTGATCTACTTGAATACTGAGGAGGAGCATGCCCACTATTTGCGGGTAGTACTGTACACACTCAAAGAGCATAGACTTTATGGTAAGCTCTATAAGTGCCAATTTTGGTTCCAAGAGGTTCACTTTTTGGTACATGTCATCTCAAAGGATGGAGTTGGAAGGGATCCAGTGAAGATTGAGGTGGTACATGCTTGTGACCCACCCAAAAGTGTGTTAGAGGTACAAAGTTTACTGGGTTTGGCCTGTTACAACTGGAGATTTATGCCAGAAATTTCTAGAGTTACAACACCACTATCATCATTGACAAAAAAGGGGAAACCCTTTGTGTGGTCGGAGATATGTCAATAGTGCTTTCATGAGCTGAGATAGAGGCTGACTAGTGCCCCCATCATAAGGCTTATAGGGGAAGGTGTAGGGTACATAGTTTACTTCGACACATCAGGGACCGAAATTGACTCTGTCCTAATGCTGGATCAAGCAATGATCGCATATTGTTCTCGGTAGCTGCGACAGTTTAAGCAGAAATACACTACCCATGATCTGGAGATAGTAGCAGTGGTCTTCACCTTGAAGATGTGTAATCACTATCTGATGGGTGAGAATTTTACAGTCTACTTTGATCACAAGAGTCTCAAGTATATATTCTCTCAGAAGGACAAGAACCTAAGACATTGGAGATGGCTTGATTTCCTCCAGGACTATGACTTCAAGATAGTATATACTCTTGGGAAGGGGAATGTTGTAGAAGATGCACTCAGCAGGACATACGGTATAAAGCTGCTAAGAGAGGAGACAGAGCAGTTGGATGCCTTACAGATACCCTTTGAGAATAGAGACAAAGAATTCTTTCTATAGTCTCATACTATCACTCCCCCACTTATTCAACGAGTTAGGTCAAAGCATGGGGTCCCTGACTGTGAGACATGACCTACTTAGATATCCACATGTCATACCCCAAATGGATTTTCTGATGGTGGGGAGCATGTCATCCTCTTCAGAGGATGTACCATGGTTCCATTTTCCCTTTAGGAGGACGTGTTGAGGGAGTTCCACACATCCCCTCTAGTGGTACATCTAGGAGTGGTGAAGATGTACTAGGACCTTTGATGATAGAACTGGTGGCCAGGTATGAAGAAGGCAGTAGCGGGGTTTGTCTCTCGATGCCTCCCTTGTCAGGAAGTGAAGGTGGAGAAATATTTACTAGCAGGCATGGTTCATCCTTTAGAGGTCCAATAGCGGAAGTGGGATGTGATATCCATAGACATCGTGACATGAATTCCACGTACATCCAGGGGTCATGAATCGATTTGGGTGATCGTTGATCGACTCACCATGTCGGCCTACTTCCTACCGATCAGAGAGCATGGTTCAGTAGAGAGCCTGTGACATCTCTATGTCCAGGAGATTATGTGGATACATGGGGTACCTTTTTCTATTGTATCTGATCATGAAACATGTTTTACTTACTGACAATGGAAGGGGTTGTAGGGGGATTTTGGGATGCAACTTCGTCTAATCCCCACCTTCCATACTCAGATGGATGGTCAGACTGAGTGGACTATACAAACCCTCGAGGACATGCTACATGCTTGTGACCTCGACTTCGGTCGTAGCTGGGAGGATCACTTACCTTTGGTCGAGATTGCCTACAACAATAGCTATCACTCCACTATCAGGATGGAACCTTTGAAGGCGTTATATGGGCAAATTTTGAAATCACCCTTGTGCTGGACTGACCTAGGGGAGTCAGCACTAGTGGGACCTGAGATGGTATGAGATACCATAGAGAAGGTGAAGATCATCTAGTAGCGGATAAAGACTGCACAGAGCAGGCATAATTTGTATGATAATAGGAGATGGAGACCTCTGGTGTTTGAGGATTGTGCCCACTTCTTCCTACGAGTCTCACCTCGACGACGTCTACGAATATTTGGCCGAGGTGGAAATTTATATCCATGTTAAATTGGACCTTTCCTGGTCCTCAGCAGAGTAGGTGAGGTGGCTTACCGCATGGATCTTCCACCTTAGTTGCACCAAGTGCATGAAATCTTCCACGTATCTCAGCTAATGAGATATGTGCATGACCCTTCCCACATCATCGACCATGGAGAGTTGGAAGTTAACGATGGGGGGACTTTTACAGAGGTTATAGTGGAGATTTAGGATCGACCGAAGAGGGTCCTACATGGACAATTTATACCTCTGGTGCACGTTCGATGGCAGCCCAAGAACCTCTAGGAGAGCACATGTGAGCAGAAGGCTCAGATGCATGCTCAGTACCCCCACTTGTTCCCTTAGTTCGAGTTGTAGCTTATGGGTAAATAATTCCCTGAGGTGGGGAGAATGTAATAACCCATAATTTTCAGGGAATTTTTTTTCTTAAATACATGGTAACTTTACGAGTCTGTGAAATCTAACGACGCCTGATTCTGAGGCCCGGTGTGTCCAGAATCAATTTCTGAGGTCTTGTTCAGGTAAATTTGTTAAGAATAAGAGTTGGATTTTATAACTTTTGAATGGATGCTCGGAACTGAAATCTGAGGGCACCATTGGACTTGCTGCGCCGGTATTCACTTAAGAAGACATTCCCTACGATAGCAGTGAGTTGTGAATAAGAGATATTTTTTGGGTTTTTGTGGAAAGTAATAAAATAAAGTGTGCTTCACATTATTTTATTTGAGCTTCCATGTGGGTGATTGGTGGTTCAAACCTCCTCATGGAAGTTGGATTTGGGGCCACCAAACCTTAACCTCTCATGAGAGGTTATGGTGGTGAGGCCCACCCAAACATAACCTCTTGCAAGAGTTACGAGGTGGGAACCACACAGGCTTAACCCCTTATTGATGGAAGAGAGTAAAACCTCTCAACTCTACCTCATTAATGGGGGAGAGCCTCTAGAACATCACTTTTATTCAATTGTTCAAACTCCCCAAATTAATTTGTGAAAAATATTCACATTAATTAGGTGTAACCAAGTAATTAATTCATTCTTTTGAATTCATTCCAATGAATTGGTAGAAACTATAATCTATTATTTGGAAGAAGTTTGGAATTTGGGTAGGTGTTTGGGAAGAGGAGATCATGGGAGGATTAAAATTCTCCCAACAAAGAACGAAGAATGAAGAACACATTCTACCAATGAAGAATTTCGTTGATGATCCTTCTTCGACTTCTTCCCTAGACACCTACCGATGTGGATCATCTTTCAAAACCGACACAACTTCGGATTGGAAGCATGTGGCAGATGCAATGAATGACTAACTCCTTCGTCTTCTTCCTTCAACATCAACGTCGATGACAAATAGTCAAAGGTAGGGGGTTTAATTTGTGTAACTTTTATTTTATTTTTCTCTTCTTTAGATTGGGAAGGAATCATTGTGTGGTTGTAAAAAAACAGTTATTCATCTTTCTTAATCATTAATGAGCCAAGTGATACCACCCTAAACGTGAATGTGGCATGCCAAACCAACATGGCCCGACCCCTCCATAGATCTTGTTTATGATGAACATCAACATTGCGATGAGGTGACAGAACAACAAAGGAATCGATGACAATGGTCGTGCTACCAACGGCCTATGCGAACCGTGCCGCCTCCACAGCGCTTTGGTGCTCCATGCTAAACACCACTGGCCCGAGCCACGACGAACTGGTATGCCCGACAACCTGCTGGCCACCAGCCCACCCTATCGTTCCCTGCTCGTCTGAAGTCTGATTTGCCACATACCAGCCTCCACACGCGCCCACATGCCACCCCACACCGGCCCTTCTTCTGGCCCCCACAAGCACCCCACGTGCCCCTCTGGCCCGACCCCCTCGCGGCCTCATGGCTAAGCCGGAGTCCTGGTTCCCTCGCTGCAACCCGGTGGAGCTAGTGTCCCGACCTTTTCATGGCCTCCCGCCCGAGCCGGTGACCCAACCTCCTCGTGGCGTCATGGCCGAATTGGCCCGTCCATGCCCTTTGGGCTGAGCCACGCCGGGCCACTCCATCGTGACGATCTGGGATGAACCAGCCCCAAACCCATGCTGAACCATCTTTGCGGCTTGCTGGGTTGGGCCCAGCGGGCCGAGCCAACCTAACAGGCTGGCCCACTCAATTGGTTTGGCCAGACCTAACAGGTTTGACTGTGTCGGACCGGACCTGGGCCCACCACGACCCCCTTTACATTATTTTTTCCATATCTTTGGCACCGAATGACCATTTGACAGACCATCAGTGGGGATGATATTTTTTAGAGCACAGTGGTGCCTTTGAGTATACCCCACTAGAGTTCGTGGAAAAAATAAGATACGGTCAAGTTGGAATGTGCATGAATCCAACCGGCCCCATGGGAATAAAAGGCTAAAAACTCCAAGACTGGTCATTTGATTGATGAATCATCAGGTGAGTTGAGAAAAATATGATATGGAAGAAATTTGAGTTACTTATTAGTGGGACCGCGTGGAAGTTAGAGCATCGTCCAGTAGCTTGTATAGAGGATCTACCGAGAACAAGCGAGCATTTGGGCGGCAACCTAGTAGCTGGATGAGACCTGACGACTGCTGACCATTTGACTCGAAGTGATTCTATTATCCTAGTGGGGAGTATCATGGTGTTATTGCAGACTCGCAGTGGGGAGAGCTTTGGTGTCGCAGAAGACCCACGGTACACGGCAAGAGGAGTACCTCAACATGCTACAATTGAGAACACCTCTATGAGAGCGTGGCAGAACCATGGTGGGGAGCGCCTCTGTGTGAGCATGGAAGACCCAAGGAACTCTATAAGAGGAGTACCTCAATAGTCCATGGTTAGTGGGATGCACCTCTGTGTGATGTGGCAGACCCCCTGTACTCGATAGAGGAGGAGATCTCCATTAGCGGATGGTTCAGATTGATACCATCCCTAGAATAAAATCCTAGATGAGCTGAGTCAGCAAATTTTGTATTTACCTCATGATTGAGATGGATTACAGGATAACATAGTTTTATTTAGCGGATTATATTTAAGTGAGGTTATCTGTTGATTTCATACTTTGTGGTTTATCCTTGTTGGATTTTGTGAGACCTTGAGGGTCTCAGGGTCCCTACAGAGTATCTTTATACTCACCCCTGCACAGGCTATGCCCGCACCTCATTGTGTTTATTGCATACAACAGACAATGCTGACTAAGGATCAGGGTAGAAGGACTGGATGGTACTGGGAAGTGGAACATACGACGAGTCGGTTCACAGAGGAGACTGATAGACGTGGAGTGCTAAGGAGGCTATCTATACCTACCCTTGAGGTAGGATTCCCTAGAGGATGACCCAATAGCTTCTTTACCTTTTCTTTAGTTGTACTTGTTTTGTAGTTGTACTTGTACTTTCATGTTGGGCTTATATTTCCGTCCCCTTTTAATTTTCATCACTCTTTTGTATACAGTTTTGTTTAGTGTTTTACTTTCATCTCTTACTCTGTTGTGTGTGTTTATACTTTATAAAGGCAATTCCTTCCCAGTTTTAGGGATTTACACCATTGTTGCTATTTTCCTACCCCTGGCCTATGGAAGATGGGCTTGGGGTAGTCACAACACGGGCCTAGGGGGACGGGTCGTGACAGATGATATATTACCATTATACCAAGAGATAGGTAACCAATGTTGATAGTTAGTGGAGTAGAGATATTATTATTATTACCTCTATCATATTGTAAATATCTATGTTGAAAATATTTCAGATGATATGGTTTTATGTAATGATTCATTAGTATCATTTCACATTATTGAATGATTTTTATGTATATTTATAGATGTGTTCGTTAAATTATTCAGTTTATATTCTGTTAATATATTAGGGGATGTCAATGTATGACCATAAGTGGTAGTTTTTTATAGAACGGTTCTAACATGAGCCCATGGATACCAAGATATTAATTGGTATCCCATTTCTTAGTTGAGGCATGATGAGGGAGTTAACATGCTTATAATCAAAAACATGAAAGGTAATTAAAAATTACAAATTATATGATATTTTTTAATCACTATTATGTAGTTATCTTACTTGTAAATGATTATACTCACACAAAAAATTGGCTAGTATGATTTGGATGTCACACCCCTTAATACTTAATCAATATCCAATCGTTACATTATTATAAATTTGAATATCCCATAATTATTATTAATTTTAAATATATTAAAATAATTTTTTTGGTTGTTATTTATTTAATATTAATGTATTAATACATATATATATATATATATTACCTATTAATATGAAAACCTATACATTATATATAAATGTAAATATAAAATTTATTTAAATAAATATTAATATTATTTTTTAAAATATTTATTAATGCGAATATAAAAAAAAAATACTAATTTAAATATTAAGATAAAATATAATAAATATAAATATAAATATAAATAATGTTCATGAAAATATTCGCATGAAAGTTTTATATTACAATTATTATATAAAATTAAAAAACACCTCTATTCATGTGAAACCAGATCTAAATTAAAATTTACACTAAAATATTGTCAATAAAAAAGCATAAATAAATTCTATTTTTTCTATCATTTTATAGTGTCATTATAAAGAACTACTAAATTTAATAATTTCATATAGATGGAGTATGTCATGGGAATCAAAGATTTATTAATAGCCATACATGATACTCTCCTAGATGATTTTTTACTACTTATAGTTGTTAGTGGTTTCTATTTACAGATTTATAATTTAGAGTGTTGTCTTATTTTCAGTTTTACCTGCATGTATTTCCTTAAATGGAATGTTGTAATGGTCAGTTTTCATAGACATCCATGATATATGAAAGAATCATGAAATCAACATTTTATTATAAGTGCACCTAAATTATCAGCTTAAAGTTAACCTTCCAAATCTCATGAAAAGTATTTCAGACTAGAAGAAGAATCATATTAAGGATCATTATTCATATATTGTCTTGAGATATCAGGAAAATATAATTGTATGGAATGTTTATGTTCTAAAATAATTTTTATTAATAATTACTCTAAACCTTATGATGACTTTTTATATTTGACGAAATAATGATTAGGGATATATATATATGCCAATAATAATGAAGATATATAAGTCCCTATAGATTTGGCGACTATTTAAATCTTGAATACGGATTGAAATGTTTTTCTAATTGAGAGAGAATTCATTAAAATTTATAATGATGTTTCCCCCACTAGGTGGTCTTTATTTTATAAAAAAACAGATTATAAATTGGATGCTTATAAATTTGTGGGTTTCTAATTACACATGAGAATAATATTTGATCATTTATTATAAGAAATATTTTGTAATAAGAGAGAGTTATTTTATAAATTAATGTATGAAGTGGAAAAAAGGATGTACACACTCCTTTATAAACACCACAATTATATATGAGATAATAATTATAGTATATTACATGACCTAATAATCATAGGAAAAGACTATTATGGGTGGGACCTGTGAGATGAAATATATATGTTTTTAATGTGAACAAGCATTTGGGGAGGAGTTGAAAAACTAAGACTCATACTTTTAGACTTTTAATCTTATATTTCCATACCTATGATTTATTTTCTTATACATATTCAAAAAATGTTTTATTTATATCAATGATGTGTAATGGACATCTAATATGATGGTAACTATTTTCTATTGATGGGAAACTATTAATATTATACGGATAACTTGAAATTATAAGCAATGGTATTCAAATAAATAAATATCAACTCAATAATGATTTTTTATATGTATTATTTTCATAAGTACATTATTATTTATAAAATATATAAGATTATATTTACATATTTCCCAATAAATATATGATATTTAATTTAAGTTCATTGTTATAATTTATCATTGAACTACAACTTGAGAATAACTTTATTACATCAAGATCTTATTATATTGGACTCATCTATATTTGAGAGATTACATTATATTTGAAGGATTTATAAAGAACATATTTTCAAGGACCAATGAATCATAGTGGAAATTATTTTAACTCTGTATCGTTAGAGTAACGAATCAATACATAAATTATATTATATACTATATCTCGTAACTATAAATAAATTTTACCCAATTTTAGGGATTAATGATAACTTTGACTGATTGAAGGAAGTTAGGTGTTTCCTATTAAATTTCAAGTTTTATATCTTCAACCATATAATTTGAGAAGGCATTATCTTGATAAATATGTTCTAATTTAATTTTATACAATAATATTTTAGGGTAATGTATTTTCAGTTGATAAATTCTCTATGAATAACCATAGACCTCATGAAACATATCTTCAAAATATATTAGTATTTAATTGTGTTTGTATTTATCGATTCAATCCTTTTATATTATAGTAAAAATTATAATTGTTAATTTATTTCAACAAAATTCTTGAGTTTCATAGAGGGAATTAAATATATAGTATACATGAAATGTTCATGTTATAGAATAGAGAATTACAAATTCATGATCTGTTTGTTTTAAGAGGCAATAATAGTAGTAGACGTTGAAAAGGATTGGTAGGGTTTTTCCTAGGATCCACCTGAGGAACAAATTTAATTTATATATCCTTATCATTTTAAAAGAATATAGTAACATATTTATTCAATGTTATTATAAAATAAAAAATTCATGGAACACCATTAAATAATTTACGTATAATTATAAAAATTCATTGATTACTAATATATTTTAAATGGATAAATTTAAGATAAACTAGTTTTCTATGTCATATATTTCCACATAAGGGATTATGTTTTGGTTTTTGTTATAAATCATGAGTATCCATATGATATATCATAGTAAAAGATATTGTATTGACATTAAATAGGTCTATGATATTGTTACTTCATGATTAGAACAACATTAACCATGATTTGACGATAGTATGGGTAATATTTTAGTAGAAGTTATGAAATTATTATCTTTTCAAATAAGGATTTGTGATCAATTATAAATTTACGAGGTTGAGGTATATTTTTTATAAAGATATATGAATATAAGAATTATTTATATATTTTATATTATAAATTAATATTAGTTTTAGATATATTAAATCCACTTCGCGACTTAAATAAAAAGTGATAAATATTTCTACTGATAGATGATGGGTTTACGAGTAATGGAGTGTCTTTATATGGCAGGTGAAGAAGACGTATCCTACCCAATGTGAAGAAAGTGTATATCACACTCCTTAATTTGGAGAAATATACATTAGATTTTTATTTAGATAATGAGGTATTTCATAATCAAAATTCATAATGGGAGGATTAAAATATATTTTGGAATCTGATAATATTGGAATTCTCGTGAAAGGGAAATTAGTGGTGCTAATAGTGTTTTCATAGGAGGAGATAAAAAGGGTCTATAGACCCTATTGAGTGATATATCTATAGGACATGATGATAAAACAAAATTATAAGAAGTGGAATTAGTAGATATATAAAATTAATGGTTCCACTATTTTTTTACTTGGATGCATCAATTTTATGAAAATAAAGGTCAATTACCTTGATCATAGTCTATTGATCCATTTACTGAGTGTACCATAATATAAGTGAGATGATAAATCAATTGAATTCAGGAATATATATCCATGTTCTACAAAGGGAAGTGAATCCAAATTAAATACCTTTTATAATTTGAAAAGGTATAATCAATTATTTCATATTCATGAGTAGAGTCTAGTAAAATGTATAGAATACCAATATGTTACTGATAAAGTCTTATTTCATGGGGTACCATTGAACATGATATAACGCCCTGACCCCAGTTACCCAAAGTCGGTGCATTATTCCGTAACATTGGCATGATCACAAAAGATCAAGTCTCAAAATACTGATTAGTTTAGTATCCTTGGAAACACTAGATACATTCATAAGTGTTACATTACATTATAAAGTGAAAAATCACAATAACATAGTCTCTATAGTCCACACTTCTATCCCCTTCAGACTATCCCTGTAGGTGAGTCATAAAATATTTCTTCACATCCTGGGAAAAATAAAACATTGAAAGGGGTGAGCTCAGATGCTCAGTAAGGATAACAATATAGAGGAATCTTTCATAAATAAACATAAACATTTAAGAAAATTCATGACTAAAACAAAATCCTTTTAAACTTGAACTTTAACATAATATGGAAAAAGAAAAATGAGATAATTCCATTTACTTATTCCCATGGATAATCTACTGGTATAATAATCACATGAAATATCATTAACCACTTTCATAATGATGGAATGCATAAATCCAGACTATCAAAACCACGTAGCCAAGGCCTCATGCCAAGACTACAAATAAGATTTTGTGAATGACTTGTGCCAAGACATTAGTTTGTCTCATGAGACCTACCGATGCATTTTTTAGAAGATAATTATGTTTAAAATTTCTCAAATATACTCCAGTGTTTTTCTGAAAACATTATGCAAGCTTCTGAAAAAAAATAACTAATTCTGAGACTGCTCGACTAATTACAGGCCATGATGGGTCCACGCCCAATCCCTTCCTGTCTACCACACTCGAGAGTCGGGTTTTCTGAAAACATTTTTAAGCTTGCGTTAAATACATATACATTTGCACTGGATTTTCATATATTTGAGAGAAATATCTCTCTCTTTTTTGAAATCATTTAAAAATCACATAATTATAAAATAAAAACATTTTAATAAACGTAAAAGTCAAAGGGGTTTATACACCATATAAAATAAAGTTGTGTATGAAAAAAAATATGCCTCAATGAAATAATATTGAGACAAAGTCCCTTACAAAGATTATTTTTTAAATAAAATAGATCTATTATGTCTATTCACCATAATTACACATATAGAAAGTAAAAATACAAGATTTTACATAATAATATCATGACATAATTTGAATGTAGGAGATTAACCCAAAGAACGGAAATTGGGTTAAGAAGTTCCCTTACAAAGAACATTTTTTAAATAAAATAGATCTATTATGTGTATTCACTATAAGTACACATAAATAAAGTACAAATACAAGATATCAAATAATAATATCATGACATAATTTTAAATTAGGAGATTAACCCAAAGAATGGAAATGGGGTTAAGAAATTCCCTTACCTCATGTCCGACTTGACTCGACCGTTATTTAACCTCATGAATAATAAACTAGAGTTAATTTATAATTTATTAAGAACCTTTTCAAGTTTATTATTCCTTTTATATCACTTGTTACCATGTTATGAACATTATGTAATTATTTATGTTAATAACGGTCGTTTTGTCGATCTTTGGTACTTGAGTCAAAAATAAAATTCTCATAATTACAAGTTGTTCATGTGGTAAAATATCCATTATATCCAGAATTATATCCATGATATATATATCATATATATCATATATATCTAGTATATAAATTCATTCATAATATTACGTAACATCTATAGGTAAGAAATGAAATGCACCGTTCATGGAGATGGTAAGTCGTACGTACGCATGAACGCTACATTCATTTCTATTTCGTATATAATGGAATAAAATAATAATGATATAAAGTTATATTATAATTCCAGTATAATATAATATATAATATAATTTACTCCATCCTTTATACATCCCACATATGGAATTAACGTTTCAAATCACATTGAGGGGGCGGTAGTCCGGACTTCCTAAAATGAAATTATCGCGATTACCCAGAATGGAAATCATAAAGGTATGCCATAAATTAAAAATCCATAAGCATAAGGAAAAAAATAAACATAATATATATCATATATAAAAAATAGTTTCATATTAATGGCCACCATGAGAGGTGTTCAAAGAAGATTGAACAATCATCGTTTCGTGAGGAAGTAATTCACCACCCACAGAAATAGTATGTTCTTTAACCATTTGACGAAGGTGTGTGTAAGTGTAAATAAAATACATCTCATAACAAAATCCTAGTATATTGAAGATACTGGTGGTTTTAAAAAAGAAAATAATAAAAAGAGTTTAGGGGGTTGGAGAAGCAAAATAAAACAAAACAACATAAGAGAAGACATTACCTTAAAATCGGGTAACTCGTTTTGATTTGAGACAAAGGCTTCCCTGGGAATAATTCTGCCCAATGTGAGGCTTATAGGAGTAAGAGAGGAAAGTTTATAGAGTATTTGGGAAGAGGTTGGCCCAGCCAAATGTCTTGGAAGGTGTGAATAATGTGGTAGTGGTGGGGGACTTTTATTAGAGGATAGGAGGGGAACTCTTGGAATGTTATGAAATGTTACATTATTATGAAACGATTTTCGGATTCTAAAGGTCCCAAAAGGATATATTTATAGGATATGGTGATAAGAGTTAGAAATATGATCATCCAATAGGTTTTTTACAACTGTATTCCATAGATTTTACATTATATTTTCATTTTTTTTAAATAGTTAATTAATGAGGTAATCACTGCATCATCATTGTGTCATAAAAATTTAATTTATATAATGTCTAAAAATTATAAAAAAATTTCCATGATGTAGGAAATATTTTTATATTTCCAATTAATATTTATAGTCGATAAGTTAACTTATATAACCCCATGTAATAATTGTTTTAGTAAAACAACAGATGTTTGTGACAATTTTATTTTTACATTAAATAAAAAGTTTTTAATGTCATTTTCTTACCCAAGTTGCTCCATTGGGTCCCCAAGTTGACCCATGGATTGTCTTGGTCGTCCATGACTCATAAAATAAGTGTAGGACAAGTGTGAGGATATTTTCATATTTTTATAATGTCATTTTTACCTTAAAATTCACTAATTAGCTTTAATCGCGATTAATAAAACTTAAAAGTTACTATTCACCAAAAAAATTATTTTAATCTCATTGAACCACATTTTTATTTCTAATGAAAACTATGTATGTTGAATTTTTGAAAATCAAATCATAGAAGTGGTAAAATTTTATTTAAACGAAAAATCAGTTTTTTAACTACCACTTAGTGGTTTCACTATTCATAAAAAATTGATGTTTTCCAGAACAATGCCAAAATTTCACCCTAAGCTATAATTGATATTACGAATTCAAAAATGATGTATATTTTACAAAATTCCAAACATATAAGTTTCATTAATTAATTTTATAATTAATTCCTGTTGTCACAACAAATAGCGTGTTTTTAAGAAACAATATATATCAAAATATTGACAATTGTTTATGTCCAATATCAAAGTGAAATTAATTTTAATGAACACCATTAGATAAAATGGTAAAAATATATTCTAATTATAATATAATACCACTCAATAGTATAATTTATCCCTATAAATTATTTTCATTAAAAAAGTTGTTTTTAAGTATTTTTCACTATTCATACAAAATTGGAAGTTCTCAGAAAAATACCAAAAATTCAACTTAGGATAATTTCGATATTCCGAATCCAAAAATGAAGTCCATTTTAAAATATAATATATATATATAATTTCGGGTTTGTGATGGAAACTCCTGAAGAGCCGACCGGCGAAATCCCTAGAACCAAGCAGGGTGATGTTGATACTACAGGGAAGGATGAGATTGTGTTAAAAGATGAAGATCTGATAGGGCATCGTGATCTCTTCAGCCTCTGTGCGAAGCAGAAATTAGAGAATTTGGCCAATCAAGACAACTTGATTAAGCAGAAAAGCTTCGCTGATGTGGCCAAGCAAAATGGTGGCTTCTCCTTCTTGGATTGTGATGCAGAAACTTCAGGGAGGATTATTAGGAAAGGGCGTATTGCACACATAGCTGCGAATCAGGCCGCAGTTGAGGAGCGAGTTAGGCTATGTAAATTCTGCATTATCACAAGGGTGATTATCACAAAAGGTGTTCAACCATGGAAATTTCATGAGCTTTCTAACATGATGGCGGAGATATGGGGATTTAGTGACTGGAAGATGACGGCCATGGGGAAGGGGTTCTATCACATTGTCTTCCACTCTGATGAATGAAAGCGGCGTTCATGGAGTCGGGGGTCTGTTCCCCTTAATTCCGGATTACTTCAGATTCACGAGTGGGATCAGAACCTTGATCCCAGCATTGTGAGGAACTCCTTTGCATAGGTATGGATACATATCCATAAACTGAGTTGGTTATATTGGCATCCACAAATTCTTTAGGATATTGCCTCTTCCGTAGGGAATACTATCAGATTGGATAAGCAGACCGACAATCCCAATTTTAGGCATTATGCTAGAATATAGGTGGAAGTTGACATGGCTAACACTTTAGTTGAGGAAGTTGTCGTCACCACTAGAGATGATAGCATCAACCTTGAGATTGGTTATGAGAGGAAACTCAAATTTTGTTGTAATTGTCACATTTTTGGACACCTCCTTGCAGAATGTAACAGGAACAAATTCTGCTCAATCTGTAACATTAAGGGTCATGATGACTCACACTGTTGAAGGAAAGAAAAAGATCAGGGAATCACCCCCGAGGTGCCTATGATACAGGTAATGAATGCCATGCCGGAGGCTACAGAGAACCTAGTGAATGCTGCTGGTGTTGGTGAGCATGGTGACAGTTACGGGTTGGATCCACCCAGTGACAGGAAGGATGAGGAAGATCAGGGTAAGGATGAGACAGGTAATTCTCTTACTACTGTACATGACTCTGGAATAGCCAAGAAGGATGCTGTTGTGATACAAGTCTCAGCAAGTGATAATCTGGTACAAGAGACTCCTCAAGGGCCTCCAGAAGGTCAGGATGATAATGAGCTATTTGGTGGCAATGAGGGACTCCGCAGTTTGCAAGAGCCAAGGGAAGAGGATCCAGAAACTCCTAGAAAAACATCAATGCTCAATGATAGGACGGTAAAGGAGACTGGTGCGATGGATGGGGATTTTTCACAGTTACAAGCTGCTAAGACTACAAAGAGGATTCTTCCTACCACTTTGACAGGACCAATCCTTTCAGAGAACAGGTTCATTTCCTTATCCACTAATGATGATGCTCATGAATCTACTAGAGGATATTCAGACGATACAGAAGGGGATAGCCTGGAAGAATCAGAGAAATTCATTACAACAGGCTATGTTGGACCCTGTACTAGGCAGTTGTCCTCTCATCAATGAAAGTCTTATTTTGGAACTACCAGGGCATTGAGAATTCTCCCATGGTCAATGACCTAAAGCACATTATCTTGACCAATAAACCAATGTTAACTGGCATTTCTGAACCCCCTATGAAATTTTCTAGCTGGATGGATTTTAATTGGTCTGCGCTGGCGTATTCTTTCATTGCAGCCAATCAAATGGATAATGATTCGGAATCTTTATGGGCTTTAAAGCATAATTTTATAGTAGTTGAGTCCTCCCAAAGTGATCAAAAGTCAGTCACCATGATTTTCTATTATCAATCTAACACCTTTTGTGCTACCTTTTCTTATGCTTTAAATCAGTATCGAAGAATAAGAAGCTTGTGGAGGAATCTAAAAGAAAGAGTTGAGCACAATGACATGAGGTGGATAGTTCTTGGTGACTTTAACACAGTTATGAGGCCTGAAGAAAAAACTGGAATTTATTTCTGTAGGGAATCTACAAGAGAATTTTCCTCATGTATTGACCAATACAGAATGGTTGAAGTGCCTATCTCAGGTGTTGCTTTCACCTGGAGTCGATGCACCCTTAATGGAAGGCAAGCGAGTAAAATTGATAGGTGCCTGGTGCAGTTGGGTGAGCAATGTGAGGAAAATGGAAGTGTTTGGTATGACCCTCTCTAGAATACACTCTGATCATCATCTCATATTAATTGATATCTATTTTCGATGTCTGATATCAGCTCCACTGCCCTTTAAATTCAACAATGCATGTATGGTAGTGTTAGGGTGTAGAGAGAATGTTGCAGAATCATGGAAAGAGGTTGCTCAAGGATGTGCATTGTATTCCCTCACTTGTAAATTGAAAATTGTAAAAGCCAGACTAAGGGTGTGGAGTAAGAAGTCTTTCTCCAACCTGGATCAAGATATTAAAGAGGCTGACTCACTTTTTTCCGAGTTCCAACAACGTAATACCCTTCAAGACATGCCATCCCAAGAGGAGATACAAGCTTCCTCAAGGCTTGATAGTCTCTTGTCTCTTAAAGAAAACCTAGCTCAGAATCAGTTTAATGTGAGATGGCTAAAGTAAGGAGATAGGAACTCTAGGTTCTTCCATTGCATGCACAGGGAGAGGAAGGTAACACGGAACCTCAAGGATTTAAAAATTGATGACAGTACGTTTACCTTTGAGAATGACATTGCCATAGCTGTGACATTCTATTTTGAAAAGCTTTATTCTGATTCTGGGGTGGAAATTTCAGATAAAATCATTAAATACATTGAGCCTAGTTTGGATGATGCACAGAACAAAAGACTAACTGACATCCCCTCCACCAAAGAAATTCATGATGCTCTTTTCTCCTTGGACATGGATAGTGTCGCTGGGCCAGATGGATTATCCAACAAGTTCTTTATGTCTTATTGGGACATCCTTCATAAGGAAGTGGTTGAAGCGGTAAGGGAATTCTTTCTCCATTCTTACATGCCATTTGGGATGAACTCAAACTTTATTTCTTTGATTCCAAAGAGGGAGAATGCTTTGGATATTAAGGACATTAGGCCTATCGTGATTGGAAACACTATTCCAAAACTCATTAGTAAAATCATTGCAATTTGGCTTGGTGAGATAGCAAGATCTCTTATCTCGTTTAACTAGTTTGGGTTTGTTCCTAGCTGGAATATCCAAAACTATCTTTTCACTGCTTCATAGTGTGTTAACATTATGAGGAATAAAGCGAGGGATGGGAATATGGCCATAAAGGTCGACATATCAAAATCCTTTGACACCATTAGATGGGACTTTATTTTCAATGTATTGAGCATGCATGGCTTCTCAAGTAAATTCATTGGTTTGGTGAGATGTATTTTGGATAGTTCTAGGTTATCTATTCTGGTAAATGGATCACCCAGGGGATTTTTTCAATGCTCTCGGGGTGTCAGGAAAGGTGACCCATTATCTGGGCTGTTGTTCTCCTTGGCTGAAGACTATCTGAGCACATGCCATCATGATCTTTTCAATCTTGGGATCTATCAGAGGATGACATATGAGAGGGGTTTCTTTTCCCCTTCACATCTCTTCTATGATGATGATATTTATCTCTTCTCAAAAGCTGACAGGAAAACCATATCTTGCATAAAGGTTATCTTCAATCACTATGAGGAAGTGGCAGTCCAGGTTATAAGCTGGGCGAAATCTTTTGTTGTCTTTGGGGAAGGAATTCGACTAGCGAGACAAAATAGAATTACTAGAAGGCTTGGAGTTAAGAGAGGTGTGCTGCCCTTCATCTACCTTGGACTGCCTTTGTTTTGGGGGAGAGTGAAAAGAGTTTACCTGGAGGGTATTTATCTTAACATCACAAATCAGATAACTAGTTGGAAAGGAAAGAATATGTCTCAAGATAGTAGTATTTGTCTCGTGAATTCTGTCATCACTTCAATGTTCGTTTAATCGTTTTCACTATACAAATGGCCAGTTTCTCTTCTAATGGAGCTTTGTGGTATGATCAGAAATTTCATCTAGACTGGATCGACACAAAAAAGGAAACTTATTACTATTGCATGGAAGGACTGCATAAGGCCTGTGGAAAGTGGAGGGATGGGGGTGAATGATGTTAGGATTTTCAATGATGCTTTGATTCAGAACTTCACGTGGAGACTTTTATCTGGCACTGACCCTTCGATGAAATTTTTGTCTAGCAGATTTATTGGCAGGTTACATAATAACTCAAATGTGTATCTGAATTCCTCTGTCTGGCCTTCCGTCAGAGAGGCATGCATCTACATTATTGCACAGGCTAAATGGATGGTTTGTACTGATTCTCAAATGAACTGCTAGAGCACGCAGTGGCTGTCTTCCCCAATTAATCACTCCACCAGCATTCCCTTGTCTTTAAGGAGTCTTTCCATTTCTAATTTTCAGGGGAATCCAGAGGCTTATGCCATCATCCATCCTCACTTACGGAAAGAGATCTCCAGGTATGAATATGTTCCCTATGACATCCTTATATGGAAACCAACGTCTAGTGGGTGCTTCTCGAGCTGCGACTCATATATGCTGCAATGTGGAAATTCTACTGATGTACCTGCTTGGGTGAAGGGTGTGTGGACCCCTTACATTGCTCCAGCTGATGCACTTCTGATCTGGTGCATTTTGAAGCAATGGCTTCCTCTTCAATCTTCTTTGTAGTGAACCGGTTTAACTGTTGCACCGGTATGTTTCCTCTGTTTGGATGTGGATGAGACTATCAATCATGTGTTCATTTGCTTCCCTTTTGATGTACGGTTATGGAGTTACTATAATGAAGTTTTCCAATTCCAATTAGCCTCCCAATCGGTTAGTGCACTGCTTTCCTCAGCCATGCAAGCTGTCCGCAGTGAGTAGGTCAAGTCCCTGCTCATTTCTGCTACTGTTTCTATGATTTCATTCATTTGGAAGGCCCGAAATAGTATTGTCTTCAACAATGGAATGCCCTCATTCAAGGAGGGTACTATGATGATGCACCGATATGTTATCTCTGCCTCGGTTAATCAATCTGGTTCAATGAATAATGACATTCTGACTTTCTTCTTTTGAGATCCCTAGGTGTAAGTGGTAGGGAGAGGAGGCCCAAAGTGCTGAAATATATCAGGTGGATACCACCTATAACTGATTGGTTAAAGGTGAATGTGGACGGGGCAGCCGCCGGTGTTCCTGGACCTGCTGGATGTGGTGGTGTGTTCAGGACGTATCGAGGATTTGTCAAAGGATGCTTCTTTCATTACATAGGGAATGGAAATGCAATTGATGCTGAACTATGGTAAATGATTAAGGCGATTGGATATTCGGCTCATTATGGTTGGCAGAGGCTATGGATCGAATCAGACTCTTCGGTTGCAGCACAAATTTTGAAGGAGCGATCCAGGAATGTTCCATGGAAGATGCTTGCTACATGGGTTAGTGCTCTGTATCTTGCTGAGTCGATTTCTCTGGAGGTGTCTCATGTGTATAGAGAGGCTAATCTGGTGGTAGACATCCTCTCAAAATGGGAAATTGTGGAGGCTAGTTCAAGCTGGTCATTTGTACTCCCTGATTACTGTAATGAGCTTGTTCACAGTGATAGGATTGGCACTTTGTACACAAGGATGTCTAAGTCCCCCCTTCTCTGAGTTGCCATGTACTGTTTACTTTGTTCTTTTATGTTATTGGGAGCATGTTTTCACCTGGCTCTCAGACTTTTTGGCTATATATAATTTCAAAAAGTGGGTATTACTATTCATAATGTCTATTTTTATTGGTCACGGTGTGTTAGAATCTCGAACTTGCGTACAATGCAAGCTATTGCATTATTGAAAGAGAAGCGTATTGTGAAATCTCAGGGTGTTACATTCTCCCATATTTCAATAAATTGTGTCCTCGCAATTTGAAATTTTTCCTTGAAAATAAAAGGTTGAAAATAGAAAATACCTTTGTGGAAAACCCACATCGGAAATAGGGTTAATAAAAATATAACATTAAAAGAAAGAAAGAGAGGTACAAAGGTCACCAGAGATATCCCATACTAGGATTATATGAAAATATGGATATGGAGGAAAAACAAACCATCAAGGTCTGATGGAGAGTTGTAGAAAACAGGATTAGGAGAAAGTTAACCACAAGAAAAAAACAAACTTGTGATTAGTTAAATGGACATTGAATCCCAAGTTAGAAAAGTTAACAGACAAAGTTTTTGTTTTAAGTTACCTTTCATAATGTTTAGGAATTTATTTAAGAGATTTACTAAGAACGTAAGGAAATATACTTACTTGTCATGTAGGATTTCATTCTTTAATAAATTTTTACCACGAACCCATCTTTCACTTCAAATGGTAACAGAACTCAAAAATATTCTATTTATCCTAATTGTATAAGGTTCCAAATATTACCACATACCATTTAGATTAGAAAAACTATTTTTTAATAACCAGGGACTTACTGTAGGCTAGTGGTAGGTAATAAAGGCATGTCGCACTATGGGTGTGTGTTCGATTCCTGCAGCTTTGTCCGACGCGACGGGTTATCCCCCAACCGGCAGGTTGTCCTTTTCCTAAAACTATAGTATTATAATAATCCAAAAATAATATTCAGAAATTTTTTAACCTTAAAAAATACTATCCAAGGTTCAATTTAATCCATTCCAACCTTTATAGTTATTCAAAATACTTCTGTCCAACTCACAGTCTAAATTTTATATGGAAAGTAAACATAATAAAGATCATTTTTTCTGCGTAACAACATGTGAACACCTTCATCATGTATTCTTTTAAAACACTGCAACATCCTAAATTACCATAAATCCTTATTGATTACATTCATGATCCCTTATCCCTTATAGAATACTAGATATACTCCTTCTATCGAAAAATGTATACAAATCATTAATCAGTTTCAAGGAAGTTAAGAATATCCAATATAATTTATCCAAATAAATCATATATTATTCCAAAATCACTATCTCTATATCATAACGATATTATGGTTTATATTTCTATCAACCATATATTTTCCAAAAATTTAACCGGCTATGGAGTCACTTTTCTTGATTCCACACCATCTCAAGTCCTAGATAAAATAGTACTGCAGTACAATCCTTATATACTCCATAATTATTATAACCAGTAAATCATTTATACAACACTCAAATGAAAAAATTCTTTAATAACAACATAATAACTCTAATCATTCCTCCTCATCGGTGGTAGTATCATAACTTGATTATTTTCCAATAACATCATTTAGGGAATACTCTAATGATTTGGACATTGGTTTGCGTAGTGTCCCCACTCCTTGTAGATAAACCATTGTACATTTGAAACCTTTTTCTTACCATTGCAGTCATGCACTTGGTGTCCTTTTTCTCCACACCTATAATAAACTCTCATTCCCTTCATCCAAGTTCCAAGGTGTTTCTTCCTATAATTATTACTTATTGGAAAATTCTTATTTTCCCTAGTCCTTTTATCCATCATTCTCTTTTCCATCCTTTTCTTCTCTTTCTTAGATTCAAATCCATAAGGAGAATTATTTACTTATCTTATTAACACATGATACTATTTCTTCATATGTTGAGAACACATGGGAGACTATTTATTTTCTAAATGTTGGATTTATACCGTAAAAGATATAATCCTTCTTACTCTTTGGATCATACGTATTGATGGAGTTCACATTCCTTCTACTGGGCGCCATTTCTGTATAATGGAATAAACTAGGTTAGTTTAGGAATTGCAATGAATAATTAAAAACTTGTAAAATACTTAATTTAAATTGAACGGTTTATGGATATAATCCATAATCATAAAAACTATTTTCATTGAGGAAGTATATACTCATAAACCCTTTATAATGGTTTGTAAAAAAATGATAATTATCCTAAGCATATCCCCTGGGAGTGTCGTAACCAAGAGTACAGCAAGGCCTGTTGTCGTGCACCAGTTCCCATTCGAGTCTAGCTCAAAGCTGTGTTTTTTGGGTTTTACCCCTAGGTACATCTGTTCCAGAGCCGCCTCTACCTGCTCGTATCCAGATATGGATTTATTTCTCAGAAAACTCACAAAATCTCTATAATACCAAAATTCTATGAAGTTCTTATATACTAATCCTCAAAGTCTATCTTAGGGATATGTTCTCTAATCAGAGTTTATCTAAATCTAGCTTCTAAGGTTAGTACTGAACTATCTCTCATACCAACTGTAACGCCCCGACCCCAGTTTCCTAGAGTCGGTGCATTATTGCGTATCATTGGCATGATAAAAAAAGATCATGTCACGAAATACCGATTTGTTTAGTAGCCTTGGAAACACTAGATACATTCATAACTGTTACACTACATTATAAAGTGAAAAATCACAATATCATTGTCTCCATAGTCCACACTTCTATCCCCTTCAGACTATCCCTGTAGGTGAGTCATAAAATATTTTTTCACATCCTGGGAAAAATAAAACATTGAAAGGGGTGAGCTCAGATGCTCAGTAAGGAAAAAAATATAGAGTAATCTTTCATAAATAAACATAAACATTTAAGGAAATGCAGGACTAAAACAAAAACCTTTTAAACTTGAACTTCAACATAATATGTCAAAAGTAAAATCAGATAATGCCATTTACTTATTCACAGGGATATTCTACTGGTTGAATAATCACATGAAATATCAATAACCACTTTCTTAATGATGGAATGCATAATTCCAGACTATCATAACCACGTAGCCAAGGCCTCATGCCAATACTACAAATAATATTTTGTCAAGGCCTCGTGCCAAGACACTAGTTTGTCTCATGGGACCTACCGGTGATATTTTTTTAGATGATACTTATGTTTAAAATTGCTCAAATATACTCCAGTTTTTTTCTGAAAACATTATGCAAGCTACTGAAAACAAAATAACTAATTCTAAGACTATTTGACTAATTACAGGCCATGATGGGTCCACGCCCAATCCCTTCCTGTCTACCACACTCGAGAGTCAGGTTTTCTGAAAATTTTTTTAAGATTGTATTAAATATATATACATTTGCACTGGATTTTCATATATTTGAGAGAAATATATTTATCTTTTTTGAAATCATTTAAAAATGACATAATTATAAAATAAAACCTTTTGAATAAACGTACAAGTCAAAGGGGTTTATACACCGTATAAAAGAAAGTTGTGTATGAAACAAAATATGCCTCAATGAAAGGAGATTGAGACGAAGTACCTTACAAAGATCATTTTTTAAAAAGAATAGATCTATTATGTGTATTCACCATAAGTACACATAAATAAAGTACAAATACAAGATTGGACATAATAATATCATGACATAATTTGAATGTAGGAGATTAACCCAAAGAACGGAAATTGGGTTATGAAATTCCCTTACGAAGAATTTTTTTTAAATAAAATAGATCTATTATGTGTATTAACTATAATTACACATAATTAAAATAAAAATACAAGATAGGACATAATAATATCATGACATAATTTTAAAGTAGGAGATTAACCCAAAGAATGGAAATTGGGTTAAGAAATTCCCTTACCTCGTGTCCGACTTGACTAGACCATTCTTTAACCTCATGAGTAATAAACTAGGGTTAATTTATAATTTATTAAGAACATTTTTAAAGTTTATTATTCTTTTCATATCACTTATTACCATGTTATGAACATTATGTAATTATTTTTGTTAATAACGGTCGTTTTGTCGATCTTTGGTGCTTGAGTCAAAAATAAATTTCTTATAATTACAAGTTGTTCATGTGGTAAAATATCCATTATATGCAGAATTATATCCATGATTTATATATCATATATGTCATATATATCACGTTTATACATTTATTCATAATATTACATAACATCTAGATCTAAGAAATGAAATGCACCGTTCATGGAGATGGTAAGCCGTACGTACGCATGAACGCTACTTTCATTTCTATTTCATATTTAATGGAATAAAATAATAATGATATAAAGGTATATTATAATTCAGTATAATATAATATATAATATCCTTTAATCCATCCTTTATACATCCCACATATGGCATTAACGATTCAAATCACTTTGAGGGGGTGGTAGTCCGCACTTCCTAAAATGAAATTATCGCGTTTACCCATAATGGAAATCATAAAGTTATGCCATAAATGAAAAATACATAAGTATAAGGAAAAAAATAAACATAATATATATCATATATAAAAATTATTTTCATCATAATGGCCACCATGAGAGGTGTTAAAAGAAGATTGAACAATCATCGTTTTGTGAGGCAGTAATTCGGCACCCACAGAAACAGTATGTTCTTTAACCATTTGACGAAGGTGTGTGTAAGATTAAATACAATACTTCTCATAAAAACATCCTAGTATATTTAATATACTGGTGTTGTTACAAAATAAAATAATAAAAAGATTTTATGGGGTTCTAGAAGCAAAATAAAACAAAACAACATAAGAGAAGACATTACCTTAAAATCGTGTAACTCTTTTTGATTTGATCCAAAGGCTTCCTTGGGAAGACTTCTGCCCAATGTGAGGATTCTAGGAGTAAGAGAGGAATTTTTAGAGAGTATTTGGGCAGAGTTTGGCCAATTAAAATGGCTTGTAATGTGTGAATAATGTCATAGTGGGGGGGGGGGCTTTCATAAGAGGAGAGGAGGGGCACTCTTGGAAAGTCATGAAATGTTACATTATTATGAAATGATTTCCGGATTTTAAATGTCCCACAATGATATATTTCGAGGATATGGTGATAAGGGTTATAAATATGCCTATCATATAGGTTTTTGACAAGTGTAAGCCTTAGATTTTACATTATCTTTTCATTTTATTCAAATCGTTAATTAATGAGGTAATCAATACATCATCATTGTGTCATAAAAATTTAATTTATATAATGTCTAAAAATTATAAAAAATTTACCATGATGTAGGAAATCGTTTTAGATTTCCAATGAATATTTATAGTCGAAAAGATAACTTATATAACCCCATGTAATAATTGTTTTAGTAAAAAAACACATGTTTGTGACAATTTTATTTTTACTTTAAATAAAAAGTTATTAATGTAATTTTCTTACCCAAGTGGCTCCATGGGGTCCCCATGTTGACCCATGGATGGTATTGGTCGCCCATTACTCATACAATAATGGTAGGACAAGTGTAATGGTATTTTCATATTTTTAAAATGTCATTTTTACCTTAAATTTCAATAATTACCTTTAATCGCGATTAATAAAACTAAAAAGTTACTATTCACCAAAAAAATTTATTTTAATCTCAGTGAACCAAATTTTTCTTTCTAATGACAAACATGTATGTTGGATTTTTTAAAATCAAATCACAGAACTGGTAAAATTTCATTTAAATGAAAAATCAGTTTTTTAACTTCCACTTAGTGGTTTCACTATTCATCAAAAATTGATGTTTTCCAGAACAATGCCAAAATTTCACCCTAAGCTATAATTGATATTACAAATTCAAAAATGGTGTATATTTTACCAAATTCCAAACTTATAAGTTTCATTAATTAATTTTATAATTAATTTCCGATGTCACAACAAATAGCGTGTTTTTAAGAAACAATATATATCAAAAGATTGACAATTGTTTATATCCAATTTCAAAGTGAAATTAATTCTAATGAAAACTATTGGATAAAATGGTAAAAATATATTATAATTATACTTTAAAACCACTCAATATTATAATGTATCACTATAAATTATTTTCATTAAAAAATTTGTTTTTAAGTATTTTTAACTATTCATAAAAAATTGGAAGTTCTCAGAAAAATATCAAAAATTCAACTTAGGATAATTTCGATATTCCGAATGCAAAAATGAAGTCCATTTTGAAATATAAAATATATATAATTTAAAAAATTGGGTATTACTATTCTAAATGGCTATTTTGATTGGTCATGGTGTGTTAGAATCCCGAACAAGCGTACAATGCAAGCTATTGCATTATTGAAAGAGAAGCGTATCGTGAAAGCTCAGGGTGTTACACATGATATCCTGAATGTAAAATTATTTAGGCTTTCAATGATAATATATATTATATTGAAGACACATTGTTATTTAATAGGGATTTTTGATGATTTAAAATGTGAATTTTATATAATGTTTTCAAAAATAAAACAACAATATAGGATTCTAAAAATTGTTTGTTGTAATAAAAAGAATGAAAATATTTTCATTGTTTTTTAAAATGAAGTTGGATTAAATTGATATTGGTGAATATTAATGAGTCTTTTTTTCTATAAAAAATTAAATAGTATGTTTAATTACTGATTCATTTAGGTTTAGAGACATTTTATGGTTGAGTTTGACCAGAATCTAGATTTCCCAATACCAAATTAATTCAATGTCATTTGATATCTACTTTTCAAAATAAATTAATAAAAAAGGTTTATATATTATTCTAATCTTTATGTATTGTAAATAACATAATTATATATTTATTATATAGAATAAATAAAATCATTTTCAACATAATTAATATAAAAATATTTTTTCATTGTAAAATTCCAGGGTTAGTTGGTGAACAGAATGCATGCCTTTCATGAAATATTTCATTATAAATTAACAATATTAATCTAAATAAACAAATTAAATATAAAATTAATGAATCTGTAAAATAAAACATGAAAATATAAATTTTATTTTTTTTAAACTAACATAGCAAGTCTATATCTTCATTATATAGGATACCCATCATTTTCAAGTCCATCTATAGTTGGTGGATTATCATGTAGTTATATTTATCCACATAAACTCTCCTATTGATAATAGGGATATCTAAAATAAAATAGAGATTATAATGAAACCAAATCTATCTAAACTATTTTAATGTTACCCCTAATTCAATATTTCCTTTGAGGTACCCATGGTATCAATATATTAGCATAATAAAAGGAGGGTTTGCAACATAGATTTTATACAACCACTTATTGATTAATTTTTAGACGATTAAATAATATATATAATATTTTTTATAAAATATAACCATTTTATATATACTTATAAA
Source organism: Viscum album (assembly GCA_963277665.1). NCBI lineage: Eukaryota > Viridiplantae > Streptophyta > Magnoliopsida > Santalales > Viscaceae > Viscum > Viscum album. The sequence continues at coordinate 1,460,130,706 of OY728135.1, read as the reverse complement.
CATATTTAGTAATTGAAGTTCAAGAATAGTGGATATTGACAATATATGGAGTTTAAACAGGGATTTTATCGATGTTAACTTTTTTAAATAGATCTCTCTATTTCAGCAATTGAATAGATTAACTAAGATTATTTTTATTATATATATGTATTATTAATATATATAGATATAACAATATACAATTATCATAAATTTATAGGACTATTTTATTAATGGAAATTCCAGTGAATATGTATGCTTCAACATCCATATATTTGGGTACATTTTTCTTCTACTTTGTCATTGAATTTCAAAAAATATTCACCTATAAGGAAGATATAAAAATATAATAAATTTCCATTTATATAAATTCCTAATAATAATTTATTAATCATATAATAATTTTATTTGATTTATATATCTAATAATTACAATAAAAACTCAGTTTATAATATTTTCATGGATGAAAAGTAATAATAAATTGTTATGGGATCAAACAACCAACCTAATAATTTTTAACCACCAATAATGTAAAATTTTATTAATTTAATTTTTTTATGATACATGCATGAATAATTTAATTAATCCATGATGATATAAATTTCCAAGTTAATTCCTCTTATGTAAGTATCATAAGAAAACAAGAACTAGAACCTAGAGTCAAAGATAACAGACATAGATATTTGTCTCTCATAAATTATATTAGTTGGAAAATTATGATATTCATGATATTAATATTATAAATGAATTTCATGAGATAACCATGATACTAAATTATTTAGTGGGTTTGTAAAATTGTGAATATGGTTATCATTTTACTGAAAATTATATAAATATAAGTAATTTTTTATTTTTTTCATCTTACCTTGCTCTTCTCCACTAAACCTATAATTTATAATTTTTAAATAAAATTTCAAAATCCAATCACCTTTGAAATTATGAAATTCAACCATATTAGTCATAAATTATATGTTATTTTTTTTTTTAATTTTATTATTTGATTATTTATATGGTGTTTTTGATGAGAATTTTTTATTATAATAAAAGTAGATATTAATTTTAAGTCATTACTATAGAATTATAAATGTGATAAAAAATGAAAAAATGTATCTAATTTTTTTGTATGAACTCTCTAAATTTATAATAATTTTATTTCTGATTATTTAATTAAAAATGATCCACATTTGTTAATCATGTTTAATGAAGTGTATAGATAGTAAATTATATAATTTTCTTACACAATAATAATGTATATAGTATACATATCATATATTTATCAAAATGGTACAACCCTTTATATCACATACAAAATAATTATTTATAAAATCACCAATAAATTATAAATTAATGCAAATATTCACATTCAAAAAATGATATAAATATAGTTTAATTGAAAAATAAATATGAAATATGAAAAATTAACATATATTATCATCAAATTCCAAATTAAGATAAGAATTTAATATGTGTATCTGATAAAAATGATAAACAATGAAGAAACAGAAGAGGGAAAATGATAACATAAAACTCAATAATATAAAAGGTTAATAATTAATGTTTTTAAGGAAACAAAAAAACCCAAAATAATGAAAAAATGGGATAAGAATGAAATTGAATGAAATATAAAAATACCATAAATGTAAATAAGAAATATTGAAATTGAGGAAAATTAAATAAGAAAAAAATGAAATCATAATTTGTTTTACTAAATAATTAATTGTCCACAATAAAATGCTGAATTTGTGGATTCATCACTCAAATTAAAATTGAAGGATTTTAATACATAAGGGGGTTTTCAAATAGATTTTTCAACTTCCCATGGATGGTAAATTTATGTTGTTTTTCTTCTATCTGAATATATAAATCACATAATGACTATACATTAATGATAATATATTGTCGAAAACAAAAGGAATGAAGATTACATGGGAGTAAATTTAATGTTGATTGGTATAGATGAACCTTATTACTAATGAGGTAAAATAATTTAATGATTGTGTGGTCATGGAAGGACTTTGGTAATTATTTATAGATTAAATAGATATCATATGAATATTTTTATATTTATTATAAATGAAAAACATATAGTCAACATTGAGAAATATTATTTTTGTGGTTAAATTTTCCTTTTCTAATATCGCAAAATGTTTCTTTCTATATCTCAATATAGTAGGAAATACCTTTTCTAAACATCATCCTAAAATGTGATATATCATTTGGAATTTTATAAGCAGTATTATAATCCAAACAGGAATCATCGCGTCTAAGACTCCAGTCATTTTAGTTTTTTTTGGAAATTAATTTAAAAGATTTGTTTTACCTCTCCATGAAAACACTAATTGTTAGAATTGATTTTTCATGATAACATATACTGATATTAATCTTTAAAACACAACATTGTAGAATTGATTTCATTTTAGAATTTTTAAAATGAAAAATCTTGTCAATGATGGTGAATATATGATATATAAATCTAAACAATATTTTTTTTTTCAAATGTTAAATTTATACTAGAGTCACCACTCATTATTTATCAATAAAAAATATATTAAAATGCACAATACAATTCATGAAAAATGTAAAAGTATCCCAATAAATTATGAAATGGTATCATAAATTAAATACCCAAAACATGAAAATATTTCATAAATAAAATATTTTTTTATTTAACAATTTTTGGATATGTTACACATTCTTTGGTAGTGAGAAAAATAAATATAAATATAATTTACATTTTAAAATATGGTTGGCCAAAAAATTATTGAATAATGATCCATGTGTGTTTTTAAATGGGGATATAATTTTTTCCTTATTCAATAGTGTTTTAAAAATTAAGGACAAACTAAATATCACTATTGAGAACATAAAACATATGGATTTATTATCTATATGTTCTCCCAAGGGAGGGTTTATCCCAAAATTTCCAACTAGAATCATTTTTAGACAATCTAATTTGTTTTTTAAATAATATTGAATTTAAATATTCTTCCAAATAGTATTATATTATAATCATACCATGTAAAATCTTTTTTTACATGATATAATTACATATATAGAATATTTTAATTTATTGTGATGAAATAGGATTAGTTAATGACCTATGATTCAAAAATAATAATAATACAATATTCTATAATATTCTATAATATATTTTTATTCATATTTATTAGTAACATTTATATAGCATGAGAATAATCTGAATGAGGTGTGGTTTTTCCTTTGGTTTCATAATACATACCAATCGGATACATGGTCATAATTCATATAATCTTTAGATGCTAAACTACATATTATTAATTTATCCAAGAGAACGAAAATTTCATGAAATTTATTATTATATTTTCTGTAGTTTTTGATTTCATGGTCATATGTAGATAAAAAAAATTCATTATCACGTGTATGTTGATCTAAATGTTTTGATAAGACAGCCCCATATGAATAGTTATGAGAATTACACATTATCTGAATTATTAGAACAGAATGAGGTGGTTTTATTACTAGGGATTTTGTGAAAATCTATTTAAATGCATTAAAATCATACAATTAAATTAAATAAATGAAAAATTGTTTGTGTTTTGTGATTAATCATGAAATTTTAATTTAAATCTTTTAAATTTCATGAATAATTTTTAGATAAATAATGAATTACTTATGAATGTCAATAAACCCTACAAATTATAGGGGAAAGAGAGGGAATTATTTATGAAATTTTTTTATTCATCAACATTTAAACCATCCATAGAAATGAAATATAATAGTACTATACTTATTATTACCATGAATTAAAATTAATAATAATTTAATACTTGAATAGTTTCAATTTAATATTGATTAAGAACATCATTTCTACATATAATCTCATCAAATGTTGAACAAAAAATTGCAAAATTATCCAAGAATACTTTGTTGAAACTCTCCAGATATTCTATATAAGTTTATATCATTTATGTAATGAAAGTAAATTGAGAATTTAATAAATTAAATGGTATCATATTATATTACAATGTGTTAAAGGGGTATTTGAATGTTGTTTTTTTGATACAATATGGTTTAATATAGTTGATGAAATATACAAAATACCCATATCTAGAATAATTATGGGAATTACATTCTAATGTATCTTTTATTTGGTTAATGAATGAAATGTTAAATGGTCTCTTCAGTTGCATTGTTTTATTCGATGATAATATATATACTCAAGGTAATTATTATACACTTGGTATGAAACCAATTAATTTAATTTAGTTTAATTTATTATTAAAATTATCATATAAGGAAATAGAAACCCAAAATTTTCCTAATTTCAATTTTATATAGTATAAATGATTCAAACCTTAAATAATTAGGGTAACTCCATTCTAATGACATCATGGAGGTTTGGGTTTATTCTTTAATATTCATAGATTACTAATTTTTAATAATTATTTAATATTTTTTCATTAATTAACATTGATGGGATAATAATTTTAATATGAAAATATATCCATCCCAAAGATTTTATATAATCTCTTAAAAGGACCCGTAATGTATCACCCTAAAATTTGAAAATAATAACATTTTTTTCGAAGTCATGCTCGAAATGAAACAAAATCCTTAGAAAAAATTTAACACCCTGAGAGTTATTTACATATTTATTTATAAGTAAATTAAATATATTAAAAGTATTTCATTGCATGAAACCTTGAGTTTATATTTTATTACAAAGAACAATATATATATATTACATTACTCAGAACAATGAGTTTATATTGTGTTACACACAATATTGAGTTTAAATTAAATGTGAAATATGTTGAATATAATATAATAATAGTTATCACAAATGTGTTGAGATATATGTTATGAATAATAATAACTAAATTATGAAAAATATGGTTATATATTACTTATAATTAACATCATAATCATATAAATGAATATATCTTTTTGGGGGAAAACATTATTTTTCATATAAGACGTTTTAGTCGTGCTGTTCACACATAAATTAAATTTATTTTAGAAATGTTAGAAAATCTAATTGATAAAATGAAATTAATTTTAGAAATAATAAAATATAAATTATCTTATAGTGAAGTTATTTTTATATGAAATATTTTAATTTATAACGAACAATGAAAAATAATGAATTTTAATTGAAAATTTACTTTTACATTAAATTATTGATAATGTTAAATTATATTTTTAATTGGATTAAAAGTAAATATAGTTCACTAATATATATATATATATATATATTAATAAAAGTTTGGTTATTTGAAAATTTTTATTAATGAAATATTATATAAAAACACAGTAAACATTTCAAGATTTTCTTTATGAAATCCCACATTCTCATTTCTTCAATAGATTTAATTATAAATTACATTATTTCATTTAATTGAATTTAATTTTGAAAAATTGATTCCGTATTTTTAATCAGAATAAATAATGTTATCAAGTAAGTTACATTATATTTGGACCAAAATTAATAGTGTAAAGAGACAAAATTAATTACTATGGTTATGATAAAAATGGATTTATCAGAGGGTTAAACTAAAAGTATAAGAGTAATAGGATCCAATAAATTGTAAAAAGACTATTTTAAAGAAATATTCCAATATTTTATTTCATAATTGGTAATATAATTCTATTTGGAATCATTTTAATGAGCATAATTGTATTTTGGTTATTTTGGTAAATTTTCATGTAATTTCCAACAGGTCTCCCTTAACTCACTAATAAAGGGAACTCCCTTACCTCATATAATCACAAAGAAATTATGATTAAATATAAAAATAAATCCCAAATATCCTTAGTTACATTATGGAAATTATGGTCATCCTAATAAAACAACCATTTTGTACTTAAGAGGATATCCAAATAAGGTTTCTCTTAGAAATTGTACTTTTCTTTATAAGGTTCTTTAATTATATTTCTCCTTTTTCCACAATAAAATTATTTATTAAATCAAAAATTTAATAACCATATTATATTAAATAAATATAGTTGTTTTTATTTTCTGTAATAAAAAATATTCATCTCCACATCCATCTAATGTGTTACGAAATCATCATTCGTGTATACGATAGAAAACCACCCCGCGAACTGATGTCATTTGTTTTTTCATTTCCACAACGATTTGGAGGATATGATTTTTAATTAAAAAATTTATAATATATTTATGATATCATTATTATAATTTATTCTTAATATCACATATATCTTTTATGGTAAATTTGGTTTGAAGTATGAAAAATCCACTCGTGTATACGGCTGATTAACACATCATGAAGCGATGTGATTTATTTTTCAATTATGATTTACATAGAATGTAACATAGATAATTTTAATGAATATATGTGATAGGTAATGTATAATATTTATTATTTAAATTGACCATATCTCCAAAATAATTATCCTTTCACTCATTAATGGAATTATAGTGTCACGTGTGCATATATATGACATACTGTCTCAATAATGAGATGTGTTTCAATTTGGAGGTTAAAATTTTATAAATGGAAATGATAATGTATTGAATGATTAAATATGATATTTATGACATTAATAAAATTATGTATATTAATTTTATTTTTTATATTATTGTTAATATATACTTTAATGATAAAAAAATCATGAGAAAACAAGGAAATTAACACCCATAATAAATAGAATAATGAAATATTATTAACATACTTTTTGTAAAATGTAATAAAATATTCATATATGATATTATAATTACGAACATGGTCTTCAAAAAATTTAATATAATTATTAAAACCATTATAGATGAGTTTAAATTATTATCAAATAAGTGGAAGCTCTGGGTAAAATATTTCTTCTCAATTTCATTTCATTAAGGCATATTGTAATATTATACACCTAGTTTATTTTTTATTGTGTATATACAAACCCTTTAAAATGATATATATTGATTCATTAATAATTAAAGTAATTTATCACCCAATTTTAATAATTTAATCTATGTGTATTATAATTATAATTTACAAATGGTAATGAATTTTACAACTCAATTCTTTTTCATTAGGTATATTAGACTTCTGTTTTTTTGATATTTTAAGATTATGTGTGAAATTAATTTTTGAATATATATTATTTTATTTACAACTATTTTATACGATTTTATAGTTGTCTCACACAATCAATTCATTTTATAATTCTCACTTCATTATTATAATCATTTTAAAAATAATTATTTCATAATAACATTCTGATTGATACAGTTTATTCTTGAATATCTATTCCAGGAAATTATTTTATCATTGTATAAAAAAAATAAAATTTTATCATATTATGGTTATCCAAGATTTTTTCAAGTAATAGTACCATTTTTCCAAAAAAATTACATAAAATAATTGATATTCTTTTATAAAAATCAGACTACACTTCTCTATTGGGTCAAATATATGTTTTTCCAAAACCATGTTTTATAAAAATATGTTCAAAACATTATTTTATAATTATATGATGATTTATTAAATTATTTTTAAACCATTAATATTTTTTACAAAAAAAATTAAATATAATCTTTACATCATTTAAAAACATAATCTATTGGATTTCACCAAAATTCTGAAAGTAACATTCTGGTCATTTTTTGAAGAATTCACATTTCTTACATTTTTATTGTGCAAAATGAATGTGATTTTTAACTAGTATGACATGTTCTGACATACCCCTATATATGATAATTATTTCATTTTTGATTCCATTGCAGGTTTACAAGTTTATATATAATTATTTTTTTCAATATTTTTTTTATTCAGAGTTTTAGAAATATATTTAAAAAATTATTTCAATTTTTTTCATGTTTTGTAATTTCATTTAAAATGAAATAGATATTTTCCTCAAGAATAATTTTAAAGATATTATAATGTTAACTATATTAATCAAATTTAAAAACACTTTTAATTTTACATCAATGTGTATATGTTTAATTAATTTTTTCATTATTATTCATATGGATAGTTTTTGATTTTTTTGATGAAGGTTATTATTTTGATTCACTTTTGGATTCATCATTATAGAAATTAACTTCCCCATGAAATATTTTCTTTCCTGTGATCATTGGTCATTTAATATTGTCTAATTATCTGTATAATTTATCTTGGATGTACTGATTTATTAAAATATATATCATTTATAAATATGTTGTTTTACATAGAAATTTATTTTATTGACATCATAAATAATAATAAATCTATATAAATTACTCAGTAAAAATATTTCATGATAAAGAATGGTGATTTGTGAATTAAATGTATTATTCAATATATGAAGAATGCATTGTAATTTTAGTAATAGATGGGGCAGATTATAATATTATCCATTGATGCATCAGTAGGTCTAGTGAAAAATTAAAATGAAGCTAGAATTAAAAGAATTTTTAACAATAGTTTGAAGAATATTGTGAATTTCCTTCAAGGTAGAGGTATTAAATGCCCGAGACATTAGGTCTAATAGAAAATAATTTCCATCACAAATAATTCAACTATTATTGACTATGATATTTTAAAATTTATATTAACTCTTGATGTATTTCATTGTTATTTTTTGATTAAATAGAATGTATTATTAGTTTTTTTCTTTCTATATTGATTAATCCTTATCTAGTTTTTAAAAGGAATCTGTGTTCTATTATTTACATTTAAATGTTTATTATTCTTTTTAATAATTTATTTCTTCTTCTATACATAACCCCTACAATGAATTTTTTATCACATTTATTATGTTCGTTTCTCAAGAATCCATGCAGTGTCATATGTTTTACAAGAAAGGATATGCATTATGTAATAATGTTATTCTCATTAAAATGTAATTTTGTAATTTTTGTTTTCAAATGTAATTTAAGACACAAGTATATTTCTTGTTTACCTAGACCACTACACTATTAGATCCTTCGAGATGTGATAACTTTTATCGTCTTCCAATGTCTTCATCTAAGTATTCGATCCATGATATGAGGGATGATTTCACTATACATGGTTTCAAAAAAATATTAGCAGTTTTCTAGGGAACCATATTTATGAAATCATAAATTATTGATCATAATACTAAGATATATATTGTGGATAATATTGTAGAAAAATATGAATGTTTTGGAATGGTAAATATTACATGGTTTTCTACTAAAATATGTCCCTATCATGAAAATAAATGTGGATTCAGTTTTAGATCATATTTAACTAGGGGTAACAAATATAAAAATTGTGCATTAAACACAGTGCATAAAAAAGGTCCTCACTATGAACATGGTTTGAAGCCCTCAAGGAATATTCTTAAGATAATTCAAATTTTATTAATAAAATCATTATGAATTATTTGGATTTATTATAACATTGAATGAATTATGTTAAGCTAATAGTGTCTAATTTTGAAGATATGGTGTTTGAAAAGAATTAGAAAATTATTTTTGTGTACAAATGGAATAAATTAATGAATTGATGAATAAAAATGAAGTGTTTGATGGAATGAAATAAATATCATCCTAGGGATCAATACAGATTTCAATTTTTGATATGTGGAGAACTATGGAATTATCTATGAAAATTATTTCATCAAAAGGTTAACTACATTACAAATAATGGAGCTATGTTGGAATAAAATAGAATAAGTATTTATTTTATTTATTTATTTTTTTTGTAGAATATTTTTTTATAATGGTATTTTTATATAATAATCATGAAAATTTTAGTTGTTCTATTAAAATTTAGAAGCATATGTGTCTTCATTATCTTAAGAGTTGTGAAAATGACCACAAGTTAATAAGATAAATATTGATCATATGTTCATAGTCATAAATATCTATTTTAAGATATTACATGATTGGAGTCTACTAATATTTTATATAATTTATTGAGAAATTTACATAAAATATATATTTTAGTTAAAAAGTTATTTGGGGAATGATGCCTTTATATTTTATAGACACATGTTTAAAGGCATTTATAACCATTAAGATTAATATGACAATAAATGAAATTGAAATAATAGTAAAATAATATTATTAGACCTTATGAAAAAAATATGTTTTGATAAAAAAATTAATAAAATGGTAAATTAATGATTAATATTAATTTCATGGGTGTCCAAAATATTGTTTTTTGGGAATATTATAAGAATTATATAAAAATATTTTATAAAAAGTATAACCTCATTCCAGGTGACGACCCATCATGTTAAAAAATGCTGCATGGCTTGATCCAATTCCCTAATGATGCCAAGGGTTTAATAACTACCACAAGACTATGTTATTTCCTGTTTAATATTTCACTGTCTTTAGTTAACTAATTTTTGGATATATTTTAATAATGAACAAATAGTTATATAATTTTGGATTAGTGACTACTGTATTGTACTGGATATGTTGTATGAACAATTTTATATTTTTAGAATACAGAGAGACATTGGAAAATACATACTAGTCCTTTATGGATCTTATGATATGTTAAATGTTAATTTTAGTTCATCAGGTATAAAAAGTTAATTTATGGATAACCATTTCATATAGTTAAGAGATATATTCTAAATTTATTTATGAAAAATAAGAGTGTAATATTATTCAAGTGAAATTGAATCATATCAAGTAATTATATTATCTAATTTTGTTAGATAGTAAAATTTTTCCTTAACATTAAGTAAAGGTTTTTGAAACATTAAATTTTGTCTTATTACATAAATATCATAACATATTATAGTCCTTTAAATCCTCACATATTTATAGTTTTAGGCACTTATATTTAAATTCATAAATAAATTTATTTTGATCAATGGACTCAAAAACTATATATAATTATTTAGATTTTTCCTCCATTTTTATATATTCACCTTTCAAAAAAATATCTTTGGCTAAAAGCTAGTTATGTGTTATTCTAAATGAATATTATAATTCCATTTCTCTCGTTTTAAACGGATGATTTGTTAGCCCTTTTTATGATATAGATTATTAGAAAAATAATTTCCAAATATTAAACCCTTGAGTGTTGAGATCATGATTAGATTTAAAGGATACAATTTATTTAAGGTGGTGAGATTGAACATCTCAAAATTCTAATATTTGAACATTTGTTTTAATTGAATATATGACATACTACACTATTATTACATGAAAATATAAAACCAAAAAAAATTAAGATATATTTATTTTTTAATAAATTAAATTTATTAAAAATATTTATTTATAAGAAAATACAATATTAGCTTGGATTTTAGGCAACAATATTCTTAGCTTTCATTATATAGAACACTATTTTTAACTTGCATTACATGTAATTCCAAGTTGAAAAGAATTGAGAAATATTTTTATAATTTTATTATAATAGTTATCACCATACCATTAGAATAGAGGCGATGGATAAGAATAATGAAATTTTGAAAATTATGGTTATCTATTGATTAAAAAGAAAATAAGAACCATTTAAAAGGAAAAGAGAAATGTTTCTAGAAAATTGTATTTTTTTCAAAATGGGGATGGTGTCATGCTTTATGAGAATAAATTAATATTATAATTTTTTACATTTTTAATATTTATATGAAAAAATTAATTTGTTTTTTATTAATTATATTATATTTATATTTGGATTAATTTTTCTAAATTTTCTTAAATGTTTCATTTTTTATTGATTAATGAAAATAAATAATTTTAATTAAATTGTCCTTCTCTATTAAAATATAAATAAAGATAAATAGAATTTTAAATTACTTTTATGTTTATCGAAGTCATTTATATATATATGATGCCTATTTACGTCAACAGAATCATTTTGAAATTTAATTTTGATGTAAATACATTGTAATGTTTTGAATATTTTCTCTTTGAAAACCTATTTTTTCATCATGTCTTTGATATTTATTTTTAAATGAATTTTTCAAATTTTATGAGTGGAATTTTAAAAAGTGGATTTTAAATTTTTAAATACATATAGATTTCATTATATAATATTTTAAAAATAATTTCATACCAATATTAATATTGAAAAAATTAAAAATTAAATACCCTTTATAACGTAAAAATGAATTTACTGTTGGGTTAAAATGAAAGGATAACATTTAAAAAGAGATAAAAATTATAAAAGAAGGTTTTTTATTGAAATATATACAACTTAAATTTCATAGTTATAAATATATGTCCATATATTATCATTTTTAATGTGAAAGTCATTAAATATATTTATTCTTTTTGGAGATTTCCATTTATTTTCCAAGAGGGTTTCCTTTTCCCTCATATCTCTCCACTCAATTATTAACACATATAAAGAAATTTGGTTCAAAAAAAACATTAGTATTCTCTAACATAATATTAGTTAGTGGTTATTTATTATTTTCCTTCCAAAAGAAAATCCATTGGGAATTTAAGGGGTTATCCAAAGGAGGGTTCTCTTAGAGATGTTAATTATCTGAAAAAATATATTTCATTTTATTTCATATTATTAAAAATTAAATTATTTATTAAAACATAAAAGTTAATAAAACTAGTATATAAAATATTATTATGTTTATGTAATTCTAATTATATGTATCCACTTCCATTAAATGGGATTTAAAATCTATATTCGTTTGTATGAAAAACTATCGTCTCGTGAACCGATGCCATTTGTTTTTCCATTACCACCTCTTAAAGATGTATTAAATATTTGATTTTCCATATTTATATTATATTTGAGATATCATTGTAATTATTTAATTTAAATATCACACGTACCAATTTAAATTAAATTACAATTAAAAATACAATAATGTCACTCGTGTGTACAAATAAAAATTGCATCGAATAAATATGTGATTTTATTTCAATTACACATTACATGTTATTTAATAAGGATAATATTAATCAACATATGATATTTATATGTGAGATTAAATTTATTTAGTAAATTAAATATGACACCCACTTTCATAACCATTCACCCATTAAGGGAATTATATTTTCCCTCATAAATATGTACTACCAACCACCCTCATAAAGCGATTCAATTCATTTTCCAAGATCAATATTACTAAATGGATATAATATAGTATCTAAAGAGTAAATATGAACATTATTACATTAATATAATTATATATATTATTTTTATAGTATATATATTTATACTATATACTTGTGAATAAAAACTATTGGGAAAAAACATGTAGCTGAAATAAAGACATTAACAACCTAAATAAAGAAAATAATGATATAATTTAAAAAAATGTTGTTAAAATCAATAAATTGATCATATATGATATTATAATTATGATTATATTTCCATATTAAATTTATATCATTATTAAAACCATTATAAATTATTATAACTAAATTTTAAACAAAATGAAGTGTGAGGTAAGGGATTTGGTCTCAATTTTGTCTCAATGAGGCATATTCTATTCTAATAAACCGAATTTACTTTATATATTTTATATAATTATCTGTTGAAAATTTCTATCATGATTTATTAGTAATTAATTTTAATTTTTGTTTCATTTTAAATAATTTCATATATGTGGATTTGAATTAATGGTTACCATGTTTGTAACAAATTTCATAAGACGATTCCTTTCCATTTGGTTACTTTACTCCTTTATAGTATTTGATATTCAAAGAATATGTAATCAATGAATTACGACTATCTATTATTTTATTTAATTTTTTTTTTGTTGAGTTATAGTTGATACATATGATAAGTTTTAGTTAAAATGTTCAATTCAATTTTATAATAATTTTAATGGCGTTATTTCACAACATCATTCTTATAGAGATTGCTTATTACAGAATTTTAGTTGATCAAAATTATTTGATTATTTTATTAATAAACAAATTTTATTTTATTATCCTACGGTTATTAATTATATAATCTGGTAATAGTACCATTTTTCAACTCTTTAGAACATAAAATAATTAAAAATATATTTCTAAGAAAATACTATATCATTTCACTATTCGGTAGGGAAAATTGTAATTTTTTTCTAAATTAATGTTGTCCAAAAATGGTTTCTAAAATTAATTTTAACTTTTTAATGATAATTAAATAAATTAATTTATCACATTTTTACTATTTATAAAAATATTTTCAATATAGTATTTATCTAATGTTCAATACAATAATCATATTTCATTTATGAAAATTGTTAAAGGAATATTCTTATCTCTTTTAGGACCATGTATTTTTATAGTGAAAACAAAATATTTTTTGACCTATAATAAATATAGGGAATTTCCCACCAACAATAGATTTATTTTTTATTGATTTATTTATATGTTTACATGGATTTCTTAAAGGGGTTTTCTAATATTCCTGAAAAGCACAGTAATTAATATTGATTTTCAACTAAAAGGATCTTCAAAATTTTTTATGTTTATTTTATTTTTTCAAAATAAAAATTATTTTTTCCACATTAATTTATATAATGTTTATTTTATAGTATTTTTATTCATTAATAATAAAAACTATTTATTCCTAAATTAATGTATATATGTTTAATTGATACCATAATTATTCTTCCACTATATGGTTTATGATTATTTTTACCAAGGATATTATTAAAATTCACATCCTTAATTAAATTATGTTGACATTAACTTCTTTTTGAAATATTCACATTTCTATAATCTGTGGAAAAAATATGTAACCAAATTATCTATATAATTTATCTTAGATATAATTATTTCTTAAACTATATATCTTTTATATATATACTATTTTACATTTAATGATATTTCATTGACTAGTTAAATATTGAAAAAAAATTATTTTTCACTCAATGCATATATTGGATAATAAGGTATAGTTATTCATGAATTAATTAAATTATTCAATATAAGTGGAATGATTTACACCTTCTATGATAGTTGGCTCCCTAAATTATATATCCAATTAATGAATCGATATGTCTCATGAGATAATAATGTCATACTGGTGTTAAACTGTTTTTTACATGTAGTTCAAACCATCTTATAAATGGTTTTAATAGTAGAGGTATCATTTTTCGAATACATGATGTTTAGTAACTATTCATCTATTTCATTAAAAAAACATTTATTACTTTACATTATATTTTCATGATGATATTATCTCTGGATTAATTCTATTCTATGTCAATTGATTAAATGAAATGTGTTTTTAATTATTTACCTCAATATATTTATTATTAAATCTCCAGTTTTATGTATGGAATGTGTGTTTATATATTTACCTAATCATATTGACTCTTCTCTTTGATTTATAATATATTCCACTATACATACACCATAATGAGCATTTGAGATCACCCTTATTTTATATCACATATCAGGAATCCATGATGAGTTCTATGTTTGATATGAAATTATATTGTAGATGGAAGAATATTATTCTATATTATTTTCAATTCTAATTCAGAACCTATGTTTTTATCTAGTTTTATAGTA
The DNA here is from genome assembly GCA_963277665.1 of Viscum album. Classification (NCBI taxonomy): domain Eukaryota; kingdom Viridiplantae; phylum Streptophyta; class Magnoliopsida; order Santalales; family Viscaceae; genus Viscum; species Viscum album. The sequence goes on along the minus strand of OY728135.1, from coordinate 1,460,115,345 downwards.
TAGAAATCTATTTTGCCTGTTGATATGAATTTATTTATATATTATTTCATTATCATATAGTCAGAACTACCTATGGGATACTAGGGTTGCATTCACTATAGTTTTTATTAAACAAAATTTAGTAGAAACCAATACAACTAGATTTAGGGAAATATGTAATAGGTTTTAGAAAATTATTATAGATATTTAGGTTATGTAATTAAGTTAAAACTAATGTCTTTGTAATGTATAGGTTTTGTGAATTTTCCATCAAATACATCCATTTATGGATACTATATGTAGAAATTATTTTTTTAGAGATGTACCTTAAGATAATAACTTCGAAAATGGGACATTGGGGTTCACCCCATTATCACACAGTGTAATAAAATTTACCTTACTATATATCTTGTTTGACACTCCGATGAGAAATTTATAGGATTATTTAAATTTTCTTTACAGACCGTTATGATCGATTTCAATAGATTATAACAATGAATAACCAGGGTTATATCAAGGGTTTCTAAGATTTAAAATAATTCTTCTCAAAAGTATTGGATGTTGTCTTATGTGTGGGAATGAAGGGAGAAAATTAATGAATTAATAAGGAAAAATTAAGAGTATGATAGAAGGAAATAATTCCCATCGTATATATTTATTTATTGTTTCTTATCATAAATATAAGGAATGATGGAATTATTAAATTCAATGACCTTTTTTAATGGTTAACTCCTCAACCAAAGAATTAACTATATTGAAATAAAATAATTGACATATTAATTAGGGTTCTTGAGTTATATTATATAAATATTTTTTACCATTGTTATTTTACTATAATAATCAAGACACATTTATGGTTTCTATTAAATTTTAAAAGCATGTGTTTATTTATTAACTTATGAGTTATTTATACCATTATGGATTTATTAGTTTAATATTAATCATATGTTATATGTATTAAAAATAGTTTTTTTAGGTTTTATGTGATTGGAGTCTACTATTCATTAAGATATTTTCTGATAAATTTACTGAATGTATATGTTTTAGAGGAAAATTAATTTTATGATTAATTCCTTAAGATTTTATAGACATAAGAGTAATGACATTAGTAACCTTTAGAGATAAAATAGGAATTATTTAAATTGGAATAATATTAAAATAATATTATTAGGATTTGTGAAAAAACATTAAGGTGTATTTAAAATCATAGTAAAAAATTTATTTAATGATTAGTTTTGTTATAGGATTCCCATCATATAATTTCTCAGAAAATTATTGGAAATATATTGATATATTTTAGGTAAATGAAAGCAGGTGTTGGGAGAAATCCCATTTTTTATCAAATATATGTGAGGCCTAAACCAATGAAGGAAGTAAGATAAGGGTTTAACAGAGAATCAGTGTAGTTACCATTGAGGTTAAGAGACTAATTTTTTTATATAAGATAAATTATACTAACCATATTTGAATTAAAAAATAATTAATGATATATGAAAATAGATGTAAAAATTTTATGGATCCCACAATATTTTAAAAATAAATTATATTTCGTCAATCCGTAAATTTTTTTGGATATTATTTTGTTAGAGTAAAGGGATAAATTAAAAATAGATCGAAGAAAATAAAATAATGAAATTCTTAATATTAAATTGAAATATATCAACTAATAATCTTTCATTATATTATTTTATATTAAAATAATTATTTAATTTTAGGTAATAAATCATGATATAAAAGTGTTATCCTATTATATTAATATCTAATGAATCTAATTGTCTTTTACATTATCAAATATTTATGGTTTTGAGTTCATTAACTTTCCAATGATTATTTTATTTCTTGTGATCAATGAGCTCAATAACTATATATAATTATTTAATTTTTTCATCCATGCCCATATATTTATATTCTAATAATGTTCTCCACTGTAGAAAACTTGTTATTTTCTATTTTAAATGACCTATGTACTTACCTTTATCTCTTATTAAGATGATGTTTTATTAACACTTTTTATGATGTGAGTTTTCAATAAAATAATTTTTAAATATAATACTCTCGATTACCAAGATCATGATTAATTTGTGTGGATTAAATTTATTTATGCTGGGGAGAATGTAAGACACCAAAATTATTAAATAATAAAAATGTTTTTTATAGTAAATATTATACACAACATGATGATTTGACAAAAATATAATACCATGAGAATATATGATATATGTATTTTTAAATAAAATAATTAAATTAAAAATAATTAATTAAATGAAACTATCATTTTATCTATGATTACACACAACACTATGTTTATCTTTAGTTACTCACTACAACGAGTTTATCTTAATTTACACAAAATACCGATTTTAAAAAAATATCAAATATTATAAAAATATTATTATAATTGTTATCACACATCCATTGGAATGAAAGGTATGAATATTAAAATGTAAATTATGAAAATAAGGGTTATATATTGTTTTTAAATAAAAAATGTTTCACTTAAAAGGAAAAAATGTTATAAAAAAACTGTATTTTTTCAAAATGTGGGTTTAGTCACCCTATACACACATAAATTAATTTCATTTACATTTTTAGATTTTTTTTTCAAATAAACATAATTTTTTCAAATAAAAATATCAAAATTATATTAGGGTGTTTTTTTGGGATTTTTTTTTGAAATGTTTCATTATTTATTGAATAGTGAAAAATAATGAATTTTAATTGAATAATGAATTTTTGTGTAAAGTGATTATAAAGTTAAAAAATATTTTATATTTTTTAATGTAAAATAGTTAAATTATATATCTTTGAATCCAATTTATGTCATTTTAATCATTTTTATATTGAATTAATATATTAATTCATTATACTATTTTGAACATTTTCTCTTTGAAACCATGCTTTCACGTCTTGTAAATTATATTAATTAAAAATTAAAAATTTCCATTTATTTTTATTTAAATTATAAAAATGGATTAATTATTTATAATTAAAAATTTATATTATATAATACAGTCAAATTATTTTTATACCATAATTAATAATGAAAAATCTAAAAATTAATTACCACAGATAAGGTAAAAATGTATTTATATTGTGGATAAACAAAAAGGATAGGGGTCAAAATGGACTAAACACATTTAAAATTAATATTTTCTATCCATATATTCAAATTATACATCCAAAGAGAATAAATGACATTTGGATTATTTTTTAATTTGGATTACATTGATATTTTCGATTCTTTGGGGAAATATGCTTGAAATTTACAAGAGGGTTACCTTTTTTCACTTTTTAAAGGGTACATAATACCCTCACATATTAAACCTCAATATAAATTAGGAACATAAAAAAACCAATTATCTCCCCTACATACTTTCTAAAATTATAGAGCTTATTTTCCTCCAAAAAATACCATATAGTGTGTCTTCTTAAGAGATCCAATGAAGGTTTCACTTAGTGAAGGTAATTATTTTAACAAAGCTCTTTAAATTTCATTTTCCTTTTTCCACATTCAATTAGGTATTAAAACATAAAATATAATAACATAAATATATAAAATATAATGAAATATTATCATGTATAAGTAATAATAATAAAATCAATTCATTTCAACTTTAATCAAATGGGTTTTGAAATCATCATTCATGTGTACGACAAACTACTGTCTCACAAACCAATGTCATTTATCATTCAATTAAAAACTCTCACAATAGGATATTATGATGGATTTAACATCTCTATATTATATTTAGGATATGATTATAATTATTTTACTTTAATATCACATAAATATTATTATTTTCTATATCGTTTAAAATATGAAAATGCAACTCATGTGTATAGCAAACTACTCTGTAATGAAGTGAGGTGATTCGTTTTTCAATTACACAGTACAAAAAATATAAGGGTAAAATTAATGATATACTATGATATAAGTGAGATTATATTTAATAAATAAATTAAATATATAACTGAATTACTTACCCTTTAACTCATTTAGTGAATGATATCATCACTCACACGTACATACAACATACCATCTCCATGAAGCGATATGATTAATTTTCAGTGGTCATGTTTAATAAATAGTCATAATAATGTTTATAATGATTAAATATGACATTTAAAACTGTAATATAATTCCTAACATCATGGGTACATATTATATAAAATTGAACTATAATTCTTAGGTCAAAACACAGATGATAAATGAATATAATTAACACCCAAATTTATGAAAATAATGGAACATTTTAAATAAATAGGTGATAATATGTAATAAATGGATAATATATGATATTATAAGTATGAATATTGTTTTGGTATAAATTTATAACATTATCTCAACTATTATAAAGGTGATATAGATTGTTTAAGGAAGAAGAAAGATGAGGTATGGTATTTCCACTCAATTTACTTTCATTGAGGTTTATTTTGTTGTATGAAGCTAATTTCCCTTATACGTTCTATATAAATCCAAACTAACATTTTATATCATGATTTATTAATAATTAATGGTATTTTAATTTTAATTATAATTAATATTTTTCATGTTGTAAATAATATCATTACTCAATTTCTCTCCATTAGTTTATATTACAAATTTTTGTGTTTTATATTATAATATAATGCATGAAATGAATGTTGAATATAATTTTATAAACATGTTTATATATATATAGTTCATAAAAATAATAAAATTATTTTCTAATTCTAAATTTAATAATATAATACTATTGGAGGGTCGATTATAAAATCTAATTCTAATCAAGGTTCTTCATTATTGAATTTACGTTGAATGAAATTATTTTATAATTTTTTTAATATTCCCATATTATTTTATTATACTCTATTTATTCATGATAGTTTCATGTAATTGTACCATTTACCTTCTATTTGGTACATAATATAAGTTAAAAAATGTTTTTAATAATATCTAACATCATTTCTCTCATTAGTTGGAAATATATTTTGTTTCATAATATTGCTTTCGTAAAATGGGTTCAAATTTTGTTATCCTTTTCAATAATATTTATTAAATGAATATTTAAAAAAATTAATAAAATTTGAATAATCATTATGTATTTTTTAGAAAAAAAACATGTTTGGAATTTACAAAAAATGTGAAAGAAATATTTTTGTTTTTTATATAAAATAAAATTTTGTAATAATTTTACAGTTGAAAAGAACATTTTGTTAACATGTATTATATTTAAATAATTACCCACTAGCATGAACTTAATTGCTTTTAATATTCATTTTCTTGTTTATAGTGTTTTTATCAACGATTTAATATAATATTATTTAAATTCATTGTTTTTAAATGAGATTTTAAATGAAAAGAATAATTAATATATTTTATGTACTAAAATGTTATTTTAAAAGTGAAAAGAATATTTTCCTCATTAGTATTTTTAAATATATTTTTATGATATTTTCATTAATCAATGAAAATAACTACAGATTCCTACATCAATGTTTAGATATTTAATTTATACCATCTTTAACATACCTCTAATGATATATGAAATTCTCACCATGTTTTGTTTTTATATTCAAGTCCCTGATTAATTTTTGTATTCATTAGATTCCCCTTGAAATATTTTATTTGATGTGATAATTGGACAATAAATTTTCCCTAATTACCCTAAAAAATTATCATTTATATTCATGTTGGATAAATCTGATATTATTTATATATAAAATTTTTTATATTTAATTTTCATAGCTTGAATGGGGAAATATTTATAAATATTTATTGTTTATTCAATATAGATTTTTGTTGATAAGACATGTTGAATAATGAATTAAATCAATTATTCGATATATGTGGAATGCTTTGGTTATATATTAATGGGTGGGTTCTATCATTATATGACCCCTCAATTAATCAATAGATCTCATAAGACATTCAAGTAAAGTTAAAATTAGATATGTTTTTTCTTTTAGTTTAAAATTTCTAATGAATGGTCTTGATGGTATAGGTATCATGTTCTAACTACATTACAAATAATAATTAAGAATTTCACTCCTTTCAGTTATTATTATCCTAGATATTTTTCTAAAAATATTTTATTTGTATTAATTTCATTCACATTTTTTTGTTAAATGTTATGTATTTTCATTTATTTACATTCTCTTATTGATTGGGCCTTATCTAGTTATTTAGATAAAATGTGTGTTCATTCATTTACCTTCCTATGTGTCTTATGCTTATTATTTCATGATATATTCCACTATATATAACCCTTACTTATAATTTTAGAACATCATTATTTTCTTCCATTATGTGGAATACATTATGTTTATTATGTTTGATATAAAAGTATATTCTATATCGAATAATCATTTTCTAAAAAAAATGTTTTAATTTTTTTTTCAAATTTAATGAAACACACAAGTATATATGCAGTTTACCAAGACAACTAAATTATTCATCCATTAGTATTTTATTCCATGAATCATATACCAATTTAATAATATAGGAAAAAACTCCATGATATATGGGTCATGTCTGATAAAATCACTTGAAATTTATTATCTACTTAGTGTGAACTATAAATTATAATATCTAACAAATAAAATTTTCAAGATAAGTATATTTATGATTTTATGGTGAGAGATTTGGGTCTCTAGTTATACCTCAAAAATAATTTTAGAATTAGAAATTTGTTATGAATAGTTTTTTTATTAAGTACATTTTCTATTTACTTAGTTTTTCACATGGTTTTTGAAAGTGATAATATGAGTTTTTTTTTCTATTATTGAGTTGTTAGAGGACTAATTCTCTACATTAGGTGGTTCTATTATTATTATGGTAGGTCCAATTCCCCTCTATTTATTGTGTATTTTATTTTTACATCCATAGACGGAAGGATTGTATGGTTATTTCCTATTAGATTTGTTATATGTGCACAAATTGGGAATACAACATGGAAACTCTTATATTGTAATTTCATCAATGAGAATTTGATAACACATAAGGTGTTAGCAGAAAAAAATACTATAATTTAGTATAAAATATGGTTGAGATAACCAACATGAATGTGATGTTTTTCTTAGTACATAGCTCTTCAAACATGGTATGAATCTTCTTGTTGAAACAATAACACTACTCTACATGGAATTCTAAGATTGGAGAATAGGAACTCAAAATAAAATATTAATTGTTCTACACTATTTTATCAGTTGGAATAAAAAATTAATGAAATTTAATCAATCATAGGGAACACCTTTTATCAGAAACCATTATATTTAAATCCATGGTAATTAATACCCATTTAATATCTTTTATTCCATGATGGACTGGTATTTGATGATATAAAAAATGAGAAGAAAAAATTTTAATTTTTTTCTAGAAATCAAGAGGTGTTTTAAATATAGATTAGAAATATGGAAATTATTTTTCATAAATAATTAATTTTTTTTAACCCAAACTCTAATTGTAATGTTCAAAAAATGAAATTAGTACTTTTTTGATTCTTTTAACCAAAATTGTTTTTACATTTGTTTTAAAAATTTGATCGAAAGTCATATAAGTATAAATTATATTAAATAGTACATAATTCCCTAAAATTATAATGAAATTCTTCTATTTAAATTCCTTGATATATTGGTAATTAGTGAATAAAAAAATATTTTTTCAAAGATGAATGCCTCACTAAATAGTTTTACATAATCATGTTGGTATTTAGTTTTAGGTGATGAAAATTCTTTTAAATTCATTTTATTTTCAAACATATTTTATGAATTAGATCTAGTTCAGTTTGGGTTCTAGAAATAAAGTGGTATGTATTTTTGTCAATGGGTTGTGTGTCTTCCATTAAAGAATCAACCTATGGGTTTTAGTGTAAATGATTCGATCATATATGATTAGGATTTGAAATATGGTATTTCTCCTTTAATATAATGTATCTTTCATATATCCAATATTGAGAATAATTTATCCAAAAAATTTATATATAAAATTTAATAAAATAAAATAAATAGTAATTTTTTTTAAACGACAATTAAATTATCTAAAATAAATATTCCCAATATATTTACTCACTGAAAGTGAAGAAAATATATTTACATATAACTCTGATGTGTCAATGTATTTTATTTTTAAGTGATAATATATTGTATAGGGAATACCATTGGTCATTGTTCAAGGATAATTGATGGTAAGAATTTATGTTTAAATATATATTTTAAATAAGAAATGTGATAGGGTTTTTGAGAAATGTTCAAAAGAAAAGATGAATTTGAAAAAACAGTGTGAATCTTATAAAATAAAGGGGGATTTAGGGTATGTAGGTAATTATTATAAATTAATGTTAGCTACATAACATGTAATGTTCATTCCTCTTATCATTTTTTTTAAAATTTCTATAATTTGTTGTTTTGATTTTTCCCTTAATCTTGATTACCCAATATCACCTTAAATCAACGCACTTAGACATATACTATCTTGTGACCAATGTTTTCTAAGTTCCATCACTTAGGATTTTTTTGTGGATAAAGAATTATACAATAATATAATGATTATTGGATTGAAATATAATAAATTTTGTCTAATAAGAAAAATTATTGTTCCCAATATGAAATTTTGGAGCTAATGGTTTATGAGAACACGTGCCTTTTGTGATTGTAAAAAATAATAAATTTCCTAAAAAAGGAAATATATAAATTATAAACCACATGAAAATATAATAACCCAAAAAAGTACCACAAAATAGTTTAAAATATGTTAAATAAATCAATATTTATAAGTATTTAACATCCCTGCAATGACTGCCCACCCATTAGCTCACCACTAATATGTGGTTGAGGCTTGAGTGGATCTACTTCTTAACTATGCTCTACCTATGAGGACTAGGTGATCTAAAACATAAAAACTGAGAATTAGAAATCTAAATATCAGTAAATTAGATAATATTTCCCATTTTCTATTGAAATAAATAATGAATTAATGTTTTTAATTTATATCCATAATGGAATGTGTTTTTGGAGAAAATATTTCATAATATTAATTGAATATCATTTTGTAAAATTAATAATACCATATATATAAATTAAAAAAATTGGATAGTTGAGTTATCAAATAATATCTATCTTTACAAACAATTTATACATAAATTGAGTTTATAATGGTAGATGTTTTTAATATATGAATCCATAATCCTGACACTTATGAATTTTGGTTTCCTATATTAGAAATCATTATCGGATTCATCAATGTGGAACTAATGAAGGGAAACATTTTTTTGGGTGTTCCTGCCTAAAAAGTTCAATATGGATGAAAAATTTGAATACAATATCAACTATGATCTAGATATCAAGGAAACAAATTTTGGTAGGAGTCTTTACTTGGTGAAGGATTCAGGATTCTTCAAATTTCTTTGGGATGGTAATGTGGTTTATTATCCAATTTGATTGGAGTTATTTTTTTATTCAAGGATCCTACTTACATATAATTACTTTTTTTGTGATATAATTATTTAATATAGTATTAATATTTAATGTTTTTAGTTTTAAAAATTATGAATTTCAACTCACAAGTCTTCTTTAACACCCCCACAGTTTCATCCATTATTTATGAAATTCATATTATGATTTTGAAATCATCACAACCTGTAATCAAAAAATAATAACAATTAAAATGTACCATTTTAATGGTAATAAATATCAATTAATTTAATTATATCATAATTGAAAATGATTTTTATATAAGGAAATTTGAATACCAATGAAGTTCAAAACAATACTATAAGGGTGGTATATAACAAATAATCATTATGTGATCAACAACCTAAAATTATTCTTATCATTCCTAATCATTTACCATTATTCATATATAGTCATTTAAATGTGAATTGTTTTTCGATACTTACATTGATATTAAATTCCATCTCTAGATGGATTGTTAGATGAATAATTATATTATTGTTCTTGAATATATGTTACAAATTTGTGTTCTTACATTTTTAATTGGTTGGAAAAATTTTCATACTCCAATAGAGTTTATGTATAATAAAAAACCACATAATGATAGGTATGTGTATATATTAATTTATATGTAGTATTGTATTCATGTCTCCACTATTTTGTATTGAGTTTTGTAAACTACTGGTTATAAAGACTCAAATAATTAATAAGTCCACAAAAACTTTTCACATGATCTGTGAGTAGACAATTACAATGATGAGATTCCATACTTTTTTTATGGTTGTTATTGAGTCCAATAGATATTGATATATGTAATTTTATTTTATTAAAGGTATCCCCATATTATATATTAATTATGTGTATTTATGGAAGTAAGATCTTCAAAATATTAATTATTTATTTTAAGAAACTAAGAATTTTTAAGATGATATCCTATCATTTTAACTTATAACTCAACCATATTGACTACATAATAAAAAACTTATATTAAAAATCGTGAATTATTTTTATAAATAGTTTAATGTCATTTATTTATGTTATATGTACAAGTAAGATGATATATTTTGAGTAGTTAGTGAAGACAAATAGACTTTAAAGGATGGTCATTTATTGATGAATTATTCAGTATCTGTTGATTCATGGATGTAATGGTGCTATAATATATTGATAACTATAATTTGAAATCAATATCCCTAAATTTTTACCAGAATTTTATTTTTTTAATATTAATTTTTTTAAATATAGGGAGAATTATTTACTCTATTTTTCATGTTTAATAGTATGTTTATATTTATAATTCAAATTATGATTTTATTTTTTTGATGGTGTGGGATATTACAAGTTCATGGTCTTTTCAAGATCCCATTTTAGATTGGAAATATCACATTGATATCTAGCTTGGTAGACACCATATATGAAAAACATAACCATACCCTATCGTGATGTGGGGGGGACCAGATGCTTTATATTTGGAAGATAATATGTTCATCTCCCCATTCAAAAAACTAATCATCCTCACTATGTTTACCATCATTACCCTCTATCCAAAAGTTCCTCCTCATTATATTGGGTCTTTTTAGCTTTCCCTTTCACTTAAGGAATTCACTAAGGCATCTAATCTCGTTAATTTATCATTGGTTTCTCACTTTGGTTGACCTCATAAACTAGAAAGCTATTTTTAGAGTTTCATCAATAGATTCTACTAGATAATGTAATATTAATTTTTATTTTATTCTCAGCATATTCCTATTCAATATTAATCTAAGGATGATATCATTTTTACATTTTATCATGGTAAGAATTTTATTTTTGGGATTTAATTTAATTTATTGATTAAGATATATTGTTTTTATTTGATGTGAGATATATCTTAAAAGATTATATGGATATATTTCCTATTATTTTTTGTTCTATTTATAAATCATTACATTCTCCAAATGAATTGAAATATGGTGGATTTTTTTTAGATCCTTCATTGAAGGTCAAGGTACATATTTCATTCAATATATCCCCAAATCTGCATTAAGGTTTAATATTTCCAATGGTGTTGTTTATTATTTTTGGACTGAAGTCTTATGATACTTTTTTAGAGATTAATTAAGTATATTTTGTATCCTAGTTTGACTAATGATATTCATATAACATTTTAGTACATCTTTAATAGTCATTCCATCATTTTTATTTGAATAAATATAAATTTTTTGATAATTCTATAAAGGATAAAGCGTTTTGAATGACTTATGATATCCAAATGAATGGAATATTATGTTTTGTATTTTTATATAGTGTTGAGGGTAGTACGACATGTAAATTTTATTATAATTAAACAATGAATCAACATTCAATGATGACTATGGTTACCTAGACAAAAATATTATTTTTATTGTTTTATGATCATTCTTTGAGGATATTTCCACTAGTGAATAAAAATGAAAAAAATTTAACAATTAATGGCAAGAAACCGTGGTAAACCAAGTTGACCAGTTATCATGGACATGAAATACAATGTATAGTGTGTATCAGTATCCAACCAATGAAGGGACTGAACTCACATCTCGCCTTTTTTAACCACGAAGGTCTATAGACATCTCCCATCAATGATATATTATGACATATTTCATCGCAAACTAGTAGCGATGGTGCTATGAATTATGTGAACATGAATGTTATAACCCAAAATAGGCTTCAGAACATGTCATGTGGTGACATTGAGTAATATTCTAATAATAGAGGGAAATAATAGAGTATTAATGGGAAACGAATCAATTAAATATTAAATAGATCACCAATTATTCTAATATAAAATATATAATATAAAAAATTAAACTCAAGGGGATATGATAAATCTATATAGGAACTATATAGGGATGTGGAATCATATTAGGATCCATTATATTTTTGTTATGGATGAACAAGGTAAAATATATATTTTTCATAGTTACAAAAAATTATAATATGTTATGATATGATATGGGGTGATACCCCAATAACTTGTGGATGAAAACAAGATGTTTGAAGGGTTAATACACCCCCAAAAATATATCTCTAACCATGTGTGTGAGGAATTATCATCGTCTAAAAAAAGTTAATTCCCCTCTTATGAGATAATGAACGTGGTCTCATAAAAACATCTCTTGAGGCTATAACCCTAAATAGATATTTCCATGCACTATAAAGAGGTTATGGAAGAAAAACGTATATTATGTAAAAATAAACTCATACGAGGAATATAATTGGTTAATTTCTAGAAATCATAATATTTTTTTTATCTTAAACAATCAAAATGTATTGATTACTTGTAATGAATTTTTAATTGGGCACTTAAGGAGGGGAATATTATCCTCGAGGACTAAATCCTGACATAGTAGGATATTGCAATAAAATTTAATGAAATATTTCACAAATATATATGTGTAATGAATTTCATATTATTTATATCAGTCAGAAGATGCATAACACTAATTCATTGTATTGGTATTTGAATGGTACACCATTTCTCATTAATTATTAATTTAATACTTGTTTGAGTTAACATGTAGCCTAAATGAATGTATTTTTATAAGGAATATATATATATAATTTGGACGTTTTTATTATGTTAAGATGAATTTATTAAGTGGTTTTATATAATTATATATTTTATAAAAAATAATTATGAAATAATTATAATTACAAATAATGGATCTCAGTGAAAAATGAAAATATCTCATAAATTACACCTTTAAATAGATAACTATAAATATTATATTGTTCTAGGGACTATGAATTATTCAAGGGTTAAGTTTTTTAATTTTGTTATTTAACCATTAGATTTCCAATTATTTATATAAATAAAAAATTAACATTTTCTTTCAATGATTATGAATATTTTATAGATGAAATGCAAGTTACAAAGGATCAAAATTGTGATAATGATCCAACAAAATATATAATTGATGAAATTTTATTCATAAAATATGATCTGAATTTTACTATCATGTTAACCTCTATTATATATTATAATATATATTCACTATATTTTTTTAATTAGATACATAATTAACTAATTTTAAATCATTGATTTCTTAGTGATAATTATGTTTATAATCACCCTCTACTTTAATAGAATGTGGTGAAACAAAATTATATTATTGATGCTGATGATGGTGAGTTTTTCTTTGGGACTATTGGGCAACCAAAAATTTATAGTTTTTAAAGAAAAATAGTATAAATTGGTGGAATGTGGTGGATTTTTGGTGATTGTAAAAATAATTATGGGATTTTATCAGTGAAGTTAATTAGTAAAGAAGTTTCATTAATATTGGGTAATATATTTAGGTACTATGAAATGAATAAAACCAATAAAAGTAACATTAAAACAAAATATTTCATAATTTCATTTCTGGTTTTCCATGACAAGGATTTTACTGAAAGAGAACCCCCTAACCCAAAGAGATGGTCCATTACTACATGATCATCTATAAGGCCACCTGGGATACATTTATTGTAAAATATAATGTAATAAAATTCAAGTCGCATGATCTTGATCCAAGATACAATTGACACCTTGATTACTTGTGCCTCTAAAGAAAACCAATGAATTTATATAGAGATATATGTTCTTTAAGGAGTGTCTGACACATTAATTAATTTGATAAATATGATATTGGGATGTTTTATAATCATAATAAGATACAAAATATCTAACATAAATCCATATCAATGTATATTTTTTATTCTCCTTTGAATACCCAAAAAATTAATATAGTTATATAATTTTCTTAAATTTCCATTTAATAATTGTCTTCCCATGAAAGTACTAATTTTTTATCTAATAGATTATTTAAATAAAAATTATATTCCCAAATTTCATTGAATGTATATTAATGTATTTAAGTATTTCATTTTAGATTTTTGATTTCAATAAACAGTGATTTTATTGATTTTGTTAATATTAGTTATACATTAACTATGGGAGGGGATATGATAATAACATAGGATAAAGGTAATTTATAAAATTTTAGCCAAACAATAAATGATATATTTTAAATAATTTTAAAAAAAATTTCAATAATATTAATATAATAATAGATGAAAAGGGTATTTGGTAAAATGATGAAAAAAATTATGGGGGTGACCTAAAATTCATTGAAATAATATTAAGATTAGGAAATAAATATCAATGATATTTTGGAATTTTTTTATGAAATATTTGATTATTTATAAATCATGTATATTAAAAGTTTAACTATATATACAGATATGTATAAAAATTGGGTGAATATATATTTTTAAAGGAATTTATTCATATATTTATTAAGATTTTTATTAGTGTAGGTGTAGGATAATGGAACTTGATTTAGATATATATTTTCATGATGATTAGTATTTGGTATTGATTTCAAATATAATAGGGACAAGTAAATATTTAACGAGAATAAACAAATATGATATGTTGGTTGTTTTTAATAAATGAAGATTGTGAAAGGAAAAAAATAAGGAAAATAGTAAGAGTTTTAAAATCTATAAGAGGACGATGAAAATGTCGAGTTTAATAAAACAAACATAGTCATATCAAATAATATTTACAAAAAAAGGAAATTGATATAATTTTTTATATTAGAATTTATTTAATAATTGAATCAATGTATACATTTTATGAATTTTAAAAATTTAAAACATGTCAGTAACAATTATTAATATGGTTCTCTAATAATGTTTTCATGGATGAAATTTAAAAAATAGTAAGTTGATGTTTTATTCAAAAGTAGAATAAAAGCAGATTTAGTTTTTTTAACAAGTGAAATTTTTATCTAGTATAGATAAATATGTAAGTGATGATATAATATATATATATAATAATTAAAGTGAAAATGGTGTGAATATTCATATTATTATGGTTAATATTAATGAATTTTGACATTTTGAATATTGTAATAGAAATTAAGAATATGTAGAAATAGAAATAAATTTCATGATGATTCTTGTTCTAACAGATTAATTTAAAAAATTCAATGTTATAAATAGAGAATGTGATAATGAATATATAATAAAATCATCAAATATTTATTATTATTTTTTGATAAAAAATATATTACTCCATCTAATGTGATCTGAATATTTATTAATTATATTAACTAGGTAATGAAAGTGGATAAAGCAATTAAAAACTGTTCGTGGAGAAGGATAAATAACATGATTTTTTTTATACTCATATAAAAAATTATTATTGTTATTTAAAACTTGTTTCAAGTAGTTTGTGGAAAATAATATAAAAATATGATTATTTTATAGTCATTCAAAAGGATTTATTAATGTATAAATATTTTATTATTGTTTTCAATAATAAAACATGGTATTATATAGTTACAAAAAATGTAAAACTCAACAATAGATAAATTAAATGAATATTTTTATATCAAAATAAAATTTTCAATTTTTTACAGATCCAATGTATAAATAATGGGAAACTTTTCTTCAAGTTTTTGGAAATAGATCCATTAAAAATACACATTTTATGAATTTTATAATTTTTTTCTATATCTTGTTTAAATTATTACATTTTATGTATCCTTTTTATTTGTTGTGGGAGGTACTAATTTCATCATTTTTTTCACTACCGCAATTTTTATCGAGATGGATGGAATTGTGAATTGGTATTCATCTAATGTTATCTGAAAATTATTTCATTTAGCACATCTCCCTTTTCCTCTTGAATCATGTATTATTTTTATGGACCTAAAATATTTTGAATTGTTATCCATCATTTTATATTTAGAATCATAGTTCTATATTAAATATTTTTTACACAATTCCTAGATTGATTATTATATATAAAAAAATTACATTATATAACTCAAACATATGTTTCTTGCATTAGGAAATGATCATTTTAGTTAATTAATTTTTTTTATTAAGGATTGGTTTTTGAGATTTTTTAGTTATGGGAACCGTGACTGTATAGATAAAATGTATTTCCATTGATTATGACATATGATCTTGATTATATCTCTAGTACTTATATTTTCTTCAAAGGTATTGTAATTCATGGTTGTAATTTTAGATATTGGGAGACTATAAGCCCTAATAACATTGGAGTTTAGTGTGATCTGTTTTATAAGATTGTGGCCCTCCCACACTTATTATTCCAAATTATGATATATAATCAACAAATGTAAATAATTAAAAGTAATATTGGCCTAATTTCCATCCAAAACATCATTTTCCCAATTTTTTTGATTATAGAAATTAACAAAACCATTGAACAAATTAAATGATTAATGATTAATATTGATGTTAGAAATATCCTTTGTTAAGGGAAAAATTATAATCTTATGAAATTACAAAAGAAATGTTTGGTCATAAAAATGATTGGCTAAAAGGTATACTAATCATTCACCAAACAACAGTATATATAATATTTGATTATGTTTATAACAAATCCATTATATCCCAATGTTTTTCTATGTAAATAAAATAACCAAAAATGAATAGATATCATATTATTAATTTTTACTCATAGTGGTATGATTTTTTCAAACTAATCATGTTACTATTATTTGACAAAATTTTATGGGTATACGCTTCATATATATCTTTTTAATTTCTATTTATTCAGAAAATGTCATTTTGGGGATGAATTTTGTATCTCTATATAGTTCTCAGATTAATGTTTGAGATATGATAAAACATTTTATATCCAAAATTATCCTATTATTTCCAATTTCATAAACGATAACATGGAAATCTAAATAAAAATTAATTTAGATTTATAAGTCTTAGTAGAATATTAATATGGTTATTTCTCCTAAATGAATAGTTAGTAACTCTTATTATATATATGTCTAATTTATATTTTCATTCCAATTGGTAATTCCTTCATTAGATCACTAGGAGGTATTTTTAATAGAAATTATTCATTATGTGAGGCTAATACAAAATAATCCTAATAGAATTTCCCTGATTATGTTGGTGAAATTAATAAATAAACTCCTAGGGAACATATATAAGTGTTTTCTATGTAAAAATACTTCAACATAGGGTGAATAAATGATATTTATTAAGAATAATGGTGTATTAATTATTCTATAAATTGATTATAATGAATTTATCATGATCATGGTAAATAAAAACTATCCTCAACCCATTATTATTGATTTTTTTATCATCAGTGAGGGTATCAACACTACTAAAATATTGAACTTTTCTCTGGATATTATCAATTATTATTTAAAAGAGTGTCTTCCAAAATGTAATTATTTTATGTTTGAATATGTATATATATTTTCCTAGTAATTTTTTTATCCTTCTCTAGATGAGTATGATGAGTTTTAAATATAAATTACCCATTACGTTAGGCCTATATCAATAAATCATTATTGAATTATTGAGGTTATGTTTATTGCATTAAGTAAGTAAATATAATAGAATTTTGTTATGAGTTACATAAAGAAAAAGATGTCCCCATTGGGTTAATCATTAATCATTATTAAAAATTATGGTTGATCAATCCTTCTCTACATTTAATATCCTGATATTAACATGATATTGATCAAGAAAAAGTATCACAAAACCCACACAGATTAATTTTTTGATACACAGTGAGGGTATTAACAATTCATAAACATTGAACATTAATATATAAAGAATCAATTAATTGTTAAAAGACCATATTCCACCAATACATCCTTTCATATTGGATATAGACTCTATCAATTCATATAAATTTGCTTTAGCTGAATGACATTGCTCTATTTTTTCAGGGATATGATGAATATATTATTTATGGATTACTCTATCTAATAAATTATAGTCTTAATATATAAAAATAAAATTTATTATAATATAATTTAATGGAATGGTTATCATTTTATGCTTATTTAGTATTAATTGAGAAAGGATAATTTATATTCTATATTTATATTTTCTGTATTTGGGATACTAAAAAAATTATTAACGAGTCATGTAATCGCGAGAGAGTTTACACATATGGATCCTTCTATAGTAAAGGTAAGAAAATAATTACTCATTCCAACCATTATAAATAAAAATTGTTATTAAATATATTTTATTAATACTATGAATCTTTTTTATAAATTTATATTGATTATCAAATAAACATTATATAATAAGTCAATAGCAATTAATGTACCTCTAGAAGGAAAAATTTGAGGTGAATTTCCTGATGTTTTGAGAAGGTTAATCATTACACATGTAAGAACACTACCTTGATGTGGGAAATGTTTTTTGATATAAAAAGAGGCATGCATGATTATATTGAGATGTATATTCAATCAATATGACATGGTGGTATTATATGATTTATGTCAATTTATTGTTCATATGAAAAATTACACTACACCTAATTAGGATCTCGTAATAGTAATATCATCCTTACAAATATATAACCATAATATTCATATTAATCTATCTGGTATATATATTAATCAAATGAGATTAATTTATATTCACATATACATAGTAAAAAACTAAATAATAGAGATTGTTTTATTTTATCATGGATGATTAATTCTCAATAAATTACATCTTTAAGAAGCCAAAAAAGGTAGATTACACTCTAAGAATAAACAATCACATCACCTTATCCATTAAATGGATTAAAAGTTACAAATGCACAAATATTTTAATGGTATATACAATTAAATAATAATAATATTTTAAAAAATTAACATCTCGTTAACTTCATTGGGTATGTTTTCCCTCGATCAATTTTTTATTTTTGTCCAAAGTCCATAGGAGTGGTTTTTTGGATTTTCATTAGACCTCAGCGTAGGTACATGTTGTGTACTATTTGGTGGATACATTTCAGGAATTGGGTGATCACATTGTGAGTATGAATACATCATTAAGTGATTAAATATCATATTTTTAACTTATTTGGTGTGATTTTTAGTGTACTTATCTGGCATGGCCAATACGACGTGACAAAGGGGTACACGTCAGGACTCGGGCTAAGCTTAGGCTAAAGGAATACATTTTTCAGTTTTACTCAGCCCATCCAACCTATAAAAAGTATCATTTTACCCTTGGATTCATAAATTTGATTTTTATAGGCTCCCCTTCTTCTGGATTGATCTGATCAGTTTTGGATCTTCATTGCGTCTGCGGTCTGTCTTTCTGTGTAAGTGTTCTGTCAGGTTCTTTATTGCAGTTCTTAATTATTATAACTTATTCTTAGATATACTTATATATAAATCTCTTATCCCATAGGTTTCTCATATATAATCCCATTATGGTTCTATCTTGGACTTTTAATGGAAAATAAGTTGAGTTTTGGATTTTTTGTTGATTGGTAAAGAGATATAATACCATTTTTGATGAAAATCTACCTTGAATATTAGGCATTCTTCATCCATTTTTGAGTTTCATAAAAACATTTGATTTTGGGGGATTCAATATCATCTGTACTTATAATAATTGATTGTTTTAATTTCAAATTGATTACACTCAATGAAATTTATTCAAAACTCTTGGTTCAAGGAATTAAATAAATCTTCTTCAGTGACGATTTATCATTTTTGTGATAAAATTTAGTATTGTTGATTTTTTGAAAATTGTTTTATTTTATTGAATTTAAAATAAATCTACTATGTTGTGTAATTTAGGAAATGTATTAATGGGTTTTTTGGGAGTGGTGTTTTCAATAAATCGGTTTTTTCTTGAAATGGTTTAGCTTAGAAATGGTTTTGATGGGAAAATAGTTTTGAGTAAAAATGTGGTTTTTTGTAAAGTTGTCCTAACATGGTCCTTTGGGATATTTCTGTATGATTTCAGGTTGAATATACATCTATTGTTTGAAATGTTACATTTTCCTTGGTTCCAAAGTATTAATTTCACATGGGATATAATTACCATGGGATGAATTTGCAGATGGATGAGAAAGCACTCAGGAGCATGTAGTTATCATAATGAATAATTCAAGTGTTGGTAGTACGACTGTGTAGAATATTTCCAGTATGCCAAAATTATATCGTAAAATGGTTTTAAATTTTTTTATAATATTTATGGTATAATGACTTGTGGGAAAATTAGTTTTAATAGTGCTGGTGTTCTTTTGGTTGCAATTATTTTTGGAAAACGTTTATATTTAGTTATAAACTATTTTGGGAAATGTTTTTATTTAAAATACTATATATAAATGTATCTAACACTTCTATACTAGAGGAATTGGAAGAGAATTTCTTTGTAATATCCTACTGAGTTTTATACTAACCCCTACTTTGGATGTTTTCTGATATTGCAGATGCAATCATCCAGGAAATGGGAAAAGGTAACATATCCCATGTTTTTGTCACCACTTCTTGTTACTTGGTTGGTTTTGTGATCATAGATAATGGATCTTGTAAGGCATGGGGCTTATGGTATATGGAGTCATATGGTCTTCTTCGAGTCTTTATTTTCTATTCATTTTTAAGTTTGATCCATGTTGGGTCTCTCTCTATTACAAACACCGGTGTGGTTTTGATATTAATAAAGTTTTTAAGTTGTCTTTCATGGTTAATGCATCATATAGTGAAATATTTTGTTATGGTTGGTTGAGTAAATGGTTTTATTAACAATCGGTAAGTCATCCCCTACATTCAATTGAAACCCCTAGATATTTACTACAAGCCATTGGTGTCATAGTGATTTATCTTATATCGATGTGATGACTCATTCTATTGTCAATAAAATGGGAATTAGCATGTTATAAAAAATTGTATCTACTTTTTTGGTCTTTTCCTAACATGTACTCATCAGTGTTCTTCTTCTTGGAGTGGAAAATCCTTATTTTCAATTACTTGTGTTAGATTCATAGAAAGGAATAATATTTTTGTAACATGAAATGTATACCATATAAGGGTATAGAAAACTCTGTTATACTGAGCATCATATAACCATGGAGTTTGGTATATATGTTTTGGGAGATATTTCATGGATTTTGAAATCTCATTAACATGGGTATAGCCAATATATAAGTATTCAATGTATTAGAGGAAGGAATTCCCATATAGAATTCAAAAATCATTTGGAGTATGATTTATATGATGAAAGTGTTGAATTTTGAATAATTATGAATTTTCTTTTTCAAATGGATGGTTTTTAAAAAGGAAATGGTTATAGAATTTTGAAAATAGTTTGATTTAAAAAAAGCCCAAACTGTTTTTCAAAAAAGAGTTGAAAAGGGAAAATTCTATTTTTGGAAACAATATTTAGTGATAGTTGATGTGATAGAACATTAAATGAAAAGACATCAGTTTCTAGAGGGTGAGACATATAGTGTTTGTTGTTCGTTTAGAAAATTGCACTAAATATGTGTTGTAAGAAACAACTGGAAGAAGCTGCGGAGAAAGTGGTTGCACTAGATCCACAAGTGAACCAAGATCTGGGTTTGAGTATCATTAATGCATTTCAATCCTTTGAAAAAATAGAACCATATAGTTGATCCAATGCACATAGATCACTCCATCCAGGTCATGAAGCAAAATCCACCCATCTTTCGAGGTGATTTTGAACCGGAAGGGGAATATGGTAGGTTATATATGATGAATTGTATTTTTGATTTTATTATCACACCATTATAGAGTAAAGTCAAAATATACATATACATACTTGAGGATCTTGAATGAAAATGGTGGGAAATATTTTTGTATGATAAACTTGATCAAGGCCTTACATGGGTGGATTTCGAGTAATTGTTTAATGAAAATTATTTCCCCATACGTTCAATATCCATATGATGATATACTAATGTAGCATGATGTAAGAGAATCCAACTTTCATATATAATGTAGCTAAATTCATGAATTTAGTGTGGTTTTCAGCATATGTTGTAGAAAGTGGGTCCTTGAATGCATGCATCACTGAAATAGGGATAACGTAAGAAATTTGAATGTAGATTGTTGTTCTCTATATTACTGATTATATATAGAGGGTGTAAAAACAAAAAATGGTTGAGTGAGATATCTAAGGATATTTGGTACGAGTAACGGTGATGATCCCCACTAGAAATTATGTAAACTCTAATGCTGGGAGAAAGAGAATGAGAGACACCTATTTCCAATGTGGGAGCGCAAATCAAAATCTGACATTTGGATAAGTTAATTTTCCTCCACGACCAATGATCCAAGTGAGATATTACTATTTTTGTTCCTTTGGACACAAAAGTGGTAGAGTATAACACCAATAAGAGCATGGAATAATTGAAAAATGTGGGACAATATAAGCGATTTTGTCATAGTGCTCTAAGGTCGAGTGATCAAGACACATCTCGGGTGTCACAAGATTCATTTTCTTTGACAGGGCGAGGAAATAATAATAAAAATCATCAAAAGTATTTAGTTATCTATGGTGATTTATAGAATATTATGATTCAGCAGCAAAGGAAATTTCCAAAACAGAATAATGGGAATAGTGCAGTGACGAAGCAATTGTATAGAGTTGTGTAGAATATTTCTAATAATCATGATGGAGAATGTCAGGACATTGTGTGAAGAGAATTTTCTATAACTATTCATGGAGTTGAGATAAATTTGGAAATATCAATTTTAGATATGGATCTCTAATATTTAATAATTGTTATGGACTGGTTGACAATATTCAAGGCTCACATCAAATGTTATAGGAGAATAGTTAGTTTCAAGACTGAGGAAAACATCGAGAATCTATTTAAAGTAGACCGGGTTGTAAGGAATGTAGAAAAAAACATGTTGGAACCAAAAATGGGTATGATATGTTATAAAATTGATGCATTGAATTCGACATAAATAGAATATATCAAGGGAGATAGCTTTCCAGAATTTTTGGATCAATTTCCAGATATCATTCCCATGAACTTCTCTAGGTTACCACCTTTAAGGGAAGTGGATTGTACCATTGATCTCTATTCGGGGACAAGATATATTTCCCTTCCATAATATCAGATGGAACCAAAAACATTAATGGAATTTATAGATCAGTTGGATTAGCTGGAAATAAAGGGTTTTATTTTGAAAAGTACGTCACTTTATGCAGCACTAGTCTTGTTCATGAAGACAGAAGATGTAAATAATCATATATGTGTTGACAATCGTAAGATTAACTATGTTACGATAAAGAATAAGTATCCACATCCACAAATTTCTAATCTATTCTGAAGTGCCCAGATCAGTGTGAATCACTGAGAGGGGGAGGGGGTGAATCAGTGATCCCTTAAAACTTTTTACTAATTGATTCTTTATCAATTAAACCTCTATGGCTGGTTAAAGCCTCGATCCACTCTTCTTGTATCTCTCACCTTTCCACGAATGATGCAGTAAATGTAAAGGCACTGGACACAAGGATTTACAATGTTCGGCACCAAAGGCCTACATCCTTGCCATGCTCTCCCAGCATGGATTCTCCCATTATAATCTGTTAGTATTACAATGGTCGATACAGAGTCCCACTGTATCTCTCCTGAGTCCCACAGGAGGGTCTTTATACTGCGTCCCACAGTGTTACCAGAGTCCCACTGGCCTGCTCCAGAATCCCACTGAAGACATCTTCTCCCTGAGTCCCACAGGGTCTTCTCCTGGCTCCTCGAGTCGCATGAGTAGCTCTTCTTCACTTTAAGTTCTTCAAGTAACTTCAGCAGTCTGGGATAAAGACTGCTGGACTTGCTCTGTACCTCTGATCACTTGTGATGATCAGGTCTTCTCGTCTTTCTCGGGCTTTATCACCTTCTTCTAAGGATGACCCGGCTTCTCTCCAACTACTGAATACTCATACAAATAATATCTTTAACTTCGGTCTGGTCCAGTCTCAACTCACTTCAACTTCATGCACTGAATGCATGGCATCACAATATCTTCAAGATCTTCTGGTCTTGGACTCCTCAAATTCACACCACTGATTTAGCACTGTTCACGTGTGCACGTGCATGCATGCAAGCATGCACTCTTCTCTTTCTCCTCTTGGTGCAATAGACCCTTAAAGGGTGTAGTCACTTTATGCACACACCTTCTCACTTGAACTTCACACTTTTGTTCAATGTGTTTACACACTTAAATGTGTGTTATACTTTGTGTGAGTCTTCTTCTTCTTCTAAGTGTGTCCACTCCTCTTAGAGCACACACATAGGTTCGGCCACTTCACCTTGTTGTTTTGCACACACTACTTTGTTCTTTGCTTTGCACACACACAATGAGTGTGTATTTGGCCTCCACTATTTTTGCACACCCCAAGCTATGCCTCGGCCTTCCTTTCAAATGCACACACATACGTACAAAGTGTGGTGGTCTTCACTTCACCCACTTGCACATACCCAAGCCAAGGTCTCGGGTTCTTCCTTGTTCTTTTAATCTTCTTCAAAGTGTGCACTTCACTTATGCACACACTTGGTTCTTCATTTTGTACACACAAGGGCTACGGCCTCTTTGTTTTCTTTTTGCACACAAAGGCACAAAGGCCTCGGCCTTCCTTCTTCAACTCTCACACACACAAAGTGTGGTATGCTTGGCCTCAACTCTTTTACACACACTCAACCCGTAGGTTCTTCACTTAGCACTTGTGCACACACTTCGGTTCTCCTTTATTTGCACACCCACTGCCCGTAGGGCCTTCTTCTTTATGCACACACAAAGTGTATGTCTCGGCCTTCTTTGGCACACACACAATGTGTGTAAAACACAACCCGAACTCCACTTGTATATAGGCGCGCAAGGAGTGAGTTCACCTTGGGTGTAGCTGCCTCCTCCTCTTCTCAACCGCGCAAGGCACAAGACTGTGGCCAGCGCGCAGGGGTGCAAGAGCACAAGGTACAAAGGACCTCGGCCGTGGGCACGCAAGTGCAAGGGTGCACTTGGGTCTTCGTGCCGCGCAAAGGGAAGGCGCGCAGGGGTCCCCCTTCTTCTTCTTTCGCGCAAGGAGTGCGCAAAAAGAACTCACGAAGCCAAGGGTGGCTTCGGGCTGCTTAGTCGCGCAAGTGGGTTGCGCGGAGCTCCAAACTTCGTGAGGCACATAGGCTCTCACGGGACTCTCTTCAAATTTTCAAGAAAACTTCAGCGTATCAGCAGCGTCTTCTCGAGGGCTAGGCCTCATTTATATAGGCAGAGGAGAGGCAGTTCTATCCGCGTGAAATAACTTCAAACACCCGAGATCTTCGGATCTTTAATAACTTTCCAAATCTTTATTTTCTTTCCTCTGTTTCAACGCGGGTTCTTTTATTATTTTCTTCCTCCTCGTGCATGCGATTTATAACGCATGCACGGCCTCTGTTTAAACCCAATCCATGAAAATCACGAACGCATGAAGCCTCGGCAACTTCTTTTGCCTCGGCATTCATCGAAATCTTCCAATCATTGCATGCATGCCTATTTTCTTGCATGATTAGGTTCAGGTGGTCCAGACGAGTCCAATGGTGTCTTCATCTTCGGCAATGGTGGCCGGAAACTGGAAATCATCGTCGGGGAAGCCTCTGGTTCGAAGGAGGCTGCGGGAGGTGCTTCGGCATGGCTCGAGGTTGAGGACGAAGCCGGGGCCGTCGGATCAGATCTTCAACGGCCTGGATTAGATCGCGGCGCCGCGGATCAGATGTGCGGCGCAGATCAAGAGCGCGATGAATCGAGCGGCACAGATTCGCTCCCGGGAATTTTTCCGCGTCCCACATCGAAACGGGCCGCGGAATTCTCGCGCTTTATCAACTAAGCGCTGCCTCTCAGCGCTCAGTTGAACTTCTCCCCTCCCGGTGCCGCCCCGCACCGGGTTCTCCCTGCGGGCGCGCTCTGCGCCCACTCTGCTCCTGCGGGCGCGCTCCTAGCGCCCACTATGCATCTCCTGACACTCGCGGGTGCGCTCATGCGTCCCTGCCGCGCTCCTCCGGGCGTGCCCCAGGCACCCATGCAGTGTCTTGGGTGTGCGCCCTGCCACCCTGGCTCGCCCCACGGGTTCCCCCGGGCGTGGTGCCTAGTGCCCATGCCTTGGGGTTGAACCCCCAAGGTGCCTTGGCTGGCCAAATTTTTGGCAAAGTAACAAATAAGACTTTGTCAAAAACAAAGTCCTCCATGAAAAATACCAATTCAAAATGCCAAATTCCTCCTCCTCTATTCTTCTTATCTTCTCTTATTCATCTTAAGAATTCCTCCATTTCTTCTTCTCACATGATCTTCACTTAGGATATGGAATTCAAAAGGTTCTTCATCAACCGAAGCTCCTGAATCAAATAATTCTTCAATGTTCTTCAATGATCCAATTAGAGGTCAAGTTGGATCACATTCACATTGTCATGCACTAAGGATTAGTACATGTTCTTCTTCAGCTCACTTCATCCACATAGAAGTTGTGGATGGCTCTCTTCATCTCCTCATGCATTGTGAAGACAATGCATGGTCTTCTAAAAGTGTTGTGACTTTGTATCATCATGATACAAGTTCTATGAACTTAAAGATCAGCTCAACAATCGTCAGATTTTACTAGAGAATGTTTCAACCACATCTCCTATGCCACTTAGTGAATCTCCTAAGTGACATGCCTCTTAGTATCATGGCCATTCTCCTTTCCTCACCAACACCATCACAACCTTTGGCATTCACATCTTGACAATTCTTGACATCCATTCATTCTAAGACAACTTCATGCCTCATTGACAACAAATGCTACACAATTCACTTCAATCTCCCCCTTTGTATTTGTTGTCAATACACCACTTCAGCACATATGAATGGGTCAATATGTGTGCCAATATTTTCTCCCCCTTATTGGCAATCAAATGCAAAGGTGTGGTGTGGTTCTCTTCCGGAAATATCTTCCTCCCATTGAAAAGTATCTTCTTGAAGAACACTAGGAGAGGGATGATGTCACATGTTCTCTTTAGCAAAGAACCTTTAGTAAATCAGCTCTAAGTCTACTTGGGCTATCCCGGTGTAGAAAACAAGAGTGATATGACCAAGGAATTCAAAGCTGTCCACAATTCTCTACACATGTGAGATCATGCTTAGGGGTTGAAATTTTTCAGATATTCAATGAATTTCTAAATCCTGCACATACTTCACCAAACACATTAGAAAGTTCATGTGCAAAGATAAAGCTCCCCCTTTCATCCATTTGCCTTCAATCAATACTCCCCCTTAATTGTCATGATGAATACAATTAAGAAACAAGGGATGAAAGTATGATTGGAATACCTTCACTTTTCTCAAGATGGTATTAAATCTTAGAATCCCATCTTCTTCTGATTGGCTCCCCCTCAAGGGGTGCACTCCAATCTGTCCAAACCATCCTCCAGTTGAGAATGATCATCATCTTCAATTCCCTGCAATGTCAGCACATGTAAATACCAATAGTATAAGGGAATAAGATGGAACCTCCTTGGTTCATCAATGTGAACAACACGGTTGATAAGATTCTCTCAACCGAGATGTCCCATTTTCACCATTCTTCACACTTGCACATTTGATCTTCAATGATGTTTGTGCTGGTGTGGATCTCAATACATCTTCATGTGAAATCTTTTTCTTCCATTTTGCTTTAGCAATTGCCAGAACTTTATCTTCGTCTCTTTGCAGATCTTTGGCAAGTTGAAACTGATTTGGCCATATGACTAGTAAATCATTTGGAAGAGTGGCCACAGTTTTGGATATTCCACATGGTTCCTTTGATTCTGTCAAGCTACCTCTCTTAGGCAACTTGTTTTCAATCAATCCCTTCTGCTTCTTTTGGATTGATTGTCTGTTTGAGTCCAGTTGGCTTCTATTAAATTTCATGGCTTCTTTACAAAGAACCATGGTATGACCAATCTTTCCACAGTAGAAGCACTTCTTCTTGGTGGCTCTTCTTGATGCATCACCCTTCTTGGATTTGAATTCCAAGGACTTCTCTTCATTCTTCAAACTCTTCTTGGGAGCATTTTCAACTTTCTTCTTGCTTCCCAAGGATTCCATTTTAGCCAGGTTCAGTGATATTTTCTTCTTTTCATCTTTGGATACAGTTGGAGATTGACATGTATCATTTTGACCACTTTTGGAAACATCCCAGATGTTGTCAAGTAATCCAAATCTATTTGCAGTAAACAGATGTCTTTGGACCTGTGGATGCTGCTTCTTTTCTTCTGGCTTGCTCCCCCTAGGCATGGGCTTCCTCTGTGCTTTGGAATTCAGTGGATTGTACCAACAATCCTTTGCACAATGCCCATACTTGTTACAACACCAACATTGACCCACAAATCTTGACTTCTTCAGTCCTTCTGATTGTTGGGTACTTTTCTTGATTTGTTGTGTTGTTTCAGGAGAGCTCTGCTTCTTTACTGTCTTCATCCATATTTGTTTGGAATTATCCTTCCATCCTGCACTTTTTGTGGAAACACAATTAAAAGCATCAGTACAAGATGGTATGGATGGTACCTTCTTTCTAGAAGATGTTGCACTTTTATTAGAGGATGTATTTCTCTTAGAATCATCCTGCTCAATGCTCACTTGAGTGGCAACATTTCTTCTACCAGCTGACTGGGAGGTTTTGGCTTTGGGTGATTGCTGATTTTTCAATATCACCTCTAGTTCTAAGCATTTCATGTTAAGTGAGTTCTTCTCATCTTCAACAATTATTAGCTTTCCTTCCCAATCTTCTTTCAGCTGCTTCATCTGGTCTTCATGCACCTTCTTCATTTCTTGCAATGAATTGTCAAGCTCATTCACCCTTTTTACTTTGTCGTCAAGTTGAGCATCTTTAACAACCATTGATACTCTGTGCCTCTTTTCCAGTGCATGGAAAACTTCTTTGATTACTACTTTAAAGAATTCTTTCTCAGAAAGGCTTCTTTGCAATTCTTCAGCAGTGTCTTCATATCTTTCATTGCAAAGGGATACTGTTTCATCTTTGGCATTTACCAGCTTTCTGAGAGTGTTGGTTATGCCAACCCTTTTTTCCAATTGATCTTCCATTGCATTGGCTTCTTCTTCTAACTGTGATTTTTCTTCATGAAGATCATGGATGCCTGTAGCTATAAACTTTGCCACTTCCATGGGAACTGTCTTCTGAAGATATTTGAGTGCACTCTGAATATCATTCGTTGTTTCAACTTCATCACAGCTAGGACAGGCTTTCTTCATCTTCTTGGCCTGTTTCTTCTTTCTATTTTTCTGAGTCTTGGCAGATATCTCCATTTGAGGCTGGTCACTCATTTCCTCAAATCTGCACTTCATAAAGACTCCCTTGGATCTTTTAAAGGTAACCTCGCTCTGATACCAATTGAAGTGCCCAGATCAGTGTGAATCACTGAGAGGGGGAGGGGGTGAATCAGTGATCCCTTAAAACTTTTTACTAATTGATTCTTTATCAATTAAACCTCTATGGCTGGTTAAAGCCTCGATCCACTCTTCTTGTATCTCTCACCTTTCCACGAATGATGCAGTAAATGTAAAGGCACTGGACACAAGGATTTACAAGGTTCGGCACCAAAGGCCTACATCCTTGCCATGCTCTCCCAGCATGGATTCTCCCATTATAATCTGTTAGTATTACAATGGTCAATACAGAGTCCCACTTTATCTCTCCTGAGTCCCACAGGAGGGTCTTTATACTGCGTCCCACAGTGTTACCAGAGTCCCACTGGCCTGCTCCAGAATCCCACTGAAGACTTCTTCTCCCTGAGTCCCACAGGGTCTTCTCCTGGCTCCTCGAGTCGCACGAGTAGATCTTCTTCACTTTAAGTTCTTCAAGTAACTTCAGCAGTCTGGGATAAAGACTGCTGGCCTTGCTCTGTACCTCTGATCACTTGTGATGATCAGGTCTTCTCGTCTTTCTCGGTCTTTATCACCTTCTTCTAAGGATGACCCGGCTTCTCTCCAACTACTGAATACTCAGACAAAAAATATCTTTAACTTCGGTCTGGTCCAGTCTCAACTCACTTCAACTTCATGCACTAAATGCATGGCATCACAATATCTTCAAGATCTTCTGGTCTTGGACTCCTCAAATGCACACCACTGATTTAGCACTGTTCACGTGTGCACGTGCATGCATGCAATCATGCACTCTTCTCTTTCTCCTCTTGGTGTAATAGACCCTTAAAGGGTGTAGTCACTTTATGCACACACCTTCTCACTTGATCTTCACACTTTTGTTCAATGTGTTTACACACTTAAATGTGTGTTATACTTTGTGTGAGTCTTCTTCTTCTTCTAAGTGTGTCCACTCCTCTTAGAGCACACACATAGGTTCGGCCACTTCACCTTGTTGTTTTGCACACACAACTTTGTTCTTTGCTTTGCACACACACAATGAGTGTGTATTTGGCCTCCACTATTTTTTCACACCCCAAGCTATGCCTCGGCCTTCCTTTCAAATGCACACACATACGTACAAAGTGTGGTGGTCTTCACTTCACCCACTTGCACATACCCAAGCCAAGGTCTCGGGTTCTTCCTTGTTCTTTTAATCTTCTTCAAAGTGTGCACTTCACTTATGCACACACTTGGTTCTTCATTTTGTACACACAAGGGCTACGACCTCTTTGTTTTCTTTTTGCACACAAAGTCACAAAGGCCTCGGCCTTCCTTCTTCAACTCTCACACACACAAAGTGTGGTATGCTTGGCCTCAACTCTTTTGCACACACTCAACCCGTAGGTTCTTCACTTAGCACTTGTGCACACACTTCGGTTCTCCTTTATTTGCACACCTACTACCCGTAGGGCCTTCTTCTTTATGCACACACAAAGTGTATGTCTCGGCCTTCTTTGGCACACACACAATGTGTGTAAAACACAACCCGAACTCCACTTGTATGTAGGCGCGCAAGGAGTGAGTTCACCTTGGGTGTAGCTGCCTCCTCCTCTTCTCAACCGCGTAAGGCACAAGACTGTGGCCAGCGCGCAGGGGTGCAAGAGCACAAGGTACAAAGGACCTCGGCCGTGGGCACGCAAGTGCAAGGGTGCACTTGGGTCTTCCTTCCGCGCAAAGGGAAGGCGCGCAGGGGTCCCCCTTCTTCTTCTTTCGCGCAAGGAGTGCGCAAAAGGAACTCACGAAGCCAAGGGTGGCTTCGGGCTGCTTCGTCGCGCAAGTGGGTTGCGCGGAGCTCCAAACGTCGTGAGGCACAGAGGCTCTCACGGGACTCTCTTCAAATTTTCAAGAAAACTTCAGCGTATCAGCAGCGTCTTCTCGAGGGC
Source organism: Viscum album (assembly GCA_963277665.1). Taxonomy (NCBI): domain Eukaryota; kingdom Viridiplantae; phylum Streptophyta; class Magnoliopsida; order Santalales; family Viscaceae; genus Viscum; species Viscum album. The sequence continues at coordinate 1,460,083,841 of OY728135.1, read as the reverse complement.
TAGGCCTCATTTATATAGGCAGAGGAGAGGCGGTTCTATCCGCGTGAAATAACTTCAAACACCCGAGATCTTCGAATCTTTAAAAACTTTCCAAATCTTTATTTTCTTTCCTCTATTTCAACGCGGGTTCTTTTATTATTTTCTTCCTCCTCGTGCATGCGATTTATAACGCATGCACGACCTCTGTTTAAACCCAATCCATGCAAATCACGAACGCATGAAGCCTCGGCAACTTCGTTTGCCTCGGCATTCATCGAAATCTTCCAATCATTGCATGCATGCCTATTTTCTTGCATGATTAGGTTCAGGTGGTCCAGACGAGTCCAATGGTGTCTTCATCTTCGGCAATGGTGGCCGGAAACTGGAAATCATCGTCGGGGAAGCCTCTGGTTCGAAGGAGGCTGCGGGAGGTGCTTCGGCATGGCTCGAGGTTGAGGACGAAGCCGGGGCCGTCGGATCAGATCTTCAACGGCCTGGATTAGATCGCGGCGCCGCGGATCAGATGTGCGGCGCAGATCAAGCGCGCGATGAATCGAGCGGCTCGGATTCTCTCCCGGGAATTTTTCCGCGTCCCACATCGAAACGGGCCGCGGAATTCTCGGGCTTTATCAACTAAGCGCTGCCTCTCAGCGCTCAGTTGAACTTCTCCCCTCCCGGTGCCGCCCCGCACCGGGTTCTCCCTGCGGGCGCGCTCTGCGCCCACTCTGCTCCTGCGGGCGCGCTCCTAGCGCCCACTATGCATCTCCTGACACTCGCGGGTGCGCTCATGCGTCCCTGCCGCGCTCCTCCGGGCGTGCCCTAGGCACCCATGCGGTGTCTTGGGTGTGCGCCCTGCCGCCCTGGCTCGCCCCACGGGTTCCCCCGGGCGTGGTGCCTAGTGCCCATGCCTTGGGGTTGAACCCCCAAGGTGCCTTGGCTGGCCAATTTTTTGGCAAAGTAACAAATAAGACTTTGTCAAAAACAAAGTCCTCCATGAAAAATACCAATTCAAAATGCCAAATTCCTCCTCCTCTATTCTTCTTATCTTCTCTTCTTCATCTTAAGAATTCCTCCATTTCTTCTTATCACATGATCTTCACTTAGGATATGGAATTCAAAAGGTTCTTCATCAACGGAAGCTCCTGAATCAAATAATTCTTTAATGTTCTTCAATGATCCAATTAGAGGTCAAGTTGGATCACATTCACATTGTCATGCACTAAGGATTATTACATGTTCTTCTTCAGCTCACTTCATCCACTTAGAAGTTGTGGATGGCTCTCTTCATCTCCTCATGCATTGTGAAGACAATGCATGGTCTTCTAAAAGTGTTGTGACTTTGTATCATCATGATACAAGTTCTATGAACTTAAAGATCAGCTCAACAATCGTCAGATTTTACTAGAGAATGTTTCAACCACATCTCCTATGCCACTTAGTGAATCTCCTAAGTGACATGCCTCTTAGTATCATGGCCATTCTCCTTTCCTCACCAACACCATCACAACCTTTGGCATTCACATCTTGACAATTCTTGACATCCATTCATTCTAAGACAACTTCATGCCTCATTGACAACAAATGCAACACAATGCACTTCATATTAAATTAATTTATGGGATTCTAATGGTTCTCTAAAATTAAATTTTGATTATGATATCTCCAATTGTGAGTTCTAAAGGAATATATTACGAATATTGATTTTAAAAGAAGTTGCAACCACTATGAATATGTATTCATGTATTCCCATCTGCTGAATTCAGTAGTGGATTTAATTGATTTGATGAATCAGATATTTCAGTAATACCTGGCATCTCATGTTATGAGGTTTTTGGATGACATATTAGAATATTCAATGATAGTGGCTAAGAATTAGGAACTCTTTGAGGCAGTTTATTAATCATGAGAGATCACTTTTTTAATTAAAAATTATCAATGTGTGATTTTTTATACAAGATATACACTATCCTGGAAAAGTAATTTATAAGAATGGTGTTATATTGGATCCATAGAAGTTTAAGTCTATTATTTCATGGAAACAATACAATAATTTCATTACTATATATAGTTTTCTTGGTCAAGGTGGATACTACTAACTCTTTTTGTGAGACTTTTCATGGATATATTTGCTAATGATATCTATGAAAAAAGATGAATTCAATATTCCAATGGATAGAGGATTTCCAAATTTCATTCTAGGAGATAAATTTTCATCTTAAATCGACACCAAGATTAATTTTTCCATAAATTAGATGGGGGTATGTGGTGTACGATGATGCTTCATGATCGTGGTTAGGCTATGTTCCCATGTAAGGAGACCATGTTGTAGATTATAGTTCAAGGATGTGGAGGTTTCATGATAAAAAGTTACACAACAAAAGATTTGGAGTCAGGTGCGTTCATCCATGATTTGATGACTTGGAGCCATTTTGTATTTAGTAAGAAACTCACTGTGTTTATAGATCACAAAATATTTGAAGACATTTTCTCATAGTGAGATTTAAATATAAGTCAAGGGAGATGGTTTTAGTATCTATAGATGTTTGAATTGGAATTGATGTATACATTTGGAAAAACATAATTTGGTTGGAGATTCATTTAGAATAAATTAATATGCTTATTTGGTAAAATAATCATCTGATGAATAGAAATTGACGTCGTTTTTCAACGACATAAATTTGGAATGTGCTGACTGAGGTGATGTTGTTTTATTCTTTTCACCTATTCATGTTCATGATATAGTAAATGTGATGAAAGAGGCTCAAGAATCTGATGCAATATTCATGGTTATGAATTCAAAAAATAATGGTGGTAAGATTGTTGAGGGCATGAATGTTAATGGGAGTTCATTTTTATTATTTTTAGATAGGATGGTTGTACCATTTTATTGATAGAAACAACTTCTACATGAATTCCATCATTCAATATGGGTCTTAAATAAAGGTATACAAAAGATGTATAAGGCATAAAATGAAAATTTTTGATGGAGTGACATGGAAAAGAATGTGGATGAGTGTATTTGAATGTGATTAAATTTTCAATATGTTTAGATAGAGAATCAGAAACCAAGAAGTATTTTTTAGTCTTTACCCTTCCTAGTAAATAAATGTGAGCAGACAGTGATGGATTTTGTTATAATACTTCAATGAACGGTCCGAAAACCTGATTCCATATGAGGATTAGTGGATCGTCTTACCAAGTTAGTCCCTTACATATGTATTAAAGAAACACATACATGGGAGGATCTATACAACATATATATATATATATGTGTGATAAGTGGTAAACAAACACAGAATACATATTTCAATATTCTCACAAAAAGATTTGAGGTTCACATCTCATTTATAAAAATCCATATAGAAATACCTGAGAACTCAGTTGACTATTAAAACATCGTTTCATCCTAATATGGATAAGAAATCTAAAAAAGATGATAAATACATTCTAGAACATGTTTTTGTCTCATGTAATGGATTTTGGTGGTTTATGGCATGACCACGTTCCATTAGTGGAGTTGTTGAATAAAAATTATTTTTATGACTCAATACATATGGCTCTATTTGAAGCATTGTATCAGTATCCTTGTCTTTCTCCATCTTTTTGGAAAGAAACCGATAAAAATTCACTAGATGGTCCATGCATTGTTCATGAAAAATGGGGATGATTCAGTTAATCAGAAAGGGGATGGATATTTCTCAGAGTCACCAGAAATCTTATGCAGATAATCATTGATGACATTTGTCATTTTCCATGAGAGATCATCTATTCCTAAGGATATCTCCAAGTCTATAATATTTATTTTTTTGGGACAAAGAAACACTATCTCCTCTTTATGTTTACCCTTTTGAGATACTTTAACATATTTTTGAGGTGACATGTTGAGTGGAATTTCCACCAAGGAAGTGTTCATTGAAAAACATGTTCTACATATCCCGATTTAAATAGTACCATCCGGACCCTAACCATTTGACTAGATGGGATCACATTGACCTAGATCAGGATGCTTCATTAGTACATAGCCCGATGCATATTGTGGATTGGAAAATGAACTTCTTTCATGGAAAATTCATCAGTCTAGTTTGGGTTTTAAGGAAGCATGGTCATATTCAAGAAGATGTTTGGGAATATAATATTTTAGTTAACGAGAAATGGATAGATATCATTCTGTGAAGCAAAGGTTTTTTAATTTTTAATGATGGAAAGACCAATTGAGGGGACAATTTATTACCCCCAGTTTCTGGAATGTTACCCTTACTTGAAGCTTTGAGGGAGTAGTGGACTCATCTTTTTCTAGGGATTATATCTTTCACCTGGCTTCCTGAGGATCGAAAGTCTTTATGGTGTGGAGTTTGTAACATAATTTTAGTATTACTGGGTAAGTTTTCCATCGTTATAAATTCCATTTTGTGTCAATTTCCATGATAGTGATTTTTTAGATTTTCTATAGGCTGAAGAGTCAGTACACACTATTTACTAGAGGTACACGCTATGTACTAGAGTAACATGTTGTGTACTAATTGTTGGATACATATCAAAAATGCAGTTAGAAAAATATGATCACTTACACTTCATGGAAGTTAAGTACACTTTGTATAGTATTTTAATGTACTATTTTAACCAGAGGTGATAGGTTTTTTGGTGTACTTATCCAGCATGGAATACACAACGTTAGTAAGGGGTACTTATCATGACACCACTTGCGCCTAGGTTTACAAAACATGTATTGATGTTTCAATCAGCCCTTACTAACAAAACATCATTTCTCTCAACCCTAGGGTACCCATAAAATATTTTTAGAGGGCCCCCTTTCATTCGGATTGATCAGATCGACTTTAGAGCTTCATTGCATCTGTAGTGTGTCTCTTCGTGTAAGTGTTCATTACGATTCATTATTGAAGATCATTAATATTGTCAAATATTATTAGATCTGGAAGATATAATTCCCCTCTCCTATTGGTTTCTCATATATATTCCTTTTATGGGTTGATATTGGTTTTTTAATGCCAAATAAGTTGAGGTTAGGATTTTTTGTTGACATGAGAAGAGATCTAAAGACATTTTTTGGAAAATATACATTGCTTATTATTTGTTCTTTCACAATTATCCAGTTTCATAAAAACATAAAGGGAGGTGGCTTAAATATCATATCCTATTGGGTGAATTTATTTGATTACATTAAATTTTTTTAATTAAATAAATATCATTATGAAATCTTGGTTCCGTGCTTCGAATAAATCTTCTTTAGGAATTATTTATTTTTTTGTGATATTGTGAAATCATGATTAATTGTTGTGAAAATTGATTTAGTATATTGAATTAAAAATTTTGATTTTAAATTATTTATATTCTCAAATCTCTAAATAGGATTTTGGGAATGATGTTTTTAATAAAAATTGCATTTTATTAAAATGGTCTTGTTTAGAAATAGATTTGAGGGAAAATTGTTTTCAGTAAAAAAGGAAATTTTATTTAAAATAAGTTTTTGAATGATCCTTTGAAATATATTTAACACAAAAATATTTTATGAGATATATTCTTTTTAATTTTTTTTTGTATTTTGTTGTATGCTACACCAAGATTAGATTGTTCTATACAAAACACAGTATTATCATTAATTATTTGCATCACTATGCTAAGAGTTTTGTACACACAATTACATGTTATTTTGATTGAATGTATTTCACGCAACACTACCTTGGCTTGCATTACACGAAAGAGTGACCTTCCTTGATAGCTTTTGTTATACACAAAACCTAGTTTTACTAAACAATGGCATATTATAAAAATATTATAATTTAATGGGATATAAACTAGCTGTTATGAATATTATTACCCACATTTTTATTTTATATAACATTAATATTCATCTTATGTAATTTCTATAACATGATATAAAAACAAATTAAATTTTTCGAATAAAAGTAGTATTTTTAAAAAATACACCTTTTCCACCCTTTAATGGATCACCCATTTTTAATCTATTTTAAACTCATTAAAATAATATATTTGAATAAATATACAATTTTATTAGAATATGGACATAAAAATTTTAATTGTTTTAATTTTTGGAATTTTTATCATACAATTCATATAATAATAAATAATGAAATATATTTTATTTTAATTCAAAATTTCTTTTTAATCTAATTTATTTATATAGTAAAATTATCTTTTTTATTTAGTTTTAAAGTGTAATTATATTATGTTTTCATTATTTAATCAAATTTTAGTCATTTTAAGTAACATTATATTTAAATTGGATATATACACATGTTAATCTTTTGATATGTTTTTTAAATTTTTAAACCTTCTTTTTGATTTTCACAATACGAAATAATTTTAAATTATTTTTTTAAATTCATAAATTTTTGAATTTTGAAAATTGGATTCCATATTTGGAATCATATGGTCCAATTTGTGAAAATAGGTATATTTTATTTTTGAATATTATGAATAGTAACTACAATAATCTTAATTTAACTCTTTTAATGGTAAATTGTGTAAATATGTATTAAAAATATGAGAAAGATAATAAAATTTCACTAACAGCTTCCAAAGTCATATTGGATGAATTAATATATACTAATATCACCTAGGGGTGATAATAGATTTATTTCAAGGAATTTTTATAAAAGTGATGTAATTTTAATTAAAACTAAAGAAGCTGACAACATGTCACTCTCATATATATTATATGTATAATAACATTAATATATATATATATGACAATAGTTAAATCATAAATAATATAAAGAAGTATGATAAAATTATGTACATTTTGTTAATTTATTTATAATTTTTAGAGATTAAATAATCTCCATTAATGATGATAGAATAATTGTGTAGAAATTATTTTATTGATAAAAATACCATGTATTTTTTTTAAAAATGTTGATATAAATATCATATTTACTAATTAATGTACTCTTTATATTTTCTAGGTAAAAATGACATGTTAGGAGTGTATTACATGTTTTTGATTGAATTTATCTTTTGTTTGGATTATTATTTAATGTCAAATAATTGAATAGTGTCAAAATTGACACTATTGATATTTTATAAAATTAATATATTAATGAATTATTTCAAAATCATGAAATTATTTAAAAATTACAAAGTGAAAATTATATTGTCGAAAATTTTATAAAGTATCCATTTTTATACAAATGACATAACATATATATATATTTATATCCATTTAATATTTATAATTTTATTACCGTCAATAAAATTAAACAGACTAAATTGTGATAAATTAGAATGATAGGGTTTACAATTAATTCAACACAAGTATAAATTTTACTGTTTAAGAATATTTTGACCCATTGAACTCTCATCATTAAAATAAATAATTTATGGAGAATTATAAACCAAAGATGAATATATAATAAAATAAAATTTCAAGTCTTTCTAAAGGTTCCCTACCACTATCTTATAAAAGGGAACCTCTCCTTCCCTTTTTATCACACCTCCAAATCCATTTGGCTCAGCCAACCCCTGACCAAATATCCTCCAAAAATCCATAACATCATCTTAGAGGACACCATTTGGGGACAAATCTATCTTAATGAGTCCTTTTGTGCATTCCCAAAGGAGTTACCCAAAAGGGGTAATTCTTTTATAACATCTTTCATGATTATTTTCTTATTGCACTTACTATTATATTTTATCTCTCAAACTAAATTAACATATCCACTATATACACAATTTGAGATGTAATTATAATTATAGGAAAATCTTATACATCTTATTATCCATCCTACTGTAATCAATATCACCATGCATGCATATGTACGGCTTATCGTCTCTATGATGTGGTATAATTAATTCTTCAACAATAATAAAATTGGATGGGTAAAATTATGATTATAATGGATATAAAAGATGAATATAACATGATAATTATTATGTATAATTTATTTTCCATCCAATTACAAACCATTTAACCATTAAGTGGATGATATCACCGACCGTGCGTACATACAACCTACGATCTCCAAAATCAGATTAGATTAATTCTATTAACCAATCAGGAATGATTATAATGTATATATAGTAAATAAAAAAAATTCCCAATAATGCGACTAGATAGATATATATATATATATATTTCATTCACATGCTTCCATACAATTCAATTTGTAAATAGAAACAATGTTCATTCGTAAGTACGACCTAACATCTCCATGAATGGTGTATTAAATTTCATTTATCTATCAATTATAAATATTAATATACATAATCCATATGATATATGAATCATTTTTTGAAATCTTTATGTATTTAAATCATGATATATGTAATAATATCAAGAATAAAAAGTCAAAACATGTACGATAAAAAAACAATTATAAACCAAAACCTTCTGTTAACATTGAATTGACCAATGAACGGGTAATATAAAGTAATAGGAAAATCATATATGATATCATAAATATTAATATGGTTTTTTTAAAAGTAAATAATACGTTTAAACCAACTATACTAGATTTTCAGACAAAAACTAAAAAAATCAGTGCTAAGGTTAGGTATAATTGTTCAATCTCGTTATTATCCGAGATTGTTTAATCATAAGTATTTAATGGGGAATATTTATAATTCACATAATCATTTAAAAAACATATAATATTATTTAAATTATTATAAAACTTATAAAGTAAATTTTACCCATTGGTTAATATTTTTTAAATTTTATTGAAATAATCTTTCTGTCATTATCCATACGAGGTACTTTTTGACTTTTTTCAACAAGAGTACCAAAATAATGTTTTTTATATTATACGATTTGAATTGATTTTCCCATATTCATACTTACTTATTTAAATGAATATTCCTATATCCTATTTCATGTTTATTTTCAACTAAATTTCTTTCTTAGAAAATTTCATGGCATTTTGTGAATAGAAAATGTTTTGGATGAAGAAAGGATATTTTCTTTAAAAATTAAGCTCACGTGTTTTATCAAAATTATATTCAATCTAATAGAACATAGGGTTATTTTTATACAAATATTATTTGTTTTATTAATTTTTTTATATGATGGAATTATTTTTATGATGTACATTTATCTTATATAGACCATGTTACAATGGAATTATGTTAAGAAACCCATTGGTTTGTTCGATGGGATATGCTATGGTGAATGGTTTATGTTTTTCTAGAAAATGTAATAATGACTTCATTATGATGTGGGTGGGACCTATATATCCCTCCAATTAATTAGGTAAGGATTTATATTTCATTATATTGATCTGACTCAAAGAAAAAGTAAATACAATTTAGTAATACAAGGCCAGAATGACATGTAAATATAGTTTAGTAATACATGGATATAATGACATGTAAAACTAGTTCAATAATTCATTTTGACCATTATGATAGTCTTGGAAGAAATTATTTCCCTAAAATGGAAATATGTGCTTATTTATTTCCCACAATTCCATGTCTTATTCCAAGTTCATTATATCATGGTTAATGTTCCATTATGATTTATGCCATATGTACATCCATGATTTATTTCATGAATCATGATATTGATGTCTAAACATTGTGTTCATATTTTTTACATTATTATGTTTATGGTTTTTTTATGTTATCTATGTTTACATTTAATGATTATTTTATCTCTCCCTTTTTATTTTTTTTATTCTCCAAGATATAAATAATGATGTTATGTAGGAATACGAAAGGGGAATATCTTTATGGGAAATGATACGAATATTTCACCAAGTAAGAATCTTTTGTTCCAAGTTTCCAAATACACGAATATACTATGATCCGTGGGAGTATATTTGTGTATTGCATTAAGTATTTAGAAAATTAAATTTAATGTCTATATATGTCATGTTTGTGTTGTTATAGCTGGTATATGGGAAAATGTTTAGTTATCCATTGGAAACTAGGATACGAAAACATTCGTTAGATCTCTATATACATTTATAAGTATATATCTAGGGATTAACTAAGGATAAGTCATCTATAGGTTAAAATCATAGTGTTCTTTTGATAATAATTAATAACCTAGGTTTAAACCTAACATATTATAGATTGAAATATTATAAGTAATTTACCTTAATTTTGTGTTTTGAATATCAGATATGTATTTCTCACACATTTCTTTTTGGTCATATTCAATAGAAAATAATATATTGAATGTGGTTAACCAGGGAATGTTTTTGATGGGGAAATTATTGGAATAAGGAATATAAATTTCCTAAGTGGAAATATAAAGAACCATATTTTCCTTGTAATTTTATTTAAATTACATGGAATATTACGATTCCTTAAAAATTTACAGCGCATGATTTTGAGGCCCGGTATTCCCAGAATGAATTCCTGAACATTTTTTCAGGTACATTCAATAAATATGTCAGCGGGGTTTTCTATCTTTTGAACCGGTGCATGGAATTGAAATATGAGGGCACCATTGAGCTCATAGTGCTGGTATTCTCTTAAGGAGACCTCCACCTCGACCGCTGTAGGTCGAGGGTAGAAGTTTGTTTTCCACTTTTTTGAGGAGGAATTAAAAAATAACTAACAATTTTATTTTTCTTTTATACTTATTTGGGTTTATGGAAACGGGAACCACCCAATATAAAAACTCCCAAATTGAATTCAACGATGGTGACCACCCGACCCTTAAACTCCCCCATTAAATATAGGTAACTCTTGGACTAACTCCACTTTAATTTTTCAAAATCAGTTAATTAATTTATTATTCCAACTCCATATGTGCAAAAAAATTAAAATTGATAAACATTATTTGTTTGGATTGGCTCCTCATTTTTCTTGGGAGAAATCATTGGAGAAAGGGTGTCTTGGAGAGAGCTCTTGTAGAGACTCATCCTCCAATGAAGAATGTGCTCACCAGTGAAGAACGCGCACTCATACGCGGAGTGTATTCAACGACAAAAAACTGACGTCTGTCCTTCCCTCATCACTAACGTCAACAAAGCTTTAAGATAGGGGTTGGTTTTCAGTTGATCATTGTTAATTTTTTGATCACGTTGAATGAACTCCCTTGAATCGCTTGCTACCACTCTAAAGAAAAGGGTATGGGTGAAATGAACATGGGATGAACTCAACACAAAAATCATTGTGGTTCTTGGTGTGTTCTTCGTGATGGAGGAGGATGACAACCGACATTAGAGGGGCTCTGGAATGGCGGGAAACACCATGACCATCTGCGAAGATGGTGGCTGGGAAACCGCACTGGTAGAGAAGGGACACGGCATGTCGGCCGTGGCGGAGCAAGGGAAGCGGCCAGTCGATGCAGCCTGCACGATGGGGGTGGCGGCATGCCTCTGCGCCACTTGGTGAGAAATGGTCATTGCCTTGTGTCGTGGCAGAGAAGGGAGGGTGGCCGACCGAGCCGTCCGCCAGCGAAGTCAAGGTGTGCGACCGCACCATCAGAGAAAGTGGTCGTGGCCTGCCTAGCCACCACAGATGGAAGAAGGTGGCCGATGATTGGCTGGCCGTGGAGGGGTGGCGCATGACGTTCCAATAGGAGGAGAAAGGGGCCAGCCATTTTGGCCGGTGAAGCTATACAGAGCGGGACCTGTGGCGGGTCTCATGTGCTGTCTAGCATCCCAATGGCTTTAGCTGTATGATGATTGTTGGTGGGGGTCATGCCACTCACCCCTACCTACAGTCAGGCCGGGCCGCCAGATGTTGGTTGGGAAAGACCCAGCGGGCGAGGCCAGACCCAGTGCGTCCTGTCAGTCCGACCAGGTCGGACCGGACTCAGACCAGTTTCAACCCTATACGTTCTTTAGGCCATATATTGAGATATGAGAGTATGTTTGAAAAACCTTCTATGGTTCTAGAAACCTTGGGGTCAGAGTGTTCTTTAGTATACCCCACAATATATTTAGATAAAGTTGGAGTACATTCGGGTTGGATCGAGAAAGAATCCAACTGGGCCCTCAAGACTAAATGGCTAATAACATACAAACTAGTTGTCCGTATGATTCACAATATGTTGCATTGAGTCCCCTATGATGTGGTGCTTCTTTGGGGCACTTCTTCATGGGACATCGTGGAAGTTGGAGAATTGACTAGTGGCTTGAGGAGAAAACCCTCTCAGAGACATGTGAGATTAGTGTAGGAACCATATAGCTAGCAGTAACATTATAAAGGGATCCTTTGTGGGTATAATGATGTACTAGGATCCTATGTGGGTCTAATGTTATACCAGGATCCGGTGTGGGCTGATGATGTACTAGGATTTTGTGTGGGTCTACTAATGTACTAGGATCTTGTGTGGGTATAATGATGTAATAGGATCTAGTTTGGGATTGACGATGTACAAGGATCATGTGTAGGTCTAATGATGTGCATGTATCATGTGTGGGTATGATAATGTACTAGGATATTGTGTGGGTTTGATGATTTACTAGGATCATGTGTGGGTCTGATGAAGTTTTAGGATCCTACGTGGGTATGCCTCCTAATATAGTAAGGTGATTCAGTAGATACATCCAATCATCTCTACTATTGTACCTAAGTCATACATTTTTTAATTTGAGTCTTTACCATTTTGTTATTCTTCTGTGTGGTTTACCTCTGTGGTACTTACATTTGTGGTAATCTTCCCTTCGTGGAACTATTTTACTTTGGCTAAGGAGATGTGCCTTGTGCTTCCTAATGAATGAGATGGGTAATATTTGATAACATAGGTATTTGTTAGGCTTATACCTAAGAAGGGTTGTCACTAGTTTAAATATATTGTGGTTTACCCTTTTTGTATTTTGTGATACCTTGAGGTTATAGTGTTCTTTAATGAGTATCATTATATTCACCCATACCAGGGATTCCCCCACACCTTATTGGGTTTGGTACAGACGACGAACATCACTGATCGGAGCTGAGGGTACTAGGACTGGACAGTCACCGAAGGTAGACCATATGGCATGCTGGTACACAGAGGAGACAGGCAGATGTGGAGTGATGAGGAGGCGATCCGTACCTACCATTCAGGTAGGAACCTCATAGGATGACCCAGTTGTTGTCTTTCTCATTCTTCAATTGTATTGTATTTCCAGTTATACTTGTACCTTTACTATTGGTCTTGTATTCCGACCCCTCTTACTTTCAACACTCATTTTTCTATATAGTTTACTTGTGTTCATATCTTGTTGTGTGCTTGGTTGATTGGGATTATTGGATATAAAGGAAACGCCTTCCCGGTTTTAGGGGATACACCTTTGGGTGCTAGTCTCCATCCCCTGGCCTATGGAAGGCGAGCTTGGGGTAGTCCAGGCATGGGCCCCAAGGGATGGTTCATGATAGGAAATATCATGTAGATAATCATGATGATGGTATGAGTATTGGTCATATTTCCGAGGATAAAGATATTTTAAACGACATGTGAGCAGTGTGTAATTTTCATCTAGTATTTTTAACATTAATTCTAAGAATCTCGATGTTGAGAAACTTCAATACTTGATTCATATTTTAGGAAATACAATTATGATGGTTCTTGAGTAATGGTTTATGAGTAATGTTGGATGATTTAGGTGTATATTTTTCCGATTTCATGGATTATGTTATATGAATCATAAAATATATAACTAATTTCAGTATATGTGCTTAATTAAGGAATGTAATAATATATGGAATAGTCCTAAGTAGTCAAAAAAGTGATATAAGGGTAAGGTGATATACTTTTAGAAAAAATGATAAAGTTGAAGATAACCCTTTATATGTCTCTAATGATAAGATAATGATTCCTGGATAAAGATATGTTGGATTTGAATAAGTAAATTGGATTATGCTTGTTTTTTTAGGTATTATTATGAAGATTGTTTCAAGTGGGTTATGCAATCATGGATTAAGATTACAAATTTTCTTACTTTAGGATTATATCCAATAAATTTTTGAAAAAAGAAACATGCTTGTTTTCAATATATATATATGGTAATTTAAGTGATTCTAATGACTCAAGACAATGCATGATGAAGTAATTCAAATGACTGGAATGTGACCAACAGGATATATCTTATGATATATGAGAAAATAAATGAAGGTATTCACATTCTTGTTATATGACATTTTTTGTACTGGTTTTTTCTTGTAATATGATATTGGACAACAATATTTTTGATACGACTAAATATTGGAATGGATTAAGTTAGACATCTGATAGGATTGTTTAATGAATAAAAAAAATTAATATTTTCTCTAGAATTTTATTATAGTATAATATTAGAAAAAGGACAACCCATAGAATATACGACGACCCATCACATCAGACAAGGCTATGGGAATCGAACCCATAGCTGAAGTACGGTAGTCCTTTATTGCATTCCATTTGCCTACGGAAAGTCCTTTTTTAGTATAAATTAGTTTTCTTTTATTTAATTAGTATGATAAATGAAGTATAGGACAATTTTGGGAACAATATACACTAAATCTCACCATATATGGACTTATGTATATTTGAAAACTTATTCTAACATTTTTTTGATTTAGATAGATAGAATGACATGTCATTCTATTTGTGGATCATGTGATCTTCTTACACATTTGTAATGAAAAATTCAACTTCATTAATTTGAATAAGAAATAAAGTGGAAATTTTCCAAAGGAATGACTAGGGAAGAGATTGTACTAAAATCAAGCAAGTATTTCTTTTCATGTTCTATAAATTTTGGAAATGAATCTTTCAAACAAAAATTGTTGTCTTAGTACATTTTTTCGATGAATTATATGGTCCCTTAAATCATCATAGATTTATAGCTTTCTAGTTGTTAACATTCACTAAACCATTGTATCTATCACTATCCATCAGAACATTATAGTTATATTTTTCTTCTATTTGTTTTTTTATTTCCAACCCATTATGTACTATATTGAAAGCCAATGATGTGTTTTTTGTGTAACCATTATTTTTCTAACATTCCTTTTTTAAAATGATGTTTTAGTAATCCTTTTTATGATATGGGTTTCAAGGAAAGAAACATTCAATTAGTAAACCATATATAACCCAATGAATTTCAAGGGTGAAATTAATTTTATGGGGTGTATAATGTAATACCCCATGATTTTATGAGATAACTTATTTTTAATTTCTGTGATGTATTGTGTTGTATGCTACACCAATATAATCTTGTGTTGTATGTAACACCATATTAACATGAATTATATGCAACAAAATACTTGAATTTTGTAACTCACAATTTCATTTCTGTTTGATAGAATTTATTTCATGTAACACTAACTTGTCTTTCATTACACGCTAGATTGACCTTCCTCGATAGCTTGTGTTGTACGTAATACCACATTTCAATAAGATTGATATATTATTAAAATATTTTTATTTAATTGGATATAAAATAGCCATTATATTTATCATTAACCACATTGTGACTTTTATATAACATTAAAAATCATATTATTTATTTTCTAGAACAAGATATCAGAAAAAAAATCAATTTTTTGGATAAAAGAAGTATTTTTCAAAAAATGAAATTTTTTCGCCTCTTGATGGTTCACCCATTTTAAATATATTTTTTATCAAATTTATATAATATATTTTAAAAAACAAACTTCTTATTTAGAATAGGGACACCAAAATATAGTTCGGTTGAATGTTTGGTATTTTTTTTAATAAAATTCATATTTTTACGAAAAGTGAAAAATATTGCATTTTAATTCAAAACTGTCTTCACATCTAATTTATTTATATAGTAATATTATAAATTTATTAGTTTTTATTTATTAATTATATTTTTTATTATTTAATCCAATTTTTTCATCGTAAGTATTTTTACATTTATATTGGACATAATCACATGTCAATCTTATGATATGTTTTTACTTCTAAAAACCATCTTTTTTGGTTTTGACAAGAGTAATTAATTTTAAATTAATTTCAAACAATTATATGTTTTGAATTTTTAAAAATTGATTCCTTATTTATAATTAGATGGTCTAAATTTTGAAAATTGTTACCTTTAGTTTTTTGATATATTAAATATTTTTAATGGTAATTTTTATTTATGATATTTAATGGTAGATCAGGTAAATTTGGGTAACAAAAAATACGATGAAGATAATAAATTCACCCTAAAACATAACAATTTTATATGGGATGAATTAAAGTCATCCAAAATCACCTAGTGGTTTTAATAGATTTAATTAATGTTCTTTTTTCCATGATAGTTATGTAATTATAATTAAAAAAACAGAAGGTGACAACCTGTCACTGTTATATATCTTATAAGTATATGAATTTTCATATAGTGATAAACATGATAAATATTTTAATATAAATATTATAAAGAGATATATTGAAATTATATACATCATGAAAATTTATTAAATGTTTTAAAAGATTAAATAATTTCCATTAATGATGAATGAATAGTGATGTAGACATTATTTTATTGAATGAAATATCAAATAAATGGTTTAAAAATATTGAAATAAATAAAAAATTAAAAAATTAATTAAATCCAATATTTTTTAAGTGGCAAAGACATGTTGGGGGTGTATTAACTATTTTTTTAGAATTTATCTTCTCTGTGGAATTTATTTAAAGTCAAATAAATGAATTGTGTCAAAATTGACACTATCAGTATTTTATAAAATTTACATTTTAATAAATTATTTAAAAATACAATAATATTTAAAATTTAAATAAATATAAATTATATCGTTGAAAAGGACATAAATTATCCACCTATGTACAATTTAATATAAATTATTAAATATTTATAACCATTTAATATTTATATTTATATTACCCCAAAAATTTATATATATTAAATAAGGATAAATCAAATTGATAATGATTAAATTGAAATGAAAACATGTCTAAATTTTATTGGATGAGAATATTGCTTCTGTTAATCATATTATCTTGGAAACAAATTATTTTGGGAGCACTACAAACCTAAAATAAATTAATAATAAAATAATCATTCAATTCTTTCCAAAGGTGCCCATATACCCTCTTATAAAATGGAACCTGTACTTAACATTTTATTACAACACAAATTCTCTTCGGCTCGGAAAATACCTGCTAAAATATACTCCAAATATACCTCACTACATATTATAGGCCACAATTTTGGATGAAATATATTAAAAATATTCATTTTGTGCATACCAATTAGAGATAATAGAAAACAAGGTATTTTGTTTAACGCCACTTTCAAATTTATTTTCTTCTACAAGTCACTATTCTTAGGTTATTCTTATAATAATGTTAAATATCATGTATATTATACATGAAGATATGTTATTATAAAAATGGTACAACTTTATTCCTCATTTTATCTATCCTACAAATTAAAACATCACCAGGCGTGCATACATACAACTTATCGTCTCAATGTTGTGGTGTAATTTGTTATTAAAAAATACATAAATTGGAGGGGTATAATGATGAGAATAATGGATATAAATAATTAGTATTACATGATAATTATTATTAATATGAAATCCAATTCAATATAATTTTACCATTTTCTTAAATATATTTTCGGTCGTGCGTACGTACGACCTACAGTCTCCATGACGCGATGGGATTTATTCTCCATATTAACCCCTAAAGAATGATTATAATGTATGTATATTAAATAATAATAAAATATATGACATACTAATTCTACTGTATTTATGTGTGTATATATATATATATCATTTACTTGTTTCTATTCAATTCAATAAGGAAACAAATACAAAATTCATACATATGTACGACCTACTATCCCCATTAACGGTGTGTTCTATTTCATTTATCCACATATTATATATATACTGAATATATATATATATATATATATCATGTCTTACAATATATAATTTTTATATCATGATATATGCTATATGATTAAGAATAACAAGTTAAAACAGGTACGATAAATAAAACGATTATTACCCAAAACATTGCTTTAACAAGGAATTGACAAATAAATAGGTAATATAAAGTGGAATGTGAATCTTATATGATGTAATAAATATTATTATTTTTCTTTTACAAGGTAATAATATATTTGAACCCAATATACATTAGTCTCCGAGATAGAAGGAAGAAATGAGACCTATGTTATGGGATCATTTTTTAATATCATTATTATCCACGATTATTTATACAAAAGTATTCATTAGGGTATATTTACCATTAATATCGACATTTCCTAAATATATAAAATTATTTATATTATTCTACTATTTATTCAATTAAATTTTCCAATTAGTTAATTTTTATTAAATTTTATGGAAGGAATATTTTTTTCATTTTCTATACGTGGTACTTGTTGACTTTTCTAGAAAGAGTAAAAGAAGTTTTTTTTGCTTATACTGCATGAATAGATTTTTAACTCATTATAATGACTTATTTTAATTAAACTAACATTATATGATTTCATTTTTATTTTCAAATAATTTTATTTCCTTTAAAATTCCATAATATTTTTAGAATATAAATAATTTTTGAATAACAAAGGATATTTTCCTCAGGAATTATGCTCAAGTGTTTTATCAATATTATTTCCCATATAAGATGACTTAGGGTTATGTTTATATTTATAATAATAATTTTATTTTATTGTGTTTACGGTGAAATCATTTTTATGAAATCCATTAATCTAATATTGATTATTTTATGATAAAATTAAGTTTAAGAAACAATTTTTTTGTACCTTAGGTTTAGCTGTGGTGAATTGTTTATTTTTTTGTGGAACATGAAAGAATTATTTCACAATGAGAGGGTGAGACCTATATATCACTCCAATGAATTGGGTATAAATTTATATCTCATGAGATAGACATGAATTGGATGACATGTAAATATGGTTCAGTAATACTGGGTTGGAACAATGAGTAAATCTTGTTTAATATTACATGGTGGGAACGAAAATTAAATCTGGCCCAGTATTAGATTTTTTCCACTATGATGGTCTTGGAAGAAAAACAATTTCTATTATGACAATAATATTATGTGAAAATTAATTTTCCACAATTCCACATTTTATTCCAATGCTATTTTATCATGTTTAATTTTCCTCTATGATCTATGCCTTATATAGAACCAATATTAATTTAATAACTCAAGATTTTGATATTTAATCTTTATGTTTAATATTTTTCATTATTTTTATGGTATTTTTTTATATTCTCTATGTCTACCCTTTATGATAATTTCTATCACCCTTTTTTTTTCTTTTCAACAACATATAAATAATGGTTTTAGGTAGGAAAAAAAACGGGGTGATCTTTGTTGGATAAATTGAAGATATTATACTAAGTAAGTATATTATGTTCCATGTTTCGAAAGAAACTAATCTAATACAGTCTTTGGGCGTTTTTTGGTGTAATGTATTAATTATTCTATAAAATAATTGTAATTTTCATTTACATAAAACATGGGTTTTTAGAATATTGGTTAGTCATGAAATATTGTATATACAAGGTCTGGTTGAAACAAGACATAGTGCTCGGTGATGAAGGGTTAATAGGACATGGCATTTAATTACCTTGTGATGACTTGGTTGATCGATAAGAAACTGGTCACAAGTTTGGAGGTATCAAAATTACGCATTCATGTTTGGTAGTATGAATGTGTCGAATGGCTCGAGTATGCCATAAGGATATTGTGAAATTGTTTTAAAGCCTTCTTAGTATTTTTATGGTATGATAACTTTCTGTAAAATTAGTTTTAATAGAACTTCTATTCTTTTGGTTGCAACGGTTTTTGAAACATGTTTATGATTAGTTATACACTATTTTGGGAATTTTTTATATATAATATGCTTGGTATTAATGTTTCTAACTCTTATATACTAGAGAAATGTGTATGGAAGTCATTGGGGAAATCCAACTGAGTTTTATACTCCCCCTTCTTTGGAACTTTTATGATTTTTCTGAATCTATCTTCCAGGGTAGGGGAAATGGTAATGAATGACACATATTTAGCACCACCCCGTGATACTTAGATTATTTGGTGATATTTTCACATGGATATTGTAGAGAATAGAGTCTTGTGGGCTTCATGGAGTCTTCTGTTTTTTCCACTATTTACTTTTCTACTTGTTTGGTACTCTCCTATTCCAAACATTGGAGTGGTTATGATCTAAATAATGTAGGTGATTTGTCTTTCATTGTTCACACATCATAGAGTGAGCTATTTGTTTTTGTTGGTTTATTTAATGGTTTAATTCTCAAAGGGTAAAATTTCCCTCTCATTCATTATAAATCCATTGGATTTATTTATAGACATCGGTGTCTTTGGGATGTCTTTTTAGCCAAGTGATAACGCACTGTATTCTCAAGATAATGGGAATTAGTCAGTCATTACAATATATTTTATCTATCCAAAATTACTACTCAACCATTCACCTAGATGCATATTATAGAGAAATAGAAGTTGAATATACAGATATAAAAGAAGGTAAAGATTATTCTTTAGATATTATTTGACAATGATAGAATTATTTTGAATATAAAATCAGTACAGGTCCATTAAATATGTTATTTGAAAAATAGTTTTATTAATGACACTCAAAGATCATTATTTTCTATATATATATAAAAATAATTATATTGATTTAAATTTGAATTTTTATGGAACAACATATTATGGGAGACTATATAAAATAATTATTTATACTAATATTGATAAAAATTTATTTCTATGGGAATAAATTTATGGTTATGATTCATACACATACTATATATATTTAAAAAATATAACATTACCATGTATTTCATAATATGAATTCCCAATAATTGTAATGGATTCAATTCTATCTTGGTTACAGTTGACCCCTTTCTGATTTCAATGTACTCAATGGATATTCCTGATGATTTTTTGGCTATTTAACTTACCAATATTCACACAAATGATTTGGTATTACTATAGGTTGTATAAAATTACATTATTTTAGATTTTGATATGAGGATTATATCTATTTTTTGGGAATTCATTAATGCACATTGAATAATGAGATGAGATTTATTCTAGATTGTCATTAATGAATTCATAGTTAATATGAATGGATGATGCATACATTTAATGTGATATTTCAATCCTATTAAAAGGATTTAAAAAGGATATGGGATCAATAACTTCTTTTAGTAATGTTATCATATAAAATAGCATTAATTTTACTATTTAAAAGGGACTTTATCATCTTATATGTGGGAATATTAATATAACAAAGGCATTTTTAGACGAAGATTTATAGTATATGTTTTTTATACAATTATTTCTCATGATTTATTATAGAATTTATAAACCATTGAGTGACTCCTTAAAAATATAAAAAATTTAGATTAGTGATATATTAATAACTAATTGTGATGTTTTATGTATAATGTTTGAGATAAGGTATTAATTTGAATAACACTATAGACTATTATTTTATATTTATTTAAATTGGAAGCGATGACATATAAAAAATTTCAACTATGACATTTGTGATCATGTATGGATTATAACATTTAATTTTTTCACCTCAACCATACATCACCCAAGTGCAAGATATATTTTATGTAAAAATTTCTTGAATAATATTCACTTCACCCTGAACATGTAATGAACTCAAATATAGTACATGTAGAACAAGATATATCATATGACAAAAAACATGTTGAAATACTTTATCAAGAAGAGAATGTACTATGAAAAAGTCAATTGCTTATGTTAATGTTATTTGTAGGTATAATATTTCTGAGTAATATAATAATGAAAATGAATTTGTAATAACGTAGAATTACCCAAATTTATTTTCTCAATTTATGGAAAATTTAATATAGAAAATATTTTACAATGGGATTGAATTCCACCACCCCATGTTTTAATATGTAATTATCTTTAAATAAATATTTCAATAGATATAATAATAATCACGAAACCTTTGAAATAAATATGTTGTGTTTTATTTCATCACGTAAAAATATTATATTAAAAAATTAAATAAAATAATATATATCTAAATTAAATATAAATATTGCAATTACTAATGGAGAGAAAACATTATTAATTAAAACTAAAATAAAAAATAATATCTAATAATCATGATCATTTATAATGATAATACCACCAATGATAGATATATGAATAATACCACAACTTATAAATGTAATAAATACATTTTATATGATATTGGAGGGTGGGATAATATATTTTTATTATGTATGTGATGTTATATATAATAATTTAATATGAACATTACAAATATGATTTTAATACACATGGTTTTCCCCATTAGTTACATTAATGTAGTGTATTTTTTTTAAAAATTATAAATAATAACATTGATAGAAAATAAACAATTCGGGAAAAAAACTAATAATAATATTTTTACTAAATAAATATGTATTTTTATTCACTATATGTGATTATTATAATTATTAAGTAATTAATATTTATGATTATAAAAATATTTCTTTAAAAAAAATTATATATATTCATATAAATGACTAGTTATAACAGAAATAATAGTATGTGATTAATTTTATTTTAAAAAATTGATAATTTTTTAAAAAATTATTTTTATATCATAAGTAACTCTATCTTTAAAAATCGAACTAATCACTATAGGAGAATTATTTTTATATGATTTATTATATTTATATAATAAATTAAAATAACCTTCATCTTATGATTATTATTTGGTATGTAATAATATAAAATATATTTTTCTGTTATCTTTTTTATAAAAAATTATTCATTTTATATTATTTTATTTGATATTTTTTTATCCGTTTTAAAAAATTAAAAAAAAAAAATTTAATTTTATATTTTAAGTCGTGATATTAAAATAAAAATAAAATTTTCATTTCATTTTTACACATAAATACTTTTTACGAGGTTAAACGTGACTGATAACGGCAAATACTAAAATCTGATAAAATGATTA
The DNA here is from genome assembly GCA_963277665.1 of Viscum album. Classification (NCBI taxonomy): domain Eukaryota; kingdom Viridiplantae; phylum Streptophyta; class Magnoliopsida; order Santalales; family Viscaceae; genus Viscum; species Viscum album. The sequence continues at coordinate 1,460,060,988 of OY728135.1, read as the reverse complement.
AACTAATATGTAAATACCTAATATTTAATCATTTTAAATTAGTAATGAGATATAAAGAAGAATTATTTACATACCCTCATTATGTTTTGTTTATTTTTTCACTTATTTCAGAATTCCATTTTTAAATGATAATTATTTACATTAGAGAGTAGGTATTTGGGTAAATTACACTCAAAATCCACCTATAGGCTGATCCACCCTATACCATTACCTATTTTTATCCATTTTTTATATCTCCCATACCCAACCAAATTCATTTTATTAAATCAATAAAATTATTTAAGAAACATATACTCATAAGAATAAAAAAATCTCTAATATACAAGAGGCACTCTATGAGTATATTCTAGTCTTGAACATAAGTGTTATACTATCTTTAATCGTTCAAATTTATCATATTCATTCACCATTTCTTATATATATATGTTATAATTAAAAATAATTACAACTTAATCATTATTCTTTTGTAATTGTGAATATTTTATAATGAAATAACAAGTTCTTACTCAAACAGTTATTATAATGTATTCTTAATTTGGTAGGTCATACCATATACACGAATGATGGAATGGTATTTTTAAAAAATTAATAGATAATAGAACATGAATAAATTGAAGATATTATAATAATGTATCATTTAAAATATATTTCATATTTATTTTCTTATATTATATAATATATTTTCTAAAAAAATAAATATTTTTTTAATTCAATAATCTACACAATGGATATTTTTAGTGTTTTTTTAAATAATTAATATATATTACATAAAATAACTATGGGACAATAGAGATATATCAAAAAAATATAACAAAATAGTATGAAAATATTATAGGTGACGATCTATTGATCTATGATGATTGATTTGAATGTCAAAACTGAATATTGTGTGGAAAATAGAACAATTGACACCAAAAAAGTAATTTTAAAAATAAAAAATTATTTTTGGGTAATAAATTATTAAAAATTAATGGTAATAAATATAATATAAATTTGGAAAATTGTTTTAAAATTAAATTTTAAATTTACTGTAACTATGTTGGGGTTTTGATCATGTCCATCAAAATAAATTTACTCTTTCTCCAATTATTATTTATATATTTTATAAGTCGTCTTACCATTTCAACACCCTCGGGATCATTACCCAAATGAATGGATTCTTATATGTGTAGCTAAACTAATTTCATATATTTAGTCACAAATCATTCTACTCAATGTTTATATTATTTATTATATGTTATAAGTGTACTTATCAATAATTATATTATTTATTAAGGTTATGATTCACTATGATTTATGTTATTTACAATAAAATGAAATTAATCTCTCTTATAGTCATTCAAATGAGTCATTTTCTATTATAATTGATATTTTTAAAAAAGAGTGAATGTAACAATATTTGTACATTTGTAAAAAAATAGTTACCTATCAAAATTTTTATTAGGTTTATTTATAAACATTTGCATCAATTTTTTTTCATTTTATAATAACTTAATTTTTTCCCATTATTTTATATATTATGTTATTTGGGAGAATTTTTTTTAAATTTGAAATTTAATTTCATCTAATTTCATAAATTAAATGTATATATACATAATAATTTGTTTTCCATATATTTGAAAAGAAATTAATGAATATTATCCCCCACTAGGTAAATTCAATACTGATGTCTTCCGGCATATTTCTGTAGGTAGATTATGATTATGTATTGTGAAAATCACAAGCAAACCTATTTATTTTTAATGGAATAATTATTATATAAATGAATTATGAATGATTTGTAATCCATATAGAACCAAAATTTATGATCATTCATTATATATTTGGTGGGACCTGAATTATATTTCCTTGGATATTATTTTTTAAATATTTTTATCCCATGTAATGAATAGTAAGTGTCTAGGGAGTGAACCAAATCCACTATGGGACTCAGTCCACCAAGATTATGGGAATTTAGAGTGACCCCAATACTATATGAGACTCTTTAAGAATATAAATTATAGTTAAGGAAGTGATAGTATATATAATAAAGTGCAATTTTTCTATATTTATGTCACATATTCTTCTTCTATATTTCTATATTGTTCAATATTTATGGGATATGTTATAAGGGATCAAGATTGCTCGATTATGTTTTTAATGTCATTTATATTAGTTGGTATGATTAATCAAGAACATTATTCTATGATCCATGATTTATTATCTATTTAAAATTAATTATGATTTCATTATCATATATTTATATTCCTTGATTATTTTCTCATAACAATATGATTATCTTATTCTCTCTTTTTATGCTCTGTTTGTTTCTAGAATGTTCACCACTTACTGAGCATCTGAGTGCAACTTTTCATATCATCCCATTACCTATGTTATAATGAATGGTATTTTATATGATATTCCTTGAGGATAATATTGTGTTAAAAATATTTGGTGACATTATTAATATTATTTGTAAAATAACTTGGCTACATATCTGATCTCTAAAGACACTAAACATACATGTTATCGAGTATGATTTATTATGAGATTTAATAAATATTGATTTTATATTATATCATATTTTATTTAATTAACATAGCTTCATCTCACCATATTAATATTATTTGAGTATAAAAAAATATTATTTTCATTTCAATGGTGCATAATGAGGATTGGATACTAAAGATTCTAGATATTTGTTTTTTCTAGTTTTTTAGTTTTGGTACATTTATGTTATATAGTTTTATATGGATGATAAATAATAATCCTAGTCTATTGGATAACTTGTTTTTCCATCAATATTTCACCTATGTTTTCTGTCATTTGGTTGTTTTGGCAATTCATATAGTGGTCAGTGAGATTGGGGATGGTTGAAAATTTGTGATTCAATTGGTTAGTTCATTATGGTTTATCATTACTAGAGATGGGAAATATAGTTGGATATAATTCATTTTAGAAAAAGGAAAGGTTTTATAAATCTATATATTTCTTCGGGTGCCTTGGGTTCACTACATGGAATCCCAATATATAGATTCCATGTGTCGAATTCATGTTTTTTAGGAAGTACTTGTGTTATTTTATTGGATGACTAGTTCAGATGGGTGTTGGGTTATCCATTTTGGTAGATACATTTTCATTTTTGTTTCCTTTATATGATATTTTTATATACTTTTTAGACATGGGAGAATCTAGTTAAATTATATTTGTTAGTTTATTATTAATATTTTTTTCATTATGATTATGTTTTTGGAAATTCATTTTTTTATTATATTTATATTTGAGACTAAATAGAACATTATTAGCCACTTTGTTTTTCCATGGGTATATTATTCAAGAAATTCTTGTAGAATAATAATATAAATATTACAAATAATGAAGACTATTAGAAAACATTTTCTGTAAAACTCATACAAAAAATATAAAACTACTATAATTTGGTATTCCTAATATAATTTAAATACATATACTATTTATGGTTTCAATAATAATTTTTGTTTTAATTTTAGAGTATTAAAATAATACCAATACACTAATAAAAAAATATTAAAAAGGAAGATAAAAAACATGATAAAATATATTTTATTATAATTAAATTATATTTTTGAAATTTAATCTTTCGAATAATCAAAAATTAGAAATATTTATTATCAATTAATATAAGACTATATTTATCTTATGCATGATGCTTCTACTAGAAAATAAAGGGATATAAAATCTATTCAATGAGAAGATGTTCAAAAATAAATTAAAAACACAAATCTAGATATGAAAAAAATTTAAATTATCTAATGAATTGTATAAAATATGTGACATACTACAACATGTGTATGTGTAATGTAGTTGGTTTTTTAGATTACTTTTTTTGTGAAAAATATTACTCAAATATAATAAGGAATCTAATCATTTAAATCAAACTCCAAGGATATAAATGTTTCATTAATGGAATCCTATATAGAATAAAATTGGATGTTAGTCTGTAATAGTTTATCTTATACGATTTAATATATAATTATATTAAATTAATTTAGAAAATTAGTAGTAATGTATCGTTACCAATTAAAAAAAAACCTTTTAAAATATAGTCATTTGAATTGGATGAAATTATTGATATATGGATGAAATTTAAGAAAAATTATTCATGGAAGGATTCAATTATTTTCATGTATGTATATGACTATCATAATATAAATAGTGTCATTTATAAAATATATGATTACTTATTGAAGAGGAGGATATATATTATTGAATTAATTAATGTCCATAAAAAGGGAGATTATTTTTCCATGTGGGATATGTAATAACTTTTATATGTTGATGATGTGAAAAATTAATTTCACATGATATGAGGGAAGATAATTACATTTCCATTGACAGTTTGGTTAAAAAATTATAAAGGTATGTTAATACGTTCTCATTAGAATGTATTATATAGTAATTTCCAAATTTTGAAACTGATGGAAAGTTGGTTTTTAATACAATTTAAGAGAGTAAGATAATGAATTCTTTATTTACTGGGATGTATTTTAAAAAATAATAAAAATTATTTTATAATAATTCCAATATTTTTTTTACTATTTATCCAAATTAAATAAATTTATGTATATATATTATTTCCCTTATTGAATAATATACATGGATTAAATGAATTTACTTATACAAATCATAAATATTAGGAACTAAATAAATTTAAATTAATTCAATGAATTGTAAATAATGGAGTGACCTCAATTATAGATATTATAGATGAAAAATGGTATAGAATATAGATGTTCAATGTTTGAATAACATATTGATAATCCTGGTATTTTAAAAGATCATAATTTTCCATTAATCTTAAAAATTAATGGTGTTAGATAATGGTTGAACCTTTTAATTATTGATATAACATAAATGATTCTCAAGGAATGAGTAACATAATTTAATTAATGGAGGAAAACAATTAAAAAAGTTGATCTCATCAAAAAAATTCATTTATTTATAAAAATTATAAATTATCCTATTGATATATATTCTATTAATGTGATGAGTGTAACATATTGTTTTTGATGTTCACTCGTTATCTAGTTATTTTGAATAAAACATTTAATGTTTGAGTTTTGACCAGTTGATGGTATCTTCTTCAGATAACATCTAAATGAAATTGGTTATTATTTTTCCACAAATATCTTGGGAATATTTTTTATAGAGAAAACTTTAGGTCCATTGAACACTCATTCAATAATTTTTTATAACAAGGAATACATGAATATTTTAATAATGAAGGTGATACATTAATTTTAAAGTTAGATTTGTATTATGAATCAGTTGATGATTTATTTAATGATAATATAAATGTTTATGAACGAAAAAATACAATTCTAAATAAAAATAATACTATTTTTTATAATAATAATTGTTAATTAATATTAAGGAAAACAAATTTCTTCATACATGATTCATTTTTTTGAAAAAATGATATTTGAATAAAACTACTCATAGATCAATTTTTCGCAATATTTTTCAACGTGGTAATTAATGGATAAAATAAAAACTAGTTGTTTTGTTGTATTATTCGGGGTCGGATCAAACCTAGAAGGAAAATAATTTTTTTTTGCTTTGAAGATAAAATAAATTAAAAGTAATACTTTTTTTCTTATAGAAATAATTAAATCAACATGATATATGGGCTATTCGAATATCCTAAATTTATTTCATTTGTATTCATAAATAGAAAGAATTTATATTAATGGTACATTATCACTAGTTGAATATGTTGAAATGATCAAATATTTTTTCTATTTTATTTAAAATAAAATTCAATATATTTCAGATGGATGGGAAATTAGTGTTATTTAAAAATGTATACGATAAAGAGATTTATATTTAACAACCAAATGGATTTTTTCTTATTTATTATTACATATGTATTAAAATACTAAATAATTATTTTATAATTTTATAGATACCGAAAAGTTTGATATTAAAATTAAGAAATATGTTTTAAACAATGAACAAGTAATTGATTATAGTTGAAGGTTCTATTATTTTCTCCATGAAAGGAGAAATATGTAATTTAAAAAAGTTTAGATGTGGATAGTAATTGAAATATTAAGGAAACTTTTTTATAAAAAATATGAATAATAAAGATGGGATACCTAGTTGAGTCATAATGGGTACATAGTTTGATTAGTTGGAGTTATAAAATCCCTAGTATTTATAATAAGAAACTAGTGGACTTACAACAGCTTCTCGATGGGATATAAGGTTAAAATTACAACCTCACCACTTAACAGTTATATGGTTTTTTATTTTTTAATGTGGTAATGAAACACCATTTTAAATTAAAAATATTAACCTAATATAAGGGTTTCGTTAAGATTTTCCAGACAGAACTGTCTTATAGAGATCGCAAAAATGTTTTCCTTTTTCATAACTTATTTATGATGTTCCAACATTCTATTTTTATTTGAACCAGACCCCAATATATTGTAATACTATTCATTTGATTTATCTATGGTATTGAATCATTATTTCACATTAATTTATAATGAATTTAAATTCAACAACCTAAACAAATGATACTTTATATAGAGTATTCATAAATAACTAAAATGATGGTAGTTTATATTTATTTATATTTATGATTAGGGTTTAAGAATTTAAATTTTTTGTTACCCATAAAATCACACATATTATTTTTATGGTTATTATATAACTATAATGGGGTAGATTTATGTATTAATAAAAAATTATTTCCATTTAAAAATTGTTTTAGAATGTGGGTACACTTCCAAATAATATAAAATTTACAATTAATCTTTTCTGATATCTGTTATATTAATATTGAATGATTCTATAGTTATTTTATTGTAATAAATTTTTATTCATCTTATGTTTATATTCTTTCATAAGTAATATTAATTATGTGGGGAATTGGAATTCTCTATTAATACATTATACATGTTCCTAAGATAACAGAAATAGTATATTATTATATATATAAATATTTACATATATATTAAGATACATGTGTTTGAGTGTGGGTTTTTACCTCCAATAGAGGATGTTCAGTTTCTACCTCCTAAAATTTCATGAATGGATTGAATGAATTATATTTCCTCTTCATTGTGTATGGGTGAAAATAACACATTATGTAGATTGGTTTACTTCATCCAAATACCACTATGATAAATTATTTAATATGAAATTTAAATAAATTATTAAATTTATATGCTAATACATACGATTCATATTTTGATTGATGTTAATGGTTATGTGGTGAAATCCCACTATAATAGTCTGATATTTTAAAAGATGGACATCCTCTTAGATAAAGTGTACAACATGCAATACAAAAATTAAATGATATATGAAATAATATTACTTAAATATGATTATTATAAACTATAAATTAAATTAGTGGGTATGAATATGTTTAATCACTTTATGAAATATATATAAAGGTACTAATAAATAAAAATATACTGATTTATTATTATGAAATAAGAAATAAATTATTATACTACCATCTAATTATTTATAACATGTTTCATTGAAAATAATTTTTTGTTAATTCTTCCCAAAATAAAATATAATAGTTTTTTTGAAATATTTTATATTTTAATTTCAAAAATGATAAAAAAAATTCAAAAATTTATATTGAAATATCATTTTTTGGGAAATATTGGTATTCTTCGAAGAGATTGATTTTTAGTGAATAGTAAAAAATGAATTATGTTAAACTATAATTTTATTTTCATTATAAAGAAAAATAATGAAATGAAATTTATTAAAATTAATATATATATTAATAAATTATATATAGTTATATTAAATTTATTTTAATATTCATTATTCCATGTTTTGGTATTGTTAATGTTTTTTGACACACAGAATCTTATTTTCAAAATCAGTTTTCTATTGAGTTTTATGCATTTATATTAATATTAATTTTTAAAACATATAAAAATTGAACTCAAAAAAATTATTGACTATTTTTAAATATTGGGTATAAATTTGGAATAGAGTTTCTTTTTATTACTTTCATATTTTGAATAGTTACATTAGTGATGTTTATTTTCATAGTAAAGGGTAAATCGTTTAATTACGTTTAAAAAAATGATAATGAATGTCAAATTACCAAGATAATTGAATTAAAATTATTTTTAGATTATATATTATCCATAATCATGAAAAATTATAATATTTTTTTTCCATTTATATATTATTTTTTCCTTTATAATTTTAATAGAATAGATAGATAAAAATTCCACACTCATGATTTCTACCGAAATAATAATTGAATAATAGGTATAAGAAATGGATTTTTTTGTTATAAATATTATTTAGAATGTAAAAAATATATATTTTTTTAAATTTATTTTTTAAAAAAAAATTAATGTTAATTTTCTTAAATGATTATGAAACACTAACACAACCCTTTGGAAATCATTACCAAAATTAAAAAAATAAAATTTTAAACAATAAAAATAATATTACTTGAGATATTTTTGGTGGTAAATTTTTTTTAGATATAAATTAATTAGTTTATAGGTATGGATTAATTTTATTCTTTTTAAATTTCATTATTTTAGTTTCAAAAATCAAATGAAATTAATAGTTACAAAATGGACATTAATATTGTTTTGTGAAAAATAATGTTTTATAAAAAGAATTAAAATTTATTACAAAAAATATATCCCTATAATGTAATTCAATATGGTTCATGAAATAAACCACTACCAATATATGAACATTTTCTCATTTTATAGTAATTATATTAACTAATAAACTATAAGAAATATTGATTTGTTGTATTTGTCAATTAGGTTAATGAAGGGTTAATACAAAAGGGAAGGTTAAACATTTGATATGAATATGTAAAAATTTCATTTTATGAGAATATTTAGACTAATATCCGTAATATAATTAATTTATTACAATATTTCCACTTTTGGACAAAAATTCTTATTTATATTAATTTTATATTTTATGAAATTCCAAAAGTGCCACCTTATATAAAAGAGAACATAATTTTCTTATTTATTCACAATTTAAATACATTTTTTAATCCATTTCCTTAATAAGCCATGTTATTAAATTACACATCAAATCTTATAGTCCTTTTATCTAATATATAACCATCTTAGGAATTGATTTGGTGTAAACATTAACAGTTTATTCAAAGAAGAGGTATAATTGTTTATAGTGCATTTTTATTTTTTATTCTTCATCCTCCTTCAATTATTATTGAATAATGGTTCAATAAAAACATGAATATCATAAATATGTTGATATTTAATTATGTAAATGTTATAAACCACATACATCAGCAACATCCCTCAAATGAGAATGGAATCCATCATTCTTGTTTACAACTCACTACCACCTCACAGACCGATGTAATTTGTTCTCCATCACCACCTCTCACGTCTAGTTACAATGATGGATAATATATATATATATATATATATATATGATATTAATAAATCTTTTTAATCATAACTAGAATATAATATATATTTTAATTACATACCCTTCTATGCATTGGAAAATGATAATGTTGTTCATGCATATGTGTGGAGTACAACATCCAAGAAATGATGAAATACATTTTTTCACAACCACATCACATAGATAATATATATAAGTTTAATTAATTAAATAATATTATTTAAGGAAATTATTATAATATTTTAATATTTAAATAAAATTTACCTACTTATCATAATTATCATTGAAAATTATAAATGTTACTCATGCATAAGTATGACCTATCATCTCCAATGTTGCACCATTGTTCATATTTCAAAATGGAAAATCATTATAGGATTTAAAAATATAATTTATTTATGGAAATTATAATTTCTTCATTATTATTATTCTAGAGATGATTGAGAAAAGATACTTTTTACTACGGTCAATGTGATAATGTCTTTTTCGACCAAACATCCTTAAAACACATGATGTAGAATTAATTGATAATGTAATGAAATTACTCTTCATAATAAATGGAAAACTAGATTACAGATAAATAATTAAATGAATTATATAATTTTAATGATGATAATAATTATTATATTTTAATTATATCGATGTTACAATACAAACATGGATTTTTTAGACTCGAGGAAAATGATTTTGTATCAATTTTCCTTCATTATAGATCATTTAATTTTTATGCACATAATTTATTTTATAAGTTCATATTATTCACTAATTCATGTTATATCATAAAGAAGACATAATTCATGATATTTCATATTTCAAATATAATTATTTAATCTTAGTGGACTTTAATGTAAATTTTCTATGTTATAAATGGGGTTTTTACTCAATTTTCTTTTCATTAGGTTATAAAATTTTTCATTGACTTTGTTATTACATTATTTTTTTAATTATTATTTAATTTTTTTTTATGTATTTAATTTTTTTATTTATATTTATTAAACCAATTATATCCATTAATTATTTTTCAATTCAATGATATGATCTTTATAAGGGTTAATTATTTCAAATCCCCTTACCATAGAGCATATATTTATGATATGAACCAATAATATTTTATAAGGAGTATATAAATACTATTTGATGTGTTATATTAGTAATATCATCATTTTAATGATATTTAACTTTTCATTTGACATTTATGTTTTATAGGGTGTTGGATTTGAAAAGCATGATAACAAGAAAAGAATTTATTTTACAATCTCCTTTATTTTCTGAATTGGTTATGTTCAATGTTCATAAGGTGAAATTTAATATTATCAATTATCATATGTTTCTGACAAATTATGAATTTACTCTAGCACTTCAAGTACAAAACAGTAATCATTAATACTCATTGTTTGGGAAAAAATAATAGACTATGGTTAATATTTATTAATAGATGGAATTATAATTGGATGGTGCATATGATTACTTACAATGGTAATAGATATTAAAAAAATTTAATCATTTTATCTCTAATTATGATTAAATGATGGTATTCTTTGTTCCACATTTGTTTATGGTATTGGGGTTGTTGACATTTTAATGATCATTCACATTCTTGTGATCAATGATATCTACCAACCAACATCATTATTTTGAAATTATTTTTACCTTCCATGTCTATATTTACACATAACATTAGTGATGTCAATTTAGGTAACCTAGTTATGCGTTATTCTAGATATACTTGGTATTTAACAATCCTTATTTTTAATTGGAGTTCTGATTAACCCTTTTAATTATTTGGAATATCAAAACGGTATTTTTAGAAAAAAAATCCTATTAACATAGTAGATTATAATGATCTAACCATAAAACCATAAAAAATACTAAATTTTAGTCAATAGAATATATTTTTTAACAATGAGTACCATTTCATGATTATAATTTTATATTTTTATGATGTAATAGATAAATAACATTCCACATTCAAAAAAGGGGGATACAACCAAAATAATATCCTAATTTTTCAACATATAATAACTTAAAAATAAAAACTAATTTCGTTGAAAAATATTCATAAAAAAAATCATGATTTCTTTCAGTATCCTACTTATCCTTATTACTTATTATTCTTTTAAAATATAGGGATGAGCCCAAAAATCCCAATACGGTATATAAAGAGAGAAATCATTAGGATAGTGAAAGCAGAAAAACTATTAAAAACATTTCCATAAAAAACAATTAGCATGAATAGAAACTTCAAGATGTTTCCTTGGCATATATTTACCATATCACTCTTACATTCAAAATTAAAATGGAATAAAAATTTGTTCAACATCAAACTCTGATGTACCCAATGCATTGGAGAGCTATAATTGGGACCCCCATCACATATTAAGCTATCATGGTCTCAACTCGACATAAAATGTTTCTAGGGAACATATCACAAATAAAACCCTTGATAACCTATTTAAGACAATAAGACAAACACCTTCAATTATCATAATACCCTTTTTCTAATAAAACATATTTAAAATATTAACTCCATTAAAAAAATATTGAAATCGTATTATTCATAAAATGATATGAAAACCAATAATATAATGATTAAAGGGATAAAATTTCATGAAATCGTAAAATATTATCATGCCATATATAAATATAGGAAAATCTGTTTTGAATTTCATAAATGAGATTATTCAAATTATTTTAAATAGAATGTCGCTTAGGATGGGTTTTACATTATTTAAAAGTTTCCAAACTTCCCTTATAATTGTTTAAATAGAATAATTAATATATTTTTTACTCACCTAATGTTTATAATAACATTAAGTATTTTAATATAACATTTTCTGCACATTTATAATAATATTAATTATTTTCAATATTTCGGGTACATTATTTTCATGGTTGGAAAGGATAGTTTATTTATGTTCGTTATCACAAAAAATCCTAGACCAACCCTAATGTTATCTCTAGAGTCGGCTCGTGAAAATGCGATGAAGGGAATTACTGATCCCCAAGGGATTGAAACAAGTGTTGTGCATCAAAATGTGAAAGTTGGGAATGATTTGGACTATAAATAAAAGACATATAAATAAATATAAACTTAAAAATAATAAACAAACCATCTTTGTATGAAAAGAAATATAATTTGGTGGCTAAACAAACCTCTATGTTACCTCATTGATAACCACTAAGAATAAAAACATACTTGCTGCCATAGTGATCCAAAACTAGAATATGAAACTGAAATGTTAAAGTAGGTGTGACCAATGAGATGAACGATAGGAATTCCAAAGAACAACAAATCCATAGGCCCTAGACTTTAATAAGAAATAAAATCATGCTAGTATGAAAACAAAACATAATAAAATAATGTTTTTCATACTTTTTCATATTTAAGTCACAAGTTTATATTTTTTTGGAAGTTGTTTCTTTTCCACTACATTTTCAAAATAGTTTCTATGAATTTATTTTTGGGACCACTTTGTGTATACGGTTGTATTTATTGTCAATAGTTGTCAATGAATATCAAAATGAAAAAGATCAAGAAGTACTCCAATGAAATGGAGGAATGGAAAATCAGATGATTGTTGTACTGATCATAAGTTCAAAGAACATGTGTCAAAGGTGACGCATTGTTTACAACAGTGAATAATGGTGAGCCATAAACCATCTGCGGATAAAAAATAATACATGACGGTTGATGAAGACCATGCAATTCTTCATGATTGCATGAGAACCATGAAATAGTCTTCTTGAAGAATAAAATCATACAATTTTCATGAAGTAGAGGAATGACGGTTGAAGAAGAAGACATTGTGGAAGGGTTGGAATTCTGAGATGGCCATGCACTTCACATTGTCTCAAAATATGATGATGCTAAAAATGTTCTTTCAAATGATATATATCACAATAATGGAGTTTGTGATGAAAGAATAATATTTGTTGAAGAAGCCAAATCATAAAAAAAGCATTTATTTTTGAAGTGTTGTGATTGATGACAATGGAAACAATGACATACAACTTCGTTGACGAAGGGGCCATCATGGTGTCATGTTGAGTTCAAGGGACATGGTTAACGATCCATGTTTGATTCAAGAACATCAATAATGGAATGGATGATCTAGAGGCGGTACAAAAAGAACAGATACAAGGGGGCACCGTTTTCCAGTGTTTTCCAAATTTTTGGGCCTGAAAATCGACAAATGAAGAAAAGTGGTTTTTGGAAAAGGGACTTGCGTGCCGTGTATTTGAAGGAGATGAAATTTTCGCACCATATGTTTTTCAAGACCAAAACATCAATTTATAGAAAGAGGGATAAGGGTCACATAAGTAATGGGTTGGTCGCGCAAGTGACTTGCGCGTTGAGAGAGGACTCGCGTGCTAGTGCCTAGGAGGATCGAAAATTGCACTCCAGTTGTTTTTCAAGAACAGAACTTCAAAATATTGAAAATTAAAGAGGGTCACGCAAGTGTTGGTGTGGTTGAATAGGTGAGAAGCGCGGCAGAGATAAGGGCAGAGACTTGCGCTGCGAAACTTGGGCACCGAGGGGAGAATTGTGCATTGTCGCGTTGGGTGTCCAAATGCCTATAAATACAGGTTGACCTCTCCTCATTTATTAGGTAGTTAAACACATAGAAAAATCAGAGCTCTCGTCACACATGTGTGGAAGTCGCGCAAGTATTGTGTGGTCACACAGGTTGACTTGTGCACCAGTGTTTGAAGTTGCACGCCGATTGTTGGTTGTGCACCCAAGGAAGTTTGGGGGAGAAAGGAAGTGAGTCGCGCAGGTTAGAAGTTGAGGAAGGCATTGTCGCGTAGGTGGTTTGGTGATACTTGCACACCAGTTTGGACCTGCGCGCCGAAGACTTGCGCGCCGTATTGGGACCTGTGCGCCAGGCTTGGAAAAGAGCGCCAGGTGTTATTGGAGCTTGCCCATCTTTGTGGAGCTGCAAAAAAGCCAGAAGATTTCCCGATACCTTCGGTGCAATAGATGATGTATTCATTTACAAAGATGGAAGAACAATGAAAAATTTGGTTCTTTGAAGAGAAGTTGTTCCGCACACACATGACTGGTGTTTAACACCCTCATTGTTCTTTGTGAAGAGAAGAAGAATGGTTCATGAAACTAAACCCAGATCTTCACAGAAATAGGGGACTATTTCAAAACACTCAGGTGTCAGTATTGGGAATCAAAGTAAAAGAAGAAGAAGATAAAGTGCATTCAGTTATTGCACTAAAGAAGAAGATTGAATAAAAAAGATCATCAACTCAGTACTCTGATGCAAGCATTGTCTCGTGCTGAATAAGAGACAAAGACTTCAATGAAAATCTATTGATGAGACATTCACGATTATAAACTGAGTGTGACTTCACCAAGGGGAGTGAGGCAGGGGGAGTCAACGGGAGTGACCCAAGGGAAGCAGTGAGCTATCCCTGAACCATTGTAAAGGCAGTGATCCTAGGACAAAGTGACTGTACCCGATCCTTTGTAATCCACATCTAATGAAGATTAGTGGAATTTTGTATGACCGACGACTTGTTGGCATATGATTTATAGACGTATCCGTTAGTGGTGAACCAAGTAAAATTGATGTGTTATCTCTTTGCATGTGAATGTTTCAATACTGATCATACCCATCATACAGGTTTAACCAGTTCCTACCAATGTGTGAACAAGATCCTTGGTTTTAAAAGAAAAAGATGACACCCAGATTTTCCCCTCCACTATCAGGGTGTCCCGGGGTCCTACAAGTGGTATTAGTGGGAAAGGTTCATGTATGTTGGATAATATACAGTAATCATATTCAGAAGAGGATTTGAATTTCTTTCCTAAAGTCAACAATGAAGAGTAGTCTTGATAATGACTCAGTCATTTCTGAGAAAAATCCTACATCCAGCAAGACCATGACATATAGGAAAAATAAAGAGAATAAGCAGTTGAATAAGTCCCTGATATCCAAAGAAGATGAAATATTTGTCTCTCCATGACCTTCCAATAATGAAGAAATATCAGGCATGGAAAGTATCGAGCTGGTGGCTCGTGATTCTATCATAGGAATAGATGACACTTCTATCACATGTGATCAAGAGAAATTAATAAGATATCTGCGTGATATTCTTGAAGAAAGATTTGATCCTATTTTTAGAATATTTCAATGCATACAGGCTAAGGTCAATCGATTGAAAAGAGAAGCTGATAATTTAGAAAAGGGCTTGGAAGGAAAAATGCATGAATGTTTAAAGCTCACCAAATAGACAAAAGTCTTTAAAGAAAAAGAGGATGTCAATAAGACTCTAAAAGAAATGATCCATGCACTTGAAGCTGATCTGAAGAAGAATAATGAAGTCAATAGTTTTTGTCTGGAAGAAGCATCCAAGATATTCAAGGAACATGACTCTTTATTGCAAAACAACGTTAAGATGCATGAAGATGAAGTTGAAAGATTGAGGAAGACTTGTGAAGGGAAGATGACTATGATTGAAGATCAGAAGAACATACTCAATATTTAAAGTCAAAAATTTGAATCCCAACTGACAAATATTGAGAAGAAAAATATTGAGAATTCCCAAAAGAATAAAAAATAATCAGTTGTTGCTGGTACTCAATGCTCACTGGAGGATATTAAAGCTGAAATACCTTCAACATGTGACAAGAAGATTATGACAACTATTGATTATCAATATCATGAAACAATATCTATTTCAATTCAATGCATAATAGAGGATGCTAAATCCAAAAGATCTCCAACATGTGATAAGAAGATCGTCACTTCACTCATTGATCTATCACAAGAAATTGAGAGAGTAAAGGTACCATCCAAACCTTATTGTACTCATGTTTTTAAATACATTCCCACAATCAGTGCAGGATTGAAGAGAAATTATAAACAAGTATGGATGAGGAAAGGGGAGGAGAAGAAACCTACTATCATGGATGGGGTGGATATGAAGGAAAAATTGGAATATGGTTCCCCAGATAGTGAAAAACACATTGGGAAGAAGGACCAACAACCTAATTTAGAAGAAACAAAGAAGAAACGATTTGTGGGTCAATGTTGGTACAATAACAGATTTGGGCATTTTGCACAGTATTGATGGTACAATCCCATTAATGGAAAATCACAAAGAAAGAATGTAGAAAAGGGACAAAATACTAAGAAGAAGAAGTAACATCTGAAGGTCCACAAGCATTTGTTTACAACAAATAGATTTGGAATTCTTGATAACATCTGTGATGTATTCAACGAGAGTGGTCACAACGTAGGTACATTCCCATCTCTACATGCTTTCACTGTTGATAAGAAAAGAAGACCTCTGATGTCATTTAAGTATGAAGCAAGTACCTTGGGTAGAAATCAGAAGAATGGTGTGAACACAAATTTCCCTAAGAAGATATCAAGTACAGAAGATGAGAAGCCCCAGGATTTTAGATACATGAAATTGAAGGGTCATTCATCCAAAAGAAAAGGTATGTGGGATGAAACTCAGATGAACCCTTGTGGAAGATCCAAATCAGCTGCAACAGTTCCAAATGACTTATTGGTCATATGGAAAAATGATTTGGAAAGAATGAGGAAACATGAAAATGAACAAACCAGGGATAGTGGTAAAGGAAAAAAAACTTTAATGTGATGAAGACAAAGTGTAGGAGAGATTGCAAACCAAGAGAAACACACATGTCAAAGAAGTTGTGTGTGAGAGATGCAAGAAATATGGTGACATTGCAAAAGGTTTTTCTAACCTTAATACGAGAGCAAGAAGCAGTCCTCAAAAGGAGTAAGAATATATCATTCAAAATGGCTATTAATCATAACAATTCTCCACACAAAGAAGACTAGAATATGAAGATAGCCTTTCCACATCAACACATATCAGAACATATGTTCAAATGTGTACGCAGGAAGTCTGGAGTGAAGAAAGGAACTTGGTTGAGAAAAGAACCTCAACCATGCATCTCATGTTGATGAAGCAAAGAGGAACCACCTTATTCCCTTAATCTTTTTTGTATTGTATTTGTGCTAATAATGCAGGTAATTGAAGGTGAAGCTAACTCTCATGGAGAGAACCTGAGAATTATTAAATGATGTCAACTCTTGCTAGCCACACTGAAGAAGTTTCCAACCTTGGTATATTCTTCAATTGATATTCAATTATTAAGATGTTGAAGGATCACTATAGATGAAGATAATGAGGAGTGTTTCCCTTGAGGTGGAGAAAAATGAAGAAGCTTCCAAAATCACTGTTTCAATCAATATCAACTCCAGCTGGTATCAAATGTAGTTACTTTGAAAATTTCTTGAAGAACATGTCATTGGAGGAGGTATGTCATTTCTCAATCTCTCAACCTTGGTTACACTGATCATTCTATAAAGGGGAAGTAACTGAATTGAATAGTGACATAAGAATAATGGATGTGACCCAAGTCCACTTATCCTTCCAATTTCAATTCAATGTTTTTGATCTGTTTGTTGATGTGAGTGCAGGAGTTTTAGGTTGATGCTTCCCTATAACATTTTATTTCTTTATCCTGAAATGAATGTGGCAAACCCTTGAGTACATTATTCATGAGTTCTCATCTCATGTGTTATCATGATCTATGAATAATGGACATATTTGTTATCTAAATAAAATCCTCTTGTTTTCTACATCGAGCACTGTTCAAGTAGACTTAGAGTGAAATGATTAATGAAACATTTCTTATGTATAGATTGATACCCTCCCTACCATGAGAGTTGAATTTCATGTCAATAAAAAGGAGAGAAAGTGAAAAGAAAGTTTGAAAAGAAAAGTTGATTGAAGAGAAGATTCTCATTTTGACATTGACAAATTCATTTGAGATGATATGTAAGGTATTGACAACAAAATACAAAGGGGGAGATTATTGGGACCACTTTGTGTATACGGTTGTATTTTATTTCAATAGTTGTTAATGAAGATCAAAATAAAGGAAATCAAGAAGTAATCCAATGAAATGGAGGAATGGAAATTTAGATGATTGTTGTACTGATCATAAGTTCAAAGAACATGTGTCAAAGGTGACACATTGTTTACAACAGTGAAGAATGGTGTGACATAATCCATCTGCGGATGAAGAAGAATACATGACGGTTGATGAGGACTGTGTAATTATTCAAGATTGCATGAGATCCATGCAATAGACATTATGAAGAATAGAATCATACAATTTTCATGAAGTGGATGAATGATGGTTGAAGAAGAAGACAATGTGGAAGGGATTGGAATTCTGATATGGAAATGCACTTCACATTGTCTCAAAATATGATGATGCTAAAGATATTATTTCAAATGATATATATCATAATAGTAGAGTTTATGATGAAATTAGAATAGTTGTTGAAGAATCCAAATCACAGAAAAAAGCATTTATTTTTGAAGTGTTGTGATTGTTGACAACAGAAACAATGGCAGACAACTTTGTTGAGAAAGGGGCCTTCATGGTGGCATGTTGAGTTCGGGGTATATGGTTAAAAATCCATGCTTGATTAAAGAACATAGATAAAGGAATGGATGATCTAGAGGTGGTACAAAAATAATAGATACAAGGTGGCACCATTTTCCAGTGTTTTCCAAATTTTTGGGCCTGAAAATCGACAAATAAAGAAAAGTGGTTTTTGGAAAACGGACATGCGCGCCATGTATTTGAATGATTTGAAACATTCATGCCATATGTTTTTCAAGATCAGAACATCAATTTATGGAAAAGGGATAAGGGTCGTGCATGTATTGGGTTGGTCTCACAAGTGACTTGCGTGCCGAGAGAGGACTTGCGCACCGGTGCCTAGGAGGATCAGAACTTGCGTGCCAGTTGTTTGTCAAGAATATAACATCAAAATATTGAAAATGAAATAGGGTCGCGCAATTGTTGGTGTGGTTGCGCAGGTGAGAAGTGCGGCAGAGACAAGGGCAGAGACTTGCACGACAAAACTTGCACACCGAGGGGAGACTTTCCCGCCGTCGCGCAGGGTATCCAAATGCCTATAAATACGGGTCGAACCCTCCTCATTTCTTACAGATTTCAACACATAGAAAAATTAGAGCTCTCGTCGCACAGGTGTGGAAGTCACTCAAGTATTGTGTGGTCGCGCAAGTGGACTTGCGCACCAGGGTTTGAAGTTGTGCGCCGATTGTTGGTTGTGCGCCCAAGGCAGTTTGGGGGAGAATGGAAGTGAGTCTCCTAGGTTAGAAGTTGAGGAAGGCATTGTTGCATAGGTGGTTTGGTGATACTTGCATGCCAGTTTGGACCTGGGCATCGATGCCTTGTGCGCCGTATTTTGACCTGTGCGCCAGGCTTGGAAAAGATCACCATGTGTTGTTGGAGCTTGCCCGTCTTTGTTGAGCTGCACAAAAGTCAGAAGATTGCCCGATACCTTCGGTGCAACAGATGATGTATTCATTTACAAAGATGGAAGAACAATGAACAATTTGGTTCTTTGAAAAGAAGTGGTTATGCACACAAATGATTGGTGTTTAACACCCTCATTGTGCTTTTCGATGAGAAGAAAAACAGTCCGTGCAACTAAACTCAGATCTTCACAGAAGAGGGGATTATTTAAAAATACTCTGGTGTCAGTATTAGGAATCAGAGGAAGAGAAGAAGAAGATATATTGCATTCATTTATTTCACTAATGAAGAATATTGAATACAAAAGAGCATCAACTTGGTACTCTGATGGAAGCATTGTCTTATGCTGAACATGGGACAAAGTCTTCAATGAAAATATATTGAGGAGACCTTCACGTCTATATACTGATTGTGACTTCACCAAGGGAAGTGAGCCAGGGGGAGTCAATGAGAGTGACCCAAGGGAATTAGTGAGATATCCCTGAACTTTTGTAATGGCAGTGAGACTGGGACAGAGTGACTGTGCCTGAACCATTGTAATCCACATCTAGTGAAGATCAATGGAATTTGGTACAACCGGCGACTTGTCAGCGTATTCTTCTTGGATGTAGCCCTTAGTGGTGAACCAAGTAAAATTGTTGTGTCACATCATTTCATGTGAATTCTTCAACATTTATCATATCTGTCATACAGGTTTAACCAGTTCCTAAAACATGGGAACGAGATCCTTGGTTTTAAAAGAAAAAGTTTGCACCCTGATTCACCCCTCCCCTCTCGGGGTGTCCCGGGGTCCTACATTCATTAACATTCCAAATTAAAAGGAATATAGTTAATATGAAAAACAATGACTTTAAAAAGTTGAAAATAAGAATGAATAACTAAAAGTTATATAACTTCAAAAACACCATGTAATAATCATATATCATGGTCAATCCTTATAGGTAACAATAAAAAATGGTGCCCTAGGAACCACACACCTTAGTAAAAAATGTTTTAGAAACCACGACCACCAGTGTTCTCGTGCATGGTACAGTAGTAGAAAAATTCCATATAATCCTATGGTCTACAATAATCATAATAATTTAGTTATTTTTGAAATGGTTAATTCTACAAGAAGAAATTCGGAAGAACCACTTCTGAATTAACCACAATTTTTAGACCAACACACCATAATTAAAATACCAAGAACCCATTAAAATCATCATTCCATAAATTAGAGGTTATTAATCTTGAAATAAATTGAAAACCCTCACCATTGATGGTGGCAACATATTAAATTGAAGAGAAATTTCCCCACCTTCGACGGCAGTTGTCAGGACTCGCACCACTATGACCCGAAATACCATTTTTTGAATCATAAAACATTTTAATACTAAAATAAAGTCAATCCATCAACCCCTTGGTTTGGACATTCCTTGTAGGGTTTATGGGACACCATATTGCATCATGAAATTGGAATTAAGAGGGAGAGTGAACCATACCTTATCGATTTAGTGAAAAATCATGACGAAATTTGGGAAAGAGTATGACCAGAGAGGGAGACATGGAAAAGGTGTCTCACACTACAGGGAGGTTATACATGGGGGAGAAGGGTGCCAATCGTGGTTGTGGCCGCCAGAGGAGGGGTCTTTAGGGTTGTAGTCGACAAGAATAAGAGGCTAGTGGGGTCATAGGCGCTGGAGAGGGAGTGGTCCAGCAAAGGTGGGGAGAAGTATAGGGAAGGTGGGGGAGGAGAGGGTCATGTGAGTGTGATGGGGGAAGAAGGGATGTGGAAAAAAACATAAACCCTAAAAAATACTAAAACTTATAGTAATAGTAACAAATATTTATTAATAATATACACAATAATAATGAAAATAATATTATTAATAACAATAAAATGATAACTATCAAAACATTCATTTTAATTTTTATTTTTTCATTTTTATTATTTTATCTTATTATGATTTTTTATTAATTTAGTTTTATTTATTTAAAACACCAATAAGGATGAATAGTTACAAGGGCGAAGCCATAAAGTTTTCGAACAATGCTCTACTCATGAACCAAATTATTCCAAGCATAAAAAAAACTATTTTTTAATAAAATATCAAAATTTAAATCTAGATTCTACACGAACCCCATAATGGACACCCAATGAAATAAAAAATAAAAAAAATTAAAAATTAAAAATTTTAATCGATGAAACTATTACATGTATTAATTAAATAACAAACCAGTTGTGATAGAAAATATATATAATTTTTATTTTGAAAAAAAAATTACATGTGAATTTAAAATATATGTGATTTATGTAAAAGTGAAACAAAAAATCATCATTCATGAAAAAATTCAATTGACAGACCACAAACGATGATTTAATTATTTGAGAATAAAAGGGGAAGATGAGACATTTTATGATGTATATACTATAAACCCAACAACATCATATTATATATGTCATAAATTATTTATAATGAATCATTGGGTAATATGTGAGGATAATATATAAGATAGAAATAAATTTTAATAAGAATAATGTAATTTATCTCTTGAAAAAATATCCTTGATAACATTATAGAGGATTCAAGATGTATTATTTTTAATTGAACAGATGGAAAATAATTTTTTAAGTGATTATAAGGAGGTAGTTTTTTATATTTTTCAAAAAAATAAAGATTAATGTTTTCAAATCTTTAATGGAAGGGTCCCCCTTTTAAAACTAAGGTAAGGAGTAACTTAGGAATTATTCTAATTATCAAAATATAATAAAAATATTATAGAGTTTACAACTTAAAAAAAGGCCCAAAAACTAAATGGGATAACATTTTTGACACAATATTTTCCCATTTGTCCTTATAATATTTTTTATGTTTTTTAAAATAATTTAATACAATATTTTATAATGAAAATTAGTTTTTTTAATTAAATATTACACAAAATTATGCATTTCTACACATCAAAACAATGTTTGAAATTTGGGTGATATTTTATATTATAGTATACAATTAACAAATTGATTTTGAAAAAACATAAATTGGATAAAAAACAAATTAAATTTTTTTAATATCATTAATTTCATTTTTTTCGTTAATTGAATAATTGTTATATAATTATTTTACACTCCATTAGGGTGATTATTTATTATATGAAATTTAAATATACAATAAAATAAAAAATTAATTTTATAATCTCAGAAAAAATTCTGATAAATACTTTCGGAAATCCATAAAGTGAATTGTTATTCAGACTATTATTTATAACATCAAAACCATGAATTACTTTTGAATAAAATATCCTGAAGATTATAATGTGATTTAGTGGCTCCATAATGTCCAAAATTTAACTCAAAATGAGATAATGATCAATAATTTCATATTAAAAAATAATTATCCCAAATATTGTTTCTTTAATATTTCATCATAATTTTGTTAAAAAAGTTTATTTATTTTTCTTATTATTTCACAAGTGTTTTATCAATGTTGCATAAGCATTAATGTTAATTATTTTTTAAAGAAAGTTTAAAAATAAATTTCAATCACAAAAATAAATAAATTAGTTTAAATAAATTCTATATATTTTAGTTATGTATAATTTCTGATATTCATGTCAAGAAAACTTCTTAAATTTTGTATATTTTATTTTAATTCCCTGGAAATTTATTTCACAGAAATATTGATAATATTAATGTTATTTTACTAAAAAACATTAATTAAAATTAAAGTACATAAATAACAAATTATAATTAATAAAAAAAATTAATTATTTTTATCACTCAATTATTGTTTATAAATAACAAAATATGGAAATGTCAATGCTGGGACGACACTAATCAACATTAACAATAATTTTTATAATTATCTTTAGTAGATGTAATTTCAATGATCTAAATTAGTTTTACAAAAAATTACTCTTATTATATGATTATTTAATTATTACATAAATTTAATAAATTCTATATCATAATTATTTCTCCATGATGTCACAACAAAATTATATATTTAAAGAAACATAATTTTTTAATATTAAAAAAAATTAAACTTTTTAGAAAATTCAAAAAAAGTCAAACCATTAAAATTTAAATATTATGAATTATAAAAAGGAAGTTATATTTTTAAAATTAAAATTATATAATTTAAAAATTAATGTTCTAAATAAATAAACCTATAATAATTTTTTTTATTTTAATTATTACTATATAATTATAAAATTCTAATAAAAAACAATTTTGTAAATACCTGGGTTGTTATAGTGATCAGGTTAAAATTAAGAGGATACAATGATTTAGGGGCAGGGATGTAATTCCCAAATATTTTTAATGATTGACACTATGTTCGATAATATGTATGACATGCGACACCCAACTTAAAACAAATAATGGATTATTTTTAATTAAGTGTGACCTTTGTATGTTATCCATATAATTTTTGGGATTTAATAAGATCAAACTCATTATGAATATATATATATATTTACTATTAAATAAATATATACTGATTATTTCTTTGAAAATAAGCACTTTATTTTTAATAAAACCATTATATTAATAAAAACACGTTTTCATTAAAAATTGTATATTACAGTTTATGAAAATAAAAATAATTAGTAATTTTAAATTTTATAGTTTTATTTTATAAAACTGATATAACATTCATAATTATCATATCAATGTTATATTTTGGTGAAACATAAGTAATTTAATAAAAATATTTATTTTTCTGTGAGTAGTGAAAAATATCTACTTTTGTAAAATAGTAGTTTAATTTTCATTAAAATGTATTACTATTTATTCAATTTTAACTCAAAGTAACATAAATATTAAATAATTATATATAATAAAACTAATGTCATTTTAATTATCATTGTACTTTATTTTTGTATAATTATATTTTTGGGGGAAAAACAGATTTTCTTTAAAAACAATTTTCATTTAGTTTTATACATATATGGTAAATGTAATTTCCGAATCATAATGAAAGTAAATCATGAAAAATAAATTCCATATTTGGAATCCATGAGTCTATATTTGGTAAATAGAAATCATTAATCTTTGTACATTATGTTTAATAACCTTAGTTATAATAGTTATCATAGTAAAGGGTAAATCAACTAAGTATAGTTAAAAATGTGATGATATTGAAACAAAATTGACCTTAATAGTTGACTTAATTTTATTATATGATTATATATCATACATAATCATAATTTTTTTTAATATATTTGAATTTTTTATTTATTTCAGATTGTTACCTTTATTATATTTATGTGAATATAAGGAAAAAATATATCACGATCATCCTTTTTAAATCTATAATATTATTGACATATGGATAATCAGAGGATATGTTCTGTTAAAAAAATATTTTAAAATATAATTAATTTTTTTATTTTAATTTATTTTTAATATTTAGTGAGGATATAACTTACACAAATCCTTATCGACCGCTTAAGTAGTTCTTATTCTAGTAGCACAAATATCAATAAAAACATATTAAATACACTTGAAATGAAATTATTTGATTCATTTTTTATTTAAAAAGATACATTACAGAATATTTTAAATTCTATAGGTTTCATAAAATTTATTTGAATTCAATTATTTTGTTTTAGTTTTAAAATTTAAATTAAATGAATAGTTCCTATATTGACATTAATGTTATTTTATGTTAAATAATTTTTTATTATATGATTTAAACAAATAAAAAATATTATCTTTATAAAATGTAACGCCCCGACCCCAGTTGCCCAGAGTCGGTGCATTACTTCGTAACATTGGCATGATCACAAGAAAGATCAAATCTCGAAAGACCGATTAGTTTAGTAGCCTTGGAAACACTAGATATAAACATAAAGTTTTACATTACATTTCAAAGTGAAAAGCTACTACAACAACAAAGTCTTCATATCCACACTATTAACCCCTCATAATATCCCTGCAAGTCAATCATAATTTAATTCTTCACTACCTGGGAAAAATAAAACATAGAAAAGGGGTGAGCTCAAATGCCCAGTAAGGATAACAATATAGCGGAACATTCAAAATAAGCGTAAACATTTAAGGCAATGAATTACTAAAACAAAAGCCTTTTAAACTTGAACTTCAACATAGTATGGCAAAAGTAAAATGAAATAATGCCATTTACTTATTCACATGGATATTCTACTAATCGAATAATCACATGCAAAAATCAATAACCACTTTCATAATGTTGGAATGCATAATGCCAGACTATCATAACCACATAGCCAAGGCCTCGTGCCAAGACTACAAATAAGATTTTGTCAAGGCCTTGTGCCAAGACACTAGTTTGTCTAATGAGACCTACCGATGCATCGAGGAGCTATAGCGGGCTCCACCCGTCACTTATTAAGTCCAATGCATTCCCATATGAAAAGTTTTAAACATAACATAAACATTCGTATTAAAACTAGTATACGAAATGTCAATAATTTCACCATAAACTATGAATGGTATAAAAATAGAACATCCATAGTCAAACATATCACAAAACCTTCAATACAATATAGAAGTTTTGTATCATAATAAATCAACTTCAAATAATCTTAAAATCCATCAAAGGATGTTGACGTAGATGAAATCAAAATTCTTTTTAAAGAAATATCTCCTTTTATTTTGAAATCATTTAAGATCCATATAAAATAAAACATTTTCTTTGAAAATATTCTTATAAGCTTGTAAGGAAAGCTTTGAAGATTTTATAACGGCGTAAAATAACCGCACCCGCCGTATAAGTTAAAAAAACATTCTTACCTCAATTCTGTCGAAAAGGTTAAAAAGGACCTTGTTTTGAAAACGACGGAAAGATTACTTTATAAACCTCTTATAAAAAGTCAAACAAGGGTATAAATGACTTTAACCCATATTATTGTAAATAGTAAAAATGTTTTGAAAAACATTTTTAAGAAACATGGATGTGGATGATAAAGAGATCCCAGTAGATTATTACGTATAAACAACCTCGGATAATGAAGAGATTGTGAAATAACCCTTACCTTGTACTTTTCCTTTGTTGGGGTAGGTTAACCTCCTGTATAATGGTGAAATAATTGTTATTAAATTATACAAGAATCATATACATTAATATGATATCATATATGATCTTTTAACATTGCTTTATTAATAATATCTTAGTATTATCGTCGTTTCGGGTGATAATCGATTCGTTCTTCTTAAATGTTTGGTTACGTAAGACATGTTTTTAATGGATAGATTATATCTTATTCATAATCAGAATGATATTAACATTATTTTTAACCCTAAAATGAGAATAATACTTGAATGGATATGATGGAGAATGAATCTTATCGCGTTCGTGGAGACGGTAGTCCGTACGTACGCACGAACGCTACTTCCATTTGATTTTCATTTTAAAAGAATCAAATCCAAATGATACATAGGTATATTACTATTCCAGTATAATATAATATTTTATATATGTTACTTAAGTTCATTAACACCATCCTTTATACGTTCCATGTGTGGTATGAACGAGTCATATCATTTTAAGGGGGCGGTAGTCCGCACTTCCTCAAATGAAATTATCGTATGTATATACAACATGAAACGAATAATGGTATGAAATAAAATGGAATTACAGAAGCTTATATATAAAATATATATCATTAATATCATATTTAATTACAGTGCCATCATAATGGCCACCATGAGAGGTGGTAAGATGTATTTGAACAATCATCGTTTCGTGAGGCGTTAGTTTGCCATCCACAGAAACATTATGTTCATCATCCATTAGATGGAGTTGTGTGTATGTGTAGTTTGAATCCTTCTTATAACAACATCCTAGTATATTGTGGATACTGGTGTTGTTACAAAAGAAAGGAAATAAAAAGAGTTTTGGGGTTGGAGAAGCAAAATAAATGAAAATAATTTAAGAGAAATCGTTACCTTTAATCTAGGTAACTCACTTTGGTTGGAACCAAAGGACTTCTTGAAATGCTTTCTGCCTAAGGGGAAACTTCAAGGAGGAGGATAGGGATGTGGGGAGCCTAGTTGGGCAGAGTTTGGACGAGCCAAGTGGCTTGAGAGGTGTGAAGAAATGAGAAGGAGGAGTGCCCTTTTATAAGAGGGGTGAGGGGCACCTTTGGAAAAGCTAGAAATATTAATTTATAATAAATTCATATTCTGTTTCTAAAGGCTCCAAAGTTTACTATTCAAAGTATGAGGTGGGGATAGGTCGAAAACAACTCATCCAATAGAATTTAGACAGGTTTGGGTACTTATATTAACCTTATCTTTAAGTATTAACTCTAAGTTAATTAGTTTCACTTTTACAATGTCTCTTTGTATTTTTATATAATATGGTTAATAAACTTACTATATACATCCAAGTGACCCCCAAGTGGTCCATTAATGATTAACCTATCATAATATAAGTCTCTTGGCCGAACCTTAGATTTTTAGGAATTTAATATCAATTAATAATATAATATTTGTTTTAAAAACTCTTTTATGTCAATTTTGACACTATTCAATAGTTGATTTTTGTGAAACTCATAACAGATTGATTACTTCGAAAAAAGTCAATTAAATCAATCCTATTATATCATATTATCCTAGAAAATTATTTTAATTCATTAAAAGTTTCATATTATATTTATTTGGGTATTTATAAAATCAATTATTTTAATTTTTCACTATTATAGTAATTACTGCATCATCATTGTGTCATAAATAAAATAAATTATATAATGTCTAAAAATTATAAATAAACTATAATTATGTAGGAAATACTTTTAACTTTCTAATGAATATTTATAATCGAAAATCCAACATGTATAACCCTATGTAAAAATTGTTCTTTTAAAAGATGTAAGCTTATGCCATTTTTATTTTTATTTTAACTTTATTAATATAATGTGTCCCTACCACATACAAGTGGCTCCAAGGGGTCCCCAAATTGACCCAAGGATGCTCATGGTCGGGTATGTGTCCACCAATAAGGTTAAGACACGTTTTAGGGTAATTTAATATTATTATAATATTATTTGTTTAACCCTTATTTACCGGATTTACCCTTAACCATGGCAAATAAAATATTTAACGCAGTAATTATTCAAAATGTCTAAAAATAAAAGTTACCTATTTACACAATTTAAACATCCTGATTCCAAATATGGAATCCATTTTTCTAAATTCAAAACACAGAAGTGGCAGAAATTAATTTAAAATTAATTCCCGCTGTCAAAACAAAAAGCGTGTTTTTAAGAGATAATAACTATCAAAAGATTGACACTTGTTTATGTCCGGTTTAATTGTAAAATTATGTCCAATGACCAACTTTATATTAAATAGTAAAAATATATTCTAAATATACTTTAAAACCACTCAAATTCATAATTTATCACTATTAATTATTTTGATTAAAAAAGTTGTTTTTAATTAAAATTTAGTAATTTTCACTATTAATCAAAATATGAAAGTTATCCGAAAAGTACCAAAATTTCACCTTATGCTAAATTTGATATTCCGAATCCAAAAATGAAGTCCATTTTAAAATATAAAATATATATAACTTCAAAAAGTAGGTATTACTATTCATAACAACTAGTTCGATTGGTTACGGTGTGTTAGAACTCGAAGTTGCGTACAACACACGCTACTGTTTTATTCAAAGGAAAGCATACCGTGGACGCTTGGGATGTTTCATTTTAAATTTTTTGATGTCTCCATTTATTCAAAAAGTTTAAAATATTGTATTTAAAAAGGTTTCACTATGAGAAGTTGATAAAAGTGAAATACTGAAAATAAATTTGTTCTTGCATTATGACTAAGAAACTCATAATAGGGATTCTAAAATTATAAGGATTATATAAAGTTCAAAATGTAGTTAATACTATTCATGACCTCTTTTAATGGTGTGATTGAACTCGGTGTTGCGTGTAGTGCAAGTTATTGAATTATTTTTAAGAAATAACACACTCTGAAATCCCGGGGTGTTACATTCTCCCCTCCTTCAATAAATTGCGTCCTCGCAATTTGAAATTGTTCTTCGAAGATAAAAGGATGAAAGTAGAAAATATATTTGTGGGAAAACCCACATTGGAAATTGGGTTACTAAAATGTAGTCTTAATATGAGGAAAAGAGAAATTAAAGGGTCACCACCAAATTATGATCTCGATTAGGAGAACATTGGTGGAAATTAGAGACATATAATTGGAGGAAAAACGTAAATATTTATAGGTGGTGATTGAGGTCGTCAATCACAAACAAGTGTAAAATTGAGGTCCTTAAATTCATCAATCTATGATGATTTGAAATACCATCGGTTCAACAAAACATAGGGTATTAGGATAACACATTTTTGACGTTTCAAAATATCTTAGTTGAAATCCCACATCGAAAAATGAATTAATGAGGCCTCTATTTAAAATAAAGAGTGGAAAGTATAAAGATTACCAAAAATAACACATACTAGGGTTCCATGTAAGAAAATATGGATCTGGAAGAGAAATCTAACCATCAATTTTATGATGGAGAGTGGTAGAGAACATGGCTATGAAAAGGCCAATAATCCCAAAGCCATAAATTAGTGATGATTTAAGGTACCATCTAGGACAACATTTTTGTTCTAAGTTCCTTTTCTTAATGTTGAGGAATTTATTTATGAGATTGGATAAGATCATAAGGATATATACTTACATTATAATTAGAGTTTTATCCATTAATAAATTTCTACCACAAACTCATCTTTCACTCTAAAAGATAATAGAACGTAAAAAAAAATTCTATTTATACTATTCGTACAGGGTTCCAAAATAAATGAATTTATAATTCATCTACTAGATCTTTTAAAAAAACTACATTATTTAATCGAGGACATATCTTGGGCCAGTGGTAGGTGATACACCCTTGTCTCCCTTCGGTTGCGGGTTCAAGTCTCGCAGCCTTGCCGGACGCAACAGGTTGCTGCTCGACCTCCGGGTTGTCCTTTTATGGCAATCCAAAATAATCCAAATAAGAACTATCCAAAATAATTCTATCCAAACTAACAGTCCAACATTTATAAGGAAGGTAAACATAATATAGATCCTTTTTACCCCGTAATAGCATATAAATACCTTCATCATGTATTATCATATTCCTTATTGATTACATTCATGATCCCTTATTCCATATAGAATGCTGGATATACTTCATTAATCCAAAAATGTTTAAAACCCCAACAATGATGGAATATACAAATCATTAATCAGTTCCAAGGTAGTCAAGAATATCCAATATAATTTATCCAAAACAATCACATATTATTCCAAAATCACTACCTCAGTATCAGAACTATATTATGATTTATCATTCTCTCAACCATATATTTTCCAAAAATTTATCCTGCTATTGAGTCACTTTTCTTTGTTCCACATAATCTCAAGTCCTTAATGAAATAGTACTGCAGTACAATCCTTATATACTCCATAATTATTATAACAAGTACATTGTTGATACAACAATCAATTGACATAATCAACATAAGAACTCTAATCATTCCTCTTCATCTGTGGTAGTATCATAACTTGGTTATTATCCAATAACATCATTTGTGGCATAGTCTGATGACTGGGACATAGGTTCGCGTAGTGTCCAAACTCCTTGCAAATGAATCATTTTACATTTAAAACCATTTTCTTACCCTTGCAGTCACATACTTTGTGCCCTTTTCCTCCACACTTATAACAAACTCCCATTCCTTTCAGGAATGTTCCAGGGTGTTTCTTTCCACAGTTACCACATATGGGAAAATTCTTCTTTTCCCTCTTCCCTTTATCCATCTTTCTCTCTTCTATCCTTTTCTTCTCTTGCTTCCCTTCAAAGCCATAGGGCTCAGTAATCTCTTTACTTATCTTATCAATACATGATATTATTTCTTCATATGACGATAATACATGGGAGACTATTTCTCTTATAAATTCTAGCTTAAGACCATGAAAGATATGATCCTTCGTTCTCTTTGGATCATGTGCATTTCCGGAGTTCTCATTCCTTCTACTGGGCGCCATTTCTATACCATGGCATAAACTAGATCAGTTTATGAATCAAAACACATAATCCCATACTTATAAAACACTTAACATAAATTGAACTATTTATGGATAAAATCCATAATCATAAGAATGTTTTCTTTGAGGATGTATATACTCATAATCCCTTCATAATGATTTGTAAAGAAAATGAGAGTTATCCTAAGCATATCCCCCGGGAGTGTCGTAACCAAGAGTGCAGCAAGGCCCGTTGTCGTGCACCAGTTCCCGTTCGAGTCTAGCTCAAAGCAGTGTTTTCGGGTTTTACCCCTAGGTACATCTGTGCCAGAGCCGCCTCTACCTGCTCGTATCCAGACAGGGATGTATTGCTCGGAAAACTCACAAAATCTCTACAATACCAAAATTCTAGGAAGTTCTTTTACACTAATCCTCAAAGTTCATCTTAGGTCTACGTGCTCTAATCAGAGTTTATCTAAATCTAGCTTCTAAGGTTTGTACTAAACTTCCTCTGATACCAACTGTAACGCCCCGACCCCAGTTGCCCAGAGTCGGTGCATTACTTCGTAACATTGGCATGATCACAAGAAAGATCAAATCTCGAAAGACTGATTAGTTTAGTAGCCTTGGAAACACTAGATATAAACATAAAGTTTTACATTACATTTCAAAGTGAAAAGCTACTACAACAACAAAGTCTTCATATCCACACTATTAACCCCTCATAATATCCCTGCAAGTCAATCATAATTTAATTCTTCACTACCTGGGAAAAATAAAACATAGAAAAGGGGTGAGCTCAAATGCCCAGTAAGGATAACAATATAGCAGAACATTCAAAATAAGCGTAAACA
This sequence comes from Viscum album, assembly GCA_963277665.1. Classification (NCBI taxonomy): domain Eukaryota; kingdom Viridiplantae; phylum Streptophyta; class Magnoliopsida; order Santalales; family Viscaceae; genus Viscum; species Viscum album. The sequence goes on along the minus strand of OY728135.1, from coordinate 1,460,028,374 downwards.
TTTAAGGCAATGAATTACTAAAACAAAAGCCTTTTAAACTTGAACTTCAACATAGTATGGCAAAAGTAAAATGAAATAATGCCATTTACTTATTCACATGGATATTCTACTAATCGAATAATCACATGCAAAAATCAATAACCACTTTCATAATGTTGGAATGCATAATGCCAGACTATCATAACCACATAGCCAAGGCCTCGTGCCAAGACTACAAATAAGATTTTGTCAAGGCCTTGTGCCAAGACACTAGTTTGTCTCATGAGACCTACCGATGCATCGAGGAGCTATAGAGGGCTCCACCCGTCACTTATTAAGTCCAATGCATTCCCATATGAAAAGGTTTAAACATAACATAAACATTCATATTAAAACTAGTATACGAAATGTCAATAATTTCACCATAAACTATGAATGGTATAAAAATAGAACATCCATAGTCAAACATATCACAAAACCTTCAATAAAATATAGAAGTTTTGTATCATAATAAATCAACTTCAAATAATCTTAAAATCCATCAAAGGATGTTGACGTAGATGAAATCAAAATTCTTTTTAAAGAAATATCTCCTTTTATTTTGAAATCATTTAAGATCCATATAAAATAAAACATTTTCTTTGAAAATATTCTTATAAGCTTGTAAGGAAAGCTTTGAAGATTTTATAACGGCGTAAATTAACCGCACCCGCCGTATAAGTTAAAAAAAACATTCTTACCTCAATTCTGTCGAAAAGGTTAAAAAGGACCTTGTTTTGAAAACGACGGAAAGATTCCTTTATAAACCTCTTATAAAAAGTCAAACAAGGGTATAAATGACTTTAACTCATATTCTTGTAAATAGTAAAAATGTTTTGAAATACATTTTTAAGAAACATGGATGTGGATGATAAAGAGATCCCAGTAGATTATTACGTATAAACAACCTCGGATAATGAAGAGATTGTGAAATAACCCTTACCTTGTACTTTTCCTTTGTTGCGGTAGGTTAACCTCCTGTATAATGGTGAAATAATTGTTATTAAATTATACAAGAATCATATACATTAATATGATATCATATATGATCTTTTAACATTGCTTTATTAATAATATCTTAGTATTATCGTCGTTTCGGGTGATAATCGATTCGTTCTTCTTAAATGTTTGGTTACGTAAGACATGTTTTTAATGGATAGATTATATCTTATTCATAATCAGAATGATATTAACATTATTTTTAACCCTAAAATGAGAATAATACTTGAATGGATATGATGGAGAATGAATCTTATCGCGTTCGTGGAGACGGTAGTCCGTACGTACGCACGAACGCTACTTCCATTTGATTTTCATTTTAAAAGAATCAAATCCAAATGATACATAGGTATATTACTATTCCAGTATAATATAATATTTTATATATGTTACTTAAGTTCATTAACACCATCCTTTATACGTTCCATGTGTGGTATGAACGAGTCATATCATTTTAAGGGGGCGGTAGTCCGCACTTCCTCAAATGAAATTATCGTATGTATATACAACATGAAACGAATAATGGTATGAAATAAAATGGAATTACAGAAGCTTATATATAAAATATATATCATTAATATCATATTTAATTACAGTGCCATCATAATGGCCACCATGAGAGGTGGTAAGATGTATTTGAACAATCATCGTTTCGTGAGGCGTTAGTTTGCCATCCACAGAAACATTATGTTCATCATCCATTAGATGGAGTTGTGTGTATGTGTAGTTTGAATCCTTCTTATAACAACATCCTAGTATATTGTGGATACTGGTGTTGTTACAAAAGAAAGGAAATAAAAAGAGTTTGGGGGTTGGAGAAGCAAAATAAATGAAAATAATTTAAGAGAAATCGTTACCTTTAATCTAGGTAACTCACTTTGGTTGGAACCAAAGGACTTCTTGAAATGCTTTCTGCCTAAGGGGAAACTTCAAGGAGGAGGATAGGGATGTGGGGAGCCTAGTTGGGCAGATTTTGGACGAGCCAAGTGTCTTGAGAGGTGTGAAGAAATGAGAAGGAGGAGTTCCCTTTTATAAGAGGGGTGAGGGGCACCTTTGGAAAAGCTAGAAATATTAATTTATAATAAATTCATATTCGGTTTCTAAAGGCTCCAAAGTTGACTATTCAAAGGATGAGGTGGGGATAGGTCGAAAGCAACTCATCCAATAGAATTTAGACAGGTTTGGGTACTTATATTAACCTTATCTTTAAGTATTAACTCTAAGTTAATTAGTTTCACTTTTACAATGTCTCTTTGTATTTTTATATAATATGGTTAATAAACTTACTATATACATCCAAGTGACCCCCAAGTGGTCCATTAATGATTGACCTATCATAATATAAGTCTCTTGGCCGAACCTTAGATTTTTAGGAATTTAATATCAATTAATAATATAATATTTGTTTTAAAAACTCTTTTATGTCAATTTTGACACTATTCAATAGTTGATTTTTGTGAAACTCATAACAGATTGATTACTTCGAAAAAAGTCAATTAAATCAATCCTATTATATCATATTATCCTAGAAAATTAGTTTAATTCATTAAAAGTTTCATATTATATTTATTTGGGTATTTATAAAATCAATTATTTTAATTTTTCACTATTATAGTAATTACTGCATCATCATTGTGTCATAAATAAAATAAATTATTTAATGTCTAAAAATGATAAATAAAATATAATTATGTAGGAAATCTTTTTAACTTTCTAATTAATATTTATAATCGAAAATCCAACATGTATAACCCTATGTAAAAATTGTTCTTCTAAAAGATGTAAGCTTATGCCATTTTTATTTTTATTTTAACTTTATTAATATAATGTGTCCCTACCACATACAAGTGGCTCCATGGGGTCCCCAAATTGACCCAAGGATGATCATGGTCGGGTATGTGTCCACCAATAAGGTTAAGACACGTTTTAGGGTAATTTAGTATTATTATAATATTATTTTTTTAACCCTTATTTACCGGATTTACCCTTAACCATGGTAAATAAAATATTTACCGCAGTAATTATTCAAAATGTCTAAAAATAAAAGTTACCTATTTACACAATTTAAACATCCTGATTCCAAATATGGAATCCATTTTTCTAAATTCAAAACACAGAAGTGGCAGAAATTAATTTAAAATTAATTCCCGCTGTCAAAACAAAAAGCGTGTTTTTAAGAGATAATAACTATCAAAAGATTGACACTTGTTTATGTCCGGTTTAATTGTAAAATTATGTCCAATGACCAACATTATATTAAATAGTAAAAATATATTCTAAATATACTTTAAAACCACTCAAATTCATAATTTATCACTATTAATTATTTTGATTAAAAAAGTTGTTTTTAATTAAAATTTAGTAATTTTCACTATTCATCAAAATATGAAAGTTATCCGAAAAGTACCAAAATTTCACCTTAGGCTAAATTTGATATTCCGAATCCAAAAATGAAGTCCATTTTAAAATATAAAATATATATAACTTCAAAAAGTAGGTATTACTATTCATAACAACTAGTTTGATTGGTTACGGTGTGTTAGAACTCGAAGTTGCGTACAACACACGCTATTGTTTTATTCAAAGGAAAGCGTACCGTGGACGCTTGGGATGTTTCATTTTAAATTTTTTGATGTCTCCATTTATTCAAAAAGTTTAAAATATTGTATTTAAGAAGGTTTCACTATTAGAAGTTGATAAAAGTGAAATACTGAAAATGAATTTGTTCTTGCATTATGACTAAGAAACTCATAATAGGGATTCTAAAATTATAATGATTATATAAAGTTCAAAATGTAGTTAATACTATTCATGACCTCTTTTAATGGTGTGATTGAACTCGGTGTTGCGTGTAGTGCAAGTTATTGAATTATTTTTAAGAAATAACACACTCTGAAATCCCGGGGTGTTACATAAAATATAATGAGATATGGTTTAAAAGATTATCCATGAACAATTTATGTGGATTTTTTCCTTTTATAATAACTATAATAACCCCTAAATACTAAAAACGTTTGTTCCACAATAATTCTCAAAATGGTTAACAAAGTGTTAAATCAAAATGATATGGGTAAAAATTGAGCAAAACATGTCTAGTTTTTTATATGATTTTATTTTAACTATTTGATATATTATCATTCAAGATGACAAATTTATATAATTATGGACGTAAATATTATTATATATTATAATAATATTTTAAGAAATTCAAAAAATGTCTACCCCTCTGTTAAAATGGAATTATATTCTTCTCATTTAGTCTAACGTAAAAAATATTAGTTGGGATAATAAATTATAAAATATATTCCATAAATCCTTCCCCTCACCGTATAAGAATTGGTTTGTTTCTGAAACCAACATATAAAATAATTTTGTGTAAAAATTTAAATTTTATTCAAAGATGGGATATCATTTTAGCCATGTTTTTTGTTTTATATATTCATATACCTCTTTAAAATAATATATAAACATGATTTAATTTTATCTCAATGAAATTAAATATAATTATATTTAATTTTTTTACTTTTATAATACACATCCATATATATATTCAATCAAATCGCAATAGAATCCATCATTTATTTGTACAACTGACTACCACAACATTGACCGATGTAATTAATTTTTCATCACCAACTCTCATAGATAATTATAATGATGCCTTTAATCTATATATATATTTTTTTGTGTTATTAATGAAAAATTTATCATTATTAAGATTTAATATATCATTTACTTAGATATTATTCCATTCACTAAAAAATGTTTACTTCTTACAAGAATTCCAGTGGACAACCACCTGCACAAAGAGATGCGATTTTATTTTCAAAACTTCATAACATATATAATATATTAATGCATATTTAAAAAACAATGGTATTTATTATATTATTATCATTAAAATAATTTTAAATATAAAATACATTCTTTATATAATTATCATTGAAATGTGGACACATTACTCTTGTGTACGTATGAAATATCATATCTGAGGTTCTAAAATTGTTTATTTTTCATAAACATATTTCATTACTCGGTTTAAATATATAATTTATTTATAAAAAAATAAAATTATATAATGATTATTTAACATTTTATGATGTAACAATGACCCTTTGGACAATATAAAACATGCCAAAGACATTTTGAAATTATGAATTGAACATCCTCAATACAGTAGATGTGGACATAACTAAATAAGTAATTAAACATCTAATTGAAAAGAAATTTAAAAATGTTTTAAAGATAAATTAATAAACCATTAAAATAAGTATATTAAAATAAATAATTTAATTAAATATATTATATAGGTGTTAATGATCATACATGCACTGTCTATATTTGAGTTAAGTTATTCTGTCTCAATTTTACTTAATTTTGTGATATATTATTATTATGCACATAATTTATTTAATTATTTGTAATTAAATCCATTTTATATTTTATATCCTGAAGCATTACTAACTAATGATATTTTGTCATACATTTTGAAATATTTTATCAAAGTGTATTTGACAAGAATGTTACCATATGGTATAATGTTTTTTTAACATAATTGCATTAATTGGGTTATAACTATTTTTCATTGAAGTTATTCTACCATGATTATTTTATAATAGATAGAAAATTTTTAATTCTATATTTTCAATTCTATTTCATTTATTTTTATTTACTATAATTGATCTTCCCATTAAATAATTTTCAATTAAATGCTATGATCTTTTTATGGGTTATCCATATAAAACACTATTTCATTGGGACATATATTTATGTTATGAAAATATATTATCTCATTACATGTATATTATGATAATTTGAAAAGAAATATAATTAAAATAATAATTTTTATTATATTTATTGATTTATTTTAAATTATTCTTTCATACATATTATTATTAAAAAAGTTACAAAATTAAAAAATCTGTTATGTTATAATCTCTTTTCTTTTTAAAATATTTTCAGTCAAGCTTCCATGGAAGAAATCATATGATAATATTTTATTTAACAATTAATATTTTTCTCTTCACTCTTTATGATTCTTTTTTACTCGATTAATTTTTCTTCCTCATATAATGATTAATTAATGATTAATAACATCTTTTATTAGAGATATTGATCTTTAGTTTTCTTTTAGATCAGGAATCCCTCTCTTCCAAGTCATTTTTCCATAAATGTTTTCTTAAAAAATCATTTATAAAAAAAGGTAATAAATTTATTTAGCATTTATTTTTTTCTCTTTTATCTTTTTTGGAAATTAATTTTTATTATAATTTTCCAAATATGTCATTTTCTACTCCCTTTACAAAATAGTTAAAATACTATTTTTAACATAAAAAACATGAATAGATTTAACCACCATTATAAACATTATCTTTTGTGAGTTATCCTCTTTATAATTACATGTTTAATTTCAAAAACAATATTTTTAAAATATCTAATGAATTTTTATTTATAAAAAGTTATTTTTAATAGAAAATGGGTATTTTTTAGAAGTGTGTTTTATAATATTTTCATGGTATTTATTTTCATAAAAATAAATAAAAATTGATAATAATTATGTTCCAATGGGTATAGTATCTAATGATAATATCATTATTATTTATTTAGATGTATTAAAATTTTACCAAATATTCTACCATATAACTTGTTTCTTTTTAAGGTGTTAATCATTTTATAAAAGGAATAATAGATGTATAATTGTGTGCAATGATAACATGAAATATATATTTACTTTATTATTTTTATGGTTCATTGAAGTTGATTATAATTATGGGTGGTTCCATTATAATCCAAGGATTGGTGGGTTTGTGACATCCCTCTAACACATTAGGAATGTAATTACATCATATAGTTATTATATTTGCAAGAGTTATTGTATAAATAAAATTGAAATCATATACCAATTTCACCTACATCATTTATCTATGTTTTATATGTTATTGTATAGAATTTGAAGGTTTTTTCAATATAAGATAATGATATTACGATTAATGAGATACAGTTTATAATTCATATGTTTGAAAAAGGAAAGGGGTTTTAATGTTTCCTTTACATAATATTGATATAACATAGCCCATTATTATTTATTTCAATGACTATTTATTTATTAAATATTTATTCCATATTTCATGATTTATGATCCAAGTATTTATGGGTATTAATTCACTTATTTTACACTAATGAACCATGATAATATCATCACACCATTATAGTCATAATACTCTAACTGACCACATTCAGTTATTAATGATTATATTTACACTGAGTAATAATTTGAGAGCACGATTCTTATGATTACTCTTCTGTATGTTATTAGTCAAAATGATAAATTATTGGGGTCCATATAGGTTTCATATTTTTAATAATTTGGGGGAGATGTTGAAAATTTAATATCGAATATGAAAAGATGGGTATAGTTGAAAAATATTATCTGGAAGTTGTAAATGCTATTTATGTAAGTGTTTGTCTCAATTCAATAAAAAATTGACCCAAATATGGTTTTGGTTATGTATGTGACCCAAATTTCCTTTTTATGTTTCTATTTTTATATGAAATAATTTTTTGACATTTATTGATATCAAATCAGAAAAAAATTAATGTTTATTTTTTTAGAAAATGATTTGAGAGTGAGGGTTTGGGGACGTTACACACATTAGGAACATTATACAAAAACTATAAACATATAACATATGTAGTGTTCATTTATTTTACTTTATGAACAAGGTAATTTAATAAAACCCTTTTTATGGTTTAAATGATCCCCTGTGATGATTTATTGATATTTCTTAGATCATGTGATTTCCATAAAATATAACAAAAATCCCTCTGCATTTTCTATTTTAGTTTTTGGAAATTATGTTTATGGATTTTAATATTACCCATGATGTTTTTATATATTCATTTATTACACACTATATATATTTATGATATTTACATTACTCATGTTTTGTTACTAATATAACATGAATATAAACTAGAAATTAAAATATATTTTGAAATTGATTATTTTTTTTGGATTGGATATAAAAATTATTGTAAATATAATCCTAGTTCACCATACCATATACCTTAACATTTACATCCGGAAATGACAATAATGATTTTTACTTGTGGTATTTTGGTGATTTGATTCTAAATTTGTTATGTAGAATAGGTCATTAGAAAGATAGTATTGTGGCCTTTTAGATTAGTTCTGTTTTAAAATCCATTGATTTATTTTTAAATATATTTGATTATTATTTATAAATATTATCATCTAGACTAATTATGGGGGAATATTTGGTTTCCATTTTTTCTTAGGTTTATTTTATGTTTCATTATAATTTATTTTTTTTGAATATCATGCATCGTTATTTGAAAATTATTTGAAGATAATAATTTAGAAGGATAAGAATTTATGATTTTTTATATATGTTTAGTTTTTAAGTTAAACCATATAATATTTTATATAAATTAATTGAAAATAAAAAATAAAACTTTATCCTTACTATAATTTAGTTGGTGACTATATTAGAATGAATCATAATGTAATTTAATTTTCCATTCATATACATTTGATATTTATTATTATTCCTTGAAAAAAATCATAGATAATTTATATTTTATATTTTTAGTATTTCAAAATATTCCTTGTTTAATAAATTTGATATGTATAGAGGATTATCCAAATCAATATGATGATGTTCTTAAAAATGGAAAAATCCATTTATCCATGACAATTTTCTAAAAAAAATGTTTTTATATTTATTATTTCGAAAAAAAAATAAAATTAATCTATGAAAATTTTGGAAAATAAATTTTAAAACATAATTTTTTTGGTAATTAGTAACACAATATTATATTGTGTTTAATTTATGAAATTCTTTGAATGTAATGCATTTTTGATGAATAGGGAAAATATTAGTTTTTACTAAAAAAATCATTTATCATTTTGAGACTTTTTAAGGATTTTTGAAATTTTAATAATAGATTAATTACTTTAATTATATATTAATAATCAAATTTAGGTCTTTATGAATATTTTTATGTCGAATTTGGAAATAAAAAATTGTTAAACTTTTGAACCATTTATCTTTGAAAACAACTTTCTCATTATATTAATGAGTTTAATTTTAATTTGATTTTCTTTTACTATGTTCATATATTTTGGAATAATGTATTCAATATTTGGAATAAACATAAAAAATTGTATTTAATAATGTCATTATAATTTATTACTATAATGAATATTAAAAATTGTAAAAATTATTTAGCATGGTAAATGTGAAAATTGGATTACAAGTGGGTTTAAACAAAATTTTAAGTGTTATAAATGAACCAAAACATGTCAATATACCATTTTATGGAAATATTTAGATGTTATTTCATATAGGAGAATATAATTTTCATTTTTATTTCTATTTTTCATTAGAAAAATATTGTTACACCAATTTCATTTCAAAAATTGGAGGTGGGACACTTACCTCACATTTAAAAGGAACCCCATTAAACTCTTCGATTATTATTTAAAAAACCATTTTATTCATATATGATCTTAAAAAAATAACTCAATTACCTCCATAATTCTTTAATATAATCCTAGTGTTGGTAATAAATACTAAATATACATTTGATTTGTTCTAACCAAATGATTGTTTTCTGAAGTAGACATAAACCCCATAACCGATCATTTTTTTTATTTCCACTTCCGCCATATTAAATTATTATTAATACATTATGATATAATGAAATAAATATATTACATATAATAATATGTATTTATGTTAAAATAATAATATAATACTACATACCCATCCTTAAAAAGAGATAAAAAATCATTATTCTTCGGTACTAAGGACTACTTCCTCACAAACAGATTGTATTAATTTTACATCACCATCTATAAATGATCAATATGATGATGGATTAAATATTTAAATATATAATAATAATGATAGTGTTCTACTCAAAATATAGTTATATCACCCATATAATATCACCCCAACCTAGGATCCACTTAATATGTCCTCTAGGATGGTGGGTCACTAGGCCTTAGGTGCCCGTCCCCATACACAAAAGGTGTCTTACAAACAAAAAGGGTCTGTTTTGGAGAATTTAAGGGGGAAATACACTATGGGTATTGTTATAATAATTATCTTATAACAATAAAACACTATATTAGTATATATACCAATCTATAGGGGAATAAATAATTTATAACTACTATAATGATCCTAAACAAATAGCCTTACATATGATTAATGTATACATGTCAATCAATTATAAAAAATATACATTCCAGATCACCTATGGTTGATCATTAAAAAAATATATAAAAATACCCAAAAATAAACACCACGTCAATCTAAATAACGACATGGTACTCTAGTATCTATTTTATAAATATGTGAATCCTAGATCACTATGGTCTAGGTCACGATCTTGGTCCCTAACCAGATACCAAAACCATAACGACTTCACACATACCAAGGGGCCCATATAGAATGTGAGTAAACATTTACTATGACATCACTAGTATGTTATTATCTAATAACAATATTTTTACAATTGTGTGTATTTATAAATAAATATAACGTATACTCATGTATACAACACATTAGCTAATTTACTCATGTTGATTAGAAATGAATATGTATTTACCCTCGTCATCTAAAAAATAATATATTCAACCTTGCATCATGTGAATCTAAAATACTATAGTAATTCTAAAAAAATACATCACAAGTCCCGCAGAATTCCTTTTATTGAATCCCCATCAACTCAAAAACCAGATGTTCAAAGGCATAATGATATCAATCATTCAAGGAATAATGAATCATCATTTTCGCAACAACCCAGTACCCTAAGGCACAAATATAACCATTCCCTCATAATGTTGTCCCATATTCCCCATCATATATGGTGAGCCTCATACCTCCACTAATGTTCTCACACACTTTCAACTACGTCTTTATATTTTTATCACCTCTTCCATTACTGATTGTCAACACCATCCCCTAAGCCACTAATCCTTCAGGGGCCTCCATCCAAAATGATTTTCTAACACCACCTTAATTGATCCCCATCTATATGTATATGAATCCAACCAATATTTTGATAAAACATAGTTAATCAAAATCAATAAAAATACCTAAGTAAACCCAATAAAAACCCAAATTTCTACATATGATCATTATTAACCATCCCAACTAGGGTCATCACCATCATCTAAAACCTAGTCATCACATCTCCTCAATTATATATCGTTAAAACTGGCCCAAATAAATCATCCATGTCCTCATACTAACAATTATATTCACCTCGATACCAGTTAATGACATCATTCATATAATTCATACCTTTCCCAATGTGTTTTAATAGAACCAATTCAATAACAATATAATTTCATTAATTTCATTGAAGAATCTAGAACAACATTACCACCAAAAAAAATCCCAAATCCCTCTTCATACAATTAAAGGGGTAATAGATTTCCAAACCAAATCAAAAAATATTAATTAATTGATTTAATATAAGAATTAATTTATTATGAGTTTCCACTAGACATATCACACATATATAATTAGGAACACATCTCCTAACACAAATATATATTTATGGATAGTTTGGAATCACATAACATTTTCTTCTAGGTGTTCTCATGTTAAATATCAGCCTCTAAAATGTATAAAGTCGATAGAAATAGCGATTTTAAGAAAACTCAATGAAAATTGGTAAAATGATATAGGATTAAAATTGAATTATTAATAGAGATGTAAAAGTATAAAGGAATATATATTAATAAAGGGCTTACCTCTATGCTTCTCATTATCCAAACAACCATTAAATCCGAACTTAGATGAAGAAGATGTCTAAAATTATCCATATATGGATAGGGGAGGAGATCCCGATGTTATACACATAAAATTAATATGAAAAGGGAAAAAGTAGTAATAAGAAGGTATAATAATATTTCAAAATTCACCAAATTAAATAAACGAACCAATTAAATTATACAGGTTTGCTTACCATGCTCCAACCGTGTGGTGCAATTTTCAAAAGGGTTCCCATTTTTGAAGGCTCTTGGTTATAGCAGAAGCATGCGATAGGAGGTTCCAAATATTTGTTTTGTGTTCAATGGTCAATCCAAGATAATCATAATGTTAAATTTAGTTCTCAATGTAACATAATAAAGGAAGTAAAATAACAAGATTTACACCCGTACTAGAGAGAGAGAATCATCACGTATTATTTATAAATAATTTAATTATATGTGAATTAATAAGATGGAATTATTTATTCATAGATAGATTTGGATATATCTATCTATGATACACCATCATTCTGTTATATGCATCAAGTGTAGATTCTCTATATAGGTAATAAACACGTGTTCCACATATCTACATGCATCACTGAAATAATCTATAGGTTATAAAATGGAAGATCCTTATGCTTGTGTCATCCATCATTGATATCTATGATAATTGCTGAAAAATACTTCTCTATGATATAGTGTAAGATGTTTTCTCTCATTTATTGGGAACGATCTTGGGGATAAGTGATCTGAAGGGATTCAAGAAATTCTCCAATTCTATTATGCACAACCCACACAAAATGATTTATTCTATTAATAAAATAACATAATTGTGCTAATATATCACTAGATTTAAAATAAAATAATTCCACAAATTCCGTTAATTAAATATTTAATCCTAGATAAATCACCATTTAAAATAATTGTATTCAATATTTATTACATTCTCACCAGACCTAAAATCCCTATCCATTATTATTTTATAAAATTTATTGGACCTTGAATAATGTACACATATTTATTAAATATTTATTATATCATTATTCTCTAATAAATAAATAAATAATATATTCACTAAATTAAAAATAAATATTCATTTACTATCCAATTCACATTATATTCTCTCAAATAAATGGTGATGAAATAAATTAGATCACAAAATCACGAATAATTATTAAACCATATCAAAAATAATAAAAATTAATATATTTAAATAATATATAATAATATATTTGTTAATTGAGATTCAGGATACAGATAGTGTGTGACCCTCTCATCCACTTTCTCAAAGGAATTAGTCAAAGTAGCCTACAATCTAATTTAAGCATATATCACCACACGAAGTCACCCAGAGAGATAAAATTATTTTTTCAATGAAAAAATTCCTCAAATTCATTCTTACTATGTAATGTAATCCCATTAACACAATTTCCCAAAGCAAGTAGGTTACGTGTGTTGTACCTCTCGTACCCCTCGTGGTTTAATTTTCATGATCACAATCACTCTCTTATTTATCTAATCTTGTTTTAAGTGTTTTTGGATGATAGTCATGATTTCAGGTTGCCAAGGAATTGGGCCAAGAAAGCCAGAAGGCAAAAGTGGACTGATTTCAGTCCACCGGACAACCAGTTTCCCATCACCGGCTAGCCGGTGGAACCCAGACAGAAGGGACACCTACTGTCTCACCACCGGCCAACTGGTGGCCTCCTCACCGGCCAGCCGGTGGAACCCAGACAGAAGAGACAGCTACTGTCTCAGCACCGGCCAACCGATGGCCTCCTCACCGGCCAGCCGGTGGTGCCTGGGCAGAAGGCCTCTCCATTTTCCAAAGCACTGGCCAACCGGTGGCCAAGCACCGGTCAGCCAGTGGAGCCAGTCAAACTAGCCGTTGGGCTTTGACCAGACTTGTCCACTTGACTCCCAACGGCTCCGAAGGCCTCTCCAACGGCTCCGAAGAACCCCAAAGGCCATTTGAGGGTTCCCCCTCTATAAAGGACTAGGATTCCCCGGAAACGAATGGTATCCCACGGGAACATTTTTCGATCACTTGGCGAACCACCGACGCATTCCTCCAAGGAACCTCAATTTCTCCAACCCATTTCCACATCCAAGGAGCATCACCATAGAAGCTTGGGAGCGCTCTTCATCAACTCCAATCAATCCATTGGCGCCCAAGACTTCTCCACATTACGGGTTTTCTTGTTTTATTATTTTGAGCATCAATTTGGGTTTGTTCCTACAAACCCCTCTTTCTCTCATCCTCTATTTGTTTGGGTTTTCACACCACCTTCAATGTGTGAAGAGGTTAGTCAAGCCTTCCCTTTAAAAGGCTTGAGTCATAGGTGAGCTAGCCTTCACCTGTAAGAAGGATAGTGGGTTCTTCCTCAACCATTAAAAGCAAGCCGTAATAGGTTCTAGACTACCATAAAGTCTAGTGGGTTTCTTGCTAAAACCATTAAAAAGCAAGCGGTAGTAAATCTCTCAATGGTTGAGTTGGGAGCGGAGATGTAGGCTTTGGTTTAAGCCGAACTCTGTTATCATGTTTTGTGTCTTGCCTCTTTTATTTCCGCTGCGCTTTAACTTTGTTTTAAATTGTTAAACTTTTTTAAAAATGCAATTCACCCCCCCCCTCTTGCCATCACTCTCCTCCCCAACAACGTGATAGTGATATCAACCTTTGGGATCAATGTATCATTATTTTACATTATGGAAATAGATCATGCCAATAGAACATAGTGGCTATGGATTTATTTATGCTATATCATTTCCATCAATGGGAATGTGATATTAATATCTATTAAAGAACAGAAAGGATAGATCATTCCTCACATTATTAATTATTGTAATTTTACTCATGATACACCCAATATATCTTACCTCACAAAAAACATCTGTCATCACAGTTTTCATCAATGCATAAATTTAGTGAACTCAAAATACACATTTATAAAAATATTAATTTATAAGGTACAATACACACTTCATCATATTAGAACATACAATTACACTTATAAATTTTTATTTTCTACTGGTGGGTCATGTATTCTTAATATCCTATAAGATATTACCATGTGTGTACACCATGAGAAGGTATAAGGACCCGGACATAAACATTACTTAATATTGAATTAAATGAATAATTCCCATTGAGGATATTTTCAGGTTTAGTGTCTTAGATAATTAGATCATTACTATTACATCTCAAAAGATTACACAGTAGACACTTCTTAAAAGTTTCATTTTTTTCAAAACAAGAACTCTAAAAAAAAGTCATTTCCAGTTCTATGTTTAAGACATCATGACATTTCCTTGATCCCATCCTTGACCATATTCCACATTATTTCCTGTAAAAAACATTTCAAAAAAACTTGGGGTGACCATAAAAATCTCAGTAAGGGATACACAAAGAAGTAAAACTATTAGCTTTTCCAAATAACAAGTAAACCATGAATAATTTATCAATGAAATACTTTTCACCTTTATGGAGTATTAAATACTCTTAACTGAATAAAAGATCATTACTTACCCTTTTATAACCAAAATATTACCATAAAACCCATATAAAGAACACATAACATAAAAAGGTAACTTGGGACATAAACATACTTAAATGGAATAACCATACAGTTGACTTCCACACATATCACTTAATGGAATAGCCATACAAATGACTTCCATACCCAATGCATTGGAGGTTATAAATTAACCACCCATTCTGGTATTCACGGCACCACCCGTCATATGGTTTATCACGTAACCACCCATCAAATATCCAAGTACCATTATATAATCATAAGACATAAAAAAAATATAATGGAAAGAAAAAATTTCCACATTTCGATCACAATATATCAGCTAAATATATTCACATAACAAGTCGATCATAAAAACCATTTTCAATACCAAAATACATAAAATATTATATGGTATTTATTTCATTTTAAATACATTACGACTTGTTGAGGAAGCCAAAGACCAAATGATACTCGCGGCAGCGAATAGGGTCATTGTCACCGTGTATGTTAAAATAAACATTCCTTTTTTTTTGTTTAGAAAAATGCTTCGTAGAAAAAGATTCCCATTGAATGAAATGATAAGTCGAAGGTGTTCTATACACCTTATAAATGAAAGTATTGTATTAGAACAAAATATATCTCAATGAAAAGAGATTGAGATGACATCCCTCACCTCGTGTCCGACTTGAATTGGTCGCTCGTGAATCTCCTGAATAATAAACCAATGTTGATTTCTACTTTCTTAAGAACCTTTTTCAAACTTATTATTCCTTTTATATCACTTATTTCTAGGTTATAAACATTATGTAATCATTTAAGTTAATAATGTTTTTTTTGTCGATATTTGGTTCTTAAGTTAAAAATGGACTTCTTACAATTACTTGTTGTTCATGTGGTCAAAGGTTCATTATATCCAGAATGATATTCATGATTTTGATATCATATATATCATATATATCCAGCATATAAATGTATTTATAATAGTATATAACATTTAGAGGTAAGAAATGAAATGCACCATTCATGGAGACGGTAAGCCGTACGTACGCATGAATGACACTTTCATTTCGATTTCATATTTAATGGAGTGAAATCATAATTATATAAAGGTATATTATAATTCCAGTATAATATCATATTTAATTTCATTAAAGCCATCCTTTATACGTCCCACATATGGCATTAATGAATCAAATCACTTCGAGGGGGCGGTAGTCCGCACTTCTAAAATGAAATTATCATCTTTACCCATAATGGAAACCATAAAGGTATGCCATAAATGAATAATACAGAAGAATAAGGAAAAAATAAACATAATATATATCATATATAAAAATAGTGACATCTTAATGTCCACCATGAAAGGTGTTAAAAGAAGATTGAACAATCATCGTTTCGTGGGGCAGAAATTAGCCAACCACAGAAACAATATGTTCATTAACCATCAAACAGAGGTGTGTTTAATAGTAAATAAAATCCTTCTCATAACAAAATCCTAGTATATTTAATATACTGGTGTTGTTAAAAAAGGTAGGAATAAAAATAGTTTAGGTGGATGGAGAAAAAAAATAAAACAAAAGAACACAACTGAAGACATTACCTTTAAATCGTGAAACTCTTCTTGGTTTGAACATAAGGGGTTTCTTGAAGAGCTTTCTGCTTAAGGAAAGGATTAAAGGATTAGGAGAGGAATGTGGAGAGATAAAATGAGCAGAGATTGGCTGAGAAAAAGTCTTGGGAGGTGTGGTTAAGGGGGTAGAGGTGGGTGCCTTTTATAAGAGGAGAGGAGGGGCACTATTGGAAAGTTATAAAATGTTACTTTATTATAAAATTATTTTCATATTTTAAAGGTCCCAAAATTATATATTTTTAATATAAGGTGATAATAGTTCTAAATCCACCCATCCAATAGGTTTTTTATTAGTGTAATTCTTATATTTTACATTATCTTTTCATTTTATTTAAATCGTTAAATAATGAGGTAATCACTGTATCATCATGGTGTCATAGAAAATTTAATTTATTTAATGTCTAAAAATTATAAATCAAATATCATGATGTAGGAAATATTTTTATATTTCTTATGAATATTTATATCTGAAAACATGACTTGTATAACCCCATGTAAAAATTGTTTTAGTAAAACAATACATGTTTGTTTCATTTTTATTTCAACATTAAATAAAAATTTATTAATGTCATTTTCATACCCAAGTGGATCCATGGGTCCCAAAGTTGGCCCATGGATTTTCTTGGTTGGCCATGACACATCCAATAAGTTTAAGACATGTGTCAAGGTAATTTCATATTATTAAAGCATTTTTTTACCTTAAATAACACTAATTATCTCTAATCGCGATTAAAACTTAAAAGTTACTATTCACCAAAAAATTATATTAATCCCATTGAACCAAATTTTACATCATAATGAAAACCATGTATGTTGGATTTTTTAAATTCAACACACAAAAGTGTTAAAGTTTCATTTAAATGAAAAATCAGTTTTTTAACCACCACTTAGTGGTTTCACTATTCATTAAAAATTGATGTTTTTCAGAAAAATACCAACAATTCACCCTAAGCTATATTTGATATTATGAATTCGGAAATGATGTCTATTTTAAAAAATTTAAAACATATAAGTTGAATTAATTAATTTAATAATTATGTCCCATTGTCAAAACAAATATCGTGTTTTTATGAAACAATATCAATCAAAATATTGACACGTGTTTAAGTAAGATTTCAAGGTGAAGTTAATACCAATGACCACCATTGGATTAAATGGTAAAAATATATTATAATTTCACTTTAAAACAAATTAAAAAGATAATCTAATCATATAAATAAATTAGATTAAAAATAGTTTTCGAATTAAAATACAACATTTTTCACGATTCATTAAAAAATGAACATTATCGAAAAAATACCAAAAATATACACAAAGTTAATTTTGATGTCCTGATTCTGAATAATTATTTTATTTCATAAAATAGAATTTATAAGAGGGACCAAAACTATATTTAAAGAGTATTCGCCATCAAAAGGCGATAGGTGGACCTTTTAGTGAATATTAGAGTATCTATGCCTAAAATTGAATTCTTTTCTTATTTTAAGCCTTTATCTTTTATTGGATAAATGTAAAAACATTTAACAAACATATTTAATAATATTTTAGTTATTTCTATTCATTCCCGCTAATACAACGGCTACTTGTTAACTACCATTTAAAAAAATATTATAATATTACTAGTGTGCAACGTAAGATTTCAAAGAAACTCTTTGTTGCGTATCAAGTATGCTATCGAACATAGCAACCCCTTTAAAGTAAAATTAATATTTAATTCATAAATATTAAAAAATATGAAAATGTATTATTTTTTATTTACCAGGGATGTTACATCCTTCCCCTCTTTTGGGAATTTTGTCCTCGCAATTTTACTCACTTATCAAAATAAGTGGGGATATTTATCCCTCATAGCATTTTAAAATTCCCATTTTGCCTCTTTGACCATATGGTTTTTCCTTAAAACATTCACCTGATAAATTACCTTATTTCACAACACTTTCTCTCTTCAGTCAAGAATCTGGACTAGTTTTTCTTCATAAGAGAGATTCTCCTCCAACTGAAATACCTCGGGGATCAAAACACGAGATGGATCTGGAATATACTTTCTCAACATCAAAACATGAAAAACGTTGTTTACCTAGAAAAACATGGAGGTAAAGCCACTCGGTAAGCAACTGATCCAACTCTCTCCAGAATTTCATATGGTCAAATGAACCATGGACTCAGCTTTCCTTTCTTACCAAATCACATCACACTTTTCCATGGTGATACATTGAGAAAAACATGATCACCTACCTCGAATGATAGATCCTTCCTCCGGTTATCCACATAACTTTTCTGACTACTCTGAGCTATTCTCATGTGTTTTTGAATCAATTGAACTTTTTCTGAAATCTATTCTACCAATTCTAGTCCCATCAGCTTCCTTTCACCTACTTCATCCCAAAAAGATGGAGTTTGACTCCATTTTACATATAATGCTTCAAACAGAGCCATCTGTATACTGGAATGAAAACTGTTATTATATGAAAATTCAACCAAAGAAAGATGTTGGTCCCAACTTCCCTGATAATCTATCGAGAAAGCATGTAGCATATCCTTCAAGGTCTAAATTGTTCATTCTGACTGCCCATCTGATTGAGGATGAAAAGCTCTACTAAAATTTAATTCAGTACCCAACAACTTTTGAAGGCCTTTCCAAAAGATAGAAGTGAACCTAGGATCACAATCAGATACAATTGAGGGGTGAAATCCATGAAACCTGACTATCTCTTTAACATACAATCGAGCAAGTTGATCTAGAGACAAAGTATCTCGAATATGAAGGAAATGAGCAGATTTAGTCAACTGGTAAACAATAAACTAGATTTCATTATTACCTCGAGATGTCCTTGGTAATCCCACAACGAAGTCCGTGGATATATTTTCCCATTTCATATCTGGCACAGGTAATGACTGCCGCATCCCTTTCAGTAATTGTCACTCTGCTTGAACCTACTGACAAGTCAAACACTTCACAGTAAAATCGGCAAGATCTCTTTTCATTCCATCTTAACAATAATACTCCCGCAGATCTCTGTACATCTTAGTACTTCCAGGATGAACTGAAAATGGGGAACTATGATCCTCACATAACAACTCATTATTTAATTGTGAATCACAATACACACATAATCTCTTCCCAAACCTCAAAACACAGTCATTATCAATTTTAAATTCAGGAAACTTACCCTTCTAAACCAGCTCTACCTTTTTCTGCAACCCATTGTCTTTCTTCTGCGCTTTCTTAATTCTGTCTGATAGGGATGATCTCATTGACACTTGAAACAAAATAGAAGAACTCCCTGCACCAAAAAATTCTGTTCCAATGTTCATCAAATAAAAAACAAAGGATCTCGTTCCAAATGTATCATGGTTAATAAAGCATTACTTTTTTGACTCAAAGCATCATCCAATTTATTTTCTCTTCCCGGTTGGTAACGAATTATACAATAATAATCCTTGATTAATTCCAGCAATCTCCTCTGTCTCATGTTTAATTATTTCTGAGTGAATATATACATTAAAATTTTGTGATCAGTATATATTTCACACTTTACTCCATACAAATGATGCCTCAAAATTTTTAAAGCAAAAAAAAATAGTAGCTAATTCCAAATCATGTGTATGGTAACTTAACTCATGTTTTTTCAATTGACGTGAAGCATAAGAAGTTACCTTATCATTCTGCCTAAAAACACAACCAAGTCCCTTCAAAGAATCATCACTGTAAATAACAAACTCACCATTCCTGGAAGGAAGATCCAAAAATGGAGCATTCAAAAATCATCTTATCAACTCTTGAAAACAATCATCACATTCTTTTATCCATATAAACGTAACACCCTTCTGAGTTAGCTTAGTCATTGGACTAGATAACTGTGAAATTTTTTCAAAAATCCTTCGGTAATAACCTTCCAAACAATGAAAACTACGGATCTTGGTTACATTTGTGGGTCTTGTCCTTTCTTAAACAACTTTTTTTAGTAGGATCAACAGTTATGACATTTTTTAAAACAATGTGACCAAGGAAATAAATTTGTTGTAACCAAAACTCACATTTTCTGAATATTCCATACAGTTTATTTTCTTTTAAGGTTTTCAAGATAACCCTTAAATGACTTTCATGCTCCTCTTTTCTTTTAGAAAACACAAAAATATCATCAATGAAAACAACCACAAACATATCTAAGAACTCCTTGAAAATTCTGTTCATAAGGTCCATGAATACAGTAGGTGCATTGGTTAACCCAAAAGGCATAACTACACATTCATAATGGCCATATCTAGTAAAAAAAAAAGTCTTCATAACATC
Source organism: Viscum album (assembly GCA_963277665.1). Classification (NCBI taxonomy): domain Eukaryota; kingdom Viridiplantae; phylum Streptophyta; class Magnoliopsida; order Santalales; family Viscaceae; genus Viscum; species Viscum album. The sequence continues at coordinate 1,460,007,123 of OY728135.1, read as the reverse complement.
TTCTTCTTTTACATTCAACTGATGGTACCCCTACCTCAAGTCAATCTTCAAATAATACATATCTCCCTGGAGCTAATCAAACAATTCATCGATATGAGCCAAAGGAAACTTATTCTTAATAGTGATGTTATTCAAGGATCTATAATCAACGAAAAGTCTCATTGGACCATATTTATTTTTAACAAACAAGACAGGAGCACCCCATGGTGACGTGCTAGGTTGAATGAAACCTTTATCTAACAACTCCTGTAATTTCTTCTTTAACTTTACAACTTCAACTTGATCCATTCGATAAGGGGGTTTTGAAATTGTCTTAGAATCAGGAACTAAGTCAATAGTAAATTCAACTTCTTGATCATGAATAATACCAGGAAACTCATCAGAGAAAAGACCAAGATAATCATTTACCACTAGCACATCATTAATCTGAATAGTTCCTTTATTTTCAACAATATGTGTAAGGTAACATTCATTTCCATCTTTTACTAGTTTCTCAACCTCCTGATTTGTTATCAAAAGCAAGGGTTCATTCCTGTACACAAACAGAAAATCTCTCTGAAAAGAAACATCTTTAGCCCTATAGTCAATCTTATCATGATAAACAGAAAGCCAATCAATTCCCAAAATAACATCAAACTCTACTAGAGGAAAAACAATAAGGTTTGCAGGTAGATTCTTTCCGTAGACAAGGATTGGAAGGTTCTTATAATTTCTTTTTGTCTCAACATTTCCTCCTGGTGTTTTTACCATAAATTCATGATTCATATCTTGATGTTAAATTCCCAATTTATCAGAAAACTTCTCAGAAATGAAAGAATGTGTAGACTCTGAATCAAACAACACATTGGCATAACTTGAACAAACAAACAGTGTACCTGATACTATTCCTTCGATGACCCAACATCAGCTGAAGTAGTTGCAAAAGATTTCACCACCCCTTTCTGCTTTTATTCTGGCTACTTTACCCCATTTGAGTTCTTCTTTAGACACTCATTTTCATAATGACCCATTTCATTAAACTTAAAATATCTTACCGTTGGATTTTCATAACCTTTTTCATCATCTCTCTTACATATATAAGCAATATGACTAGACTTACCACACCAAAAGCACTATACAGATGTGGATAAAAATTTTATAGGACTCATTTTACCACACTTCTCACAAGATGGATATTTGGTTTTCTTACCTCCTTGCTTATTTGATGAATTCTTCCCCTTTTCCTGCCAACTGGAACTTTTATGCTGTAGTTTGTCAACAAACACATGATCATCAGAAAACTCTATTTCCACCTTCTCCGCAAATCGAACAAGTTTTTCATAACTTTTGAACTCACGAGAAGCTAAAGCCATTTGATAATTTGGCTTTAAACCTGAGTAAAAATGGTTGATTTTACTATCAAGATATAGTATGAAATTTGGAGCATAACATGCCAGTCGAGTGAAATTTACTTCATCAGCAGCAACTCAGTCATCCTCATACCTGGATTCTAGGAATTATTTTCCATCCTAAGACGAACCACCTTAGGAAAATATTTCTCCAGAAACATACCTTTGAATTAGTCCCAATGAAGATCATAAATCGCATCACTCTCCCTGATATTTTTCATCATCGACCACCATTGATCAGATTCATCTTCAAAATGGTATACAACAAGACTATCCTTTTGATGTTCTGAACACCCCATTACATCAAAAATCTTATCCAGTGCTTTAATCCACACTTCTTCTAGAACAGGGTCAGATGATCTCTTGAATGATTGGGGATGTTTCCTCATGAAATGTTCCCCCACTGATGTGTTCCTCTGCGGTTGTTCTGGCTGATCTCCTGCATGGTACCACCACCATTTAGAGCCTAAGTCAGTTGTCCCATCACTGCAACAAACTATTCCGTTCCAATTATGGCCATCCCAGGATGTTGATTTGTAAGGTGTATTCCCCCTGATGTCGTCCTAACATAGCTTTCGGGTTTCCTCTGTGGAAAACCATTCTGAACATAGGAATATCATATGCGTAACAACATGGTAATCTTTAAATTCTATATCCATTCAATCTTACCATAAAATAATTTATAATTTAACAATTTTCTAACTCCTAAAGTTGTCAAAAGCTCCCTTTGATACCAAATATAAGGCCTCAGCCTTAAACATTACTTAATATTGAATTAAATGCATAATTCCCATTGAGGATCTTTTCAGGGTTAGAGTTTTAGAGAATTATATCATAATAATTAAATATCAAAAGATTACATAGTAGACACTTCTACAAAGTTTCCTTTTTTTTCAAAACATGAACTCTAAAAAAAGTCATTTTTAGTTCCATGTTTAAGACATCATGAATTTTCCTTGATCCCACCCATGACCCTATTCCACATTATGTCCGGTGAAAAAAATTTCAAAAAAACTTGGGTGAGCATAAAAAGCTCAGTAAGGGATACACAAAGAAAGAAAACTGTTAGTTTTTCCAAAAAACAATTAAAACATGAATACTTTATCAAAATAATACTTTTCACCTTTATGGAGTAGTAAATACTCTTCAATGAATAAAATATCATTACTTACCCTTTTGTAACCAAAATATTACTATAAAACCCATATAAAGAATACATAACATATAAAGGTAACTTGGGACATAAATATACTTAAATGAAACAACCTTATGGTCAAATTCCACTCATATCACTTAATGGAATAGCCATATGGATGAATTCCATAACCAATGCATTGGAGGTTATAATGTAACCACCCATCCTGGTATTCACGAAACCACCTGTCATATGGTTTATCACGTAACCACTCGTCAAATGTCCAAGTACCATTATAAAATCATAACACATAAAACAAATATAATGGAAAGAAAACATTTCCACATTTTGATCACAATAAGTCAGCTAAATATATTGAAAAAACAATTCCATCATAAAAACCATTTTCAATACCAAAATACATAAATTAATATATGGTATTTATTTCATTTTAAAAACATTACGACTTTTTGAGGAAGCCAAAGACCAAATAATACTCACGGCGGAGGAAAATGTATTTTTCCACTTGTACTTTAAAATAAAAATTCATTTTTTTCATTTTGTAAAACACTACGTAGAAAAATATTCCATTTTAATGAAATGAAAAGGAAAAGGTGTTTTATACACCATATAAAAGAAAGTCTTGTATTAGAACATAATATGCCTCAATAAAAGGAGATTAAGATGAAGTCCCTTACCTCATGTTCGACTTGACTCGGTCGCTCTTTAATCTCCTGAATAATAAAATAGTGTTAATTTCAACTTTCTTAAGAACAATTTTAAAGATTATTATTCCTATTATATCACCTATTTCCAGGTTATAAACATTATGTAATCATTTTAGTTAATAATGTTCATTTTGTCGATATTTGGTTCTTATGTCAAAAATGGACTTCTAACAATTACATGTTGTTCAAGTGGTCAAAGGTTAATTATATCTAGAATTGTATTCATGATTTGGATATCATATATATCATATATATCCAGCATATACATGTATTTATGATAGTACATAACATTTAGAGGTAACAAATGAAATGCACCGTTCATGGATACAGTAATCCGTATGTACGCATGAACGCTACTTTCATTTTTATTTTGTATTTAATGGAGTTAAATCATAATGATATAAGGGTATATTATAATTCCAGTATAATATCATATATAATATCATTAACTCCATCCTTTATACGTCCCACTTATGGCATTAACGAATCAAATCACTTTAAGGGGGCGGTAGTCCGCACTTCACAAATTGAAATTATCATGTTTACCCATAATGGAAACCATAATGGTATGCCAAAAATGAAAAATAAAAAAGAATAAGGAAAAAATAAACATAATATATATCATATATAAATAGAGTTACATCTTAATGGCCACCATGAAAGGTGTTAAATGAATATTGAATAATCATGGTTTCGTGATGTAGAAATTCACCAACCACAGAAACAGTATGTTCTTTAACCATTAGACGTAGATGTGTGTAAGTGTAAATCAAATAATTATCATAAAAACATCCTAGAATATTTAAGATACTATTTTTGTTAAAAAAGTAAAAAATAAAAATAGTTTAGTGGAATGGAGAATAAAAATAATACAAAAGAACACAATTAAAGTCATTACCTTTAAATTGGGTAACTCTTCTTGGTTTGAACAAAAAGGTTTTTTTGAAGAGCTTCCTACTTAATTAAAGGCTTCAAGGATGAGGATATGGATGTGGAGAGATAAACTTATCAGAGAATATCTGATCCAAAGGCTTGAGAGGTGTGGGTAAGGTGGTAGAGGTGGGGGCCTTTTATAAGAGGATAGGAGGGGTACTCTTGGAAAGCTATAAAATGATACGTTATTAAAAAATTATTTTCGGATTTTAAAGGTCCCACTATTATATATTTCTAGGATAATGTGACAAGAGTTCGAAATCAACCCATAAAATAGGTTTTTTACAAGGGTAGGTTTTAGATTTTACATTATCTTTTCTTTTTTTAAATTGTTAAATAATGAGGTAATCGCTGCATCATCATGGTGTCATAAATAATTTTATTTATTTAATGTCCAAAAATTATAAAAAAATATCATGATGTAGGAAATATTTTTATATTTCTAATGAATGTTTATTGATAATAATATGACTTGTATAACCCCATGTAAATATTGTTTCAGTAAAACAGTACAAGTTTGTGGCATTTTGATTTTAACTTTAAATAAAAATATATTAATGTTAATTTCTTACCCAAGTCGATCCATGGGGTCCCCAATTTGACCATTGGATTGTATTGGCCGTAAATGACACATCCAATAAGGGTAGTAACTGTTTCAAGGTCATTTAATATTATTAAATCATTATTTTTACCTTAAATTACACTAATTACCTCTAATCGCGATTTAAACTTAAAATTTACAATTCACCAAAAAATTATTTTAATGCCATTGAACCAAATTTTACATCCTAATAACAACCATGTATTTCTGATTTTTGTAATTCAATTCAAAAATGTGGTCAAGTTTCATTTAAACGAAAATTCAGTTTTTTAACTACCACTTAGTGGTTTCACTATTCATCAATATTTGAAGTTTTTCAGAAAAATACCAAAAATTCAACCTAAGCTAAATTTGAAATTATGAATTCAGAAATGATGTATATTTTAAAAAATTCAAAACATATAAGTTGTATTAATTAATTTAATAATTAATTCCCATTGTCAAAACAAATAGCGTGTTTTTTTGAAACAATATCAATCAAAAGATTGACACTTGTTTAAGTCCAATTTCAAAGTGAAGTTAATTCCAATGACCACCATTGGATTAAATGGAAAAAATTTATTCTAATTAAACTTTAAAACCAATTCAAAAGATAACATAATCATATAAATAAAATATATTAAAAAGAGGTTTTGAATTAAAATACAACATTTTTTACTATTCATAAAAAAAATGAGCATTATCAGAAAAATACCAAAAATTTACACAAAGTAAATTTTGATGTCGCAATTATAAAGAAGAATTTTATTTAGTCCAATATAATCTATAAGAGTGAACAAAACTATATTTAAAGGGGGTTCTCCATCAAAAGGCAATAAGTCAACCTTTTAGTGAATATTACAGAATCTATGCCTAAAATTGAATTCTATTCTTATTTTAAGCCTTTATTTTTTTGAAAAAATGTGAAAACATTTATCAAAAATATATAATCATATTTTAGTGATTTCTATTCATTCCCACCAATACAACGGCTACTTGTTAACTACCATTTAAAATAATATTATTATATTACTAGTGTGCAACGTAAGATTTCAAAGAAACTCTTTGTTGTGTATCAGGTACACTATCGAACATAGAAACCCCTTTAAAGTGAAATTAATATTTAATTCATAAATATTAATAAATATGAAAATCTATTATTCTTTATTTACCTGGGATGTTACAGAAGGTTCCAAAAATTCCTATGAATTTCAAACATTAATAGTCTATATCATTTATGTCCCTCAAATTATATCATCCTGTTATAGAACGTATATTTAATAATAGCGTCATAGCACTTTCGCATTCTCATCATAGTGGGGAACTAATATGGAATTTTAATGAGACAACTTATCTTGAGACATTATGACATACTTTGTTCCACATAAGAATAATCATTATGTGATTAGAAGATTACTAATATTCAATACAATGGATATATATTATCATTAAGTATAGAGGAGTAAGTTCAATGGTACAAACTCCAACAACCACTCACTTTCACTATATCTAACTTCTAATAAAAATTATATTTCTAGTTATCTCATGATACTAATGCTTATCTTAATATTGGCTTTTAGTCAAAAGGTCTTCCACATTCTATTTTGTGGGTACTCTTATCTCAGAAACAAGACCATTTTGGTAAAAATACATTATGTTGTGATACATCCGGTGTATGTTCATTGTCTATGGGTGTGGCCATATATCATTTTCATGATCCACCACATCAGTTTTATCAAAATACATTGTAATAGTGCCTTTAATAATATATAACACATCATGATCCTTGAAAAATTTGCATACCCAAAAGGCATCCTTAGATACATCATAATGAACTTCATACTCAGACACCACTGTAGAATCAGCAATAAATGGCTACTCCAAACTCTTCATGTTCACAAAACCTATGTTATTGCAAAAAATATCATAATTATGACTTTATATCATTGTGATATGTCTGAAACAATTCATCATAATAACCCATGATAACCAACTACTCATCCCCTTCATACCCCAGGAACATATCATTGTTTCTTATCAAATACGTAATGATATCCTTTACAATAGACCAATGTTGTTTTATTGGATCTTCATGATAACTTCCTACTATTATTAATTAATAATAAACATGAAACCTATTACATATCTTGGAATGAATGATTGATCCTACCACATAAGAATATGTGATCTTACCCATTATATCATTATTATGTTCTCTTTAAGGACACATTTTATTTGAATGATGTAAACCATGCGACACTGGAAGATATCTCTTATTAGATAGTTATATTATAAATCTATTATACATCCAGTCATCATATATACTTTGACTCATTCAGAGAAGACTCCTAAATCATTCATGAATTATGTTTATCCCTTGAATATAGTCTGCATCAAATAAGTCCTTCAAAGAGAAGATCTTGTATAACGGATCCTTAAAAAACTGTTAGGATGATATATTGTTTCCAATAATGAATATGTCTGAAAAATATTCCACTATGATAATCTCTACATTTCCAATAATCCCATTGAAGAAATATGGATCATATTCTCTCTTAATGAAATAAAATTCATTTATTCAATCATAAAATCCAATGATCTATGACCAGGATGATTTATTCAATCCGCAAATGGATCTATGCAACATGAAAATATTATTTTCATCATCGGGTGTCAGAAACCCTTCTGGTTGTGTAATATAGAATTTTTTCAGATAAAATTTATATCTTTAAACTCATTTTCAAAATATAATAGTCACGGTAAGCAACAATAGATATTAGAATTTTTATAGATTTACAAAATGGAGATTGTCAAATTCCTTCATAGAAGTAAATTCCAGGATGTTGTTTAATCCCATTAGAAATTAAAATTGCATTATAGGTATTTACATTACGTTCCATGTCCAGTTACCTCTTAAATAACCATTTTCAGCCACAAGGCATTACATCAAACAAATCATTAAATAGAACCAAATACACAGTTCTGATACATGGAAGCCATTTCATAATACATTTCTTCTTTACATTTTGTATATTTTGAGACTTATGCTTCCCCCTTTAAGGAGAGAGGTTCATAATTTTGAACTAATAAAGATTCACCATACTCGGTGAATAGAAATACAAATATCATTAGTTCTTTTACATCTCCAATACTTCTATAAAATACATGTTGTTCAGGAACTACTTCATTTATTGGGGATATATGGAATCTGTTCCTATTCCAACTATTATGTATCCTGATAATCGTCCTCAAAAAAGCCAATCTAGAAAACACCATCCTTTTTTTGGAGTCCCTACCTAATTAGAAAGATGAATTTTCAAGTAAAAATAAATTTCTTTTATGATGGTTGATAAAGAATATATCCCATTGTTTCATTATTATATCCTATAATGATAAAATTGGTTCTCTATGTTGATAGAATGTTTCCTGATAAGATCTTAACACAATCCTCACAAACCCATAGACATGTGCGTGACAAAATGGGATTATTTCTACTCTATATCTCTTAGGGAATTACATTTTCTATTTTATTTGATATTTATTTAATATGTATATTGTATTTTATAATGAAATTCGCAAATGGATAATGGAAGATATTCATGACTCATCATTGACCGTACCATGTATAATAAGGTACAATTTCTCCTTTTACAAGCACACTTCCATATTTGTCCATATGGTGGACTTATTTGAGATAGAATCCCAGACACCTTTATAAATATGATGAACTATTGGATAATATAGTCACCCCTTCGATCTAATCTAAACTTCATTAACTTATTTCCAAGTTGATTATATAATTCATTATTGAATTCATTGAATTTCTCAAATGAATCGGACTTATACCTCCTCATTTAGATATATCCATATCTACTCATGTAATTAATAACAATTATGAAGTATGAATATAATAATTCATATTATACTAGAAATGGTCCACAAACATAAGGGTGTTCCAATCCAAGAGTCCATATTTCCCCTTCACCCAATCCACCAAATGGTGGTTTGTTCATTTTTCCTTGTAAAAAAGAATGAAAACATTCAAGTGGTATTAGATCATATGTGTATATATAACCATCCTGAATAAGACCTATTAGACTATTCTCATTTACATGACCATGATATTGATTCCAATGTTGTGTTTTATGTGAGTCATGGGAACATGAATCATTATCAATTGTTAAAACATGGGTTTTCTATTTTAATAGGTATTGATCATTATTTAAATGTATCATACCATAACATATATTGTACATATAAAATAAAAACAATTTATTTCAAAATGATAAAATAAACCCATATTTATATAATCATGACAAAAAAATTATATTCATCATAACTATAGGTACATAATAAAAATATTTTAAAACCAAAATCATCCACGTTGGCAATGAATGGTGGTAGTCACCAATGGACAGAGTATCCAGATTAACACAATTAATTGATCTTTTATCCATTTCATCATTAGAAAACATTCAGAATATACATATTTCTTCATTTGGATATAGATGTGAGCACCAAAAGCTATATATAATACCTAATCTATTGATATATAAAGATTACAATCGATAACAAACACACCATTGTCTTCCCCTAGCTTTTAAATAAAGTTCTTCTTCTAATGTCCTTTCTTTTCTTACACAAACCATAATACAACCTTCTCCTAACCTTTTATATGGATCTTTCACTTCGCATTAGGATATTTCTCTTGAGCTTCATACTACTTAGAGTTCTTTGATCCCTTTTCTTGTTTTTACCTTTTCTTATTTTCCAAAGAAATCACATATTTATCATGCACCATGTCCTTATAAAATTGGATGATAAATGAAAGTTGTTATGAAATATTATTATTATAAATTATCATGTTGTAATTGAAAATTAAATTAAATAAGGTCATGGGAATCGAGGAATGTATAAGATCTATAATCAAATCATCTAGGAATTTAATACCTAAGATGTATAAGAATTCAACTTTTCCATGAATCATTACTAAATGAGGCCCAAATGGCGCAAACTATCCAATATTAGTTGTGAAATAATCATTAGATATCTCTTACCTATAATTTCTCTCCTTCTCATGATATAGATCCCTTAGGTGAGACAAAATGGTATAAACATGAATGACTTCATGTTGATTCAAAATCTCATGGGACATAGATGAAAGAAGGAAGCATTAATCATCGGTTTATTCATTCAAATTTTTCTTATTATGTGATACATCAACTGCACTATCTTCATTTCAAGGTACATTAGAATAAGTTTCTTCTGAAACATTTAATTTCGATTTATGGGGAAGAATGACGTGTATGCGACCATTTCATTATTATAAATTTATGTCTATAAGAAGGTTATACTTATTATATATGGATCACAATAATTTGTTTGATGTCATTTTATTACTATTTCAAAAAAAAATAAGAATAATTTTAGTTCTTTATCTATTAGAATTTAGATATTTAATTATATATTATTATTTTTAGTCTCCAACTGTTTTATCAAAACACAATATCCCTCACTATTAGTTCGTAATATCATATTTCTTGAAAATACTATTGGAAAGGATTCAAATTTCCCTTCTTATTACCCCAGAATTGGATGTTCAGGAAACATGAATGGTTTTAGGTAGGAAATCCAAATTATAATGAAAATAACCGACTCTTCTGTGATCCTCTAAGTGGAATCCCAAATCAAAAAATCTTTAAATTGGATATCCTCAAAATATTCATCTTAGTTACGTCGAGTCCATATTTTGATGTCACCCATCAATGTGAAATAATTTATTTCAACCCAAGACATTTAGTTTGTGTTCTTTGATAATTAAATTCACCCCATCATTGGATGGTCATGTATTGAAATATGGTTTTATTTTAACTCAAGAAGTGGAATGAAATACTGAGTTAATATATATAATTCAGGGATATTAACATTTTATATGTAAATTTACAATTTTTGTCTTTTGTACATTCATGTTAATATTAAGTGTATTTACATAAATGATTAACCATGTTATTGATAATATTTATAGCCAATAAATTTTTTTCATTATATTTCATGGTTATTATATTTATTATTTCACGTGATTATTAAAAAAACTTTGTTATTCAGAGTTGAGTACTCAAAGGGTGGGTGAATTGAGTATCTATAAAAATTTCTGTTTGAAAATTTTTCTAAAAAGGTTCTATAATAAAAATAAATACCCACTTTTAAATCAAGGTAATAAAGTTATGAAAGTATTACTATTCAAATAACTTCCGATAATATTGATTAATTCTCATTAATATCAATATCTATTATTGATATTACTTTTTAATCTAGTCTAATAAGAAAAAAAATAACTTCTGTCCAAGATTAAATATCAAAGTAAATCTAGCGATTTATGAATTATATAGTAAAATAAGGGAAACTAAATTTAACAACATAGTGGATATAAAACAGGTCGTTCACAATCAATATGAGACCTAATCCACTTCACTCGATGATAACCTACAACCAAAATGTTTATATTAATAAACTTGATCCACACCCTGGATTAGGGTAAAAAACTGTTCACATGATTCTTTAGGTCACATCACCTCTTCCACGGTTCTTCGTGTGTATAAACTACTAGGTAAAACAAGTTCCTCTTCCACCCTTATCCGGGGGAGTAAATAAGAGTAAAAATATATGAGAGTACGTATATATTTTATCCTTTTTTTAGTGTAGGATATAGTGTATGTTTTAATATAGATAGAAAGACACTACATGAAAGCTAAAAACAATAAAAAAAAGATAAAATATGATTATATAATGATAAAATAACTTTGAGTGTTATTATATTCCGATATGGAATTATGGGATGATGCAATACAAGTATCGAGTCCTCTTGCAAGAAACAGAGTATTGCAAGTCTCGTGCTCTATTTTCTAGGTAGATCTGGCTTGTGTTCTTCATGTTGTTGTTATGGTGAAGAATATTTTTTACTCTGATATATGTAATCCCAGCTTTTGGAATCATGAATGCTTCATGTGTTCTTCAGATGTATCATGTTTTATCTGTCGGTTCTTTTCTTAAGAATTCTTGCACATCTGCTGCTCTACCACTACTTACTTCAGGGCCACACTTTTCCTTTTATTCATGGAGTGAATGTGTTGATGCCAACATGATGCATGTATTTTGTACCTCATACCTTGTAATGTCAGGTGACATGTATACAAAGAAATATTAGTTATGTTAGTTCATTTAGAAGACTCATATATGACCAATGGATATTAAATTGAAAACGAAAACAAGATTAAATAAAATTGTTACAATCTATCTGGAAATGTTGTCACATGGAATCAGTGTGAGAACAAAATACTATCTTTTTCTTTTCCATTGACCGGTGAGATAGTTTTTATGGAATAGTTTTAAAGAGATTATGAACAGGTAAAACATATGCGGTGTTTGAATCATTGTGTCTTGTCATTTTCCAAACAACGAACAGTGTCTTAGTAAGAAACTGGTGTCACAAAAATCAAGAGAACTGAAACTAAATATGGTGTCTGGTCACATTGTCCTGTCATGGTGTCTGGTCACGGTGTTTGGTCACTATATTTGGGTCCTGGTGTCTAGTCACGATGTATGTGTCACAGTGTCTGGGTACTTTTCCAGAAAAATAGAACCAGTGGCAGACTCACAGTTTCTCAAACGTTGCCAAATATCTATATAAAGACATAAGCAGTAATATTCATAAAATAAATTAGACTTAATCATTCATAAATGTAATTCATTATAAGAAAAATTAAATATTGTTTACAAAAATTTGTAATGATTTAGAAATCAAGATCTTTGGAAACATTATTTGAAGGATAGTGAAACCATGTATATCAACACATGATATGGGATAGATTAAACCAGAGTAACAATTTGTGACTATTAAAACATGATTAAAACATGAGGAGTCCAACAATATAACGTTTTTATGATAAAAAATAATATGAGTGAGTTATCTGTTCTTTGTGAGTTATTTCCCACTAAGTGTGAATGTATCTCCCCCTTTTGGGATTATCAAAAAGAGTACAAAAGTAAATAAGAGAATAGAAAATAAAATATCATAGGGTATTAGATGGAGAAATATGTGTCATTACAAGAAGTATGCTACAAAAGAAAAAAAATATCCATAACAAAATATAGTTTTCAGTATGATTTAGTAATGACTGTGTTCCATTTTCCATTAGAAGCAACATCAGAAGAAGAAACAAGAGCAGTGGTAGAAGTTGAATAAGGGAGTGAACCAACTGTTAGAGAAGGAAGATAGAGTATTACAAAAACAGAATGGACCAATGTAGTTTTGGTGGAAGACAGAGGTAATTTCTATTCAAGGATAATAGGTCTGATTTGAATCATATCCTGAGAGACAGGCATAGAGGTGGGAGAAATGGTAGTAGATGAGGAATGATGAAAACAAGGTCGTCACTAGTGTAGAAAACATTATTTACGTCACCATTTTTTACGTCGGTTATATATAACCGACGTGATAATCTGTGAAACGTGGTTTTTTTCGTCGGTTATTTTTTAATCGACGTAACAAATGCAGTGAGTAGATTTTTAACGTCGGTTATTTTAAAAACCGACATTAAAAATCGCTCATGTTCGGTTTTTACGCCGGTTATGAAATAATCGACGTAAAAACCGAAAGCACGGGGGGGTATTTTACGTCGGTTATTTTATAACTGATGTAAAAAACCAATATGTGTGGGGTTTTTTACGTCATTTATTTGATAACCGACGTAAAAAACCAAAGTGCGGGGGGGTTTTTACGTCAGTTTTTTCATAACCGACGTAAAAAATGAGATATCTACGTGTTTTTTACGACGATTATGTTATAACCGACATAAAAAACTGTGATTTTTGATGACTTTTTTACATCGGTTATAGAATAACCGATGTAAAAAACCTTTTTTACATCGGTTATAAAAATATCGACGTCAAAAAAGCCGTATCTGATACATTTATAATGTTGGTTATTATAATAACCAACGTTATAAATGTAAAAAACAATTTATAAAGTTGGTTATTAAATAACCAAAGTTATAAAAACTTTAAAAAATTAACAACCCCTGAGGTTTGTCATTTACAAATTTTTGTTCAACAGTCCGGCAGCTCGTCTCTCTCGCGCGATAAACCCTAATCAGGTCATCGATCTCACTGTGTTAAACTTGTTTTTCCTACAATTTTTATTATCCTTACTCTCCTCGGATCTATCATCTCAACTCAGAACACTCAAGTAAGCCTTCCACGAATTTATTTTGTTCGTTTTTTTTTCGGATAGTCTATATTTATGTTTTGTGATTTTTGTGTGCTTTTTTTCATTCTTTTTGTATGCATTCAACTTGTTTAATTTTTGTGTGCTTTTTTTCCCTGATCTATCATCTCAACTCGTTTTGTGTGCTTTCAACTCGCAACAAAAAAGGAATTCCAAAAACCCCATTTGATGTAATCCTTCAACTCGCAACACTATATTTTTGTGTGATTTTTTTCATTCATTTTGCCTACATCGTATATTTTTTGTGGTCCCAATTTTTTTTAGGGATTTGGACATGTCTTTAATTTTATATATTCATTTTATCTTGAAATTGGGTGCTTTTAATGTGTGACTCTTAGGTTAATATTTGGGTGTATTTTATAACCTGTGAAATTGATTCATTAATTTTGAAAGGAGAATCCAATTATGGTTTTTTAATTCTTTGTTTTCATGTGGGCCTCAAAAGGGGGTTATGAATGGGTGTTATGTGTAAAACCTTGTCACACTTCTTGAAGGTGTTTTATGAAAAAGTTTGTTTTCATGTGAATTTTTTGTGACATTATTTGAGGTAAATTATTAAAATATGGGGGTGGTTTAATAAATGTGTCTTGAGCTGAAATTTTTATTTTGGATTTGTATTGGTATGATTTTTTTCTTGAATGGGGGTTTTGGAATGTCTTTTGTGCGCAAAACATGGTTGTTCATCTTCAGATTGTTTTATGAAAATTGAAAATGATTTAGTGAGTTAAAAAAGTGATAAAATGGTGTAAAGGAAATATTTTGGCGATGTTATACACCTAATAAGGGGTTTTTAAAGGTAAATAGGTGATTTAAGATGTCAAACATTTTCAGAAATGTTTTTAAATTGAGGAATTGTTTTATTAAATTGTGATGTTGGTGCGAAACATGTTTGTGTACTATTTTGTGTGGCTTTTTTGATACAATAAATTATGATATTAGTTATCGATAAACATGTGATCATTTGACTAGTTGAATATCAATGATTATTTTTAATTATCATACGATCATTTAATTAGCCATATTTAATAATATTTAATTCCATCTACTTCATGCTGAAGTATATATTAAATGCATGTGTTTTTCGTTGTTCACCGTCCTAAGTTTTATATGTAAACCATTGTTTAGGGGGTTGTCCGGTGAGTGGGGGGCTGTCCAGAGGGTTGGGGGTGTCCAAGGGGGTGGGTGGGTGTGGGGGGATGTCCAAGGGGGTGGAGGCTTGTCCAGAGGGTTTTGGGGGTTGTCTGGGGGGTAGGGGCTGTCTAGAGGGTTGGGGGTGTCCAGGGGGGGTGTCCAAGGGGGTCGGGGGTGGGGGGTGGTGTCAAGGAGGGGTGGGGGTGCTGTCTGGATGGGTGGGGTGCTATCCAGGGGATGGGGGGCTATCCAAAGGGTTGGGGGGTGTCTAGCAGGGTGTCCAAGGGGGTAGGGGGTAGGGGTGGTGTCCAAGAGGGGTGGGGGTGTTGTCTAGATGGGTGGGGGGGCTGTCCAGGGGGTTGGGGGGCTGTCCAGAGGGTTGGGTGGTGTCCTGGGGGGTGGGTGGGTGTGGGGGGCTATCCAAGGGGGTGGAGTCCAGCCCAGAGGGTTTTGGGGGTTGTCTGGGGGGTGGGGGGCTGTCCAGAGGGTTGGGGGGTGTCCACGGGTGTTTGAATTTACAATGTCATTTTCTCCATCTGAGTTTTTATTTTAAATATGATTTGATTCTCAGGTTTACTCCATTCTCTCCAATATTCTATCAACCATGTAGGCGCCATGGTTTTCTTTTATTCAATGGAATTTAAAACTGTTATATCTAACTATATTTCTTTTAATAATAATATTCAATCATATTTTTTTAAATACGCCTAGATTTGTTTTATATTTCCAAATTGTTTTACATTAAAATTATGATTTTTTTCATATAAACTTATATTTGTCTTGTCTTAAAAATATATATATCTTTGATATTTTTTATAGGTAATAATGAGTCGAAGTTGGATTACCGAACATCGAATAAGAAATGAATATGAGGAAGGTGTTGATGCCTTTTTGGAATTTTCTAGACAACATGTTCCTTGAAGTGACATTTTTTCAGTCCATGTCTGAAATGATTGAATATAAAGAAGTTGAAAAGTAGAGAGATGAAAGATCATCTGATATGTCATGGTTTTAATCTGATTTACAACCCTTGGATTTGGCATGGTGAAACTGGATGAAATGTCACTGGTGATGATGATTCACAAGATGGTAACTCTGATGGAATTGAAGAAATGATTCACGATATTGTAGTAGAACAAATTGAGATAGAACCAACATTTGCACGTCTATATGGTGATGCTGAAAAACCATTATATCCTGGCTGTAAAGATTTTATGATTTTTTCGGTAGTGTTAAGATTGATTAACCTGAAGGCGAAACATGGATGGAGTGATATAAGTTTTATAGAGCTTCTACAATTGATTAAAGACATTCTTCCAAAAGATAACGATCTTCCAGATTCACATTACAAGGCCAAGAAAATATTATGCCCGATGGGATTAGGATACAAGAAAATACATGCATGTCCGAATGACTGCATTATATATAGGAAGGAATATGATTTTCTGTTAGAGTGTCCTAAATGTGGGACATCACGGTATAAGGTGAAAGAGAAATCACAGGATGATGTAGAGATTACAAAGCTCCCTGAAAAGGTATTTTGGTATCTTCCATAATTCATCATTTCAAACATTTATTTTCTAATTTAGATGATATAAAAAGGTTAAGCTGGCATGTTGATGAGCGGGTATGTGATGGAAAAATACGTCATCCATCTGATTATCAACAATGGAAGAAAATTGATGTGCAGTACACTACATTTGGAAATGAAATACGAAATCTTAGATTAGGGTTATGCATAGATGGAATGAATCCATACCGAACCCTCAGTAGCACACATAGTTCATGGCCTGTTTTATTGGTAATTTACAACCTCTCTCATGAAGTTTGTATGAAGTGAAAATATGTCATATTGAGTATAATGATCTCTGGTCCAAAGTAAAACGTCAATGATATTGATGTTTACTTGTCACCGTTGATTGATGATTTGAAACTGTTATGTGATGAAGGTATTACGGTGTATGATTCTTATAAAATGGAATATTTTCAACTATATGCAGTGCTTCTGTTCACTATAAATGACTTCCCAGCATATGGAAATTTCTCTGGATACAGTGTTAAAGGGCATAAAGAATGTCCAATTTGAGAACAACAGACTTCATATTGTCAATTGCATCATGGGAGGAAAACAGTGTACATGGGTCATCGAATGTTTTTCCCTATGGATCACCCTTATAGAAGACTAAAAAAGGCATTCAATGGCTAACAAGAATTTGATACTTCTCCAAAACCTTTGTCACCAGATATTTATTTTTAGAGGGTGAAAAACCTTGATGTGACATTGGGAAAGACACAGAAATATGGTAATGATAGACATATTTGGAAGAAAAGGTCAATATTTTTTGAGCTACTATATTGGAGGTATCATGAAGTTAAACGTAATATTGATGTCATGCACGTGGAGAAGAATATATGTGATTGTTTGATTGGAACATTGTAAGATATTAAAGGAAAGACTAAAGATGGGTTGAATTCAAGATTTGACTTACTATCAATGGGAATAAGTTTGGAGTTAGCTCCCACTCCTAAAGGAAGACGAACATTTCTTCCCATGACTTGTCATACATTATCGAAGAGGGAGAAAATAGCTTTTGTCAGTGTCTTCATGATATCAAAGTGCCTCAAGGTTATTCCTCTAATGTAAAAAATTTTGTCTCATTGAAGGACTTAAAGTTGATAGGTATGAAATCACATGATTGTCACGTCATGGTTCAACAAATTCTACCAGTTTCATTGCGTGGAATATTTCCCATTCATGTCAAAAAGACTATGATGAAGTTGTGTTACTTTTTCAATTCAATTTGTAACAAGGAGATTGATGTGAATGCTTTGAGCATTTTGGAAAAGGATGCAATTTTTATACCTTTTCAATGGGAAATGTATTTTCCTCCAACTTTTTTTGATATAATGGTGCATTTAATGATTCATCTGGTTCGAGAAATAAAGCTTTGTGGACCTATAAATCTTAATTGGATGTATCCTTTTGAAAGGGATATGAAAATATTAAAGGGGTATGTTAAAAATGCATATCAACCTGAAGACTCCATTATTGAAAAGTATATTTTTTGAGGAGGTAGCAGAGGTTTGTACGAGCTACATGGATGCGGCCCAACACATAGGTTTGCCTCCATCTCGCCATGAATGAGTTAATAATGAAGGAAAGGGGATTCGTGGATTGAAAGTTAAATCATTTTCAGCTGAACAGATGAAAAAGTTATAATCATACATCTTGAATAACATAGCTGATGCTCAACCGTATATCACATTGAATATTAATGAGTTGATACAATGTCATCCAAATAAGAAAGAAATGTGGATTTTGAATGAGCACAACACAACTTTTTTGTCATGGATTAAAAAGACTTTGCTTGGTAGATCATATGTATCAGAGACATTAAAATGGATAGTGGGTGGTCCATGTTTAAATATGATAGCATGGTCCGGTTATGACATTAATGGCTATACATTTAATACGAAAGCTCAGGACAACAAAAGTGATGTTCAGAATAGTGGTGTATGGGTGTTTGCAGAAGTAGTGCATTTTTCAAGTGCTAAGGAAAAAAACACAATTTCTGTATCAAGTGAAAATTATGGAGTGATTTAAGACATATGGGAGGTTTATTACATTAAAATTAAAGTTCCTGTTTTTAACTATAATTGGTTTATCGGTAACAACAGTGTCAGACACGATGAATTTGGAATGACACTTGTTAATATGAATAGATTGGAAGACACAACTGATTCTTTTATAATGACAACACATGCAAAAAAAAATTCTATGTAGTAGATCAATCAGATATGTAGTGGTCTGTTGTTTTACAAGGGAAAAACAATATGTTGGTGAGGATGATGTTGATTAAGATACTGATTTATGTAAGATCCTTACTTATTTGGAAAGATTAACAGAACATAATGATGAGCATGTTGAAGACATGGTTTGTGCCATAAGGAACGATCACGACGAAGAAATTTTGGAAAACAATCCATTTTTACATTCCTAAAATTACAGGTAACATATTTTTATTTCTTGTTTACATTTATTTTTTTCATAAATGTTAGTTTTTTAAGTTTTTTATTTATTAAAACATGTTTTAAAACAAAATAAGTATGAGTTTCTGTTTGTTTTAAGTTTGTTTAGTTTAGTTTATCATTTTTACCAATTCATGAATTATATATCTACTATTTTTGTTCAGTGACAATTACTTTACCATGTTTACCATGTTTACCTTGTTTACCATGTTTACCATCTTTACCATCTTTACCATCTTTACAATCTTTACCATTGTTTAACTTGCTTACCATATTACCAATGTTTACTATTACGTAACTTAGTAAACTTTTCTATTTTCTGATTACAGTAGTATTAAAATATTTGAATTTGTATATTTTTGAACTAGCGTTTGTTTTTTGGATTTGAAGGATAATGAAAGATCATTCAGTTGATTAACCACATGATTCCGGAGATGAGAATATTGGTCATACCTATGGGAAGGAACATTCACATCCTCCTTTTAGAACAAAGAGTTCAAAGGTTGGTAAACGTGGGTGCACACGTTTACCAAAATTATTAGTTTCCCATATGCAGGATCAGAGGATAGTCGTTGAGTTTGATGATGATGATATTCCTAGAGGTCCAAATGAAAAAGATTTTAAGAGTCTTGTAGCAACTCAGGCTAAGAGCAAAGTAAGCATTTTGTATGATGACTGGAGAAGTGTGGATAAAGTTATAATCTCTTAGTTATGGGAGACGATTTTGGTAAGATCATTTTCTATTGTTTGAATATTATTTAAATGTTTATAGTATATATAATATGTTTAACCTCTTCTTTATCAAATCACATTTGATATTCCTGACACTGGAGGAGTCCGGAAGAAATTCTTATCGTTGGTGTCCAAGAGATGGAGGGATTTCAAATCAACCCTCTCATATGATTTCATTTACTGTCATAAGAGTCATGACAATCCATGTCGTATATATCCCTTTATAGATGAAGACACATGGAGAAAATTTTTTGAAAGTAGAAGAAAATAGTCATTTTTGGTAAGGGCAGTGTAAACTTTTATAAGATTTCTTATATAAATGATCTTAATAACGTTTTGTTAATGATTTCTTATTCTTAATTTACATCAAACAAGAAAATATCACCAGGATATCCAATCTAAAAATGTATACCCTCATAGTTTATCTCGGTTAGGGTATTCATTATTGGAAGAACAAATGATGGTGGAACAATTTCAACAACTAAGAGAAAAGTCTTCAAGCTCTAGAGAGGTGGCCCCTCCATCCCATCCATCTAGACATGAAAAATGGAAGAGAACTTGGAAGGGAAAAAAAGGGCAATATCTTTTGGATGAATCGAGAATCGTAGCTGAGAGGATTGTAAGATATATATTTTATTTATTTAAGTTAACCATTTTCTTCATATAATTTCAATCATTACATAAATGTTCAATTAATTAATACAGGACTCTCTTGAGGATCAGAGTTCACAGGGGACATTTAGAGCTACTGGGAGGGAAGATATTTTATTTGTAGAATTGGGAAGGCACCGAACATCCTCTTCGTGTAAGAGGATATCCGGAAGGTATATCGGTAAGAAAAGTGTTACCATGTTCTTCAACTTCAAACATTGAAAGGGTTTATAGAAAAAAATTGATTCCTTGGAGTCTGAAATTCATAATATTAATGCGACGATGGAGGACAAGATTAGAGCGTCAGTGCAGTCTATGTTTTTAGACATGCAAAGACAATTTCAGACTATTTCTCCCACACCTCCACCTCCCCTAGAAGACCCCATTATTTATCCTCCACCTCTACCAGTAGATCCCACTCCCCCACCTCAACCTGGTGATCCCATTTTTATCCAACTCCTCCACCGCAGCTTCCTACTTATTGCGAGTTGTATGTTGATGATTCTCAATAGCATATAGTAGCATATGGGTTGGTATATTGTATAGGAGATATAGTTCATCATCAACAATTAGAGGTAGAGAATCAGAGGGTCACTGTACAGGATATTATAGATAGACCATCTCGGGTACCATTACCTACATATGAGGTGGCGAAAGTTGGACATAGTATCAACCATTTTTTAATTTGGCTATCCAGACTTCTTCGACTCATTACCATAGAGGTATGAATGTTATATCTTTTATTTTATATTTTTATTAAATTTGTTTTATCATTTGAAAACTAATATATTTTTCAATTTATTTTTACAGGAATACTTCAAAGGTAAAGAAATATTGTATAGACAATAACAAAGACAAATTGCTATGACATCAGATACAGAATCCAGTAGTCTTGACATATTGTCAAGATATTCATATTTGTTGGCGGATCATTATGAGTTTCCAATGGAAGATCAGGTTTGTTGACGTGAAATAAATGTGGGGATTATGAAAATTGATATCATGGAGCTTGTTACTGGAGATAAGTTGGGCATCAACATGGTGAAATATTTTTCCATGTAAGTCTTAACACATTTTACCTGCATTATATTTATTAAAAATGTATACTTATGTCTATTTTGTATTTGGTATCTTTATAAAATTTGTGAGAGGAATGATCTGACAGATGTATATGGATTCAAAGACCCGAAATTGATTTCCCCTGAAGCTTGTGCATTGTATGAATAACAAAGAATGCTTTATATTGCTGAAAGATTTGAAAAGAATATAGTCACACAATATTGGATGATGCCTTTTTGTGAGAGGTATGAAACACATATCTCTCAAAGATTTAATTATCTTTTAACATAAAAAACCACTAACGTTAAATTTCATTTTGTCAGTGATCATTGGATGTTAGGGGGTTTTCCCAAGGGAGAAAGCACTTTATTGGATATTCTCTGTCCATGATGATGTGTGGGAATGTTTTAAGAATATATTGGAAAAGTAAGTTTCAATTTCTCAATGGTTTTATATATTATAATGAATTTTAAATTTACCCCATTAATATTATTTTCTAACAGGGCATGGGTCTACTTTTGAAAAAATGCAAAGAAAAGGAAAGTAAAGATCAAATATGTAAATGCAAAGGTAAATATCAATTTATAATTTGTACTTTTTGATTTATTACATTAATATAATATATTGAATTTATAATCATTCAAACAGAATTGTCATGAACAACAAGGAGTCATCGAATGCGGATATTATATGTTAATATTTATGTATGAAATAATAACAACTGGTAATGTTGTGAATTTTGACCTGGTAAGATTTCCTCTTAAACTTTGCCATAATATTTCAATTTGATTTACTCATTATACACGTTAACTACTATCCTTTTCATTTGTAGCTTTTTGATGACCCTCAACCCTATAATACTGAAGACATCAAACAACTACAAGTGGAGTGGTCTAATTATTTTACAGGTTTGATTAAATTTTAGTCGTTTGTAATGTAAAATGTAATTTTGAATATTGTCGTTGTAATTGTGTATTTGGTAGTAATTTAGGATGGATTTAGTTTTTTTTGAAGTTGACAATTTATGTTTTGAATGTTATATATGTGAATGTTTAATTTTGATCTATTTCTTGTTTTGGTCTAACTATGATGGTTTTTATGGTATATATTCTGGTCTGGGGGGAGGGGTTTCAAGGGTGTGGCGGGTGTTCAGTGGGGTTGGGGGTGTCCAGTGGTCTGGGAGGGACGTCCGGTGGGGTGGGGGGGGGGGGCTATCGAGGGGTGTTTGCGGCTGTCCAGGGGGTTGGGGGGCAGTCCAGGGGTGTGGTGGGGGCTCCAATGGGGTGGGGGAGGGCTGTCCAGGGTGTGGGGGGTATACATGAGGGTGGGGGGGTTGTCCAGGGGTGTTTGGAGCTGTCCAGGGGGTCGGGGAGCAGTCCAGGGGTGTGGTGGGGGATATCAAGTGGGGTGAGGGGGTGCTGTTCAGGAGGGTGGGGGTTGTAGAGGGGTGTTTTGGGCTGTACAGGGGGTCGGGGGTAGTCCAGGGGTGTGGTGGGGGTCCTTTTGGGTGGGGGCTGTCAATTGGGGTGAGGGGTGAGGGGGTGCTATTCAGGAGGGTGGGGGTGTTGTCGATGGGTGTTTAGGGCTGTCCAGGGGGTCAGGGGGCAGTCCTGGGGTGTGGTGGGGGCTGTCAGGTGGGGTGAGGGGGTGTTGTTCAGAAGGGTGGGTGGGGGGGTTTTCGAGGGGTGTTTGGAGCTGTCCAGGGGGTCGGGGGGCAGTCTAGGGGTGTGATGGGAGTTCCAATGGGGTGGGGGAGGGCTGTATAGGGGGTATACATGAGGCTGGGGGATATCAAGTGGGTAAGTTTTATCTGTGTTCAATTTAAATGATTAAATTTTCTCTAGTTCATGTTTTGATCTTCTATTTTTGGGGTACGAATTATTGATTTGGTTTCTGGTTGATTTTGGGGGAGAGTAGAGGACTACAGTGGTTTTTTTATAAAGAAATTTGTGTCTTTCACATCAGTAATTTTATAACCGACGTGATAAAGAAATCGAAAAGCGTTTATCACATCAGTTTTTTTCATAACTGACATGATAAATATCTGTGGAATGAATTATCAGGTCGATTATGTAATAAACGACGTGATAAATGACCTGGGAAATGCTTTAACAGGTCGGTTAATAAATAACCAATGTGATAAATGGCCTGGGAAATTGTTTATCACGTCTGTTATTGATTAAACGATGTGGTAAACCCCTCCCAGGACTAGTTTATCACGACTTTTATTTAATATCCTATGTGATAAACCATTTCCCATGATTTTTATCACGTCGGTTATTGATTAACCATCGTGATAAACCATACCCCAGGAGTTTATCACGTCGGTTATTCAATAACCGATGTGATAAAGTCACCCACACATGTTTATGATGTCGGTTATTGTATAACCGACATGATAAAGCCCCCCGGGTTTATCATGGCGGTTATATAATAACTGATGTTATAACCCCCCCCCCCCCGGGTTTTTCACAAAGGTTATTAATTAACCGACATTATAAACATCGTGATGTTATGTATGTTACATCAGTTTTTAAATAACCGACGTAATAAAATTTATTTACAACGTCTTCTGTATTAATGTCGGCTAAAACCCGACGTAAAAAATGAAAAATAACCGACGTAAATAACATTTTCTGCAGTAGTGCGTATGGGTGCACCTGCTGGAGCCACAATAGAAGTGCTCTACACATGATCATATGGCCTCAATAACATGATGAAGACAAGAATTATCTCACCACCATAATGCATCACTTTTTATAAGACATATGTGTTCTCCATTAACATGTACAACAAAGGAGTGAAATCTTTCAACTTTAAAAGTTTTGTTTTGAAATCTTGAGTGACGGGAGGGATTTTCATATTCTCTATAAAAAATATGATTTTTTTTCATATAATGCTTAGAGAAATCATATTGAAGTAGAAATATACTTTCATAGAAATTTATTCTTTATCATTATTTAATATCATGACAATAATCCTTACAAAATCGATAACTTTGTCACTATTCTTGACAATCATATATAGATACTAATTTTCAAATCCACATAGCAATTATTGAAGTTCATCTTTAATAATTGTTCTAAGCAAATAATTGTCAAAGGAGGGTTTCCATGGCTCTCTATAGGTACTGTATGCTGAAATAGCTGAAGTAAGGGACATTAGTTGATTCATAACATTCTGTCGACATCCCTTATACTCATCTGTCAATTTGTTGAGACCAATAACAAGATGATGTATTTGATGAATAATTTCATTGTTTCCTTCATCAACATTTTTAGCTATGTAAATTTTGATAAGTTGAATTAGATTGAATAATTCCTATGGAATATGACCGCTAACATCCTCAACAGGATAAGAAACATGATCTGGTATTGATTTCAACACTCTCCCATATCTTCTACCATAGTTCTGAGAGACTTCACTTCATCACTCTGTTGTTTGTTCTCAATTCTATTATCTTAAATTTCATGATTTTTTTTGCATAATCTTCCATATGATCTTTTCTAAAAATATGGAATCATCTCCTTAACATATTTATTTATTGGAGAAGGTTGAGTGTTCATGTGATTTTCAACTCTTCCAAATAAAGTGGCTCTATAAGATGTTAGATCATTTTGACTTAAAAAAGTATGTGGTTCTTATGAAGGATCCGGAATAGGAGCTGAGAAATTCTCTGGATCTTCTTCAAATATAATATCATTAAAAGAGAGAAGTTTCAATTTAAACACAGTAGACATATATATAACTATAAGTGAGGCTTCTTGGCAATCATCACATCAATGTATCTAGGTAATCTATTCCATTTATGGACAATGCATTGATCAAATGGATTAATAATTTCAACACTATCCAAATTATGGTGTTTCTATACCTCAATAAGTGCTTCTCTCATAGGACTATGAGATTTATTTTTATAATATATTCCAAGAATTTTATCCCCAATTGGTTCACTCAGGTCTTTTCTAGCCAACTAAAAGTCAAGCACCATTATTTCCTCATCATATTCAATAATCAAAAGAACAACCTATTCTTCTAAGTGTTCCTCAAAAACTGATTCTTTGAAAAGAGAAATATCATCTTCTATATGATATTCTAGAAAAAAAATTCTGTTACATTAAAAACAAACTGTTATCTAGAAGTACTTTCATCCAAAACAGCTGTTCATTTAGGAAAATATACTTTATTTTTGCAATGACATGAGGAAAAATTCTACTATCTCGATTATCAAGTATTATTTCCCCATTATGTGCATCATCTTCTTCTTCTTCCTCATTAACAGGATAGTCAACAATTTCATCTACTACATGAAAAGGATCAGAAATGTTCATCGGTCTTGAAGAATTCTCAAATGGGTTGAATGTTTCATAAACCCTGTCGTTATCCTCCAACCATGCTTTACACCATGGATTCCATCTGATGTTGACCATTTTGATTGTAAAATTTGAGATAAAAAATCATATTTCTTAATGAATTATTCATTCGGTTGAACAAACCCTTTAGAATGAAGCATAGAAGAGATTAACCCTGAGTAGGACAACAAGGTTGAATTGGAGGTTGTCTTTTTCAAATCCTAAATATGAAGTATAAAATTCATACATAGGTTAATCTTGGGTCTATTAATCATAAGATTTATCAAAAATACATCCTTATACTTGAGTGTAGTAAAATATACTTTTCTTGGACTTATCAGATTCTAAACAAACAAAAACAACAATCTGGTTTTACCTTCTGGCCCAGTAGCATTAGTTTTTTTCTTTGTTATATTTCCAGTCAATATTCATAATTCTTATTCTAGTAGAAAGATCCCACATAGAGGAGGAGGACCACTCTAGTAGTCCTAAAAAATACCTAATGAGGTATCCTTATGTCTAAAAACTATAACCTAAAATAAAATGTACATATTTGGTTATTGATCTACAAACTCACAACAAAACCATCTTCTATATCAAATGAGAATTGAATCAACTGAAAAAACTGAGAAACTAACTTTTGGTAAATCAACCTTGTATCATTTATAAACCAATCCAGTCATCCTTGCCCTATCATTAATTTCATCAATAGATACTAACTTAACAACATCAACTTAATGAAAATTTCATTTTCTTGTACCACTATTCAATAAACATGATTCAGATTCAATGGTCCTCTAGGCTCTATCTTTGGTGATATTTGAATTTTATTCTTTCATCATCTCTTCTTAGGAGTTGAAGTAAATGGGATCTTTTTTCTGGGAATTCAATAAAGGTTCGAGAGAGAGATAGAGGTGAGAAACTAAAGTGTTGAAGGAGTGATTACGGTTTGAGAGAAGAGAGCTCAGGTGAATAAAAGTGTAAAACATATTATATTTTTATCATTTAGGGGTATCAAGTGTCAAAAATATAAAATCCCAGGAATGTAAAAGAATAAAATAATCAATCACAGCTATACATGTTATAATATATAAATAGAATGAAAAATTGTCATTACGGTGAGACCAGAACAGACTTTCACGTTGAGAAAATATTAGGTTTTCACAGCGAGACCGTAACAGGTTGTCATGGTGTCATCTCTATTGTGCGCCATCAAAACAGTGTGTCCATATTTTTTAAAATAGTATATTCCATATAGTAACTATGAGATAGTAACTATGAGATTGTAAACATGAAACAACCACTTTTATGATAGTTAAATATCTATATATAATATTTAGATAGTAATCTTATGACACCGACTTGTGAAACCGTAAATTGTTAAAAAATATGTTATGAAATAGTACACTTACTACTTATGATTTATTAATTCAAATTCATGTATGATATAATATATTCATAAAAAATTTAATGGTTTGGTAAACATATCAATGAGATCATATTCAGTTCAAATGAATTCCAATGTGATATTACCTTTTTGATTATGGTATCTCAAAAAGTGAAATCATTAGTCAACATGTTTTTTCCAAGAGTGGGAAATAGGATTTTTTGAGATGATAATAGCATGGGTATTTTCACAATTTATAGTTATATTCCTAAATTGATATCCATAATCTAGTAAAGTGTGTTCCATCCACAAAATTTGTGCATAACTACTTCAAGTAGCTATAGATTTAACTTCTACAGTAATTAATTCAACAGAGTTTTGTTACTTACTAAACCATGATACAAGGGACGTTCCTTAAAAGTGACATGTTTCATAGGGTCTTTTGCTATCTAACTTACAAAAACTACATTTAGCATCAGAATAACTATCAAACTTATATGATTGTCTTATGGGATAGAATAGTCCAAGATTGGGTGTAAGTTTGTGGTATTTGAAAGTCATTTTAACAACATTTAAATGATATTACATAGTGTTTTCATGAAAATTATAACTCATACATATGTTATGCATAATGTTAGGTAGGATAGTAGTTAATTAGATTAATCTTCCCAAAATTACTCTATATGCTGTTTGATCCACAAATTTTTTATCTTCATCAAGAACCAACTTATAAGTAGTACTCCTTTGAGTGTCGGTACATTTAGTGTTATACATGCCAAAACGTTTTATTAGATCTCTAGTATATTTTCATTGATATAAAATAGCAGCAGCATTATTTTATAATATTTGAAATCCAAGAAAGAATTTTATTTCACTGATTAAACTCATTTCAAATTTTTTATGCATAGTTTTATAAAATTCAATACATAAATAATTTTTTGAAGATCCAAAGATAAAATCACCTATATTTATTTCAACTACTTAAACATAATTGGAAATTTATTTTAAAAAAAGGGTTGGATCAACTATACCATTTTTAAAACTTATTGAAATAATAAATTTACTTAATCTATCATACGAAGCTCTTTGAGCTGATTTTAAACCATATAAATAATTTGATAGTTTATAATATTATTTGGAAAGTGAGGATTTGTAAAAGCATGGGGTTTCTAAAAAAATACATCCTCACCTATATACCTATTTAAGAATTCACTCTTAACATCCCTTTTATATTATTTGAATTTAAAATGTACAACATAAGCAAGTATGATTCTAATGGATTCAAGTATAACTACTGGTGAAAAGGTATCTTTATAGTCAATTCACTCTTCTTGACAATAGCCTTGTGCATCCAATCTATCCTTGTTTATAACTATGTTACAAGCTTTATCTATCTTATTTCTAAACACCAACTTAATGCCTATGGTAAATTTGTCTTTGGGTCTGCCAACAAGTTCCAAACATTGTTTCTTTCAAAAAAATTATGTTCTTCTTTTATAGACATCACCCAAAACTCATCATTAATATCATAATTAATGTTATTAGGTTCAAATTGTGACAAGAATACATTATGTTTTACCTGATTTCTAATAGAATATCTAGTTTGAGTTAATTTATCTAAATTTCTTACAATATAATCTAAATTATGGGTTTTAAGGGTTATAACAGCTCTAGAAAAAGAAGTATTAGTGATTTTAGGTTCTTCAATAGGTTTGGGTACAATATCACTGGAATGTGGATAATTTTCGGAACAAGATGTTTTTATAAATTTATTTAGTGGATGGTTATGGGATTTAGCATTGATGTCCATATTTTACATATCGTCCTCTAGAAACTCTAGAGCAATCAAAGGATCAGGTGGATATGTCTCATAAAACATGACATGCACATATTCTTCCACACATTTAGTTATTTTTTTAAAAACACTATAGGATTTATTAGAGATTGAATATCCTATAAAGATTACATCGTCACATTTGGAGACAAATTTTTCAAGATTGTATGTAGTATTATGGATATAGACATTACAACAACATAAAATGGAATTAGCTTACATTGGGGTTTTTATTATTCTATAACCCATATAGATTTATTTTAAGTATCGTTTTAATCAACACAATATTAATTATATAGCATGATGTATTTACTGCTTCAGCCAAAAAATAAATTGGTAAGTCATATTCACTAAGCATGGTTCTTGCATTATCATTAATGGTTTAATTTATTATTTCTACAACTCCATTTTGTTACGGTGTTCTAGGGGTAAAAAATTATTAATATATCCATTTTGTTCACAGAATGATTCAAACTATTGATTTTCAAACTCACAACCATGATCACTTCTTATGGATTTGATTCTATGTCCACTAAGAATATTTACAGTTTTACAATATTTGATGACATGAGAGAAGGAATCACATTTGTGAGACAAAAATAAATTCCAACTATATCGTGAAATGTCATCTACAAGAACATAAATGAAGTGATTACCATTTAAACAAGAGACTTTAGATGGTCCAATCAAACCCTTCTGAACCAAATCGAGAGGTTTATAAGTTGAAACTTATTTCTAGGGTTTGAAGGAAATTTTTCGATACATTACATCATTACAAGGATTTTTAACATCATCATTTTGAATCTCATGTTTGGGTTAATCATTGACTATGTTTTTTTAGTTATATTTATAAGGGATTGAATATTACAGTGTCCTAGTCTCATTTTCCAATGACATGAATCATTGTGAAATACAGTTAAACATGAAGCATATTGAGAAACTGTAGACTCTAAATTAACAAATTATATATTTTCATTTCTCAATGTAGAAAACAGTAAAAAAAATTTATAACTAAAAACATTTCAATCATCATTCTCAAATTTAACATGAAATCCATCATCACATAGTTGGGAAATACTAATTTGATTATATTTCAATACATCAGAAAAAGTAATTTGGATATTTAAACTAAGTTATAGTTACTGATTTGGCCAATCCCAATGATTTTTCCTTTGGAAATATCACAAATAGTGACATTCCCACAATCAATTTTGATTAAGATAATGAATCATGAATAGTCACTTATCAGGTGTCGGGAACACCCACTATCCAAGTACTATAAGATTTTACCGGATCTCATTAATTAATATTTTTACAAAATAGTAAAATAAAATTAGAATTTGGTAGAATATTTGATTTGGTTTAGTAATATTAGTGACTAGATCTTTAGGAACCCATATCAACCTCATAGGATTCTTATAAGCATTATGTAATGTTATTGAAAAATAAAATCTATTTGGTCCATAAAATAATAAAATAGTAGAGATTGTATCATTATTTTATCTATATGAATGTTTTCTGAACTAGGAGTAATGATATATGTCCTAGACATAGAAACAAAAATTGATTTTCCAAAATTTCATTTACCAGGTTGACAGCCAATACTTGTAGTATATATATGAGCAATCTATTTACCTAAAATTTGTTCCAAAGTATATTTTACATTAATAATACTTTAAAGGTATTTTTTCAATTGATCATTGGATAGATTAATATCATTGTTTTCTTTGTTTAATTGAACATTTTTCTCTCTTTTTTTATTAAGTTCAGATTTAACCGTTATGGTAAGAGCATAATGTGTCTTTAAGGACTTGTATTTATCTTTTAGTTAAATACATGTCTCTTAAAGAATATTATAGTACTCAAACATTTATTATTTAGACATATTCTCATAATCACATTCATCTCCAGAATAATAGGAATCATGTACAAGAGATTCCAGTGTTACCTCAGATGTGTTTTTCATAAAACACATATTTTTTTGGATAGTCTATTCATCTTGTGAAGATTGAGATTCACTTGAACTGTCCTCAGAAGCACTCTATCTGGATTTCATTTCCATTTTATACTTTCTATCTTTGCCCACATATTTATTTATATAATTTATCCTGGGATTTTCTGCCATTATATTCCCCTTCCTCTTATAATCCCAGCATACTATATCATCAGACTTGTCAATTATTTTCCAATCTTTCATTCAGCTTCCATTTTCATCACATTTTCCTTATAAGTTAGGCTTTCTGAAAAATTCCGTCTTCTTATAAAATCTATTAAACCTCATGGATAATTGAGTTATCTCCTCATCACTGTCAGGTGATGATTTTTCACTACTAGAACATTCTACTAAGACAACCAATTTCACTTTTTATATCTGTTTAAAGCTGGTGGTATTAAATGAAACAATTTTTTTAGTTTATCCTCTTCCTCCTTGTTTAAATTCATAACCTCATCATAATCATTTTTTTTCAATGAGTTCTTTTACTAGTAACTTGTTGATGCCTCATGACTCTCTAATAGAGATAGAGGTTCCTATCCATCTATCTGGTAGGCATCTGAGAATCCTCATGGTCTGGTTTTTGGTAGTATCTTCACATCCAAGATAAATCATTGTGTGGACAATTTCATTGAACCTGAGATAAATGTTAGAAATTTGCTTACTAGGTTTAATTTTTTAGTTTTCATATTTAATAGCATAATTATTAGGTCTCATTTCTTTCACACTATATGTTCATTCATGTGAAACAGACAGAGTATCAAAAATTTCAAGGCCAATTTTCCAGGAAGAAATTCTATTAAATTCATCATCTCCTGAAGAGAAAAATAAAGAATTCATGGTGTTGAAATTTTTAATGAAATATGTATTGTTTGGTTCATCCCATGTGATTCTATGAATAGTAGGAATCCTATACTCATCAATAATGTAAGACCAAATTTCAAAACCGATACCTTCTAAATGCCTTTTCAATTTAATTTTCCATTGGGCATAATTGATTCCATTAAAAAGTGGTCTTCTATTTATTACATCATCATCTAGTCTATTATATATAATAAATAAATGCTTCTAAATATCTATAAATTATGAATTTAGAGAAATTTATAAATCTTAAAAGTTAAACTATAATCACAGTTGAATATTTTCAAAAACAACGTCTGAATTGGAACAACTAACTCCTCTTATACAAAATTTTGGTCAGAGTATTGTAATCAAGAGGGGGTTGAATTGAGAATATATAAAAATTAATAAGTGAAAATTATTCATAAATAGATCACAAAAAATACAGCCCAATTAAGCAAGGTATTAATCTTATGAAAGATTAAATACTCAAATAACTTCTCAGAAGATTGATTAATTCTATGTAATATCAGTATTAGTTATTGATATTACTTTTGAAACTACTCTAATAAAGAAAGAAATTATAACTTATATCCAATATTAACTTTTAATGTAAATCTTGTGATTTTTTAATGTTACAGTAAAATATATAATCCTAAATTAAACAACACATTTGATATAATACATGTGGTTCAGTTTCATGCCAAAACCTAGTTCACTCAACTTGGCAACCACATTCCACAAAGTTTTTTACATTAATAAACACGATCCACTCCATGGATCAGGGTAAACAATAGTGCACAGGACTGTCCAGGTCACATGACCTCTTCCACAATTCCTTGGGGGTATAACTTACCAGGTCCCACAAGGAATTATTCCACCCTTATCCATGGGGATAAACAAGTGGCAAAAGATATTAGATTAAAGATATATCATATCCTTCATTTTAGTGCATGAGATAATGTGTTTTTTAATACAGACAAACCCACACTGATCGAAAGCTAAAAATAAAACACAATAGATAAATGATGATGAGATAATCCTAGAAGTGTTCTGAGGGTTATTTAATGCAGTTCTGGACATCTAGGATGAAGCATATACAGGTATCGAGTCCTCTTGTAAGAAACAAAGTATCACATGTATGACGCTATAGTTTCCAGTTATATCTGGATCATGTTCTTCATGCTGTTATTATAGTGAAGATTATTTTGACTTTAATCTATGGTTTCCCAGCTTTTGGATTCTTGGTTTCTATGTTTTTTATTCATATGTATCTTGTTGTATGTTTCGGTTTTTTTCCCATGAATGAGTGTGATTCTGCTGCTTTACCAGTACTTGTTTTAGGGCCACACTTTTCTTTTTATTCTGGGAGTTCATGTGGTTGAGCCTACATGATACGTGTATTATGAACCTCGTACCTCATAATTATAGGTGAAATGTCTAAAAATAAATATTAATTACCTCATTGTATTTAAAAGACTCTAATATTACTATTAGAAATTAAAATTAAAAACGACAAAATAGATTAAAGTACAATGTCACAGTCTATCTGGAAACTGTGTCACTTGGGAACGTTCTCAGCAATAAATAGTGTCTTCTTCTTTTCCTTTGTGTTGTTAGACAATTATGATGACATAGTTGTATAGTGATCCAGAACTTGTATCACAGATGTTGTGTTAGTATCACGGTTTTTGGCCATTTTCTAAACTACAAACGGTGTCATAGAAAGGAACTGGTGTCACAGACGTCATGAGATCTGAAACTATTTATGGTGTCAGGTCATGGTGTGTAGTCACGGTGTCTTGTCACGGTGTATGGTCATAGTGTCCAGGTCACTGTGTCTAGTCACAGTGTCTGGGTCATTGTGTCTAGGTCCATTCCCATAAAAACAAAACTGGTGGTAGAATCATAGTTTCTCCAACTTAGCAAAATATATGTATACATACATAAGTAGTAATATTCAAAGAATAAATTAGAAATACTAATTCTTAAAATAAACTCATTATAAAAAGTTTAAATATATTTTACAATAATCATTCATGATTTATGAATCGATATCTTGAAAAAAAATTATTTTAAGCATAATTAAATCAAGGATATCTACACATGTTATGAGATAGATTAATCATGAGTTACAATTTGTGATTATTAAAAAAGGACTAAAACACAAGGATTATAACAAACATCGATATTGAAATAACCATTCTACTGTCAAAAATAAAAAAATAAAGTTGTATGATAGAGATATTTTACTAATAATAGGTTTGTCGAGAGGCTGATTAACTAACCATTGACATAGGGGAGAAACACATTGAACCAATTACGGTTTATGTTTCAGCTTTCCACATGTACAAAAATGTATCTATATTGGATTATTTTAACCTTGGATCAAAATAGAAAATGACTCCACTATCAAGGAAGCTATATCCATAAAATATTATTTTACTCACATGTTGGTGAGGGTAAAAGGTTTTATATAATGAAATCGATTGGTACTCAGGCCCAACCTAATAAGTGTAGAGAAGTAACACATCCAAATATTTTGTTTTATCAAAAATAAAATGGAAACCATTCTCATAAAATGGTATGGTCTTTTCTCATGATAATTAACATGCATGTGTCAAATTACATATTTAGAAAAAATAACATTAAAATATTAATCATTCTTTTTTAAGATAAATCCCACTATAATTAATTCATTATTATCTTTAATTACTCAACTAATTTATCTTAATTCTCACCATAATTTCATTGATATCCTCATAAATTACAATACTAAATTAATTCAATATGTTTATTTAGAAGATACTATTTGAAAAAATGAACCATGGATTCAATGCAGTGAATACTCATCCTATTCTATAGAACATTACTATACTCATCTACAATTTACACCTGCGACAAATGGAATAAATGAATTATCACAAATATTAATGAAATGTACAATCAACTTAATTATTACCAAAATTATAGTATTTTTTTGGTTATATGTTATTCTTCAATGCACATAGAGTGACAACCATTATACGACTCATACATGATATGTAGGTCTAAACATTACACAAATTTTAATTGAACATTTATATATATATATATATTTGTAAATAAAAAACCCATCAAATATAATTTTTTATCAAATTAATGACAACACAAAGGAATATGTTGAAATGTATAACATAATAAACTAAATAAATTGAAAACTCATGTAATATGGTATATGTAAACAGTGTGTGTAGATGAGCTACACTGTGTATACCTCTCTCACTGTCTATACAAGGAACACACATAGGGACTTGGTGTGTAAATTGAATATCTGAAAATTTTGAGTACATGTCATGAAATGAGGGCTATACAGTGTGTGGGATCTGAATTAGAAGGTCAATAGTTAGGTAAGTATTATTTGTTAATATATGTCATGTCTATGACTCAAACTGTGTATGTGGTCTACAGGACATGTACTCTAGTTGAACATATAGAAATATGCCTTAGACTCCATTCAATGTATGATTTAAATACACCATGTATCATCAATGTAAAGACATTGAATTAATTACTGAATTAATTCATGATGCATTGAACACATGTACATATTGTGTAACTCTGGTTACATGCTGTGTACTCTTATGTTATCCGGACAGAATCCTTAGCACATGCTGATGAGTTATTAAATTTTATTTTATTCATAAAATTAATAGTCTCTATTAGATCAATGATAAATGGAGGAAGAAGTATATATCATATTTTAAATTTGAAGAAAAATTAAACATCAATTGAAAAACTATATTCAAATGTATAAATATTTCTATGATATTGAAAAAATTATAAATAATTATTTGAAAGGACTGATACCACTTGTAGGTTCCAGACCTAGTGAATGCGTGCGATGGGTGGTAGCCAAATTTCCTTTTATACTGTGTTCTGTGATTAATCTGTTATCTACATGACACTGAACTCCACATTCATTAGAATTGAATCAATGAAGACTGGAAAAATGAATCCTGATGGAACCATAGATATGATCATCACATATTATTTATAAAAATTTTATTAAAGAAGAATTAACTTGAAGTAATTATTTATTCATCGATGGATCTCATAACTGATCTATGATCTACAATCCTTGAATTACATGAATCATGTTTAGATTACCTCTAACGGGGATCCACACATGTTCCACAAATCTCCTTGAATCGACAAAATTATCACTTGGTGCGAGCATGAAAGATAAATATGCTTGGATTGCCCACCATGGATCACTATGATAATTGATTCCAAAGCATTCTACTTTATCTTGTGGAGGAAGATATCCCTCTATTTTAGAGTCTGATCTTTGGAGAATAAAGGTCTTAATGGATTGAAATAATTATCCAACTCCTTTATACACAAACCCAAAAAACTGAATAGTTTTATTAAGAAAATAACATAACTAGGTTTATATGTCGCTAGGCCTAAAGTAATATAATTTCACATGTGATCTTAATTATTAATTTAATCCTAGAAAAAAATCCATGTCAAATAAGAGTAATAATATAAATAATATTTATTGATATACTCAAAACATGAAAATTAAGAAATATTAATTATTTAAA
Organism: Viscum album; assembly: GCA_963277665.1. Lineage (NCBI taxonomy): Eukaryota > Viridiplantae > Streptophyta > Magnoliopsida > Santalales > Viscaceae > Viscum > Viscum album. The sequence continues at coordinate 1,459,970,479 of OY728135.1, read as the reverse complement.
TCGTAAAAGAAAATTTATTATTTTTTAGTAGTATTAAAATCTAGGCATGGAATTCTTACATGATATTTTCAAACATGATAAATGTTTATTTATTTATTAAATAAATTTACATTAATTATTAAAAAATAAAAAAATAAATATTATATTCTGTAAATAAAAACAATATTTTAAAATATTTGACTAAAATTATATTCTATGAAATACCTGGTTACAAAATAAACAGGATAAAGAAAAAATAAATAAAGATTAATCCACATTTAGGAATAATATTCTTTGAATCTATTAATAAATAAATAATAATATATGATATAACAAATATTCTTAATACTCATAGCGTGTGATCCTATAGGGCTATCTCTTAGTAGCATTAGCTGAAGGAGCCAAATATCCAAGGATATAATCTAGAAACACACAATTGAACCCATATGAGAAAGAAGTTAATTCCGCATTAAAATAATACCTCAAATGGATGCTTACAATATAATGTTATCCCTTTTCATAATAGCTCAAATCATGAAGGTTTCATGCCATTAAAATCAACCTATGTTTTCAATATCTCTTTCATTGAATTTACAAAATAGAACATTCCTATTGAAAATAATGACCATATATTTATTTAGGATATATAATTTACATTAAAGGACCTGAGATATTATCATCCAGTATAGAATGGAATAGGTAAATCCTTTCATTCATTATTCATTAATTTAACATTACTCATGATGCACCCAATATATCCCACTCACCATGAACATATTTCATCACTATTTTCTTCAATACTTAAATGTATGTGAATCATATAACTTATTAATAACTTTGTTAAATTCTATAGAATAATAAATACTAATGAATATAGTAACATCCATTGACACGTATAAATATGGATTTTCTTCTAGTGGGCCCCCACTCATAATATCCAACACGATATTATAGTGGACGTACACCATGAGATATTTCCTTAACATCCACCGATCCACCACCCATAATAGCCTATATCATTAATGTACGTTAAATTATATCATTCTACTATAGTGCTTATATTTGATAATAGTGTCCAAGTAATTTCAGGATCCCATCATAACATGTAACTTATATGACCATTTATTGTGACAACTACTATGAGGATCTTATATGATAATATGTTATGTGAAAAAAATGATGAAGTGATTAGAAGAATAATATTATTGAAAACTATAAATACAAGGTCAGATAATGTATACATATGATGGCTATAGGAAACCAAATAGAACACATTTGAAGTTGATTTCAACAATTCAGTGCATGGTTTTTCCATACCATATGCCTATCGTGCACACTTACTATCTAGTTGGAAAAATGTGTGTGGGGTAGACTATATAGTTTCCCATGTGAAATGAATCCTATGCACACCCTATGTTAAGAACACAATTCACCTCGAACAACTATGCATCCGACATCACAAGATTTTAATAACTACGTTGTATTCAAAATATGGTCATTTGGATTTCCACTTAAGGGCTAAATAGATTAAAAAACATTGATCCTCCTCTCGAATCATTCAAAAATATGAGTTTTCAGGGATAGACACTCCCAAAACCCATTTGAACTTATAAGATAATCACTCTTCCTTCAAACCCAAAAAAATCATACTAACACATTTTAACTCTCAAAATTATCTTCTGAAGTACTAATCAGTAGTTGAAACATCCACCAAACATAAAATCCATAAATAATAAAAAATATCCAAATAAAAAACTAAGAACTTGTACTGTCCCCACATTACAGTATCTCATCCCCATGATACAAGGTTTCATGATATTATGGTTTCGAACATATAAATATTGTAAAAATTTTATCAGTCTACCCTACATACTCAATCAAAGGCTATCCCCATAATGTTTCTCCCGACATTAGGAATTACCTACCATATTCATTCCTTTAACCATCCATACTTTCCGAAGGGAATTCTGACCACCCACTATACAAAATTTTCTCCAAACGACATTTCATCATTCCTATACCTCCTTAGATACTAATTAATATCTATTTCATACAAGACACCCATATGTACTTCATCAAAAATGATGTCCCAAAAATTCAATGTATCAAACTGATTCTCATAAGTGACCCTAAATCACACACACAGACATAGATATATATGAATTCCAACAAAAGGCATAATGCCTACGAATCTCATAATGTAATGTATCAAATACATTGGCCACATGATATCCATCCCCTTGTTATTTCATACATAAAACCTAATATTTATGAAATAATCTCGGTCATGATCAGAATCAAAACACCACTCTCTAATCAAGGTCTAGAAATAATCATCATCATCATCTCGAATTTCTCTAACCATTCCATATTTATAGCTTGTACCAATCGCTAATTCTGATGGCCCATGTCCTAACCTCACTAAAACGATACACCGGTTATCTACCACTAACCCACTTCCCGGTATCCCTCTATTTCAGGGAAAGCAAGCTTAGAATAATACCGACTACCAGATCCTAATGTAAGTTATAGTCCTACATCATATTTTAGTGTTTGACCTTGTCCCCAACTTGCAGTAACCTAATATGTCTTCCAATAGAACTTAGACAAGTTCCCTAATTGGACAGATTCCTAGAACTCCATTGAAGGTCACACACATCGAGTATGAACAAGTATCAACTCTACACACTAGAGGCACATCAGCAACGAACCAGTCCACATTGGTCTTCTAAAATCACTAGCCTAACTAACATGCTAATCATAATTATATCTCATCTTTTTATTACCCAAAGCATCACTTACAACCTGAAATGGTGGTATCAGAAAACTGTGATAAATATGGTCTTTAACATTCTTTTTGGTTATTAAATCATGATTTATTACCACTAAGAATGAGTTCATCCTATATATATATACATACCTTTACCCTGATTTCATGTCCTAATGCATCCTTAAACCCACTCAACCTAGTGATAGAGTTGGATACCATATAAGGTGAAAATTGGTTCATGTCTTTGAAAACTATTGTATAATCCATAATGAATGTAAAACCCTATTGTAGGTTAATTATCACAAGGCCTTGATCATCCCTCAATATATATGGGAAATTTTCCCAAGAAATAAATCCTCCCAATCCTTCCATTCAATTCCATCATGACTACTATATTGTAAATATATGTGACAGAAAAATATTCTCTATCCTCTTAGAATATAAGTATCAATCTTCACCCTTAATCCTAGGGGTGTCTCAGGCTATTGGAATATAATATACATAGACTTGATTTAGTTATATGCATACTAAAATCCATCAAAACCATTAAATAAGGGTTTATTCCAATACTGTAACTCATGTGTCAAATAACCCATGGAAAACATAGATCCCTCAGCCCCCTATACATACTCATGCTAACTCTCACTAAGCTATACTAGAGTCGATCGTCTAGCCATGACCTAAAATCTTCCAACTTATGTGGCTTTAATAACAACATTGGACCCTATACCTATGTATTATGATCACAATGAGGCTTAGAAGCCTCTTCCATACAATTATGGTCATTACCACATGCATTCTATTAGGGAACCACATATTCTATAAACTAAATCAATACTAGATCCCATCTAGGTGGAATCACGCTGAAGACGAAACACCATGGTTAATATATACATAAAAATAATATATATCATAGATCGGTAAAAAATATCATCATGTAAATATCATCAATCTTACACATCTATTCCACTATATTATCCTATATCATACGGCCTCATGGACCCTCACCAACCCATATTAGTTTCATGTATACCATATCATGAAAATCATATATAATCAAATTGGGGTGGATGAGTAGAACTTCAGAAAAATGATATTTTGGAAAATACCGATTGGATTTTATTTGGATTTCTTAATAGCTCTACCCTCTCATTATTAATAGACAAACATTTCATGGTCAATACCATATATTTCAAATATCCATAGAGTTAGATTATAATCTCATCATGAACCAAATACGTGGGTTGACTGAGTATAATGTCACCGAAAGGTTTTGCTGGAAAACAATATTTAACTTTTTGATAACACTTTAAATATCCTAACACCTCATAGAGCATTATGAGTCATGAATAACATTCACTATCATACACACAAATCATATGAGCCTATGTTCATTCAATGATATATAAATATCCATCCCTTACTATTCCAGGAAAAGTGTCCAAACCTCATAATCCAATAAAATCACAACAAATAACACATCTCGGGGTGGAAATAAATCAATTATAAAATAAAAAATCAAGTTTTTTCCCACCCAAGGGAAAATAACCAGTCCCCAGTGCATGGGGCTATAAGAACCTACGAACAATCTATTTACACAAATTTTACTATACCACAGTATATGATCTACCATAATCTATATAATAAAACTGAAAAGAAAAATAAGAATCTGTTAAATAAATATCACCAAACCAAGGATCTAAATACCATACTCTCTAGGCTGGTGAGCCCCTGGGCCTTAATATAACCTCCCCATATGCCAACGGATGATGACTAGTTGAAAGGGTTGAATTTGGGGACATTAGAGATACTTTAACCTATAATTATTATTATAATAGAGGTCATATGATAATAAAACACTATAGAACCATAAATACCAAAATAAGAGAACGAAACAATATATAAGTTCAATAACAAGAAAAAATAAACATCCAAACTATCAATATAGTTTATTGGTCAAGAAATCATTAGGAAAAAGAAAGTATTGATCAACCATTACTGATCATATAATAGAATACTCAAAAAAACCAAAAGGACTCAAAAAATTGATTCAAAGAAACAACTGGTACCCTACCATCCATACCATAAACTTCTACATCCCAGATCACTATTTTTTAGAGGATGATTCTGGTCCATGAACAAATATTCAATACCATAATGTCTATATGCATAAGTTGGGGCCCATTTAGTTTGGGATTGTAGACTATGTTGGCTAACACCAATGTGTGAGTATCTTTCATTCAAATTTATACCATTTTATATAAAAATAAATAAATAGTTTGTAAAATCATGCATAGAAAAACAAATCCAGCATTTTTTGTGCTCGTTATCCCTTAGAAATTATTTACCAACATAATACAATTCCATAGTCGAATGATTTATACATTTATAGTAATATTGGAAGGAACATGGTATCTCACCAAAAAAAACATGTAACTTGACACCTCATTCAAACTGATGTCATATGTAAACATGCATCATGTACAACCTGCATCCCAACAGAAGGCCCAAAAATACGTATCATGTCCCTAAAACATTTTTTCATCGAATCCCTATCAGTTTAATATCCCATCATCCCAAATAAAGATTATATCAATCCACAAATAAATAATAAATAATTTTTTATCAATTGAAAAGTGTCACAGGGAATGATGGTATCTACCTCCACATAATTCTATACCATTAGATCCAACATATACAATGAGCAACATCCCTCGAATGATGGGATCAAACACCATTAATTGTGGCTTTCTATGATTAGAACCTTCTTCATAACCGATTGTAAAAAGCACCCACGTATCCTCTAACTCTATGGAGGCATCTACCCACAATGTGTGATCAACAACAAATAAATTGATCCCTATCTATATGAACATGACTCCAATGAGAAAAATCATCCAATAATAGTTAGTTTTGTTGAATAAAATTCCCTATGACACACCATTTGGTAGCCTCATTTTTACATGAATGCTTTTTCTACCATATGTGGCATGGTCATATCATCTTTTTCAACATCACCCCATGTAATTTTGGACACACATGATGTTCTACCTAGAACAAATTCAACTATAATATATTTCAAATAAATAATTTTAAGAAACCAACCCAACATGTCAAAAAAACTAAAAATACCAAAAAAATCTTATAAAAATTAATTATGGAAGAAGATTCTGATCAAAATATCAAAATATAATTTAAATAATTTATTAAAAAAATATGTTTATTAATTTTTCCCAATAAAACCACACATGGGGGGTTTTTGAAGACATTCAATAACACACATATCAATTTCAATAAATCTAGCATAACTCCTAAATTATTATTATAGGATCCTTCATGTCTAATGTAAACCTCTAATCTATGTTCAAACTATAGTAATTGAGATATTAGAAAATATACATAAAAATATGGAAAATATGTTTGTAAGGAAATACAATTCAAAAATTTATGTAAAATAAAATGTATGTAGGGGAGTAAAGATATCACTACTACACTTTTAATGCACTAATGATGTTAAAATCTATGATCAGATGAATAAGATCGCTAAAACTATATATAATGGAATGAGGAAAGATATACCACTTATCTACACATGAAAGGGAGAATGAATGTGGTTGATGAATAAATTAGGAGGGAGGAAAAAAAATATTAATTTCACCCATTTAATTGAATCACATGGTTAGGCTATATAGTTTGGATAACAGTATGCCAACCTTATAGAGGTACTATCAAAAGTAAACCCCCATTAAAAAAGTTCACATGGGTTGGATGTTTGTGTTATCTAATCCATGTTCCAAACATACACACTCACTGATAATATTTCACCATGTTATTTTACTATGACAAATAATTTTTCTAATCGTGCAGATGTAGTGCAAACCCTCTAATAAAAACCACATTCATCTTACACAGCTACATGTCCCACAAAACACAATTTATTATATATTATACAGTCCAAATATGGTCCATATGGTTTCAAAGTAAGGGAATAATGGATTAAATAAATTATTTTCTTCTTCTTTTCAATTTTAAAAAAATTATTATTTTGAACTCGATGTCCCAGAAACTTAATTAAACACTGGTGGCCCTCAATGGGTCTTAAAACCCAACTAAAACGATATACTAATGAAGTATAATTCTTAATATTACTCTATCAATTTATATTTATATGTTGTAAAATAAACTAAACATGAAAATAAAAAATATTTAGAAAAAATTACATTATATAAATCCAGGGATGTTACAAATAATTTCATAAATTTTACTATTAGGGTATAAATAATGTTTTATATGTGTACGGTGGAATAATACCTCACAAAGTGATGTTATTCATTCACACATTTGATGAAAGGTAATAATGATAAATTTAATTAACATAGGTATTATATATGATATAGAAATGATTAATTAATGCTAATAAATTATTTTACATTATTACATTCAATCCTTTGAGAAAATGGAAATTCCCTTTATGCATATGTTTGACCTACCATCTCCATGAGTGGTGTTTTTCATTTTCTACATATAAAATTTCTCGAATTTGATAAAATCATCTATACTAAATATATATGAGATTTATATCATAGTTCCAGTCATATTATTATATTTGCATCTTGGTATCTTCAAAATACTGCATAATTTAGAAGCGTTCAAATACTACAAGTCCTCATTTTAGTGGAGTTAAATCTAGGCGATGTGAAGAAGGGGGAATTGTTTATAGTGCTGAGTTCATGTCATTATTGGGGGGAATGAGAAAATTATTTTCCTCTAAGAGATACAATAATGTGATTATTTATTTTGGATTAAAATGAATAATAATGTGAAGACATGGGATTAAAGGTGGTCACTAACCAAGCAGGATATTAATGTGTCTTAAACAAATGTGGTGGGTGTGAACAAATCAATAGGAATGGTGGATGAGGGAAATTGAATATATTATTGATTGTAATATGTTTAGTGGTGGATTAATTTGGTGTTCATTGATGTTGGAGACATGATGATGTTATCAGATGATGTAAGTGTGCTACAATGTAGCGATGGTAATGGTTGGAGTAGGTCTACCGACGATAAGTGTGATTACATGAAATAAAGAACAAAACTCAATTTTTATAGTATTTTGAATAGTGATTGGGATGTTCTATCTATAAGAGGAGAAAAATATAATCCATGTGCGTCATGGAACAACAAGACAGGATGTAATAGATGTTAACATCCACTAGGTCTATGAGTCATTTAATATACTCCTTGTGCCTTGAATGAAGATGTGTTTATTGGTTTAATAAAAAAAATACGGGCTTAAATTGTACATTTAAAAACAATATCATTGTCATCATTGTTTATAATATGGATCTTTGATCTATGTAAAATCATGAGAATTATATATTCATTTAATACAATAAAAAATGCAGTTATTTTTAGAAACATGTCCATAATATTGAATTGATTTTAAAAATTTAATAAAAGGTCTTCATAAAATAATATGTGGTGTGTTATATATATTTATTGTTTGATTATATTAATTATATAGGATGTGTGAATGGTTATTATGGTATTAAATACTTATGTTATGGGATTTAAATTTCTCTTTATACTTATTTGAGACACATTCCATATTCACTACCTATTTTTTATGAGTTGATATACTACATATGAATTTATTTTATGATAAAATACCTATAACATTATTTGTATTTACATATAAATTATATGATTACACTTTCATGGTTATTATGATTCAATGTTTCAGAAGTGGTAATTGTTTTGTGTTACAATATCATGGTTTATCAATATCATTCATGATTATACTTCCAATGATAAAATCATGTGATCTATCTCGAACTAAAGACATGAATTTTTTTCTAATTTATCCAAGATAAGATAATACATGTTTTTCATTAATTTTCCTCATGTTATGTACTTAGGATTCAATTTTTTTTAAAGTAAATAGATATTATTATAGTCATAGATTGAAAAAAAACATTTACTTTCATATATAAGTTTCCTAAATATGTTTTTTAAACACGTTTTATCATTATCTATAAGAATTAATGAAGATATTTTAACATATTATTTACTTTTATAAAAAAATTTAATATATATGATATATTTTTAAAAAAAAATCACATTTCAATTTTACAAGAATTTTAAAATAAGTACTTATTACAGTTCTTGACATTAATGAGATATCCAACATAATTACATTTATTTACCTAAAATAGTCCTTCATAATTTTTTAAATTTTTAATTTTAAGGAAAAGAATTTTTTAAATTTTTTCTGTTTTAAAAAAAATTCAATGAGCTATAGATATTTTCCTGAATAAAATATTCAAATGATTTTTAAATCTTCTTATATAATTTTGAATGGTAATTTTCAATATAAATTATCTATAGAAGGTTTAATTAATTTTTTGGTTTATAATTTATTTCATAAACTATAAAATTCTATTTACATCCAAAAAATTTCAAACTCATCCTTCAAAATCATTTTCCTTTTAAGATGAAATACTTCGATGTTACTTAATCTTTAATGTGGATATGATCCATTGAAACCACTATAAATATTTCTCTAGATGATTTATGTTTATGATGAGAATATGATTTTGAATCATGTTTCTCCTGTACTGGTTATACTATGATAAGAAGCTTATGAATCCTATATTATTTTCTATAGGTTATGAATGGGCGAAATGATGAAATTATTATGTGATATATTTCTTTACCACATGTTATGTTATAATGGAATGATTATAAAACCCATTCCATATCATGATCGTGGTATGATGATTTTTATTGATAATGTAGGATATATATGTATTATTTTAATTATGTAATGGTTGATAATTTATAACTGAGGGATGTGGTTACTTTATAATCAAAGATGGTGGTTATACAATAAACAAGATGGGCCGGGACATATATATATCCATTTTTATAATTGAGAAATGGTTTATATCTCATGATATAGAAAATACCAAAATGGGAATTGAACCAGATTTAGTAAATTATTTTATCTAATATGATTATCTTGTCCATTAACCTTTACTACTATGATGGTTTGGGTAGTGAACCTACCACACTATAATCGTATTGTTTATGAGCCTTGAAAATTATAGAAATTATTTTTTATGCTGATCTCTATTAAAAAGTTATGTGTCATATAATAATCTGGTGCTCTAAAGGCCCATGTTCTTTTATTTCATTGTGATTTATTTCATATAAATTTTAAATTATTGTTCCATGAACCATGACTATGGTCTTTTATATGTAGGGGATGGTTTTGAAATTTCTTTCTTATATCCTAGAATCCTTATGCACTTTTAATGCTTATATATATATCCATTTCATACCCTTAATAAGAATATGATCTCACCCATTCTTATGATTCCTTTCCATATGTTATGCAAAAATATATTATGTATATAATGATTAAAAAGGGAAATAGTTATGAAAAAATTAGCGATAGATGATGAAGTTAACATATGAAAAGGTTTATTTTCCATGATTCTAAGGAACTGTAACTTTTTTATCATCATGTGTGTGTTTGTATAATGTAATTAATTTTCATCAAAACATGATGTAATATCTATATATGAAAATATGGAGTAGATATAGTTAGTATTAGAGGATAGGTTTTGGTACCCTTTGAAAACTAGAATAAGAATACAATAGTTGGAACTCTTAGGATATGCATGAAGAGAAGTCTAAGGATGATTCAATGTATTGTAATCATTCTTGGGGTCTGACCATGTAAAGAATCATAGGATTCTAAAAAATTATTACCCTATCAGGATACCACAAGTGGATGTGCAACTTGAATAGAGTTACCTAGTTTTCTAGAAAACAAGGCAACACCTATTATTCTATAATGAACTATGTATGTTTTTCATCCCTAAACCAACAGTTTTTTTAATCAATTGGAATATGTTTGGTGGGAAATTTATTTCTCAAGAACACATATATTAATAGTTCTCCGTAAATAGTCATTATAGGTTACCCATAAAACCATGGTATTTGAAAACCATGTTAATATGTTGTGCTAAAAAAATTTCTACAAGAAGGGAATGAGAAAATCTATACCCCAGGTTTCACCAAACAAAGTGTATAAGTTAGCCAAATATTTTTCTATAATAATAATAAGAATAATAAGAATATTAATAAATTATATATATATATATATTATATAAGAACACAAAATGTATTTTAGGATAGTGGTTAAGTCAATGGAGTGTAAGAGGAAGGTGTTGTGATCAAATCCTCGTGGATAATATTTTAATAAGAACTTATACCTGCATTTTGACCAAACTGTTGGTATAGGTTGGTCCATTATTTTTTTAACAAAAATATAACAAATATTTTAATATAAATAAATTTATATATATACATACATTTATTTTAATAAAATATAAAAAATATGTTGCATGATAGTTGTAAAGTCATTGAACTGTAAGTGGATTGTGCTCAGATCAAATCCCGAAACATGTTTTTTTAATAAGGACCTATACCCATAGTTTTCTCCAAAACATGGGTATAGTTCTATATGTATGGATTCGTCAAATCATTGGGATATTTATTTTTATTTAAATTTCATACATCCACAATTTTTGAACCGTGGGTATATGTGGCCTATACCCATGATTTAGTCAACCAGTGTGTGTGGGACTATCCCAACGTCTTGAGAAACCATGTTTTATAGAACCATTGGTATATCCTATAATAATTGTTTTTGGGATATAAACATGGTTTTTAAATGTGAGTATATGTATATATTGATGTATTTTTAAAGATAATTACATGGAAAAGGGTGCTTGGAGTTGTACTCGATTGTCACTAGGTGCATGAAAAAGGCCTGGTTGCTTACATGGTTTAACACTATCATGGTATATTACATTAAAATTCACAAATTATTTATGAAATATAATGATGGTTTTAAGTATATGATGACTATGAATGACCCTGGATTAAATGATGTTGTTATAGATTTAAAATATAGTGTCATGATTTATATATAATATATGTGATTTTTCATGAACATGTGGTTTCCCACAATTATATTTGTTTCTTACTATATGTTTTTATTTTTTATTAAATGGATGAAGTTTGAAGGAGTTGTGTTAATGATGAGTGTGATAGATAATCCAATTATTATCCACATGGGATAAAACATTTTAATGGGAAATGGGAGGCATAATCTCATTGTTATCGTCACACAACAATCTCATGCTATGAATTATAAAAAACTACAAAATGAAAAAGGGGGGAAATAATTATATTCATTTACTCATATGGAAATTTTCACCTTCCTTTAGTGGATCAATGGAGTATATATTTTTTTCATTGGATTATTACCATTGAAAAGTTATTTTCTATTTTGTAGTGTTCAAAAAAAAGAAAAATTAATTTTCATTCTTTACTATTTGGCCGGTGAAGCTGATCAATGGAGTAATATTTTATATCATTAGATGAATATGGATGAAATTCACTATTTGGATTGGTGTATGTTTGAGATCATAATTTTAAATAAGTACTTCCCTTTTATTATTCTGTAAGAATATTTATTAATAGTTCCTTAAGCCAAAGAAAAAATATAATGATTTATTTTTCACTTATGAGGAAATTTACACATTATATTCGAGGTATTATTTTGGTATTATTATCCAACATTTATGTATGGATGAAAAATTATTTAGTGTGTTGACACTAATTATCAAAAATGAATTATACATAAAATAATTTAGTAGATATGAAGATATTTTTTGATGTGACATCACGGTGGAAAGGGAGGTTGTTGTTACATATAATTTTGTTGGTTTTTATAAGAAGAAAAAACTATTATTCAAAAGAAAATATAAAAACCATGGATAGAAGAAGATGATACTTGCTCTATTCTAAATTTTGGAGGAAAGATGGTGAAATTTTTTTAATGGGAAGTAGTAAATGTTTTATGTGTTATGTGGGGGACCATCATTCAAACAAATGAAAATGTGATGGGTAGAAGGTATAAAATGATTAAAATAGAGATAAATCTCTACATAATTCACCTCCTTCATTATTATATTAAATAATAAGAGTATGTTCAATATTCTAACAATGGATGAAATCAGGAGGATAATGGAAATTATTAATTTCCATATCCTCTTAAGTCCAAAAAATTGTAAATATCTTGCAATCATAGTTTATAATGTGGTGTGAGATAATAATGTGCTAAAAGGTACAATTAACATCCACTCTAGAGTTGTTGATGTTTTATTTTATTCAATATATACCCATTGATTCATATTGGATGAATTTTTTAAGGGTATATACATTCCACAAAAATTATTATACATAGAGGTTTATTTAAGAACCCTAATAGTTCAATTATTTCATTTAAACTCTACGATTCTTCTTCACTTAATGTTTATGGGAATCTGATTCTTGTAAATTTTACTATTCTTCCACTAGTTGAATTTGATGTATCTTATTATTGGACTGACTTTCAATACAAAAATCCCACATCAAATAATACAGAAGAAAATCCACATTTTACATTCCAATCCAACCTATGATAATTTATAAGTGTGATAATAAGTACCATCTTATGAAAGAAATTACAAATATTGATTTAATTTTGATTCTTATTCAATTTGGGAATTTATCTTATATGGTATGGTAGAAACTCAAAAATTATGATATACCCATTTTTTATTAATTTTGTTTATGTCTTTTCATAATATCTTCTTAGATATCCTCATTAATGTGATGTCTAGTTCTCAATATTACTCATATGTCGTCCCACACTAATATTAAATTATTAGGTCCATAAGGTTTAATACCCTAAGAGGGGGGGGGGGTGAACAATTGCATGACAATTTAAAACATGTACCCTTTTAAGTCGTGTATTGTTGATAGAAAACTGAATTCCCCTTACCTCTCATATAAATATATGACTAAATATGAAATCGGGCACATGACATAGCATTTTTTCCCTTCGTTCAAGATAACTAGGTTATGTTCAAGGAGAATACAATGAGGATGTGCTGATTTAAAAAATTAACTAAGGATAACATTCAATAAATAGTAAAATTATCAAGGTACATCTTCTAATCCTCATCCCAATGATTTTACAAGGTTTGTGGTCTTCACATTGCATCCCCAATGGTCAATCAACATGACTTTTTCTCTAAATCACTATTGGTGGGAAGGTTCACCATATTTCTCTTCCAGTGCCCACTAATATTAGGATTAAATCCAAACAAAAATTACAGAAATGTAGGTCAAACACTTTTTATGGAAAAATAGGTCCATTCATTTTAATGAATTCATGCATCCTCAACTATAGGTAGATTCACTGTTGATGTTCCTTTTTCATGTGTAGATTATGTCTACCGTCCTGAGTACTGTTTTGGACTGGAAACCATTGGAAACTTATTAAAATATTTCTCAAGATTCCATGTTTAAATCATGAACCACCATCCTCTCTAGTGTATTGAGTACTTAGTTTAGTACATCAAACACGTCCTATTTTTATTGAATCTGGTACTATGAACCTCCATTCACCCATGGACCACCTTCACCTTCCCTATCGCATACTACCTCTATGTTCTAATCATGTGAACCCCATCGGTGAAACCATTAATGTCTATAAACTTTTATTCTTCCATGGACTTCCTCTGTGAAACAACCTATGTCTACAAAATGTTCTTTTTTATGGGAATTCCAAATCTAACTACCTATGTACCAAACATTAATCCTCCGCATACCATGTCTTATGTGGGATACAAATCCCATGAAAAACCTTCAGTGAATTTTCTTCAACACAAACCACTTCAGAATTCACATAATTCTCCCTCACGAACATCCCTTTAACTTTTCTAAAATCCCATATCAAAACTGTGTTATCTTATTATATTCAATCCCACATATAATAGGTGGGATTAATGATTCCTATATATCCATAGATATCACCAATATCAACTAATACTAGAATTACCAAATCTTTTAGCCACACCATACTGATCCTCCTGCCGCTGCAAACAGTAAGCCTTCCTATAAACCATTTTTTATACCGAATCTGCATACTTAATTTGCTCCTATGCGGTTGATCTCCATTTCCAATTACACACCATCTGCGTACTGCATCATCATCCACTGTGAACCTTTTTTGGTTTCACGTACTGTTCGGGTGTACAATTCCAGCCAGTCCATGTACCAATCCTAGAGCTCTATATACCATTCTCGAATCATGGTATGCAGTCCATGAATTGTGGTATACAATATTTTGGATTTGTATGAAAACTCAATCACACCCAAAACACACTGATAGAACACATTAAGGGATATTTTCAGAAACATCTACCCATTTGGGTTTCTTGAAAACTATTCTCGTATGAAATCTTCACATTTTGATACCTCATTAAAAAGCATTCATTCGTCAGCCTTCATTAACTTTATACGATTAAGATATAAATAACATATTTACTCAACATATACTATAATCCCATATGAGAAATGCTCAGTGTGATAAATAATAAAATAATAAAAAGTTTAACAATAAATCACATAATTGCATACTATACTGATATCAATAGAATCCTTTCATCACGAAACTCTGTTGAACCTAATCTATCATGATATCTAATCTACTATTGATCACTTCATGCAGCATTAGAGTTAATACACCTTATAGTCATTTAACTCTTCCAAATAGCTACATCTCATCTTCAACTCCCCATATCTTACTGGCCCACTTAAGAGCTTCTCCCCTTATCTTTTCTCCCCCTGAAGAGTCATACTCCCCCTGTCAATGTACCTGAAGGTAACTTCAAGGATGTCTGCAATAGGGTAAAGAACACAAATTAGTACATTTGGGAAAACACACCAAACCTCTGGGAGATGGGGACCAATATCCACATCTTTTCATTCCTAGCAAGTCGACATGACTCCTAAATTTAGTAAATTCCATTCAAATTCATTTTTTCGTAAGGCCTTAGTATTAATATCTATAACTCGTTATACTGTGGGAACATACTCCAACTTCACAAGCCCTTTATCCACCTTATAAATGATAAATTGATAATTTATTTCAATGTCTCTATCATTGAGTGATGGACTAGATTTTTTTTAAGATTTATAGAACATGATTTATCACAATTGATTTTGATCATGGATTTCACATCAATTCCCGTATCCTCAACTTGTTGCTTCATTTAAAATATTTTTCTGTAATCTTGAGTAAACACAACATATTGGGAATTTTTTGTGCTCAATGAGATGAAATAATTTTTTCTTTCTCAACCATGAAATTCCTAGTCCACTAAGATAGAGATCACAACCTAGAATTTATTTCATGTCATCCTCTGAACCGGCTAAATCTTTATTTGTATATCCCAATATCTCTGTATGATATTTTTCATCCAAAATCAAACCAAAATCCATAGTTCCTTTAATATAATTAATTTTCATCTTCACTGAAATCATGTGGAATTACATGGGATTAATTTGACTTCATTCTACATGGAATTTGGAAAATACAATGTCAGTCCATGTAGTGGTCAAGTATAGAAAACATCCAATGATTTTACTCTATTCTGTGATCTTAACTACCATTACATCAACATCTTAGGATCGTTTCCTTCAGGTAGAAACCAGAGTCTTCATCTCATTTGAATTATCCATCACAAAAATTTTCAATACCTCATTGGAATATTACATTGAGAAATAATAGTGCCATCGGTTCCTTGTGTCACATTTAAGCCAAGTAAAAACATCATCTCACCAATCATTTACATTTGGAACTCTCTTTTAATGTATTGAGAAAACTATCTACATTTGGATTCATCTACCCCACTGATGATTATGAAATATATATATATTCACTAGAACCATTATCCTTTGATTGTTTCCATTGTTGAATGAAAATTTTAATCAAACCCACCATGCTGAAAACTGGGATTCATTAGAAACTAATCAATCCTTTAATACCATGCTCTTGGCGCTTTATTCGAATCATATATAGCCTTCTTCGACTAACAAACTCTGTTATGGTCTTCATGAATGAAAAAAACATCATGATTCTCAATTTAAACATCCCCTTCAAGAACTCCATAACGAAATGAGGACTTGATATCCGTCTGGAAATATTTTGAGCTTCATTTCATAGTTATAACCAACAACAATTTTATTTTCTCCTACCTTGAAATAAGTGAATACGTCTCATCGACATCAATAAATTCTATCTGAGTATACTATTTTCACTCTAGGAAATTTTTGTTTTGAATAACAACATCATCTTCTTTAATCTTTTTGTAAAAGACCCATTTTTTTCCTATAACATTCTTGTCTTATGGCCTAGAAACAATTTCTCATGTCCAATTCATCCCAACTTGTTCATTCTCATCATTGATTTCATGAATATAAATCTTATATCCAACTACTTAATCAAATCATTTATAATCAACTAGTAATAAGTATTATTTTTTCTTTAGATAAATCATTCTACTGGTCTACACTATTGTTTTCAGATAACCAATTATGTTCTGCCCAACAATTTTAGATCTCCTTATTGGTCTCTGGGAAGAAACTAATTTTTTCTCATCATCTAATTATTCCTCCGAATCAACCTCTAGTGCTAACACATCTCTTCATCATTGTCCTCATAAGTCTGATCATGTATCCTTTTAAGATTCAATTCAATATATACTATAATCACATCATAAATTTCATCTGTCTTTTATAGCCACTTATTGAAGAATTTATATTCTTTTCTCTTCTTTTAGTAGCCATGAAGTATTCCTTCATATCCATGATAGTCTAACTTCCAATTTTTCTCCTTATTTAGAATAATGCACTTACTTCAAAAAATTTAAAAGTATTTCAATGACAACATCATTCCATAAAATAGTTCATATAGATTCTTATCTTCTTTTGGGCATAGCAATGATCTCTTTGGTCTGTAGACTACTTTCATCCATATTTTTTTGCAAAACATATTTGGAAGATCTTTCTCAGTGAGCATTGTTCTGTCCACGTTGTTCAAAAATATATTTCTTCTCTAAACTACTCATTTTTTAAAGTGGAGTTCTTATCATAGAAACTTGATTCCTTATCCCATGTTTCTCAAAATAATCCTCCACTTTCCTATTTGTGAACCCCATTCAATTATCTGTTCGAATAATCTGGATTTTCTGACTAAGTATCTATTCAAATTCCCATTGATATCTTGTAATGCAACTTAACACTTCTGATTTATTGTTGATTATTGAAACCCATGCTATTCTACTATAGTAAGCAATGAATAGAACATAATACCTCCTCTCATTAATAGCCCTTGGAGAAATTGTCTCACACACATCAATATGCTGCAACTCATGAAAACATTTTCACTTTTTCTCCATTTTCTTAAATGTTTTTCGAAGGAACATCACTTGTTGGAAGGAATCACATATTTGAATACTATCACATGATACTCTAGGGAAATTTCAATAATCATCAGATTTTACCAGACTATCCAAGGATGCTTTGAATATTTGGAGAAGATTCTTCGACCTAACTTGTTTAATTATTCATTAGATAGAGAGAACATATCTTCTTCTCCACTCACAAGGTAGAGATTCCCATTTGTAAGCTTTCCCTATAACACAACATCACTATCCCTTTCATTACTGATAAATAGTTTCTTGGAAAAACTTACGGCATGTCATGAGTCACATATTTTATTAACACTAGGCAACTTGTGAATAAGACCTTCAAAAACCATAACATCTGCTCGACTCATGTCTTTCCCTCCAAACATGACTTTTCCTTTACTAATAATCGTCAACCCCTAATCATTACCAAATTGAAAGATGCCGTATTTATCGTATTAGATTCTAGTAACTAGATCTGTATTTCTTGTCTTATGGGAAGTGAATCCACTATTAGTGATCCATATCCTAGTGTAATCTTATGACATGAATGAAATTTTGGCAACCACTAGTTTCTCTACCCTTTTCTATTTGACGCATATATCTGGCTTCATCTCTAGAATGGAATGAAAATATTGATCTTTCTCAATATATGACATACCAACTTCAAATTTTTGTGTAGCTAATCAATTTTGATTTTTAATCTTACTTGAATATACGGTTGGAAAATTCTTAAGAAAATATTCAGTTTTCCTCGACACATTCCCCTGCCTTGTTGATTTGCAATATCTTTCTATATGTTTGTGTCCTTTATACTTGATACAATGACCTTCAAATAATGACTTGTAGTATTGAGCTCTATAGTGCCACATTTCAGGGTCACTTTCACTTTGATACTTATTTTCTATTGAGAATACATTTTGAGAGTGTCCCATCTTACCACAACAATTGAATCATATGTGAGGTACATTAAACTATTGAAACGATGCACCACTAATTGTCCCTTGGTTTCACTGAGTCTTATGATTCTGCTTCATACCCAAATCAATCTTAAATCATTGAGTAGCTTCATGTGGTCTTAAATGATCCATAGAAAAATTCTTTTTTAGATCTATCCCTATACCAGCCTTATCATTTAGAGTGTATTTATTCTTCGGTTCTACCAGGTTTCTCTACTTCATTTTCATCTTCTATATTTCCTATATACACTTCATTCCTGATTTCTGGCATTGAGGACCTCGTCTTTTTAATTTCCTTATTAATCTCATAATTATATTCTACCTACTAATGCATAAATAGTTTGGCATCATGAACAACTTTGTTAGATTTTATTGTTTTGGATATCAAAATATCTACCTCTTAAAGGGTAGATTCTAATTAATATTAAAGATCAACTCTTCCATCAATTTCACCTTCATTCTTGTCTATTTCTTCTCTTGTTAATGAATTTATGACATCTTCCACCAATTATTAGATTTTATGATCATTACAGTCCTCCAAATCCCTTACCTCAGATTCTTCTGAACTTTCATCCTGTAATGAAAGCATGTTCTTTTCTGGAAGAACGTTCTCCTAGTACTTCTCCTCCCTTTACCATATGATGAATACTTATTTAGGTAAATTTCATCATTTTATTCATTTTCATCATCAAAAAACCTTATGAAACATTAATGAAAAATGGGCAATCTTTCTACATCGAAATCTTGAAATTGGATGTTTTCTATTGAACATCCCATTTACCGATTGCATATTAGAGGAGATAAATTACATGATGTCATCTGTATTGTCCTACTCATGACTATTTTCAATAGAGACATTCTTCATGGCCTTGAATGCCACATCCTTAGAATTCCCCTTTTCCATTGTATTGTTATCGTATTTTGTCCTTTCATAAGATACAAGTGTACTATGTAGGTTATATAGTATTAGCTCTTTTAGGTCCTTCTCTTCTAACACATAAACTTCAGAATTGAACCGTAGTGGATGTTTTCTAAACATACATTTCACAATATTTATATCATCAATCATTTCTCCAAGACCCAACATTTCTTCCAAAATAAGATTTATCCTATAAAATAATTCATCAATTTTCAAATTTGGATTAATTCAAATATCCTCATACATGTTCTATAGAACCTATATCTTTTATTCTCAGTTTTTTTAGTTGCCATAATAAATGTTCAGTAATTTTTTCCACATTGCATGATTTGTTTTATAAGATATCACCTTCGTATAAATTTTATTTAATAGATATTCCCCTTAATCAATGATCCCTTATGTATCAAGATCCAATTATCTTATTTCATCTTCAAATAATGCAACACTATTAATGTAAGCTGATATTCCATGCATTTCTATTATGAATGCATCGATACCTAATGATAAGATGTAGTGCTAAGTTTGATTTTTCCATTGTTGAAAATTATTTCCTTCAAAGATTAGAATTCTTTTATGACTGAATATGTACAATTTTTTTAGATTGAACCAATGAATTTCACCCTTTTTATAAGATACCAATTGTTAGGCTCACAATGTCAAATAACTTGAGAAGGGGGTGAATAAATGTATGGAAGATAAAAACTTCTACTCCGTTGGATCATGTTTTTTTTGTAAAAAAACTCAATTATATTTAACTCATATAGAAATATATGAATAGATATGGAATCATGCATACGACATAATGATTTGGAATTAGTTAACCCTAACTGGGAAATTTCCAAGGATCATAATATGGTGATTTTCCAATGTACCAAAAAACACTAAGGCTCACAACCTAAAATTAGTACCATGTTTAGGAAATATTTCTATGCACAGGATCACTCCCTATACAAGGTTTAGGGTCTTTTCACTACATCCCCAAGGGCCACTCCCTATGCCTCTTTCTCTGTCTCAATTCTAGTGAAATGGGTCACTATCTTCCTCTTCCTATAATCATAGCTCCTATAATGGAATCTACACACAGTTTATAGACTTGTAAGTCAAACACAATTTTTGGACATGAAGGTCCCTTCATTTTCATGAATTCCCACATCATAAATTATAGGTAGATGAATTGTTGAAGTAATTTTTTCTCCTGTAAATGAATTCCACCTTCCCTAGTACTTCTAGTTATTGGAAAATACTTTTGCAAACTTATTAGATGCATTCAAAAGATTCTTTTCACAAATTGAAAACCAACTTTCTCTCCCACATATTGTGTTCTAGGTTTGGTATATAGAACAACTTCTTCATGTACTGCTTCTGCTTCTATGAAGCTTCATGCATCCAAAAACAACCTCCACCTACAATATCACTTTCCACATCTTTATCCTGATCCAGGGAACCACTTCTAGAAAACCCATCTAGTTTGAGAATAGTTTCTTGTTCGCAGACTACCTCAGTGAAACGCCTTACGTCTATGAATTGATCATTGTTCATGGTCTTCCTTCTCTAACTACAAGTGTAACATGCCTTTTTCCCCTACATACCGTATCTTATTTGGGCTACAGTGCTCTGAAAAAACCTTCTTCAGATTTTCTTCTGCACGAACCACATTAGATGCTGCAGAATTCTACATCACGAAATTCATTTCAACTTCTCAGAAATCCAAAATCAAAAAGATATTCAATTTTGATATTCGATCCCACTTATAATTGGAAGGATTAGTTATTCTTATATAGTCAAATATATCTTTAATATGTGTTAATCCATGATTTACCAAATCATCATGTAAGAACCCAGAACTTCTTTTCATGTATGTTTTCCTTTTTCTGGTGTTTATGAGGAAAAAGAGGAGTATCTAGAAATTTCTTAATTAGACACCATGTACTCCATTACTGTGGGTAGACATGTGCTTTCCATGTATATCCCACGTACACTACTGTGTGTTGTGACCTGGAGACTGCCTAATGCGGGGGTAGGTGAAGGAAAGTACATGCAGTGTACTTATAAATTACACATCATGTACTTTCTACTATCATTAAATGAACCAGGGTCATGAATAATTGGTAGAAATCATTCCTTTTAGGTTTGGTTCATCCGAGATATAGATAATGACCATGATCCTTCTCCGAGCTCCTGATTGAGCACATGTTATCTGAATTGACCACTGTAGATTACATTGGATCGCCTTGGTAAGATCTTTCTTCGTCTAGAGCTTTGTCTCTGGATTCCTTCTCTTTCAATATTTATCATTGTTTTATATTTTTGAGATTTTTTGTAGAAATATGGTTTTCTTGGATGATTTAAGGATTACAGATCACGTATAATGATCCAACAACACCGAGGTAGGTGGTTTGTACCTTTCCGTTGAATGTAATTAAGTTAAATATGCAAAATTTTCCAATACCCATGAATGGGGTAATATGTGTTTAATGTTCTTGCCCTGTTAATTTCCTACCATTCTTGTATGCTTGATTATATGTTAATAGAATGTGAATAGGTTTAATTTCTATGCTTTAGAAGTTTTTTCCCATGCATGCCTTTTCTGTGACCATTTGGTCTTGCTTAGTCTGTTAGGCAGCTTTGTTTACTTCCCATGCCTAGTATTATTGGATGGATTGGTGTTTATCTGACAATAAGTTATGATGTATATTGTTAGCCAAGTATTTATTGAGGTCTACTTTGGCCGTATTGCATTTCTGTTCATGTTTGACTTACACAGGTCTTGGGGAACCCGATGTAGTTTACTATATGGAGAATGAATGTAAGGGCTTTTCCAGAGTGTCTGTTTTTATAGTTACGATGAGAGACGATAGGGGGAACTGATATAAGAACTTCCTCAAAGTGTATGTAGTTCCTGAATTTGGGCCACATTGGGAATGTAATGTAAGTTCTTCTTTAATGTTCCTTTTAGTAATCGATACAGTACAATAGGGGGAATTGACGATGAGTGCTTTCCCAGAGAGTGTATACTAAATCTAAACCAGAGGGGTTTGATTGTGTGTACATCCAATGGGGTTTCTTGTGTTTTATAGGTGGTAACAAAGGTGATTATGATACCAGAACAACCTAAAGGGTTACCATTTTGTGATTATCCACTTACTTTCTATGTGGTGTTTGTATGCTTCGAAACTGTAGGAATGTTTACTGTTGAGTACTTCCTTGTTTATTACATCTTATGCTTATTTACCTGCCAAATATATATTAACTATCTTTTAGGAATATGTCTCTCTGTGTTTCCCTACTTGTATTTAGTCTCACACCCTTTTTGAGTCACACTTTTGGGCCCAAACAGATTATATTGCTACAGGTATAGATAAGGGAATGTACCCTTCTACATTAGGTTCTTGACTGCTTTGGGAGGTGGGGAGCATGAAACCACACTGAGGCTTGTGATAATGAGGATTTTATTTCTTGTTATTATTGTATATTATTTTAGTTAAATATTTCATCATCGTGACTTGATTGGATACTTTCTTAGACATATGTATCATACTTCATTTATATATGTGTGCACTAGTTGTTTCTTCATCACTCTTCCAATGTTTCTTGTTTTTTGGAATTATTACTTCTTCTGCTATTGTATATTCATTTCTATTCCACTGTGTTACTCTGAAAATGAGGGTATTGTTTCCCCACTATCACACCCAAGGCCCTCGCTGCTAATCAGCAACCTCTGTCGTTAAGGGAAATGTGTTTGAGGCCATGTGACTAACAGGGTACGGGGCACATCTGGGTGGCTTCCAGAACAGAGACGTTACAAATTGGTATCATAGAAATCCTTTTCTCTTGAAATACTATTTGGAGCCTATTGATAGGGATAGGAAGAAATTCCTTCTTGGTAATAAGCTTTTCCCGAGAGTAGCTAACCCATGTACATGGAAAAGCCAATCTATCACGTTTATTGCAAGTTATTTGGTTTTACAATTTTTCAGTTTATTTCATTTTCACCATTGAGTGATTCACATGTTTTTTGTTTTTATTGTTGATTTTATTGAGGTTCTATTTCTATTTCAACCCAATGATATGCGGGTATGCTATCTCATGCATCATATAGGAACTTGTTAGGGATTACATGTCATGCATTAATGTCATTCCATTTAGGGTGCATTAGCGATTGAATGTTATTATGAAAGGGGTTGTGCTAGATATTCATATTGTTGTGATAGATACCTTGATAAAATACCTGAGGTTTTATAGGGTATTGGTAGTATAAGTTATTTTTTGAATGAACGCCAAACTTTGGTTCTTAAGGTGTTATGATGCCTCATGGGTTGGAATTTGGTGGATCATTGATATATTATGCATGTTTATGACATGTATAAGATGGAAAGCATTCATTCTCTGGGATTATGGGCCCTCACAGATTGAAATATGGAAACATAATGTTTTTTTTGTTTTTATGGGATCTGGAGTTGTTTTTGAGGCTTACTGTCTTGAAAAACCCATAATTCAGTCCATGTAATGATGAATAAACAACATGTGTTCTTCTGTTTGGGAGGAAACTATTTTTCTTAAGTATATTCTGTGTACATTATATACACACTGTGTAGTCTATAACTATGTCATAGTCTGTGGGGGTGGAGAGATAGGGTTTGGAATCTTTGGTATGACAAACCATGTACTGGATGAACATGCCGTGTTGTAGAACCATGTAACCGACCATGTCACTAACAACACGGGTCAGATGAGTCTTTTCTAATACACGTCCTGTCCATCTGGAACACGCCTTGTAGGGTAACCTGAGAATCCATCCATGTCACTAACAACACAAGTCAGTGAAATCATATTAGTACATGATGTGTCTAACTAGAACATGACGTGTAGTTTGAGTCATGTATCCAGCCATGTCACTAACAACACAGGTCGGTGAAGCTCGTCTAGTACACACTGTGTCTGGAACTAACACGACGTGTAGTCTTGTTCTTGGAGAACTGTGTGACCTATCTGTGTAAGGGAACTCGGGAATTGGAATAGGATTCAAGTACACACCATGTGTATGGACAACACACCATGTATGTGGGTGTTACATGACTACTGCTAGAATAAGTACACTCCCATGTGAAGGCATAAGGGAACATGCCGTGTAGTAAGTACACATGCCATGTATCCATGTTTTGAAAAACGTGAATGCTTTCATTCCCTAGTTCCCTCCATACTCTTCTAGTTATCATTCCTTAAAAAGAATGATCTAAGGTGTGCACTTGACCTTGAAATGTCTTGAGACAGAGGCGCCCTCTGGTTGTATGCCAGTTATTGGGAAGCAAATAGACACCGGACATGGCTAGTTAGGGACTACCAATAGATCCTCTTATAGTGATAGTCTTGGAACCAGCTCTCATTCTAGACACACATTTGATAATGCACCGTTTTGAGAGGTCTTCATGAGGTTTATGTAGAACTTCCTCAGAGTACTTCATCCTACCCCATCAATGACAGAGCCGAAGTGGGTTTTCTAGTTGCAGTATCATCCCACCTTCACAAGAGAAGGAGGAAATCAGGCTATAGAGTCATGGTTAGAATCCATGTTGTCTATCTTCAAGAATATGTGGATGCCTCTAGAGAGAAGGGTCAAGCTCGCTATGTACATGCTTCAGAATTATGCCAAGAGATGGTGGGATGTGATCTCACAGGTGGGGTGCCAGAATGTTGTGTATTGAGATGAGTTCCATCATGCCTTCTATGCCTACTTTTATCCATATACCTTGAGGGCTGATCGATCCTAAGAGTTCATGAGTCTATAACAGGGTACTCTTTTTGTTATGGAATATTCTTCTCTCTTCACAGAGCTGCAGTGCTTAACGCCTATTCCAAGAGGTGATGGGTTATTCCAATCAAGGAAGTTTGAGGATGGTCTAAGGCACAACATCCTATCATATTTGAATATCTTCATGTTGACATCCACCTCTTCTTTCGTCCACCAGGTGCTGATCACAAAGTGAAATTTGAGGGATTCTAGATTTGTGATCTAGAGCGATTCGACATCTGATGTTAGTATCCCTCCCACTGATAGTAGGAGGTGCCACATGGGGTCTTCTCATAGTGATCCACGGAGGTCAGACACATCTTCTGGTAGCCATGTGGTGTGTTACCAATGAGGAATGAGTGGGCATACAAGGCCACATTTTCCCGAGAGACCCAGTGGAGTGACAATCTTGCGGTGAGATGGGGCATCTTCAGAGCTTCTGTCAGATCTTATCACCAGCATCCGAATATTGGGGTTCTTCAATGACTCTAGGTTCAGAAGTAGTGCCACCAGTTTCGCATCAGTCCGTGAACTAGAGTTATTCCAGCTTTTCAGGCCGAGGTGGAGGTTGTGTCCGTGGTAGTTAATCACTAGGCTTTCAGCGACAATTGGGTGGATTAGCTCAGGTTGGCCAGGCAGGGTCACAAGGCCACAGTGCAGGTCAGACTTTTACAGTGGAGCAGACCCAATAGGAGCAGGATCCTGGAACCTCTATAGGTCAAGGTATGATCCTAGTTGCCTCAGTTTTAGCTTCTTCTCATTTCAATATAGGTGCTTCCCATAGCTTTATATCTATTACTGTTGTGGAGAGCCTTTGTATCTGTTCTCTTACTTCTACTAATGTCTTGACATTGGACACACCGATGGGGCCATGAACGGCCATTGTATGTCAGTGCAAGGAGTTCCCTCTTGAAGTTACTGGGTGTCACTTCTTTTAGGACCTTTATTTCTTAGAGATGATGGGTTGTCATGTCATTCTCGAAATCGACTGGTTAGTTCCCTTCCTAGCTGTTATCTATTGTTATCGCTATAGGGTAAGTTTCACATCACCAATTGGTGGATCTTTACTTTGTAACGAAGAATGGTATGTCCAGGTGAGCAGACCTAGACACAAGCATCATGGGTTGTGAGGAGTTTCAGCCCAGATTTCTAGTCATTATTACTATGACCAGGGGATTTACAAGTGGAATTTCCTCTACTACTAGATCATTTAAGGTACGCCATTCTAGAAAACTTGTCAGGATTTCTTCCAGAGTGAGAGATATAATTTTCCATTGATCTCGTTCTAGGAGGGGTAGTGGTGTCAATTCCTCCTTACTGGATGTCTACACTAGAGTTACAAGATCTCAAGTAGCAGTTGGAGGAGTTTCAGGAAAAGGGTTTTATCTGACATAGTACATAACTTTGGTGTTCACCTATCCTGTTTACAAAGAATGTAGATGGTACCATAAGATATTGTGTGGATTATAGGATACTGAACTAGTTGACGGTCAAGAACCGATATTCTTGGTCAAGGATTGATGATCTCTTTGATCAGTTATGAGGATACCACGTGTTTTCAATGATTTATATGAGATCTGGTAATCATCATTTGCATGTTAGACTATCTAATAAACCTCTTATAGCCTTCTGGAGCAGGTATGGTGTATATGAGTATGTGGTTATGTCGTTCGGTCTCATGAACGCACCTACAGTTTTCATGGCACTGATGAACTGAGTGTCCCATCCATACTTGGATTCTTTCATGGTGGTCATAGTGGATGATATCATTGTGTACTCTCACACTCAACATGTCCATGATACCCATCTTGAGATCTTTTTGAGTACACTGAGAGAGTATCCATTATATTCAAAGCTTTCAAAATGCCACTTTTGGTTGGACCAAATTCACTTCTTGGGTCCTGTAATCTAAGAGACAAGAGTATCAGTAGTCCTAGAGAATGTTAGAGTAGTACTTTCTTTGGAGAAGCTGAAGAACATCATTGAGGTATAGAGTTTTATAGTGTTAGATGGATACAATAGAAATTTCATTCAGGACATTTCATGCATACAAACTCCACTGACTAGCTTGAATTAGAAGGGTGAAAAGTTCTTGTGGTCAGATTCTTGGGATTCCGCCTTTATGGAGCTGAATGGGAGGTTGAATTCAGCATCAATACTAGTTTTGTTAGAGCTGGGAATGAGCTACACTGTGTACTATTATGCTTTAGGTATCAAGCTAGGAGATATGATTATGCATGAAGAAAATGTCGTGGCGTATAGGTCTCGGTAGTTGAGGCCACATGAGAGAAATTACCTGACCCATGATCTTGAGTTAGATACAGTGGTTCATTCCTTAAGCTATTGGAGACATTATCTATTGGGATATAATTTTGTGGTTTTCATCGACCGCAAAAGTCTCAATCATATCTTCACTCAGTGTGTCCTAAATTTGAGACATCAAAGGTGGGTTGAGTACCTTCAGTCTTTTAACATTGAGCAAGCCTATACGCTTGGAAAATGTATTGTAGTAGCTGATGCGTTGAGAAGGGGGACTCAAATTCAGAGAGTTTATGAGGCCATCAGGGAGTGGCCACTTTTGGATCTATTCTCTAATATTCATTTGGAGGTGCACGTTAGGCATGGGAATACATTTCTTTCTTCATTAGCAGTTACCTCTAATCATCCTGATCGAGTTTGTATGAGGTAGATATTTGATTCTGAAGGCCTATTCATACAGGAAAGAATATCCGGAGAGGACCCTATTCATGGATGGAAAATATGTGAGGATGATTTCTTTCAATTTCATGGGTGTGTATTGGTGTCAAAGACATGTGTGCGGAGCTGATGGTGGACTTTCACATCTCAGTTTGGGCAGTTCATCCTGGTGTCACTAAGATGTATTGTGATTTACACTGTCTGTATTGGTGGATAGGTATGAAGTGATATGTTTCTTGTTTCATGATGTGTTATTCCATCTGTCATCAGGTTAATTGAGAGCATCAACGACCAGCAGGGATTTTGAAGTAGTTACCCATTCCCGAGTGGAAATGGAATGATGTCACGATGGACTTCGTGATTGGTTTGCTGAGGTCTCGCTGAGGGAATGTAGTTGTATGGGTTGTCATTGAAAGACTCACAAATGTTGCTCATTTTTTTGATCAAAGATAAAATTAGGGTTGATGATCTAGGAAGGCTGTACATATGATAAATAATACCTTTTCATTGAGGTCCATGACACATTGTTTTAGACAGGGACATATGTTTTACTTCATGGGTCTAGCAGGGATTGCTGAAGGCCTTGGTTACAGAAGGTTCTTCTGAGTAAAATTTAACACCCTCAGATAGATGGCCATTCGGAACATACGATTTAGGTGCCTAAGGACATGCTTCATGCATGCATTCAAGATTTTGGAGGTTCTAGGGAGAATCACATACCTCTTGTAGAGTTTTCCTAAAATAATATTTTTCATAAAAATATTCAGATGGAACCCTATGAGTATTTGTACGGTAGGCCATTCCGATCACATTTATATTGGATGGAGGCAGGAGGGGCACCTATGCAGGGAACTCGTCTTGTCTATGAGACCACAGAGCAGATATAGTTGATTCGGAAGAGGATGGCTATTGCACAGTCTCGAGAGAAGTCTTATGCTGATCAGTAAAGATGATCTCAAGAGTTTTATGTTAGAGATCAGGTTTTCCTGTGTCTCACACCAAGGATGGGGAACAACAGGATTGAGAGATAATTAAATATTTCTTCAAGGAATGTTGTCCCATTTGAGGTTTTGGAGAGAGTTGGGCCAGTTTCCTTTCAGTTGCAATTACCACATAGGTACACGGATATGGACAACGTATTCGACGTTTCTTAGATCTGATGTTACTTCTCAGACCTATCTCATGATTTTCGACCAGAGGAGGTTGAGTTAGTGGAGGAATCCTCATTCGAAGAGCATCCTATCTAGATTATTGATCATATTAGGAAGGTTCTATGTGTTCAGTCTGTTCCTATGGTATGAGTCCTCTGGTAGCACAAGCGTGTATAGGATGGGACCTAGGAGATGGAGGTCAATGTACAATCATAGTGGTCGGAGCTGTTTGAGGATTATTCTTCTATGTCGCCTTACTAGGGAAATTCATGGATGAATATCTTTTAGGGGGGATGTTTGTAAGAATCCATGATCTTCTTTTCAGGTATTTTTTCATTTTTCTGGTGTTTTTTAGGGAAAATAGGAATTTTTGGAAATATCATAAGTAAGCATCGTGTAATTTACAATTACGCTCTGTGTACTCAATTATTATGGGTAGATGGGTGCTGGACATGTAGTGGAAATGCACATGGCCATGTGTCATGCCCTGAAGACCGCCTAATGCAGGGGTCATTGAAGTAAAGTACATGATGTGTACTTATAAAGTACACACTGTGTACTTTCTTTGTTTCATTAAACTGAATGAGGTCATGTCTCATTGGAAGAAATCCCTCCTTGAACGTATGGTTTGTCTGATAGAGAGCGAGTATGGTCATGATCCTTATCTGAGCTCCCTATCGAGCATCTATTCTATGAATCTACCATCGTCGATTACGTTGGGATTAACTCAGTAATATCTTATTTCTGCTATATAATTTTTTGTGGTTCATCCTCTTTCAAAAGATAGTGTCGGTTGACTGTATTGATATTTTTGTAGATATACAGTGTTCATGGGTGATTCAAGGCTTGAGGATCACGTATAACTGTCCTACAACATCGAGGTAGGTGTTTTGAGCCATTCTGTTGAATGTATTTGAGTTATATGTGAAAAATTATCTAATATCCTTGAAAGGAGTATTGCGCGTTTACTGTTTTAGCCCTGTTAATTGCTAAAATGTTTGTAAAATCGTTTAAAGGCTAATTGAATGTGAATATGGTTAATTTTAATGCATTGGAATTGTTAGCCCATGCATGTTTTGTTTGTGACCATTTGGTCTTTCTTAGCCTGTTAGGCTGCCTTGTTTTTCTCACATTCCTAGTATTATAAGATGGAGTGATATTATCTGACATGTTGTTATGTTGTAGATTGTTATCCAAATAGTTATTGAGGATTACTTTAGCAGTATTTCATATCTTGGCACGTTTGACTTACACAGGGTTGTGGGAATCTGGTGTAGTACACTATAGGGAGAATGGATATAAGGGCTTCTCTAGAGTGTCTATTTTTACATTTACGATATGAGACCATTGGGGGAATTTACGTAAGATCTTACTCAGAGTACCTGTAGTTCCTCAATGAGGGATACAAGGGGAATGTGATGTAAGTGCTTCTCTAGAGCGCCTTTTAGTTACCGATATGAGTCGATAGGGGGAATTGATGGTGAGTGCTTCCCCATAGAGTCTACACTGAATCTGAACCAGAGGGGTTATACTATGAGTACATCCTAGAGGTTTGCTTGTGATTTATAGGTAGGACCAGTGGGGATTAGGCTGTGAGTACATCACAGTCGGTCACCTATTTATGAATATCTTCTTACATTCCATGTGGTGTTATAATGCATTGAAACTATAGTAATGTTTATTGTTCAGTACATCTTTGTTTACAGTTTCTTTTTCTTATTTACCTTCAATAAATAATCACGGATAGTTAGGCACAAATATTTTGGTGGTTGAAAACTGGGATTTAGTCTCACACACTATTTGAGTCATCCGTTTGGGCCCAAAATGATTATATTGATGCAGGTATAGTTAAGGGAAAGCGCCCTTCTACTTCATGTTCGTGACTACTTCGGATGTAGGATATCATGGGATCAAGTTGAAGCTTGCGATGCTATGGAGTTGTATACTTGTTCTTATTGTACTTTGGTTTAGTTCTGTATTTCAGCATTATAAATTGTTTTTCTGCTTTCTTATAAATATGTATCATGAATAATTGATATATGTGTGCTCTACTTGTTTCTTCAATAGTCTTCCTCTGTTTCTTGTTGTTTGGAATTTTTACTGCTTCTGTCATTATATATCTATTTCTCTTCCACTGTGTTACTCTCCCAATGTGGGAATAGTTTTCCCACTATCACATCCAAGGCTATCAATACATGTCAGCATCCTATGGAGTTAGGGGAAATGCACTTGAAAATATTTGAGCAATCGGGTACGGGTCGCATTTAGGCGGCTTCCAGAATAGGGACGTTACTCTTCAATCCATCACATACCGATAATCTTGCCGCTGTGAACTACAAGCCTTCTTGCGAACCATTATTCATACACGATCAACATAACACATTTTATATTAATCAGTCGATCTCCTCCACTAATAACATGCCATCCTTAATCTATATAAACATCAATTGTGAAACATTTTCTGTTTCGCTGTCCGCTCTAGCATACCATTCCCGCAGCTCCATATATCATTCCTAACTCTCCATGTACCATTCCCAAAACATGGTATGCAGTCCATGAACTGTGGTATGCAATTCTCATCCTTTGTCAATTTTCGTAAACAATCATCATACCAATAAGTCCAATTAATATATACATTTGTTTACAACATCAATCTCCCATTTTGGTGTACCACAAAATTGGAAAACACTGGGAAACTACACAAAATTGAAAACATGTCTTCCAAAAACACAAAAAATTCTCATTTTAAATCATCAGGATGTAGTAACAAACACAATCAAATCCAAAACACAATGAGAGAACACATCACTAAATTTTTACTAACATTATTCACATATGGTTTTTTTGAAAACTATTCTCATAAGAATTTTTACATTTCGATACCTCATTAAAAATAATTTCATCAATAGCAATAATTCTCTTTATGCGATTAACATAGTGATCACATATTTACTCAACATATATTCTAGGACTACATGAGCCTTCATTATCATGAGAAAAAATAATTTAATTAAAATTTCATCAATTAATAACATTATTTAAAACCTTACCGATACAAATAAATTACTTTCCTCACAAACCTCAGCTGTCGGGATATATTATATTTGATCGATCACTTCAAGAATCATTATCATTAATACTCCCCAATCATAAAACTCCTCCAAAAAACATTATCACAGATTCAAATCCCCATATATCACTTTTATACTTAATAGTTTTTCCCCTTGTCTATTCTCCTCCTAAATAGTCACACATTTCCCCCCTTGTTAATAAACCTGAGGGTCACTTCAACGATGTCTATAATAAGGTAAATAACACATATATGTATATTAGAGAAAAAAAACCATACCTAAAAAAAGGGGGACCTATATCCAGTTTTTTTCATTTGTGGGATGTCGAATGGACTTCTAAATCTAGCCAATGACTTTCAAGTGTTTATTTGGGTAAGGCCTTCATAAGAATATCTAAAAATTGTTCTTCTGTAGGAACATACTCCAAATTCCCATGCCCTTGCTCCACCGTCACCTTGATAAAATGAATTTTTTATTTTAATGTGATTTCTCCATGAGTGATGAAATGGATTTTTTCTATAAAATGTAGATCAATAATTATAACAATGTATTTCAATCATAGATTTCTCTTCAATTTCCATATCCTTAAGTTGCTGCTTTATCCACAACAGTTGTGTGAAAGCTAGAGTAAAAGAAATGTATTCAGCTTTTGTAGTGATAACTGAAATATAATCTTTTTTCTTTTACAACCATGAAATAAACAATCCACCGATATATAAACCACCTCCTAACGTTGATTTCCTATCGTCTACTGAATCACACCAGTCTGCATCTGTATATCCCAGCAACTATATCTGATATTTGACTTTATAAATCAAACCAAAATCCACAGTTTCATGTATATACTGAATTAACCATTTTCTACTACAATAATGTCGATTTTAATGGGATTAAATTGATATCTTTCTTCTTGGAATGTAGAGAATACAATGTCAGGACTTATCATGGTCTTGTATATCAAACTTCCTATGATTCTCTATTATTCATTGATGTTAATAGCCTTACCATCATCATCTTTGGATAATTTCATTCAGGTAGCAACCAGAGTCATCATCTATTTGTATGTATCCATTAGAAAAAAAACTCAAAACCTACGTGGAATATATAGACTGAGAAATAAAAGTGATATTCCATCCATGTGTCACCTGTAAACTAGGGAAAAACAACAGCTCAAAAATCATCGATATTATGAACTCTATTTTCACGTATTAAGATAATTGTACGCATTTTTCTTTATCTT
Source organism: Viscum album (assembly GCA_963277665.1). Taxonomy (NCBI): domain Eukaryota; kingdom Viridiplantae; phylum Streptophyta; class Magnoliopsida; order Santalales; family Viscaceae; genus Viscum; species Viscum album. Next base: position 1,459,936,525 of record OY728135.1, on the reverse strand, counting down.
CTCCTTCAAATATTTCGTCATCAACATAAAATGGCACCATCATCCTTTGTCTATTTTAATTGTTGAGATACAAATTTTAATCAACTCCACTATGCTAAAATCTGAGTTTCTTTAGAATCTGATCAAGCCATAAATGAAATTATATTGGTGCTTGCATCATACCATATATCACCTTATTGAGATGACAGAATATGTTCTCATCTTCATGAATGAAAAAAAACTCTGGCTACTTAATGTAAACTTTTTCATCACAAACTCAATTTATAAATGATGACTTGACATCCATCTGGAATACATTAATCTTTCATTGCATAGCTATGGACACTAATAATATGATTTTATACACCCTTGAAAAAGATAAACACGTCTAATCAATATCAATACCCTTGATTTGAGATTTCCAATTTCACACCAGGTGTGATCATTTTTGAATCACCACACCATATTCATTTATCTTTTTGTGAAATAATTATTTTACCACTAAGACATTCTTATGTACTGGCCTCGAAACAATTTCTGATGTCTAATTCTTCTCAATTTGATTAATATTTTAATTCATTTCATGAACCCAATTCTTAACTTCTTATTTTTGGGACTAAAAATTTGGAAAACATAGGGAAATTGTGCATCTTTAAAAACATATCTTCAAAAAACATCAACCATTCTCATTAGAAATCATCTGGCTTTTCCAAATAACACACTCACTCCGAAAACAAACTATGAGAACACATCATGGGATTTATGCCCAAAAAAAATAATCCCTATAGGTGGGCCCTACTGTAGTTGTAGTAATTAAAAAATAACCTATAGGAGAAACATGACAAGGTATTAATTTACTAGGGTCTGTCACCTTAGGTTTGACCTATTTGATTTTTTATAATTCCAGATAGATTTATGTGACTCATAATTGATTATTTTGATCTAAAAAAGATCATCGTCATGAAAAAGTATCATATATCCCTATTTGATGACAAATTTGATCTATTATGTACAAACCAATAAATTTCCATGATTGACATTCATTCTGGAGATCATCAATTGGGGGACATGAAGAAGGATATGTAAATCAAACATTTCATACAGGGTAGGGACACTATGGATATATATGGATTACATTCAATCTTACTACTACCCTATAATCAAAATTGATTTGTTGAGTATACTTTTTAGATATTACTTTGATTAGTTTGTTTTAGTACTTATAAAATCTATTATTATATAATCAAATAGCATGAAAAAATATGCATATAAAATAATAAATTTATTAATGGCCATAATTAAGTAGAAACTATATTTAAAATTTTCAAGTTATGATTTTTGTAAAAAAAGGTTTTATTTTTTTGTATTAGAATCTAAATGGAGAGTATATCAGTGGCTCGTTAAATGATATTGGTAATTGCGTATTTTCTTTGACCAATCATAGTAACTATGATCTGTCGTTTTCTTGGTTATAATATTTATTGTTGATGGTTCATTGAGAATATCTCATTATTATCTAATTAAATCACTATGTAAACTTAGAAGAGAGCTATGTTCTCTTATACATATGATTGTCAAGAAAATTAAAAGGATCGAATGAAAAGTTTGGTCAATGTACCTCTGCTTACAATACCTTATAGCGTGGAAGGGTTAGTAATATATGATTATTCATCCAAGAAGGGGTTATTTTGTGTTATTATATAAAATTAATTGGTTATATAGAATTAATGAAGATAATTTATAGTTAATTATAAATATTATACACCTCATGATTTAGAGTTACTTTTGTTAATTTTTTCATTATAGATAAAGGGGAATTATCTTTATTGATTTTTTTGATATATATAAATATAAATATATATATATATCAATAATAAACATTTAAAGAATATATATTAATATAGAATTATTTGAATATGATTTATATAAGATGGTTGGACCTAATTAGAGATTATGAATAATCAATATGTTACTACCGCAATAAATATACTGTAGGACAGATACATTAATTCAAAAAGCTCATTATAGCATTACCAATACGGGGCTCACAAAAGATTTGATATATCTAGATTTTAAAAGAATGGATCTAGAAATCCTAATAGAAGGGGAGAAATCATATCTTTTTCAATTTAATGTTCAATAACATATCCATTTAAGATTAAATAGGCTCATAGTGATGATGTAGAGATAAAAATATGGTTACAAATATTCTTATGGATGAAGTTGATCTTGATCGAATGATAACCATGTATATATCCCACCCATTATATATTTGACGGAGTTGTTAGAGAAATCATATTGTATTGTAATCTCTATTCATCTTAGAGGTATAAAAAAATATAGTGATGTAAAATAGAATATATTATAGGTTGGAATAATGATGGATATCACATTGTTTTTTCTTAGTTCTTTGTATTTCAACATGTTAACGATGAGTGAAAAAATTATAATGTTATATTATAAACATAACATATTCCAGATTGGAAATGGGAAAATATCACCATATATTTTTTCAGGAGACTCCCCAAAAAATCTAAATGGTATAATGATTTAGTACTTGTAGTTTATTTCCATAAAAAAATTTCACACATCATCACTGTCAAATAATACATCTATCATGATAATATTTGGAGAATATACATTATTGAAAGTGTATTCTTTTATGGTGTACCAAATTTTATTATGTCTGATCGGGATATGAGATATACATTAAATATATGCAAATGTCTTCAATAACATATAGATACAGATTTATATTTCTTCACATCATATCAGATTTTAAATGATTCTCTATCTTAGGGAAAAATCGAATCCTTAGAGTATGTGTGGAGATCATTATCGATGTATTTCAAAGGTAGTTGATATCAAAACCTTCATTTAATTGACTATTAATAAAAAAATATCATTGAATAGATCATTAAAATGGATCATTATAACTACATCTATTGAAATAAGTTTAAAGATAAAACAAAAAAAAATTATGCTGGATAAGAGATGTTATTGAGACTTGATACCACTGATGAAATTGAATATAAGGATTGAGTTATTAAATAAAACATCATGTGATCTTAGATTCAAACAAAAAAATATTCTAGCAATTGAAAGAATAATCTACAATTGAATATTGGTGATAAAGTGTTTCAAATAATTTCCCCATAGAATAAAGTAATGAGATTAAGAAAGAATGGAAAACTAATCCCATGGTTAATGGGTCCCTATGAAATTATTGATCATATCAAGATGATATCATTTTGTTTGGACCTTCTGGTAATCCTGTGTCAAGTCCATAATGAGTTCCTTGTATCTTTCAAGTCGAAATACATACCTAATCATTCACATGTAATAAAAATAGAAGTCATACCGCTTGAGATATATTCTTATGATGTAAAAATTCTAGTGGATGTTATATATAAAGAGACAATGTTTTGAAAAATAGGACTACACCATTCATGCATGTTTTCTGGAGAAACATCAAGTCCAAAAAAGCTGCATGGTAACTTTTGGATACAACGAGGTAGATGTACCCTCATTTTATAGTATCAAAGTGTATAATTTCAAGTGTGAAATTAATTTTAAGGGTTTAGAATGTAACACAATGAATTTTTATTCATTTTTATTTTTATAATAAAATAATTTAAATTTATAGCTTGTTATTCAGGCATCATTGAGGTTGACATGTGTTTCAAGTGACCTTATTTTTGAACAAACCACGATACGTTATTAATATTATTATTTAAACATGACCATTAAAAACTATTAGATAAATTTAGGGATTTGAATAATAAAAAACAATTTGTAAATATTAATTATAATGGTTTTATATAAAGATAACATATTGATAAAAAATAATTATGTTTTAGGAAAATCATTATATATTTCAAAAATACTATTTTCAAAAAAAAGTTTTAATTTTTGATATACAATAACAAAAAATATTTTTAATAGTTTTAAAAAATTATTTTGGTAAAAAAAATTCATTTTGGAAATCATTTTGTATATTTTATCTTTGTGTGGTTTTTTTATATTTTTATGATCTTATTAATTTTTTTAATAAGTAAAAATACTTGGTTTTGTTGGAAACTGGATTTTCTTTTAAAGAATTTATGAGTTTAATTATTATTTTTAAAATGGGATTAAAAGTAAATTTAATTTAAATATATATAAATTATTTCAATATAGGCCATTTGATGTATTTTCATATTTCATTTTGATATTAAAATGTTTTAAAATGTTTGAAATATTTTCTATGGGAAAGTACTTTATCTTCACGTTTAATAGATTAATTTTAAATTAAATTTTATAATTCTGTGAATTTAATAGTGAATCCTAAAACAAATTTTTAGAATTAGAATAATTTATTCAATCTAATAATTTCAACATATTTACTGACTATAATGAATAGAAAAAATAGAAAAAATTATTTATCATGGCTAATGTAAAAATGGGATTTCTACGGGTTAAACTAAAATGATAAGCATTGAAAATGACTTAAAAAAAATAAAAACCCATTTTTTAAATGTATTTAGATATGAAATAATACATTAATTATAATGTTAAATTTTTGAACCATGTTGTATGATTACAATGTTAGTACACCTTTTTCATTTTGAAATTTATAATTATTTCACTAACCTCACATAAAAAAGGTCACACATTATCATCTACTATTAATAAATAAAATTTTTTTATTCAAATAATAAACTCTAAAATAAATTAATTAATTACCTAATACGATTATATAATCCTTTGTTTTTTCAAAAAAGTTATCCTAATAATCCTTTTGGTGGAAACTATATAAAGTTGTCAGAAAAAGTTGTCACACCCATAACTAAGAATTTTATTTTATTTACTCTGACACATAATTAAATTAATCTTAAAAATTATTATATGATAAATTAATTACATTGAATATATTTATATTAATTAAGTTTATGTTCATTACCTAAACCCAACTTCTGTACCCTTAATTGGGATTTAAATTCATTATTCATGTTTACAGTAAACTACTACCTCGTGAACTGATGTTATTCGTTTTCAATAACCACCACTAAAGATTGGATATAATGATGAATTAGATATTTATATATGATATCTGTGATATTATTTTTTGACCATGGTTATTATACCACATATAACTTTATACTTTTCATTCTGTGGGTATACAATAACCCCGCTCGTCTGTACAACAAACAACTACCTTGCGAAGCTATATGATTCATTCCCAACTTAATTAGTCTTTATTAAAGTTGGGTTTAACGAAATTGTATTATATATATCATAAAATTATTATTCAATAACTGTGACATATTAATTTACATTTTTCAAGATATATATCATGAAAATGTATCCAATAGTCATGCATTTGTTCATCCTGCTGTCTCCATGAACCGGGTACTTCATTTTCTATTTCTATCACTTATAAAGTTATATAGTAATATTTATATAGAAAATATATGATATTTATATCATGTTAAAATATATATATATATATATATGAGTAAAATATGGTCATTATGAGGACAAAAAATCAGAATATTAAATCATAAAAAAATAATGTAGTTATTTCTCGAAACATGTATTTAACATGAAATTTTTCATAAATAGGTTAAAAAAGGTTATATGAATATAATATATGGTATAAAATATATTAAATAATTGTTTATTGAAATTATATTTATAATATAGGTGGTTTTAATGTGCATGATGGAATCTGAAACTTAATGTAGGAGTATTTTGTCCCCCTTTTTACATTAATGAGTCACATGTCATATTCAACACTTATTTATAATGTGGTGTATATAAAAAACATTAATGTATTTTTTGATTTATTCACCTGAAAATTATTACTATTTATATATCTATTTTATTATTTCCCTACTACGGGTCTTACGATTCAATGTTTACAAATTGGTAAGTGGTTTATCTAACAATCTCATAGTTTATAGGGATTATTAAATATTATGCTTTCACTGATGAAATATTATGATCTATCTCAGAAGAAATGCTTTAATTTTATTCTCCTCTTGTTATTTAATTAATAAAATTCCCTTTATTTACCTCTCACAATGTACAAATTATTAAAAATAAAATTTTATGGTAAACTTAATTTATTTCTCTCTTCTATCAAAAATAACCTTTTCTTCAACATTCATTATTTTTTAAAATGTTCCAAAAATTAAATTTAACATTATAAAATAGAATTATTGAAGTAAAATTTACGAATAATTTGGATCTAATTTTTTTAAAAATTTAATAATCTTTTCATTTTCAAAAAAAATCAAAATTTGGTTCCAATAGAAAATTTAAATAAAATATTTTTTTAACATTATGTAATTAATGAGATTTAAAATATCATGAGCAAAATTTATTTTTAATATTCATATTTAATTAATAAATAGTTATTTTAAAATAAATGGGTTTTTAATTTTTTTTCTTTTTTTTGAAAAATTAATGTTTAATGGATATTTTCCTGAAAAAATGTTTTAAATGATTTTATTATCATACCTTAAATGTTTTATTGATTATTGTTCAATAAAATTGTTTTCCAAAATGATTTATGAATTTTTAGTAAAAAACTGTTTTTCAAATTGGAAATAATATTTTACCCATGATATTTTCCAAGTGATATTTCAAAATCATTTTATATAAATAATTGAATACTTTTATATAAATTTTCTTTTAATTCAAATATTTTCCAACGAAACAATTCTCATTCATTATATAGATGTATTATATATATGATGAAAATATGTTCATGAAACAAATTTTTCACAATCGGGATCTGTAAAGATATAATCATTATGAAACTATCTTCTTTTTCCATGGGATATACTTTTATAAAATGAAAAAATGAGTATAAACCCTGTTTATTTTTCATAGGATACAATTTTAAGAAATTTTTTTTAAACCAATTAATTTTTTGGGGTTTTAATATAATGAATGTTTTGTGATCTTGTGAAACACAAATGTGAGATTTTATTTATTTGATTGTGGTTACATTATAACTAAGGGTGTTATTTACATTATAACCAGGGATGGTGGATACATTATAAACAAGATGGTTTGGACTTATATATAACCCAACTACTGGAAATATAGACAATACCAACGGTTCAAAACCGTCAGTATGGGCTGGAAAACCGTTCGTATAAGATATACCAACAGTTTCCCAAACCTTAGGGAAGTGAGGTGTTCGGAAATCCCTTTACCAACGGTTTAAGAAAAATTTTTGGCGAAAGGTGGTGGAAGTTTTAATTTCCCAACGGTTCCTCTAAACCGTTGGAAAAAGGATTTACCAACGGTTTAAAACCGTTTGGAAATTAATATTTTTGAGCTTCTACCAACGGTTAAAAACCATTGGTATAGATTTTTACCAATGGATTAGATAAACCTTTGGTATGTATTCATATATGGTGAAACCATACCAACGATTCAAAACCGTTGGTATAGCTTTTTACCAACGGTTTAGTAAACTGTTGGTATATATTCATATATGCTCAAAGTATACCAACTGTTCTAAACCGTTGGTATTGGGTATTTTCACAAAAAACCAGTAGCATGCATACAAATGCCTTCACTTGATACACCTGCATAAAAAACATCACAAATAACAGGTATAAATAGACTTCAAACACCACAAAAAACATTGGAAATAGCACAAAAAACACATGAAAACATCACTCTTCCAACCATGCCATGTACTACAATTATCCATTTCAATCATCATATGACAACAAATCATCCAATTAACCTATTTTAATTTATTGGGTTCACACATATCAATTTTTTCTTACTAAAAAGGTGATGATTATGATAGAAATTGGGGCATGAGGGGTATTTGTGATAATGTGAATTAACAATGTGATTAATATTTGTGCATCATCTAGAGTGATGCATGACTTGCATTGAATGTGATGTGGGGGGATGTTCAGAGAGGAGAGGGGGGTATCCAAGAAGATGGGAGGGGATATTTCCATGGAGCAAGTATGGGGGTCATGGAGAATGTGCAACAAGGATTTGTATTCAAATTACAACATATCATCACATGCATTTGATGAGAATGAGCTAATAAGCTTTCCAAGTCATTCATATAGTTCAAGACTTACAAAAATGGAATAATCTCAAATAACATTGCATGATCAAAGAAATAAAAAAAGGCATGTGAAATCAACATGCCTAAATTTACAAATCATCCATGAGGTATACCATTTTATATTCATAAGGTATACGAGTCTCATTTACTGGCATACACAGTGGTACAAAAGGAAAATGTTATTCATGTCTGAGGGGTTGTCCGGGGTCCAAGGAGGAGGTTGGGGGGGGGGGGGCTGTCCAGGGTCCAGGAAGTGGGGGGGGGCTGTTTGGGGCTGCCCGTTCACGTCACATTTGACTCATGGATCGTTGTCCTTATGTTTCAACAGAATTTGAATGCGTTTGGTTAGTTTGTCGTATGTCAGTTGTTGATTTCACATAGAATTAAGTCCATTTTTAACAAAACAAAGCCACTTTGAGTGGTGTCAGCCACAACAGGACTCAGATTGAGGTAGGTTTGACTTGAACACATCACATATGAGACATGGATCGTTGTTCAAAAGTATCAACACAATCCGAATCTGTTTGATCGATTTGACGTATGTACGTAAAATCTTGTTCATTTTAAACAAAATACACACACATGGAATGATACCGGCCACAGTACCCTTCGTATTGAGCCACGGTTGACCCGTAAAAATCACATATATCCCATGGATCGTTTTCCTAATGTTTCAACACAATCCGAAGGCATTTGGTTGGTTTCTCGTATGTTAGTTGTTGATTTCACTTAAAAATAAGTCCATTTTTAACAAAAGAGAGGATGTTTGAGTGGTCTCGGCCACACCGAGCCTCGGATAGAGGCGTAGTTGACTCATACAGGTCAAATTTGATCCATAGATCGTTTTCATCAAGTTTTAACATAATACGAATGTGTTTGGTCGGTTTGCCATATGTCAGTTGCTAATTTCACTTAAAATTAAGTCCATTTTTAACAAAAAATAGGCACTTCGAGTGGTGTCGGCTACACCAAGCCTCAGATTGAAGCGAGGTTGAATCTTACACATAAAATATGAGTCGTGGATTGTTGTTCAAATGTTTCAACACAATCAGAAGCCGTTTGATTGGTTTGGCATATGTACGTAAAATATTTTCCATCATAAACAAAATACATCCACATGTAGTGATACAGGACACACCGTGCTTCGGATTTCTCCGGGGATGACACATACATATCAAATATAACCCATGGATTGTTTTCCTAATGTTTCAATACAATATGAATGCATTTGGTCAGTTTCCTGTATGTCAGTTGTTGATTTCACTTAAAAATAAGTCCATTTTGAACAAAAGAGAGGGAGTTTTAGTGGTCCCGGCCACATTGCACCTCATATTTAGGAGAAGTTCACTCGTACACATCACATTTGACCCATGTATCATTTTCCATTAGTTTCAACAGAATCCGAATGCGTTTGGTCAGTTTTTCGTATGCCAGTTGTTGATTTGACTTAAAATTAAGTCCATTTTTAACAAAATAGAGGCACTTTGAGTGGTGTCGGCCACACCGGGCCTTGTATTGAGCCGGGGTTGACTCTTACACATTACATATGAGTCATGGATTTTTTTTCAAAAGTATCAACACAATCAGAAGCCTTTTGATCGGTTTGATGTATGTACGCAAAATATGTCCATTTTAAACAACAGAGGGACAATTTGGGTGGTTCCAGGAGCACTATACCTTGTATTGAGGAGGGGATGACTCATACACATCACATTTGACCAATGGATCGTTTTACTAAAGTTTCAACAGATTTAGAATGAATTTGGTCAGTTTTTCATATGTCAGTTGTTGTTTTCAATTAAAATTAAAGTCATTTTCAACAAAAGAGAGACATTTTGAATGGTACCATCCACACCTCGCCACGGATTTAGGCGTGGTTGACTCATACACATCACATATGACCCATGGATCGTTTTACTATAGTATAAACAGAATCCTAATGCGTTTGGTCAGTTTACCGTATGTCAGTTGTTGATTTCACTTAAAATTAAGTCCATTTTTAACAAAACAGAGGAATTTTGAGTGTTGTCGGCCACACTGAGCCTCGTATTGAGGCGAGGTTTACTATTACACATCAAATTTGACTAATGGATCGTTTTACTTAAGTTTCAATATAATACGAATGTGTTTGGTTGGTTTTCCGTATGTTAGTTGTTGATTTCACTTAAAATTAAGTCCATTTTGAACAAAACAGAGGCACTTTGAGTGGTGTCGGCCTCACCGGGCCTCGAATTGAGGCGAAGATGACTCATACACATCAAATATGAGTCATGGATCATTGTGAAATAGTATCAACACAATCAGAATCCATTTGATCGGTTTGGCATATGAACGTAAAATATTGTCCATTTTAAACAAAAGAGGGACAACTTGGGTGGTTCTGGCCACACCGTGCCTTGGATTGAGGAGGGGTTGACTCGTACACGTCAAATATGACCCATAGATCATTTTCCTAATGTTTAAACTGATTTTGAATGGATTTGGTCGGTTTGTCCGTATGCCAGTTGATGTTTTCACTTAAAATTAAAGTCATTTTGAACAAAAAAGAGACATTTTGAATGGTACAGTCCACACCGCACCACATATTGAGGTGAGGATGAGACGTAAATGTCACATATGACCCATGGATCGTTTTCCTATAGTATCAATAGAATCTGAATGTGTTTTTTCGGTTTACCATATGTCAGTTGTTGATTTCACTTAAAATTAAGTCAATTTTTAACAACACAGAGGCATTTTGAGTGGTGTTGGCCACACCGAGCCTCGTATTGAGGCGAGGTTGACTCATACACATCCCATTCGGGGGGTGTTCGGGGGGGCTGTCCGGGGTCTAGGGAGGAGGGTGGGGTGGATGTCCGGGGGGCTATCTGGGGACCGAGGAGGAGTGTCAGGGGTTGTCCGGGGTCCCATGAGGAGGGTGAGGGGGGTTGTCTGGGGGGTGTCCGGGGGGCTATCCGGGGACCATGGAGGAGGGTGGAGGGGCTATTCGGGGGGAAATATGGGGACCAAAGAGGAGGGTGGGGGGCTGTCAGGGGGGATGTCCAGGGACCAGGGAGGACGATGAAATGTCAGTGGGAGGGGAAGGGTCTAGTCGGGTACGCAGAGATGCTCATCTAACTCTAGTACGAACCTCCCTCGTACCATCGGCCTACACACTAAAATAATGGATTAATTAAAAGTGAACATACTTATGTACCTGTAAAATCTACTCGTAGACAGCACATTGCCTCATCATGCAGTAAAAAATAACACCAATGATCAAACAAAATAGAAGCATTCATGTAGAGTAATGACAAGTGCACATACAGATCAGAAGCAGCTAAAAAATTATTTCATACATTCTAGGTTTATATCCTAAAACAAAGTAAAAAAAATAAAAATGATTAAAATCTAGAACATGGGTTGCATCCCAGGAAGCGCTAAGTTTTACATCTTCATCCAGATGGATGGACCCTGGTCAATCATCTTGGTCCATCAACTCAGAACTCCTCTGCCTCTTACAAGAACTGGTGGTCGTGTCATCAAGCTCACAAGGACGCTTAGTGGGATTGATCACTTGAGGAGCATAGCGAGCATGAATCTGGTGTGGATGTAATAGAATCTGGCACTCGTCATCAGCCAGACACTGAGTCACCCATCGTGTGAGGTCAGATGGAGATGGGACGTGCACATCGATGATCATGGAAGAGGCAGACAAGATGGACATTGTTTGTTAAGCTGCATCCAAAAATAGATTCATTTTTATATACTAGAGCCTTTATAAATGTTTGTCCCATTTTTAAAATCAATTAATGTGTGAAAATTTTGTAAAATAACTAATCAGATATATAAAAATGGATTTACTCATGGACATGATGCATAATATCTCAAATATTCCTCATTGGATCCCAATTTGAAATTTTAATCCATTATCAAATTTCTTATATCAATTTATTTTTATTTAGATCCTTAAGGTTGACCTCTTTTTGTAAAATCTTTCCAAGGGAGGATAGACTAGTGACTTGGCATTGAATTGGATGCTATGTGCTGAAAACCACATTATAAGCATTGTTTAGGATATTATTGAGGTGGTTTGAGGATCAAATCTATCTTTTTAGAGAAAATCAAGCTTTTCCAAGTTTGGTGGTCAATGTTTTCAAGTGGGGGGGGGGGGGTATTTGGTGGTTGAGGAGTGGGGTCAAGGGGATGTCCAAGGTCTAGGAGGAGGGGTGGGGGGCAGTCTAGGGTCTAGGAAGGGGGGTGGGGGCTGTCCAGGGTCAAGGAGAAGGGTAGAAGGGGTTGTCCATGGTCCATGAAGGAGGGGGTTGTCCAGGGTACATCAAGGAGGGGGGCTATCAAGGGTATAGGGTGGAGGGTGGGTCCTCAGGTCAAGGAAGGAGGGGGGACTATACAAGGTCCTGGGAGGAGGGTGGAGAGGGGTTGTCCAGAGTCTAGGAGGGGGCCGTCCAGGATTCAAGAAAGAGGGGGTCATGTTTTCCAAGTTCCAAGAGGGGGGGACTGTCCAGGGTCCAAGAGGGGGGGGGGGTGTTTAGGGTCCATGGCAAGTGGGGGCTCTGTTAAAGGGAGGAAATCCCCATATAATTCATTGAAAATAAACTAAACTTAATCCAAAAAACATCACAATTCCTATCCATCACCCAACCAACATCCAATTCATCCTCAATATCACTAACCTTCGCATGCCATAAACAACATAACCTAGTTTATACCAAATTAAAACAAAAAACAAAAATAATAGATGCAAAACATTAAAACTAAGGTAGAACATAAAGATTTGGAGTGTAGAACTATAAAATTGTTTGATTTAAGATGGATCTATGAGTGGAATGAGTTTCTAAGTCTTTTTATTTAGAGATCCCTCACGTTTAGGTCAAATCAAAATAGAAAATAAAAAAATAGATAAAGAACATTGTAACTGTGGTAGAACATACATATTTGAAGTGTAGAACAGAAAAATTGTTTGATTGAAGAGGATTTATGGAGTTTCAGATACTGGGTAACGAGAGAGCATTGAGAGAGCTCCAATTTTAAGGCTGCAGTTGGGAGAACAGCGAATTGGGAGATCTGTGTATTTAGAGGAACTTTTCCCCAACAGCTTTTTAAAACCATTGGGAAAACTATGATTTACCAATGGTTCTATAAACCCGTTGGTAAAGGTGATGGAATTAGGAGATATCCCAATGGTTTTATCAAACCGTTGGGAAAAATGGTTTCTATGGGGAGATATACCAACAGTTTGATTAAACCATTGGGAAAAAGGTGTGTACTCCACATATACCAACGGTTTTCTATAACCGTTGGCATCAAATTGTTGGTATAACCCTCCATTCCAGTGGTTCCCCCAATTAACTGGGAATTGATTTGTATATCATGATATTAATAAGAATCGAATTTGATGTAAAACAGGTTATATAATACAATTTTTCCATAATTGTTCTCTTAAGGGTGAACCATGACAACTATGATGGTTTAGTGACTTTACCCACCCACAATGATAGCCTTCATAATGAGATTTGACTACTTTATAAATGATTATATTTTGTTTAACATATTCCATGGTTCTATGTTCTATGAAAATTTTATTCTCTCATGGATGATGCTCTCTGATTTACTTATTTTGTATACTTTAAAATTTATCATTCCACAAACAGTGTCTCACTATTATGAATTTTCTATACGGAAGGTATGTTTTTAAAATTTTATTTTCTTGTTCTCAATAAATTATAGTCATGTTTTACACACACACACACACACACACACATATATCCAATTTTACCCATAATGAGAATCTAATTTTTCCTGTATTATTTTTCCTTTATCAAGGATATGAAGTAAAGTATTATGAATTATTTACCTAATAAGGGTTTCATTTATGAGGAACTCACTAGAAGGCGATGTAGTTTTAATATTAACCGATTATTTATCTTTCTCTATTTCAAAATTCATTTTACCTTCAATTTACTATGGAACATGTTTTTATTACATAATGAATTTTCATCAAAACATGATGTAATACCTATAATATAAAAACATGTTTCTCAATATTAACTAATGAAAATTTATAATCAATCATTGCGTATAAAATAATGATAATCACCTATTTCTAGAGAGAAATAGAATAATTAGAATTGTATTCCAACATTTCATTACAATGATTCATTGAGTATATAGGACCTTTAATAAAAACATTAGGTTATATCTCATGTATTTAATTATTATGAAACCACAATCATTTATGTGATGTCAGAATTTGAGTTTGATATTTATAAACTTTTACAGAGTGATGTTATATTACAATAAGTAAATTAATAGATTAACTATATTTATTAAATCCTTATGATAATTAGAAAAATTTTGTTTCACTAAATAATACTATAAATAAATATTATTGAAATGATTTTCCATAAATAGTGGGTTATTATGATCAAATATGAAGAAGGATAATAGTAGACAAAGAAAGTCTTCTGAGGTTTACTTTTTGAGAAATTTTACTATAATTCACTCAAATTGATAACAGATCAATTAATCATGTAAATAAAAAAGAATTATTTATCTTGATTATGTGAGATACCTAATTAAAAATTATTTTCTATTTAATATCATAATTGAGTGGGAATGAAAAATAAAATGGTTTAAATTTTAAGTAGTCTTTCAAGAATCTCATTCTGGCATAATTGTGGTTGTTTATTCGCAATATTTTTATTTTATTTATGGTGTGTTATGTATGTCTAGAAGATTTATAATGGTAATTATATATCTACTATATTACCTTCTAAATTTATCCTGGTTATGACATTTTAGTGTATAAAAGGGGTGTTCATAAAAAATGAGATGGGATTGATATTTCTAGTGTTGTTAAAATGGAAGTGTATCTTTTCAACCTTGATTTAGAATATCATATATTAAAATATTATAGTATATATATTCATGAGAAAATAGTCTAAATTATACTTCTAAGGGAATGTAATTACTTTTGTGAAGAAATTATAGTCACATTCAAATGATTGTCGCATCTACAACATTACAGTGTCTCAATTGGATACCTTAGTGAACTCAAAAATCTCACAAACGACATTGTGGAAAATATAATTATCGAATATGAACTCATAAACACTAAACTTGTCATGGAAATATGTGGGGTATCTGGAGACATAAATTAACCACACCATTTTATGTGAAGTTATTTCAGTTGTAATGAAATCGTAATGGAACATACGTGGTCTTTGAAGATTAGAAGTCTAGTATATATTTATAATAAAGTACTTTTTAATATAAACCTATTAATTATAGAAAAAATGAATTAAATTTTTATTAATTTTCATGAAATTAATATTTATATTCAAAATTAAAGAAATAATAAATTTTCCAAACCAAAAAAGATAAAGTTTTATTAAAAAAATTTCATATAAATATTTTATTTCAATGATTCATTTTATATTAAATATATTTAATATGAAAAAATGAATTTAATTTTTTATTCACCATGTCCAAATAATTCCCAAATGAATCATTTTGAATTTTGTAAAGATGAATTTTTAATTAATAGTGAGAGATACATATTATTATTGAAACATGTATTTTATTGTAATTTATTTATAATGTAAAATTAAATTTATATATTGTTTTCAATTTTATTTGTTTATTGTTATTAATAATAATAAAATTATAATCATTTATAGGAATGTTATTATTTAATTTATCATAAAATATATTTTTACATTAAAATCTATTTATTATAAAAACATTTAATTATGTTTTCCTGGTACAATATTTAATTAAATTATTCTAATTTTTTGTTTTAAATCTAAAAAAATTATATTTATTATTTGGAATGAAGATTTATATATTTTGTAAATAATTTTCTTTTTATTATTAATCATTATAAATAATAATCATAATAAACTTTGTTTCCCTAGTGATGGTAATATGGGTCAATTATATGTAAAAAAAGAGACCAAGACTATAATGTTACTCTAAAATCTATGTTAAATTTATTGGATGATTATATTTCATCTATAATGATATAAAATTAGCAATATAGGACCCTTTTTGTCATATTGAAGTTATTTGGACCATTATTATTTTTATATGAAGAATATGAAAAATTTATTTCTATTTGTTTTATACTCATTACATTTTTTGAATAGTTATTAAAAGAATATATTCTCAGTAATAAATATTCCTTTCATAAATAAGTTATTTTTTATCATTTAAATTTATTTATAAATTTTTGTTATTAAATTTGTACCTTATATTCACACATAACTATGATACAATATTTATTCAATTAATTTAAAAATATAAAAAATATTTTTAAATTTCATTAAAGTATTATAATATGATTTAATAATTATTTTATAAATTTTTTTTATATAAACATTAAATTTTATAGGGGTTGTGATGAATTATATTTCTATTCCGTTGTTATCAAGTAAAATTAAATGTCAAATTAATTGAATCATTTCGAAATTTATATTAATGTTTTTTATAATAAATAATATTTTATTAAATTAATTATAAAAAAAAATAATAATAATTTGTTTTGAAATATTATTGAGATATGGTATAGAATATCAAAAACTGTTTTATTTATGTTCCAATTCCATTTTTATAGTAATGTTATTGACCTCTAAGGAGTAAAATCATAAATACCCTGGTAATTTTCATAGAAGTTAATATGGTTTAAAATAAAATTATTAAAATATATAATCTAAAAATTACCAAATATTATTGTATGGAATGATTTAGACTCATACACATATAATATTATAATATTATTAAATTGTATCCATTTTAATGTGAATGTTAATTCAAAATAATTTAACACATTAACACATTCCAAATACACCCTACACTATTATATAAGGACCCATCCTATCCTATTTCTTCAACACATAATTCCATATGGTTTAGAAAAATACTTCCCAAATAAATACTTAACACCCCTAACCAGATCGAAGAGGACCTTTATTGATAAATAATCACAGAAATGTTTTTTGGTATGCCTTAAGAGGTTTTCCAAAGAACATTTATAGTTTGTAACCAATAATTATCATTTTATTTATTCAAAAACCAACACCAAATATTTAAAAAAATTATCAAATAATAACAACAGTATCATCCATATACCTATAAGTTATTATAATAATTTAAAATTCAAAATATATCTCATCTTATATTGAATGGGTAGTAAAACCATTTTTCATGTGTACAGATGAAAACTTCCTCATGTATTGATATAATTTTTTCCCATTACCTACTCATATGGATGCTTATAACGATATAATTAATTTATATATATCATATTCATGAAATATTTTCCATTTTATAAGTAAAATATATCATTTAATTTCTATTAGCATTCAATTCATAATGAAATGTTATAATTATTCGTGTGAATGTATTAACTACCATGTCCACAACATGATTTGAGCTGTTTTCCATAACCAAATGATTTGAATGATATATATAATCATATTTCAACTAATTGTATAATATTAATTATATTATGAGTATTTTAAAGGTGAAATAATACTAACCATCTTTCCATAATGATCTCTAGAAAATTGAAATTTTTTTAATTTGTATATATAACCTACCATCTCCATTATTTCACCACATATTATTTTTCATATAAATAATTCATGACTGTTTTTAAAAGTATATTTGAACTTTAAAATTATATTTATAAAATTATTTATAGCTTTTATATTATTTAATATGTATTTATATGACCAAATTCGACCTACCGAAGGAATTTTAGACATATGAGTAGAATATCATGACAATGTATGAAAAAAACCATAATGATTATGTAATTTAATATAAAATGAAAATAAATAAAATAGTAAATAAATAAAAAACATTATATTTCTTATTAATAACATAAATACTTTATATAATTTTATTACTCATGAAGATAAAGAATATATGTGATGATTCAGATTCGAGGTGAGAGAATCTATATTCAAAATCCACTTTTAATGTCTTCATTCGAAATATATCACTTCCATGTTCATAAAATTAAAATATTTTTCTGGATATATTTTAATAGATAAAAAAATTTATAAATAAAAATTTATGTCTCTTTTTCAATTTCATTCAAGTGTTTTCAAAATTAATATTTTTTTGGATATTTTGACATTATTTACAAAAAAAGAATGTTCTATGTCACCACCATATCCATTACTTTATATTTTACTTCTATTATAATAATCATATTTTCATCAAATAAAAAATATCTTTCCCCTGTTTTGGTAATTTATTTTTTGGGAAACAGGTTTTCAAAATAATGTGTATATAAATATTGATAAGTGTTTTTTATAAGTGTATAAAAGTGTTTTTCAAATGGATTATAATGAAAACGTCAAATCGTGATTTTTCCATTATATTGTAGTTAATATTTAAATTTGAGAAATAGTTGAACCCAAAATAGATTATATAAGGGATTTATCCCTATTATATTTCATAACAATAGTAAGCATAATCAATATTTTATGAAGGTTGAGACCCATTATAGCTCTCGAATGCATTGGGTAACATTTTACTTCTTCAATAAAAATATAGAGTGAGATAACTAATGTGGTTTATCATATGGATTTAACTAGGCTCTATCTATTTAATTATTGGTATTAAAACTGGAAATGAAAATGACGCTCCACGTTTCCTAAAATGGGTTTATATGTGTTTCTTATGAGATTTATGGTTTTATATCATTGAAATAATGTTTTCCAACTTGTTATGAATTATTTATTATTATCAAAGAATACAGATATAATGGAATGTTTCTTAAGTTTTTTCATTTTTTCATATAATTAATTGATTTCATCTTTTATTTTAATTAATATAATTTTAATTCTCTTCCCATATTTTAATAATATTATTAATAGGATTTTAAGAATTTGTATGAACAAAGAAGATGTACTTTAGAATTTCATGCTGAATTTTCACAAAAAAATCTGTTTTCCTTAAACATATGAATTTTTCAAAAAAGGATACATAATTGAAGTTTTCACTTGTAATATATGGGTTTATAATTTTTTAGTTATGAAATATTTCAATAAAAGATTAAATCATAATGATCCCCACGAATGTAAGAAAATTAATTATTGACAAAAAACATTTGGTCAAATAATGGTTAAGGATGGTACCTTATAGTTTTTATAATATAAAAGGATCATAAAATTTAACGTATAGATTAATATATGAAGATTTCATTATGAATCATTAATTTATGGTTATCGTGATATATCATTTGAATATTTATGTGTTACATTGCCAAATCACTATTGCTTAAGAATGGAAATCCATAAAGGTAACATGGAATCTGATGTAGGAACATATAAAGAATAAAATATCCTTCTAAATTATCATAATTGAATAGTAGGAATTGGGAATGATAAATTTATTTTAGTTATCTCTTGGTTAATTCATGATATAAATTTTTGTAGAATCACAGTTATAGAGACACAAGATTTACTATAGAAGAAAATTTTGATATTTGATAATCGCATGAATCAATAGAATATTTTATTCAGTGGGACCTCAGATCTAGTAGTATTCAAAGGATACATCAATTATTTGTGAAATGTAATTTTAATCATGTGATTTTTAGATTTTCAAATGTTATATCTTATTTATAATCACTTTTAAAGGGAAGTTTATTGATGGATGTCTTTTGTTAAGGAAATTAGATAATGATATGATCATGATTCAATGGAATGGGTCACATTAGAGAATTTGTTTATGGAGAAATATTTCATAATTTTTCTTCAAATTAGGGTATTTTTTTTTATTCATTACGCATTTGTGAAAAAAAAATTACAAGGAAGGAATAGAATGTATTATATTTTTTTCCTGAGATTGATAATAATATTAAAGTATTTTAATCATGATTAATCCATGTTTAAAAATGTATTTGGAATCATGATATTTTTAATCTTATGAGAATGTTTTACCTTAAGATTATAAACATGAGATAGATTTTTCAAGAATATTTATTCAATGAGATATCAAAAGTATGAAATAGTAATTGTGGAAAGTGGAGGGGAAAAAACAACTAATAATTATATTCACATGTTACCAACATGTATCAAGAGTGGAAATCTTAATGATCTAAATAAGAATTCAGTGTAAATTTTTTTAATACTACAATACAATTTTATCCATATAATAATGTATTCAAATGATTATTAATTATTTGTTGGAAATATAACTATTCAATAATTAAATATGCAACTTTAAATTTCATCATTATAGAGAAATTTTCAAGTAAAATAAGAATATCACATCATGATACGAATAAATAAGCTTTTTTTAAAACCATGTGGGGGAAACATTAATGAAATATATATTTATTTGAATATTAATATTATAAATTGTTAGATGGTCATAGCTATGAATCATCCCAAATGACTTTGGTAGAGTTCGATATTATTTTTTATAGGTATTGAATACAATCTTATCATACTAATATAGACTCAAAAACCATAAGAGTTATGATCAATGATTTCATACCTATGATGGAAAACCATGAATCTTTGAAAATTACCGGATATGTGATTTAAATTTACCAAGATAATGTTGTTGAAAGGATTCAAAATATTCAAATTAGTAACTTTCTATTAGTAAATTAATATATTATTATATTTAATGATGATTTTAGTATATTTATTCCTAATAAGGAGGTTTAGTATACTATTGATATTGTTCTAGATTCTATGACTATTTCAAAACCCATTGTTTAATGGATTAAGTGGAAATTTATTATTTACAAAATTATTTTAAAAGTTTTCTAAAAAATGTTATAGTTATTATATAACATTAATTTGGGGTGTTACAGTTTTAATTGTTAAAATGAATGAATTTTTAGTGAAACTTTTCATAGATTATAGAGGTTTGAATACCATATCTTTTAATAATAAGTATATATTCCCTATATTGATTATTTTTTTGATCCGCTTTGGGGAGAAAAATATTTTAATAACATTGACCATAGGATAGGATACTGTTAGATGAAGGTGATTGAAGAAGATATATTGAAGAAATTTTTTTTAGAAGAAACATTAATTTTGAGTATTTAGTTATTCTATATGTTTTATCTACTTCAAAAAAATGGTTCTTATTAATCTTGTTCTCCAAGATATCTTGGATTTTATTGTTGTTGTTTTTAATAACGATATTTTTGTATAAAAAAAATTCATGAGAGTCATGAAGGATACATAATTACTTTTCTAAACCATAAAATAAATGAAATAATATGGAAAACATTTTACGATAGAATTATGGATATAAAAAATTACATTCCTTGAAAATATTGTTTCAAAATATGGCATAAATGTTAACCGTTATTAAATTAATGTTACAGATAAGTGGAGAAGGAAAATTAATTTTATATATATTATTTTATTTCATGAAATGGTAGGTTACTACAAGATATTTGATGAATAGTTTCTTGGTTTTATATCCAATATACTATGTAAACATGAAAACAAGTAAAGTTCCACAGGAAGAATTAATATATAATTTCTTTTTCAGTAACTAAGAAGAAGATTAGTTAATGACCTCTTTCATCTTACAAATTATAAATGGTTAATTTCATATTTATACTGATTCATCATTGAAGGGACTTTATTATGTTCAAATGAAGAATGACTAAACAATTTCATATTGATCACCACATCTAAAACATGATGAGTTAAAATTTTTAGGCTTGAAATTTAAAATGAATTTTTATATTTTCCCTTAAATATATTGGAATTATTTATATGGAGTAATGTGTGATATATATACATAACATATGATATTGATTTAAATATTTATTTATAAAGTGTTGAACATATGGTAGAGAATATGGTTAAACCTGAGTAAGGATTATGAATATACGATTAATTTTCTTCTTCGGCAAGTGTGAAATTGTAGATAATTATTTGAGTGGGAAAAATAATTTTATATTAACCAGGATATTATTAAAACATGAACCTTTGGTGAGTTATTTAAATTTTTTGGGCTTAGAAGTTGTCGATAAAAGAGCATCCTTGGATTATTTCAGTAATCATTCCAATAATATTTGTTTGAAAAAATTATCCAAGATGTGAAGGAGGATGGTATTTTATATGAAATTATATGTTTTATTACATAGGATAATCTTCTATAGTTTAATAACAAATTAATGAGGAATTATTTTATTTAGAGGTATATTTTGGGTATAGTCAAATAAGATTTTAGAGATGGATGTTTTTAGTTAGGCTCATTTTCCCCATTTTATATCCACCTTAGTAGTACTATGATGTAAATAATAATTTAGGAGTATTATTGGTGGGATGGAGTGAGAAGATATATAACATTCTTTAACATGAAATATATGAATTTCAAATAGGTTATTAAAAATAAATATTAAAAAAGGGGTTGATTATACAATTTCTAGGTCCATAACAAAAATGGTAATGTATATCCATGGATTTAATTATAGGATTAAAAAATGATTATGGAAGAAATAATGTGATTTGGGAGTTTATTGATCTATCAACTGAATATTCACATTCACTAACCATTTTAGAAACTATGTATTTAGATTAGATTTCTTAACTATATCAAAAAGAGATTATTAGGAAACATGGAATTCATATCTTCGTTGTATATTATCATGATCCCATATTATCCTCTAATTTCATGAAAGATATCTATAAGATTTTGGGTATAAAATTTATCTTCATCAAAACTTTTCATTATCAATCTGATTGATTTTATTAGAAAATAAATTTGACCCTATAATACATGATTCAATATTTTTCAATGGACTACAACATAATTTTAGATAGTAGTATTTTATTAATCGTTTTTTTTATAATATTAGTCTTCATTCTTGTATAAAGATGTCACATTTTAAGGTATTTTATAGAAATATATAACAAACCCTAATTTTTTTTGGATGAATTATGATTAATGATGTTTTGAGTCCTTTATTGGTATATGATATGGTTGATAAGGTGAATATTATTTCGAAAAATATGAATAAGATTAATGGTATATAAAAATGTGATGTGGATAATTGAAATAAAGATCATTAATTTGAGGTAGGGTATCATATATTTCTTAAAGTGTCTCAATAGAAAAATTATATTAATTTTGGTAAAATGTGGAAGCCAACTCAATGATTCATTAGATTAAAATAAATCCAAGATAAAATTCATCATTTACCTACCAAGTGTCATTACCTATTTGTTTATCCATAGTAAACCTAGTTTTTCATGTTTTTATGATAAAGAAATATGTGCTAGGTTGATTTCATGTGTTTAGCCTTAAAGTAGTTCAATTAAAAGATAAACCTTCTTATAATAAATAATAAGTAAAAACACATTCACATATATAAAATATTTTTTTAAATAATTTTATTTATGATGTTTTGGATTTTTGGGAAATAATATAGTTGATGTAAGAAAAAGGTATTTTGAAAATCCTATTAGGGGAAAATATCTCGAGTTCTTTATATACTGAATAAGACTGTGAGGATAGAAATTCCAAAGTGAGGGAAAATCATAAAACCCCCTAATAATTATAGCATAAGAAAATTTTTATTTATTATTATACAATATATATATAGCTATATGATAATAAATTTTTTAATTTTTATTTAATAAAAATTTATATATATTTATTAAACTCTTTTTCTATTAAGATTATTTAAAAGTTTTATTTTAAATTTTTTTATTTTTAATTTTACCAAAATAAATTTTATTTTTTAATTCATCAATTTGAAATTATCTTGTGATTTTTTTAATAATTTTATGAAAAGATATATTTTTTGATGAAAAATGAAATACACATATTTTTATTGAAAACTAAATTTTTATTTCAATGTACTATTGAGTAAAATTATAATTTCGATTAGTTTTAGAAATTCATATATTAATTATGATTATATTTAGTTAAATTGTAGTTTTTGAATGAATTATATACTTTAATATAGTATAAAATCATTTTTTTCATTAAAATGAATTGTTTCTGATGAATTATTTTTCGTCATGTTTTGATGGCTTCACTTCCAATTATATTCTTCCACATTTATGTTCAAAATCATGAAAATTGATTCCATATTTTAAATTTAAAAAAATTAATTTATATGTCCATTTTTTTGTCATTATGAATAGTTTTCATCATAAATTTTCTTCCCACTCTAATGGTCAAATTGGCTAATTAAGGTTATAAATAATGTGACAAAATGTATAATGTAACCCTAAAAATTCAATTAGTGTCATTTTATGACTATATATCATTCCAAATCATCCAAAATTATAATATATTACATTTTTCAGTACTTCCATGATTGTGTCCTTTATAACATTTAATATACAGAAAAAAAAATTTCGTTTTTTTTAATTTATTTCAATTAAAATTTCAGAAATATATATAAAATAAATTTATTTTTTATTTTGAATACTAATTTAAAAAATTAATTATTTTTGATTATTATGTTAATTAATTTATAAATTTTATTGATGAAATTTTCACATTAAATTCTTACTCAAAGATGATAATTTATTAATTTAATTAATAGAAAAATAGGACAAATGTTTTGAAAAATGTTAAATGTAATATTATTTTAAGGAATTACAATGATCTAAGATTTATAATGAAAAATATTACATATTATTCTGGTCTCAATTAATAATTTCTATATTCATTTTTTGACATTAATTTTTTGAATTCAAATTAAATGAATAGTTCTAAAATTGAAATTAATAATATTTTATGATAAATAAGATTTTATAATTTTATTAATCAAAACCTTATATTTGTCCATGGGATTTGGATATTGTCATGACCCGCCTTCACTAAAAGGAGGAAAGGGTCCGCAGATTGCCATGCCCTTCCTTCTTCAAGTTGAAGGAGAGATATTGACCCCTGAAACCCACCTTCAATAGGTCCCAGAGTGGTGACCAGTGCCAAGGGTATAGAATCACTCACTAAATGGAAGGATTTACCATTTTTCTTTTAATAGGATCTGGAGATAAAATAGTAAGTCTCACAACACCAAAAATAGAAGTGCAAGAAAATATAAAACAATCATTCCCATATGCATGTTGCAAAATTAAATACCACAAAGTACAAAATGACTACAAAGGTGAATTACCAAAGAAAGAAAAACAGCAACTAAAACTGCCCCAAAGGTCAGAGCTAGTATAGTCATGTGCGATCCCTGAAGTCCTCCTGAAAACCTTGAAGCAGTTTTATAAATGTAGGGTTAGCATACAAGTATACTCAGTTGGGGAAAATCCAAAGACTCTCGTGCACAAGTGGGGATACATAAAAAAGCCCCGTGAGAAACAGACAACTAACACTATCGAAGAGTTCACCCATCCCGCTAACCGGACACACTCACCAAATTATGCAATAAAGGTAATGTATAATAAAGCACATCTATGATAGGGTACCCCACACCACTTTCCCACTGGTTATTGAAGACATCCTACGCATCAAACCAATCTCTCAATTCTCACTGCAGTCCCACTACCACACCCAAACCGCACACACCTGGGCCATAACTGCACGCAGTACCACTCCCCAACCCCACCTGCAAATACATGGGACACAACTGTCTCACGTAACCACGCCTACAAACACCTAGTCCGGAACAACCACCGTCATTCCCAAAGACATCTGGGCTAGAAGATCCCCTGCCATGCCCAAAGACACCTGGGCCTCATCCCGAAGACACTTGGGAAACCACCTGCCCGCACACACCTGGGCTATAACCGCCACACTACCCTGCTCAAAGGTTCTTGGGATAATAATGGACTTCAGGCCATCATAGCCTGCCCAAAGATACTTGGGCTATCTGGGAAATAGAGCAGAAAGGAGCTAATTACCATCCACTAATGGAATTGTTGGAAAAAACACCCTCCCACATTAAATGGGGGTGTTTAGTGCTAAGTAATCAACTTGGGTGGGGTGTGAATAAGAAAAACAAAAACTACAAGTATATGCATATGTAACAAGCACTCACCCAAGTTTAGGTTTTTCTTCAGCCTGCCTAAAGAACACGATCAATACCATGTCTAAGTCACAACTCACACAAAACTGAAACCCATTTGTCCCATCCTAGTTTAAATGTTCAATACTAATGTTTAAATATGTTTCTGCACCTACTTGGGAAACTATAAAGCATAAGCATAAGCCAAGGGAAGAGTACGATCAAAAATAAACTTAAACATTCACACCCAATTCTCTTGTAAAGTGATAACAAAAAAATGGATAAGGGAGATCCCTCAATGTACTAGAACCAAAGAAAAACCCCAAGGTACAGCCACATGTCCCCAATATACAAGAGCAACAGTTTCTCAACAATAGAGGAACCCTCCCCAATTCGTGATATAATCAAGGTAACCACCTGACCTTAAATGCATAACCACTGAATCTGTAACAACAGGGGATCACATCCCCACCCACATCACCCAGCAATCGGCCATGAATAAAAAACAATCAAACCACTACCACCCATGAAAAGAAGGCCCATGCCGGTATTTTCATATTTAAATGATTTAACACACTCCATGATTCCAATTCCATTATACTTTAATCGGGGTTGTCACAGTAAAGGGTTGATCCTGGTGCTTTTAAATTTATTTATCCATATTTACATGATTAACAAAATTCCTTTACATGGTAAGGGTTCACAACCACAATACAAACCAATTAAACATTAAGGGTTCATTAGTGCATAGAGAAAGACTACCAACGACCATGATTTTCATGAGGCGTAAGCCCGCACAACTCAGAAAAAAAGATCGTAAAAACAAAGTAGCATCATCGATCACAGCCCCCTTCATTCCTTAGAGTCTGTTCGTTATCGTCATTAAGGTTTGGTTAATATGATTCTACAGAAGCAATAGAATACCCACCCCGCAAGATACATATAATGGAAAGACGAAAGTGTAACCCTACTTGATTGATCAACGATCAATGTTTATCTTCATTCTCCAGGAAGAGAAGATGTGCGATTTGCGGGGGTGGGGCCTCGACAGCTCAAGAACTAGTAGATGAAACTATGGGAGGGTGATCGAGAAAAAGGAACCCAGGGAGAACCCTTTAGTTTATAAGGGTCCTGGATGGTTGAGATAAGAAGACGAAACCGCGTAAGGAGCAGGGTCGTGGGTTGACCATGAGGCCCCACACGTCATTAAAGGGGTCCTCTCATTTAGGGGCAGTTTAAATCGACGCACCCAAGGTATCTCAGTTAATAAAACGCCATTAATTGACATTAATGGACCTTAAAACAGGCTAAAAGGGGTCAAATTAGGGTTTAAAACGTAATTTTCACAAAAAAAGAGGTGCTGTTGGAAAACCCGTGGGGGGTAGGCTAGAGCTACCAGCAGCCGAGTTACCGATAGGGTGCAGCTACTGCTACTCGGGAGCTAACGGTCGCTCACAGCTACCAGTATCCAAGCTACCGGTAGGCTGCAGCCACTGGTAGTTGAGATTTACCAGAGGCTGATATCTACTGGTAGGCCGAGCTACCGGTAGGTTGCGGCTACCAGTAGACCGAGCTACCGGTAGGCCTTTTAATGGTAGGCTAAGGCTACCAGAGGCCTACACAGGGTCAAACATCACTGAGAAGTTGGGATGGCCTCCCAGACCACCCAAAACACCTCAAGCATCAGATTTTAACTAAGTAATGGACCTCCAACAATCCGGACCACTACATCAGATACCTCTCAAACTATTCTCGCCCCCAAGAATCAAAACAACCCACAAGGAAAGAGAAGGTCCGAACAACCACCTCAAAAAATACCTCTCAGGAGTGAACCCCATTGTTAACTAAAAACACATTTCTCTTAAGAACTAAGCAACATACCACGTCAGACTACCCAGTCTGTGTGTTGGGGAGTCTCTTCCCCCATGTCAAGATAGTATCCACTTTGGGCGGCACTGACTAACCAGCACGGGTTTAATCGCATCCACCTTAATGTGTCTTGATTAGGGGTCTGATCCTCCCCTCCCCATAGCCAGGACTTTTCACACAAATTTAGAGAGGAAAGAAAATCTACATATTTCATAGCCAACAAGGTAAAACAATCCACCACAACAAGTATAAACAGAACATCACATAACTCCAAACAACTCTTTGTACTAGGCACGCATCTATGATTCCCTATCCCATGTACTCTCCTCAAGCCCACCATGTCTCCATAACACACGAACCAAGGGAATGATTCACCCAAGAAGCACCTTCTCCTCACGATCCTCGATCATCACTGGTCCTTCCACAAAGGTCACGACATCCTCGATTTCTATCTCTCTCGAGTCAGGGACGCGTGAATCGTCATGAAGACAACGATGGAGCTGGGACACATGGAAGACGTCATGTATCCTCAGTAGTGGAAGTGGTAACGCTAGCTTATAAGACACTTCGCCAACCCTCCACAACACTTGGAAGGGTCTGATGAAACTGGGAGAAATCTTACTCCCCTTTCCAAACATCCGTTGTCCACACCGAGGGGAGACCTTCAAGAACACGAGGTATCTAACCTCAAACTCCATGGGCGTCCTCCTGGTATCAGCATATGTCTTCTGTCAGTCATGGGCTTCCTTCATCCTTTCCCGTATAAGTTGAACCTTCTCAATCGTGCTATGCACCACCTCCGGGCAAAGGATGCCCGCCTCTCAGACTTCGGTCCAACACAAAGGTGAAAGGAATGGCCTTCCATACAAGGCTTAAAATGGGGCCATACAAATGGTAGAGTGATAACTATTATTTTAGGTGAACTCTACCAGAGGCAAGTTTCCCACCCATGATCCTCCTGAGTCTAGAACGCATGCCCGTAGTATATCCTCCATGGTCTGGATGATGCGCTCTGTCTTCCCATATGTCTGGGGGTGGAAAGAAGTGCTAAGACGTAGCTGGGTGCCAAAACATGCTGCAATCCTCTCCAAACTCGTGAGGTAAACCGTGCATCCCTATCCAAGACTATGGATCTTAGAACTCCATGAAACCACACCACCTCATCGACGTACCTTTGTTCCAATGCATCCACTACACTTGAAACCTTAATCGCCAGAAAGTGATCCGATTTCGTCAATCGGCCCACTACTACACATATGGCATCGTATCCACCTTGAACCTTGGGTAGTCCTGAGACGAAATACATCGAGATGTCCTCCCATTTCACTTGCGGACAACCAAAGACTGCATATGGCCACCTAGAACATGGTGCTCAGGCTTCCCCTGCTAACACACTAGGAACTTGGAAACAAACTCTGCCACTGCTCTCTTTACTCCGGGCCACCAGAAATATCTCCTCAGGCCCTGGTACAACTTCGAAACTCTAGGGTGTACCACTAGGGGTGAGTTGTGGAACTCACTGAGAACCTTTCAACGCATTGCCTATGGAACAAACAACTTCCCCTGAAAAAACATCTGGTTCTGACCATCCTCCGTCCATCCTTCCAAAGCATTGCTCTGGTCAACTCAGTCACGCATCACTTCACACTCTTGGTCTCCCCACTGAGACTCCCCCACTTGCTGAAATAGAGATGATTGCACTATCATATGATACAGGCATCCTCTACCACCATCCATCCTCGCATTCAGGTGCAAGGCATCAAACATCTCCATCACCTTCTAGGCGTTTTCTGACTCTCAGACCGCATCCTTCTGCGACCTCCTGCTTAGGGCATCGGCCACTACATTTCCCTTCCCTGAAGTGTAGGGAATATCGAAGTCATAATCCTGGAGGGAATCCATCCACCTCCGCTACCGCAAGTTTAGGTCCCACTGGGAGAAGATATACCTCAAACTTTTGTGATCTGTGAAGACCACAAAGCGTTCCCCGATGAGGTAATGTCGCCATAACTTTAGCATAAAAATGACCACTGCAAGTTCCAAGTCGTGGGTGGAATAATTATGCTCATCAGGGAATAGCTACCTAGATGCATAAGATATCACTTCTTGCTGCTGTATCAACACACATCTGAGGCCTTGCCCTGAAGCATCATAGAACAACTCATACGCCGCCCCTACTTCTGGTAGTCTCTGTACTGGGGCACTAACCAGCTTATCCTTCAGATAGTTGAAGGCTGCCTCGTACTGCTCACTCCACACAAAGACCTGGTCCTTCTTGGTCAAGGCTGTCAAAGAGGGTGCAACTCGGGAGAAGTTTGGGACGAACCTCCGATAGTAACCTTCCAGCCCGAGGAAACTACGAACATCTGCCACATTCTTGGGTGTTGCCCAAGAAACAATTGCTTAAACCTTTGATGGGTCCACTGCTACTCCATGCTCGGACTCTACGTGCCCAAGGAAGTGCAATTCTCTCATCCAGAATCTACATTTTGACAACTTATCATAGAGCTGGTGCTATCGGAGGACCTTCAATACCATCCTAAGGTGTTTCACGTGATCCTCCTCTGATCTTGAATAGATCAGGTTATCGTCGACGAACACAACTACGAACTGATCTATGTACTCCTGGAAGATAGAGTTCATAATCCCCATAAACACAGCCGAGGCATTCATAACACTAAAGGGCATGACTACGAACTCGAAGTTTCCATATTTTCACCTGAACGCCATCTTTAGGATGTCTCCCTCTTTCACTCTCATCTGGTGGTACCCAGACTACAGGTCGGTCTTTGAGAACCACACTGCCCCTTTTAGTGGGTCGAAAAGATCGTCTATCCTCGAAAGAGTGTAGCGATTCTTGATCGTTACCTGATTCAACCTCCTGTAGTCTATAAACTACATGAGAACACCATCTTCCTTCTTTGCAAACAAGATCAGAGCACCCCACAGTGATTCACTTGGTCGAACATAACCCCTCTTCATTAGATCATCAATTTGAATTCGCAGCTCCCGTAGCTCCAAAGGTGCTATCCAGTAAGGAGCCATCGAGATCAGACGAGCACCAGGCTGTAAGTCTATTCCAAACTCAATATCACGTCAAGGGGGTAGAGTCGTTACCTCCTCTGGAAAGACGTCCATAAACTCTCAGACGATTCCTGGTACCTCTACCATCTCTGCATCTACTGGCTCTACTAACAGCTCGGCTAACAAGGAGAGGAGGGCTTCCTCTTGCTTGCTACCCTTCTGACTACACCGCTCACCAGTGAAAGTAGCACGCCGGCCGCCCACATTTGAGAACACAACCCTTACTCACAAGTAGTCGTTGATGACACACATAGAGAACAACCAGTCAATTCATAGGATGGCATCGTATTGCTGTATCTGTAGCAGTAGTAGATCCCTGACCAACTGATGCGGTCCTATCATGAGTCTTCATCCTCGACAAACATATAACAAGTCAGTCTGACCTCTGAATGGTGTTCTTATTACCAATGGTACTGGAAGTCTCTCGGCATCTAGACCCAAGGAAAAGGCTATACTGGGTGCAAAAAACGAAGTGCGAAGCTCCGTTATAGAACAACGCATAAGAAAGAGTGATAAACAAACCGATCGTTCCTCGAACAACCTCTGGCCCTACTGCAACTGCTGCCTCTGCAGCGTGAAACTATCCACGCCCAGCTCTTATGCCCCTTGTCTGTCACACACCTCCCCAACCACACCCCGATGATGGTCCCGGAGGAGCACCCAGAGGTCAGGCTCCTCCTACAATGTATGCCCTCGTAGGAGCGGGAGCACACTGCCCATGTTGCTACTGCTGCAGGAAAGGCCGAGCAGGAAGCCGCTGCTGGGGAAGGTGCTGGGGCTGTCTTCCATAAGCGTACTATACTCAGTCCGGGAACAGACTCCGGAGATGTCCATGGCTCCCATAGATGAAGCATCGCGGTCCTGGGCCCGAAGGAATAGGGCGAGGACCAAGGGACTGGAACTGAAACTGTTGCGGCATGCTCCCTACTGGTCGGAACCTGGACGGTCCTGATGCTGGAGGCCTGGTGATGACGACCTTCCCCTTTGATGGTCCCAGCTGGATCCCCTCTCGTGAAGCACCTCCTAGAGCATAATTCGTCTCTACCAGTTCATCCTTCTTCTGGACCTCCAAGTATGTCGGCAGGGAAAAGGGGGTAATAGAATACTGGAGGGAGGGTCGGAGAGCCACCTCCAAACGTCTTTCCATAGACACCTCGTCGGGAAAGAGGTCCAGACCAAAATGTTGGAGGTCCCTGAACTTCATTCCCATCTCCCTTACTGACATACTCCCCTACTGGAGGGAGAGTATCTCCTTCCTCTACTCCGCCTTCATCGTAAAAGAGAGGAATTCTGCCTGGAACTCCTTCTCGAAATCATCCCATGCCACCCCAGCCTCTCTCCTCTCTCCTAGGTAAAGAGACCACTACTAACGTGCTACTCCCCGAATCTGGCTGACGACCAGAGGAACCCAGTACTCGGTCGGGGCCCGGATCAGGACGAAGGCTATCACCAGCTCCTCTAGCCAGTTCTCAGTCTTCATGTCAGAGGTGTTGCCCTTATACTTTTCGAGGATCTATCGTTGGAAGGCCCGAAGTGTCGTCTTCCACTAGTTATCCTCCTCCTCTCGATCAACTCTCTGCAGATTGTCCATGGTAGTCTCCGGGGCCTCGATCGCCCGCACCACACGTGGTTACCTCCTAGGTGCCAAAGTTGCGAGGTAAACAATGAATGCCTAAGCCCAAGTAGTGCATAATATTGTTCTTAAAATTTCGTAATCTTCTTATTGATTTCAATTCCCAAAACACCCATGAAACACTAGAACTCATATCATTATGATTCATTTACCTTTCCTAGGGTCTCTACCCTACAATTAGTGTGGCTTCACTTGGTTGTTTGGTAGGTCCAGAGTCCTTGCATCAGATCATGGGGGGCCCTAAAATCTAGTGTCCTAGGCGGTCTTGCCTAGACTAATTTACAAACCAAGGTCACCCAACACGGTTTCCCAACAATCCCATGCAATCCTCACTGTTCCTAACTCCAGACACCATCTTATCCCTCAAACCTGCATCTGATACCATTCTGTCACGACCTGCCTTCACCAAAAAGAGGAAAGGGTCAACAGATTGCCAGTCACTTACTTCTTCAAGTTGAAGGAGAGATAATGACCCCCAGAAACCCGCCTTCAATATGTCCTGGAGTGGCGACCAACACCAAGGGTATAAAATCACTCACTAAATGGAATACATTACCCTTTTTTTAATAGGATCGAGAGATAAGATAGTATGTCTCACAACACAAAAACTTGAAGTGCAAGAAAATCCAAAACAACTATACCCATATGCATGATCCAAAATTAAATACCACAAAGTACAAAATGAATACAATGGTGAAGTACCAAAGATAAAAAAACAGAAACTGCAACTGCCCCAATGGTCCGAGCTAGTATGGTCCCGCGCGATCCCCGAAGTCCTCCTAAAAACCTGAAAGTAGTTTTATATACGTAGGGTGAGCATACAAGTATACTCAGTAGGGGAAAAACCAAAGACTCTTGTCCACAAGTGGGGAGACATACTAAAGCCCCGTGAGAAATAGACAACTAACACTATCAAGGAGTTCACCCATCCTGCTCACCGGCCACACTCACCAAATTACGCAAGCAAGGTAATGTATAATAAAGAACATCGATGTTTGGGTACCCCAAGCCACTTTCCCACTGGTTATTGAAGACATCCTATGCATCGAACCAATCCCAACATTCTCACAGTAGTCCCACTCCCACACCCTGCCTGCACACACCTGGACCATAACCGCATGCAGTCCCACTACCAAACCCCTCCCGCAAACACCTGGGCCACAACTATCTAATATTTAATCCTTATTTGTATAATTATCAATGAAGTTATATAAGTTTTAATTTTATGTGGATATGGGGGTTTAAACTTATTTACCCTCATTTATATTTTAATCTAATGTAATAGAAAAAAATCCCAATGTCATTATTCAAATGTACTTTTAAATTTTATAAATTATGTTATATTCTATTCGTTTTTCTTATATATTAAGCATTATAAAGTCAGTTGGTTGGTTACCTAACTTATCTATCATATTTTTACTTTTGTATTGATAGTTGTCGTGAGGGGTATATTATGGATAAAAATGTATTTTTTATTATAAAACACTATCATTAACAAATCCCTGTAATCAAATTAAATTTTAACTAACTATTGTTATAATTTGATATAATTATTATTGTTGTTGATAAGATCTTATAGTTACTTTCATTTCATTTATTATTTTTTCATATGATTTTTAATGTCCCCCATGTGTGATACTTATATTATAGAAAATTTATAATTTATGTAAATTATTAAAGAATGTATTTCAAAGCATGGACATGGTGGATTTCTAGTCCCCCCACTAGAAAAATATATTTTAATATTTGAGATTATGAGTCATTTACTTGATGATAAATATGTGTCTTTTTGTATGTGTTTATGTAGTATGTATGTATTTATTTTCACATTGATTCTTATAAGAATATGGGCCTATTAAGGGATATACAATATATATATATACATATGCCTGTGTGTGTGTGTGTGTGTGTCTGTAGTTATTTCTATGATATAGGGGATTTCAAAAATTTAATGGATTGGATTCCATGAATGTATTGGAGTAGGTAATTTTTATTCATTTATTCTTTTTAATAATGTCACCATCGGTCAAGTTGTTTAATTTTTTACACCCATTAA
This sequence comes from Viscum album, assembly GCA_963277665.1. NCBI lineage: Eukaryota > Viridiplantae > Streptophyta > Magnoliopsida > Santalales > Viscaceae > Viscum > Viscum album. Next base: position 1,459,901,841 of record OY728135.1, on the reverse strand, counting down.
AAAATTATTTTATATTATATTTTTATACCTTAGTATTTTGTGCTTTTATTTTTTTACTAGTTCTTATAATAGATATGTTGGAATTAGGTAGTGGTGTTATACTATGTGTGTTTTAATCAAACCCTACATATTCCTCTATATATGTATATAAATTTTATTTATTGTGATAAAAATAAGGTAAGGGAACACGTCAATAATATTTTATGGATCTTGGTGCTTGAGGTCATTTTGGTCTTAATAGATATTGATCATTATCATTTCTGAACATGAACCGTGGATGATACTATTTTTTGGATAATTTTTATTTAATGATTCACGATAGACATAATGTATTGCTGTTTTCCCGCATCAAAATTAATTTCTATTATAAATTACAACATTATGAATTATTTTTATACAATGGAAACATTATATATCAATTTTATTCATATTCATAATCTAATTTTTTTTATAATTTGTGTTTGGAAATTCACCTGTGGTTAAATCTCTTTCCAATTCACAAAACATTATCCCGAATCATTTTTACAATATTTCATCAATGAGAACTATTATTGTGGAAATGTTTTTATTTATGTACTATATTTGGACCATTGAAATTACTATTTATGAAACAAATTTTCAATAAAGGATTACTAGAAACCAATTGTACATAATGGTATATTATAAAAAATAATTTTTTTTTATCATATATATAAATAATATTACATTTTTAAATAATGAATATATTGTTTACCTATAATTTTTATTATATTTATGTGTTGTTTTTCAGTTCCACTCTTAGATAGTTAACAAATTTAAATTATTTTAATATTATCAATAGAAAGGTTCACATTTTATTTACACAATAAAATTATATCTAGGTGTTATTATTGATGTTCAATATATGGGAATTATGGTTGTTTCAACTAGAATTTAATGTGTATGTAATTTTATTAATTTTTTTTGAATGTACATAATTTTATTAATCATTGGTTGGAATATATATTGGATTGATCTTAAAAACATTGATTCTATGTCTAAATTTCATATATTTTATGATATTATATTATTTTATTCAATTTGATACTAAATATATTTTTATTTTTATATCCATGATGCATATAAGTTATAATATATTCACAAATATTTATTTATTTCCTTATAATTTTGTGGTTATTTTATTTTTCTCTATACATTAATGGATATATTTTTCCAAATATTAATGATCAGAAGTGAACTAGTAGAGTTGATATCTTTTATAGAGATTTTTTTGTGGAATAAAATATAAATAAAAATAATTCAGGGATGTTAATCACATAAAACAATGAGTATGTTTATGAAAATAGATAAATGACTCAAATAATTGATATACTAATTTATACTGAATACCTTTGTGTCATGTTAATGTCACATTATCTCGGGATTTTTGATAGTCCAAATTTTGTTAACAATTTAATGAATATAGTCAAATAATTTTTATTTTATCACATAAATATAATGTATAAATTAATATAATAAGTCATATATTATGTCATTTTGATGTTTTAAATTATCTAACAAATAAATATGGGGATGTGGTGGCTAAAAAACCACTAATACATGATGATTTTAAAAATAGTTTGTTTATGATGGATGTTCAACCTCTCTTTATTCAACTATGTTTTATTTTTAATTTTATATTCTCTATTTATTTTTTAGTTATTTTTGTGAAATTATGAGGTTTATGTTACTATTAAATGATGTTGATGTTGTTAAAATGGGTTAACATAAAATTTGGAAAATTATAGATTCAAAACATGTTTTGATCGTTTATGTTAAATTATATATTTATTTGTTATTTACTCATTTGTATATGAAATATTTTGAAAATATATAAGTTTGGTTTTTTAGAGATGAAGAGATTTTCTCTGAAATGAAGATAGCAATAATATTTAAAAACTTTGAGATAATTAAGGAAAATATTGAATTTATCTTTAGACATATGTGTTTCTGGCTGAATGTTCAGTCATTCTGAATTAGAATTCATTAATTAAATCTTCATAGAAATTAATTAATAAATTTTTATGTGCCTCTTACTTTTTAAAAACATTTGGAAGTGTTTTGAATTATAATTTTATTTTTTGAGATGAAATTCTAGGGACATTGATGATTAAGTAATGTAGAAGTGATAATTTGAAAATAACTAGTTTTTTTATACCCTATTGAAGTTTTTGAATTAATGAGTGATTTATTATAGATGATCAATCTCATTAAATTTTAATTTCTATATTCATATAACTTCCTTGCAATTTTTTTAATGTGAATTTTTTTATTATTAATAAATATCGATCTAGTTGATTGGAAGTGGGTTTAGTCAGTATATTTATATCTCAAATATGACATCTTCAATCATATTAGATATTGGTATACAAAACAAAATATAAAATCTTTTTCGTTGATATAGTAATGGTGTTTAAAATGAACCAAATATTCAAAATATTATGATGGTCATGAAATTTGGGGATTTGATATATAGGGTTGGTTCAGTGAAACTCATAGGAGGAGTTAAATATCTATACTGATGGATTTATTTTTTGGGTAACAATTTTTTTCACTATATATCAAAATTTTCTATAGGTATTTATTCCGTGATGGTTTTTAAGGATAATGATTTATTCCAACCTGAATTTAGTTTTCATAATGTTTTTTAATAATATATATATATATATATTGATTTTATATTATTTTTATTTATTTTCTAGTGGTATTTAGATGAATTTTTATTGAATGTTATAAATTTTGAGTATACTACAACTATTTGGTATTCACTAAAACATCGTATACTAGAGGTAACATTAGGATGGAACAACCATAATTATCTTCCACCCAAATGGTGTCTTGATGGAATGAATTCATATAATAATTGAGCACGATGAGTAAGAATAATAGTGTAATGACCCTTTTTTTATTTTATTTTATAATTTCTTAGGTTATCATTATATATATTTAGTATATTTAATTATTGATATGTGTATTAAGAGGTTTTGAAGATTAAATTGAAAATATTTTTTATTGAAGTGGAATTGGCGGAGTAACCCGAACTTATTAGAGTTCCAATTAGAATCTATATTATTTTTGGTTTTCTGGACAATAGCTATGTAAGGTCAGGATGATACTAGAGTTAAATAAGATGACTATTGGGTTTATGATCTCAATCATACCTTATATGGTAGTTCGATGTTTTCTTAGTAGTATTTTCTGACATTATTATTTAATATAATACTTTTCTTATTTTTAGTGGTAAATTTATTTAAAACTGTTAGGGGTTTTCTTTTAGTCACATGAATATGGTTTTTGGATCTCTACATTTCCTTCATATAATTCCCTTTCAACATAATTGTTATAATTAATTTGATGGTTGATTATTGTGTTTCATATAGTAGTAAAATAAAAAGGTACAAGTCAAGTTTAGCATTTAAATTATTCAGCCTTTATAAAAATATATCATAGTGCAATATGTGAATGTTTGTTTCATAATGGTGAAATTATTTAGGTGAGTAGATTTGTGGTTCCAAATCAATATTATAGATTCTATGGGATGGTTTCTAATCTATTTTTGTATGGTATCATTTAAATTTATTGAATATAAATTATTTTATTCATTTATGCATGTGTGATTATGGTGAGAACCAGAAATAAGAAATCAAACTGGAAATCCATGTCTCTTGTAAATAACTAGAATCATTAAAAAATATGCATATGGAACCTATAATAATTAAATATGAAAAATAATTAATTTATAGTGACCCTATGTATTAGTGTATTCAGTTACACATGTTAAAAATTAAGACAATAGTTGGTTGTTTTTATTTTACCATGAAATGTAATTGAGGGGTTTTATTTGGAATTTATTGATGTGTGGATAAAACATTATTAAATATATTAACATTATTGTTAGAATGAATAAAATTTAATATCTAAATAAAACAATTTAAATTATATCTATTTAAGTACCCATGTGTGGAATCTACTTCCATCCATGGAAATAAGGCAACGATGACCTAAAATTCAACCAAATATTTATCATATTTGAATTCTTCTAGAGAATATTACAAAAAAACATGAATCAGATATCTTAAATTGAATAAGATAAATGATTTTTTTTTCTGAATTTGTTTGATGGATAATCAAAAAAATGTTTTAATATAATGCATTATTCTCATATGAATTTTATTATGTGTTATTTTGAGAAATTTAATTATTGAGATAATCTTCATATATCATCACATTAATTTATTTAAGATAAATAATACTTTTATTGATTCTTAAAAGTTACTTGGGGGTTATATTATCATGTGTTAGTATAAAGGTTTTTTGTTGATATATATATATATATAAATATATTTATTGTGACCATATTACCAGTATTATATATATCATCTATTTTGTAATGAATAATTTCATTGGATTTATAACGTTCATGTAAATATTAGATATGTCATGGTATGTTAATATTTAATGATGATGTATATTATTATCCAAGAGATAGCATAGTTTCAGTCATTTACATGGTATACCTAGTGTTATAAATGTTTTTTAATGTTTTCTTTCTTAATGGGGAGTATAAGATATATATGATAAATATATGATTCACTACCAATAAGGGATTCTACATATCATTAATAAATTATTGTTTCCCTTATAATGTAAGAGGTTACCTATATTTGATAAATGAAATTTTTCCTGTTAATGAGAGGAGATTACTAGTATTATTGTATTGAATTAAATTCAATATAATATAGAGTAGGTTTACAATTAGAAATTGTAAGTGTTTTTTTGAAATTATTTGTTAGTTGATTCATATATGTTCAAGAGTTTTAGGGTCCTATTATACCAAAAACTCAATATTTTAAATTTATATGACAATTTTACCTTAATAATAACTTTTTCTTGCAACTTCTTATTTAATTTTAATTTCACGGAATGAAATATGGGCAATATTGTTAATGTACATTCTATTAATACAATGAAAATAAATAAATAAACACAATTACTTAATAAAAGTTTTTTGGGTCATATAATTGTATCCTTTTGATCCATTCATATACACAATCTCTATGAATGTTTTATCACACATTTTAATGTAATTTTTATATAGGGTTTATTATACTAATACAAATAATTAAAAATAATTTTGAATTTTTTGTTAATTCTATTGTATTATGAATTTTTAATAATATATAATTACTTATCATCATTGTTCTTATGTCGTATCATAGGATGATTTGTCATAATTAACAAGAGAATTTTCATATATTCTAGTCTATATTATATTCAATGTGTGTTAATTTTCTTGGTAAGTACAATAGTTATATGTGGTTTCCACTATTCATTTAACATCATTCTTAATTATTATTTTTTAAATTTATACATTTAAGATATTATTATTTAGAGGTAAAATGTTTCCCCAAAAAAATTGTGACACTCTATAAACATGTTATTTACCTCTATAAATCATGGAATATCCCCATGTCCATTTGGATGTGATATTTGATTAGTATAATTTTTCTTTGGTTGAGTTACTGTAACTTCTTTATAACTATATTTTTTTATAACCATGATACTTCTCGTGGTTGTATAATAGATTTCTAATATTAATTTACTACTTTATTATTATACATACACATGTATATGATATATGTTGTTCATCACATTGAATATTCAACATGTTATTTGTAATGAATAATGTCCTTACAATCGAATATTTAATTTTCAAAATTTTTAGAAAACATAATTTAGAACTATGAAAAAGAATTGAATTGTGAGGGTTGGGACCCCTAGAAGATGGTATTTTAGATAGGTAATGGTGTTTATAGGTGACATTGAAGCTCATAAATGTATTAGAACTAGCATAGAGATTTTGTTCTACTATAGGACACATTGTATGAGCCTCCATCTAGCTGGTAGATGGATAGTATCACCCCATTTATACAAGGGATCCAATGGTTAGTCAGTTGTCCTTTTCTGGGTAAAATTATAATCTGTGACATTTAAGAGTAGAACACCCCTCCTTTTCCTTATATTTTCATCATGTGAGCTGGCCAACCCCTCCCTTCACCTCCAACTCATTCTTAAACATTGGTGTGATTTTGTATGAGCTTATTAGGGATTCTTGTAGAGTTCCATCCTCTATTGACCCCTGATTTTTCTAAAATCATTATTTTTAATTTTGAGTTTTTGTCTAGGGTTTAGAATACTACACAACCAGATCATAGAAGGATAAAGTGATATTTATAGAGATTTAATTTTACTTATTATGAGGTAATGTAGATATTTTATCAGCATAATTTGGAATATCATTTGGTTCAGTATATGTGAGGATCAAAAAATTATCTGTCGCTTAAATTTGAAAATAAATTAAAACTTCAAGAGATTTGGAAATTAATGATAGGGATATGAAAAATAATTGTGTTGTAATTACACTTCATGTCTCCAGTTATTTTTTTTCATTCATCATGAATAGGTTAGTGGTTAGTGAGACATTGATTACTCCACTTTTAGAATAATTTATTTAATAAATTATAGAAGTTATGATTAATTTATCTTTGATGTTTTGATATAGTTGGTGGATCAAGAATCGACAATAACATTGGTAGAACTAGGCATGGTTTGGTTGTTTGTGGATGCAATTGATGACCTATCGTTTACTGGAAAACTATTCATTTAAAAGTAGGTGTCCAGGTACACTAGCACTATTATTGTTATGTTTTCGATCTTTTACTTCTGATGTGTTAGGAAACCACTATAGGAGGTACAATTCTATTAAAATACACTTTTTAAATTTAAATGATTATGAAGTTCGAAACATTGAAAAAAATGATCAATTACCTTTGCCACATGGGTTATAGGGTGTCAGAATGATGTTTTAAAAGATGATGGACGATGTAAGATCATGGGCATCGTAGAGGAATTTACATATATAATGTTTTTTATTAATATAATAATTCTGGGTAATGGAATTTTACCTTATTCATATGGTGGTTCATTGGTGTATATTTTTTTATGACACAAAATAAAACATTTTTTCCATCCTATTCAGGTTCCATATATGGCACATAGTTTAGAAAAAACACACATCCATACCATTATTGTAACACCCCGAGCTTCCACGATACGCTTCTCATTCAATAATGAAATAGCTTGCATTATACGCAACTTCGAGTTCTAAAACACCGAGACTAATCAAAGTAGACGTTATGAATAGTAATAACCACTTTTTAAAATTATAGAAATTTTATATTTCAAAATGGACTTCATTTTTTTATTCGTAATATCAAAATTATCCTAAGCTGAATTTTTTGTAACTTTCTGAGAACTTCCAATTTTTTTATGAATAGTGAAAATACTTAAAACAACTTTTTTAATCAAAATAATTCATTGTGATAAATTATACTATTTAGTGTTTTTAAATTATAATTAGAATATATTTTCACCATTTTATCCAATGGTGGTCATTAGAATTAATTTAACATTGAAATTGGACATAAACAATTGCCAATCTTTTGATATAAATTGTTTCTTAAAAACACGCTATTTGTCGTAACATCGGGAATTAATTATAAAATTAATTAATGCAACTTATATTTTTTGAATTTTGTAAAATAGACATCATTTTTGAATTCAGAATATCAATTATATCTTAGGGTGAAATTTTGGCCTTGTTCTGAAAAACTTCAATTTTTGATGAATAGTGAAACCACTAAGTGGTAGTTAAATAAATGATTTTTCGTTTAAATGAAATATTACCACTTCTGTGATTTGATTTTCAAAAATCCGACATACATGGTTTTCATTAAGAAGTAAAATGTGGTTCAATGAGATTAAAATAATTTTTTGGTGAATAGTAACTTTTATGTTCTTAATCGCGATTAGAGGTAATTAGTGAAGTTTAAGGTACAAATAATGTTTTAATAATATGAGATGAGCATGACACTTGTCCTACTCCTATTGGATGAGTCATGGCCGACCAAGACAACCCATGGGTCAAGTTGGGGATCCCATGGAGCCACTTTAGTTGGAAAATGACATTAATATATATTTATTTAATGTTAAAATTAAATTGACACAAACATGAGTTATTTTACTAAAAAAGTTTTTAAGTGGGGTTACACAAGTCCAAATTTTGACTATAAATATTAATTAGAAAGATAAAAATATTTCCTACATCATAGTATTTTTTTTATAATTTTTAGACATTAAATAAATTAAATTATTTATGACATCATTTTGATGAAGCGATGACCTCATTATTTAACAATTTAAATAAAATGAGAAGATAATGAAAACTACAAGGATTACACTTGTCCAAAGCCTATTGTATGAGGGGATTTAGAACCCTTATCACCTTATCCACGAATTATATAAGTGTGGGACCTTTAAAATCCGAAAAGAATTGTAAAATAATGTAACATTTCAATCTTTCCAAAAGAGCCCCTCCTCTCCACTTATAAAAGGCCCACACCTATCCCACCCCATTTACACTTTCAAGTCATTTGGCTCGGCCAAAATCTGCCCAAATACTCTCCCAACCTCCCCCTCTTACTCCAAGAAGCCTCACTTTGGGCAGAACTCTTCCCAAGGAAGCCTTTGGCTCAAATCAAAAAGAGTTACCCGATTTTGAGGTAATGTCTTCTCTAATATTGTTTTGTTTTATTTTTCTTCTCCAACCCCCTAAAATCTTTTTATTAATTTATTTTGTAACAACACCTGTATCCTGAGTATACTAGGATGTTGTTATAATAAGGATTCGAGCTACACTTACACACACCTACATCTAATGGTTAAAGAACATACGGTTTCTGTGGATGGCGAATTTCTGCCTCACGAAACGATGATTGTTCAACACTCATATAACACCTTCAAAGGTGGCCATTAAGATGTCACTATATTTATATATGTTATAAAATATGTTTATGTTTTACTTATGCTTATGTATTTCTCATTTATGGCATACTTTATGATTTCCATTATGGGTAAAACGCGATAATTTCATTTTAGGAAGTGCGGACTACCGCCCCCTTAAAGTGATTTGAATCGTTAACGCCATATGTGGGATGTATAAAGGATGGATTAAATGGTATTATACACTATATTATACTGTAATTATATTATAAATCTATATCATTATGATTTAATTTCATTAAATACGAAATAGAAATGAAACTAGCGTTCATGCGTACGTACGGCTTACCGTCTCCATGAACGGTGCATTTCATTTCTTACCTCTAAATGTTACGTGACATTATGAATGAATGTATATACTGTATATATGATATATATGATATCTACATCATGAATATAATTCTGGATATAATGGATATTTCACCACATGAACAACTTGTAATTATAAGAAGTTTATTTTTGACTCAAGTACCAAAGATCGACAAAACGACCGTTATTAACTTAAATAATTAAATAATGTTCATAACATGGTAATAAGGGATATAAAAGGAATAATGAACATGAAAAAGGTTCTTAAGTAAATAGAAATTAACTCTAGTTTATTATTCAGGAGGTTAAATAACGGTCGAGTCAGGACAAGACGCAAGGTAAGGGAACTTCTTAACCCAACTTCCATTCTTTGGGTTAATCTCCTACTTTCAAATTATGTCATGATATTATTATGTCCTATTTTGTATTTTTACTTTCTTTATGTGTACCTATAGTGAGTACACATAATAGATCTATTTTATTTTAAAAATGATCTATTTAACTACTTCGTCTCAATCCCCTTTCATTGAGGCATATTTGGTTTTATACACAACTTTCTTTTATACAGTGTATAAACCCCTTTGACTTTTACGTTTATTCAAAAGGAATATTTTTTATACGAAGCGATTTGCTAAATGAAAAAAGGGAATGTTTTTATTTCTGTACTTATGCGGCGACAACGACTTCTCCGCTGCCATGACCATTATTTGAGTTTCTTCTTCCTCTACAAGCCATCATTTTTTAATTAAAAATAAATACAAAGTTTTAACTTTCTTTTATTTTGGTATTGAAAATGGTTTTGAAAGCATTTTTATTATATCAATGTGTTGTATTGATATCTTGTGATTGAAATGTGGAAATGTTATGTTTCCTTTATGCATGTTTTATGTGATATGATTATGTTATGGTTTATGATATGTTTAAACCTATTCATATGAGGAATGCATTGGACTTAATAAGTGACGGGTGGAGCCCGCTATAGCTCCTCGATGCATCGGCAGGTATCATGAGACAAAATAGTGTCTTGGTACAAGGCCTTGGCAAAATAATATTTGTGGTCTTGGCACGAGGCCTTGGATACGTGGTTATGATAGTCTGGCATTATGCATTCCATCATTATGAAAGTGGTTATTGTTATTTCATGTGATTATTCGACCAGTAGAATATCCATGTGAAGAGGTGAATGGAATTATCTCATTTTACTTTTTCCATATTATGTTGATGTTCAAGTTTAAAAGGCTTTTGTTTTAGTTATACATTTCCTTAAATTTTTATGTTTATTTATGAAAGCTTCCGCAATATTGTTATCCTTACTAGGAATTTGAGCTCACCCCTTTTCTATGTTTTATTTTTCCCAGGAAGTGAAGAAGTAAATTATGAATGACCTGCAGGGATATTATGAGGGGATAATAGTGTGGACTGTGGATACAATATGTTGTTGTAGTAGTTTTTCATTTTACGATGTAATGTAAAACTTATGAATATATCTAGTGTTTCCAAGGCTACTAAACCAATCGGTCTTTCGAGATTTGATCTCTCTTGTGATCATGCCAATGTTATGAAGTAATGCACCGACTCTGGGTAGCTGGGGTCGGGGCGTTACAGTTGGTATCAAAGGAAGTTTAGTACTAACCTTGGAACCTAGATTTAGATAAACTCTGATTAGAGAACATAGCCCGAAGATAGACTTTAAAGATTAGTATAGAAGAACTTCCTATAATTTTGGTATTATAGAGATTTTGTGAGTTTTTCGAGCAATACATCCCTGTCTGGATACGAGCAGGTAGAGGCAGCTCTAGCACAGATGTACCTAGGGGTAAAACCCGCAAACACCGCTTTGAGCTAGACTCGAATGGGAACTGGTGCACGACAACGGGCCTTGCTGCACTCTTGGTTACGACACTCCTAGGGGATATGCTTTGGATAATTCTCATTTTCATTATAAACCACTATGAAGGGTTATGAGTTTATACTTCCTCAAAGAAAACATTTTTATGGATTATATCCATAAATAGTTCAATTTATGTTAAGTATTTTACAAGTATGGAATTATGTATTTTGATTCATAAACTGATCTAGTTTATGCCATTGTTTAGAAATGGCGCCTAGTGGAAGAAATGGAAACCGTATCAATGCACGCACTCCATGTAGGGATTTCCCTCCTGCTCAAGATAATTATAGTGGGGCTGGTGATGAAACTGGTGCCGATCAGCTAATCACCATACTGGGACAACTTACTCAGGTTATGAATAATATCCTTACCTGTATGGAGCACCCTGATCCAGAACGTGGATGATCAATGTTAGATCGATTCATGAGGCAACAACCACCAACATTAAATGGGAGTACAAATCCTATAGTAGCTGAGCAATGGATAAATTCCTTAGAGAAAATATTCCATGCCTTGGGGATTAGTGAAAGGGAGAAGTTTGTTATGGCAGTTTACCGCCTCACTGGAGATGCCGATCAGTGGTGGTCGCTGATTAAAAACACAAAGGAAGATGATGACGTATCGAATATGGAATGGAGGGAGTTCAAAGAGATTTTCTTAGAAAAATACTTTCCTCATGACCATCGAGAAGATATGGAAAGGCAATTTCTGAGTCTGAGGCAGAAGGAGGATGAGAATGTCGCAAAGTATGAGGCTAACTTTACAAGGTTAGCGAGGCATGCTGCCGATTATATACGTAACCCAAGGAGTAAGATTGATCATTTCTTTGATGGGTTAAAACCATTTCTCCATCGATATTTAGTATCACAATCCTTCTCATTATACGGAGATATTGTCCCGTGTGCTATCAAGACAGAAAAGGAATTCTCTAATTCTTATGACAACAAAGTAAAGCAAGAGAAGAAGAGAACGGGGGAACAAGAGACAAATAAAGGGAAAAAGGGAAAGAAGGATTTTCCATTATATGATAATTGTGGGAAGAATCACCCTGGTACGTTCCTAAAAGGAATGGGAGTTTGTTTTAAATGTGGAGAAAAGGGTCACCAGGCTCGTGATTGCATGGGAAAGAAAGAGGCTGTCAAAGTTGAATGCTACAATTGTAGGGAAATGGGGAATTATGCAAATGAATGTCCTAAGCGTCAAAGAAACTTACCTCAGAAAAGGCCAAGGGATCAAGGCCAATCTTATGCTGTGACTACAGTTGAAGTAGAATAATTAATGTATTGGTGCTTTTGGACTCAAGGATTATATTCTAGTTATTAAAATAATGTGATATAAGGAATGTACTGCATTACCTGTTGATTTCAGTAAGGTTTTAATATGATTAAGGTAATTATATTTTTAGTTTGTGACAATAAGAGAAACATTACTTTGTTTGGGGAATCTGATAAATTGATTTTGGAATTAAGAGACCTTTTAGAGAAAGTCTAGACATAGGTATTTTGGATAACTATAAAGGTTGGAGTGGATTAAGTTGATCTTTGGATAGTATTGTTTAAGGTTAAAAAATTTATGAAGATTATTTTTGGAATATTATGATACTATAGTTTTAGGAAAAGGACAACCTGCAGGGTGTGGTATAACCCGTCGCATCGGACAAAGCTGCAGGAATCGAACCCACAACCATAGTGCGACATGCCTTTATTTCCTACCACTAGCCTACAGGAAGTACCTGGTTATTACAAAATAGTTTTACTAATCTAAATGGTATGTGTTAATATTTGGAACCTTATACAATTAGGATAAAAAGAATATTTTTGAGTTCCGTTACCATTTGGAGTAAAAGTTGGGTTTGTGGTAAAAAATTTATTAATGAATGAAAGTATACATAACATGTATGTATATTCCCTTACGTTCTTAGTAAATCTCCTAAATAAATTCCTCAACATTATAAAAGGTAACTTAAAACAAAAATGTTGTCGGTTAACTTTTCCAACTGGGGATTCAATGACTGTTTAACCAATCAAAAGTTTGTGATTTTCTTGTGGTTAAACTTTCTCCTAATCCTGTTTTCTATAACTCTCCCTCAGACCATGATGGTTTGTTTCTCCTCCATATCCATATTTTCCTAGAATCCTAGAATGGGCTATATCGGGTGACCTTTGTACTTATCTTGCTTTCTTTTAATATTATATATTTATTAACCTTATTTCCAATGTGGGTTTTCCTCAAAGGTATTTTCTCTTTTCAACCTTTTTTTTCAAAGAAAAATTTCAAATTGCGAGGACGCAATTTATTGAAGGAGGGGAGAATGTAACACCCCAATCTTCCACGATACGCTTCTCATTCAATAATGAAATAGCTTGCATTATACGCAACTTCGAGTTCTAAAACACCGCGACTAATCAAAGTAGCCATTATGAATAGTAATAACCACTTTTTAAAATTATAGAAATTTTATATTTCAAAATGGACTTCATTTTTGTATTCATAATATCAAAATTATCCTAAGTTGAATTTTTTGTAACTTTATGAGAACTTCCAATTTTTTTTGAATAGTGAAAATTACTTAAAACAACTTTTTTAATCAAAATAATTTATTGTGATAAATTATACTATTTAGTGGTTTTAAATTATAATCAGAATATATTTTTACCATTTTATCCAATGGTGGTCATTAGAATTAATTTAACATTGAAATTGGACATAAACAATTGCCAATCTTTTGATATAAATTGTTTCTTAAAAACACGCTATTTGTCGTAACAGCGGGAATTAATTATAAAATTAATCAATGCAACTTATATGTTTGGAATTTTTTAAAATAGACATCATTTTTGAATTCGGAATATCAATTATAGCTTAGGGTGAAATTTTGGCCTTGTTCTGAAAAACAGCAATTTTTTATGAATAGTGAAACCACTGAGTGGTAGTTAAATAACTGATTTTTCGTTTAAATGAAATATTACCACTTCTGTGATTTGATTTTCAAAAATCCGACATACATGGTTGTCATTAAGAATTAAAATGTGGTTCAATGAGATTAAAATAATTTTTTGGTGAATAGTAACTTGTAAGTTCTTAATCGCGATTAGAGGTAATTAGTGTAGTTTAAGGTACAAATAATGTTTTAATAAAATGAGATGAGTATGACACTTGTCCTACTCCTATTGGATGAGTCATGGCCGACCAAGAAAACCCATGGGTCAACTTGGGGACCCCATGGAGCCACTTTAGTTGGAAAATGACATTAATATATATTTATTTAATGTTAAAATTAAATTGACACAAACATGAGTTATTTTACTAAAACAGTTTTTAAGTGGGGTTAAACAATTCCCAATTTTGACTATAAATATTAATTAGAAAGCTAAAAATATTTCCTACATCATAGTATTTTTTTATAATTTTTAGACATTAAATAAATTAAATTATTTATGACATCATTATGATGCAGCGATGACCTCATTATTTAACGATTTAAATAAAATGAGAAGATAATGAAAAATCCAAGGCTTAAACTTGTCCAAAGCCTATTGGATGAGGGGATTTAGAACCCTTATCACCTTATCCACGAATGATATAAGTTTGGGACCTTTAGAATCCGAAATGCATTGTAAAATAATGTAACATTTCAATCTTTCCAAAAGAGCCCCTCCTCTCCACTTATAAAAGGCCCACACCTCTCCCACCTCATTTACACTTTCAAACCATTTGGATCGGCCAACCTCTGCCCAAATACTCTCCCAACTTCCCCCTCTTACTCCTAGAAGCCTCACATTGGCAGAACTCTTCCCAAGGAAGCCTTTGGATCAAATCAAAAAGAGTTACCCGATTTTGAGGTAATGTCTTCTCTAATGTTGTTTTGTTTTATTTTTCTTCTCCAACCCCCTAAAATCTTTTTATTCATTTTTTTGTAACAACACCTGTATCCTCAATATACTAGGATGTTGTTATAAGAAGGATTCGAGCTACACTTACACACACCTACATCTAATGGTTAAAGAACATACAGTTTCTGTGGATGACGAATTTCTGCCTCACGAAACGATGATTGTTCAACACTCATATAACACCTTCAAAGGTGGCCATTAAGATGTATCTATATTTATATATGTTATAAAATATGTTTATGTTTTACTTATGCTTATTTATTTCTCATTTATGGCATACTTTATGGTTTCCATTATGGGTAAAATGCGATAATTTCATTTTAGGAAGTGCAGACTATCGCCCCCTCAAAGTGATTTGAATCGTTAATGCCATATGTGGGATGTATAAAGGATGGATTAAATGGTATTATACACTATATTATACTGTAATTATATTATAAATTTATATCATTATGATTTAATTCCATTAAATATGAAATAGAAATGAATGTAGCGTTCATGCGTACGTACGGCTTACCGTCTCCATGAACGGTGCATTTCATTTCTTACCTCTAAATGTTACGTGACATTATGAATGAATGTATATACTGTATATATGATATATATGATATCTAAATCATGAATATAATTCTGGATATAATGGATATTTCACCACATGAACAACTTGTAATTATAAAAAGTTTATTTTTGACTCAAGTACCAAAGATCGACAAAACGACCGTTATTAACTTAAATAATTAAATAATGTTCATAACATGGTAATAAGGGATATAAAAGGAATAATGAACATTAAAAAGGTTCTTAAGTAAATAGAAATTAACTCTAGTTTATTATTTTGGAGGTTAAAGAATGGTCGAGTCAGGACAAGACGCAAGGTAAGGGAACTTCTTAACCCAACTTCCATTCTTTGGGTTAATCTCCTACTTTCAAATTATGTCATGATATTATTATGTCCTATTTTGTATTTTTACTTTCTTTATGTGTACCTATAGTGAGTACACATAATAGATCTATTTTATTTTAAAAATGATTTATTTAAGGACTTCGTCTCAATCCCCTTTCATTGAGACATATTTGGTTTTATACACAACTTTCTTTTATATGGTGTATAAACCCCTCTGACTTTTACCTTTATTCAAAAGGAATATTTTTTATACGAAGCGATTTGCTAAACGACAAAAGGGAATGTTTTTCTTTCCGTACTTATGTGGCGACAACGACTTCTCCGCCGCCATGACCATTATTTGAGTTTCGTCTTCCTCTACAAGCCATCATTTTTTAATGAAAAATAAATACAAAGTTTTAACTTTCTTTTATTTTGGTATTGAAAATGGTTTTGAAAGCATTTTTATTATATCAATGTGTTGTATTGATATCTTGTGATTGAAATGTGGAAATGTTATGTTTCCTTTATTCATGTTTTATGTGATACGATTATGTTATGGTTTATGATATGTTTAAACCTATTCATATGAGGAATGCATTGGACTTAATAAGTGACGGGTGGAGCCCGCTATAGCTCCTCGATGCATCGACAGGTCTCATGAGACAAAATAGTGTCTTGGCACAAGGCCTTGGCAAAATCTTATTTGTGGTCTTGGCACGAGGCCTTGGCTACGTGGTTATGATAGTCTGGCATTATGCATTCCATCATTATGAAAGTGGTTATTGTTATTTCATGTGTTTATTCGACCAGTAGAATATCCATGTGAAGAGGTGAATGGAATTATCTCATTTTACTTTTTCCATATTATGTTGATGTTCAAGTTTAAAAGGCTTTTGTTTTAGTTATACATTGCCGTAAATTTTTATGTTTATTTATGAAAGTTTCCGCAATATTGTTATCCTTACTGGGCATTTGAGCTCACCCCTTTTCTATGTTTTATTGTACCCAGGAAGTGAAGAAGTAAATTATGAATGACCTGCAGGGATATTATGAGGGGATAATAGTGTGGACTGCGGAGACATTATGTTGTTGTAGTAGTTTTTCATTTTATGATGTAATGTAAAACTTATGAATATATCTAGTGTTTCCAAGGCTACTAAACCAATCGATCTTTCAAGATTTGATCTCTCTTGTGATCATGCCAATGTTATGAAGTAATGCACCGACTCTGGGTAGCTGGGGTCGGGGCGTTACAATTCTAGGTAGGGGGTTGGCGGTTATGTAAAACCATGTGGAAGAGATCCAATCCTTATAGTCATGAATAAAGGATTTCAACATTTTATGTGAATAGTTTTTCAAACCGTATAGGCCTCCACATGAAACCATGATATGTAACCCCTCTTGGATAGAGGATGGTTCACAGTATGTGTATGGTTTGGAGCATTATGTGGAAAAACTATGCACCCCCTTGGAAATTGAGAATTTACAACAGTCCCCCTAATTATTTTATTCATCGATCCCTGTATTCTCCCAACTTATTCAAGCATTATCACTAGTGATGATCTAAACTCTCAAATCGTCCCTAAGATGTATTTGTTTAAATTCAATTATGTTTATAGTGTGGTTAGATGTAGGTAAACACTCTAATTCATCTTGATTATATTTTCAGGATTAGTTATTTTTTTAGAACTCTCATTTTTCATGGGATCATATGTTTTTTATTTAAGGTGTTCTTGAATCCATATATAACAATATGGTTAAGGGTTTTTTGATATTTGGATTTTATATAGTTCTATATAAGTTATATCTCATGGTTTTGACTCGGATTTTTTCTTGCATGTCTATGCTTTTTCTCCCCCCTTATTGTGAATTTTATTACTTTAGTAATATTTAGTAAAATAGATAGATTAACAATGGATTAAATCCCTCAAGGTCATAGTGAGATGTTTAAAGATTTATTAGACCGATTTAGGGCTACCCATGGGGTGTTCAAATATTCTCGAATGTAGAAATTTGTGAAGTTAATAATATTATTTTTTTCATATTAAGTAGATCACATTATTAATGTGTTTAAAAGTAGTTTAAATCATATAGAGGAATCAACGGTGGTTATATCTAGTTGTTATTAAGGGAATAATGGATTATTTGGAATGATGTGAGAAAGGGTTAAATGTATTAATGTGAATGTGTGACATATCTTGCAAAATGGTAATTGAAAAGAACAAAGGGTTAAGTCATATGATATGATAAATGGGTTAAATTTGTTAATTCTTGGGAATTTGGGGTATATGATAAGTGGGGAAATGCATTATAATTGTTTATTATGGTAAATGGATTGATATATAAACATTGTAATGGATTAAATGGACTGTTATAAGTAAATGGTAAATGTGCTAAGGGGTTAATTCTTGATGATGATGTGCATGTTGAATGATTATTGAGAAGTTAGTGTTTTGTTTATTTACATTGTATAGTTTGTGATATGTTATTTGTTGTAAATGGATGAATAAGCAAGTGAACATAGCATGGTGGTGGTCAATAAAAGACTAAGTCTCCTCCCATGGGTAAGGTTGGACTAATTCATTGACCTACCAATATAATTCATGTGTTAGGGTTCCAAAATAATGCTCTAGGACCCAATTGTTGCATTGGATGAAACTACATGGACTAATTCTATGTGTATGGTGTGATATAAATGATTTTTACAGGGATTTTCCTATTAAGATTGGGAATATCAATTATTCAGTATGATTGTTAATTGATAAGACTCAGTTGTTATCAAAATTTTGTAAATGAGAAAACCATGAAACAAATGATGAAATCAGATAAAGTAAATATTATTAGATAACATCACAATTTTTGTCTTTTTTATCATGTTATTTACATTTTACTTAAATTAACTATCTTTTTATATGAGATAAATTTTAGATACCATTGGTGTTGGATTACTATGTTTTACTCACTCCCTTCACAGGATGATGTTTGGTTCCCTAGTATGTTTCATGGTTGTAGGTATGAACAAGGGAAAAGGCCCTGATGTTAAGGTATGTGTATCCATGATTGGTGTTAAAAATAATATTGTGGATTCATCTATTTGAATTTATTTTTGATTCCCTTCTCATTTTAAACTATTAGCATGACATTACATTTTTACTATGAGTTGTTGTTTATACCTTGTTTTGGGAAATGGATAGTGGAGATGGATTTTTCTTACATTTTTATTATTTCATACACTTTATATGTTATCTAATATTTCATACTACAATAAAGATGGTCTAGTCTCCATCATTTATCAATTAGACTCTTCAGTTGCCTCTAGCGTATGGGGATGCACACTTGTGGTCATATGGTGACCCTAATCAAGGAAATATATTGTGGATTCTATGTCTTGGATGTTAGAGAGTCATATTAGAGTAGGTATTGTTTTTTGAGTATTAATGTTTTGGATGGTATATGAGAGATTAGGAAATGTCAGGTCTTGTAAATGAGATTCTACATGGAAGTAGCTAATCCATGTATAAGGTGAGTGTTGAATACCATCGATGGTTATTGCTTTTCATGATATATGTTGTTATAGTTTAATGATATTTCACAATTGGGTTATTTTGTAGTTTCCTTATGTGATTATTTACTGAAATTTTCTCATGGATGGAATTTCACAAGGTTTTTCATTAATGTATCATTTTTGAAATGTTGGGATCATGGCTACAAGAATCATGGTAGATAGACACTGGATGGGTGTGTCTGATGTAAGGATAAGTAATAGGTTCCCTTCCATGAGAATTTGAAGAAAATGGATTCTAATAATATTGAACAACGTGGATAAATAATCAGAATATTAAAAAATGGTAAAGAAGTGCGCATATTTAATGGGCGTAAATGAGTTATAATGTTGTCTTTAATAAGTGGTGAAATGTTAAATATAATTGTGATAGAGGAATTAAAATGTGACTGTGTAAATAGTTTTAAAAATGTGTCTAATGAATGAATTGTGAATATTTATTTGGGTTTGTTGCATGTTATCCATGACCTCTGGTAGGAATGTTATAGGGTGTGGTTCTGTGTGTAAAAATGTCCACTAATATATTGTATGTAAAATGGCATGTCTACAATGACTATAGATATAACATTAATTTTAATGGTGGAATCCTTTTTTATGTGTCCTAAGATGTGTTCTTGACCTTGTAAGAATATTCCACTATGAAATTGAGTTCTAATTGGGTAATAAGAGGATGTCACTAAGAACTATCCTTCAGAGGTAGAGTAGGGGAACCCGGTGATTTAGGATCATAGGGGAGAAAATAATTTCCATTATAACTATTATTGTTTTATACATATGATGGAATGAGACTTAGGGCCAGTTGTGTCATGTATGATTAAGCTGACTAGGGAGTTTCAAATACAACAACCTTTTATGTTTGTTGGATAAGGCGGACGTGATGAAACCAAATTCAATATATATTCCATAAAAATGTTTCTTTATCACTTATATTATTATTCATAGAGAAGAGTTATGTTAGAGACATATATTTTGGGAGTAATGGAAAAGTGTTAGTTGGATTTTTTGGTCAAGACCCTATAGGATATTGGTGTGGTATAGAACGATTTCCAAGAAATCTATTTAAAACATCTCAATCTATTGACCTTAGGTAATGAGAAGGATGAAGAGTTAATGAGGGAGACCCATAAATCTAAGCTGGTGAGTAATTATTCTTGACAAAAATAAGACTTTTAATGATGTGTTATAGTGTTCTTGGGTGAGGAGGCTGCTATAGGAATATGCTTCAAGGATGGACTCTAATATAAGATCATGTCACAAGTGAATATCTTAACATTGAAGAGAGTATACGATGTAGTGGATCATGCCCCTATTTGTGTTGGGAAATCACTAGGAGGTTTCAGGTGGTGGGAATGATGTTTCAATTGGGTGATCTAGTGGTGAAACATTCGATGGCAAGAAGATCAATTTTGATATTTTTCACCAGGTCGGTGGTGGACACGATAATTAGAGGAATGAAATTGCATCTTATAGTAGTGAATGATTATATTGGTTTTAGTGAGGAAGGATAGGGAATATTTTTTTGATGTGTCCTAAACTACTAGTTGAGTGATGAGAAAGCATTATATTGGGGTATGTTCTGAGGTTATGTAGATCCAATGATAGCTTCTCATATATGGGGGGAATATATAGATTCCATGTGCAAGAAAGGGATTAGTTACACAATTAATTGATGAATTATAGAGCTCAACTAGTCGTACCAATCAAGGTGGTGGATTTGGTATTATAGGGAGAGTGCTCCCAAATCTGTAGAGTAATGCAGTGCCAGAAATTCCGATCCGGACATAAGGAATTTGGGTAGGCTTTCTTTATCCAGTTCAGTCTATAGGTGAGTGTTGGACATCGAATATTCAAGGTAAAATTCTTGTGTGATCCATGATTCTTTGTGCTTTTTTTGATATATGTGCTTCATATTATTTTGTTCCTAATTAGTTTTAATTGGTGTTGAAATTAGTGGTTGAATTTGTATGTGTAGTTATCTTAATTAATACATCATTAAGAGAGTATAAATAAAATTTTTGATAGTGATTGGGGTCCTCTCTTGAGGTTGGTGGGAATAGTTTTCTGTGGGATTGTTTCATTCATGAGATGCTAGGTTTGGATTAGATTTTGGTTACGGATTGGAGAGTTTTGTACCTAGGTCATATTGATTATTACCATCATAGGGTAAAGTTAACATCTTGAGGGGGAAACTTATATACCTTTTGGTGAATGATATGTCTGGGATGGCCATGGAGGTATTTTTTTCAATAGTTGGGTGAACTCAAGGCCCATGTTTCTTGTCTCTTTCTTAATAACGATGGAGTATAAAGATTGTAATTCATCTTATGGTAAATCAGCTCTGGAATTTGTTTTATGTGGGCTTCATGGGGATACCTCTTGGGAGATATGTAAATTTCAAAATAGAGATGATGCAGGCAGTAGAAATGGTTTCGATTCTACCATATAGAATTACACCTCAAGATCTCTAGGAACACAAAACTATCTTGAAGTAATTGGAGAATAATGGTTTTATTCATCCTAATACATCACCATGAAGATCTCTATGGATATTTTCCCATAAATCTGAATGATCTTTGGAGTTTTATGGTGATTATATAATGGTAAATTAGATGAATGTTTTGAAATGAGACCTTCTTTTGAGAATTTATGATCTCCTTGGTCAAGAGGGAGGCACTTCAGTGTTTTCAAAGATTGATATAAGATTGGGGTATCATCAATTGGGGGTAAGTCCTACTAATTTACTATAGAATACCTTTAAGATAAGAAATGGGTTGAATGATTTATTTGTTATGCCATTCAGGTTGACCAATTCTCCCAAAATATTTATGTACCTAATGAAACGAATATTCCACCTTATTCTAGATTAGTTTCTGGTTTTTTTTTGATTTAATCTTGGTTTACTCTATAAATATTGAAGATCATGCCAAACATCAGGATATTATCTCAAGTACACTGAGAAAGAATAGGTTATACTCCATGTAATGCAAATTACATTTTATGGATGGATGGGGTTCAATTATTGTGTCGAGTCATCTCCTAGGAAGGTGTATTCGTGGGCCCATAGAAATTACATGCTGATGTATTTTGGGAGAATCATAGGAGACATTTATGATTATGAAATCATTCTCTATTTTTCTAGTTATTATCAAAGGTTCATTTGTGACTTTTAGATTTGTAAGCACTACACAGAGTATTCAACAAGAATTGAATCTTGTTTTAATGGTCTTTGGTATCCCGAAAAACCTTTTTGTGTTTATGATTTTATTGACAACCATTAGGATTTTATTCTTTCCTGTGTAAGGTACGGGGTAAATCTGGTTTTTAGATGCATCTGGTGTTGGGATTGGGGTGTTGTTGATGCACGATGATCAGCTGGTTGTGAATGGATCATGATAGTTGAGTCCTCATTAGAGAAATTTACATATGCATGATACTGAGTTGGATGTAGTGGTGTACACAGTGTTGTGTTGGAAGCACTACTTGTTGGAATATTGGGTTGTGGGGTATATTAATCATAATATCATTAAGTACATTTTCTACCAACATTATATGAATGTTTTGCATTGAATATTGGTTTAATACATGTAGTCTTCTGACTTTGAGCTGGTTTAAGTAATGGGAATGGGAAATAGTGTGGAATATTCTATGAGTCTAAAAAACAAAATATTTTAGGAATCAGGATCATATTAGAAGGTGATTAAATTATTCATAGAGAAGCCTCTTGAGGAGGAGGATGGACCTGAAATTATTACCCCTTAATATTTTCCATTTCATTCCATCAATATAGGATATGTCAAGGAGAATCAAAATGATTATTTGGAATTCATGGATTCAGCAGAAAGTCTTAAAGGTGGGGAGTCACCTTTTGTTTAGACCATTAAATATGATGGGATCATTTATGTTTGGGTCATTTTGTTGGGCCAATGTGTATGGGAGAAGAGTTAATGTATGTGTTCCATGAATCAAAGTTGGAAATGTATATAGGTTTAAAAAAAAAGTATCATGATCCATATAGGCACTTTTAGTGTCAGTGGATAATGAAATATGTTAATGGTTTTGTGAAATGATTCATTACCTATAAGCAGGTGAAGTATTGGAATCAGTTTCTGGTTTTTTTCATCAACTACCCATTTAGAAATGAAAATGGAATGATATGATGATGGATTTTTTGATGGGTCTCGTATGTAAACCATAGATGAATGATGTGATTTGGGTAGTTATGAATCAATTGACTACGATGGATCATTTGTTCCTAATTCAATAAGAATTCATCAAGGATTAGTTGAGTTATTGTATGTTTATGTTGTTGTATGATATCATGTTGTACCATGGACTACTGTTTTAGATTTTTACCCATGTTTCCCAACACACTTCTAGAATGGATTAAATAATGTGGAAGATTCCCTAGTATTTCTATGTATGATTTTCCACCCATATACAGAAATGTAATTTAACCATAAGATTCATATACTAGAGGACATGTTGAGGGATTGGGTCCTACACATAGGTGGATAATGGGAAAATAATATAGCACTAGTTTATTTTTCCTACAACAATAGATATCAGGCTATAATTTTGTTGGAACCATTGGAGGCACTATATAGTAGACCATGTATATATCCATTGTGTTGGAAAAAAAATTATGAATCAGAGGTGGTGGGATTGAGTATCATGCATGATATGTCATAATAGGATGTGTTGTTCCACTAGCATATAGATATAAATCATCAGAAGTATCCACATCCTTATCGGTTTGATAGACCTCTAGAGTTTGTAATGGGTGATCATGTGTCTCTTAGGGCATCCCCTTGGATGGGTCCCCCACATATTTGGAATCATGGAATGTTGACATATAGTTTCTTGGGTTTGTTTGAGATCATAGAGATGATCAGACCGATAGAGTACCGATTGGATCCTCAAAAAAGGTATAGTAATATGCATGATGTTTTTCGTGGATAACAGATTCAAAATTATCACCCTGATCCACGTCACGTGATTTATATTAAGGATTTGGAGCATGAGGTTGATGAATCTATTAAAAAGAATCTATATGTTATTGTCGATCATAGTGAAAAAATATTATAGTGGAAGATTGTACCTTTGGTTCTAGTTTTGTAATAGAATGGTAATGTTTAGAAGAAAACATGTGAAAGGGAGTTACATATATGGTACCAAAGGCCCAATATATTTTCTTTAGAAGATCCGTGAGACTTGGAAGTGTGGCTCGAGGATGATCTGTTATAAGGTGGAGAGGTTGTATGATCCCAAACATCATGTAGTTTTTTTCCTTGTGTAAATTTGATTTAAATATCTAAATTTCAAAAAATGTAATGTTATCTAATATGATGTGGTTCAATGGTTTTTTGGGGATTATAGAAATGAATGAAATTGAATTTAGTTATCCAATGCATGATGCAAAGATGGAACATTTTTAGGGATAACCATGGGCCGAAACTATGTTTTCTAAATGTGGGGGGGGGGGGTCATAGTTAAGAAAAAACATGCGAGGCGGGGATCAAAATCATTCATCGTTGAATAGAGGCATTATACATGGTTAACGCATGATTTGTAAAATAATTTGATCCCCTCTGAGAAACCATTGTAAATAAACCCTCTTTGATAGAGGTATTTTAATGGGTTAAGCACTGTCTGGAGAACCATGAACGCAACCCATCCATCCCATTAAAAATTGAAAAATTAGTAAACTTCCTCCTCATGATTTTATGTCTGTGAACCGGTTCACCCCCCCCCCCCCCCATTTCATAATCCTCAATACCTATCAACAAAATATACTTCAAAAATCATCCCAACAGTGTATATCCTTTTATTATAGGCTCCATGGTGTGTCATTGATTGTAGATTGAAGATCAAAGTAAATATTACACTCCACTTTTTTTTATCATTTCCAGATTATGGATTTTTTCTTCATTCATCTTCATATAAAAATCGAAAAACCTTATTTTCCACCAATCATATATATTGGGATTAAAAGGGTATTTATATCAAAAAAAAATTATATGGTTATGTGTGTGTTAATCATTAAATTTGAGGTAGGTGGTCTATAAGTTATACAGCAAGGCCGTGATGTTGATTTTTTATTCCAATTTCGTGCCTTTGATTCCCTCTTTTCATGCATTTGATTAATTTAATAATACATAGTAAAATTAGAGTATAACTTCTCAATTAAACCTGTCATGATCCGTGTTATATTTTTTGAGGTTTATTAGACCAATATAGATCCACCCATGCGGTGTTCCAGAATTATAGAATATGACGATTTGTGACATTATGCACTAAATTGTTTTGAGATAAAGTGTATCCCAATGTTAACATGTTGAAAATTAGGCTAAACCACAAAGGGGAACTAATGGTGGTTATGTCTCGTAGTTATCAATGGAATAAAAGATTGTTTTGAATGATGTGAGTAGCAGGTAAATGGATAATTGTGAATGTTCCTGATGGATTAGAAAATTTTAATGGAAATGAAAAAAAGCGTTAAGGAATATGAAATAATAAATTTGTAAAATGGTTTAATTCTTGGGAAAATGATGAATAATATAAATTGGATAATTTATGAAATTTATTTAACATGATAAATAGATTATGGTTAAAAATGTAAATAGGTTAAATGGTCTATGTTGTAAATGTACTACTATAATTTGGCATCATGATTATATGTCTATTGAATGATTATTGAGATGTAAATGTTAGGCTTATTTATTGTGTATGGTTAATAATATAGTATATTTTCAAATAGATTAATAAGCATGGTAACATGGATTGTTTATATGGGATATTAAACTAAGGCTTCTACCACTAGTTGGATGGGGATGATGCTCTGACCCACCCCTAGAATTCATGAGTTGTAGTACCCATATGATGTTTTAAGGCCTAATGGATTTATTGTCTAAAACTAAATAGACTGATGCTTCAACATAAGTGTGATATAAATTATTTTTAAATGGATATCATTAGTGATATAAGACTATGGAAATAATATTTATTCTTAGTAATTGATTCTCTTGGAATTTTTAGAAATTGGTTTAAATGACAAACCAATGAAAAAAAGGATGAAATATGCTAATTTAATTATTGTTACATAATGACATCCGAGTTTACTTTTTTTATTCATGAAATTTAATATGTAATTTCATTCAATATCTATTTATATTTGAAAATTTTTAAACAGTACTGATGGTTGCCACATAAGTTCGTCTAACACCCTACCTGGGACTCTATTGGGAACCCAAGAATATTTAATAGATGCATTCCATGACATGGGAAAGATCCATAGGATTGGGATTTGAGTTTGTCTTGGGATGTGAATGGATTAATGTATAAATATTGAGACAAGAACCATTTGGGGATTCCTAAATTTTCCTTTATTTTGCTTTCCATTGAATTTTGGAACAGTTAGCATGACATGACATATTTACTTTCTAATATGGTTAATACTTGGTTTGTGGAAATAGTTAGTAATAAATGTTTCAAGTTATATTTTAATATTTTCGTAAATTTGAAATTTTATCCTATGTGACATAGTCAATCTGTGAGGGTACAGTTTTCCAACATGATCTATTAGACCCTCACTGCTAGTCAGTAACCTCTTCCATATAGGAGGCATTCTTGAGGTTATGTGGTAACCCAGATCCGGGTACCGATCTGTATATTCTAGGCTAGCGATGTTACAATCTTAACATTAATAAAGATCCCTCCATGGTATTTATATCCCCATGAGGGGATTTCTTTAGACGTAATTGAGTAAATTCATACCATTGTTGCATCCATCAGATTCTTTTGACACTATTTATATGTGGAAGATAATCAAGATCTATATATAATTAGTAGGTTTTGATAGGACCCTAGGATAACATGGAGTTAGTAGGATTAAAATACTGACTATGGGTTAATTATTCATCCATAATGACATGAGAAGGCCTTGATATAAAAAAATATAAAGACTAAGATCTTGATGGGTGAGCAGACCAAACATGTGAGACCTATAATATTTATATGAGATGTGAAATATATCTCTAAAACATTATTTATGTGGGGTTACTATGTTTCAAATAATAAATTACATATGATTGAATTTTCATAGAGTGGGTCTTTCTTATACACCTAGTAACCCCACATAAATAATGTTATAGAGATATATTTCCCATCCCATATATATCCTCTAGGTCATACATGTTTGGTATGCTCACCCGACTAGATCATAGTCTACATATTGTTTTCCATCAAGGCTTTCTCAAGTCATTATGGAAGAATAATTAAACCGTAGTAACTTTTTTAAACCAAATAACTCCATGTTATCCTATGGTCATCTCATAACCTACTCATTCTATATAGATCTTGATTATCTTCCACACATTAATAATGTCAAAAGAATCTGATGGATGCAACAGTGGTCTGCATTTACTCACTTTCATCTGAAGCATTCTTCTCATGGAGGTATAAATACCAAATAGGGATCTTAATACAAGGTTATGATTGTAACATCACTGGAATAGAATATAAAAATCGTTTCCCTGATCCGGTTTACCACATAACCTCAAGAATGCCTCCCCTTATGGAAGAGGTTACATACTATTAGTGAGGGTCTAATAGAACTTGTGGGAAGACTATACCCTACAAGATTGAGTATATCACATAGGATAAGATTTTAAATTAAAGAAAAAATTAAAATATTACTTGATAAATTTATTACTAACTATTTCCCCAAACAAAGTATTAACAATAATCGAATGTAAATATGTCATGTCATGTTAGCTGTTCCAAAATTCAAAGGAAACCAAAATAAAACAAACTTCTGAATCTCTAAAATGGTTCATGTCTCAATATTTAGAGAATATTCGATTCACATTCCAAGACAAACTCAACTCCCTATCCTATGGATATTTCCCTTGTCATTGAATGCATCTATGATATATTCATGGGTGCCCAACGGAGTCGCATGTAGGGTGTTTGACGAACATAAGAGGCAACCATTAGTAGTGTTTACAAAGATTCCATTATAAGAAAATATTGAATGAAATTGAAAATTAAATTACATGATTAAAAAAAGGAAACTCAGATGTCTTTAGGTAAAAATATTTACATTTTCATATTTCATCATTTTTTTCATTGGTTTTACATTTACACCAATTTCTAAAAATTCTAAGACAATCAATTACTAAGGATAAATATTAATTAAAAATTCTTATATCCCTAATAAAATCCATTTAAAAATAATTTATATCACACTTATGTCAAAGCATCAGTCCATGTAGTTTTATACAATGAATCTAGTAGGTCGTAGAGCATCATTTTGGAACTATAACTCATGAATTCTAGGGGTGGGTCAGAGCATCATCCACATCGAACTAGTGGGAGGGGCCTTAGTCATTTATCCCACACAAAAATCCATGTTCCCAAGATTATTCTTCCATTTATAAAATATACTATATCATCAACACAACACAATAAATAAAAATAACATTCACATCTCAATAATCATTCAATAGAAATATCATCATCAAGATAAAATTTATTAGTACATTTACAACATAGCCCATTTAACCTATTTATCTTTTTAACCATAATTTGGTTATCATATTAAATAAATTTCATAATTTTTCCTATTTATCTTATTCATCATTGTCCCAAGAATTAAACCATTTTACACCTTTATTATTTAAAATTCTTTAAGTCTTTTTTTCATTTCCATTAAAATTTTCTAATCTATCGAGAACATTAAAAATTATCCATTTACCTGCTTCCCAAACCATTCAACATAATACCTTATTACTATGATAACAATGAGACACTACCACCATTAGTTCCCCACTATGGTTTAACATACTTTTCAACATTTTAACAATGGATCCACTTTATCTCAAAACAATTCAGTACTTAATGTCACAAATCATCATATTCTAGAATTCAGGAACACCCCATGGGTGGACTTAAATCGGTATAATCAACCTAAAAAAATATAACAGGTATCATGAGGGGTTTAATTGAGCAGTTAGACTCTAATTTTACTATGTATTATTAATTTAATCAAATTCCTTAAAAGCGGAAATCAAAGACACGACATTGGAATCAAAAATCAACATCACGACCGTGGTATATAACTTGTAGAACACCTACCTCGAACCTGAAGATTAACACACCCTTACCCATTAAAATAATTTTTATTATAAAAAACCTTCTAAGCCCAAATATATGATCGATGGAAAACTAGTGTTTTTGGTTTTTATATGATGAAGAATGAATCAAGATTCTATAATATAGAAAAGAGAAAAGGTTGAGTGTAATAATTACTTTGAACTTATATCAGCAATCAATAACACAAAAAAGAGCCTATAATAAAAGGGAATACAATCTTGGGATGATTTTTGATGTTGTGTTTGTTGATAGGTATTGATGATTATGAAATAGGGGGAAATCGGTTGACAAGAATAAAATTATGATACAGAAGTTTACTAATTTTTCACTTTTTAATGGGATGCATGGTTTGTGTTCCTGGTTCTCCAGACTGTGCTTAACACATTAAAATACCTTTATCCAAGAGGTTTTAAGTCACATGGTTTCTTGGAGGGGATCAAATTTGTTTAAAAATAATGAAATAACAATGTGGAATTCCTCTATACAATGTTGAATGATTTTGATCCCCGTATCACATGTTTTTACTTAACTGTGAACCCCCCCACATTTAGAAAACACGGTTTGTGTGCATGGTTATCCCAAAAAATGTTCCAAAATTGCATCAAGAATTGGATAACTAAATTCATTTTCATTCATTTCTATAATACCCAAAAAACCGTTGAACCACATCATATTCGATAACATTACATTTATCGAAATTCAGATATTTAAATCGAATTTACACAAGGAACAAACTACATGATGTTTGGGATCATACAACCTCTCCACCATATAACAAATCATCATTGAGCCACACTTTCATGTCTCACTAATATTTTGAAGAAAATATATTGGTCCTTTGGTACCATATAAGTGATTCCCTTTCACATATTTTCTCATAAACATTACCATTCTATTACAATACTAGAACCAATGGTACAGTCTTCCCTAGTAAGATTTTTTCACTACGATAGACAATAAAAACTAGATTCTTTTTAATAGATTCATCAGACTCATGTTCCAAATCCACAATATAAATCACATGACATGGATCAGGGTGATACTTTTG
This sequence comes from Viscum album, assembly GCA_963277665.1. NCBI lineage: Eukaryota > Viridiplantae > Streptophyta > Magnoliopsida > Santalales > Viscaceae > Viscum > Viscum album. Next base: position 1,459,871,181 of record OY728135.1, on the reverse strand, counting down.
AATCTATTATCCATGAGAATCATCAAGCATATCACTATACCTTTGTGGAAAAGTTAATCAGTACTCCACTAGTCCGATCATCTATATGATCTTAAACAAACCCAAAAAACTATATGCTAACATTCCATGCTTCCAAATATGAAGTGGACCTAACCAAGGGGACACCCTAAGAGACACATGATCACGCATCACAAACTCTAGAGGTCTAACAGACGAATAAGGATATGGATTCTTCCTATGATTTATTTCCATATGCTTCTGAAACAACAAAACCTAACATGACATCTCATGCATGATACTCAATCCCAAAAACTATGATTTCCAGTCATTTATCCAACACAATGGAGATCTACAAGGTCTACTATATAGTGCCTGAATGATTCCATCGAAATTATACCCTAATTTATATTATTGTAGGAAAAATAAACTAGTTCTAGATTATTTTCCATGATCCACCTATGTGTAAGACACAATCCCTCAACATGACCTCTAGTACATGAATTTTTCGGTTAAACTACATTTCTATATATGGGTAGAAAGTCATACATAAAACTACTAGGGAATATAGCACATTATTTAATCCATTATATATGTGTGTTGTGAAACATGGGTCACAATCTGAAACAATAGTCTATGGTAGCCCATGAAATCTTACAACAACATAAGTATAGAAATAAATCAACTAATCCATGATGAATGTTTATAGAATTAGGAACAAACTATCAATTGTAGTCAATTGATTCATAACTACCCAAATCACATCATTCATCTAAGGTTTCCTTAGGAGACCAATCAAAAAATCCAACATCATATCATTCCATTTTCATTTCTAAATGGGTAGTTGATGCAAAAAAACCAGAAATTTATTTTTATACTTCACCTGCTTATAGGTAAGGAATCATTCCCCAAAACCATCAACACATTTATTTATCCAGGGATAGTAAAAGTGCCTACATGGATCATGATACATTTTTTTCAACCCTGTATACATTTCCAACATTGATTCATGGAACACATACATTAACTCTTCTCTCATAAACATTGGCCCAATAAAATTTCCACGAACATAAATGATCACATCATCATTAATGGTCTAACCAAAAGGTAGCTCCCCACCTTTTAAACTTTCCACTGAATCCAGGAATTCCAAATAATAATTTTGATTCTCCTTGACCCTTCCGATATTGATGGAATCAAATGGAAAATATTAAGGGGTAATATTCCCTTGGCCATCCTTCAACTCAAGATGCATCTATATGAATAATTTTATCATCCTCTAATCTAATCATGATTCCTAAAATACCTTGTTTTTTAGAATCATATAATATTCCACACTATTTCCCATTCCTATTGTTTAATCCAGCTCAAAGTCACATGACTACATTTATTAAACCAATATTCACTACAAAACATTCATATAATGTTGTTAGAAAATGTACTTAAGGATATTATGATTAATATACCCCACAACCTAATATTCCAACAAGTAGTGCTTCCAACACATCATAGTGTACACCACTACATAAAACTCAGTATCATGCATATGGAAATTTTTCTAATTAGGACTCAACTATCATGATCCATTCACAACTACCCTATCATCGTGCATCGACAATGCCCCAATGCCAACACCAGATGCATCAAAAAATCAGATATACCCATTACCTTACTAAGGAAATAATAAAATCCAAATGGTTGTCAACAACATCATGAACACAAAAAGGTTTTCTTAGATACCAAAGACCACTAAAACCTGATTCCCTTCTTTGTTGAATCCTAAGAGTCATGCATACAAATGAAAAAGTCTCAAATGATACTTTGATAATAAATTTAAAAATAGAGAATACTTTTGTAATATTAAATGTTCCTGGGATGCTCCCAAAATACAACAACATGTAATTTCTATGGGCCCATGAACAAACCTTCCTAGGAGATGATTCGACCCAATAATTGAACCCCATCTCTCCAGAATATGTATTTCGGATTACCTGGAGTATACCATATTCTCTCTCAGTGTACTTGAGATAATGATATGATGTATGACATGATCTTTTATATTTATAGATTAAACCATGAATAAATAAGAAAAAACTAAAAATTGATCTAGAATAAGGTGGAATATTCGTTTCTTTAGGTACTTAAATATTGTTGGTGAATTGGTCAATCTGAATGGAATAACAAATAAATCATACAACCTATATCTTCTCTTAAAGGTATTCAATAGTAGATTAGAATTACTTACCCCCAGTTGATGATACCCTCATATTTTATCAATCTTCAAAAACACTAAAGTGCCTCCCTCTTGACCATGGAGATCATCAATTCTCAGAAGATGGTATCATTTCAAAATAGTCATCCAATTAATGATTATATAATCACCCTAAAACTCTATAGATCATTTAGATTTATGGGAAAATATAAATAGATATCCCCAGGATGATGTATTAGGATGAATAAACCCTTTATTCCCCATTTACATCAAGATAGTTTTGTGTTCATGGAGATCTTGAGGTGCCATTCTATATTGTAGAATGGAAACCATTTCAACGGCCTACATCATCTCTATTTTGAAAGTTACAAATCTCCCACGAGGTCATCCCAAGAATCCCACATGAAACATATTCCAGAACTAGTTTACCATAAGATGAATTTCAAGCTGCTATACTCCAACTTTATGAAGAATGAGATAAGACATATGGGCCTTGAGTTCACCCAACTATTGAAAAACACGCCTTCAATGGCCAGCCTAGACATATCACTCACCCAAAGGGATATAAGTTTATCCCTCAAGATGTTAACATGAACCTATAATGGTAACAACCAATATGGTCTTGGTACACCACTCTGCAATCCATAATCTAAATCTAATCAAAACCTATCATCTGATGAATGAACAAATCCCACTAAGAACTGTACCCACCAACCTCAAGAGAAGACCCCAATCACTATCAAATATCTTAGTTATGCTCTCCAAATGATGTATTAATTATGATAACTCCACATACACATTCATCCACTTATTCAAACACCAATAAAAATTGATTATAAATAAAATAATATGAAGCACCTATATCAAAAAAAGAACTAAGAAGAATGGATCAAACAAGAATTTTACCTCAACTATTCGATTTCCAAGACTCACCTGTAGAATAAACTGGATAAAACAGACCTTTCCAATTTCCTTGTGTCAAGATATAAATTCCTGGAACTTCACTACTCTACATATTTGGGAGCACTCCCCCTAGAGTACCCAATGCAACACCTCGATTGGTATGTCTAGTTGAGCTCTAGCATTCATCCATTAATTTTGTAAATAATACGTTTCTTGCACATGGAATCTACATCTTCCCCCCATATATGAGAAGTTATCATGGGTTTCTACATAACCTCAGAACATACCCCAATCTACTGATTTCTCCTCATTCAACTTGTAGTCATGGACACATCCCATGAATATTCCCTATCCTTCCTCACTGAAACCTAAATAATCATTCACTACCAAAATATGCAAGTTCTTTCCTCTAATTATCGTGTCCAGTAATGACCTGCTGTAAAATGTCAAAAATGATCTTCTTACCATCAAAAGGTTCATAAAAAAATCATGATTATCAAATACAATATCATTATAAAATTTTTTTATTAAAATTTTGGAACCGTGTATATAAATATTACCTAAAGTTGGGTGAATCTAATAAGATACTAAGAAAGTGTGGTTCCTTATTAAATATTGAGAAACACATAAGTTCTAATTTTCTGTAAAATAATGTAATTAAAACTATTATTGATTATAAAAATAATATTAAACTCATGTGTCCACTAAAAATTATGAGACATTGATCTATGTTCTGGAATGATTTTTGATTATAGAATCTCATAAACAATCAATAGCTAATTAATAATTAAATTATAGGTAATTAGTGATGAATATAAAATGAAATACATTCACCAAGTTTTGGAATGATTTTTATTCGTTATGTAAAACTAAAATTGAACATCAAGCATATACTAATTTTTTTTGTTTAGATCCATTAGATCTAAATATCCTATAAATTATCAACATATATACATATTTATTTTGGATATATAAAATTTTAGAAATAATGGAACACCATAATTAATTTTAAATTTTTCCACCAAGAGTGAGTGAAATATTAAAAATTTAAACTAGTGGTAAAATTATACTTCATAAGATTTCTTTTAAATAACTAAGGAATGTGATTTTGTTGTATATGTGTCGACATAGGATATGAGTTTCTCTGGGTTGTAATTCCAAATAATATCTTGACTAAGCATTCATTGATCATTATAATGTAGCATAGTGTAATTACTAAAGGTACTTTACCTTATCTACACCATGACATTGATGTTAAAAAATTGGATAGAGTATAATTCATTCATTTAAAATTGATTAAAAGAATATTGTGTGGAGAAATTCCTAAATCCAAATTTTATATGTCATAGTCATGATTTAAGTACAATAAATGTTGCAGCTTATATAATCTTTCATTATATCTCAATAATTGATTTCAAAATAATGGAAACAAACAATCACTAAATGCCAACAATCATGAATAGTTGATATAATATTGTTGATAGAATGATTGAAATATATTCTGTCATAAGGATATGTGTTTATGATTGAAATAGTTTTTTAAGATATAAAAAAGATTGACTAACACTAAACACATTGTGTATCAATGTAATTATCATAATTATTTCATAGGATATTAGATAAATCCATAATGTTGAAAAGTTATCATTATGTAATAGACTATATTTAAATATAATTTGACACATCTCTATTACATATTGTGGGAGCTAGATTGAGCTAGGATTAGTCAATCCCAGAGATTAACATGTACCATGAATAGGAACAAGTTAAAGAATAAATATAAAGGATAAATGATCAAGTGACACATTTTTTATAGGATGATTACATCTGTAGTGATAGTTTTATATTCACCACAGATAGTGATAAATTATTAATTATGATTAATAAATCCTAAAAGATAGTAGTATATGGAAATTAGTTATGATTTACATGATAAATTGAAATTAAATAATGGATTTCATGTATCAAAGTTAAAAGGGTCTTATTATTTGGAATATTTTGGTATGTATTCATGTGAGATGATACATGGGTGGTACAATAATTGTACCTATATAGATCGATGGTTAATAAAAATATGATATTACAAAATATGATAGAATTTTAATTATGATAACTACTTTCTTTGATCATTTTATTGAGCATTGGATGTCATGACCCCCAATCATTGAAGGTCATTATACAATGCAACCAGAATGGGATGGTATTGTCAAAGAATGAAAAAAAGGATGCAAGTTAAAGAAATATATTTTAGTATTGAATAATTGAAATGGATCATAGGATATTAATTTGGAATGAATCCCGGTGATGTGTATACTAGATGTTAATGGGGGAACCATTATTTTCCATGTAAAATATTTTCATAAGTATATGGATAATATATCTCAATCTTAGAGTTAGTTAATTCAAGGATGAACATAAATCTATAGTTATTGAAGAATGTATAATATTATGTTCTTTGAAATAGATTCCACTGATGTAGATATATTGGTTGGCTTGACCAATTCAATCATACATATAGTGACATGGTATTAAAAAATACACTTTGGAAAAACTCACGATAATAATCATTGCTAGTGTCACAAGCAAAAAATATCTCCAAGTTGACATGAAAATGTATAAAAGATAATTATATAATGTGTTGGGTTATATATGCTTCCTCAAAAAATTAAATCCCTATATTAGAATTTTCGAATAAATTGATATTTCTAGGATATAAATTATTGTTGGAAAATATCAATTACATATAGAAGAACTATAGGTAATGATGTAAAGCAGTTAGAAAAATCATATTTTACATGGTAATGTACAAAAGTTACTTACCAAGGATAGGTAGAGTAAGCGATACTTGTTATGGTGGGATACAAACCAGTCTTCCTTTGGATAAATTTTATATACTATCAATGTAATTCAATGGTAATGGGCGGTGCAATATTATATAAGCCTTTAGTATCCATACATATAAATACCATGTTTGTTACATATTTTGTGGCATATAAAAATCATTAATTAAATGAAATAATTTATTCTAATTTATTGATTCTAACCTACAGTGTAATGTTTTTATCATTATGATAATTATGTTAATGGTACTATGTCATGACCTGTCCCTCGAGGCCCATGCCATGACTACCCCAAACCCACCATCCATAGGCTAGGGCTTGGCGATTAGCACCAAAAGCGTATTCCCTAAAACTGGGAAGGCATTGCTTTTATAACCTGTAAACTCACGCATCCAAGAAAATAGCAAGATAAATACACGAGTAAACTTAATTATAAATAGAGAGTGTACTATAAGTAAAAGGGGAATGAATACAATCCCAACTGGAATGTACAAGAAACTGGAATGCACAGGTAAACAGAATAGCTCCGGTGAACACCCACCAAGGATCCTACCTGAAGGGTAGGTGCAGCTCTTGAATGGTCATCTCTGCAGTACGCCTCGTCTATGGTCCACCTCTGAGCTACTTCCAGTCCTTGTACCCTCATACATAGTTAGTGAAGTCCATAAACTATACAAAACACAATAATGTGTGGCCATAGCCTGTGTTGGGGTCAGTATAATGATACTCAGTAGGGACCCTGTGACCCTCAATGTCTCACAAAATCCAAACAAGAAAAACCAAAAATCATGTAAAGCTGATAAAACCCTACATAGGTATATGCCCATACATATAACTAAGTCATCAAATATTACCCATCTCATTCATGATGTAATAGAAGGCCCAAAACCTTAGCCAATGTACAACTTTTCCATGAAGGAAATATTACCACGAAGATAAGTACCACATAGGTATGCCACATTGAAGAATACCACAAGGGTATCACCATGAAGGTAATTACAATAGAGGTACACCACATAGTAGAATACCACAACGGTATCACCATGAAGGTATGTACCACACAGGTATGCCACACAGAAGAATATGACAAAGGCAAAGACTCATATCACACTAGGTATAAAATTTGTACAGTAGCAGAGATGATATGATATAACTAATGAATCATCTTAGTCTGTTAAGAGGCAAACCCACGTTGGATCCTAAATCATCAGACCCACGTTGAATCCTAAATCATCAGACCCACATTGGATCCTAAATCATCAGACTGATATAGGATCCTACTACATCATCAGACCCACATAGGATCCTAATATGGAATACCCATGTATGATCCTAGGGTAGTCCCTTGTGGATTCCTAGAACAGATCAAAATTATACTCTTGAACACAGACCCACACTGGATCTCAAGCACAGAAACACAAATGATCCCTTTCTCATTTTACAACCACTTATAGGGTCCCCGCACTAGGTTTTCATGATTCAGGAATGGTCCACTCCTCAAGTCATGGGTCAATACCCCAACTACTTCAAAGTCTCATGAAATGTAATCCCAAAGGACCTCCATGTAAAAGGGGTCTCAACGCAATAGATGGTGCATCAATCGGACGCTCAGTCTGTATGTTATTGTCCATTTAGTCCCAAGGGCCTGGTTGGATTCATGTCCCACACAACCCATTCATACCCTAACATAATCGAAAACTCAATTGGTATATAAAAAAAGGACCTCTTTGATCCAAGGTTTCTGGCGCCGTAGACGGTTCATCAAACAGACGCTCGATGTTCATGTTATTGCTGAAAGAGAGATAATGGGTCGAAGTTTCTCCCGGACTGGTCCAACTTGGTCGAATCGACCTGACACGGTTTGAGTCAACCAGGACTTCTGGGTCTGTCCCATCCTGTCTGGTTCAGCCCGGCCCACAGGTGCAGCCCATAGTGCAGTGGCCCACTGGGATCGTGGTGCGGCGGCCCACTGGGCTCACTGTGCGGCGGCCCACGGTACAGCGGCCCATGGTATTTCCAAACACTGTTTGGTGGCCTGTAGTGTAGAGGCCCACAGTATAGCATCTCACGGAGTGGCGGTGAGTGGTTCGGTGGCCAGCGGTGTGGCGGCCCACGGTGTGGCGGCCCGCGATGTGGCGGCCCTTGGTTCGGCGGCCCACGATGCAGCGTCCTGCAGCGGATGGCTGGACGTCTAGCCCCCATTATCTGCAAGACACAGTTGCAGGCCATGACTTCACCGGTAGCTGGCTTGGCTACCCGTCGTCCCTTCTCTATCACGACACATGGTTGCGGCTCTTTCTCACCAGGTAGCGTAGACGCGTGTCTCCGTCTGCTTCGTGCGTCCTTCCCTAGCCGACCGACGCCCTTGCTCCATCACAGCCGACGGGATGTGACCCTTCTCCGGCGGCATGGTCATGCCACTGCCTTCATCACAACCGGTCGTGGTGTGAGCCACCATTCCTGAGACCCACCATTGTTGGTCGCCATCCTCCTCCATGGTGAATAACACATCGATAATCACAATGATTTGTGGAGAGTTCAGGCCGTGTTTGTTTGTTATGTACCCTCCACATTTGAGCGGCAACAAGTGGCTCATGGTTGGAGATTCAACATGAATGAAAAATAATGGTGATTAATCTAAATCACACCCCTACCTAGAAGATTGGTTGACATCGGTGAGGAGGGAAGGAAGTACGTTAGTTCTTTATCTTTGAAGACATCCCTCATTGGAGATGGTGCATTCTTCGTTGGAGAATGATCTTCATTGGGATGTATTCTTCATTTGAGAGAATGATTCTCTACAATTATCCCAATTTATCCTTGTATTCTTTTCCAACCTCAACCCTATCAAAGGTAAAGAGTTGCCAATATAAATTAAAATAAGTTTAACAGATCAATTTATGTTGGCCAATTAAATATTGAAACATTTAATTAATTTTAGTTTGCTCAATTAAATGATGGCACATTTAATTTATTTTAGTTGGCTTAATTAATTAAATGGGGAATTGAAAGGTTTTCTCTCATTAAAGATGGTTTGGGTGGTCCCCACCACTAGAATTCAATATGGGGGTTTTTAGTTTGGGTGGTCCCCACATCCAGAACCCATGTAGAGAGGTTTCAATAAAAATAAAATAAAATTTATTCTCTACTTTATTTTTGTTTCCACGAAAAACACATAAACTAAACTTTACCATCGACAAACATTGGTCGAGTTGATGTTCTCATTAAGTGAATACTGGAGCTGTGATTTCAACAGTGCCCTCAGATTTCAATTCCGATTACTAGTTCAAAATTTATAAAAAACCCCGCTCGCACATTTACTCAGCGTACCTAAAACATGTTTAGAAATTTATTCTGGGCACACCATGCCCTGGAATCTCACACCATCAATTTTTGCAGACTCGTAATATTAAAATTTATTTAAAAAAAATTTATGTGGAATTTACATTTCTTTGAATACTATCCGTGATTACAAGTTATAGATGCAGAAAAAAGTGATATACTTAGGAATAATATTTCATTATAAGTTTTAAAAAGAGAGAAGTGGATTCATAGAGTATAATAGACATGTGGAAAAAATGTAGAACACCCATAAAATGATGTCGTGACTCTGTAGAAACATGAAATTTATCCTATGATAGATAACATTGATCGTTACAATGTTTTCTCTAGGGAAATTGGCCATGCTATAATAGTGGGTTCACTAGACTCAACATGAATAGAATTTTGGATTACCATACTGTGTATACAGTTAGATATAAATAATATATTGTTACCACTATAGTGTATATATTTCCATTTTCAATAATTAATGGATAATTTCAAATATTAATTATCTTATAAAAACATTATAGTATATCCCAAACTATAAAGAGATCCATAAGATACTATGAAATTAATAGCAATAAAAATTATATAGTCTAGATACATCTTACTAACTAGACAAAATAGATGTTTAAATATAATTTGATGGGGTATTGTAATCATTGATACCTCTTCAAATTATTATTTCAATTGGTCATATCAAGTATTGAGATCTTGAGTATAGACCCTCCAATAGAAATAGAACATATTTTTGGTGTCATTGGTTGATCCTATCTAAAGACATGCGTGTTGGTCTATTATTTGATATCATTACCAGGGTGTAATCATTTATTATGTACCTTGATGCAATTAAAACACCATGAAAATGAAATCATGCAATTATATGTTGTTTTTGGCATTGCATTGGTTGTGTCACATTGGTTTAAGGATTATGATAGTATTTGACTCTTCCATGTTAAAGAAGAAATATATCTTAGGCATGGTTGATGAAGATAGTACTACCTTCTAAATTATTTTTCCAAATTAGTCGAAAGATATATCCATTAGGTTAGATAAAAATAATAATTCATGAAATGTGTAATAATAAAAGTGTGTATCATAGTATATGAGATACAAATATATAAATATATTATAGTGTAAAGTACATGTTTTTTGGATTCTTGTCATTATGATGAATATCATTATTTCTTTAGGGGCCTTGATTGGTTTCTTGAATCCACTCTCATTCTATGAATATAATTCACTGCTATCAAGATAATGGACTATAGTGTCACATAAAATAGCGTATTAAAAAATATTCCATATTCATTTGAATAATTATATTGGACATTGTTCACCCAACCATAGGTTAAAAGTCATTTGCATGTTACCAATGACTAAAAAATAAATAAAATCACAATGTTCTATATATGAATAATTGGGAGGAATTTATCTATTAAAATTTATTTAAAATTTATGTAAATAAGTGGAATAATATTAATTGAATGAATATTTTATTATTATTTTTGGTTCATTTAATATTAAGGGTAAACTACGAGTCAAATTAAAAACCCAGGATTATCATGTCATATATTTATATATTAAAGGAATGCAATAAAATTAGAAATAATATATAGGATTCAGATTTTCTTGTCAAAATTTATTATTTATTTATGGGATATCAAATAAATGAGGGACGGGGAACCATACCAGGTATTTTGAATAGACACTAAAAATAGGGAGATAATATCTCACATAATGAACTACTAATTGTTTGATTTCTAGATACTCTCTATCCTCTCCAGATTTCTATATAGAGAATCAATCAATATAGCTAATCGGATTGAGTTCCCCCTCATGCGTCCAAGGTATGTTGTTGTGGCGATCATCGAGGAATCAAAGGAGTCGTCAGATCTCCGCACACGCTCTCATAATTCAACAAAAGATGCTCCAGCGTATTTCTAAACCATTTTTAGATGATCTAGAGGGATCCTTATATAGATCTGTCAAAATGAAATTGGGGGAGAAAGATGATATTGAGCAGGGAATCATACTAAATATGGTATGATTTCATTTTAAAATTTTCTTATTTGAGGAATATACATGAGATACTCATACAATATTGAGGTTTGGATCATTGGAGATCATAAGTCTCATCATCTCGATACTGAAATGTTTTAAACACCCAAGCCAATAAACTTCTCCAATGACCCTAGTACCTTGAAATCCATGGTATCTCTAAAACATATGTCAAAATAAGTAGAAAATCAAACAACGTAACTTCGCATGAAATCCATAGATCCCTAACTATATCACCACAACTATAGGGACACATCCCAAAAATAATCTAATCATTGAAGTTACAAATACATGGAATCTACGAAACAAATCTCCAAATCCTTTTAAACACTAACAATGTGGATCAAATCTATGGTTGCTCAATTATTATATATTTTCTCTAAATCCATGAGAGTATCTAAAATATATACATATTAAAATAATTGTATCCCAATAAGTAATCTCAAATACCATTGAAGTTCGACAATATCATATATATTCCAAAAGGTAATATCCAATAAAACAACATTAATAAAATAATTAATAAGGGCAGGTAGAATTCACATGACCATCACAATTTTCCAAAGCCTGTCTGGATAATGTTATTGGTATGAGATTTAAGGTTTTTCATACTACTATCACATCCTAATACCATACACACACATTTTTGTACTCACAATCAGTGATTCATCCACTCATGTACCCCAGGTCAATACAAAAGATAAGGAATACCTGTTTGTATCCTCATTCATATCTATTCACTTACGCCATCACTTATCATTAGGGAAAGACGCACTCTATTAAAATTTAATCACATGTAATATACTCTTAGACACATAGTAACCCCACATAAATAATGTTATAGTGATATATTTCACATCTCATATAGATCCTCTAGGTCTAACTTTTTTGGTCTACTCACCCATGTAGATCTTATTCTATATATTATTGTCCATCAAAGCCTTATCATGTCATTATGGAAGAATAATTAACCTATAGTCAGTTTTTTAAACCTAATAACTCCATGTTATCATAGGGTCCTTTCATAACATTCTCGTTCTATATAGATCTCGATTATCTTACACACATTAATAGCATCAAAAGAATCTGATGGATGAAATAGTGGTCATCATTTACTCAATTTCATCTGAAGCATTCCCCTCATGGGGGTATAAATACCAAAGAGGGATCTCAAGACAAGGTTATGATTTTAACATCCCTAGACTAGAATATACAAATTGGTTCCCTGATATGGGTTACCACATTACCTCATGAGTGCCTCCCCATATGGAATAGGATATTGACTAGCTGTCAGGGTCTAATAGATCATGTGGGAAGACTATACCCTCCAAGATTGAGCATGTCACATAGTATAAAATTTCAAATTAAGGAAAAAATTAAATTATAACTTGAAACATTAATTACTAACTATTTCCCCAAACCTAGAATTAACCACAATCGATAGTAAATATGTCATGTCTTACTAAATGTTCTAAAATTCATAGGAAACCAAAATAATGACAAACTTATGAATCCCAGAAATGGTTCTTATCATAATATTTAGATAACAATCCTTTAACATCCCAAGAAAAACTCAACTCCCTCTCCTATGGATCATTCCCTTGTCATGGAATGCATCTATGAAATATTCTTGTGTGCCCAACGAAGTCCCAGTTAGGGTGTTAGATGAACATAAGAGGCAACAATCAGTAGTGTTTACAAAGTTTCTATTATAAATCGATATTGAATGAAATTAAAAATTAAATTACATGTATAAAAAAAGGCAACTCAGACTTTGTTATGTAAAAATATTTACATTAGAAAATTTTATCCTTTTTTCATTTGTTTAGCATTTACGCCAATTTATAAAAATTCAAAGACAATAAATTACTAAGAATAAATATTAATTAAATATTCTTATATCACTAATGAAATCCATTTAAAAATAATTTATATCGCCCATACGTCAAAGAATAAATCCAGGTAGTTTCAAACTATGAATCTATTAGGTCATAGAGCATCATTTGGGCACTATAACTCATGAATTCTAGGGGTGGGTCAGAGCATCATCCCCATCAAACAAGTGGTAGGACCTTAGTCATTTATCCCACACAAACAATCCATGTTGTCATTCTTATTCATCCTTTTAACAAATATACTATATCATTAACCATACATAATAAATAAACATAACATTCACATCTCAATAATCATTCAATAGACATATCATCATCAACAGAAAATCTATATGTACATTTACAACAAAGCCCATTTATCCTATTTACCTATTTAACCATAATATTTTTATCATAATAAATAAATAACCTAAATTATCCAATTTATATTATTCATCATTGTTTTGATAAGTAAACAATTTTAAATATTTATTATTTCATATTCCTTAACACATTTTTCCATTTCTATTACAATTTTCTAATCCATCTAGAACATTCACAATTATCCATTTACCTACTACCCACATTATTCAAAACAATCCCGTATTCCCTTGATAACAATGAGACACAACCACCATTTTTCCCCACTATGGTTTAACCTACTTTTCAACATGTTAACAATGGGATCCACTTCATCTAAAAAGAATTCAGTGTATAATGTCACAAATTGTCATATTATGGAATTCTGGAACACCCCATGGGTGGACCTAAATCAGTATAATCAACCTCACAAAATATTATAGAGATCATGAGGGGTTTAATTGATCATTTAGACTATAATTTTACTATTTATTTTTAATTTAATCAAATTCATTAAAAGTGGGAATCAAATACATGACATTGGAATCAAAAATTAATGTCATGATCATGGTATACAACTTATTGACCATCTACCTCGAATCTAAATATTAACACACCCTTAACCATATTTTTTTTTGATATAAATACCCTTTTATCCCGAATATATGATCGATAGAAAAAAAGGTTTTTTGTTTTTATATGAACAAGAATGAAAAAATACATATTCATGAAAAGAGAATAAAGTGGAGTGTGATAATCAATTTGAACATCATTCTACAATCAAAGAACCAACAAAGAGCCTATAATAAAAGGGCATACACTCTTGGGATGATTTTTGAAGTTGTGTTTGTTGATAGGTATTGAGGATTATGAAATGGGGTGGGAACTAGTCGACATACATAAAATCATGAGGAGGAAGTTTACTAATTTTTCATTTTTTAATGGGATACATGGGTGGTATTTCTGGTTCTCCAGACTATGCTTAAACCATTAAAATACATGAATCCAAGAGGGTTCAAGTCACATGTTTTCTTGGAGGGGATCAACCGATTTTAAAAATCGAGCGTTAACCTTGAGGAAAGCCTATATTCAATGATGAATGATTTTGATCCCTGTATTGCATGTTTTTTCATAACTGTGAATCCCCCACCTTTAGCAAACATGGTTTGGGCGCATGTTTATCCCTGAAAATGTTCCAACACTGCATCATGCGTTGGATAACTAATTTAGTTTTCATTCATTTGTATAATCCCCAATAAACCATCGAACCCCCTCATACTCATTAACATTACATTAATTGAAATTTACATATTTAATTCGAATTTATACAAGGAAAAAACTGAATGATGTTTGGGATCATACAACCTATCCACCTTATAATAGATCATCCTCGAGCCATACTTCCAAGTATCACTGATATTCTAAAGAAAAGATATTGGGCCTTTGGTGCCAAATAAGTGACTCCCTTTCACAAGTTTTCTCCTGAACATTACCATTCTATTACAAAACTAGAACCAAAGGTACAGACTTTAATTATAAGATTTTTTCACTACGATCGATAATAGAAAATAGATTATTCTTAACAGATTCATCAGCCTCATGCTCCAAATACTCAATATAAATCACAATATATGGATCAGGGATATACTTTTGAATATGTTATCCATGAGAAACATCATGCATATCACGATACCTTTGCGGAAGAGCCAACCAGTACCCCACCAGTCTGATCATCTCTATGATCTCAAACAAACCCATGAAACTATATGCCAACATTTTATGCTTACAAATATGAAGGGGGACCAACCAAGGGGACACCATAAGAGACACATGATCACCCATCACGAACTCTAGAGGTCTATCAGGACGATAAGGTTATGGATTCTTCCTATGATTTATTTCTATATGCTACTGAAACAAAACAACCTATTATGAAATCTCATACATGATACTCAATCCCAAGAACTATGATTACCAATCATTTTTCCAACACAATGGATATCTACAAGGTCTACTATATAGATCCTCAAATGGTTCCATCGAAATTATAGCCTAATTTCTATTATTGTAGGAAAAATAAACCAGTACTATATTATTTTACCATGATCCATCTATGTCTATTATACAATCCCTCAACATATCCTCTAGTACATAATTTTTTTCGTTAAACTACATTTCTATAAATGGGTGGAAAGTCATACATATAAATACTAGGGAATATAGCACATTATTTTATCCATTATAGAATTATATTGTGAAACATGTTCCACAATCTGAAACAATAGTCTATGGTACCTCATGAAATCATACAACAACTTAATCATAAAGAAAACTTAACAAATCCGTGATGTATTTTTATCGAATTAGGAACAAATGATCCATCATAGTCAATTGATTCATAACTACCCAAATCACATTATTCATATAAGGATTCCTTAAGATATCGATCATAAAATCCATCATCATATCATTCCATTTTCATTTATAAATGGGTATTTGATGCAAAAAACTAGCAATTGATTCTTATACTTCACCTGCTTATAGGTAAGGAATCAATCCACAAAACTACCAACATTTTTCTTTATCCATTGACACTAAAAGTGCCTAAATGGATCATGATACATTTTTTTTCAACGCTATATACATTTCCATATTTGATTCATGGAACACATAAATTATCTCTACTCCCATACACTTTTTCCCAACAAAATGTCCACGAACATAAATGATCCCATCATCATTAATGGTCTAACCAAAAGGTGACTCCCCACCTTTAAGACTTTCCACTGAATGGATGAATTCTATATAATCATTTAAATTATCCTTGAGCCATCCTGTATTGATGGAATTAAATATGATTATTAAGGGGTAATATTCCTTTGGTCATCCTTCACCTCAACAAAAATCTCTACAAATAATTTTATCATCCTCTAATCTAATCCTGATTCCTAAAATAACCATTTTTTTAGACTCATAGAATATTCTACACTATTTCCCATTCCCATTTTTTAATCCATCTCAAAGTCACAAGACTACATGTATTAAACCAGTATTCACTAAAAAAAATTCATATAATGTTGGTAGAAAATTTACTTAAGGATATTACGATTAATATACCCCACAACCCAATATTCTAACAAGTAGGGAATCCAACACATCATAGAGTACACCACTATATCCAACTTAGTATCATGCATATAAAAATTTATCTAATGAGGACTCAACTATCATGATCCATTCACAACCAGTCGATCATCGTGCATTGACAGCGCCCCAATCCCAACACTAGATGCATAAAAAAGTAGATATACCCCTTACCTTACATAGGAAAGAATAAAATCTAAATGGTTGTCAAAAACATCATTAACACAAAATGGTTTTCTTATATAACAAAGACCACTAAACCCTGATTCCCTTCTTATTGAATCCTAAGTGTGGTGCTTACAAATATAAGAGTCTCAAATGAACCTTCGATAATATCTAGAAAACTAGAGAATTCTTTCATAATCATAAATGTTCCTGGGATGGTCCCAAAATACATCAGTGTGTACTTTCATTGGGCCCACGAACACACCTTCACAAGAGATGATTGAACCCAATATTTTAACCCCATCCATCCAAAAAATGTAATTTGGATTACGTGGACTAAACACTATTATCTCTCAGTGTACTTGATATAATGTAATGATGTTTGGCATGATCTTCAAGATTTATAGAGTAAAAAAAGAATAAATCATCAAATAACCAGAAACTGATCTAGTATAAGGTGGAATATTCTTTTCATTGGGTACATAAATATTGTTGGCGAATTGGTCAATATGAATGGCATAACAAATAAATCATACAACCCATATTTTCATTTAAAGGTAATATATAGTAAATTAGAAGGACTCACCCCCAGTTGATGATACCCCAATCTTATATAAATCTTCATAAACACTGAAGTGCATCCCTCTTGACCATGGAGATCATCAATTCTCAGAATATGGTATCATTTCATAAGATTCAAATAATTAAGCATTATATAATCACCATAAAACTCCAAAGATCATATAGATTTATGGTAAAATGTCAATATAGATCCCCATGGTGATGTATTAAGATGAATAAACCCTTTATTCCCCAATTACTTCAAGATAGTTTTGTGTTCCTGGAGATCTTGAGGTTCCATTCTATATAGTAGAATCGAAACCATTTCTACTTCCTACAACATATCTATTTTGAAATTTAGATATCTCCCAAGATGTATCCCCAAGAAGCCCACATGAAACAAATTCCAAAACTGATTTACCATAAGATGAATTTCAAGCTTCTATACTCCACCGTTACCAAGAATGAGACAAGACACATGGGCTTTGAGTTTACAAAACTATTGAAAAACAATCCCTCCATGGAAAGCCCATACATAACATTCACCCAAAGGGATATAAGTTTCTCCCTCAAGATGTTAACTTCACCCTATGATGGTAACAATCAATATGGGCTTTGTAAAACACTCTCCAGTCCATAACCAAAATCTAATCAGAACCTAGAATCTCATGAACAAAAAAAATCCCATTGAAAACTGTACCCACCAACCACAACAGAAGACCCCAATCATAATCAAATATTTTATTTATGCTCTCTTAATGATATATTTATTAAGATAACTATACATACACATTCATCTACTAATTCCAACACTAATAAAAACTGATTAAAAATAAAATAATATGAATCACATATATCAAACAAAGAACTAAGAAGCATGAATCAAACAAGAATTTTTCCTCGATTATTTGCCGTCCAAGACTCACTTGTAGACTGAACTGGATAAGTAAGACCTGCCTAATTTTTTTTGTCCCGATCTAAATTCCTGGCACTTCACTACTCTACATATTTGGGAGCACTCTCCCTGGAGTACCCAATCCACCACCTCAATTGGTACGACTAGTTGAGCTCTAGAATTCATCATTTAATATTGTAACTAATATCTTTATTTCAGTTAAAATCTACATCTCCCCCCCATACATGAGAAGCTATCATGGGTTTCTACATAAACTCAAAATATACCCCAATCTACTGCTTTCTTGTCACTCAACAGGTAGTCGAGGAAACATCTCACAAATATTCCCTATACTTCCTCACTGAAACCAATATAATACTTCACTACCATAAGATGCAAGTTACTTACTCTAATTATAATGTCCACCACCAACCTGGTGTAAAATATCAAAATTGATATTTTACAATTCCTTATTGATTATTGTTTTATGATTCATGATAGATTCTACTATATCAAAAATTTACTAGGCATTTAATCTCACCCATATTTGTTTTCCATTTATAAGAATCTATGATATTTACTTTGAATAATATTCTAGGATTTTTTGGGGGAATAAAATTATTTATAAACAAAATATATTCTAAATTATTTTTTAATAGTAATTTATAAATCAAGTATGTATGTAGTTTATCAAGAATACTAAACTCTTCTTTCTTTCAGGATGTGATTACATATATATAATTCTAATATATAAATGAAAACACTAGATTTGGGCTACTGTGGTTGGGGTTGTTATAATTGGTATCATAAGAAATTTAGTAGAAACAATAAAAACTAGAAAAATGGAAACATATATAAGGTAAAATAACCCAATAATAAACATTTAGGATTAGTAAAAAAGCACGTACAAAAGTTTTTGAATGGTATATATTTTGTGGTTTTCCATGAAATGCATCCCTATATGGATAATATATGTGTATTTGGTTGTAGAAATATATACAAAGGATTAATGAATTTGAAATAGGAATAGTTGGATAGAACCAATCATCATCTGATGCATGAAAACTAGCATATATAATCACTTGTTCTAAAACTCATAGAGGATATTATTATTATATTTAAAATTTCATTTAAAACCATTATAAAATAATTTAAGATACTGAAATCCAAAATGAAACTATGTTATGATTATGAGAATATCAATGAAAACCCCTATATTAGGTTAATTATTTCACTTGTTATGGGATTTTTACATTCTGTTTAATAATTATATATTAAAATATTTTGTATAAAACTATTTTTATATGATTCATAATAGAAGTAATGGGATCCTTATCAATGAACATAATACAATGTAAGAATAATCATTTCATTTATGGTATTAAGACAATATTTTGAAGGGAAATGGGAAATCAGACCTAATCAACATAAAAAACATGGTACCGTGTTCTAAAAATAAATAGAATTAATTGTCTAAGTATAATGATTTTTGAGGGAAGTAGGATAGAAAAGGGAAGAATATGAAAAATATCGACAAACAGAAGAAGGGAAAGTAGTATTTTATGACAATTTATAATTGTAGAAAAAAACATCATATTATGTTATTAAAAGTAATTGAAGTTGGCATACATTTAGAGAGAGTGTTATCCATGATTTTTATTTCATGGCAATGAAATGTTTTAAATATGAGAGGATTCATCATTTAGGAGATGAAAGACTATAAAAATCAATGTCTCAAGTGGAAATCAAATATAACTCATGATTAGCTAATGAATCATGAAAAAACTTATAATATTAACATAGATTGAAATGAATAATTATTTTTCTTATGTTTGGAAAAACTAATTATGTAATATGAGTATTTTATTGATGATATACTAGTTATTTTAATTATTAAATATATAGGGATTGTAATGATGTATATTTTCATTATGTATTTGAAACTTTTTATTGAATAATATCGAAGTCTATGAAAAATGATTCAGTTGTAAATTTGAATTCAAGGAATTAAGAAAATTTAATATGTTACTAATGTAGATATAATGATGTTGGGATAAAATGATTATTGATATAGATAATGTAAATTGGATCATTCTGATTACATTGGATCTGATAAATGATTTATGGAAAATTTGGTTTTTTCTATAATTGAAATAATTTATACCATATTTTAATTTTATGAATTAATCGAATAATCAATATTTTACTTAAGAATTAAGTGAGAATACAAGTTTTTAATGGGGGTATTACAATATCTCTAGTTATTAGTGTCTGTCAAGGTAATATAAGATGAATGTATTGAAATGTATGGTATGTAATGATTAGGGGACGATTCATATTTTTTGGATTAATGATATGTTCATTTTGGAAATCTAGTTTCATTCATTATAGTTAATTCGACCATAATAATTTGGATTGGTAAAATGTTGAACAATTTAAGAAATGGTTTATTTTGAAACTTGAATGAAGTTTTTAGGATTAATGTAATAATTCACCATATGTATTTTTATGCGTTTTGTATAAATGTTTCTAACTATATTGGTTTTATAAAATATTTGTAGATATGAAGAATTATTTTTTACATTTTTTTGACCTTATGATCAAGAAATAGTGAATTTTAATGCATTAGTAATAAAAAATTATTTATATTAATATAATAGTGTAATTAATTAATTAGAAATGTAGTAATAAAACAACTAGAGGATAAAATTATTTTTATGAAATAGAAATATATCAAGAACGAATATTTTGACATTCTATAGACAATAATCAATTCCTCAAATTTAGGAAAAGGATCTTGAACCAAAAATTACTTCCTATTACATTCATGTCAGATGAATCATAGGGTCTTTTAAATCACAACATATTTATGATTTTGAGTCCCTTAACATTTGACTGATATCAAAATTTAATGTAATCAATAACCTATAGAATTCTATACAACTACTTGCCAATTTATTCAATTTAAACATCTACACATTCCTCCAATGTTCTCATGCATATAAAAATTGTTATTTGTTATTACATAGGCCCTTTGTAGTTTTATTTCTCTTTTTAAGAGCATTTTACTTTAAATATTTTATGATGTGCGTTATTTCAATATTGGTATTTCTAAATGAAAAACCCTTGATTCCATGATCAATTTAAAATTTTGAGGACACAATATAATTAATGTGTGGACAATGTAACACCCTAAAATTATAAAATATGAACATAATTTTTCATATAATATGTGATAGGAAAAACTGAGATTAAATAACACACAAAATATATTGTTTAAAATTTAATCTCTTAAATTTCATTTGAAACACACAACCCTGAGTCTCAATGAACAAAAATATTATATAAAATTATATCAAAGACTTTAAATTAGTGGTTATGAATAATAATGAATAAATTATGAGAATTATATAGTTTAAAATTTATAAAATATATAGAATGTATATTGATTGATTAGATAAAAAATAAAAAATATTTAAAATAAAAAATAAATGTTTTATGAAAAACAATATTTTCTCTAATGGAAATTGTAGTCACGATTTACAGAAATGATTTAAAATTAAACTTTAAAACATTAACAAAATTTATGAAAAAATATAAAGCTAATATTTAGTGAGAAAATATAAATCATCCTCTTGTAAAATTTTTATAATTTTTTATACGATACATTTTGTTATAAATAGTAAAAATAATGAGTTTTAATTGAATAACTAATTTTAAATTAAATTATTTATAATGATAGATTATATTTTGAAAATGATTTAAAATAAAAATAGTTCAATATTTTATCAATAAACTAAAATTTTAAATTGTAATCAAATTCATGCGGGGTTTTTATATAAAAACATTGTAAACATTTGAATATTTTCTCTTTGAAAACCTATATTCTAATTTCATCTTTGAGTTTAATTTTAAATTAATTTCTATTTAATCTAAGAATTTAAATTGTAAAAAATATTAAATATTTTTAAAAATAGTAATTTTATATTAATATATTTTCAAAATAAATTTTTAATATCATTTTTATAAATATTGTATATACTATTTATCATTATAATGGTTATAATATGGTATTGTGCAACATATGAATTAGTATTAAAGTTAATTTTACACCCAAAATGATTTTTATTTCATAAATTGGATTTTATATTTAGAAAACATATGTTAAAATAATATAATAAATATCATTGTAATTTATTTTTAAATTATAAATTAACATGATAAATATAAATATACAAGTTGTAGTGGTAGAAAACTAATGGGTAAAATTGAAAAAACGTATAGACTATGAAACAAAATGACAAAATTGAGTTTATTTTTTGGTTTTGGAGGATTTTATTGACCAAACAAATCACCCAATCCATTATTGTTCAATTTTTGAGTCACATGAGTTAAGAGTGACCACCCAATAGTGTTTAAATTTATGTATTTTCAAAAATGGCACCCATATCCAATTATAAAAGGGTACTCACCGCCTCACATATTCACACCCATAAATCCATTATTACTGAAAAATCCATAACTAAATGACATAAAAAATACCTACACTCAAACTTTGAGACTTATATTGTTCTGAAAACTATCATAAGAATCATTTTTTATAACATATGGATGATACTTGATGAAGAGGTTATAATTTTTCACTTGGTTTTGTATATTATTTTTTTCAACCTCCTTAAATTAATGTTAAATAATGCTTATATAATAGACATAGTATTGTACATATATTTAGTTGTTTCTATCATATGGAAACAATTGAAAAAAGACACTTCCTCCAAATGGATTTTAAAATCACCATTTATGTGAATGGTGGACTATCACCTCACAAATCGATATCATTCTGTTTTCCATTACCACCTTCCAGATTTGGATATAATGATAGAAATAAAAAATTTGTATTTTTTTACAACATAATTATACATATATGGTCTGTATATCATTCATTTATTTTTTACCTTCCATTCTATAGGATACTTGATAACAGCACTTGTGTGTATGGTGGTCAATATCCTCATGATCCAATGTGATTCATCATTCACTAACTCTTCCCATGGTTGCTTGTAAAATAGTATTTAATTATGAATTTCTATATAAAGAAATAATTATGATATTAATGACAGATTTTTCAGTATAAAAATATGATCAAATAATTTTATTTATTATATTTTTACATAATTAAATACGATTAAAATGGTATTGTACATGTGGACTACCTCCTTAATGAAGCGTGGTGACTATCTCTTCATCCCCACACCACATGGATGATATATTAATATAAAAATAAGTATATAATAATGTATATATGATATTATGATAATTTTTTAATTATAATATATTACATACCATTTTTCATTAATAATTTGTTGAAAATAAAAATATTTCTCATGCGTAGGTAAGACCCATTTTATCTAAGATCTTAAAATACATCATTTTTTTATAAACACCATTAATCATTGGTTTTTAAGAAAAAATGAAGTAAAAATATGATAATTATTTCATTATAAATATATTATTGATTATTAAACTATGAAATATGTATAGTAACTCAATATTTTATAAAAAAAATTTATAAAAAAATTGAAAATAAAACCCAAAAAAATTAAAATAATGAGAAATTATTAATTAATAAATTATAAGATGATATAAAAGGATAAAATATGATATTAAATTTTTTAATATTTTCTGGTGTATGTTTATATGATATTTGAAACCATAATATATATGGTTTAATAATTTTCGTTAAAAGGAAGCGTTAGGTACTTCATATCTATACATAATTTATTGTCATTTGGTTAAACATGTACATAATTGATAATGACATTATATGATAACTTGTATAGTGAATTTTGATTTAAATATGGTGTATTGTCATTTTTTTTTGTATTTATAGTTGAATATAATCAGTTGATTGACTAATTCTCACTTTATCATTATGATCATTGTAAATATTTTTCTCATAGTCCCATTCTAATAAAGATTTTTATTCTTGAATTTCAGTTGAAGGAAATTATTTTAGAATTTCTACCTAAAAATTTTATTTTTATTATACCCTAGTTATTTATGATATTTTCAAGTAATAAGATCATTCTACCTCTTTGGTAATTTAATTAATTGTGAATGTATGTTTAATAAAATCTGGTTTTCCTTCTCTCATATATCATAACCCTATTTTAATTCAATATTATGTTTTCTGAAAATGATATCAATTTTTTAAACATTAAAAATAAATTAATGATTTATTTTTTTAAACATTTTTCAAAATTAATTTTAATCTTATGTTTTTTATAAAAAAAATGGAATTTGTATTTTACTAAAAATGTGAAAGGAATATATATGTAATTTTTAAAACAAGGAATATTCATAATGTTTTCATAGTGTAAATGGAATGAATTTTTATAACTTTTATTGAATCTATATAGATAATCCACTCCATGAAAATAATTATCTAGAATATTCCCATCCATGTTTAGAATGATATTTTTAAATAAAATATTCATTTTTATGATATATCATAATTTCATAATTTTTAAAACATATTTTCAATGAATAATATTTTCAAATTGTTTTATATTTTTAAAAATATATTTTTAGAATTAAAAGCATATTTTCCTTAAAAATGTTTTTAAGGAGTATTTTTTGTAATATTTTTACCATTTATAAAAACCATTTATTATTATATAAATTGGTATATATTTAATTTATATAATTCATATTCTTCCCTTTGATGGTTTATCATAATTCTAATAATAAAAATTATTAAAATTTACATAAATAAATCATTATTGTAGTCATTATCATTCCGTTGAATTATTAACCTTCTTAGGGACATTGAATTTCAACTAAATGTTAATATTATTTATTATTGGTATGTTTATTTCACATACCATATATCTTTTCTAGATATGATATTTTACATTGAGATTTATTTTATTTACTTGGGAAATATTTTTAAATATATATCCCTTACTCTATACTGATGTTTTTCTATGGACTATTAATTAATAAATTAAATAAATTATTCAATATATGGTGATTAATTGGATATAAAATGATCAGAGGGAGTCAAATTTTATATAATCTCTCAATTAATAAATATGTCTTATAATAGAAATTAGTTTTCCAACCCGTATTATTTTTTACCCAATAGTTTATAATAGTCTTGTTAATTGTATTGACAGTAGATATATAGTTGTTCAAACATGATTAGTTTGTTTCATGTAGCTGCAAACCATCTTATGAATGTTCTTTATGGAACATGTATCATTTTCTTGTGAAATTATATTAAAAAATTAAACATTATTATTTTTAAGAAATCATTTAATATTATCTATTATATTTTTCATAATGATATTTTGTCTAGTTTAATTTAATTACAAATTTATTGATTCAAGGGACTATGTTTTTAGTTATTTTCAATTCTATATTGATTTTTTGTATTTATTATTGAATTCATGTTTTTTAAATTGTATTTTATTCATTTATTTACCTTTCTATATTGACTATTCATTACCGACTCATGAAAGATTACATTTTAAACTACAGTTTCTATAAATTTTAGATCAACCTTATTTTGATTTTTATCTAGAATAATTCATGTATACTATGTATGATATGGAAATATATTCTAGAGATAATATTTTTATTTATAAAAAAAATATGTTTTATTTTTTTATTTAAATGTAATGAATAAATCGAGTTTGTATCTATTTTACCAAGACTTTTAAATATTAAGTCCTTTAGGATGTAATTTCAAGAATATAATGCTAATGTAAAAATGAATACAACAGCTCCATGATTAATAGTTTATGGTCACTATATATGGTATGAGTGAACGATTATTAGAAACTATATACACTTGATTTAAGAAACAATAGATTAGGGAACACAAACAACTGATAAACATTGAGTAACAAAAAATCATACTGATATTTTTATAATTTTGAAATTATATAGTTTTTATGAATTAAAACTCTATATGTATAATATAATTGGATGTGGATTTGTCACAAATGTACCTAGGGGTGATTACTCTTCAAAGTTATTATTAGGGTATAACAAATTTCCACTTGATGCATGAAAAGGGTATTTTCTTCACATATGGCTTCACACCCATGGAGAATATCCTTTGGTTAAATCATGTTCTCTTTATAAACCATTATAAAGGATTTGAAACCTAATATATCCCAAAATAAACCAAATTTATGATTATCAGATTAGATGTACATAATTAATTTTCAACTTTTGTTAAGTAATAACTTGATTGTGGAATATAAATTCAATTACACAATGATATGTTCAAATATAGTGTATTATATAACATATAAATAGTACCTAACAATAAGAATGGGAACCATATTAATGAACACAATCCAAATTATATGAATGATCCTTTTTAATGGATTAAAGAAATATTTTGGAGGATCAAGGATATACTCATTAAATAGGGTTATATTATTATATTATAACAAGATAGAGAAGTAATTATCTAGTTATTATATATTTTTATGGAATCAGGAGAGGGAGAATATGGATATGAAATAGATAAATAAATAGAAAAAGTGATAAACTAATTTCCCAACATGTTATAATTTTAGAAAGAAAACCTTTATTGCTTTCATGAACGGAATATGTATTTTTTATGAGTGTAGAGAGATAAGATATCATTCTTTTGATTACAAGGGTATGAAATAGATTCCAATGTGAAATGATTAAACTATTAGGATACGAGACTCTATGAAATTCAATGTCTCATGTATTAATGGAATATACCTATAGAGAAGAAAATGGGTCAATGTCCAACTAAATCTATTACCATAGACAAAGAGGAATTATTAATTTTCTCAAATTCGGATTCAATAATTATGTCATTATTTTATTTTATCAATGACATAATAGTTATTAGAATTATAAAATATAAACGGATTGAACAATAGTAATATTAAATTATGGATTTGAACGTTTGTGTCCAATGAAACCGATAAAAAAAGAATGATTCGGTGGAAATGTCATCTTCTTAGAATAAACATGATTGTGAAGGCCTAATATAGGCTTGATGATGAAATGATCATACTGAGATAATGCGATTACTGATATGGAGAAATTGAATTGGTTTGTAATGACTCTACAGGTAGCCATTAATGATTCTTTTGAAAAATTTGTTTATGATATTATTGATGGGATAAAAAACATCTTTTGGATTTAAGAAATATATACCCAAGAAATATGTTTTACTTAAATAATAATGAATAATGAATGTTTTCATGGAATTATTGTGTTAATTCAATTTATTACATTATTTCAATAGAATAAAAGATGAGGTTAATCAAATGTTTTGTATGTAATGAAATAGAGGTACCTCATGTTATTTTGATTAATGATAAGATCATTTTAGAAATTTAGTTACCTACTTGTTAAAGACCATGATTATAATTTTTTTTCATGATTCATAAGTTTAACTAGTTTTGAAATGGTTTATGTTGAACTTTGGTTGAGGTTTTAGAGATTAATATATTACTTTAATATTTTGAGATTTATGAACATTGAAAAAACTTGTGCAAAACATAACGATTTTGGAAAATAGTTTGATATTGAATGAATGAACTCTCTTATTTTACAGATCTTTTGATCCATCAAAAGTGAATATCAGTACTTAAGGAATAAGAATTCATTTATTGATACTCAGTTCATTGACTAAGTGATGAATTAGAAATTTATTAAAGCATAACAAATGGTGAAACACTTTTTATGAGAAAAAACATATCAAGTATGTTTATTTCCATATATTCATAAATAGTAAATCAATTATTCAAATATAGGATAAATTATTTAATACATTACTTTTATCATATTTCATCAAATCTTATGAATGTTATTTTCTTTTAAATCATAATTTTTTTTTGTTTAGAGGCCCTTATCTTTCTAATGATCACTCACTTATTGTGATTATTGACCACTATAATTCTATATAATTAGTTATTCTATTATTTCACTTCAACATATTAAATATCCAGAAATCTTCACATACATAGAAACCAATTTATGTGTTCTTCTATATAACCTTTTATAACATCCCGAATCGGAACACCCAAAAATTGGGTCCCAGACCGGTCTCCACATGAACTCAAGCGCATATCCTTGTATACGGGAGGTATCTAAATAGCAGTTATTGTATAAGGATAGTTAATGGGGATTCTATAGCCTCGAATTTATTTCAAAAAAGAGGGTAATATCAGAAAATTGCAGAAATATTTTGAATAACGATAAAGCAGCTAAAGGAATAATCTAATAAATCTTGTATTAATTTTTTTCCAACTGCAATGTTATACAATGAATGCATTTTATGATTGTACAACTGAAAAAGTGATAAAAATAAATTATTCTTTACATATCAATAATGAAATAAATAATTTATCACTAATGTCCCGAGGGATATCTCCATGAGCATCCCAAGCTTCTACCTGGTCATCCAATGCTATCTCCAATGTATAATCAAACAACACAATCCTTTAACCAAATATAATCTACTCAGGTCACCTAGTGAAATGGCAGCCCAAGTATGGTGTGAGTTATAAATAATAGTAGGCTGGGACCACTATTGTCTACCCCAAATCAAGAAAATAAATAAATAATTTAAAAAGTGTGAAGGAATTCATAAATAAATTAACGAGTATAATGTATCTATATACCCAAGTACAATCTATATCCCTCAGCTAGTGTCTGATCCTACATTATACAATTTTCATGCATACACAAAATACATCACATATTCATTTCAATTATCAATTATTCAAGCCTCAATAGATTATATAATCCTCTTTAATTGATAGTATTTATTTAACTGCCAAAATTACTAGGTTCCTTTAGACACCCATATCTCTAATCCTTCCTCACCCGTGCTGGGGTTTGAAATAATTTCAATTTTTCTGTCACAAATTTTTAAATCAGCCCACCTTTCATTAACCATATAATTCGGTTCTTGTATGGCCAATTGGACTCATAGAAAAATTTAATGAATGGGTGCAGAAGATCATATATAGCACCCTCATGGGTATTTGAAGAATCAGTCCATGTCTCAATGCCAATGGGTATTTGGAGCATCTGTCCCAATCCCATAAAAGAATATTTTCATGCAAGCTAAGTATATAATTCCTTATCTATAACCCTGTGATTATTTGGAGCATCAATTCCTATCTCACAACCCTTTTATCAATAATACACACACACACACACACACACACACATATATATATATATATATCTCATGTGTAGAACATATTTTCTAGCACCCAATATCACTAGTGAATAACATCATGTCTAACACCAAAAATCCCATTAATTAATTAATTCATAAATTGTTAAATCAAGTCCATTAACTAGTTCAATAACTAACTGATAACAACAATCTCCGGCTATTTTAATCCCCAATCAATTAAATATTTAAAATATCAACATTCAATAATTAATAATCCTATTAATTAATTCTATTTTATAGAATTACAACTAGATAATTAACTCGACATTTATTTTTCCCATCTTCTCATTGATTTTCATTGGTAATTAATTTACAAATTAATTATCCGTATCTTTCATTAAAAATTTACAAATTGACCAAACATAATTATTTATCTAATTAATTCTTGATTAATCAAAATCATTTTATTAATTCATAAATTTTATTAATGCATGCCAATTATACAATTCAATAATTAATAAATTTAATCAAATTGTAATTACCAATTCACCAGTTAATTAACCATTCTCAAAATTAATGTGTAATTTTTAATCTTAAAATTAAAATTCATCTTTTGATAATTATCATGTCACGAAATTATCCAATATTCAAAATTTACAATATCCAATCAAAGCCACTATTTCCAAGTTCATATCATAATAATTAATCCATCCCTTAATTATCCACACTGGTTAATTAATTAAAAATAAATCTAATCACATTAAATTCATTAATGATATATAATGTGTTTACCCTATCATTATTCATAACTTGGGTGGAGGGGTTTCTTTATAATAATATGACAATGTAATTTAGTGAAATATTTAATGCCAATAAAATTTCAATCAAACTTTGAATTAAATTTTTGCAAAAGTTGTAAATAAATAACTGTTATATTTTATTTATTTGAGGAATGGTTGAGAAACCTACCATAAAAATTGGATGATCAAATTATTTCTAACTCAAACACCAACCCACTCGTGCACACCCACTTCCAAAATAATGCCATCACATGTATATAATTGATCACATCAACCTAAAATGAATTTGGCACCCAATATTAGAGTTGTGGGGCCAATGAACACCCAAAAATTTACAAGAAACTCATGTAATCAAAGATTACACAAAATAAGTGGTACAAAACCCATTAACAAGAATATAAAACTTACCTGAACATGATAATAGTGAACCAACCCAAGTTGATCCTCTTTGTCATCAACGGTGATCGTCAGAACATGGACCAATGGGTCCAAAGACTACTTATGCACCATCCTAGAAATGGGGGAGCAAAGAAGACGGGCCAAACTAGGAATTATGGTTTCATCCTAATGAAACTCGAGCAAAGGGGAGTCAATACAGCTTATGCAAAGAAAAAATCAAGGGGAGAATCACTTAACTCAAAGAGACAGACAACTCCAGTGATGGAACTACCGCGTTCCTCTGCACGGAGAGGGTGATGGGAGGAGTTGGTGGTGAGCCACCCATGGGAGGATAAGTGGGGGTGTGCCTAGCCTTCTGGGCGCCTCCCCTATCATTCTCCCATAAATATATTATAATTTAATTTAAAAAATAAAATTAATAAGATAATTATTATAATTATTTTTAGAATAATAGTCCCCACTACATTATTATCTTTATTAGTTCATTTATACACCACTTAGATAAACCCCAACTCCCAGTAAAATGTCATTTAATTAAATTCACATCCAAAAAATTTATTAAATATAATCTCTTTATTACCTCATTGAACATAATTAACTTCATTAAATTTAATTAATAAAACTCCAAATCGTAGTTATTGAATTAAATTATCCCAACATAATTTAATTAAATAAATTCTCTATTTCATATCATTTTATTAAATTCTTATTGACCATTAATTTAATTATGAAAAGTTATCTATCTAAAACAATTTAATTATATTTCTCATCCACAAGTTAATTAAATAAAAATGTCCTAATACTAAAAATTATTATCATTTAATAAAATGATTCTTTGATAAATCCCAAAAATCAAAAAATGTATTATTATTGTTATTGTTAATCTTCATAAAACAACCAGAGTAATAATATTAATCTCATAATTATTATTACAATAGGAACGGTTCAGTATTGAAAACATAATTCCTAATTTAAGAACATTCATTGAGAAACCCAATTTCCATATTTAATATTTTCATCAAAAAAATCCTTTATTTTTCAAACAAATACTCCCCAGTTATCTCAATTTAGTTAATTTTTATAAAAAACGGAATTGGGGAAGCCCCAACAATTCATTTAAAAATTGTTTTAATTAAATTCCATTTTAATTATTTTAATTAAATTAAAAACCCCATTATTTAATTAAAAGGCAAAAAATAAATTTAATAAAATAATTCTCAAACCAGTATTATTTAAATAAAATATATCTTCACATTAAATAAATAATTTATCCATTTCAATATTTTTTTATTTAATTTTTTCCACAACATTTAATTAAATAATCACTCAAATCATGTTATCCCTTAAAAAATAATAATCAATAATTAATTCTCCTAATTAATTATCCTTTAATATAGTCAAAATATAACTATTACCCATTATTGAAGTCTAATTTTCAACATAAATTAATTATATTCATTTTAACCTTTAATTTAATTTATTAATCATAATATTAATAATAATAACATCCAAATTATTATTTTTATTAACATTTCCTTTTATTAAAAAATCTTTGAGATGCCCTAAGGCACCCCAATTAAATTCAATTATGTTTTAGACCACATTAATCATGAAATTAAAATACTTTAACATAAATTCTAAACCACATTAATAACTAAAATAAAATAATTTAACATACAAAAAAAAATTTGAAGCAAAAATAATAATAATGACATTATTGTTATTAACACATTATTTTATTTATACAAAAATCTTCCATTTAATATTATTTAATTAAAATAAATAAACTATTAAACTGATTATGTCACTTGGGTTGGACCAGAACCATGCACAACCCTTGTAGATTCATTAAAGTAAAGTTTCTTAGATCTTGTGCTCCTGAGACTCATTGAGTCATTCGTAAATAATATCAGGTAGTTTCCAAAGTCCAAAAATTACACTTTTACGTATTCCAATACTCATGATTATGTTTTGGAGCTCGGTTTAAAAACTGACCCATCGATAAATCGAAAAATCTGGAAAACCATCGTAATTTAATCCCAGTTAAAAAACACGAGACATTAAAATCTACAAACCTTAAAAAACTCTCGTCCCTGAGAATTCATCGGGAACTAATACAACATCTTTTGACTCACCAAGGTAGAGAAGTTTCAATTGATTAAAGACATTATGTTTCCAAACGACAAACACACTACTAACAAAAACAGAAGTCCAACCCTTAATTCATTAAATCCGTAGCCAAATATCACCAAATAGAACTTATATTTGAGTCTAAAACATGGGCCTCATTAATGAAAATGATCAAATTTTTATCATCCAATAGAAACTAGTTTCACATTCTTTCAAAAAATGATATTGTGGTCAAAAAACCCACTATCACCCTTAAACTGGAAACGTGCCTTTTGAAATTATTACATCACCAACCGAATGTACACCTAAGTCCTTAGACAACCTATGGTGACATTCCCTAGTCAATCCATACAAATTATATTTAAAAAAACATTCCCAACATGGATTAAAGGATATCCCAATGAAACCATGCATCAAACATACAAACTAGATTATAACCACTCATCAGGTCCAACAACATTTAAAACATTATCACGTCGTAAGACAGAAACAATCTTAGTGTCTCCTATGATGAGGTCATGATATGTGATATGATAATATAATTTAGAAGAGTCCACAAAGAGAAAACTAAGGTCACTAAAAATATCCATCTAACTACTATCAGACAAATCCCTTCAAAAAGATCCACATCACCTGATGACAGATTTACCGAAATTGATGCAAAACTACCCACCATAAGATTGTCCATTTCATAGAAATAAATGATCACCCACTCACCAAAATTCTATTTCAGAAAACCATAACTCATGTGTGATATCTTCTTATAACTACGATCACCATTTCAAAACATTGTTAAAAAATGCTATAAATTAAACCTTTCGGCGGGTAAAAACACACGAGTCCCAAAAAGTCATCCCAAATAGTGGGACGAACATCCCTTATCAGCCAAAACATTCAAAGGATACTACCTACCACATGTTATCCCCTTACAAAACATAAACATTGACCCTCTCTCTTAGTCCCACAAAACAAAAATCACAATTTTTAAAATCCCATTTTTCATTTTAGCCATTTTAATTAATTCATTTCAACCTTTCAACATAGGAATGAATTTAAATAAGTAGACAAGTACTTTTTTAATAAAAATTCAGATCGTTTTTCAATCAATACCCTATAGGAAAAACACAAATTCTATAACAAACATCCTCTTTTAACTTTTCAAATTTAGGGTTATCCAAATATAAATAAGAAATTTAGAATCTAAATTCCTTTTAATGAAAAGGCGGCCACCAAAGATCACATTTATTCAATCCATGTTCTTCTAAAAACTACCCCACAATAGTTAATTATAATCAAAACTTAGCAGTATTACATTCAAAACCTTTTTCACACATTATATGGTTATATGGTTTAGTACCTTGGATATTAAAGTACTATTTGATAAGGCACCCATACACCTTACCACTAAAATTTGGATCCCATTTAAGTTATCAATTTTTAATTAAACATTTAATATTTAACATCTCTTTTTAATTGTTTGAATACACAGTTAACCATTTTTCACTTTTATAAGGCACTCATACACCATACCACTGAAAATTGGTTCATTCATAATTACTACCAAATATATTTATCCAAAGAAACCAATCATTTATCATCATG
Source organism: Viscum album (assembly GCA_963277665.1). Lineage (NCBI taxonomy): Eukaryota > Viridiplantae > Streptophyta > Magnoliopsida > Santalales > Viscaceae > Viscum > Viscum album. The sequence continues at coordinate 1,459,836,726 of OY728135.1, read as the reverse complement.
CTAACAGTTCAATAAAAGTATCTGACACAGATCAAGATGCATAACTAACTAAAACATGATATAACACAGATGAATGGTACAAAAGCATCACATATTATAATCAAAGCATAATATTTATATCAGATAAACATGCTATCTAAAAACACAATCTATATAAGTACACATCATGGCATATATTAAAGACACATAATACATATTAGAAGGAATCCTACAAATGAAACTACATGACAGGGCATATATGATTTCAATGTTAATCTATAAGTGCCTAATATGATTAATGTAATGTATCTTCCCTTCGATATCTGGAAGAGGTAAAATTTTCACAATTTTCATAATTAATAAACTGGGAAAAACCTCTAGTCACTCAAGGAGAAATCAAATCAACTGTAATATCAAAATGTATGATCATCAATTCCCAACTCTAGCTACTTGGTCATTTCCCAAACATGGGGTGATCAGTCCCAACCATTGATATTAACCCAATTGCCAAAACTTTCCTAGTATATTATCTACCAACCCAAAACCAAAATACAAAAGAAAAATAACCCTCTGAGATGATTTGTAATATCCAGAACTATCCAACCTCTGAACCGGTAGATGGATGTAACGTCCTTGTCAGGAAGCCACCCAGAGGTGCCCCGTAACTGGTTGGTCACTTGGCCTCAAGCGTATTTCCCCAAATTCCAGGGGTTGTCGACTAGTAGTGAGGGTCTTCAGCATCATGGTGGGAAAACTATTCCCTCATTGGCAGAGTACACAGCAGATGTAAACAAACATGCAATAGTGGAAGCAGTAAATATCCAACAACAAAACACAAGTAAACAGTGGATGACCAATCAATAAACCACTAGAGCACATATGTATATATGAAATGATGCGTGATACATATCTAGGAAAACAACCAAACATGTCACAATGATGGAAATACAACTGTACCAAAATAAGTACAAAAGGAATGGTAAATAGATCCTTTGCATCGCAAGCCTAAGCTTGATCCCATGCTCTCCTGCTCCAAAGCAATCAAGTACCAGAAGTCGAAGGGCACTTTACCTTGTCTATACCTACAACAACATAGTTAGTTTGTGTCCAAAAGAATGACCCAAATAGGGTGTGAGACTAAATCCCAGTAAGAAACCACCCAAAGATCTCTGCCTAATAGTCAGTGAGCACATGGCATGTAATAGTACAGTAAGCAGGAAAAAGTAACAGTAAACAACAGGAAGTAATCACCAATAAGTAACAGGATGATATACAACAGTAATCAATCCAAAGAACAAGAAACATCCACAAAGAAAATAGCTAACCACAACAGGAACCCCTCTGGGAAGTACTCACAGCCAACCCCTCTGGTCTTATCCAGGAAGTACCCACAACGCTCTAGGAAGTGCACTCAGCCTAACCCCTCTAGTATGGTCATATGAAATTATAAGAACCTCTAGGGAATCTCGCTCGGTCAATTCCCATTATTGTATAGGGTAGTAAGGGACTCTTTGAGGAAGATCATGCGGTCAAACCCTCTTATAGCCCCTAGGTCTAGAAACTATCTGAGGAAGTTCACTCGGTCAATTCCTCATACAGTCTCAGGTCTACCACACACTCTCTACGGAATCTCACTCAGTCAATTCATTCTCTAGCTGGGAAAGGTTTTAAGGAAAAATTCAAACAAGTAAAGACTCTCTATGAAAGCTCACCCAGCCTACCCTCCTGTAGTCTATAATAAGCAAGACTATCTAGGACGATCTCCTGGTCTATCCCCTATAGTCTAAAATAATCAAGACTCTCTGAGGAAGCTCAGTCAGTCTACCCTCCTGTAGTTCATAATATTCAAGACTCTCTGGGAAGCTCACTCGGTCTATCTCTTATAGTCTATAGCACCAGGTTCTCATAGTTCTGTACTAGTCAATTCATAATAATTCTATAAGTCCAAAGTACACCGAAAGAGATACATGGAAAACCATTCTACAAAACAACAAGCATGTAATGAATATCGTTCTGTCCTAAAGTCGCAAGGCATTGAAACAGGTATAACAACCAAAGGCTAACAAAAACCAAAGGTCATAAAAAAACACGGCATGAGAAAAAAATCCAAGCACAACAATTATCCTCATTCAAGATCAAATTACCTCTACATAAGCATACAATCAAGGAATGAAAACAATAGGGGAAAATTAGTAAACATGAAATACCCCATTCATAGGTATTGTTGGGAATTTTAACATAATACTCAAGGAATTCGAATGTTATGCCACAAACCACTTACCATGGAGCTAAGAGATCAATATAATTTGACCATGAGGCTTGATTATCCTTAGAACGATGTAGATCTACAAAAACACCCAAAACGTTCAACCCCCGATATATTGAGAAAGATGGAAGATCAATGAGTGAAACTCAAGAAGAAGGAAGAGATCACCATTGCGGTTCCAAGGCAATTGATGGAGGTTGATTCAGAAAAAAGATGGAGGCTCGAGGGCTTGGAAGACGTTTGTGGCCGTACGAGGTGCTCCCAGTCGAAGAACCTAAAGAAGAAGGTGTTTTCATCAGTTAGGCGCGACCCATGTCCTTTTAATGAAAAAAGAAACTACACGGTGTGTACTTATGGGGTACAACGGGTATACATAGCTTTTCTGTACTCCGCATTAAGTGGCCTCCGCATCGCACTTACACACCGTGTGTGTGGCCCGGACACGACCAGCATAAGTCCAAGCACGACATCAAAGTACACGACATGTAGTTATAATGTATACAGTGAGTACTTTGAAATTTTTTATATTTTACTCTTTTTCTCAAAAATGATCAGAAAAGGAAAAACATACCTAAAATGAAGATCTGTGTTCTTACAAACTGCCCACCATAATGAAATTCATCCTTGAAATTTATTAGTGTGGCGTAGAAGAAGAAACCCCGAACAACTCTGACCACTATTATCATACATCAGCCTCCCTCTCCCAGGTCTCCTACTGTAATCGCTCGTGCTACCATATCACCCATACCAGTGGAACAAACCGACCACGGAGAAGCATCGTTCTACGATCGACAATCCAGATAGGATGCTCTTCAAACGATGCATCTGCTTCCAGCTCAACCTTCTCAGGTTGAAAGACATGAGATAGGTCTGAAAAGCTACATCTGAGCTATGAAACGTGGAAGACGCCGTGCATATCCTGATACCTATGAGGTAATTGAAACCAATAGGCAATCAGCCCAACTATCTTCAACACCTCAAACGGAACGACATCCCACAATGAAAGCTTATACTATCTCTGAATCCTCTTGTTCCCCAACCTCAGTGCGAAATGAAAAAAAAACCTGATCCCCGACCTCGAACTCCAGAGGTCATCACCGCTAATCAGCATAAGTCTTCTATTGATACTGTGATGTATCCATCCTCTTCTGAATAAAATATATCTTCTTTGAGGTCTCCGGAACTAGATGAGGTCCCAACGAAGATGCCTCTCTTGCCTCCAGCCAACAAAAAGGTGATCGACATGGACTACCGTACAATGCCTCATAAGGTGCAATCTAAATAGTCACCAGAAAACTGTTCTTATAGACAAACACCACTAGAGAACTATGCTTCTCTTACGAACCTCCAAAGTCTAGAATTCAAGCTCTAAGCATTTCCTCAAGCACTTGGATCATACACTCGGACTAGCCATCAGTCTGGGGATTTTATGTTGTACTCAAAAGTACATGTGTACACAAAGCCTTCTGAAGCCCCTGCTAGAACTGAGAAGTTAAACGAGCATCCCTATCTGAAATAATGGAGTGTGGAACTCCATGCAGACATACAATATCTCAGATGTAAAACCATCACAGTTCATCAACACTGAAGGTCTCCTTGATAGGCAAGAATTGAGTAACCTTTGTAAGCCTGTCAATGATGACACAAAAAACATCACTCCCTCGAGGTGACCTCAGCAACCCAGTCACGAAGTCCATCGCGACATCGTTCAATTTCCACACATGAATGGGTAGCTGATGTAGAATCCCTACTGATCGCACATGTTCTATTTTAACATCATAATAAGTAGAAAATATAATAACAAAACCAGAAAAATCTCTCTTCATACCTGGCCACCAATACTGGCGATGAAGATCCTGATACATCTTGGTGACACCATCATGAACTCCAGAAATAATGGAATGAAAATCCCACTTCAGATCCTCGTGTATGTCTGCTGGGACCCATACACATCCCTAGAAACACAAGATCTCATCCTCTCCACGGTCCATCCAGGAGGAGGGTCCTCTCCTAAAACAATATCATGTAGGACTACGCCTTCTGAATCTGATAGCTGCCTCATCCATACCTTATCAAGAAGTGTAGAGGTCACAACTACAGAAGATTGAAGAGTCTGCCCCTGTCAGTCATTCACCACCAAATGCATATCCAAGAACAGAGCCATAAGAGGCCACTCACTGTTGGCCTCCTAAACTGCCTGTATCTTTGTTCTCCTGTTCAGCGCATCAGTAATTGCATTTCCCTTCCCAGGCGTGTAGGCAATCTGAAAGTCGAAGGACTGAAGATAGTCGACCCACCTACGTTGTCTCAGATTCAGGTGCCTCTGAGTGAAGATGTATATGAGACTCTTGTGTTCGGTGAAAACCAAAAATTTCTATCCAAGAAGATAGTGTCTCCAACAACGTAAGGCATGAACAACAACTACTAACTCAAGATCATGCATTGGGTAGTTCCTCTCATGTGGTCTCAACTGTAGAGACCCGTACGCAACAACTCCATCTCCCTGTATAAGAATAGCTCCATGTCTGATTCCTGAAGCATCGCAGTAAATAGCATAATTCATGCCAGGGTCTGGCAAGACTAGTATCAGTGCTGACACCAACCTCCCTTCCAACTACTAAAAGACTGACTCACAAGAATTTGACCATAATACCTTCACTCTTTTCTTGTTAAGAATAGTTAACGGTTTTCCTAGGCGTGAGAAGTCCTGAATAAAGCACATGCATTATCCAGCCATCCCTAGAAAACTCCGCACGTTAAATACATTCTTCAACTGCTCCCAGGAAACTACAACTCTCACTTTATCTAGGTCCACTGATATTCCTACATCCGAGATGATGTGAACCAAGAAGTGAATCTGATCCAGCCATAATTAGAACTTCAAGAGTTTAGCATAAAGATAATGCTCTATCAGTATACTCATAACGATCTAAAGATGGGTATCATGGTTGTGTCAAGTTTGAGTGTATACCAAGATATCATCCACAAATACCACCACGAAAGAGTCCAAGTATGGATGTAACACTCAGTTCATCAGCGCCATGAAAACTACTAGCCAGTTCGTGAGACCGAATGGCATAATTGTATAATCATAGATACCACACCTGCTCTTGAAGATTGTCGGAGGTATATCTGATGGGATAATGTGCAACTGATGATAGTCAGATCTCAATTCAATCTTCAATAACATGTGGGCTCCTCAAAGCTGATCAAATAGGTCATCGATCTTGGGAAAGGGATATCAGTTCGTGAGCGTCAACTACTTCAGATTTTGAAAGTCCTCACAAAGTCGAAGGGTACCATCTACCTTCTTCTCAAAAAGGACAGGCGAACCCCAAGGAGAAGTACTGGGTTGGATGAATCCCTTTTCATGCAACTCCTCCAACTGTTTCTTGAGCTCCTGCAACTTAGATGTATCCATCCTATAAAGATGAATCGACACTGGTGCCACTCCTAGCATGAGTTCAATAGAAAACTCTACCTCACGCTCCGGAGGAAAACCTGAAAAGTCCTCTGGAAAGACATCTGTGAAACAATCCACCACTAGAGGGAAGTCTAACTGTGAATTCCCATGATCATCTAGATAAAGACTGGAAATCTTGGCTGCAACTCCTCCTAGCCCATGATGATTTGGTCTAGCTCTACCCGCCTGGACATCCCACTTCCCATTATGAAGAAAAGATATTCCCTATGATGATAAAAAACACACCCTCTAGCGATAGCTATCGATGAATGCCTGGAATGGAACTAACAAGACCATACCGATAATGAAATCCTAGCCTGTCATCACTAGGACATAGAGGTACTATTAGAAGTGACACCCTGCATCCTCAAGAGGGAATTCTTTACACTAACACAATCCAGACGTCCTCGTTCCCAATGGTGTATCAAGAGTCAACATGTCGGTAGATGAAAAGATACAGAGCCTAAGGCTCTCCAAAATAGAAACAAAGATAAATCTAAGCAAAGAACTAGTAACCAAAAGGGCTGAAGATAAAACAGAGGCTACTAAGATCGTACATCAAACTGTAGAAGGTCCAGGATCCTGCTCTTAAGGGGTCTTCTCCACAGCGAATGTATGGCATGTACCGCAGCCCGATTCCCATGGCTGACCACTCTAAGCTGATCCACTCTATTGTCACTGGTAACTTGGTGACTAACCACCACGGTCGCGACCTCCACCTCAGCCCAAACGGCCAGAAGAACTCCAGTTCCCAGACTACTGAGAAAATGGACTTACATCCCCTAAATATTGGGTAATAGAATAAACCCTTCCACAAGCTGTAGATGAGAAAATCTGACAGAACCGTTGAAGATTGCCCATCTTGCCGCAAGATGGACACTCCATCGGGTCTCTCTGACACTGAGGCCTCGTATGCCCACTCCTACCCCACTGGTAGCATATAAACTGGTTACCAGAAGATGCACTTCGCTGACTCTGATCTCCTCGAGACATCTCCTTGCGGCGCTTCCTCCTATAAGAAGGAGGAACACCAGTTCTGGAGGTCGAACTACCATGGATCACTACTCCAGAATCTCTCAGATTGCGTTTAGTGATCAGCTCATGGTTGACAATTGAGGATATCAAAGAGAACCTGAAGATTTTCACCTGTGAATAGATCTCCTTCCTGAGACTGTCCTCAAACTTCTTATCAAGCAACACTTCATCACCTGCTAGAATCGGCATGAAGCACTGTAGCTCGGTAAAACGAGACGAGTACTCCATAACAGAAAGAGTACACTGCTCGAGTCTCATAATCTCTTGGGCTCGGTCAACCGTCATGGTCTATGAATAGATGTAATCGTATAAGATGCGCTGAAACTCATCCCATGTCATCCACTACCGGTGACCTAACCGTGAGATCACCTACCACCACCTCTTGGCAGTGTCTCAGAGCATATAAGTAGAATGAATTACCCTTTTCTCTGGAGGTATCTCTAGATTCTCTAATATCGTTAGCGTGACCTCTAGCCACGACTCTACTACCTAGGGTCCTCCATCCCCGGAGAAAGTAGGAGGATGTTACTGTTGGAAAACCCGCATTAACGCAGCCATTGATAGGGCTGGATATAAAGACCCGCACTTAATACATACATAATCTTGAATTTATTCAATAAAACACTTCCTTTTACATGGTGGATCTTCTAAAGTTTAGAGATTTAGAGAATTCTGACATAATACATTCATAACATTACACATTGTTACATAGTGGATACCATAAAATCAGTTTCCATTTTTCTCAAAATATAAAACATTAAAAATTAAAACAAGACTCCTTGACAATTATTAAACATTTAACATGTCTTCCTTCCTTGTATTACTCATCCATTAATCTGTGAAAAATTAATTCAAGACTTGGGATGAGCACAAAATCTCAGTAAGGTATGAAAAATAAGGAAAAATCACATTAGTCCATGAATACTCATAACGTTTGAAAACATTTTCAAAATACATGATTTGCACCCATAAATACTTACATCGTGTAACATGATATTTACACAAGATCCACACAAACATAAATATAATCATAGAGGTATCTTGGGGCATTACTTACAAAATCTTGTGGCCATCTTGGCTACCTTAAAATTTGCAACCCTCACGGTTACCTTACTTTGTGTAACCATCGCAGTTACACTTGGAGTAACCATACGGCCGACCTCCAACTTACTCATACCAAATGAATTGGAGGGAAATATAGGTCCCACCCTTCATCATAAACAATTCCCAATAACCAAAACATCATCATACAACATAAATAATAGCATAAAAACATTGCTTTTGAATATTGCAAAACAGAATTTTAAAAAAGAATTTTAGAAGAAAAGTCCCTTATAAACATCATATAGTTGAAGTGAGACTTAGAGTGGATGGAATATGTATATACTCTGTAAACACACATAATAAAACATAATATAGATAGAACCCATCATAAAAACAATTTAAATAGCACATAAATAATAAAGTATATGGTTAACCCAAAGAATGGAAATTGGGTTAAGAATTCCCTTACCTTAGGCTTGTCTTACTTAAAAATTGTTTAAACCTCCTATATAATGGTTGAAAGAGTGATATTAGTATTTTACAAAAACATGTTCATGTTTATAAAAACTTATATGGTAATTTTATAACCTCATTTCACCCCTTAATTGTTAGTATTTTGTTCCTTGCATTATTTTGGGTGAGTTCTTTTGTGATTTTCACGATCAGTTCATGATGAATCGTTCTTGTGGATTGGAAGTGAAACTCCAAAATTGGAATGGATAGTATTTACATATTTCTAGTGCCCTAATTTATACCATTTATCACTTTGATTCTTTATATGATAATGAATTATAAGTTAAAACATTAATTATGTTTGTTTATATCATTTAAGTGGTTCTTCGATAATAACAACCTCATTTAGTCTTATAAATTAGAACCATGAGTAAAAAAGAATTACAGAACCATATATGGGTTATAAAAAATATATAATAACCTGGTTCAACCATATAAATGGTTTCATGACCAGACTTGAAATAATTAATGGAAAGTGAAATTACATCGTCCACGATGTCGGTAATTCGACACATCACGAACAATGTTTTTATTCCTTAAATAAGTGAGAGAGGAGAAGAATAATGATTTTTAATTTTACATAAACATGAAAACATCCAAAAAATACATGATTCTGGAGATTTCATGCCTCTTGGATAAGAGGGGGTGATGAACGAAAAGAAAGGAATCAAGAAATAAAGAAAACATGAGAAATTTCTTACGAAAATTCGGCAGCCTAACGGTGTCTATTAAAATTTCATAAAAACAATATTGATGAGAGGAATGGAATATCTCATCATTTATAAAGAATTTGGACAGTAAGTGGAAATATTTAATGAAATATCCCAACAAAATACAAAGGGAAAGGAATAGAATAACATAAAATGGATGAAAAGAATGAAAATGAAAGAGGATGTTTACCTCTTGATCTCTTCTCCTTGAGATCCTTCTTAAGGGATTTTATTTTTGTCTTCTGGTGAGACCAGCAGCTCTAGGACGTGGGGAAGAATATTGGGGAGGGAATTTGGCAGAAATTAGACAATTCTCAAGGCTTGAGAGGTGTGGGAGGAAGAGGGGAGTGAGGGTGATATTTATAGTGGAGGAGGGGAGGTATTTTAGATTATTTTAATTATTATTATAATATTTTTGTCAAGACACTGAATAATCTCAAATCAAGTGGCCTTAAATAGTGGAAATATCAAGTGAGTTCGAAGCAAGTGTCCTTGCATCACTTATGATGTCATAAATAGTTCATTTTTACTGATAAATTGATTATAAGGTATTTTATCGTATTTCACTATTCACTGAAAATTCAAGAGTTTCAGAAAAATACCAAAAATATACCCCAACCATTTTTGGATGTGTATAATTCAAAAATGAACTCCATTTTTCAAAAATAATTTTCTAAATATTATTAATTTAATTTTTAAATAAGGTCACAGTTAATTCGAAAAATAACAATATTGAAGTGCAATTAATTTTATGTGACATAGGAAAAGTAATTAAGATCCCATTATCCTATTGCATTGGGAAAATAAAATAATAATATTATTTACTATTCATGAGGTCATATTACTATTCATAAGGGTATGTTACTATTCACCAAAAAAACATGTTTGTTCTATCAAAATCCAAATAACATACTAAACGCAATTATAGATGGCAGTTTCTTGAAATTAAGAATATAGAAGTAGCAAAGTAATGTTTTAAAGACTAATTAAAAATATCTATTTTAAAAGAAAGTTCCATGCATTTCTATTTTAAAAAAAACTGGGATGTTACATTATCCCCACCTTCTTGAAATTACATCCTCGCCATTTTATTTACTTATTAAACAAGTGAGGGTACCTTGATCAAGGTGTCCACCTGGTATCATCATCATCTTGATCATGTAAATAGAAGTTCCATGCATTGCAACAATGATTTAGAGATCCTTCAAAATCATTTTCTTCCTTTATCCAAATACACCTTGTACAACTTGGGTCATATGGGTGTTCACAGAAAAATAGTTTTGGAAACTAATCATGTATGACATATAATTTCAAAACATATAATAAAACATGATTTTTATAAAATTGTCGGACCAAGTTTGAGTTGAAACTTTCAATCAATGGTCCTTTTAAAATACCATAAGTATGTGCTAAAAGATTATACTGTAAAAGCAAATATAAATAGGTTTCGCAAGGGTCTCCTTCTTCAGCACCTCTTTCAAAATCATAACATGCTTCAAAATCTCTTGATAAGGTAAAATATTTACAAATTTATTGATAATATTTACCTTTCTTAAAAATTTGAGAATATTGAGAAAATAAGATTTGTTTAAATATAACCCATGATCCACGATGGTATCGAGGTATAGTAGAGGTGTTTGATATCTCAAACAGTTGCTTGCAAGTGAGTTGCATGTTAGAAAAGGTTTCAAAGTCATCTCGACAATACTTTGCAATAATTATTGCAAGAAAGTCATCGGGAAGAGATAGTAATGTCATTTGAGATCCTCCTCCTTCCATTTGTAACTGAATTTACTTAATCTGAAAAGTTATAAAACAAGGATTTAACATAATGAATAGACATACAGACTAACCATATGTTTAACGAAAACTTCTAATCCCTAAAGTTGTCTAAACCTTTCCTCTGATACCAACTATAAAGACCCGCACTTAATACATACATAATCATGAATTTATTCAAGAAAACACTTCCTTTTACATTGAGGATATTCTCAAGTTTATAGATTTATAGAATTATGACATAATACATTCATAACATTACACATTGTTACATAGTGGATACCATAAAATTAGTTTCCATTTTTGTCAGAATATAAAACACTAAAACTTAAAACAAGACTCCTTGGAAATTATTAAACATTTAACATGTCTTCCTTCCTTGAATTACTCATCCATTAACCTATGAAAAATCAATTCAAAACTTGGGATGAGCACAAAACCTCAGTAAGGTATGAAAAATAAGGAAAAATCACATTAGTCCATGAAGACTCATAACGTATGAAAACATTTTCAAAAGACATGATTTCCACCCATAAATACTTACTTAGTGTAACATGATATTTACACAAGATCCACACAAACATAAATATAATCATAGAGGTATCTTGGGGCATTAGTTACATAATCTTGTAACAATCATGGCTACCTTAAAATTTGTAACCCTAACGGTTACCTTACATTGTGTAACCATCGCAGTTACACTTGGAGTAACCATATGGCCGACCTCCAACTTACTCATACCCAATGAATTGGAGGGAAAGATAGGTCCCACCCTTCATAATAAACAATGCCCAATAAGCAAAACAATATCATACAACATAAATAATAGCATGAAAACATTTCTTTTGAATATTGAAAAACAGAATTTTAAAAAAAGGATTTTAGAGGAAAAGTACCTTATAAACATCATGTACTTGAAGTGAGACTTAATAGAGTGGATGGAATAGGTATATACTCTATAAACACACATAATGAAACATAATATAGACAGAACCCATCACAAATTCAATTTAAATAACATATAAATAATAAAGTAAACGGTTAACTCAAAGAATGGAAATTGGGTTAAGAATTCCCTTACCTTTGGCTTGTCTTACTTAAAAATTGTTTAAACCTCCTGTATAATGGTTAAAAGAGTGATATTAGTGTTTTAAAAAAACATTTTCATGTTTATAAAAACTTATATGGTCATTTGATAACCTCATTTCACCCCTTAATTGTTAGTATTTTGTTCCTTGCATTATTTTCGGTGAGTTCTTTTGTGATTTTCACGATCGGTTCATGATGAACCGTTCTTGTTGATTAGAAGTGAAACTCCATAATTGGAATGGATTAGTTTTTACATATTTCCAGTACCATAGTTTATTCCATTTATCACTTTGATGCTTTATATGATAATGACTTTTATGTTAAAACATTAATTATGTTCGTTTATATCATTTAAGTGGTTCTTTGATAATAACAACCTCATTTAGTCTTATAAATTAGAACCATGAGTACAAAAGAATTACAGAACCATATATTGGTTGCAAATCATATATTATAACCTGGTTCAACCATATAAATGGTCTCATGACCAGACTTGAAAGAATTAATGGAATGTGAAATTACATCGTCCACGATGTCGGTAATTCGACACATCACGGACAATGTTTTTATTCCTTAAATAAGTGAGAGAGGAGAGGAATAATGATTTTTAATTTTCCATAAACATGAAAACATCCAGAATATACATGATTCTGGATATTTAATGCCTCTTGTATAAGAAGGGGTGAAGAAAGAAGAGAATGGAATCATGAAATAAAGAAAACATGAGAAATTTCTTACGAAAATTCGGCAGCCTAACAACGTCTCTTAAAATTTCATAAAAACAAGAATGACGAGAGGAATAGAATATATCATCATACATATAAAATTAGGACAGTAAGTGGAAATATTTAATGAAATATCCCAACAGACTCCAAATAAGAGTATGTTACTATTTACATAAAAAACAAGTTTGTTCTATCAGATGATCTGGGTTCTTAAAATGGACCGGTCACCAAATAAGTCATGATGTAATGTAAACTGAGATGAAGTCCCTTACAGTGAATTTCCTTTTGTGTGAACATGATTTAGCCTCTTGTATTAGAGTTTCATGATTGATATCAACATATTTAAAACCCATATTCATGTCTATAATATTATATATTGTCTGCTTATAATATCTTATTTCCCATTTGACAACATCCTTTTATTATTTTCATTATTTAATGTGTTATTTTCCTAGACTATCTAGTATGTTTTAACATGTTAAATATCATACCAATTAATTAAACCATCATCAAATCTTATCCAGCATAAAATCAATGATATAAAAATCATAAAAACTAATTATATATATATATAATGAATAATATTTAGAGATAAGAAATGAAATGAACGGTTCATGGAGATTGTAGTCCTTACATAATAATGTACACAAATTCCATTTATTTTTCATATTAAAATAATGAATTTAAATGATATATTTGTATATTATGAATTAAAAACAATATATATTTCATATATATTTCATATATTTATTAAAAATATCATTTATAAGTTCCATGTATTGTTTGAATGAATACAATCACATTGAGGGGGTGGTAGTTCACACTTCCACAAAATATGTTAACGTATTTACACAAAATGAATTGAAAATAGTTATGTGTTATAAAATAAATAAATAATTATAATGTAATTATAAAATTTAATATATAATTTATATAATTGTGTTTCCATAACAATTTCCAAATATAAGAGGCTATAATGTAAAAATGAATAACATCGTTCCATGACGTGGTAGTTCTCCATAGACATAAATTGTAATATTGTTAACCAGTAGATGGATACGTGAATAAGAATATTTTAGGTGGTGGAGAATAGAAATAATAATATAGAGACTGAGGAAAGAAGTTTTCTCTTCTATGGGTAACTATGAATTTTTGCACCAAATGTCTTCCTTGGATAGATTTATTATCTTGGTGAAGATGTTTGAATTTTGGAAGGGATTTTTAGACGCTATTTTTGATGATATTGGTTGATCCAAGGTATATATATAGGTGTTAGGATGTGGTAGAAGAAGTTTCCTTTTAATATTGGAGGAGTGCCACTCTTATAAATTCTAGAAAATTAATTCCACCCATGTTTTTATGATTGATGGTGGATCCAATTCTGGTAAAAGTTTTATAAAAATGTGTTTAGGATAGAAATATGGACATATGATATACTTTTTACATGTTTCAAAGTAATTTTAAAAACCTTATTTTTAAGGAATAGCCCTTTGTTATGTTTAATTTCACCAAAACCATTACAATTAATTTTAACTACTTAATTAATATATTTGGTCAAAAATATTTTGAACATATTAAAAATTATAAACTTTTATAATTCTAAATATGGAATATATTTTTCCAAATTCGAATCCCATAAGTGTTATAAATGAATTTTAAAGTTACTAAGCAGACGGGATGAAAATAAAGGTTTTTAAAGTAAAAAGCATTAAAAGTGTCATAAGATTGAATACATAATTTTGATTTGAAATTGATTCCCATCACCTAAATTGTTCTAATTTTTTAATATATGATAAAATGTGACATTAAAAAAATTTAAAATGAAAGTTTAGACTATAACTGAATTATATTTAAACATTCATTAATTAAAATAAATTATCTTTCAATATTCATTATTAAATGAACGTTACATAAAAATAAAAAAAGTCACCTAAAGATAATTTTTATGTTCCACGTTTAAGATTAATATATATATATATATATATATGATTTTTATGTATGTTCAAAAAATTATATTTAAAATAGGTTCAATAATAATTTTGGTTTAAATTTCCATTTTTTTTATTTTGTTAAAAATATTACTTTTGTTCATTTCTTATAACTATAAAATCTATTTGATATAATAATAAACAATTAACATAATATATAATATATATATTATTGACACAAAAACTCTAAAATATTTATAGTTTAACCGACTTTAGAAAATGTGAATAAATAGTGTTTTATTTAAATCCGACATTGTGTGTATTGAAATGCTATAAAAAAAATTAATCATATTATAAAACTAAAATATGTTAATGTATTAGGGAGCTAAAATATCACCTTATTATGATAATTTTTCATTGGATATTACATTTATCATAAATTATTATATTCTTTTTTTCACATATATTTTTATTTCTTAAATCATATATCATTTATGTATGTTATATTAAACTATCATTGTTATATAATTGGTTTGAAAAAAAATGATATGTCCATATTCAATACCCAAAATGGATATTTTTTGATAAGTAAAATTATTATGAATTAGATTAAATGTATGAATAATTCATTATCCAACATTTTGAGAAGGTGAAAGAAATTATTTATCCCATCTATGTATCACGAGATCTCATGAGACATTTCATTTGGGAAATATTTAATTTGTTATTGGTTTATAGCTACCCATAATGTGTACCATATTTTTTCAAGGTCATGATTGTATAGGTTTTATGATGTTAAATAGTGTACATTTACTTTATTGAGAATTTACTTCTTATTATCAACGTGATTACTAAATTTAAATTATCCTTCGAGGGATTTTTGGATATGTTATTGATCAAATGACATATATTTTATGTTACTTACTTTCCTGTACTTATTATTGTTTATTTAATGATGATATATTAGACTATATTAAATAATTAAAAACTATAAGAGATCACCCATTAATTCTTCATCCTTTCCCCATTATATGAACAAAGATATTATGAATGATATTAAACATTCCAGAATATTTATTATTCTAGGTATGTAATATTTTCAATATAATAGATGAAAAATGTTTGTATATAGATTATGCATAATTATAAACTATTCAATCCTATGTGTTGAGATCCATTTTTTATTATAATAGTGTAAAAAAACACAAATCCCAGGATACTAGAGTTGGACTATTATATTTGGTTTCATATCATGATTTATATAATCATTGGAAGCATCATTTTAAATAAATAAAACTGACAAGATCATTATGATAATCTATTATTGTATTTGAGAGGATTTATTATTTTTGTTATTTTATAGTATATAACTATATTTTGGATTATTATCAGCTAATTTTCCATGTCCCATTATTCAGGGATGATTCTTAATGAATAAATGTGAAATAACACCCATAGATAATGTGGGGATATCCCTAATGATAAAACCATTAGATATAGTGTTAGAAAAAAGAATATCATTTCTATATTAGGGTAGCTAATTGGGTTATGAAAAATAAATGTCTGCACATGAAATAACCCTTTTTTTCAAAACATGAATCTCATATATTGGATAACATCATGTGAAAAAAATATTATAGTAGAACTTATTATTATTTGGTAGATGAGTAATGGATTAAATATTCTGAAACGATATTTCATGATTTATAATGAAGTGAAAGTATTTATTTTTTCAGTATATTATTTATGAGGAGATGGAAATCAATAGTTTTCATTGATCTAAATCTCAAAAAATGAGGAAAAGTTTAAATAATTTAAATGAAAACTTTTAAAGTAATATTATTTAACAAATACTTATATGAAGAAAAAATTATAATGTGTAGTAGAAGATACTCAATTGAATGAAAAATGACATGGAATGAATGCTGTAATATAAGTTAAAATTCACAATATTTTTATGAAATTATTCATACTACAAATATAATATAGAGCGTAAGATTGACAAATTTCGTTGACGGGCATATGTCGAGTCACCCACATGCACCAATATATGAATTATTTTTTATCATATTATGATATTGTATGATTTTCCATTAAAATATAAAATGAATTTATAGATCTTATATCATTAATTTAAATCAAGGGAATATAGGTTGATTGTGAACCAATAAATATGTAAATCTTAAATTAAAAATAATGGGATAATGAAATTTATATCTTGTTATAATTATTGAATTAAAAATCCTTGAAAATGTTTCATGGGTATGAGATTTTTTTACATATATAGATTTGAAGGGACTCTATCTATTGAAAATATGGAACAGAAAAAGGAATCTATTATCCAATTCATCCCTTATAAATAAATGGAAAATTATTCAATCCAGTGCCCTAATTTTCAATGAAACATATAATAAACGAATCCCATGAGGAATGGTAAATCATAATCTATCATTATAGTTGAAATAGAACGATTAATTCAATTTTTTTAGATTCCTAAATTATATTTATCAATGATATTTTTATTATAAGAATCATGAAAAATATAAAGATTATACTATAGTTGTTTTTCTCTATGAATTTGAAATTATATATTTAATGATATTGAGAAAAAAATAAAATTTATTATTTGGTATGGTAATATTATTGGACAATATATGAATATGGGTAAAATTACCCATAATGTGATACTAATGTCTAGTTAATAATGACTATTTGAGATAAAGTGAATATTTACAATAAAATTATAAATAGGATAATATTAATTATCTTGAAAATGGATATTGATGTGATGAAAAATGAAATTTTAATATTGATTACTGATTTTTTTGGAATGAATGAATATAATGAAAAAGGATACAAATAGTTTTTAGAAGAATATATTTCTTTATTGAGGTTTTATAGTGATTCAATCTATTAGTATGTTTTATGATAATATGTTATCAAGGTATTAACATGTATAGAATAAGACAGTATATGATACTTTATGTGTTCTTGGAATAAATATTTGATAAATAATATCATAACTTTTGGGTTGTAAATTGTTTTTAGAAACATTTTGGAGTAGTTTTAAGTTTAAATATTTATAAAAGCGATTAATATGAAATTTTGTAGTAGTTTTTTAGTTTTTGGAGATTTTTATATTATTATATAACATGTGGTAGAAAAATATAATGATTTACTGAGAAATATGTGTAATTACATTTCATTATTTGATAGATATTATGATCATTAAAATGTAATTTTTTATGATTTAGGGACGAAAAATTATCTCAGACATTCATTTCATGGTATAAGTGATGAAATTGAAATATATTGTTAAAAATTAAAAGGATGATATTGTAATTTGAAATAGAAATATATCATGTAATAATATTTGATTTTTTGTTATTATAGATGGTAAATTAATTTATCAACCATTTTAAAGGATCTTGAAAAAATATATCATATTATATGATTTTTTTATGAATTTATGGTCTTCTCAATTGTTACCGATATATGGTTTTATGTTTGTTAACAATTTAATTACAATTTCCTCTATGACTCGATATTATTTCTTGGTAATTATTTTTATTCATAATATATATATTTTCATTTAGAAATAAGGATCTCTTATTTTTTTAACACAGTTTTGTGTTATTCAAAGGACCTTTGAATTTCTATTTCTCTTTTTTAAGAGGATGTATTATTACTAATTTATAATGATGTGGGTTTTACAAATCAGATTTTTTATATGTAACAGACTTAATTAATAATCATATGTTATATATTCAATGAAGAAATTTTTTAAATGGGGGGGGGGGATTTAACACCCTATGATAATAAAATAACAATATGTTTGATATCATAGACAATAGGACACATGTAGCATAAATGAACCCTGAAATATTATTATATAGATATTAATATTATACCCCAGTATTTCAATTATTTGGTATAAATAATATTTTTAAAATTATTAAATTTCATATAAAGGATTAATTTTATTTATTTTTTATCAATAATTAGTTGTTTAATTTTCAGTAAATACATTATATAAATCAAAAATAAACTTTTCTTTAATAAATTTATTTTTTTTATTTGTGGGAATTTTATTTCATTTCATCGAGTTTCAAAATTTTTATTTTTAAAATTAATATAATTTTTTAAATAATCATATCAAAATTAAAAATGTGTAATATTTTTGTATTTTTTTAAAATGATTGATATTACAGTAAATAGTAAATGATACAAATTTTCACTAAAAACTATACTTTTTCATGAATTTAAACATTTTCATTTTTGTAAAAGGATTTAATGTAAAATTAATATTATTATATTTGTAATAATTAAATTTATTTCAATGTAATAAATTTTGTTGTTGAATTTAGTATAAAATTTATTTTTATACTTAAAATGGTAATTTTCTAAAACAAGACTATGTCATTGTTTTTTGGGTTCTGATAGTAAATTAATGTATACCATATAGTGGACATTATTAATGAAAAATTTATTTCATATTTTGATTTTCGATATACAAATTTTGAAAAAAATAACTTTTTATTTTTTGTAATTGTAAATATTATCCATAGTAATTAATGTTCACCATCGTAAGTATAAATCAGGTAAATAAGTTTAAAAATAATATGTTAATTAAAAAAATTACCCTAACACATAGCTTTAACCTATTGGATTAATGGATTTGTACAATCCATTTACAATTATTTAAAATTTAGAAAAAATTTCCGTACTTCCTTTTTTTTTTAAATTCATAATATTTAAGTGTGATAAAAATAAAACTGTCTCCTTTCTTTATTTTCTATCAACAATATTAATTGATAAGGAAAAATAATTAATATTTTATAATAATAAATTTTTATTTAAAAATCTAATGATTTGTTTTTATCATCTTAATATATTTTAAATTTTCTATTATTTAACCATTAGGATAAATGATTACAAAAAGATAGACCATATGTATTCATTTAATAGAAAAATAAATGATTTTTAAAATATATAATGTAATAAAATATGTAAAAATTATCGCGTCAAAAATTTATATATATAAATATTAAATGATAGGTTTGTTTGTAAGGATTACAATAAAATGACCTATTTTTCAAGATGAACTTAAATGGACATTTAATGAATCGTGGAAAAAATCTTTTTAGTGACATTTTAAAATAAATTATATATTATTAAATAACTGAAATTTTTTAAAAAAATTATAATATTTTTCTACAATATGATGATATGATTATAAATATCATCATTTTTCTATTGAAGGGTCATTTTTTCTTTTTACCATAAAATTTTTTATCCTCAAATTTTAAAAAACATTTTTGTTGTGTAATTATAAAAATGGATAATGAGTGGTTAATACAAGAAAATAAGGCTGAAATAAATACACAAAACAAGTTCACATATTATCTTCTATGTGTATTTAGACCAATTCACATATTATATTTTAATTGTATAAAATAAAATCAATTTTTATATAAAAAATAATTGAAATTAATGTATACTTTTTGAAATTCCATGGAAGCCCCTCCACTCAATAATAAAAGTACCCTCATCTTATATTTTATTTAAATACTATATATAGACATAGACTGATAAAACCATATGAAACTATTTTCTAATAATCCTTATCCATTTTATAGACTTTTGTGTACTTCAAGAATTCCAACCATATATCCATTAAAAGGATAACAAAATGAAGTCAACCAAAGAATATCTAATTAACTCCACATACTCTTTAAAGTTTCTTTCTTATTATACATCCTCTATATGTGATTTAACAATACTATAATAACAACTATAGTATCAGAAATTTAATTTGAATTTATTACAATTAGGATACAAATATAATCTATCTCTTTTTTCTTATAAAGAGTGAAAACACAGCTTATGAAAATGTACGACTTACTATCTCTTTGTAGTTAAATAATTTTTTATTACCACCTTCCATATATTGTTAAAAATATGAAAATTATTAATATAAATTATATTTGTGATATAAATATTCTTTAACAATTATAATATAATGTATAACTTCATACCATCTAATTAGAAGGAAAATAAAAATGTCGAACGTGTGTACTTGTGGATTACGACCTATTTGAATCCATAAGATCAATTTTTCATTCCAAATTTACATGGATGGTAAAAAATATAGATTTAATAAAAATATATGTTATATATATGTGTGTGATATAAAATTATGTACTAAATGTGAATATTTATATACCTTTCATTCATTCAATCTGTTGAAATGTGAAAATTACTTTCAAGCGCATGTATATCCCTCTATCTATATGAATGGTGTAATTTATTTTTCTATATATAACTTTAAAGGATGAATATATATATATTTATATATTTATATAAACATATATATATTTTAAATAAATAAATCATTAAATAATTTTATATCATAATTAACACGTGTTGCATGCAATAAAAAGATTAGATGGACCATAATATTTTATTAAAATATTATATACACTTTATAAACTAAAAATTATAATAGAGAATATGATAAATCTTATTTGAAATATGAAAATATGGTTTATGAGGGTATTTATAATGAATTATTTTTTGACAAAGAAATTATAAATAATTTTTTTTGAAAATAAAATGATCTTTTTAAAAAACTACTTAATTGGGAAAAGTTTTAATATAAATTTAATTTAAAAAATAAATATTTTATTGTTATATTAGGTATATAAATATATATAATATTCAATATAGTGTTTAAAATTCTTCATAATTGTTTTTTAGTCATGTTTTACGCTTAAAGGATATTTTGATTTCAAGAAAATAGTTTTATCTCGTTTTAATGGCACACTTTATTTAAAAAATAATTTTGACATATTAGTAAATTTTAGTTGGTAAAATAAATATCATATTGGGAGTTTCAATATCAAAATTTGCTTTGGTTGAATTTTCGGTATTTTAAGATACCTTTTATTTTTTTCATGAATATTAAAAATTACATTATTTTAACTGAAAATCGAAATTTCATACAAATAATATATAATGTTTAATTATATTTTAAATTATTATTAAATAGCAAATAAATCTTTAATAAATATTAATTAAATTTTTAAAATTGGAATAATTTTTTATAAAATATGGATACAAATATATTTTAATCTTTTAAACATTTTTATTTTAAAAACAAAAATTGTCACCCAGTTCACAAGATTCATATTAAAATAATGTTAATAAATAATTTGTATACAATATTTGATAATTAATTTCATACGAGTAAAAATATTTTAAAAATATTGTAAATATGCACCTTTTAATTTATTTACAACATGAATAGCAATCATAGTCATTTTATTACCTCGTATAAGTGTAAATCAGGTAATTGAGGGTAGTAATATTATTTTAAATATTATAAGAATACACTACAAGATTTAATAATTTCATTTCAGTTATTTTAGATTATAAAAATCATTTGGATGAATATATGACATCATTGAACAACATTAATGACTTTAATCCCCTTATAATCTTTTATTATATGAAAAGTCAAATTTTTCACACTAATATTTTTAATAAGTATAATATATATAATATAAAATTATTCATAAGATGTATTTTAATATAAATATCAATTATAAAGATAAAATATTTATAATCATTGTTCATTTTTAATTAATTTTTACATAAATATTTTTTAAGATTTGCGTAAACAATGATTATATAATAATAATTTAACTAATGAAAAAATAAAATAAATGAAATTAAAAATATTATAATACATATAAATTGACTTAATTATTTCCATCCAAAAATTTAAAAGTTTAAACTGTCTTCTTGGGGATATATTAAATTATTTTTTAATACATCTTGTCTTATTGATATTTTTATAAGTCAAAGTAATTGATAGGGTCAAAATTATTATAAATTATATTTTAAAACAATTAATATTTCATTAAATGATATTAAATTCATAAAAATATTAAATTTAGTAATATTATTTTTATACGGTTTAGAAGTCATAATTATTTCATTATATTTTCTTTTGATTTTATATATAATAAAATGACCCAAAAATAGTTAAAATCAATGTTTTTGTGGTCCGAGTTAAAGAGGATAAATAAAATTTAAAACTAAATTCTAAGGTTTATATTTTTTTATAAACATTTCTAATAATATTTTTATTTGGGTATTTAGAACAATAATAATCCTATATTGAAAATAATTTTTTTTAAACAAATTGTTATATAAAATTATTTTTTATTAATTTAATAATTTGATAAATTTTAGGAGTTTCATACCCACTCTTAAAAAAGATAACCAATTCTTAAAATTTATTAAAAATTCAAATAATATTTATTTTAAGAATACCCTATCCAAATATCATTCCTAATTCTCTCTCTTAAACCTAGACTCAAACATTTCAAAAGTAATCTATCCAAGGATGTCATTTGGTGCATACAAAAATGTGACACCTGATGTGGAGGTAATGTTCATTGCCGAATGTTTTTTATCTCATTTATATCATAAACCCATTTAATTTTTTCTATATAATGATTATGTAGTTACCTTAGTATCCTAAATATATTTTTTATGTCCTGGCTATGACCTACAAATTCACACACTTCCATTAAATGAGACACACAGTCATAAATCATGTGTATGATAGACAACCACCTTGCGAACCAACGATAAACGTTATTCCATTAACACTATTAATTGTTGATAATAATTATGGATTTATAGTTTATATATGATATATAATATTTAAATTATTTTATTAATATTCCAAAATTTTTATATCACGCATACTTTAATGCTTTCCATTATCTGAGAATATGATAACATCATTCATGTGTACGAAAGGCTACCGCTTTGCGACGTGATGTAAATCATTCACAATTTACAAGTAATTTATAAATTATAGTTCTAATAAAATTATTATATGTATATTATATACTAATTATTCTTAAATGATAATATATTATATAATTTTCATTCATTAAATCTAGAAATAAATGGATACAACTTTAATTCGTTTGTACAAGCTACCGTCCCCCTAAACAATGTATTCTTTTCTATATTAGTAAAAATTATGAATAACATAAATACACATATAATGAATATATATGATACTTATGTCAACTTTATAATTCTATGTATGATTAAATCATGATCTACGTAATAAGATCAAGAATAAAAAGTCAAAATATATATGAAAAACAAAGTGGCTATTATCCAAAATAGAACTTTAACATTAAATAGTTTATAAGTGAGTAATATAATGATATAATTAAATCATATATGGTATTATAAAAATTAATATGGTTTTTTATAGATTTATAATAAACATTTAATTATTTTAACTGATATTGGAACTTGTACAAAATATGTAATGAAAAAATATATGGGGATTTGTAGTCTCACATGTATTTATCGGAGACTAATGCCATTTTATCACATATATGACTTATTTTAATGGTATTGGTTTCATTTAATTTCAATTATTTATTTGTTGTTGGATTTCCTATAAATTGTTTTGAGAAAATGGTGAGCTTTCATGATTTTGGAAAAACTCTGATCCCATTTCTAGATTAAAAACCAATTTTGTTTCTTTTATAACACATTAATTTTCAACATTTTACTCCCATTACACATAATTATTGGAATTCCTTGGTATATTAAAACAGTAATATCAATTTGGAACTCATATTAATCCATAGTCATGATGGATTTGGTTTCTTTATTAAGGTATTGGGCCAGACCTAAAGGCAATTTCTTACTATATTTTTTTAATTATTTAATATATCTTTCAGTTTTTAAGGTTTTATTTGATTTAAACTATGTCCTGAGTCCACATACCCATGTTGTGACCCTTGTAAATCCAACCCCTCTTTGTAGCTCATATTCACCACGAAATAAGGAGAACGTTCCCTAGATTTCTCAAATCATCCAGATTTTAAGAGGTATCATGTTTCATTCATAACTCCATCAAATTTTACTCTTTTCCCCCATTCTAGTTCCCACATGACCTACCCACAATTATTAAAACTTCAATTGCCTTTTTGTATGTTTGGAAATTTAAATACTAGTGTAGTTTGGTTGTTTTATTCGAGATATTTCTGTTAAGTGGGTTTCCAATAATGTTCCTCGCATTTTCTAAGGGCTTCATCCACTTTTCCAGAGGATAAAATATCCAGAATATATGGTTCATATATAGGGTTTATCCTAGAGTCATTATATTTAACTCTTATAGATTCGAGCTCGATTTCACATCCTTGTGGAGCGACGGTGGCGCGGTTGATGTTTTTTACAATGATTTGGAGTTTTAGGCACAAATGGTGGTTGGATCCATGTCTAAGAATTAAAATACGTGTTATATTTTCTTCATTTATATTTTTATCATGTTCCCCTCACATTTGTTTTGTGTGGGAACCATTTTTGGTAGTATTGATTAATTGTTTAGTTTCAAAGATTCATATTTATTTGAAAATGTGTGTATTTCATGTGTATCTTTTGTGGTATTATTTAAGTCAATTTTATAACATTATAGAATTGTATAATAAATGTTTAAAGGGATGGGAAGTCTTTTTTGGATAGGTATTGGTGTGATTTTTTCTTTTAATGAGGGTTTTGAAATGGTTTTTTTGTGAAGACAAGGTTATATCCTTTTAGATTGTTTTATGAAAATTTTAAATGATTTATTGGTTTATACAATGTGGGAAAATGATGTACATGTACTGTTTCAGTGAGTGTGTTCACATAAGATGGGTTCTAAAGGAAATGTAGTGATTTAAGATGTCAAAACACTGTATAATGTTTTATAAATTGATGAAATTATTTATAAAACTGCAAAAAAAGGTGTCAAACATGTTTATTAGTGGTTTTGTGTGAGTATGATGTGAAAATGGATTTTTTTGTGAATGGAGTATTGTGTGACATGTGTGTGGGATTTTTGGTATGTGTGAGACATATAAGTGGTATTTTCATGTGAAAATATTATTTCATTAGTTGTGGAACTTGTTTGAGAACAAGAGAAAAAACATGAGTATCTAGGTGGGTTGATGTGTACTAGTATGCTAGTGATCCTGTGGGGTCTGGCCCAAGTTTCACGTAGCTTGTTTGAAGATGAAAGAACTTAATAAACTATGATGATTATAATGATGATTTTGGAGTACCATTATGTTATGGGTATGATCCCTAATTGTGTATCAAGTTCCTGAGAACATATATATGTATGGTTACTTTCTCCAAGATATGATGAACTAGGGACCTTAGTGAGCTAGTGCCTATGGGTAATTTCCCATTCCATGTACTCATTAGATACTTTTTTCTTACCATCAGTATAATGTATGTTTGGATGTATAATAATTTAATTCTAGATTTTTATCTAAATTTTTCATTCATTATTGAATCCCACATTAAAACTATTTTTATTTAATGTTTCATATCATTAAAATTATTATTATCATTTCATGTTTATGAAAACATGAAATCATTTCATCCATTAATGTTTATCAAATTGAATCATTTAGTGGTGTCATCCTTCTAGGCTTTGGCTCACACCATATGTACATCATTGGTTGTAGGTATACTTGGTTATTTTATCGCAGGTTTGGGTAATTATTTTAGTGCTAGTGGTTCGGGTTTCTTGTAGTCCTTCATGGCATAGTGTAATGGAGATATATTTTTGGGGATACCCTTTTGCATGGAGAGGTTATTGGGATATCCATTTTGGGTTCATTATTTTTTTATATTCTTTTAGAATAATTTTAAACTATGTAATTCAATTAGGATTTTGGTAAAAAGCCATTTGTTTTTAAAAATAATGATTTGTAATATTAGGGTTATTTGTTTTAGTTTTAAAAACTCAAGTAATTCATTCCGAAATTATATTTAAGGATTCCCAAGAACTTGTTCCATCCCATGGGGATGAGGAAATCCATTTGGGTCATACCATGAGCCATGTCAGGAGATTGTTTTGATGGCAACCACATCATGTTCATGACAAAATTGGAACATAAGAGGTTAGGTTCACACTTTGGGTCATCTTATTTAAGAATGATTTAGCATATTATATAGATAAGATTGTTGGGAAATGAAATTCTAATTACAAGTTGTTTTTTTTTTCATAACAACTCTGGATGTGATTCAATTCACTAGGGGAATTTGGTTTTTATCTCAGTCCATTGGTTTTCATGGTTTGATGTGGATTAGGGGAAATGAAAAGATAATTCTCCTAACGGTCTCAGTGAGTTCACATGGCCTTGAAATCCATTTGATGTCAATGATATTTCTACTGAAAACTCATCATGACAGTGAAGTGATTGGTCTATGGACTCAAACTATATCTCTATTCACCTAGAAAAACTAGTTTCTTCTCACATTGTCTCAGGTCTCTTCATATTGGAATCAGGGAACTTGGTTTTATGGAATAAAAATTTAATTAAAAAATGTGAACTTTTATGAAACAATTTCTCACTAATGAAAAATTCGATTAATTCTTAAAATGGTAGAACTGAATTTTTAAAATAGTTTTGAAATGGAAAATGGAATGATTTCACATATTTTCAAAGCATGAACTATGTTAAAGATGGTTTTGAAAAAAATTTCCAATAGAGTGCTATAATAGATATGTATGTGTTTTAATGGGATATAATGATTTTGAGGTCATGTGTGGAGTTTGAAAATTGATATTTATTTTGTATCAATATATCATTTGAAAAGTTTTATGAAATTTAGGAATACTATTTTAAAATGAGAAGAGTTGAGTTCCCAATTTAATAGGTATTTATGAAATAGACTTTTTCATGAAATAAAACATGTTTTGAAATATACTAAAATGTTTTGAAATTAATCTACATGAATTAAATGTGAGTTTTTACTCAATGACTGGCGATATTTTGTGATGTTTTACTAATATTTTCTACCTTTATTTAAATAAGAAGTGACATATTTTCAAATGAATGGGGGTTAATGAAAGGATGTTTTTATAAAACAGGGAGTGTTTTGAAATAAGATGAGATGTTCTGGAATTAATTTTTATGAATCGTAATTGAGCTATTATTTGAATTATTGGGAAATAAAAATAGACTTTTTTAAGATTTCAATTGGGAGTTTGATTTTTTTGTTAGCAGTATTAAGAAAAAGTATGTATTTGTAGACTATTTTTTAAAAAATTTGGAGATATTTTTTTTAAACATTATTATTTCTATGAGAGACCACATCTATAGTGTTATGTGGGATGATGGATGGTTAATGGAAATATTGGATGAGTGATGGGATGGATGTGAGGGGGATGCCTAGTGTGGCACAAAAAGCTAAAAGTGTGAGGCCCATTTGGTAACATTGGTGGATATTCTTACTATTGACCTGTTTATTTTCAAAGAGACGATTTTAATGGAAAAATGATGTCTTGATAACTACTTTGGGATGGTGTGTCTTATGTGTTTTTTTGTAAATTTTTTCATTTTGGGATGTTTTGAGTTCAAGAACCACTCTTGGATGAATGTTGTTTTCGGTTTGTGTTTGGTTGGTAAGCTAGGATGAAGGGATGTTTAATGGTCTATTCCGTGAAAAGTTTGGGAAGAAATTATGGTGGTTCCCCTCATCTATTTGGTTGTTGTTATTGGAAAATTTTAAAAAATACATCAGATCGGTTGGGTCCTTGTGTTCCCTCATTTGATAAAGTACACCCCCTCTAAGAGTTAATTCCTGACTAAAGTGCTTCCTAGATTGTTTCAACCTTGGATGATCCTTCAGTTAATCAGTTATGGAATATTTTCTCGATCATTATAGATTGAGTCTACAACCTTTCCTTTCTTTTCTTTATGGATAATATTTTGTGGGAGAGTGGTCATGGAAGGATAATAGCATCCTTTGTTTCTCAATTTAATTGATTTACTGATGGTGAATGTAGACTAGGGTTGTTTGTGTAGATGGTGTCTAAGAGGGCCTCTAGTTCATTTTTAGTTTCTTCAAAGAAGGGGTTTATGTTAAACAACCAACATATGAAATCTGGTAATGAGATGTTTTTATGTCCACTTTTTTTAAATTTTGGGCTCTATGGGGTCTTAGTATAAGGTACATTCCCTTGTATTGTCTCCATCAGTCACAATGGTCATGTTTGGTGATGCTTTGTGATGTCATGTGCTCATTAGTTTGTAATGTACATGTTATAAAATATTTTACGAGTATATGTTTTTTCAAAAGTGTCTCTCCTTTCAAAATATCCTAATATCATTTGTTTATAGGACAATGTTTCAATACGTCTGTTCCAAATTCTATTTATCATCTAATGAATCAAGAGGTGATGTGTTTTTATATTCGACGCACATGTTTTAGTGAAATTATGTGTTAGGGTAAATTAAGTTATTAATCAGTTATGTCTTAGTGAAACCATTTGGGATCAATGTATAGTTTTCGTGGGACCAAAATGAGAAGTTTCATTCAAAGGGTTTCAAAAGGCTATCTATGAGGACAACGCTACATCAATTATTTGAGATCCAACAAAACATTCTAGAGTGAATCTGGCATGTAATCAGGGGAAACATCAAAGTCGTTCAAACCTTGGTCAATGTTCTATCTTCAATATGAAATATGAAAAATGATTCAATCTCTGGTGTCATCAGCTTTCTGCTATTATTATTGTTCTATGTAATGAGGTGGAGGGACGTGTGCCCATGTTTTCGCCTAATTTCATTCTCTCCCCCATTGGTTTTCATTTTGTTTTTTGGGAATGGTTTGAAATTTTTCTAGAAAGGTTGAGCACATGGTTTTTTCATGGTTACTATTAACTTTTCCCAATAAAACCATTAATATTGACGTTTTACCATGGTTAGCCTGTGGTTTCTAAAACCGTGTAGAATAATCGTGCGGCTGTCTAAAATCATTTAATTTTTTTGTCCTCTTTTATCGGCCCATGCTGTTCAGTTAAATTTTTTGGTTCATATGGTGGGGGGACCCACTATGATTCTCATGTATGTTCGTATGGAAATGTCTAATGGAATTCTACCCCTTGAACTTGGGAGTTCGTCTGGGGCTACCCCTATTAGTTTCTTAATTATATATCAGGAAAATTTTTGTTTTCTCATATGATGGGGAGCCCATTTATGTCTCCTCATACTACTAACTAAATTTTTTCCATGTTCATGGAATTGTGGTAGGTAGTCTATTTTGGAGCTATCTTACTACCAATATCTTCCTTGGGTATATGTCGGAATCCGAGAGTGAAATTTTTTTTAGCAAATGTAAGGTAACTGTAACCTTGTTCAATGTTTCTTTTCGATGCGGTAAATTTCTTGATTTATATTTGGATTGGGTTTGAGAAATTATCATTTGTGATAAAGTCTGAATGTGATTGATTGTTTTAGGAATGGGTGAGTTTTCATGATTTGGGCCATACTTTGAGTTTTTTCCACTTTTTAAAACATATTTTTTCTTTTATAACTCATTAATTTTTCAAAATTTTACACACATTCCACTTCTTACTTGACATCCCCTCGTATATTAAAAGCACCATATCCATTTGGACCACATATGAATCCATAAACATGATAGATTTTGGTTTTTATTACAGTATTGAGCCATCTCGAAAGCCCATTTCTTGCATTAAGTAGTTTTTTTAATTAATTAATATCTCATTAGTTTTAAATTTTTTTAGTGATTCCAATTCTCACCTGATCACACTTACTCAAGGTTCAACCCTTGCTCTCATGCCCATATTTAGAGAAAATATTCATCATGAATAATGGAGAATCTTTACTGGATATCTCAAATCATCCATATTTGAAGATGTAAATTGTTTCATTCATAACACCTTCATTTTTTACTCTTTCTCCCCATTCAAGTTCTTACATGACCTCCGCGGCTTTATTATAACGTCCAATGAATTTTTGGATGTTTGAAAATTTAACTATTTCTGTATTTAGGTAGTTTTATTCAATATATCCCATGTATGTGGGTTTCCCCTCATCTTCCTCCCATTTTCTTAGGGTTTTTCCCACTTTTCATGAGGTTATAAATTTTACAAAATATAGGGATCATACCTAGGGTTTAATATTGAGTATTTTTGGTGAAAACTTCTGGATTGGGGCTCGATTTAACTTTGATGTGTTGTGGAAATGGTGTGGATAAAGTTTCGCACCTAGATTTAGAGTTTAGGCACAACTAGTAGGTGGTTCCATGCATATGAATCCTAATATAAGTTATCATGGCTTCATTTATATTTTTGTCATGTTCATAATAATTTATGGTTAGTGTGGGAATTTATTTTGGAAGTATTGATTAGGTGTTTATTTTCAAATTTTCATATCTGTCTGAAAATTTTTGTTTTTCACTTGTATATTTTTTGGTATTATTTTAGGTAATTTTATAAAATTTTAGAGTGGTTTCACATATTTTTGTATGGATTTCAACTCTATTTTGGATTGGTATTGGAGTGATTTTGGCCTTCAAAGAGGGTTTTGAAATGGATTTTGTGTGAAAAACATGGTTATACCCCTTGGGATTATTCGATGAAAATTATAAATGATTTATTATGTTAGACAAAGTGGGAAAAGGATGTACATATACTTTTTAGTTCAGTGTGTTCAATTAAGATGGGTTTTTAAAATTTAAAGCTGTTATTTAATATTTAAAACAATTTTAATTGTTTAATAAAATTCTGAAATTATTTTTCAAATTTCAAGAATGGCGTGAAACACGTTTGTGGGATATTTTGTGTGAGTATGATGTGAAAAATGTCTTTTTTTTAAGGAGTATTATATGACATGTGTGTGGTCTTTTGGTAAATGGGTGACTTAGAAGTTGTATTTTCATGTTTGAATTTTATTTCATGTCTTGTGGAATTTGTTTTATCACTAGAGGGAAAACATGGGTATCCAGGTGGGAGGACGTGTACTAGTATGCCGGTGATCCTGCGGTGTTTTCCATCGGTCTTGTGTAGCATGTTTTAAGATAACAACAGTACCTAAATAATGATGATTATGATGTTGATGTTGGTGGACCACTAGGTTGTGGGTATGATCCATACTAGTGGCTCATGTAAACATGAACAAATATTCGTATGGTTACATTCACCATGATACAAGTTACCTGGGACCCACAATAAGATAGTGCCATGGGGTAATTTCCTGTTTCTTGTGCACATTAGAGAAGTTATTCTTACCTTTGGGATATGGTATGTTTGTTTGGAGATATCATTGGCTTTGGAATTATATTTAAAAGAGTTGATTCTTTAAATTTTGTCACATGAAAACTATTTTTATTTAAAGTATCATCTATTTAAAACACATATTTGCATTACATATTTAGGAAAGAATTGAATATTTTAGTCCTAGAATGTTTATATCATGGAATAATTTAGTAGTGGAATCTTACAGGGCTATGGATCACACCCTACATACACCCTTGGGTGAAAGTACACTTGGTTATTTTGCATAGGTTTGGGTAATGCCTTTAATGCTAGTCGATCGTGATTCTTGCTTTCCTTCTTGGTCTAGTGTCATAAATGTGGTTTGAGGGTGTTTCCCTTTTCCATGAGGATGTTCTTGGGCTATCCAATTTTGGATTTTTCCTTAGTTATCATCTTTGAGAATTATTTTATATTATATAATTGAATTCTAAATTTTTGTATAATATGGTTTGTTTTGAGAAATCCTGAATTATTATATTAGATTTTATTATTGTCTTAGGTTTATATACTCAGGTAAATCATTCCCAAATTTCATTTTTTTATACCTGGGAACTTGTTCCCGCCCATGTGGATTGGGAACGCCCTTCAATCCTTGCCATGGGCTGTGTTGGGTGCCGGTTTTGTTGGCGTCCCGATGTGGTTTATGACAATATTCACTACTCGTTTCTTTTGTGTTGGGAATATAATTATGAAAAATTAATTATTTAAAAATTATACATAATTTTTTCTAAATTAAATATCAATATAAATTTATTTCATTACGGGGTCATATGATTTGATTTATTAAAATTTGGTTATGGTTTAGTCTATAATGTCTTTATTATTCTAGATTGATTATTTTTAAGTATCAAATGGGGTTATTTCTCTTCCATGTCAATGTTCTAATACGTGTTTTCAAATTTTTTTACTATTATTAAATGGGTTTTTAATGTTAGTTTTATACCTTTTTGTACATTTTACTAAATTTTCTAAATAGATTATTTTGGTAATTTAATAAAATGGTATTTTATTACTTTTTTTAAATAGTTTGGAAGTAATTTTTTTTCAATTAATACCATAAATAATCCATTAAAATAATAAAAAAAATTCATAGAAAATGTGTTTTTATAGTTTCACGTCTATTTAAAAATAAATTATTTTAAAATATTAATTTTATTCAAAATTTATTTGCAGTGATCTTTCAAAATCATTTTTCATATAAGATAACAATATTTAATGTTATTTAAAATTTCTTTCGGAATATAATTCAAGGATACCATCCTTATTCAATATGTGTTTGGTTCATGATTATAATATAATTTTGATTATGAAACAAGTTTATTTACTATGGTTTATGTAATGATGAAATGACTAATAAACTCATTTCTATAAATGGGTTCTGATACTATAAATTACTTATGATCTTGTGGAACAAATAATTCTGGTTTTCGTTATATAATGGGTGGGAAATATATCTACTTCTAATTCATTGGACATATATTAGTATCTCATGAGTTATACATTGTTGAAATGGGGAGTGAAATTGGATCAGTAAAGTACTTTTTCCACTAATATGGGGTTGGGAGTGAACCTTGTCTATTACTATTGTATGTGGTGTAAACCATGTAAACTAATATGATATAGGGATTGAACCCATTAATCAAATATGTGAATCATAGTGAGACTTTACTACCATGTAAATCATTTTATATGTTTACATATCTTGAACAATTCAATGTCTTATTCCATTGTTAAGATTTTATCTGTTATGGTCCTCAGTGCAATATGATTCATTTCTATTGAACTCAAATTTTTTTCCATGATTAATGTATATGATATTTGACAGGCATGATATGATTTTCAAATGTTATTCTTATATTCTCATACACTTATGTTTATTTCATTCTTACAAATCTCCCTTGTTTATATTTATGAATTATCAATGTTCACCACTTTCTTATGTTTCCATTCCCCAGGTAAATAAGAATTGTTTTAAGTAGAATTATTAATAGTGGAAGATATTTATAAAAGATATTGAAGATATTGAATAAAATAAGAATATTTTATATGTAATATCCAATGAATCTAAACCATTACATCTCTAGAATAGAATATATTTTTATTTATTTCAAATATGTAATAACTATGTTTGGAAAACTTCAAATGATATAGTTTTAATCAGATCATGGTTTCAAAATTCAATGTATATTATAGTTACCAAACATTTTTGAAAAACCATTATATAGGACTATGTATTATATAAAATCATAATTTTTGGATAAAAATCATTAAGGTCCTTTTTTAAACCTAAGTTCTCAATTAAAATAATGATCCATGATTTACACATCACATATCATGATTATGTGGTTGTCCCACTATGATTTGTGTTGTTTACACTATATATTTTGGTTTTGGTCAATGGATGGAACTTGAAGGAACCCTTTTAATGAAAAACAGGATGGGAAATACAATAATTTTTCACTTAAAAAACCAACTGTTACTAGAGAAGAAATAATTTTTTTCTATTCTCAAAAAACATTCTCAAGCTATTAATCATGCTAAATTATAAAATATTAAATGATGGTAAAATTGTTTCAATGATTCATTCATGAGTAAATTACAACCTTCTTTCAGTGGGTATTTTGATCCACTAGTGGGCATATAATAGAACATCAATATTGAAAATATATATCTGGTTTTGTAATGTTCAAAATATGAGAATGACATTTTAGTACTATATAGGTTAGAATGATGGTATATCAGTGGAAGACTCTAATCAAGAATATAAGGAAATGAGATGAAATTAATTTATGGAATCTGATGAGTTTAGTAACTTATTTTTTATCAAGAAAATTCTTTATATTCCACATACTGGAATTGAAAATGAATTATATGAGTTAAATTAAAATGAATGATTTATCTATTGAAATCTATGAAGAATTATTTACAAAACATGTGAATTATGATTAAAATTTTATCATCTAATAAGAACATAATTTTTATGGAATCATCAATAGATTAAAACTATTTCTTCGAATAGAATGGGCCATAAGGTACTTATGATTCATTTAATAAATCCTTCATGGTTCCACTGTGGTGTGAATGGAGTTTGGAGTTAAATATTAATCTCATTGTTTTGGTATGAAATGGATGATTGAGTTAAAATAAAAATATAAAAACATTCCATAATGGAAGATTAGATTCCCATTGTGCTCAGCGTGTAGAATGAAACATGGATGAATATTTCATAGTTTGAAAATTAAATATTTTATTTGTGGGAATGAAGGCCACGAATAAATTGATTCCTAGTGTCATGGAAAACAATTATATAATAATGAAAATAGAGAAAAGGATTCACTGAATTCATTCCCATAGGTCAATGATTTAGGTGTAAAAAAAATATAGAACTATGATAACCGGATCCCTAATAGATGGTTTGATGATGATGATCATCCTAAAGAACTCGTTAAAGGTTAAGAAAAAAGAAAATTTCATGACGTCGGTATTATTGATATCTTCAAACACATTTATGTTGTGGAATGATTTAGTACATATTTATATAAATTTGATAATAATATTTTAGAAGTAATTTTATGGTTTAATTGAATAGTGATACAACTATGGATTGGTTCAATGTTTTTTAAAGGATTTTAGGCACATTTTGAATGGTACTGGTATCCCTGAAAAGCGATTTAGGTCATAAGGCTATATTTGTACTGAAGGGTAACACTTAATATGTGATTAATATTTGGATAATAATGAGAAGTAGATATGTATTTTTTGAAAAAATTAATGGGATAATATTAATAACCTTGTAACTGATAATAATATGATGACGAGGTAGTTAATGATATCTTGAATTGATTTTTTATAATTTTGGGATATATTTTATGATGAAAATTTGAATTTTTTAAAGAATTCTTATTTTCACTAAGGATTTATAGTAATTCATATTATTTTCTTTTTTTAATATAATATATAATAATTGTATTCACATGTTTCTTATATGATAATGAATAGATATGTTAGGTTCATTAAAGGGATTATTGTTATGTTTTTTTAGGAAATTTAGTGTCCATAATTCGAAAATTTTGGATTTTAACAATTTGGAAGGCTCAAAAGGGTAACTATTTCTGAAATTAATTAAGTTGAATTTTAGATTTTGTTTTAGATATTAATGTATTAGTTATATATATGAATATTTATGCATATTGGATATCCTATTATATCCATTTCTAAAATAATTACTAGATATTGAAGGAATATCTTATCAACCCATTATTAAGATTATGAATAAATAGTTCTTATTTTATTAAAATTTTAACATCATTTTCTAGAGTAATTGATGAATTGGATATTTATCAAGGTTCCACTATAGTGTTATATTATACTTATGAAATGAAATCATGTAAGTATACATTTTTAAATGATGTTAAAATATATTTTTATCTGGTTATCATCATTTTTTATGACATCAATGACCTTTTTTCAGAATTATTTTTTCAATCATATTGTGCTCATTAACCATATATAGACCATGTTTTCAATTACCCTATATAATTTTATGCATATTTTTATTAATTGAATGTCTATATTTTAATATTTTTTATCAATTTTTAAACCTAGTTATGCATTACACCATTAATATTTTATGTTTCCCACATTCCATTTTTAAAGGATTTTTATTATTCATTTTAATGATGCAGGATTATATAAATGAATTATAAAATATTAATCCATTAATAAGAAATATGTATTTAATTGGTATAAAAAATTTTGAGG
The DNA here is from genome assembly GCA_963277665.1 of Viscum album. Lineage (NCBI taxonomy): Eukaryota > Viridiplantae > Streptophyta > Magnoliopsida > Santalales > Viscaceae > Viscum > Viscum album. The sequence goes on along the minus strand of OY728135.1, from coordinate 1,459,800,270 downwards.
GGGTATACCCTACCAGCTAGAAATTTTTTATAAAGAAGTTTTGAAATAATTTTGTTTTTTAATAACTTAAATATCACACTATATTATGTATAGAGTAACCATGAAATATTATTAAAAAATTATAATTCCTTTATAATATAGTCATTATAATATAGATAAAATACTAGATAAAATTTATTATTAAAATATTGATTACACATCTTCATATAATAGATTATTTTTTAATATATTATTTCAAAATAAAAATATAGCCATTTTGAAAATAAAAAAAAATTATTAAAAACTATAGAAATGCATACATGTATATTTTATCGAAATAAAATAAAAAATACATATTTTTTATTATATTAATGAAATAGAGATATAATAAATTGAATCTATTATTTAAAACTTATTCTGTGTGTTTTCTATATAGATTTTACACTTAAAATCTATTTTTTTTTTTAATTCTTAACCATTTAATTGCATAATTTATTTAAATATAAAATTTTAAAATATAATATTTTTTTGAATAATAAACATGATTTGTTAAATTACAATATCAATATTCAATATAGTTTTTTAATATAATAAGTTACATTTTTTTATGAATATGGAAAACTATTATATATTAATTTAAGATTGTTTTTTTATCTATATAATTTATAAAAATAAATTATGTTAAAAATTGATTGAAAACTAAAAATATATCAATTAGACCTCAATTAATACAATTTATGAATTTTAAATATTTTTCATTTTAAAATTTGATACCAAAACATTCTAAAACATTGAACATTTTTACATCAAAAAATCGCTTTCTCACCCCGTCTATGTTGTAAATTTCAAATTCATTTTAGTAACATATATGTTTTCAATTTTGAAATATGGATTTAATATTTGGAATCAGAAGGTAAAAATTTACTAAATATTTCTTTTAGTTTTGGACAACATCTGCAATAAAAATATTAGTTTTGTTACAACGATTAAGGGTAAATCGAGTAATTGAGTATAAATATAATATTATAAATATTAGTAAATTCACCTAAAACATATCTTAATTTTATTGTATTTTTTTGTTTCTAACAAACTAATTTAAGGGCTATATGTATGACCTATTGGATTAAATTGGTTAACATTAATCACATTATAATATTTTATTTGAGAAGAAGTCAAACTTTTCCATCTAATGTTTTTATGAGTATCATAATTTTATTATAGGTATAATCATAATATATATTTGAAAATAAATATTAAATTTAAATATAATATATTTATATTTTTCATGGGATTTAGATTTTAAATTTTATATTATAAATTATTACCGTAAATTCCCATTCAATGATGATGTATTAATTATTAAATTAATGGAAAAATGAAACTAATTATACTAAAACTATTAAAATAAATATAATTATATATAATTAATATCATCAAATAATTTAAAATGTCACATTTTAAAATTTAGAATATATTAAAACAATTATTTTGATGATATCTTATTCTATTGATATTAGTAATAGTCATTGTAATGAATAGTGCCAAAGCTGACATTATTAGTATTTTAAAATAAATTATATATAATTAAATTGTAAAAAATTCATAAAAATATTAAATTCATCCAAATGATTTGGATGTTGTTTTAAATATCTCCAATGATACATTTGTGGGTTGTTTTCAATTTTATAATTAATATATTAACTCTAAAAGAGGAAATATCCACACTATCACTATAATAGTTATATGAGTTAAATAATGTTTAAAATTATATGATAAGGGACATAATGTGACATAAACATATAAAAAATTAAATTGGGGGGGGGGGGGGGTTTATAGGCTTACTTGTTCAATTTAATAAATAAATTAGTTTTAATCCATTTATAATAGAAAATTAATTTATATTTCTTTAGTATTTTTTGAAATTGTATGAGTGTCCCCTGTCATATAAAAGGGAATATATTCTTCTCATTTTCATCACATTTAAAACCCTATTATGATAAAAAAATACTCTATAAATAAACTATAAATAAACTTCCATTCATAATAGAATCTTTAATTTGGGAATGAATTTATCAAAGGAAGTCATTTAGTGAAATCTGAAAGGAGATCCCAAATGATGTGGTAACATTCTTCAACGAATGTTTTCTATTAATTACATCAAAAATCCACATAATTTATTTTTATATCATGGTAATATTTTAAAATAATTAACTTAAATATACTAATATTTTTTAATGTTAAAGGTAAAACCTAAAACATGCCACACATTCATCAAATGTGATACACAATCATTGTTTCTGTGTATGGTGGACTACCGCCTTACGAACTGATCTCATACATTATTCTGTCAACACCTTTACACGGTAAGGATAATGGTGGATTTATAGTTAAAATATTAAATATTTTTTTTTTATAATGTTATTATGTTTTTTCAAATTGTATATCATACATAAATTCATGATTTTCTTTTTGTAGGCATACAATAATTTTGTTTCTGTGTATGGAAGAATTAAACCTCGATAAGTGTTGTGATTCGTTCAACCTATACATAGTATTTATTTTGTATGGTTTTAATAAAATTTTATGGTATATTACATAAAATTTAATCTTACATTATAATACATCATTTTATTTTCATTCTTTTAATTCGATAATAAAATGAAAACAACTTTCATGCGTACCTACGACCTACCATATCCATGAACGGTGTATTTCAGTTTTCCCTCAATCTTTTACGAATCACCATAATTAAATATATAATTATTATATACAATATATATTTAATGATAATAATTATTTATATTATGAAATAATGATCTCTGAAATATTATCAAAATAAATAATCCAAAATATATATGGAAAAAGTGGCCATTACCTAAAACATAACTTGAACATGAAATTGTTTTTAAGTTGGTAATATAATGTCATAATTATATCATATATGTTATTATATATGTGTATTGTGATATATGTTAGATGTATGATAAATTTATAATAATTAAATTGTATTTTGTAACACGTTTGATGGAATTAATGACTTAATGTAATGGGATTTCATGTCTCACTTGTGTTTTTGTGAGACTTATTCCATATTCAAAACTAGTTTTTTATGTGGTGTATATACTTCCAAGGAATCTATTATATGATATTAAATACTTTTTTTTGATTAATTTTAAATTATATTATTAAAATTTAATAAATAGAATTTAATAAAAGGTATTTCATATTTTTAATAATAATGTTTTATGTTTTTAGTATTTCAATTTCATTTTTTATAATTAGTACTTAAAACAACAAAACTTTTGTCCACATGTTTATGAATAAATGAAGTTTAATGGGGGGGGGGATTTAAACAAGACATGAGGGTATGTTTTCTAATTGAACAGATATGAAGAATCCTTTAAGCCATATTTATACATAATACTTTCCTATCTCTAATATTTTGTCCAATTGGAATGAATTTTCATAGTATGACATTATAATATTTTAATCATTTAAGAATTTATATGTGTCTGAAGTCCTTCTATTATAAATGGATACCCCATCCCACTCTTCTTTACACCACATAAATCCTTTTTTATTAATAAAAACGTACCCAATTATAATATAAATTTATCTCTCCAGGATATTGAGTTTTTGGTATTCTTAACACACAGTTCCAAATGACTTTATGAAGGGATCTAGTGGAGGCATAACAAAATAGAATTAATCATCCTACCAAATATATTTATAATTATTTATTCATTGAATTCCAATAAATATTTCATATACACAAAAAAATAAAAATTTTATTTTCATAATTATACTAAAAGTTTATTTCGATGAGAAAATAACCATTATTCAAACTTTTTTCTAAAAAATCAAATGTGAATGTAATCCTCATGGGTATTAGTAGAGTACCACTTAAACTTAGTGATATAATTATTTTTACATTAACATATTTCATATATGGTTATTATTATGAGTTTAATATGAATATATAATATTTACTGTATAATAATTCTTCTATAATTATAAGAACATATTTCCATAACTACCTTTACATTAGTAGGAAAATGATTATATCACTCGTATGTATGTGTGGACTAACACCATCAAAAAGTTACTTATATTTTTCATTAATTATGTTTCACGTGGATTTTAATGTTATATATTTAATGTTTTATTAATAAGGTAATATTTTTTTAATTTAAAAATAATAATTATCATTCCTCTATTTTTTTGGTAAAAAATTGAATATAACATTCATGTATACGTAAGACATAAAGTCCGCAAGAATTCTCTAAATATTTTTCCCAAATCTAATTTTATATAATAATTTAAAAATAGATTTATATAATATGATATTTATTATATGATTCAAATTATATAGATTATGAATTAATGATCAATAATAATGTCCAAAGATGTCAAATTGAATAACCCTTAATATCGCATAGCATTTTTAAAAACCTGTTAAATTGGATGAATGAAAAAGAATAATCACCCATTGAAAACACTATTCAAATTCATTTATGATAAATAAAATATGTTGATAGAGAACAACTCACTTTTAATTAATATCATTATATTCATGAAAAATACCTTTTCTAAAGAAATATTGCTTAATTATTTTTATGATAAATTAAATAATTAAACTAATAAATTTTTTAAAATATAAATGTCAAAATTAAAATTATTTTGGGAATTATAAAATATTTATTAATTTGGTATGACTAAATTATTATTTTTAAAAGTGCAATTTTTTATAAAAAAGTTTTTTTTTTGTTAAAATATAATTCTTCTACTTGTAGACATAGAATATTGAAAACTGAATACAAAATTTTGAATAAAGTGGTTCATATTTTGTAAATATCCCCCTTTTAAATTTTTTCATTATGAATAGTATATTTGGTAAATATTTATCACCTCCTTAAGTGAAAAATCAGTAAAACAATGTCTAAACCATGGTAAAATCTATTAAAATCAACCCAAATATTTCATTATTTTATTTTATGGAAGAAAATATTCCATTTGTATCCAAAAATTGAATATTTTGATATTTTTCCATTTTCTTTAATAATGAAATTTATATTATTTTAAGAATTTAAACATCCAAAGTTTCCCCATCATTGATTTTATATGACTAAATTTTATCCATAATTATATAATAATAGGAAATGTTCAGTATAAATGAAAATTTTAAATATAGATATATTTTTCCATGGTTATTTATATTTTTATTTTTAAGGATATAAAATTTTTTTTAATTGGTTACAGAATTCCAACACAGTTCCAATACAAGAATTTTTGATATAATTTATATTATTTTAAAAATCCAAAAATTATTATTTTTTGGTGATTAATAATTCCACATAAATCATTTAGATGAACAAAATATATTCAGGATTTATTAAGTTTATAATGGATTTACATTTCTATCATGATGTCATAAACTAAAATTTACAAAATATTTTGATATATGAAGTTAATTATATTTTATAAAAATAAAATCATAATTAATTATTAAAAAATATTAATAAATTTAAAGGAATAAAATTATAATTATAAATGGTTTAATTTCACCCATTATACATTTATTCACAAATTATTACCATATAAGCTTAATAATTTACCTGTATGGTTAAAATAGTTTTTTCCCACATTTAAGGTAAAAATAGGTTATTAATGAGGATAAAACAAAAATATTTTTTCATAAATGAGAAAAAAACCAATCTAAATTTCATGGGTTATTGTTTTTTCAACAATATATAATTTTCATATAATTAAATACTATTTTTAATCATTATAGTTTATAATGTCATTAATTATATTTAAATATTTTAATTGATTCAATGGTGTTATTTATCTCCCTTATAAAAGAACACGCTTTATCTATTTTATTCACAGCACATTGAAAAATAAAGATGTACGAAATATTTATAATTATCATGTAATGTTTTATAAGAATAATTTAGAGGTTCATATAATTTTTATATGTTTATTTAAATGGGCCTTATGAAATTATCTAAGGGTGGTCTCAAGAAGAATATGTAATCATCTTACTAGAGATATTTAAATTTATTTCTTCTTTTACCTCCTCTAAATATGTTGTATTAATCATAAAATAATAAATTACGTATAATAAATATAAATTTTATTTTTTCTTATCATGAAAGCAATACTACCATCCCTGTTTTCCATTAAATTGGAAGTGATAGTATTACTCGTTCCAATGTGTAGAGGACCACCTAAATGTAGTGAAATAATTCATTTTTAATCAGCATATCTAGTGATTTTTTTCTATATGGATTTAATGTTTAAATATGATATTTGTTATTTTATTATGGTTCTATAATCTTAATATCATGTATGCCTTTTTACCTTCCCAACAATTATAAAATGATCTTGTCTCTTGTACGTAGATGTGGACTACTACATCCAAGAATTTATTTGATTAATTTTTCTTTTTTTCATAAATGAATGGGAATAAGACTTTATTTAATAAATATAAATGATATATATTATATAATAATAACTTATAATGGTGAATCATTCTTTGACTTTATTTTGTTCAATGTGTCAAAAAGTAAAGAAAATGATACTACATAGGTACGGTATATCATCTCTATGATTGTTGTACAACATTTTCCATCATTTATAATATTATATATGCTTCCAAATATGTGTATAATAAAATTTAAGATATTTAATTCATTAATAAATTTTTTAGATTATTGAACCCTCATAAAAGGATAAGGGATGAAACTACTAAAGGGAAATTATCATAAAAATAAAAATAGTTGACACCTAGAAAATAATATTTCAATGAGAAATAATTAATAAATGGATTTTTAAATTTTATTATTTAATCATATATGATATGGTGAGAATGAAAATGTATTTGGTATATAAATATAATAATATAAATTTATTGTAAAGGATAATATGGTGCCTTCATATGACTGTATATTGACAAATACATTTTATTTTCATATAATATAGTTATTTATTGATAATTCATGTTTTTAATTCATTTTCCTAATATTATGGACACATGATTCTAGAAGAATAATTTCTGTATAAATTTTCTTATCTTTAATCAAGAAAATATTTTCATCCCTATCAATTTTTTTTTTCAAAAAATGAATAAATTTATTTAAAAAATAAATTTTTAATTGTTTATTTAATTTTTTACTGATGAATGAATTGTTTACAAAATTATTTAAAAGAATATTCTCGTCACTTCTCTAAAGTGGTACTTCTAGATTTTTACCAAACTATAAAAGGAATAATTGTTTTAATATGCACAATAAGAAAATTATTTCCTGATTATATAACCATTGAATTAAATGGAAATTAAATAATTTTTTCTAATATTGTTTTTAAATTAAATTATTTGATTTTATTTTGAAAATATTTATTTTTAATAATTGATTTTAAAATGGTAATTTAATTTTCCTCAAGAAATATTCCAATGATTTTCTATTAAAATTTTCAGCATTGATAAAAACATATAATGTTACTTAGTATATTATTGGGATATGATAAAATGATACAATATTTATTAAATGAATGGATGATTTATGGGTTTTCTAATTAAATATATATGATATGTCTTTTCTTTTCCATGGGTTACATTTTGATGAATGTAATTATGAACAGGTGGAATTCATATTTATAGATGTATGAGTATTATATTAGTAGGGAAAATGTATTCATTACTATAATGAATTGGTGAATTGTTAATATTATATGATCTCTATGGTAACACAAGAGGTTATCCCAATCCCAAATCAAGATACATGAGTGGTTATAAAAATCCTAAAATAGTTACATTGGTTGTAAACCCAATTCTAATATTTTATGAATTTCTTGGTGGGTAGCATTGAAAAACGATATCTATGATAATAATTATGAAAACATTTATGAAATATTTTTATTAAATGATTGCATGAAATTTTTTAGTTATTAAGGATCATGTAATTAGATTCCATTTAGATTTAATTATTTTAAACACAAATTATTTATTCCACAACTGTTATTTATGATCAATGAAAATAAAGGTGTTATTTTAAATCATTATTATCATGTTCTCATGTCCATTAGAATCATGTTTTGTCTCTATGATCATTGATACCTCCATTGATTCCCTTTACTATGAATTTATGATAACCATTTATTATCATTTATTTAACCAATTATATGTAGAAAATTTTTATTTTTGATTTCTCACAGAAGGGTGCTAGTAGTAATGAAATCCATGGGAGATGATTTGGGTATGTTGTTAACCATTTATTAAGTTTGAGATTTTCTAGAGGAAATACAACATTATGGCCCTTAAATTTATTATAATAATATATATTGAATATTGAACTAATTAGATATTGTATTTATGTATGAAAAGTATTGGACGCTATATTATATCACATATAAAACAAATTTATATAATATCATGTTTTTTGGATATCTATTAAACACTTATGGAAAAAATTTATTAAATCCCCCATACATATAATAATTTGTAATTAATTTAATTATGTAACAATAATTTGTTTGGATAAACTCTAAAACACCAATAATGAAGTTCCCTAGCGTCCATAAATTCAATATTTGTCCAGTATACCATTAATTGTGCCCCATGTATCTTTGTATAATTTTCAAAAAAATTAGTTTCAAATATATATATGTAAACAATGAGAAAACTATATCAATTAACCAATTATTTTAAAGCTAAAAATGGATCTAATATGGTCTCTATCGAACACATATATAACTTAATCTATGTCTTCATGTTGTAATATAGAAAATCATGTATGAACAGAATTCCATTCTCCATTATATCTTATTACCAAAAGACAAGAAAATTTACAATATTTAATGTAAACTCATATATTCATCATTATACTACTTTAGATAGATTTAATGGATGAAAAAATTAGATTATCCTATCCCAATAGATAAAAAAATTCAATAATTTTTTATGTATTGCCACATACTATATCAATATATCTTATTTGAGGACACAAATTTAACAATCATTTTTATGAGGGAAAATATAATATTTTTTTAAAAAAGACTAATATAATAATTAAAGACATACCAATCACCCTAATATTTGTTTAATATTAATGAAATCATATTTATGGTTTCAAAGAATGAAACTAATTATTTTAGATAACTTTTTAAATCATTGTAATAGGGACCTTATATGTCTCATGCACTCTATAAATACCTAATAAATATTGCATAGAAATATATTTTGTATAATTGGTTGGTTATCTAGTGGAAAAAACACAATTTTTCTTCATAGGAATATTTCATATCTCAATGTAAAATCCTACCCAACCTACCCCGAAAATATCTTATGGACCAATAGTACTCTGTGATGATCAATTGTTTTGGACAACACAATGCATTGTTTTGTGCTGGTAATTATCATTTATTTTTCTAATATATACATCCAACTCGAAGGATTAATAAATTAGAGCAATTCTATTTTATAACATGATACATTTCATATTCTTATCCTACTTTTAATAATATAAAAAAGGCACAATAAAGTTATTATCCATCAATATTAATTATCATAGACCACTAGAGAGGCCATATATTTCCTATAATTATTTTAAAATATTAAATATATATTTAATTCCTCTCATTACATTATATTAAATCATTTTTACATAATAAAATATATTTTTATACTATTAATAAATTATTTTCTCTTCTTAGAAATATACTTTTGTTCATTATCATTACCAATCTTGGATCATTTATTTTTAAAACATTATATGAGTTTATTTTTGGAATAAATTTTTACTCATTTTATTAATTATATTTACCATAAAACCCTATAATGTTTTTGGATATTAAATGACATTAACATTTAACTGTAAGAGTTTTGTAATCGATTTATAATATTTTTAAATTATATTAGTAAAAAAAACATCAACTAACCTTATTAATATTATATTTATCTAAAATTATAATGATAGAAAATATTTTTATTAGAAAAGAACATTTCTTTCTTTTTGGGGAAATTTTTTAAAAATAAAATAAAAAACCCATATATTACATCCTATTATAAGTATTTGAAGAATTGGTGTTTGGACATAATATAATAATTATTAATATAATTAAATAAAAGATGGTAGGATATATTTACCTCAATTTATAGAAAATATTTTAAATAAAAATAATTATCCTTGATAAAACTACTTTTAGGATTTTGTTTTTTATGTAATAGTTCTGTATAATACATAATTGTGTCTATAAAATCTATTAAGAAATTTATTTTAAACATCCATTTTTTCAGTCTCGAGAAAATTCAATAAGAGCTAAAAAATATCCCCTGAAACTATGAAACAAAAATATTATATTACCATAATTAAATAATATAATTAATTCATATATTTATATAAAATTAATATTTTGAAATTTTAGAATTTAATTTTTCTGTAAAAGATATAATTTTTTTTAATTTGAAAATATAAATTATCTTAAGGCGATTTGATAGGATTTTAAAATAATTAATTTATAGGGAAAATATTATTTTAAAAATTATATTGAAATTAATTTTTATCACAATGAAAAATTTGATCCAAAAATTGGATTATATCTCTAGAAACAAAAATTCAAAATTATTAGATGTGGAAAAAAAATTTATCGTAAAAATAATTTATAAAAGTTATAATTTATTCACAATAGGAAGATCTAAAAGGGTTAATGAGGGTCTTATGATAATGAATATGGTGTTAAGTATCATAAAAATACAATTAACTTATTTTTTTAGTGCATTTTAACATATCATATCCTATATTATAATTGTGGTTTCCTTTGTACAAAATTAAAATGGGAAATAAATTTACATTATTTTAATGATAATAGTAGTTACAAATATAACACCACTGTCACTTATAATAGGTTCCCTACAATGCCTCTCTTCTCAAAACACCTTAAAATTAATTGATCGACCAAATTGTACAAAAAAGAACACCTCAATACCCATGTAAACATCATAAAACATCTTATATCACTAAAGTATCAGTCATTGAACTCATAAACCACATATTAATGGAGCACCCCCAAGATTTAAGGTGAGAACACTTAATTATTATTTTTTATCATTTCATGTTTCCAATTATACATCCTCTACATATAACACACTCATTTAAATATATTAATATATCTATACATAATTGAGCAATATTTTTATATTAATGGGATATCCATCAGCAACCATCCCATCACCTTTTATAAAATAATGGAAATTATTCCATTGTTATGTGTCCACATCCGCCCCAATATATGAAAAAAATAATTTCTATTACCTTCAATTATTAATGGTTTTTTAAATTAAATTAATTAATGAATAAAATTCTTATCCCCTAATTTAATTTTTTTAAAAACAAATGGATAATATAATAACAAAATTAATATCAATTGATGAGAGTAATCTTAACAACCCAAAATAAATCATATTGATACATATGTCAAAACTAAAATATATTATTATAATTTATATAACAATAAATTACTTGTATTAAAATAATTGTACTATAATAGTAATTATATATTTTTTAGAATTATTTGGTTATTTTATTAGTCCTTCCACCATGGAATGTTGAACAAAAACTTTTTTATAAAAATTAACCGATGAGTGAAAAGTAGTCTATGAGTGTAAATAAATAAATGATAAATGAAGGTCATATGGTAATAAATGAACTGTAAAAATGAAAAATATATGATTAATTTTCAAATATATAATATTATATTCATATATTTTCCATTAACATAGTTATACGTTCACTAAAAATGAATTTGGACTTGAGTTAATGGAATTGTTAGCTCATTTACCTTTAACTAAGTTATGATCATTCTGAATTTTATTTTCTTATATTCCTTTTACTATTATATGTCCAATATTTCATATTAGGATTCCGTTTATTATTTTCATGAATTTGAAAAGTAAAATAATTTCCAACCATTTTTATATAATTTTTTTAGTTTAAAAGAACATTAAAAAATATAAGGATTTTAAGCCCTCTTTTTTTTATTCAATTACAATTTTATTATTGTAATATCATTTAAAATTACTTTTTAAACATTTTCACAATTATAAATTAGTGGTATTTTCATTTATTTGATGTCTTAATAGTGAAATGATAATTATTCCCTCTCATTATACTACTTTTATATACCATATGAATGTTAAAATGTGAGAAAAAAATAATTGAATAGATTTTAATACTAATAGCCTTCTTATAATTGATTTATTAATGATTGTTTGTGTCCTTTTATAGAAATCCTTGTGTGTATTAAAACATGTTGATATTGTCTATTGTATAGATTCCAAAGTGGGATTTAATATCAATAAATAATTTTTATATATTAAATTAATATTCACGTGGTACACAACTAGTTTGACTAACTACACAAAATGTTTAAAACTCTGAGTAGATATTGTTTGGTTAGTTCATATGGATATTTTTTAAACAAAATATAGGATTAGAATATATTTAATTTCCATCAATATTTTTTCCTCGATTGACATTATTCATCTTATATATCCATGTTCTTAAATCTCTTGGATGAATGTAATATATTTATTTAACCTTGTATGAATTATTGTGTACAATGCCAATAGTTTACAAATTGATGGGTGTTTACCACGAACATTATTTCATCTAATAAATCAATTATAAGAAGGCCATAATTACTAGAAATATAATAGTATTATTTTTTTTTATGGATAATTTTTTTATAAATAAACGATGTCGACTATTTATATTTTATTCATTACATTAATATGATAAATAAATTGTAATTATTTAATGATATTTAATTGTTGAATGGTATTTCACCATTATGATTTAATAGGTTTCCTGGGTCAAACCGGTTTTAATTTTCCTCTTGTTGGTTTCCTTTAATGTTCAATTTAATTAAATAAGATTCCATCCATAAAATTAATATATAATACATTAGGTATTACACCACTGTGAACTCATTTATTATTTTTCAAGTGATTATTTATATTAATTCAGATATATAGTAGCATTGTATTAATTGTTTTATTAAGTATTGGATTGCTTTTTATTCCTACCAGACATATCTATTTATGATATTGTGTGATATATTTATATTTCACAATATTCTAAACGATACATCTGATATAACTCCTTTATACTATTTCACATACCATAGGAACCCTAAAATAGAGATCATTATAATTTCAAATATATGCTACATGGAATAATAATGTTCTCACTGAGACAATTTTTTTATTATATGTTTTCATATGTAATGTGTAATCCATGGATGAATCTTATGTTCGAATACATCAAAACTATTCCATCCTATGAAATGTTATCAATTTTATTATTTACTAATGTTTTATATTTAAAAATAAATCAATAATACTAGAATCTATGTTGTTATTGATGGTATCAAAAAAAATATTAGTTTCATTATTGGTAAATTAAACTAAACTAAAATATTTTATTATAAAAATGAATGCTAAAACCTTAATATATTTATGAAAATTTTCATGGATAGTTGATTTAAATAGGGATTTATACTATGAACATAATTATATGAAATGTTTAATTTTATTTTTTTTGAAACATTTAATTATAGAAAGAATGAGAACCATATCAATTTTTTTAATCAATGTAAGTATTTTCAACATGATCAATTCAATGAGTTTAAAGATATAACTGATATGATTGTGAAAAAATTGTGGAATATATCATAAATTATTAAAAATAACCATTACCATATAGATTAACATACTGATTCATATAATGATAAATATATTGTGGACTGATTCTTGTGATGGAAAATACAATCCTTCACTAGAACTACTAATCCATTGGGAGCTGATTTATGATTAAAATTAAATAATAAATATATCTCTCCATAAGATTTAGTGATATTTAATTATAATTATATTATTTTTTTAATTAAATGGGATATTTATATAAATTATGGACTTTAAATCAATACATCATGGGAGAAAAATATAATGAGAACCTTTAATAAATAAATTTTAAGCTGATATTTTATTAAAAAAAAATTATAAGAGTATTGAACTTATTTTAGGAGGAAGTTAAATTTTTTGAAGAAATATTATGAGGTAAATATTGATTAACATGAAGATGACATTTCATGGATATCAGGATATTCTATAAAATATGTTTCAAATATAGAAAGCAAGGGTTCACAATTATTTTGTTGAAAAAAGTCAACCCATTGTAGGGATTTAGTTTCTACAATTTTTTTATCATATAAAGACATAATGTTATATTTTATGAAGGATGAAATATAATTTATGATGAATTATGACTTCCAAAATAATTAATAGAAGAAGAGTATAGTGAAAAATCATAATTTTAATAATATGGTAAAGGAAAAAAAATAGATTAATTAAATTTTTTACATGTTATAATTCATGAATGAAAAACCCTGGTACATGTTTAAAAGAAATGATAGTTTCCTTAAAGGGTATTGACAATGGACCCGAGAACAAAAATGAAAAATATGAGCTAAATAGGTTCTATGATGATACTATCAGAACATATGGTATATTTTGAATAAATTCCCTAAGATATAGGGGAATTTACTTTTGAAGAATCTATAAGAGAAATGATGGTATTATTCCATATCTATAGTTAATATAGATTTTATGAATGATTTAATAATTGTAACATTGATTAAAAATAATATGTTAGTAAAATAACTATTTTATTTAGGAACTATGAAAATTTTTTATATTTATTTTATTGAAATATGATCAAATTATACCCTAAAATATTGATAAAATTATTTTCAATCAGAGCACAAAATGGGAATCCTAGTATAATAGTAAGGATAAAATGGATAGTCTATAATATAATTCATATATATTTGCTATTTTCACACTTAATTGATATACCATTTGTTAATTTTAATATAATCTTTGGTGGTGATTGGTAAATAGATATAATAATAAAATTTTATGATAGTAAGGAGAGACAACTTATTATGTGGGAGGTATAGAATATTTTTTTAGGTTGGAAGAAATAAATTTACGAGTCTTTTATGATCCACCACTAGAATATATCCATAATGATATTATGAGAAAATGTTATGAGAAAAAATCTATTTATTATAATTATATCATATTTATTAAAATTATGAGTTTATGGGGATACATTCTTAATTAAATAATTCACCTCTATAATTAAAAATAAAGTAAATACATTTTTAAATGATTATATTAAAATGTTTTTTTTGTATTTACTAATTATAACATGGTAAACATAAAATTCTATGGAAATTGTATGAATAAATTTTTAATATTTTTTGACATTTTTAATGGAACATTGTTATATGTGAAATTCTATTTGCGTGATTTTTTTAATTAGAATGTTTCTTTTCTGGGAAATATATGTTCAATGGATGGAATATCCATTGATGCTTAAATATATAAATTCATTTAGGAATACCCGAAACCATTTAATTGAGCATTAACATTAAATTTAATTTTCATAGATGTTAAATATTAAGTGTTTATTCATATTTCTGTATGATTTACATAAATATTCACCAAAGTGGGGGATCCAGGAGACAGCTTGTGAGGCGATTTTTTGGCGATTATTGGTTTGATGATGGAAAAGACTTTGGATTGTTACTTCCATCTGAGGGATGTCTTCATCCCTCCTTCAAAGATGGTGGATGCTCTTGGTGGGATTGATTTTCCTGTGGATGCGTTGAAGAATGATGGAACGAAGCCGGTGATGAACCCTGAGATGAAATCGGATGAGTTGGCCTCTCAGAATAAGTTTTTCTCGGATTCTTTCCATGAATCAGTCTCTCTCAGCAAACGAATCACCAAAAATGGCTCGATTGATTTCATTGAAGTGAGCCCAAAGATTTTGGAAGAATGGCTACAGGAATGTCGAATCTCCCTTCTGGCCATATTGTCGGGAACCCGGAGAGATGTTCCAGTCAGGATTGATGAAGTGCGAGCTCACCTATCCTAGAGCTGGGGTTTCACTGACTGGAATTTGATCTCAATTGGAAGAGGTACATTTCACATTGTCTTTCCCTCTAAGGCATTGAAAAATGTGGCCTGGAGTTTTGGACCTATACCGATGAAGCCTGGTTACATCATGGTCCAGCAGTGGGATCCATTGATGAGCCCTCTTGCTATCAAGAACTCATGTACCCAGACTTGGATTCGAATCAGGGGGCTAAACTGGTTTTTCTGGCATCCATCTGTTCTATGGGAAATTGTATCTACTGTTGGCTATCCCATTAAGGTTGAGAAGGAGACCGATCATCCTAGGTATGGATATTTTTTCCGAGTACTTGTTGAGATTGATTTGGATAATGTTCTCATTGATACTGTTTTTCTTGTTGCGGCTGAAATTAAGCTAGAGCTCTCCATTCAATATGAATGGCTTCCTATCTTTTGTAAATCCTGTTTATGCATTGGTCATATCCATTCACAATGTCATAGGAGTTTTAAATGATACCTCTGTAAATCACTGGGTCACACCTATGATCAGTGCAAGAAGAAGCTTAATAAGGATGACTCCAAGATAAAGGACCCTCCAAAGGAAACCCCGCCTTTTGCTAAGGCTATTCAACATGGATTTCCCAAGTCTGATGATTTACAGCATGCCACTATTGATGCCTCTATGGAGACTAATAAATCATTATGTCAGGACTCATCTGGAATTATGGTTGGAACTGAGAAAAAGGCATGGGCTGATATTGCAGAGGAGGAAGAGAATATATCAGAGCATGAGGCTGCTGTTCGAGATCATGTTAATCATGAACTTGACTGTGCTTCAATGGCTTCTATCTCAGGTAAGGGTAATAAGAAGATTGTTGATAATGAGGGATTTCAGTTTGTGATGCACAAAAAGGTGAGGGCTGGAAAACACTCCCAGGAAAAAGTGCCGATTGATGATGAGGTAGAAAATCTTTTTTTGTTCCATCAATCTGGAAATTCTCAAGGTGATCTAGGGGTGGCTTGTCCACCTGATTCTCCTGCTCACAAGGCAGGAAATATGGAAGATGAAACGGCCCTCGTGAAGCAGGGCATTTAAAATTCCCCTGTCTACTCTCCCTTGGATCAAATGGAGAGTAGAGATGCTGATGAGGCAAGGCTGGCAGAAAATAAAGAGGAGCTGCCAATAAAACCCGTTGCCAATTTTTTTTTCTATGATAGAAAATATTAACACCCGTGAGTTTGATTTGCTAAATCTTGATGGTCTGAGGAATGTATGTTGTAACAACAGATTCATTTCTGCTGCTGAAGAAGATGTGGAGGGATCTAAGGAGAAGGAGGTTACTGCTCAGTTTGATGTTCAAACAGCGCAGATCACAGAGGTGCCTCATATGGATGTATTGCAGAAGCAGGCTCCCATTTTAGTTCATTCTACTAATTTAGTGCAAATGGATGAACAACATGACCACCCCTTTGTACATACAAACGATCCTGGACAGGATAGCGATCCCTCTCATGAGGATTCTGATTCGAATACGATGGAGAATGAAGGCATGAAAAGGGGAAGAGGGCGTCATAATAGGGGAGGATCCAGGGGCCTTGGCCGGCCTAGGAAGAGGTAACCATGTGGTGTGAATTTGTGTTGGTTTATGGTGTACTTCTATGCATGTAATCACCCCATTTTTATGCTGTATCTTTACTATCTTTCTTTCAAATAAATTTGGGGCCTGGGTTTAGAACCCATGACCAAATCTACTTGGTAAATATTCACCAAATTAAAAAAAATTGCACAATATGACATGGGAAGAAGAACTTGAAAATTTTTGTGACAAATGTTAGATTATATTGGTCATATTACCTTCTTATACATGATTGTTAAAATTTTATTAATCAATTTTTTTAAGAAAATAATAATAATATATGGGTTTGAGAATTGTTTTTTGGATAATCTTAATATTTTAAGTTATTTTATTTGTATCAAGTTTTAAAAAACATGATTTGATAAACCATAAGATAACCTTGTAATTAGGGTATATAGTTAAAAATTATTTATTCAAATGGTTAGAGTACATTTCAATAATAGTGTGACATAACCTTACATATGTTCTAGGTTTGTCCAGTGTAAGTTGTATGGTAGAAATTTTTTTTTGGAAAAGTGTGAATCCAAATTAAAGTAATCTCAACAGGATTAAGAATTTGGGCATTATAAATTTACAATTACATTATGTTTTACAAAATATTCTTCCCACCCCAATAATTATTGAAAATTACTAATGTGGTTCTCCTATTAGGCGGTGCCCCTCTCACCTCCTCTATAAGATTTTTGTGTTTCCTCTTATGATTATAGTTGTCATATTTTTTCGATATCCCATATTCCCCATTTACTCATTTATCAAGTTATTTATTTTCCTCTATATATCATCTTCATTACATTTAGATATGTGGGATAAACCCTATGACTTTATGATTTTAATCCCATATTAATTGTTTTTATTATATTTTTGTAATCCTTTTTAGAGGTCTTTATACTACCACTGATAATGTCTTTTGACCTCATCCGTCAACATCATTAAATTCCAAGTAGGTTTCCCCATGAATAAGAATTTAAATTTGTGAACATTTTTTCCTTTAAACTGATTTTGTAATTACCTTGACTCCTATATCTTGGATCTGGTGTCTAATTTATTACACTAGAATAGATAAAAAGGTTAAATCTTGAATGACCTATCAATTTAACAGTGTTAGGGAACCAAATACATATATGATTCAAATTTTATATTAGTATTAATAAATAAAACATAAAACGTAACAATATAATTTTATATGGATCCTTTAAAACTCATTCAAATATCTCTTATTGATATCCTGCAAAAGGGGAAAAAATAGCGTCAGATCATATGATCTATACGGGTAAATTATAGATGAATACATTAAAAAAATTATCACAATCATCATGGAAAGGTAAATAATAGAACACACATTCCATTTGAAAAAGCATGACTATCATTATAAGATAAAAAATAATCAGCAAAGATAGGTAAATAACTTAAAACACTTGCCATTCAACAAATAACTATGAATGAAATGAATCATTAGAAAATATCATCATTAAAATATCATATATAATAATAACATAATTATTAATGAACGAAATTATTAATTATTTTACTTCATGAAATCTGGCATCATGATACCTCTACCATCAAAACAACACACAATATTCTCTAAAATTATAGGTAGAAATCCTCGTAATTTGGCCATCTAATTTTTATTATTTGACATATTATTGGATCAAGGGGATATATAATACTAGGAAACACCTATCACTATAGGTAGAAATCATTATTCACATATTAAATGATCTATTTCATCCATTAATTAACATTTATAATGCTTAAATATTTGTATTCATTATATAATATAAATATTTGTCAAAATATATCAATATTTCCCAATTTAATTAAATATCTATCAAAGTAAACACTCTATATAAAAATTTTATGAAAAGTATTTAAAAATAATATCAATTATACAAGAATATGTATATTTAGAATAAATTTACTATATAATTAGAAATGGATAAATGAAATTTATTTTTTGAAGTAAAATATAACAAAAGAAAAAGTGAGATTGTATAATAACATTAACAAAGTTTTAATTAAAAATTAAAATATCATCTAATAGAAATATTCATATTGAAACATAAAATAACATTAAATATTATTTAATATTGCTATTAAATATAAAATTCTCTATATATACAAAACATATAGAATAAATTTTGCTAAATAACAATACTATATGCATGAATGAACAAAAATTGATTCAACATCCCTTACCTGATGCCAATGTTTGGATGAATGTGTTTTAACATCAAATAGAGTGGTATTAAAAAATTTATCTACTCATACCATAACTATTATAGTATTTATAATATCATATATGATCTTATTATAACATATTATCACCTATTTTCTAATAATCACCAATTAGTTTTGATGTTTCGAGTTTTAAATGTCATGTTTTTCTCATGCGTGTTTTTTCATGAATGATGACACTATTTTAAAAAATATATATTTTCATTACCACCACAATAATAATAATGAAATTATTATTATATTTATACATAAATTATAATTTAATGACTAATCATGAAATATGGTTTTCAGAAATAATGTCTGTTATGGTCATCGAAACGGTATGTTGTACGTACACATTAGTAACACTTCCATTTTTAAACTATAATCATTCAAGGGAGGTAATTAATAGTTTAACGTATAATAATGATAATAATATAAAAAATAAATTATTATTTTATTATAAATATATATAGTATGTGGTGTGGTGAAGAAAATATATTTACATTGTTCCATTAATGTTATAGTCGACCTGTACACAAATGACATTATTTTCTTTCATGGAGTGAAAAGGTAAGAAAGAAAAAGATATATATGTTATATTTTCACATTGATAAATATTTAATGAATATATTAAAACGATCATTCATATAATATATAATAATTAACTCTATCATAAATATTTCCATTTAAATGGATAATAAAATATATATCAAATCACATCTCGAAGTGGTAGACCACCATAAACACAAGATACATTATCATATCTACCATAAAATGTAAATTAAAAAACGATATATGATCTATTAAATCCATAGATATAATTATATTATAAATAATGTATATGTGCATTATATCCATCATCATGACTTACCATGCGAGACGGTAATGGAGAAATAAATTAAATCAGTTCACGAGGTGGTAATCTATTGTACCCAAAAATGATGATTTTATAATACAATTGATTAATGTTTTGATGTTTTTTGGTAATTAAATTAAAATTTAATCATCCGAGTATATATATGATTATGTATTTATTGTATCAATATTGTTTAATAAGAATTTTTGGGGGTGGATAAAGAAATAAAATAAAGATGCTCATTGATCAATGTTACATCTCCTTTGGGTATCCTCCTTTTGTTTACAAAAAATCACTAATAGTTAGTTTATTAACCAAAATAATACATCTAATATTTGATTATGTAACTTCGGATGTTATTTGGGTAGTTCATAGATGAAAAAATGGGTTTAAATATTGGAATAACATATCAGAGTGGGTAGCCTTTTAGAAGTGAGGGGACTGGAACTCTCGTAATTTTGGAAATCAAAAAACTGTACCTATATTTTTAATATTTCTAAAAAATATATTTTGGATTATTATTTAGGACATTTTGACTCCTATTATTTTTTTCCCATTGTAAACCAATTTTTACTAAAACCTAACCATGTAATTTTAACATTTTCACTGTTCATTTTTTTAAAATTTAAAATTAAAAGTGTTATATAATATAAATTAATTCGATTTAAAAAAAATAAATTTTAATTATTCCATTCACATATTTTGGTTAATTTAATATAATATTAATCTCATTGACCAAAGCAGAAAGAGGGGTTTTAAATGGAAATTGTTTTGTTGTTTAAATGTTTTATTTTCCAAATTTAATATTAAAATTATTGCACTGACTTAAATTGTATTAATAAATTAAATGGAATAAATTTTATGTTGGTTCTGAAATATAATTTTTAATATGTACGTATGAAGTGAATAAACTAGTTTTTTTTTTAAAAATAGAGTTTTTCAGAATATATTTCTTTTTACCATAAAATGATTTTCATTTATTTATGAAAATATATATTAGAGATGATTTTATTTATACCATACATTTTTAATAACATTTTTATATTAATACCCTTGAATATAATGTTTAGGTTATAATGGAAATGTTTCAATAATAGAGTACCATGTTTCTTTTAAATCTAGTGTTGTGTGCACTTCAAGCAATCAATGAAATAAAATTTATTATAAATGAAATATATTGTAATGTATCGGATTGTTTCATTTTTCCATCCTAAATAAATTGATTTATTACATTTTAATGGATATTACCTTTTGAAATAATTAGTGTAATTATTATCAATAATATCATATAGTTCAAATTTTGAGTACTCTATTATTTGAATTTTCTAAAGTACAATTAACAAAAAAGTAATTTGATTACTAAATACATTCTCTCTATTATTAATAATCAATATGGGTTCTACATATTACAATAGAACATGTCCCAATTATATTTTATCATATGAGATATCATGTGTTGGTTCGTTAATGTACTTACTTAATAATGATATATGGAACAAATCATATACTTTCTAGATATTAGGAAGAATTTATAATTGATAAGAAAGCATACAAATTATTTAAAAAATATAAAAGGAAATGATATACATAGCGATCAACTCACCATTTTGACAAACCTTATAACACACAATCCAGTAGATATTTTTATGAAATCATGATCTCCCAAATTCAATTCCAAATCATTCCTCAAATTATTATGATAACTCTTGTTATTACATTGAGATTCGTTAATATAATAATGAATGGCCTTTACCTATGTTGTAGTCTCTTTAAAAGGTTTTTGGATTATGAGTATCCATTTAGTAAATTCATCCTAATATTCTAGAGTATGACATATCATTCATTATAATGATTTATAAAACACAATTTTATCACATTAACGGATCTAATTTTTATATTATAACAATAAATATGGTAAATAAAAATTCCACATACATTAATATTCAAGTGAGAATGACCTTCAAATTTCTTCCATTGTTTGAGTAGCCATTTCTTATTTTTCATCAGTTTGAGTATGGTCGAATGTTCTCAAATGAATATTTTTTTAAGGATCCATCTGATGATTTTTCTAGAATTGTGATGTAAAATTTGAATCTTGATTAGAAACAACTGAAAGATGAGAAACAATATATCTTTCAACTTTATTAAAATTGGATTCTGTGGTGGTTAAGGTGAAAATATTGTCACGTAATGCGGAAATGTAAATAATTTATTATGAAATAAATGATTATCCTTGTATTATAACGAATTCTAGGAGTCTTTGGAATTATTGTAAAGAATTTTATAATAATTTTAATCCATTTTCATATTGTAATAAGAAGATGCGTCATTAATCATCTAAGAATCAGTCTCACATATTTCACATATTGACCAAACAAACATGTAGGCACATAATAAGAAATTCTATACTTCATGTTATCCCACCAAGGATGTTCCCTAAAATCCCTAAAAATATAAATTCTACTAGAGTGTATATATATTATTATTCTACAAGAATCATCCAATAACTCCATTTTATATCATAGGTATAGATAGAATAAACAATATATTTTTAATTATTGAAAACCAACATGAAAAATAATGTTTTCTATTTTTCCCTCATTCAAATATTTAACCATATTTTGAATGTTCTCATCTTCAGGTATAGAATTCTCTATCGTTTAAAATAATTATTGTTTTGAATTAATTTTTAAAATGTGTGATGTCTCTCATTCCTTAAAAATTCTCAAATTTATCCCTACTAGATCCATGAACATATGATCTCTATCAATCCCCATTTATATCATAACTTCATCCTATTTCCAACATAATCTGTCAAATGTCATATTTTTATGCCCTAGGTAGTATTGTATTGTGTTATCATAATCCATGAGTATCTCAACCCAATTAATTTGAATCATATTGAGATGTTTTTATGAGAAATTTTATTTTTTTTAATACATGTATATATCTTATCATTCAATATACATATAATGTCTCTATATGTTCAAAGTAAAAAATTAAAGCTACCGAATCTATATCAAAGGTTGGATAATTCTGTTAACGATAATTAAATTTCATTTACTAATATAAAATAACAATACCATTTTTCATATCGACACAACCAAGTCCCTTTTTTATGAATAACTATATACTCGTAACCATTCATTTCTCAATGATAAAGAAAAAATTACAACATTAATGAATCTCATCATTAGTTTATCAAAAAAACTCTTGAAATAATATTTTCTAACCACGCTTAACCCCTTAATTTGTAATATTGGATAATAAGATATCCAATATAGGAAATTTGTAAATGAAAATATAATAATAACCTTCAAAACCAATGAATCTATGTACTTTATTAATATTTTTTAGTGTAGTACATTCATTGACTATATTCATCTTTATTAGTTTGGTTAACATTATATATTATGTGACAATATAGTCTACAAAAAAACATTATAAATCATTATATCATGCTTACTATATTTATCATATACCTCATTCATTATATGAGTCCCAATAAAGATCCAAACGAAATTAACATGATCCTAATAACTTTTAGAATACATCAATATATAATCAATGAATGCAAACAATTCATCAAAATATTCCTTTAATACTCTACTAGTGATATCAAAAAAAATATGGGTTTAATTAATCAATCGAAATGGTGTTATAGTAAATTAATAACATCTATACCTTGTTCATAATGATATCTTCATAAAATCTTCCATCATTACAAATAAATTACGATACCTAGATAGATGTTAAATAATTGAAAAAGCAGTGCTTCATGGTACCGATTGAATCCGTTATTAATGTAAGGAAAATGATACTTGTTATTTATCATAATAGCATTAATTTACATATAATCAATCCATATCATCATTGACCAATATATATTCACAACTAAGAGGAAAAGGGATCCCTATGGTTAAACATGAGCATGAATTAATCCCTTATCACCAACTCTTTGATTTCCTTCATCAACTCCATTAAATTCTACAATGGACCATCTATAGGGCCTATGGGATATTATTATTGTGTTAGTGATTAAATCAATTGAAATTTTCTACTAAAAATTAAATATTCTTATTCCATGAAGAACATTAATGAAAATTAGGAGATCAATAAAAAAAATTGGTCTAAAAACATAAATCCCCAATAAGTAAATCCTTGATTTCATGAAATTACTCGGGAAAAACATAATTATATTAATTTACAATAAGTAATTCCTTAATATAAATATTACCTTCTCCATAGAAATATGTTTTTATTTTCCTACTTTTTATTCTCATTTATTAGAGCTGCAGGGAGTGGATCTAGATATGACTTGCATTATAAATTGTGTACTATAAAGATACATAATTATATCTCTTCCTCGCAAATCATAATTCCCTTCTTCTAAGTATAATATTTTTTCTTCTAAATTTGAAATCTAATTCATAAACATGATTATATAATATCCAACCATATATATGATAATAATATAATAAAATAATGAATTCTTATCTATTAAAGTGGAGAAATCTTGACACATCCTTTGTGAAAAGATGCTTCCCATATGATTTATGATTGATTACTTAGATCACAAATAAAAAATGTAAATGACTAATTTTCATGGAAATATGGGTTAGATTAAAAATATTGAATGGATCCATAATCAAATAAGTAATCATATAAATTTTTGTATAGAATTAATGAACCTTACACCAAATCATTATGTACTTCCTCCTTAGGTGTAATGATATTGTTAGAAAGACATTCTCCCCTTGGTCTCTTCTATGGTTAGTTCCCTAGACGGATAGAAAATTTATATGATTACTATTCAATTTCATTATATATTAAATATTATAATTCTGTCTCATATTTCTTCTCCATGATTTCACAATGCATTTACCCCTTATCAGGACACTTCTATCACACTCTCACACCCTTGAAGAAATTCCCAGGATTTTAATTTTGGTAATTCTTTCATGATATAAATATATCCATCATCCTCTTGTTCGTTAATGAATTCCATTTCCCATGATTTTTAGATTACTATTATATTTTTTATTCCTATAAAAAAATTGGATCTATAAAATTTATTCTTCATTTAGATGGAATATTAAAATATTTCATCATATGACCAAAAATATTGAGTGACCAATGCCCTTGGGGTTCTTGGATGAAGACCATAAAATAAGTGGTCAATCATGTAATATGTGGTACTTACATAATCATTATTATACATAAATAACCATCTAATATTATAAGAAAATTTATAAATAATTTAATCATAATTTATTTATTTTATTGACCATTATTTTCATTTAATTTTTTTCACATGAGAGAAATATTGTTCAAAGAATGTCTCTTTAAAACAAATTTATTCCATGTGTTCTATTTCCACCCCCTCACTCAAAATTAAATTTTTTTTATCAAAAAAATATATGGAAAAAGTGAGAAACCACAGTTCATGAACAAAATAAAATAACAATGATATTAAATTTAAATTATTTCATACCAATTTTAATCCACAAAAAAGTTTCCAAAAGATAGTGCATAACAGAGTGTTGGGTTCATCTGTGAGAATATATTTTATTATTAATACCATATTATCTAGGGATTGGATGTTCTATTAAATTTTGGTCATTCCATTGTTTAGTCCCATTACAAAAAAATATATCCTTCTTATCAATCCATATTCCCTGTTTATCAATATGAGTCACCCATAGGGCCCTCTCCATCATTTTTCAGCCTCTTTTTCAAGATCATTAATTGTCAAAATAGTTTCATCAATTACCTCTTTTTAAGACTTGTGTTGTTCAAAATACTAATGAAGTGTAGCATCATACTTATATATATAGATAATAATTTTAGAAATATTTAGTATCAATAAATCATTTCTTAGTTATCATCTTATTTGATGATCGAGTCTCCAAAGGTAGAGGAATTATAGTGTTTTCCTCCCTCTATTTATGGTTACCCCTTTTACAGTTCATCCTCCCGGGACTGTGGAGCTTATGAACTAGAACATCCTCCTTGGAATATCTTATAGATTAATTAGGGAAGCCATCATTGAGTATATTTTTAGAAAACATAATCCTATCCATAGATTCCTGATCTCAAACATCCTCTGGAACTTCATTCTATAGTTGTGAATGTTTTTTTCCAAACACAATAATATCAACCACCATTCTGGGACTTACCCTGATCACAACATCCTTTTTTAAACCAAAACTAAAATAAGTATATCTTATATGATCAAACCTCATTGTCTAATTTCTTTCTATTTCATTAGTATCAGTAATTTCATATAGCTCTTATGTATATGGTTAACATAGTTTGTAACCTCGCTCATCAATCCCAATACCACACATGATTCCACCATGTAACATATTATCTAGATCTATCTCCAGATGCCTTTTCTCCATAGAGACCCCCAAAAAATCCTAGTGGACAAAGTCCTGTATCAACCAGTGGAAGACATGTTCCACTAATGGATTATCCCATAGTGTACTATGTGATTACATTGTCTTAGAATCCTCATTCACAACCCATTCCAAACTGTCCCATCCACTATACTAGAAAAAAACCATTATTTCAACCAATACTAACATCCTCCAGCTTACCAATATAGAGAGATAATAAAATATCAAAATGACATTCTATTTTTCTCCACATACAATTGCATCAAATTTCATCTCTAAATATTTAATATATTTCTTGGAAAAAATTTGATTATTATTCCCACCAAATGTTTGTGGCTTCTGTCATATAAAGTGTTCCAAAATTAGAAAATATTGTTGAATAACTTGTTACTCCATCGAGTAAAGTTTCTTTTTCAAAATACGATTAAGCTACCTTAATAGTGCTATAATATTCTCCATTCTATTACTATCTATTTTGGTTTTCATAGAAGACAAATATCAACCTTGGCTATGAGTATTAATACCCTTATTCTTTCTATATTTTATTTTTTACAATGGAATATAAAATATTATCTCATTAGATTATAAGTATTTATAATTATTTATTATTCCAAATATTGTATAATAAATAAAATAAAATAAAAATATCAATTAATATTCTCAAAATCATAAAAATTGTTATTTTTTTGGAAATATTTATCTCCAAAAAATTCAAATAATTTTGTGACTCAAAAGTGAATTATTTTAATAAATTCCACCATGTGTTCCATAGCAGGTGCATAGTAAATCCCACATTCATGCACAATGTGATGATTCAGTCTACCACAACGCACAATATTAGATTTTGTACCGCTAGTTTTATTTATTATAGAATAGTTTCCACCATCAGTATAGATACATGTATGTATTTCTAGTAAAAACATAATATATTCGTTTCCAAAACATTAGCATGTTCTTATACACTTAACCACATTTCATATCATAGGTATTTATTACAGAATATATGATTTTATTATTCTGGTTCCCAAAATTTATTAAAAATAAATTTTAATGGAAACTGGAAAGACATCAACTCAAGTAGCTTTGATATCATGTCTTCTTATTACCTTAGTATATATTCAAAATGTAAAATAATGATGAAAACCCGATTTAATATTTTTAGAGAACTATATACATACATGATACATATTTTAATTTTTGGAGTACAAATAAAAAAATTATACACAAAAAAATAAAATTTGAATCATCCTTAAATAATTATTCAATGACCTTTTCTATATATCATTTGTGAAGGAATAAAAATAAGGGTGAGATCAAATGACTAACATATGTTATGTACTATATAATATATAATTAATATAAAATCTTAGTAAATGGAATGGACAATAAATTAAGACAAATTACATTTAAATAACCTTAATATCTTAATTGAATAAGGAAAAATCAATATGCCAAGGAAAATAACTGAAAACACATTCCACTAAATCAATAATTTTTCAATAAATGCTTTAAGAGATAATATCTCTGTGAAAATATAATAGATAATAATAATTGAATTATTAAGTAATAAAATTAGTAATTATCTTAATCCATAATTTTAGGCCTCATGATATCTCTCTTAACATGACCTTCTACATGGTTATTTAAAACTACTATTAGAATCATATTAAAATTGTCCAACATTTTTTTCTCTTGATATTTACCTTTGCATCCAGAGGATATGTAATATGAAGACCCAACCATCAATGTTGGTACAAATACAAACAAAAATATCAAATTATATATTTAATTTGTTTATTATTTTTCATTATCATCAAATATATTCATTGATTAAGGGATATAGATTTATCAAAATTTTCCCATTTAATAAAATAACACTCAAAGTAAACACTATTTGTAAAAATGATATATGGTTTAGGAAAATATAATATCCAATAAACAAAATAATATAATATAAATTCAATGAAAAAATACAATTTATAATAATACATTGATTATTATACATGAAATTTTAAATTATAATATAAAATGAGATTATAGAATAACTATTACACCCGAAAAATATCATATCAAATACTTCTGAATTAAATAATTCATATTGAAACAAAAAATACCATGAAGTAAAATAAACCATGATATTACCTGTAAATTTGGAATTATGTACACCATTTAAATGATATTTATTTCATAACATTACAATATGACTCATTGAAGGAAAATTGGAATAAATCTCTTTACAACAGACTTCCTTTTCAGTGAATATGATTTAAACTCATGTTTGGTTGAATTATATGTATTATTAACTTATATAAGAACTTCATTTTTATTTATAACATAATTTATTATCCTTTATTAAATCATATCACCTGTTTATTAATAATAATTTGTTATTTTCACTGTTTTGGGTGCCAATATGCTTGTTTTATAATTTTTGTTTCATCCAGAAACATTCAGATCATGTACATATTATATAGTTTAATTTTCTAAATAATAATAATCATGAAATAATACTGATATATATGGATCAAATAATCTTTTTAGACCAATCTTGATAGATTGTTTTGAGAATGGAATTATGTTATAATCATGTGAACGATAGGTCATGAGTACACATTAGTAACATTTCAATTTTTTAATGATCATTATAGAAGGGAAGTAATTGATTATTTCACTTAATATATTTATAATATTATCATAAATAAGATATTATTTATTTAAATATACTTATATATATCAATCATGTTGTTTGGCGATGAAAATGGACTCACATCATTCTATGATGGTGGCAGTCCACATATAGGTGAACGATGTTATCATATTTAATTATGTGACAAGGTAAGAAATAGAAAACATATATTAACAATTTATAATGAAAAATAGTTCATTGATATCTAAATATTTCATTTATATCACAATTAATTATTAAATTTTTTATAACACCATCTATTAAAAGTGTTAGTGAAAGATGAATGATTGCACACTATGAGGTGGTAGTCTGTCATACACAAGAGCGGTGTATTTCAATATATTAAGGAATGTGAAGTCAAATTATTTATGATATACTAAATATATATATATAATAATATTATAAATATCACACACATATATATATATTCCATTATAAAATCATTCTCTAAAATGTGAAAATGAAAAAATTAATGACATCGTTTGTCAATGTGGTAGTCTATCATACACATGTATGATGATTTTATTAACCATGTTTTAAAAGTGGAGATGGTAGTAGTTGATGACCATAGAATTAAATTATATATGTACATAGAATATACTTATTTTATTATACAATAACATTTTAATTAAATTAAAGGATGTAGATAAATAAATAAAATAAATAGACCCATTGAAGAATGTTACATCAACTCCAGGTATCCTCACTGGGTTTTCATCAAACCCTCTCTTTGATGTATTTAATTGAAATATAAAGATTTTGGATTATATTATATCTTATTAATTATATTTTTATTTTATTTTCTGAACCAAATGAGTGTGATTTGGTGACAAATATAGGAAAGGGGTGGCCTTTTATAATTGAAGAGAGTGGGAATTTTTTAATTTTTCAATAAAAAATGATATCCCTGTCTTTTTGTCAAGAAAAAGTGTAAGAAATGTATTATGATATACAAATATTCATTTTGAGTCAAAATATCACAATAATTTTATTTTAAACATGTTTTTATGGTAATATATAGATTAATTATTTATTTAAACCCACAGTGAATGTAGTTTTACCTTAACAATGATAATTAATTTTAAATGTATTCAACATTCATTTTCGTAAAAAAATGCTGAAATTTTTAGATAATATATATTTTTATTCTAAATATGGAACCCATTTATTCAAATTCAACTCAAATAGGTGAAAGATAATAGTTTAAAATTAATCCAATAGATGCGATGAGAATGATGGTTTTTAATGTGAAAATTCTCAATAGTTCACAATGTTTTCAGATAAAAATTTAATTTGAAAAAATTACCAAAAACATAAAATATATATATATATATATTAGATAATTTATCTTTAAAACCTATTTGAAATATAATTTATGTTTACAAATAATTTAAACACTAAATAATTTTTCTGATAAAAATAATAATTTTAAATATTAATCTATAAATTAAAATATTTATATAAAATATAAAAATTTACACTAAGATAAATTTTATATAATACATTGTAAAATAATTTTAATTTAGTAAATAATTTTTTTATATGCTCTAAAAGTAAATTTTATCATAACAACACAAGAAGTGATGAAACTGTTTTCTTTTTAAAAAATATTCTTTCAGTAGTTGTATATTTTATCTTTTCTAATAATTATTATTTCAATTTATAGTTAATAAAAAAATAAATACGTATAAATACTATATTTTTTAAAATTTATATCAATTAACACCGCTTAATTTATGATCTATTTTATAATGTGAAATTTGAAATTCTAGAGTATCATGTTTCATTTAAACATAGAATTTCTTGCAACATAAGATATAAATGTTGTTAAATATACCATGAAGGTTCAGCCATGGGTTCTAAACCCAGGCCCCAAATTTATTTGAAAAAAAAGACAATAATGATACAGTAGATTAAGGGGGTTCTTACATGCATAGAAATACACCATAAACCAACACAAAGCACACCACAGAGTTACCTCTTCTTAGGTCAGCCACGACCCTTGGATCCTCCCCTGTTATCACACCATCTTCCCCTTTTCATGCCTTCATTCTCCATCCTATTAGAATCTGAATCCTCATGGGAGGGATCCCTATCCTGTCTAGGATCATTCTGATGTACGGTGGGGTGGTCATCCAGTTCATCCCCTTGCACTTCATTAATAACCTGCACTGTAATAGGAGACTGCTCATGCAGTTCATCCCCTTGCACCTCTGTGACCTACTCTATTTGAGCATCAAAATGAACAGCGGACTCCTTCTCCATAGAGCCCTCAACATCCTCTTCTACAGCAGGAATGAATCTTTTGTTGATAAAACCTCTATTCTTCAGACCTTGAAGGTTCAGCAAATCAAAATCAGGGGTATTAATAGTTTCTATCATAGAAAAAAATTGACATCTGGTTTTATTGGTAACTCCTCATTATTACCTGCCACCATTGCCTCATCAGCATCTCTACTCTCCATTTGATCCAAGGGAGAGTAGACATGTTAATTTTCAGTGACCTGCTTCACTAGGGCCCTTCCTGATTCCAGATTTCTTGTCTTGCAAGTAGGAGATCCAGGTGGACATGCCACCCCGGGATCACCTTGAGAATTTCCAGATTGATGAGCCAAATGAATATTTTCTACCTCATCATCAATCTGCACTTTTTCCTGGGAAAGTTTTCCAGCTCTCACCTTTTTGTGCATCACCAACTGAAATCCCTCATTATCAACAATATTCAGCTTTCCCTTACCAGATATAGGGACCATTTCAGAACAGTCAAGTTCATGATTAACAAGATATTGAACAACCACCTCATGTTCTGATATATTCTGTTCCTCCTCTGAAATATCAGCCCATGCCTTTTTCTCAACTCTAACCTTAATACCAGATGAGGCCATACTTAAATAATTATTAGTCTCCATAGAGGCATCAACAGTGGCATGCTGGACATCATCAGACTTGGGCAATCCATGATGAACAGCCTCGGTAAAAGATGGGGCTACCTTTGGAGGGTCCTTTATCTTGGAGTCATCATTATTAAGCTTCTTCTTGCACGTATCAGAGGTGTGACCCAATGATTTACAGAGGGAGAATTTTAAACTCCTATGACATTGTGAATGGATATTACCAATTCATAAATAGGATTTACAATAGTTAGGCGGTCATTCATATTGAATGGAGAGCTCGAGATTAATTTCACCCGCAACAAGAAAAACAGTTTCAATGAGAACATTAGGAAAATCAATCTCAACAAGGACTTGGAAAAAATTGCCATACCTAGGATTCTCGGTCTCCTTGTCAACTTTAATGGGACATCCAACAATAGATGCAATTTCCCATAGAACAGATGGATGCCAGAAAAACCAGTTTAGCCCCCTGATTCGAATCCAAGTCTGGGTACATGATTTCTTGATTACAAGAGGGCTCATCAAAGGATCGCACTAATGGACCATGATGTAACCAGGATTCATCGCTATAGGTCCAAAACTCCATGCCACATTTTTCAATTCCTTATAGGGAAATAAAATGTGAAACATACCTCTTCGAATTGAGATCAACTTCCAATCAGTAAATCCCCAGCTCTGGGATAGGCGATCTCGCACTTCATCAACCCTAACTGTAACATAACTACGGGTTCCCAAAAATCTATCCAGAAGAGAGAATCGACATTCCTGAAGCCACTCTTCCAAAATCTTCGAGCTCGCTTCCATGAAAGCATTCGAACCATTTTTGGTGATTCGTTTGGTGAGAGAGGCTGATTCATGGAAAGAATCAGATAAAATTATTTCGAAACTACATTATTTTTGGATTTTTAATAAAATTCATAATTTCTATTTAAAAATGGAGTATATAGTTTTAAAAAGTCTTATGTGTATTCAATGTTTGTTTTCATTGTTTTTCATAATTTTATATTATATTTCATTGATTAAATAAAATTAGAAGTAATAATGAGGCATTTTAAATTGTTTTTTGTTGAAAATGTGTAAATGCAATTGATTTCATTGTATAGATGTTATAATGATATAAATACGTACAATAAATATATAGTCGTAACAATGAGAAATAATTTTGGGGTTTCTAATGTGTGACTCAATTATGGTTTTTTGAATTAGTTTTATGAGGAATTTTTGAAAAATAAATGGATCATATGGAATATTTTATTAACATATCATAAAAGAATTCTATAATAGAAAATAATCAATAATTAATTAGAACTAAATTACTAAAAATTTAATGAAATTTTTCCAGAATAATACATTTAATGTTTATTGATTTGAAATGGTCACGAAATATGTATAATTAGTTAATGATGGTGTGAATATTTGTTTTATGGTTTTCATTATTATTAAAACGTCATAGTAACACCATGAATTTGAATTAGTGAAACCAGAAATGATGAGAACCCGTTCAACTAGCATTTCTATTGATTTATATATATTCTTTCCACTAAACAATGACATGTTACTATAAATTTCCACTAGATGCTTGTCAAATATGATTTATGGTTCCACTAGAACATATTAGACCTTAGTGTTTTATTCCATGATGATTTTTTAATTACTAATTTTATTATACACATTCATTTAGGTTTTATTTTATAATATATATTTATTATTTCCTTTTACTGTCTCATGGGTATTATTTTCCTCCAGTAATTTTTTTAATTATTATTTTAAATAAAATTATAAATATATATTTGATGAATTTAGTTTTCAAATTCGCATTTTAATTATGAATTATTCACCTGGATGATTTATTAAATGGTTGTTTTATTTTTATAAAAACTAATGAAGAATATTAAATATAGTATTTGATTTTTTTTAAATCATTCATGGAAACATATTTTGAAATATTTAATTGAAATTAGCACCATATGGATCATTATTTTAACAACATACATTGTTAGTGGTTCCCATTGTAACTCCAACAATTATTAGATAATAAAACCTATCATTAAATCTGTTTCAGATTATATTACTACACCTAAACCCAATTTGATCATTGAGTAGTTGTTTGTTAATGGTGATATGTCTCCACATATAAGTATATAAGTTTTTTATTTAGATTGTTTTTGAAAAACAGCTCAAGGATACATTTTATTACTTTTAAATTGTTTGTGTGTATTGAAAATGATGGATTATTAGGTTATATGTGATTTTCCATAATCAGTTATCAAAATATAATTTAACTACACATTCAGAAAGAGATATTGGAGGTGTTGATAGTGTACAAGATGTTTCACGTATATCATGGTGGGTTTTTTTATTTCGTTCATATTTTTTGGTTCTATAATTTTGAGAGAGGGTAATTTTATTATTGAATAAAAGGTATTATTTTATTATAAATGAATAATTTTGGAATAGGCTGAAAACATTTCATGAAGCTATATGAATGTTAATATTTTATGCTACCTTATCAAAATATACACAATGATTGTGTTTTAAAAAAATTACTACATTTTTAAGAGACTAAGTTGTATAACAAAGATAATGTTATTCAATCCTAAGAAATAAATGATGGTGTTTGCATGATAATAGTGAGTCTCATTACGATGGTGATTTCAAATCATTAATTTTTAGTGAAGTGGTTACATTACACACAATTTTTCTGGTTTAAACTATTTTTGATCAATGGTTTTGTCGTTTCTATAAATTTTTCATTATTCACCACATTTGGTGATTCTAACCCTTCAAGAAAATACATTCAATAATTCATGTTAGTGGTAAAAAAATTATTTTAGGATGTAATGAAAAAAACATTTAATGTATAAAAGGGACATTTTTATATAAGAACAATTTTTTCAATGAAATAAAAATTTAACATGATTTTTTAGTTGTTTGAAAATTGAAATAGTTGAAAAATTCTATTGATGTTGTATGAGTGGTGTAAAATGGTGTAATGAAAGTGATAGATATGTAAATAATATGTAATTTTCCAGAAATTAATTGTAATTTTATTTTCATTGTGAGGATTGAATTTTATCTTCATGACACAAAAAATGTATATTATCAATAATTTATTCATGTAATCAATTAAAAATCTGATAAAGAAGAATTGAACCTAATTTTGTTGAGAGGAAAGTATGATTTAATGAAGTGATATTTAGTGAAGTTTGAGGGATAGTGATTCCACTATGAACATTATAATACATGTAAACTATAGTGTATTTACTACATCAACACATTACAATTGTGTTATCCTTAGATGTAGATTAGTGATGGTAAAATATGTATATTTTTTGTTTAATATGAATGTTTATTTTCCAATGATTATTTATGATGAGAACAAGTTGGAAGATGGGTTTTCTTCATAATGAAACAATATCCAAAAAGTTTAATTTGTTTTCATATTTTATACCCTTATTCATGCACTATCATATAGTATTTATCCTAATATATCCAATAAAATAGTTTCATTTATCACATTACTCAAGAATTCATTTTATTTCTTAAAATATATAGAGAGTAGTGATATATGAATCTGGATGAGGAAATGGTATCTCAAGTGGATATAATTATTTTTAAGGGTTGGATGAGTGGGGAGAGTATAGTGTTTGACATGTTTTTAATCATTTTTATTTTATAAATTATTTTAAATTTTTTAGTTAATGTTTTTTTTCATTCTAGAATTGATGTGATAATAATTGATGGTCCATGTCAATTTTTTCATTATATTTTTTCAAATATGATTTATCTCCTTTAATTTAGTAAAAATAATCCCAACTTATTTTATTCTTTTGTGATTGGAACCACTTTGTAGTGATTTGGAATGAGCTTTTGGGATATCACTGGATAGCTCTGGAATGTGACAGATAGATAGCTCAAGTTTGTTCACGACATCAATAATATTAACTATACCATTATAAAATGATATATTTTTTATTTATAGTGATTCAATGATGAATATATGGATTTGTTCCCATTTATAAAATTAGTAAGTTATTTCTAATTCATCATGATAACTGATGGCCAATTAATAGGAAAATCATAATAATGATATTTTATTTTAAACTATAATATCTATATTAATGGTATGGATACATTATATATATTGGGAAATATATAACATTTATAATGATAATAGATGTTTAGAGTATATATTCACTCATAAATAGTGAAACTAAAGACCAAAGTTATGTATAATATTAATTATTTACTATGACTATATGTTCAACTACAACCTAGTTAAGGAAATCATTGTGGCTGATACATTTTTTATAATATACCATGGAGTTCTGAAAATTATGATAATAGTAAAGGATCAATTATTCATTGATTTAGTATAGATTGAAATATAAATCAATAGGTAATTTGATACATCATTCAACTTCCATTGGATTTATAGAACATATTTATTAGAGAGAATAAAAGAATCATAGCATAACGAAATTAAATTAAAAATAAAACATTGTAATGATAGTAATAAGATATTGATGAAATTCATCTATAAAGATGAATTATTTATGTTTGGAACACTTTTATATGATCCATCCAAACCATAGGTTAAGAGGGATTTTTTATGGATATTATAAGCCCGTATTTATCTATACACCTTGGTAGCAATAATATGTATAAGTATTTGAGGTAAAATTTTCTGTGGGATAGCGTAAGGAATGGAATATCATATTATTAGTCAGGATTAATTGTGTTTCAAAAAGTCATTTTGGAGTGAAATCATCCAATGGGGTTACACAACCTCTATCTATAATAGTTGTGTAGTGGGGAAGGGATAAAACGACATTTGAACTTTACATCAAAAAATACTAGGATGAATGATCCAATATTTTTATTTATTTGAAAACTCACCAATTCATCAAGTTTCCTTGAAATAATGGTTAATCTACCACTTATTCACATTTTACACCATCATATTAAAAATGTTAAGATTTGTCAAGCTATGGATCTATCAAATCTATTTGTTAAAAACATAATTTTTGTTGAAATTTTGGAGGAGTCTCGCTATTAATTTCAACACTATGGATCATTTTAGCACCTAAAATCACCTCAAACTTATGGATAATCTAAAACGACTATTCAATAATTATATAAAATATAGGGTTAATAATGAATTTTGTTTCAATAGACATGGGACTATTATTTAAATTTGGGGGAATTCATATTGAATAATAATATAAAATATTCTATTCCAAGGGAACCATATGAAAAATTATAATGGATATAATACCGTACTCAACTATATTGGGAATAGGTCATATAAAGGAAGAAAATTGGCCCATAAATAATTTGGGAGACAAATAAAAATTTATAATATAATAATATTTATATTATGATAGATGAAAACAATAAAAAGATCCCCAATTATTATCTGTGGTAGGACATGAAATTTCATGTGTGTAATAATGTCTTCTTAAATTCAACCATATGAAAGTGAGTTATGAGGTTTAGTATGGTGGGAATTAAAATTAATCAAAATAAATAACCTTTTAATTTTTTTGGTTGAATTGATGTTGATGATCTTTAGGGGTTAATGTCACACAGCCTATATAACATAAATGATGTCATATTTGATTTATTATTGAGAATGTACATTAAATAATCAATGCATTCATTCCCTATTAAATAAATATTTAGAGAATGTGACATGACTTATAATGAACATCTTGATGAAAATATTGATACTAGAGAGAAGGTGTTGCGGAATAAGATAATAAATCTACTAAAAATTTATAGAAAAAACAAAATATACATGTAATAATGTATTATCTTGAAGAATTGATGGTGTAAAAATTAAAATTTTTGTATATGAGCAAGCACATATCACTAATTTTATGGATTAATTTATTTAAGAGAAGATAATTTAAGATATAATATTCTTCTATATCAGGTAGAAACTAAATATTTAACACAATTATATAACAATAACTATATTACCTAACTATTATAATATATTTAATTTATAAATATATTTAAACTAATATATTTAATTTTTTGAATATAAATTTTTTAAAATGGATATCATTTTTAGATTCTGATTTGTCAAAAATAAATTTTAGAATATTTTTCTAAATAAACATTTTAGGGAAAATACAATGATTATATTTTAATTGAAGTTAATTGTTATACTTTTTGGAAATTTATTCTAAATAATGGATTTAATATATAAAATGATGAGTTAAATTTTTTCAAATGAGGTTATTTCAATTTTTATGCATAAAATGTATTACCTAATGTCAATCCGTTCCACACTGTTTGTATAAAAATGGATGAAGTGGGTGTCTAACTAATGTATAATTTCTCCTAAATTATAAAACCTTACAAATAATGTTTGGTTGAATTCATTTTAAACTAATATATATTTTTTCCATCTCTACAACTATACCCTGATGATTATATTTAAAATTATTTAATGTTAAATATATTTAGAATTGTTCAACCCCACTCAATTGTAAAAGGACCACTAAGACTCATTGATAATCCACACACCTCGAGTATCATATATTTACCAAATTATACCGAAACCACTCTATAAAACCCTTATTTACTTCTATAATCATTTGGTATCATTTGAGGGGAACTACATATGGTCATAAACCCCTTAGTATTTATCCGAATATTTATACTGTGAGATTTTAATAACTATTTTTATTTTAATTTTAAATTTATACATATTTTATATATATCTCAACAATATCAATATAGTTACATTAGTGTCCATAAAGTGATGAAAATTCATTTTTTCAATGGGATTCAAATTATATATAGTCAAATTACAATATCTAAAATAATAGAAATTCACCTCACGTCACTTGCAGAATATTGCCTCCATTGTTGAATTTGGTTTTTTTCAGTGCCATAAACGTATATTTTCATAACTTTATTTAACAAATAATTAAAAAAATTAATAAATAGGAATTATATTTTGGATTCACATAATGATTGTTCAGCTATGATTATTGATTTATTTAATTATATTAATTTTGGTAATTAATTTGGGTCTTATATGGAAAAGTTTACAGTCTTGAAAAACAAGCATTACAGATAGTGTAATGAAATTTCTATCAAATTCGATAATAAAATTATATCTTTTGAATATTATCATAAATAGCTTCAAGCTAATATTTTTGACATGGATTTCAGTCTGTACATCTCTCAAGAGACTTCCTTGTATTCCAAATTGAAACCCTTACTCTCAATGAAAGAAAAAATTTGAATGTAAACTTTTATAGCCAAATTGAATAAAATGGGGATAGGATGTCAAAGAGATAAAATAACTTCATTAAGCCAAGAAATCTTATAGGACTCGTTATAGATGTTTCTATTGGATAGATAGGTTTTTGAATGTCTTCTTTCATATGTTTTGGGCTATCATAGAGGTGGATGTTTGTAAGATGGTTACAAAATTATTCTCTATTGGTTTGGTCACTTATGGTATTAATGATAATTTTTTCACCAATTAATCTAAATATGTAAAATAATTTTTAGATTTTGATTTCAATGTATCTACCCATAGTGATCATAGTATATATGTTCATTAGAAATATTATTTTTAATATGCACTATCTTATTTATAACAACATAATTTTTAGGAAATATTTTCTTCCGTTAGAGGAGGGTTTATTGATCCTTTTATTGACTCATCATCATAGATCTTTAACCATATCTATATGGATAATAGGTTTTGAAATACTTATTTTATGATTGATTTCCTGAAATCCATGGCACTTTTCACCGGAATTTCATTTAAAAACATATTTTCAGTTTGGGTTTTTGATTAACCTTTCATGAGTTGGGTGAAGTCCCTTTTTTGGGTCACTGAAAATTTTAGTTCTTAGAAATTTCTCTCCTAAAATATTGTTCAAGTGATCTCAAGGGGTGATATAGGGTGATCCTATTTCAGTAATGTTATTCTAATTGAAAAAAATTATCACAATCAACTCCTTCCGTACATGATGGTTCAAGGTAAACACCAACCAATTCATACCTATAGGGGTCATTATGCACCTAACCATATTATTTCATATATGACATCATACATTTCATGCATGTTAATAAGAGAAACATATGGAATCATAAAGAGATTATACACCACTATGAAAATGTCAAAGAGAAATATTTGATTTGGGATAAATAATTTGATTATTTTGGTAATTGTTTTAACCATACTCATTAAATGGAAGTTAGAATAAATGAGGGTTTAAACCCCTTAAATTACCTTGGTTTCCCACATTTCTATTGTAGTCCAAAATATAGTCATTACCCAGAAATTTGATGTGATAAAAAATAAAATTTTAACCAGGAAGTGAAATTATCTCCTAGTGGCTTGGTATATCTCTAGTTTATAGTCCATCATTGTGTTAATGATAGTTTAATCCTTTATGGTCTAAAAATCTCCCGCATTACAGATCAAGAGAGTCAAATTATACATTAAAAAAAATTGACATGAATTATTCTAATGATTAAAATTTTCATGGTTCCGTGGGAAAAATTTTGTACCCCAAAATTTAATGGTCAAATTAATATTAAAAACAATAAAAATTTTAATGATGCTTTAAATGATTTATTAACTAGTATTTTATCTATAGTTTCTCTACGGCTTGGAATATCATTGAAATATGTTTCCCTTAAGATTACGGCAGGGGAATAATTCATAACTAAATTCATCAATTTTCTACAATTAATTTCCCTTTCTCTAATATTATTAATTTCTATAGATGAATTCCTATAAGGTATTATAATTTCAATTTCTAGTAAGATAATTTGGCATGAATCCTTTATATATTTTAATTTCATCCTCTAGAGTCATGTTTGGATCCTTAAATGTTAATCAAATGATTTCTTTATGAAAACCCACAAGATGTAAAAACTCTTTTTAGTGAAATCATAAAAGGATATAGATTTTCTACTCATGATGATGTTATCTTCTAGGAACTGGAAAAAATGGTGTCTTTAATAGATGAATTTATTTTCATTTTTCATCTACGACCCCAACCTGTATTTTCGAAAAATTCATGATTTCAATTATGTATGGATCTGGACCAAGAGGATTTAAAAGGACCTAGCCCTGATCATTACATAATCATTAATTAAATGAATAATTCACATTTAGGATCTTTTAATATGTAGAGTTTTAGTGAATTAGGTGATAACATTTACATAACAACATGAATATTACATGTAGACAATTATACTCAGTATCAAGTTTTTCATAAAATAAAAACTCTTGAAAAAAGAGTCATGCATAGTTCTATGTTTTATATAGAATTAATTTTCCTTGATACCATATGTGACCCTATTACACTTTATGTCCTGTGAAAAACATTTCAAGAACATGGGTTGATCAAAAAAAGATCAGTAAGGGATACACAAAGAAGGAAAAACTGTTAGTTTTTCAAAACAACTAGTTTACCATGAATATTTTATCATATGTAATAATTTTCACCTTTATAATGTAGTAAATAATCTTTATTGAATAAAATATCAATACTAAGAATTTTTAACCAAAATATTACCATAACACCCATATAAAGAACCGATAACATATAAAGATAACTTGGGACAGAAACATTCTTATGTGGAATAACCATATGTTCGACATCTACACCTATCACTAAATGGAATAGCCATGCGGCAGACTTCAATACCCAATGAATTAGAGGTTATAACGTAACCACCCATCCTGGTTTATCACGGCACCACACATCATTCGTTTTATCGCGTAACCACCCGTCAAATGTCCATGTACCATTATAAATTCATAACACGTAAAATATTGCAAATATAAAAATTTCACTAATAACATTTAATTTTCAATCACAAGAAATAATTTCAAGATATTGAAATAATATATAAATTTCAAAAACCATTTTCAATACCAAAACACCCAAAAACATAATAAATGATTTCCTTTTCATTTTAGAAAACATTAAGGCATATTGAGAAAGCCAAATAACGATTACGGCGACAGAGAGGTCATTGTCGCTACAAATGTTAAAATCATTGCATTTGTCGTC
The DNA here is from genome assembly GCA_963277665.1 of Viscum album. Classification (NCBI taxonomy): domain Eukaryota; kingdom Viridiplantae; phylum Streptophyta; class Magnoliopsida; order Santalales; family Viscaceae; genus Viscum; species Viscum album. Next base: position 1,459,757,551 of record OY728135.1, on the reverse strand, counting down.
AAGTAAAACACATTATAGATAAAAGATTCCAATTGTATTAATGTAAAATTCAAATGGTTTTGTTATACACTATATAAAAGATGATGGTATATATGAGCGAAAAATGCCTCAATGAATAGAGATTGAGACGAAGTCCCTTACCTCGTGTCTGACATGACACATTCATTCTTTAATATCCTGAATAATAATCCTAAGTTAATTTCTACTTGATTTAGATCCTTTTTCATGTTTATTATTATTTTTATATCACTTATTACCATGTTATAAATATTATGTAATTATTTTAGTTAATGACGTTCGTTTTGTCGATATTTGGTACTTGAGTCAAAAATGGACTTCTTATAATTAAAAGATGTTCACACGGTCAAATATTCATTATATACAGAATTATATTCATGATATATATATCAAATATATCATATAAATCCAATATATAATTGTATTTATATTAGTACATAACATTTGGAGGTAAGAAATTAAATGCACCGTTCGTGGACAATGTAATCCGTACGTACGCATGAACGCTACATTCATTTCTATTTATTATTTTAATGGAATTAAAACATAATGATACATAAGTATATTATAATTACAGTATAATATCATATATAATATCATTAACTCTATATTTCATACATCCCACATATGGACACCATTAAACAAGTCATATCATTTTGAGGGGGTAGTCTGCACTTCGTCAAATGAAATTATTGTGTTTACCCATAATGAAAACCATGATGTTATGATATAAAAGAAAAGTACAGAAGCATAAATAAAACATAAACATAATATATACCATATAAAAATATATTTTCATCTTAATTGCCACCATGAGAGGCGGTAAGAGATAATCGAACAGTCATCATTTCGTGAGGTGTTAGTTTTCCATCCACAGAAACTGTATGGTTTTCACCCATTATATGGAAGTGTGTGTATGTGTAGTAAAAATATTTCTAATAAAAAATACTATTGTATTTTGTATTCTAGTTTTGTAATAAAAATTGAATAAAAAGAGTTTATTGGTTAGAGAAGTAAAATAAAATAAAACAAGTTATGAGGAATTGTTACCTTTGATATTGGTAACTCCCTTAGGTTTGAACAAAAGGGCTTCTTGAACTACCTTCTGCCTAATTTAAGGACTCTAGGAGGAGTATAGGGATATTGAGAGCTTATTTGGGCAGGGTTTTGGTAATACAATGGGATTGAGATGTGTGAGGAATTAGTTTGAATTATGGTATTTTTATAAGGGGAAGGAGGGGCTCTTTAGGAAAGTGTGAAAATATTATTTTATGATATAATTATATTCAGTTTATAAAGGTAAAAAAGTATTAAAATCTAATATAAGATTCCTAATGGTCGAAAAAAAATCATCCAGTAAAAATTGGAATGGTTTGTGATATTTTTTTAATATTTTTAATCTTATTTATTTCAAACATTTATTAATGAGGTAAATACTACATCATTATTGTGTAAAATATAATTTAATATATTTGATGTCTAAAAATTATAAAAAAATTAAAATGGTGAAATATATCGACTTATATATCCATTGTTTATTTATAGTCGAAATGTTAATTTATAAAACCCCGTGTAAAAATTATTTTACTAAACGATATTTGTTTTTGTCATGTTTTCCTTTACATTAAGTTAATTAATCTAAAGTTTCATTTTCACTTTCAAGTGTCTCAATGGGGTCCCAAAATCGACAAAAAGAGTCCCATGGTCGTTAACGACCCAACCAATAAGGTTCAAAAAAGTGTTAAGGTAATTTGGTATTATTATAATATATTTTTTACCATGAATTATCCTATTTACCTTTAGCCGCGGTAAATAGATGTCAAAAGTTATTATTCACAAAAAATTATTTTAATTTTATTGAACCATATTTTACTTTCTAATTACATCAATATATGTCATATTTTCAATATTTAATCCACAGAAGCTGTAATATTAATTCCTGTTGTCCAAATAAATAACATGTTTTTAAGAAACAATAACTATCAAATGATCGACACTTGTTTATGTCCAATTTCAAAATAAAATTGATTCCAATGGCCAACATTGGTTTAATTGTTAAAAATATAATCTAATTAAACTTTAAAACCAATTAAAATGATAATATAACCATATTAATAAATTATGTAAAAATTTACTTTTGAATTAAAATACAGTATTTTTCATTATTCATAAAAAATTATATTTACCAGAAAAATGCCAAAAAAATTACCCAAAATAAATTTTGATGTCCCAAATCTAAAGAAAAATTATATTTTTTCAAATAGACCTTAAAAATGTGACTGAAATAAGATTTGAAGTGGCATCTCCATCAATGGATGGTAAATCAAACATTTAACGTAAGTTATACTTAAAATTAGATTCATTCAAATTTTAAGCAACTAACTTTTATTGGATTAATATATAATCATTTAACAAACACGTATAATCATATTGTAGTTAGTTTATTAATTCACACTAATAAAATATCAAGGCATTAACTACCATTTAAAAAAATATAATTTTATTATTAGTGTGGAAGGAAATATTTCAAAGAAACATGTTGTTGCATATTGGGTATGCCATCAAACATAGAGAACCCTTTAAAGTAAAATAAATTTTTAATTCACAAATATAAATAAAAATAGAATGTATTATTTCTCTATTTACATGGGATGTTATATATTTTCCCCCTTTTGGAAATTTCATCCTCATAATTTTATTCACTTATCAAATAAGTGGTGGTATTTATCCCTCATAGCATTTTCAGATTTCCACGTTGCCTCTTCAACCATATGTTTTTTCAACAAAACCATCACCTGATAAATTTATTTAATCATCAACACTTCCTCTCTATGGTCAAAAATCTGGACTGATTTTTCATCATAAGTGAGATTCTCTTTCAAATTAATTACCTTTGGTCTCAAAACATGAGATGGATCTGTCATATACATTCTCAACATTGAAAAATGAAAAACATTGTGTACCTAGGATAAACATGGAGGTAATTCAAATCTATAGACAACTAATCCAACTTTCTTCGAAATTTCATAGGGTCCAATGAACCTCAAAATCAACTTTGCTTTCTTACCAAAACAAAAAACACATTTCTATGGAGAATCTTTGAGAAAGACAGGATCACCCACCTCAAAAGAAGGATCCTTCCCCAGGTTATCTGTATAACTTTTCTGCCCTCTATGAGATTTTATCATGTTCTTATGAATCAACTAAACATTTTCTACCATCTCTACTACCAATTATGGTACCATCATCTTCCCTTCTACTAATTCATCGGAAAATGCTGGAGTTTGACAACACTTTCTATATAATGACTCAAATAGAGCCCTCGTTATACTGGAATGAAAAATGTTATTATATGAAAATTTAGCTAAAGAAAGATGTTTGTCCCAACTTCCATGATAATCCAGTGAAAAAGCATGTAACATATCCTCCAGGGTCTAAATTGATCATTCTGACTGCCTATCTAATTATGGATGAATAGTTGTACTAAAATTTTATATAGTACCCAATGACTTCTGAAGGCCTTTCCAAAAGATAGAAGTAAACTTGGGATCACAATCAGATACAATGGAGATGGGACCTCCATGAAACCTGACATTCTCTTTAACACACAAATTGAGAATTTTTATCATGATGAAAGTATCTCAAATAAGAAGGAAGTGAGCGGATTTAGTCAACCAATCAACAATAACCCAGATTGCATTATTACCTCGATATGTATTTTGTAATCCCACAACAATTTCCATGGATATATTTTCCCATTTCCTCTTTGACACGGGTAAAGACTGAAGCATCCTTTTTGGTAATTTCCAATCTACTTTAACCGGTTGACATGTAAAACAATACACAGTAAAATTAGTAATATAACTTTTATTTACATTCCACCAGTAATACCCATGAAGATCTCTGTATATCGTAGTACTACTAGGATGAACTGAAAAAGAAGATAATTGAACTTCACATAACAACTCATACTTCAAATATTAGTCCCAAGGCACGCATAATATCTTCCCAATCCTCAAAACACAATCATTATCATTGTTAAATTTAAGAAACTTACCCTTCACAACAAACTCTACCTTTTTCTTCATCTCGTTGTCTTCTTCATATGCTTGCTTTATTATTTCTAATTGAGATGATTTCCTTGACACCCAAAACAAAACTGAAGAATTTATTTCACCAACAACGTCTATGACAATGTTTATCAAATCAAAAAACAAAGGAACTCGTTCTAAACGTATCATGGTTAATGATGCATTACTTTTCAACTCAAAGCATCAGCCACATTATTTTCCTTTCTTGGATGGTAATGAATCATGAAATAATAATCCTTGATTAATTCTAACCATTTCCTATATCCCATGTTCAATTAGTATTGTTTGAATATATATTTTATACTTTTGTGGTTAGTATATATTTGACATTTCACTCCCTACAAATGATGCATAAAAATTTTTATAGAAAAAACTACAGAAGAAAATTCCAAATCATGTGTACGGTAATTTAACTCATCAGGTTTCATCCAATGTGATACATAAGAAATTACCTGATCATTCTACATAAGGATACATCCATGTCTTTTCAAAAAATCATCACTCTAAATAAAAAACGCACCCTTTCGGGAGGCATTGCTAAAACTGGATCATTCACCAATCTTCTATTCAACTCATGAAAACTATTATCGCATTCATTTTTCCAAATGAACATAATATATTTTTGAGTTCACTATGTAAGTGGGATAGATAACCGTGAAAAAATATCAAAAACCTCTGCTAATAACAAGTCAAAATAAGAAAACTATGAATCATGGTCATATTTGTGGGTCTTATCCATTCTTCAACAAATTTGTTTTAGTAGGATCAACAGTTATTCAATTTTTTTAAATAATGTCACGATGGAAACAAATTTTTTATCCAAAACTCACACTTTCTGAATTTCCAAAACAATTTCTTTTCTATTAATGTTTGCAAGACAACCATTAAATAACATTAATGTTCCTATTTTATTTTGGAATAAACCAAAATATCATCAATGAAAACAACCACAAACATATCCAAGAACACATGGAAAATTCTATTCATATGATCCATGAATACAACATGTGCATTGGTTAATTAAAAATGCATAACTACAAATTCATAATGGCCTTATCTTGTATGAAATGTGGTCTTCGGAGTGTCTTCTTCCTTTAATTTATACAGATGGTACAATGACCTAAAATTAATATTTGAAAAATAATGAGCTCTGTACAGTAGATAAAAAAATCACCGATACGAAGAAAAGGATTCTTGTTCTTAATAGTGATGTTATTCAATGCACTATAATCAATGAAAAGTATCATTGAACCATCTTTCTTTATAATAAATAAGATAGGAGAACCCCATGGTAATATGCTAGGTCCAATGAATCCTTTATCGAATACCTACTAAATTTGTTTATTTAAATCTAAAAGTTCAATTTGAGCAATTCAATAAGGGGGTTTTGAAATTGGTTTAGCATTAGGAACTAAGTCAATAGTAAATTCAACATCCCAGTCATGTATAATTCCAGGAAAATCATCAGGAAAACATCAAGATACTGATTTACCATAGGAACATCATTTATTGGAAAAGTTCCTTTGTTTTAAACAATATGTTAAATGTAACATTCATTCCTATCGTTTACTAGTTTCTCAGCTTCCTGATATGTTATCAAAATCAATGGTTCCTTCTAGTACACAAACTGAAAATATTTCTGAAGAGAAACTTTTTTTTTCATTGGTTTCAATCATAGCATCATAAAGAGAAATCCAATCAATGCCCAAAATAACATCAAAATATACTAGAGGAAAAATAATAAGGTTTGCAAGTATATTCTTCTCACGCACAAGGACAATAAGATTCTTATAATTTTTTTTATCTCAACATTTACCCCCGTTGTTTTTACCATATGTTCAGGATTCATATCATGAGATAGAACTCTTAATTTACTAGAAAAATTCTCAGAAATTAAAGAGTGTGTAGACCCTGAATTAAACAACACATTGACATAGTCTGAAAAAACAAACCGTGTACCAGATACCACTTCATTTGATGTCCCAACATCTGTTGAAGTAGTTTCAAAGGACATCACCACCCATTTATGATTGTAGTCCGTATTTTTTCCCACAGTTAAGTTCTTTATTGGAAACTGATTTTCATAATGACCCACTTCATTTCACTTAAAACATTTTATTGATTATAAGTCATATTTTTTCTTACCATTCCTTAGTCCTTTTCAGTGCAATTATGATCCTTATGTCCTATTTTAACACATCGGTATCACTTTCCAGAATTCAAAAGACCTTCCCCAACATGATTTTTACCACATTATTCACAAACTCTAAAATTAAGTTTCATACCATCTGAATTTTTTCGAAGAGTTTTTCCCATTCATTTTCCACCTCAACCTCTTATTCTGTTGTTTTTCTATGAACACATGTTCATCAAAATACTCCATTTCCACCATCTCAGCACAACGAATAAATTTTTCATAACTTTTGAACTCACGAGGGGATAATGCTCTTCGATATCACTACTTCAGTCTTGAGTAAAATCGATTTCTCTAACTATCAAGATCTATGATGAAATCTGAAGCATACCTTTCTTGTCGAGAAACTTTTACTTCATAAGCAGCCACTGAGTCACCCTCCTGCCTCAATTCTAGGTATTGTTTTCCATCCTAAGTTGAACCACCGTAGGAAATTATTTCTCAAGGAACATACATTTGAATTAATCCCTATTAGGAGCATCAATTCCTCACTATCCCCAATTTTTTTCACCATCGACCACCATTGATTAGCTTCACTTTCAAACCAGTAAACAGTGAGATTAACATCTTGATGTTCTGAACAACCCATCGCATCTAAAATGTTCTCCAATGCTTTAATCGACCCTTCTTCTAGCAATGGATCAGATGAATATCTGAATGATGGGGGATGTTGACTCATATAATGCTCCAATACTGACATGTACCTCTGTGGTTGATCTGGATAATCTCATGCATGGATACCAACACCATTTATAGCATGAGATAATAGTTCCTTCAAAGTAACACAATTTTTAGTTCTGATTCTGACCATCTCAAGTTGTTGATTTGGAAGGTTGTCATCCACGTGATGTCATCCCAACATAGCTACACTATTTCCTCTATAGAAAACCATTCTGAAAACAAAAATATCTTAGTCAAAGCAATATGGTTGTTTTTAAATTCTACAACATTTCAATATTAACATATATTAATTAATGTATATTAATTTAACGAAACCCTATCTCCTAAAGTGCCCTAAAATGACCTCTGATACCAACTATATTGATATGGCCTTAAACATAAAGTAATCTTGAATTAAATGAATAATTAACATTAAGGTTCTTTTCAAGTTTATAGTTGAATAAAATTATGTCGTAAAATTTACATAACCACGTGAATATTACATGTAGACAATTCTAACCAATATCCATTTTTTCATAAAATAAAAACTCATGAAAAAAGAGTCATGTTTAGTTTCATGTTCTAGACACTATGAATATTCCATGATACCATCCTTGACCCTATTTAACTATATGTTCTATGAAAAACATATAAAAAATGTGGGATAAGCATAAAGAACTCATCAAGGGAAACAAAAATAATTGAATAATGTTAGTTTTTCAAAAAAAAACTCGTAAACAATGAATATTTTATCTTAAGTAATACTTTTCAAGTTTATGAAGTAGTAAATACTCTTCATTGAATAAAAGATCAATACTAACCATTTTTTAACAAAATTATTACAATAAAACCCATATACAAAACACAAAACATATAAAGGTAATTTGAGGTATAAACATTCTTATATGGAATAACCATACGGTCGACTTCCACACATATCACTAAATGGAATTGCCATGCCGTGGAATTCCGTACCAAATGCATTGGAGGTTATAACGTAACCACCTATCCTGATTTATCATGACATTTCCCGTGATTTGGTTTATCATGTTACCACCCATCAAATGTCCAATTACAATTATAAATTCATAATACATAAAATACTACAAATATAAACATTTAACTAAAAACATTTAATTTGAAATCACAAGAAATAATTTCAAGATATTCAAATAATAAATTCATTTCAAAAACTATTTTAAATATAAAAACAAACAAAAACTAAATAAGGGATTTCATTTTCATTTTAGATGACTTTAAGGCTTATAAAGGAAGCCAAATAACGATTACGGTGGCTAAGAGGTCATTGTCAAATAAAACGTTAAAAATATTCCATTTGGGATTTTGTAGAACACTTTGTAGAAAAAATATTACCTTTTTAAGAAATTAATAGTCAAAGGGTTTTATTATAAACTGTGTAATAGAATATGATATATATTATAGAAATATGCCTCAATGAACGGAGATTGAGACAAAGTCCCTTACCTCATGTCCAACTTGAAACATTCATTCTTAAATCTCTTGAATAATAAACTAAAGCTAATTTCCACTTTCTTAAGAACCTTTTTCAAGTTTATTATTCCTTTTATAAGACTTATTATAATGCTATAAACACTATGATTTCATTTATGTTAATAGCATTCATTTTGTCAATATATGGTACTTAAGTCAAAAATGGACTTCTTATAATTACAAGTTGAGGACATTGTCAAAAGTTTATTATATCAAGAATTATATTCATGATTTATATATCATATATATCATATATATATCTATTATATACATTTATTTATAATATTACATAACATTTGGATGTACGAAATGAAATGCACCGTTAATGGAGACGGTAAGTCGTACGTACAAATGAACACAAATTTCATTTCAATTTATTCTTTTAATGGAATTAAAAAATAATGATACATAGATATATTATAATTCCAATTATAATATGTTATATAAAATAATTATCTTCATCCTTTATACGTTCAACATATGTCATTAACGAGTCATATCACTTTGATGGGGCGGTAGTCCGCATTTCCTCCAATGAAATTATAATGTTTGCCCATATTGGAAGCCATAATGGTATGATATAAAATAAAAATACATAAGCATAAAGAAAACATAGACATAACATATATAATATATAAATATAGTGTAGTATTAATGTCCACCATGATAGGAGGTAAGAGATAATCGAAAAAATCATTGTTTAGTGAGGTGTTAGATTGCAATCCACAGAAAAAATATGTTCTTCAACAATTAAACAGAGGTGTGTGTGATTTTATTTCAAATAAATCTCATAAAAACATCCTAGTATTTTGATGAAACTGTTGTTGTTATAAAATAAATGAATAAATAGTTTTTATGGGGTGCAGAAGTAAAATAAAAGAAAAAAAGTTAAGAAGAATCGTTACCTGTAATTTGGGTAACTCCATTTTAATTGAACCAAAAGGACTTATTGAAGTGCCTTCTTACTAAGGTAAGGATTCTAGTAGTAGGAGAGGGATCTTTAGTGCTTTTTTAGTGATTTTATGGGTATGGTTTGGATGAACCAAGGTGTTTGAGATGTGTCAGTAATTGGTTAGAAATTATGGCTTTTTATAAGGGGAGGAGGGGCTCTTTAGGAATGCGTGAAAATATTATTTTATTATATAATGATATTAGTTTTATAAAAGTAAAAAAATAACTAAAGTAGAAGTTATTATGACTCATGGTCGAAATAAAATCATCCAATAATAATTTTAAAGGGTTTGGATATTTTTTTAATATTTTTAATCTTATTTATTTAAAACGTTTACTAATGAGGTAAATACTACCTCATTATTATGTCATAAATAATTTAATTTATTTGAAATATAAAAATGATAAAAAATACCATGATGTTGAAAATATTATTATAATTCCAATTAATATTTATAGTTGAAAATATAATTTATATAACCCCTTGTGAAAATCACCTTACTATAATATATTTGTTTTCGTCATTTTTCCTTTTATTTAAGTTAATTAATCTAAAGTGTCATTATCACTCCACTGTTGCTCAATGGGGTCCATAAATCTACCCAAGTATTTCCATGGTCGTAAATGACTCATCATATAAGGTTAGGACAAGTTTAAAGGTAATTTTATAATTTTATAATATTATTTTTACCATGAATTACTATATTTACCATTAACTGCGGTAAATAAAACTCAAAAGTTACAATTCACCAAAAAATATTTTCATCATATTGAACAAAATTTAAATACTAATAACAACCATGTATGTTGTATTTTTAAAATATAATCTGCAAAAGATGTATACTTTCATTTAAATGAAAATGTATGTATTTAACTACTACTTAGTGGTTTCAATATTCATAAAAAATTGATGTTTTTCAAAAACTAAAAAAACTCATCCTATGATTTATTTGATATTCATAATTCATTAATGATTTATTTTTTACCAAATTCACGACATAAAACATGTGTTAATTAATTTAAAATTAATTCTCATTATCAAAACAAATAACGTATTTTTAAGAAACAATAACTATCAAAAGATCGACACTTGTTTATGTCCAATTTCAAAGTGAAATATATTCCAATGACCAACATTGGATTAATTGGTAAAAATATATTCTAATTACACAATAATAACAATTAAAAAGTAAATATAACCATATAAATAAATTATATTAAAACAGATTTTGGAATAAAAATATCGTATTTTCACTTTTCATAAAAAATTACATTACCTGAAAAGTACCCAAAATTTACCAAAAATAAAATTTGATGTCCCAAATCTAAAGAAGAATTTAATTTTCTCAAATATAACATATAAAAGTGATGAAAAATATATTTAAATACGATTTTCTATCAAAAGGTGTTTAATCAACCATTTAAGGTAAATTATGCTTAAAAATAGATTCATTCACATTTTAAGCCAAAAACTATTATTTGATAAATCATAAAACATTTAGAAAAAATGTATAATAATATTTTAGATAGTTCTATTAATTCCCATAAATATAGTGGATAGGTGTTAATTACCATTTATAATAATATTATTTTATTATTAGTGTGCAACGAATGACTTCAAAGAAACACGTTGTTGCGTATTGGGTACGCCATCGAACATAGAAACCGCTTTAAATTAAAATTAATATTTAATTCACAAATATTAATAAAAATAGAATGTTTTGTTTTTTTATACACTTGGGATGTTAGAGGATTATTTTGATATGGAAATTGGCACACAATTTCTTACGTACTATCTTATGATTGAAATGCTTTAGTATTTGCATATAAACTTGGTGTCTCCAATGAAATCAAAATTAGGAGAATGTTAATCATATTATCCATTGTTGTAATTATACATTGGAACATTGGAACACCATTTCTGATCTCTTCGAGCTACCAAGGTTTTCAGTTAACATGATCAATAAAATGATATAGTGCACCTCAGTTTCTATTTCACCACAACTAGCTAACCACTATAAAATTCATATGGCCAAATTGTATCAAATAATTTGGAATGTCCGTAATCAACAAATTCATTGTAAAACAACTTTATATATTCAATAAACTATATGAAGTATAGTTTTTTCAATAAAATAATAAATAGTTTTAAAAAATGGGATATATTATTTTGAAACTCATATTTTACTATTTTAAAAACCTTTAATTTTGGTAAAATTAAAACTACTAACAGGTAATTTTGAGGATTCATGGATTACCCTCTCTAAAATTAGTTATGATTAATTTATATTGTTCATTGAAAAAAATATCAGTCTCTCTACGTGTGGTAAATATATTTTTGTCATCATGGTCATTTAATTGTAAGTTTTTTATGGTTAATGTGGCTTGAAATGTTTCCTAAAGGTGAAATGTTCTAATTGATTAGTGTTGTCTATTTTTCAAAATCCAAAGGATGAAATAAGATATAGATAGAAATTGATTCCACTACTATTGTCTTATATATAAATAAATGTTTGGTAAATCTTTCTTGAGGACTCACAAATCGATTGATGTAATGGATTAAAAGTCTCTCTCAGATTAACAGTCTCTTAACTCATTGTTACCGAGGGGGAAATCAGGTGGCTGATGATATTTCCAACAAATTCATTGACATGAATATTATTTGTATGGATTATTTCCTTTATGATTTAATTTATTTTTTGGATATTATCATAGAATCCTATATTTTTGACTCATGTAATTGAATTGTATTTTAATATATCCACCTTGGCCACTTTGGATTGGAATCCCCCTAAAAAAATAAAACAAATATTCCGGAATGTGAAATGATGAACCATATTAACGTATATACAATTAATGTATTATAGTAATTCTAAACACCCGAATTAAAAAATAATGATTGAACATTAATATTTTTAATATATTATTATAATAATTAAAACATCATTACTACTATATAATAATATGGATAAATACATAGTATATAGTGACCGTAGTAATTTTCACAAATTATTATCTAATTAACAAGAAGTTTCAAGCCAGGAATAGTAAAGTATAGTGTATTTTGAAGATTAGGAGATTAATTAAACAACATGTAATCCAAAATAAATGAAATATTTATTTAATACTTATAATTAATTATTAAAATTCATTTAAATGTTATATCTTCATAAGATAATCAGTGGAATGCATAAATAAACAGTGAAGATAATGATTTGAGTTAGTAATTAATCATTGGAATGAAAAATAACATATTGGTTGTATGGTATAACATGATTTCATGTAAGGAATTAACCATGAATAAAAAGCAGTAGTAGTGATGTGTATAAAATGGGAACACATAATCATGTAATTATATGAATTTTAAAAAAACACATAATATGACATAAACATGAGTCAAGGTAAAATTATAAGACAATATAACATGGTGGGAAAAGACTCATACAGAAATCAAGTTCACTACATTTCCCAACATGATGTATCATGAGACTCAACTTTACTCAATGCATTACATAATTATCTTGGAAAAAATTTATTATATGATCATAAATATGTTTTCTATACAAAGAATACACATAAGGATTAACCTTGGAATGAAATATGTATCATAATCATGTCATGATGCATAAAAAATGATAATATCATAAAATTTTACATTAATGGAAGGTTTCAATAAATACATTAAAATTAATAAGTGAAAATAGGATTGTATAATAAAAATTTACGACCAATTGAAATGAAAACATGTAAAAAATTATTTAATAATCTTTTTAAATGAAACAGTTTAGTGCGGATTAAATAAAATATCACAGATAATATGAAACAGAAAAAAAATCATAAAACCTTATATATAAATGGATATTATTTAATGATAAAATTAGTGATTTTTATAAATTAATAATTTCATAAATAATATTGTGTTTGGTACTTGAAAATGGGTAAAAAATTGGCAATTCCCTTCAATCGACCATGTTTTTCTAGAATTATTGATATTTAAACCTAATTAAAATGTGTATATGCATGAAAAAAATATGAAATGATTTAGTTAAAAGATTTTTGAAACTTTAAATTTATGTTTTTAAAATTATGTAAAGATAATTAATCATTACATTTGGGTAAAAATAGACAACGAGTAACCTAAAAGAAAAAATGGTGGTTCGATTAGAATAACTTACCTTACGTCTGAAATAGTTCTGTACGTGATATTAATGTCATAAATTAACAAATAAAATACATTAATTAATTATGAACTATTTATATATTTAATTTATTATTTATAATGTTATTATATTAATTTTTTGACATTTTTATGACTTATAGTCTTCAATGCTCATTATCATATATTACATGATCGGTTCTCTTGTATAAGAGTGTGAAATTTCTTGTAAATTGGATAGAGAAATATAGAATTGAAGCTATAAGTTTTTAATAATGATAAATAATTTTAAATACTAATAAATTTCATTTTGTTATTTTTGGAGAGGATGAATCGTTAGTTAACATGTTATAAAAAATCTTTTGGATTATTTTGTACAGTTATCGCTCACAATAAAATTGATTGGTTTTTTTATTTAATATCATGTGTATATAATGATTCCTGATCATTAAATATAATTTAATACATATATTAAATAAAAATAACTATAAATAAGTATTTATGACCATCCTTTATGGCTTCAATGAAAAATAAAAAAAATTCATTCTGGATGGCCATAAATTAACACAACATGAACAACAATTTAATTTTTCGAATTAAAGAGAGATTATAGTGGTTTAAAGATGGAATTTTATAATATAAAAATAAAATTATAGTATATGTTGGTTTTTGGAGTTATAATTCCATTTTTATGAGGGAGGTCAGTATAGAATAAAAAAATAACCTGAAAATAAATTAATAGAAAATTAAAGGGCATTTTACCTCTTGAAAATTTCCTCTATGAATACCTTGATAGATAAAGGGTTTAGATTTTTTATGACATCAAGAGATATTTATTGTGGGGGAAGGGAATAGGAAAATTATTGATAGAATTTGTACATGGATTAGTTCTTTTATGTTGTGAGGTGTAGAGGTGGTGGGTGGTGGTATTTATAGTGGAAGAAAATGGTGTTTTGTCATTATTTTATTCATTAGTTTTTTATTTTAGATCAAGAAAATAAATAGTATAAATTATTGATAATTTATATTGTATATAGTTCATTTGTGTTTTCAAAAATTAGTTCCTACCTCATACTGACATTAATTATGATGCAAAAAAATTCATGTATTAATCATTTATAAAAATTATCATATTTTAATATTGCCTAAAAATTAAATTATTTTTGAAAGATCCAGAAAATTCACTCTAAACATTTTTCGATATGTAGAATTTAAAAATGTACTATATTTTATGAATATAATTCTCTAAGTATGATAAATTGTTTTTTAATTTGAATCGTAATTTACTCAAAAAATACATATTTTAAAATTATAAATTCTTTTATAACACATTGAAAAAAGAAATTTGTCTCATAAAACTATCCTAATATCATAATAATAATTATTAATTTATTAACAAATTTTTTAAAAAATCATTTAAGTTTGTATATTAATTATAACTTTGAAATAAAAAATTCATAACATATAAACATTCCATCAATTAACTAATAATTTTCAAATAATTTATTTACTTTTGTTATGATATAACTATATCATACTTTAATTTATAGATGAAAAAAATATTTTTACTTTAATATGCTAGCTTACAATTTTATTATCTAGTTTAATAACCACAAGGGTCACATAAATATTCTAAAATTTAGGTTACTATTCCACTAGTAAGGGTTCCGCAACTTCTAAAAATGCCTCTTATTTTTTTCATTCTTCATTTTTTATTTTTGTATTGTCTTATTAATGAGATATTATGGGATTGTTATATATGACATAAATTTAATAATAGAATATCAATTTTTAATATTTTGGTTCATTTCATAGTAACTATGAAATTATTGATATAAAGATTCTATTTTATAACTCCCTTGAAAATGCTTGAAATAATGAAAATATTTTAGAAAAATTGGTTTAAAAACATTATTTTTGATGAAAGTAAAAAACTAAAGGATAAATGAATGTTTTTTATTATTAAAAAAATGTTTTTAGGCTTTGGATCATATACTAAAATAGGTAAAAACCCTGGAAAAATTATTTAGATATTACATTAATATTAATATGAGGCATAACGTATGGGACTAACTGCACACATGGATTGAAACATATTGGTATAATGAAAGTATGTTTTACTTGAATCGTTGTAATCAAAAATGAATTATTTGATAATATTTATTTTCTATCACTCTTAAACCATATTTAGACATTTTTTTCTCCATTATATACATGTTATTTAATTTTATATATTTATTTTATATTTGGAATTATCTATATAAGCAATTTTTTGTATATTGTGAAAGTAGTATAAACTAAATGTTGTTTACCATTTATGTTAAATCAATTATTTAATATATAAATAGTGATATTCCATATGATTATTATTTTATTATGTATAATTATTTATCATTATGTAATTCAAACATTTTATTTTTATAATTATTGGATGATGACTGCATTGAACATACATAGATATTTGTGGGACCCAAAATTATATATCCACTCGATGAATTGATAGGTTGCATGAGAAACTACAATTTTTATTGAGAACATGCATTACCTTTTATTGATTATATATATATTTATGAAACATCGACAATAAGATTATATTTCCCAACATTATTCCTTATATCACTCCAGAAGAACTTATTATCTTCTATGTGATTATTATAATTCATTGGTTATATACTAAGATCATGTTAATGGTTTTAAAAATATTTTATTATAACTTATTAATACTATATATTTCATGAAAGGAAATAATGTGATATATTTGGTTGTAAGACACCCCTTATTGGGAATCAGAGCTTACCCATTTATATTGTATTCGATTCCAAATAAAACCCATAATAGAACTCATAATAATTTCATTAATATTATTGACGGATAATATAGTTCATAATATTAATATAGTTTTTATATATGGTTTCAAATGTAATGTTTAATACGTTATTGTTTATATTCTTCCAATAACACTAAACCATTAGACTATGTGAACTATGATCTTTTGTATTCATTATCAATTTATTAATTCAACTTTATAGTCTATGTTAGAAGAATCTAGGTTGATAAATTACATTAAAATAGCTCTTATTACTTTATCATAAGAAAATATTATAGGAAATACAAAAAAAAATATTTTTTCTACTTTGAAACTCTATTGTAATCCAAAACATGCAACTAATTAATTCAATTATATCTTACTCTATCACAAGAATTCAGAAAATAATATTTATCTAGAAACTATTAATTAATTTTTATTCATATATATTTTATGAATAGTTATTTAATGTATTTTTGGTATCATGTTCACATAAATAACTATGAAATAATATATATAACAATAGTACATTATTTAAAACATCTAATGATTATCTTAAAACACTTTTTATAAATTTTTTATTAACTAATAGTATCAATGATTTCAATAATTAAATCACAATCCCTCTATCGAAACTCATCACATTGGTTTCATTGACATTGATTAGCTTGTAGATAATTGAAAAGAATAATTTAAATATGGCCTTTTCATATTATAGATTATGATTTTTCCATAATTTTCTATTAATACAACAATTGAACAAAATCTCATAAAAATGTTACACATCTATCCTACCATATTAATGAGATCAGTTAAATATTTATAATATATATTCATGTATTCGATTTAAATAAAATTCTTGAACCTGTTTGTTAAAAATTTTATAATTAATTAAATATCTCGAATCTACCATAGATGTTAACATAACAATTTTTATTTTGAAATTTTTAGAGACTACAGTTTCATTAGACATCATTCATCGGAAAAAAATAAAAAATCACATACCTCTTCTTCTTATCAAATTCTTGACAGTTAAATTGAAATTTATTTTTCATATTGAATGAGACTTTGTTTTAATATTTTATTTGAGAAATATTCTCCATATTTGAAAAAAATGTAAAATGATATATCCCAAAATTCATTTAAATTGATAATCAAAAGAATCTTGATCTATTTTTATGAAACTGATCACATCTCTTTTACTCATTATAGTGTCTCTTTAACAATGAATTATTACCTATTTTCAAGAGATGAATTCATATGATTCCATACAAATTAAAATAGTTTTTACATTAAGATTCTTCTTTTTTTGACAATAGATATCAATGTACTTTTTTAAATTATGAGTATATTTTATTAACAAAGTAATATTTTACCTCATGAGTTAAATGTTTTATATTTATTTAATATGGAATTTTAAAAAACCATGTCCCTCTTATTTCATATCCTATATGAAATTATATAAATACCATTTGTGATTTATGATTAATATTGTAATATTCTCTATAACCCCGTTATTATTATTCTCATAATATAATTTATTAAGTAGACAATCTTGTGGAATATATATTAAAGGAATCATTAATTTTAGACTATAAAATTGTTTCCCCAAATACATCACATGTATAATAAGCATATATTTTTTTTGTATTCGCTCACATTGATATTAACAACATTTTCTAACCAAAATATCACAAAACAACTCATTACAAAACAATTAGTGGTTTACACATGAATTATTCCATACAAAAGATAATTTATGGGAAACCAACATCAGCATGATCCTACCCAGTTCGATGATCATGGGATTAAAAAAATTCATTAATATTAATTAAAATCTTCTCAAATATAAGGGGTATTAATTATCTTGACATATTATCTTTTGTATTAATAAAAAAAATTTGCATGGTCCTAATGGTTTATTATTGAAACCATATTCCTAATGTCAAATCAATTTGTTTAAATAGAATTGATGTGTAACTATTTAACAAACTTGTCGCATAAGTTAAAAAAATAAAAATATATTTAAAGAAGTATAAATTCATCACATCACAAAACATCATGTAAATGATGAGATACTTATAAAATCAAATAACCCCAATAAACAAATATTGGTGCAATATGAAACTAAATCCCATTATTCTAATTAGATCCAAAGATCTCATTATAGTGAGAATTCTGACCCATAGTACAACTACGCATGGTTGAACACACTATATATTCCTAAATACAGGCAAAATTAGCAAACCTAACATGTATAAAATATAAATAACCTTCAAATTTAAGCTAGAAATCCTTATTATGGAATAGTATTTGTAAAAAAAGTAAATTAATTTCTATAACTATCATGTATCTCTTTAAATTATCATATAATAAATTGGTGAAATATTTTAAACTCATTTAATCAAATACATGAAAAAAATTTCTAATTGAAAATTTTAATTTTTTATTATGATTTGAAAGAAACCTAATAAATTATAATTTAATAAAATTATAAATGAGTTGATTTTTTTAGGAAATTTTATATATAAAAAATTTATAATCATTGTATAGTTTATAAAACATTGTCAGAATTAGCCAACAAGCATGTACCCTAGTGGTACAGGCTCTTGCTTGGCATTCAAAAGACCCAGGATCGAATCCAGGAAGGGGTGAATTTCCCAGGTACTATAGAAGTACTGTAGCATGTACTGTTGTAGCGGCGACAATGTAGTAGTGGAAGCACTGTAGCAACGGAGGACTGTAGCAGTACTGTAGCATTGGCGACGCTGTAGTAGCACAAGTACTGTAGCAGTACTGTTCACTGAGGGGTCCTTTGGGCAAAAAAAATGGATTTCAAGCCTTGTATTCAGGCCACTTGGGCTTGGTTCTTCGGGTTATATAATGGGTCTCCCTTTACCCATTCTAAAGATGTCTTTGCTTTCAAATAATAAATTGAGGCTTCGGCCCCATCCTTTAAAAAAACATTATTACAATTACAATAACAAAAAATTATTAAATCAATATGTTTATTTTTAATATAAACTCATTTATAGATTCATTAAATATGGATTTATCTAATTATATAATATTTAAATGAAATTAGGAAAATTTATATTTTATATGAAAAATTCATATAGTATTCAATTATTGTAAACAAATGAAATACGTGAAATAGTATTTAATCCATGATTTTAACAATTATTAGAAAACCTTTATATAGTGTTTTAATAATTTATAAATTATGTCCTTTTATCTATGATATTTCAAATTAATAATTACAGGAACTACATAAATTTAAATATAAAATCCTTTATGCCTTTCAGTTTTTTTAAAAAAATACATTATTTAAAAACGTGATTTATTTTTATAACAAAACACTACATATCAAAATTATAAATTATTTCTTATCAATCACAATTATTTTCATATTTAAAACTAATAATAAGGATATTTATTTATTAAATGCATCAAAAATGAATCACTATTTATAATGAATTTATAATCCTAATATATATAATATTTTAAAAAATATAAAAAATATCTCAAAATAAATTTTCATTTAATTTGTAATCAATTTATAAATTATCTAAATTAATGAATATTTGAAAAATTGAAATTAAAAAATATTTTTTGATAGAGAATATTTAAAAATATTTTAAATATGGTAACTTGAAGAAAAAACTAAAATTTATATCCCATTTATGATAGATATTTTTCGCCTAAGATACTTTATGTTGTCAACTTAAACTATATTCGATGATATAAATTTTCAATCCAAAACTTGAATAAAATTTCTGACATAAATTGCAATATATCGTAGTCATGTGTCCACATGTTATATCTTATTTAGTGATAAATAATTATGTTTTATGATAACACATAATTATGAATGATTATAGGGTAACTAATTCAGTTTCCCAAAAAAATAACTTTACGTTCACCTCAGATTACAACATCCTCACTCATATTGAATGATATAGATAAAATTATAAATTAAATCAAGTGATAACAGATATCCTTTTTAAGTTATGTAAAAATGATAATAATTTCACTTTAGTTAGAATATTTCATTTAGTATATGATGTTCTAGAATCTTATCATATCTTATCACCTCAAATATTGTAAAATTATTTTTACTATAAAATGTATATTATATTTTTTGATTGAGTATATAGTATCCCTGATTAATTATTTTAAGAATTATTTCCTAAATAAAATATTATATGGGATAAATATATTACCATATCATGTTTATTAATATTAAATAACAGTTATTAATGTAACAGAATGCATTTATAAACCAGAAACCAAGAACATGTTTATATTGAAACCAAAATCAAGTAAAAAATAAATTTATGAAAACAATCTAAACCAAAGATATACAAGCCCCCATTTTCCATCACATTCCCATTGAATTTCAAGAAAATTAAATTAAAATTGGAATCCGTTCAATTGCATTCGTTGGTTGATTATTACACAACACTTGGGAAGGATCGCCATTATAATCAAAACATGATTGTACCTAATCGGGTAGAAAAATTAGTAAAATTGAACAGTAGATAAGGAAAATTAACTGAAATTAACTCTGAATATATATTATTTTAATGGTATCAACCCCCTTAATATAGGACTCATGGATACTCCTCAAACCTATATAACATTTAAACAATTGTTTCATAAAAATTTAATAATTAAATTAGTATCAACACTTTTTTAGATTTTAATTAAAGCATTAATTTATTATTTAAATTAATTTAAGATTATATCAAATATTTATCAATGAAATAACAAAAATAAATTATTGTCTTTATAGATGAGAAACCTAAATGTTAATTTTTATTTTTTGAATTATGTAAAATTAATCACAAATATTTTTGATACCTATCTCAATACATATGGCATGACTATATTGTAATGTATGATATGGATAATGGTAGTGTGAAATGATATAATTATATTTTATCTAATGATAGAATATATAATTATATAATATGTACCTTTATATGATGAATTTTATACCACATGAAAGTTGTATGTTCTATAATGTGAAATTTCAATAATTCACCACATGTATATATGTATTTAGGAAATATATCAGTAAATTTAGACAATAATAAATATTAAAAAATCATCTAGTAATATATAAAATCATTTTTATCAACTTTAACACTCAAAAAATGATTAATCATTTAAAACAAGATACAATTAAAATGTTAAGACCATGAATTATTTCTCATAGTATCCCATGAATTTATAAATATTCTAGATTAAAATTATATGAATCTCACTGTGATAATACAAGTGTCAAATTGTTATGATTAATTATTATGAGTCATTATCTCTATTATACATCTCATTATGCATCATAATCATCTAAAAAGATGATAATTGATTTTATACATATTTTACATTTCTATAGTTTTATTAGTGATCTAGAAATTAAAAATCTGTATTCAATATATTATTGTGAATACTCCCTGTTAAAGAATATTTGTGTTGACCATCTTCAAAATATTTATAATATTTGTGTCTAGAAATATTCATGATTCAATTTCAATACTTCTCTATATTACTATAATTAGTATTTATTTAAATTTTAATCATTTATTCAAATATAAAAATTTATGTTTAAAATCCTTATGTAACACCTTAAAAATTCAGTAGGGTGAATTTATATTTAATTTCATTGTAGATATCATAATATGTCACTTTTTGGGAATGGATATATGAGTAAGAGAGGTTTTGAAAGTGTTTCATGAGTCCATGTATTATGCTATCATAAAATCCATGATCCTACATTTGAAATACAACTTTAGGGGCCATCTAATATCTTTTAAGGCACCACCTTCTAGTGGAGGGAGAAAAAATCCCTTATGTTGAGTTTGGCTCACCAGCTACCCAGTGAACCCATGGGAGTATTTATAATGAGGGAATCCTGGAATTATTACAATGAATACCTTTTTTTGCCTTTATGCTGTCCTTGGACTCACTAAAACCATAGAGATGTTGGGTAATTTTGTTTGATATTTCATAGTTCTATCTTTTAATTATTACGTCTGTAAAGTGTCATTGGCTATAATATGTTCATATGGGAATAAATAATCTCATATATTCTTCAAATTGACTTTTCTATTCTATTATTTCTTCTAGAAAAAAAATTTGATGAATTTATAGCATATTACTCAAAATATGAGTGTTTGGATTCATTCAACTGGGGAATCATAACAATTGAAATGTAATTCACTTATGTTTGTTGGTCATGATATTTCTATTGATGTATTATAGATTTCAATGTGTATTTGATTTGAGTCCATAGTGACATATTTTTTTCTATATATTTAAAATTAATAATTGAATTAAAACCCTAAAGTAAATTTTCTCATGATTCCAATAGGAAATGAGTAAACTATTATAATGTAAAGAAAGGGACTTAAGAAATAATATATAATGCATAATTCTTTTAAAAATAATTTTAATTTAATATATAAAATCTAAGAGCATGAGGGGATCATAAAATAATTAATGTTTTTCCAAATATGCTAACGGTGTATAGTAGATTAAATTTCATTAAATTAAATGACATGTTGAATGCCTAAAATTAGTGGTTTATTTGATGATCAAATGTTCAATGGAATTTGATGTATTATTTAATAATGAAGCAATGAATATGTTATTGTTGGTGAGTTACCTAGACCTAACTCATTTATGTACATTTAATACCATTACTTGTGTATGGATTTATATATACATGTGTCTATAATTACCATAATAGTATTGATATTTATGCATCCATTATTTACAGGGTAATTTACATAGATTATGTATCATAACAATAGGATATAAGAGATCTAATTTATAATGATAAACTATTGTTTCTATAATAATAATAATAAATATATGTCTTATGGTCCAGATATATCATACTGATGAGACACATATGATATATAACAACCTTAATTTTAATAAATCAAATTCCCTTTATGATCTAATTAAATTAGATATTTCGTAATGTGCTTAGAGAAAGAACATTCAAGTTTTTTATGTTATATTTTTTTTAAAATTACTATAAGTATCATAAAATATGATAATATATCTATTAAAAATAGATCATATAACACTAAAATATTATGTGTTATCATAAAATCATTTCGACACTAACAAAAGAAGTGATGTCATCGACTTATAGGATCATACCTTTTGAATCGCATTTATCATATTATTTATTAGAGATGTCATCTATGATATTTTCTATAGATCAATACCATGATATGATACAACTACTAAATCATGTGAAGAACCATTTTTTGTAAAATTTTATACTGATTAAGATCACGACCCAAAACATGTATGTCAAACCCTACATGAAATTATCATTTTCACAAACCTTACCCTTAGGTATTTTTTTGGGGTAATAAATGGAATTAAATCCAAAATGCAATATTATTTATATTTTAAATAATTAGTACATTCATCCCATTATTTTATTATGTTAGAAATGATAAAAAATTAGTTTGAAAAATTTTATATTTTAATTTGGAAAAACAATTTTTTTTGGAAATATAGATTTTCTATTATGAAATATTATTTTTTTCATATATTTAATTTTTATAATAAATTTTATTTTAATAATAATTTATTATGAAATACAACATGTTTTATAAAAAATATTATATAATATTCTCATGTAAAAATGTAATTTTTATAAGGGTTGGAAAATTGTTAATGGAAAAAAATGTATTTTATTAATAAATAGAGATGTTAATTTAATATTATAATTAATTGCATTTAGATAATTGTATTCATAAAAAATTAATTTATTTAATTACCACATCAAAATTATCCAACATTAATATAATCAAAACATTTGCTGTAAGTCGAATTTTCAGGTAAAATTTAAACATTGTATAACTATATTGTTTCTATTGCGACATCATAATGAAAAAATGTGATGTAAAATGTTCCATAAAATTTATCCATGAAAATACATATATATATACCCTTTAAAATAATATTTTTTTTAGTTTATTTTATTTATTCTATAACCCACTTACAAATTTCTAAAACCAAGATTATATTTTATGGTTTTATAAAAAAATATTTTTTAAAAATGACTTTATTCTACATCTCCAATGGTATTATTTTAATATTATTGGGTCATGTAGATATTATATAGAGAATATTTACTCATTTTTCTGTATCCATAGAAAACAACATTCTAATTATGAGTTTGTTAGTTTATTTATTTTATAGATTCGAAGCTCTATGATTGGAAAATAATAAAAAACTCCCCACTATTTTTCTGAATAATCCCTACTAAGAACCCATTTAACCATACACAAACCATGGATCATAAATATTCAATACTATTTCCTAAAAATTTCTATCCTAGGGTTCTCCAATCTCTAAAACATATCCTCCCATGCTTTTGAAAACATCCCCAAAATGTGTTTGATCTCCCCCTCTTCATTTCCATTAAAGAACCTTCTTTCAAATTATCTTATTGAATCTCATTTGGTTATTTTATCATTCCATTATAAACATATTTTCATCTTTCAATTTATTTGATTGTAATTACATATTAATTATTCCAATTATTTATGAACGTTACCTAAAATATTACAATGGATAATATAATGGATCACCCTCTCCACTTTATTCACGAACTTTATCCATGTAATTAATTTTTCTTCTATTTACTATTGGTGGTATATGATTTTACACATATTTTTTTTGATTTAAAGTTTATTTATACCCCTTTCACACTCATTAATCACTCGCATGATTCATTATGTACCGCTATTATTCCATAAAAATTAACCTAACTTTTTCATGCAAAACCATTATAGTATGAAAACCATCCACATTTATACACAATGATATTAAACTAGAAATACTTGACGTTATTTTATTAAAGAAATATATGTATTTATTTTCCACACTCATTTATCATGGTATTATATTAGAAAAAGTATGATCATATTCTGAATGATCTATGTGAAAAAAACATTCTTGTTCATCATATGAATGTAATTGTTGTTCCCATAATAATATAGTTCTCTAATAAATTTGGGAATTTTTTTTTCTTATGGGACCATTTTATAGTATTATGGAATAATATTAATCCATTAGGGTAACTTGTCAGCCATTTTATGATTCCATGTTAGATAGAAACTGTAACTCCACTACCCCATAAGCTAAGAGATGGTGGTTTATTAAATTACATTTTTATGATTGTGAGGATAAAATCCAAAAAGATGAATAAGTTTAGTGGTATTAAAGAAACTAGATATATACATGGAACCCACTTTACATTGGTAAAAGAAAGGAAAACAATATCTAATAAACTAATCCTAGAAAAATCAATAATTTATCTCTTAATCATAGCCATGGGATGGAAAACAAATGAATAGGGATAACTCAAATTCATAGTAAGTGTTACAAAAAGTGGAAGCATGATTCAATATTTTGAGAATAATAATCAATTTGACATAATCAATTTGGATTGGTGAATAAGTTATGAAAACCCACCGTTAATAAATAGTGAATGAAAATGCAACCTAATATTTTTGTCATAGTTAAAACTACAAGGATTGATAAAAATGAATAATGAATAAAGAAATATATTATTATATATACATCATGTATCTTGAAATTCAACCATCATACCATCAAAATTATTTAATTTTTGGGGTTAAAACCAGTCTTATTTTTGGAAATGAACATGAATGGTGTTTCGCAAAATGATTTGACTCATAAGACTTATCGATATATCGAAGGGATATAGTGGGCCCTACCGATTACTACCAATCCAAATAATTATTTATACAAATGGGGTGACCATGATTGAAATATATATTCATATTAAAACTAACATATGAAATTTAAATAACATTCCTTAATCATTATACACAAACACTAACCCTTCAATGTAATATGGAGAATGGTATAAAGATAGCACATCTAAAGTCAAACTAATGAGAAACCATTAAAAAACATCTTATAGATGATATCTTAAGAGAAAACCTCAAATGAGTACATGGTTTAAGAATGTATGCTGACATAGATGGTGATACATTTAAATGAGACCATTAAAAAATTAATGAGGAAATAATCCTTAAACATTCTAAAGTGTCCCATAATTCATTAAAAATTTAAGATCATAATCTCTTATAATATCATGAGAATTATGATACTCTTCATATGAAGTTCAAAATATAATTACATACACCACATTCATGGAATATTCTTTGAACATGGCATATATCTCTTAAAATATAATGTGTCATGAGAAAATCATTTTTTACTTTGGAATGAAGAGTTATTTTGGAAATTCATTTGTATTTGCCCTGAAATCAGATTGTAAATATATATATCCCAAAAATGAATATTTAAGGACATAATTATTATATTTTAGAATAAATAATGTCTCATTGATGTGAGATATTATAAAATTAGTTTTTATGGAAGCTCTAGAAGTAAGTCATTTTAGTGCAATTTGAGGAAAATATTAAAGGGATTATAAATGGGAATGGCGGGTTTTATTTCAAAAAACTAGATATGAATAAAGATATTTTTTCCATGATATATATTTTTAATATAAAAGAATAAATATTTTATAAAAATGTTTATATTGATCACATTAAGATAGGTACGAAATCGAGAAGTTCCCCTGAATCAGACTTATTTTTCTAGGAGAATTTTGGATTTTTCATTTTAAAATAAATAACCACACATAAAATAAATAATGATTATGTTTGGTAAATATATATTGAAAATTTTAAAAGAATTTATGAATATTTAATATGAATATTTATTAATTTGACTTAGGTAAGTACATAAAATAGAGTAACCTAAAAGAAGATGGAGGTTCAGGTGGAAAACCCTTATCACATTGTAACCAATTGGTTCATATTCAACAAAATAATTAATATCAAATGATAAATTGTATACCATGAAAATATATATTCATAATATGGGACATTAATGCCAGTTGTACCTAGATAATACTGAAGAGATAGTGGTGAAGTAATGGAAATCTTACAAAAATAAACGTGAGTTGAAAAACTACTTACCATAAACCCAAAGGTGTTCTTCCATTGATATTAACATCTGAGATAGTAAAATTAATTAATTAATTAATTTATAACCATATATATAATTATTTTATTCATTATTTTTTATAAAGTTCATTTATGGTACTCTTAATATGTTATAAAATTTAATTTCATCATTACAGAGTCTTTCTTTAATGGAATTTAAGATCAATTTTTTTGACTCTGAGTAAAGAAGTTCCTGTGAAATTGAAATAATTTTCCAGAATTATTATTTATTATTTTTAAGGATCATAAAAAATAAAAATTTCTATAAATATCAATTTGTTATATGTTTTGAGGATGAATAATTATATATATTTTTAATGATAAAATCTTGGATTATTTTGATGGTTTTTGATCACCATGAATCGTTTTGTATAATAATTAAACATATGGTGTAAAAAATGATTTCAAATCATTTAATAGGATATAATACATATATAATGATGTTTTTAAACCATAAAAATTGTTCAGGAATATCATTTAAGATAGTAATAGAAATATAAATCATATCGTCTTTGAATGTAAAAAATTAACACATATCAAATAGTATTTTCATTTTTAGTATAATATGAGGGGAAGAGAAATGATGTTGAAATAATCCATTAAAAATAAATTTACATTTAAGGTACTAGAATTATCATATCAGTTGAATTAGGGGAGACTTGGAGAGTGAAAAAATAGAATGAAACGTTTTAAATAAGTTGAAAGAAAAAAGAAGAGAGGTTCTCCCCTTGAGTACTACTTTGGAATCTTTTTATGAACATTGTGTTTTTAATTTTGGTTATAAAAGAAGGTATTGAATGTGGGTGACGTATTGGGAAGTGTATTTTTTAGAAGATAGCCATGGCTCAAATAGTTTGAATTTTGAGAGGAATAGGGGGTGAGGGGTGGTTTATATAGTGGATGAGAGGAGTGATTTCTCAATATTTTATTCATTATTAAATTGTTCTTCTCAAGAAAAGAAAGTGAATTGATTATTGAGACCAGTAATAGTATCAATTGTATGTGAGTTTGAGATAATGGTTTATTACATCATCAATAACTCAAGAAATAGTTTACTTATCTCATAATTAATTTATATCGAAGTTATCATAATTTTCTATTCACCAAATATTTATCTATTTCAGAAAAAACCAAAAACTTTTACCTAACCATTGTTCAACATGTATAATCTAAAAATTAACTCCATTTCATGAAAATAATTATATTAATAAGAGAAGTATAATGTTTAATTAAAACCATCATTTACATGAAAAGTAAAAATATTAATATTATAACTGATTTTATGACACAATGACAAATTAACTATAGTCTCACAATATTTTAGGGAAAAAAATATTTTTCGTGAATAAATTTCATGAAAATGAATTATAATTTAAATTATTTTGTAATGATACAATTTTAATGAAATATGTATTGCTCAAAAAATTTCAAATACATAATTTAAAATATTCACCCTCATTTTTAAGGTTCCAAAATATAATTTATACACTCATGGGTGAGGTTACTATTCATTTGAGCGATTTACAGTTCATAAGGGTCATATTACAATTCATAAGTTTTGGTTACAATTCATAAGGTTTTTTACTATTCACCAATATTAATTTTAATCATATAAAGATCAAAATATCATACTGAACCCAACTATGTATGTCTGTTTCTCTAAATTCAAATTACTAAATTTGAAAAATTCAGATTAATGGCTAGGTATTTGCAATGTATTTTTTACACATAGATATAGTATTATGTGAATTGTGAGCTATCCAATAAGTTTAAATTATATGATAAATACTTAAAAGTTAATATAAGAGTGTTATATTCTTCATTCCTTCATAAATTTCATCCTCGAAATTTGTCATGTATAATTCTCCCTAAAAATATGTTGGTGGTTATTCATTAATACATCATCTTATTCCCAAGTCGTTTCCTCTATTTTCTAGTTTCTCGAGAGAACCTTTACTAAATTATTTTTCTTATTTCTCAATACCTTCTCCATTGTGACATGATACTCAATAGGCTCTTCATAGAATGAAAAATCAGGATCCGGGTTTATTTCCTCATAGGTGTGTACATGTGTTGGGTCTGGCATGTATTTCATTAACAACAACATGTGGAACACATTTTGAACTTTGGATATAGTTGTTGGCATTTCTAAATGTAATCTATAGCTCCAATTTTTTAAAATATTTCAAATTTTCTGATGTAAAAGTGGCTTAGTTTATTTTTCTTAATGAACAATAAGACACCCTTCAATGGGGATAATTTTAGAGATACATGATATCCTTGTTGGAATTTCAAATCCTCTATTTGGTTGGAAGCATAACTCTTTTTTTTAACAATGTGATATTTTAATTAGGGCCTAAATTTTCATTAACATTCTCATTATCTCTTCAATAAGTGATGGTCCAATAAGTTTCATCTCAAAAAATTCGTCCCAAATAGTTGGAGTTAGAAATCTCTATCTGTATAATTCTATATATTGACCCATTAGATTAATGGAATGGAAAATATTATTGAATAAAAATTCCACAAATGGTAATTTTTGATCCCAGTTACCTTTAATGTTTAGTGAGCATGTTCTAAACATATTTTCCAATGATTGAATAGTCCTCTCAGACTGTCTGTCATTTGAGGTTGATAGGTAGTACTCATATAAATATCAATATCTAAATCCATCTAAAGACACTTCCATAATGTTGATTAAAATCAAGGTTCTCAATCAAACACCATTGATAGAGGTAAAACATGAAGTCTTGCATCTTCATTTATATATATTATTTCTTGGAACTCTAGTAGTAAATCCTCTCTTATTGCAAGGAAATGTTCATATTTTTTAATAAAATAAAAAAATTTCCCATATCGTATCATTAATTTTAGTTGTACTTGGTATTCAAGTTACAATGTCTATATTAACTTCATACCACATCCTCATGGGAATCTATAGAGGTCGCATGAATCCTCAAGGATATTATCTCCTAGAATTCACAAAATTGAGTCCTCACAATTCAAAATTCCCCTTTAATGATTAAGGTTGATACAAAAAATTACTTTATGGGAAACCCATATCATAAATAGGTTTAATAATATATCCTTTTAATACAGGGGAAATTTAGATTAATTGGTTACTAAATAACTATTAATTAAAATAGAATAACATTAGTGTAAAGTGAAAAAATATGAACATGGAATAATAATCTACCCATCATATTTTGATTGAGGGATATATAGAACATGACAATTAAGATTTTAATATTTAAAAGGCCATAAATTATCAATGATGTAAAAAAATTAGATTCATTAAAATAAACATTTATAGGATAACTCTTTCTTTATCTCAGGATCCTTTCCCTAATGTTGATAAATTATCTCAGTCTCTAATAATGTATCGACAAAATAAGTACATGATATATTTATATAGACACAATTTTATTCTTCACATGTAACCTTTAATATTCCTGCTAGATTCCAAAGAATAATTTATATCACATGGTAAAATAATAACTAAAATATTGTACAAATATCAAATTCAACAATTTCATAAATGTTTAACCTTTTCAAGATATCATGATTTCACACATTACCAAGAAGCTCACTGAATTTTGTTAATGAACTTACTATGCAACATGAAGTGGCTCTTAATTATCACATACAAAAATTGGAGTATGTTAACATTATATTATATAGAATAATGGTAATAAAATGAATTAGCATAAAACCATATTGAATATTATCATAATTCTTAATAATAATAAATTATATATAATACATATGTTCAAACTATTGTAGACTCTTTCTCTTTATCTATATTCCATTATATATATTCAATATACAAGTGATATCCAATTTAAGATATCCATGTAAATCATTCCCATATTAACAAATCCATATCTCATTATGAGGAAAATATTATGGGTTTTCCTTCCTTCAACCATATTTTTTTTAAAAGATTAAATTTCCATAGAGTAACTTTTCATTTATACCAATCAATATACGACCTCAAATCCTTAATGATGAAGTTGTGTAGTAAAATAATCATATATTCCAAATTTCTTACAAAAATTCATTGAGAATAGAATATTCAAATAAAATTATTCTTGATTAGGAATATTAATAATTACACTAAATTTGTTGTACTATCATATCATGATAAATATCCTGTAACATCATTTGGTGAATAATCTATTGATTCTTAGGAAATTAATTCAAATTGTGTCCTGTATTCCTAAAAATGAAGCATTGAACATCATTGATCAGTCTCTTCTCATTGAATTCATTATATCATTGACCGTATTCTCCACACTTATAACAAACTCTGATTCATTGAAAGCATTCTCTAGGATGATTCATTCCACAATTATCACATATAGGAAACCCCTTCTCTCTCAACTTCATTTACCCCTTTTCCCCCTATATCCTCTTATTTTAATACTTCCCATAAAATTTATAGGACTCCAAGAAATATTTAGATACATTTTTAATACATTGTACCATTTCTTCATATGATGTGGATACTTGGGAGACTAACATCCTTTGAAATGATGGCTTAAGACCATTAGATATATTATTCTTCCTACACATTTCCTCATATACATTTTAGAAGTTCTCATTATATATTCTAGGGTCCATTTATAATAAATTACATATGATATATTAGCTCATAAAATTATGAAATCTCTATAACACCAAAAATTTTATAACACATAACATGAATTTATGCATTGTAAGTCCAACAACCATATATGTTGGTTACATTGGGGGTTTAAATCCTTCATAATTTAAGGTTAATTAAATGTGAATTTATTAATAATAACCCCTATGAGTTCTAAAATATGTGCAGAGTGAGGCCCATTTTCTTATACTGGGTTACCTCAAGTCAAGCCAAGAACACCTATTCAGAGTTGTGAATCTTAGGTATATTTTTGATAGAACCACACCAGTTTATATTATGGATAAAAAGCATATTTTGTCAGAATCCCCACATAATATATTCCTTAAAAAATATATGATGTTATTCTATACATATCTTATAATTCTGTCTTAGGGAATTGTTCCCAAACTATGTTTTCTAAATATATATCTCAATGTTTCTACAAAAATTCCTCTAATAACCACTATAATTCCTCGACCACAAAATTAGAGATCCAGTGAATTATTAAATTAAATTTGTAGGATTACATGAACCAAATACTAAATGACAGATCATTTTAGTAGTTCATAAGAAACACGATTCAATCCATGAACCTGTTTTACATTTGGAAAATAATACGTAACCAAATATAATATACTGCATCCTTGAAAACTAAAAAATTGATACTTTATCATAATCTCGGGAATGAAAAAAAATAAAACTGGTGATATCAAATGCTCAATATGGGTTACATATAGTGGATGAATGATTCAATAAAAATTGAATCATAATGAATTTGACATAATCAATTTGGCATAGTGAATAAATGAAAAACATACTATTAATAAACTCATAATTCAAATGCATCCATAGATTTTTTCAAAGTGAAAAGATCACAGATAGTAATAACTAAATACTGAATAAATATATTTATTATTATTTGTTTTTAATTCATCTGAAACTTGAACCATCATACCGTCAAGGGGGTTTCTGAATGTGGGTTGAAACCTATGTGATTTTCAGAAACCAACTAGAAGGGTCTGTTGCAAATGGATTTGTCTCATTAGACCTGTCGATCCAGCGAAGGGATATAGTAAGCCCCACCCATCACTTACAGTCCAAATAATTCATTATAAAAATGTTTTGAACATAACAGACATATATATTTATATTAAAACTAATATATGATATGTAAAAAATATTCCCCAATAAATGAACATAAACACTAACCATTCAGAGTAATATGGTAAATGATATCAACATAGATCATCTACAATCAAACTAAACAAAAACCCTTCAACAAAATATTTTATATGTTATAATAATATTTAAACCTCAATGTGTTACAAGGACTAAAAAAGTATTTTTACATTGATTATGATGATTTAAAAATATACCATTGGATAATTCTTGAGGAAATAATCTTTAAACAATCATAAGGGTCTTATACCACCGTAAAACATTCAAATAATAATCCCTTATACTATAATGTGAATAAATAGACTCTTGATATGAAATTAAAACGGGTTATAAATATACACCATTCTAGTAATAAGTAGTGAATAAGGAATATATCACATAAAAGTTAAAGTGTGATGAAAAAATTTCTTTAAATTATTGAAATGAGAGTTCTTTTGGAGAGTAATTTTTAAAAAAAAATAATATTATAAATATGTATAT
Organism: Viscum album; assembly: GCA_963277665.1. NCBI lineage: Eukaryota > Viridiplantae > Streptophyta > Magnoliopsida > Santalales > Viscaceae > Viscum > Viscum album. The sequence goes on along the minus strand of OY728135.1, from coordinate 1,459,723,778 downwards.
CCCAGAAAAGAAATTTCATGGACATATAATGTATATTTTAGGAAAATAATATGTCCAATTTATGTTAATTCATGTAAATGATTTTTTAATGAAGCTTTAGAAGTAAAACATTTTAGTGTTTTTAAAGAAAATTTTAATGGGATATTAAAGTGAAATGACATGTTTAGTTTCATAAAACCAGATATGATCCATAATAGTTTTTTTCATGAAATTTTTTTATTTTACTATAAAAATTATGGATTCTACTAGATAATATAGTTCACAAGAAAATATGTTATAATTTGAGAGGTATCTTTCGAATCTGGTTTATTTAGTGGGGAGATTATTTGAAAGATCCATTTAAATTATATTACTCCCCATAAAATAAAAAGGATTTTGTTTGGTATGTATATATAAAATAAAAACATAATTTATTAATAGTACATAATAATATTTAATATTATCATTTAGGTGTGTAGTGTATATGATTAACCTAAAAGAAAATGGATGTCAGGGTAGAAAGCCCTTGCAATTTTATTTCTAATTTAATCATATTCCACAAAATAATAACCATCAAATGATATATTTAATAAAATGAAAATAAATAATTTAATGATATTACAAAAAATAATTATTAGTATACATACATCATAATGAGCAGGTAGTGGTGAAATAATTGAAATCTGATGGAAATTATAGAGAGATGAGAAACCGCTTACCACACACTCGAATGTGTTCTTCAATTTATCATATTGCTCTGGATAGTCCAAATAAGTATGTAATTAATTAATTAATAACATTATAACATGAATTTGATTAATTATTTTTTAATAAATTTATTTATAGACTTCATGATAAGTTATAAGATTGAATTCCATCATTCTGATCTATTCATTTACTTGATTTTCATGATAGGTTTGCATGATTATGAGAAATTGAATTCATGTGGATTTGATATAATTATCCAAAATTGGAATTACATATTATTAATGATCATTCAAATGATTAAATGTATAGACATATTGATTGGATAGATTGTTTGAGGATGAATCATTATATAAAATTATATTGGCAAATGCTTGGATTATGTTGATGGGTTTTGAATAACCACAAACTCATTTTGTATTATAATTACATACCATGTGTAAAAAATGATTCCCAATCATTAAATAGGATATATTACATATATAATGATCTTGTTTAACCATAAAAATGTCCTTGGGTCTAGTATTTAAGACATTAAATGAAATTTAAAACTTATCATCCTCGAATGTGATAAATTAACACATATTAGATGAAGTTTATATTTTTAGTATAATGGGAGGGGAAAGAGGGATGATGGTTATATATTCCATAATAAAATTATTTTTTATGTAATGGAATTCTATAATTATATAAATATATTGAGGGGAGGTGATGAATGTGAAAAAAAAATAATGGAACTTGTAAAATAAGTTGAAAGAGAAAGGTTGAGGTTTTCCAATTGAGTACTCCTTGAGAATCTTTGTAAGGCCTTTGTTTTAAACCTTTTGGTGAAACCATAATGACTTGGAAGTGGGGGGTGTCATGGGATGATTTTTTTTAATAACATAGGAATGTATCAATTCTTGAGTGGTGTGAGTGGAAGAGGGGGTGAGGGGTGGTTTATATAGTGGAGGAGAGGAGTGATTTGTCAATATTTTATTCAATATTTTATTATTTTTCTCTAGACAAGAAATATTATTAATTATTATGAAATAGAATTGAAATGAGTTCAGGTGAATTTAGACTAATTGTATCACACATTATCTGTGATGCAAGGAATATTTTATTTATCTTATAGTGTATTTATACATTAATTTGTATAGATAACTATTCACCCAAAATTCATGTATTTCAAGAAAAAAAAACAAAAAAACCTAACTATAAACATTATTCAACATGTAGAATAAAAAAATGAACTCAATTTTAAAAAAAATAATTTTCTAAATATGATAAATTTAATTTTTAATTAAAACCATCATTTACTAAAAAAATACCAATTTTAATATTAAAAATTATTATATAAATATTTGGAAAATTAACAAGGTTCTCGTAAAATTATAGGGAAAAATAAGGATTCATGAATAGAATTTGTGAAAATTAATTATCTTTTAAAAAATGTACTTAATTATAAAATATTAATTAAATATTTATTACTCAAAAAAATTCCAACATATAATTAAAAATATTCTCTTTCATTTATAAGGTGTCTTACATTTATTTATACACTCATGGGTGAAGTTAAATTTTATTTGGCCAATTTACTATTCATAATAGTAATATTATTATTCTTAAGGGTCATACTAATAGTAACTGGGTATGTCCATTTCTCAAAATTCAAATCATAGAAGTGACAAAATTATGAACAATGGCTTGGTTATAGAAAAGTGTTTATTTTAATAGAGACTCAATGTTATGTGAATTTTTATTTATCTAATGAGTTGAAATTATTTAAGGTCACACCATTAAATAGTTAGTTGGTAAATTATTGGCATAATTAAATGAGGTTATGTTTAATTTTTTTTCTATATTCCCTTGTTTCCTTTATGCCATCGTCATATATCATGTTTCGTTGTTCATGTTTGTGATTCACCCCCAATTAAAATCCCATTGATATTATGATTGAATAAAATATGATATTATTTTATTAATATTTTATGATTATCCCCTTATATGTATTTATATCTCACCCCTTTTATATGTAAGTCTCAAGTTTATCCCGTGCAATTTTAAAAGCAAGGAAATTTTATAATCATGTTAATGATTTTTCAATGATTTTGATATATATATGTATATGGTTGATATTCTATTTATATAATTCACTAAATATAGTGGGATTATCAATATTGTAGCTTTTACTATGTGTGACTTTTTTTAATAAATCATTAAATATAGTGTAATAAAAAATGGGTTTTCATAGTTGGTATAAAAGGTAATTATTATTTTTGAATAGTATTATTAGTACACTAGAAAATGATTTGAGGATAAAAATAAACATATAAAAACATCACTAAATTTTTGTAATGTGTAGCTTATGTGGTTTTAAAGTAAATAAATTTATTTTAGGAAAATATAAGTTGATTTGGATCTGGTATAAAGGTATCATATTGTAATAACCAAAAAAAATGATGCATTGAGAAGGACATGATCATCCTTTGGTGTTTGAAAATGGGCCTCACTGCACACTTATATTGAAAATGCTATTGGATATGATTTGGTAATTTCATAAGATCATTATAAACAATTATTAAGGGAAAAAATTCAACAATATTTTTTTTTAAATAGATCATGGATAACATATATTAAAAAACTAAAAATTCATATCCTAGGTAGTACATTTCACTTTTGATTAATCCAATTAAAATTCGGAGTTTCCCAGTGATTATTTTTTGTAATTTAAAAATTATGATAAAAATACTTCATTTATTTTAGTCCATGTAGGTAATTAGGAGAATGTGAGACACCAATAATTTTTAAGGGAAATTTTAATAAATCTAAAACAAGATGACCAATCTGATGGGAGTAAAAATCAGGAACTTTTGGACTATATTTTCTTAGTTGACAAATGTTATGAACTGAAAGATGATTCAAGAGGAACACCCAAATCCATCTTTCAAATATAATTTTTTAATTGAGACCTTTATGCAAAAAATTATTCAATAATTATAACGATATTTAGATACCTTATTTATGGAGAAATGGATAAGCTTCCCTGAAATGACCTTTCTCGTCCTATAATACAATTGAAAATATAAGGTCATGATGGTTGTTTACTATATGTAATGATATATGAAAAATGGTGGGTGTTTGTCAAAAATAATAAGCCTTCCGATGATAATAATGATATTTAGTGCGTGTAATTACAAAATTTATTTTTTGATAAATATTTTTTGGGCACTATCGTTCGAAAAATGGAGTGGGACTTCATTATCCTCATGAAAAAGCCTGAAAAATCTATCATTAATATGAAATTTTTTTCAAAATACCTAAAATATTATACTATTGATTTGTTTTTCCCCAAATGTAAATTTTACAGTTTCATTTTTGTATTTAATAAGAGTGTACTAATATAATAATGTACTTTATAAATTGATTGTTATGAAGAAATTTTCCGATATTCCCTTAATGTCAAAATGAATAACAATGAGTACAATGTGTCTGATATGTATAATACATTGAATGTTGAGTTTAATTCTTATTTTTAAATGTATAAATTTTATAGTGGAATGATATTTCAATATACCACTTTTCCAATTTATGGGAAGATGTATCCCAAGAATTTCATGAAGGGGTGTATGAAAAAATAGGTGTAGGAAGGAATGACCCATAGATAGAATTTGATGATGGGAGAAACCCACCAATGTGACGGAGGAAAAAAATGATTTGACATTCCCTCATTACATTCTCCATTTATAAAACATCTAGTATCACTAACACTATTTGATTAAATTCCCCAAGCCATGGGGTTTTGATTGAAACTATAGATAACAACTCCCAAGTCATATATATCATAAGAGAGATTATTCCTTCACAACTATGGAGATGGATACAAAAAATTAGGCTGTGAATGGTATGCTGGTTATTCATTGATGAATAATGAATGTACTTTTTTATTAAGGTTCTATGAATTCCTTCAAATCTCGCATGTTTATTAGAAAATTCAAAAATCTACCACAATTCATGGAATTAGAACTATTAGTGAAAAAAATGGAGAAAATATTTCATCATAAGTTTAAACTCACCATATAAAATATTGTGAACTCAAATTCCCTAAAAAACTTATGATATTCCATTTTTTTGGAATTTCATTTTATTCTTATTATGGATTTACTTTCCTTATATAGAGCCCACAAAAATTCCCAAGAGAAGTAAATCACCCTCTATATCACGAATTATCATATTACTCTATAAAATTGAAGTGAAGATGATGAATTTAATTTCATACCAACCTCACATAAAAGGAAATGGTTACCTTATGATCAATTTTATATATAAAAAATGATTTACTCTGTGGAAAAGATCATCCATGAATACATTCCCACAATGATGGAATCTAATGTTTTTATTTTCCAAATAATTTATCAGTATTTCTCTTATCCAATAGGTGTAATTTTAATCAATATTATACATGATGATTTTAAAATATCCAATAATCTATATATAAATTATAATTTTGAAATTAAGGATGTGAAGATGATGGTATAAAAAATATGGATAATGTGTTTATACACACTTGTGATTAACCATGCGGTGCATCATTTATCGTCGTCAAGGATATTGTCGGGTCTATATACCTCTACATTGATTATCATGCACTCAAATAGGTCATGATAGAGTACATGTATCACCTACCTAAGAATAATGAATTTTTTTGTCATTACTGTGGATCCAAATATTTAATTAAGATATATCATCAGTTGGGATATTATAAAGTTATTTTGATGAAAGATGATATCACTGAGACTAATTTTTGTACAATTTAAGGGATCTATGAGTTAATAGTGATTCCAATTAGGATCACCAATCCTCTATAAATCTTATTTTTTTAATTAATATAATCTTTTGGAATTATGTTGACAAATTTTTATTGTCTTTATAAATGGTATTATTATCTACTGCAAAATCATGGATGTACTTGATGATCATTTTAATAGTATATTATCATTGACAAAAGGATACATATATGAAATTTATAACCAATTCATGTTTTTTGGACCATGTAACATTCATAGGAAATTTTATCATATTCAAAGTGATATCTTTAGATCCATTAGAAATAGATAAGAAATAATGGTGGACTAGACAAACCTATGTTATGAAAATCCATATATTTCTTGTATTGGATATGTATTATCATTGATTTTCAAGAATATTATCTTTATTTTCACCCCCACATAATAATGTTAATGTGGAATGCTGTCTTGATTTTTTAGAATGATAAATGTGAGAATAGTTTTAATGAGCTACGAAATGGACTAATCAGTGCAACTGTACTTAAATTACACAATGTGGGGATAAATTTGTGAACTATAGTGGTTAAAATAAAAATGATTGGGTTATATACTCATACAAAATTATAAAGTTATAGTATATTATTCTTATAAACTAACTATCTCTTAGGATAACCAAATCATGATTTATAATTACCATCAATGGAATTTGTGTAGAAGACCTGGAATCATTATCTCTATAGGTAGGATATATATATATACACACACTTGGATACCATTAACTAATCATGTATATTTTAATAAAAAATGATATTAATATGATCCAAAAGAAGTGGTTATGTGTAATCAATGTTTATGATTCATCATTCCTTGATCATCTAGAGATATTAAATGAGTTAGAAGATGTTCTATGTTAAAAGGATCTGTTAAATATATCCATGGAGATAATGATTAAAAAGATCCAATATTATAGGGAATGAGTATAATGGATATGGGAACAATAAAAGAATATTCATCCTACCATGATAAAATAACTACTAAAACATATATTCTTATGAGAATCAAGGAGGCTCTAAAATATAATGAGTTTCTAAAGAATAATGTAGTGAATATTTTAGAGATCAAATTTTCTAATGATTGGGTTATTTGGATGGTAAAAATGATATATGTACCATTAAAACAATAATTAAATACATTCCTTTTGGATGATTCTCATAACTCATCCTTATCAACTAAACCAGGAAGCACTAAGATATAAGAGGATATAAAATTTTTCTGTGGTAGTACATAAATAAATTCATTGAAGAGTTTGTATATTGATGCATGGTATACTAAAAATTCTAGTCTAGAGGATATAAGTCTTAGGGTATGATGAATCCACATAACATTACATATTAAAATAGGAAAACATATCAATTTATTTCATTATAGTTTTCCCTATGTATAACAACCCATACGTTACATACATTGTTAATACATCAAAATTGAACCATACTTATTACAACATATAACAAAACCACGAAAGGACCGTATAGGTATAGTGTCTTTAGAAACTGGGAAACATAAACAACTGGTTCATAAAGCGTCTACACTGTCTCCCATTTATTTCATCATATCTATAGTCCCTTTTGGCATATCTTACTTAATAACCTTCTTCCTGACCTGGGGAATGAAAATGTACAAAAGGGTGATCTCAAATTATCAGTAAGGGTAAATAAAAGAAATATCAATCACATCATATACATAAGCACATAACTTTTGAAAATCTTAACCTGCAAAAGAGATCATAATTTCATAACATGGGATAAATCATGGTAGTGAAATTTAATAACAGTAATCATAACATAAAAAATGAAATTTTGTGGAATACACACATAATCCTAGAGAATCATTTCTTGTTAGTCAAGACTCATTGCCAAGACTATCTTAGTGGACACAGTCCATTTCTGAACCGAATTCACTCTTCTTTTCAGTCCTGTATCACTGAACCGAAATAACCTTCCGTTCCATCCATGTCTATCTCATGAGATATAAATATTTACCCAATGCATTGGAGGGAGATATAGGTCCCACCCATCTTATAATTAATCCATTCTTATGTGTGCCACATAATCATAAATCATACATCATCGCATAACACATGTAACAAAAATGGGATTCTTAAAACATCATGACATCATAAAACAAATCATATAAGGTAAATGACTTCATAAAAATAATTCTCTAAAAACATAATCAAATCAATGTAATAATAGGGATAAAAACAGAACCCTATATTATCTTAGATGGAAAAAAATTTGATAAAACATTTGAACTCCATTCTTGAGGAAAATATCCTTTCTAATTCAAAAACACTTTTCTTTTCTTAACATGTCATAAAATTATAAACTGAATGAAGTTGATTAAAAATAAACTTGAAAACTTATAAAGGAAGATTCTTGGAAATAATGTTTTAAAAATCCATTCTTGCCGTATAATTTAAAAAAAACATTCTTCGTACTTTTGTCGGAAAAGTCAAAAAGTACCTCGTACGAAAAACGGAAAAAGATTCCTTTCATATTCTTTACTAAAAACTCACCGAAGGGTAAAATTGGATTTAAACATTTTTAGGTGGATAGAAATAATATTACATATTCAGGAAACATGGATGTGGATGATAAAATACACCCTAGTAAATACTAAAGTATAAACAATCTCGGATAAAAATGAGATTGTGATATTTCGCTTACCTTAGGTCCGATTTGCTTTGTACGTGTCCAAAGATCCTGTATGATGGTTTAAATAATGTTATTGAATTATTCTAGAATCATACATATTGATATGATATCATATATGGTCATATTCTTAGCTTCTTATTAGTAATATTTCATTGTTACTTGTTACTCGGGTCTTTATTGCCTTTTGATCTTATGCGTGTTTTTCCGAATAAATTCTTATTCGTTTTTTAAGGTTATAGATACCTTATATCCAAAATGGTATTAGTGTAACATGTATAATATTTATTCATTCAATTCATTTATATAATTACTATGTAATGATGATCATGTAGAACGAGTCGCATCACATCGTGGAGACGGTATTCTGTACATACACATGAGCGATGATATTGTTACCATGATCGTGGAATTGTATTTAAGTGTATTTATACTATTTCAGTATCAATATCACTTTATAATAATCATATATAGTTACTCATTACACCATTATACCCAACATTTTAAGGTGATGGTGGAAAATAGATTACACCACGGCGTGGAGACGGTATTCCGTACGTACGCACGCGCAGTGATTTCATTTTTCCATAGGATGGATAGAAGGTGAATTAGGGTTGTTTCATATTTATAATAAAATATCAGTATTTAATTAATACTTATGTTATTACTTTATCATGAAACAACTAATGAAGAAGAAGTTGAAGAGGAAAGAAATTGAAAAGATCGGTAATGGTATTACCTCTTCTCTGAAACGCCTCTTTGAATCCTCCACTTAGGGAACTATGATTGGTCTTTGAAGAAGACCAGGTCCTCTAGAAATATTCTAGGGAAGTGGAGAAGGGATTTTGGCAGGGGTTGGCCGAGCTTGAGTGCTCAAATTGGTGTGAGGAGGAGGGGGAGGAGGTGCCCTTTTATATGGGAAGAGAGGGGAACCTTAGGAATATCTCAAAATATTATTTTATATTAAAGTCAAAATCGGTTTATAATGGTTCAAAATGGTCTTCTTTCGAAGGTAAAGTGGGTATGGGTCGAAATCCTATCAACCAATAGGATTTAGACTAGTTTAGGTTATTATTTTAACCTTATCAATTAGATTTAACTCTAAGTTAAATAATTTAACCTTTACCATGACTTTTTGTTTTCTTACATTATATGGTTAATACACTTACTATAACATGACAAACGAACCCCAAGTTGTTTATTATTAATATATATATCCTTATCTAAGTAATTTGGCTGAACCTTATATTTTTAGGAATAAAATAACAATTAATAATATAATATTTTATTTAAAAACTATTTTGTGTCAATTTTGACACTATTTGATATATGATTTTTGTGAAAGTCATAACAGAATTATATGTTCGAACCAAGTTGATTAAATCAACACTAATATATCATAGGAACCTAGAAATTTAGTGGAATTCATAAAAAGTCTCAAATTACATTTATTTGAGCATTTATAACGTCAATTATGTTAACATTTCCTTAAAAGGGTAATTACGGCATCATCGTTGTGTCATAAATAAATTAATTTATTTAAAGTCTAAAAATTATAAATAAAATATAATTATGTAGTAAATCTTTATATCTTTCTAATGAATATTTATTGTCAATTTTATCTTATGTATAACCCCATATTAAAAATGTTTTAGTTATTAAACATTGATTTTAAATATTTTAACTATTCATTAAATAAAACAATATTAAATGTCATAATCTAATCCAAGTGGACCTAAATGGTAATATTATATTCATAAGGTTGATTTTGGTCGAATTACACTTATACAATAGAATTAGGACATGTGTTAGGGTAATAGTAATATCATATTTACCCTTAGTTACCCTATTAACTGCGGTAAAAAAAGTAAAAAGTTATTATTCACAAAAAAATTATTTTTATCTCATTGAACCACATTTTACTTACTGATATCAACCGTGTTTTTCGGATTTTTGAAATTCCATTCACAGAAGCGGTAAAATTAAGTTTTATGCAAAATTCAGTTTTTAACCTACCACTTAGTGGTTTCACTATTCATCAAAAATTGAAAGTTTTCAGAAAAATACCAAAATTTCACCCTAGGCTAATTTCGGTATTCCGAATCCAAAAATGAATTCAATTTTGAAAAATAAAATTTCAAAAATTTCAAAAAGTGGTTATTATTATTCATAACAGCTAGTTTTAATAATATTTTCATAGCATATCGTTGTTTAGTGAAACTCGGTATTGCGTACGACGCAAGCTATCGAGGAAGGTCACGATTTCATGTAAAGCAAGCCAAGAAAGTGTTGTGTAGAAAAAGATTCATTTTATGATTTATATAACATAAAATTATCGGGTGTTACATTCTACCCCCCTTAAAATGAATTTCTCCCTCGAAATTCGTCACTTTGTAACAAACAGATGATGATACCTCTCCCTCATCATATCCTTAAGCTCCCATGTAGCTTCTTCTAATTGGTGGTTCCTCCATAAAACATTCACCAATCAGGTGGTCTTGTTTCGTAGGACTTTTTCGCTACAATCCAGAATCTCTATCGGTTGTTCTTCATAAGAAAGATCTTGCTCCAGTGGTACAACTTCTGGGCTGCGTACATGTGAAGGATCAGGAATGTACTTTCTCAGGAGAGATACATGGAACACATCGTGAACTTGAGAGATATTCGGTGGAAGCGCCGATCGGTAAGCTACCTTCCAAACACGATCTAGTATTTAGAAAGGACTGATATATCTAGGGCTCAACTTCCCCTTCTTTCCAAATCTGATAACCCTCTTCCAGGGAGATATTCGTAAGAACACTTTATCACCCACTTCAAACTCTAGGTCTTTTCTTCGGTTGTCGGCATAACTTTTCTGTCTACTCTCAGATGCTCTTATGTGTTGTTGAATAGATATGACCTTTTCTGCCATTTCATCAACAAGATCAGGTCCTAATAGCTTTCTTTCCCCAACTTCATCCCAGCAAGTTGGAGTCCTGCATTTCTTTCCCTAGAGAGCTTCAAAAGGAGACATCTGAATACTGGAGTGAAAGCTATTATTATATGGAAATTCCACCAAAGGTAGGTGTTGATCCCAACCTCCTTTGAAATCCATAGAGCAAGCTCTCAACATATCTTCTAGTGTTTTAATTGTTCTCTCAGATTGACTGTCTGTTTGAGGATGATAAGCAGTGCTGAAACTCAACTATGTATCCAGAGTATGATGAAGGCTTCTCCAGAACTTCGAGGTAAATCTCGGATCCCGATCAGATATAACAAAAAGTGATACTCCATGCAATATTACCACTTCCTTTACATATATCCTGGCAAGCTGATCTAGAGAGAAATCCTCTCTAATAGTAATGAAGTGTTCAGATTTTGTAAGACGATCAACTATGACCTAGATAGCATTATTGCCTTTGGATGTTTTAGGAAGTCCTGTGACAAAGTCCATAGTGATGTTTTCCCATTTCCATTAGGGTATGGGTAATGGTTGTAACATCCCCTTAGACTTCTATCTCTCAGCTTTAACTTTTTGACAAACCAAGCATCGAGAGACATATTCAGCAACATCTATTTTCATGTCATCCCACTAGAAGTACTCTTTCAGGTTCCTATACATCTTCGTGCTTCTAGGATGAATAGAGAATGAAGAACTATGAGCCTCATCCAGCAGCTCCTTATTTAATTCGGGGATGGGAGGAACACAAACCTGTTTCCTGAACTTTATTATCCCATCACAATCAAGGTTGAATTCAGGAACATTTCTTACCTTCTTTTGTAACCCGATATCTTCTTTCTGTGCCTCTTTAATCGGCACATGTATAGATGGTTGAACATTCATTTGAGAAAGATAAGATTTTTCCACTTCCATTATAATTCCCAGTTCCATCCTTTGTAAATCCATAAATATTGGATCTTTTGTGATCCTCATCATGGATAAACTAGCATTGTCTTGTCGACTTAATGCATCTTCCACCTTGTTTTCTTTCCCAGGGTGGTAATGGATTGAGAAGTCATAATACTTAATCATCTCCAACAATCTTCTTTTATGCATATTCATCTCCTTTTGTGTGAAAATATACTTTAAACTTTTATGATCAGTATAAATATCACGCCTTTCACCAAAAAGGTAATGCCTCTAAATCTTTAATGCAAAGATTACCACAGCTAACTCCAAATAATGTGTTGGGTAATTTTTCTCATGGATTTTCAACTGTCCTGAGGCATAAGCTATCACCATATCATTTTTCCTAAGAACACACCCCAATCCCTTCTTGGATGAATCACTGTAGATCACAAACCTTTCTCCACTACAAGGCAGTGTGAGCACATGTGCACTGGATAACCTTCTTTTCAACTCCTTGAAATTCTCTTCACATTCCTCTGTCCAAATAAACTTAACTCCTTTCCGAGTCAACTTGGTGAGTGGGTTAGATAATCGTGAAAAATCTTTTACAAAACATCGATAATATCCATCCAAACCAAGAAAACATCGGATCTCAGTTATTGTTGTTGGTCTCGACCATCTTTCGATAACCTCTGTTTTTGCTGGATCCACTGATATCCCCTATTTTGAGATTATGTGACCCAAAAATGCAACTGTTTGAAGCCAAAATTCACACTTGGTAAATTTGGAATAAAGCTTCTCCTTTCTCAGGGTCTTCAATATAATTCTCAAGTGATCTTCATGCTCCTCCTTGATCTTTGAATAGAAAAGAATATCATCTATAAATACTACCACAAATTGATCAAGATAGTCTCTAAAGACTCTATTCGTTAGATCCATGAAGATTGCAGGGGCATTAGTAAGACCAAATGGAATCACTATAAATTCATAGTGTCCATACCTTGTACGGAAATCCGTCTTTGATATATCCTCCCTTTTTACCCTTAATTGATGATACCCTAAATGAAGATCAATCTTGGAAAAGTATTGATCTCCGTGTAGTTGGTAAAATAATTCATCAATGCGTGGGAGAGGATATTTGTTCTTGATAGTGATCTTGTTATGTTCTCGATAATCAATGCAGAGTCTCATTGATCCATCTTTCTTCTTAACAAATAGAACATGTGCTCCTCAAGGTGACACACTAGGGAGTATGAATCCCTTATCAAGATTCTCATGGAGTTGCTTCGTCAATTCCTGCAACTCAATTGGGGCCATTCTATAAGGTGTCTTTGAAATAGGCAAAGCACCTGGTACGAGTTCTATTGAAAACTCAACTTCCCGATTTGGTGGAAGACCCGGTAATTCCTCCAGAAAGACATCATAAAACTCTCGTACAATGGGCATATTCTTAATCGTGACTTTCTCACCAACCATTTGAGATAAGTAACCTTCATTTAGTGTAATCAAGACCCATAAGATAGAAGAAATTTCCACTGGAAGGTTATGTTCATCCTTGCACTGATAGACGATCATAGATTGATCTGGAATATGAAATGTGACTTCCCTTCCTTGGAAATTGATATGAGATCAATATAAAGAAATACAATCCATGCCAAGAATCACATCAAAATCCACTATAGGAAGGATCACAAGATTTGCAGGAAGCACTTTCCCACAAACTTCGATCGGAGAAGATTTATAAACTTTTGATGTGACTGTTGTGCCATTAGGTGTTGTCACAGCTAACTCAACATCTAATTGTTGAGTTAATACGGTGATACCCTTAGAAAATTCTTTAGAAATAAAAGAGTGGGTGGATCCAGAATCAAATAAATCATTTGCTACTTTAGAGTGGATGGTAAGTGTACCTTTCACCACATCGTTATCGTACTCCACATCACTGATAGAAATTGCATGTGACTTTCCTTGGTCTTTAGCCTTAAGAGTTTGTTGACGTCAACCATCATCATCTACCCTTGGATTAGGGCATTTATTGGCATAATACCCCATCTCCTTGCACTTGAAACATTGATGTGTAGTAGGTTCATTCTGTGTATCCCTTCCTTTGTTTTCATCATTAGACATCTTCTTCCCATAATCATGGAATTCAAATGCCCGATGACCTTCCTTTCCACATTTGAAGCATTTACTTGTCCCTTTAAGACAACTCCCTCCTTGTTTCTTTCCACACTTTGAGCATAAGGAAAATCTCATCTTCTTTTCAGTGTGCTCTTTAGATTTTCCTTTGAATTCCATTTTCCTTTTCTTATCGAACCCATATGACTGATGGGTTACTCCAATATCCATCTCGACTTTGAGAGCACATCGAACGATTTCCTCGTAGATATTGAAGTCCCTTATGGATAACGATCATCGAAGACTTGGTTTTAAGCCCCTAAAGAATCGATCGATCTTACTCTCAGGTTGGATAATAATACCAGAAGCGTACCTTGCAAGTCTTATAAAATTTGCTTCAAAGGTACCAACAGATTCATCGTCCTTTTGCTTCAGTTCAAGAAACTCTTTCTCCATATTTGTTCAGAGAATACGAGGGAAGTACTTATTGAAAAATAAGTTCTTGAACGCGTCCCATTCCATGGACTCAATTTCATCCCTTTGCCTCATATTCTTAATAAGATTCTACCATTGATCAGCATCTCCTTCCAAACGATACACTGCTAGGATGACTTTATCATGTTCAGAACATTGAAGAATTTAAAATATATTTTCAGTAGTACTAATCCATTGTTCAGCAACTAATGGATCAGTAGACCCGCTGAAAGAAGGTGGACGCTGCCTCATGAAGGATTCATCAGAATGTTGCTCCTTCCTTTGCTCGTTTGGAAGTCCTGCATGATTCATAGCTTGAGAAAGTTGTGTGAGCATGGCTACAAGATTTTGCATTCCAGATCCCATATCGTTTGGTTGCTCAGGGGGACAATCATTGCATTGCCCATCGCATTCCGCATTAACACGGTTCCTTCGGGTTCTAGCCATTGACTAAAACCAAGAAGAATAGTGTGAGCAACACTAATTATAATAGGAAAACCAAATAATTCAGGAATAAAATTTTCACACTTAAGGTCTTATCCTAGGTTATTCATGGCCATTCCTAAAACACTAAGATTGTGTTCTATGATTAGACTTATCCTTAGGGTTCTTACTAAGGATTTCACATCCTAGTTTCCAAAGGTTGACTATACCTTTCCTCTAATACCAACTATAACAGCCCATAATTTACATATATTGTTAATACTTCAAAATTGAAGCATACTTATTACAACATATAACAAAACAATGAATGGACCGTAGAGGTATAGTGTTTTTAGAAACTGGGAAACATAAACAACTGGTTCAAAAAGCGTCTACACTGTCTCCCATTTATTTCATCATATCTATAGTCCCATTTGGCATATCTTACTTAATAACCTTATTCCTGACCTATGGAAATAAAACATACAAAAGGGTGAGCTCAAATGCTCAGTAAGTGTAAACAAAAGAAATATCAATCACATCATATACATAAGCACATAACTTTTGTAAATCTTAACCTGCAAAAGAGATCATAATTTCATAACATGGGATAAATCATGGCAGTGAAATGTAATTACAGTAATCATAACTTAAAACATGAAATGTTGTGGCATACACACATAATCATAGAGAATCATTTCTTGTTAGTCAAGACTCATTTCCAATATTATCTTAGTGGACAATGTCCATTTCTGAACCGAGTTCACTCCTCATTTCAGTCATATATCACTGAACCGAAATAACCTTCCGTTCCAGCAATGTATATCTCATGAGATATAAATCTTTACCCAATGCATTGGAGGGAGATATAGGTCCCACCCATCTTATAATGAATCCTTTCTTATGTGTTCCACATAATAATAAATTATACATCATCGCATAACACATGTAACAAAAATGGGATTCTTGAAACATCATGACATCATAAAACAAATCATATAAGGTAAATGACTTCATAAAAACAATTCCCTCAAAACATAATCAAATAAATGTAATAATACGGATAAAAACAGAACCCTATATTATCTTAGATGGAAAATAATTTTGATAAAACATTTGAACTCCATTCTTGAGGAAAATATCCTTTATACTTCAAAAAAACTTTTCTTTTCTTAACATGTCATACAATTATAAACAAAAATAAGTTGATTAAAAATAAACTTGAAAACTTATAAAAGATGATTCTTGGAAATAATGTTTTAAAAATCCATTCTTTCCGTATAATTTAAAAAAAACATTCTTCGTACTTTTGTCGGAAAAGTCAAAAAGTACCTCGTACGAAAAACAGCAAAAGATTCCTTTCATATTTTTTACTAAAAACCCACATAAGGGTAAAATTGGATTTAAACATTTGTAGGTGGATGGAAATAATATTACATATTCAGGAAACATGGATGTGGATGATAAAATACACCCTAGTAAATACTAAAGTATAAACAATCTCGGATAAAAATGAGATTGTGATATTTCCCTTACCTTAGGTCTGATTTGCTTTGTACGTGTCTGAATCTCCTGTATAATGGTTTAAATAATGTTATTGACTTATTCTATAATCATAAATATTGATATGATATCATATATGGTCATATTCTTAGCTTCTTATTAGTAATATTTAATTGTTACTTGTTACTCGGGTCTTTATTGCCTTTTGTTCTTATGCGTGTTTTGCCGAATAAATTCTTATTCTTATTTTAATGTTATAGATACCTTATATCCATAATGGTATTAGTGTAACATATATCATATTTATTCATTCAATTCATTTATATAATTACTATGTAATGATGATCATGTAGAACGAGTCGCATCACATCGTGGAGACGGTATTCCATACGTACGCACGAGCGATGATATTGTTCCCATGATCATGGAATTGTATTTAAGTGTATTTATACTATTTAAGTATCAATATCACTTTATAATAATCATATATAGTTACTCATTACACCATTATAACCATCCTTGTATGGTGATGGTGGAAAATAGATTACACCACGGCGTGGAGACGGTATTCCGTACGTACGCACACGCGGTGATTTCATTTTTCCTTAGGATGGATAGAAGGTGAATTAGGGTTGTTTCATATTTATAATAACATATCAGTATGTAAGTAATACTGATGTTATTACATTATCATGAAACAACTAAATAAGAAGAAGTTGAAGAAGAGAGAAATTGAAAAGATCGGTAATGGATATTACCTCTTCTCTGAAACGCCTCTTTGAATCCTCCACTTAGGTAACTATGATTGGTCTTTGAAGAAGACCAGGACCTCTAAGATTATTCCAGGGAAGTGGATAAGGGATTTTGGTAGGGTATGGCCGAGCTTGAGTGCTCAAATTGGTGTGAGGAGGTGGGGGAGGAGGTGCCCTTTTATAAGGGGGAGAGGGGCACCTTAGGAATATCTCAAAATATTATTTTATATTAAAGACAAAATAGGTTTATAATGGTTCGAAAGGGTATTATTTCGAAGGTAAATTGGGGATGGGTCTAAATACTATCAACCAATAGGATTTAGACAGGTTTAGGTTATTATTTTAACCTTATCAATTAGATTTAACTCTAAGTTAAATAATTTAACTTTTACCATGACTTTTTGTTTTCTTACATTATATGGTTAATACACTTACTATAACATTCCAAACGAACCCCAAGTTGTTTATTATTAATATATATATCCTTATCTAAGTCATTTTTCCGAACCATAGATTTTTAGGAATAAAATAACAATTAATAATATAATATTTGATTTAAAAACTATTTTGTGTCAATTTTGACACTATTTGATATATGATTTTTGTGAAAGTAATAACAGAATTATATGTTCAAACCAATTTGATTAAATCAACACTAATATATAATAGTAACCTATAAAATTAGTGGAATTCATAAAAAGTCTCAAATTACATTTATTTCATCATTTATAACATCAATTATGTTAACATTTCCTTAAAAGTTTAATTACTGCATCATCGTTGTGTCATAAATAAATTAATTTATTTAAAGTCTAAAAATTATAAATAAACTATCATTATGTAGGAAATCTTTTTATCTTTCTAATGAATATTTATAGTCGAATTTATCTTATGTATAACCTCATATTAAAAATGTTTTAGTTATTAAACTCTGATTTTAACTATTTTAACTATTCATTAAATAAAACAATATTAAATGTCATAATCTAATCCAAGTGGACCTAAATGGTCATATTATATTCATAAGGTTGTTTTTGGTCGAATTACACTTATCCAATAGAATTAGGACATGTGTTAGGGTAATAGTAATATCATATTTACCCTTAGTTACCCTATTAACCGCGGTAAAAAAAAGTAAAAAGTTACTATTCACCAAAAAATTATTTTTATCTCATTGAACCACATTTTACTTACTGATATCAACTGTGTCTGTCGGATTTTCGAAATTCCATTCACAGAAGTGGTAAAATTAAGTTTTATGCAAAATTCGGTTTTTAACCTACCACTTAGTGGTTTCACTATTCATCAAAAATTGAAAGTTTTCAGAAAAATACCAAAATTTCACCCTAGGCTAATTTCGGTATTCCGAATCAAAAAATTAATTCCATTTTGAAAAATAAAATTTACAAAATTTCAAAACGTGGTTATTACTATTCATAACGGCTAGTTTTAATAATATTTTAATAGCATATCGTTGTTTAGTGAAACTCAGTATTGCGTACGACGCAAGCTATCGAGGAAGGTCACGATTTCGTGTAAAGAAAGCCAAGAAAGTGTTGTGTAGAAAAAGATTCATTTGATGATTTATATAACATAAATGTCTCGGGTGTTACACTATGACACCTAATTTGAATAATATCATCTAGTTTGTAGTTAGTATTATCACAATGTCAATTCTATTCATTTCTATCAAGGAAGATTTCTCTCGTGTCCAAATCACCTTGATATAAATAAGATAAGTCATGAGACAACATGGAGTAAAAAAGATCAATTATTTCTCATCCAAATATGTGTTTTACATCAATGTTATAGATATTTCTTCCAAATATAATGAATATAGAATTTATTTTCATCACAAAAAATCACCCATAAATAGATGTACAGTATAAAAGTCCTATTGAAATACTAGAATATTCTGAGATCATGTTCAAAGGATTTCCAAGGATATTGGGATAAAAACCTACAATTATTAGGGTTCTCATATAAAAAACTTTTTTGTTATATCATTAAAATGGTTCCATATAGGGATCATTATGTGAAGTGATTATAAAATAATACATGTTGGGATGATGTTGGGGAGTGGAAAAACATATGACATTATATGTTTCAAGCCATGATGGAAAAGGTCCAAACCATTTAGGGTCACATGAAATTTGTAGAAGGCCGACATAAAATCATTTCATTCAATCATTTATGGGAACTTGAGTTTGAGTTTTTTTATAATGTGTTTCTTCATATATCTCAATGGAAGAATGTCATGAGATTTGTGAATAATGGAAATATTATTCCATGATATATCATCACATTTGAGATCCTAGATTACATCAGAGTTGTGGCATCTAAACTATCCCTTCTACATAACCTGTATTATATATATGAAGTATTCCATGTATTAATTTTGAGGATGTAAATACAAAAACCCTCATATTTACTGAATCAATTGGGGGTATCATTGAAGAATGATCTATCATACGAGGATAAACTGGTGATTATTTTAGATCGTACATAAAATTTTATATAAGGAAAGACAACTCACCTGGTAAATGTGTTTTGGCAGAACAACATGTTTTGGGAAAAAGACTTTGTAAATGTAAAAGGAAATTAAAAATAAATACCGTAGTATGATATAAGATATGAAAATAAATTTTTGAGTTTAATTTATCTAAAGTGGGGAATAATGTAACACGGTGAATATTTATAAGTTAAATTCCATTTGTGATTGTATTTACTGCCATATTATTTAATGTGGTTATAGAAAGAACTTGCACATAATTAGTTATACACTAATTTATTTAGAATACCATTATTGATCATGAACATTGATAAAATATCATTTTAATCGCGATCATTTGAATAGTAAAAATTATCGGTTTTGTAAAATTCTAGTACAAATCAACAAAAGACATGATGGACTCAACAAGTAGGATCACACCCTATAATGTCCATTTATGAAATATTACTTGGTAGATATAATATTTAAAATTTTACCTTTATCATGACAAATCCATTATTCAATAACTAAATCATGGACACAAATGTTAATGAGAAAAGTTCATGCTCATCATGATCGAGGCCAAAACCTCATATGCTGAGCCACCACTTGAAAATCTATGAATTGTGCACATTACACACATAGTGTTTGTGGGTGTAATAAATGGTTATGTATAGAGAACCCAATTATATGAATTTTTCAAATAATGATTATATATATTACTTATTGTTATTACATTATAAATTATTATGTAATGAGTTTGATAAAAAATATTTTAAAAAGAAAAAAATCGAATTGTATTTTTTTATATTACACAATTTCTATTAAGACAATAAATTTTATGAATTAATTTTTTTTGATAAAATATTTTTAATAAAATATCATTATAAATAGTACATTTTATATAAAAATTATAATATAATTTTATGAAGTGAAAATATCATTTTGATAAGGGTAAGAAAAATTTAATATTCATAAAATACATTTTTTAAATAAATATTGATATATATCTATAATATTAATTTATCATATTCATAGAGTTATAGTGATAAAAAACATACTATTTTTTCAAAAAATATATATAAATTATCAATCAAAAAATATTTTAAAAAAATTGAAGATAGTTGAATTGTTGGGTGAAAATTAAAATTGATATAAATTTGTGAATTGTATTGTTTCATTATAATCACAAAAAAGTGATTTAATATGTTCCATGAAAAGTAAAAATTAAAATAATATATTTCCCCTTTAAAATAATGTGTTTTTAGGTTATTTTATTAATTTAATAATCCTTTTATGAATACTCCAATACATATATTATATTTTATTATTTTAAAATAAATTATTAATAATCATGACTCACTTCCACATCAGCATGGGTTTTATATATTTGTGACTATTTAATGTCATTATAAATTAAAAAAATCCTGATTGGTGTAAATAATTTGAAAAAATGATTAACGATTTTGGTTTAAATTAATTTAATATATATAGTAAAAAATCGAGGTTTTGAAATTAATAAATAACCCCCCAATGGTTTCATAAATAACACAACCCAAGATCATGTGTCTATTCATTAAAAAACAAATGGAACAGCAATACCCTTCCCAATCCACTACATATCCCTCAAATTTGTCTCAAATTCTATCAATAATCTCCTATTATGAATTTAGAAACAACCACACAAGGTATGTGATCTCCTTATTTTATTTTCTGTCTAAGAAACACCCTTGTAATTTTAATTTGTATCAAAATATGTTGTTTTTAATGTCTTTATAAACATAAGTTTAATATCCAATTGTTCCTCAAAGGTAAGATATCGTTTGACACATTTTATTATGATATTTACCAATGTTTTTACAATGTTTTATGTTTAGGATCATCATATACTTCTTCTCTTTATTCAAGAACCTTATTTATTTCATTGACCTTTTATTCTAATTATTATTGATGGGATATTATTTTTTTTCATCCCACATACTTACCTAAATATTTCCTAGTGATTATATACCCATTTAAATCACAATATTTATCCTCATGATTGATTACATATTCATGTTATGTTGATGAAATTATCATGTGAAGTTTACAAGAAAAAAGTTATATTGTTAATATCATTCTTATTTATTCTCATGGTCATTAAAATAGACATACCCTTCCATCTTTGATTGTGTAATTCATGAAAAATATTACAAGCTCATTACTCATTGGATAAAATGTTATTAAATATAAAACTATGTAGAATGATTTATGAAACACACTTATTCATGTTAATTATACGAGAGAAAAGGGTGCACCAAAAATTATAAACCACTCCAAATCATTAGGTAATGTTTTAGTCTCATTAGAGGTCATGTATTGGTTTCTGGAGTAAACCTAATATTTTATGTATTTTTCCAATAATGAAATAACATATTAGTATTTATAATTTAACTATGTTTTTAATGTCATGTTTATATTTTTTTCACAAATTCCCATATATCCATTATGCTCTAATAAAATATTATGATTTGATGTTCATGTTCGTGAATATCATCTATATTATCTCCCATTAAAATTATTATTTACTAACGTGTAATAATTTTATAATTTTTTACTTTTTTATTAACATACTCTGAATTATAGAAAACCCCATTCATATGTATTTCCCCTCGTTATCGCATGATTTTTTTAAGTTATTTAATTTAATAAACATGTGGAGGAAGTTTAAAATAATAGTTTTTATCCATTTATAACGTTTACATTCAATGTTACAAATTTCTTGAATAAACTAGGCCTCTCTATCTTATAGTTTTTATTATAGTGTCCTTTTATAATAAATCAATGAATTTGTTTTATTAAAGATATGTTTTTTCATATGATGTTTGACTGTCAAATTCTATGGGATCATAAGCACCAACACATATTCTCATGAAATATTCACTCAGTGTTCTAGAGTAGTTGAGATCCTGATGATTGACCCACCAATAGATACACTATAGGTTTTATGTGCCATTTCCTATTCATATCTACAAACAAGTGTATCGATCTCTAAACATGAGATTGATAAAAATTTGAAACTTTTAATCTCATACTTTTATGCATATAAAAGGACATGAATTTGAAGTCATAGTGATTTATACTGTGTTTGGATAATCCTTTTTGGTATTTCATTAGTTAAATTATCAAGATTGAGTATTTGACCTCAAACTTGGGGAATAGATATCTCAATCTCCCATGTTGACCAAGATAGTTGTACCATCATTAAATCAATGCACATGGTACAAGAAGGTGTGACATTCTATAATGTTCATGAAATATATAGTGGAAAGAATTATTGGTGACACGTGTGTCCATCATGATTTATGAGGTATCTTGAGTCAAATAGACTATATTCCAGATAATGTGTTCACATGAGGTTACCATAGATATTGAATTATTTATCTTTTTATAGTCCATGATGAGTTTTTAGACATGGTTCATTTTATATGGGTGACACTCACTACTATATATATAAGGACATAGAGTGTTAAAAATTTATTTTATGAAAAATTCCACTTATTCAGATGAATATGTTTTTTGGAAGAAGTGGGATCCATGTGCTTTGGCTGTGAACATCCTAGTGTGATCGATCGCAACAAAAAATTTAAAAAATATATTTCATGTTAAAATAGGTATGATTGAATATATTTTTCAAAGAACCCAAAAAAATTATCATGAAATTGAATATGAGAAAATGTAATTTTCTAATGATATAAACACATTCAAGTATCATAAAATTATTTGGGACACTTTTAGGTTGAGTTAATGGTTCATATATTATCATGTAATTTTTTATTCTTGTATAAGTTATTGGTAACGAATTTTTAACATTTATGAATAGTATATTATGTTATATGTGTGAAAGAAAATTGTAAGAGTAATTTTAATTCATTCCATTGACCAAAGTGTAATTTTTTAAGGTATAAACTAGTTATAATGAGAATTCAAGACTCTTATATTATAAGAACCACAATTTAGTGGAATTTATAGAGAGATTATATCCTTGAATCTTTGATCCTTTAATACTATAGATAGTGATTTTGAAGAAAAAAAGGTCATATCGATCCACCATTCTTGATTGATTATGTGTTATTCACCTGATCATGTCGATGTTGTGATATTCTAGACGTCCTTCTCTAGAACCCAAGAATCATAAATTAATGACATATGAGATATTGTTCAAGATTAGATAGTTTATTTGAATCCTAGCTTGGAACCTTTTATCCATGAAACACCAACTATCATCGAATCAAGTGGTTGATTTCAGATGAACAAGGTACTGTTTATTCTTTCTTAGATTTTTAATGATTAATTTTAATTTCACCAAAACCATTGAGAAACAAGATCATGATGTATTGTGGATTCAGTGATTTTGATATTAATTAAAACCTAAATGTTTTTATTTCACATTTTCCATGATTCTACCATTCCCTTGGTTTGTTTAATTAATATTATAGAAAACATTCAATTATTTGAGTAAAATACATGAGAATATTGATTAAATTGGAAATATTTCATTGTAAATTAGAGGGTGGGTGGAGATTTGTGTATGTTCCAAGAAAATGGTCAGGTTAATCCAGAACATAAAACTACAAAATGATATATATATATATATATATATATAAATATATCATGATTGGATATGATATTCTTCCCTCTCCATCTTTGTTGGTGTTGTTGAAATATAACCACCACATGGATGGGGTGACACATATATAAACATATAAATATATAAGTATATATATAAATATTATATATATTATATTATATTATATTATATTATATAAATATTTTAAACTATTATATATATTACATGTTATAATATTATATATATTTCTGTATTATTGTTTTTGTAAATATATATTTGGGGCCACAAATATAGATGCTCAGATTCAACCCATCACAGACTGGGCCAATTTATCCCATGTCTGACGATCCACATATATCAGGTCTATCAAAAGCCATAAAATAAAATATGAGTATCCTCATACGCTTAAAATACACATGGAAAATTATTGGAAGACTTTATAAATAAAATTTTGGGGTATCGAATTTAATAATATTATTTCGGGTGTTATTTGTAATATCAAAAATTAATTTAAATTATTTTAATGAATTCTAAAAAATTAAGAATTCCCTTGAGTTGAATTTTGGAAATTTTATTTCTTATTATGTAATATAATTTTATGATAAATAATACTGATAATTGAATGATCCATGAACGATTGATTTATAATTTATTTATTTTAATTATTTCATATAATTTTTAATATGTAATAATTATTTTATATTTATTATATTGAAAATTTTATACATATTTAATTTTAATAAAGTCCTTATAATCTATAAATAAATGATAAAATTTATTTTTATAACATTTATTCACCATAAAAATGTGTGAGTATTCATTTTAAATATTATAGTAGTTGGTGGAAATGTTGTTCATATTGAGATCTCATGTAAACCAAACAACTATTGTGCACATTATTTTTGGGTGCTACAATTTATTCTAGGTATAAAACTATGAAATTACCATAGGGTTTTGGTCTATCCTATTATAAATAATTCAATTAAAAAAATTAGATGGGTCATGATCATGTAATTATTTAATTATTTATAATTTGAATGGTTTATTATTTTATAAATAATTATTTAATATATAAAATTAGATTTTATAATAATAAGTTTGCATGTATATAAAAAAATTAAAATGAAAGGTTAATATTTATATGTATAAGATTTTTTCATTCTGGGAATCATTACATAGAATAATAATATCCTATATAAGTGGATTATTCTCTCCAAAATATATTTACAAAACATCAATGAAAATTGTATGTCCAATGATTCATTCGATAACATGAATTTTGAAACAACTGATTAATCGAGGTTCTCGTGATCCCTAGATGAGGGATACTATTAATTATGTGGAGTTATTATTAGGGTTTTCTACTGAAATAATTATTGTGTTTAGTAATGTAGTATATGTAGAAATAATGTTCATTTTTTAGAGGCAATTAATTGAACAAAAAATTAATTATTCAGAAGAAATGAGACTCTACTCAATAGATCATAGAAAAGCATGTTAATGAGGTTAGTTAGTAAAAATCCAACCATAACATATTGAAGTAGATTTGATAAAATAGCTTATAATATGATGATTATATCAAGATTCCACACCACAAGAATAAACGTGACACTGTGTATTCCAAACTACTATGTGAGGGCTACTAGGATTTGATAAAATAGTCGGAGATATTTAAAATTATTAATTTGAAAATTAATATCATTATTTAATATAAGGTATTAATATGATTAATTAACATGTTCTATATCATGTGCATAACTCCAACAATTAAAATTTTTATATAATCAATATTGGATAAAGTTAATATCTTGACCATCCATAACTTTTAGTAGTGGTATAGGTTCTTATACATAGTACAACAACTAGATAATAATTTTTATGAAATAGAATACCCATTCATAATAGGCCTCCTATTGGAACATGAAAGCAAAATAATGATAAATAAAATATGAATATGGATGATAAACTAGATCATTAGTGCTTCACGTTGTCATCTATGTGTAGTGAGCTTTATAAAATGCATGTGAACAAAGATACATTCTAGATGATTTCTTATCACCAATTGTTATACTAGGATAAATATCAACAATAAAGATATAAGAAAAAGTGATTTGTATATATTCAGTCTTGTAGAAGGAAATTATTAATGAACTTATATACTCATGATGATCTGGAGCATTAAGAGACTAGAAACCCTTGGGTTCAAACTTAACCATGAACTAGAAATTTAGAACATTCATTCTACTTTACCACATTGATTTTGGGAGTTAATTATTAATTGTAATATTAATAATATGAATAAGTAAATTTAAAATTTATGGTATTTAGTTTCCAAGAAAGATAAGTATATTAATAATTATAACTCCTAATTTCTTATGGTGAACAACTTGAAGAATATAAACTCTAAAATACCAAGAATTTTGTTAATGAAAATGACATCGACGAACAACCATTCCAATAAGTAAAAATTATAGAGTGATTTAACTGATCCAGAAGTATTAATATTTTAATGAGGAATAAAAGGCCACTAGAATATGAATTGGAAATATGAGAAAAAGTGACACATTTCCACTTCTTCTTTTGGTATATTTGTGTGTAAATGTAGTCTGTCTATTTATAAAAGTTTGGTATTTGATACCATATATGTATCAAATAAAAATTTATTCAATTATAGAAACCAATTTGATTCAAGATGATTTCAAAAGGGTAGGTTGATATCCGAGATAAAAACTGTTTGAGACATGAATCATTTTTTGTGGGAGATCATAATCTTATTTTTCATATTATTATAGTTCTAATACTAAATAATTGTAATTATATACCATATCCCACCAGAAATACAATCCCAGTGTCTAGTATAGACACCATATAATTATAGTTTATGTTTTTAAAATTATTTCTTATTTATATGGATAAAATTAGTTATAGTATTTAAAATATTAAAATGGGTTGTATAAACCTGACATAGAAATTCTTGTTTTGGAAATCAATGAGAATTCCAGTAAGAATAATTCATTTCCATCGAACTATGGAACATTAAGAAGGTTCACAAAAATGGGATATGGATATGAAAATTAAAACAAGTAGGGAATTTTTATTCCATTGACTTAAAAAATATGGATGCATTCCACCCTTCATTACTATATGAATGTACTAATGCACCTTTAATTGGGAAAGGTTAATGATAAAAATAACAATTATAATTCACTCATACTTTTTATGTGGCCCATTTATTGTTAGTAAAATTGATGTTTTTTCAAAGAACGTTACGTTTAATGATGACCATAGTAGATATTGATATATCAACACAATAAGGTACAATTTAGAATCATTTATCTTGTTTAAGGAATATCAGAATTAAGTACAATATCAACATTGAATGAAGATTAACAAAATCCACTAAGTCTATGGGGGAGAATATATTATCTAGGATTTCAAAAAATATTTAAATTGGTTTGGGATATTTTCCTAACTCACAAATCTATATAAACTATAGTTGAAGGGTGGTAGTTAAAGGTGGAATCAATCCCTTGTTGAGATAGATAGATAAATGATGAGTTATACAAATCTACCATTATCCATTAGTGGATATGCATTGTAGACATTGCCATATAAATTAATATATTATATATTTAATTTATTATATAGGATTACATATGCGTTTTGAAATATAAAATTTTCTATTCAATCACACATACATGTCTCATTATTCAAATATTTCTTTTCAATATTAATCCTAGTGAAAAATTGGGATCTCAAAATATGAATTGAATCATTATAGGCCATCTTAAAGTGAATAATGGATATTAACTATATAACACTTTTGATAGAATATTTATTTTGTAATGAAATTATAAAATTTAGGATAGGTAACAAGTACCTATTGTAAATATTAGGAGGAAGATTGAATTTGATGATTTTTTTATCCCATATGAACAAGAGTTTGTATGGGCACAATATCCACTATAGATAGTGGAATATAATGATGTTCCCAAGACATATGTAATGTATTTTCTACAGTATAGGTAAAATAACAAGATATAATGATTTTCCTTTTACTAATTTAGGAGACAAATTACTCAAATAAAGTGATGAACATCTAACATATAATGATTTAGTAGATGAAAGGAATTCTTTTAAATCAAAATAATTAATGTACTATAAAATAATGTCCATATTATAAAATAATGTTTAAATTTTTGTAGAAAAAGTATAATTTTTTTATAAAATGTTTTGAAATTGGGAATTAATTAATATTTTATACATGGATGAAAATAAATGAAGCTTTAAGACATGTCTAGTTGAAAAGGGATTCATGAAATATTATGGTTTTGACAATGTCGAAACATTCTTTCCAGTTGCAAAGTTGAAATCCACCATTATTTACATGAAATATAAGACTTCTCTGATTATGGAGATTTTAAAATTCAACCCAAACATGAATTTTATACTACTAAGTTAGTTGAATACATCTATATGATACAACATGAATGGTTCGTTATGACAAAGAGTGTCAAAAAATTATTCAACAAAAAAGATCCATTTATGGTTTTAATTAGACATCACAATCATAAATGTTAATTTTGATGAGAAAATAAGATAATGAAGATTAATTGTGAATTTATGAAATCCATGTGTTTATAATATGGTTAGTGGGAGTTACATAATTATCTATGTATTATTTGTTTATGATATATTATTAAAGAAAAATGAAATTAATTTTCGATTATTAGAGAATACATGGTGAGTTTAATTATTTTCTATAAATATCATAAGGTTTGTAAAATATATTCCTAATTTAATGAACCATTGAGAAATATCTCAAAGGATTAATGAGATATATTGAACTATATATAGTGTAAATATACTTAAAAAAATATAGAAAGCCGATGAAAGGATTGTTCTAATCACAAATGTAATTATTCTCTATATGAATATGTGACCATAGAAACAAGATAAATTTTAAATATTTAGTATATTCTCTTACGATTCATTTGTGTGATATATCATGTATTTAATTCAATCTAGTTGGCACTATGTTGAATCTTATTAAACATGGTGGGAAGATATCCAGACACACACAAAGAGTAGTATTCAGATGTTGTAAATAATTCTTATAGTATTTGAAGAATACAAAAGAAAAGTTTCTTGTTTATTAAAAATATTAAAAGGTTTTCGTAAGGGGATAACCTAGTTCTAGCTTCTAAATAGTTCATGATGATGTTGATTCATATTTATACTATCTCATTTTCTGAATGGGGGTGTTGTGAGCTATAGAATCTTGAATCCTTACTTGGATTCTAATTTTATAGTTTAATTGATTTATATAGAGTATAATGATGAAAATAATTTAAAATTTAGGTTATAAATAGTTTTTCCATTATTATAAGTGTACATAAAATTATACAAAATATTAAAATCTTCTATGATGACACTGAAACATTGGTACATTATAAGGATCCCAGGTTTTAGAAAAGGGAATATAATATACATTAGATGTTTTATATTTGGATGGTTTTTACTGAGAGATGTGAATTATTAATTACTAGAGTATCCATATAGGATAATGTGGTAGACCATAAGAAAAATCCACATCTTAGATGAACCAAGATACTCAAGTGAGAACTTACATGCTGAGATAATATAGTAGCTATCTCTAGTGGAAGTGGGAGTATTGTGAGTGGGTTCCCCAGAACCAGATGTTTTAATTATATTTATTACCATTTCATGAATATTGATTTATATATAAATATATTTATACAAACTATAATAGTGGTGATATATATTAATCCATTATTTATATAGAAATGTATTTTGATTGGGTGTTGTATGAAAAGGTCACAGTAGTTCCCATGTCTAATGAGATCATTGATATAAATTTAAATTAATATTAGATATATGTTGTGTGTTCTAGATAATTAATATTGAAAAGATACAAATATTGTCTTACTATTGTTTTTGGTATTTTATAACCACTATTAACTCTTCTCATGAAGTATGCACTTGGTGATCTCTAGTATTTGAGATCAAGATGACTTCCCCACTAATAATAAAATAATATGTTTCATGTAACATAGTTTATTCTAATATATAATTTTTTATTATTATCATAATATGATATTTTCTTAAATTTGTACCTTATTATCATATACATGGATGCATTGAAAAAAACATTGAAGTTGATGTCAAACTGAGCTAGATTATTATTTGTGCAGCTTTTCACAATTGGAATTTGTTTAATTTCAATATATAATTTGTGACAAATGAGTTTGGGAAGTTATATTTCATAGTCATATTCATTTAAGAATGGTAGTACCATCAATAAATACATGGAAATGGAATTAGAAGTAATGTATGTCTTGTAAGGTCCTGAAATATGTGATGAAACAAATTAATAATGATACAAGTGTGCATCATTTTTTTTTGATATATCAAAAGTCAATGATATTATATTACACATAAAAAGTTAATAAGATATTGTTTTTTCTTTGGAATTATTTATCCCTTTAAGGTCCATAATGGATCTCTAGATTAAATTCTTTTTCAATGGGTTAAACATGATTCTATTGAGATATGGACAAAGATGGGCACACACTATGTTGATATATAATTCTATAAAAATTGTTTGAAATATAGATTAAAACAATTTGGTGGCCATGAGCATGGGTTAGAATATATCCTATTGTGATTGGAAATAAGTAGAAAATAATTCATTTTTTTTATTCATGTTCAAAATAATCGATATTTATTTTATTTCAAAATATTTTATCATGTAGTTTGATAATAAATTTGAATATGAGAAAATATAATTTTTGGGTGAACATAACAAATTAATGGTTTAGTAAAATATTTTAGGAGATTACATGACAATAAAATTATATTTAATTTATCACATAACATGATAAAGCATTGTATGTGAGTCGTAAAATATTTATAACATTTATGAAAAGTATGGTAATTCTTAATTATACAATATTTTCTACTATTACGGTTATTAAGTTTATGTGAGAAAAATTCCTTTTTGGAATGTATAACCTTGGCATAAATACTCATATTATCCTCCTAATTTAAAAGTACTACAGTTTGTAATAATTTCAGAGGTATGAACTCATGTATTCTCTAATCAAGCTCATAGAGGTAGATTCCAAAGAAATCAAAAGTTCATCTCAATCACGATTATTGGATAGAGCCTAAATTCATCACGTGATATAATGGACTTCATAATGAACATATATTTCCTACTCATAATAATCATATTCATTGAATGACATCCCTAGATTTGTGGTGCAGGTGTGTTTGATCTACATGATTCGTGGATTGGATCCATTATTCCATGATACATCGATGCTGGTATGATCAAATCAATGATTTCAAATGAGAAGGGTCCCATTTATAATTTTTTGGATTTTATTTTTTCATGAATAAATTTAATTTCATGTGATTTATTGATATATTATTTGAACATGGTTTTTTTATTTACAGTTTTTATCATTAATCTGATCCCAACATTCTGAATTTTATATTTTTTCCACATTCACTGTGCTTCGGGTTCCTTCATAAGTGATTATGAAATGATAGGATTTTGATTATGAAATTTAATATATGAAAATTATTATATATGATTAGGGGATTTTTGAAATAAATCCTTAGGTAGGGAGTTACCATTATTATATATTTTGTAATATCATTGATGAATTTCAATGGATATTTTGTGTTCATTATTAAATACATTTTGGAACATTGTACGCAATTTCATGGATTTGGTGGGACATTTATTATAAAAATTTGGATACCATGGACTTAGTTACTTGTATATCATGTTCCCATTGTTATATAATTTGGGTGAATTGGATCCCTTTTACATAGATCTTATGTAACATTTTCATATACATTGGGGGACCAAGGCAAAAATACATTGGATTTTCATTCCCGTTATTATTTAAACTTGTGGAAATTTGACTTAACTCCATGGATTTTGTTTGGCCTTTATCATATACAATAGAAGATGACATACATAGTTCCCTAGATATAATGATCCTATAAATATATATATATAAGTACATTGAACATAGACCCATGGATCTTGTGTGTGTTTTATTATATATATTGGAAAATAATAAACATAGATCCATGGATCTTGTTTTCTAAATATGATATTCATTAGGGGACCATTGTCATTGTTTGTGAGATATGATGGTCCAAATATTATATACATTTTAGGACCTTAAATTATCTCCAAGGATATATATTGTGTTTATATACATGATTATGGTACATTTTAAATAAAAATCTCAAACTATATGAAATAGTTATGGTTAACCCAAAGGTCCACCTTTGAAAAAATGGTTAATCATTAAATTATTTTTTTGATGTCATGCCATATAATTTCCTCCTCTTATACATCTGCATATAAATTTACATTTTTTATATATCCATTTGAGAACATTGGTGGATGATTATAGAGTTTTTGTCCCACACTTCCCCGACAACTATTAGTATCAGAGAAAACATCATGTATATAGGTACAAATATGGGAAAGGCCACTATGATGTATTGGAGATCTAGTTTTTCAATAGCAGATCTGTGATGGAGAATTTATGTGTGGGCCTAAAAGAAATTTTGAGTTGTTATAATATTTGGTAATGTAATTATTTTATATATATATACATTATGATATCATTTTTTATTTACTAGTTAATTGTTTGGAGTTTTTTTCAAATGTCATGATGTGTGTTTGTGATGATAAGTGATAGATGATACTATTGAAACATAATCTATTTTATCAACTATAAAATGATGGTATTATATCCACATTAGATTATATTAGACCATTTTTGTGAGTCAATATCAAATTGAGCCTGAAGATGTGTTTCTTAGGTCATGTTGTGACCCAGTTCAACTACTTTTGAGTAAACAAAAGAGGGGATTTTCCAAAGTGGCATCAAATAAGCATTTATCCAGTTTTAATATTTTTGTAATGTATACATGGTATATTATATTTCTGGGCCCTGGTGAGAAGGTCATGCCTTGGAGTTTCAAACCCATTTACGAGGGAGGTCCATGTTACCAGCCAGAGTATTTCATTATTTGGTTTTCAATATTATAATTGTCTTAGGAATACATAATGTGGAACACTTGATTTCCAAAATTCATTATTTTATAATCATATTCCATTATGGAACAACGGAGGTTCTGGATTCATCATGATATATGAATAGGGACTAATTTTGTTGTATACTTATTAATAATAACTAATTGGGTAAAAATTTTATACAATTTTAACTTGTAAATTATAGAATATAACTAGAATTTTTTTTAGTTATTGATAATTTCAATAAAGTTTAGTTACTAGGTTTAACATAATATGGTTAAAGGTGTGTTTTTGTCATTAAAAATTGATTCCATAATAAATAACATTGGTATTTTGACAAGAGGGTGGTGATGAGATTCCCCCTTTAGATACTAGACAAAAGCCTCCAGTGATTCCAAAAAATATGGTAGATAACCATATTCATATGAGCTTGTTGTGGGTTATGTAGTTTAATTTTATATAATATACCAGAGATAAATAAATTATGGCACTACAAATAATAATAATTTTGTGATGTTATTTTATCAGTGTTTTTAAAAAATGATTCTAAATTAAATATGTATTGTAGTTTCATAAAAATTGTCAACAATTGGGGGATATTTCAGTAAAACATTGCTAATTTGATTAAATTTCCTGAAAACATCACTAATTTGGTAATGTTTAATAAAAAAATCACGAATTTTGGGTTTTTCATGAAAAATGTCTCTAATTTGTCCACATTGTCTAGAAAATGATTCTAAATTATAGTTGTTTTATGAAGAAAAAAATGATAATTTAGAGATGCGTTAATTATAAATTTCTAAATTAGATTTGTTTTTAATGAATATTCACGAAATTTTTGATATTTTTAAGGAAACATCTCTACATTGTCAAGGTTATTCAGAAACTGTCACTAAATCAGTGACTTCATATGTGTATTATATTAAATAAATAAATGTATAATATAATCATATAACACAAAATATATTATATAAACACACAAACATATATATAAATATCTTAATTTGTAAATATTAATATATTTATATGTATTATTAATTTTTTAAGTGATGATATACATTTATATGTATAAATAAAATATAATACATTTAAATATATATACTATTAATGGATGAGTATGATGATTCATGATGTGTGAAGTTGGATGTTAGGTGTTTAAATATTTTTGAAAGGGGATTTTCAGCATTGAATGTTTGGGTTGAATAATAGTGTTCTGGATCATGGTGGGGGTTTTGATATGAGAGGTGGAACGTGATGGATAGTACTGAAGCCGCATTTATGAGACAAATAATTTGAGGGAGGGTGAGTTCATTGAGGATAAGGGGGCTGAGACGATAAAATATAGGGATATAGGGATAATCCATAATGTGGGGATGATAGTCCCTAGAGTAGTTAGTGCAGGGGAGGAAGAATTTTATTTAATGTGAAAAAATACTTTAAAAAATATATAATTTTTTTGAAAAAAATAACACTATTTTTTAGATGCATCAAAAAATCATGTTGAATTTTTTAAAAATGAAATAAAGGTCCAAAAAATAAAATGACATTAATTTAATGACATTTATCAAAAAATAAGTTAATTAGGTGTTTCTAAATCATGAAATTTATTAACATCACAAATTTAGAAAGGTTTATTTTCTGACTTTTCTAAAAACATAAGTAAAAGAGCTGTTTAAAAATTTATAAATTTTATAATCATGGCTTAATTATAGAATTTTATATTTCATTATAATTTGAGATGTTTATAACCATATCCGAATTTTTGAAGCATATAAACATTCTTAATTTACAACACCATATTTAATGAAGATATTCATAATCATCCGTAAATGATTTAAAATTATTTTAAAACATCTCTAATTCAAAAAACGTTTCTAATTTTCATTTTTTTGTACTGTGATTGATATTATTAATGATATTAAACTACAATTCCTACACATAATTATAGGTGAAGGAGGCACCTAGGTAGGTGAGTAATTGGAATAATTAATGTAGAAAACATTTGACCATCTAAAGACTCTCATAGAGATGGTCATGAATCCTATAACTTATATGATAAGAGAATCTATGAAGTGATTACTTTACAGCCTAGTATAGGTATACCATAATGTGGGCATGACCTGGATGGACTTTGAGGCCACGATTTTATGTTATTTTTCTTAGCACCATGAGGGTAGAAACGAGATGATGTCCTTGGTGAATCACATTAAGGATTCCATTATATATGATATCAAGACATAGGTGACTTTCATCCATTTAATGACCTTTTCTGATATTTTGAGTTATTCCCCAATCACTGAGAGAAACCAAAAAAGAGTATTTATGTTGTGTTTAGTAAATTTATTCCATGTTTACAACTAGTCAATATTCTATTGGTAAAAATCATAATTTCTTGAAATTTATATAGAATAGTATTTTGAAATGTAGCCAAGGATGTTTTTAGTCACAAAGAGGTGGCCACCAAGTGGAAATGTTTCAGTCATTTAATAATGATCAAAACTGGTCATAGTTTGATAAAATTTTATTAGAGTTCCATGATTGTGTAAATATGAATATCAAATTGTGGGTTTTTAGTATCTCTCAATATATTTCCAGTAATGAGGGACACATTTAGACATAAAAATAATGTATAAGATCATCCAAATATTTTTTTTTGATATTTAGATATGAATTTGTGGTATAGGATAAGGTACAAGACATTGTAATCTAGGTCCAAGTTTGATGTTATAGTAGAATAGTTTTTTACATTTGGGGTAGAATGAGACTCATGGACATTATATATTCTGTTATATTCTAATAAACCCAACTCATGTTGTTAGGATATCAATACATCCATAGTTTTCGGTAATATTTTGGTTGAATTTTATTAGTGTAGATTTTATTTGATATGGGTTATTCTAAATATATTATGGCTATTAAACTAATTGAATGTTTAGTTCTCATTATGGAGTACTGATTTGGTGTGATTATAATCGATACAACACAAGGGAATCATTCAAATAGAATTAATCATTTTATGGAATACACTATTCATGATGGGTTTTAGGTTTTTCTTTCTGATTTTTTATCATAAGATAGATGATAAGAATATGATTCTTAGTATTGATAAGATTATATAATATAGAGTTAATATATACTATTTGAACCATTACATATCCTTCACATCCATTAAAGGATGCAATTTTGATCATATGTGGGAGTGGTATTTGGACATGGGATATTTTAGACTTTTCCATTAGTGATCAGGTGGAATTATAGACCTAGTCACTATGAATTTATTCTAGGATTATATATCATGTTATTATTTTCATCTTCTTATTTGTGATCATTGGAAGGTGTTTTTATAATTATTTCTCTAAATTTCCACCCAATCGGTATGTGTAGATCCCCATATAACTCTTATCAGGGGTAAATCCTATTTATCTTTCCCTTAATAAGATGGAACCTATTGACCATTGATTACTCAATGTTTTGTTGTATGATGTAAAATACAAGGGATTTATCATTACAATTAAATTTTTATACATTTATTTGGTAATATTTAATATTAATACTGATTGACCTATTAGTTTTTCTCAAGATTATTACTAGTAGAACAATGTGATTATAGAGAATAGATATCTATGTCCACATATATATCATCTCTTTGACTATATTATGGGATTCTACTTATTTAAAATATTTATATGAGATCAATACATCTCTATTTGAGGTTTCTTCCCTCATACATACCTCATTCAAAATTTTCTAGTTTGTATGGCCTATATTAGAACATGGTTATGCTTTTCATCATGATAAATGTGCACATAGTGTTAATGTCTATGGTGAACTGGGATTTCCACCCACTTGTGGATAAGTTTATAACCATTTATTGATGATCTCATAGTTTCATATATGTTTAATGAGGGACATATATTTTGTACACATATTGTTTTTTAAACATTAAGGGAGCATCAAATGTTTCCCATGTTATCAAAGATTCACTTCTTGAGTGATGAGGTGAAATAATTAAGATATTTAATATATGAATATTCAATGTTAATGGAACCTTTGATTGTGAAATATGATGTTTATTTAGAGATATGTGGTTCTTTTTGAAATTTTCAGCTCTTTGGTTTAGATGGGTATTAGCTATTTTTTATCAAGATTGTTCCCTCTTAACAACAGTGATGATGTATCTAACAATGAATCAGGTTGAGTTAATGTGGTTTGATACTTGTGGGTTCTCCTATAAAGAGTTATATAAAAGGTTGGCCAGAAAATTTATTTAGCCTTACTTAAATTGGTTAAGGTGTATAATTTTTGTTGTGATTCTATTAAAGTTAGGCTAGGAGAAATCATGCTATAATTTGGAAATGTGTTCACTTATGGATAATAGTAGTTATGCCTATATAAGATAAAAAATTTAAAAAAATTTATATGGAGTAAAAATAATATAAAACAATAAATATATGTTCTCATCATATGATATAAATCATCAACAATATTGATTGGTTGGTTTCCCATAATAATTTATAATTGATCTAGTATATACAACAAGAAGTGGAAATAAAATTCCTGATGAGTTGATAATATTAACATTTAATAATTAAATGTATGAGAATAGTATTAAATGTAATATTATGTGACCTTTTATTGAGATTAATTTGAATGTTTATAAATATCAGTGTCGAACAACTCTTAAATAAGTATCTATTATATCCTCACTACACAACCAATTTTAGAGAAGGAAATTATCAAATCAAGAGTTATTATCCAAGATGTAAAACATATATGGTGGGGATTATAGTCAAATAAAATAATCAATTATGATAATATTCATTGATTCTATGTAAATTTCTTAGATCCGATGGGTATGTGTGATTAATAATTGGGTGTAATTTAATTACATAAAGATGTTATTTCCTCATGGATTTACTAAAATATACAGATAAATCCATATATAGTATATGTGTCTATGGATAAATAAGTAGATGATAGATATTGTAAAATTGTACTCTACTTATTAGAATGTTAAGGATGGGACCCAATAAGAGACATTTCCTTGGTATCATTTTTTCATAACTTACTGGAAATAGGATGATGTATCTATGGAAAAATTCACTTTTCTACCAAATAAAACCTCTTGAAATGATGATTTATGGGTTATTATTGGTTAGTGTATAATTTATCCCATTTGTTACTGATTTGGGAGACTTTCCCTATAAATGATCCTGGAAATATCAGTGTTTGAATAGTAATATATCTACAGGGATAAACTGAATGTATTATTTTATATTAGGAATACATCAATTCCTTTCATTTCTATAAGTTTATTCCCTTTTTTATTTGGTAAATTATTACCCTTTAGTAATGCTTAATAATAACACACTAGTGGAATGTCTACACACACATTTATAATTCCACAAGGCAAGCTTTCTTAATGTGACTTTAGATTTAGTGGGTCATAGAAGGAAGAAATTTCAAAAGAAGTGTTTTAATACCTTGAAAACTACTAATATCAAATTAAAATAACACTATTTGATACATTATATAGAAATAATTACCATTCAACATTACATTATATAGAGGTTAGTATGTTAGTGCATGTTGGGATGTGTTTCACAGTGGATATGTGTGTACTTATTCGATATATTGGATTATAGTTTGAAACCACCCATAGTAGGAACTTTTAATATAGTGATCATCAATAAATTTTTTACATAGTCTGATTATAGAGAAAGACTATTTTTCAAGTTGTCATCATGTAGGGAACATAACAACTTTTGTATGTATGGAATGTTAATGCCTAGGTATGTTTTATCCCTTTGAGATCGTGGTGGTATTTAGTGTTGTGGCATACATGGTATCTCTTCCACAATATTTTTCTTACTTGATGAATATTTTCACATGTCAGAGCTCAATTTTATCACCCTATTACATATCATGTTACTGAAATTGATTGAAATTGATGAAATCAAGCTAGAGAATATTTTAACATTATAATAATATCGTATATGTAGATTTGACCAGATTGAGAAAATTTTTTAGGGAATATGATTCCACTGGTATGAGTTGAGTTTGTGTTTTCATGTGTCAAGAATGATATGTGGGATAATTTTTCTGATATGTGTGACCAGTGGCCTATTGTTTTCATTGATGGTGCTATGTAATTCCTTTGAGGTTATTTTTACAATGAGCAAGTATATCAAAAGAGATTGTAAAACATTGACCCTTCATTGAGCATCATTTCTACTTAATAATTTAAATAACCTTTGTCATAAACATGTATGTTGATGTTTTTCTGAATATGATAATTTTTTGAGTGTGTTCATGGAGTATGGGGCTTTCGGTTTCATAGGAGACACATTTGCCAAGTTGAAATATAGCTATTAGGGATACCAGCTATCTTATGGCTTAAATAAATAACTTTATGATTATTGGGATCCCAATACAAATGATGTGATTATACGAACAATGGGAAATTTAATTGGTGAGTTTAGTCTTCTCTATCACAATTATTCTTCATTTGAGGTGCCATTGGTTTTGATAGGTTATTTAAGGTATTTAAAACTAAATATATGATTTTTATTACGTTTTAAAAGCAATTATTATTTATTGAACCCTAATTGGAATATTTGAGTGTGATAACTTAGAACTGAAGTGTTGGGATTAATAAGATCATTAAATTTTTGAAATTGAAATTTTTTAGAATCAAGGTAGGTGTCATAAATTATCTCTTGATGTTAAGATGCTATACTATGTTTAAAAAAAGTTTAAACACATAGTTATAATTAAAATACAATAATAATTACAATTTTAAATAACTCCTAAAATTAAATTTTTTTCGTTCCCATGGGATATAATTTGTTTACTGGAATGTAATGACGGAGACATTCTCCATCATGTAAGGTGTACCATCCATTAAAAATTAAAACGGATGTAAATTGGTGAGTCATGGATTTTTATAGAGTTTAATAATTATTTGTGGTTTTTTTATGATTCTTAGTGTGCATTTGAGATATAATGAAATATAATTAAATTATTTATTGATAGGTTGTGATTAAATGTATCATTAATGAACTGTTGGCCATTAAAATTTATTGGATAATTACCTAATGAAGTAATAAACTAATTTTTAAGAAATTTTGGTATTGTGATTATGATATTAAAAAAATTAACATTATTATATTTTATTTTTAGACCATTGATTTAGTTAATAGGATCTTGTGTACACATTATCTTAAATATCGAGGGACCTTTGATGTAATTCCTTGGATATGATCTTGACAATATTATATTTGTTGGGGTCCAATAGATTTAGTTTCTTTTATATAGTGTGAAAATTATTATATATATTGTGGGACCTTGTACTCCGTTCCAAAGAACTATTGTTCTGGGTACTATATTCATTTTTTGTCCTTTGACTAAGTTCCTTGGATCATAAGTTCAAATTATTAAATACATTAGGCAAACTTGGATGGAGTTCCATGGATTTTGACTACATATTATTATATATATTAGATGACCATTTAAATAGTTTATTGGAACTAGGATTCCAATTATTATATACATCAGGGGACCGTAGAATTAGTTTCATGATTCTGGTGTGCCCATTATTATATATGTTGGGGGACCATGTTCCATGTTCTATAGATTTGGTGTCGAATTATTATATATGTAGTGTAAAATATAACATATTTATTTATATATGGTGTTTCATTTTTTAAATAAATGGGTGATCCTTTGAATCTATGGATATTATATATTTACCTAAATAATTATGGTACGTTGGACAATAATATATTACACTAGATGATGTAATTAATGTAAACAAATATGCCCCGCTAAACCAAATATTAATGTTTAGTTAATTATTTTTTTATATAGAACATTATTTCCCAATTGAACATTAGTATATACTTCTGTATATACTACTCAGTCTTTATACACTTTTAGTGGTGGCTTATAATGTTATACTCACACCCAGTATATGAAACATTTTGTAACATAGTAGAATTCATTGATATAGGGTATTAATATATGTGTATATGTGGTTTAAAAAATATAATAAAAGTTGACTAATATTATTTTAATTTGATATATCATTCTTTTTGGTCCAAAAAATTAATAAATTCAATTTTATTATAAAAATTTCCTATAGAGAAA
This sequence comes from Viscum album, assembly GCA_963277665.1. Classification (NCBI taxonomy): domain Eukaryota; kingdom Viridiplantae; phylum Streptophyta; class Magnoliopsida; order Santalales; family Viscaceae; genus Viscum; species Viscum album. The sequence continues at coordinate 1,459,682,176 of OY728135.1, read as the reverse complement.
ATTTCCATTTCGATAAAAATATAATTTTAAGCTGTATATATTTTATAGAAATTTATGATGTTTTTAATAATCCAAAGATCATATATATTATAAAATAGAATAAATGAAATTATATTTTTTATATTCATTGTATTTTTTTCTCACCGTCTCACTAAATATTTAAAATAATATACCTAGTTGTATAGTTGGATTCTATTTAATGACTCCTAATCCCTTGAAAAAAATAATATTTTTTTCATATTTCTTATCATATATGTTTATATGAACAAGGAAATTAATATATTTTTACAAGATAAATCCATCTTTGGTAATTTTAATGGTGATGTTTAATCTAAAACAAGTGGTTTTATATTCTAGAGTTATATTTTTATCATATTCTAAATTAATGGAACTTCTAATTAAATGATTTAATTAATTTGATGGAAAATCCCTAGGTTTCTCAACATTATTAAGTTAATTAATCATATAATTTTTGGATTAATCATTGATTCAAGGATTCCAGGTAAAAATAAGAAGGAAAATTCAATCATCATGAACTCAATTAATCTCATAGTGCTAGGATGAATCTTTTATGTTTTTGAGAATTTTTTAATTATGTTTTTATTTTTTTCTATATTTATTCTACACAATCATAAATTAATTTTCAACATTAATTTTAATAATTTTCATTAATAAATAATTATTTTATTATTTTATTATTATATCCATTGAATGTTTTTTAGTGTGTTCATCATTCTATGATTATTTGAAGTTTAATGAATTTGTAATGAAATATAATATCCACAAATAATTCCTATCCCACATGGTGTTCCAATATTATTGTGGTTCGATGCCGTAAGAATAAATTACTATTTTCATTCTGAATTGTTGGTATAATATATAAAATGGTTTCATATTTCTTAATTTAAATTTTTTGTACTACACAATGAATGATAGCATTTAATATTTTCAACGAATTCTTTTACAATGTTAGATTCACAAAAAAATTTATGAAATAGTGATGGAGAGATAGAATGAGATGAATAATGTTTTATAAATTAAAGAGAATAATTTTATGTGTAACATCCATTTTATTTTAGTGTGGGGTTTATGTACTTGTCAAATTTTCATAAATGATGAATATTGGTGGATGTTGTGGAATCCAAGAATGTAATCAAAATAGGTAGAAAATATATTTATGAATATTGAAATAGTGGGATGTGGGAGCCACTAATATCATTTTGGAGAATGATCTAAGAATATGTATTTCATCTAGTTCATTTTAGGTGTCAAAAATCATGTAGTTGATGATATAATAATATTATTAGTGTTTCATAGTGTCTAGAATTTCAAAATTAGTGTTATGATTAATAATTTCTATATATTTTAAACAATCATCATGTTTAGAATTTTTACATGGCCCAAAATGTAGTGGAGTACATGCTCAATAATTTCCCTAGCTAAGAAAATCATGAGGTCCATAAAACACCACATTCCATGACTGAAATGACATTGGGTCATTAGGATACAAAATTGGCTAACTCAATAGATTAATATTCCATGTCACTTAAGTGGCATTCCATATAAGTTTACCTAGCACATTCACAATGATGGTGATATAGGATTTCATAGTACCCAATGTTCAAAAACCATGTCTAAAAGTGTTACCTACCATTGAAATCTATAATTTTTAATATTATCCACATATTATGACAATAATACATAATTATATATATAATAATTCTATTCGGATTGTTTTCCATGTAAATAAAAATGGCGAAATATTATTTCTCATAGGAAACTATTTGTGAGGAATTTTGTTAAATTTGTGAATTTTAGGTTCATAGACATAAATATAGGGTTTATAAAACACATTCAGACCTTAAATAGAGGAATTACTTCCCCTTGTGATTGGGAAAATCCACATTTTGGGTGTTTGAGAACTCTCTAGGAGAAATAATTAAGAAAGGGTCTAGACCACCCTATAATAGAAATATTTTACAAACTCCCCTATGTGTTACAGGTGTGCCCCTCCATCGTTAGATTCTATACACTGATGTTTTTTAGTATTTTCCCATTCCATAGTGGTTTGGTACTTCATGAATATAAATTCATATTCTATAATAAGGCATGATACAACTCTTTAATTATAGATAGGTGTCTTGAATGTAACATAATTTGGGTAGTTTGAGAGTTAATTGTCACATTACATTTTTGGAATTCATAGTTAACATAATGATGTTACATAAATATAGGGTATGAATTTGAGGTTTCAATATAATAGTTTTTATATATATTTTTAAATCATATATGGGATTCAAATTTTTTTAATTCATAGTAATTTTGATATATATTTTCCTCTAATTCCTTTTCTATTTTTTGGGAATTATATTATGTATTTTCATAATAACTTGACAATGGCCCTTCATGCTCAAAATTGTTTTTCCTATTCATATAATATAATAATTAGAGTAACATAAGTGGGTTTGGTGTTGGTTCATTTGTTGAATCATGGTTTTTGGAAGTGATGGGTATTTTTGGAGATGATACTAATAGTACAAAATAATAAGTAGTAAATGTTCCATAATGTTGAAAGCCTATTGTACTCTAATATTTATATTTCCATATATTTAGTTTTTCTAGTTTTCTTATATGGTTTATTGTAGATTTAGTGTCTCCATTAATTACATTATTCATCAGTTTGGATATCAATTTTGTTATCATTACATTAGTGGTTATATTTAATTTAATTTAAAATGTATTTATAATTTTTAGTTATTATTAGGTTACATCATACCATATGTGTTATATTCATTTTTAGTGATTTCATTAGGTCCTATCCATTTAGAGGTGGGTAAGGGAGGAATTTTAGGAAAATTATGGGTCAGAGTTATATCCTATATGGTCAAGTCGTGTAATTTTTTACTATGGTCTTTGAAATTTGGAATTTATATATAATATTTATAATAGAAAATAATTATGTAATACATACAATATTTACCTATAGAAATATTATACAATATCTTTTTAGTTTCATTTGATGGAATAGAATTAAAACTTTAGTGAAATTTACAATATGTATCTATATAGTGAAATAAAAAAATCTATCAACCACATCATATATCAAATTCTAGTAACCTCAATCCATTTATTTAAAATTAATCCTGATGTGAAGAATGAATGGTCACAAGTACAGATCCCCTCATGCCAGCAACTTTTTATAGCCTACAAAATGTAAGCAGCGGTGGTGGGGAGATTAGAAACTCCATTAGTATCCATAAAAATTAAAAAGAAAAGAATATTATGAAGAATGATATAATACAAGAATCCAGAAGATAACATTTGGTATGGAAAATTTCAGTAATTCCAAAATTATAACACAAAAGAATGATGGACCGTCTATATGGAAATCATAAACACCCATACCAAAAACTATTGGGACCATTTTTCAATGATGTGTCAATATTTGTTTGGGGAAAAATGTTAAAGAATTTTTTTTTCTTGGAGAAGTTTTATGGAGTCACTAGACCACGTTGGATATAATTTTTTTAGAAATTATATAATATCTCATCTTGGGAAACACAATAATGGTTCCTTGATCTAGTTGACCATCTTTCCCCTAGCATTCCTACCCATACATTAGAGCCTGAAAACTATAAATGGGTGTATAATGGTGGTACTGGAGGTAGACTATACCCTCGTATAAGAGTAATGAATATATAAATTACAATATATCATCGATTGAAATGATATCTTAGTGGATAAGTAGTAAATTAACTCAAATAAAGTATTATGTAAAAATAATTGGAATTTCGTAAAGGATGGAACAACCAAGTCATATATAAAAAACTAATCACCCATTGATCTAACAATACATGAATGATTATATAATAAAAGATTATATAACATTACAAGCCTCTCATAATATATCTAAGCTGAACCGCATACCCGATCTCTATATACATTTCTAATCTGTCAATATTGACCTTACCCAAGCCTCTTCCCAACATATTCTTGAACTCAACTAAATATGTACAAGGTTACCCTAGTGCAGGGGAGGGCCAAAAAATTCATGAATATAAAACAATGTACGGAACAACCAATGAAGTCCTATACATAGCTAGTAATATACAGTTTATGTAGAAGTGGTCTAATTAGCATGATAAAAACATAAATAATAATAAATTAAAGAAATATTTTGAATTTCATGTTTTAAAAGGAATGAAAAATGATGGTGGGAAACTGTGCAAATACATAACAATAAATAAATAAATAGAGTTAAAGCTCATTAGACCCCTTGTTCTATGATCCCAATCAAAAATTTAATGTTCCATCATGTATATATATATTTTCATATATATATATATATTACCATAAAAAATATTTATATATTTAAATATTTATATACATGAGTAATGTGGATGAAGAAAATAACCAAAAATAGTCAATCCCTGGGTCTGGAAATCTCGATCATCTTCTCATCCTATAAAATGGACATTCAGATAGATTTAATAACATAGAAGCTATATATAATTATTATAATCCATGGATCTTTAATACTAATAAAAAAATAATAATTTTATATAAACCAAAAAATTTCAATGAGCATGCTACATAGCCACATGAGGATACATGTACTAACACTCAAATCACCCACACACACCTCCAATCACGATAAGATAATAGATTCTAGGTTTTACTAGATATCATGGAAACAAGACGTCAAGCTATATGTGGGGTAAATTCAACACCTAAAAATATTTGGTATCCCCATGAATGCAAGATGGATATCAATCCATTGAGACACCTAGTATAAGATATGTAAATGAAAATATCAACAACATACCGTAGAATCCTTAATCAACAGAGAATCCCAGTGAAAAATATGCCTTCCAATAATAGTTTCAAAAAAATTGATTAAAAAGTCTCATTATCATGATCCCAAGAAGCCCATTTGGCCATCCCAACAAATATCATATTATAATAAGGATCATAAGCTGAAATCTAAGAAATACATATAGGAATACTTATAATGTTATCTCACCTCTTCAGGCTCATTTTCAAAGAACGAGGAAGTACATCTAGAAATCATATTTATACAAATAATAATCCTGGTAATTTATAATAAAATATTTTGGGTTTATGAATTTCTAATCCCAATAATAATTCCCCATACCCATGGATTACATGTTTGTAATAAATTATATTGTGACATCTTCTACCATCTCTACCCATATATGATGTCGTACATCGAGGTCAGTTAAAAACCGGGTTACTCACTTTGTCCTATAGGTTAAAACATTGGTGAGCCATCATTTTTGAATCATATATTTCTATTTAAAAATAGAGACATCCCTCTCAGGGTCCTCTATGTCTATATATAAGCACGGAATCCATTTTGGGATCTTAGAAAATATTATGCAGATTCATCCTATAGGGGATCGTATTTAATAGTCGAAACCTTAGGCCATTGGATGAAGTTAGTGAATTGGGGTTTTTAGCCTAGAGACCCAAATCTTGAAGTACATGTACATTACATTACTTTTTCCAAATACTTAATACATAGAAAAAAACACAGAAGAACCGTAATAGTTTAGTCTCTTTGGAAACTCGGAATATATTCTTCTAGTTATGGTGAATGATCTTCAACATCTCCCATAAAGATCTTGACTTTTTGTTTTCTTACCTAAAACCTTTATATATATCCTTGGGAAAAGAAAAAATATAAAGGTTGAGCTCAAATGATTAGTAATATTAAGCATAGAGAAAATAAAACAAACCATATACATTTGATCATAAAATCATAAACATAATGTTTAAACATCGAAATCATGAGAAATGACATAAAACATGGAAGTACATAAGGCATGGATCATAATGGAACATAAATAATGATAAAATAGATTGGGAATAAATCTTGTAATTTTGGAAATACATAAATCACATGATATGATTTCCATAGTAGCCAAGGCTTTGCTGCCAAGACCATCTTAGTGGACAAAGTCCCTTTCTGAATCGAGTTCACTCCTCGTTCCAGTCCTGTATCACTGAACCTGATTAACTTACCATTCCAGCCATTTCTATCTCATGAGATATAAATCATTACCTAATTAATTTGAGGGAGATATAGGTCCTACCCATTACATAATAAAATAATTCTTACTTGTTCCACAACATAGACATAAATCATTCATCATAACCCAAAGAATAAAATTGTGTTTCATAAACAACATCCCATCACAACATAATCCATATAAAAAAAATGGATATCATTTCATAATAAGAAAATTATAACCATGTAAATCATAGTTACATTATACTTGAAACATACAAATATGAAATAATTCCATCTTATATGGAAAATGGTTTTGATAAGACACTTGAAATGTATTCTTGAGGAAAATATCCTTTCTTCTTTAAAATCATTATCTTTTCAAAAAATGCCATGAAATTTTAAAAGAAAATGTTTTTTTTTAAAATATCCATAATATCTTGTAGATTAATATCCATGAAAATAAAGCATTATGAAACCGTAAAAATCCATTCATGCTGTATAATTTAAAAAAACATTCTCCTCATACTTTTGTCAGAAAATTCAAAAAGTTCCTCGTATGGTAAACAAAGAAATATACCTTTCATAACATGTAGTAAAAGTCAAAAATGGGTAAAAAGTACATTAAACATACATGAAACCTTTTTTAGAAAATAGGGACATGGATGATAAATATAACCTCAGTAAATACTTACGAATAAACAATCTCAGATAAAAATGAGATTGGAAATGTTATCCCTTACATTAGATCTGATATGATTTGTAAGTATCCAAAACTCATGTATAATGATTTAAATAATGTCATTTGCTTATTATAGAATCATATTAATTATTATTATATCATATATGGTTCACATAATATTTTATATTACCCGTTAGTTTGTAAATTCCATGTTAAAGAAGCGTTTTGGGTAAAATCATTTTATTTATCGTACTTGCTTGGACTTGTTGTTCTTGATATTATTATTACATATATCATGATTTACTTACTTACATAATGTAAATAATGATTTATATATCATATATATTCAGTATATATATATATAATAGATATATGAATGATATAAAATACATCATTCATGGAGACGGTAGGTCGTACGTACGCATGAACGATGTTTTCCGTTCTTTATTGACATGAATGGAAGTAAGTAGATGACATATATATATATATATACATATATTCAGTAGCTTAATTATTTCATATATTTCATTATTATTCATTATATATACTTTATACTCATTCTTGAATGGTTAACATGGAGAATGAATCTCATCGCGTCGTGGACACGGTAATTCGTACGTACGTACGAGTGATGATATCGTTCACATAATATTGAATGGAATTGGAGTGGATGATATAATACCTCATAATCAGTATGATGTTATAATAACCATATATAGTTATTATTTACACCATTATACACATCCAAGTAAGGTGGTGGTGGAAAAACTGATTACACCATGGCGTGGAGATGGTATTCCGTACGTACGCACGCGCAAAGATTTCATTTTCCACAGGATGGATAGAAGGTGAAATGGGGTTGTTTCATATTTATAATAACATATCAGTATATTATTGATACTTATGTTTTTTTTATAAATAAACAACTAAATAAGAAGAAGTTGATGCAGAAATAAAACTTGAACGAATCGGTAGAAGAGATTACCTCTTCCTCGACGCACCTCCTTTACACTTCGTCACAGGGAACTAGAGTTGGTCTATTGAGAAGACCAGAACCTCTATGATATAACTAGAGTGGTTTAGAAGAGTAATTGGTTGGGTTTGGCCGATCATCAAGGCTCAAAAGGGTGTGAAGAGAAGAGGGAAGGGGTGCCCTTTTTATAAGGGAGAAGACAGGCACCTTAAGAAATCTTAAATTTCTATTTTATAATAAAGTCATATTCGGTTTATGATAGCTCCAAATTGATTTATTTAAAATATAAGATGGGTATGGGTCTAAATAATTTCAAAAAATAGGTTCTAGACAAGTTTAGGTTACTATTTTATCCTTATCATTTAGATTTAACTCTAAGTTAAATAATTTAACTTTTACCGTGTCTTTTTGTTTTCTTACACTATATGGTTAATAAACATAATATAACAAGAAAAACGAACCCCAAGGGGTTATTTATTAATATATATATATACTTATGTAAGTCATTTGGACTAACCTTATATTTTTTGGAATAAAATAACAATTAATAATATAATATTTGTCTTAAAAACAATTTTATGTCAATTTTGACACTATTTGGTACTTGATTTTTGTGAAATCCATAACAAAATTTTTAGTTCGAAAAATGTTAATTAAATAAATTATAACATGTCTTATTAACCTATAAATTTACTTTAATCCATTAAAAGTCTAAAATTACATTTATTTGGGTTTTTATAACATCAATTATGTTAATATTTCATTAATAAGGTAATTACTGCATCATCATTGTGTCATAAAAAAATTAAATTATTTAATGTCTAAAAATTATAAATAAAATACCATTATGTAGTAAATCATTTTAGACTTTTAATTAATATTTATAGTCGAATTTATCTTATGTATGACTCTATATTGAAAATGTTTTAGTTATTAAACTTTTATTTTAACTTTTTAATTCTTCATTAAATAGAATAATAATAAAGGTCCTAACATAATCCAAGTGGACCTGAAGGGTAATATTTTATTCCTATAGTTTTTTTGGTCGAATTATACTTATAAAATCGAATTAGGACACGTTTTAGAGTAATAATAATATCATTTTTACCCTTAATTACCCTATTTACTTTTAACGGTGGGAAAAAAATTAAAAAATTACTATTCACAAAAAATTAGTTTTTATCTTATTGAACCACATTTTACTCCTTGTTATTAACCATGTCTCTTATATTTTCCAAATTCCAATCACAGAAGCAGTAAAATTAGGTTTTATGTAAATTTTCAAACTCTCATAGGAGGTGGATAAAAGACGGTGAAAAGTTCAATAAAATTTTTATATGTCTAAAATTATTATAAAACAAATCCAATGAATTACATTGAACTTATATAGGTATTATGTATCAATTTTTACCTAAAATAAATTAAAAAAACAATTAATTATTTATATAAAAGTTGGTTTTTAAAACGTAACTTAGTGTTTTAACTATTCATCAAAAATTAAAAGTTTTCAGAAAAATACAAAAAACTCACCACAGGATAATTTCGATATTCCAAATCCAAAAATGAAGTCCATTTTGAAAAATAAAATTTATAAAATTTCAAAGAGTGGTTATTTCTATTCATAACGGCTAATTCATAATAATATTATAATAATATATCATTTAGTGTAATTTGGTATTGCGTACTACACACGCTATTGAGGAAGGACTTGATTGCGTGTAATGAACGCCAAGTCAGCTATGCGTGTAGTAAAAGCTCTGTTTGGTGTTTCGTATAACAAAATCAAAACATATTTCATTTATATATTAAATAAAATCTGTACTTAATGTTGCGTAAAATAATTTCCACAAAATGAGCTTGAAGTTGTGTGTAACACGAGCCAAGAATAGTGTAGTGTATACTTTAAGCTAATACGGTGTTGTGTATAGTGCAAGCTAATTTTGGTGTAGTGTACAACACAAGACATCAATGAAATTAAAAAGAATAATTCTCATAAAATCTCAGGTTGTAACATTAAGTGTCTATAAGCCTTCATCTAGTACCATTGAACTATTTCATTTGATTAAAAATTCATCATAATGAATTTAAATAAGAATAATTTCCCATAGGGTAATGCCTGAGGAGCCATATAATATAACAAAAATTTATAAAAACAAAATGTAAAGTATAAACGGAAACTTATCTTTATGAATATTTAGTCTTTATAAAAATATACCTCATCGACATCAACCTTGTTCTATTATTTCCAATCCTTGCAGCATCAATTTAAAAGATCCTTCCATAAACTGGAAAGCGTAAGAATAATTCAACGAATTTAAATTTCATCATGAAATAATATAATGTGAATGTCATAAAATATGTGATAACTTACTAGATACCTATCTCTAGATTAATATCTATGAAACCTATTGATAATGTTGAATTAGGCACCTATGAGTCCATTATAGGGAAAATTAAAAAGCAATAGATGAAATCCTAATGAAAAAATAAAAATAAAAAAATTTATGTTTTAGAAATTCACTACACTTATGTACCCTGATGAAATAGTACACTGTGATATGTTGATGGGTTCTCAGGATTTTCTCATTTTAGGAAGATAAAAAAGACCCAACAAAAAAGTAGTATTCCATAATGTGAAGGTGTAACCACTGAATAACCCTATAAGGAAACTCTAAAAATAATGAACAAATATGAGTAAACTATGTGGAAGGATATATGAGGAAACTTATACATGTCAGGACTATCAAATTTCACCCATCATCTCTTACATATGTGATGAATGGAGGGTGATGGAGGGGTGCTCAACCATGAGCCTCTATTCATTTAATCATGTTTCCCCATAAGAAAAATATGATTGGAGCCCCATGAATCAATTTTTAAAATTGAAACCCACCAATTACATGGTACCTAATTGTTACACATCATATATCAATTTCATATCATGTAACAGATATATGTTGTGTATTCCATGAAGAAATATCCTAAGACTTTATGCCATGAACCCACTGAGATGAACACCATTAACCAAATACATATCTGTTAAGTAATATATGATGTGAAAAAAATCATAGAATACATTTCCCAAGCCTAGATTCTCTTTACATATTTAGAACATTCCCCAACACAATGAAATGATACTAGGAAAACATCCAAAAGAACATGGTATTGTCATCAAAACACTCACAACCTCTTTCAAATTTCTGTTTCGTAAGACATGATAACTTGTCAATAGAGAAAAACTAATTTTTTTAGGAAAAACATCGCCAAAAACATAGAACCACACAATATCTATAACAAAAAAACTCTTACCCATGAGAATCCATAGTTAATAATGAAAAAATCACATGATGATATTTGGTCATAAGTTCTCACTTTGACAGCTGCATTGCATCTCCAAATGCAACATGCTTTTCCAATAAATACATAAAACATGATGTACATAAGACACTATAATATCTACCAATGATCATAATTCTGAAAAAAACACAAAGACATAAATTACCCGATATTATCTAATTATAGACATGACCATGTCACAATATCTTTAATCAACCAACTTATTGTTGTCCAATCGATATTCTATTACATCCAATGGAAATATCAGATCCATGACACATTCAATATGGGATTTTTCTATTCAAAAACACTCTTAATATCAAAAAATATTCCCTTGACATATTTCTAAAATAGATGCATCTAATAAATAATGATGATACTATTGATCACTATTTTGATCTAAATGGTCTAATTCTATTTGATCTAGTATAGCCTAGTTGCACTAGGTTTTCCTTTAAAATCATTGGCCATCCTTTTAACTACACTATCCTCATCTATATGACAAGCCTAATGCGGTTCCATACTAATGACAAAGTCATATATGGATGATATGAAGTATATCAACCTCCGGTCGACTACTCTAGAGAAATTCATGATTTATTTTCTAAGATTCTCTAAAATAGATTCCAAAACAATTTATCACAAAGCATATTGAGATCATTTCCAGCATGTTCATCAAATCCTGTAACCGACCTATATTGATATCTTCATGAAAAGCATCCCATTTAGTACCCAATATGATTCCTCTACGTAGACACTAATACATTAATGATCAAATACACATGGATCACCTTAATCATTATTGGGACATTGACCACAATTATACTCCACATGAGCCTATATTGATGCCCTCTCCTGAAATTTATTGATAAAATAAGGTGTACATAATTCTATATTCCATGACATGTAAATACCAAATTATCATCCAACGATAGGTCAGAGAGACCGATGATCCTTATCACATGACATTTAATATTATTGAATGACATCTCATAGCCCACATTAGGGTATCCTTATCATCATAACTAGGTAATGATAACATAAAAAGATAGTTGATGACCCATTCATCCCTAGACACAACAATAGGCCTTGTTAATGATTTCCCACATTTAAGAATCCATACAATGTCACTTGACACCCATTATGGGTCCATGAAAATGATATCCAAAGAAAATGAGGAATTATAAAATTACATTTTGTTTCACAAAAATTAAATAACTAGTGGTGTATTATGCAACATATGAAATACCGTTTTACTATTATCGAGTGGAAATTAAAATGGTTCACTCTATCAACTAAGTAAATTTGTTGATTAAGCTTAGCGTATAGCCATCCCTCCCTCTCTCTCAGTGTTTTCAAGTTGATTTCATGAAATAATAATTATTCTCTACTAAACCAAAAGTAAACAAGTATTCCATCATTAGGCATGTATAGTTCCCACCAAGACACTCACACCAAACATGTTACACCTTCCATTACCCAATTTATGTAACCATGTTTCCCTACTATATATTTCCATTTCAAAACATTGCTCATCCATCTCATTGAACCATTTCCATTCTCTATGCCTCCTTTTCCATGGATGGACATTTTAAATGTAATCACTACTCCTTGGAAACCATGCCCCCAAAATGTATTTTAATGCATACCATGGTTAAGAAAATTACGGTACACTGAAAATCATTTTATTAAGCCAGATCCCCCTTATAATCTATTATTAAAAAAATATCATCACTCATGTTTCATAATTCATTCCACAATAGCCTTTTACATGGGGCCTTTTCGGTCATGAGAATATACCCACCTTTAAAAAATTAGAAATAATAGAAAAACAAGTTTATGATCCTAGTAATCTGATTTGTCAAACCCATTGAACATATAAAAAGAGAAATCACCGAAATTATTTATCTAATGATAACCTCATATCACCATTCCTATATTGAAAAGGCATAATAATAAGAAATTATATTATATGAAATGTGCATACAACCAAACTCATCTCCTAAAATGTAATCCATAAAAAGTTTCCTACAAAACTCATAAATTTAACTTGATCAAACACAAAATTGACCTACAAGGGTTTGATTCAAAACTACAGCCTTCTATATCTCCCATCTTTCCCTTCTTATCATCCCTCTTAATAGGGTATCCAAATCTAATCACATATCCCCAAAGTCAAACCCCACCATGAAAGTTAATGATAACAAATCCCTACTCATGTTAAAACTCACAACATTAGCCTACATGGCACATGATCCCCTATGATAATCATCATAATGATCTAATTTATGGTGCTCATGACATAGCATAAGAAAAGTTATGAAGTAAAAATTTCTGTGAATCTGTATATGATAATACTTGCACATGGTTTGGTTCACTATAAAAATCTAGGTGTTTATCAATATCATATAAATTCAAATAACTATATCACATACAATGAACATATAGACTCATAATGTGCCTAGTATAAAAGCATCAACTAATGATACTAACCTATATGGTTTTGTGCCATATTCAAATGGTTGGGTTAATTATAATGTCATTCCAAGCCATGTATGAAAACACTAGATAGGTTGTAACTGACACATTAAATAACCAATCCATATAAAATCCCCATATATGGGGTATAAGTGATGGGAATTATGTTCCTTATTGAAGTAATAGGGTCACAACACATCCCACACAAAAATGGAGTGACTCATTGAACTCACCAAAAAATCTACCAATATAGATCCATATCACCTTCCATCAAAATGAAATATATAAAAAATCCACTTAATTGAGTAGAATGCCAATAAAAATTATACAAACAACACTATTAAGATTTTTTACACTTTAAACAATTGGCCACTATCATCCTGAAAATTCACACACTAAAAGGCTTATAACATGTGCATCATACAAGGATGTTATGATGGATGGTACACCTCTTCACGTTTCTAGAAAACATTAAAAAATAATCATTAACATCTTATAAACATGAAAATACCTATAAATCCATTACATATCTTAATCTCCACCCAACAGGGGAAACAATAAAAAAATTCATATCTTTATATAATATCAAATATAATAAATTCATTTCCATATCCATATAAACTATAACCAATGACCAATATTAATGTTCTTGAAACCCTAGTCTGATATCCACCATAGCTGGTGACAGGTTCAAAATGGTCCTTTCTACAATATATCTAATAGTAAATCAATGGAAAGGAAACCTTTTATACGCCATTTTAAAATCCTTACTTCTAATAAACTAAACTGGTCCCCCATACAAGTTGGTAAAAAGGCCACAAGAATGCCTCAATGTACACCAGAGGCTAATGAGTAGTAGTGAGGGTCTAAGGATGGTATACTAATGAGTTTAAACCCTCATATATGGGTTAAAATAATCGAAATAATAATATATCATCTAAAATAATAATAAGGTAGTGTATAATTAATAAATATGATGAAATTAAATTTGTTCTAATAATAAAAAGAATGACAGAATGGACTGAATGACTGTGTCATGCATACTATACCGGTCACAAACTTGGCTAACCATACCTTCAATAGAACATAAAGGAAGATAAAATACATATACAAGGCTCTCATACTATATCTGAGATAAACCACATATTTGATCTCTATAAAAAATTTCGAATCCATTTTTCTTGATCAGTCTCAAGCATTTGATCATCCTATGCCTATAATCGTGTGAACATTTATTCTGCATCCCCTGTGAAATGGTGGCTCAATCTATGTGTGAATACAAAACAATATAGAGGAACACCAATATGGTATAATAAAATTCTTGTAATATGCGGTGTACAAAAAACGAAAATAGTCAAAAATATAACAAAAATTATAGTAATACTTTCTCAAAATAAGAATAATGTCGAATAAAAAATTAGAAAACCCATGGATGATGTTCAACATAGATTAGACACCATTTGAAATTTGTAAATAAATAATTAAAATTAAATTAAATTCAGCCCCTATGTATATTATCTATGTCAACTGTGTAGTGTGACATCATTAAAATATATAGTAATATGTTAGAACCAATATGGGCCTATATAACCTGAAGGGGGTGAATTAGGTAATGGATATTCTTTTTCAATGTTCTTCTTTCCCCAATAGATCATGACCTATTTATTACTAGGGTCACTTTTTTTGAACTTGTGTGTTTATTATGATCACTAATTTTATTATTTATCTGATGATGATGCTTTAAATGCAATGAAAGGAAGTAAGCAGGAAAACATAAGGAGTTTTACTTGGTTCGCCCTCACTGGGCTACCTCTAAGGAGCAAACGCTGAGAAGTTGCCGGCCATACCCAATTCCACTATTCATCACTAGATGTGGATATAAAGGTTCGGGAACAGTCACTCTGTCCCAGGCTCACTGTCTTGACAAGGTTTAGGGTCAGATCCCTGATTTTACAAGGGTCACTCTATATTTCTCTCCCTCTATTTCACTATCTTTGGAGAGGATCACTTTCTTCCTCTTCCTTTGATCACTGCTCTGGAATGGATCCACTCATAGTTTATAGACTTGTAGGTCTCTTCATTTTCATTAAGTAATGCATCTTCTTGTGTACGTAGATGCTCTTTTGAAGTCCAACTTTCACCCATAGATGAATCTCTCTTTACACTAAAGGTATCGAGTAATCTTCCAGCTTTCACGCAACTCTAAATAACTATTGTGAATCAACCTTACTTGGCACGCAAGTCTACCCCGAAACGCAAGTATCGGAACACAGGTCACAACTGGCACTTAAGTCACATCAAACACTTGTGTGACAAAATCTTCTAAAACTCTAAACCTGTTCGACTCACTTCCTTCCTCGCCCAAAAAACCTCAGGCACACAACTAACACTTGGTGCACAACATCCAACACTGGAGGGCAAGTCTACCTGCACAACAACAAACCACTTGAGCGACCACCACACTTCCATGACGTGAGCTCTGATTTTTATAAGTGTTTAACTCTATTGAAAATGAGGAGTGGTAGACCTGTATTTATAGGCATTTTAACAACCAGCGCGACGACGTGCAAGTCTTCCCTCGGCACGCAAGTTTCGCCACGCAAGTCCTCTATCCCCCTGGACACTTGTGTGACCAACATAAAAACATGGTCTCCCCTTATTCCATTGGCATATTTTTATGATCTGATCATGATGGAAAAATGACGCACAAGTTTCCAAACCTTCTAGGCATCGGCGCACAAGTCCTTCATCAGTGCGCAAGTCACTTGCATGACCTTCCCAATACATGCAGGACCCTCTTTCCTTTTCCATAATTTGAACTTCTGATCATGAAAAACATTCAGCGTGCATGGTTCATCAACTTCAAATAGATGGTACACAAATCCCTTTTCCAAAAACCACTTTTCTTCATTTGTCGATTTTCAGGCCCAAAAATTTGGCAAACACTGGAAGACAACACCACCTTGTATCTGTTATTTTTGTACCGCCTCCAGGTCATCCATTCCTTTGTCGAAGTTCATGAATCAAACATTGATCGTTAACCACATCTCTTGAACTCGACATTCCTCCATGAAATCCATTTTGTCAAAAAAAATTATGTCATGGTTTTCTTTGTCAACAATCCCTATATAGATGTCCACTTTTTCAACAAACAAAATCACATCAAAAATGCATCAATGATACCTTGAGGTATTTTTTCCCAACAATCTCCCCCTATTGGTTTATTGACAGCTCTTCCATAAAAAGATACATCTTTAACTCTTCATCCCCCATTCGCCTTTTGCGATTCAGATAGCAATCATGGATTACTCAAAACATACTCTAGGCCCACAAGAGCAATGCTCAGTGTGAGAAACACGAGTAATGGAAAAGTGCATCAATGAATCGCCACATCACTTACACCAATTGTTGAATCCAAACTGATACAAATTTTTACCCAACTGATAACAATTTTTGGAAATTTTCTTCCAACACCACTCTTCGGATTTTATCACGATCCTTAGTTGTCGTGATGTCTATTCATTGATCGATCACTTCTAGCATTGTCAGATTTATTATTCACCCCCTTTTTCATTGCTCCCCCTACCTCGCTGTTGTACTTGTCAGCTTCTCCCCATATCTGGAATGATTTCTAATATATCCACACTGTCTCCCCCTTGAACAATCACTATTTTCTCTAACTTTTTCAATGAACCCAAAGGTCACTCTTTTGCAGTCTGTAATAGTGTAGAGAACACATATAAGCACATTAGGGAAAAACACATCATACCTCAGGGAGATGGGGGTTCCAAATCTACTCTATTTCAAGTGTGGGGTGTCGACTGAACTACCAGAGCCAGTCGATGCCTCTCAAATGATTCTTTGGGTAACACCTTTGATAGAATGTCTGCAACCTGTAGCTCTGTAGACACATACTCCAACTTCACAATTCCCTTCTCAATCTTCTCCTTGATAAAATGATACATTATCTCAATGTTATTTTTCGTTGAATGATGGACATGATTTTTGCTAAGATTGATAGAACATGAGTTATCAAACTGGATTCCGATCAGAGACTTCAATTCAACTCCCATATCTTCAGGCTACTTCTTCATCCACAATAACTATGTACATGCTAGGGTGGCCGCAATATACTCATCCTCTCCTGTGCTTAATGAAATGCAATATTAATTCTTTCTTAGCCAGGAAATACACAATCCACCAAGATAGAATGCACCTATTGACATTGATTTTTTTGTTATCTGCTGATCTGGCCCAATCTATATCTCTGTAACCCAATAACACTGATTGAAATTTGTCATTATACATCCGACCGAAATCTACAGTGCATTTGATATACCGAAGTATTATTTTCACTACAAGAATATGTCTTTCCTTGGGATTAATATTATATCTCGCTGCTTGGCATGTGGTTAAAACAATATCATTCCTTGTTATGGTTAAGTACAACAGACTTCCAATAATTTTCCACTATTCGGTGATATTAACTACCTTGCCATCCTCATCTTTTGATAATTTCATCTTGGTAGAAACCAGATTCTTATCTCCTAGTAATTTTCCATTCCAAACCTACTTAAAGCCTCCTTGTCATATTTGGATTGAGAAATGAATGTTCCATTCCATCCTTCTATCACCTGTAGACCAAGAAAAAACATTAGCTCTCAAATCATTGACATTTAAAACTCATTTTTCATTAATTCAAAAAACTATCTTCACCGAGCTTCATCTGATCCACCAAATATTTATTCATAGACATAAACCAACA
Organism: Viscum album; assembly: GCA_963277665.1. Lineage (NCBI taxonomy): Eukaryota > Viridiplantae > Streptophyta > Magnoliopsida > Santalales > Viscaceae > Viscum > Viscum album. The sequence goes on along the minus strand of OY728135.1, from coordinate 1,459,663,911 downwards.
CCATAATCCTTTGATCACTATAGTTTCTGAAATAGATACTTTAATCAAATCCCTCATGCTTGAAACAAATTTTCTTCAAGTACTAATAAAGCCATGAGTACCATGGTCTTGGTGCTTGTTTCTGCCCATTCAATTCCTTCTTCAGCCTGCAAATATTGTTCTCATCCTCATGAATGAGAAAACCGTCTAGATGATCAATATACACATCCTCATCCAGAACTCCATTCATGAATTCATATTTAACATCCATCTGGAACACTGTGATCTTTCATTGCACTACTATAGCACAAAATAGTCCAATTGTCTCCAGCCTTGAAATAGGGGAAAAGGTCTCATAAACATCTATTACCTAATCTGGGAGTATCCATTGAACAATGTTCGTTCTTTGTTCCGAATAATAGTGTCATCTTAATTCATCTTGTTGCGATAGACCCATTTAGTCCCGATGAAATTCTTGACTGCTGGCCTTGAAATAATCTCCCACGTCTGGTTTTTCTCAATCTGATTGAGCTCTTCATTCATGGCTTGAACCCAGTTTTCATCTTCAGCTACATCAGCAAGGCATTTCGGATCAACCAGTGATATTAATGATGTCTGCTATAATGATTTCATTCTTCTTGTCTGAAATGGAGCTCACTGATCACTGATAATATTCTGCCTATCAATTTCTGCTCGACTCTTTGGCTTGTGTGCAGACAGGGATTTTACTTCCGCGTACTCAACATCAGTATCCTCTTCTGAATCATCTTCAACTAATTCTTCTCTCCCTGAGTCTCTTACCAGTTCCTAACATTTAATAGAAACCTTTTCACTTTGTCATTATTCAATGATGTCATTTCTTTGAACATCTTTTCTCAATTTTTTTTTTACACAGCATTGATTTTCTCTCGCAACTTCTTGGTATCCTTGAAGGAGTAATATGAAACCACATATTTTGAGCAAAATAAATAATCATGAAATGCTTGATTATTTCTACTTCCACTGCAATATGTCTTTCCTCCATAGAAAACAACTGAGTCGAGTAATCCAATTACTTTATTGATGGCTCTTGCATCTGATTTTTTTATTGAATGCTTCCCCTATGGTATGAAACAATTCCTAGGGTTATTCCCACTATTTAGATTCATAACCATTCTTCTGATCATGCATCATTTATTCTAATCCTGCACAAAAAATCGATCCATTAACAGAATCTCTAAGCCTACTGAGTTGGAACTCGGTGTAGGGGACAATATATATGGTTAAAATCACAATCAATTCCTATGGCACACTGTTGATCCCTCTCAACTTCAAATCTACTACTCGATTTGATTCAATTGAAATTATTAAGAAAATCACTTCTCCCCTTTTCATCATTAGATGCCACTTTCCCTTGGATAATATCTCCATAAAATCTAAAACACTTGAATAATTAGTTTATAGAATTTATATTCATAGGGTGAGGGGTCATTATGGAATCCTCGGGATGAGGATTGTGGTTGATCCGGATGGGTCAACCAATTGATTCTTTCCCTCGGAGCATCACACTCCTTCCCAGCTTATTCTAGCTGTCTATCCAACATCAACTGCTTTGGCCATACGACTAAGCATTCATTACCTACATGCGGAGTCTTTTTCTGATATGATGATTCTGCAGGCCTGTCCTTTCTCACCATTTGGGGTTTAAACCCAGTAGTACACATTTTCTTCATTGATGTTCCACCAAAATTCCATTTCCCTTGATTTCATCTCTGAGCAGGAATATCTCTTCTTGTCATCATTTCTATCCCCTTCCTCTATTGTAGGTATATTCTTCATCCCTCTAATTCTTGTTGTTGCACACAACAAGGATATTTTTTAATACATTCATTGTTCTTCTTTCTTTTTCCAGATATCTGAGTCACCACACTCTTTTTCACTGGTGGTGAGTCTTCCACTGAACCTACAATCTTCTTATTCATAGCTAAAGCATTTCTTCCATTATTCTTCCAGATTTGTTCATGTTCTTTCTTAGAGGGAGCTTGTGAGTGTGACAGATACTACTTTCGTTCAGTATCATGTGAGTCCCCTAATACTCTATGCCTAGTATTAGCCTTTCAACATTGTCTCCCAATGTATAATTTCTCATTATACATCACTGGAGGCGATAATATTCCTTTGAGTCCCTTTTCATTACCTTCCTTTTTCTTACTACAATGTTTTGCCAAATTCCCATAATGAGAACAGACAAAACATCTGCCATCAAAAGAATACCTCATTTAATTATTTCTTTTTCAAGATGTAGATGCATATTTAGTTCTTCCTTTAACATTGAGCTCCTAAGCTTCCTGACACATACTCATGGTGTGTCCCATTCTTCCACAGCAATAGCATCTGACAAATGCTTTCCTCTGAGAGACTCTTATTTCTGACTTCTCAGGACACATCTTCTTATTCTCATATTTATCAAAGTTTCTATTTTCACAACTTCAAATGTATTCTAGATCCTCTGAACAGAAGCTTGATGTGTGGCCATGAATCCCACATAAATAGCACATGTCATCACTACTTTTTGAAACTGTCCTCTTAGGCCTATCTCCATCACCTACAGGATTTTCTCCACATTTGGAATTGTTCACAGCTCTTTTTTTATAATGCATGGGAGGTGATTCATCAAATCCAATACCAGTTTTCCCCAAAAATTATGGTCTTTGAGGTGAGAAAATTTGAACTTGCCTCTTTTCAAAAATAGAATATTTTATTTTCATTTCATCATCACCTCCCGAAGGATAATCAAATAGTAATTGCAATGCATCCTTCATATTAGGTTTTCCTCTAGAATAGTATTTCTCCACTTCCATCTTCACAAATTCACATTCTTCTTCCAACTTTTGAATCATCATATCCCTTGATTCATGTTGGGCATTGAGTTCTCTTCTAAGATTCTTTCCACAACTCATCTCATCATCCAGTTCTCGTGTGATCTTTTCTACAATGTCACCTTGCTCTATTAATTTAATTTTTTCTTGAGAAATAGATTCAGAGACAGATTCATTCTCTTGTTGTAGTATTTGATTCATCTAAAATACTTTAGACAATTGTGTTGCTAGATCATCATTTCTAGCTTTTAGATTCAAAACATCATCTGACTTTTGATTCCCTTCAGAATCATCAGCATTTGTTTTCCTTTCATTTTAGCCATCTTTTGTAGTTCTTCACCTTGAGAATCATTCTTCTCCTTTAGGTCATTTTCCACATCAATAAGCCTTTGATTTAATCATGTTAGCTTGTTGACCTCAATTTCCTATACATGGATTTAGATATCTTTAGATTTAACTTCTTTATCCAATTTTTGATCCAATTTCTTTGTCATGTTGACAACATATACTGATGGACTCTTTCTTAAACCTTATTCATCATCAGTTGTTTCAATATCACATAGAATATAAGGTTATTTACATATTACTACATCATGATTGAGTGAATCAATCTTTTCCCTATGAATTTCATCTAGGCCTTCCTTTAGTAAGTTGTTTTATTCTTTTAGTTGAATCACACTTTTTCTATAAACACTTCGACACCGAGGGATTCCTAACTTCTGATTCTTCATCGATGTTTTTCCCTTTTCCATGGTACACTGAGATAAGTGCACACTGATTTATCCACACAAATCAATTACACTAAGTCGTAGAAAATAAATCTAGTAAAAGAAACCTTCCCTCTGATACAAATTTTTAGTACCAATAGGGTCCTATAAACCCTGAGAGGGGGGGGGGGGGTGAATCAGGGTATGTATATTATTTTTAAAAGTTCTTCCTACCCCATTGGATTGTGAACTCTTTTTTACAAGGTTCACTTTGTTTGCACTTGTTTTTTTATTATTCTAACTTATTTTATTCTTTATCTGATGATGACGCTTTAAATTAAATGAAGGGAAGTAAGTAGGCAGACACAAAAAAAATTTCTTGGTTTACCCTCACTGGGCTAGGTCCAAGGAGCATACGCATACAAGTTTCCAGTTGTACCCAAATCCATTATTCATCACTACATGTGGATATAAAGGTTTGGTAACAGTCACTCTGTCCCAGGATCACTACCTTTACAAGGTTTAGGGTTAGCTCACTACTTTCCCAAGGGTCACTTCTTATTTCTCTCTCTCCGGTTCACTACTGGTGGAGATGATCACATTATTCCTCTTCTTTTTCTCACTTCTCTATAAAGGATCCACTCACAGTTTATAGACATGTAGGTATCTTAATTTTCATCATGGAATTCATCCTACTCTATATGTATATGCTCTGTTGAAGTCCAACTTTCGCGCATAGATGAATCTCTCTTTGCACCTAAGGGATCTGGCTATCGTCTAGCTTTCACGCAACTCTGAATAAATGAGGTGAATCAGCCTTACTTGGCGTGCAAGTCTACATTGGAGCACAAGTATTAGTGTGCAGGTCACAACTGGAACACAAGTCACCTCAAACACTTGCACGACACAATATTCTGCAACTCTAAACCTGCACAACTCTCATTCTTCCTCGCCTAAACAACCTCAGGCACACAAGTAACACTTGGCACGCAACTTCCAACACTGGCACGTAAGTACTCCAACATGACCACACACCACTTGTCCAACAACCACACCTGCAATATGGGATATCTGATTTTTATAAGTGTTGAAATCTATTGAAAATGAATAGGGGTTGACCTGTATTTATAGGCATCTGAACAACCTACGAGATGGAGTGCGAGTCTCCCCACGACGTGTAAGTTTCAGCGCGCATGTCCTCTGTCCCCCTGGACATTTGCGCGACCAACATATAAACTTGGGCTCCCCTTCTTCCGTTGGTATATATTGATGATCTGATCACGAAGGAAAAATAGAGCGTATGTTTCTAACCCTTCTCGGCATCAGCGCGCAAGCCCCTCCTCGGTGCACAAGTCACTTGCGCGACCAACCCAATACATGCGAGACCCTCTTCCATTTTCCATATTTTGAGCTTCTGATATGTAAAAACATTGGGCACACAAGTTTCTTCACCTTCAAGTAGACAGCGCGCAAATCCCTTTTCCAAAAACCACTTTTCTTCATTTGTCTATTTTCAGGCCCAAAAATTTTGCAAACACTGGAAAACGGCACCACCTTGTATCAGTTCTTTTTGTACCACCTCGAGATCATCCATTCATTTGTCTATGTTCTTGAATAAAACCTTTATCGATAACCATATCTTTTGAAATCGACATCCCCCCTGAAATCCACTTTGTCAAAAAATTTGTATGTCATGGTTTGCTTTGTCAACAATCACCACACAGATATCCAATTTGTCAACAAACACAATCACCTCAAAAATGAATCAATGATACCTTGATGGATTTTTCCCAACATAATATTTGAATATATATTCCCATAAATAGACACATACATAATTATTTATATACATGAGCAAGGTGGAAAAACAACATAACCAATAATAGTCATTACTTGATTCTGTAACTAATGATTTTTTTGTAAATCCTCTGAGTTATTCATTGAGATGGTTTTCCTACAACATAGTTTGACTATATTTTGGTTTATCCAGTAGTCATTAATCATTATAATAAAATACCTACTTCAACGAGTGGTGAAAAGTGTCCATGAGTAATCTATATCACTAAGAAGAGATACATGTCCTAACCCTGTGATCACCTCTACTCACCGCCAATTACTATAAAATTATTTATTACTAGTATCTAGAGGATATATAATACATATTTCATCAATATAGATGTCATAATTCTCATCCCATGTGTAATCATTTCTGATGTATGATTTCTAGTTCCAAGTCTATATACAATCGCGACATTGTGACAAGGATAACCCCGAAGGGGTGACAGTTATGGATATGTTTGGAATGCACTGTAGATCTAATATAACATCCCTCAACAAATTATCAAAATTATCATGAGACTATAATCCCAATAAAATTATATTTTGTACTATATTAGTGTATCCACCTTACCCTATAGGGAATCCTAAGAATCAAACATGGAAATCTGGTCAATTATCATGGAGCTCATCTGTATCCCAATGTTCGAGGGAAATGTGACCACCTAGAAACTATTTGAATCCATTATAATACTAGAGGGCTACCCATTACAATACTGACCTATTATAATAGGGGTCTAAGAAACTCTCTGTGACCTACTTCAGTGCCCCTCATCAAGTAGGAATCCAAGTGATGAATATGACATCCAGAAATAGTAACCGTAAAATTAATGAAAACGTCTTATAAGATAGATCATAAAAATTATGTCTAGATATCAAAAAATTTATCTTCTGATAAGAATGATCATATTGTGGATCTGAAGAAATATTTCTTGGCATCCCAATAACAATACCTCACTTAGAAAGGCTCATCGAACAACCACTAGTAACTAACTCTAAAAATCATAGTTGCATCAGTTATATCAATGTGAATGAATAAATAAGTTGTAAATGGATGAAGAACCAAAAATATTATGACTAGTACCATATCCCCACAACATAAAATTACATAACAATTTCTATGGTAAAACTCAGTACCTCCTCTCCCAAAATCCAACAAAATAGCTCAGGGTCTACAATACAACAGGGGACCCATTTGGTCCCCTATGTTATTACACAAGAGTGGAATATAAAATTAAAATCATCTAGGTATACTAGTCATTATAGGAATCCATCTTTTGTTAATCAATATTAGTATTAAAGAAGTAAATGTCTCTTGGTATATTTGAAAATATTAATTATAGGAATCCCATAGGGGTACATAGTTCATGGTCATAGTCTCATGTCATGGGATGATGCATACACACTGGGGTTATTAGTGACCTTATGGATCATTCTGGTAAAATATACCGATTTCATTAAACTAAAAATATTATTAGAATTTAAATTAGGGTAATATCCTTCTAGTGAAATCCTAAGAATAAATATATTATGCTAAAAATTTATAAAAATAATGGGTTGGTATGACCAACCACAATGATTTAAAAATCATTATACAATCAAAAAACAACACCCAGTTTCTCCATATGTTTCTATTAATGTCAAATTGAAGTTGTATCACCTTTAGGATCCTAACCAATACAAAAAAGCTCATAAAAAATATAAAAAAATTAGTTACATATTTAAAAATTTTAATATATAAAGTAATTTCATGATATATCTCATCGAATTCATATTTCTCAATAAAGATCATAGAAATCAAATGTATATAGTTTATTGGTTAACCCCCATGACAATTCCTGATAAAATACCTTTCCAAAGGCGTCAATAAATTACCTCAATAATTTAATAAAATTTATTAAACATTTAAAATTCACCATGGAGATGTAACATAATGAAAAGGAGTGTTGAAAAGTATAGTGATCCTCTCATCATGTCCTCATACGTAAAATAGAAAAACACCCAATAATACTGGTAAATTCTACCATAACCTAGTGGAAATGATGAAGAATCCTAAATAAAAAACATCAAAAAATAGGAATGATGAAAAAGAAAATAAGTGAAAGGAATAAATAGAATGATTCAACCCATAAATATTATCAAATTTCACCCACTATCTTCTCAGGAAGTGAAAAATAGAGGGATAAGGAGAGGAGCATGAATGCGAGCCTCCATGAATTTCTTCATATTTTCCTATAATAAAAATGGTGCATGAGCTCCCTATTTCCCCTTCTAAAAGCCAAACCCATCAATTATATGGATTGTATGAATTACACATCATTTAACAGTTTAATGGTGTGTAAAAGATACACATTGTGTCTTCCAAGGGATAATACCATAATATATAATTTCGTGAATCCATATGGTCAAACACTATGATACCATCACAAATAGTGTAAAAAATAAAATATGTTTAAAACTTATAGATGTAATTATTAGTAGCCTAGATTCCTGTTTGTTTTCATATTATTTATCATACCTCCCAAAACTTCTATGGAGACTTTTAACACACCCAAAAACACAATTTTAGGTTATTAAAACACCTAGAACCCAGTTCAAATTTTATGTTTACAAGAAGGATCATCCTCAAATTTAATAAATTCATATTTTCAAAACAATTGTACTAAAATCAATGGAACTAAAAAAATTCTCAATGTAAAATGTAATGATTGTAGAAATAATCATAATTTAATAAGACGTGATTTAATAGAAATAGATAATTAATAATATTTCATCGTGATATGATATATATGATTGGATTAAGAATTTATAATAACATATAATATATTTTATTCCCTGAAGATGTGAAGATTCCATTGAAAGAAAAATTTACTTGGTCACATATAAATATAATCATTTATTTTTCATAAAGAGAATGAAATGGATATTTTCATAGAAATTATTTAATAAGGAAATTTTTAAAGGGCATGGAAATTATTCATATATAATTTCATGATGAATAAGAAATTAAATTTATTAAATTATATAATTATAATGTATTTAATTTGATGTAGTTGGTATAAAATATTACTATGATGACAACAAATTTGGTTAATACTGGGGATTAAGGATCATCCAATAAGGGAGTTATTACAAAAAGATCCAAACATAGAGATATGAAGTGATTTGTCCATATACATGCCCACATGGGCATGCTAGGTCGACAACGCTTTGAAACGGGTGCGAGTGGGACAATGTGTACAGGAATGACCCAAGTGGAGTGCATTGAATGGGATGTTGGTGATGATCCATTATTATTGGAATAAAGTAGTTATGTATTAATATTACAAATATTAGAGTTTTGAAAATATGGGAAATCTAATGTGGGAAAAAATGATATATTGTTCATCCGCTTTAATAAACTAAAGATGCAACACTGTCTATCCCATCCAAGTAGTCTGAGATTTCTCATAAATTTAATATTTTTAATTATAATAATTTCAACCTCTTGCATTATAGATCACTATATTCTAGGATTAACTTCAGTTTATTGAAGCCATTGTCAAAATTGCTATTGTGGTATCAATATTATAAGGCGATGAGACTGAGAAATTTGTTGAATGAAATCTCTGCCTTATATTCAATAGGATGTTAAAAGAAGATAATAATGATGAGGAAGTTATAAATTTTTCTAGGAATGTTCATAAAATAGTCTATATGGATGTGTTTGAAGTATAAAAAATGAGAATCACAGATGTATTATCTCATTAACAAGAGGAAATTATCGTGAATTAAGATAATCCCTTATTTTTTTGTGTAATACAAATGGAATTTAACAATATAAATTTTGAGATATTCCCCGATTTTTGAATTAGTCAATATTTTAAATAACAACAAATAACATATAGATATGTGGATATTTAGGTAATTAGGACTCTACCTACTACTATCAAAGCATGGAACGGTGGTCTTTTTCCACCACATTGAATAATATTTGATCATTTTATAAAGAAAAAAGAACATCATGAATTCCACAACATCATGAAGGGAAGTGATTTCAAAATATATTAATATTTCATTTGAAAGAAAATATTTTCCATGATCCATTTTATTTTTTTCAAACTTAATGTTCTTCATGAAGAAACATTTTTTTATAAGGAAACACGAGATAATGAAATTTGAGTATCCAACATGGTATGTGAGTAGAAAAATAAGAACTCATACTTATCATTACTTTTAAATATATTCGAAAATGATATGGTGACATTCTATGATTAATTTTGAGATACTATGATCATTTGACATTCATACTAGCTTTCATGAGGTTTATAGTTCCACCTCATATATTATTGTGTGAAGGAGGCATAAAAATAATGTTCATAGTTTGGCTTGCATACCCATGTACACATCAAACTCATATTAAAATAAACGAAATATATAATTGAAAAAAATAATTGGGTAACCTTTAAATAGTGATGTAACAATTCAAATAATAATGGCTGTATTACAAGTGCTATGAATTTTAAATCAAAATCCAATAAAAATTATCCATGAAATGTACTTGTCGAATCTTTCTATATTTATGTTTCTTTTTCCTAAAATAACAATAATGAGTTATTTTAATGAATAAACACATATATGTGGGGGTAAATCTTCAATATAATGCACAATATTTTCTTAATCATCTTTACTATGAGATAACTAATTATATATAGGTTATTAGAGAAATTTTATTAAGGCATTTAATTAACCAAAATACTATAAAATATTCATGCACATGTTTTACTCAATGAAATCATGGAGGACGAAAAAAGATCAAAATAATGTGGTATCTCCTTAAATAATGGTTATTTCCTCCAATTTCAATTTGTAGAACCAGAATTGCTTCAGTTAGAGATTCATGAGGAAGTACCTTAGTAGGATTCAGGAGCTAAAAAATCTTTTTGGGAGGTATATTCAACCGAGATAAAACTATTTTGATTATTATAAGGTATAAACAAAATTAAATAATAGATGTATTACATTGGGTTATAACCAGTTTCTTAGAAAATAATTATAATTGATAACATTATTATAGCAGAGAATATATAATTAGGGGTATAAATTGTTATAATATGTATTTAGTATTATTACGAAAACAATTGAAAAATAATGTGTTTTTTGTTTCATTTTAAATATACAATTTAGGGAGGATCAACACATCTAAATAGATGATATATTTTCAATAAAAATGGGGTAAAATAAAAAAAATAAACTATATATTTTAATCTATTCAATCATAATTTTCCCCATGTTACTATTACATAACAATTCATTATCAACATAAATTTATATAAAAATGATGTTTCTTCCTCTGATTGGATGAACATATATGTTACAGATTCTTATATTGTATATAAATGATGTTCATATTTGAGTTTGAATAAAATTTTAAATAGCTTAAAATAGAAAATCAAACATCTACTCTTAATAATAGAATTATTTATGTTTCATTTACGATATAGAAAATCAGGTAAAAAGAGTGGAAATAAGATAAATAATAGCTATAAAATAAATGAATATCAAATATTTATTGGAGGCACTATGAGTTTTAATATATTTGAAAAGAATTTTGATTATATTTTTGATGAATCATATTCATTCTATGTTGAACATATATAATTATAAATAATCTAAAAAAATCTCCAAAATAAGTTTCCACATGTATTATCAGAGTTTTCATGGAACATCATGATATAAAATTATGACTGGAGAAAGTTGATAATTCCATTGAATATGTATTGGATAAATTTCATCTATATGTTACAATATCACAAAACTTGTCAATAAAAATGATGAAAATTTATATATTTGAAATGAATGATACCATGAAACTATATAATAATTTCTAAGTAATGTTTGTGAGAAAAATTTCATTGAACTAGTGTTTATAAAAGTTGCATATTCTCTATAATTGATATATATCATATCATTGAATGAAAACAATTATCAATTATAGGTTACTAAAAAATTTACATAGTTTGAGAAAACGTTATTGATGTTCAATTTGGTGCATGAATATGATATTAAAAATATGACGATTCAATCCTAAGAAAAACTTAATGTCATTGATGGTGATAAAACATATCTCAACATATAAATACATGTACAATAATTTAAAATGAAAAATATAGAAGATATACCATATGGGACTTCCAAGATATTTATTATATATGTATTTAAAATATTTTATTAGATAATTTTCCTTTTTCAAATGATTCACAATCTTGTGGCATAGAGAAGCTGATACTATTTAATGATAAATCTACAACCTCCTCATAGTAGAATGTAACCATTTTCCCTAATAAATTTGTGTGTATTAATGTTCTTTTCATTATATATAAAGATTGAAATTTAAAATATAAAGAAACATAGCTATGGAAAAGTACTCAGGAATCCACTACATCATAAAATGTGGATATATAAAATATTTGATTTATTATTCCCCAATGAATCTGAAAAATAAGAAATGTGTTGTTCATAAAAATAAATGTTTTAAATCTAATTAGAATGTGTCTCAAAATAATAAATTGGTATTTTTTTGATAATTTAGGTGTAATTGAATGTTTGGAAATCTGTAAATATTTTTTTTACATAATATATAAATATTTGGAAATTTCATAATTCATAATTTTAGGTGGATAAGATATGAAAAAAAGAAGAATCAAATACAATTGAAAAAGAATTCGGTTAAAATAAATCAGTGTATAAAGAATATATTTAAATAATTTGAAATTTTGTAGGTAAATTACTATATAATATTTCAAATCCATCATTTTTATTGGTATTCACCAGTCATGAAAATAATCATGTGTTTGTGTGAGGATAATTACACCAGTAAAGGGAAACATTTTGGAAATTTAAAAAATAGATCAACCTTCATAGGTGAAAAAAATTAAAATATTTCTAATCCAAAAAATCTAAATATATATATTTAGAATACTGAGAATAGTGATACATAGATTAAAATATTTATAAATTATGTTTGTAAAGTTCAAATAATCAATCATTGTGAATTGGATAAGAATATGATTACTAATGGAATCAGGCAAGATTGGATAATTGAATCAATACATAAACTAAAAAATAGGATTGAATTTTTGAAACAAATCTATGAAGATGAATATATATAGTTTTATAAAAATGTAAATATTATTATGTTTAAATATTTATGTGAATGGTGAAATATGTTTGGGCATTAAGTTATAAAATATATTTTCCGGATTCTTAGAAAAAAATAATTTACAATGGATATAGGAAAAATGCTAGAGGCTTCTTATGCTAATATATTTTTGTGATATAAGATTCTAAAAAAATGATAAGACAAAAAATGTTCCTAAACAATTCATGATAGTTTATCTTGAATAGTTCCATGATATAAGAAATATGGTGTATTTATTTAATATTAAAAATAAATTTCTCGAAATTGTGATGATTTATTGTTTAAAATTATTGTAGGGATGAGAAGAAACTATCAAATATCTTACTATATCAAAGTATAATTCAATATTTCTCCCAATTAACCATTAGTTTATCAATTTTAAGATAAAATTATTGGGATTTAAGGAGGTATTTTATTAAATCATTTCTGGGAAACTTGAAGTGATTTCAATTCATGAATTCTACAAACACCTATGAATTGGATAAAAAGGGTGACTTCATTTATGGGGAGAAACCATTGGATATTCCAATCACACATTCATTTCTAAATCTTAATTCCATTAATCATATCAATTATGGGGGTTTCATGTATTATATAATATTAAACAAAGTGAGAGATAAATCTTGTTTAAGTAATAATTCTGATGTGTTTGTTCATATGTGTTTAGAAATTTTCATTTTATTTATAAATCTCACTAATTAAAATAATTAAATGAGAATTGAGAATTTATGATAATGATTTCACTTGATTGGTAGTTTATGGATAAAATGTAAAACATTGGTGTTATCTCAATTTTTTTATATATTGTTCTATCCCACATAGACATATAATTGAATATATAAAGGATATTTGATAGTAAAATCATATCAGGTCATCACTCTATTATAAATGATCAAAAAAATTCATATAATGGATATGAAAAATTTTCCAATGAAAAATTGGATGATAAGATCCCCCCCCCACATACCATTTGCAGTTTTTTTCAAATAAGGTGTTAAAATATTTGGCACCCATAATGAATTTTATTAGGACTAGTTCAACATTTTTGTGAATGATATTGTAATATGAGTTTGGATAATTAAATTAATGAAGTGGGTATTTTTTAGAATTATTATGGAGTAACATGATCACATTACATGTTATATTTTGAAATTATCTATGCCAAATTTTTATATTGTTGATCTTCTAAAAAATTTCTACGACATGAGAAAAAGGATGTAGTGAATTCACATTATAATAATCAATAGAATCCATATTTGTTTGGATCATAAATTGATGTAAGACCATTGGAAATATTTTTTTAAATGAGGATGTGAAGATTCCGTGAATGATGAATTTAATTTTCCAGGAAGAAATATAGAAATATATTTTTCATATGGTGAATGAAAAGCATATTCTCCCAGATATTTGATTGAGGGAGAATATTTTAATTTCATTGAATATTATTTTCATTTATTTTTTGGTTAAATAATATTATTAATTTATTGCAGTTTAAAATTAATTATTATTTTCTTGGTTAAATTTATTAAGTAAATATAGTCAACCATGAAAATTCACATGGTCTTACTAATGGACCTAACTGATAATTAATATTTTTTAAAAATATTTATGAGGAAAAAGTAAGAAACCCATAAAAGTCTAAATAAATTTAATTAACCTCAATAAGAACACAAATAAATCATTAAAGGAATTATCCAAAATATTAGAACTGAACAACATATAAATATAGCAATTAATAGGTCATATATAAAAATCTATTTCATTCATCAGAAGATCGTCATAATGGTCAGCCATGATGTCGTACGCCAGGATATATTCCCCCACACTGACCGTCATTACTTTAAAACCTCGTACACAAAATGCAAACCTATTTTTTGATACATAAACTTTTCACTTCATTAATTTCCACTCAAAAAAGTTTTTTATATATTATATTGATAACTCCATTGGAATCATTGATATTGAAATAATCATCTAACATCCACTCTTTAGAGTGTACAACATGTTCAAAATAATCCCCACTGGTGGGATCATCCTTAAATTCCATTCTATTTAAGGTTCCCTTCACATCTAGTTCTAAATTATGCAAAATGGCATCACCTTCAAGAGCAATATTTTTTTCATTTAGATCTATACATTCCAACATACCATATAGATTAAAATAACCTTATACACAATATGGAACGCATGAGAAAATATGTGTCCCATTTTTCATTTCATTACCAAAAGATACAGTAACAATTGATTTTGTAATATTCTAGTAGTATTTATGAGATCTTAGTCCACCCCCTTTAGAACTGGAAAATTATCATAGTTATGTATACATTGTTTTCACTCCCATGAGATAGACCCTAAAACCACAACCCATTCGAGGTCCATAACATAATTAGTCTTCATTTTTAGATCTAAAAGTATTCCACAAATATCGATATTCTCATAAGATATTGGCGTGAACAATTTCCAACTATATCATGGATTGTATGTTTTACATCCATCAAGATCACTATTCTTCTTACCATAAGTATTTATGGATGATAAAAAAATTTAGATGAATATATATAGGGGGTTCATAAATTTTCCAATACTCAGAGGAAAAAATTTATTTATAAAAGGAGAAACATACACCTCTGAAAGCACTATAGATACTTCCTGAGAATCAATAGAATTAAGTACATATAAGTGATCATTATTATGTTCTTGGAGCTTCTACCCCATCCCCAGGACTTGAATTCAGATGTTGGATACATTCCTTTGACCCCTAGATGACTTTTGGTATCCAGTTTGTAATGACTCAAGAACAATATCATTATTTCTTCCAACATATGAATCTAAAACCATCTACTGATCAGAATCATTAGTTGGATGCACTATGATAAGATGATATTATGGAAACAACATAATGTTATTGCCTCTACATAATAGATCTAATATAAAGGATCAACAACACACCCACAGATCCAACAGTCCATGATGGGGTCAATGTATTTTAGTTCGATACCCCCTGATTCATACATAAATGATTGAATATGTTAGTGATCATTGAATTTTCCTCTTAGGGGCATCAATTTTTTAAATATAGCTCCTAAAAATTGAACAAAATTTATTATATCAACCATCATCCACTATTTGGATGTCTCTATAGAAACTATATTGTAGACCACTGAAAATGGGTACCCCATATTTTTATCACAGTCTCGATGAAATCCTAGGGCATGATGGCCTATATGTCTGGTGGAGAGATATAAAAACATATTGGATTCATCGAGGACCACATTCTTCACCTAAAATCCTCTCCAATGGAAATCTATACCCACTACATATATGAAATAGATACATAATCATAAACTAATTTTCAAAGACAAATTATTTGGAAAATCGGGTTCATTGTGAAATCAAACATAGGTATCAGCTTGCAAGGTTACTAAGAAATGTCAAGATAGATAGATTTTGAATAGGTAAAGGGGGTTATGGAAAACATACAGATACCTAAGGAGAAGGATGTAGATTTCAATATATCTACATGGTGACCTAGAGAAATATCCTATGAAGTCCTCTGATGAGGTAATAAAAACCATAATATGGAGATGATCGATCACATTGACCATAGATTGATCTTCAAAATCACATGAGTTGAAGCGAAATCTAGGTAATTAATCCACAAATTGACACATATACTTGAAACAAGGCACCCATTTTAGGTATAAAATGTTTGTAGCTATTGAAAACATTAAGGTCAAAAGGTGGATTTTAGGTGAGTCAATATAAAGATTGATGACCATCATGACTATCATAATTACCAGAAATGGTAGAAGTATCCTTAGAAATTTGGACAGAGAGAATGAATAAGGCATAATATTTGATTACCATGCATGTTGAACACCCCCATCCTCCCACAAGCGGGGAAGGGGGTGATACATCCAACATCTTCTATGGTTTTGAGCTCCTATTTACATGAATGATTAATCCTCATAGATTTAACTGTGAGGAGTAATGACCAATCCACAACCTAAATACATCCAAACAGACTATCCATGGTATCATGAACTGATTGAATATTCTCTAGAACGATATTAGCATACCCCAGGTGAGATCATATGGTCTAGGGTGATGGTGGATTAAGACATGTAGGTTTGTCACATGTGTCGTGTGGTGTGTGTGTTATAGGTTGCATTCCCACACTACCAACACAAAGTGTTCATGGAATGAGATTATTAATAAATTAGTTTGTGAATCAATTGATATATTTTGTGGGATAAATGAATCTTTAGGTGGATTTAAATAACTTTAATATGATATGGTATACCAGTTCCCTTCTAACATAAGATGCATAAGTCATCTAACGAAACATGTTATCATCTACATCATCAAATCCTCATCTAAGAATTCTAGTAAATTAAATAATAGTATCAACTTCTACTTATAAAATTAATGGTGATCATGACTATGTAGAAAACTATATTGTAAGATTATGATCCTTAGAGTCATCATTCATGTAATGAAACTCATTCATGAATGTAAATATTTTAATACAATGATACAATTGAGGATAATATGGATTTTCATATGATTATTCATGAATATTCCTTAATATATGTGTTAAAATATTACAAAATATTATTTAATACTATTGTTTCAGGATGATAAGAATATAATTATGAGGGTTGATGATCCATTATTTTTTACGTAATAAAGAATGAAACATGCATTCAAAATATTTTGATATGATGATATTTTCCGGTCAGTGATTATTCTCCTTGAAAATGTATAAAAAATAGACATGAGGTGGTGAAATTAAATGATACTCTACCTATTAATACTGATGCATGGATTCTAGGAGGTTTAATGTCAATCGAGAGAAAGATATTCTAGTTTTGTAAAGAAAACAGAGCACTATGAATGGCCCTTGTTTTTTAAGAATGTTGTTTTTTCATTGATTATTATTATTAGAGGAATAATAGATATTTATTGGTCCATTGACGTATTTTTTCATTATATAATTGCTTCTCTAAGAAATTTTCTTATATGAATAACCTTAAGAGTGTGTGAATTGTATAATGTCCCAATATTTCCAAACAACCCACTATAAACTCATGCCTTCCCATACTTGGTAAAAGGCTTTGAGAGTGATAGAATTTCCTTGTGTGAATATGGATATGACACCATGAGTATCAAATATTCATAATAAATTTAGTGAGGTTAATAGTGACACCTCATATAATACTTGTGCGAGGGATTTTTGAGAATAAAGAGAATATTGTTTCCTGAAAGCTCATGCACACATGAAACGCTAAATGAAATATAAATAATATATTATTAAAAATCACCAAGAAACCCTTAAATAATAAAGTATAGTATAAATTTATAATGGAATAATTTAATGTTTTGGAGTTTTCACACAATAAACCATGAAATTCATTCAATAATTGTACTTGAATAAGGTTGATATTGTGAAAGATGTTATTCAATAAAATAATAATGAACAATTTTGTTGCACCACATGCACATATCTATGTGAGGCTAAGACTTTAAAATAAAAAAAAGAATATTTTCCCAAGAATATTTCCACATTGAAAACTAATTATATAAAGGTGAAAAATTATATTTCAGATTGAAAATCAAGATGTAATGATATATATAAATGTACCCAACCAAGTAGGATTTAGAAATTATCTTGGATGAATATAAAAAATAACCTTGAATTGTATTATCATTGAAGATATGTGATTTCATATGGTTAGATCTAAGATAAGATGAAGTACTTCAGTTATATGATAAATCATAAGTCTATCAGTTTGATATAGGAGTAGGATAGGATGGTTAGGGTTATAACCAATGGTGGAATAATAGTTGGATTTATAGGGGTTATAACCAAAAAAATGGACGATAATTTATTGTGGGGTATAACCAATTTCTTCCAAATAAAATTTAACTGAAAAAATATTTATTTAAATAATCTAAAACCATGTGGTTTAAATTATTTTCTTCACGGAGTATGAATTAATAAAAAACCATATGAAAATATTATGGGTTATTTCACATTTACATTCTACATTCAAAATATGTTCCACTCATATCAATATGTGATAAATAATTTATTTATAAAGTTAGTTAAAAAAGAAAATGAATTAGTAAAACTAGTCAAACATTATTTACCCCCTCATAGTGTGACTACACATTATATTTTTCACTTTTAAAATTACAAAACTCAACCCAACTCTCTATTAAGGATTCACTTTTTCAAACATCAAAATTCATCAGCAACACACATTAGTATAAAAAACACCACTAATTATTATTATTTATATATTCGGATTTTCACATTATCACTTCATGGAACATAAATTTTGCACATATCCCATACGTCTCATAAATGGTGTCTTTATTAACTCATTTTTTTGAATTTATTGAGTTTTCAATGATAAAAAAATTATTTTATAGTGGAATTTTTGAGTATTTTATACACTCTAAAGTTGATATTATTTGTAGATTATATTAAATTAAATTTATTCTTTGAAGAAATAAATTTATTAATTGTTATTTATGTGATGTTTTAATTTATTTTTATGAAAATTATATATTTCATTTTTTTTAAAAATTAATTTATTTCCTTATTATTTTTATTTTTTATTATTATTTTATTTAATATTCCAATTTTTATTTAACAAATAACGTGGATGATTTTTTTAATTATATTTGTTAAATAACTAGAAATGTTTGGTTATTTTTAATTTGTTAATTTAATATTATCGATACAATTGAAATTGTTCATCATTCCAGTGTCCTATATTCTACAATGGCTGCCCAAATACCATGAAATTTTAATGGATATGAACTACTTCATTTAATACAAGTAAAGGATTTTCTATGACTCTAAAACAATTAACAAAGGTGTATGTGATCATACCCCATATATGATTGTGTGTCACCCCTACCTTTTATGCCATCCTTTGACCATGCACATCTTTCAATATTTTGGTATCCATAGATCCATCAATCATTAATTAAATTACATATAAAAACAATTACCAACATTCATACATTATTTCTAATGCATCTCCCCAAGAACTCGATCCATGTAGAAATCCAAGACAATTCAAGTACTAATTAAAAAGAATAAAAATTTCCAGCAACTCTATTTGACTCTCAAAATCAAAAATTTGATGATGTTACCAAGGGGTACACTATTATTTTCATCTAGATATGTAATGAAAAATTGTTTTATGATTGAAAATCCTATATCAAAATAATTATTTTATTTTTATAAAACGAAATTATTGAAAACACATGAACTAATTATGTTATTTTGAATCATTATATGTAATATCCTATAAAAATTTAAATTCCATTAATGAATCATGACCATTGATATTATATCTATTTTATAGTTAAATATAGGTTTATCATATATAATGGGTCATGATAAATCCAATTTACATGATAAAATAATTTTTTGCCTCAACGAATAAGATAATACCTTTTAAATACAATTTATCAAAGTTTTTATAGGATATTAAATCGGTGGGATTTTACCTTTACCAAGTCCAACACTATATTAAACAACTGAATCATGAGTGAATCCATTTACACTATATATTTAAGCATATAAAAAACATAACTAGAACATTGTTCACAATACCACAACAAAACTTTTTCTCTATCGCTCACCTGCCCCATAGAGAATACACTATTATAATAAAGGTATATGTATCATGAGTATAAATATTTGAATATATATATATTTTTTTTAACAAAATTATTCTTATATTTACTATTTTTTTATATCATTATAAATGATTAATTAGGTGTTTGAATGAAATTATATTTTGATAAATAAAATCAAAAAGTGTCTTTTTTCGAAAAAACATATTTTCAATCAAGTTAATATTTTTATAAATTCATGAATATTGGAAATTAGAATTTTTTTGATAAATATTTTTATTAATTAAATTTTTACTATGTATAAATCATAACATTTTTTATGACACCAAAATTAATTTTTATTAGTGTTAGAAAAATATTTTCATTATAAACACTCATATTTATTAATAAATTTATATTTTTTATTTAAAACTGACAAGTTTAATATTTATATTTTTATTGTTGTAAAATTAATATAATTTAAATAATTATAATTTAAAAATAATCTAATGGTTAATGTTTCATAATTTACTAAGACAAAAAAAAAATTTGGTAAAAATTAAACATTGTATAAATACACAATATGTGTTATGAAATCATAAAAGTATATAATTTATTTGTTAAAAAATATAAATATTATATAATACAAAAATTATTTTCCCCCTTTAAAAAAATGGTTTTTGATGTAATTTGAATAATATTAGATAACCCTTAATTAATCCACTAATACATTTTTCATATTTTAAATATCAAAAATTTATTATATATAAACATGTTTCTCTACAACATATGTAAGGTTATAAGTTTAATGAGTTTAGTTTGAAACCATAAAATTTTTGAAAATCACTTCTCATTAGAAGAAATATTTATAAACCCCATTAGATATATTTTGGAGAAAATAATATTATCATATAGTGTTTGAAACATATGTTTATAAATTAATTAATAATTTCTAACTATTTTTCTATAAAAACACAGAAAACCTCCCATTGAAAACTAATAAAAAATCATCTTTCATGATTTTACTTGGAAATTCAATCTCTATATAGATAAAAAAAATTCCATGTCCTCTTAATAAGATCATCCCATGTGTTTATAGGCACCATATCATGGTTTGGAATCCTCTCTTTATCCTTATTTTTTCAAGCATCTTCTTTATATTATACTCTTTTATTTCTAAATTATCATTTTGTGGTATTTTTTTAAATACCATTTACTATATATATATTACATAAATGTGAATAATGACCCCTTTAACTCTCATTTATAATTCCATGACTCTTTAGGTACCACCATTATGCATATAAAATTTTCATGAAAATTTTCATGCCAAAATTTTGTGTCATGAATGCCCATCCCCATTTACACTAAAAAGTATTCACCTTGATATAGATATGATTAAATTAGTTTGGAATTAAATTTATATGACCAATAATATTTAATCATTGTATTAGATAAGATGATGTTCATCACTGTGTTTTATAATCAATAGGGCATAATAATTCTTTTACATGATATTAATGTGATGGGTTAACATAGAATTAAATATCCCTCTAATGATTTTGTAAATGTGTTTATCCTAGGAGATAACATGAATTGGACATGGGAGGATATCCAATGATCATTATGTCATGATTTATAGAATATTATACATAACTTATGTTTAATATGTCGTGTTTTATGATATTTCCACATCTCAATGATGCATTGATGTCATCATCTTATATAATTCTTATATTTTCAATTTTATGATTGTCATCCATTTTACGAAACCATTATATTCAAACAAAATGACATGTATTAAATTGTTAATTTTTTTATTATTCCATTACTAGTATTTATATCTCACACCATTCTTATATATATCCCTTTGTTATCCCATGAAATGTTTGAACAGAAATGATATTTTTTGGACATGTTGCCATGTTTTAGATAATGTTTTTATACACATACTTCTGTTTTCTATGTGATGTGACTAATTTATTTAATAACTTAATCATCATTATAATTGGGTATTTTAGTATTTATAACTTTATAAAATAAATTAGAAGTTATGTTGTAGTAAAATAGTAGTTGTCATACTTGGTAATAGAGTAAAAAATAATTATTTTTGTGGATTCAGATTAGAAATTCCTAATGAAATCCTTACAGTTATAAATATAAACATTATAATATCTATATATTATGTTAAACTATATAGTAATTTGTTTCCATGGAAATACATTCTTGTCTAGATACAGAATGCGGTTTTAGATTTATAATAATATTATTTTGGGGTAATAACCCCCAAAATGTCAATCTGGATTGATATGGTAATCACCTAGTGAAAGAAAAAGAAGCCCCAAAACAATCCAATTTTTTAAATTATTCATTATATTCATTTGTAAAATCACATTCTCTGTATGAAACCTTAATAAGGGAATAAAAATTCTTATAATATTTTATTTTGTAAAATAGACCTGGTATAACTTATATTGAAACATAAAAACTAACAGGTTAAATAATATATTTCATTTATGAATTATATCTATAATTTTTATAGATTTACATTTAAGGGTATAACATTTAATAAATTATCTTAAATAATTTTACATGTATTTTATTCAGTGGCTAGAAATTGGAATAAAAGGGTAAATAACCATTGTAAGGGGAAATGTGATGACATCTGAAGTGATATGACTAACCTAATGGGAGCATGAGTTATGATCATAAAAAAAATACTTCATCAATTAAAACACGTGTTCAAAAAAATCATGAAATATGAGGAACACAAATATCCAAAAATGAAATAGAAATTTTAAGGTAAAACTTTTATGTGACAAAGGACTCAAACATTTTGTGGGTTATTAAGTCCCTTAATCATCGAACGATGTATCAAATCCATTGACAAGATCATCTATATACTTTCATGCACAAAACAGGACATGGGTTTTCATATTATTTATATTATAGAGGGTTACGAAAATTAATGGTGGACATTAATAAAAAATTATGTTAAATATATTGAATTTATTCATTATAATTAATTAGGTAAACAAATTGATAAATATTTTAAATCCACTCCCCAAATTAAAAAGGAGTTGTATTTCACTGACCTTAAGAAAATAGAATAACATTACATTGGCGAGATATATGTAAACATAATAATATATTCATGATATGACTCTAACATTTTCATAGAATCTAAAACTAAATTTAAAAACATATTTTTTGGGATAATGTAAATTATTTCAAAATCAATAATTATTCGATTCAATGAAATATATAAATAAACTGTGAAAGGATCCATAAAAAATTTAAATGGAAATAAAAGAATATCTGGGGCCTCACTTTTCTAGAGATTGGAAGAGAATATTTTATTCTAATTTTCAATGTACATTGGAAAAATCTGTTGTTGTATAAAATGTTTAATGTCCCATATATCAAAATTCTTTCAAGATTCATCAAAGAAATTCTCTAACTGGAACAAGGATACACACTAGGCTTAAGAATAAATGTCACATATCTATAGGTTTCTAATAAGAGAACACAACAATGTGATAGATTAAAGGAATTCTATAGCAAACCCTCTATCTATTATAAAATGATTCAAATACAAAAAAAACATTGACACTATAAAAATTTCTTCACTAAAATAAGGGTTATTTATAAAAAATGATGAAAAATAACTAAAAGGAAAAAAGGGAATCGAAGATATTATTCTATCACAACTACAAATTTGGATCCCAAAACTAAAGTTGTAACATGTACTCTAGTTATTCATTAACCGAAATGAAACATACTATTTTGTTCTAGTTAAATTAATTCCAATATTATGCATGTTTAGTTGAACTATTCAAACAAAACCTCTAAACAAAGAGGTTTATCTATAGTTGAAAATTGTAATTGGGGAAACTATCAAATCCCAAATATATATCATATATTCTATCCATATTTTATGACCTAATTTTATAATAAAAACATTTTAATACTTCTATTAGTGGATTTTGATGATATTTAGATCATGTATTGGATTAACATGTATATAGACAACAAAAATTTCATATAGAAAGAAATAAACCACCATATCACAAATCACCCTTCAATTATATATGATTTTTGGGGGAGATGAGTCTCCTTTTGTATCCTCATATTTTTAATGGATATAATTTACATATGAGTTATCATATCTTTGCAAAATTATTGTGACTAAATAGAAAACTATCCATGATGTCATATTATTTTTGAAAAAATTAACAAATGTGTTTCAAAATTAATTGTTTGTTCTTCCACAAAGATGATTTTTTTATTTTTCAATATAAATTATCCCTTGAGATTTTCCAATATCCAAGAATCTATATTCAATATACACTATCAAAATTTTATATATAAATAATGTACTCTAAGGGAATATGGATATAGGGATTGTACCACAAATTATTTCATCAAGGGGGTGCAAATTTTATATTTTTAAAAATATTAATTCCTCTATGAGCATGTGTATTGACTATCACGATCTTTATAAGATCATAATAAAATTGATATACACTTTGCGTAGAATGACTATTTTTTTGATCGAATATTTATATAATAATATATCTATATGATGGAAATTATTTTTTGGTATTATAATGTAATAGTGAATAAGTAGGATATCCCCAATGATTCATTTCATACCAGGTATGAGAATTAAGGGTTCATAATGGTTCCATTTAGAGTAATTATTTAACCATAAATCTTCCTAAACATATTGAATAGATTCATTACGTATTACCATGGATTTTAATATTTATTTTAACATCCCATGTATTTAATGAATAATAGATATTTTTATCTATTTATATTAAAGAATTAGATAGTGTTTTAGAGGCTTAAAATGAGGATAAGTCCAATCTTAAGCATGGAATACACTAATATTTTTAAAAGATTTTTTACTGCCTTTAGATGGAAATCCATTTTTGAATAAAAATTATGAAAATTTTATAAGAATTGTTTTTCAAAATGAACTTATTATTTATGATTGGGACATTGAAATTTACTTGGGGTAAATTTTTGGTATTTTTCTGATAAAGTTCATTTTTTAATGAATAGTGAAAAATGTTGTATTTTAATTAAAAACCTCTTTTTAGTCTAATTTATTTATATGATTATATTATATTTTGAATAGGTTTTAAATTGAAATTAGAATATATTTTTACCATTTAATACAATAGTGGTCTTGGAATTAATTTCCCTTTGAAATCGGACTTACACTTGTGTCAATCTTTTGATATTTTTTTGTTTCATAAAAACACGGAATTTGTTTTGACAGTGGGAATTCATTATCAAATTAATTAATTTAACTTATATTTTTTGAATTTGGTAAAATAGACATAATTTTTGAATTCGTAATATCAAATATAGCTTAGGGTGAATTTTTGGTATTTTTCTGAAAAACATCAATTTTTGATGAATAGTGAAACCACTAAGTGGTACTTAAAAAACTGATTTTTCCTTTAAATGAAATTTTGCCACCTCTGTATTTTGAATTTCAAAAATCCGACATACATTGTTGTAATTAATAAGTAATATTTTGTTCAATGGGATTAAAATAATTTTTTGGTGAATAGTAACTTTTATGTTTTTAATCGCGATTAGAGGTGATTAGTGTAATTTAAGGTAAGAATAATGTTTTAATAATTTGAAATTAACTTTACACATGTCCTAACCTTATTGGATTTTCCATGGCCGACCAAGACAATCCATGGGTCAACTTGGGGACCCCATGGAGCCCCTTTTGAAGGAAAATGACATTAATATCTTTTTATTTAATGTTAAAGTAAAAATGTCACAAACATGGGTTGTTTTACTAAAACAATTTTTAAATGGGGTTATACAAGTCATATTTTTGTTAATAAATATTAATTAGAAATATAAAATGATTTCCTACATAATTATATTTGTTTTATAATTTTTAGACATTAAATAAATTAAATTATTTATGACATCATTATGATTCATCGATTACCTCATTATTTAACGATTTAAATAAAATGAAAAGATAATGTAACATCTAAGACCTACACATGTAAAACACCTATTGGATGAGTATATTTAGAACTCCTATCACCTTATCCTTGAAATATATAATTTTGGGAACTTTTAAATCCGAAAAGCATATTATGATAAAGTAACCTTTTAAAACGTTCCAAGAGTGCCCCTCCTCTCCTCTTATAAAAGGCCCCCAACTCTACCACCTTACCCACAATTCAAAAGCCTTTGGATCGGCCAACCCCTGACCATTATGTCTCTCCACATCTCTCTCTAACTCTTAGAAGCCTCACATTGGGTAGAATTCTCCCCGATTAAGCCTTTGAGCTCAAATCAAAAAGAGGTACCCGATTTAAAGGTAGTGTCTTCCCTTGTGTTCTTATGTTTTCTATTTCTTCTCCAACCCCCTAAACTCTTTTTATTAATTTATTTTTAACAAAATCAGTATATTCCATATACTAGGATGTTTTTATAATATGTATTGGAGCTACACTTACACACACCTACATTAAATGGTTAAATAACATACTGTTTCTGTGGATGGCAAATTTATGCCTCACGAAACGATGATTGTGCAATATTCTGTTAAGACCTTCAAAGGTGGACATTATGATGACACAATATTCATATATGATATATAATATGTTTATTTTTTTACTTAAGCTTCTTTATATTTCATTTATGGCATACCTTTATGGTTACCATAATTGGTAAACGCCATATCTTCATTTTAGGAAGTGCGGACTACCGCCCCCTCAAAGTGATTTGATTCATTAATTCCATATGTGGGACATATAAAGGATTTAATTAATGATATTATATATGATATTATACTGGAATTATAATATAGTTTTTAAATCATTATGATTCCATTCCATAAAATATTAAATAGAAATGAAAGTAGCGTCCATGAGTACGTACGACTTACCGTCTCCATGAACGGTGCATTTCATTTCATACCTCTAAACGCTATGTAATATTAGAAATGCATCTATATATTGGATATATATGATATATATTATATCTATATCATGAGTATAACTCTGGATATAATGGATACATGAAAAAATTGTAATTATAAGGAGTTTATTTTTGACTCAAGTGCCAATGATCGTTAAAACGACCGTTATTAACTTAAATAATTACATAGTGTTCCTGACATGGTAATAAGTGATATAAAAGGAATAATGAAGATGAAAAAGGTTCTTAGGAAAATATAAATTTACTCTAGTTTATTATTCAGGATATTAAATAACAATCGAGTCAAGTCGGACCTGAGGTAAAGGATTTCGTCTCAATCTCCATTCATTGAGGCATATTTTGTTTTATACACAACCTTCTTTTATACGGTGTATAAACCCCTTTGACTTTTACATTTATTCAAAAGGAATATTTTTATACGAATCCTTTAATAAACGAAAAAATGGAATGTTTTTTTGTCGTACGTAAGAGGCGACAACGAATTCTCCGCCGCTGTGATGATTATTTGAGTTTCGTGTTCCTCCACCAGCCATAAATTTATTTTGAATGAAAAATAAATACCATGTTTTACTTTCCTTTTATTTTGGTATTGAAAATGGTTTTCATAATGATTTTTTATCAATTTGGTGTATTGATATCTTGTGATTGAAAAGTGGAAATGTTAGGTTTCCTTTATGCATGTTTTATGTGATACGATTAGGTTATGGTTCTTGGGCATTGTTATGATGATGGGTGGTTCTGTGATAAACTAAGGGCGGGTGAGCCCGATATAGCTCTCCAAAGAATTCGGTAACACTAAGGAGTTAAACGTTAAGGTTTCTCCGAAGATATTTAGGGAATATACTATGATGGGTATTCTAAATGTAACCAAGAGGGTCAGTCCCTACATAAGAATATTATGAATGACTCAAGTTACCTTTATGTCTTATGATTTATATGATTTATTCATGATTTGATGAGTTATGTTAATGTGCTTATGTTTTATGGGTAAAGTATGATTTCATTCTTATGTATATAGGTACTCATGTTTTCTTTCCATATTTTTATAAACCTTACTGAGGGTTTTATGCTCATCTCAAGTTTTTGAAATGATTTTCACAGGTCAATGGAATGGTAAATGATATGATTATAGTTTCAAGGAAGTGTCAAGAACGAATCCATTTTTTATTTTAAATATGTTTCCATTGATGGGAAAAAATGAATACTATCTTTTATTGCAACCACATTGTTTAAATGTGGGATGTAATGCATGTTTTATGATCTAATTATCTAAAACACTAAACCAGAAAAGATCCTGAATGTGTAATCTTGTAATAACTCATGATTAAGTAAGGTTTAATGATGGGGCCTTATAGTTGGTATTAGAGGTAGGTTTAGATAACTTAAGGAGTTAAAATTATATTAAATTATTATCCAAAAATATTAATTTATGGTATGATTGAAATGATAGAGCATTTTGAGATTACCATGTTGCTTCTACTAAAATATTTATGTTTTAATAATTTTTATTCTTAAAGGAAATAGAAAAAATTTCTAGGAAGGCATACTGAGGGTAATGAACATTCAAATCAGTATCCTAAGATGGTCAGAATCAAGACTAAACAGTTTGTTGCTGTGATGTCTCCGTTGACTCAAGTGAAAAATATTGGTTGTTTTAATTGATAATATTTAGGTGTTTTCTAAAAGTAAAGAGGAGAATGAAAGACATTGACAGGTTATTTTTCAAACCTTTTAAGAAATTAAATTGTATGGGAAATTCAGAAATAGTTAGTTTTGGTTAGAATCAATTTCTTTCCTTGGTCACATTGTTTCTAAAGATGGGATAACTGTTGATCCTGATAAAACAAAAGTTGTTGAAGAACGACCAAGACCCACAAATGTAAACGAGATACATAGTTTTTGTGGTTTGACAGGTTACTACCGAAGGTTTTTTAGAAATTTTTCACGGTTATCTAGTCCAACGACTAAGCTAATTCGGAAGGGTGTTAAGTTTATCTAGACAAAAGAATGTGATGATTGTTTTCATCAATTGAAAAGAAGATTAGTGAATGCTCCAGTTTTGGAACTTCCTTCTAAGAATGGTGAGTTTGTTATCTATAGTGATGCTTCATTGAAAGGACTTGGTTGTGTCCTAATGCAGAATGATCAGGTAATTGCTTATGCTTCACAACAGTTGAAAACTGATGATGTAAATTACCCTACATATGATTTGGATTAGCTGCTGTTGTTTTCACTTTAAAAATATGGAGGCATCATTTGTATGGAGTAAACTGTGAAATATATACCAATCACAAAAGATTAATTTATATATTCACTCAAAAAGAATTGAACATGAGACATAGGAGATGGCTAGAATTAATCAAGGATTATGATTATACAATTCATTAAAATCCGGGAAAAGCAAATAAAGTGGCTGATGCTTTGAGTCGAAAAAGTAATGCTTCATTAACAATGTTGTGTTTTGAATGTGATACTTTGGTTAAAGATTTGATGAAATTTGGCATAGAAGTTTTTGGTTCAGGATGTTCTTCTGTTTTGTTTCAGGTGTCAGTGAAATATTTTCTATCAGATAGAATCAAGTAAGCACAGAAGCAAGACAGTGAGTTGCAGAAAAAGGTAGAGCTGGTTCAGAAGGTCAGGTTGCCTAAATTAAACATTGATAATGATTATGTTTTGAGATTTGTGAGGAGATTGTTTGTGCCTTGTGATTCACAGTTGAAGAGAGAGTTGTTATGTGAAGCTCATAGTTCTCTGTTTTCAGTTCATCCTTGTAGTACTAAGATGTACAGAGATCTGTGGGAGTATTACTAGTGGGATGGAATGAAAAGAGATATTTCTGATTTTACAGTGAAGTGTTTGACTTGTAAACAGGTTAAAGAAGAGTGGCAGTTACCAAAAGGGATTCTCCAGCCTTTACCAGTACCAGAATAGAAATGGGAGAATATATCCATGGACTTCGTTGTGGGATTGCCGAAGACACCTCGAGGTAATAATGCAATCTGGGTTATTGTTGATCACTTGACTAAATATTCTCATTTCCTTGATATACGAGATAATTTTTTCCAATATAAACTTTCCCGTTTGTATCTTAAAGAGATATTCATGATACATGGAGTTCCTCTCTCCATTGTATCTGATCGTGATCTCAGGTTTACTTCTAACTTATGGAAAGTCCTTCAGAAGTTGTTGGGTACTGAATTAAATTTTATTACAGCTTTTCATCCTCAATCAGATGGGTAGTCGAACGAAAAATTCAGATTTTGGAAGAAATGCTACTTGCTTGTTCGATGGATTATCAGGGTAGTTGGGACCAACATCTTTCATTGGTATAATTTTCATATAATAGAAGTTTTTATTCCAGTATACATATGGCACCATTTTTGGTGTTATATAGGAAGCGGTGTTGAACTCCAGCTTTCTGGGATGAAGTGGGTGAAAGGAAGCTAATGGGACAAGAATTGGTAGAAGATTTTTCAGAAGAAGTTCAGCTGATACAGAAACACATGATAATAGCTCAGAGCTGGAATAAGAGTTATACGGACAATAGAAGGAAGGATCTATCTTTCGAGGTAGGTGAACATGTTTTTCTCATAGTCTCACCATGGAAAAGTGTGATGCGATTTGGTAAGAAAGGAAAGCTGAGTCCAAGGTTCATTGGACCATATGAAATTCTGGAAAGAGTTGGATCAGTTGCTTACCGAGTGGCTTTACCTCCAAGTTTATCTCAGGCACACAATGTTTTTCATGTTTCAATGTTAAGGAAGTAATGCCAAATCCATCTCATGTTTTGAGTCCAGAGGTAGTTTAGCTGGAAGAGAACATATCTTATGAGGAACAACCGGTCCAGATTCTTGACCACATGGAGAAGGTTTTACGGAATAAGGTGATTCATCAGGTAAAGGTTTTGTGAAAAAACCACATGATTGAAGAGGCAACATTGGAATCTGAAAATGCAATGAGGGCTAAATACCCCCACTTATTCAATAAGTAAATAAATTGCGGGGAAGAAATTTTCTAAAGGGGGGAAGGATGTAACATCCCAAGTAAGTAATGAATAATATATATTTTTATCTATGTTTATTAATTAATTAGATAGTGTTTTAGAGGCTTAAAATGAGAATAAATCCAATCTTAAGCATGGAATACACTAATATTTTTAAAAGATTTTTTTACTACCTTTTGATGGCAATCAATTTTTAAATAAAACTTTTGAAAACACTATAAGATCTATTTTTTAAAATATACTTATTATTTATGATTGGGACATTGAAATTTACTTTGGGTAAATTTTTGGTATTTTTCCGATAAAGTTCATTTTTTAATGAATAGTGAAAAATGTTGTATTTTAATTCAAAACATCTTTTGAGTATAATTTATTTATATGCATATATTATCATTTTAATTGGTTTTAAAGTGAAATTAGAATATATTTTTACCATTTAATCCAATAGTGGTCATGGAATTAATTTCACTTTGAAATCAGAATTAAACTAGTGTCAATCTTTTGATACTTTTTGTTTCATAAAAACACGCTATTTGTTTTGACAGTGGGAATTAATTATTAAAATAATTAATGAAACTAATAAGTTTTTAATTTGGTAAAATAGAAATAATTTTTTAATTTGGAATATCAAATATATCTTAGGGTAATTTTTTGGTATTTTTCTGAAAAACTTCAATTTTTGATGAATAGTGAAAGCACTATGTGTTACTTAAAAAACCGATTTTTCGTTTAAATCAAATTTTACCACCTATGTGTTTTGAATTTCAAAAATATGACATACATGGTTGTCATTAATAAGTAAAATTTTGTTCAATAGGATTAAAATAATTTTTTGGTGAATAGTAACTTTTGTGTTTTTAATCACGATTAGAGGTAATTAGTGTAATTTAAGGTAAGAATAACGTTTTAATAATATAAAATGAACTTGAAACATGTCCTACACTTATTGGATGTGTCATGGCCTACCAGGAAAAACCATGGGTCAAATTGGGGACCCCATGGAGCGACTTTGGAAGGAAAATGACATTAATATATTTTTATTTAATGTTAAAGAAAAAATGTCACAAACATGAGTTGTTTTACTAAATGAATTTTTAAATGGGGTTATACAAGTCAAAATTTTTACTATAAATATTCATTAGAAATATAAAAAGATTTACTACATTATTATATTTGTTTTATAATTTTTAGACATTAAATCAAGTAAATTATTTATGACGTCATGATGAAGCAGCGATTACCTCATTATTTAACGATTTGAATAAAATGAAACGATAATGTAAAATATATGACCTACACATGTAAAAAACCTATTGGATGAGTATATTTGGAACTCCAATCACCTTATCCTAGAAATATATAATTTTGGGACCTTTTAAATTGTAAAATCATTTTATGATAATGTAATGTTTTATAACTTTCCACGAGTGCCCCTCCTCTTCTCTTATAAAAGGCCCCCACCTCTACCACCTTATTCACACTTCCAAAGCTTTTTTCTCGGCAAAAAACTACCCATTTTGTCACTCCACATCCCTCTCTAACTCTTAGAATCCTCACTTTGGGAATAAGGCTTCCCAAGGAATCCTTTGAGCTCAAATCAAAAAGAGTTACCCGACTTAATGGTAGAGCCTTCTCTTGTGTTCTTATGTTTTATTTTGCTTTTCCAACCCCCTAAAATCTTTTTATTAACATATTTTGTAACAACACCAGTATCATAGATATAATAGGATGTTTTTATAAGAATTATTTGTGATACACTTAAACACACCTACATCTAGTGGTTAAAAAACATACTGTTTCTGTGGATGGAAAATTTCTGCCTCACGAAACGATGATTGTTCAATATTCTTTTAACACCTTCAAAGGTGACCATTAAGATGACACTAAATTTATATATGATATATAATATGTTTATGTTTTACTTATTCTTATGTATTTTTCATTTATGTCATACCTTTATGGTTACCATTATGGGTAAACGTGATATCTTCATTTTAGGAAGTGCGGACTACCACCCCCTCAATGTGATTTGATTCGTTAATACTATATGTGGGATGTATAAAGGATTTAATTAATGATATTATATATGATATTATACTGGAATTATTATATACCTTTATATCATTTTTATTCCATTCCATAAAATACGAAATAGAAATGAAAGTAGCGTTCATGCATACGTACGGCTTATCGTCTCCATGAAAGGTGCATTTCATTTCATACCTCTAAAAGTTATGTAATATTATAAATGCATGTATATACTGGATATATATAATATATATGATATCTATATCATGATTATAACTCTAGATATAATGGATACATGAACAAATTGTAATTATAATGAGTTTTTTTTTTGACTCAAGTACCAATGATCGTTAAAATGACTGTTATTAACTTAAATAATTACATAGTCTTCATGACATGGTAATAAGTGATATAAAAGGAATACTGAACTTGAAAAAGTTTTTTAATCAAGTATAAATTATCTCAAGTTTATTATTCAGGAGATTAAAGAACGATCGATTCAAGTCGGACCCGAGGTAAGGGATTTTGTCTCAATCTCCTTTCATTGAGGCATATATTGTTTTATACCCAATTTTCTATTATACGGTGTATAAACCCCATGGACTTTTACGTTTATTCAAAAGGAATATTTTTATATGAATTATTTAATAAATGAAAAAAGAGAATGTTTTTTT
Source organism: Viscum album (assembly GCA_963277665.1). Taxonomy (NCBI): domain Eukaryota; kingdom Viridiplantae; phylum Streptophyta; class Magnoliopsida; order Santalales; family Viscaceae; genus Viscum; species Viscum album. Next base: position 1,459,630,018 of record OY728135.1, on the reverse strand, counting down.
GTCGTACGTATGCAGCGACAACGACTTCTCTGCCGCCGTGACGATTATTTGAGTTTCGGCTTCCTCAACAAGCCATAACTATTTTTTGAATGAAAAATAAATACCATGTTTTAATTTTATTTTATTTTGTTATTTAAAATGGTTTTCATAATTTTTTTATATCAATGTGTTGTACTGATATCTTGTGATTGAAAAGTGGAAATGTTATGTTTCCTTTATGCATGTTTTTTGTGATACGATTATGTTATGGTTCTTGGGCATTGTTATGAAGACGGGTGGTTCCGTGATAAACTAAGGGTGGGTGAGCCCGATATAGCTCTCCAATGCATTGGGTAACATGAAGGAGTTTAACGTTAAGGTTTCTTCGAAGATATTTAGGGAATATACTGTGATGGGTATTACAAACGTAACCAAGAGGGTTACTCCCTACGTAAGAATGTTATGAATGCCTCAAGTTACCTTTATGTCTTATGATTTCTATGATTTATTCATAATTTGATGAGGTATGTTAATGTGCTTATGTTTTATGGGTAAAGTATGATTTCATTTTTATGTATATATGTACTCATGTTTCCTTTCCACATTTTTATAACCCTTACTGAGCTTTTTATGCTTATCCCATGTTTTTGAAATGATTTTCACAGGTCAAGGGAATGGTACATGAAATGATGATAGTGTCAAGGAAGTTTCATGAAATAATCCATGATTTATTTTAAATAAGTTTCTGTTGATGGGAAAAAATTATTACTATCTTTTATTGTAACCACATTATTTAAATGTGGGATGTAATGCATGTTTTATCATCTAATTCTCTGAAACTAAAAACCTAAAAAGATCCTCAATGTGTAATCTTGTAATAACTCAAGATTATGTTAGGTTTAAGGTTGTGGCCTTATATTTATTGTTCATAGATGATATTATATACTCTAAAATAAAGGAGGAACACATGGAGTATTTTAAATTTGTATCGAGGATTCTTCGAGAAATAAACTTTTATTGTGAGGTATAATAATGTTTTTTATGTTTGGAGAAAAAAAAAGCTGGGATAATGTTATCACAACAAAAGTGATGTATATATATCCTTTTAAAACAATTTCAGTCGAAGGGTGTCCCATAACAGTATTTGTGATAGGGAGATATAGCATCCATGGATTTTGTGGGGACTATCATTGATTTTTTTGAAACTTATAAAAATATTAAATCTTAATAAACAATATAAATCATAATGGATTTATATTTTTATTAAATGATGATTTGAATAATAGTTTAATGAATTAAAGATGAGGGTAACCACTTAACCTATACTCAAATTAATCAGTATTGGGGTTGGATTTATGATCTAAATTTATGAGTATGACAAAATGATAAGGTTTTGTAATCATTGTGGATGATAAAATGATAACACATTCCCCATTATATTTAGATATTAATTAATATAACTATAAAATCCATCATATAGATTTGTATTAATTTATCTTCCAATATTTAAATTGGAAAATTTTTCTCCGAATGTAGAAGTGTAACATATATACAGGTCACAAAATCCTAAAGTACATATTCACACAAAAGGTTCTCAATATTTGATGAATAAGGTTGATAGATATTATCAACATTTTTGATTATGAAATTAATTTATAAATTGGTATGGATAATAATGTTATAGATTAATTTTTTTGAATGTTTCATTTAATCCTACTAAAGATGGTTATTTTGATTGAGCCATTATTATCATACAATAAAATGATAAACATGGAAATAGTTATATGATAAATATCATATGTTTTTTCATATAAATAATCTACCATACATTATTTAGAAGTATATAAATCCATAAAATATGCAAAAATTAAACATAAAGAAAAATAAATATTCCAAAGATAATTATTTTAAAAAATAGAGTTATAAGGTTTAGCACCCATTAATGTGTCCCATTAAAAATGAAACTGAAGAATGATATTATAAAATATGTGCATAGATCGTCCTTCCCTGTTAATCGAGGAAACACTATTATTTATAAAAATCTGATTAAAAAAATATAGCGTGTTAATATGTAATGGAATATTATATAATTTATATCTTGGTGCTTGTTAAGGAGAATAGTTAAGGGTGAATGAAATAAGGCTAATATTGGGCTCCGGCCATTTTCTATACAATAATTGAAATGATAAAACATAAACATGAATTTATTCCACGAAATACCAAGGAAATACAACGGTAATAACACAATCTGGGTGGTAGTCAATCACAATGAAATTTTATATTATTTTATTTGAATGAAAGATGATTTACCTCTTGAAAAAATCACTATGATATGTATAATATAAGTTGTTTGATTACAAATATATCTACAATCCATTAATTTTTTTTTGATATATAAGGGTTGAATCAATGCTTTGGAGAATCCTTTTGAAATTGATGGATATGTGTCTTTGATAAGGGACTATTTGTCACCCTCAATCTGATGGGTATTTTGATTGAACAATATAACTCTTAAGGATATAATAGGATCATATTGATTGAATTTCAAAGGATTTTTTATCAATACAATCTCCTAGTTGAGTTCTTATATAACCTATGTTTACAATAAACCTTTCAAGTGGAAACATAGTATTCTTTGTATGGGAAATAGTATCAGACTGTAACATTTGGGACAAAGTGAATGAGTGGAAGATGAAGGGACTTGATCTAATCCATGTGATGATAGATACGATTAATAATATTAAACATCCCATGAAATCTATAAATAATTGGTATTAAGGTTGTTTAAGAAACAATTGAAGAGAAATAGAGTATGTGGTCATTGATAAATTGTTCATTGATATATTATCATGGATGAATGTCATGAAGTTTAAGATGAAGGGAAATATTATTCAATGATACATAAGCTATATTGAAAACCTTTATCAAATAAGATCTATGGATTATCTAATTAAACTTCCAACCAACTGATCTTAAGTACATTTGTATTTTATGTTTCACTCTGGAAGAATCATAAACCATGTGACTCACATGTACTAAATCCAATGGAGAAAGAATTCAATATTTAAATATCATATGCAAAGATGAAGATGAAAATACAAGGGAATATTTAAAAAAAATTGTAAAGAAGTCAAATCACCTTGTCAATGTACAGTGGAAGATCATGAATTTGGAGTATCCAATAGTGGATCTAGAACGGGAGATTAAACAGATGTGGCCTCATCTATTTTTTTTGTATGAACTGAAATATCAATGGAAAAAATTCTAATCTGGGGGGAATGTAATGACCAGATGTATTATATATGAAATTCTATTATAAAATTAATAGATGCCTTATTAATAAATGAAATTATAGAAATTTCATGCACTGATTTTTTAATTCTGGACTGATATATGTCATATGCTATAAGATTTTAAATATCATTAAATAATAAAATCCATTGATAATATGGTCATTTTACAGAGATAATTATCATTATTATGTATAACAATTTACGATAAATACAATTAACCTAGAAAGAAGAATTTTTGTCATTGGATAGAAGTTTGTTTCTCAATTAAAATCATTAATCGAAGCTTCCAAGATAAATAGATTCCTTAATCTTTTGACATGAAAAACCAATGATTAGATTTAAAAACTAAACAAAGATAAATTCATGTTCATCAGGAGCACTATCCAACCCATTTTCTATGAACCATCATAAGAAGGTTTCATCATCACACACTATATAATTAAGAAATAAACTGGTTTGATAAAGAATTATTAATCTAAACCCATGTAGTATGAATTTTAATATTTTTATTTTTAATAATATATTTATTATATTTATACCTTTTTGTTATTATTCTTTAAATTAGTTTTTAATGAGATTTATGATAATTATTTATTAATATTATGAAACAAAATTTATTATTTTTTTAGAAATTTAACATTAAATGATGAAAAACATATTTATAAAATAAATAAATTTTTAAATAACTTAGATTTAATAAAATAATATTATTAAATAAAATTTATTTAAATATAAATGTTAATTTTATTTTATAAAGTGAAATTAAATTATTTCAAGGGATATAAAATTCTTATTTTCTTAAAAACTATTGTATTTAAATACATTTATAATTTTTATTTAAATGTTTAATTTTCAATACTAATTTAATTATTTTGTTAAAGTAAATTTTAAATTTTAAATTCATCATGTAAAATTTATTAAAATGATCATTTTTAATAACTTCCTATGATAATCTATGTTTTTGGGAAAACAAATATATAGTATAAATATAAGGTATGTATTATGACCTCCATAAACCCCAAAAGTGATATAATAAATTATATAAAGAGTATACATAAGAAAAATAAGTATTCCCCTATATAATATTTTTTTATGAAGACTTTTATTACTTATATAAAGAATTAATGAATGATTAAAAATTGATAATATGTTTTAATGTTTTAAAATCAATTATCTATAAACATGATTTAATTCCACATCACTTATTCAGTCAGATTATCTTCTTCCATCATTTCCATTTCATTAATTTTGGAAATCACAAATACATTCTTAATGAATTTTCAATAACATCATATGTTTAAAATTATTCCCATGTTTTTGTAGAAAACATTATATATTACCATACCTAGAATCAGTTTTAATTTATTACAAATATAAAAATACCATTCCACATTATATTCTTCTGATTTCTAGTGCGTCTAATTCATCATTGATTACGTTAATCAAATTATCTAGGAGTTACACATTTTTCTTAACTTTTATACAGAAAAATGTCATAACCATATGATTTATTTTGAATAAAATATATCGGAATGACCCTCATAAATATTGTCAAATTGAAAATTGATAATATAGACCATCAAAATAAAAAAAAATTATAATAGTAATATAATTAATTTTTTCAATGAAACATAAAATATTAAACATTGTAATAGTGATAATAAATATGGAATTAGATGTTTAGTTATATATGTGCTATTAAGTGATAGCTATCTATGGCCATTTCAATAGACATGGAAATATAAATGCTGGGAGATTTTTGATAAATACAAGGTCAATTGAAAAGTTTGGAACTGGATTATACATTTTCTTTCTAAATTATTCTTCCTTATACAGTGAATTAACATGTAATTATTAATATTGTTATTTCTTTAGAGAGTAGTTTATCTAAGAAAGTATTGTGACAGTTATTTCCTTACATGATTTTGAAATTTTATTCACGTATGACCATTGTTAAGATCGGGAGATTATAGGGATTGGACGATAATGAATTTATTCCATCATATTGAGGACCTTAAGTGATTAAAAGATAAATCATTTATGGTCATTTTATCATGGAGATTATTGACAAGGAAAGATAGAATTTTCAATAAGTCTATAATTGTGGATATGTTTAGTCAATGCTATTAACAACCTAATTTAAAATTTTAAAATATGTAACTCTTTTAATAAAATATTTTAAGTCATTATTACTTTTAATATCTATTTTATTTCCCATGTTTACATGTTAATATTCCACTATGTCTAATATGTAAATATTACTATTCATACATCTATTTCATTAATTATTATTTTATAATTGTTACTTTGACAATTATAAAAACAATATATTTTTTTAATCAGATTCATTATGATTTTTATTGTATTAATGTGATATAATCTGAATAATTCTAGTGAATTTTTTGTGTCTCTGATAATCAGGGAATGATTGAGTCTGATAATATTACATAAAGAGGATTTGTTTTTTTGTTTAGTATAAATCATGTAGGTTATCTTTTAAAACAAAAATTCACCCTAACTTGTATATATATCTATCTATGATAATTCCTAGAAAACTATAATTTTTATCAGAATAGGTTTCTAGTATGTATATACTCTCTATGTTTTTTACTTTCATTACATACTATAATGTTGTTATGTTTTTATATAATGAATCTATGTTTAAAATTTTTTATACTGACATGTATTTGTTGGAAAAAAATAATTTGTTTCTGAGATGGAAAGACTTAATGTTGGTTGTATAAATAATATAAATCTTAATATACTATATATTTTTTAATGATTATGAGTATATGATACATATGATTAATATTTTTGTTATCAATATCTATGTTGGTAATAATTTTATGCTTACGAAGGACTATAAGAATATTGATAATGAAGTCACTACTTAAACACATCTATAAAAACAAGAGTATCATTTGAATTCAAGAGTAAGGAATACTTAATTGATTCCTTGGACTAGAAGTATATACAGTTATATATATTTATTCTAAGATAAAAATAGCATTTGAAATTTTTTTGAGTCAAGCACATTGGTAAATCTAAATTTCTTAAGACCATAAGCGCTTTACATAAATAATATTATGAGGCCTTTTATTTCTTACATGGATAATTAAATACAATGAGGCACTATAGGTTCATGAAAATAATAAATTGAAAATAATTTATTGGTGATAATTATCTTGATAATTAATTTATTTTTCATAATATTGTTGAAATTATTTCCCACAATCAGGAATATGAATGAAACAAATATCTGTAATAAAATAATGATTATTAATATTACAGTAGATTATTTAACTGGATCCCTTATACAGTAAGAGGTAAGAGTGAAGAAACAAAATGAGAATAAAAAATATTATGTCTTCCATTTTACACTACTCATATTTATTCTAATGTTCAAAAATATGATAGTGTTGTTAAATCGTCATGGAAGAAGAAAAATGTTGTTCAAAAGGATTAAATAACCTCAAAACATTTTTAGAATGATTTATCTTATCTCTCAATTTGGCTGAACATGATATTTCAAAAGAAATATTTTGAATAAAAATATAAAAATAAACGTAAGGGTAAAGTGTTAAGAAATATTTTAAAGTCACATTAAATGAATTTAAGAAATATTTAAATATTTTTACTGATTTTAAAATGAATTAAAGGATTGAAAATTTGAAACTATTTCCTAATATAATGAAAATAAATATTACAAATCTTAATACAACAATGTCATGAATGATTATAACACATGGAGTGTTGATCGTGGTGATTTTTCTAAATGTTCTTCAGTAAATGAATGTACTGGATAGAGGAACGGTGTTTTCATTTATAATGTACCCATGGTTAACAATTGTTCCATTGATAATGTCACACTGGCCATTTCAAAATTTATTTATTTTATTAATTTTCTTTACGTCGGGTAGTTCGGGTCGAAACCTGACCTGAGATTTCAAGTTCTTTTTGTTTTGGTCTTGATTGCATCTAGCGCAACGCGGTCGAAGCTGCGCGGCCTCTCCTAGGTCACCGCGCGACTCCACCCGGTTCACTGCACACCTTGCCGATGTTCAATTAATGAAATAAAATGAATTAGAAAATTGATTTAATAGTAATAATAATAATAATGTCACTTGAGATTATTATTATTATTATTATCATGGATAGTAATTTTATTGCGAGTATTATTTTTATTATTTTCATTTTATTATTTTTGTTATTGTAATGTTTATTATTTAATTCATTAAGATTTTTTACCTTATTATTATTAATATTATTAGTTTTCTTTGTTGTTTGTGGGATTTCTTCCCCCTTAGGCATGGATCGCGCTACCCCTAGGTCTCTTCCCCTTCTTCCCATCGGACTGACCGACCCTCCTGGATCGCTCACTCCCCCTCCCCTTCGGTTCTTGTCTGGCGTCGCAACTCCTCCCCATGTTGTCTCCCCCTCACCTGGTCCGGCGAACCCCAACTGCCCCCCCCCCTCCCTTGCTTGGTCAGGCGAACCCCAGCACTGCCTCCCTCTTCCAGCGCTGCGACCTACCGCCCCTTCTGTTTTATCCTCCGGTAAACCCTCGGACAACACTCCCTCTCTTTCCTCCTGGCGAGGCCCTGTTCCAGAGCAGCAACCCGGTGTGCCTCCCCTATTGGTCGCGGCTTGGTTAACCTCCCCCCTCTTGATAAGTGCTTCTTCAACTTCTTTGAGTTTTTTTAGTGGGTATGAGTTCTGTTTTGGGGTTAAAAGTTAATGTTTTTGGGTTCAAATTCATGTGGTTGAGTTTGCGCTAGTTTTTTTGGGGTGAAAATGTCAAATGATTGAGGTTTCACACTAGAATTTGAAGATTTCACATCAATTTCTAGGTTTTGATGACAAGGTAGGTTCATTGACATTGAGTCATTTGATTAATTTAATTTGATTATTTGATTTTATAAATATGTTTTATGGTCTATTTTGGTGTCGCAAAAATATATGTTTGAAGCATTTGGTATGTGTTCAATTGGATAATGAATTATTTTGGTGTGTTAGATTTATTGAGCATCTTTGAAATTAAATTACGAATTGTTTGAATAATTGAAAACATGTCTTAACATGGTTATTTTGCACATTTGGTTTTAAAGTGACATTTTAATGTGAAATCGAGTGCATTTTTTTGTGTAAACTTTCGTGTGCAATTTTGGTGTGTTTGATGAATTTTTTGACTGGATATATTTTTTTTAAATGTGAAGTGTGAAAATGGTGTTTGATAGCGTTAAATACGTGTTACATATTTAATGTGGCATTCTTATGTGAAAATTGAACATTTTACATGTTCAATCCAATAGTGCGCTATTTATAAATATTATGTTAATTGTTTAATTAATTTAACAAGTCATGATTGTGGTACGAATTATGCTGTGAAATGGTTTTTGTGTGTGTTTGGCCGAAAGAGGTGATTTTGAGTGTGTTTTTGGTGTAAAGTCATGTTGCGCTTCTCATAAGTATTTCAAACAAATTTTGTATATGGTTTATTAAGTAGCGTGAGTAAGGAGAAATACATTTTTTGAAGGGTTTGACATGTTGTATGTTTTATGTGCAGGGTGCGGGTGAGTTATTGTGTGTGTGAAGTCATGTGTGACTTCTTAAAATTATTTTGTAATTTTTCTAGTACTTTATTAAATGGTGAAAATGGTTGTTTAATTGCGCAAACAGTTTATTGAATTTTTAAGTGATGCAAATTATGTTTGATGAAAACTTTGGTGTGCGTATTATTTCAAAATGGGAATTATTAGTGGAAATAGCATTTTTAAGTACAATTAGTATTTTTTAACACAAGGGTATTGTTTGAGAAAATGGGAAACCCTGTGTATCTAGGTGGGGGGACCAGAACTAGTACGCTAGTGAACGGAGGGGTTTTGACCATGGTTCACTTAGCATGTTTGACACGACAACACTAACAAAACTATATTGGAGGTGATTGGGGACCACAAGGTTATGGGTATGCTCCCTACTAGTGGATCGTGCACAATAACAGATATTTTTCATGGTTACTTTTCACCGAGGTACGAGGTTCTAGAAACCCAGAAGAGTTACATGACCCTTAGGGGTTTTACCCATGCTGCTCTACTGTTCATGACATGGTGCCTTCCGTCGGAATTTGGAGGACCACTCGGGTGTGTGCATGAGTGCTATTTATAAATTTCCCATCCAATTTAAGATAATGTTTTATAAAAAATTGTTTTTCTTAAAGTGGTCATTTTTTTCACTTTTATCTTGTAAATGATTTCCTTAAAAATGTTTTTTCTAAATGTATATTTTTGAATAATCATGTTAAATTATCTCTTTGATGTTGCGGTATGGAATCTTTTATTCGGTGACATCCTATTGTGTTCTTGGCTCACACCCTACATGCACCTTTGGGTACATGTTGTTTCTGTATCTTGTGTATCCCAGGTTGAGTCATCATGCTTGGTAATGGTGGTTCATTTTGTCGATGTACTTCTTACGCTGGTTGGTGCTGGTGTTTTGAGAAGGTTTCTCCTCTTGTTGTATGGAGGTTTGAGGTGTTGTTTTAGTTTCTTGTTGTGTCATCGTTCTTTCAATTATTTGTTTACTTGTAAAATTTATTTTTTTGGATTTATTATTTTTGGTTTTTGATTAAACTTTTCAGATCAGTTTTTTGTGTTTTAATAGTTATTTTAATAATATAATTTTGGGTAAATTGTTCCCAAGGCATCTGATGTGATACCCATGCACTTGTGTCAGCCCATGGGGATCTGGAACGCCCTTCGGGCCTTACCGCGGATCAATTCGGGTGACCATATTAGGGTTGACCCGGCCTGGTTCGTGATAAAATGGTATCAGAGGGAAAGGTTTGCTCTCTTGGGTCGTTTTCTTTTGAGATAGAGTCAGAATAAAAAAAAATTAAGGTTGTTAGAACTCGACGTTCTAGGTATGAGCAATGTACCAGGCCAGCACCCCTCGTGGCTGGAATCGAGTTACCAGCGTAAGTTGTGGTTTGTATGAGTCCTTGGTTCTTGCTATTAATCCTGTCCTGGGGAAATGAAAAGGGAGTATGGTCAGTGGTCCTAGTGAGCTCGCAGTGTCTGGCAAGCCATGTGGAGCCGGGGATGTTGTCCTAGAATACCCTCCATGTTAGTGGCGTGATTGGCGTATGGCCACCAACCGTATGTTCCAGTAACCCGCTGACACTAGTTTTCCATTTCACCGTCCCTCGTTTCTTTGTTTTGGAATTGTAAACATTTTGTTTTTAAGTAAAAATGATTTGGTCTTTGAAATTGTTTTGGAAAATGTTTTGAAATTACGCACTTTCAAAATAAAATAAGGTGTGAGGTTTGAAAAGTGTGGGTTGAATGTTTTGGAAATTGAGAAATGGAAAGGATTGGTTTTGATCCTTGGTGTCCTCATGGGAAACCACACACATGAGTGAATATGGAAAAAGAAAGGGTTAATGGAACGATCGGATGAATTCTTGGATAGATATGAGGTGGGAGCTAGTGTGTCTTGAGAACATGAATGTGTGAGGCCCATGGGACACCATTGTTGTTTGTGCATCCCACTGACTTTGCTAATTTCCAAAAAAAAATTTAAAGGAAAATTTAGTGTTTTTAAAAAATCGGTGATTGCGTGGTGTGTCCTTGTGATTTTGACATGTCGGATGTGAGGCATTTTGAGCCGAGGATCCTTTACGAATGAATTTTTTTGAGTTTGAATTATTATTTGTATGTTGGTATTCAAGCGTGTAGTTAGTGAATTATTTTGAAAAGTACATTGGGGAGCCCGTATAGTGGTTTCTTCCTGTATGTTTGGTGTTCACTTGTGCTATGTCTTGACCGTTGGACCAGTTTGGTTGGGTCCACGGTTTTCTTTCGTTACTAGGGTATGCCCCCCATAAAGCATTGACATGTGATTTAAGTGTGGCCATAGGCAATTCACCATTGGATGACCCTCATGTTGATTATAGGAATCTCTTCTTGGATTTTAGAATTGAACCCACCTATCTTTTTTTACAACTAAGAGAATCCTCTCACAGTAGGATGACATATGCGATAGGTGTTGAAGGGAGTTTTGGTCTCTTTTAGTTGTCTGAGTCGTCATTATGATGTTTGACGTCGTTGCATCTGAAGGACTCCCTGAAATTGGTGAAAGAAATTCTAGCCGGGAAGGGTGAAGGTGATTCATAGTTATCAGTGATTACTGATGTCTTGAATGGATTTTAGTGTTTTCATCAGCTACAAGGGTCATGTTTGGTGACCACTTGCAGTGTGATTTCTCTTCGAAGTGAAAAGGTGGGAGAAACCTGGGTTTGTCGGTGCGAGCTACTGTTTTAAATGACATTTGGTCCTTCGACTATTTTTTTATGAAAAGGGTCATGTTAGGCTACTATTTTGGAAGACCTAGTCGTATGAGGCTGTTATGGTCATCTGCAGGAATCACATGTTGTTCAAGACACGGTTTAAAGTCTTTCTCAGCGCAATGTTTCTCTCGACAACAATGATTGTGATCGGTGACGATTTGTGGTGTCATGTTCTCACTTAGTGTAACAAGGGGTGATGTGTGTGTACCATCTAAGATCTCGTTCTGGTGAATGTTCAGTGTGAGGGTAATTAGACTTCATGGTGTGTTGTGTCTGATAGTGTTGCCACAAGTGCAGTATGATTGTGTGTGGCACCAAAAGGAGAAGCTCTACTCGATAGTCCTCAATACGTGACTGCGAGGCAGGAGATGCTTCAAACCTCAGGGCTCCAGCCATAGGCCTCGGAGTGAAGCTGGCGCGTGGTCAGGAATCCCAGGAGTGTATGGGACCCCGAATTTATTTCTGTCATCGATGTTGAATATAAAATTAGCTTAAATTGTTTTCTATGGTTGTTCCATTTCGAACAAACATTCTGGTTGCGTAAGGTTTCAGTGACTATGTGGAGGCATGTCTGTCTGGATGCCTTGAAGTCTTCGGGGTAGCGTTCCACTGGATGAAATCACATTAGTGGTCATGATGGGATATGTTGTGTAAGTCTGTCTCAATGTTTGAATAGTTCTCATCCAGGGACGTGAAGATGCTGGTTTGTCTCGGGTCATGCTTTTGACGCCCCGGTAGTCGGGCCCCTCCCTCCCCGCCCCCTGTGGTGGGGTTTTTGGTCACCATTGAGAAATTTCCAATGTTCTATACCCTCTGTTAGTTCTAATAGTGGGGATACTGACATTGGGTCTCGCATGAATGTCTCTGCAATGAATCGGTGCGGGACTTTTCTTTAATGGCGGGGAGTCTGCTCGAACCTCCCCATGTCGGTTTTCCAGTCTCATTTTGGGTGTTAGTAGATTCTTAATGGTGGGGATCCCCTCAGGCTTCCCCATGATGACCTTTTGGTTCTATTTCTAAAGATGAAATAGAGATAGGTGATAAGGGTGCTTCTGGGTCGTGGTTTCTCTCGTTTGTTCGTTCCAGACAAACAACGTGGTTTTCATTCAATGGTGCTTGGGATGTTTCAGCTTTTGAAGTTGGATTCCATGGGTACGAGAGTTCCCTTGATCAGTCAACTGGAGGTGTTATAGTTCATTCGGGTGGAGACATATATCATAAAGTCTTTTTAAGAGTTTCTTGAGTTTGTCATTTTAGTCACCTTATCTGAGCACGATGTGTTTTCCTCTTTTTTCTTGCTTCATAGGGTTCCTCTTTGGACCTTAAAGAGGTTTTGTTTCTTACTTTGGGTCTCAGCCTTAGTTGTGGATTTTCGGGGATGAAATGATTTATGGTTGGGATAATTTTCACACTATCCATTTCAAAATTTATTTATTTTATTAATTTTCTTTGCATCGGGTAGTTCGGGTTGAAACCTGACCTATGATTTCGAGTTCTTTGTGTTTTGGTCTTGATTGCGTCCAGCACAACGTTGTCAAAGCTGCGCGGTCTGGCCTAGGTCGCCGCGGGACCCCACCCGGTTCACTGCATGCCTTTCCGATGTTAAAATAATGAAATAAAATGAATTATAATTTTAATAATAATCATCATAATAATAATAAAAACAATAATAATAATAATAATAATGTCACTTGATATTATTATTATTATCTTGGATAGTAATATAATTGAGAGTATTATTTTTATTATTTTCAATTTATTATGTTTATTATTGAAAAGTTTATTATTTAATTCATTAATTTTATTATTATTTTATTATTACTATTATTAGGTTTGTTTGTTTGTGGGGTTTCTTCCCCCTTAGGGTTGGATCGCACCTCCCCTAGGGCTCTTCCCCTTCTTCCCATCGGACTACCCCACCCTCCTGGATTGTACTCTTCCCCTCCCCTTCGGTTCCTTTCCGGCGTCGTAGCTCCTCCCCATGGTGTCTCCCCCTCACCCTGGTCCGGTGAACACCAACCCCCCCCCCCCCCTTGCTTGGTCCGTAGAACCCCAGAATAGCCTCCCTCTTCCAGCGTTGTGACCTACCGCCCCTTCCGGTTTCTCCCCCGGCAAACCCTCGGCCGAACCTCCCTCTCTTTCCTCCCGGCATGGCCCTGTTACAGAGAAGTAACCCAGTGAACCTCCCCTGCTGGTCGTAGCTTGGCTTAGCGCCCCCCCTCTTGATAAGTGCTTCTTTATCTTCTTTGAGTATTTTTTCAGTGGGTATGAGTTCTGTTTGGGGGTTTTAATTTAACGTTTTTGGGTTCAAATTCATGTGGTTGAGTTTGGGCTAGGTTGCTTGGGGTTCAAATGTCGCGCGATTGAGGTTTCACACTAGAATGTGAATATTTTACATCAATTTCCGGGTTTTGACGACAAGGTAGGTGGTTACATTCCTTTGCGTCATTTGATTAATTTAATTTGTTTATTTGATTTTATAAATATGTTTTATGATCTATTTTTGTGTCGCAAAAATATATTTTTGAAGTGTTTGGTATGAGTTCAATTGGATAATGAATTATTTTGGTGTGTTAGATTTATTTCACATCTTTGAAATTAAATCGCGAATTGTTTGAATAATTGAAACATGTCTTAACATGGTTATTTTGCGAATTTGGTTTTAAAGTGATGTTTTAATGTGAAATCAAGTGCATTTTTTTGTGTAAACTCTCGTGTGCAATATTGGATTGTTTGATGAATTGTTTGATTGGATTTATTTTTTTAAATGTGATGTGTGAAACCGGTGTTTGATAGCATTAAATATGTGTTACATTTTTAAAGAGGAATTCTTATCTCAAAATTGGGTGTTTTACATGTGCAATCCCATAGTGTGATATTTATAAATATTCTGTTAATTGTTTATTTAATTTAACAAGTCATGATTGCGTTGCGAATTAGGATGTGAAAAGCTTTTTGTGTGTGTTTGGCCAAAAGAGGTGATTTTGAGTGTGTTTTTGGTGTAAAGTCTTGTTGCGCTTCTTATAAGTGTTTCAAAAAAATTATGTAAATGTTTTATTATGTTGCGTGAGTAATGTGAAATACAATTTTTGAAGGGTTTGACATGTTGTATGTTTTATGTGCAGGCTGCGGGTGCGTTTTTGTGTGTGCGAAGTCATGTGTGACTTCTTAAAACCATTTTATAATTTTTCTTAGAACTCTATTAAATGGTGAAAATGGATGTTTAATTGCACAAACGGTTTATTGAATTTTTAAGTGATGCAAATGATGTTTGAACAAAACATTGGTGTGCGTATTATTTCAAAATGGGAATTATTAGTGAAAATATAATTTTTAAGTACAATTAGTATGTCGTAACATATGGGACTTGTTTGAGCACACGGGATACACAGGGTATCTAGGTGGGGGGCCAGAACTAGTATTCTAGTGAACGGAGGGGTTTTGACCATGGTTTACTTAGCATGTTTGACGCGACAACACTAACAAAACTATATTGGAGATGATTGGGGACCACTAGGTTATGGGTATGCTCCATACTAGTGGCTAATCCACGAGAAAAGATATTTTTCATGTTTACTTTTAACCGAGGTATGAGGTTCTAGGGACCTACATGAGATAGATGACCCGTAGGAGTTTTACCCACAGTGCTCTACTATTCATGACATGGTTCCTTCCATCGGCATACGGAGGACTGCTCGGGTGTGTGTGAGAGTGCAATTTATAAATTTTCCCTTTCGATTTAATATAATGTTTGATAAAAAATGGTTTTTCTTAAAGTGTTCATTTTTTCACTATTAGCTTGTAAATTTTTTCCTTAAAAGTTTTTTTCTTTCTAAATGTAAATTTTTGAATAATCAAGTTAAATTATATCTTTTATGTTGTGTCATGGAATCCTTTATTCAGTGATATCCTACTGGGCTCTTGGCTCACAGTCTACATGCACCTTTGGGTGCATGTAGTTTTTGTATCATGTGTATCCCAGGTTGAGGCATTGTGCTTAGTAATGGTGGTTCGTTTTGTAGATGGACTTCTTGCACATGTTGGGGTTGGTGGCTTGAGGAGGTTTCTCCTCTTGTTTTATGGAGGTTTGAGGTGTTGTTTTACATTCTTCTTCTGTCAGCGTTCTTTCTATTATTGGTTTACTTGTAAAATTTATATTTATGTATTTATTATTTGTGGTTTTGATTAAACATTTCAGATATGTTTTTTTGGGTTTATTGGTTATTTTAATAAGATAAATTCAGGTAAATAATTCTCTAGGCATCTCATGTGATACCCAGGCACATGTGCCTGCCCGTGGGGATCGGGAACGTCGTTCGGGCCTTACCGTGGATCAATTCGGGTGACCATTTCAGGGTTGACCCGGCCTGGTTCGTGACAGATAAGGTACATACATATGTTTACCTTATAAAAATTTCATTGAATGACAATTATCCTAAGGATAAAAGTTCTACATCTTGTTATTGAAGATTCTTCCTCAGTATAAGATAATTATTTTCCATGTTTTAATGTGGTTTTCTGAATTTTTTTAAAAATTATAATTTTAAATTTTTTGAAAATATAAACATGAAGATGATTAATCTACACTTGATAAGGTAGAGTCATTAATATATTTTTTGAGAAATTATATATCAGATAATTTATTATATATTGATAAAACTATTTTTGAAAAATATTCTATTTAAAATAATTTTGAAATATTCTCTTTTGAGGATGATATATTAGTAGTAAATCGTTTTAAAAAAATAATAATAATAAGGGAAAAAATATATTTATAAAACTAAAATATATAATATCTAGATTGAGAAAATAGTTATCAAATTTTACCACTATTAAATATAATTTTGATAAAAAGTAAAATAATATCTCAAGATAATAGTTTCATAAATTTTTTTAAAATAAAAAACAATTTTTTTGAAATAATATTTTTATTTATAAAGAGAATCTTTTTTCTCAGTATTTAAATGGTAGACACTGAAAAAGAATTGTTCTATTAACAATGTTTATTCTATTGGATTTTATATGGATTATTTTTCAAAATAAATGATGTTACACAATAAATTGTTTTCTAAAAATATTATACTCATGAATGGTTCGTTTCTAAAAAAACTAATTATTTTATTTTTTAGTTAACAAAGATTATAGAAGAATAAATAACACTTAATACATCTAGATTAACTATTATATGAACAAGACTAGAAATAAAGATTTCTTAAATCATAGTAAATTGTGGCAATGTAACATTAGGAGATAATAATCTAGGTGAAATTTTTATAATAGATAACATCATTATTCTTTGAAAAATATTATTTAAAATGTTTTATTTGTTATATGTATTATACAAAACATTATAAGAATAAGTAAACTATGTTATGAATTTTACCTTGTAATATTTTTGAATTTTAAATGTATAGTACATAGTTTAAATAATTAATTTATTGTTTATACTAATCAGCATGATAATACTTACGCAACAAACATAGTAGTCCCTAGGATCTATGATTTACTATGACTTAATGAAATGGAAGATCAATCAGGGTTATGGAATATAAGGTTATGATATTGTATACATAGATATAAATATAAGTTGACTAATAATGTACTTTTTAGGGATAGCTGGTTGTTAGGTTTGATTCTATAAAACAATGCGACACATTTCAACATATTATGAAACATAAGTCATGTTTTAAATCAATTAGAGAAGTCACGACTTTTTATGCATTATATTTAGTTAACATAGAGTAATTTGGTCATTAAAAACAACAAGAATTGTTAAAAAATAAAACATAAATGTCTTAGATGATGATTACACTTGAAATGTATGGGTTAAAATTCTAACAATGAAATCTAAATCCCTTTGTTATTTTAAACTTTTAGTAGGCAAAATTAAAAATTTGAAAAACCTCTCCTTGATAATATACATTGTGATCATTATTAGAAATTTTTAATTCCAATATTGAATCTTTTTTTAGTAATAAATGTATTAAATATACATTTTCATCACCTAATCCCGACCCCCTCAAATTGTGTAGTTGAAATTTGAAATAGAATTCATCGTAATTAACTAAAACCATGGAAAGTGAATATTTTGTTTCTAAACATGTTTGTGATAAAGTGGATAGTAATGCCTGATATTATATATATCGATTTTAATTATACATTATCTTAACAAATATCATTATGAGTTGTGTAAATGTAGAAACCCAAAACATCCTTACTTTAATTTTTCTCGTTACAACATATTCATCCTAAATACTAAAAATTATTTATATATATTTTCCCCCAAAGCTGGAGAAGAAATATTTTTAAGTAGTTTTAATAAATATATGGCTAACAGAGTTTTAATTAAAAATCATTTTTCAATTAAATAAAAATATAAGTTTTCGTTGATGGAACTAATCCTTTTTTTCGAGTAACCTCATCCTACGTCCTCATATGTAATTTCATAAACAGATTTAAACCTTTGATAAAATTTTATTCTAATATGAAAAAATATAAAGAATTAGTTTCTAATGTTTTTTCATTATGAATAATTACTACATATTATTTAAGAAAAAAATTCAAAAACTATGAAGTCATTTGTTTCCTATGAATCATCCTAGTAAGATTGTGATAATTGATGTAGACCCAACTGTGAGGACTAGATCTTCTTATCAAATGAAATTGAGAATCTTGAATTTATATCACAATATGAAGCTAAGGATCAATGTAGGATATTGGATATGAGGAAAAGATTAAGACAATTTAAACTGAACTCAATCAGTGTGAAAGTAACCATACTTGGACATTAGTTCAATGGATTATAATAACGATTATTATTGGAGTTAAATGGTTTTTTGGGATTAAATGTGATGATAACTTCATATTTTTTTTAAATAATTTTATACATTTTACTTAGAATTTTAATTAATAACAAATAATAGATTTTGAATAAACTTATGCACCAATAGAAAGGCTTGAAGAAATTCTAATACTTCAAGCCTTTCCAACATTATTTTATTTCAAACATTTTCAAATGGTTGTTAATTTGGATTTTATAATGGATATGTTAAGGAGTAAATTTATATAGAATATCCACCAATATTTGATAATAAAAACATCCATAATATGGTGATAAACATATGAACTATTTATATTGAATTGATCAATTCCCATGATCATGGTATTATAGATTAACTATATTTTTGTAACAAACCAATTTTCTAAATAACGGAGTTGGTATAACCCTTTTTATAAGATAAGTTGATAAACAAATATGATTGTATAAATTTGTGTATATACAATAATATTTAGTAGATGTAAAAAATAAATAACAGATAACTTTTCAAATCTTATGAAATATGAGTTTGAAATTATTATAATGGGCATGTTAACATATTTTCTTTGTTATAAAATTTATTAAAAAACTATAATGGGATTTTTTATATCAAACTAATTATATAAAATTTTTATTAAAAAAAATTTGTTTTAAAAATACTAAAAGTATTAGTACTCTTATTGGAACCTATAATACTTTACATATTTATGAATATGGGATATCAGTTGATGAGATCGTTTTTAGAGGTGTGAGAGCAAGTTTAATTTTTCAAATGATTAGTCATCTAGATGTAATGTTTTTTGTATTATTATATACTAGATAAAAAGAAAATTAAAATTAAAATCATATTAACATCGTAAAAATAAATTATAAATTATTTTATAATAACTATGGATTTTGGATTTTTATATTATTAGGAATTTTTTTGAATATATATGTTTTTTAGATGCTGATTATAAAGGCATTGACCCGAGAAGCCTAGATTCGGTGGCTTATGTTACCTATTTAACATAGATAAAGACTATAATCCTAAAATATTTGACCATTTTAGTAGTTTTGGAATCAAAATTACATACATGATCTTTACATTACAATTAGAAAAGAAAAATAGCACGAAAAATCAATTTGAAATTCCCATAAACCACAAGAATATCCCAATAAGTCATTTATAATAATCATATACCCATATAGGGGAAATATAAAAAAATAGTGATAATATATTCTTCGTAAGAGTAGGAAATATATCATAATTTATTATAAATATATACAATAAGTCTTGGTGATTAAGAAAAACAATATATGTTAATAAAACAAATTGATGAGCATAAAACTGAAGGAATAAAATATGAATATATAATGACCCAAAAAACATAAAATTGGATATTATAAAATTAAAATAATCAAATAGACTATAATTTAATAGATTTTTAATTAGTGAATTCATAATTCCATATATTATAAACGTACTGTCAAGCATCACCTAGGACATCATACAAAATGGGTAAAACATAGACTAGTTTGTCCAATGAGACCTACTGATGCATCAAGATGATAAAGAGGACCAGAAAAATCATTTAATAAGTCCAATTAGTTCCTCACATGAATGGGTATAATCATAAACAACATAGCAATATAAATTTTATATATCTTTCCATGTCATGTGAACATAATCACTAACCATTCTGAGTAGTATGGTAAATGGTATCAAGAATGAAAATACACAATCGAACAGATCATAAAACATATAATAAAATATTTTTTTAATAAAAAAATGATCAATCTCAATAAAGAATAATATTCAACATATGTTTTTAAATTAATAAAAATCCTATAATAAAATCATTGTAATGTTTTTAGAGAATTTCCCTTTTTACTTTACAAAGAAGAGTTTTTTTGGGAAAACCATTTTTATTTGTTATATTTGTTTTTACAAAACCAAAAATGAAAAAATATGGATTTTCATGACAAAAATAGTAATTTTTTAAATATAATGGAGTCTTAACACATATAATGTAATTAACATGAATATGGGTAAGAATTAAGGAATTTCCATTTAATCGGGCTTCCATATTGGGAAGAATTGAGATGGGAACCTTATACAACATATATTATCCTATAAATGAAAGGTGAAATCATATGTATATATGGGTATCGAACATATAAAAATAACATAGAATAATTATATAAATACAATGAGGAATTACATTGGTGTAAATATGAATAATCATTACCCGACTAAAAACTGGGGTTCTTGAAGAAAACTTGTACCTTATATTTGAATATCTTCTTCACATGACCTTAATGTGAGGGAAAAATAAATTAAATCCATAAATTAATTGATTAATATTCTTATATATATATATATATATTTGAATCATTATAGTTTTAATAAGTTTATTTATGTCCTTTTTTTATGATCCATATATGTTAATTTCATATTTCGAGAGAATTCATTTTCTTGGTTTTCATGATTTATTATCTAGCCTATAAGTAATGAAATTTAATAAAATGGATATAATTCATAAGAATTGTAATTTTATGATATTTATGATCATCCATTATTTCATTTTATTTAACATTTTTTCTCTAGATATGATCTTGAACGAAAAACGTACATGTGAATGATAATTGTTTTAGATTAATATTCGCTATTTAGATCACAATGAACTCATTTCATTTCATAATTTAGTATTATGAAATTATATTACATATAAAATAGAAATGGTTTTAATATATATTTTAAAATCTATTTAAACCATTAAAATTGTTTTTTGGTCATTATTGAATACAGTGATGGAAAATGAAATCTTTTCATCCTTGAAGGGTATGAAACAACACCTCAATGATACTATTTGCATTTTTATAATAAAAGGGAGATTATAGGGGGCCTGATGAGGTTTTTTTAAATTAGAATAATAAAATTATAGTATAATTAACATAATGTATTTATCAATATATTTTTATGACGATAGGTGAGAGATGGTAAATAAAATAAATGAAATTGAAATGAAAAAAAAGAAAAAGGAGTATTTTTACCTCTTGATTTCACAACTTTGAGAACATATTTAAGAGAAATGGTTTTGGTATTTTGTTGGGACCAAAGGACCCAGGATGTTGGTAGGGGCATGGGAAGAGGAATTGGAAAAAAATTACATGTATAAAATCGTGTATGGTGTGAGGAAAAGGGTAGGAATATATACTGTTACAGAGGGGCATTCATTGTATATTTTATTCATTTGTTTAATATTTTGGCTTATGAATATGGATAAATTGATAATTATCACAAAATTTATTAAAATAATTAAATAAATTTCTAGATTATATAATTTTATTATCCTTACATCACCTATGAGTTTATAATTCAAGTATTTAACATTTTTCAAATATTATCATATTTTTCTATTAAAGAGAAATTCAAGTATTTTAGAAAAATCCAAAATAAAATCATTGTAATTATTTTTTCATCAATAAAATTAAAAAATGTACTATATTTTTTAAAAATAATTTTTTATATATGATAAATGTTATTTTTAATAAATATAATTATTTACTCAAATAATAATGATTTTAAAATTATTACGGATTTTCCACACTTAAAAAATATACTATGTCCCCATAAAATTATTTTAAAAGCATAAGAATTTTTTTTAATTTATTAATAAATTTATTGAGTCTAAATATTCTTTTAAAATAATTTTATTTATTATAATATTTTAATTAAAATTTTATGACCTACAAAAATACCTACACATAATTATTCATTTTTAAAATAATTATTTTTTTATATTATGTTATAATTTTATCATATTACCATTTATAAGACGCATACTTGTTTTTATAATTTCATAGTTAATGTTATGTTTTAATGGACAAATTACTATTTTTAGAGGTCACATGGTTATTCCAACAAACACATTACTATACATAAAAAATGAAAATTATTTAAAAAAAAAACAAAAAAAGTAATGAAAGTTTATTTTGAAATTTTATTTTAAAATATTATATTTTTTTAAAATAAAAATTTAAAAGTGTGTAAAATCATTATTTAAAAATGTTTTTTGCATTAAATGGGGGTAAAACCATGTTTAGAAAAATAAATACTTTTATTTGTAAATTTGTATTTATAATTTTCTTATGCCTCTATAAATATATTGGATGAATATAAATATCGTTGATTGGATGTATAAAAAAATATACTAAAAAAATTTATTATACCAATTAGGTTAAATACCTTGAGGGGGGGGGGGTGAATTAGGGGACTAATGATTAAAAAAAATTCCTCTTTAGATCATGTCTCATGGTTAAAAAACTATTCTCTCTTCTTCTCATATCAATATATGAATATAAATGAAATCATGAATGAGACACATGAATTTTTATTTGGTTCACCCATAGTGGGCTATGTACAAAGAGCGTAAAATTAAAATGTTCCAATTAGAACACATCATCTAAGCCATAATAAAAACTACATGGTTTGGGATAGGTCACATATTTTCCTAGGCTCACTACTTTTAAAATATATATGGTATCGTGAGAGAATTACCAAGGATCACTCTATATGCCTATTTCTAAGACTCACTATCGATGTAAAATATCACTATTTACCCCTTCCTTTTCTCACTACTCTTATAAAGGATCCACTCACAATTTATGGACATGTAGGTCCCTTCATTTTCCTGAAATCACACCACCTAAAATATAGATATAATCTATATTTAATTCAAGTTTTCACCTTGATATAAAATCCACTTTTCTATGTACTTTTTATCACTATAAATTTATTTTATGAATTTTATAATTCCCTTGTGATCCAATTTATTCACCTACAAAATATGCATCCACACATAGAGAATATGCTTCTCATCCTACCTCTCTTTCGAGGACAAACTACAATTTCATGAATGTTATCTCCTTCATAGACCAATGCTTCCTCCATGAACTGCTACCGCTTCCTTGGATTATCCTCATTATAGATATCACTTATTAAGAAAACAAAATTCCTCAACAGACTGTTCCCCTCCATAAAATATTCTTTTATTGCTTGCTATATTTCCTCGAAAGAACCATTTCTCGGAATTTCTTCCACAAACTGCATCCCCCTTCATAGAATTCTCCTCACAAACCTCTTCTTCATTGTAGACTCCCCATGAACTCTTTTAGATGTAAACACGTTTCTTCCAAGAGATAAGATGTATTCTAATGAAACATGATCTCTTATAATGTTTGGGTTGGAGGTTCAGATATATGTAAACAGAACCACAAAATTCACTAATCCATTTTACATCAATGTTCTATGTATTATAGACTTTACCACATACTCTGTTTCACTAAAAACCATTTACCCTAAACAGTCTGCCTAGTTCATTGATCCTCTATGAAAGCTGATCTCTTCCATAAACAAAACATCACCTCTTTTTCACAAACGATGTTCCAACCTATGTACTGCAATCCATCTGCTAATTTTTTACCTCCCAAAAACTTCAAGCCATTATATAAACCATTTTATTATGTGTTCAATATACCATGATTCGCAGTCATCATTTAGAATAAATAATTTTCATTATTTACATAATCTCATTATTTCCCACCATTCCAATGGATAGGTGATAACTATAAAAATTGTAATATTTTATCATTTGTTTTAGTTCATTGTTATATTTAATATATATTATCAATGAAGATAAATTTTAAAATATTCATTCTATAAAATCATGGAGGGATACAGTCTCCCCGCCTAAAATTAATATTTTTAATCATAGATTGAAATTTTACATCATAAAAACAATGTTTTATACTTCAAAATTATATTTTGTGAAACCCGCAATTGATCTAGGGTTATGAAAATATCATCATAAAAAAAGAAAAGGAAATATAGAGGTCACCACAAAACTATGTATTAGATTAGGCTAATTTTAGTAGGATATGAAAATTTTCTCATGAAATAATTATATGACCATAAATTTCTTGAAGAGGTGTGATAGATTATATATTCATTATAATATTAACTATAACAAATAAATATGTTTTTTGTCTGTTAAAATACCCCTAATTTCAAAGAAAAGTAAATGGATGATGGTTCTGTAATTAAATCATTTTCCTAGAGTTGAGGGATTATTTTACTGTCCAGATAATAACATGAGAAAGTAAACATACTTGATTACCTGCCATATCATGTTCATAATCTAATAATTGGGATGTACATTGATATATTTTTACTTCATCCGTTAAACATGGAAATGAATATTCATGTTTAATTTTCACATGTAAAGATTACTTAATGAATCATACATTCCTTGAGTTATTCATTCATAATTTAAATTATTACTTAAACCATAATGATTATCACAAGTTTCCAATGGAATATAATTTGCAATTTTTACCTTGATCCATTCTTCAACTAGTTATTCTTATGATTGTTGAAAAACATGTCCTCTAAAATTCAATGATAGAAAATTTAAAAGGGAGTTCAACAAATTTTCAAAAGAATCAGAACATTAGATTCTGAAAATAATATATCTTTCATTTTAACATACCAAATATATGAATACCCTAATATCTTTATACTTTTATGAAAAAATGTGTTGGTCGGAGTGAATACTCAAGAGGGGTGAATTGAGTTCCAATTAAAACTTTCTGTTAAAAATATTTCTATTAAAATCCCCAATTATAAATCAAGTTAAACTGCAGTGAATTTGTAAAACTGTAAGGGTTTGATTAGGTTCTCAAAATATTGTTTAGGTATCAGTTAATTTAATCAGAAGATTAAATTAGCTTTTGAATCTAACCTACTGATTTAAAATAGTTACAAACACTTTCTATATTAACAATCAAAGTAACATTAAAACAATTTTATATTTCAAAGTAATTAGCAGTGGAATATTCAATATAGGTTAAAACCAAAATAAGTATGTACATTAGTTTTAAAACAAGGCGTTCTGTCTCAAGCCGAAACTTAGTCCTCTCAAACAACTTATATAAGTTTTGATCCACACCCTAGATCGGGGTAAAAAACTATGAAAACACTATCCAGGTACTAAGAACTCTTCCACAGTTCTTCGTGGGAAAACAACACAATAACACACAGGCTTTCCAAGTCCTACTAGACCTCTACCACTTTCCACAGTGGGAAATAAGAGTATAGGTAAAGAGTGAGTGGGGATTAAATCATCCAGTTAAGCACATGAGTTATTGTGTGTATGAAATGTATAAAGTACACACACTTCTCAAGGATATGTAAATGAATCACTAAGAGTGTATATAAGAGTTTAGAATGATTTAGTGATTTGAAGTGCAGCTCTGGACTCCTTTGGTTGAACAAATATGCATCTGAGTCTTTCTCTGGTTTTATTCATGAAAATAGATTGTCTTTTGATTCCTTGATTTTTAGGTTCAATTTGATCAACTTGAATGTATGAAGATATCGTTGTAGTTCTTAATGTACACAAATGTATGGATTCCACCTTTCTTTTCTGTGTATCTGCACTACTATTCATCACCCCGTTTTTCTTTCTTTTCCCTTTTTTTGCATGAGTTTTGTCCTTCCTTTTATAGCTTTCAGCTCCCGCAATGGGAATGATTACCTTTTCCTAGGTACGAGATATAGTTCCTTGACACGACAACAACTATCATTAAATAACATGAATTGAATAAAAATCATCAAATATGACCATCTCTTAATAAATGAATTGAAATAGAGTTTAAGTAGCATTTACTGGTTAACAGTCATCCTTTTAGTAGCTCTCTGTTGGTGGACTTGTAACGGTTGACTTTGTATAGTGGTGAGCTTTCTATCGGTAGCACTCATTTCTTGTACTAGAATCTCCTTGTATTTGTAGTTGTCTGTCCATAGCTCTTCTTGTTTATCAGAAACTGCTTGTATCGGTAGATTCTCATATCAGTGACTCTAGCTGTATCAATAGCTATACTTATCGGTAGACTTTTTATCAGCAGCTCTTTATCGGTGGACTACATAGGGGTAGACTAGAGCATATTGGTAGACTTATTTTATCAGTAGCTCTGATTCTATTGGTAATAGTTATGCATATTCGGGACCATAACCGTATCGCTGAACTTATCAGTAGCTGTATATCTGTTTGTTTGTATTAGTAGCTATGTGTCTGTTCTATACAGAACATATCCATATTGAGTTATAATTAATTCATAGATAAATATTGATTAACATATTACAATGATTATTGTGATATTATTATCAACTAAATAGTAGGATGAAAACGTAATCAATATATGAATGAACATTATTTGTGTTATTCATGGAATATTAAAACATAATTGAGATTATCTAAATAGGTGAGCTCAACAATCTCCCCCTTTTTGATAATCACAACTTATGATATTACAGTCCCAAAATTATTCGTAATTTATCTGTGGATGTAGCATTCAATCCAATTGTATCAGAGATAATAATAAAAAAAATAAAAAAATGGACTAGAATTATAAAACAAATGTATCAGAGGTAAAATCTCAATTGAAAATATTAATCTCATAGTCCTCCCTTTGTCCTTCCATATTTTGAGATTTTGGCATATCGAGTCTGTTCTCCCCCTTCATGATTATCAAAAATAAGGAAACAAAATAGAGAAATAATAGAATGGAAAAGTGAATAAAATAATTTGTATTTCATAGTGAGAAAAGATACAAAGAAATACAAAAAGGAAACAAGAGGAATACAAGTGATTCCTATCAAATTTCTTAGCCACTATTCAATCTACCTCTTGAATGTCCTCATGGGATGTTCATATGGGATTTGAGGTAGACTCAGACTGTGTAGACGCAGGTGGAGGCTTAGGGACACCAAAAATGAACATAAGAGGCTGAGCCAACGAAATTTTGACACGTCTGTACTTTGTAGCTCTCTGAGTGATCATACGTGTAATGTTGTGGATTGCTATGACTAGTGTCATATGAGAAGGAGAAGAAGTAGAGGCAGATACAGGTAATGCTGGAGGTACAATTACTGGCCGAGCATCAACATACATGAAGGGAAATAAGATATTTTTGAAATCCACTATAATTCCTCCTCCTCTTTCCATAACAGAAATGAAATCATCCTTGTTCTCCATGAATTATACTAGTGTAGGGGGCAACTCTCTAATATTTCTGACTTGTTCTCTAACGTCTTGATTGAAAGGAGGTATCTTCATGTTCTGTAGAATAATCTTGAAATGGTTTTTGAGTGGATGTTTGGTGTGGACCCTTTGGAAATAGTAATCTACCTTGTCTTTTACTTCTTTCTGGGAAGTAGAAGCATCTCTCATATAATCTTGGAAAAACATACTTATATCTCTAGTGGTAGAAACCACTTGGGTCATAGCAGATGAGTCCACAGATCTACCGGATGAAGCTAAACCAAGATCATCCTTTATCAAAGCTCTAATATAATCCAATCCTATTGAAGGTCTCGAAGCAAGAGAACCAATATAAAAATTCAAAATATCCTTGAAACACATAGTTATCCAATAAATAATATTTTTCACTGTAGAATCATGGGTGCTAACATGCCTTGTTATTAAATGCTTAAACTCCTCAAAAACTAAGACTATTTGGTTGACTACACTCATTACATTTGCCAAATCCTTTTCTTCTTCAGATTTAGAACTCATATAGGATTCTAGAAAGACGACTGATCTCTTTTGAAGTTCAACATCCTCTGCCAATCTAGAAACCTGATTCTGGAATGTTTTGATTTCATCCACTGTCTTTGCTACAGTGGTTGACACATTACAACCAAGAGAGAGTCAAAAGAATTTTCCATATTTCTCATATATTAAACAAAGAGACCCTTTAACTAGGCAACAGAAGCACTCAAAAAATCTTTCATCTCAGCCATCAAAGATTCTAATTTATCCCTGGTGACTATATTAACAGGAATAACAACACGTGCTCTTTCAGAAACAATATGGGCCACTGATTCATTCATAACCGATTGAATGGATGATACTAAGGTTGATTGCATTTTTCTTATCTCTTCCACAAATGATATCTTAAGATTAGACATCAATTGACACAAATTAGCTTTTCATACTATATTATCAGGTAAAAGCTCAGGCAGAATCTCATAATTAACTTCTGGTCGACTGAGGGATGTCTCATTATCAGAATCTGGATAATCTAATCTAGAAACTATAAACCCTAGGTCCTATTCCCAGTCTTCAATCTCAACGGCCACTGAAACAATGCCAAACCATGTTGGATTCTCCCCCTCAACTGGTGCATTCTCTTTTACATCAATGGAACCATTGGCTGCTCAGTCTTCCTCATTTGAAAAATCATGCACAACTACCTCCATTTTTCCACCTACAGGAGTCTCCTTAGGAATAGGGATAGGTCTATCAACTTCATTAAGAATAGCCTCTAAAGGTACAACAGAACTTCCAATCAGAGGAGTCCAACTCAATGTGGCATAAGCAGATGCTTCAGTTTCAGATTCTCTTTCTTATTCCTCGTTCTCTAGGAAGCCTCTTCCTAATATGATCTCAGTTGGTCTTCCTCAACTATAGGTGCCTCTTCATTGCTTACACCCAAAATAGTTTCTATAATAGGTTTGTTAAAAGAAGCACTTCCCTTTTCTTGTGATAAAATTTCAGGATATGAGCAAGGAGGCAAGTCTGGATCTCCTCCATCTGTTGCAGAGGACTCTTACTCTTTAGAATCATCACTATACTGATGCTCCTCCTCATCAGGTCCTAGAACTGGATCCTTGACATCCATAGGCCTAGAAGGTGATCCATAGAATTAAACATGTAATTTAACTTCTTATCATTAGTAACCCACTCTACTATCCATGGGTTCCAGTTATCTTCATATACTTACACATTGTGCTTGTGATACAAAAGTTGTTTCTTTCCACCACTATCTCATCTTGAGACTTAGCTACTCCCTTCAGTTTAATCATAACCGAAATCAACTTGGAAAATAATAAAGCATTGGTCTTTGATTTGAGTATGGTTATATCCTCCATTTGAATCATTTTCAACCTACATAGATTCACCTTTACACTATGCCTCAAGAGATGTAATAGATAGATATCTTGATATCTCAAATTTTAAAAGTCCCCTCTTCTTGGACATAGTGCATGTTTCACAAATTTGAACAACAATATATTTTCTCCATCCATTTCAGAAGTAACCTCCTTTCTCTGCTTGCCACTACCAGTGAACACCTCTATGGAAGTCTCATAATTAAATATGTCACTTTTAGGTGGTACTGTCTTCGATAATTTTCCAAAAAATCCTTCATGTGGTACTCTCAGGTACTCAGCCCACTCAATAGATGAAATGTATATTTCCTTGACATTTTCCCATGAAACCATTCTATTTTCCTCATTAGATTTCTCAAAACTAACAAACTCATAGAATAGTTTTACTAGCTTCAGATAGTAAGGGCCATTGTTATTTGAGAAGAATTCTACCCATTTTTGATCTTCCAGCACCTATAAAACTAATGATTTACTATACATCATCCATTCCACATGTAGCTCTTTCTTGATTACAATATCATTATTTTGTAAATCGGGTTCACTGGATGCCTCCTCGGCCTTGTTCTACTAACACTCCAACTTGCGTCAGGACGTGTCTCTTTATTCTTCGCATTCGTCTCATCAAAGTCATCTCTGACAGTCATAAGTTTGGTGTTTTCCATCTCTGGATTAAAGAACATAGGGTTATTGCGAGATTCCCAGATTCAAGGAGTCATGTTTGAGAGAAGAGAGTTCAGTGGATTGAGAAGTAACTAAGACTTAGTTTTATCATTTAGGAATCATAAAATAAATAAATAAAACATAGTAAGTAATGTATGAACGCTACAGATTCTGGTGGCTAAAGACAGAAGATTATAATAGTGCATACTAATTGTAGGGTATACCAGTGAGAATTTCTAACGGCGAGGTCCACTAATAGTGAGGTATAACGGTGAGGTTTCATACTAGTGAGGTATAACGGTGGGGTTTCATACCGGTGAGGTATTACAGTGTGGTTTCATACCAGTGAGGTATAACAGTGAGGTTTCATACACCCGAGGTATAATAGTGAGGTTTCTAAAAAACAAAGTCTATCATTCCAAATTCATGTCTAATGTACCTTAACCTGCACAAACATAAGGGCTTGGTGAAAATGTCCGCTAATTGACTCTCAGTACCTAAAAATTCAAGAGTAATAACACCTTTTTGGTAATGATCTCTTAGAAAATGGTGCCTTACATCAACGTGTTTAGTCCTAGAGTGAGACACAATATTCTTAGAAATGTAAATTGCACTCATGTTATCACAGTGTTTTGATACATGTTTAAAATCATATCTATAGACCAACAAAGAATGTATCATCCACAAGAATTTGTGCACAGAAACTACCAGCAGCAATGTACTCTGCTTCAGCAGTAGACAAAGAAATATAATTCTATTTCTTACTACACCATGATACTATGAATTTTACTAATAAATGACATGTTCCAGAAGTTCTTTTTCTATCTAACTTCCAACAAGAAAAGTCAGCATCTGAATAAATTTTTAAATCAAAAGATTGTCCTTTTAGATAAAACAAACCTAAATTTGTAGTATGTTAATGATATTTGAAAATTCATTTAACAGCAAGAAAATGGGATTCTTTTGGATTAGCTTGAAATCCTGCACACATACACAGACTAAACATAATTTCTGGTCCACTAGTAGTAAGGTAAAGTAGACTTCCAATCATACCTCTATAATTGGTTTAATCAATTGGTTTCCCAGAGTCATCAATGTTCAACTTGCAAATGGTACCCATGGGTGTATCACATTCCTTAATACTATTTAAACCAAAAAAAATTAAATATCCTTTGTATATTTACTTTGATTTAAAATGATACCATTTTCATATTGAAAAACTTCAATTCCAAGGAAATATTTGATTTCTCCCATTAGTCTCATTTCAAATTCATTTTGCATGCTCTTTGAAAAATCAATACACAATGTATTTTTAGAAGATCCAATAATAATATCATCAACATAAATTTGTACTATCAACACATCTTTAGAAATTATTTTGATAAAGATATTTGGATCATTAATCCCTTTTTTAAAACCTTTTGAAATAAGAATGTTTCTAAGTCTATCATACCATGATCATGGAGCTTGTTTAAAACCATATAAAGCTTTAGATATCTTAAAAATCTATTTGGAAAATAAGGATTAGTAAATCTAGGTGGTTGTTCAACAAAAACATCTTCAATTATAAGACCATTTAGAAAATCACTTTTAACATCCATTTGATATAACTTGAAATTCAAATGAGCAGCATAGGTAAGTAGAATCCTAATAGCTTCTAATCTGGCTACAGGGTACAAGGTGTTGAGCAATGTATTGTTTTCAAACAATTCAAAATAATGTTTTTTAAAGGGGGAGATTATTTTAAATAATACTCTGTCTCTTTATGATTATTTTGATGCTCACAAATACCCTTAATTATTTACTAATTATTTCGTTGAGTATTTTGCAGGAATTTATTTTATTTATTTCATACAACGAGATTTCATACTTCATTTATTCCGAGATCAATTTTAGCGCGTTCTGGAATCACTGTAGCGCAAGATCAATTTTAGCGTGTTCTGGAATCACTGTAGCGCAAGATCAATTTTAGCGCGTACTGGAATCACTGTTCATACCCTACGCTGATGAACGTAACGTATGGATGAAAAGTTTACTTTTTATGTTAAATGAAACGTATGGTTAAGGAACCTTACGTTATTTTGAAACGTATGGTTAATGAACCTTACGTTGTTGAAAAGTATGGAAGAAGAACATTACGTTTGGAAGGAACCTTACGTTTTCGTTGTTGGAAAAATATGGAAGAGAAACCGTACGTTAGTTTTCAGTGTTGAGTTTGTTTCTCAAGAGTATGGATCATCAACCTTACTTTTATAATCAACCGTACGTTCTTTGAGGAGTTGAAGCGAGACAAAGTATGGATGATCAACCCTACGTTTGAATGCTGAAGAGAAAGTATGTATGTTCAACCTTACATTCTGAACCTTACGTTTGTGAACCTTACGTCTGTGAACCCTACGTTTGGAGCCACGTCATCAACCCTACGTTTGGCGCCGGGATATTTTTGACAGACGATATTTCCTTTTGCATTGGTCAAACAAGTGGATTATTAGGCGGATTTCGAGCCGATTCTTAAGTACGACTTTGACTGAATCAAAGACGATTTTCAACGGATTACTGATTGATTTAAATAGAGCTTTTTATGCCGATTCCTCAGGGGAGTTACAATGGCTCTGTTATTTCATTTAATATCGTGAATCTAAAGGAGATTTTCATGGATCTATTTATGCGGAAGATTTTCTCAGATTTGAATATATATATGTTCTATCTTGGAAACTTCGGATATATATATACACAGGAAAGTGTGTGAAATATATAGATTGATCTTTTAACGAGCAAGAAACAGAGACTGTGTAAAGGCATTCTTTTCTGGTGATCGAGAAGAAGCGTAAAACCTTTATTACCGAAGGAAGATCTTGATAGCAGATTCACGTGTTCTACATCGACTATCTGTTGTGAATCTATTGCTGATGAAGTTGTGAAGTTTCTGGTAATATTTATTGCAACTGGATCGACTCAGAACTTTTTTGATTACAGATCTTTATTTTCTGAAGACAACGATCTATCTACTGTCAATTGCATTCTGTTGCAATTGTGAAGAACAACTGGAGAAGTGTTTTCTTTATCGAAACTATTTTTATTTTTTGAGTGATCAGCTTCTCGTTCTAAGCTGTGTGGGTTCGTGTTTGAACCAGGAAGGCTGTGTGTGCCTGAATCTTGTAAAGGTGTCAACTGCCTGTACTCAGTTGTGGACAGGTCTGTCGAAACGAGGACCAGATAGTGAAAATCACCAAGCTCGTGAATTTGAGCGTTGGTGGAGTGGACTAGGGGCCTTCTGTTCCCCGAACCACTATACATCCGTGTGTTCATGCTTTTACTTTTTCCGCTGCATATTTAATTGAGCAAAAGCATAGTGGACAGAATTTGTCTAAATTGAAGAGATTATAATAATTTTGAAAAGACACAATTCACCCCCCTCTTGTGTGTAATCCGTAGATTCAGATACAACAATTGGTATCAGAGGATGAGCTTCTTATTTTCAAAGTCTTATCAAGCTAGAAGTATTTAAAGATTATACATAGTGTATCATGGCTGATATGAGAGAGGGAATGTCAATGGTCAGAGCACCTTACTTTAATGGAGATAATTATGGCTGCTGGAAATCACGTATGATTATTTATCTGAAAAATCTTGGTTACAAAGTCTATTCAAAGATTCTGACTCCCTATGAAATTCTTGAAAATCCCGATACATGGAGTGCTGCTACAGAGGCTGAGTATGACATAAATTCAAAAGCTATGAATGCAATCATCTGTGGTCTAGGACCAGATGAATTTAACAGAGTATCTCAATGCCCGACTGCATATGAAATGTGGCAAACAATAGCTGTTGCTTATGAAGGAACAGATAATGTAAGACAGATGAGATATGCAACTGCTAAGTTAAAATTCGATACTTTCAGAATGATTGAAGGAGAGAGCATCACTCAGATGAATGGAAGATTGACAGAAATTGTCAATAATATAACAGCTCTAGGAGAACCAATCAAGCAGGCTGATCAAGCGTTGAAGGTACTGAGAGTACTTCCTACTCGATGGAATGGAATCTCTGCAGCAATCAGACAATCAACTTCTGTTAAAGATCTAACTATGAGAGAACTGATTGGTACATTGATGATGTACGAGGCTGAAATGCAAGATGAGGTAAATGAGCATAAAGTCTACATAAAAAGGGAAAACACTGCGTTGAATGTAACTTCTCAACAAAAGGATAGAAAGATGAAGAACAGAGAAGTAAGTGCTAAATCAGAAAGCTCTGATTCTTCAAATTCGGATGAAGAACTGGCTCAGCTAGCCAGAAAATTCAGAAAGTTCTATAGTAAGAAGAAAGACTTCAAAAAATCCTTCAAAAAGGATAGCAAGGAAGTGATATGTTATGAATGCAAAAAGATGGGACATATCAGACCGAATTGCCCAAAATTGAAAGATGCAAAGAAGAAGAAATTCTTCAAAAGAGATGATTATGAGAAGAAAGACAAGAAAGCTATGAAAGCTACTTGGAGTGTTTCTGAAGACTCAAGTAATTCTTCTGAATCAAGCTCAGAGAAGGAGGAAGCCAATTTAAAAGCAAATATATGTTTCATGGCTGAAACTGATGAGGTACACTCATACTACTCCTCTGACTCAAATAATGAATCAAACTCTGAAACAAGCTTCTCAAATAAAAAACTTGCAGCTTACTGCAATATGCTTGAAGAAAGGTATGACTCATTATTTAACAAATATAAATCTATAAAGAACTTGCACAAAGCTATTTCAGATGAGAGAAATACTTTGCTAAAACAACATAAGGAATTAATTGACAGATACAACTCTGCTGACTCAAATAAATTTAATTTTGAATCAAAAATAAAAACTCTACAGGATGAAGTAGAATCTTATAAAAAGGCTGCATTAGTTTTTACAAAAGGAGAAAACACCTTAAATGAGATACTTGGAAAAACTGTAATTAAAAGGGAAAGGTTTGGAATTGGAAGTAAAGGAGAAAAACCTAAGTTATACAAAAATTATTTTGTTCCTAGCAATAAACAGGTTATTTGTAACTTCTGTGGAACAAAAGGTCATATTGCTAAAAACTGTTTTCTAAGACAACCTCAAATATGTGGAATTAAGAAAGCTTATATTTCCAACGATCTATATGATTCAATCAATTTTAAGAAAACAAAGCAAATCTGGATACCCAGATCACTGCTTGCTAACACTCCTGGACCCAACAAAATATGGGTACCAAAGCAATTTGTTTGAATATCTTTGCAGGTAGCAGGTCACCAAAGAAAGAAAGAAATATGGTATATGGACAGTGGCTGCTCAAGACACATGAGTGGAACTTCAGCTAATTTCTCTTCTCTTACTCGAAAGGAAGGAGGACTTGTCACCTTTGGTGACAATGCCAAATGAAAGATTATTGGTATTGGAATAGTTGGAGATCCAGAGACAGTCTCAATCAACAAAGTACTTTATGTACAAGGGTTAAAACACAATCTGATAAGTATCTCTCAACTCTGTGATGATGGATACACTGTTGATTTTACTAACAATAGTTGTACTGTTTCTAAAGATAAACTGTTTAAGTTTAGAGCACCCAGAACTGATAATGTTTATACTTTGGATTTGTATTCCTTGTGTAAACAACAAGTAAACTGCTTAACTGCTAATATAAGTGAATCCTGGATCTGGCATAGAAGACTTGGTCATTGCAATATATATGCTTCACATAAATTATCTAAGAAACATCTAGTTTCTGATTTGCCTAGTCTCAAATTTGAAAACGACAGATTCTGTGATGCATGTCAGCTTGGCAAGCAACACAAATCATCATTCAAATCTGTTAATAAAGTTGCTACAACTAAACCTCTAGAACTTATCCATATGGATTTGTTTGGACCTTCAAGAGTAGCAAGTTTAGCTGGTAACTTATATGTTTATGTATTAGTTGATGATTATTCTAGATTTACTTGGATTTTCTTTTTGAAATTTAAAAGTGAAGCTTTTAGTTTATTTGAAGGTTTTTGTAAATCTATTCAAAATGAAAAAGGTTTTAATATAATCTCATTGAGAAGTGATCATGGTGGAGAATTTGAGAACCAGGAATTTAATTCCTTTTGCTCAAACATGGGTATTAAACACACCTTCTCTGCTCCAAGAACACCTCAACAGAATGGGATTGTAGAAAGAAGAAATAGAACTATTCAAGAAATGGCTAGAACTATGTTAAATTAATATAGCCTACCTATATATTTCTGGGCAGAAGCTGTTAATACAGCTTGTTATATAATGAATAGAATTTTAATAAGACCTATTTTGAAAAAGACACCCTATGAACTATGGAATAACAGAAAACCTAAAGTAAATTACTTTAATGTTTTTGGATGCAAGGTTTACATATTGAATTCCAAAGATAATCTTGGTAAATTTGATCCAAAATCTGATAAAGGTATTTTCTTAGGATATTATGCAACCTCCAAAGCTTATAGAGTCTATAATAAAAAGTCAAGGATTGTTGAAGAATCAGTTCATGTGAAATTTGATGAATCTGATCCTTTTGAGAAAAGGATAGAACAAATAGATGAACCTGATTCTAATGAAAACATGAGACTTGAGAATTTAAAGAATGATTTTGAAAATGATATAAAAGAAATTCAGTCCAGTTCAGAAGAACATGATACTGAAGAACCTTTGAATATAATGCCTAGACAGTCTAGAACCTTAAAGAATCACCCTTTAGAATCTGTGATAGGTGACTTAGAGACTGGTATTCAAACTAGAAGAAACTTTGGAAACATAGTTGAATTCTCTGCTTTCCTATCCCAACAAGAACCTAAGACCATAGAAGAAGCCTTAGATGATGAGAGCTGGGTAATAGCAATGCAGGATGAATTGAACCAGTTCAAGAGAAATAAGGTTTGGGAATTAGTTGAAAGACCACATGATTATCCAGTAATAGGAACTAAATGGGTCTTTAGGAATAAACAGGATGATCAAGGGATAATAACTAGAAATAAAGCAAGATTAGTAGCTAAAGGATATAATCAAGAAGAAGGAATAGATTATGATGAGACCTTTGCACCTGTAGCCAGGTTAGAAGCCATTAGAATCCTTTTAGCCTATGCATCTTATATGAATTTTAAATTATTTCAGATGGATGTTAAATCTGCCTTTTTAAATGGTTATTTAATGGAGGAAGTTTATGTTGAGCAACCTCCTGGTTTTGAAAATTCTCAAAAACCAGATTCTGTTTTCAAACTTACTAAAGATCTTTATGGCCTTAAACAAGCACCTAGAGCTTGGTATGAAAGACTAAGTTCTTTTCTTTTGAAAAATGATTTTACTGTTGGACTAGCAGATCCAACACTCTTTAAGAAAACTGTGAAAAATAATGTTTTGTTGGTTCAAATTTATGTTGATGATGTAATTTTTGGATCAACCAATAAAATTCTTTGTCATGAATTTTCAGAATTAATGCAAAATGAATTTGAAATGAGTATGATGGGAGAATTAAATTTCTTTTTGGGTCTTTAAATATTTCAAAAAGATTTTGGAAGTGTTTTAAATCAATGCAAATACATTACTGATTTACTTAAGAAATTTGGACTTGAAAACAGCAAGACATTTACAACTC
Source organism: Viscum album (assembly GCA_963277665.1). Classification (NCBI taxonomy): domain Eukaryota; kingdom Viridiplantae; phylum Streptophyta; class Magnoliopsida; order Santalales; family Viscaceae; genus Viscum; species Viscum album. The sequence continues at coordinate 1,459,592,312 of OY728135.1, read as the reverse complement.
CTATGCGTACTAATATAAAACTTGATTTGGATGAAACTGGAAAATCAGTGGACAACAAGTTATATAGAGGTATGATTGGTAGTTTGTTATATCTTACTGCTAGTAGACCAGATATAATGTATTCAGTATGTCTTTGTGCTCGATTTCAATCAAATCCCAAAGAATCCCACTTAACTGCTGTTAAACGAATTTTTAGATATTTAAAAGGTACTATTTATCAATCTCTTCTTTATCCAAAAACCTCTGATTTTAATTTAATTTCATATTCAGATGCTGACTTTGGAAGCTGTAGATTAGATAGGAAGAGTACTTCAGGAACATGTCACTTTTTAGGAAAGTCTTTAGTATCATGGTCTAGTAAGAAACAACACTCAGTTGCCCTGTCAACAGCAGAGGCAGAATATGTGTCTGCAGGTAGTTGCTGTGCACAGGTGTTGTGGATGAAAAACACTCTTATGGACTTTGGATTAAATTTCAATAATACGCCTATTTTATGTGATAATACTAGTGCAATTAATATTTCAAAAAATCCTATTAGTCATTCTAGAACTAAGCACATTGATATAAGACATCACTTTTTAAGAGATCATGTGTTTAAAAAGGATATATTTTTAGAATTTATAAATACAGAAAATCAATTAGCAGATATTTTTACTAAACCACTTCCCACGGCAAGGTTTGAATTTATTAAGGGGGAGTTTGGTTTATTTAATTTTAAATAGTTTTTTTTATTCTGTTTTCGAATTCTGTTTAATTTTTGTTTCCCGCTATAAGAAATTTTATTTTGTTTTAAATAAAAGTAATGATTAGTGATTACATGGGAATCAAGGCTGTCAGAACCGTTTCACTTTCTAAACTATTTCACCTTTTTCGGAAACCCTTTCGAAAACCTAAAACCGCACATCTGCTCCAAAACCCTTTCTGAATCTTCAAACCCTAAACTTACGAACCTTCAGAAATCGTTGTTGAAATGGCAAAGACTAAGCGTCCAGATGAAGCTGAGAGCAGTGCTGCAAAGAAACCTAAAGTAGTTGGTCAGAAAATACTGCAAGGTAAAGTCATAGATTTGGAATGGCTGTTTGAAACTAATTTACTGTTGAAGAAAGCGTTGTCGTTTCGGAGCCTTGAGCAAGCTTTTAATAGTGAAAATTCTGAGTTTCTATATTAGGCAGAAATGAGACATTTCTTTAGAACTGTTCAGTTTAGCCTTGGCGATACGGAGGATAGTTTATTGGCTCAAATAGAGGATAAGGACTTTTCCATATCATCTGTAGAGATATGTCAAATTCTTAACTGCCCTCATGAAGGAGTTTTTCATTTCGATTTACGGAATATTGGAGATTCTGTACATAAGTCTGAAGACATTATGTCTTTTCTGTTTGGAACCAGAGTGATAAAGAAAATGTTTATTAAAGATTTGGAGCCCGATCAGAAAATCTTGGTAAAATTTGTTCAGACTGGTTTAGCACCAAGGATGGCTGAGATGGAGAAAATCCTATACCCTGACATGTACATAATGTAACTTCTGATGTGTGATATTAAGTTTAATTTTCCTCGGTTTATGATAAGATATCTAAGATACTGCTGTCAGAGTGAAGCAAGAATGACCTTTTTCCCTTATGGAAGGTTCATTTCTTTGTTTTTGCATAAAAGAGGAATGATCAGATTGGTAGATGCTAGGGTGAAATATCACCACAGTAATGTTTTTAATGCTGGAACTTTGAGGAAAGTAGGATACTTCTGGAGCACAATTAAAGGAAAACTCTTACCTGTTGGAGCTGAGGAAGACTCGGAGAGTGCTCAGGCTCAACCGGCTAAGTCCAAGGAGGGACAAGCAGAATCAAGGGTTAGTACAGTGGCAAGGAGAATTCGCTTTGAGATGGAGGAAGTTGAGGAAGAGAGAAGTCAAGAAGGACTTCAATCTAGAAGGAAGAGATCAATTGATGAAGAAATTATCTCTCCTGCCTTGAAATCTTCTGAACCGGTAATTTCTTATTCATTTGTGAGAGAAGCTGTTGTGGAGCAGACTGCACCGATAGAGGAACCAACAGCTCAACCGGAAATCCAAAAAGAACCTCAATCTGCTGCTGTGGCTGTTGAAAATGTAATACAACAAGAACAACCTATGGAGGCAGTGCCTGGTGAAGAAGTGGCCCGACCTCAAGATTTACATGAAAATATTGTTCTTGACCATTCAGTAGAAGTCAGAGAGACTATTGTTCGTGATGAACATACTTCTGAAGCTAATACAGAGGTACTTCAGGAAGATTTTTCAGTGGAAGAGTTTCAGGCTTCAAAAGCTAGTTCAGTGGATCAACCTTGTCAGGACAAGGACAAAGAACAGTGAGATGCAGATTCTTTACCACTTGCCCTGCCTCATCAACCTATTTCTGGACATGAGAATAGAGCACAGGGTGCCCCTGATTCGAGAAAAGAAGAATTTGTTGAGTTGTATAAGCGTATCTCTCAATTAGAATCTGAGAATGATAGTCTCAGAAATTCTCTGAACTTAGAGCAGTTGAAGTTTCAGAAGCTGAAAGAATGTACTGTTTCAAGACAGGAAGTAGATTTGTTTAAGACTGATATGTTGCATGCTGTTGATCAGTTAAAATCATAGATGGTAAAGAAAGATGATTTGTCTGAGATGAAGATTTACATGGAGAATAAATTTGAGTCTGTTGCAAACAGTGCTGTGAGTGGATCAGGCTCTTCACCTGATTTGATTCGGAGATTTCAAGCAATTACAGGAGCACTAAGCAATATGAGTGACAGATTACACGATCTTCAGTGTAATAGTGCCCCTTTGTCAGTTTTGCTGGATAATCATAAATTTTTAGTGGATCAGTTGACATCTGGAGAGCAACCGATTAGGATTCTTTTGAATCAGTTATCAGAGAAACTGGCTCTTTTTGTTGAAAAAGAAGAAAGGATGCATGAGTTTTTCAGAGTTAATTTGATTGAAGATATTCATATGACTCAAGAGAACAGAGATCTTATCATCAAGTTAGGAGATGAGATGATGAAGAGGCTCAGAGAACAGTTTACAGAGATCAAGACCGCGATTCAAAGGAGATAGACACCTTTTTCCCTGTCTTATCCATGAACCTTGATTCCTCTGTATATCACAATCCTTTATATATATAACAGCTTGTGAATGAAAATTCTCTTCTTTTGTTTTTGTTTTGTTATTTATTGATTTATGATTAAGTTAGCCAGTATAACAAAATCACTTATTCATACAGAGTTAATTATAGCATTTACTTATAGTTCAGTGCAATATTGAATGTGTTCAAATCCGTAATTTTTCATTCTTTTTGATATCACAAAAAGGGGGAGAATTTGGATAAACACAACATTTAAATTCATTTGTTTCCTATGAAGAAATTTGGATATATGGGAGAATACATTTATCTTTTATTTATTTTTTAGCTGAAAATTTATTTTTATGGGGGAGAAATATTATTATAGTTAAATATTGTTTTAATCCTTTCAGAATTCGAAAATTTTATAAAACTAATTTTTCAATAAAGATTGCAATTAAATTAGTTCTATTATTTTATGGGTTTTGTGATCATCAAAAAGGGGGAGATTGTTGAGCAATGTATTGTTTTCAAACAATTCAAAATAATGTTTTTTAAAGGGGGAGATTATTTTAAATAATACTCTATCTCTTTATGATTATTTTGATGCTCACAAATACCCTTAATTATTTACTAATTATTTCATTGAGTATTATGCAGGAATTTATTTTATTTATTTCATACAACGAGATTTCATACTTCATTTATTCCGAGATCAATTTTAGCGCGTTCTGGAATCACTGTAGCGCAAGATCAATTTTAGCGTGTTCTGGAATCACTGTAGCGCAAGATCAATTTTAGCGCGTACTGGAATCACTGTTCATACCCTACGCTGATGAACGTAACGTATGGATGAAAAGTTTACTTTTTATGTTAAAAGAAACGTATGGTTAAGGAACCTTACGTTATTTTGAAACGTATGGTTAACGAACCTTACGTTGTTGAAAAGTATGGAAGAAGAACATTACGTTTGGAAGGAACCTTACGTTTTCGTTGTTGGACAAATATGGAAGAGAAACCATACGTTAGTTTTCAGTGTTGAGTTTGTTTCTCAAGAGTATGGATCATCAACCTTACTTTTATAATCAACCGTACGTTCTTTGAAGAGTTGAAGCGAGACAAAGTATGGATGATCAACCCTACGTTTGAATGCTGAAGAGAAAGTATGTATGTTCAACCTTACGTTCTGAACCTTACGTTTGTGAACCTTACGTTTGTGAACCCTACGTTTGGAGCCACGTCATCAACCCTACGTTTGGCGTCGGGATATTTTTGACAGATGATGTTTCCTTTTGCATTGGTCAAACAAGCAGATTATTAGGCGGATTTCGAGCCGATTCTTAAGTACGACTTTGACTGAATCAAAGACGATTTTCAACGGATTACTGATTGATTTAAACGGAGCTTTTTATGCCGATTCCTCAGGGGAGTTACAACGGCTCTGTTATTTCATTTAATATCGCGAATCTAAAGGAGATTTTCATGGATCTATTTATGCGGATGATTTTCTCAGATTTGAATATATATATGTTCTATCTTGGAAACTTCGGATATATATATATACACAGGAAAGTGTGTGAAATATATAGATTGATCTTTTAACGAGCAAGAAACAGAGACTGTGTAAAGGCGTTCTTTTCTGGTGATCGAGAAGAAGCGTAAAACCTTTATTACCGAAGGAAGATCTTCATAGCAGATTCACGTGTTCTACATCGACTATCTGTTGTGAATCTATTGCTGCTGAAGTTGTGAAGTTTCTGGTAATATCTATTGCAACTGGATCGACTCAGAACTGTTTTGATTACAGATATTTATTTTCTGAAGACAACGATCTATCTACTGTCAATTGCATTCTGTTGCAATTGTGAAGAACAACTGGAGAAGTGTTTTCTTTATCGAAAATCTTTTTATTTTTTGAGTGATCAGCTTCTCGTTCTAAGCTCTGTGGGTTCGTGTTTGAACCAGGAAGGCTGTGTGTGCCTAAATCTTGTAAAGGTGTCAACTGCATGTACTCAGTTGTGGACAGGTCTGTGGAAACGAGGACCAGATAGTGAAAATCGCCAAGCTCGTGGATTTGAGCGTTGGTGGAGTGGACTAGGGGCCTTCTGTTCCCCGAACCACTATACATCCGTGTGTTCATGATTTTACTTTTTCCGCTGCATATTTAATTGAGCAAAAGCATAGTGGACAGAATTTGTCTAAATTGAAGAGATTATAATAATTTTGAAAAGACACAATTCACCCCCCTCTTGTGTGTAATCCGTAGATTCAGATCCAACAAAAGGATTCCTCATAATATATTCCTTCCTCTTGACTATATCCTTGTGCAACTAGCCTTGATTTGGTTTCAACTATATTTCCATACTCATCAACATTGTTTCTAAAAACCCATTTAGTGCCTATGGTCAAAGTTTCCTTAGGTCTATCAACTAATTATCAGACATTGTTTCTTTCAAATTGATTTAATTCTTCTTTAATAGCCATTATCTATAATTCATCATTGATTACATCATTAATTTTTTTAGGTTCTAACTATGAATGAAAAGATTGATGTTCATCCTGGTTTCTTAGAGAAGCTCTAGTCTGTGTCACTCTATCAATATTGACAACAACATCATCCAAAAGAAGATTCTTTAGAATCCTAGTGGATCTAGTAATGGTAGGACTAGAAATTTCTGGTTCATATCTAGATTCAGGCTCTACGGAAACAGGTTCTGGATAGTTTCCAGAACTGGATGTCTTTACAACATGTTCATTGATTTTATCATTAAGGTTCAAAATAGACAAATCTTCTTCTATATTTTCAATAGAATATTTGGGGTCATGTGGATTAGTTTCATCAAACTTGATGTGAACAAATTCTTCCACACATATGATTCTTTTATTAAAGACTCTATAAGATTTTTCAGTTAATGAATAACAAAGAAAAATTCCTTCATCACTGTTAGAATCAAACTTGTCAATATTATCCTGAGTATTTTAAATAAAAACCTTACATCCAAAAACATTAACGTAATTTACTTTTGGATTCCTATTGTTACACAACACATAAGGGGTATTTTTTAGAATAGTTCTAATCCAGGATCTATTAAAAATATCACAATAATTATTTACTACATCAGCCCAAAAGTATATTGGAAGGTCTTACTCATTATGCATAGTTCTTGCAATCTCTTGATTTTTTCTATTTCTTCTTTCTACAACACCATTCAGCTGAGGTGTTCTTGGGGAAGAGAAATTGTGACTATAGCCATTGTGTGAGAAGTATGATTCAAAATCATTATTTTCAAAATCACGACCGTGATTACTTCTCAATGTCTTAATCTTAAGTCCAATAATGTTTTCCATATACTTGAAATATTTAATAAAGTAAGAACAAGCTTCACTTTTGTGAGCTAAGAAGTATACCCAAGTGTACCTAGAGTAGTAATATACTATGATATAGACATAGTTCTTCCCATTTAAACATGAAACTCTAAAGGGTTCAAACAAGTCCATGTGAACCAACTCAAGACATTGAGAAGTTGTAACTTATTTATTTGCTTTAAAAGAAAATTTATTTTTCTTTCCCTTTTGACAGGGATTACAAACATTATCAGCTGGGAATTCAAGTTTAGGTAGGTCTCTAATGAAGTTTTTTCAAGTCAGTTTTCTATGTGAATGAACATTTCGGTGTCCTAATCTTCTCTTCCATAACCAAGACTCTTTATAAAAAGCATTTAAGCAAGTAATGTTTTGTTTAGCCAAGTAATTCAAATCAAAAGCATGAACATTTTCATTTCTCAAAGCATATAATACTAAAATAATTTTAGAATTAAAAAAATTAAAAGAATCATTCTCAAATATCACATTGAAATCGTCATCACACAAATGAGAAATACTTAACAGGTTGTACTTATGTCCATCAACAAATAAAACCTTGGAAAATAAAACTGAATCAGTTTTACCAATCTGGCCTAAGCCGATAATTTTTCCTTTTCAATTATCATCAAAGGTGACATGGTCGCCATCAACTTTGATTAAAATCTTGAAGAATGAGTAATCTCTAGTAAAATTCCTTGAGAATCCACTATCCAAGTACCAAAATTTATTTTTGGAACTTTTCAAGCACGTTTCCTACAAAATAGGTTTAAGCAAATAATGATTTTGGTACCCAGATTTTCTTGGGTCCAGAGAGGTTAGAAAGAAAAGATTTAGGTACCCAGACCTGTCTTATGGGTCTCATATAATTTACAAAATAAATGGATTTTGAAAGATAATGAATATTTGATCTGTAAGTATGTGAATAACTAGTTGAAGCATATGTGTTTCCAGAACTAGAACTAGCAGCATTCTGTCTAGATTTAGAAATAAATGTATTTTTAGTAATTTGTCTCTATCTAGGAGGATAGCCTATTCCAGGGGGATATTTTGGTGGACATGTTTTCCTAGAATTTATGTTAGAGTATTCTTTCCATTTGTGAATTCTTCTATATCATTCCTTAATTACACATTGGAAAATTTTTGTTCAGTATTTTACTTATGTAATTGAGCATTCTTCTCCTTTTCTATATCAAATGCAGATTTAATGGAGCTGGTAAAAGCATGTTGTTTCTTCATGGCTTTGTACTTGAGCTTAAGCTCAATACAGGTGTTGTCTAACATATTACCGTATTCAAATAACTCTTCACCAGTAATATTTTCAAAATTATAATGATAATCAGAATCTGAATCAACCCCAGAATAATTATAATTTACTATAGGAGTATCCAGTGTTACCTCAGATGTGATTTTCACAAAACACATGTTATATTTTTGATATTTTTCATCATAAGTATAATCAAAATCACTTGAACTATGTTCTGAAGAACTCTAAGTATATTTCTTATTTTTCTTGTACTTATTATCCTTATAGTCATGTTTCTTCATGAACTTCATCTTTGGATAGTTTGCTATAACATGTCCTTTCTTTTTTCATTCATAGAAGACAATGACATCATATCTATCATACATTTTCCATTCCTTCTTCCAATGAAATTGTTTGTCATACATTACCTTATAATTTGATTTTCTAAATAATTTCTTCTTTCTATTGAACTTCTTGAATCTTCTGGCTATTTGAGCCATCTCAACATCACTGTCAGATGTACTCTCATCACTACCTGAACATTTAGTTGGTATGTAAACTATCTTTTTATTCTTTCTCTTTGATGTAGTTGATTTAAATGCTACCGACTTACTCTTTGGATCATCATCTTCTTCCTTGTTTACTTTCAACTCTTTTTCATACATAATCAACATACCAATTAATTATTTAATAGGCAATGAACTTATATCACACGACTCTCTAATTGAAACAGATGTGCCTCTCCATCTTTCTGGTAGATATCTTAGTATTCTCATAATCATCTCCTTTGCAGGAAAAGATTTTCAATGTGTGTTCATAGTGTTGAAAATCACATTGAACCTGAGATACATGTTAGAAATAGGTTCATCGGTCTTCATTTTAAAATTATCAAACTTAATAGTAGAGTTATTTATTTTCATTTCATTATCATTGGTTTTTCTTTCATGGGAAAAAGCCAATGTCTCTGATTTTATAAGCAGTTTTACAAGAAGATATTCTATTAAATTCTTCATCACCCAAATCACAGTGTAAAGCATTTATTTTTTTACAACTATTATTGTAATTAGTTTTAGTAGGTTCATCTCAAGTGGTCCTTTTAGTTTCTTTAATCTTATATTGAGTCTCTATAGTCATCCAGATGTCAAATCCCATTCTTTCAAAATGAATTTTCAATTTAAGTTTCCATTAGACATAATTTCTACCATTAACGAAAGGTGGAATGTTGGTAGAAGCACCATCTAGTCTATTATACATAATCAGATTTTAAAAAATATATAAAATTTAGAACTAACAGAAATTTAATATCTTTAAGATAAAAATAAAATCATTGTTGAAAAAACAGAGTATTTCAAAAATCCTTTAATAATAAACCCCTCTCTTATACCAAATGTTGATCAGAGTGGATACTCAAGAGTGGGGTGAATTGATTCCTAATTAAAAATTTCTGATAAAAATATTTCTATTACAATACCCTAATATTTAAATCATGTTAATCTATAGTGAATTTTTAAAACTGTAAGGGTTCGATTTGGTTCTCAAAAGATTGATTAGGTCTCAGCTAAATTAATTAGAAGATTAAATTATCTTTTAAAACTAACCTATGGATTTACAATAGTTACAAACACTTTCTAGATTAACTATCAAAGTAAAATTGAAACAATTTTATATTTAAATGTAATTAGCAGCAGAATATACAATATATTTTAAAACCAAAATAAGTAAGTACCTCAGCTTTAAAATAAGAGGTTCAGTCTCAAGACGAGACTTAGTCCTCTCAAAAAAACATATATAAATTCTGATCCACACCCTAGAATGGGGTAAACAATAGAGAAAGCAATGTCCAGGTACTAAGACCTCTACCATAGTTCATCGTTGGAAAACAACACAATAGTACACAGGTTGTCCAGGTCCTACTTGGCTTCTACCTCTTTCTATAGTGGGAAATAAGAGTATAGGGAATGAGTGAGTGAGGATTAAATCCTCCTGTTATGCATAAGATTCATTATGTGTGTGAAATTTACAAAGTACACACACTACTCAAAGGTAAGTAAAAAAATCACTAAGAGAGTATATAAGAGTTTTGAATGCTCTAGTGATTTTATGTTCAGCTCTGGACTCCTTTTGATTGAAGAAAAATGATTCTAAGTCCATCTCTAGTTTTTGTCTTGAAAACAGAGTTTCTTTTTCTTCCCTGTATTTCATGCTCAGTTTGATTAGCTTGATTCTATCAAGAGATCGTTTTAGTTCATCATCTACACAGATTTATGAATGTCACCTTTCTTTTCTGTATATCTGTACTACTATTCAACAGCCCTTTTTTCATTCTATTCCCTTTTTTACTCAACTTTTTTCCTTGCTTTTATGGATTTCTACTCCCGAAATATGAATGATTACCTTTTCATAGGTACGAGGTATGGTTACCTGACATGCCAACAACTATCATTAAATAAATTTAATTACATTAAAATCATCAAATATGACAGTTTCTTAATAAATAAAAAGAAACAAGGTTTATATAGCATTGACTGGTTAACAGTCATCTTATCAGTAGCTCTATATAGGTAGACTTGTAACAGTGGAATTTTAATAGTGGTGAGCTTCCTATCAGTAGATCTCAGTTCTTGTACTAGTATCTCCTTGTATCAGTAGCTCTTCTGGTCTATTAGTAACTCGCTTGTACCAGTAGCCGCTCATATCCGTGACTCTGTCTGTATCGGTAACTATACTTATCGGTAGACTTTTTATCAGCACCTCTTTATCAGTGGACATCATAGCAGTAGACTAGTGTATACTGGTATACTTATTCAATTGGTAGCTCTGCTTCTATTGGTAACAGGTATTCATATCAATGACCTTAACCATATCGGTGAACTTATCAGTAGTAGTATATTTATTTTCCTGTATCAGTAGCTATGTGTATGTTCTATGCAGAACATATCCAGATTTAGTTAGAATTATTTCATTGATAAACATTGATTATCGTATTCCAATTATTATTTTGATATTCTTATCTACTAAATAGTAGGATGAAAACGTAATTAACATACGAATGAACATGATTTGGGATTTTCAAGGCATATTAAAACATAATTGAGATTATCAAAACAGGTGAGGTAAAAACATGCATGCTTTCGAGAGAAAAATATCAGGTTGTTGAATGCATTCCATAAATCCAAACATGTAATAAATGAAGAAAAGATATCATTATCCATCTAGTTAATAACAATTTTTTTTTCATACATACATTCCCATAAATATCCATTTATCATTATTATCTTATAATTAAGAACACATTAAAATTTTTCTTTCCCACAACCATTTATTTTCCCAAATGTTCCACATACTACTAAATCACATTTTTTCTACCATGGAACATATTCATTAAATTCGATATATAATATTTATTTTTTGTACAATCCATCTATATTTTTTGATTCATTTAACCATAATATCATATCATATTTCTTGAATCCGAAAAAATATATATTAATCATTTATCTTCTCAAGAGGTTGTAAGATAATCATTTCAATGATCCCTAATCCTCTTATAGGGTATAATCCATTAATCCCCAAGACATTAATTTCCATAGTTTTTAATCTTCATGATGTTGAATCATTTTACATTGGAAACTTTTTATAACCCTTTAAAACACACAGATAGGTTCATTTCTCTACACACTTGTAGAAACTCTTATTTGATTCATGCAAGTACAAGGGTGTTTCTTTCCACAAATATCAAATGTGGGAAATAATTAATTTTCTTCATTCCATTATCCAACTTTTTCATTGAATTATTTTTGACATCATTCTTTCCTCTAATGTAATAATACTTAGATAATTCATTCTTTTTTAAATTATCACATGATATTATGTCCTTATATGTTGATAATGTTTTAGATACATTTTTCCTTCAAAATATTGCAATTAGATCATAAAATATATACACATTCTTACTCTTTGGAACATGTCCATTGATGACGATCCAATTTATTCTGATTGTAACAAATTATAAATTAATATTTTCACATGATTATAACATAATATTATGAAATGTTAGGTATTATACATTATATAGTAAAATATATAACATAAATTAAAACAATTAAGTATAGTTAATCTCATAATAATAAACATGGTTTAATTTGGTAAATAATTAACATTAAATGATTCATAATGTTTTTTTAATGAAAATTTAAATTATCATAATAATATAAATTCTGTGTGTCAAACTAGATTCATAGTAAGGCATGTTTTCATGTACTATGTTACCGTAAGATCGGCCCAAAACACCCTGTCAGAATTGTTACCCCTATATGCACCTGTTTCAGAACAACTTACACTTATAGTATCTTGAAAAAATGATTAATTGGGAGACCCACATAATCTATAAAATATAATAAAAATAATGTATTTTCATCCATGATTATCCTAAATTTAAATCTTATGGTTTTGTTACCTAATATTTGTTTTATTAATGGTTTCCAATAAAATTATTTTGATACCAATTATAATGACCCTAGACCCAATAGCCCAAATACAGTTCCTTAAATTAAAAACTAGTCAAATATAAAATAATCAATTTTCCAAGGACTGATTTTTTTTGTAGTTTTGGAATTTAGATTAAATACCTTAAATTTACATTAAAACATGAAAGGAAAACATCCATGAAATTTTAGTGGAAAAAATAATAAAATCCTACATTATTCTTAAACGTCATTCATAATATAAAAATTCACATCATGGGGAAAATAGAACAAAATATAGTTATGATATCATAAGATTAGTGATTGTAATAAATACAATAAAAGCAATAATGAACATAAACAGGAAGTCATGGGGAATAACTAGAAACATAGGTCAATAAAAAATCTTGAGCATAAAATGTCACCAATAAAAGAGGATTATGTAATTACATAATAAAACATATCCATGTATATTTCACTAGTTTACTAATAACATGGACTATCAATTTATAGATTCACAATGAGTGAAATAATAATTCCCAACATCATAAATGTACTGTCATGGCCTCCTATGGTAAACCATACATAATGTGTTAAAGCTATTATAGTTTCTCAATTGAGAATTATCATTGCATCAAGGGGATATAGAGGAACTTTGACTTAACATACTAATACCAATTCATTTATCAGAATAAAATTTAAAAATTAAAACAAAATAAACATATTAAATGTAAATAACATTATTTAATCTGTAATCACTATCATTAACCATTCAGAGTAGTATGGTAAATGGTAGAAAGATATCACATCCATAATGGATCTCATAATAAAAAATTTAATAAAATATGGAGGATGATAAACATAATAGTTCAACCACAACAAATTCTATAATTCAATATAGGTGTTAACATAATTCAATGAAGTCTTATAAAATCATTGTCAAATTCTTGGGGAGATACCCCTTTTACTTTTTTATGAAGTGTTCTTTTGGAAAAATCATTTGTATTTCGAATTTTTTTTATAAAATGATTAAATAAAAATATAGTTTTAATAACAAAATTAGTGAATTATGAATTATAATTTACCCTTAAAAAATATTATTTAAGGCACTATAATATTGATATGAATTCTAGATGTAACTTTTAATCAGGATACTGTATCAAGATGAATTAACCGTAGATTATTATAAATTTTGTATTATAAAATAAATAAAAGATTAAATGATATAGATATATATTAATGGAACATATAAACAGAATTTATAAGAATTATATAAATATGATGAAGAATTACATTGGAGTATAGAGGAAGAAGCATAAGCACAAAAATTGGAGGTATGGGAAGAAAGCCCATATCTTATGTCTGAATGTGTCATATAATATTCATTAATGTCCTAGATAATAAAATTTAATCCATTAGGTAAATAATTCATAACATTTTATATATTTATTTTATTTATTATTGTTTTATTAAGTTCATTTATGGACTAATTAATGAGTTAAAGATTTTAATTTCATCATTACTGATAATTCATTATCATGGTTTTCAGGACCTGTTCGCTTGTTTATAAGTAGTAAATTTTATGTAAAATTGGTATAGTTTTGATGGTTTATTCCTTCCCAATTTGTTATATTGTGATTTTGTTCATGGGAAGTGATTAAAATAGTCTCAGAGGTCATTTGGAGAAGTTTTGTATTTAAAAACTAGAAGTAGGGAGGTTACACATCGTGTAACTTGATTTCACAGCGTGAAGTTTGGTTTCATGGCTTGTCCTGAAATGAATAATGACATGAATAATTTTAAATATTGTGAAAAATATATTAGTGGTATTCAATATTTTATGGTTTAAATAAAAATTTAAAATCTAAATCAGAAGGGTTTTCTGGGCGACGTTGACCTTGAGGGATTATATGGAATGAAACAACTTATATGTCATGTAATACCCATCTATTGTTACATTATAAACATGTTTTCTTCCACTCAAGTTATCAACACCTATAGATGCATCAATATTCCTCTCGACCATGTTTACATGGTGATACTCTTTATCATTTTTAAGGTTCCTTTGCAAATGATTAAATCATAACTTTACTCATTTGATCCATATATATTTAGAAAAAAATATGTGGTGTGTTCTTATTCTATTATTGCAGTTTCTAGTAGTTTGGAATTTATTTTTATCACTTTATTCCTTTCAAATAATGGGGCATGTTCTTCCTCAATACTAATGTGTTCATATTTTGTTTTCGATGGTGTGATGTTTTCGTTCCATAATCAGGCGGATGTAGATCTTGCTGGATAGGTGATCAAAGGTCTGTTACATGATTCATTATCATGTAAAAAACATTAACTCCCATTCTAGGTAACATTTTCATTTTCTCGCTTTACTATTGAATCATGTAGGAGGGGTTTTTCATTCATTATTATTGAATTATGGTTGTTTAGGCATAATCATTGATAATGAACAAGATAATTTATTTTAAAGGGGTAGATGGGTTTGTTAGATTTTTCTCGATTTGATATTATAGTGATATATAGAATTATAAAGCCTAAAAACCTGAGAAAAAATTATATCCAGTGGCGGTCCTTTATTTAAAACTAAAAAGGATTCATGATTGTTGGATCATGTTGAAAATTTGAATAGGTAATTGGTAAATCATTTACTCATGGATAATAAATGAATGCCCCAGGATTTCCCAAATTCAGTTAAAACTCCTTAATTAACAAATATAATTTAGTATGGGTTGAATTTTTAAACTTGTAATTGTGTTATTATTTGTTAATTGGTGTGATATTTTGGGTGGGATAGATATATATTTGCGTACCGGGCTGATGAGAGGTGATATGGCTAGGTAGTGATGTGTATGATTTCTATAGTTTATGTTCTGGTATTGATGTGAAATAAGGGTATGTGTTTTGGGTTGGTTTGAACAGTGTTGTGGATAAACATGTAGATGATACATAAACCTAACCATGTTATGGAATCTGAGTTTGAGAGATTTATTTATTGCAAAATGGGTTAGATGTTTTTTTAGTTGAGTTTTGATCGGGTTTTTCGATGATGTGTTGTTCTGTTTCATGGTATGTTATGTGGTTGATAGATGATAGAATAATAATGGAATAAATTAATAAATAATTGGTCAATAATGTTTTGAACTATCTTGGTTGAAATGGGTAATAAAATTAATAATTTATTTTAGAATAAATCGTTGTAATGGTTTAACAAATTTGGTAGCGAATTGAAATGATTGTTTGGCTTATTTTGTTGTGTTTGCATTAGAGGTATCAATGATGTTGGATGTAATAAGATATGGTTGATTTTTTGGTAACCCGTATTTTAGGAAGGAGTGTTAGGTATTATATCTATATATTAATGTATTTACTCATTCATTTCAATAATTATTGCACACTAGTTGTGCACTATGTATTGAACACCCCCATCACCAAGGGGGTGGTGTCTTTCTAAAACATATTAGTGGGAGGATGGATGGTGGGACACCCACTCCTCCCTGGTCCTTCATCTAAAAGACAAAATCTGCATATTGTTATTGAATGTAGTGGTTTTTTGGTCCCATTTATGGGTATGTGAGTTGTGTTTTTCCTATTGTCTTCAAGATGATATGTGTTGTAGTTTCTCTGGTGTCTTCAGGATGATATGTGTTGTGATTTCCATGGTGGCTTCAGAATGATATGTGTTGTGCATTCCCAAGTGTTTTTTGGACGTGATGTGGTATGTGGCATTGGTATCTACATGATGGAAGTGATGTGGTATGGGGAAATGATTTATGTGGGTGAGATGTGTTGTGGTGATAGTCCCCTGTGATGGGATAAGGTGTGGTTGTGGGGACGAGGTGTCTAATGGGTAGATGTGACGTGGCTTATGGACCTTGTTATAGGATGAGGTGTGGTATCACTAGTGAAAAAAAGGTTTATTACGTCGGTTATTTTTCATTTTTTACGTCAGTTTTTAGCCGACGTTAATACGAGCTATGTTATAAATATTGTTTTTTACGTCATTTATTTAAAAACCGAGGTAAAAAACATAACATTGCGGTGTTTAGAAGGTTGGTTATTTAATAATTGACTTGATAAAACATTCCCTAGGATATTATCACATCGGTTATTAAATAACAGATGTTAAAAACCATGGGAGAGGTTTTATCACGTCCGTTATTTAATAACCGACGTGATAAACCAATGCGGGGGGTGTTTATCACGTTGGTTATTAAATAACTGACGTGCTAAACTCCTTGAAACAGGTTTATCACATCGATTATTAAATAACCAATGTGATAAACCAGCAGGGGGTGTTTATCAGGTCAGTTATTTAATAACTGACGTGATAAACCATTTTTCAGGCTTTTATCATGTTGGTTATTTAATAACCGATGTTAAAAACCATGGGGGAGGGTTTAGCATGTCAGTTATTTAATAACTGACGTGATAAACCATTGTGGGGGGTGTTTAACATGTCTGTTATTTAATAACTGACATGGTAAACCCATGGAAAATGCTTTATCAAGTCAGTTATATAATAACCGATGTGATAAAAAATTTCCCAGGTTTTTATCACATCTGTTATAAAATAACGGATGTGAAAAGTCAATTTTTTTTAAAATAGAAAGCAGTCCTATGATATCCCTAGAAACAAATACAAACCCAACCAAGAATTCATACTAGAAAAATAGAAGTAGACCAAAATAAGAACCAATGAAATATTAAGCATTTACATTGATATCATTTAAAACATACCCCACTGGACAGCCCCCACCACCCCCTGGACAGTCCCCTCACCCAACTGGACTGCCCCCACCACACCCTTGGACAACCCCCACACCCATGGACTTCCACCTGAACCCCTGGATAGTCCCAAACACCCCTGGACATCCCCACCACCCCTGGACAGCCCCCCACACCCCTATACAGCCCCACCCTCATGTATACCCCCAATCCCAAGACAACACTCATACACCACTGGAAATCCCTCCCACAACCTTGAAACATGACCAAAATGTTACAAAAAAATAGACCAGAACCCCCTCACCCCACTAGACTGCCCCCACCACTCCCCTAGACACCCCCCATCACACCCCTAGACATCCCCACTACCCTTGGACATCCCCTCACCCTTCTGTATACCCCCAACCCCTGGATAGCACTCCCACACCCCTGGAATGCCCTCCCTCACCCCTGAAATAGACCAATAGTTACCAAAAATAGGCCAGAACCCCAGAAATAGACCAAAAAGTTACCAAAAATAGACCAGAACGCCCTCACCCACTGGACTACACCCACTACACCCCCACCCCTCCCCCCCACCCATGGACTTCCCCCACCCCCTGGACAGCCCCCACTAGACACCTTGAACCCCCCCCACACCCCGGACTACCACCTGAACCCCTGGACAGCCCCAAACACCCCTGGACATCCCCACCACCCCCTAGAAATCCCCCACACCCCTAGAAAACCCCCACACTCGTGTATACCCCCACAAACTGGACAACACTCCCACACCCCTGGACAGCCCCCCACAACCCTGAAATAAGACCAAATAGTTGCCAAAAATTGACTAGAATCTCCTCACCCCACTGGACTACCCCCACCACACCCTTGGACAACCCCCCGCACCCATGGACATCACCACCACCCCCTGGACATCCCCCCACCATCCAGTATACCCCCACCCCCTATAGAGCACTCCCACACCCCTGGACAGCCGTCCCACAGCCCTGAAACTGACCAAAAAGTTACCAAAAACAAACCAAAACCCCCTCACCCCACTAAACAACACCCACCACACACCCCCACACCCCTAGACTACCCCCACCCCTTGGATAGAACCCAACACCCCTGGAAAACCCCCACCCTCTTAGACACCCCCCCCCCCCACACACACCCCTGGACACCCCCCCACACCAGAATATTACCCCCACCCCATTAAAAACCCCTAAACAGACCCTGGACTGCTGGTGTAGGGAGAGGAGGCACTGGCATCCCTTGGGGGGCATGCCGCTGGAAGGTAATCATCACTCCCACATTAAAAGCTTGATATCTCAAAATTTTTCACATGTGGGAGTGATGAGTACCTTCCAGCGGTGTTCAGTCACCAAAGGGATGCCAGAGCCTCCTCTCCCGCACCCTTGGACTGCACCACACCCCATCCCAATGTCACTCAGGACACCCCCCCCCACCCACACCACTGGATAGACCTCCCACACCCCCGGAAACCCCCCTCACCCCACAAGACACCCCCACACCCATGGAAACCCCCTGGACAGCCCCCAACTCCCCTGGACATCCCTTTCACCCTCTTGGAAATGCTCTTACACCCCTATACATCCACCCTACTCTCATGGACACCCATGATACCCTCACCCCATCGGACAACCCTCTCACACCCCTGGATAACCCCCACCCCATTAAACACCCCCACACCCTTGGAGCCCCCCCCCCCAGACCAGAATCCAGACCAGAAAAACCATCATAAGTAGACCAAAATAAGATGTAGAGAAAAATAAAACATTCACATATATAAATTTCAAAACATACAATGTCAACATAAAAAAAGTAAATCCAACCTAAACTACTAACAAATTCACAATTACAATTACAGTATTCAAAATTACATTTTACACTACAAACTTATAAAAATCAATCAAACCTGTAAAATAATTAGACCGTTCCACTTGTTTGTTTTTGATATCTTCATCACTATAGGGTTGAGGGTAATCAAATATCTACAAATTAAAATGATAGTAGATAACGTGTATAATGAATAAATCAAACAAAATATTATGGAAAAGTGTAAAAGGAAATCACACTAGGTCAAAGCTCACAATTTTCCCAACTATTATTGTTTCAAACATAAATCATAACATATAATATCCACATTAGATGATGCCTTTTTGTTCATAAAAATTCTGTTTGAATGAGTTTAAATTCATTACATTATTTGTATGTAATAAATCAAATAGTACAAATTATAAATGGATATTTAACTTTACATTTACATATTTGATATTCGAACTCCTTTTATCTGTGTTTTTTCAATATTAGACCCATCCCCTATTTGAAAATAATATGAATGGGATAAATTTAAAATTCATTATAATATAGAAAACTAATGAGGAATTGAAACATACTTTTCCAACATTTTCTTAAAACATTCCCGCACATCACTAAGGACATAGAATATCTAATAAAGTGTCTTCTCCCTTTGGAAAAAACCCCTAACATCCAATGATCACTAATAAACAAATGTAAGGTTAGTGGGTTTTTATGTTAAAAAATAATGAACTCTTTGAGAGATATGTGTTTCATACCACTCACAAAAAAGCATCATCCAACATTGCGTGACTATATTTTGTTCATGATTTTCAGCAATATAAACCAATCTTTGTTCCTCATCCAATGAACATGCTTTAGGGGAAATCAAATGCGGGTCCATGAACCCATATACATATGTCCGCTCATTATTCTCATAAATGTTATAAAGATACCTAAAACAAAATAGACATAAGTATACATTTTTAATAAAAATAATTCAGGGAAAAGGTGTTAATACTTACATGGAAACAGTCTGCACCATGTTGATGCCCAACTTATCTCTACTAAGAAGCTCCATGATATCAACTTTCATAATCCACATAGTTATTGCACGTCCACAAACATGAGCTTCCATTCAAAACTCATAATGATCCGCCAAAAAATTTGAATATCTTGACAATCTTTCAAGACCACTAGAATCTCTATCTGATGTCATAGCCATTTTACTTTTTTGTTGTCTATAGAGAATTTCATTACCTTTGAAGTATTCCTGTAAAAATAAACAGAAAAATATATTTGTATTAAAATGATAAATCAACTATAATAAAAAAATAGATGATATAACAAACATACGTCTATGGTAATGAGTCGAAAAAGTCTGGATGGACAAATTAAAAAATGGTCGATAATATGTCCAACTATCGTCACCTCATCTATATGTAATGGTACTCGAGCTGATCTATATATAATATCCTGTACAGTGACAATCTGATTCACTAACTCTAATTATTGATGATGAACTATATCTCTTATACAATATACCAACACCTATGCAACTATATGATTTTGAGTATCATCAACATACAACTCACAATAAGTAGGAAGCGGTGGTGGAGGAGTAGGATAAATAATGGGGTCCGTAGACTGAGTTGGTTGAGTGGGAGCTACTGGCATTGGTGGAGGATAAATAATGGGGTCTTTGAGGGGAGGTGGAGGAGTGGGAGTTATAGTCTGAAATTGACTTTTAATGTCTGAAAACATTTACTATACCGACTCTCTAATCATTTCCTCCATCGTCGCATTAATATAATGAACTTCAGCCTCCAATGATTCTATTTTTTTATAAACACCCTCAACTTAAGTATTTGAGGAACGTCGCAACACTTTTCTTACCGATACACCTGCCAGATATCCTCGTACACGACCAGGATGGTCGGGCTTTCCCAATGCTGCAGATAAAATATCTTACCTCCCATCAGCTGTAAATACCCCTTGTGAGCTTTGCTTTTCAAGAGAATCCTGTATTAATTAATTGAACATTTTTTTAATGATTTAAATTATATGAAGAAAATATGTAAGTTAAATAAATAAAATAGATATCTTACAATCCTCTCAGCTTTGATTCTCGAATCATCCAAACTATATTTCCCTTTTTCCCATCCAAGCTCTCTTTCATTTTTCATGTCTAGATGGAGGGGATGGAGGGGCCACCACTCTAGATATTGATGACTCAGCTATTAGGTTTTTTTATTTTTTCCACCATCATTTGTTATTATAATAATGTATACCCTCCCTGAGATAAACTATGAGGGTATACATTTTTAGATTGCATCCCTTGATGAGATTTCCTTGTTTTCTGTAAATTAAGAATAATAAATCATTAACATAACAGTAATAAGATCATTTATATAAGAAATCTTAGAAAAGTTGACATTTCCCTAACCAAAAATGATTATTTTCTTCTACTTTCAAATAAATGTCTCCTTGAGTCTTCATCTATGAAAGGATATATACAAAATTCTTTTTCATGACTCCTATGACCAAAAATGAAATTAGGTGTGAGGGTTGATTTGAAATCCATCCATCTCCTGGCTGCCATCGATAAGAATTTCTTCCTGACTCCTCCAGTGTCAGGAATATCAAATGTCATATAATAAAGAAGTGGTTAAAAATATTATATATACTAAAAAATTTAAAGAATATGAAAACAATAGAAAAATATCTTACCAAAATCATCTCCCATAACTGAGAGATTATCTCTTTGTCTATACTTCTCCAGTCATCATACAAAATGCTAACTTTTCTCTTACCCTGAGTGGATACAAAACTCTTAAAATCTTTTTCATTTGGTCCTCTATGAATATCATCCTCATCAAACTCAACGAGTATCCTATGATCTAACATTTGGGAAAGTGATTATTTTGGTAAACGTGTGCACCAATGTATACCAAATATTGAACTCTTTGTAGTAATGGGATAACATGTGGAAGATTGGGGAACATCAAAAGGAGCATGTGAATGTTCCTCCCCAGAGGTATCACCAATATGATCATCTCCAGAATCATGTGGTTGATCAACTTATTGATCTATCCTTGTCCTTCAAATTGAAAAAATAAACAATAGTTTACAAATATACAAATTAAAATATTTTAATACTATTGTAATCAGAAAATAGAAAATTTTACTAAGTTACATAATAGAAAACATGGTTTATATCGTAAGCATGTTAAACAATGGAAAATATGGAAAATATAGTCAAGATGATAAACATGGTAAAGTAATTGTCCCTGAAAAAAATAGATATAAAATTTATGTAATGATAAACATGATAATGTAAAGTAAACAAAACTAAAACATTGTAAACCTAGTAAATATTATAAACATGGTAAACTAATTGTCACTAAAGAAACCATAGATAGTTAATTAATGTAATGGTAAACATGATATAGTAAACTAAAAAAAATAAAACAAACAAAAACATATACTTATTTTGTTTTAATACATTTTTTAGTAAGGAATAAACTAAAAATATCAAACATTTTATAAAAATAATAAATTTAAACAAGAAATAAACAAATATTACCTGTAATTTTAGGAATGTACTAATGGATTTTTCCCAAATTCTTTCGTGATGATCATTTCTTATGGCACAAACCATGTCTTCAACATGCTCATCATTATGTTCTGTTAATATTTCAATGGAAGTATGGATCTAACATAAATCAACATCTTCATCAAGTTCATCCCCAACAACGTATAGTTTATTCCCTTGAAAAATAGCATCCCACTGCATATCTTATTTATCTACAACATAGAAAATTTGTTTTCCATGTGTTTACATTATTAAAGAATTATTTGTTTCCTCTAGTATATTCAGATTAACAATGATCAATGTGATGATAGTTCTAAAGAAATGCCCAATCTGATGGGATCTGGAATCACGAATATTGTCATCATACTATCATAGATAACTCATGTTTTGAATAGAAACATGGGTCAATAGGAACATTCAACCCCCCCCCCCCAATAATGAACACGTCGCAATCAAGAGAACCATGATATAAATGCCTCATACTTTTAATTGATCATTCGACCCCTCCATCATGGAACTACGTATCTACTCTATTGAGATGATATTATACATCCATCAATTTTCATAACAATAGAGGGTACTTCTGTCATATTATAATTTGGTGTGTGAAGCTAATTAATGGTGTACATTGATTAAAAATACAAATACTAAGGAGGATATTGAGGAGTTAGAATATATGGATTTATAGAAAATGCATTTTATTGACAGATATTTTCCTTACAACCACCAGCTTAAGATGGAAAGGTATTTCCTTGTCCTCAATAAAAAAGATGAAGAATCTATTAGAGCGTACATGGAAAATTGTGCAAGGCTAGCACGATATGCCTCTGGCATTTTTGTTACCCCTGAATCCAAGGTTGACCGCTTGTTTGGAGGGCTAAAACCTAGCCTACAAAAATCCTTAGAGATATGTTATTTCAACTACTATGAAGAAATAGTCTGATGTTCCCTTAAACACAAAATGGATATCAGTGAATCTCTGGGGTATCATGGTGATAATAAGTTCAAGGTGGACATTAATTCTTGAGTTACGATGGATAAATCCAATGGTACGATGAAAATACATCACCCCACTTTCTAGAGGATCTATAAAAAGAACCATGAAAATTGCATGATGGAAATTAGGAAATGATTTAGGTGTAAAAGAGAAGAGAACCTATCCATTAACTTGCCGACAAGAAAAACTTGTGGCTGAAAAATTGAAGAGGAACCCTCCAATAAACCCTCAACACATTGTTCATTTCTCAACTGCAAAAAACCAAGGATCTTTTAAAACTAGTTCCCTAATCCAAGGGGTTTTAAAGGCTACCCAAAACATCTAGTGTAGCAAGGGTGATCTTTTTCCATCACTAACACCAAATTGACCCCTGACAACAATGTGGAGCTAGGTACGCTAGTTATTCATTAATGAATTGGGAACATACTTTTGGATTCCGGTACAACACATTCTTTTATATCACAAATGTTTAGTAGAGAAATACCTACAACACCACATGTTATGGAAGTAAAGATGTTGGTGGGAATGGAAAATGTGGAATTCAATGAAACCCAGGAATATAACACCTACCCAATTATAATTTTCTGATTGAACTTCCCAGCGAACCTCATCATGTCTTGTTTTTTAGATTTTATGGAATTATTAGAATTAATTGGCTTTCCTTATATTGAGCCGACATAAATTTTGACTTGAGGTAAATCACTCTCTATATGGCTTATCACCCCATGATTATGTACATGTTCTGGGAGGAGGATGAATATTCATTAGCACTTTCATCCCAAGAGATGATATTACTACCTTATGAGCATGAGTATCTAGCCCAGATGATTTATTCTTAGGAATAAACCATCCTTCAAGACATGGAAATTATAAGGGAATTTACTGAAGTGTTTCTCAAGGGATTTCCAGGTCTCCCTCCTATATGAGATGTTGAATTATCAATTGATCGTATACATGTGGTGTTGCCAATATCCAGGACTCTATACAGAATGGATGTTGTGGTGCTTGGTGAGTTGAAGAAACAACTACATGAGAATTTAGATAAAGGGTTTATATGCCCAAGTTCTTTACAATGGGGTGCACCAATCCTCTTCATCAAGTAGAAGGATGGGCCAATGCATCATTTAATGATTATCATGAGCTCAAAATATCAAGATAATGAAAAAGTATCCTCCTACACAAATTGATGACTAGTTCTATCATCTATGTGGAGAAAAATACTTCTCCAAGGTGGATTTGTGGTGAGGATATTACAATTTAAGGGTGAAGAAAGAGGAAATTCCAAAGTTTCCTTTTCATACAAGATACGAGAACTTTGAATTCATAGTATCGCCTTATGGACTCACTGATGGTCCATCAATATTCATATAATTGATGAATATAGTCCATAGAGATTACCTCAAAAAATGTTTATTGTATGTATAGGCGATGTTATAATTGACTCTAAAACCAAGAAGAAGAATGAGGAGAATCTAAGCATTGTACTAGAGAACTTTCCAAAGGATAAGCTCTATGAAAATTAAATAATGTCTTTGTTCTTGTGGAGGAGGTCTCATTCGTGGGTCATATCATCACAAGAAATGGGATATCTATGGATCCCTCCAAGACATCAGCATATGAGGGATAGTCAAGGACAACATCTGTAACAAATATCTATAGCTTCCTGGGGTTAGCTATATATTATCGTGGATTTATGAAAATTTTATCATGATTTGCAAACACTCTTACCATGCTAACTTAGCCGAGAGTCATGTTTTCATTGATTGATGACTGTAAGGAGAGTATCAGAGTATTAAAAAAGAGGCTTATCATAGTAGTCATGCTCACACTACCCACTAGTGGAGATCTTTTTGTGGTATTTTGTGATTATTTGAAGAGAGGTATGGTTTGTGTGTTGATGAAAAATGAAAATGTCATTTCCTATGCTTCATGTAAATTGATATTTGATGAGAAAAACTATCCAACACATGATATTGACTTGGTTGTAGTAATCCTTACTTTAAAAATTTGGTGACATTACCACTTTGGGGAGAAGTGTGAAATATAAAAGAATCACAAAAGCATCAAGTATATATTCACACAGAAAGAGTTGAATATGCAACTATGAACATGGATAGAGCTGATCAAATACTATGACTACTCAATACATTACCACCCTAGGAAATCGAACAAGGTGAAGGATGCTCTAAGTAGAAAGGACACATTAATTCTATCATTGATTATAATTTAAGATGATCCAATATTCATATATTAGATGAATATGGACATCAGAATCATAAATAAGGTAACATCATCAATCCTTTCACAATGTATTTCTCAACCATCTAGTTTTGAAAGGATAAAGGAACATCAAAAGGATTATGCGAGAATTCATAAGAATGTGGAAACCATCCGAAAAGGTAAATCCAAAATTTTAATGTTAATGAAAAAGAATTTTTGATATTTTGGACAAGAATTTATGTTACATCAAATTTAGATTTAATGAAACAACTTTAGTATGATTCACATAGTTAAAATTTCTAAATTCACCCAAGAAACACAATGATGTACCGAGATCTCCGAGAGCATTATATGTGGAACAACATGAAGATGTAGATCACTGAGTATACATAAATGTTTCTAGTATGTCAGAAAGTAAAATCTGAGAAGTAGAAGTACAAGGGGATGATGCAACTATTAACCATACATGAATGTGTAAGAACCTGGTTCTGACAATTAGGTACAATTTATTTTATTCTTTTCCTTTGAGTAGATTCTGAAAAAATAATTGAAAACTATACAATTATAGGAATGATAATGTCACACGGGCAGATTCAGGGTTACACACCATGTAATTATATGGACACTTCTTATTGTTTGGCCATGTATTATGGGAATACATTGTGTGTGATGATGTCAGCTAGAAAAGGAGAAAAACCCAACTACATGTAGTGTACTTCATAGAACACGTCGTGTAGTCTTATCAGCAGGTCCTGGGAGGGAAGTCAGTGGAAAAAGTCTTCCAAATGAGTAGTAAAATAAGGTACACATTTTTTATATGGTATTAAAAGTCGTGTATATGTGTTTTCTCATATAAAATTGGCACAATCCCCTGTTTTTGACAGAAGGGTTATAGAGGTTACCGGGATGAAGAACAAGCACCATCATTACTTCAACCTTATACCAAATCTTTATTTGGAATATGATTTGATCTCCATTTGTTTTTTTGAACCATATCAGTATGGTCTAGATTACTCATGATCCATTATTCTGAATTCATGTCCTAGAAGAAGTTATTTTAGGTTTAATATTCATCTATGATTCATATATCTATAATGTTCTAGCTCAAATTGGATGTCAAGGATGGATGAGGATAGTTAAACTACAACCTGTTAGGTTGTATAATTCTAATTTCTTAACTTCATGTTGTTTATATTTTCCATTATGCCATGTTCCCAAGTTTGGGGTGTAGCTTGGTTGAGACTTGGACCTATGTTAATGCCAAAAGATGTTTATGTGATTAAGTATTTGAATTGAAGCATGGAGGGACACATTTTTTAATGGAATCCATGTGAGTGTGTTTCCCTTATATAACCGTTGATGGTCCTTTTTGGCTGAGGATAATCATGGTTATGCCTCTGCTTTCCTTGTTTGGAGTTATTTTAAATATAGTTCTTTAACTAAACGTTTACTAATTTAAGTTGCTTATTTCTATCAATGTAATAATGTAAAGATAGCAAGTGTTGATTAATATGCAGGAATACTGAGATAAGGGATTTCCCCTATATGATTTGTTATTCCTATGGGAAAGATTTTTTATGACTATTAGTGAGAATGTTTATTCCTACATGAGTGATTGTTTTTCCTACAGGTGGGAATGGTTGGGCCTGTATGCAACAATGTATATTATGCTTACATGCAAGGATTGGTTGTGCCTGCATGTGAGGTATTACCTATGCGAATGACATTGAATTTATTATTAAATGAAAATTGAAATAAATACTTGTAATATTGTTTAATTTTTAGTACATTCCGATTATTTCATTTCTATGTACACTACCGCTTCATATACTCACTGATAGATTGGAATAGATATTTGGTGGATTCATATTGAGATATATTTCTCAGAAATTGTTTGGGTCATGTTTTTGGGATCAAAAAATCTATATAATGGAAGATGTCGACAAGGGAAAAGCCCATTTTATATGTACTAGATTGATACAGAGGAGAATGAGAGAATTGGACTAAGTAGAGTCTTATGATGCTGCTAAGTTTCATTTTTATTTAATGTACATTAATATTGTATTTTACATGATTGCAGTGTATCACGTTTCACTATTTTCATAAAACATGGAACATGATGCATCATTTAGATATTATATTTCATCTAGTTCACTTTATATTTCAGTTTTCACTTGTTTCCTCCAGTTGCAAGACATTTACTACTTTCACTATTTGTTATTTTTTATTCTATTGTGTTACTCTCTGATAATGACAATATAGTTTCCCCACAATCACACAGTCGGCCCTCTATTCTAGTCAATAGGATCTGGAATTTGGGGAAATGATATTGACGCCATGTGGCCAACCAGGTACGAGGAATATATTAGTGGCATCTGGATTAGGGACATTACAAAGTGTAATCATAGGAGTTCTTTTCTAGTTTTTATTTTACTATTTGGAGATAATATAAAGGATCGGGAATTTGGTAATTAGTGTGTCCATGAGTAGATACCCAGTGTAGAGGGAAAATCTAAATCACCTAGAATTAAATTGTGTTGGATTTTGAGCTATTAAAATTGATTATATTTGAGCATTGGGTGACTGACTGGTTTTGTGTTATTATTATTGGCATTATTTTTTTCTATTTTTTTGCGGAGTGATGAGATGAAGGTACGCCATCTCATTCATCATATATACACTTGTTTGTATCACATGAAATGCATAATTCCGTGCCATCTAGGATGAATTAGATATTGCAAGTTGATGTGATTGATATTGTTCTAGATATTCCTATTTCTATGATAGTACCTTAATAGATATGCCCAATTTTTTCATATGTGTATTGGTATGTGATATGGTTCAAATTGAATTGATGCAAAACATTGGTCTCTAAGGTGTATGTGCCCTCTTGGATCATAATTTTGCAGATCATGATTCATCTTTTTGTATAGAATGGGGATATGATATGTTGTTATTGGGTGCCAAAAATTGATTCGTAGGGAGTCTGGGCCACCACAGATTGGAATTTGGCATCCCACTGGGTATATCTTCTATTAAATAGCGGTTTTTGGGGAAATCATGGGGTATTTGTCCTAAAAAACCAGTATAGATGACATGTAGTTTATCCTTACATGTCGAATGATCATCCTATTCGGGAAGAAGGTGTTCTATTCATTTAGGAAGAACACACATTGTAATAAGTGTAAAATACAAGTAGTATCTGACCATGTAATGGTTCATGTGAGAGAGAAAAAATGAGTCATGGAGTTTGGATTAGGACATGTCGTGTGTTTCTTATACACGCCGTCTAGTCTACCCAGGAAGAACCCATGTGGAACTAGTAGTGTGGGAGTACATGGCCAAGAGGATTGGCCTATGTAGATGCCTTGTACATGAGGGACACACCGTGTACATAGGGTTGATACACACCAGACTGGCAGTAGAACACGACTTTATAAGAGCGTAATTGTACACACTGGGTATGTGGTATTACCCAATGTGTAGTTTCTTTTTTTCTAAACATTAAGGTTTTTCTCCTATTTTTTTACTTTTTGAATCGTAAACCTTGACAATCAATATTAACTGAGTCATGTTGTTAAACCTTGTAGATTCATTCCACCGCAATGACCAGGAGTTTTACACTAGGAGAGTGGCGATGATCTTACTCGAGAAAAGGTAGGCCATGGGATACCGATGGGTCCTCCAGTTGTGCCAACTATGTCACCAGCTATTATAAGGAATTTAAGTGCAGATGTGTAGTTCAATTAAGGCCTTTTGATGTTCCTGTATACCTTTTTGGGAGTAATGTAGGATGCCACATATATGGAAGAGCTTACTCATATATTCCAGTAACTACATCCTCCTACATTTTCATTAGATTAAATACCATAGGATACAGAATCATGGATAGAATCAACGTAGACTGTCATCGATCATTTAGAGATGTATCTTTAGAGGAGGGTCAATCTGAAAAAATATAAGTTGTGTGATTCATCCAAGTGATGGTGGGATGTTATCACACTGGCAAGATGTCATCGGGACATGACATGGGAAGACATCAAGGTGGTCATCTATGACTAATATTTTCCTGATATGATGAGGGCCGACCGAGCTCATGAGTTCATGGACCTCGGGTAGTGAACACTATCAGTTATGGACTATTCATTCCGATTTAATGAGTTTTATCGATTCACACCTATTCTAATGGGTTGTGAAATGTCAAAAGCTAGATGATTTTAGGATGGTCTCAGGTTTGACATTCAGTCATAGGTGAATATATTCAGGTTTCCTTCTATCTCTACTATTGTGAATCAGGCACTGATTACCCAGCACAACCTACATGAATCTGGTGGTTTTCGCCATGGTTGTTTGGAACTAATATCTGGTACTGTCTTGATAGAAAGTATGAAGAGTCTTTTGGAGTATTATCATTGGGACACATGCTATTAGAACCTTTCTTACGGTAGCTTGGTGAGGTGCTACCAGTGTGGCAGAGTTGGAAACATGAGACCACCGTGTCTGATGGACCCATTTGTGGGTCGAGCTTGCAGCAAGATTGGCCACCTAAAGCATTACTATCTTTCATTTCCACCAACAAATATTGATAGATGCTTTGTAATAGTACCATGTTCATAAATACGGTTACCATCATCTCACCATTCAAAGAACTAAAATACGTCAGGATGTTCAGGCCGAGGAGGTGGTCCTGGCCGAGGTAGCCAGACCCCAAGATCTCAATGACAATAGGGTGGGTCAACTCAGGGTAGCCATGTATTATCTAAGGTCTGCATTACAGGTCAGACATATACAGTACAAAAAACCCCAGAAGAGTAGGATTTTGAACCTTCTACTGTCAGATGTACTATTCTAGTTGCATCGGTTTTATCTTGTGAACTTTTTTATACTAGTGCTCCACGAAGTTTTATATCTATATCCATTGTGGAAATCCAAGGTATCTGTGTTTATAATAATTATATTATGATTCTAGACACTCTGTTAGGGAATAGAACTGTAGGTGTGAATCAGTGTAAGGAGTTCCCCGTTGATATTGGTGGTTGTCACTTTCTATGGAACCTCTATGTCTTAGAGATCCATGGATTTGATAACATTCATAGAATGTAATGGTTGGTTTCTTTTCTATACTTTGAGGATTGATATCATCGCAGGGTGGGTTTCACTTCACCAGAGGGGTGATTGTTTCTATATAATGGTTAATTGTTTGTCCCGATGTGTAGAGTTAGACCCATGCCTCCCTTGTTTGGTAGAATGATATCCAAGATTGAATGTTTATATCTGAATGATCAGGGATCATGTATGGAAGTTTTCCCTCAAGTGGTGGATTGTTTCGGGGATGTTTCCCTAGACAACATCTCAGGCGTACCTCTGGTTAGAGTGGTTGATTTTTCTATTGGGCTAGTTTCATGAGTTGCACCAGTATCCATTAATCCTTATAGGATGGATACAATGGCGTTTCTAGAGCTCAATAGGTGGTTGGAACAACTGAAATCTAAGGGTTTTATCTGACCCAGTACTTCTTTTTTAGGGTTCACTAGTTCTTTTCATGAAAACGGTGGACGGTACGCTTAGGCTAGGCTTGGACTATTGATAAAAGAACCAGTTGAAGGTTAAAAAGTGATATCCCTTCCCACTGATAGATGACTTGTTTTATCGTTTTTGACGAGCATGATTATTATCGAAGATCGACCTAAGGTCAGGATATCACCATGTACATGTTAGATTGATAGACATACCTTGTGCACCAATTTTTATATGGTATGGTCTCTATGAATACATGGTTAAGACGTTTTTTATCACGAATGTGCCAGCAATTTATTTGGAACTGATAAAACAAGTGTTACATAATTACTAGATTCTTTTGTGGTGGTTTTCGGGGATGATATTTTGGTGTACTCCCACAATCATCCAGACCATTCCAATAATCTGGAAATATTTTTGAATACACTAAGAGAGCATCAGCTATATGTTATGCATTCAAAATCACACTTCTGGAATGATCATATTCTCTTCACGGGTCATGTCATCTTAGAGACTATAGTATTAGTGGACCCATAATATGTAAGAGAATTAGTTACCAAGGAGAATCCTAAGAATGTTTTTGACGTGAAAAGATTCTTTGTGATAGCTGGTTACGAAAGGACATTTATACATGACTTATCCCACACAAAAACATTGATGACATGATTGACTAAGAAAGGTGTGACGTTTGAGTGGTTAGATTCTAGTGAAACAACCTTTTAGTGGTTGAAGGGATGTCTGAATTCAGCATTGATACTGTTATTTTCAAATCCATGTAGGAGTTACACCATATACTATGATTAATTAGGTATTGGTTTGGGAGAAATACCTTTACCGAGAGATCATGTTGTTGTGTATGGGTCTCAACTGTTGAAATCACATGACAGGAATTACCAACACATGATCTCGAGTTGGCTGTGGTTCTCCACGCTTTTCATTGTTAGATACATTATATATTAGGAGAACATTTTTTGGTGTACATATACCACAATAGTTTCATATACTTTTTAATCAGCATGATTTGAATTTGAGAAAGTGATGGTGGGAGTAATACCATTAGAATTTTGATTTTGAACATGCATATACACCTAGAAATGGCAATGTATTAGATGAGGCATTGATTAGGAGGGCTCATATGAAAGAAGTGCAAGAGGAAAATGGTGAGTCGCATCTTATATCCTTGTTCTCTGAGATGCATTTTGAGGTTCACGAATGTCAGGGGGAAAATAATCATTCATATTTGGTAGTTACATCTACCCAACTGGATAGAGTGATGAGGATGACTCAATTTGATTCTGAAGGCCCAGTCTTCCCAGAGAGTGTGGCAAGTGAGGATCATCCTTCTAGATCGATGATAGGCAATTATGTGGTTATACGTATCCATGTAAGTGTGTGGGTCCCAGGGGATATACACAAGAAATTGATGTGGGAGTTTTATTGTTCATATTAGGAAGAATATCTTGGGGTCATAAGGATGTACAATGACATGCGGTTTCAGTACTGGTGGCCGGGTATAATGTAAGAAATTACTAGTTTGGTTACAAGTTATTCCACATGTCAGTTGGTGAAGGTGGAAACTCAGCAGCCAGTTGGACTTTTACAGAAGCAACTCATTCCTATGTGGAAGTATGATGATATTTCAATGGATTTTGTAACAGGTTACCAAGGTTTCCAAAAGTCAACGATGTTTTGTGGGTTGTAGTTGATAGGCTTATGAATGTCGCGCACTTCTTGATCATCATGGATAACTTTTGTGTTGACGAGCTTGAAAATATTTAAATCCGAGTGGTGGTATAACTACATAGGAATCCTCCTTCTATCATTTTTATTAGGGAAACATTCATTGCATCTTGTTATTTGTAGAGTTTTAAGAGGGAGTTAGGTACATAAGTGCTTCTGAGCACAACATACCACCCCTTAGACCGATCTCTTGTCAGAGTGTATGATACAGGTTCTTAAGGACATGTTGTGTGAATGTATCCTACAATTTGGGGGAAATGGGAAGAAACATATACCCCTTGTTGATTATTCTTTTAATAATATCTTCCATTCTACTATTCAGATGGTTCCATATGAGGCTTTATACGGGAGGCCATGCCGATCACCCCTATGTTGGCTGGAGGAAAGAGTGGCATCTATGCTAGAACATTCCTTGTCAAAGAGACTACATATATTGTCCACAGGATCCAGAAGCAGATGGCTAATGCATAGTTTTGTCAAAAATCATACATTTATTGTCGTAGAAGACCTATAAAGTTTTATGTCGGGGATACATTTTTCCTACATGTCACACTGAGGTTGGTACACAAGAGGATCAGGATAAAAGGTAAACATTTACCAAGATATTTCATACCATTTTATATTTTGGATCATGTCGAGCTGGTTACCTATTAGATATAGTTACCTCATAGGTATTGGTCCTTGAACGACATCTTACCTGTATCTCAGCAATGTTGTTATCATTCAAACTCATCTTACCTTTTTCTGCATGAGGAGGTTGAGCTTCAGTTTGATGCTTCTTTTGAGGAGCATCTGGTTCATATAGTTGACATGAGCATGATAGATCTCAGAGTCTAGTTAGTTCCTCCCCTACTGCTGATATGGCATCACGGTTGAGTACAAGATAATACATGGGAAAGGGAGTCATAACTACATGATCATTGGCCAGATTTGTTCTCAAAAAATTATTCACCACCTATGGAAGGAAAATTCAGGGCCGAATTTATTTAAGGGGGGATTTTTGAAAGAACCTGATTCTTTCTTTGAGGGAAAATTTTCTTTTATTTTATTTCTTTGAGTTGATTTTGAGAAATCCTAGAAAACTAGAATATTATTGGAATCATACTATCACTTGGGCGGATTCAGTGTTACACACCATATAATTCTAAGTACACGCCATGGAGTTTGGCCCTGTAGGATGGGAATACATATTTTGCGAGCATGTTAGCCAGAAAAGGAAAAAGAACCCAACTACATGAAGTGTAGTCATGTATGCAAGTCCTAGGTGTTAAGTCGGTGGAAAATGGAAGTCAAATGAATAGTAAAATGAGGGACGTATTCTGTATAAGATAATACACATTGTTTATATGTGTATTCTCTCATAAAATGGAAAAAATAGCCTCTTTTCAGTAGAATGAATAGAGAGGTCTTACCGGGATAATGTATAAGAACCTCTTGAACATAAAACTTCTCCAAAATCTTTTTTCGGATTCCTATTTTATCACCATCAATTGTGTTTGAACCGTACCAGTATTCTCTAAATTACCCATGAGAAGTTCCTCCTAATTCTTATCATTTAATATGTTATTTTATATTGAATTGTCTTCCTTGTTTCATAGGTCTGCACCATTCAATCTTTAATTGTATGTAGAGGTTGTATGAGGAGAGTTATTCTATGATGAGGTAGGTGGTTTGGTGAATATTTCAAAATGCCCTATTTTTTATATGTGTCATTGTTCCACGCGCCCATGTTTGGGTTGTATTATGGTTGATAATTTTACCCATGTTAATGCCTAAAGATGTTTAGGTTTTTAAGTATATGAATTGAAGCATGTGGGGACTATTTTCTAAATAAGGGCCACCACATGGGTGTGTTTGCGTTGGATAATCATTTTTGGGCCTTTTGGCTTTGGATAACCGTTGATATTCCCATGTTTTCCCTTTTATGATATCTTTTGAATGGTTTGGTCAATTTAACATTTACCAATGTAATTTTTGTCTTTTTAACCATGTAATAATGTAACGGTTTCATGAGTATTTTAATATTCTGGAATAATAAGATAAGGGATTTGTGTTTATTAATATATTGGAATACTAAGATAAGGGCTTTCCGTTTTTTGATTTTTTATTCCTGTAGGTGCGATTTTTTATGTATGCGAGTGAGATTTGAAATGAATGCATGAAATATTGTTGTACTAGAGGGTAGAATTGGTTGTGCCTGTGGGCATGGATGTGTGTTATTCCTATAGGAGAGGATAGTTTGTACCTGTAGGTGAGATGTTACCTATGGTCAAGATGTTTAATTTACTATTAAATGAAAATTTGAAATATGACAAGTAAGGTTGTTAAATTTTGAGTACTTTCTAGTTATTGGATATCCTTGTACACTACTTCTTCATATACTCACTTATAGATTGAGACAGATCTTTGGTGGTTTTCTATAATGATTTATTTCTCACTCCCTATTTGGGCCTTGTTTTTGGGCACAAACAGACTATGTTGCAGTAAGTGTTGATATAGATAGGTCCCATTTTAATGTACTTGATTAATTATTAGGATAAAGTGAGAATGGGACCATTCCAATGCTTGAAATTCTTCTAAGTTTCATTTTTCATTCCCCAACATTGGTGTTGTTTTTTATTTGATTGTAGTGTATCACGTTTTCTCTATTTTTTTAGAACATGTGACATGATGCATCATTTTGATATTTTATGTCTTTTGGTAAATTGTATCATTTAGTTTTCAATTTTTTACTCTCATTTATTTATGTTTAGTACTTCCTCTAGATGTCATTATTTATTTTTCTATGTTACACTCTTCCAATAAGGGTATAGATTCCACACTTTCCCACCCTAGGCCATCACTACTAGTTGGAAGCCTCCTGTATTTGTGGGAATGTGCATAAGGCCATGTGGCCAATTGGGTACGGGGAACCTATTAGTAGAATCCAGATCCGGGATGTTATAGCATGGATGTGGGAGAACATCACCATGGACTTTGCCACTGGACATCCAAAGATATTGAAATTAAACAATTCTATTTTGGTTTTTGTGGATAATCATACAAATATTTCACATTTCATTGTAATTTGAGATGATTTCCCTTTGGATAAACTAGAAAATATTAATTTTAGAGAAGTGGTAAGGCTGCATGGAGTTCCACTATCCATTGTATTTGATCGACATCAATGATTCACCTCTATGATTGGGAAGAGTCTTCAACCTCATTTGGATGCTAAGATGAACTTAAATACACTTATCATCCTCAACCCAATGGCCAATATGAGTAGAATATCCAAAGACTTGAAGACATGTTGGTATCATAGTCAATGGACGTCAAAAAATGTATGAGATCAACTCCCTCCTCTAGTTGAAATCACATACAACAACATTTTCTACTCAATCTTCCAAATGGAACAATATGAATCCCATTATGGGATGAAGTGGAGAACACTGCCATATTGGGATGAATTTAGGCAGTGAAAAATCCTAGGTCCTGATATGGTCAATTTAATGATATAGATGGTTAAGACCATTTTGAAACACATTAAAGCTACATTGATCCAACAATAGAGCAATGTCGATAATAGTTGATGAGAGCAAGATTTTGAATTTGGAGAAATGGAATTCCTCCGCATATCATCATGGAGGAGTGTTATGAGATTTTGGAAGAGGATAAAGCTTATTCCAAGGTATATGAGCCCTTTTTAGATCCTAGATCGCATTGGACCAGTGGCATATCGACAAGAACTACCACATAGTGTAACTCAAGTACATGGTGTATTCCATGTATCACACAGGAGGAAGTACATACCAGAACATCACATTTACTCAATCGAGAGGTGATACCATTGGTAAATGACCTCTCCTATAATGAGAATCTAATAAACTTTTAGATCATAGGGAAAATTTTCTACAAAATAAGAGAATTTCCCTCTTGAAAGTGTTGTGGATAAACCCAAATTTTGAAGAATCATTGTGGAAATCATAGGAAGTTATGAAACTGAGTTACCTGCATAATTTTTAGTGTTGGAAAAGGAAATTCCTAGTGAGAAATTTTCTTAAAGAGAGATGATTGTAACGAGTAAAACCTTTTTAATTAAAGCTCATATTAATCTAATTTAATTTCTTATTATGTAAAATGGTTCTGTAACATATTCATTTCCTTGGTTTTATGGTTTTCAAAATATATTTAAGAATTTTTACCATTCTTAATATAACCATTGAATTGTGATCAATTGATGAGTTTAAATATAGGTCTTTAAAAATACAATTTACTCAGAAAAATGAAGCGATGGTCTCATCCATTAGATTTACATCGTACAAACCCATTTATTGAAGATCAGAAAGGTGGTAGTGTCACTAGGCTTTGCTCTGGACCAAGCCTAAGCCAATCATCAACTCGTTATTCTAGAATGGATCCACATATGGGATAATGGGAAATTGATAGAGATTACCACCTGAGTGATTTTATCCAAGCCACCGCAAGAGTCTGTCACCATCTCACACCAAATCCTTAGGTTTTATGTGGGTGTTATAAGGTGTTATGTAACAAGACATTAGCACTGGGATTATGTAAATTATTTTTGTATATAATAAAGAATATACATTCATTTTTTATTGTTACTTTGTATATAATATTTTATAAAAAATGGTGCTTTTTTTAATATTCAATTAAAAAATATATTTTGATGAATTAATTGATTTTTGAACTAAATAATATTTTAACAAAAATATTACTAATAAATTTATTTTTAATAAATATAAAAAATCGTATAATTTTTATGAATACAATTGAAATTTTTATTAAGGTTTGAAATCTATTTTTTCTAAACCCTTGAATTTTCAATAAATGTCTTTTTTTCTAATTGTAAAATAGACAAATTTAAAAAATTATATATGTAAAATATATATTATTTTTGGAATCAGTACATGGAAATTATCCAATGGTATTATTTTCATAATTTTATGATATAGTTTAATTTTATGTAAAAATGAAATACTATTTAAAAATACAATGTGTTTTATGGCAACATAATGACCCAATAGTTATGTAGTAAAATACAATATACCTTTTTTCGGACAATATATGTTTTAACATTAAAATAATGTGTTTTTTGGTTTGTTTGATTTATTTTACAACGCCTTAGTGGACCCTCTAAGACAAATAAAACATTTTTTCTTCTTATAATGATTTCCTTGAGAGTGTGACTCAAATCCATATAAGAAAGCTTCATATATTAAGTTGTTCATCCATAGTAATTAAAAAATAATTTTTTCTACTCCCCTTTGTAGAAACCCATGGGAAAAAACTGTGGGATGGTTTGTGGTTTTGATTAGTTTAAAATGTGGTGTCCAAAACCTAAAGAATATCGATTTCCTCTATTTTCCTATATAAACCCACCCAAGCACCCACTTCCTCTTCACTCAAAGCTTTTGGATCACAACAAAACTCTAAACTCATATCTCTAGAATCCTCCCAAGCTACTCAAGGCTCCCATTAATCCTCTCTCAAACCTCTCCCATGAATTTGGGAATACAATTCCATGTAAGGGACTTCTTTATTTCTCATTTAGTTTTTGCAAATTTCATTATGTTGTTATACCATTTTGTGTTCAATTTAAAATGTTGGGGTATGATTTCTAACCTACCCTATATTTATCTCTTTATGTATGAATGATGATAAACCCCTTTCTATTTAATTATCGCCTCATATGTACACATGTTACAATGATAAAATTCAGAAAGTGATTTTTCTCTCCTCATTTTCATTCTAGAAATTATTTTGTTTTATGAATTGAAATTACATTACATCTATTGGGACATGTAATCATATGACCATGTTAAGGTCAATTTTATTTTCATATTATTAGACACCCTTTTCTTAATCATCAACAGTTATTATGAATATTTTGTCGCGTAGTTATTCTGTTGAAATTTAACTACGATTTTCCAAGACAAAGTCATGGGGTAGTGAATACCATACCATTTCTCTATCAATGGTATTCAACATTATACACATTTACATATAGATTGTGTAGTTTCATGTATTTATTCTATATCTCCTTTTCTTGGAACAAATTGTGATGTTTAATGAATCCTTGTCGTATGATCTATGTGGTACATTTGTGCAAGAAATGAAATGATTATGAAGGGTGTGCCATGACATCTCTCTAATGCACTGGGTAAAGATAAGTATCATGAAATTTCTAGGGAAATGAAGTTTTACTCATGAAAATTGACTTTCAATGAGGGTTTACTCATGATCTATGTATACTGTTAATTATATCATGAAAATATCATGTAAAATGTTGTTTCCACATTTCCATGTTATAATAATCATGCTATATAATTCCTTTATGTACATGTTTCTCTTATGCCCCATTGATATACCAATTGCCTTACATGTACTATATTTTTCATTTTATTCTTGTTTACTCCCTTATTGGTATTTACAGCTCACCCTTTTCTTATGCTTGTACTCAGGTTACCCCATTCAATGATATTTACAAATGAATATTATGGTCGTGAAAAATAATTTTTCAATAAGGATGTTTTGTTTCATGTTTTAAGTAGTTATGTAATGTTTTTATTCCCCAACGACACTAGACATCTTACTATTTTATGTTGTGTCAGGTACAGAGTTTATGATATAAATTATGTTTAAGTGTGGAATAAAGTGCGGGGTT
Organism: Viscum album; assembly: GCA_963277665.1. Classification (NCBI taxonomy): domain Eukaryota; kingdom Viridiplantae; phylum Streptophyta; class Magnoliopsida; order Santalales; family Viscaceae; genus Viscum; species Viscum album. Next base: position 1,459,552,884 of record OY728135.1, on the reverse strand, counting down.
ATTATATAATAAAACTATGTGGTTCCATAATAATGATATTTTTAAAAGAAAATAATATGTACAATTATATCTAAGAATTAAAATTTAGTGGAAAACCACATAATTCATTTTTTAAATACATTGGCCAAATCAAATAATGTTCATTAACATAGAGGACACATTGTTAAAATAATTCGGTTTCATAAGATCAACCATGACATTCAATAATGACAATCCTTGTATTTATCTAGTTATTATATGATTCGATTTTCCCAAAGAGTAGGTCAAATACATTCTTTATAGGATCCTACATGTCGACCATGGCGTAAGATAATATAATCTTCCCTTCCATCCCATCCAAGGTATTCCATGTATGTAATCCATTAACCATCATTGTAATATAGTAACCTCAAATGAAATAGGAGATCATACAAGGTATACCATGTAATGACTCTATATATCTCCCTTGAAATATGACAATATTATTTATATTTTACTCAATTTCATTATTTATGATGTTCCAATCCATGAAAATATGAATCAAAACCTAGGTATCACACAAAACATAATAAACTTTATCAAAATTCCATTTTAATGTCTATACAATTAGTAAATTAATTAATTCTATATTAAAAATTAATATATATGAAACAATAAAAATACAATTCAAAATTTTTAGTTATATTAACATGGAAATATATTCATGTAATTTAATAAACATTACAATGGGGGAGTTTGTTATCCTTTTATAAATTTCTAAAGGTCAAGGAATATATGATGCACACTAGGTATGTTGTTTTAGATGAGAAATAAAACCTCAAATATTATAATTTTGGATTGTATGGACAATAAAAATAAAATAATTGGTAATTTTTTAATTACATTAACATTTAAAAGGATCACATAAAAAGATCATTTTCTAACACAAGTGTTAAAGGTATAGAAAAAAAGAAATTTATGAAAATATATCAGACCACCAAAATTATACCATTAAAAGACTCATCATTCTATATCATCCTATTATTTATTTTGGAGTGAGTTAAATCAATAGAACTAGTAATTCACCCTGAATATAGGGCATATTAGCTCACTAGAAAATAGAATCAATGATAAATGTATAATCCTAGAAAAGAAGTAAGTGGAGTTTTTACCTTATAGAGTGGGTTCTAATGATATAAACAGAAATATGATCAGGCACTAGACATAAGTGTTATCTTATATCATTCAAAGAGGTGGATGAAATATCCATGGTGGAGGGATATTTTATATCTTTGGGAAAAGAAATAAGGGTTAACTGTGTAATGTCCCAAAGAGAAAAATAGTCATTTTACAATATTTAATGGGAAGTTCAGTTTAAGCTCATAGTTTTCCAAACATTATTCCATCTATGTGGATCCCACTATCCATGCACCACACATCACACATCCCATGTGAACGGTTAGACAAGCCATACACAAATATCGAGTTTGTCACTATCTTAGACCCACACCTCTTATAGTTTATGCACGTAGTTAACCAAACAATTATCCCACAATGTAAAATCCCTCATAAATTTATTTTAGGTTTCTCATGAACGTGAATCACACCATAGATGGTTAAAATACTATGTTACTCCCATCATTTACATCATACATTATCCATATCGATACAACTAACAATGTTCCAACCATTCACCTCATATTGTTCCTCCATAATCAAAAACATCAGTCCCTAAAAAACAGGAATGATTTATAAACCATAATAAAAACAATATGAATTTTTATTAGATTAGAATAAGAGGTTTAGTCTAAAAGTATAAGTATTATTACATAATAATGATCTTACACCACTTCTTTTCAAAAAATGATGGATTCTATGTTAAATTTGGTCAAAAATAGATTAAAAATATTATTCGTTTTTTATTATTTTGTAATCAAATCTTATTCTTCATAAAAAAATTTTAACATGTGTAAGGATTGTTGAAAAATATGGTATGTATTTCCAATCATTCTGATGAAAGTTATTTTTTTACAAATTCTCCATGTTCTGTTTTTGATTATAAAATTCTGAAGTTATGTATTCTAGAATAGATAATATTCCAACTCTATAAATTAAATCAATATTTAGTTTATAATTGAACTATTTAAATGTTAAAATAAATAAAAAATTAATTTTGAATTAAATCCTAGGAAATTATATGGTCTATTATTTGATAAAAATATTCAAGGTAAATTTAATTTTAGATTTTCCTCTCTTTAAATTGAAAAAAAATTTATGTGATGAATTCCAATTGGGAAAGAAACTTTAAGATTATTTTAAATAAATAAAAGTGTTTTCTATATCTAATACACTAAAACATATCAACATGGATATGTTTGGTCCATTAAGAGCATCAAATCTAAGTTGAAATCATGTTTTACATATAAGACAATGGTTTTAGGGTTTAAAAAGGTTTTATTTTGGAGTGATATGATTGTATCTTGTTATGTGTTTTCATGTTTCTTTAAATTGGTTCAAAAATGTATTTATTCTAAAAATATTCTTTGAAAAAATTATAGCGATGGATACTTTGAAAACAATGACTTCTACTAATATTGTTAAAAAATAGAATAAAAAATATTGCATCCCCAACGACACCTCATATGTATAGTTTTACTTAAAAGATGAATAAAAAAGTGAAATTAATTTTAAATACTATATTATGTTAATATACCATACCAGTTCATTTTTTGCAGAAGCTATAAATATAGAATATTATGTCACAAATAGTGTTCTAATTAGTCATGTTTTGCATAAAAACCCTATTAACTGTGGAATATTTTAAATATGAATATTGTATACATTAATATATTTGGGTTAAATGTATATATTCTAATAATCAATAATAATTTTGGAATTTTCCATCAAAATGATGATAGAGGAATCTTATTTGATTATTTTACTACTTCCAAGGCATATAGTGTATTCAAATAACATTCCATGATTTCTAAAAAATGAACTAATGTGAACTATGATGAATTTAATTCTATTGATCATAAAATGACAAAAATTTATATGTAAATTTATTATTTTGATAAATTTTGACATGATCCTATATTTATTAATAAAATGAATAATTATTTCAATCATTATTTTGGAAAACCATGTCCTGAAATTATTGATACCATGGAAAAAGAATATATACCACTAATAATGCTTATAACCATGAATAACAATGCCTTAGAAACTATTATAGGAAGAATAAATTAATGGATTTAGATAGGGGGTGTTGGAAATTTAAAAAACCTTTGATCCTTTATATGTCAAATAGATCATAAAAATAAATATGTATCCTTACATAATAACTATATGGTTATAAAAATTCAATAAGAATTAAATATTTTTACGACAAACATGGTTTTGGAATTTGTTAGTTGACCCTAAGACTACATCGTTATAGTAATAAAAATAGATTTTTAAAAATAAATAGGATTGTAATATTGTTGTCATTAAGAATAAGTATATAATTTAATCATATGTTTAGGAATAAGAGAATGGTTAATCTTATTAGGAGAGTATTGAACCTATTGATAGACTGCATCCATCTATATTCTTCTACATTGTGCGTTAAAAATGAATTTTATATTATATATGATGGATATAAAATCTATATTTTATAATGGATTTTAAATAGAGGATTCATAAATTTAAAAACCTCCTAGTTTGAAAATACCTACTATCCAAATTATTTAATTTAAAATTAACAAATAAAATAGTAGTCTTAAACACAGACCTACAAAATAGTATTAAAATTGAAGAATAATTATTTAAAAAATTAATATTTCGATGGGAGTTGAATATCATATTATTTTCAAGAAAACATTATATTCAGATATATTTCTAGTTTAAATATATATTTATGATATAATTTTTCGTTCTATAAATAATATTTTAACACTTTTTTTAATAGAACTCAAAAAACGTAATTCATAATTTGTTCGATGGGTGTGATAATTTTTTTATGAATTATCAAATATTCTTTTGGAATGTGATAAATAAAATTAAATACTTACTTGACAAAATTATGATATTTAGACTAGAAAACATTAATTTATATATATAATTTATGAATTGTATTGAAATTATTGATTTGGATGAATCTATGAAACCAGTTCACAAAAATATATACATTGTAAAAATATTGATTCTATTGTATTAAACTACTAGTATACTATAAATTTGGTTTTAGTTATATTTATGTGAAGGATTACAAAAAAATATAAATGAATCTCTTTGGAATGTTACCAAAAAAATCTTTAGGTATTTCAAAGATATAATTTCTATGTCCTCAAAATCTGTAAAAACATATTATTTTAATTCGACTTCATATTACAATGGAGACTTTGACAGTTGTAGAATTGATATAATGAGTACCTCATGAACATGTAAGTTTTAAAAAAGTCCCGAATATCCTAGTCTTATAAGAATAAACACTCCAATTCATTATGTACTACAAAATAAGAATATATAGATACATGTAGTTTTCACCAAGTTTGTGGGATGAACCAAACATAATTATATTTTGGATTCATCTATAATTAAGTATTAATAAAAAGTGATGACACTAGTTAAATTAAAATTTGAATGAATTGTATAAAGAAATTATGAACAATGAATATAGATTTAAGGAATCATTTCATGATAGATCACTCTTTAAAAGTTGATATCACACATGAATTTAAATCTAATGAGAACCAATTAATGTATAATTGTTCCAATCCCCATACATGAGAAAATATTTATATAGTGGGAATTAATATTTTTATAAAAAAAATTCTTAATTTATGTCAAATTTTTTGATATTAATAATGTTATAATATCCATATTTATTATTAATATATTTATACATTAATTCATTAAATGGAATAACGACATATATTTATTTTTAGTTAATTTGAAATCATTATTATGACAATATTTCTAATATGTTTAGAAAATATTTTATTTTTTATATTTTTTATTTTATGTTACAATAACCCCCAAAACCTAAATGTACTGTGTATTTCTTTTTAATATAGGATACATGACCTAAAATAAAAAATTAAACTCTAAACCCCTCACCTTTCACCTATGTCCATTCGTTTCTGAAGTTGAATGATCAACTTCTTTCCCATTATCTTCACTTGAACTCTAAATGACAATTTTGTGAAGTGGATGTTTGATAGTAGATATAATGGTTGTTATGGTTCATCCATGAAAGGTATGTTATGTGGTGTGCTACATCGAGTATTATCTCAGAAGTTTATATATAGGTCTCTGATAATGGGAAATGAAATATTTTTTAATAAATTCATTCAATTACTAAGATGAAGTATTTTATTAGATTATATTAAATCCAAGATCTTATATCAGAATATATTAAATGTATTTATTTGAAATTCATTGTTTCTATTTAGTGAATTCTAGGATGTTCTTCCAAAAAACATAAATAATAAAGACATTATATTTTTTTCTATATAAATTCTTAAAGTATTTCATTGTCCTAGTGTGTGTAATTTCATTGTCGGAAAAGGTATATTTGGTATGTAAATAGTGGGATTAACTAATGGGTTCTATTTTTTCTTGGAAACCACTACTTAAGAGAAGAAGGATTTGAAATATCTATTTATGGAGTAAGAATTATTTTATATTTTCATTATAGTTTTTTTTTCTAGATTGTTCGTGGGATAGAGAATGTTTTTAGATCATTTATCTATTATATAACATGGTGAAAAACATGAAGTTGAATCATACATAATATGTTATTAGATTCATGTATCAATATTTTAAATGAAAAAGTAATTTGAATCATTATCCCAATGTACATATTATTTCCATCAAGAAAAATAATAAGGATTTTGATCACAATAATGTAGTGGGGTGAATGGTTATAAAATTAATACAATGATTCTAGTTCTCCTAAACCCCATTTCAGTAATTTGGATGCACCATCTAACTGTGTAAGACCTATAAAAGATTTAGTTTCTACTCAGGTGGTTATATAGCCTCCTGCATTTTCTCAGGGGGAGTCATCCCAATCATAAACACTTACATATGTTACAATTGTTGATATGGTGATTTGATGGGATGTGATTGAGTCATTTTCTATTAGATCAGATAATTATGTGCCTAAAATTAAATATATTTGTGTTGATGATATTCCAAGATAGGTGGTTAATGATGATAGATCTATTAAATCTATTTGGTCTATTCATCTAGATACTGAGAAAAGTAATTTTCCTTATGTAGAGAGGCTAGTTGAAATTGTTCCAAATTCACTAATTGTTGGATAAATATTGGATGATATGTTTGAGTAAGAAATAGATCATTAATCCTCTCATTGATACCTTACTCGCAAAAATAGAGTTGGGGACATGTAATTTTTATAATATTGTGTCCATTCATCAACTCCAGAGATTATTCAAAGAACTCAATATTTTTGTGATGATTTGATTTATTTCGGTAATAATTATAAAAAATTTATTGTATAAAACCCCATAAAAACCTTTTCTACTGCTATGATTTTGGAATTCAATAATATCATTGGAGATTAGTTTGTGTTGAAAAGAATCTAATATATTCTATGGATGAGATCATGAGTCCAAAATATAATTAATTATCTATAGATAATTTTGAAATGCTATTTAAGATGATGGAATCCAAAACATAAATGATCAAAAACCGTTGGCAACTTATGACAGTAGTGACATATGACGTGAATCCAAAATACATTTAGGATATGAGATCCAAATAATATTTGATATAAAATGAATATAATTCCAAGTATAAGATATATTATATTGGTGTTATTATTTCATTTTATATGAACATGATTTAGAATATTATAATGGTTCAATCTGATCTAAATTTTTACTATATTTAGAGTATATATGCTTTTTGGACTAAAATGAAGAAATTATAATACAATTAATATAGGATATTTATATGTTATTTTGAGTATATAATATTATTTCAAACTAGTTACAAAATTTATAAATCTAATTCATCAATGTTACTTGTTTTTATGAGTCAATATGAAAATATATATTTTAAATAAAAGATTACATGTGTATCAAATACAATCTTTATATATTGACAAGGTCAAAAATAATTTATATAATATTTATAATTGTATATGTTTACTTTGGTTTTTGAGATGAACAAAGTAATTAGAAGATGACATCATGGGACTAAACTGACTTTAAATAATTTTTATGGCCATATTAATAAATCTATTGGTGGTCAAGAGGAAGTGTCCATTAGACTAACTAAGAGAATGAGATATATGGACGTGTGCTTTGTATTTCAAATTAAAAGAACCCATTAGTAGTTTTCATATATTCTATTAATGATTCATGAATGAGTGGAATATTTTTGTAAACTCTTTTGATGTAGAATATACATCCTTAGAGGAAGAGAATGTACATATTGCTCTATATTCTCCTTGATATATATATATTATGGTTCACAAATATATTGTAAAATTACTCTAATAAAACTGAATAATATTTCTATAGTTTCACATTTAAAATTTTCATCTCTTAATTCCATTATTTCACATACTTCTAGAACTTCAATTCCTTGAGAACTATCAAATTCTATTTGGGAGGTATCTTAGGTGATTGTAGGGAATATATGACATATAGAATATATGATTATATTTTTATCGGTGAAGTTAACATTACTGAATGATTCAGTACACTGTATTAAGGCCAAGTTGCAATAAAAACTCCATGTGGCTACCTTCTGTCCATAGTCTGATACTCTTTTTACTCAGTATTATTCGAGAATTTATTCTAGGATGGTTGATACATTCAATGGGATAATTAATATTGATCTGTTATCCATTTCATATATTCCTTGAAAAGACTGCAATGCAATAATAGTCTAAGGAAAATTAAATAAAAAAAAAATTAATCCATACATAGATGATTTACATTATTTTATAGGAAGAATATCACTCTGATTAAATCCTCTATAGAATTTATGATCTTTATTCAAAATATTTTTTGTTTTATAGATCATGTAAACATTTATAATCAATAATATTTTCTGGTTTTTTATGATCTTACTACTGAGTGGTCTGGAAATGTATCTTCATCCTCAAAAACACCAAAGAAATTGAACATTTTCCCTAATGGTAAATGTGATTTTATTATTTCTTCTATTCATTAAGAGAAGGTGTTGAGTAAACATTTTGAGAGGCCAAAATAGAGATTTGGTTTTGGGACAAAATTTAGTTCTTCTAGGGGAACGAGAGATCTATTCAACCTCTAGTTGTTGGACATCGAAATACTTCTCAATACTATGATACTCTCAAGATGCCTTTAAACAATCCTCTTTTTGATTTTTACCCAATACAATAACAATGAATATCTAATCGATTGATGTAAATTTTCTTGTTTGATTTATGTACATTTTTTCAAGTTTTAATCACTAATGAAATTGATTTTTGTCTCATTATAGTGTTTTAAAGATATTGGTTTAATTTTATGTATTTTATCATGTTTAGTTTTATGATATTTTTGTAATGTTGTTTAATTTAATTGTTTTCTTATTGAAATTTATATTTCCTTCAGGAAACTTGTAATATAAAATTATTTTTCTTACTAACCAAACATTTAAATGGAAATGAAAGGGGAGAAGTAACCTTATGGGAACAAATCTTCTAAACTAATGAGGAATACATCATATTATGGGAGTGTGATAAAAGATAGACATAAATTTTTCAATATATATATTTATAAGATATAATTTATAAAATTCATTTAAATCTATTAATATGCCATTTTTATTGTTTATAAGGTCTTTTTATATAAAAATAAGAATATTAGTGGAATAATAAATATATTTCAATTTATCCCATGTACTTTAAGTGTTGATGATCTCAAATACGCTTCACATTTTAATAATGTTTTGGTTTCTGTGTGTTATCACTAGAATTAATAATATTAATGTTATTTTCATTTTATTCTATCATATTTTAAAATTATGATAGTATTAGATAAATTTTATTATATAGGGAAAATCACTTTTATCTAGAAATATAATATGTTGAGTTTTTTCCAGGATAATAATTATGAAATGTAAATGGCCATTCAGAAAGAAACCACTATGTAAATTTACTACATAATGAAATTTTCAATGTGGATATAATTGAAATTGATTAATAACTTACGTGAGAAAACAACTACATCAATCAACTAACTTTGTGAATCATCTTTGTGGCATAATCGACAATGTGAATTGGATACTAGGTTAATTATACTATGAAGATCCGAATAGATATGTGATTCATTCATCCACATAAAATTTGGATACATAATCAAGAATTATATGTGAATTATTCAGCATCATGAAGATTTCATAAATAATTTATCCATGTTAAGAATTTGGATACATTAAGAATGATTGCATGGATCAATTGGTCTACGTGAATTCAAATCTATGGAAATTAGTTACGTGGTGGTCCATAGTTAGCTACATGGTCTTGAACCATATATATTTATTATAGTTGTAATATATAATGTTGTTTTTGATATTTATAGTAGGGTATTAAAATTTGAGTAAGTATATTATAGGAAAATAGATTATAAAATGGTCACCAGTACTGATAGTATAAAGATCTAAATGATTTATTTATTACACATACATAATGTTGTTGTATTTTCAAGAAAAAACATCTGGAATTTAATTCCATGATTATATTTAATATATATCAATATATGAAATTGAATAGGATTTTTTAAAATATTTTAGTCAAACTAATAGAAAAATTCGTAGAACATACACAATAATAAATGAATTTATATTCTAAGCTATCTTTCTCTCTATATATATTAAGTTATTATTGTTTTTAATTTTTTTCCAAGATAAAGAAGATGAAGATTCATGTTTCAAAATATGTTCATCAATGATTTATATTCAATTATTGTAAATCTCATCACCATTAATTTTATTAATATTTTCCATCTTATTTATTTATTCACATTATACACTTTCAACTTGGAACTGTGAGCCTCAACTTGTAATCCATTATTATTATCTCTCACTATTGAAAGTGCAATCCTATTATTTTATTCTCTAAAAGGATCCTAGTAAAATTGAATTCATGAATATTGTTTTTATAGATTTGTGGGTTCCCAAAACATCCACAAGAATTATAATAATTGTTGTATTCTAACACTAGGTCATTAATTCCATTTGAAAAGGAAATAAATTCCATAATAAAAGGATTGATAATTGTGAAAATAACTAATATCTAGTAATTGGGAATTGGTGGATTGTAATAGGGGATATTGTTTCCCTGAAACTCTATTAATATTTGGTGTTTGGTGTTTTTATCTCCGTAGTTATTTCTATTATTTTCATGTGTTATGAATATATTAGAGCTTGTCATACCTTAAAGTGGTTTATTTCCTAAGCTATTTATATTTCAAAAACACAATTTCACTCCCCCGCCCCTCGATTCCTCTATATATAGTCACTAACCAAAATAATGTTTCATGAAATCTATTCAGTAATAAAATATTTATCATGGAAATGTAACTGGACATTTTATGTCAAATGTTTAATGTGAAAATGTAAACACTATTATGGATTTCGTATCTTTAAAAATTTTCATAGGGGAAAATTTTATTTTATTTTTCATACATAGAATTTATTTTATAATCCCATATTTTCAAATGATATTTTAATATTATTAGGATGGGTATATTTTTTTAATATTGCTAGAGTTCCAATTATCATCATTTCATCAAATGAAATATTATTACCTTTACAATGAACATTTTGGTGGAAAAAATGGAAACTATATGGAAATGTACACTTTTAAGCGTAACAGATGAAAAATTTATGTAAATTATAAACCAAACGATAAGAAACATGTATAAAATTGCATCCATTATTATAAATCATGTATTTATGGTATGAATAAGTAAAAAGTATTTATACTTCTTACTATAGAAAAGATTTATATATATTTAGATCATATGGTGATGTTAAAAGCTATAATAAGGTGGTTATAACATGTGGTAATATTATAATGAGATAGATTTTAATGATTCCCATGAAACATCATTTAATCCATCTCAATTGTTAATAGTTTTCCATTTATGAAACATTGATGATTTTGATGAAGGGAATCATGAATATATTATCTATAATTTCTAAAAACCATATAACACAAATCAATTAATTGATAAATAGTCTCCATTATACCATATGTGTGCCTCTCCATACACCTGTGGCTACATAATTGTTGTTCTATTCTATTATATTTTCATAGGGAGAGTATAACATCTATTTAGAGTGTAATAATTGTAGAAAAATAGAGTAAATAACATAAATTAAATAACACCATATAATATCATCAATAAAAGAGTTAATAAATAATCACAATACATTCAATATAAAATTATGTTGCATGAAATTTAATATTCATATATATCAATAGTCATATAAAATACATTCCAAATGTGATCCCAAAGACAAAAGACTCATAAAAATTGTTAGACTCTAAAGAAGTGATTGGGCTCCAACCTTTCTCCCATCACCAAAGATCAATATTATAAAAGAAATAATGATTTCTTGTAACACCCATAAAATATATAATAAAAATAACACTAAATAGATATTTTTTCACATGCAAACACTAGATTTATGCTAATTGTGATATAGAACAAAATAATATTATTTAAGTCACATCACTATAAAAGTGAAATTAAATTTACAAGAATAAATAGTAATATCCAAATAATGAAAAAAATTTATAAATATTTTATACAAATCAATTCATTTACAGATGTTAAATTGATATGTACTCATTGTTCAATAATGTTATTTTATTCCCAAAAGTTAAATTTCTTGAATAATGGGTTTCATTGGTTTTATCCATGAAATTATAATTAATTATTTACTTTTACGTATTTTTTTATTGAATGAATATGATATTTTTAATTTTCATTTCAATATTATCTAAAATGATTTTTTTGTCAATAATAAAAATACAAATTTTTTTAACTGGAAATTCTTTTCATTATGAAATTTAATTTAAAAATTTTATTATATTTTATGTTATGTTATAAAATAATATAAGATATATATCACTAAAAATATTTAAATAATTCCATATGAATAAATTTTATATTTTAGTTTGGTGTAAGTAAAATTTTATTAATAATTACATAATTTATTAAATGGGGATTTTCATTGCTTTTTAAGGATTTTTTTATTCATTACTTATAAAAGTTAAAGAATTTTAATCATAGTAAATGGTTTCATTTTTTAACCATATTTTTAAATATAATTTATTAGTTTCATATTATTTCTTTCATTATGAATTCAATCCATGAAAATGATTTGTCACATCAGTAAGGGTAAAACAAGTAAAATTATGTCAAAATTATGGGGTAATGTTTTAAAAACTCCTTGACATGTGAAAATATTCATTTAGATTAATGTTTTTAAACCGAAAATATTTATAATAAGTAAAATAATTTATTTTAAATCAGTATGATTAATTTTTTTTTAAACATACTTTTTAAATGGAAAGTAATATATAATTATAATTTAAAACTATATTTGTATCTTTGAATTTTATTGTATAGTTAGAAGGTTCTAGTAAAGACCTAGAGTAATATGAATGGAGTTTGACTTCTTATAATTATGTTATGTATTATAAAACACATATATCACATATTTAACCTCATAAAAACACCATTATCATAAACGAATAATGAAATATGTTTCATTTATATAAATTATTGAAAATATACTGATTAAATTGTAACCTGGCCATTAGAATAGTAGTATGACAATTACGGATTCTAATTTTTCTAATTGAATAGTAAACTCAAATATCCAAATATAAATAAAATTTATTTCACATATAAATTTAAATATGATATAATTATATCATAATATATATATATATATATATGAATGTTTTAAAAATTAAAAATTATGTGTTGGTAGTTTTTCATAAAACATAATTGTTTATTTACAGTTCTATATTTAATATAATGATTTAAAAGAATTGTTTTTTTATAAAATAAATTCATAATATAATAATTATTTCTATTATATCTATAATGTTATTTTATGATACATTAATAGTTCTTTCAATGTGTTATGAAATTTTATATAATACTAAAATCACTATTTGCAAAAAAATGATGATTTTGTTTAAAAATAATTTTATTATATTTAGAAACTTATTTTAATAAAATTCAGTCCATTTATGAAATATACTTGTTGAAAGTCGATTATGTTTAATTTTTATGTTCTTTTAAAATAGAAGTTTTTTTATGAATAATGAAATATGGTAAATTAAGGTATTTATCATTATAAATTTAATACATAATTTTTTGAGTCATTTTTAATGTATGTACCCACTCATTTGAACTCTATTTAACCACATACTATAGTTAGTCATTTTAATAATCATAATTCATAGTCTTGATCAAAATTAATAAACTAATGAATATATTAATTAAAATCACCTTTCTCTCCTACCCTATAAATACAACCCCTCACCTTCTCATCTACTCACACCTTATAAGAAATTTTGCTTTTATAATTATCCCCAATTTCCATCCCAAGCCTCTATCAATATCCTAGTGCTTTTTTTATTTTAAAGGAAAAACTCATGTGTCCTAACGATGTTCTCAAGGAGACAACATTCAATAGGTAATATCATCAATACCACTCCTTTAATTTCTTTAATTTTATTATCATCCACTTACCTACCCTATTTGATTAGGCATTTTTACTCCAATACCATGTAAAAAACAATAATTTTGTTGTGTTTTTGGAATATACATCATCTTATATCTCATAATATCCTTTTATTACAAAATTGAAAATATAACTTGTGATGTGTCAATTCACCACATTCATGAATGAGGAGATCTTATTTTCTAATAACTCATAAAAGACTAGTATTTAAACCATTATTATGTGTAAAAATGAATTTAATATATATATTATAACATTTTTAATATTATAAAAAAATTATATACAAAATACTAATTAAAATGAAACAATTTGTTTATGATCAGAAAACACGCCAAAATAAATTAATCATTTACCATTAAAGATTTATCAAATAAATAATATTTATACAAAAAATAATGATATATGATTGCAATTAAACTTGTGTAATTTTATGAGTATAAAATATTTACACTTTCGTAGAATAATTCCCATTTAGATGAAAATCAATAATTATATGCATGTAAATCGTCCATGATATCATTAAAACAAACTCTCGAGGAATGATGAGAGTAAACTCCATAACTCATTAAATTGACCATAATGGTTCTTAATAAATTTATAATAAATAAAACACTTCTACGATATGTTCTTAATTATTTAAATAATGAATCTAATTTGATTAACAAAGATATTTAGTGCATGTTTAGAACACATTTTAACCTACGATAAGATGATTATCTAACCTAATATTAATTAATTGGGTTATTCAAATTTAATGCCAAATATCAATGTAGATGTTATTTTAATATTACAAAAATATACTTTCATTTTTTTGACCATTAATTTTTAGGGATATGCATGTGATTCCAATTGTATTGTAGGGATTTTTTCTCGTGCCTTTACTTAATGTATATCCTCATATGAATACATGTACTAAGGATAAAATGATCTTTTATGGATAAATGGGGTGGCACTAAATATTTTTTGGTTTTATTTTTAAAACAATGTCTGTTCTTATTTTTTTAAGACACTAAAACTTTTGATCATTATTTTGAAACACTGTTTTTTATATTTTAAATGATGTAATTTCCATCTATGAAAAATTAGGACCACTATAGTTTGTATCGATGAACATTTTAGTAAATTTGGGAATTAGAATTGGAGAAAACCATTTAAAAACCTTATTATAAGGCCAAGTATATGTTAAAATTCATATGTTTTTTCTTATAGAAATTATTAACATTTGAATCCCAGAATATATACCTTTATTATAAATTTATTTTAAGGATAAATTATTCATTCATATTTTACATATATTTTGATAAATAAATTACTATTTAATAAAATGGTGGGAACAAGGAGAAATAAAGAATGTATCCCTTGTGAGTAAAATAAAATAAGTATCGGAATGGCATCCCAAAATACATAGGCGGTGGATTTAAAATGAATATGGTGATGATAACCCATCGGTCTCAGTCTATAAACAACAATATGAAGTACAAGTAATGTACACCTTTACACAAGAAATATAAACTAACCCTTTGGTCCTTTATATGGAAAACACTATAACAATTTAGTGCATCTTCTTATCCACTTATTGTGGAATAATAGATTAACTTAATGGGTAAGATATTTTTAGTTCTATAATGTTCTTAGAATGATATGGTGACTCTGAACATTTAACATTTATATGGAGAGGCCTTTCAATGGTGGGAATTTTTTTGTAACACCATGTTTGGGAATGAAATAAATGAGATGTAGGGGGAGAGAATTAATAAAATATTTCACAATAAAAATTTCCCCCAAAATAAGAATACAATTATGGAGATAGAAATCATTGAGATGACAAAAAATTATGATGAATTTGTTATTTCTTTTGATGAAAGCTACACAAGGATAAAAATCTATGCCTCAGATTTTTTATCAAAAATGATATCAAAATAGATAGATTGTTTCATGGTTTAAAACTGCACCATCTTAGTAAACTAGAAATCTAATAATTTTTTAGTATGATGATGTTGTTCAATGTTCCCTCAATGTTGAGATGGAGTTCGGATTATAGTTCCATGGATGTGGAGATATTATGAGAATAATATAATTTCATGTGTGTTGATAAAATAATTAGAGAAGAATGTGGTTCCAACCACCAACGTGTAATATATTATGGATGAAGAATTTTGGGAATTGCTTAAAAATTAAGGTGATATTCCTCATGTTTCATAGAGAATTCCACAAAATTAAAGTATGCAGGAGAGACATGAAAAATTAGGAAAACATGATGAAGAAAATAATGGTACCTATGAATTCACAAATTATAGTTTAATGCTTCAAATATTGGTAGAATGGTATTATGAAAGATAGTAAACTAAATGTTGATTCAATAAGGGAGACCAGTGATATCTATAGACAAATCCAATGCGATAGTGGAGAGCTTATGAAATCCATACATCAAATACGGGGAAAGAAAATGAAGTCATAAAAGGTGAAATTCTTATTCCCTTTAGAATAGAAAACATTTTATTTTATTCTATTTAAATTAATTCCATTATATATTGTATGTTTCCTACTTCTATGTAATTGAGAAAAAATAATTTCATGTTCATATATCTATAATGAAATATTAGAGAAGTCATTGAAACTGAAGTGTTAAAATCTCCTCATATTGGTGTGTCTGAGAATATACTTCTAGAAAATTTCGTGATACTTCCCTTGGTAGAATTTGATTCTATATATGGCATATAATAGATCACATTATATAAATAACACATTAACTTTTAGGAAAAGTAAATATAATTCCATATTCTGAATCATCCCATGATCATATACAAATGAATCGAATATTGTGAATCTATATTGGAAAATCCCTTAATGGTGTGGGTGTTTATACCCCCAGAAGAAGAATAATTATAACAAATTGTTTCTTCAAATAAAATCAATAAAATATGATTAAATTCCATTCTATGGGAAAACATTAATGTATTTCCTGAAGATTTACCCAGACATCTGCATGGTTGGTTGGTTATGATATCAATAGAGATCATACTTGGAGTGAGTCCTAATTAAATTATTCCATATATGATGTCACTTATTGAAATATTGAATTTAATGAATCATTAGTAACAGAACACCAAAAAATGATTCATATTCTCCAATTCATCACCATACAGTTCACATGTGTTCGTTATATTGAAAAATGATGAATCAATTCAGTTCAAAAGTGATTACCAGGATCTCAATAATATCAACATAAAGAAAATGTATTATCTTCCAAGTCATGATGACTTGTTTGATCCACTTAGAGGAACTCAATAGTTATCAAAGGAAGATCCTAATTCAGGATATCCTCTAGTGATGTTTAATAAGGAAGATATCAAAAATAATACTTTATGTATATGTAATAGGAATTATGAGTTTCATATAATTCCCTATAGACTTCCTAATTCCCCTATAATCTTAAGGAATTTTATGAAAAATCTATTTTGAGACTACCATTAATAATTAATTATTCTGTTTATTGATGATATTATCATCTACACCAAGAGAAATGTGGGAAATGAAGAACATATAGGGATTGTGATGGAGATAATAAGGAAGGATAAATTTAATTCCATGTTCAGAACATGTGTATTTTTGACATAAAATGTAAAATTATTAGTGAATGTTATCACAAGTGTCATGAATATGTATAGACCCTTAAAACCCCATTAAAATTATGAAATGTCCTAGACCCACTAGTGTCACATAAATCCATAGTTTTTATGTTTCAGGTGGGTACTAATGTTGTATAATGAGGAATTTCGTATGATTTTTGAACCCACTGAATATGTTTAAATAGATAATGGGTAAAGTATGTTTTTATTAATGAATGTTGGGAAATCGTTAAGGAGGTCAAGTGGATTCTAATCATAATACCAGTACTCACACTACCAATACATTGAGAAGGATTTATGATATAGAGTGATGCTTTATTTGATGTAATGGATTGTGTAGTCTTGTAGAATGATAAATTTATATTCTATGCCTCATAGTAGTTGATGTCCCATTATAATTGCTATATGACACATAATCTGAACCTAGATATTGTAATGTTTTCCTTGAAAATATAAATGATGTATCTATATGTTGACAAGTGTTACACATATACTAATTAGAAGATACTAAATTATATATTCATATAGAAGGATCTCAACAATCATATAAGGGTATAGTGAGAAAGTTTTAGGTACTATGTTTTCTCTGTTCACTATCATACTTGGAAGTAAAATAAAGTCCTTGATTATCTTTGTATAATATAAACCACTACTTTGTACATCATATAGATTGGGAAATACAATATTTTTATGGATATGAAGAGAATTGATTAGTAAATCTTAATGGATTGTTGTACATCCTATCATTCTCAATTGAAAAATGTCTAGGAGGAATAAAGGTGTGATTTAGAGATAAAAAAAATGGTAAAATTATTAAATGAATGAAATCTACTTGAGTTACATATCTATGATGATGTTGTGATTTGGTATGGAACTAGGAAATGTTTTCCTTTGCCTCCTAATACAAATAAGGAGCTACTGGGTAATTCTCATAGATCATCATTCTCCATCCATCCTGGTAGTATTATGATGTACCATTATTCTTCTTCTAAGGCGGCACATTTTGTAGGGGATGTGGAAATGGAATTATGGGGATCATCACCCATCCCTTTTTCCATAGAGGCAAGCTATCATCGAATTTAAATTTTTTTTTTCAACACATTCAGTTTCATTATCCTTTAAAGAAGGTTGAATTAACCTTGTGGGGAACTGTTTGTCCCAACGGGATATTGCGTGGGAGTCAGACACTCATGGAATCAGTTATTCTCGAATATAAATTTCTTAAATGGTCTCCAAAAGGTTTATTCATGGATCCATGAATACCCAATGGCCTTATTATTCACGATTCATGAAACTGAATTCCATATGCAGGCTCTCGTCGACTGACTACTTGGCCAATGACACTTAAGGACTCCATTATTCGAGATTATGGGACGTCAGGCTCGCCGCACCAATCATGAGAAGTATTGTTTCACATTCTGGGAACCTATTATGGATTTATGTCATGTTCATATGTTCTTGAATCCTTAGTTCATTCTCGAAGAGTATATCCACTAGCGACCCTTAGTTTGCATGATTATCAGGAGCTTGCATGTGTTTGATTCCACAGAGCTGATGCAGACATAGCCTATTTATAAGGTTCTCTAGAGATTATCCTCATATAGGGGTGTATAAGGTGACTTGATGTTAGTATTGGGCCTACAAGGAAGGCTTCCAATGTATCCAGGTTCGAACAGGATTCAACGTTCTCATTGTTTAGAATTTGTGGGTTTACACATGGAAGCTTCCCATTTGAGGGGACATGATTAGGTGGACCCCTTATGGATGATCACCCATTTGAGCTCTTTCCATTAGGTAGGCATCCTACATATCCTAATTTTGTTAGGATTTAGAGTTATCATAGTTTAGAATGTGTGGGAATTACACATCAAAGTTTCCCATTTGATGATTATGATTGGGTGGACCCTTTTGGATGGGCAACCTTTTGAGCACGGGACATCTAGTAGGTATCCTACATATCATGATTTTCCTAGGAATCAAAGTTATCATAGATTAGAATATGAGGTTTTTGTGATCTTCCCAAACCATTAATCCCACATGATTCATTTTCATTGTGAAAAACAGAAGAATTTGAATGATTCAAAAATGCACTTGCCTCCTCCCCAGTTTGTGGGGGAGGTAGAGCCCGTGCTGGAAGAGGATGGGGAGATAGTGGGTGAGGGTGCATTGTAATGAACCTTTCCTTGTGAGATGTCATTAAATTCCATGCATTCCGCCCTTAAGAGATTGGGGACATACCATAGATGGAGGTCCCCATAGATTGTTCTATGAAGGGGTGGAGCTTCATCCTCATAAAAGGGGGAGCAATCATGACCCCTTCGACTTCTCATTGTTCAAAATTGAATGGAAAAAATGTGATCACACTTAATCCTTAGAATGGGGACCTTTATGACCAAGGGTGGGACCTAGGTTACCATGGGAATGTAGCCTCACAAGAATTCATATAGCTCTCCCTATTGTTGGGAGGGCCTTCGTAACTCGTCTTACTGAGGGTATGTAGACACAATGAGGCACAATGATACACCCAATGGTCTGATAATATGTGTATAATTGCATTGGAGGAGGATTTAGCCTAGCGCTGGAGGATGGGTTAGCAGAGGGATCATAGAGGACTAGATGGTAATGGAGAGGTGATGTTGGAACTAGAAGGAAAAATACCCAAAAACACCTCATTCTGTGTACTGGTTTCTCATGAAGGATGGGGAAGCCCCCGTATACTGTTGTTGTATATAGACAGAAGAGAAATCCACATACTCTTCTGGTACACAAGCATTGTTATCACCATCCATGTACCAAATTAGTACACGGCATGTTGTGCTACTTTGGGTTACATTCATGTACTGATTGGGTAGATGACGCGAGGTTTAGTCCACGTAGTGGTACACTACGTTGAGAACCATACTGAAGGTGGATTTGGTGGATTACCATTTGTGGTAAATTCATCTACCAAAATTCTATGGTTCATTATCTGGAAATTGGATTCATGGTTCTATTTTTATTATTCAATTTCACCATTTTATGATTCACGGATGATTGTACCTATAGAAGAAATGGTTTAGAGTTCGTTCAACACCGATGAAACGAGATGAAAGCCGAAGTGAAACCATTAAGTCTCCCTCATTTTTTCATCGTCATTCCTTCTCACTATCATTATCCTCTCATCTTTTTTCTACTTCTACCATGATCCTTTTATAAGGAATCAGATCAATCATATATACTGGGCATGTAACACTATTTGTGGAGTCCTATTGGAATAATATTCTATCCTATTAGAGACTCGTTCTATCAGGGTATGCGGTGGCATCGGTTCGTGATAATGGATTTTGGATCCCAGCATGTTTTCATATTCCATGAACTGAGGGGATGATAGTGTGGTCTGTGGATGGTCTTCCATGCAGAACTCCTTTGTTTGACGTAGTTCACAGTTTTCCTTTCTCACTGTTCATCACTTTACGGGCCTGCGGTTCGTGAACCGTACATCATACAAGACGGTTTTCAATCCATCATCTCTACGTACATTTCTCGATGATGGCATGCGAGCCACTTGAAACTTGAATTCCTTCATGTTCCTTAAAATAAATGCAACTCAATTTAGTTCCCTCGACATAGATATACTTATAGAAGTGGTTGATTCCTTATTCAAAGCGATTTTGAGGGGTATTTCATCTCTTTGAAGGAATTCTCTGGACCGTACAAATGACACCCATTGGAATAGTGTCTGTTCTGAATAAAGAGGGAACTATTCTTATGTAGAAGCAGTCCTGAACTGAAATGGTTCACTGTAGAATATGTAGTCCTAATATGAGGGGACCACCCCTTCATATAGGGGCCCATACCATTTTTCTTTTATCATTTCTCATGATGAAGAGGGCTTGTGATTTCCCTACCTCCTCCACTCTCGTGTACCATTCACCTTGTGAAAACCCTGTGTGAAAACGCTTCTGTATGTTCCTCGAACCGATTAAATCTCTATTTCCACTTCCTCGTACCACCTTTTGGTTTCCACGAACTGGACTGTGGAATTGTTAAACATAAAATCCAGATTCCATGTGCAAGAACTCTATGAGGATGACTTATTAACATACCAAACATGGATCGGTGAACCAAACCTCAAAACTATTAATACAGATAGAAATTCTAATCCATATCCTCTGAATGTGAAATTAACCAATGCTGAGGATTACAATTTCTTCTTTCCATGGAGCATTCTATTTTCCAGCCAATGGTTCGCGGGCCTGCACCTCCTGATCATTTCACCTACCAAAGATGTACGCAGTGAATTTCATTTGTGTACCACAGTTGTAGGCGGAGTATCTTCCGTGTTTCATGTTATACGCATAATTATATTTATGTGTACCTTTTCTAGGAATAGTATGTAGAGAATTTTTCAGACATGTTTTAAGTTCTTAATCCATTTTTTACATATCCTTTCTCCAACTATTTTTATTCGACTAACATCTTATCAGCTTCTTAATCTTCTTATGTAGGCTATAAAAGGTGATTCATAGGCTACTATAAAATCAATGAAGACAAGGTCAACCATGGAAAGGAATAAAGATAATATTATTCAAACCCACAACATTCCTCATGACATCTTTCTAAAATTCTTCTTGATTCCAGAGCTCTTAGATTACCTGTTATCCTTATAGTATCCTCTTTACGAATTTGGTCTTGTTGCTGATGTACCTTTTGTAACTCTTCAGCACCTCTAGACCAGATTTGGTGCATTACATGATATATTTTCGTGGTTTGAAGGAATGAAAATCCTGAAGGAATTATTGGATAAGTATTCTTTAAGAAACTAGATACATAATTGTAACTAAAATTATATTTAAAATGGGTAAAAAATACAATACATAACAAAAAACTAAAAACTGCTTCCACAAGAACTCAATAAATGATCTTCTCTTCATCACCTGTTGAATGTAAAAAAATAAAATGGGTTATCTCAAACTCTTTGTAGGTGTAACAAAAAGTGGATGCAAGAATCAATAATAACTAAATCAAAAACAATTTGACATAGTCAATATGGCATGGTAATGAAATGAAAGACTCTTGCAAGTAATAAATTGAGATTGAAACTGCATATAAAGATTTCATAATAGTTAAAACCTCATGGATAGTAATAACTGATAAAGAATAAAGATAATTCTTATTAATTGTACATCATGTATCTGGGTCCTGATTCCATAATACAGTTAAAACATTTTCATTCTGTGGGGAGAATCTCAACTGACTTTTTGAAACAAACTCGAAGGGTTTGTTGCCAAGTGAATTGTCTCAATATACCAAACAATTCATTAAGGGGATATTGTGGTCACACCTACCTTTGAATACCAATATAATTATTTATAAATTAATTCAATACAACAAAAATATGCCTTTTCAATATTTTTATAGAGTAGAGTATACATATTATCAATATTTCCATTGTTAAAATAACTTTCCAAATAAACACCGTATATAAAATGTTTTAGGGTTTAGACATCAAACATATCAATGATATGATGATTTGGATATTTAATATAAATATAATTTCAAATTAAAAGTGATCTCAAATGGGAAGCAGGTACACCAGAAAAGGATTATTAGGACCACAATACAATGATAGTCACAACAAAATAGTATTTGATATAACATCTCTTACAACAATATATTCGGTCGAATCCAATGATAGGAACATAGTAACCCTGAAATGAGTCATTGAATACTAATAATATAAAAAATAATAATTTTATTATATATATAATGGAAGTACACATATGCCACATTCAATAAATAATTGGCGAACAATGGAAATCTCACAGAAATGAATGTGGGAGGAGAAACACCTTACCTTATGAATGAGTGTGTTCTTCATCTGTTTTATTGAATTGAATAATAAAATTTAGATTCAATAATTAATAACTCCAAAACCTTATATATATTTAATTGGTTTAATATAACCTTATTTGGTTCATTCATGTCCCTTTTATATGTTTAAGAGGCTCAATTTTATTGTTTTGAAAGCATTTTATTCCTTTGTCTTCATGATTAGATTACTTGCATTCATGAGTGAAAGTTTGTTTGAAATGTGGTTAAACATCCAGAATTATTAATATATATTATTATTGAAATTAAAGAGATATTAATTATCTTATAATGATTCTGGGTTATATAATTGAGGATGAGTTATTAGTTAATATTATTGATAAACACTTGGATTTAGTTTTGTAGTTTTGTGAACAATAAACTTGTTTTGGATTGTTAATCCAAATCATGAGTGTGTAAAGATTAGAAAACATTAAAGAGATGAAATAAATATATTCTGATCTATTTCAATTATAAAAATGGTTTCATGACCATAATTTAATATGGTAGTGATAATTACTATCGCATCATCCTTGAATGTGATAAATTAACACATCTCAGACGGTGTTTTAATTTTTAGTATAAGAGGATGGTGGAAAGAGAGAAGATGATAAAATATTCCATTAGAATAATATAGTTCCAATTAATTTATGGTACTATAGTTATAATATCATTTGGATGATGTGATATGAGGAAATAAGTACAAAAGGAAGGAACTCAAAATAAGAAAAAAATTGAGAAATCTCTTCCCAATATTCGGAAGCCTAATGTCATCACTTAAAATTACATAAAATAGTTTGATGGGAAAAAGTAGATACCTCAAAAATAATCTTTAATATGTGAATTATTGGGAATATGGAATGAAATATCCCAAAAAAATAAAATTGAAAATAAAAGAGAAGACATAAATGAAAGCATTAAAAAAGAGAATGGTGGTTGATTCTCTTACAATGTAGAGTAACTACTAAAACATGATGGTTGGGACTTTCAGGATTTAAGAACACATTGGGAGGACTCGTAGGGGCAATACCACCTAATATTATAGGATAAGGATTTTTTGATGAATTAAAACTATGGGGGTGAGTTGGTATTTATAATAATTAATAGGTAGGTTTTTATTAATTAAAAGGGACACCTCATTAGTGCGTTTTTCAAAACCATGGGCTTTTCCATAGTATTTTCCTGTGGATTTAGCCACATGGGACACCTCATTTCATAGGATATTATACAAGATTCGGCCTACCTTTAATATTTAATTATTGCATCATTAGGATTTCATTAAACTACTGAAAACTCATAATTGTATTTTTCTATTCACGAAAAATTAATGTCTTTTAAAAAAATCATGAAAATTCTCCCTAACCATTTTTAAATTTTGTAGAATTCAAATATGAAATCCAATTTTTTAAAATAAATTTTTATCTATTTTTAATATAATTTTTTAATAAAGTCATAGTTAATTCAAAAAATAACAATTTTAAAGGTATAATTAGTTGTATATCACATTGAAAAATTAAATAAGATATCATTATCTTATTACCTTATGAAAATAAAATACTATAATTATTTACTATTTATAAGGGTCATATTACTATTCATATTAATACTCATAAGGGTATGTTACTATTCATCAAAAAATCAAGTTGGTTCTATCAAACTCTAAATGACCTACTGGTCACAACATTAGATGAATGTTTTTCAAAATTAAAAACATAGAAGAGGAAAATTTATTTTTAATTGATAGCGTATAAAATTCTCCTATATTGTTTTGATTCAATAAAAAATTAGTTATTCATTCAATATAGGCTATCTAAGGAATAGAATGTATTTAAGAAGAACATACTATAAAAAGTTTGGGTTGTTATATTACTCCCTCTTTCTGAAATTTTATCCAAGAGATTTTATGTATAAAGCCCACAAAAAAGATGTGGGTTGTTCATCTTCATAAAATCATCAGGTTCCCATGGTGCTTTCTCTATATTTTGGTTTTCCCAAAGAACATTTACAATATGTGTAATCCAATTTCTCAATACCTGCTCCCTTGTGACAAGAATCCCGATAGGCACTTCACAAAATGATAAATCTGGTTCTTTTCTCTTTCTTCCTAGGTGAGTACATTAATTTGGTTTGGCATTTATTTCATCATCAATGACACATAGAACACATCATGAACTTTTGAGAGACTTGGTGGAAATTCTAAATGGTATGTTACAGCTTTGATTCATTCTAGAATTTGAAATGTTCTGATGTACCTGAGGCTTAGTTTCCCTTTCTTACCAAACCTTAAGACACATTTTCATGGAGAAAACATCAGAGAAACATGATTTCATGCATTTAATTCCAAATAATTTCTTTGGTTATTACCATAAATCTTCTAACTATTTTGGGATGAATTAATATGGGTTTGGATCATCTTCACCTTTTTCACGGTCTCTTTAATATGTTCAGGGCCTATAGGTTACCTCCCCCCAACATTGTCCTCACAAGTTGGAGTTTGACACATCTTTCCATATAATGCTTCATATGGAGCCATTTGAATACTAGAATGGAAACTATTGTTGTAGGAATATTCCACCAAATGAAATTATTGATCCCCCATACATTGGACATAAAGAGATCATGACCTAAGAATGTCTTCTAGATTATAAATAGTCCTTTCAGACTGTCCGTCGGTTTGGGGATGATAAGCAGTACTCATACAATGCTTAGTATTCAAATCCTTCTTCATAGTTTTCTATAATTTTAATGTCAATAGGGGATCTCAAATGAAAAAATCGATAGAGGTTCACCATGAAGTCTTAAAAATTCATTAATATAAACTCTTTCTTGGCTCTCAAGTTGTAAATCCTCTCTTATAGGTGGAAAATGTGTTGATTTTGTTAAATAGAAAATAATTACCCGAATTTCAATATTCCTTCTATAATTCCTCGGTATTTTGGTGACAACATCCTTCATAATGTTATCCCACATCCACATAGGAATAGGTATAGGATGCAATACTCGCCTATGGCTTTCTCTCTCTACCTTCACTTGTTGAAAAAAAACAGACACCTTGACACATAGTCCTCAATTTCCCACTTCATATTATCTCTGCAAAAATATTACTTCAGATATCTATACATATTTGTGCTACCCAGGTGTATATTGAAATTTGAGCTATGAGCATCATCTAATATTTCCCTTTTTAGTTATGATACTGATAGAACCCATAAACTCTTCCCAAATCTCAAACCACCTTCCACATACATTAAGACTTCCAAAATCCCATCCTTAAGAGAAATAATTTTCTTATGTATATTTTCATCATCAGATTAAGATATTTTTATCTATTCTAATAAAGATGGTTTTGAAATCATTTCAAAGAGGAAAGATGATTCCCCTTCTTTAACAATTCCAATATCCATATTTAATAGACTCATGAATATAAGATCTCTCTCAATCCTCATTGGTGTCAAAAGCCCATGATCATTACTGTTTAATTCATCTTCCACCTTATTTTCATTTCTAGGGTGATAGTGTATTGAAAAATCATAATCATTGAGAAACTTAATCCATCTACTTTTCCACATGTTGAGTCAATTTTTTGTAAAAAATGTATTTGAAACTCTAGTGACCTGTGTATATCTCACATTTTTTCACCGGAATGATTATGTCTCCATATTTTTAGAGAAAATATTATTGTATCTAAATCATTATCATGTGTTGGATAATTTGGATCATGAGTCTTCAACTGACTTGATACTTAAGCAATAACATAACCATTTTTCATAAGGACATAACCCAACCCCTTCATTGTTGTATCAATGTATATTACAAATCCATCACTGTCAGATGGAAGAGTCATAACTGGAGCATTGAAAAATATTATTTTCAATTCATCGAAGCATTGTGTACATTTTTTTGTCGACACAAACATAACTCCTTTTCATGTGAGCTTGGTAATCTGATTTTCCAGTTGGACAAAATTATGAACGAAACATTGATAGTAACCTGCTAATCCAATAAAACTATATACCTTGGTTCCTTTTGTTCGTGTGTTCCAATATTGGATTTCCTTTGTCTTTACAAGATCAACTAGGATTCTATCCTTTGGGAAAATATAGCCTAGAAAAGTAACGGATTCATGCTAGAATTTACACTTGCTAAACATCCCATATAATTAATTTCTTTTATGTGTTTTTAGAATAATATGCCAAGTGATCCTCATGGTCTTCATAGATTTTTGATTATACTAGGATATTATCGATAAATACCACAAAAAAGTTATCAACATATTTCTTGAAATTTTTATTCCATGGATCCATGCAAACATGTGGTGTATTTTTCAGTCTAAAAAGGATCACTATAAATATGTAATGCCCATACATTATTTGAAATGTTTTCTTCGAAATATCTATGTTCCTCACATGCAGTTTATGATATCTGAATCTATGTTCAATTTTTAGAAGGTATTGAGATCTTAGACGTTGATCAAATAAATCATCATTCTAGGGTATATGATACTTATTATTTATTGTAATAACATTTATTTCCCTGTAATCAATGGATAGAAGCATGGATCCACCATTCTTTTTGACAAACAAGACCACGTATCCCAATGGAGAAATAATAGGTCGAATAAATCCTTTGTCACTATATTCCTATAGTTGTTTCTCAAGATCCACTATCTCTATAGTGGACATTATGTAGGGGTTGTTTGATATAAGTCTTGCACCAGGAATTAAGTCAATGGAAAACTAAATTTCCAGCTTTGGAGGATGGCTAGGTAAATCCAAGAGAAACACATCAACTTATTATTTCACTGTATTCACATCCTCAATTTGAATATTTCATTCCTCACCTAAAGATATTGGGTTCACTTCCTCTCTATTAATTTCATTCAATAAGGATACTGGGGGTGGGTCTAAATAAGAATCAGAAGGTGAGGTATCTACTCGAAATATTAGAGATTCTACACCATTTTAAATAAGTATTAGTACCTTTTTCTTGTAATAAATCTTCTCATCATAGTTTGACATCCAATTCATACCGAAAATTATATCATAGTTAGTCATTGCTATGATGATAAGGTTAGAAACTAAAGACCATTTATGTGTCATGAGGGGAACAAGTTAATATTCTTTTGTTGCAATGATTCATCCCCTAGGAGTATTGACTAATAACTATTTTATTAAATCAAATTAGACATGTCTAATTATCTTACTAAACTAGGAAGATATAAATGAATGTGATGAAATAGAATCAAATAATTTGTTGGATATGATTGAGGAAACTATTAAAGTACGTCCCATCACACCATAAAAAACATCAACTTCTGCAGTTGTAATCACATATGCTCTCCTTTGATCTCTTGGCTTTTTCTGAGGCATGTTTCCTTGGAGCTTAAGACAGTCGTTTTTATAGTGTCTCATATCTCTACAATTTTTACATTGAACATCATCACAATGTTTCGTCTCCTTTTATTCATGAGATATATTACCCATTTCTCCACACTTATAGAAAACTCCAATTCCTTTTAAAAAATTCCTGAGATGATTCTTTCCACAATTTTCACACAATGATAATTTCTTCATTCTGTCGTTCTTCTTTGGTAATTCACATTCTATTGGTTATCAGAGTACCTTATCTTATCAAGTATCCCTTTAAAAAATGTCATCTAGATAATTCATTCTCTGTTTTGATGGCAGTTGATAAAATTTCATCATATGAAGGAAATGTTTATGAAGCCAGTTCCCTTCGAAGAAGTGGCTTAAGACCTTCAAAAAATGATCAATCTTGTCTACTGAGTCATGTACATAATCTATGGCATACATGGATAGCCTTATGAAGGTAGACTCATACTCTACAACAATGTCTTATTCCATTTTCCTTAAGCCAAGTAATTTCATCTTCATTTCGATTTTTTGCTCACGAGGGAAATATTTTTCAATGAATTTTTCATTAAATGTCCTCCATTCCATATCTAATATTTCTTCATCCTTCATGGTATTCTGAATCAAGGACCACCATTGATCAGCATATCCCTAGACACAATATAATGCCAGTACTACCTTTTAATTTTCATTGCATCTAAATTCTATGAATATCTTTTCAAGGGACTTGATCCATTTCTCAGGAACCACTAGATTAGTAGTCCTACTGAAAGATGGTGGAATCTTCCAAATGAATAATTCTATCACAAGTGGTTAATAGTTATTCGTTACAACCTGAGTATGTTGTCCCAATATGGCATGATCTGATCTGCTCCAACATTTGTTGTGTGGACATGTTCAGTTGAAAATCCCTACATTTCCCATGAGTATCAATTCCCCTTCTTCTATTAGATGCCATTTTTAAATAATGTCACACACTATATTAGGTTATGAATCATAATGTATAATCATATCTTAATAAAATAATTATCATAAATTGTGATAATTTGCATGGATAATCCCATAATAAGAAAAATGGTTTGTTTGAGGGATAATTTACATTTCAATCCTTCATAATGACTTGTAAATAAAATATGAATTATCCTAAGAATATATACTAGGATTATCATAACAAATACTGTTTCAAGGCCAGTTGTTGTGTACCAAGATTCCCTAGGTCAAGCCTGACACTCTTTTTCGGAGCTTTGACTCCTAGGTACATCTATGTAAGAGTCACATATACCTTCTTGTATCCAGACAGAGATGTAAGTGATATAAAGAGTCACATAATATATTCCCTACCAAAATACCAGGATGTTCTTGTACATTTATCTTCAAATAATACCTTAGGGATTTTTTTCCCTATTATGCATTTCCTACACTAGTTTCCATGTTTTCTACTAAAATTCATGTGATACAATTATAACACCCCAAACCCTCTATACCAGTGTCAGTGCATTACCTGTTATTTTGGAATGGATAGAATGAATGAAAATCACAATGTATTGATTAGTTAAGTAATATTAAGGAAAATAGATACAAAAATGTAACTGAAATTAAAATATAAAAGGTTACAAAATACAAAACATGAAAAAAACTACAAACTACATCAAGAGGAACACAATAAATGATCTTTTATTATTCACCTTTTGAAGGTAGAAAATGAAAGGGGTGAGGTAAAATGCATAGAAAGGGTCAAAAATAGAAGAATCATGAATCAAAAATAACTAAATCATAAAAAATTTGACATTTTCAATATGGCATGTTGAATAAATAAAAGACTCCTGTCGTTAATAAACTGAGATTAAAACTGCATCCGTAGATTTTTTTCATAGTGAAAACATAATGGAATGTAAAAAGTGATAATGAATAAATAAAACTCTTATTAATTGGACTTCATGTATCTATCACATGATACCATAATATCGTTAAAATGTTTTAGTTTTGTGGGTAGAAACTTATCTGATGTTTGGAAACAAACTCCAAAGGTTTGTCGCCAACTGATTTGTCTCATGAGAACTACCGATGCTTTGAGGGGCTATAACAAACCCCACCCGACACTGAATGTCCAAATTATTCTTTATACATTGGTTCAATACAACATCTGTATTCATTTTCAATATCCATATTGAGTAGAGTATAACAATTCATCAATATTTCCATAGATAAAATAACATTCCCAATAAACACCGAATGTAAAATGGTTTATGATTTAGACCACAATCATATCCATGATTTTAGATTATGGATATTTAATATAAATATAATTTCAAAAGAAAATTGATCTAAAATGGGTAGTAGATACACCACATAATAATTTTTAGGTGCACAATTCAATGTTAGTCACAACAAAATAGTAGTTGAGGCAATGTCTCTTATAACAATGAAATCGGTAGAATCATATGTCCAAAACATAATAAAACCCAAATGAGTCATTGAATACCATGAATAAAAATAGAATCATGTTATTATATATCAAATATAATCACACATATAC
Organism: Viscum album; assembly: GCA_963277665.1. Classification (NCBI taxonomy): domain Eukaryota; kingdom Viridiplantae; phylum Streptophyta; class Magnoliopsida; order Santalales; family Viscaceae; genus Viscum; species Viscum album. The sequence goes on along the minus strand of OY728135.1, from coordinate 1,459,521,784 downwards.
TACATACAAGAAATAATTGGAGAACAATGGAAATCTCACGAAAATGAAAGTGAGATGAGAAACCGCTTACCTTATGATTGAGTGCGTTCTTTGTTTGTTTTAATGACCTGAATAATAAAATTTTTCTTTATTAATTAATAACTCTAAAACATATTATACATTTAATTGGTTTGGTATAACATTATTAGTTTCATTCATGGCCCTTTTATGGGTTTAAGAGGTTCATTTTTATTGTTTCTGAAGCATTTTTTCCATGGTTTTCTTGATTCATTTACTTGAATTCATGAATGGAAGTTCATTTGAAATGTGGTTAAACATCAAAAATTATTAATATACATTTTTAGTGAAATTAAATATATATAATTTATTTTATAATTATTCCGGGTTATATACTTGAGGATAAATCATTTGTTAAAAGTTATTGATAAACGCTTGGATTTAGCTTGGCAGTTTTGGGTGCAATTAAATTGTTTTGTATTATTATTCCATATTATAAGTGTGTAGGTATTAAAGAACCATAATGAGTTTAAATAAATATATTTGGATTTTTTTTCAACCATTAAAATTGTTTCTTGGCCATAATTGAAGATAGTAATGAAAATTAAGAACTTGTCGTCCTTGAATGTGATAAATTAACCCATCTCAGACGGTGTTTTTATTTTTCGTAGAAGAGATGGGGAAAGTGAAATGATGATTAAATATTACATTAGAATAATATAATGAAATTTCATATAAGGTAATGGAATTTTTATATCATTTGGATGATGTAGGTTGGTTAAATAAGTATAAAATAAAGGAACTCAAAATAATAGAAATATTGAGAAATCTATTTCGAAAATTCAGAAGCCAAACAACGTCACATAAAATTTCATAAAATAGTTTGATGAGATAATGGGGGTATCTAATAAATCATAAATAATATGGGATTTAATGGGAATACATAATTTCATATCCCAACATTATCCCATTGATAATAAAAGATAAAACATTAATGAATTTTTTAAGAAAAGAGAAGGGTGATTGATTCTTTTACCTTGTAGAGTAACTCCCTAAACATGACGGTTGGGGCCTTGGAAGTTTGAGGACACCTTGGGAGGTCTCCTAGGGAGGTAATACCACCAGATAATCGAGGATAATGCATTTTTAATGAATGGAAATGAATGGGGTGAGTGGGTATTTATAGTAATTAATAGAGGGTTTTTTATTAATTAAAATGGACACCTCATTAATGTTTATTGCAAAACCATGGGATTTCCCATGGTATTTTCCAATGGTTTTAGGTACATGGACCCCTAATGTCATAAGTGAAATTATATAAGTCTACCATCTGTTTATAATTAATTATTAAATAATTATGATGTCATTAAACTACAGAAAACTCTAAACTGTATTATTACTATACACGAAAAAATCAAGTATTTTAGAAAAATCCAGAAAATACACCATAACCATTTTTTGATGTGCAGAATTAAAAAACGAAAACAATTTTTTGAAAATAATTTTATATTTATTTTTAATTTAATTATTAAATAAAATCATCGTTAATTGGAAAAAAAAATAATTTTTACTGTATAATTAGTTCTATATCACATTTAAAAATTAATTAAGATTTCATCATTTTATTACCTTAAGAAAATAAAATAATATCATTATTTACAATTTATTAGGGTCATATTACTAATCATATTACAATTCATAATTGTATGTTTCTATTCCTCAAAAAATCAAGTCAGTTCTATGAGACTCCAAATGACTTACTGGTCAAAAATCTAGATGACAGTTTTTTTGAAATTCAAAGAATATAAGGGAAAAAATTATGCAAAATGGATAGATTATAAATTTTTAAATTTAATGTTTTGATTCACAAAATACATAGTTCCTCATGAAATATTGTATTTCTAGTTAATAATATGTATTTATTAGGAACATACCATAAAAATTGGGGTGTTATACCTTTGCCCTTGTGTGACCCTGACATCCATTTCATTCTTTCTGAGGCACCACAAGATCGTGATCTTGCCAACATTACCCCAATTGGAGATTTCAACACCACTCCTACTTAGGAATATTTATTTATATTTCATTATTCAGAGTGGACTTACTGAACTCGTGGGAGCTGCAATGGTGTCCCAAGACTAGACTTCTAAGAATACCCATCCATTATCAACATCTCTCGAGAAAATCCTAGTGGTGAGTGGATCAACAAGTTGTATTTGGGGGCTGGAGGATGTTTCTCCAATAAGTGGTCTTGGGAGTTCTCAATGCATCAGAAATGTTTGGTGTCCCTGGACTAGCTCAAGGTGGTGGGATTTCACAAGGAAGCATAGGTGTCTTAGTTTTCAATCTTCTCTTTGGGTGAAATCCTTTTGGAATTTATGAGAATATGTTTTTAGAGCACGAACACCATTCACCTACATCATGGAACGGTGGGGATCATTATTTGAGACATCTACCATATTAGAGGTCTATCTATTCTTTGAGATAAGTATTGCATGTTTCTCCTACTAGTCACCACATGGAATGACACTAATCATGTTTATCCTTTGAAAAAGATCATAATGGTCATGGTAGCAGGATCTCAAGATCATCCCTTTGAGGCATGTCCCCTCATCCCATTCAAAGCCCGGATAAGGTTATTCTTGGTGGAAAACAAGATTACACTAAAGGAGTGCTACAGTCAAACTCACCCTTCATATTAATATCTCAAAACTGCAGGGACATATTGTACTACCCTTGAAGAAGGGCGGTATGCCACAGGGGGGTATGAGCTACAGTGGAACATTTCACCTACACATATGCAAGTAGGATTCTTCTACATGTTCTTAATTGGATTCCTCTTCCCATCCCATGATGTATACACCGAGGTCTTGTCCTACACCATGATTATGGATATCGTTCTAGCAGAGGGTCAAAAAATTAATTTGGCCCTACCTACCCTCACACGGCCTTATGACTTATTAGTATAAATTCATGAAGGTAGGTCTCCGCATCATCTCAGTGGACTATTCCAATTCCTATACGAGTGGATGGAGAAAAACATCCCCTATTACAAATATTGGGATACCACACGAGTTCCCCATTTTGACTTCAATCATTTCCTTCTCTACATTTATGATGTTCGTCCCATGAATCTGACGGTTACTAATGTTGTCGGACTGTTGAATGACCCTTATCATTTCTTGTTCACAATGCATCCTACGCCTCACAGATCATTGAGAGGCGACAGGGGTGGTTCCATGGTGGAATGATCATACCTCATCTTTCATAGGGATGGTATACTCACTACTCTTGTTGTCCAAGTAGTTATTTTTGAGCCATATCTCCCCTACCAGTTTTCCAGGTTGTCTGGATGACATAAACTGACTGCGCTACTTTCGGGTTTTTGACTAAGTGGATAATATCAGCTTTTGGTTCTCCGCCAATTGTGAATTATGATGATTCAGGAATGTTATTCTAGATTGATCATCATTTCTAACATGATGGGGACCACCTTCATATCGCTAGATTGTGCCAAACTATGGGTAAATTGTTACCCCAGAGGGATGCTGAAAGAACCAATTCGGTAGGTACAGAAACCCCAGGCCATTTTCTATCCCATTCATTCCACACCAAGACCTCCATGAATTATTTGTATAGTGATATGTGGAAAAGATTCTCCTTCTAATTATTTACCTTTAGAAACCAAGATGGATACACCTCCCACTCAGGTTCTCGTGGTAAGAAGCCGTTCAGTTCATCTTAAAAAGCATTCTGGAGTGGTTACATCAGTGCAACCCATTTCTGTGTGGATCGATTCTGAATACTCCCCTCCTACATGTATTTCATTTAATATAAATAATACTGGCAGAAGATGAATATTGTCGGTCATCCTGAAGGTTGAAGTTAGTCCTCAGCATCCGACTTCAATGGCTGGGCTGTCTAAGGGAAAAGAGAGTCTCCCCTCTTGGGTGACATGCCTTAGGTCCCTCCACATGCCTATAGTGATTCCTCCCACTAAAAAACATGTGAAATTTGGGAAATATCGATGTTTCGGTGTAGTGGAGAGACACGAGGTAGTGTGCAAAGAGGAAGGTGTCCAGTTACATTTCCTTGCCGTAGAGACACCCCAATCCAATTTCTCCGATCATGGTGTAAATTTACAGCAGTTATTTACTGATCTGTGTTCCAGAGGATTTGGTTATAAACACATTCACATCCTTATTTACCTACTTTTCCTTGCCTGAGAAGACCTTTTATCCTTGAGGACAAGATGACCAGGATTAATTCTTCCCATCCCCAGGTGGCAACATTCCAAAATATTTCAGAATAATTTTATCATCTAACAAATGGGGAGGTGAAGGCATGTGATATGGTGGTGGCTTGACTGGTAGAGATGTAGGAGTGTGAATCCTGTGTATCTATCTTGAGGGAGAAACCAGCCGCTTCATGTGCCAATTATGAATTCATCCAGATGAAGGGTTGGTACCATAAAGATGTTGTGGAGCGGTTGCGTCCGACAGTGAAAGTTGAAACAGAGGAAAGAACATATTTGTAATATATTATAGATGAGTCATGGTAATCATTCTCCATCCATTTGGATTGGGTGAACTAGGACCGGTTGTGGTTATATCCCAAATTATGGCATGTACTCTCTTCTTTTTTTTACTCTAAAGAGACTCCAAATTGGGGATGTTCCTCCATTTTTTTGATCCTAATGAAACAGATTTCCGTTTAAATATTTCTTATTCATCTCTTCGTATCAACATCATTTCAATCAAGTGTTATTTTTAAACAATGACTTGAAATTAGTAAACTAAGATATCTGAATCGATCTATAATTTTTTCTTAAGTCTTGTGACTCAACGAGCGTAGTTCGAATATTGACGTGGTTGAATGGAATACCTCACGAACTATTAGTTATTTTTCATTAATAACCCTTTTTTTACCCAATCCTTCTTGACACGAACATAGAGAACAAAACATGGTTATTTCATAGGCCAACCATTGTGGGTTTTTGACCTAACAAGCTATGTGACTTTTCTAATGGCTAAATGCATTTTTTAGTGAACAAATAATCAACTTTTACCCAGAGGTGCCTTCTTCAGATTTTCCCTCTGGTGGGTATAGAATATTTTTGCTGGAAGTTCATAGTCCTACCAATCAAACATAATACTGATGTTTTAGGTTGAACAAAATTGACAAAATATAATGGAGTAGGGCCCTGGCTCAAGACCATTAGTCAAAAATGATCTAGAATCATTCAGAAAAAGGTTTGAGATTTTTCATGACCCTGGATTTTGGGATTATGGACATGAATGAGGATCATGAACCTATTTAAGGCCTACATTTGATGGAAATGACTCTACAAGAGATGAATTTTCCTTTAATTTATTGACATTTTTATGGGATACATATGTAGATATACAAGTAAATGATGTGTATAGTCAATCAATGGTGTCCCAAGGACATTGTCCTTCCATTTCTATTGGCCTACTGTAATTTGAAACATATTGGATTTATCATGATGTTGGGAGCCACAATTGGTGGTTTTCTTGATGATTGTATTTAGAGAACATTATGAACTTTCATATTTCCATTGAGTGGTAAATTTTTCCCGCACATTTATTACATTGGTGAGGGAGGGCAAGTAAGTGGTTATTTTAGTTAAGATTCGTTTCTAGGTCAGGGGAAATTGGAAGTAAGGACGTACATAAGCTGTCATCTAGGAGTTATCCAAATATGAGGGTGAGCCGAGAAGTGAATTTCATTTGAACGTAAGGAGACTAGAAATGAATCTACTGGGTAAGAATTCTTCTTTGAATGAAGGCCATTTTTGTGGGTGAATTATGCAGATCCAACAGGGCTAGATGTGCATACTCAATAAATGTTTTCTGAAGGTCAACATCCTTCCATTTTTTATGGAGTTTGAGTATTATGGAATTTAGAAAAAATTCTGAATACTTTATGTGACCTTCGACCAGGGGTACCGTTAATCACAAAAGGAGGTTTCATATTGAGAATATTTGGGTGAACCCGAAAACATGTGGGGGAACCCTTCCATTGCATGCAGATTAACATCACTGATATAGATATGATATCTTTTAGAAACCTCAAAAGAAACCAGAGAGGTACCCGAACTATATGCTCTGATATATCCAAGAAGTGTGAATGGAGGATAATGTATTACATGACTTTGAGGGTGCATGAATCAGGAGGGATAGAAAAAGTCATGGATGATATTGGGTGTACTAGGGTAAGATATGACTCTCATGTGGAAAAAATTTCCATTGATTTACGGACATTTTTTATGGTGACATATGCAGAGCCACCACAGTATGATGTGCATAGTCAATCAAAGGTGTCTGCAAGACACTATCCTTCTACCTGGCCTCTGAGGGTTATTTGGATTCAAGATCACTCAATTAATGGAGTTTGCAATATGTCAGGGGTGTAACAAGACATATTTGGGAAATTTGGACTACGACGTACTCATGGAATGGTGTCCCTAATATATGGCTGACAAATACATAGGGTTAGGTTTTCTTTATATCATTGGGATACCCAATAATTTAACATCACAAGTCCATGACATAGGGTTCCTCTCGGGGGAGGGAAGAATGACATGCCTTTTAGGGTTGTGCTGCTAGGACCAAATTCTCAGGCCATTTTGACATACTTTCATGGTGGATCACTTTCTAATATACCTAATCTCACGTGATCTATGCTCAGTGTGAGAGATGAGGTATTACAAGGAATCCATGTCACTGTATAAAAAATTCTAATTCATTATTATGGTGATTTTTTAGGCTAAATACATTTCATTGCCATTTAGAGTCATGTATTGAGGATGATTTTGGCCTTGCAGTTTAACATCATGCAGTGATGATGATTTTGGCTGGGTAGTTTACCATCATGTGGGGAGGAAGATTCTGGACTTGCAGTTTAACATAGTGAGATGAGATCGATTTTGGCCTTGCAGTTTAACGTCGTTTGACGAGGACGATTCTGGCCTTGTAGTTTAATGTCATGTGGTGAGGATAATTCTGGACTTATAAAGGTCATTAAATGAATATGGTTAATCACAGTCAGGGTTTTCTAGAGTTCCTTAGATGTGAGTGATGATAGAAGGTGTATACTATAGTCCTGGGGGTGTCATGAATCAGGGGGGATGACAAGGGGCATGAAAACCATTGGGCGTACTGCGGAAGAAGAGGACTCTTCTGAGTATGAATTTGTCATTGATTTAAGGCCTTTTTTTGGATGACATATGTAGAGACACCAGGGCATGATGTCCATAGTCCAATAGAGGTATCCATAAGACACTGGCCTTCCATCTCATATGGTCTTTCATGATTATGAGGATCCAAGTTTTCCAAAGATATGGAGTGTGAAAAATGTGAAAGGAATGACTTGTAATGTGAGAATACTCAGACCATGATTAATTATGACCTACATGGAGCTTCCACATAGTTAAGACACACTTATGTGGGAAAAGGGCATTTGTTTTTGTGGTGGTGGGGCCAAGATGTTGAATCTGAGAATCACTGTGTATTCTGTGAGGGCATGAATCAAGCCATATGTAAGAACTCGGTTCTTATTCATGAGGTACGAGTTTCTTCTTTTCCTTTTTTCTTAAGTGTTTTTGAGAAAATAATGAAAATGGTGGAAAATCACAAATTTTGTGGATACACACCATGTACTTTTCCACACACCATGTACTTTGGTTGTGTGTGATAAGTACATAGAGCGTGTAGCCCTGCCAGTTATAAAAGGTGAAAAAAAAAGACTACACTCCGTGTAGTGCGTATTTACACGTCGTGCAGTCAGTCGGTTGGTGAATAGTAAGGTGGTGAAGGCAGCCTACAGTGGAGCGATAATACACGCCGTGTAATCACAATACCATGTCATGTACTCATGTCGATGGATTAACAGTGCCACGCTGGCGAGAAGTTTCCAGAGGAACAGATTACAAAAAATGAAATTACATGACTTGTACTTGACTGTACACACCATGTATTTTGTTTTTTTCGCATAAATGGGCTTTAGCCTCCTCTATTCTCATAGGAATCTTTGAACACTAGAGGAGAGCTCAGGAGGATGGCTAGAGCTTCGGAGATCACCTGATCACACACCGGGAATCTGTTTCCTCTTCTGTCGATCACGTTGGAACCCCAAGGGTAATCCCTCTCTTCTCCTGGTGCTGTTCTTGCCAATTATTTCCTAATGTATAGTTATTTTTGTTTGAATGAGAATTATTTTGTCTCAGATCGATGTCGTTATTGGACGATTCAGGAGGCTTCATTCACATATACCAATCAAGAGCGATCAAGATTGGTGGTCTTGTGTTTATTTCCAAGTGTTGTGGTGAATTTGGTACCGTTGTGATACACGCCCAATAATGGGTAGTTGTATGGCTGAGGCCTTGAAAATTTATATTCCTAGAATTGTATAGGTATTTGAATATAATTATAACCAGATGTTTGGGATTATTTCTTGGATATAGGACCACCCATGGGGTGTGTTCCTCTATTTATCAATTTTTCCAGGTTACCTGAGGGTATACCGTAAAACATAGCTTGATTAAATTTCGTTGAGAGGAATTTTATATAATTTCTTTCTTATATGTTAGGCTCGGCCCGGTTACTTGTGCCTGAGGCCAGTGTACTATTTAGCATGACGGTAGTGTTCTGTTTAGCCTGAGGGAAACTCTTTCCTTTCCTAAGGGAAATAGATTCTGCGCTTGAGTGTGACACTTCATACGCCTGAGGGCAATATCTGTTATGCCTGTGGGAAAATACCTACGTGTTGTGATTCTATTTACCTGAGGGTAAGTGTTTGTATGTATGAGGACACTAACTATTTACATAGAATATTCACGGTGGTGATATCCAAAATTAAAAGATTAAAAATGAATATTAAAATGGCAACATGACTGGTAGAGATAGTTACTTCTGAGTACTGCTTAGTTTATTAAATTTTACTGATGCACACTGTTGTTGTACATTTTTAACTGACAGTTAGGCAAGTGCCTTTGGTGGGTGCCAACTGGGATTTATTTCTCAAACCTTGTTTGGGTCATGTATTCGGCCCAAACAGATTATATTGAAGCAGGTGTCTATATGGGCAAGTGTCCCAAAATAGGTATATGATTGTTGCAGAAGAGTATGAGAGCATGAGACAGAGCTTAGGCTTGCAATGCTGATGAGCTCCTGTTAGGCTGTTTTGTTTTGTTTTTTTGTACATTGTACTTGGGATATATTATATTGTATTGTACTGTATCATATTCTAGATGTTTTCATAGAATAGTGACATGATGCATCTTTATATATATATATGACTACTGGTTCTCTTTACTTCGGTTGTCCATTTCACTTGTATATGGTTTACTACTTCCGTTATTGTATGTTATTTATCATTTCCGCTGCACTACACTTTGAAAAATGCGACCATAGTTTCCCCACTATAATACTCGGTCCCTCTCTACTAGATGGCAGCCTCTGGCATTTGGGGAAATGCGTTTTATGTCATGTGATCAAACGGGTTTGGGGCACCCATGGAGTGGCACCCAGATCCAGGATGCTACAAAGTGGTATCAGAGGGTTTTATTTTAAAAGAATTACTATTTGGAGTCATAGTTTGGGATATGATGGACATGGTAGTTGGTAATAAGCTATGCACATGAGTAGCTAACCCGTGTACAGGGAAAATCCAGTCTACCTCATTTATTGTAACTGCTCTGATTTTGAAAATTTTATAGTTGATTAAATTTTCACCATTGGGTGACACACTTGTGAGTGTGTTATTCATATGTTCTAAATTGGTGGTATTTAGTTTCAACCTGATTAGATGAGGGTATTCAATCTCATGAATCATTTAGGAAATGCTAGAAATCGCATGCCATGCATAGTTCTGTGACATGTAGGTGCATTAGGAATTTCATGTTGTTGTGATAGTTGTTGTTCTAGAAAAGAATTCTATTGTGATAGATGATTTGATAAATACCTTCTTTTTGATAGTGTATTGTTTTGTGAGATTTTTGATAGAATGGATGACAAACATTGGTTTTTAGGGAGTATGTGCCCTCAATAAATGTAATTTGGTGGATCATTGATGAGTTTACTTTATTATAACATGTATAAGATGCCAATATGTGATTGGCGGGGAGTATGGGACCGCACGGATCAGAATTTGGCACTTAGATTTTTGGTTCAGTGTTATTCTGGGATCCGGAGTAGTTTCTGAGGCACACTCTCTAGAAAACCCAGTATACACGCCGTGTAGTTCTATGGACACATGTTGTGTGTTCTACTGTTCGGGAAGAAATGAAAACTTTTCAATTACACTCCGTGTACCCTTAGTACACGCCGTGTAGTATCTTCTAGTGTCATATACAGTGTGGGTGGGGACACGAGGTAGCGAATTTATTGGGGGGAAACAGGTCGTGTACCAGTTTTACACGCCGTGTAGTTTTGACCCAGAGGCCGACCATGTAACTAACAACACAGATGGAGTAAATCTTTGTTTGAATACGCCGTTTCAATGTTGTACACACCATTTAGTCTGACCCAGGTACCCGGTCATGTCACGAATAACACGGGTCGGTGTTACCCTTCCTAGTATATTCCATGTTCCCATGGGACACACCGTGTAGGCTTGACCGGTGAGAGACCATGTGGACTTAGCCATGTGGCTTGGGGAAAATAGGGTGGTTTACATGTCGTGTGCGGGTGTAACACACTATGTAGTGTCAACTGAGTAGTCGGCCATGTCACGAACGACATGGGCAGTTGGAAATTAAAACCATACATGTCGTGTAGTTGTTATACACGCCGTGTAGTCATGTTCAAAAGAGAGACGTGTGCCTTAGCCATGTAAAAAGGACCAGGTAGGGAAGGAGTATTCAAGTACACGCCGTGTAGTCCGAGGACATGCCGTGTGTTTGGGGTGTTACATGACCAGGTTTAGCTAGAGTACATGCCCATGTGAATGTCTTGAGAGAAAACATCGGGTAGTTTTTATTCACGTCGTGTAGCCATGTTTGAATATCTTGAATGATTTCGTTCTCATGTTCCCTTTTGGTCCCCTAGTTATCTATCTTTGATAAACTAAATATGAGACAAGGGTTTAACCTTGTAGATTCATGCCAATATGATGACCACCAGTTGTTCACCAAGAGAGTGGTGGCTATTATAATCCTGAGATGGTGGGCTATGGGATACGATTTGATCCTCCAGTAGTGTCAGATGTGATGCCATCCATTATACCAGACGTAGGTGCAGAGGCGAAGTTCCGTGAAAGCTTCATGTGGTTCATGAAGACCATTCAAGGGGCACCGCAGGTCTCCAAATCTATGGTAGAGCTAACACATATATTCCAGCAGCAGTATCTGCCTACGTTATCAGGGCATGGCAGGCCACAGGCTGCACAGTCTTGGATGGGTTCTATGCAGACTATTTTTTATCATCTTGAGATGCCTCCAGGCCAGAGGGTCCAGATTGCAACATATATGAAGCATTATTCTACCAATAGGTGGTGGGATGTTACCACCCAGTCTGAGCATCATCGAGACATGGAATGGAATGATATTCAGGCATCTTTCTATGACTTTTTCTTCCCGGAGATGCTGAGGGCAGATAGAGCTCGAGAGTTCATGAACCAGCAGTAGGGTGCCATGTCCGTGATGGATTATTCTGCTCGCTTCACTAGGCTACAATGCTTTGCACCTGTTCTAGTGGGTGATGAGACGTTGAGGGCTAGAAGTTATGAGGATGGACTTCGATATTACATCTGAACACTGGTGAATGTTTTCAGGTTTCCTACCATGCATGCTATTTTGAACCAGGCACTGATTTCAGTTCGGAACATGCAAGAATCTAGTGGTGTGGGACAGGGCGTTTCATCAACAGTTACTGGTACTATTTCTACTGGTAAGAGAAAGAGTCATATTGAATTCTCTCATAGTGGCAGTACTATCTAGAGGAATACATTAGGTGGCTAGGTCGTGTACTACCAGTGTGGTAAAGAGGGGCACAAGAGGCCTCAGTGTCCACGTGACCCAGTGGAGTGCGGAGATTGCAGCAAGATAGGTCATCTACAATGCTTTTTTAGGGAGTTTCTACTAGTGGCTAGTGACAGGGTTTCTGTGCAGACTCTGCATGTGGGAGTAGGACCAACATCTTCTTACCAGTCAGAAAACTGGAATATGTCAGGGCGTGTAGGTAGAGATGGTGGTCGTGGCCATGGTAGTCAGACACCAGGATCACATATGCAGTAGGGTGGGACAACTCAGGGTATCCAGGCTATGTCGCTAGGCCGCGGCACTGGGAAGGCATATGCAGTGCAACAGGCCCAACATGAGCAGGATCCCGGACTTTCTACGGTTAGAGGTACTATTCTAGTAGCTTCTGTTTTATCATCATTAGTTTTCAATATGAGTGATACACATAGCTTTATATCTATGCCCGTTGTGGAGAGCCTTGGGATCTATTTTTCTTCTTCTTCTGGTGTTGTGACGCTAGAAACTCCGTTGGGAACTAGAACAACTGGCGTGCGTCAGTGCAAGGAGTTCCCCCTAGTGGTTGGTGGGTGTCACTTTCTATGGGACCTCTATGTCTTGGAGACGACGAGCTATGATGTTATTCTTGGGATGGACTGGTTGGTACCCTTCTGAGCCTTTGTGGATTGCTATTGTCACAGGGTAAGTTTCACGTCACTAGTGGGTAGAGAATTTCTATACAAGGGAGAATGGGATGTTCAGGTGAGTTGAGCTAGACCCGAGCATCATGGGTGAGGTGGTGTGACAACCCAGATTGCGAGTTTATATCTGGATGATTAGGGGACTTGTCAGAAGGATTTCTCTCCAGTAGTCGATCGATTTAGGGATGTCTTCCCGGACGTATTTTCAAGTCTACCTCCGGAATGAGAGGTTAATTTCTCTATTGATCTTGTGCCAGGAGTGGGAACAGTATCTATTTATCATTATAGGATGACTGCACCTGAGTTGCAGGAACTCAAGAGATAGTTAGAGGAGTTAGAGGCAAAGGGTTTCATCTGACCCAGTACTTCTACTTGGGGTTCTCCTGTCCTTTTTGCAAAGAAGGTGGATGATACCCTCAGACTTTATTTTGATTATCGGATACTGAACTAGTTGACGGTTAAGAACTGATATCCCTTGATACGGATTGATGATGTTTTTGATTAACTTCATGGTTCATGAGTGTTCTCGAAGATTTACTTGAGATCTAGATATCAGTAGTTATGTGTTAGACCATCAGATATACCTCTTATAGATATTCGGAGTGGATATGGTCTATACGAGTACTTGGTTATGCCGTTTGGACTCACGAACGCGCAGGCAGTTTTCATGGATCTGATGAATCATGTGTTCCACCTTTATCTGGATTCTTTTTGTTTTAGTCTTTGTGGACGACATCTTGGTGTACTATCACACTCGACACGACCATGCTACCCATCATGAGATCGTATTGAGTACACTGAGAGAGTATAGGCTATATGCTATGCTCTCAAAGTGCCACATTTGGATAGACCAAATACACTTCTTGGGTCATATTATCTCAGAGGATTGAGTTTTAGTGGACCTAGAGAAGGTGATAGTAGTAGTTTTCTAGGAGTATCCTAAGAACGTGTTTGAGATACAGAGATTCTTGGGGCTGGCTAGTATCTACAGGTACTTTATACATGACTTCTCCCGCTTAGCAGCACCATTGACAGGGTTAACTACGAAGGGTTTGAAGTTCCTTTGGTCATAATCATATGAGACAGCCCTTCAGGAGCTGAAGGGAAAGTTTACATAAGCACCAATCCTGATACTTCCATAGCAAGTGATGAGCTATACATTCTACTATGATGCATTAGGTATTGTGCTGGGAGTAGTGTTGATATATTTCGATCAAGTAGTTGTGTATGGGACTTGGCAGTTGAGGCCACATGTGAAGAATTACTTGACGCATGACCTCTAGTTGGCTGCAGTTGTACATGCGTTCTGCTGTTGGAGACATTATCTATTGAGAGAGCATTTTTTTGTTTTCACTGACCACAAAAGTCACAAGTACATCTTTACTCCACGTGACCTAAATATAAGACCGTGAAGGTGGGTTGAATACCTTCAGTCCTTCGACATTGAGCTTGCCTATACACCTGGTAAAGGTAATGCAGTTGCAGATTCACAGAGAAAGAAGACTCAGGCAAAAGTATTTCATGAGGCCAGTGGTGAGTTGCAGCTTATGTCTTTGTTCTCTGAGATGCATTTTGAGGTGCACAACACTCAGGGGAAAACCTATCTTTCTTCCTTATCTGTGACTTCTACCCTCGTAGATAGAGTGAGGATGATACAAATATCAGATTCAGAAGGCCTAGTTCTATGGGATTCGGTTGTAGGTGAGGACCATCCTCCTAGTTGGACAATTGGTGATGATGAGGTAATGTGTGTCCATGGACGAGTATGTGTTTTATGGGACATACGTGAGTAGTTGATGCGGGAGTTTCATGCTTCAGCTTGGGTAGTGCATCCCGGGGTTACCATTATGTATTGTGATTTGAGACGTCAGTACTGGTGGCCAGGTATGATGAAGGAAGTAGCATGTTTTGTTATGAGTTGTTCCACTTGTCAGCAGGTGAAGGTGGAGCATTAGAGGCCAGCTGGACTGTTACAATAGTTACCCATTCTAGAGTGGAAATGGTATGATGTTGCGATGGATTTTGTGATGGGGTTTCTGAGGTCACCTCGAGTCAATGATGCTATGTGGGTGGTTGTGGACAGACTTACGAAGGTAGCTCAATATTTTCTGATCAAAGAGACCTTAGGTGTTGAAAAGATCAGAAATATGTATATCCGAGAGGTTGTACATCTTCATGGGGTCCATCATTCTATCATTTCATATAGGGATGCCCGTTTCATGTCTCGTTTTTGACAGAGTTTTCAGAGGGCACTGGGTATACAGGTGCTTCTGAGCATAGCTTACCACCCTCAGAATGATGACCAACAAGAGCATACGAAACTGGTGCATGAGGACATGCTGTGTGCATGCATCCAAGATTTTGGGTGATCTTGGGAGAAGCATATACCCCTGTTTGAGTTTTCCTATAATAATTGTTTTCATGAAACTATTGAGATGGCTCCATATGATGCTTTATATGGTAGGCCATGTCGATCAACCCTGTGCTGGTTAGAGACTGGTGAGGCTACTTTACTGGGACCACGTCTCATGTAGGAGACATCAAAGTAGGTCTAGTTGATACAGAAGTGGATGGCTACTGTACAGTCTCGTTAGAAATCTTATGCTGATTGCCGCAAATGACCCTTCGAGTTTGTAGTCGGGGATCGGGTTTTCTTGCGTGTTTCATCGTTGTTGGGTCATAGGTGAATCAGGAGATATGGTAAACTTTCACCGAGGTACGTGGGGCCATTTGAGATTCTGGAGAGAGTTGGGTTTGTTGCATATCGGTTGCAGTTACCACAGAGGTACCGGGCCATGCATGACGAACTACAGGTTTCATAGCTGCACAGTTATCACTTAGACCCGTCTCACATTTCTCAGCCCAATGAGGTTGAGCTTTAGGTCGATGCATCCTTTATGGATCATCTGATTCATATTTTTGATAGAAGCACGAATGTTCTCCATGGACGGTCAGTTCCTCTCGTACGGGTGCTATGGCAGCATGGCCGAGTGTAGGATGAAACATGGGACTGGGAGACCGACGTAAGTTCTCAGTGGAAAACTTTTTTCTCAACCTTATCTTCACCACCCTTAGAAGGGAAATTCAGGGACTAATTTCTTTAATAGGGGATGTTTGTAAGAACCCGGCTCTTATACTTTAGGTATGGGTTTCTTCTTTTCATTTTTCCTTAACTATTTTTTATTAAATAAGGAAAATGGGGGAAAATCCCAAATTTTGTGGGTACAAGCAGTGTACTTTTCCACACGCCGTGTACTTTGGTCATGTGGGATGAGTACACACGGCGTGTAGCCCTACCAGTGATGAATGTTGTAAATTTCGACTACCCGTCATGTAGTGTGTATTTACACGCCGTGTAGTCAATCGGCAGGTGAATATTAAGGCAGCAGAGGCAGCCGCCAGTGGAGTGACAATACACGTCATGTAATCACGATGATACCCCATGTACTCATATTGATGGATGAACAGTGCCATGCTGGTGAGTAGCCGCCATAGGAATAGTTTAAAAAAATGGAATGTACATGCCCTGTACTTGAGATTACACGCCATGTATTTTGTTTTTTTCTATTAAAATAGGCAGTATCCTCCCCTTTTAATAGAGGAAGCTTAGAAAACTGGAGGACAGCTCGAGAGGATGTTTGGAGCTTTAGAGATTAGCTGATCACGCACCAGGAATCCGTTTCCACTTCTGCCAATCATGTTGGAACCCCACGAGTATGCCCTCTCTTCTCGTGGTGCTGTTATTTCCAATTCATTCCTGAGGTAGAGTTATATTCTTTTTAATGAGAATTATTTTTTCCTAGATATACATTGTTCTTGGATGATTTGGGAGGCATCGTTCATGTATAACTATCAAGGGCGATCGAGGTACGTGGTCTACTGTTTATTTCCAACTATTGTGGTGAGTTTGTGTACCATTGTGATACTCTCCCATCAATGGGGTTTTGTATGGATGAGGCCTTGAAGAATTATATTCCTAGAATAGTATAGGTATTTGAATATATTTATAACCTAATGTTTGGGATCGTTACTTGGATCCAGGACCACCCCTATGGTGTGTTCCTCTATTTATCCATTTGGCCAGGTTACTCGAGTGTATAACGTAAAACATAGCATGATTTAATTACCTTGAGAGTAATTGTATATAATTTCTTTCTTATATGTTGGGAACGACCTGGTAACTTGCGCATAAGGGTAGTATTCTATTTACCCATAGTGCAATGTTCTATTTAGTCTGAGGGAAACTCCTTTCATTCCTAAGGGTAGTAGATTCTATGCCTGGGGGGCACTTCGTATGCCTGAGGGAATTTTCTATTATGCCTCTGGGCAACTACCTGTGGGTTGTGATTCTCTTTTCTTGAGGGTCAGTGTTTTCCTTTCTAAGGACACTGACTGTTTACAAAAAATATTCACTATGTTGATATCCTAAATTAAATTATTAAATAAATATTAAAATGGAAATATTACTGGTAGAGTCAGTTACTTCTGAGTAATGCATAGTTTATGTCATTTTACTACTGCACACCGTCATTGCACTTTTTCACTGACAGTTTGGCATGGGCCTTTCGTGGGTGCCTACAGGGATTTATTTCTCACACCCTGTTTGGGTCATATATTCGGCCCAAACAGATTATATTGATGTAGGTGTCGATTGGGGAAAGAGTCCCTATATTGGTACATGATTGTTGTAGAAGAGTAGGAGATCATGGGACCGAGCTTAGGCTTTCTATGCTATTGAGCTCCTATTGCACTGTTTTGTTTGGTTTTATTGTACCTTGTACTTGGGCTATATTGTGTTGTATTGCATTGTATCTTGTTCTGGCTATTTTCATTGAATAGTGACATGCTACACCATGATATATATATAACTGCTGGTTCTCTTTACTTCAATTGTCCATTTCTGTTGTATAATATTTACTGCTTCCATTGTTGTATGTTATTTATTCTTTCCATTGCTCTACACTTTGTCAAATGAGGGAATGGTTTCCCCACTATCAAACCAAGGCCCTCGCTGCTAGTCGGCTGCCTCTGGCGTTTGGGTAAATGTGCTTGAGGTCATGTGACCAACCAGGTTCGAGGCACCCATTGAGTGGTACCTAGATCTGGGATGCTACACCACACCTAGTTCTGGATGTTCCCAACAAACATTTGTTTTTTGTGTTAGAAACACTTGAGGTCATTTTTTTGATACAAGTGTCAGGCCTACCATAATCCCCTACGTTTTATTTGCATAAAAAATCCCTACCATGGATCATATGCTCATGTGAGTGATAATCATTGCGAGAAACAAGCAGTGGTTACCGAGTATCCTTGGTATGTGTAAGGTGAACGATAATATGATGGAAGAATTTTTATTTTATTTATTGGTGGGGCTAGGCCATCATCGAAGATCGAGGCATCACTACGTATCCAGAAAGGGAAGAAAGCAAGCCATACATAGTTCCGTGTGTACCTCGTACCCATTTGGCTCAGTCCAAAGGGTAGGGGAACTTCTATTCTACCCATCATGGTTTCCAGGTCTACCATGTTACACCATAGTTGACCTTCCTAAGAGAGTCTCTATCACTATTCTTAATCTCCTGATAGTTGTACTTGATGTAAGAAACAAGGATTTGATAAGGGTTTCTATTACAAATATTGTTAGATAGGGGCATGATGGAGGAATTTGTTTTTTGGGTGCTGGTCTATGATAAATGATTGAGGCATCACTAGATATCATGTGAGGGAAATAATCAATCCAAACATAGTTATATGAAATATCAAGCAGTTTATTGTAATGTAATTCGATCATTTTATGCTACGTAGTTGGACATTATATGGTGAGGACATAGGTCACAATTTTATTATCTTGTTTTAAGGATGAGTCCCTTAGAGTTTAACGTCTTATGGAAAGAAGTATGACTCATAGTTTAAGGTTGATAGATTTTATAATGTAACATTGTGTGGTATTCTTAACCATAGTTTAGGGTCATAGGGCTTGGACCATATCATGTGGGTTTTTTCGTTACTCATAGTTAAAGGTCATAATGTTTGGAATATAACATGGGGGAATTTTTTTATAACTCAAAATTTTGGGTCATGGATCTTGGAACTCAGCATTTTGGGGATTTTGGTTTAATGTCGTGTGGCATGGACTAATATCATTCAGTTTAGCGTCATGTGGAGAGGATTTTGACTCATTTTTTAAGGTTTTACAGTTGGGACTGTTTCATCTTAAGAATACTTTGTGTCTTGTAGTTTAGGATTGTAGAGCATGGAACTATATGTAGGGGTGATATAAATCACATTTTAGGGTCATTAATTTAAGACCCAAACATGGGAAAATTTTTATGTGATGTTTTTCTGCAAGAAATTCGCATTTTTTGGAGAAGTGATGATCTCTGAATCCATTTATATCTTCGAGTGTGCTCCTTTTGAATAGACCCTAAGTATGAAATATGATGCTTCTTAAATTCGTATAATAATTGTGTTCTTCTTCCCTAGTGTCATCAAGGATATGAGTACCAACACCATTTCTAATTCAAGGAATGATTGAAGGTGATTCATTTTGTTGAAGGATCATTGAACCTAGTTTTGGTAGATTTCTAAATGGTGCAGAGTGTGCATCCTTTTTTCACCCAACTGATCCAATTCATTAAACTATAACTAGGATTTCTCTTCCATAGACAGTGGATCGCAAATGGCCACACGATCTCAATTCACTTGGATTTTGATTGATAACATCACCTCGACCCCATATAGTAGACAGTACGTGGATTCATCAGTGGAGATAAAGGTCGTTGTTAGGTAATCCCACAAAGCATGAAGGAACTTGTCTAGCCACGATTATTTATTCTTATAGATATTCTCTTGAAGTATATTGGATAGATTTTTGTTGAAAGTCTCAATCTGCCCATCGGTTGCCACATGTCAGCAGGTGGACTGGTTGTCCTTGATTCCGAAATCCTGGCATAGCTTATACAACACACCAGAGTAGAAGTTGGTGCCATTGTTCGATAGTATTGTATGAGGGACACCAAATCTAGTGATGATGTTGGACTTCACAATGCTGGTGATGTTTTCACCCTGAATTAAATAAGTGTTAAGGATTCAGCCTAGTTAAAAAAGAAGTCTGTCGTTGTGAGTATGAACATAAATTTTTTTGTTGTATCAGAAGGATATGGTCCCACAACATCCATCCCCCAAGTGATGAATGTCAAAGAGTACATAGCTACATAAAAAAAATTATAGGGGTATGTGTATGAAATTTGCATTACGTTGGATGGTATGAAACTTTTTAGTGAATATGGAACAATCCTATATCATGGCGGTACATTATTACCCAAGACTCAAGATTTGGTGAGAGATCATGGTTTCAAAATTTTTTTCTCAACAATCATCGACATGCACTTATTTCATGATGACAGTAGTATTTTCTCCATCAATACACCTAATAAGGACTCCATCAAGGACTCATTTTTATAGAACCTTCTCTTGGTTCACCCCATTGTGCAGGGTAAAATTGATTGCCTATCTTTAGTCGTGTTCTTTTTAACCCCTAACTTGTGGGAGTTCCCCATTCCAAAGATAATTTCTAATGGGTGTCTTCCTACCAGTGGTATGTCCATAAGGCTCATGAACATGGCTAATTTCATCAATTTCCCCCATATTTCTCTAGATGAATAATAAAAACATCTGATAGTGAACAATGCTAATGAATGTTTCAACCCTGTCGGAATCCGCCAAGGCTGTGGATACATTTTCTAAAGCATTTGTTTGATCATTCTGTGAGTGGGTGGTATGAGTCAATATTGGTATTGATGGGAACTATACCATTAGTTCTCATACATATTTCACTAAGGGAACCAATATTTATTTCATGATATTATAGTAAATGTTCACTTGTTTTATGACTATCTCTGAATCACCTGTTATTTTTATGTTATTGGATTGAACATGGATTTCCAATTTTAGGCATCCAATGAGGGCATAATATTCAGTTTCATTGTTCGTACGTCCTTCGGAATGTATGATGGAGTAAGGAAATGTGGCATTTTTAGGAGATACTAGTACAACTTCTAGCCCCTCATTTTTGATCATGGGATCCTCCATCCCTTTTCCTACTAGGATTATAGAAGCACCAACAATGTACATTTCCCATAACTAGGGATTCCCATAGATAGAAAACACTTCTTCATCCAGATGTTTGGTATCCAATGATTTTGTTTCTTATAAGGGGTCTGTGGATAAGATTTCTGTTAATTCCTAGACATTGTTGGACTTCTATGTAATGTACCAAATGTCAAACTACATTAGGATGACAAACCATCATGATAGTCTCCCATTTAGAATGATATGTTTGATGATATACAAGATCATATTTTATAGGGAGACCAGATTGACCTCAAGGTGCTACATGTAATTCATGAGATTCTAAACTGCGGAGATTAGGGCTAGGAATATCTTTTCAATCTTAGAATACTGTGTTTAGGCATTAATCATTGTCTAGTTGTGTTATTAGAGGTTTTTCTCTCTTCCGGCATGATTTTTCTACTATTGGAAGGTTCCCAATGACTGTTCCATGTTTGTTACGTACAAAATGTGTGATCTCCCTTCAACTAGTTACATGAGCACCGACGAGATTAGGGTATATCTTTTGAAGTTGTCAGTTATTATTGATAATAATTATCACATTCACACATTACTTTATTCTTAACGAGCTTAGTGAAAGTTAAGCATTTACCTAATAGGTTGGCTATTTAACACATAAGGTTGGCGAGGTGCCCCGGTATACCTCTCAACTCGATGAGGTTGTGAGGTGGGGACATACCCAAAATGGATTTCTTCTTTTTGTGGTTTACATTAACGACATGATGGCATACAATTAAGTCGATGAATTTTCTAGAGGTAATGCCAATGTGTAATTTTAGGGGATTCATTATTAAAATGTCTTATCGCAATTTGTTGAAGATTGTTTCAAGGTCTTCCATCTGGTTTGACTTTTGTTGTGATTTAGCCACCAGGTCATCAACATAAAACTCAAATAATTTTCCCAAAAAGGGCTTGAAGAAGTGATTCCTGGTGCACTGATATGCGACACCAATATTCATGATACCAAATGTCATCAATTTGTAATAGAATAATCCTTAAAGAGACCTAAATGTGGTAGAATGTTCATCTCCCCAAGCTATCTAGATTTGATTGTATTCATAATATCCATTCATGAGGGAGAGGCCTTCATATTCTATTATTGAATAAATCAAAAAACATGTGTTCCAGACCAGGAAGTCATATTTTTGAAATGACGATTAAGGTTATTGAATTTAATGCATATTCTAAGTTAGACATTCTTCTTTTTGATAGGTACAATGTTGGCCATCCAGATCAGATATTGGACCTCCTGTATATTGTTTTCTTTGATCAGTTTGTCAACTTCTTCCTCTATTTTGGTAGTATGAATTGGGTGGGTACATTTAGTTGCCTTTTTATAGACTCGGTGATCTTCTCGTAAACCTAGATGATGGGTGGTGACTACAGTGTTAAGGAATATAATCTCCATGTAATTCCAGGAGAAAACATCTAGACTCATCTTTAAAAAGGAGGTATATGCCTCCGGTTCCTGAATAGGCATGGCCATATTGATTAATGTGGGTTGCAGATCATTTTCAATGAACATATTTAACCCTTTATGTTCACCAATGGTGGTGTAAACAACATCTTCAAATGCATTTGGGGCATATTTGATGTCTTCTTCAACTTTTTTTTCTTCTTATTCATTTTTTTCATCTTCCTATTCTAAAGGAGAATGAATTTTTGACATAACATCTCCAACATTAGGAAAAAATTCATCTTCTGGCATAATGTGTGAGGTTGGGATAGTTTGAAATCACAAGGATGGGCCTGGAGTATCTTCGACAAGGCTTTTCCTTACAACATGGGAGTCAAAATGATCTTTCATGTCTTTGGACATGGTGGTCATAACAGAGACCATGCAGATGGATTAGTCTGTATCCAGAATAGTACTTATGCATTCCACATGGTTGATGTGTATTATGTACCCCTCACCAAGCTGTTGGAAGGGGTTGGTGAGATCCCTCTCTAATCTATTCAAGGGAATTGATCCAATCAACATCATTGGATGAAAGATGTATGTCATATGACACAGAGAACCCTATATCGATGTAATGTGAGTTACAGAACACAAATAGGGATTTATCAGTGTGTAATTTCATAATCTTCCCATTAGTTCAATATTTAATGCACTGATGGTATGAGTACAAAATTGTGGTATACTAATGCAGCCAAGGAATCCCTAACAAAACAATGAAGGCCATACTTTTTCTCACCACCAGAAACTCATAATATGGTATGAGATCTTCGATCCATGTTTTAAGCATGATTCATCCAAGTGGTTTCTTCTCAGTTTTGTTGTGTCCCATCAGAGTTTTAGTGTAGGGTGTCATGTTTTATTCATTAAATCCAAATTGATGAAGCATTCTCAGTGAGAGGAGGTTAACTCTAGAGCCGTTGTTTATGATGATCATCAAAAAATCAATTCCATTTATCTTTTTTGACACATATATGGTTTTGATGTTCCCATGCATGATATCATCTTAATCCCTACCGGTGAAGGAGATGATAGTGTGACATTATTCGGTACTAGTCTCCATTCAGTATTCTTCAACCACACCTACTTATACATCAAACTTCTGGGGACTCATTAAGGCTTTAATGAGTGCCTCCCTATGATTTGGGAACATACCCAATGCGTCTAGGATTTACCGGTTAACTTGTATTGAATAAAACTGCATTAAAATTTCATAATTCGTCCCTAATGTTTAGTTCTTCATAGCTCGAGGTTGGAATTTCATATACACATTAGAAGTTTGATATTTGTATGTAGATGGTTTAGCCACTATAGTAAGGCCCAAAGGTGCTTTAGTCCATCCCACGTTTGGTCGGCCAGGTCTGTCTATATCCCTTGTGTGGATCAGCACTTTTTTCTACAATGATGGATAATACAATATAACTGGTCTTGTGATTTCTTATGTGGGGGAAAAGGATAATTCTGGTTCTTGTTGTGACCATCAGAAATTCCTTCAAGGAGTTTCTGCAATGTTAATGGTATGACTTGTGTATGGATAGAAATTTGACTCCTATGACGATCAGGCCTTCGGGGAAACATGTGGCCTTTAAGGCCTAATCCACTAGCTCTTCAATTGGGAGCATGGAATTTGGGTTTGTTGACATATAATTCATTAGATAAGGGGTTTGTCATGTGAATGACATTAATGGTGTCGAAGATCATTTATTCATCTGATATTATTCTTGTCTGAATACCTCCATCTGGTGGCACTGTTTGGTGGGGTGATTCCCATTTTACCATTTGGTGGGGTGATTTCCATTAAACCATGTCTAATGTAAAGAAGTCTGAATGTGACAACACTAACATTAGATTTGGTTTCAACCCATTATATTTCTATTTATTTCTTCCCTTTTGGCCATTAATGGACTATAGGACCGAGGAGGGTGGTTGTGCTATAGTATAAGCTTTTGGGAGAATTGCTGGTTATTTAAAATGTGGTTGGAAGATTTCATGGACTAATTTGATGGTCTTACGAGTCATCCAAATGTCCAACTTGGATCTTTTTTACTAGTGACTGTTTGAAACTCCTCTTCCTTTCTTGATACTGAGGTGGAATTATTCTCTACTTGTGCTTGCAGTGGTCCCAACATGACTTGCTCAGAATACACCCTCATTATCAGGAGATCCTTGAAATCAATGCATTCATGGATGTCGTGTCCTTGTATTTGGTGGTACATACAGTAATTTGGAATGAAATAAAGACCCAATTAATTGGATATCATGGATCAGGTAGTCAGAGAAGATTGCAATTCATGGAAGCTATGAAATAGGCATCGACCTTGACATCTTAGAATGAATAAAAATTATATATTCATTCTTTGAACTGATTTCGTTTAGCTCATTGTCACTCATCATGCTGAGGTGGGGAGGAAATTGGTGTCCATGGGTCCAACACGATTAATATGGGGCCTCACAACAGTGTTTTGTGCCATGGTTGGCTTAAAGATGATAGAATACATTTAAACTTTTCCCTTTCTTTTCCTAGGGTCGATGGTGCTACTCGGGACATATGATTAGTCCTTTGGATGGAGTTCTCTATCCTTTTAGAAATTGAATAGAATTCAATAAACCCACTAGTGTACTTCATTAGGATGAGCAGAATTCTCTATTCATCCAGAAGGTTATCAATGCACATGGTGAGCATGTCATACTTGTGGATTGGCCGGTACATAGAATATGTCAGGCCTTTCCATCGTGAAATGATGTTTGAGAATGTATCTTATTATCACTATTTATAGTTCATCAGATCATTGATCAATGTCTTGGGTATTGTCGAACTAAACTGGAAGGGAAACTGTCACCATAGGTCCTCCCATAAAGTGATTGAATTGTATGGAATGATAGTATACCATACAAAAGTTGATCCCTATAGGGATCTTATGAAGCACCTGAGTTTTACGACCTATTTGTTTCTCAGGAGTACCAATCATGGGGTAACATCAAGAGGAATAGTGAATCATATATTGTTTTGGGACTCCTAAGCCATTGAATACTAGGAATATAGTGTTTTAAATTTTTCGTGGGGGCATAACATTGCTCACCCCCTCGGTGTAGGGTTTGCTCTATGGTCTTATCAGAGTGTGTCACCCCTCCAAGGCATCTAGTATAGTTGTTAGTTGGTAAATAATGTTTAAGATCCCTTGATGCATATCATTCTGGGCTTGTCTTGAGCTGGAGTGATAGGGGCCATTATTGGGCGTGCCAGTGCAACTGGAATTTTTGGTGGATACCCAATCGGGGGCACCATTTTTCAGTTTACCATGATATATTATGGTATCCTTTATGGTGGGGGTCTATCTTGATGCCCTTATAGGTCTGGTTTTAGGGGTCCTTTGAACTTGGCTTCATTTATTGTAATTAGTGTATGTTTTATGGTAACTGATTCTAGGAGCATCTGCTGACATTCCGTAGAGGGAACACATCCGGGGAGATAACTCCCTCGATGAAGATCAACATTAATTCTCCTAAGATCTTTCATTTATTCCCTATGATTTGCGACCCTTTCCTTGAGGATGAGTGAAGCATTCTCATGGGGATTAAGGGGTTAGTCCTAGAAGAAAATGGATTTTTTTCTCCTTTTTTTAATTTCGTGTGGGAGGTAATGTTCGATAGATTGGGGGCACCTAGATTTAGGGCAGCCCTCCGGTTCCTATTATGAAGATTGTTCTACTCATTTTGGGATGCCTCTAGGTGGGAACTATCTTCCTTTGTGTCATCTCCCCCTGTTTCATTTCATGTGTGATCCGTGGGTTTGACGTTCTCCACGTTCACTGAGGCATACCGCATTGGTGGTGGTCTTCCGAATTCCGAATGATTGGAAGGATTCCTGGACCAATGATTGGACTTTATCCCTCCATTATGCGGTATTATTTGAGATTTCTGGAGAATATTGATCTGAAGGAAACCCTGGTATGACTACGTAATGTGCCTTTGTCTCTGAGGGTGATAACCATGAGAAGGGGTGGAATGGGTGACTCATCATTCCATCATTCATCCTAGAATACGTAAGACATACATCCTTTGTATGGTGCTTTGAGGAAAACATTCCCACATCCTTGTGATCTAGGGTTGTTCCCATCCTCATTTCTATGCGCTATGGCTTGGATTTGTTGGCCTTATAGGGGCATTTAAATTTAAAAATGCCCCAAACCCTGTGGGTTGTGGTTGTTCCCGCATCGCCGTGATACCCGCCGCTATTTCCACTCTTTCAATTTCATTCAATTCCATGTGGGTGTATGACGACTGTAGAATTGGGCCTGCACAGAGTCTATAGTCTTTTTAAGGCATGAGAACAACTTTATGGTTGGATTATCTTAGGTAGAAGGCCTACTGGATGTTCCTGAAGGCCTGACTCAGAAGTATTTCGATGTCTTGATATCTTCATCCCTGACACATTTGAAACTTACATCGGCCTGACTTTTGATGATTATACTATATTTTTATAGCAAGGGTTTTATATGACTGTTTCATCTGGGTGATAAAATTGCAGGATTTCATTCCTTTGGGACATGATGGACATGACTTAGTGGGAACTGTAAAGCTCCACGTTCTCACAATCCTCCGAATTTGAACTCCAGTAGGGGTATTGCCTATGAGGAAACACAATTTAAGGAGTACATAGAGGAAAGCGTGGTCAAGGTTTTTCATTAGAATTTAGGATTGTGGCTACCTACTGGGATAGAGGGATTCTAATTTTATTAGACGATGAAGCACCCCTATCATGTTGACATGTTCCATGTACCCTTGGTAGGGTAGGAATTTTTCTTTCAGCTTTCGAAGATTTTTCCATATATTAAGGTGAATTTCATTTATACATTCCCCAGAAAATTCTCTTAATATGTTAAATTGAGAAGTGGTAGTAGGACAATAGATCACTAGTATATTATCCCGAGCTAATTGTCTTCTCACAAGAAACATATCATGCTTTTTTCTTTTGTCGGATCCTCTACTTGATATGCCCAACTCGTCTACTTCTTAATAATTTTGTTCCATTAACCTGGGATGGTGGGAGACATATTGATTTGTGTATGTCATGGGTGTTTCTCAAAATATGGGTGAATCCCCAGGCTATTTTCTGGTTTAGATAGAATATAACTCGTTAAAGACGGAGTGCTCGATGTGTCTGACTCCATTCTGAGAGCCACGATATAGTAGGGCTTTATCATATTCGTTCTAGAAAGGGGAGTACATTCTTTCTAGTGTGAATTTAGATTATGGGGAGGACCCCCACAATTGGTGCTGTAATTGAGAGGGCTACAATATCATCTTGATGGCCTACCATGGGAATTATCCTATTAGCTTATACCTTGAGGAGGACCTTCATGGTGGGCTATAGTTAGGGTAAGACCTTCTTATTTCTCGATGCCACTATGGGGAGGGCCTTTAAAGAAATTGTCATTGTGGGAGGGCTTTGTCAATGATCGTCATCATGGAGAGGACTACCATCATGACTTGATATCTAGATGCAGGGAGAGTAACTGATGTGTACATATCGTTGAGGACCCTCAAATATACTACAATGAGTGGAGGAACTTATCATTACATGGTGTTACTGTGGGGAAGAAATTTAGAATAACTCTCATTATGGGGAAGGCCTTACCAATTACTATCATCATGGCGAGGACTAATATCATTACTTGATGTCCAATTACATGGAGACACAGATCTGCATCATATACCTTGGGGAGGACGATGAGGGTGGATGACATAAAGGTTGGATCATTTATATTCTTTATCTTTAGGTCGAGTGGAGGGCTACCCCGACATGAATCCGAAGATAGGCTCTCATGTTGGATAATTATTGTCCCATAGAGTAAGCCCATGTGAGTGCTCTGTGGAGGACCTTCAGAGCTATTGGTAGCGAAATTGCGGGGAGGACCTTTTTAACTACTACAAAATATTCCACACGCTGGTAATTTAATGACAGTTTCGTGAGTTTTTATTTATATATGTTTGAAGGTGTCGAGAATCCCAGCATCTAGTAGAGTTGGAACATGTATGTGATTTTCATTTTCCAGATTCCTTTGGCACTTTTCATTTTTGGGTGATCTCTTGTGGGTAACTGGGGTCATCCGATGTTGGTAATGGACTTCATATATGGGTCCCAATCTTGTTGGGTCTTGTGATGTCGTCAGGATACACTAATGAGCATCTTGATTTTTGGGCGAGATATATTCCTTCCCTAGAGCGGCCACCACATTAGTCTAGAATCCCCCAGTTGGAACATGTGTTCATTTCCAATATGATTATATGTATGTCACCAGATATTGATGTTGACCCTCCATGACTTGACCAAGGATGCATAATTGATCTTGAGAGACTAAATTGTTCTGTGAGAGAGTCATTCCATTCGATGAAATCAGTTCATGGGACCGATTTCTCACCTTTGTTACTGATTCAATGATATCTTTGCATGTTTGGAGGATACAGTTTGGTATTGAACCCTGAACTTCAATCATTTCCATGATGTGTTGGGATACATCTTTGACTGGAATGGGGATGAAGGTATATTCATATGTCGGAGAATAAGTTAATGGATGCTCTGGACCACCATGAGTTTCCAGAAGATACACATAGTTCACCTCTGTTTCGACAGTGGAATGAGTCTTCCATCAGTTGTATTCTCATGTTGTCCCTGTATTGAACTGGTGGTCATCATATTCATGAGAAGGTTATTTTCATCTTCTCGCTTTCCGATGTATTTGTCTCATGGTATTTTTATGCATCCCCATAAAATTTACTCTGCTCATATTTGGCTGCTGGACTATTTGGATGGTAGGATTGAAGTGCATCAGCAGGTGTTTGTGCCTACGTATTGGATATTACTGCCATATTTAAATGGAAGTCTTGAAATGTGTCAATAGGTGTTTTTTCCTGCTTGTAGCTGAGTGATGACCTATTTGGATGGTAGAATTATTGTGGCTTGGTGGAAATTTGAATCTTCCTATAATTTACTTCTATTTCTACATTGTGGGACCGACGAGCATTATCAAGAATGTGCCTGTGCCCATATTGTACCAACCTATTTCTGTGGTGGGCCAATGTGGTGAGGGAAGAGTTATATGTCTATGCATTAAATGTCATTAGGTTATTAAGGCGTAACTTCTCCTATGATACCAGGAAGATAACATGGTCTTGATTGTATGTTCTCCACCCATGGAGAGTATCTCGAGTTGTTAGGTCTCTTGAACATTTCCAAGAGCACTCGACATAATATTTTCCTTAGTAGGAGATGGCCTTGTCACCCGGTGTTGGTGACGATGCTCTCTGGTGGGTGCCTGTGAGTAGGTCCCCTAGGCAGTTGAGATAATGTCCTCAACATTGACTTCATCTGCCTCTAAAAGGTAAGCGAGTTATACATTTTCACGTTTCAGAGACAAGATCTTGAAATGTATTGAGATGACCATCAGGGAAACCTTGTGTTGAGGTACCGTTAGTGGCTGGAGAGGCAACTGATGGACATTTTCATACTAGAGGGATTTTCTTTCAAACTCCAATGTGGGGAGAGAACCATTTTGGTGGTACACTCTAATCAGCGTATTGGACACCCAACATTGAAGACTCTTGGTAGTTGAAGGGACCTACTTTTCGTTGAGTCCTCGGTTGCCTAGGAGACCACTGATGTGCATGCCTTCATCGGTTGTTGGAATGCCATTTGGATCGATGTTCGCTCTGTGGGAACCTGAAAAATACAAATATGTCATACAGACCACAAAACATCATCAAAGTAGCATTCCATTAAACAGATAAATATTTGGTGATTCAACTTTCCCCATTCCCATTTCCTTTTACTGGGAGGTGATGGGTCTAGATTGGGGTGAAACCAACACCTTATGTCTTTTATCATTATTAGAAGAACCACATCCTTGGTTAAAAATTCACATCAGGTTCACCATTTTTTGTTCTATCTCCATGGAGGTGCGTTTAGTTGGGAATGAAAAATTGGAATGACAAGGATCATCACCTGCACCTTTTTCCATAGAGAAATTATCTCTTCAGATTTTTCTGTTACACTGTTTCAACCCATTCTGCATCATTATCCTTTAATGATGTTTGGATTAACCCTATTGGGAATTGTTGGTCAAAACGAGTGATTGCGTGGGGGTCAAGCATTCATGTAATCAGTCCTTATCAAATACAAAATACTAAGATGGTCTCCAATGGGTTTATTCATGGATCAAAAAACACCCAACAACCCTAGAATCCATGATTTATAGACCTAAATTCCAACGTTAGGTGCTCATTGACAAGCGATTTGGCCAATGACATTTAATAATTCTATTGGTTGAGTGGATGGGAGGTCAGGCTCACCGCACCCTTACATGGGAGGACTGTTGCATGTTTCAGGACTCTCGTATTGTTTTATTTCATGTTAATATGTTTTAGAATCCTTGGTTCATTCTAGAAGAGTCTGTCAACGTGCTACCCTTAGTTTGCAATATAGGCATGAGCATTCATGTGTTTGATGCCACAGTGGTTATGGTGACCTTGCCAATTTATATGGTGATCTAAATTTTATCCTCATCTATGTGGGAATTGAAGGTGACTTGATGTTTGGGTTAGGCCAACAATTAAGGCTTACTAGATATCCTGGTTCGATCAGGAATAATAGTTCTTGTAGATCAGAATGTGCGGGGATTATGCATAGAAGATGACCATTTGAGGGGACATGATTGGATGAACCCCTTTTGTTTGGTAACCAATTTGATATCGAGCATTCTTGTAATCATCATACATATCTTAATATGGTTAGGAATCAAATTTCTAGTAGTTCAGAATGTGTGGGGCTTACCTGTTTATGCTTACCATGTGACGTACATGATTGGGTGGAACCTTTTGGAAGGGGCACCCTTTGGAGCACTGTCCTTCTCATAGGAAACCTAAAAATCCTGATTTCGTCAGAAATCAGAGTTCTTATAGTTCAAAATTTCAGGATTTTTAAATCCTTAAAAACCTCTAATACCATGTGATTCATGATCGGTGTGAAAACTAGTGGATTTGAATGACTCAACAATTTACATGCCACCTCCCATGTTTGTGGGGAACGGAGATCCGACAACGGAAGAGGCCTGGGCGATAGTGGGCAAGGGTGTAGAGCAATGATACAATCCACGTGAGATGTAATTAAAGGTCATGTGGTCTAGCCGTAGATGATTGGGGACTAACCTCAATTGGATGACCCTCGAGCAGGTTTTGGGAAGGGGAGGAGTTTCATCCTTTTTAATGGGGGTGCGATCATAACCCCTTTGTCTGATCATTGTTTCTCAATGAATGGAAAAGAAAGTGATCACACATAATCCCAGAAAAAGGGAGGTTCACATCAGCATACCAAGGTTGGGCTCCAGGATAATATGGGAATTTAGCCTCACATTAATTATTGAATCTCACACCTTGGTGGGGAGGGCCTTCATGACTCTGATTACCATGGGTAAGTGAACTCAATGGGTAAAGATGATACACCTTGTAGTCAGATCATATGACTCTGGTGGATTTGGAGGATGCACTACCCTAGAACCATAGGACTGGTTACCAGAGTGATCATGGAGGACTGGAGGGTAATGTAGGGGTGAGGTTGTAACTAGATTGAACAATACCTGATAACACCCCATTTTGTGTTCTGGTTTCTCATGCAGGATGGGGAAGGCTCCACGTACCATAGTGGTATGCAGGCCGAAGGGCCATCCACATACCAGTATGGTATGCAGGCATGGGTATCACCAAGAATGTACCAAATTCATACGTGGATCACTATTCCTCTTTGGGTTACATTTTTGTTCGGATTAGGTACACGGTTCCTGGTTCACTCCATGTTGTGGTATGCTATGCGGAGCACCATACTGAATGAGGATCAGGGGGATTACCATTTGTGGGAAATTCATCTGAAATAAGAATTTGGTTCATAGATTACCAACTAGTTTTTTCAGTTCTATTATTATTATTCAATTCACAATTTATGGTTCACAATAGGTTGTACCTACAGAGGAAGTGGTTTATGGTTCGCACTTCACAGATGAAACAAGACGGATGCTGAAGTGCAACCTTTACGAATCCCTCGGGCCTTCGTCATCCATTCTTCTATATATCTATTTACCCTTATATTTTTTTCAACTTATATTGTGTTCCATTAATATAGAATCAGATTGTTTGTTGCTACTGGGAATGCAACACCCATTTCAGAGGCCCATTAAAGCAATATTCTGACCCATGCAAGTCATGGCCAATGGGGGTTTACAGAGGCCTTATTTCGTGATAATGGTTTATGGAATACGTATTTTTTACTTATTCCCTGAACTGATGGGTTCATGGTATGGTACATGGATGATATTCTTCATATAAATCCTTTGGTTGACCTGGTTCATGGTTTTCCTTGTTCGTTGGGCATTGGTTCATAGGCCAGTTGTTTGCGGACTATCCTGTGTATTTGGTTGTTCGTGATCTATCTTCTCACTGCACTTTCTCGGTGATGGTACATGAGCCAATTGATAACATGAATTCCATAATGTTCATTAAATTAAATGAAAACTCAATTTAAGTCCATTCACCTTGAATGACTTATAGGAGTGCGTGATTTCTTCTACAATGTGATTATGTTGGGTATTTTCTCGCCTTGGAGGAATTTACCGGACCATAAACCCATGATCATTGAGAAAACATATGGTGGGAAAATATGAAGATTAAGATTTTAGATTATATCTTCTGGTATGTGATATTTCAACCAGTTAAATTAGAGTTGAAGAAGTCCAAACAGATGTTAAAGACATTTCCCATGCCCATATGTAAATAAGAGAATGTTACTATAGGCTTTCAAAATAGTCCTTAGAAAAAATGAATGGAAAAATATTTATATGGGTTGTAGTGGATCTACTCACCAAGACTACACACATAATTTATATTAATGAATAATTTTCTATTGAAAAAATTCTAATGCTATATGTGATGGAAGTGGTGAGGGTTTTGGAGTATCACATTCAACAATTTTTTATCATGATTCAACATTCACATTTAAATTATTGAGAATGCATCAAAATTATTTCTGTACTAATTTAAAATTTATCATGACAAATAACCCCATAAATAATGAAAATTTTAAAGGACTATTAAGATTTATTGAGGACATGAGAAGATCATATAAATTATAATTTAAATGAGGATGAGTTCATCATCTCACATTAGATAATTTTGAATTCATTAATAGTTTGCACTAGTGTTTTCAGATTCCACTACATGAAGATGTATATAGGAAGAGATGTATGAATCCAATTTTTTGGGATAAAGTTTGTGGAAAAATGATACTATGACCATATTTTGTGCAAGATATGAAATATAAGTATCAATAATACCATAAAACATATAAAATATTCTTCTATTTAGAAAAATACCTATACTTAATTCCATATAATGGAATTATAAATTAATGATGGAGACATTGTTTTCCAAGTAATATCACCAAGGGTAGATTCATCTGGTTTGAAATGAAATGGAAGCTTAACCTAATATATATTGTATGCTTTGATATCCTTGGTCATAGAGGATAAGTGACATATCATCTTTCACATCCACCAAATACATTTCATTTTCATTACATTCCAAGTATCTCTCTTGAATAGGTACATACCTGACGCCTCATACGTATTGAATCTGGAGGTGGTACAACAGGACAATGATTTATTTTAGAAAGACCAGTTGGGGATGGTCTTGGAGCATTTAGACAGTGTAATACACTACAATATGACTTACCATATATTATTTTTTGGAAGAACCACATGTTTTATGAGGTGACATGGGTACTGAAGGAAGCAATGAATGATAAATACCCACTCCTTTTAACTATATTTTTTGCGAAAAAAATATCCATGGAGAACGTTGAAATGGGGGGAAGAATTTAACAACCTATAATTTTATCTATGTAATTTACATTATTATAATTATAATATATAGTATAGACAACATACTTCGCCTATATTACCTAATAAAAACTTAATATTCATAAATTAAGAATGATATAAGTGGAATTTATAGAAATTAAGAATCATATACCAAGGTAGTGGAAACATAACCATTTCAATAGTTATATAACCATTAATAATAGTAATCTATTATAAAAATATTAACTTCACATATGAATGTGTAAATAAAATTTATCCCTCTTATAAAAGAAAACATGATATAATTATATCATAGTATAAGTAAATAAATGTTTTAAAAAAGATAAATTAAGTATTTATATTTTAGTAAAAATGAAATTTTAGTCTACATTTTTTAGTTAATATAATTTCTTATAGAAAATTTTATTTTTCATAATATAAATACATAAAATAATAATATTTTATAATTAAAAGTTTATTTTATGAGACCTTAATTAATTTTTCATAGTATCATAATAATGGTTATGAAATTAAAATCGGAAATTTTGGAATAAATGATGATTTTATATAAGAATTTAATTTCTCATATTTAGAAAATCATTTCAATTAAATGGACTACATTATCAAAATATAGATGATGAATAATTGTTATGGAATTTTTATTTTTGTTTTTCTAAAAAAAAATTTCGAAGAGAAAAATACGATAATTTACCGTATTTAACATTATAAATTAAATAAATGATATTTTCTGTGATGGGTGATATATGAACTCATTTTTTGGAAAAAAGAACAATTCGCTATATTTATTCACTCAAATCATCACTATTTAATGCATTGAGGCAAGATAATAAAATATTTTTTATAATAATAAAAAAGATGCCACTCATTCAATATAAATTCCACCCTTGACCACCTATTTTCCACACAACTTTAATGACTTGTATATTGTATAAATTCTATAGAATTCCATTCCCAATACTATTAACCAATTCATAGATCCTTGAAACTCAATAAAATACCAATCTCATGTTTCTTAAGTACATTGTAAATGAGACCACATTAGATAGGTAAAATCCACAATCCCTCTTTTTAAATTCCCATTCCATTTCTTATCCCCTCATTACCTAGAATATCCCAATAGTCAAGAAAACTACAGTATCATTTATATAATTTAAATTTATTTTTTTAATGTCACATACTCTATATAATATAGTCTCCTTGTATATTGTTATAAAACTAAAGAATTTTCCTTTGATTTGTCGATTAAACACCTTTGTGGATGATGCGATTTTATTTTCTATTACCGCTTTAAAAGAATGTAATAAAAAATTAATACGGTTACAACAAACTGAAATATTTATATGAGAACTTTTTTAATGTTAGTAAACTAATTTATCGGCATATGGATAAATAAAACTATACTAGTTCATGATGGTCAAAAGACCAACCAAAAATACTAAACATTTATCCATAATGTTTAATAGAATGAATCATATACATACAAACAATAAAATATTATATTTGACTAAGTAAACATGAATATGTTTCGTTAATATAATATAATTTTAATTATATATAAATATTCATATTTGAGATTCATTTCCATAATTATATGACAGTAAACCGACCATCAAACCCTGAACACGAATGCTCTCATAAAGACGCAATTAATCACTATAAATCAATAAAATTTATAGAAATAAACATAACAAATTTATAATAAATTGAGAAAAACATAATAGGTTATTAATAATGTAATTAATGAAGTGATTTTTGTTACCATTGATATTAACAGCAATTGAAGAACACATTCAGTCTTATGATTGGGGGATTCTCATACAAAACATCCCATATTTTGGTTGTTAGTCTTTCATGCAATATTTTAGTGTGGATGTTCATTTAATATTCCTAAAATGAAATTTTATTTTTCAATAATTTTACTTTTAGGGATATATATTATTAAAATATGAATTTTTTAAAAATAAAAATACTTTCCAAAATTGCTCTTCTTTTAAAAATCCACCTTGAGAAATCATGAGTTACTTATTCTTTACTTGAAAAGGATGATGCTAATGCCATATATATTCTTTTACCTTTTGAATTTGGTAGCACCATGTTTATTTATAAAAACATAATTATTAAAATAGTTACGAAACCAATTTCATTTCATGTGTACCATTATGACTTAGATTGATGTATGATCTATGTAGAAAGCATGATTTTGTAAATGTTATGAAGTAATCGATGGGCCCAATATTATATATCCCATAAATGAATTAGGTAATGTGATGTATCTAATGAGATTATGTTTATTATTTTCCAACATGATTCTAGTTCTTTCACAATTATGATGTTGTGTTTGAGGAAAAATTATATGTATGAACATGATTCTAGCTTTACTCACAAATACGTGTGGTATTTATCTGCTAAGTCAAACTGATTCATTTTTATAAATTTACATTTTCCATATCATTATATAATGTTTCCCTTTATGTATATATTGATGACACAATTGTTTTCGTAAAATTTTAATGATTATTCTCACCCTTGTTATATTTATTCATTTCCCTTATTCAACTTATTGCTTGTATTTTAGCTCCCTCTTTTATTAATGTATATCTTTAGCTTATTACATGTACAAAAGAGAACATGAAATTTTATGAATAAATATAGAGGAATTAATTACATTTTTTTAATTTTATACATGTTATGCATGATCCTAATATTAAGAAGCCATTTTAACATCAAATCCTTGTTTTAGAATGCTCTTATGTTTTTATTATTTTAATGTTGTAACATTAATGTAATAAAAAGTACATCCTCTATAGTTCCATTTAGTTTTTTACAAATAAAAAAACTATAGAAACATTTATTTTTTATAATAAAAAAATATCATGTAAAATATTTTTTTCATTATTTAAATAATAAAAAATAAAGTTAAATTGGAAATGTTTTTAAATTACATTCTTAATGTGTTTTGTGTTCTTATTATAATGTAATATTTACTATATAATAAAATTGAATCTGATAAAATATATTCCAACTATGGATCCATCATTTAAATACTTTTTTATAAGGCCCATTTTTTGATATAGTTACATTCTCATGGTAAAAGTATATATTGTCATAGTTATGGTTAAAATGAGTTCAAAGTGGATTAACTAAGATATAATTATTAAATTGTTCCAAAATATGAGTAAATAAAACAATATGGGTAAAATTAGATCCCATAAAATTTAATATTTTATTTCAGGGTTCTGTGTTACCACTTGACATGATAATGATATATATATATATATATATATATATTAAATAATCCTATAATTAATTGTAAGCTTGTCATCACCCCCACTTATAAAAGGTGACCTCCTCTACTAGCTTATATATAAGGTAATAGATTTATAAATCAAGAAATAAATTATGCAATAAATTTATCTCTTAAATAACATGTTTATATTGTTTTTTTCTTCATCTACGAACATTTATGAAGTATTAAGTTGTAATATAATTAAGGTCTCTCGAACAGTGGGTAATTATCTTACGAAACTCATTAAATGTTTATTTCTGATTCCATAGCACAAAGTATTATTATATACATCATTAAATGTTCCATAAATAATCATATAAATATATATTGTCATGATTTTGTAAAAATATATTCCCACATCATTATATTTTATATGAAATGAATGTATCACTTCTACATTTGTACGGACTACCACATCCACATAATGATATGATTACTTTTTAATAACCATATTTAATCGTGGGTTATTATAATTTCCTTAATATTTATATATAATATTTATATATTAAATATGATTCTATAATTTTAATCTCAAATCAACCTTCTGACCTTCACATTTGTTGTGGAACGATAATATGGCTCGTGCGTGCGTGTGAATACAACCCCTATAAAGCATTGATATTTGTTTGAAATTGAAAATTTAAATTTAATATATTAAGGATATATTTATTTAATATATATTATATTTTTTATATAGTAATTATTCTATAATGGTGAATTATTATTTACCTTTTCCCCATGCATCAAAAAGTGGAATCAACAAATGTGTGTATCTATAGATTACCTTCCCCATGAAGTTATGGTATCCATTATACGTATGCATATTACATGAAATAATATTAAAGGGGTATATAATTGTTACATAACATAATAATGAAATTGATAATATTACTGATATGGTAGAATTATGATAAAATTATAAAGGCCAAAATTGCTAAGTGGGTAAACACATGAAATATGAAACAGTTTCACCTATAATAGTGATTTTAATAAATAATTTATTAAAAACATGTGATAATATTTTATAATTATGTAATATATGGTAATATATGTATTAATATTTTTTAATATATATATACATATTAGACATGAGTTTTGAATAAAATTGATGTAGGAAAATTCCTAAGGTAAGAGTTACACATATCAATCATGTTTTTGTGAATCAGATGCCATATTCAACCCATTTTTCATTAATGTAGTGCTACTATTGCAACTTTGATTTGATCTAGAAAGAATATTTTATATCCTTTGTATTTAAATTAACATCTATTTCTATTTTTCATGGGGTCTTAGATTCAAAAGATACCAAAGTTGTAAGGGATACATGTTCTCATCTAATTTTCATTATGATTTTGTATGATTTGATTTAAATTGTGGGAAATTGGATAATTATTATATAATAAATAACTTATATTTTTTCTCCCTTTTCTATTCATGTAATTTTTAAGTAATGGTGCAATTTTTCTTTTATTGGTTTTTAAAATGATATAAAAAATGTTTTAAAAAAACTAATATTATCCCAACATTGTTCAAAAGTTTTTTTCATTCATATCCATATTATCATTAAAAATATTTTAATGAAAGATTTTTTTTATTTTCAATAGTTTATTAATTTAATTTTTTTCAATGTTTTATTTTCTACAATAATGTTTTAGATTTTATTTTATTTTCATTTTTATATGGTATTGTTACCAATGTTTTGAATGAAATGATAATTTAATGTATACCACACAAATATATGTTTCATCCATCATTTCTAATATCTAAAATATATAATAAACTATAGTATTTCAATTTTATTTTAAAAATAAATGTTATAATATATATTTTATAAATATTTGGGATTTAAATAATTTATTTCAAAAGGAAAAAGTGTATTTTCTTCCTGAATTGTCTCAACGATACTTCTGAATTTATTTTTATCTATGAATACAATAGTTTATTTTTCTTATAACCCTATTAAGAGATGATACAATGATAACATTCTCATTATGTATATGGATGGTTATTAATTTTGTTGTGTTTTTTTGTTGAGTCATGATTTATTTTACATTGGTTAGGCTATGGTATGATAAATAATATTTTCATAATCATGTAGAACAAATATTAATTGTTTCCGATTTTAATATAAGTGGATAAATTATAACAGTAAAGTTGTTAGGGAAATGAAATAAAGATACATCATGAAAAGTAAATGATAATAAGGGATATAATTATAAATAGATATATTAAAATTTTCATTTGTGAGTATAATTTCTTCTATCTATACTAAAATGATTGCACGTGGACATGATTGGTAATGGGTGAGTGTGATTGATTCTTGTTATTATCATATGATTATAAGTGGGAATTATTGTAGATATCTATGTTCAAAATATTAGGTTCTATATGCTTATGATTCCACATGACTATGTTATGACTCTTGATTAATGATTACTTATTGACATCATTCTTGACTATTCTTCTGGATATGAAATTATTTTAATGATTATGATATATTATTTTCAAGGTATGAATATTTTATGTGGGGAAAATGCACTAAATTATGTTATAATACCCCTATTATCATCTTATAATCCCATGACTAATATGTTTGTTTTGGGAATAGTTGAATAATCCTTTAAAGGTATAAAGAACACATCATTTTTTCATAAATCATGTTTTATCATTACTTAACATAATAAAGAGACCGCGTCCAATGAAAAAATAAATTACATAGACTATATTATTGTGATGGAACTATAGGGATATGATATTTACATGTAATTAATTATTAATTAATTGATAGATATAGAGTTACCACAAATAGTAATTCCCCTTTTCATTGATTATATGACATAATGATGTTTTTCAAACCATAAATATGATTATCTGTTGATTTTTATAAAACCTTTATCAATGGACCGCATGTACACCAAAAAATTTGGTTAACACCATTGATGCGCTAGGTTCAAGGACAACATATCCTGATCAGGTGCATTATTTGTAGTTGATCACAGAAATTATCATTCTAAAATATGATGAACCATTTCTTTTATATGAAAATATTTCAAGAAGATGAGATGGTAGAGAACTCCATGCCCTGAATCTATATCAACATATATATTGTGCACATCGAAAGTAGAATTTTTAATGTGATAAAATAAGATATTTATTAAATCTAATATATGGTTGGAATTTTACACAGAATATCCCAACCATATTTAATATTCCAAATTAACCCCATGCTCTTTTATAATAATAATATCATTATTAATCACATGACATGTACTATGCATTGAATATATAAATAAATATTAATTATTTCTAATTGGTCCATTAAATTAGGTATCCATTCCCTCATCATAATTTAATGATCCTTGAATAATTTGTAATTAATTTAATAAATTTCAAAATAATATTTCATGACGAATAAAAAATATATTATATTCCCCAAAATGAAGAATAAAATTTATTATTATTACATAACAAACATTAATTAATTGAATAACATCTGATTATATTAGGTTGATCAACAAAACCTTAATAAATATTATTTCTTTCCAACATATTCAATACAATACATGAATTTATTTAATATTTATGATACACATATATTGTTACCCTATATTTCTTCTTCGTAGTGGAATTAAGCATTACCGCCTCATGTTGAAGGTTATCATATAGTAACCATCAATGAAAAGCAATGATAAAGATGATAACATCATAATGATATGAATCCTAATATAAATGTTTATATTGTAATATAAATGATTTATCATGATATTTATAATAAATAAGGTTGTGCACAGATCCTGTAAAACTATATTTGAAATTTCTAATTCTCAAATATTCCAAAATTGAAATCTCTCACTAGAAAACCATGATTATAAATTTATGCATGATATTTTATTCAATATAAAGGATTTGAATATGTACTTAAATTAGGAGAATGAAAAGATATTTCTTTCCTCACATTATCCACTAACTCAATGATACTTATGACGCACCCAAAATATCATATATGGATAAAAATTATAATATCGTTGTTGTCATAAATATATAAAATTTCACAATTCACGATAACCATTAATGATAATCATAAAATATAAGTATCAATACACACATCTATACTGGAATAATCAATGAGACATGGAAATATATATTTCTTATTTGATAATTTTTTTCTCATAACATGTTATATTATAGATTAACAAATGTGTATACAATGAGAATCTGTATATATGAATCCTGATCCTCAATCCCTGGATAGATTATATTGTCTATTTTTCATAAGAAAATACAATCCGACCATAGAATAAGGATCAACAATAATATTTTGGAACCTATTTATTGTCATCATATTGTTGAATTGTTATGATATATCATCAAGACAAATATTCTATGAAAATTATCAAATTCAAGTATCATAAAGATGAATAATCATGAATTATTAAGGAAAAATATTAAATTAATGAAAAATTTAATCATGTGCAAAACATGTTGGTTATAGTGATCATACACAAACATAATCCAAATTTATCAATAGACAACTAAAAACAACATTCAGTCTTATAACACTCATAGGATATTCATTCTTTTGAACGATAAATCCTTCTTTAATGAGTCCTCTATGTTTTCCTCTATTTATACTTTTCTCATCATAACATCAACTCATTTAGAAAAATACACCAGTAGATGAAACTTATGAAGTATGTTCTTTGTCATTTGGTGTGACCTCATCTCATTAGAGAGATCCTCCATTGAAGTTTTATAAATGTAAATAGTGATTACATATAAGACCCACTGAAATTTCATATAATTATTTTTGAATCCAATAAACTTCTTTTGATACCTTGGATGCCAGAATATACTTAGAATTCCCAATAGAATCCATGAATGAAAAATTATTAGAACACCTCCAACTCAAATATTATCTATTTAGATAAAACATATATTCTAAATATTACTATGAATCATTATGACCTATCAAAAAAATAGCATAAGTATAACCCTTGATAACTATCCCTTCATCTCCTCTATACACTAGGACCAATCCTTAGATCATCTCAGTTACATAATAAAAGTATAAGCCTTATTCAATTTATGTTCACCTAGAACTCATTGATGTCTACCTACCATGATAAAATAATATGAAAACATCATGAATCATACTAAACATTAAATATATGATATATCGTATCAATAAAGTGTCTGATATCATACTCATTATCTCCCTTTAATCGTGTGAGTGAGGAAATGTTTTCGTAGAATGATTTATACCATGTCATATTAGATCCAATCCCCTCTTTGACTATTCCATAATGATCCTATTCTATGATTTTCAAGGAATATAGCTTCAATTAGTTAGAGAAGCACCTAGATCTAGCATGAATTCTATTTATCCCTATAACATAAGTGAATTCACCAAAGTACTTTGTAGAGATGAATTTGTTCAACCATTCCGTTAAAACTTTTCAAACTAGTATACTATTTCCAATTAGTTATTTTATATCATCAAATAGTAGTATCGCAACAACCATAATCACAAAAACACATTTTTAAACACATGGATCACATTTTTTTAAAGAAACTAAATTCCCTTATGGATATATAGAATTTATTATTCAATGACCATGATGATTTTATTAATCCCTAGATGGATTTATAAAATATTCATACATTTAAAAAATTTAATTAAATCACAAAATATTCTAGTATTATCATATACACATCCTCTTGAAGGTCTCAATCAAGGAACCTAGTTTTGAATTCCAGTTTCAGAATTTCATCGTCTTTTTATGTTTCTATAGATGAAACGTCTCATGGATTTAAACATGAAAACTTGAGAAAAGGTTTCACCGTTGACAGTTCACTAATGGATCTAAACACTCTATGATTTTTTCAAAATATTAATGTATTTATATTTACCTCCAGGATTAGATTTATATTAATTAGAGATCGAAATCTGACATGTTTGACATCAACTAGTGGATGGATTAAATCCCAATCATAGTTTTGATACATGGAATACAAATTATAATTTATTAATTATTTAAATATTGAGGCT
Organism: Viscum album; assembly: GCA_963277665.1. NCBI lineage: Eukaryota > Viridiplantae > Streptophyta > Magnoliopsida > Santalales > Viscaceae > Viscum > Viscum album. Next base: position 1,459,478,264 of record OY728135.1, on the reverse strand, counting down.
TCTAAGCTATCTACAATATAATTGTTGGAGAAAGGATCATAATCCATAAAGAATATTGATTCACCTTCCTCTTTGGTTACCTTAAAAATGATGGTGTCCTACATAACTCGTATGTATCAAGAACATCATCATCTATTGGGATCTATTGAAAATATTCCTATAACATATCCTGTGTATCATTAGTAAACAATTTATAGATGATAATCATTCTCTCACCATCATATATGATTATATGATTCATATCAATAAATGCTTCCTATACTTGGATAATAACATTCTTATGTGATGTTTTTTATAGTTATTATCCTCAGATTTTCATGGAATACCCAATAAGGATACACATAAATATGTGGGGTTTTAGTTTGTTTATTGAGGAAACAATAACAATCCCCTCATATCCCAATTCATAAATTTCAGATAGAAACATTTTCATTCCACTCTATAACTAGTAGTTTACAACATTTTATAACATATTTTGTCTTCATTTCAGTGTGTAAAATGATTCCTAAAATTCATATCCCTAAAAGGTTAATGGAATGCATCCATGTATCATGAGTTAAATTACTATTCTAAACCAGGTAATTTTTATCCTTTCACATACACCATTAAGATATGGTGTATAATTTTGGGTGACCTAAAATAAAATAAAATTATCTGATATAAATTAAATGAAGACTTGGTTAAATTATTCACCACATATAGTTAATCGAAATTTAATTATCATCATACTAATCTGGATTGCATCCTCATTTATGATCTCCTTGATGTTTTTAAATGATTTTAATTTATACCCCACTAAGTAGATATAACCATACCTACAAATTTCATCAATGATATTAATAAAACAAGACAACCCACCCATGAATTATATTTGAAAATGTTAACACACATCAGTGTGAACCAAATATCAAATCTCATTATCTCTTTTAATATGACCATGAAATGGTTGTTTGGTCATCATACAATGTAAACATGAATGGTTTATTTCATGATAATTATTCTCAAAAGATTCTATGTAACCACATTTGTTTATATTTGTAAAATTAATCTCATTTATTGGGAAAATAAAGTGATTCAATTACTTGGTTTGATATTATTCAATATTATCATTATTATTATTAATTTATAAATGTTTTTTCACAATTTAATACTTAAAGACTATTTTCCAACTGTTATGTACCATTACATATGCTATATTTATAAAATTATAAATTATTAATTTCAATTCTAAAAATAAATCCATCCAAATATAAAAAATAAATAGAAATTATGTTCATTAAGATTCTAGGAACAGAAATAATTATTTAAAAAACCAAAATTAATCATGTTGTCAATGTGATATTGTAGTATTAAATGTCTAGAGAAGCAATTATTAATCTATTAAATAACTATAAATCAACATCATTTTATTTACGAACTTAAAATATACTTGTTTCCTATATTTTGATATAAATATGATGACCAAAATTATCTTCTAATAGAAAAAATGTAGATATTGAATGATTACACTCATTAATGAACACACATTAATCATCCCCTTCAATCTTTGGTGGGAAGAAATTACAGTTCTAGTTGTCTTTATAACCACATGAAAAGCATACCAACCCTTATTTTTTTCATTTCTCTAGATATTATTCATCATGGATGGATGGTACATAGGTGACAAAGACATGGTATGTTTATCAAAATTCATTTCCTTTAACATACTCAGCATATTTACCGTATGTACAATGAGTTTCTTACACCGCATGTCATCAAAAAAATAGATAATAAATGTAAGATGTTTTAAAAGTGTAATCTAAATATTTTTCATATTATTATTCCCAAAAATTATATATTTTATACTTTAGTGAGTATAGAGTAGTATTTTTGTGCATATCATCAACAACATTAAAATACATGATGTCTAGGTTCTCAATACAGCTCATCATCTTGATTAAGAGTTCTACAGTTTGTGATGAATCACCAATATTTTATGTGAATAATGCATCAGAGATCTCATATATATTTAATATATAATCCCTATGATAGAACTCATTATGGTGATAAATAATATTATACACATTTATTTTATCATATTATTTAAAATCTCATTGGACATTGGGGATATCAAAAATGCATGTAAATATATAGTGTAATCAATATGCTTCAAATTGACAGATACATCATTCTCTCTAGCCTCTTCTTCATGTGACTTAGAAAGTGGGGTTTATAATATGTATAATTTATATTTATGGTGAACTATGTCATGTGAGTTCCTATACCATTCCATGAAATTCACAGTAGGGGTATGGTTATACTTCTCTCGTACAAATCAATGTGGTACTGTGGAAGTATTTTTATTTTTTATTTCTAAAATTTCTCAAAAGATAACTACAATTTATTTGATTACAAAATGTATGCGAAAATTTAAAATTTATTTAAATTATGTTAACATCCAACTATTTTATGAAATACCAATATCCATTAGGGTTAATTTCAAACCATCATATCTCATATATATTATGGGGGAAAGGATTCAAATACTCTTTCTCATAACACTAAATAGGGTCTTCCAAGCTATTGAAAATGGTTTTAGGAAGGTTAAAATTTCAAAATATATTAACTTATATTTCCATTATTTATTGAGTGGACACCCCAACTGTAACACCCCAATATTTCATAGTATGTTATTTCTTCAAAGTAATTCAATAACTTACACTACACGCAACACTAAGTTCAAGTGCACCATGACTTACCAAAAAAGCCATTCAAAAGTAGTTGTGAATATTATTAACTATATTTTGAAAATTATATAATCCTTATAATTTTAGAATCCATATTATTAGTTTCTAATACATAATATATGAACAAGTTCATTTTTTCCGATAAAAGAAGAATTTTTAAAAAATGCTCTTTTACCGAATTTTAATGGGGAACCATTTTTAAATCCTATATTTGAAACTCTTATATATTAAATTTGACAAAATAAACTTCTTCATTAGAATCAGGACATAAGAATTTAGTTTCAATAATGTTTTGGTGTTTTCCTGATAACTTTTTTATTTGGGTGAATAGTGAAAAATACTATATTTAAAATGAAAACAACTTTTTTAATAAAAATAATTTATAGTGTTAAATTATACATTTTAATGGTTTGTATGTATAAATAGATTAAATTTTTACCATTTAATCCAATTCCAGTCATTTTAAGTAATTTCACTTTGAAATTGGACATAACTAAGTGTCAATCTTTTGATAGTTATTATTTCATAAAAATACACCTTTTGGTTTTGAGAACTGGAATTAATTTTAATTAGTAAATGAAAATTCTATGTATTGAATTTGGTAAAATAGAATTTATTTTTGAATTCGGAATATCACAATTATCCTAGGGTTATTTTATTGTATTTCTCTGAAAACCTTTACTTTATGATGAATAGTGAAAAACACTTAGTTATAGTTTAAAACCGATTTTTTTGAAATAATTATTTATTTTATTTAAATTTATTTTAGGTAAAAATAGATAAATAATACCTATATAAGTTCAATGTAATTCATTTTTGTCAGTTTATAATAATTTTAGATATATAAAATTTTATTGAACTATTTACCGTCTTTTACCTTCCTCCTAGAAGCATTTCCAAATTTACATAAAACTTAATTTTACCAATTCTGTGAGTTGAATTTCAAAAATCCGAGAGTCACGGTTAATATTAGTAAGTAAAATTTGGTTCAATAAGATGAAAATGATATTTGGTGAATAGAAACATTTTACATTTAATTACCACGGTTAAAAGTAAATAGGGTAATTAAGGGTAAAAATGATATTATTATTACCCTACCACATGTTCTAATTCTATTTTATAAGTGTAATTCAACCAAAAAAACCATAGGAATAAAATATGATCCTTTAGGTGCACTTGGATTAGATTAAAACTTTAATTATTATTTAATTCAAAGAGGAGTTAAAAGAGTTAAAATAAATGATTAAAAACTAATACATTTTTAATATAAGGATACACATAAGATAAATTCGACTATAAATATTAATTCGAAAGATAAAAAGATTTCATACATAATGGTATTTTATTTATATTTTCTAAAAATTAATAAATTTAATTTATTTATGACACAATGATGATGTAGTAATTACCTAATTAATGAAATGTTAAAATAATTGATAGTATAAATATCTGAATAAATGTAATTTAGACTATTTAAGAATTCCACTAATTTTATAGGTTAATATGACATATTATGGTTAGTTAGATGAATTTTATTTTTAGTAATAATGCTATTAGAAATTTAGCAAAAACCAAATACCAAATAGTGTCAAAATGGACATAAAAGAGTTTTTAAAACAAATATTATATTATTAATTGATATTATATTCATAAAAATCTATGGATCGGCCAAAAGATTTATATAATGATATGTGTATTGTTAATGAACCACCTAGGGTTCGCGTGGAAGTATATAGTATGTTTATTAACCATATAATATAAAAATACAAAGAGACATGGTAAATCTCAAACTATTAAACTAAGCGTTAAATCTAAATGATAAGGTTAATATAGTGACCCAAACCAGTCTAAACCTATTGGTTAAGTGTTCTTAGATCAATACCAATCTTATACTTTAAATAATCCATTTTGGAGACATTATAAACTGAAAACGATTTTATTATAAAAAATTATTTCTAGCTTTTCTTAAGGTGCCCCTCACCCCTCTTATAAAAGGGCACTAAAACTTATCACTAATTCACACAATCAATGCCATTTGGCTCGGCCACCCCCTGAAAAAATACCCTCTCAACTTTACTCACTTCATCTTATAGGCTTTCCTTTTGTCATGAAACCAACTTATGGAGCCCTTTTGATCAAATAAAAAGGAATAACTTGAAGAAGAGGTAAATATTTCATCACCTCTTTCAAGTTCCTTTCTTCTTCCACTTCCTCTTTCTTTGTTGTAACCATTCAAAAATAATAACTCCAGTATCTTATATATAATGTGAGGTTATTATATATATGGTACATCCATATTCAATATTCTATCCATCCTTTGAAGGACATGTCACCATAAGTGCATGCGTACGACTTACCGTATCCACGTCGTGGTGTAATTGTTATTGAATGAATTATTATTTTATGGGTATAATAATGATGTGTAATTGATGTAATTAATAAATATAACATGATAATGATTCTTTATATATGATATAACAACCAATTATATATTATTTTAATTTCAAAAGAATCATATTGTCTCTCGTGCGTATATATGGATTACCATCTCCACGAACGTGATAAGATTCATTTACAACTGTATCCATTCAAGACTAATTTTCATTTGATGATTAAAAATAATTTTTAAATACTTGATATCATTCTGCATATAAATAAGGCACATACCCTCCATAATAAATATGACTCACATAACAATGAAAATAAAAGAAAAATGAATCTGTTAATACCCAAAATGATGATAATACTAAGATATTATTGAAAAGGAAGTGTTAAAATATCATATATGATATCATATTAATGTATATGATTATTGAATAATTTAATAACTATTATTTAACCATTATACAAGAGGTTAAGCTTACCTTGACCAAGGAAAAGTACATGGTACATGTTAATTCTAAAATCTCTTCATTATCTAAGGTTGTTTATGAATAATTATTTACTATGACCTCTTTATCATCCAAATCAATGTTTCTTAAAAATGTATTTCAAAACATTATTAATATTTACTAGACTATGGGTTATACTCATTTATAACCTTGTCTGTATTTTATAAGATGTTTATAAAGGAATCATTCCATTGTTTTCCAAACAAAGTCCTTTAATACTTTTTCGATTTTTTTTGGTCAGAATGTCTTTTTTTAACTTATACGGTGGGTGTGGCTATTTTTCGCCATTATAACATCATCGAAACATCCCATTCAATATTAAAAGAATATTTTCAAATATAAATGTTTTATTTTATAATTACGTGACTTTTAAATTATTTCAATATACAAAGAGGTATTTATCTAAAAAGGTTTTTATTTCATCTATGTCAACATCCCTTGATAGATTTTAAGTTTTTTTGAAGTTAATTTATTTTTATACAAAATATCGATATTGTATTGATGGTTTTGGGATATGTTTTATTGTGTATTTGTTGTTTCATACCAATCATGGTTTATTTATAATGTGTTGACATTTCATATTCCAATTTTAATACAAATGTTTATGATATGATTAAACCTTTTCATATGAGGAATGCATTGGACTTAGTAACTGATTGGTGTAGCCTGATATAGCTCCTCGATGCATCGGTAGGTCTCATGAGAAAAACTAGTGTCTTGGCATAAGGCCTTGATGAAATCTTATTTGTAGTCTTAGCACAAAGCCTTGAATATGTGTATATGAAAGTCTGGCATTATGCATTCCATTATTATGAAATTGTCTATTAATATTGCATGTGATTATTTGACTAGTAGAATATCCATGTGAAGAAGTAAATGGAATTATTTGGATTTATATATTCCATTTTTTAATGATGATTATGTTTAAAAGGGTTTTTATTTAGTTCTATACATTGACATAAATGTTTACGCTTATTTATTAAAGGTTCCGCTATATTTTTATCCATACTGAGCATCTGAGCTCACCCTTTTCTATGTTTTATTTTTCCCAGGATGTGAAAAAATATATTATGACTGACCTACAGGGATAGTCTATAGGATCTTAGTTATGTCTATGGAAACAATGTTGTTGTAGATTACCATTTTATGATGTAATGTAAACCTTATGACTGTATCTAGTACTTCCAAGGTTACTAAAGTAATCTATATTTTGAGACTTGATTTTTTCTAATCATGCCAATGATAGGTAATAATGCACCGACTATTGGCTTTTGGGGCCAGGGCGTTACTGCTGGTATTAGAGGAGTTTTAGTACAAACCTTGGAATATAGATTTAGGTAAACTAAGATCAGAGCACATAGTCCTAAGATAGACTTTAAGGATTAGTATAGACGAACTTGCTAACATTTATGTATTGTAGAGATTTTGTGAGTTTTCCCACCAATACATTCTTTTATGGATACAAGCAGGTAGAGGAGGCTCTGGAATAGATGTACCAAGGGTTAAAACATGAAAATACCACTTTGAGCTAGACTCGAATGAGAACATGTGCACAACAACTGGCCTTCTTGCAGTCTTGGTTACGAATATCCTAGGGGATATACTTAGGATAAGTTTGGAATTATGTATTTCTATTCAAAAACTAATCTAGTTTATTTAATTGTATAGAAATGACACCCAGTAGAAAGAATGTGAACTCCAGCAATACATATGATCCAAAGAGTAAGAAGGTCATATCTTTCATGGTATTACGTCATCATTTATAAGGGAAATAGTTTCCCATGTATTTTCAACATATGATGAAATAGTAACATGTCTTAATAAGATAAGTAAAGAATTATCTGAGACCTATGTCTTTGAAGGAAATAAAGATAAGAAAAGGTTGGAATAGAGACAGATAGATAAAGGGAAGAGGGAAAAGAAGGATTTTCCCATATATGATAAGTATGGAAAGAATCTCCTTGGTAAATGCTTGAAGGTAATGGGATTTTGTTATATGTGTAGAGAAAAAACACATAAATTACATGATTGCAAGGGTAGGAATAATGTTTCAAATGTACAATGCTTCATCTGCAATGAGTTAGGACACTACGCGAATCAATATCAAAATCATCAGAGTATACCCCAAATGATGCTATTGGATAATAATAAAGTTTTGATACTACTGCAGATGAAGCAGAATTATTTGATTTATTACGTTGTTATTAATGTATTTTGTCATTTGAGTATTATATTAATGATGTATATGTTAGAATAATTATAGAGTATATAAGGATTGTACTGCAGTAATATTTTATTGAGGATTTGAGATTTTATGGTTCTATGAAACGTCAATTAATAGTAAGCTACACTTTTTCAAAAATACACGGTTGAAGGAAATGTAATCCTTAATATGGTCCTGATAATGGGGTATTGATTTTGGAATTTGATATTGTTTATTTGGATAAATTATATTGGATATTCTTGACATCCATGAAAATGATTAATGATTTGTATATTCCATCATTGTTGTAGGTTACAACATTTTTGGATAAAAGGAGTATATACAGTATTTTATTAGGAATAAGGGAACATGAATGCAATCAATAAGGTTTTATGGTAATTCAGGATGTTGTGGTGTTTTAAAAGAATACATGATGAAGGTGTTCAAATGTTATTACATGGAAAAAAGCATCTTCATTGTTTTTACCTTCCTTACAAATTTTGGACTATGAGTTTGGATAGAAGTATTATGGATAGTTCTAAAGGATGGAATGAATTATGATTGAAATTGGATACTAATTCTAACGTTATTTTTGGATTTTTATAAAAAGAATGACACACAGACCGTGTGACAACTCGTCACATCAGACAAAGCTACGGGAATCGAACCCACAACCGTAGTGCGATTGGGATTTGTCACCTACCACTGGACTACATGAAGTCCCTAGATTGTATAATGTAGTATCTTTTTTTAATGGATCTGATAGGTGAATTATAAATTAAATTTTTTAGAACCCTATAGGAATAGTATGAATAGATTATTTTTTTATGTTTAATTATCTTTTAGAGTGAAAGATGTATTTGTGGGCGAAATTAGTTAAAGGATGGAACTCTAAATGTCATGTATATATATATATATATATATTTCTTCTCATAATCTACAATGAAATTATTTCTTAAACATTAGGAAAGGGATCATAAAACAAAAAAAAATGTGTTATCATAATACCTTATGTTTTTCTGAACCGATGATATTTTAAATCATCATAGATTGATGGATTTCGGGCCCTCAATTCTAAAATTGTTTGTAACTGATGACCTCAATCACTCCCTATAAATATTTATGTTTTTCATCCAATTATGGGTCTCCAATTTCCACAAATGTTCTCTTAATCGAGATCATAACTTTCTGGTGAATTTTTCATTCCCCTTTTCCTCTTATTAAGACAAAATTCTATTAACCTAATTTTTTATGTGGATTTTCCCACAAAGGTATTTTATATTTTCAACATTTCATTTTTGAATAAAAATTTAAAATTGCAAGGATTCAATTTATTGAAGGATGTAATAATGTAACACCCCATGATTTCATAATACGTTATTCCTTTAATTTAATTAAATAACTTGCACTACACACAACACTGAGTTCAAGCGCACCACAACTTACCAAACTAGCTGTTCCAAAGACGTTATGAATAGTAATGACAAAATATTGAACTTTATTTAATCCTTATAATATTATAATCCATATTATGAGTTTCTTAGACATAATGTATGATCAAATTCATTTTTTCAGATAAAAGAAGTGGTTTTCAAAAATACACTTTTACCGCCTTTTAATAGTGATCCCATTTAAATAAAATATTTAAAACTTTTATATATTAAATTTGACAAAATAAACTTCTTCTTTAGAATCAAGACATAATAATTTAGTTTCAATAATTTTTTTGTTTTTATCATAACTTTCATATTTGTGTCAATAGTGAAAAAAAAATATATTTTAAATGAAAACAACATTTTTAATCAAAATAATTTATTGTGTTAAATTATAAATTTTAATGGTTTGTAAGTATAAATATGTTACATTTTTACCATTTAATCCAATGTTTGTCATTGTATGTAATTGCACATTGAAATTGGACATAAACAAGTGTCAATCTTTTGATAGTTATTATTACATTAAAATACGTCTTTTCGTTATGAGAATGAGAATACATTTTAATTAAAAAATGGAAATTATATGTTTTAAATTTGGTAAAATAGTCTTATTTTTTTAATTCTGAATATGAAAATAAGCCTAGGGTAAATTTTTGGTATTTTTCTGAAAACTTTTAATTCGTGATGAATAGTGAAAAACATTGAGTTATAGTTTAAAACCGAATATTTTTGAAATAATTATTTATATTATTTAAATTTATTTTAGGTAAAAATTGATAAATAATACCTCTATATGTTCGATGTAATTCATTGTTGCCAGTTTATAATAATTTTAGATATATAAATATTTTATTGAACTTTTTACCGTCTTTTACCCACCTTCTTGAAGCATTTGAAAATTTACAATAAACTTAATTTTACCACTTCTGTGAGTTGAATTTCAAAACTCCGAGAGACACGGTTAATAAAAGTGAGTAAAATTTGGTTCAATAAAATAATTTTTTTGGTGAATAGTAACTTTTTACTTTTATTTACCACGATTAAATGTAAATAGGGCAATTAAGGGTAAAAATGATATTATTATTAACCTAAAACATGTCCAAACACTATTGAATAAGTGTAATTCCACCAAAAACAACCATATGAATAAAATATTATTCTTTAGGTCCACTTGGATTAGATTACGACATTTATTATTTTTTAATTCAAAGAAGAGTTAACAGAGTAAAAATCAAAGAATAATAACTAAGACATTTTTAATATTGGGATACACATAAGATAAAGTCGAATATAAATATTAATTAGAAATCTAAAATGATTCCTTACATAGTGGTATTTTATTTATATTTTTTAGACATTTAATATTTTAATTTATTTATGACACAATGATGATGGAGTAATTACATGATTAATGAAATATTAAAATAATTGATATTATAAATATGAATGTAAATGTAATTTGATACCTTTTATGAAATACACTAATTTTATAGTTTAATATGACATATTGGGGTTGGGTATATGAATTTTTTTGAAGTAATAATGCCGTTATAAATTTAGCAAAAACAAAATACCAAATAGTGACAATATTGACATACAAGAGTTTTTAAAATAAATATAATATTATTAATTGATATTCTATCCCTAAAATTCTGAGGTTTGGCCAAAAGACTTTTATAATGATAGGTGTATAATTAATTAACCATTTGGGTTTCTCTTGGAAGTATATTGAATTTTTATTAACCATATAATATTTAAATACAAAGAGACATGGTAAATGTCAAACTATTTAACTAAGAGTTAAATCTAAAAGATAAGGTTAATATAGTGGAACTAACCATTCTAAAACCTATTGTTTGAGTGGTTTTCGACCCATTCTCACCTTATCCTTTAAATAATCTATTTTGGACCCATTAGATATCACAAATTATTTTATTATAAAATATATTTCTAGCTTTTCCTAAGTTTCCCCTCACCCCTCTTATATAAAGGAACTCCGCCTTCTCTATAATTCACACAATCGAATCCATTTGGCTCGTCCAAATCCTACCCAAATCCCCTCTCAAATGTACTCAATTCATCTTAGAGGGTTTTCTTTTGTCAGATAGACATCATAAGAAGCCCATTTGATCAAATCAAAAGGGAGAACCCAAAGATGTGAAATATGTCTTCACCTCTTTCATATTCCTTTCTTTTTCCACTTCCTCTTTCTTTGTTGTATCCATTCTAAAATAATATATCCAGTATCATCTTTGTAATGTGATGTTATTATAAATATTGTATAACCATACTCATTATTCTATCCCTCCTTTGAATGACATGTCACCATACGCGTGTACGTACTACTTACTGTCTCCACATCGTGGTGTAACTGTTATTCAATTCATTATTATTTTGATGGGTATAATAACGATGTGTAATTGATGTAAATAATTTATATAACTTGATAATTATTCTGTATATATGATATAACATTCAATTATATATTATTTTTATTTCAAAAGAATGATATTGCCACTCTTGCGTACTTACGGATTACAGTCTCCACGAACGTGATTAGATTCAATCCCCATTGTATCCATTCAAGACTAATTTTCATTTTATGATTAAAAATAATGTATAAAAGCATTATATAATTTTGGGTATGAATAAGAAACATCCCCTTCATAACAAATATTACTCCCCAAACAATGAATAAAAATTAAAACAAATCGGTTAATACCTAAAACGACGATAATACTAAGATATTATTGACAAAGCAATGTTAAAAGATCATATATGATATCATATTAACATATAATATTCTTGTATAATTTAATAAAAATTATTTCACCATTATATAAGAGGTTAAACTAACCTCGACCAAGTAAAAATACAAGGTAAGGGTTAATTATACAATCTCTTCATTATCTGAGGTTGTTTATACATAACTATCTATTGGGACCTCTTTATCATCAACATCCATGTTTCTAAAAAATGTATTTTAAAATATTCTAACTATTTACTATACTATGGGTAAAATTCATTTATACCCCTTTTTGACTTTTATAAGATGTTTTTAAGGAATCCTTCTGTATTTTTCCAAAAAAGGTCCTTTATAACCTTTTCGACAAAATTATGGTAAGACTGTATTTTTTCTACTTATACATGGGGTGCAACTATTTTTCTCCGTTATAACATCACTGAAGCTTACCTTACAATATTATAAGAATATTTTAAAATATAAATGTTTACTTTTATAATTACACGACTTTTAAATTATTTCGAAATATATAGATATTTTTATTTAAAAATGTTTTGATTTCATCTATGTCAACATCCCTTGATGTATTTTATGTTTGTTTGAAGTTGATTTATTATGATACAAAACATCCATATTGTATTGATGGTTTTGTAATATGATTGACTGTGGATGTTTTGTTTCATTCCATTCATGGTTTATGTAAAAAGTATTGACATTTAGTATGCAATTTTTAATATGAAGGTTTATGTTATAATTAAACATTTTCATTTGACGAATGCATTGGACTTAGTAAGTGATGGGTGGTGCCCTCTATAGATCCTCAATGCATTGGTAGGTCTTATGAGACAAAATAGTTTCTTGGCACAAGGCCTTGTCAAAATCTTATTTTTAGTCTTGGCACAGGGCCTTGACTATGTGGTTGTGAAAGTCTGGAATTATGCATTCCATTATTATAAAAATGCCTATTGATATTGCATGTGATTATTCGACTATTAGAATATCCATGTGAGTAAGTAAATGTCATTATTTTGATTTATATTTTCCTTATTAAGATTATGATTATGTTTAAAGGGGGTTTTTTATTTTTATACATTTCCTTAAATGTTTATGCATATTTATGAAATCGTCCGCTATATTGTTATCCTTACTAAACATCTGAGCTGCCCCCATTATATGTTTTATCATTAATAGGATGCGAAGAAGTATATTATGACTGACCTACAGGGATAATCTATGGGATCTTAGTGTTGTCTATGGAAACAATTTTTTTTGTAGTTTTACATTTTATGGTGTAATATAAACCTTATGAATGTATCTAATACTTACAAGTCTACTAAAATAATCATTCTTTCGAGACTTAATATTTTGTGATTAGGCCAATGATACCTAATAATGCAACCACTCTAGGCTTCTGGGGTCAAGGCGTTACAGCAACCCTAAAGTACTATTTTTTAGTTACTTTTTCCCCAATTACCACCCACATCAATCAATTCCAACATTAGAAGTCAAATCTACATGTAATATAAGTTAAAAAACAAAAAACAAAAACCTCATGTTTCCATTATAATTGAAAGCACACTAACTTTGGTTGGTCAGGTACATTGAACGATGAGGTCAATTATAACATAAAAAGGAGAGGGCTCAGCCAATATAATATTTTTGTTTGAATGATTTAAATATTTAATCATAAATATAATTTTGTTTTACACAACATATTAATAGTATTTAGATCATACTTATGTGATTAAACATGTTTGATAAAACATTTACACATTATCAGGTTATTTTTTACTGATTCATTCATGCTTAATAATTTCATTTATTATGTGATCATATAACATTCTGAAACAATTATAATTAAGCATGAAAGTATTAAGGAAAAATATTAGTTGAATAATAATTATATTCTATAATAAATTAGTTTATCTACTAGATAATAAACCAAACCTTGACCCTAGGTGGAAAAAATTGAACCAAAATATGGTTCATGTCCCTATATTCCGCTATTTCACCTATGAATCTTATAGATAGGTTTCTAATTTGATCCTTGACTTGAACCATATCATCTATTATGGGATCTCCATCCATATAATAGATTTAAATCAAATTATTTTATGTGATTTAATGTATTCGATATGGGGGGTTACATAAAAGAAAAATCTATCATGAAATACCTTATATCATATGGATTGGTTGAATCGCATTCCATCAATAATAATTTAACTATAATTAAATGAAACATTAATGACATCAATCATAAAAAAGTGCTAGTTTAATCTCATGTTCATCCATATGTCTATATATAAAGAGCATACATTTGATAATATATTATCAATTTTAATGACCCATTATTTAAATTAAGATGAATAACCATAAATTAATCCAAGTATTTAAATTTATCTTAATTATATCTAACATATTTATAAATCTTAAGATATATCTCTAGATATATCATCCTAGATTTTTATTATATATATATCTTGGTATATTTATCAAAATATATCTTTCAAGATATATTTGTAGATATATATATATATATATCTACATATATAGATTTATTTGATATTTCTCTTGATATATCTTTCTAGATATATCTCATGATACATTTATCTATCTATATATATACCTACAAATCTATGTAGATATATATCTAGACATTTCAATCTTGATATATCTCTAGATATATATATATATATATATATATCTTGATGTATCTCTAGATATATCTCTATAAACAGATCTAACAATAGAAATATCTTGATTTATATCTCTATATTTATCCCTAGTTTTAACTATCTAGATATATATATATATATGTATCAATATATATAAAATGAAATATTTATTACTAATTATTCTATCATGAATGAATAAAATTAGAAATGATTATATTAGTTTGTCAAAGAAATTTGATTTTATTAAAATTAATCACAATCAAAAGAAATACATAAATGAAAAATAAATTATTATAAATTCAAATTTTGATCACTCAGATACCACTTATAGGTTCTACGTGCCGCAAAAGCATCCTTTGAAGTTAATAACAACTTTTATTTTCGTCTTATATCATTTTTAATTATTTCATTAAATTTTATTTAAATTATTTCCATTGAAATATGTATATTAAATAGAATATATTAATATTTTGGAACTATATGGAGATGATCTACAGTATAATTCATAATTAATTTCTAGGTATATAAATAATTACCTCAACTTCAAATTTCTCTTTATATGTCAATCCAATAAAATGAAATTTTCCCACCATATTTTCATGTTAGGATTCAATTCTAGAATCATAATTCGGTTGATCCACATGATCACAAAAATAAGAGATCAATATTGTAGTACCAAAAGGTGGTAGCTTAAATGGTCTATATTTTTTTATTTGCCTTTGATCACATTAGTTCACATCATAAAGAGTTAATAACCAACGGTGTTCTCTAATAACATTGAGAGAGAAGTGGATGCGGGGGAACTCTCGGTATCGATAAAATCTTAACTTATTTTTTGTGCACACCAAAAGATAAACGAGGATATTGATATAATTAGATATTTATTAAAATTGGATTTGTGATTAAAAATCACACCCATGACCCCAACTATGATTAATATTTTTTATTGAACTCGTTATTATTATTAATTATACAATTATTATTAATCTCTTGAAATTAATAACACATTAACAATATAACTAAATATTAAATACTAATAGTTTTATGATTAAAATCGATTTTCATTCGATCATTAGTATTTACTGATCCTTGAACACTGAATTTTAAATAAAATAATTTTCATTGCATTAATTTATGAAAAATATAAAAAATATTATATTCTAAAAACCTAAAAATGATATTTATAATAACTTTTTCTTAATTTATTCTTTCGAATAACTTGTGAGAAAATAATATTGATCTAAAAAATTTGAATAAATATTTTTTAATCCATATTATTAAATAAAATTACTGAATATAACTGAGATTATCGATACCCTTATTCTTTGAAACTCTCATCATAATTCTTTTTATCATTAGGGATGACAACCTAAATTACTATTTTTTAATATAGGAACTATCCATGGAATCCATAAAGAAACGATTAAATGTTTAAATAACCTCTGACTTCCTATGAAATTTCATTGTGTAATTTAATCACTTGATCAGGATATCTATAATCATGTTGGTTTCATGTCAATCCCATCATCCTATACACTAAATGTCTCTTTCATTTAAATTATATAATTAAGATTAATTAGTAAACACCATAGACATGTATTTACATAGGATGTTTTGTTCTATCAAAGGGATTGGGACATCAACTTCTATCTGGGATAGAAGTGATGCATCTTTTATAACATTATCTATTAACACAATATCACTCAGAACAAACCCAACATACATTACCTAGAAGATAACATAGTTCATTATAGTTTTCATCAATATATCAAGTATCATGATTCAAGATATCCATAGAGATATTTTTAAATTAAATGTATAAATAAACACATCATTATATAGGAATATATATTGACACATATTAATGGGGATTTCTTATGTGATATGTCTATATTAAAAACCATCAATTTGTTATATTACCAAAGGTAAAAAAATAACAATGTGTCTTAATATATTATGATCCACCTACCGCTGATAGCCTATATTTTATATATCCCAGAATACAATATCATTTGTACATATAAAATGTTTCAAGAATAATGTTTTGGAACCCCAAGATTCTCATCTTAATGGGGAGGTAATATGAACTATCATAATGAAATATATTCAAATAAAATTATCACATACAAATGTCATGAATAATAATAAACTTTATGTAATAAAAAAGTACATTAAAATATTTATGCAATCATGTAATAAATAATATTCATTTGTGGGACTAACATTAATGTGATATCTCCATTTTTTGGATTTCTGATAATCGAAACTGACACTTTCATATGTTTATATTATCCATTATATAAAAATGATTTTAAGAATTATATTTCTATAATAGGTGACAGTTTTAAGAAATAAGAAGAACATGTTATTGATCTTTTATGATCTAATTTTTTGGTATCTATGTTTCTAATATCTCTAAATAAATATAGTTCTTTCATGGATGGTAATGATATGTAATGAATATTCATCTCCAATTATTTAATATTTTTCTAATAAATACTTTTTTAACTTTATTTGGTATCGAAATTGTGTTTTTTAGTTATTAAAACTAAGACGACTGGAAATTAGATTGCACCCTTTGGATAAGAAAATGTTAATGGGAACATCCAAAGTTATGGTAATGAAAGGGGTGTGATTTTAATTTAAATTACTTATCTTTAAAAATAATATATTATTGATGTTTTTTTAGAATATATTCCACTAAGGTACTAACTATTAATGGGTATATTGGTTTTTAAGATAATCATCACTGATGCATGATTAGTGGGCCTAAAACTATAAACATGGATAAACACATTCAAAGGATATGATTCTATTAATCAACATCATATTTATGAACCATTGTAATAGAATTGAATAAATTAAAACAATGGATTACCTCAGATGATCGTATGGACTCATATATTTATAATAAGGTGTCATGATATATAAATTATATGAATTAATTTTGATGATTATATGACTATCAATTTGATTTATATTCCAAATATTATATATTTATTGTTTTAGTTACAATATATAATTACGATAATCTTGTTGACACTGAATTTTTTGGATTATCCATAGGTTTTCCTTTAGAGAAAAAAATTAAATGAGATATATAATGTGAAATATTATGATTATTCTTCAACCACTCTCTCAATATATTATTCAATACCTAAAAAATTGTAATTTTTAAATAAAAACATTTAACAGAAAAATAGATGTAATTTCAGAACATATAGGTAAATGATTTATTATCATGTAGGTTGAGAATGTGGAAATGTATCAAAATAACAATATAATATTTTTGGATGGAAAATAAGAAAAAAATATGGTATTTTTGTGGGAAATTTAAGAGTTCAATGGGGAGAAATAAAGTACTTCTAAAGGAACCATCTATTATTCAATGCCTAATGTGTGGTGATGTTTGGAATTTCTTTTTTCTATTTTGAAATCTAAAGGCTATATCATAGGCCAAGAAGGTAATATGTTGTGTCAATCATTGAGGTGGAATTATTAAATTTTTTATGTATAAGTATTGAATAATTATTTTTTAAATGTGTTTTATAAGTCATATTTTTGGTATGACAATCATGAAACATCTAATTTTTATTCTACATTAGTTATATTTTATGAATATTCAATGTCAAGTTTTATGGTATAAAAAACCTGGAAATTTGATTTTGTGGCACTATTTTATTTTTCGAAATAAATAATGGTTCAGGGTTAGATAACCCTTAATATGTGTTTAAGTTAGCAATAATAAATATTATTTTGGAAAATATGAATATTAATTTTGTTAAAATAAATTCAATAACATTATTGACCATCGATCAAATTAGTCGTTTGATGAAATTGTGGTTTATGTAACCATTGATAATGTTTGATTCATTATTGGGATTAAGTTGAAATATTTTACATTTTGTGATTTTATTTTACATTCAAATATGTAATAATATTTTTATAATTTTTTTCATTTTTTTAGAGTGAAATATATTATTTAATGAATGGGTTATCATGTTTTAGTATAATATAATACTATGGAATCCACATGTTTGTTGTGGAGTATTTTGAAATAATTTTAATTTTTTTAATAAAGTAATGTTGTTTTTCTATATTTATTAATCTTTTTTATAATTATTTTTGAAATATTGTATAAATATATTTGAGTATTCATATGGTTAGATACTCATGAAATAGTTTATATTTATATTTGTTTGTTACTATTATAGTTTTATAAAATAATTTATTATTTAATTTATTGAATACTTATCCATTTTGGATAACCTCCACTCAAAATTTTTTATTTTGGTAAGTATAAATATATGTATGATAAATGAAATTTCATTTTCTCCTTATAATTATACAAAAATTAATTTTTCATCTTAATAAATGAAATAATAATCATGAATATTCATTTTGGGGAGTAGGAGATGATTTCGAAATTGTTCATAGCCCAACCAAATGACGAAATTTTTCTAATGAAAAAACATTATCATTTAAATTTTATCTTGTATTATCTATTGATAGTAGAAAAATAAATAAATTTAATAAAATTGTATTTATGTAAAAACAATATTCATTTATATTTATTTCTATATAAATTGTGGTCTTATATATCTTTTACTTATTTACGGTTTTATTATCATTAAGGTTATCATCATCATGTCTTTTATAATTCATTATTTTTTTTTTGACACTATAATTATCCACAATGAACATATTTCAACAAAAAAACTAAGGGAATAATTATTTATGAATTATCTTATGTGTTATTTTAGGTAATATTTATTTTACCCACTTATCATTTTAAGGGAAATTGTATAATCCCTTTACATGTTATAGATTTTTAAAAATTAAATTTCATTTATTGAATCCTTGGTTTATATGATCAAAAATTTTAGAATAAATTTTATTTTTTATATGGTGGGGATAATGTGAAACAAAAAAAAATTGGATTCATATTCTATTCTTGATACCATTATTTACACACAACAACAAGGTTTATGTGATCTTTAATATAATTTCAAATTAATATAATTTAAATATGTCCATTATAACCAAGAAATTAAATTTGTAGGTATTATTATTCATTATAAAATTACTATATAATTATAAAATGGTTTTATATAATTAAAATTTATTTATTTATTCATAATAACATTGCTCAATTTTTTATTAACGTCTTTTTTTTACTTCAAAAATAGGTTTTCTTGAAAAATGATTTACATTACATTTATTATCAAGAAATTATAATTAAATTATAGAATATTTAGATATTTTATTTTATGGGATGCATATTATTTTTTAAAATTATAATTTAAATATTTTTTTATGAATTTGTTTTCTATTTTTAAAAATAGATGTATTTTTTAACGAGTTTTGAAAAATACAATTTTTTTTCAAAATTATCATTTTTTAATAAAGTACATTAATATTCACCTTATATTTAACACTATTATTTATGATGAAATAATTTTAAATTTAAAAAAACAATATCTGAATAATTCTATAGTTTTAAATAATATATTTTATTTTAGAATAAGTTAATTTTTAGGTTATAAAAGTCAATTTTCTGAAAGTTGATTTTTGAAACATTTTATATATTGGATTGAAACTTGATTTCAATAAAAAATATAAATTTAATTCTATAAAATGAACTCTAAAATTTTAATATTCAAAATTAATATAACATATTAGGGTTATTGAAATTTTTTAATTATGAATATTAACCATGGTATAAATTTATCTCCCATATAAGGATAATATATGTAACACATGGTTAGAATTATAAGATAAAGCATAAAAATAACTCTAAAATTTTCAATTATAGTATTGGATGAGTATTTTTAGAATGTATATATTTTGAAGGAACTAATATATTTATTTGAAGACATTATTTGGAATTTGGGATCATAGAATTTTATTTTTTGATGTTAAGATATATTTTATTGTAATTAAAAACTATTAATGGGACATTGAATTAAATTATATGGAAGTAAAGATAAAATAGGTCCCTTATAGATCCAGAAGTCTAAAAAGGTTCCATTATTTATTTAATAAAAAAAACATTATCAAAATCATTACTTTATTTAAATGTGAAATTATTTATGCATTTAAGTCATGTATTTTCCAAAAAATTATTTTCCATGTGTTTCATTATCTAATAATGATAGTAATTTCATACACCTGTAGAAATTTTATTCGATATTATATTCTAAAATTATAATAATCATTACCTACATTTTTATTCCACTTTTATTTCTCTCATATACGTTTTTTATCCTTGTTAAAAGTTATGTTATCACAGTTATTGTTAAAATGGGTTTATAGTGGTTTATCTTAGATATAAGACATATAACATATAAAAAATTCTAAATTTTAATGGAGGAGTTTATTTAGACACTGAATATGAACATTGAATTATGTTTTCCTTGGTGAAATATTACATGATTATAATATAAGAATTTCTTAGTATTTTCTACACTTCTAGGTGTTTCCTTTCAGTCACTTATTAAAAGGGATCCTCCTCTAATCCAACATTAAAAAATAATGAGTCTTTTATATCAAAAAATACCTATTCTAATACAGTACATGGTTTTATTATATTCAAAATTAATCTTATTTTATTCACTAAAGGTCATGCATACAATGATTAAGGTTTATGACAAAGGATGTCTCTCGAAGAAGAGGTAATTGATTTACCTATTTTTTAAAATATTATTTTCCCTTCACATGTTAAAAACCAATTGTATCCCTCATGACTTTTCAAAATTTTTAAAAAAATATAAAAAAAATTATTATAATAATGGAAGAGTCATTGTCCATATCATTTTCCTAAATTATGAATGGAATGTATCATTTGTGTGTATGTGTGTGCTACAACCTCCATTTTGTGATATTACTCATTTTATATAACCACCATTTGTGGTTTCTTATTTTTATTGATTTAATAATTTTATATTATTTATATAACAATTATTATTCTTCTATAACTATTTAATATTATCTAACTACTTACCTCACAATATATTATTAAATGATAATTTCAATCATGTTTATGTGTGGAATACCACCTCCATAATGTGATGGTATTTTATTCCAATTACACATGAGATGAAAAATTTAATTTATATTCAATATATTTGTGAAATTATAAGGTTTATATAAATTTTATGTTTTGTTTTCTTTCATTATTTACATAAATTTAAATTTCTATCATTAACTGGGTGTATGAATGGATTACTACCTCTAATAAGTGATGTAATTAATTTTTTATCCAGACTATTTATGAATAGTTATAAAATTGAATATAATGATTACATGAGATAAAAATTAAATTATTTGCATTATATACATTATTGAAACTTGGTCAAAGTAAAGGAGAAATTTTAGTGAATCAGAACATGTGTGAAAATTGAAACTATTATCTCCATAAATAGTAATATTAGTAAATAATTGTTAATAAAAGGGGTGATAAATTATTATAGGTAAAAATATATGGTATGATATTTATAAAAATGGGTTTCGAATTGATTTGTTAAAAAATATTTTTTTATACATGTTTTTGTAAAGAATATAAAGTCGTACGAGACCAAATAAAACTTTTTACCATATCTATATTGTTTATATAAGACATATATCATATTCACAACATATTTATTTAATTTAGTATATTTATTTCCACATCCACATTGATAAGGTATATAATTTATTTATTTTATTTATTTTCTTTAATGTTTATTTTAATGTTATTTAGTTAATTGTGGATATTATTGAAATGTTACCATAACAGAAAAGGATTTTTGTTTCATTGTCATTTTAGTCATGACTTTCAAGTTTAAATTTAAATTTAGGAAATTTATTTGATTCTTATTCAACAAATAAATTAATTATTATTATTATCTAGTTATTAATTTAAATTTCTTATAATTGTATCAATTTTCTCTATTTAATACATTAGATTCTTATAAATATGATTTTAATATAATGTTACTTTATTTCCAATTTGGTTAAGAACAGTTTCATTTTATGAATATATATTTATTAATATTTTCTCAATTATTTTTTTCTATTATCCAAGGGATTGTATATTAAATTTTAACAATAATTTAAATTATATAAAAATGTGTTAAAAAGAATCTTCTTTTCATTTTTGATCAATTTATTACAATCTATTTGAGCATAACAATTATTTTAACATGTACCATATTAACGAAATTTACCAAAGTATTCACCATTCATTTTTCCAATGATTAATTGAAAATATTCTACCAACGTTTTCATGGAAATATATTTTAAAAACAATTTTATGATTTTTAGTCTCTAAATAATTTATTTAAATAAAATTTTTATTAACTAAATAATTTTTTATTGAATTTTATATGTATTTTACTCAATGATAACAAACCATAATGTTAATTTTGATTCAATTGGTATATATTATAATGATACAATAGTCATTATTTCTCCCATTGGATATTTATTATGAAAAATAAATATTTATTAAATATATTTTCATTTTCATGGGTTATGCTAACATGAAATGATAATTTGTTTCTAGATCTTATATCATATATAAGAAAGGAATTTGATTTTATGGTGTGTGGGGCCATTATTTTTACCAAATTCCTAATGTAATGTGATATATATATATCCTGATATTATGATCATAATCATGGAAATTATTTTCAATATAAATTTTACAAAATTTATTTCTATGTGTGTTTAATTCTATAATAGATCACACGATCATACATGGACATGATTATGAGTATATATTTTCACATTTTGATGTGTGAGTATGGTTTCCTCAATCCACGATTATAATATTATAAATAGAAATGATTTTAAACAACTAAATTTATAGGATTATAATTTAATAATATTATCATTTCATGTGCTTATTATATATCTTTTGAATGATGATTTCTGATTAATAGCCATATTGATCATGCTTTTATATATGAATTGATTTCGGAGACACAACATATGATTTTATCGATATGAATGTTTTATTTTAAGAATATGAACTTCATTATTTTATCAAAACCCTATGATTACCTTTTTATCATATGATTTCTATCTAAATTTATTATAATTACTAATCCTCTCAGATATCCCATAAATTTTATTTTTAACACCCTAGTATATGAATTTTTTTTAATTGTTATATTTTTATGAAATTTTATAGTAAAATATAAACTATGTTAAAATGACATAAATATTTTATTTTCTAGTATTTTATTTATCCATATTTTTAAATAAAATAAACCAAAATGGATGTGTAATGGAACATAAATATATGTAATGAAAATTAATTTATAATAATTTAATTTTCTTATTTAAAATTATTATGTTTTAATAATATGGAATCAGGTTCCTCCCCTTTTCCAAACTTGCGACCATAAAATTTGTTCTGGTGATAATCAAGGGCATGAGTATGTCGAGATTAAAACACATTGGTCCCCCACTAATGATGTCCTTTAAGAAATACCATCATTAAAAACTTCATATTTTCTTATTAGTATAACAAATTAACAATTTAATTCCAAAATTTCAATGAATTAATAAAAACCATTGTAGATCATTTGGTCCAATACCTCAATCTACCATACCTCTTTAATTTACTATTCAGTTTTCTTTTTTCACTTTTCTGGGATCATGACATCTATAATATCATTATAACCCTTTTTATGATTCAATGTTATCTTAGACTACCCCTAAGAGTTTATTTATAACAATATATAGTAACATGGACCACCCTAATGAGTGTCCTCTCATCCATTCTATATACCATGGTCCAACTTTAACATTGTATTATCATCCATGTAATAAACCATCAATTCCAAATGCTCAGATCCAACATTAATAATTCTTTAAATACAAGTTATACCCAAATTTTTATATCATTATAAATTATGACATCAATATACTTGTAATAAATACAATTTCAAATTTCTATTAGAAAAACCAAATATATATTTCCATTTTTATTGTAATATAATAAATATTCCATTTCTAAAATACTGTTTCAATGAAACATATATAAAATAAAATTATTAATAGACAATACATAATTTTATGAGCATAAGGTGTTTTATTACATTAAAGTTACACTTCTATAATTAAATTACGAATCAAAAAGGGAATAAATAGAATTTAAAAATATATTTCATTTACTGGATTATGATTTTTATACCATGAAAAATGTTTCATGATGTATCATATTTAAAGAATATATAAATAGTGATACCTATATGGGAAAATCATAGAGATCAGTTACCCTCATTATAGAAGATACAACACACCAAAAACAAAATTTTTTATCAAATATAAAATGATATAAATCATTGAAGTATGGAAAATCCTATAAGTGAGTGTATATTACCTAAAATAATGAGTGATTAGTTGATGATTTAATAAATGGATAATGGGATTTAGAATAAATTTAACCTTACCTAAAACATCTAATTCAAATAAATGATGCATTTAATTTTCTATATCAAAGTAATAACCACAAAACAATGATAGGGGAAATTGGTTTTTTATATGGGAGGTGTAACATCCCATTAAGGTAAAGAACCAAGGATTATATTTTGTGGTACCTAGGGTGTTTTTTTTCAAATTTAAATTTGTTCATGGATTACTTTGACTATTTAACAATCCTTTTAGACACCTTATGGAAATCATTATTTAAAACATTGAGTTTCACATAGTTTCAATACCCCATGAACAATGTAAACACCAATCATGAAAAATATCTTATAAGTTTTAATTATACATTCAAAATATTCCATATGGACCAAATAAAAGTTAACAAACACAGAACCCATATATTTCAATCTCTATGGTTGGGGGGAATTTACCAATAATAATGAGCTTGTTGAAGAAACTATAAAACCTATACCTCCTTGAGATGAACCTCTATAAACACTCTCAAGAGTACCCCTACACTAATAATATACAATTTTGAATAAACTAATTGTAGTTTAGAAAAATTGAGGAAACCCAAAACATCAAATAATGGTTTGTTCACATATTATACCCACTATATATCAGCTCATACCCTTGTTCAATACCTTATCTTTTACTATGATTTGTTAAAGGTTGAAAATATATACTATAATCGAAAGTCAGAATCACATTCCCATATCTCATCCATTCTATGGTCATGTTTCAATGAAACCCATATAAGCGGTATATCAATATAATTGAGGATTGCCTCTATATGATCCTTGGTAATAAATAGTCATCCCTGGAAATAATCATCATCTATTTTCTCAACCATAAAAATATAAATCATATAAGGTGGGTATACATGGTATCATTAAATTTGAGAGACATGGAACACATTATGTGTTTCCACATAACATGATGGTAGATCCAAATGGCAGGAAATTGTATGGATCCATTCTACTACCATAAAATTATTGAATATACTTTTTAAAAATAGAAACAATTTCAGAATCCATTATCTTTAACCATCAGTGATATTTGTAAGAAATCAGAGTCACCCACCTAAAATTCCTAGTTAATATGTCTCCAATTAGAATAGGATTTATGTTTTCTATGGATGGTTTCCCAACAATTCATTATCAATCAAATATTCTCATTATTCACATGCATGATACTTGTCCAACCAATGAATAACTCTCTAACATATAGGGAAAATATTGGTGAAAAAATGACTTCCTATATAATTCCTTAAATACATCCCTATGATTTGATTCCAGATGATACTTTTTGAAGATTAATGTCACCAATAATATATGACAACCAAAAAATCCATAAAAATCTAGGAAACATGTTAAGTGAAATTTCTTAATCTTTTGAATAAAGAACTCAGATTTAATATCCATCTATGATGGAACATAGTTAATAATATGTGTGAAAAATAATATACTACCAAAATAAGAAAGATTCAGATCTCAAAAATGTACATGGGTATCACTAAATAAATAATAGAATATTTCTTCTCTAGGTCCAATGATAATATATCATTAAAAATTATTGTTCATATGATTTGACCATTATCTCTAATAAATAACACTTTGACAATATTTTATATGACAAATTTCCGAAAATTATTATCAATGGAATATTCAAAATCGAGTTTTTTCATCCCTTCAGTATGTGTAAATTAAAATATCGTTAAATAACATGATTAAAATGGTTTCAAGAATTAAAAAGTATATACATTAGATTCAAAAATTATATGGGGGTGTCATCCTAAAAACATAAAACGGTACACATAAATTCCATTCCTAATCTTATATGTGGCACATGGATTGTCAAATTATCACACCTTGAAATGGTGGGATCCTCAATGTATGTCAATTTTTTTTTAAAAAAAGTACTATATTACTTTTTGAAAATAATTTCTATGGTGTATTATATTTTGTTTCTTAATTATAACATGGTTATGCTTATAATTATCTGCATATTTTCTTGATATTTCTTTTTAGATCTTGGGGTTAAAACCTAGATCACACTAAGTGGGAATTATTTTATGAATAAACCCCAATAGATATAAAGTAAATTTAGTGATATTTCTACTCCATACACTTATTTGATATCATATAATAAGGAGTAATGTATATTGGCACAATTTCCAATGTGACCTCGATCGTGAACTCATTTCCCAAGTCGGTTGGTTATTTAGAATGTTCTATAGAGAACACTTCCTGGTATAGATCAACAGTTGTAAGGAAGAAATTTTTAATTTTATACCAATAACATAGAAGAAGGATTGTTATATGGGTTGTCATCCAACCATTGAATTCCATTTGGGTCTTGAATGAACCACCCTCATATCTCAACCACTGATATATTTTATTTTCCCCCTCAAGGATAAATAAGAAGGACTCATCAATGATAAAAATATATCTATTATAGAAAATAAAAAAAGATAGTCCATCATGTTAATTATGTAAAAAAACCTCATATCGAGTAAAATTAAGTCCCAATGTAATAATAAGTTGCTAATGACTTATAAATAATCAATGTACTTATTGATCCCTTACAAAATCATGGTGAGGTAAATTAGAATAAATATATCTATATAAATTAATTCTAAATATAATTACAGATTTCTAATAAATTAGGAAGAGAGTTACGAATATGAGGCTCTTGTATAAAAACATGGAAGATAGTTTTGAAGATATTATTACCGTACCATGCATATTAAAAGGTCCTACATCATATCCAATTAGAATAGGCTCATCTTAATGTATCAATATGCTATTGTGGACTTTTACATTGGTTCAATTGAGAATTGTAATTTTCTTCTTCTGATCTCTACATATAGCTCGATGATTACCTCTATGACATAAGCTTCCAGTAAATACCCAATATCTATTCTTCTAATAATTCAGGCAGAATATTTTTACCATATCCTTAATGTCATAAAGAAATCTATGCTAAAAATCATTAACATTATTAGTCTCATTATCATCCATGGTGGGTGGGAAAGTTAGCTTTTATATAAAACAAGATCCAAATTTTTAAATCATTATATCTCCATAATACAGTTGTATGAAATCTCAGGATTAACCTGAAATCATGATCTCATGTCTGAAATTACAGAATAATTATCTATAGATGTCCTTAAAGGTCAAAATATCATTCTAGTCCCTATAGATTGTAATATCCAACAAAATTAATAAATACTAAAAAAAACATGACTTAAATATTACATAAATATCATGATTGAAATAATACTTCACACAAATATTCACACAACCCAAAGACCTAATAGATCAGTGAAATGAAAATTTTCAATAATTTTTTTAAACAGTCACAATCATTTCATCATATTTCTGATCATCTAGAAATTTTTTTCATATCATGTTAGATAATCATCTTCATAACCTAGGGTGTTAAAAATGATAAAATGAGTGGCATCTAAATCTCATTAACTAAAAAACCTATAATAACATTAAAGAGAACAAAAGGAAGGCTTAAATGTAGAAATTAAAGATTAAATGTAATTATTTGATAAAAATTAATCATCTTAGAGAAACATAGGATTTTAATAATATAATTAAATAAGTATAAAATTTAATAAGTAAATAAAAACTTATCTCAATAATCATTTTACATGATGGAAATAAAACATTAGAGGAAGAAAATAATAATATTCTATAATAATCAAAATGAAGATTGTCATAGAAATTAAATGAATCTAATTTTTTTGGAAAATCATTTAATAAAACATATAAATGTGGAAAATCTATAATCATATTAAATATCCTTTTATAGAAACCCATGATTCTGATTCACATGTTATCAAACTCATTATGAAATCACATGAAAATATAAACAAAACCATATTACTCTTTTATATATAAACAAACACATTATGTCCACAAAATACTTCCTCATGATATATAAAAAAATAAAAACATTTTTGTGTGATATATTACCCTACACATAATTATATATTCATATTTTTTCTACTTTAAAAAAGTAGTTTCATATCATAAAGAACCAATAGATAAATAAAGGGATTCATAAAAATTCCAAAATTATCACATAACATGATCATGAGAAATAATTCGATATAAAAATTATCACATAGAAAAATGAATCATATCGCAATAGAGTATTTTGGGTTATCAAAAATGATCTTCATGATATATAAACATTGTAGAAATTATAAGTGAAAATATAGAGGTATTCCAAAATCCTTTTTAAATCTTTATATAAGAGATGAA
Organism: Viscum album; assembly: GCA_963277665.1. Lineage (NCBI taxonomy): Eukaryota > Viridiplantae > Streptophyta > Magnoliopsida > Santalales > Viscaceae > Viscum > Viscum album. The sequence goes on along the minus strand of OY728135.1, from coordinate 1,459,448,891 downwards.
TCAAAAATTAATTTGAGATAAATTTTTTTGGTTGTAAGGAAAAAAATTTCCAAAACAATTTATAAATATGTATAAATAAAATATTCACTAACAAAAATAATGGTTTTCAAAAACCCCATGGAGTTAAAGAAAAAATCAGTTTGATGCTGTGGAAATAATTTTTTTATTTTAAAAAAACATTGTTTTAAAATCAATATTTTAAAAATAGTATGAATGTTTACTCATTAATATGGTTAAAATAAATTTTGGGAATCATAAAAAATATTCCATGTCATCTTTATTAAAATGAGATCGTATCCTTTTTTGATATGAAATTATGAGCATTGATGAAAAATGCATTTTTTATAATTGGATTCATTGTAAACAATGTTATGATTTTATGTAAATATTTTTTTATCGAAGAAGATGTTATAAATGATAAGAAGTAAATTATACATAAATATATATATAAAATCATTTAATATATAAAACAAAATGAAAATAGGGTAAATAAAATCAACAAGAATGTGTGTAATACAAATGTAGATTTTTGAGATACTATGTACATTAATTATAATCATGATTTCAATGGATGTTCGTTTACCAAAAATATAATAAATATATAAACCATAATTTAATATTTAAAAATTTTATTCATATAAATTTATATATATAATTTTTTATTACTAAATTTCAATTCATGTATTACTTTGTAGTAATCCCTTTCTATAATAAGTTGTTAATAATCATGATGATCTTTATTTCGGCTCATAAAAGCAGGTTGATCATAATTTTCCACACAAATATCATGATTTATAAACAATAAATGGTACAAGAATTTATTATTTAAATATAATCATAATTATAACATTCTATTACGTTATTTATTTTGTAACATTTAATTATTAGGAAAAAGAGGTTAATTTTTTCGTAAAATTTTCCAATAATGATGAATTAGCTTAGATGATTGATAAATTTTTTGTTCTCTAAATAGAAAAATATTAAGGACATATATTAATAATAATTCACTTATATTCATAATTTTTTTAATACAACTATTAATGGTTTCATATTAAGGAAATTGGAATACATTTATTCATGTAAGTGATTGTATGCACAATGCATGATTCACATTTTAATTTTTCATAATAGAAAATTTGAGGGTAGTTATTTCATGTAAAATACTAATAATAAAATAACCATATAATAATTATAAATATATTATAAATTTATGATATTTAGTGTAATTTTTGAATAATAAAATCATATAAAATAATATAAAATGGAATTATGTGTTATGAACTTGTACAACACTTCTTGGATTATCACCCCTATGAACAAGAATACTCATTTTATAGATAGTCATTTGAGATAAATAGATCATATATAAGACCTGTAAGATTGTTTTGGTGATTTATGGAATGTATTTTTTCTATTCATAATGGGTATTAGTGTGAGGGAATTTGTGAGAAGCGATACACTTTTATAAGTGAAAACAAATTTCTTTTTTTTGTAAATACCCAAAAAAATCAATAATGAGAAACCAAATTTATAGATAAATACCCCAAAAAATGAGAAAAATGTATAGCATAATATATAATTATTACCAACACCTAAACCACCCAATTAAAAACCTATTTTTAAATTTTATATCTTATAAATATTAGTATAGTAATTTTTACATTTTTTTGTTTTACCATGGTAACTAGTTTATTAGATTTGTAAATTGTACATAATATTTAAAAAAATCATTAATATATAATTTTTTTAAAATGATTTAAAATATTGAATCAATTTCTATTTAATTTTAAAAAACCAAAAAACATATACTCCCAAATTATTTCAATTGCCACACAGTGTCTTTAAAAAGTCAAGGATATCCTAAAAATAATCCATCTATAACATAGTGGATTTTCGACCATTAATTCCTAAGAAAAATATGGGTCTTATTCTATATATCATGGGCCAGTACATTCATCAATCAAGATGTCTGAGTAGCCCCACTTATCATATATAGGACAATACAAAGAAGTCTCATATAAATTTGATCATCCATTTTGTCACCCTATTCAATGGGAGGCTCTAGCCCACCCACTATTAGAGATTACTCATCTGTTCCGTATTAGTGCATGACCTTGGATGATTGAGGTGTCGTATAATTGTAATTCGAAAAATAAAATCTAACTAAATAAATCATTGAAACTACTCAAGACTTAATAGAATAATATATTCACCAAAACCCACTACCTTGTATATATATATCAAGTACGGTCTAATATAACTACGTTCTCCCTCAAGACCTTCCTACTAATAAATACCATATACCTTAATTTTCATAGAGTATCTTAATTTACTCTTCCCATTAAATAAGTGGCATTTCATATTGTTTTTTATTCTTATCATTCCATGTTTTATCCTTTTTAGATTCATAATGTTTAGTAAGATAAGTTTTCATTCATAATTTATAATGGAATACACCTTATATGTAAATCAAGGAATCACCTTGGAAAATTTCAATGTAATCTATAACCATATAATGTTATGAATAAACACAATTTAAGATATTATTGATAGCTTAAATCATAAAACCCCTTAATCTACAAGGAATATAACCATATGTATATGCATACCTATATATAAATATATATCACGAAATCAAAGATATAAGTGTGAATGATGTGTGAATATTATGTGCCTAAATTGATTCATGAATTTACACATACTCTATGTAATAGACTAACTTATAACGTAAAAAAAATATTAGTGAAAAAAAACAAGTTTATTTTTAAATGAGAAATAACAAAACTGAAACATGATAATTCCATTAACAACAAGTCGTGTCCAAGGAGTCATGAATTTGCTTCCCATGTGTGGGTCAGATACTCTCAATAACAATCTTTATACCATACCCTAGAAGATTATAGTATCAGATATACCTTCCATAAATAGAGAATAAAAAAAATATGATGTTACATTGTTATGTACAACCTCCCAGACTATTGATCGTTTCCCAGTCTGGATATTGATGTTATAACTCAGGCATGCCACACCATATTCAACATGTCAGAGGCTTATGGTGAGGGTCATTTTTTAACCAATGGGGATAATATACCCTCTATAAAGAGTTAAATAATAGTTAAATAATAAGTTTAATAGAATAAATTATATAACAGTAGTTGTGAACAACAAGACAAGAGTAATTAAATAATCATTTACGGTTTAAAATTAAAAAAAAATGTCGGAATATAGTCAAAATATAAAAATATATTAATAGACATATAATAAAATTAACCATAGTGAATATATGAAGGAAAAAACATGTGTATAATTGAATGAAATCAATTTATATTTAAATAAACTAGTAAAATTGGAAGTATTATTCAAATCCAATATTAGTAATGATGGTAGGAAATGTGTACCATTCAGTAACATCAATGTTTTGGTGCTGAGGGAACTCGGCCCAAAAATTTATTAATAAAAATAAAATTATTGAAGTCCAAAATTTTGTCGCACCAATAAATACCACAAAATGTATGATTAAAGTAAAAAACATCCAAAAAATGTGAATATACCATCAATAATTACACAAATATCTCGTTATCCCCTTCTTTGGAACACTACAACCCCTTAAAATAAAATCCATCCCAACAGACCACGTCGCTTCACTACATGGGGTCCATTTGTCCTTGAATCCTATAGAAATCCAAATCAAGCATTTTATACTAGAACATTCTTATACGAAGGACCAAAATGTTCCATGAATTAGTCTATGTTGATAGGGGCCCCATCAAGTAGCACCCACACAACATTATACTACATTCAATGATTAATTTACACTTACAATAGCCCAAATTGTCCAACATTCAATGTATGAATTCACTAACTATGTTCTTTTACCTACAATTGAGGTCTCCCTTGGTCCATAAAACTTTCTAGAAACCACAAATCCTATCATCAGATGGCTTCCTAGTTAATATCACCAAGTGTGTTGTCTCCAGTAGCACCACTATATTTGTGCATTGACCAATGATCAAAATCATATCTTAGACCCCCATGATGGGTGTGGACCCTTCCACTTAAAACCATGTTTGGAGACACCCAATATACCACACCCATAAACCAATCCCTCCTTTTGGTGATCAACACCATTGGAAACTAGAAATAAAATATCAGCACGTCACAATACCTATCACTGAGCTTGGATATCGTCATCGCCCACACCAAACATCACCAGTGATATTATACCTAGATTTTGAATATATTTTTCATTAGAATAGATAAAATTATCTCACCATAGATTTCAAATTATCTTCCTAGACCTACTTCTACCCAAATAATTGAACACCAATGTCTCCCAATGGTATTATATTTCAGTTCCAACGCCCCACATCCTCAACGTCGCTTTTCACTATAGTCTCTAGAACGGACCGAAATCTGCTACCATATTTTTTAGTACAAAATATAAGTAAGATAAAAATATGAAATTATATCAAATGAAACAACTAGAGGATAACATAATTCATGGGAATTTTGGCTATGTTCTCTTAATATTTAATCATGAGAACATAATCATAAACAATCACAACAACTGGTGAGATTGTAACATAAAACCCCTTATATTGAGTTATCGTTGATTAGATAGTATTTCATACTCATATATAAAAATTTAAAATTAATTTTATTTCATTAACGTTATGATTTTCATAATAATAGTGTCATGTATGATCCCTTTATAACATTTTAACACTCTATTTTATCGATTATTCCATATTAAAATCTACATTTCTTATTGTCAACTATTTGTTTAAAGTGATCATTTCAGCTCAGTCATAATATTTAACATATATATATATATATAAATTGGTTACATAATATTAGGAATTTTAATTATGATATAAATATAAAAAATATTTATTATATAAATATTTAGAGTCATCTATAAAAGGTAATGATAGAAATAAATGACATACATTGTTATGGAGGTAGTTCGATATACATTTTCATGACCATTGTTTTCATTTATAAGATGAATGAATGAATGAATTGTAAATTATAATTTTCCACAACAATATATTTATTATCGAAAATATATATCAAATATATTATTCATAATCATCCTTATTACCAAACGAGTAAAATATAAATGAATAACTAATCGCATCACTTCGTGGATGTGGTAGTCCACATGTATAAACGAATGTCGTTTTCATTTCCAAAAGGATTGGATGCTAAGTGGGTCTATATGAAATTATAATACCATAAATATTATAATATCATTAATATAATTTATTTACATATAACAAATCATTATTACTATCTTAATATTATGGAGATGAAAAATGAATTGTATATGTATGTGGAGATGTCAAGGAGTATGCCTGCACATATGATACATTTAATCATTAGTTGATGGAAAATTCAGAATATATTGGTGTTTTAATAATCAGAACTAAAATTTAGTATATTTTCAATAAATAAATCATTATTTTATAATAAATATAATATATTTATTGAAGGTAATAAATAGTAGTCATGATAGTGATTGGTTAAGGTGATTAAATATTTTTTTTTGAAATGACTCCATTAGATCTCCCATGATGGGGTTTAAGGATGGTATTTTTTGGACCAAAAAATCCTCAATAATGTGTCTATGTTTGTTTATAATGTAAATTTATAGTATTTGGTTGATATAGAAGGATAAATGTGGTATAAAGAATTGATGGAGGAGGTTTCATTTTATAATTTAGATGAGGAACACTTTTGTAATTCATCAAAAGATTAAATTATAAGAAATTAATTCTTAAGGAGAATTGTAATAAATTATTATGTAATTGAATATATTGTACTATAGTGTCATAATAAAAGAATAGAATAGAATTTTAAATTTTTTTAATGTTTTAATCCTTATCATATTTATCAAACATCCTTTATCCAATTTAAATTTTCTCTATGGTAACAAACTGTAAAATATGAATGCATTATAATATTTACTTATATGTTGAAAATTTTGCCATAATTTGACTATTATTTAAATTATTTACCATATCATATTTAACATGTCTTATTTCATAATTTTAATTATTTTTTAAACATATAATAAAATAATACTTTGAAAAATATTATTATTTTCAATTTTGACACTATTCATTTAATTTGAATTAAAAATATTAGAAAATGTTGGAATTCCAATAAAATCCTCAAAAGAAACTCTAATATGTCATACTACCAAGAAAATATTTTATAGCACTATATGATAATAAAATTTTACTAATTTCAATATTATCAAAATCATTTATCTATGTTTAAGTCAATTAAATAAATATTTATGTGGTGTTATTTAAGAAATTAATGTAATTATATAATTCTTAAAAATTATAAGTTAATTACCATATTGAATATTATTTAATTTTTTAGAAAATTAAAATTAAAATTCCTTCATAACATTTTTTTACATATGTGATAACAGAATGTATATTTCAAACTAAGAGTGTTATGTATTTTTACATTATTTGATTTAAATAATATATAAAACAATTTCATAGAAACATGGCTATTAAAATAACAAATTTACAGAATAAGGTCTTAATTTTCTAATTGTATTTATCCTATAATAATTATGATGAATAATTATGGACATTCCACTTATTATTAATCTATATTTTCTTGATTTACCCTATATTGAGGTGATGAATTTAACCATGGTTACTATTCATATTAACCAAAAAACAAGACTGTCCAATTTAATAAATTTTAACCTTATAAATATATATATTTAATTTATTTTATCTAATTAATTACCAATGAATGGATGAATTTAATTTTATAGTAGATGTGTAAAATGTGAGAGAAATGTTTTTTAGAAAAGAAATATATTCATATGAAAGAAATTTGAATTATTATTTTTGTATTGTTAGAAAAGTATTTCTTAAATATTCAAAACAAATGATCTGTTAAGTCATATAAAAATTCCATTAAAATATTTCACGAAATGTTATTAATATAAATTAATAATATAAAAAATGAAATGTATGTATGAAAAAATTTAACAAAACATAACTTTTAGAGGTACAACATGAAATGAAATGACTATTTATATTTATAAATGCGTAATTTTATTAAGATAAATTAATTATCTAGGGTAAACTTAATGTGTTAAATTTATAACATGGTCGAGTAAAACTCATATAATGTTATTATGTTATGTTTTTTTTATAGTCAAATGAAAAAATCAATGGTGATGTTTAACCATTTCCATTCTAGTATGGGAATTGTTTGTATCATCCCCTTAGGATTCACGTCTCTCAACCTTAACATGATTATATACCAAACCCCAAGATAAAAACATTGTAATATCTTTCTTCATTCTATCCCCATTGAAATACTCTTTCAAAACCCTACATATCTCTACACATTTATGATGAATTGATAATGAATAACTATGAGCATAATTCATCTTATCTTTTTCAACATATGGTACCTCTGGGAAAAAACAAGGTACCATATCCTTAATATTCCATTTCATTAAAGTCTAAACTTCATAACATTTCTCTCCTCTATTTTCATTTTTCATTATACATATGAGCCTCTTTAGTATTTACTTAGAAGTATGGATTATAACTCAACTACAGAATATAATATTTCTCCCTTACTAATAATATTTTATTATCCATTATTTTGATGTATAGAAATCTCATATCTTTTTATACTTATCCTATGAATACTATCACGATACAATCAAATTAGTTCATCATCCATCATTTCCATGTTCTTGATGTGGTAATGTATTAATTATTCATAGTTATTAATCATCTTTAACCAACTTTTATTGTTTATTTTAATTTATTATCGATTGAAAATATAATTTAATTTTCTATTTTGTGAATATATTTCACACCTCTCTATGTAGACATAACCATAAAAATAATATTGAAAAAATGTCTACAACTTACTCTAAATCATAATTTAGGTAATATTTCCATTTAACCATCAATTTTAATGAGGAATAAGAAATAAACATACAGTTATACATGAATGAATATATGAATCGCTTCTTTTATGAATCAATATATAGTACAAAAAATTCTCCACTATAGGGTAGTATATGAATTTTTGTGGAGATCAATGTTTTATTTAATTCATTAAAACATTACTCACATTCATTCTGAAAAAAATCTTGGATCTCTTCCATGTGAACATGGTAATTTGAATCTATTTACATTATGAAAATCTAAACAAAGTACTAATAATATACATGAAAATAAAGGAACTATAGATATCTATTTTAGTGATGTTTAGTATTTGATTTGTCTACTAACATACTCTCCCTAGTGATTATGCATCCCATAAATGGAAATTCATGAATCTACTGATCACATATGTTAAATTGTTAAAAATCATTATCATTCACTAGTGTATTTTGAACAATTATAAAATTATCTACATCAAATTACATTATTTTATAACAAATATGAATTTTATCTATAATTACAACCCCAAACTGGTCTGGGTAATATCTAAAGTCTCTCTTAATTAAATTAATGAAGATATTGGGTGAATGAGTAATACAAAAAACCTAACTATAAATTCATATTGTCCATATGTTTTACTGAATATCATATTACCTATATCATCATTCCTGAATCTAATGTAATGATATCTATAATGAATATCAATCTTTGAAGACAATTCATATCTACCTAGTAAATCCAATAATTCATCAATATAGGGTAGATGATATTTTATCCTAATAGTGATTTTTTTCACAATAATCAATACAGAGTATGATTGAAATTCCATTCATCCTAAAAAACAATCCCAATATAAAATGAAATATGTGGATAAGTAAATCCCTTATCAAGATTATACTTGAGTTTCTTCTTGAATTCATGCAACCCAATTAGGTACATTTTATATATAGATTTTGAAATAGGTGTAGATCCATGTATGAATTATATTGATAACTCAACTACATAATTTTTTCGGATCCTATGAATGTCTTATAAATTTACAAAAATTATCTCTCACACAATATGAATGTATTCTATATTTATTTTCTCCCCAACCGTATGAGAAAAATACCATTTTTGAATTGGAATCATGACCCATTAAATTGATATAATTTCAGTTGTCTGTTCATTTTTGAAATGAAAATTATTGGAGACCATAGGTTGGTTTGTAATATCATAAATAACATCTCTTAATAATTAATTTATGTGGGATTTTTGTAATTAAATCTCACACAAGCACAAAATAATGTTGATTGACTCTATAAAAATAATGTCAAGATTTGTTGGAATCACATTTAAACATAGGTCAATAATAAATGAATATTAGAGATATGATGAGACCATCATACCATTAAGAGATATTATTACTAACTCTAAATATAATTTTTGTGGTGCTACTTTAAAACTCGTCAAAAAATCATTACATATAAAAGAGTTGGTAAATAAAGAATTCAATATGGAATTACTAATTACAGAGTTGATGGTATGTAAACCATTAACAAACCTCATTATCATATATGTCACTATAAAGGGTGATCACATGAGAATTACATTTTTTGTTTTGTAATATGAGGTTTTTACATCTAACATCATTATTAACATTAAAATTTATCCACTTGGTTTCATAATTACCATACAATATGAATTTAAATCACTATATTTTGAAGAGATGCATTCAATGGAGTTTTCTCTCTACTCAAAATGTTAACTATCTATTTCCCATAACATATGAATTTAAATTCCAAATGAAAATAATATCTACACTCAAATCATAAAATAGTTCCCTTAGGAAAATTTCCACAATGTTTCCTTACACACATCAACTATAATGGAATACTCATTTTCAGTATCCATGGTTTTTCAAAATGACTTGGAATATAATTTTTTTATAAAAAAACCAAGATATTGATGTGTAAAACTTATTTATATATACACCATGAGAGAATATCAAACAATTTATTGATTTTTACATAACTCCCTTGTATCTAAATTCAACTGAGGACATGGTTTCGTGAAATTGAAGAATTGATCAACCTTACATTTAGGTTGGAAAATAACAGAAAATGTGTACCACACAGGACTTATGAAATTTTCCTTATAATTGTCAACATATTCAAAAATATTCTTTATATTCCCATAGAATTTCATCACCATTTTCATGTGAATAATTTTTTGATTTTTCAGAATGAAAAATTATCCATTAGAATCATCTCATGTTTGGTGTTAATTTCTTCCTCCAACCTCATGTTGTAGATAACAGTCCATAATTAATTTTACTCTCCTTCTAAGTGATAAATATATTGAATAACATTATCATATTTTAAAAACTAAAAAATATAATATATATTTTAAATTTTACTAATCTATTTCTTTAAAACTAGTAAATTAGTGGACCCTCTAAAATAAGGTGTCAATTACTTCATGAATGGATAAATAAAATGATCCCTTATATTCTAATTTGGATACATTGCATGATTCATATACATAGAATGGTTTATTGTCATATTAATGAGATTTTTATTTCTGGATACCAATATATTTGGATTCTCATGAGAAAATCAATGCACTGTAATATTAATTCATAATTAATATAATTCCTTTTGTTTTATTCATTGACTAAGACACCAAAGCATAATATGGGAAAAAATAATCGTATTTGAAACAAAAAAAATGATGAAAATTACTTTATATGTTGCCTAAATTATGAAAAATTATCTATAAAACAATTTTTTAACCTATTTCATTAATTATTCTTTCAAAACATTTGAAAAATATGGAATAATTAGAATTATAAAAAAACATCTCCTGAAAGTTTTATTATCCTTGTTTTTAGTGTATAACTAAAACATTCTATAATACTATCTATAGAGGAACATTATTTTCATTAATAGATATTAAATCTATATATATGAATATTATCTAAATAAAATAATAAACCACACCACAATCATATAGTTCTAATATATTTGGAAACATTGAAGAATAATTTTTTTAAAAACATGAATACATAATCTCCATCTTTTTCTTATACATTAGAAACCTTATTATTCAAATCATACGTAATATATTTTATTTTAATATAGGTAATGGAATCAAAACAAATTGATGCTTTCAACTACTCATTAAGGGTAAATAATGTAGTTTATAATGATTATAGAAAAATAACATGAAAAAATGATAATTAATACCTAATCTTAAATCATAAAAAATACATTGCATATCATAGACAATAATCTTCAGTCTTGGAAGGAATCATGTATATTCATAAGACATGATTTTGAAATAATAAAATAACATGATCCAAGAGAGAATTAATAAAACATTGAATGTTATCATATACATAAGAAAATAAAATCATTTTCAAAGTAGTCCAGGATCATTAATTAATCTATAATAATGGAATGGGTTCACACCCCCAACCATCATAGTAGTCGTGGTTCACTCCCAACAATTCCATATTTGAAAATTTTCATACTGAACTAGATTTATTCAATATTAATATCCAATTCATCTAATGAGATATCAATCCTTACTCAATGCATTATAGGGAGATATAAGTCCAACCCAATACAAAATCAAAATAATAAATATGTTCAATCCTTTATCATGATATATTCATTATATTAACAAAAATTAAAATAAATGGTTTTCATAATCATTTCATCATAGAATAACCCAATGAAATTAAAAGGGCTTCATGAAAATTTCTTCATTTCATCAATACATTACCCATGGATAAGAAACAAGTGTTATAAATATTATATAGTCATATAAATAGAAAATATAGTAAAATAATAATTATTGTAAAAAATTAATATTAATCCGTAGTAAATATTAAGTGACATCAATGGTTTTCATCTTTGATTGAATTGGATTTTGAGATATCACATGAAACATATCTTATTTAAACTACCATTTTCATTTTTCCACTATAACATAAAAAACCATGAATCTAAAATCATAAAAATTTTATTTGAAAATAACATTGTAAAAAATTTAATTTTGGTCTAAAAAATATTATTCCTAATTGTGGGAAAATTATATCATGATAAATATCATGAAAATCGTACCTTTTATACTTTTATAAAAAAATTAAAAAAGCAACATGTTTGAAAAAAACTAAAATGTTCCATTATAACTAATTATTAATAATAAAACATGGGTTATAATGACTTTAAAATTCATTTAAGAAGTTTATTAACTTTCTATATAACATTTTTAAAAAAACTGAAATGAATAAAAAAGGTTTTTTGACTGGGGAGTGAAATGTTTTCAATTTTCCATGAGAAAATAATATTTCACTATAAATTAAATATATTGAGTAAAATGAAAAGAAAAAAATTATTTTAATGACATAACCATTGATAATATTTTTAATAAGTATATTTGGAGGTTGATAATAATATTTCATGACCAGAACATAATTTTTTGTATCCCCCATAATCAATGGTATTTTATCCTAAAAGCTCTTATCTTCAATTATACATTCTTTGAATGTACTCTAATATCCCATATAACAACATTTATTTTATTATAATTTTATACCATAGTAATTTTCAGCCATAAAATATAATATATGAACCCTTTATAACATTTTAACACCCATATATATAAATGTTTCATTATTGAAATCATTATTTTCATGTGTTAATTGGTTCATTAAACATGACTGTTTCAGCTTAGTAGCTTCAATAATGGAACATATATCATGGTTCAATCATCTCTAGAATGTTAATAATTATATATATACCATATATAATAAATATTTACATATTTTTATAAATCTATAAAATTTAGAGATAAAAAAATGGATTACACCATTCATAGGGACGGTATGTTGTACGTATGCAAAAAAATAAATTTCATTTTCCAATTAATTGGAAGAAAGGAAGGAAAATATTAATCAACAATTGAAATATAATAATTAAATAATATTTATTATATTCATTAAAATTTTCTACAATACCATCTATATAGAATATTGATTAAAATGAATCACATCACTTCGTGGAGTTTGTAGTCCACCCATATGCATGATGGAAGTTATCATTTCATAATGGTTTGGAAGGTAATTAGGTAGAATTGATATAAGAATTTGAAAATTATAATTTTTTCTTAAATAGAATATATAAATATTAAATCCATCATAATTCCAGTCTATACAATTTTGTGGAGAATATTGATTAATTATGTTTGGTGAGACGATAAGTCATACGTACACAGAGGTGATATTTTTACTTATCATTTGATATGAAAGAGTGTGTATAATAGTGTTCTAAATTTAATAATAACATTTTTGGATATCTATGAAAAGTAGTTTATTTTTTATGATATATAGAATGAATTTTGAGGTGTTAAAAATGGTATAAATTAAAGTAATCGATTAATACAATTAACTCTACTGAGAAAAAACTCCTTTTGATCTCCCATAATGGTCTTTAGGATATTATTTTGGAATAAAATAAAATATATATTTTTTATATGAATGTTTATAATGTTATTTTTTATATATTATTTGATCTATAATGATAAATGGGGTGAAAAAATGATATAGAGGTTCTCAATAAAAATTAATGTGAGGGTCATATTTTTAATTTCATACAAGATTAAATTATATGTAATCCATTCTCAATAAAATCCCAAAAAATGGATTTTCATTTATTGGTAATGTCTAATATTGTTTCAATATCATCCACCCATAGAGTTTAGACTTATTGTTTTAAAATTTCAAACATTATAATTTTTATTAACCATTAATTATAAAAAAATTAATTTTATGTATAGTAACAAAAATTTCAATATCAAAGATTTGTAATTATTATTTATAATGTGTTAATGGTTGCATAAATAGACTATATATGAAATTTTAGGCTATAGTTTAACCAAGGTATCTTACTAAATGATTTTTATATTTTTTAAATAATGTAATGAAATAATAATTTGATAAAATTTCATTATTGTCATATTTGAAACTATTAAATTTACATGACACAAAATTGCTCTGGGAAAAATATGAAATTCAAATATAATCATTACGAAAACACTTATATGGTATATTAAACCATATAAATCATTTAACAGTATGAAAACCCCAAATTATATCACATATAATATTTAGAAAATCATTTATATTTTCATTAATTTAATAAATACTATTTCGTTGTAGTGTATGGATTTATGGAAATTACATAATAACCAAAAAATTAGTAAAAACAATTCCCATCATTAATATATATTCATTATATAAAATATTACTATTAAATTCATTCATGACGAATTTTGACCTTAGTGAACATATAAAGGATATTTAAAAACTACAAATGTGACATTTTGTATGTTTTAATGATTTAAAAGATATGTAATTCGTTTTTTTAAAAAAAATACCCATTAAAATATCAATTTATAAACTAATTTGTTATGGGTCCAAATTAATTTATCCAGTAATAAATTATATGAATAATATTGTCAGTATCACATGTTTTTTATATCGATTATCCCAATTTAAACTTTACATAGATGACAATTTTTCCATGGTTACGATTCATATTCACCAAAAATAAATATGGATAATTAAAAACATTTCAACAACATAATTATAAATATTTTTCTCATTACCTAATTTTATACCTATAAATGGATGAAATTTCTTTTATATTAATTTGTAAAAATTGATACAAAAAATCATTTAAAAATATACATATCAAGCATAATGGTATATTTATTCATAAATTATTCATAGAAAAATATTTTTTTGAAAGTTAAATATATTTTATCAAGTAAATTATATACATGTTTAATGAAAATTATTTACTACATAGGATTAAAAAAATATAATATAAAATTTATATTTCATGCATAAAAATAACATTTCATTAAAAAATTTATTTTATTTTAGAAACATTTTTATGATATTGGTACAATATAAAAAATCATGAATTAATCTTGTAAATGTGTAAATATAATATTTCTCAAAATTTATTTATTACAATCATTCCCAAAAAACCAATATCAAGGACATAATAGAAACATTATTTATTAATAATGTAAAATAGTTATTTTAACCTCAGTGTAGAATTTAATATAATCCTTTGAATAAGTAAAATTATATAATGATTGATTTATAATAGATATTCTCAAAGTGTTATATAATCATTTTTTATAAAAAAAATTTATTAAAATTATTCTCTACCTATGTAATTATCTTATACATGTACCTCTCTATAATTATTAGGGATATGGGAAAAAATAAGAAAAATTTGACCTATAATGCATAATAAGTGATAAACACAAAAAGAAAATAACATTAATAAATGTCAACATTTAAACATGAAGCATGATATAATAAAATGAACACGGGGAAACTTTTTATAACATTATGATAATATATTTAGTCATAAAATGATCATAAGTACTTATGTCATAAATATATCATAAGTACAAGAGACATAACATTATCATATGTACATGATGCATGACATGAAATTTTTGATACAACATAAACATGATACATTCATAAACATATCATCGTATATCATCACTACGATGTCATACAACATATTACCAAGTATTAAGACCAATGAATCATAAATCATACCGAGGTATACATCCTGGAAATCATGTAGATGTTATCTCAATTGATTATTTATTTACCCAATGAATCAGACAAATATATTGGAACATCCTTAACATGAAATAATTCATGCATTACATATATGTAAGTAATACATAAAATTATCATCAAAAATAGAATGAATTCATTTAAAAATAATAAGTATCAATTGAAAGTAACAAGTCTCCCTATGTAATTACCCTTCACCCAAAAATTAATTATGAGGTTTTTACACAATATATGATAAATAGTATATAGATGAGTACATAATTTAACAATTAAATTGATGGATGAGTTTATAGAAGAATACCATCTAATCATATGGATCATATAAGGGTTTATACAAGAGAAAGTCATCAGAATATATTTTTTTCATTGATGATATTAATGAAATTTAATGATAATGATGAGTCATTATTAACAAATATATCATTTACAACACAAAAATTGTCATTAGGGACATTTACATGTATGTGAATGATAAATAATCTTATAATACTGAATGTTGATATAGAATATGATCATTAGTAACAAATTATGTGGTAAAAAATACCAAATAAATGATAAATGTTGTTATTTGGGTGAATAACTATGATTTAACATTAGAAACTGTAGAAAATTCCAAATGTGCAGGGAAGTACTCCACCTAAAGGAATAACAAAAAGAAGTGGTGTAAAGTGCATTCATTTTATAGGGATATCATTTGATTGTAAATCCAATTATCTATATTTCGATACAGTAATACAGTTCAAGAAAACATGTTTACTCTCTAAAAATATATTGTGTGAGTGTTAATATATGTTTGTAGAAAGGAACATTGTGGAGAATTCGGTGATGATCAATTCGAACACCAAATGATTCATTTTTGGGTAATTGCACCAAGTTATAACTATTGATTTTTAAGGTTCACATCATACCATTCCATTCCTTTAGTTTTTGAAATCAATATTATTTTCTTAATTTTTTTTAAAATTTTTTTATATCCCCGGTGTTTTAGAATGTTTTTCAGAAAAACTTATCACTTATGATACATAGAAAAAGATTTAATATATTATGTAAAAAAGTATTAATAATTATTTTTATAGTGATCATAAATATTAGGATTGGATTCCAAGATATTCATTCCATGAGTTATAATTTTTTGTTATTCTATCATTCTGACAAAATTCATGACCATCAGATAGATACTAGTAGCGATAATATCAGAATAACCCTCATTAGGATTATCATTATCGAAAATAGATAAGGAATTTGATTAGAAATAAATATGTTTAAAATCATAATATATTTAATCTTATCTATAAAATGGAATATTTTTTATGTTTTCATAGTGTTAACCAATTTAAAACTGTACATTTTGTTACAGATGACCTGCTGAGTGTCAATTTTCCGTGGTAATTAAATTTTATCTTAAATTTCACCGTTGAATGATTGTTTATAAATAATAAATCATTTTAAGAGTATGCTGCTCGTTGATTACATTTGATCACAAGCCCTCATAAGAATACTTAGTGTGAACTGCTCATTCATAGTCATTGTATTTCACTAGAGAGTTTTCATTTTATGAAATCCTTGTTTGTATTTTTCCATAAATACTTTTATAATTGTAATCCACATACGATCAGTGGTACGAGTGAATATTTATCAGCACATGAAGATGGTGAATCAGATATATCAGAATTAGTAATTATGAGGTTTGAAAGGTAGATAAAATTCCTTCATAGTATCAAGGTCTTCTCAAGATAAAAAGATACAAAAATTTTGTTCACAATATCGATGTATTTTCTAGTAATGAATGACCAAAATTACTAGAATTATTAAATTTTGGATACCTTTAGTATAAGATATTGACTACAACACTCTTATGGTTAAAAGATAATAATATATTTAATATTTACACTAATCATTCATTCTTATAGTGAGAAATTATATCACTTGTATTTACATGTTTTATATTATTTTATATTTAATTGAGAGTGAGTCATCATATTCATATTTCTATTGTAATTTTTTTATTGTATTATATACGATTATGATAATAACTCTGATATAATCATATCCTCTCTTATTATGATTTTTAATCTATTTTAATCATATTATTTATAGTTCTAGCTTTTTTACTCTGATAATCAGACTCATTCCATGTTTAATAGTGTTTCTTAAAGTAGCATTATTATATATTTAGTTTATATCATTTAAACATTGTTTCAAAAATTGAATTCACCCCCACCTCTTTTATCTATTTCCAAATAAGATAATTATTATCGTCCTACAATTGGGGTCAGAGTATGATTCTACTACTTATACTTGTAGTTTTTTTAATTTCGTTACTTTTTCATGATTGTTATGTTTTGTTATCAAATTTTTTATTATAAATACTTTTATAAACAATTTAGTATTTGTGGAAAATAATTTCTGTTGTTTTTAAATATTTAAGGTCTAAATTATGGATTTATAGATAATTTTATCCTTAATAGACCACCTATATTTTATGGTTCATGTTTTTAGTACTGGAGGGAATGGATGATTTCATACCAATAGTGGTGTTGATATTTTTATAATTCGGACTGGTGACTATAAGATTCTTGTTAAATAATTCAATTCTTTTATAGATAATGAAATACAAGAGTATCAGTTAAACTATATAGTAAGGAATAATGTATTATTGTGTCAGATAAGAAGTATTCCTATCTAGATATCTAGATTTGATGCCCCAAATAAAATATGAAAAAATATTAGAGTCACAAACATTGGAACAACTAAAGATATTTAGAGAAGAAGAGATATGATTAGAGTATACTATTTTTCCGTTGATTTCTTACCAAGATAATCCACTTCAAATATTCACCAAAGTTTCAGAAAAATCACTAATAGTTAATAATCTATTGGTGAAAATTTTCTTGATGATAAAAATATTATGGGAATTATTATTGATATCATTCATAATGAATGGGATTGAAAATGAACAGTTTTGGCTGAGACAAAAAATTCGAATAATGATACATTGCAAGATTTATTTTTAAACCTTGTGCTATAAAAGGGTATACATGATAGAGATTATGAG
This sequence comes from Viscum album, assembly GCA_963277665.1. Taxonomy (NCBI): domain Eukaryota; kingdom Viridiplantae; phylum Streptophyta; class Magnoliopsida; order Santalales; family Viscaceae; genus Viscum; species Viscum album. The sequence goes on along the minus strand of OY728135.1, from coordinate 1,459,430,233 downwards.
AATATGAGAAGGAAAAATAGTGATTCTTTTTTTCAAAAACATATACGTTACATTCTAAAGTTAAAACACTTAATTTTTTTTGAAATAGATTAGGAAAAATAATGTTGATATTCAGTATAATTCAAAAACTTTTCATCATAATGAGAATGATTTATCTAATATGAAATGAAGTAAGAAGTTTTTTTTGATGATGTTTCCATTATAAATAATTGTCTCACGGATAAGGTATTAAAGGATGAAAACCAAACCAACACATCATTAATTGATAATTATCTCGATGAGACAAATTATAAATATTTTAATGTAGAATATCCCTTAGCATAATATAACTCATTATCTAGTTATGATAGAGTTTCCTAATTTTCAAAACATTTAAAAAATGAACATTGTTATATTTATAATCAAAATAAGAAAATGATAAAGATAAAATTACAAAAGAAAATTAAAGAATAATTCTTTTACAAAATAAATATAAGATCATTCTAAATATATTTACAAAACTATTTCTAAAATAATACAATTTTTATATGTTTTTTATAATTATTATTTTGAGAAAAATGGTTTAAAATATAGTTTTCATAAAAATAATTGAAAAACAATTAATAATTTGGGGAATAATTTGGATATATAACTTAAATCACATATTTCCTCATTGAATTAACTTTTATTAGTGTTTACCATAAGATATGAAAATATTGATAAAATGAATGAACAATTTAAACCTTATAGTGATAATACTATAATGGGTTACATGAATAAAAAACAGGTTTTATGAAAAAAAAAATTCATATAAAAATTGAAAATTTTCAATACGTTATAATGTTATGGGAACTAAAAATAGAGTTATTCATTAAATATAGTTTACCCGCTAGGATTTAATAAAGCCTATTTTTTAAAATAAATTATATTTTCTAAAAAAAATTGACAAATGTGATCACCCCCAATTTTCATTTCAAATAATATCAGACCTAATAAGGTTTGGGTTCCTAAAATATAATGTTTTTAGTAATAATTTGTTAATATAAACATAAATTAATATAAATATTTTATTTTTTAGTAACATGACATGAAACAATGATTTAATCAAGAACAAAATCATGATTATAGGTGGAAATGTATCTTTGGAAGATAATTCTCACGGTGATATTATCGAAATTGGTAACATTATTCTTGATGTAAAATTAATTATTTAAAATGTTTTATTTTTAATAGATCATAATAAAATGGTTCTAATCATAATACAATATGGTGATGAAGGTAACCATGTGATATTTTTAAAGGATAAATATTTGTTACATTGTTCCCGGGATGAATTTATTGTTTCTTCCAATCGATATCAAATTTTTTAGACAATTAAATTAGAACAAATTATGAGGCAAGACAAACATTGACAGAGTTAAATTAATGATGAATCATGGTTATGGAATTGATGTTTAGGTCACTCAGAACTTATAAAAATATCAATGTTTACTAATAAAATATATATTAAATATCTATTTTAATTTAGGATTGATAAATAAAATTTCAATGAACCATGTCAATATGTTAAGTAACATGAGTCATGATTCAAATTTATGAGTGAGGTCCCAACTTATGATGCTTTATAAATAGTTCACATAGAGTTATTTAGGCCTAAAAACTAGAAGTATTGTATGAAATTACTATGGGTATATATTATTTGTTTATTAAATGAGTTACACATGTGATTTTTTTCTTAAAATGAAATATGGATACTATTGAAAAATTGTAATCAAAGATAAAAAACTGAAGGACCTCCCCTTCAAAACTATTCAAGTGATCATAGAGAAGAATTTATAAATTTTTATTCAAAATATATTTATATTAATAATGTTATGGAACATATATTTTTATCACTAAGAACCCCAACTAAAATGGATTAAATGGTAGAAGAAACATAATTCACTAATAAATAACTAAAATAAACTGTTGGAATACTTTATTTCTAATTTTTAGGGATTAGGAGGTTGGTATTCAATTCTATACTATAATTCAGGCTTTAATTTTACCTTTATATTGTAAATATCCTTATTAATTATATATAGGATGAAAAACAAATTTTTTTACATCATTGTTTTTGGTTCCTACAGAGTCATGCTGAATACTAAGTATTATTTATATAAATCTATAACCAAATATGCTGAAGGAATATTTTTAGGAAATTCCACTAAATTTAAGGATTATAGAGTATTTAATAAAAAATATTATACTTTTTATGATATAGTGCTAGTTATGTTTTATGATACTGATCGTTTTGTTTCTAAACAACCTCAACTTGTATCCTCATATTTTATTTCTAAAACTAGTTTTCAATATAATTTGAAAGCTATTCTTATAAGAAAATATATCAGGAATTAGTTTTTGAAGATATTACTCATTATTATGTTCTACATATTTTTTAATTAAAATTTTTTTTAAACCCAATTAGTGAATTTTATCTTAGGAATCATCCAACTTAATGTATCACGATATATATAGATTAATAGATATGACTAGAAGTTCCATTATGAATGAAATTATTCATCTATATTTCATAACAAAATTTAATCCTAAGAATCATGAAGGGAAATTAGAATATATGGATTTAATTAGAGAAATACTTGACATTATCAATGAATTTGATAGGTAAAATGTATGGATTTCAGTAAAATGACTTAAATAAACTTCTATTATTAGAGAAAAATCAGTTTTTTTAAAATGTGATGAAAATGGAATAATTATTAGAAAAAATTATAGAATTATTTATAATAGTTGGAATTAAAAGATATAAATTATGAATAATGTTATACTCTTGAAGGTAGATATGATGTTATTTGAACAATTTTATCATTTTAATCATTAATTAATTTCAAATATTTTGAAATGGATGTGATGTTTTCTTTTCATAACAGATATTTAATATTGAACAACCACCTAGTTTTGAAAATAGTATACATCATGTTCATTTTTTTAAATTATGGAGAATTATATAGAGTCAAATTATATCCTAGAGCTTCGTAAGATAGGTTATCTAGATTTCTGTTAAATTTTTTTTAATGGATTTGTTGGTCCTACTATTTTTAACAATCAAGTTAATAAAAATATCTAGATTATAAATGGTTATGTTGTTAAAAATATATTAAAAAAATTGATATATCATTACCTGATTACTTTTCATATCATATGAAATCCAATGTTGAAATTAGTATAATGGGTGAGTTTACATATTTACATTGTTTTTATATTTCCCAATAAACTGGAAGGAAACTTTATTTATCAACATATGTTTATAAAAGATATGACTAAAAATTTTGTATACACAAATATAAATTTATTAGAACTCATATTTGTACCTTAAATATCGTAGATTTTTATGAGGATAGGCAAGCAGCTGATATAAATACTGTTAGAGTCACGATATAAAGTTTACTATAATTAAATTATTTTCTACCATATTTATTATTTTCAGTATGATTTAGTTTCTAATTTAAAGGCTATATAATGGAATCCCATCTGAAATCTGTGATACAAATTATTCATTATCATATGGGAACTATGTATTTAGTCCTCTTATATTATTCTAGAAATTTTTATGGATTCAAATGTTTTTAAATGCCGAATTTGGTGGATATGGAATAGATGTAAAATATACAATTAAAGAATTTTTTTCATAAGATATTATATAGTGTATTGGTCACGTAACAATAAAAATATCGTTGCACTTTACACTTCTTAAATTGAATATATTGCTGCTGGAAGATGTTGTGCTCATGTTTTATAGATACAACTCACAAACCTACTATGGAATGATTTTTAATAGAAAATAAAATACATGATGACTATAAAATTTCCATTTCATTAGGTAAAAAACCTAGAACATAACTCACAAACTGAGAACATATACATAAGAAATCATAACCTTCAATATCACATACTTAAAGATGATATAATTTTACAATTATTCTAAATGAAAAATCAACCTAATGTTATTTAAAAAACCCCTTCATTTTGATTGATTTGAATATATCAAAAAGATTCTAATAATGATCAACATGAAGTAATAATTGAATATACATATTTTTTACTTATATAAATACATTTATATACACCACTTCATAGGGGGGTACATATGTTTTATGTTTTTCATGAAACTATTATACATCAAGAAATCATTTAAATTTTATAATTTTATTTGTTTTTCTGGAAAATATTTATTGTTAGGTTTTCTAGAATCATTATTTTTATAAATTCATAGAAGTTATAAGTCCCAAATTACTTTCCCAACTTTAAAAATGTAATAAGATTTCTAGACACAAATATTTCATTAAAATAAGTTTGTTGTATTCAGTTTTCCAAATGAATACATCATAATCTATTTTGAATAAAAAAATATAATTTATAATATTTTTTTAAAAAAATATACTAATCAGTTCTGTTTATAAAACCTAAAACAACATGTTATCTAAATACATAAAATAATCCACTCCTAAATGTACTCTTCTATTATTATTTTCACTATATCAATATTCTTTATTTCAATTTTTATGGTTATAATATTTTACAAAAAAAATGTTTTTAAGAGTTTAAAATGTTTTCCTCATTTGAATGGTACTCAATCTGATAAAACTTTTAAAATTTTTGACATTCAACAATTCTTTTAAAAGCCACTTCAGTTTAATCTAATCATCAAATAAAAAGAGACTACAATCATAACTATTGATTATATTATAGAATATAAAGGATCACCCCTAATGAAAATATTAGGGTGGGTCACCACTTATCCCATATCGGTTCTCATGATATTTTTCACATCGAGATGATACAATGATGAATGATCCCTGTCTGATTACATTCCTTAATGGTAAATCACTAGTTTCATTTAAAAATCTGATGGTGACTATGGAATATTTTTTAAAATGAAATTTGTTCAAGGAAAGGTTGGTTGGTGTATCATTTTATATAAAATATAATTCCTCTATAAAGAATATATTATCATTCCATTATTGGTAATTAGTATGAATAGAAAAGACAAATAATAATTTTGACCTATACTATCCTGTCATAGATTTGGAATTTTACACATCCGATTAGTTTTTTTAAGGAATATGGGAAACAAATAGTTTATTTTACGATCCATGTTAAAATAAATAAGATGTCTTATAATTAAATTTTTTATAATTACTAATTTCATAGAAAGGGGAGGAATATTTTAATTCTTACAAGATTCCAAACATTTTGGGATATTTTCAGAATAGAAAAGTAGAAGATTCAATGTTTTTCGAGTAGGAAAAATTTAAAATAGTTTACCACATGACTTTAGAAAACTGACTATTTTCTCTTTGGATGCACGGACATCTCATTATCAGTAAACGAGAGAGAGTTATTTTTAATGTATATGATGTTCTCATAGTCAAAATTTTCATGAACAAGAATATAATTTATATAGAAAAGAGCATCCACATAACTATGGGGAACATTAAAAAAAGATCAGATAAAATCCATGATAAAAAATTACCAACTTTTATTAGTAATATTGTGGTAATGTGTTTGTAGATATTTAATTGTGAAAAAGTCATATACAATGATATACAAAATTTCATTTATTAGTGATGATATGGGGTCCATAAAAAGATTTTACTTTGATAGGGAGTTCAAAATGACGATTAGAGATATTAATAGTGTGGCTTCAGAAGTAAAAACATCATGGAAATCAGAAATATTTTGACAATAAAATGAAGATAAAAGTTGATACTTCTCCTTAAAAAAGAGAAATAAATACACAAAAATTCTTGATGATGTTTTTAATGAGATTTGGAAATGAATTCATAAAATGAAGCCTTGGGATTCTGAAATCAGACCTGACCATATAGGGTTAAAATTCATCAAAACATGGTTTGTTAAAAAATTACGAGAAGAATATAAGGGAATAAAATAGAGAAATATATTTCATCAATATCATCTTAGTAAATATTTGTTAAATGGAGTTTAAATGAACATAAATAATAACAAACATTGAGAAAACCATAATGTTCAGATTATTATGAGTGATGAATTATACTTTCATGAAACATTAGTGATTCATTCCAATATTCCATCTATTATTCATAATGAGGAAAATGATAATTTTATGTCGAGGAATCAGTTCAACATGTTCATTAAATAGAATTTTTACAAGAACTGGATTGTAAATAATGTCTCAAAAAAGAATTTCATTTAAAATAATATCTTGGTGATTTTTTTAAGAAGTTAATGAGAATGAAATTGTTATGAATGAATTATAAGTGAAAAAAGAATGAGAAGAAGAATATGAATAAATTGAGAATGAAATCAAATAATATGTAGAAGTAGAATAGAGAGAAGGATGAGGATGAGGATGAAAATAATAATGATTAATCAAATCATTCTAAAATTGAATAATTGGAGTTTTCATCATCATCATATTTTCCTTTAAATAATTATAAATAAAATAAATAAAGAAGTTATATAAGGGAATAACATTCTTCCGGACAAGAATCATGATCATTATAGAAGAATTTATTAGAAAATAGTAATCAATTAATATTGTTAAGGAAAAAACCAATACTGAGATGTTTTAGGACATTATGGAAATATAATACAATAATGATGTTATAAAAAAATTATAGAAATAAAGGAAATTTAATATATTATCGAAATAGTATAATAAAACCGTCATATCCTGATCTCAAAAATTCGGACTCCTTACGAACAATAAAAGATAATGTTTTTATTAAAATATCTATATATTGATAAAACTAAAAGGAAATATCCTATATTTTCATATGTTTTAAGGAATGAGTCAACTAATACATGAAATAATCATTCATGAATAAGAATTTTTACATTTATTAATGGATTCAGGGATTCAAAATAAATCTAATTTGAATATTTTAATATAAACTTTGTGGACACACTAAAGATCATTTAATCAGCTAATGATGTGGTATCACCCGAACAATTCTGTTATCAAAAATAATGAATATAGTATGATTTAATTACAAAATATTATAATAGATTTATATCCAACTTTAAACACATTGTCTTTATACACGAAAAACAGAGTTATGTCTGTGGAACAACTCAGGGATGCCACTGATGAACATACTGTGGAAGTAAATCTTCTGAAATAAAAGGTTTAAGATATGGTGTTTGAGATAAGTAGATATATATCTAATGAATATGAATTTATCATATTTGTTATATATGAATAGATAATTACATAATGAATTAAAAATTATTATAATCCAGGATTGGGTTAATGATGAAATAATATTGATTTTGGAAAAATATTGGAGGGAGTTCATGAAAAGGATAGCGTTCATCAAGAATGTGAAGAATAAATAATAATTTTCTATTAAATTATTAATGTATTTATTAATAAATTTTTTTAAAAAATGAATAATTATTTTAATGAAATACATTTCATCTGATAACTACTTGATTGAATTTTTTCCAATTATTATTGGTTATATTTTCTTTCATATTTTTAATTGTTGATTGGTTAGTTTAATGAATTTGTATGTTTGTTACTTTTATAATATTTCAGGAAACATAAGAAAATTCCCAATGTATTTTTGAACATCATAAATGGGGAGAGTAAATTATAAAGGGGTTAACTTTTTTGAATGGATAATTTATATCCAAAGTTTGATTGTTTTATTAAGGGGTAGAATAAAATCCTTATTGTGAGAAAACGATTCATAGGTGGGGAATAATTCCTAAGTGAAAGAATTTATATTTATAGAAGAACAAATTTGTTACTTTAATCATATTAACCATCATATTAGGATGTTTTACTAAATCATAGGGTGTTATGTACTAAATAAAAACTCAAAATATGACGTTAGAAAAAGAAAAAATGGCTGTATTTTGTTGAGTTTTTTTATTTTTTGGGATTTATACTTTCTAAAAGTGGGTATATCATTTATTCCAAAAATAAGCCTCATACATTAATATTCCATTAATGTTTTAAATCAAAAAAACTTAATTAAAACAGGTTTTTCTAGCTTTTCATATCCCATCTTTTTTGGAGTGTTTTTGTAGAAAACATTATTATTTACCATAATAAGAAAAAGTAATAAAGTATTATGTAAATATATATAATATTATTCATTATGATTATTTTATTGAGTATGAATCCATTTATCAGATATATCATTTATCAATATAGTAGTTTTAATTTTCTATTTTTATTATACTATCAAAAGTAATAACCCTTGGACTAGTACTTTTACACATGAAATCAGGAATAAAACCACAAAGATTATCATATTGAATATAGATAAAGAAATAAATTGGGATGACATATGTTTATAATAAGAAACCATAGAATTTTTTCTATCATAAGGAATACATTTTACACTATAATGGTGTTAATCAACATGACATCAAACAATCAGTTATAGATGATATACCGAGTGGCTACAATTCGAGGAATTTTCAAAAAAACATTGATAAATGACCATTTGGATACTTCCTTTATATAATGAGTTATTTATAAATATTGAATAAAGGTGACTATATTCACTATAATTACCTCATAAAAATACTTCGATCAATATTATTTTTATGAATATTCATATGTCGTCATATAGTTTTTATTCAACAAAATCCTTTTCATGGTGTTTTATTGAGAAAATTTTTAATAGTAATGAATGTTCTAACATTATTAGAATATATCCCTTCCTATAATAATAATATGGTGAATATGATCCATAAGATAAGGATATTTCTATGGTATTAAGATAGGGAAAATTCTATCATCATATAGATGGATTTCGTGGACATGAAGAAAAGTAATTCTGATTTTTATTTCAAGGGATTTCTTAAAAAGAAAGACCAAATTTATTATAAATAAAATATTTGATACTTTTATTCTAGTTTATAGAATCCCTTACTCATAATGCTAATAAATACTAGTCTTGTTATCAAATCATGAAAGTCATTCTTACAAATAAAGAGGTATTTTATTACTTGTAATCACACGTTTTGTATTCAGTAACATTAAATAAAAAATGAGTCATTGAATTCATAATTCTATTATATTTTGTTTAATATTTAATCCATTTATGATAATATCTATGATATAATCATATACTATATGGTTAAGATTTTCAATGTGATTTTTTTAATACTATTTTTAGTTCTAGTTTTGTGACTCTGATAATCGTACTATGTAATAGTCCAATAAAGATACATAAACCAGATTTTTTTGTTTAATTATTTTAAAAAATTATTTTAAACTAAAATTCACCCCTCTTCATATTTTTTGAATATGTATCTATGATAATTATTACGATCCGACAACAAATTTTCTAGAGAAAATATAACTTGTTGAATTATGAAAGGGATGTCATTGCAAGTAAAATCCCAAGCACATCATTTTACTGAATCTTGGAAGTTTTTTGGGATACAGGAAACCTTGAGTATCAAAACATCTTATAATGGTAGGTCAATGAGATGTCATGCAAAAAATTATTTCTAACCTATTTATAGAATGATGAAAATAGTTCTTAATAACCTTTTCATTTAAAATAAGAAATAATTAAAATGGATCGGAAATGTATTTGGAAATGTGGGGTGAGGTACCCCTATCTCGACCTAGTAACATTTTATGAGAAGTATATAATTATAAGGAATAAATAAAATATCATTTAAAACAAACCATATGGAATATAATACCCTTTAATAATATTAATTTAATTATAAAAATTACATTTTTAAATTATAATATATCCAATTTGAAGAACATGAAAATGAATTAGGAGTATTGTTCTTAGAACGAATAGCCCAAAGGCCTTCTTTTTTATTTTATTATGGATAATCCCCATTTTAATGGTTGAAGGGGAACTTGTACATGACCCATAGGCCCATGGCACAAGGCCCGACTAACTTACAATACATGACCCGAAGGCCCAGAGGCATACCATGCCCTATACATGACACGTAGGCCCATCCCACTTGAACTGCCCCTCCCCAGCTTCTATTTCATTGATCACCTAGCTCCCCACCTTGTATTTTTGATCATATAGCATTTCCCCATACAAAGCTTCAAGGTTCATGGTCCTGATGGCGGCTTCCATACCCTCTCATTCTTCCAATCTGGTTAGCTCTGCATCTAGTGGCTGCTATTCTTGTTACTCTGATCCTCATCTGGAGCCAGTTCTGTGTGAACTACACTAATCCATGGCCTTTGTGGCCTAAAGGACATGTGGCCTAAAGAACATTGATGACTCGATGGCCCTTGAGACCCGCAGCCCTGAACAAGTGGCACAAAGCCCAAATCAGGTGAATAGTTCCAGCTGCTACATTAACTGCTATAGTAACTTCTATTGAAAGAGAATGATTAATAAATATATTATTGCAGAATGTGTAGAAAAAATGGGGTAATATATAATATATGAGGGTTAATTTTAAAAGATTAAATATTTTTTATTTCATTTTATAATGAAACCACTTCTTGGTGAAAATAGTTATAAATAATTTAATGGACAATTAATATATCAGATATGGTGGGGTATGTTTAGATACATCAAAAAACTAAATTTACCATCTAGGAAACCCATTTAATGCCACAAAATACAATTTATATCTTAAAAAAATACACATTTATTAATCCAAAATGTAATGTGAAAATTTATAAATAAGAAATAAAATTTTAAATATCGTGATACATATTAATTTCAATTTTCATTGAATAAATTGATTCATCAATATTTGAATCATGTTGAAAAAATAATTATGTCAAAAGTTCACATTACTCTTAAAATAGTATTTTTATAATTTGCACAGAAAAACTATTCTTGATATAAATTATAAAAACTCCAAAGGCTAATATTGATATTTTATGTCCAAAATTAAAAAATATTTTATCAACAAAATAATTTATTTAGGATAGTATTGACAACTAAATAAATATATTTATTGAAGTATTTTTTTCTATTTTATAGGAGAATGTTCATTATTACCATTACAAAAATTACATTGGACTTGATTTAAATATATTATATCTGAAAAATTGTTTTATATGATTATATAATGAAAAAAATATTTATTGAAAACCACCATATTTATCATTAAATATTATTTAATAGAATATATTAATTATCTCTCAAAAGAAAACAGGTTTTTTTCAAATCATAAAATAATCATGATGGTCACTGAATTGCATCTACATAACAAATATTAATAATGAATAAATATATTATTGATTTATGTTTATAATTCTGATCAAATATATTTTCCAATAGTCATAATGTAAGCAAATCATTTTTCCCTATAAATAAAACATTATACCTACATCAATACTCAATACATCTCAAATATTGGTTATTAATAATACTTCGATAATGTCTGTCAATTTTATTATTCTTTACTTTGTTCTTTAAAATGTTTTTGGTACAGGAAATATTTTTGGTTGATTTTATGCCTATGGGGTTCCTGTAAATGATTTTACTTTTATTAATGTATTATATGGAATCATTATACATAGAAATACTATTCTATATCTATACATGATGTGTACTAAAAGATAAAATCCTTTCTATTTGATTCTAATGTAATATAGTAATTATAAAAAAAATATGTACTTCTATTAATAAAAATATATAATTTTTCAATAGTTACATTCTATAACTTTATGAAATGAATTCCTCACATTTTAACTCAAATAAAAAAACTTAATAAACACAAATTAGTTCTTAGTTGTTATCACTAAAATGGACACATTATTAATACCATGGAGATGTTAATATTATGGTTTTTTACTAGATATACTTAACCAAGTACACCAGTCAAAACTGATACATATCAAAGGATGTATACTGAACTATTCTGAATAAGAATAAAAAAAGACCAAACTCTTCTATGATACCAAATGAGATTCCCTACGCATGTAATTCTCGATCTCAGACTAAACATAGGTAATTTTTCATACACCTCATAAATTAAAAAAAACATTCATGATTAATGATCAATGAGTTTTGGAACAAAGTATTTTTATATATAAAAACATTATATAAACCATATTTATTTGAAAAACATTCTCTGGAAATTTAATTCACCTATATAAATCCCATTATTTGTAATTAATTGGGGAAAAAGAAAAGGGATAATTATATTTGTCTATTATGATATAAAAATTTCAATAATATTATTTATAATTTTCGTGAGTGAATCTTGAGGCCAGATATGTGAAAATTAACATAGAGACAAAGTTAAAACATGATCATAAGAATAAAATTTATATAATTATCATATATACCTAATTCATATAATGATAATAAATACATTAGTTATAATATGATAATAAGTATATGAAAAATAAAAATTAAATTTAGCTACAACAGAAAGTCGAGGCATTTATAAACACATGACCATATCTCTTAACTAGTGTGTCATAAAATATATTTCCATGGATTTAAACCATGGAATCCTAAATTAACTATAATTAATGTTGAAATGTTATCAATACAATATTTTCCCTTTGGATTATTTATTTCTATAAGTCATTAAATCTCTTTGATGGTTCACCCTTGATATTACATAAATCAAGTGTTCCACATAAGTAAAAGATACATAAATACATCAACAATCATACAAATATTGGAAGAAAAATAGATACTTATCCAATTATGGTAATAAATATCCTTATGTAATTATTCATTATCCATTAAAATGAATATTAGTGCATTTACATTGAAAATAATAAATTGTATATGATTTTATCAATAATTTCCATTGTTAATCGATAAATGATTTTCTATATGAATAACCTTTAATCTGAACAAGCATAGAATGTTATCCCTAATGGAATGACTTTTTATGAATAGTTATGCATCGATTATGATATGAAATTACAATGATATTGAATTTGAATTCTAAATAAAGATCTCATTTCCAAAAAAAATATTCTGTATATAGAGAAATTGATATGGAGAAGAAATTTAAAGTCTATATGAATGATGGAAATGAATAAAGATCATTAATATTTGTTACAAATTATATGGTTAGGAATCTCAATCAAATTATTAATGTCTTCATATGGGTGAATACCCAATAATCAAATTTAAAATCAATAGGAAATTCACAATGTATTCAAACCAATGTTATATAATGATAAAAAATAATTCAAACAGAGTAAATTCATTTCCCACTTATATAATTTTAATTAAAATCCAAATCCTTATATTTTTATACATTATTATTTTTTATAAAGTGCATGTTAATTATCAAGAATAAATACATTTATAGTGAGAAATTATTCTAGAAGAATGTTCTATTATTTTTTAGGAAAAAATAATAATTTAAAATATCAATAAAAAATTAATGGTTATTTCCCATAGGTAGAACTATAATAAATCAACATCAACTTTTAGTATCAAGAAAAGGATTTTATTTCAAGGAAAACCACACAAACTTTTTTTTAACAATTTTAAGACGGGTTTATTACTATAAGAGTCTTTAATAATTAAAATGAAATATAACTGTCTTCTAATGAGATGTAGTGGGGATCTATATTTAATTTTTTTAATAAACGTATAAATTTATCGATATTAAATTTTTCTATTGAAACATGATTAAATTGATATGTCTCAAAAAGTATAAAAAATGATGGATGAAGAAACCATGTTTTAGTATAGTAACGTTTTAGGAAATTCCTATAATGGGGAATAAAAAAACACACTTTACAAATATATAATATAGAAGATAATACCATGCTATAAAAAATATTTATTTTATATGAAAAAACTTAAAAATACAATATTGAAAAAATAATGGAAATTAAATGATTTATGAAATCCTTACAATTAGAGGCTTTTTCTTAAATGTAGATAAGGGAACGCTAAATACATAGCACCAACATGGGGAGACTAATTAGGGTTATATTAGAAATAAATCATTCTAAAAGTATTATTTATAATGATTAATTAGAATGGTGGGTAATTATAATTGTGGATGGGTGATTTTAATTTGTTATGTGCTGATTATTTAATCATATCATCATACCAATTGTAGGATTAATGAATTATAAAAATAAATTATATACTAATAATGACTGATTGAGGTTATTATTCTAGTAAAATCATAAAAAACTGAGTTTACCATCCATCCAACCCTGTAAATAGACACAATACAAAGATAATTTTTTCCGTAAAAATTGTCCAATTTGGATTAAAAAATTAAAGTATAATTTTATAAATTAATAAATAATATTTTTTAAATTAATTAATATAATTATCCAATGAAATATATGTTTAATAAACCATTTAATAAAATTTTAAATCACGTTAAAGTTATAATTATATCACAAATTTGTATTGTGCATAAAACTATTATTTTCACATTATCACTAAATCTGTATTATGTCACAATATTACAAAAAAATCACCATATGATAATTTTAATTTAATTATTCAAAAATTAAAATTTATTTCATATAAATAATTACATATATATATATGATAAATTATAATTTTTAATGAAACACCATATTTATTAAAAATTAGTACTTTTATAGAAAACTAAACATTTTGACAGTTATAGAAATTACATACAACATTTTTAAAATATATAATCAATGAATAAGTGTTTTATATGATTATCTATGACAACAAGGTGAAGTCCGGTCAGTTATCAGCACCATCTATTGAATTTACATTGGTTTTTAGTATATATTACAACTCCAACCTGCTACATTAATATTCAATAGTTACTGGGTTGGATGATTTGTCCATCATAAGAGGCATTGAAGTATAATTAAAGATTTTACATGTAGGTTTTCTACATATGTATAATTGGGGCCAATGAATTCATTTAGTTTAGAATATATTATATTCTAGTTGGAAGTAGGCCTTCATCATATAGTAGTTATTTAATGGGAAAGAGGGGGGTCTTCGAAAGTGTGGCATCGAGTAAGAGACTAATAGATTGGATTCTGATCGAGAAGGTGGGGCTGATATTGATTGAGGTCACGTAGGGTGTTGAAAGTGCCTGGCTTCAGAGATTTATTGTTTGAATACAATAGTCTATGGGACCCTACAGGTGCTACTAATGGATGTTGAGCATGTAATGAGGATATGTGCAGTGGGTGCATATATAGTGGTTATTGAGCTACTATAGGATTGATATGGGCACATATAGTAATTTTGGGTTTAATTTTCAATTTGATGGGCCTATGTGTCATATAAGCTTATGGGCCATAAATTAAATAAATAGTGTTTGATGGGTGGGCCATCCCATAGGGGGAAATGCCCTACATTTCTAGCCTATTATGTGAATGAATGTAATTGTACCCCACACAACTGATATATTTATAAATTTTTATGATTTTCTCAAATAATAATATAAATTTATCAATAAAATATTTTATATTTAATATAAATGTTTTCCCCAAAAATAATATTGTGTTTGTTATATCATAAAATAATCAAAATAGTTACTTAATGGTGACCACATAACCAATGAAAATAATAAAGTTAAATCTTATTGAATAATGGTCATAATGTCAGGAAACCATATTAGAAGAAAATAATTAAGGGAAATGATCATATTTCCATATATATAAACAGTCATTCACATTTAGTCACATATTAAATCTCTTATAAAGGATCGTACATGTTCATGTATAATGAATATCATTTTTCTAAATTTTTTATTTCTTTATATAATATTTATTGGATGACCAATTTTTTTTGAAAGATTTTAATACTATACTTTTCAGTTTAGAAAATGTTTTATTTATAAATTATAATAGACATTTACTATTCATAGTTATGCTAATCTCAATCGATTTCAGATATGTAACAAAATCTAAATCTAATTCTATATAATATTTTTTAAATATAGTTATTATAAAATAAGAATTAATTTTCTTAAAAAAATAAATGTTATTTTCTTGTAGTAACACTTATATAAACATTAAACAAATATTGATGTTGTTTGATGTAGTGTGGTCTTTCGCTAGTCGCAACATTTTACCATTTAATCTATGAGAACATCTATAACTAGGATAGATCATATCGTAATGATTATAATGAAGTATAAACTTAAATTCTAAATATATGAGACGATATAAGTAATACATGAATGTTTTCAATTAAATCTTAAATAATCAAATAAATAGGATTCCCTTTCAAATAAATTTAATTGTATACATTCATTCAAATTATTTTAAATGAGAATTCACATGAGTTGGGAGAAAAGATTTATTTACTTATAAACTATCCTTTTAGATATTTCTATATGTTTATTTTTTTTAAAATATAAATCCTCCATTCATTTTTAACAGTGATGATATGATAAGAATTTCAATAGATAGATCACACCAATTTGTCTCCAAAGATTAAATAATGATTAAAAATATTGAATGAAACTTATAAAAAAGATAATTCGATGTCTGTCATTTCATGATCTATAAATCTTTATCACTTTGTATCATTTATTATCCTAAAAATTAAACAATAATGGTGATTAATATTTTGAGTATGATCAATTTAGAATCCAATAATTCAACACCAAAAAAAATGTGGATTAATTTTTAATATGATTATCATTTTTATTATAGAATGTATATTCATGGAAGTATTATTCTTAGTTTATCAATTTGAATACATCATAGGATACAATAGAAAATATTGTGCATGGTATTTTTAAAAGTATTTTATTTTTTTTAATTGTTAATATATATTTTTCTATGAAATATATTGAAAAAACACCACTAATAAAAAATTAATTACAATGATTCATCAGAAGAGATTCCATATATTGAAGGATAGAATTGATTAATATAATATTAAAAAAGGGGTCCCGATTGAAACAAAATTTCAAAAAAACATGGTTTCCCCTCCATGGGGCCCACTAACATACCTAGATAAAAAATATAACTAATTAATATCATGATAATGCAAAACAAAGTCATTAAATGTGATTTTCCACACCCATAAACACCCTGAGAAGCATCTCATAAGGTCACCCTTGATAATCAAAACACTAGTACAAACCTCTTTGACTATGGATTTATAGTCATGTAAGATCCAAAAAACACATGTGAACCTTATTGAAAAGGGTATTCATATTTAAACATTTAACTATTAATAATTATTTATCAGTATATTCAAACCCCATTAAAGAATGATTTCCTCATTCTAGACCATACGTCATAGCCTAGGTAGTGCCACCACACACCTGGATGGGTTCCTCCTCTGATACCAATGTTATAACATGACCCTATTGGGACCCCAATTTCCCCACAAACTCGTTATACTTTTACATGACTCTCACTCATGTCCATGAATGGGTAATCCTACTAGTTACTATTCCTATAAGCCAACACATGGTTTTCATTGTTTTTTCTCACTAGTACCCACCTTGGTAGACCTTCCAGAAATTCACCCACAACAACATTCCAAACATGTTTAGCTATGGATTACTAATCTGGTATGTTGGAGAAAATAAAGGTGAGCATTGTTGATGTGGATAGTAATATGTATCCTCTTAACCCTTCAGAATTAACAGAGTGTTATATTCTTCATTATCATAGATTTTATGTTATTTATTTAGGATGAATGGTCTAAATATTCCATTTATTAGGAAAAAATATACAATTATATATACGAATTATCTATAATGTGGTGTTTGATCATGAAATCTATAATCCACATTCCTCTTAAGGAATGAGTTAAAAATATTTATGTGTAGAAAAATAAAAAATTAGGAATAAACTACATGATATACATGAGAAATACTAAAAGGAAAATGATTAAAGAGTTTAAATATTCCATTCATAATTTTATGATATATAGTTTGTAAATTATAAAAAAAGTTAATATTTCAATATTTATTTCGATAAAATAAAAATATTGATTTTATTCTATAGATGTATTATTATAAATTCAATCCCATGAAATAAATAAATGAGGTATATATTAACTAAATTACATAATAATTTTTCATACTGGGGAAATTACCACCCAAATGTGCAGTCAATTGATAATTGAAATAATTTCTTGACATCTTATGTGATAAGTTTCAAAAAGTAAAATATTATAAGGAGATAGAATTTTATTATTCAATTTTTTTCAGATATTTTGAGATAAATTAGACTCTCTTGTGGGAAAAATATTCCATGGTCGATTCCTATAATTTAAATAAATTTTTATCATCATTTTTAGTAGAAATATAATTTTCATAGTCAGATAAAAGAGTGGTAATTTTTATTTTGGTTTCAATTGTGAAAATATTGAAATTGTTTATCTATTATCCCTTAAGAAAAACATAAATATGAGTCTGAGGATCAATTGTAAATATCATCAATTGTATAAAAGGATTGATGTGGATGAAATTTATTTTTATAGCAAATTATTGGATAAAACATCATTTAAGTGGAAATTATCTAAAAATTTTAGCAATTTCTTGTGATGAAGATTTTTAAAAGGTGGGTGATGATGCAATTGATAAGGTCCCAAATCTTTCATGCATACAATTTTTTTTCCAATGAACCCTATATTATATAATGAAAAAAAGATTTATTGAAAACCACCATATTTATCACTAAATCTTATTTAATAGAATATATTAATTATCTCTAAAAATAAAACATTTTTTTCAAATCATAAAATATTTTTGTTGTATACTGATCCTGTCGGTTTCTCACTTTTCCCACAAAAGTGTTTTTCTTAATAAAAAATAAGTTTCAGTCAATAGTCATAATGTAAAAAAATCATTTTTTCATATAAATAAAACATTATACTTACATCAATACTCAATACATCACAAATATTGGTTATTAATAATTCTTCGATAATGTCTGTCAATTTTCTTAATCATTACTTTTTTCTTTAAAATGTTTTTGGTAGAGGAAATATTTTTGGTCGATTTTATGCGTATGGGGTTCCTCTAAGTGATTTTACTTTTCTTAATGTATTATATTGAATCATTATACATAGAAATACTATTTTATATCTATACATGATGTGTACTAAAAGATAAAATCATTTCTATTTGATTCTAATGTAATATAGTAATTATAAAAAAATATTTACTTCTATTAATAACATTATATAATTTTCTAATAGTTATATTCTACAACTCTATGAAATGAATTCCTCATATTTTAACTCAAATAAAAAAACATAATAAACAAAAATTAGATCTTAATTGTTATCACTAAAATGGACACATTATTAATACCATGGAGATACTAATATTATGGGTTTTCACTAGATATACTTAACCAAGTACACCGGTCAAAACTTATACCTATCAAAGGCTCTATACAGAACTATTCTAAATAAGAATCCAAAAAAAAGACCAAAATATTCTCTGATACCAAATGAGATTCCCTATGCATGTAATTCTCGATCTAGGACTAATCATAAGTAATTTTTCGTAAACCTCATAAATTAAAAAAACTTCCATGATTAATGATCAATGAGTTTTGGAACAAGGTATATTTATGTATAAAAATATTATAAAAACCATATTTATTCGAAAAACATTCTCCGTACATTTAATTCACCTATATATATCCCATTAATTGTAATTAGTTTGGGAAAAATAAAAGGGATAATTATATTTGTCTATTATGGAATAAAATTTTCAATAATATTATTTATAATGTTCGTGAGTGAATCTTGAGGCCAGATATGAGAAAATTAACATAGAGATAATGTTAAAACCTGTTCATAAGAATAAAATTTATATAATTATCATATATACCTATGTCATATAATGATAATAAATACATGATTTATAATATGATAATAAGTATATGAAAAATAAAAATGAAATTTAGCTACAATGGAAACTCGAGACATTTATAAACACATGACCATATCTCTCAACTAGTGTGTCATAAAATATATTTCCATGGATTTAAACCATGGAATCTTAAATCATCAAAAATTAATGTTGAAATGTTATCAATAAAATATTTTCACTATGGATTATTTCTTTCTATAAATCATAAAATATCTTTGATTGTTAACCCTTGATATTACAAAATTCAAGTGTTCCACATAAGTAAAAGATACATAAATACATCAACAATCATACAATTATTGGAAGAAAAATAGATACTTATCCAACTAGGGTAATAAATATCCTTATCTAATTATTCATTAACCATTAAAATGAATATTGGTGCATTTACATTGAAAATAATAAATTGTATATGATTTTATCAATAATTTCCATTGTTAATCGATAAATGATTTTCTATGTGAATAACCTTTAATCTGAACAAGCATAGATTGTTATCCCTAATGGAATGACTTTTTAAGAATATTCATGCATAGATTATGATATAAAATTACAAAGATATTGACGTTGAATTCTCAATAAAGATCTCATTTCCAAAAAAAATATTCTGTATATAGAGAAATTGATATGGAGAAGAAATTTAAAGTCTATATGAATAATGGAAATGAATAAAGATCATTAATATTTGTTACAAATTATATGGTAATGAATCCCATTTGAATTATTAATGTATTCATATAGGTGAATACCCAATAATCAAATTTAAAATCAATAGGAAATTCACAATGTATTTAGACCAATGTTATATAATGATAAAAAGAATTCAAACAGAGTAAATTCATTTCCCACTTATATAATTTTAATTAAAATCCCAATCCTTATATTTTTATACATTTTTTTAAAGTGCATGTTAATTATCAATAATAAATACATTTATAGTGAGACATTATTCTATAAGAAAGGTCTATTATTTTTTAGGAAAAAATAATAATTTCAAATATCATTAAAAATTTAATGTTTATTTCCCATAGGTATAACTATAATAAATCAACATCCACTTTTAGTATCCAGACAAGAATTTTATTTCCAGGAAAACCACACAATCTTTTTGTTAACAATTTTAAGATTGGTTTATTACTATAAGAGTCTTTAATAATTAAAATGAAATATAATTGTCTTCTAATGAGATGTAGTGGGGATTTATATTTAATTTTTTAGAAAAAATATAAAATTATCGATATTAAAATTTTCTATTGAAACATGATTAAATTAATATGTCTCAAAAAGTATAAAATTGATGGATGAAGAAACCATGTTTCAGTATAGTAACGATTTAGGAAATGCCTATAATGGGGAATAAAAAAACACACTTTGTAAATATATAATATACAAGATATTACCTTGTTATAAAAAATCTTTATTTTATATGAAAAAAAATTAAAAATACATTATTGAAAAATTAATAGAAAATTAATGGAAATTAAATGATTTATAAAATACTTACAATGAGAGGCTTTTTCTTAAATGTAGAGAGGGGAACACTAAATACATTACACCAACATTGGGAGACTAATTAGGGTTATATTAGAAATAAATCATTCTAAAAGTATTATTTATAATGATTAATTGGAATGGTGGGTAATTATACTTGTGGATGAGTGATTTTAATTTTTTATGTGCTAATTATTTAATCATATCATCATACCAATTGTGGGATTAATGAATTATAAAAATAAATTATATACTAATAATGAATGATTGAAGTTATTATTCTAGTAAAATCATAAAAAACTAAGATTACCGTATATCCAACCCTGTAAATAGACACAATCCAAAGATAATTTTTTCTGGAAAAATTATCCAATTTTGATTAAAAAATTAATGTATAACTTTATAAATTAATAAATAATTTTTTTTAAATTAATTAATATAATTATCCAATGAAATATATGTTTAATAAACCATTTAATCAAATTTTAAATCACGTTAAAGTTATAATTATATCCCAAATTTGTAGTGTGCATAAAACTATTATTTTCACATAGTCACTAAATATGTATTATGTCAAAAAATTACAAAAAATTCACCATATGATAATTTCAATTTAATTATTCCAAAAATAAAATTTATTTCATATAAATATTATATATATATATATGATAATTTATAATTTTTAATGAAACACCACATTTTTTAAAAATTAGTACTTTTATAGAAAACAAAACATTTTGACAGTTATTGAAATTACATACAACTTTTTTAAAATATATAATCAATTAACAAGTGTTTTATATAATTATCTATGACAAAAATATGAAGTCCAGTCAGTTATCAGCACCATCTATTGAATTTACATTGGTTTGTAGTATATAGTACAACTCCAACCTGCTACATTAATTTTCAATAGTTATTGGGTTGCATGATTTGTCCATCATAAGTGTCATTGGAGTATAATTAATGATTTTTCATGTAGGTTTTCTACATATGTAGGATTGGGTCCAATGAATTCATTTAGTTAAGAATAGATTATATTCTAGTTGGAAGTAGGCCTTCATCATATAGTAGTGATTGAATCGGAAATAGGGGGGTCATCGAAAGTGTGGCATCGAGTAACAGACTCATAGATTGGATTCCGATCGATAAGGTGGGACAGATATTGATTGAGGTCATGTAGGGTGTTGAAAGTGCTTGGCTTCAGAGATTTATTGTTTGAATCTAATAGTCTATGGGGCCCAACAGGTGCTACTAATGGATGTTGAGCATGTAATGAGGATCTGTGCAGTGGGTGCTTGTATAGTGGTTACTGAGCTACTATAGGATTGATATGGGCACATATAGTAATTTTGGGCTAAATTTTCTATTTGATGTGCCTATTTGTCATATAGGATTATGAGCCATAAATTAAATAAATAGTGTTTGATGGGTGGGCTATCCCATAGGGGGAAATCCCTTTCATTTCTAGAATATTAGGTGTTTGAATGTAATTTTACCTCACACAACTGATATATTTGTTATTTTTTATGATTTTCTCAAATAATCATATGAATTTATCAAAAAAATATTTTATATTTAATATAAATGTTTCCCCCAAAAATAATATAGTTTTTGTTATATCATAAAATAAACAAAATAGTAACTTAATGGTGACCACATAACCAATGAAAATAATAAAGTACAGTCTTATTGAATAATGGTCATAATGTCAGGAAACCATATTAGAAGAAAATAATTAAGGTAAATGATCATATTTCCCTATATATAAACATCCATTCACATTTAGTCACATATTATATCTCTTATAAAGGATCGTACATGTTCATGGATAATGTATATCATTTTCCTAGATTTTTTATTTCTTTATATAATATTTATTGGATGACCAATTTTTTTTGAAAGATTTTAATACTATACATTTCACTTTAGAAAAAGTATTATTTATAAATGATAATAGACATTTACTATTCATAGTTATGCTAATCTCAATCGATTTCAGATATGTAACAAAATATAAATCTAATTCTATATAATATTTTTGAAATATAGTTATTATAAAATAAGAATTAATTTTCCTCACAAAATAAATGTTATTTTCTTGTAGTAACACTTATATAAACATTAAAAAAATATTGATGTTGTTTGATGTAGTGTGGTCTTTCGCTAGACGAAACATTTTACCATTGAATCTATGAGAACATCTAAAACTAGAATAGATCATATAGTAATGATTATAATGAATTATTAACTTAATTTCTAAATATATGAGACGATATACGTAATACATGAATGTTTTCATTAAAATCTTTAATTATGGAATAAATAGGATTCCCTTTCAATTAAAATTAATTATAAACATTCATTCAAGTTATTTTAAAAGAGAATTCACATGAGGTGGGAGAAAAGATTTATTAACTTATAAACTATCCTTCTAGATATTTCTTTATGTTTATTTTTAAAAATTATAAATCCTCCATTCATTTTTAATAGTGATGATATGATAAGAATTTTGATAGCTAGATCACACCAATTTGTCTCCAAGGATTAAATAATGATTAAAAATATTGAATGAAACTTATAAAAAAGATAATTCTATGTCTGTCATTTCTTGATCTATAAATCATTATCACTTTGTATAATTTATTATCCTCAAAATTAAACAATAATGGTGATTAATATTTTGAGTATGATCATTTTATAATCCAATAATTCAACACCAAATCAACCGTGGTTTAATTTTTAATATGATTATCATTTTTTTATAGCATGTATATTCTTGGCAGTATTATTCTTAGTTTATCAATTTGAATACATCATACGATAAAATAAAAAAATATTGTGCATGGTATTTTTAAAAGTATTTGATTTTTTTAATTGTTAATATATATTTTTCTATGAAATCTATTGAAAAAACACCACTAATAAAAAATTAATTACAATGATTCATCAGAAAAGATTCCATATATTGAAGGATAGAATTGTTTAATATAATATTAAAAAAGGGGTCCCGATTGAAAGAAAATTTCAAAAAAACATGGTTTCCCCTCCATGGGGACAACTAACATACCTAGATAAAAAATCTGTCTAATTAATATCATGATAATCCAAAAAACATCATTAAATGTGATTTTCCACACCCATACACACCCTGAGAAGAATCTCATAAGGTCACCCTTGTAATCAAAACACCAGTACAAACCCCATTGACTATGGAGTTATAGTCAAGTAAGATCCAAAACACATATGTGAACCTTATTGAAAAGGGTATTCATATTTAAACATTTAACTATTAATCATTATTTATTGGTATATTCAAACCCCATTAAAGAATGATTTCCTCATTCTAGACCATACATCATAGCCTAGGTAGTGCCACCACACACCTGGATGGGTTCCTCCTATGATACCAATGTTATAACATGACCCTATTGGGACCCCAGTTTCCCCACAAACTCATCATACTTTTACATGACTCTCACTCATGTCCATGAATGGGTAATCCTACTAGTTACTATTCCTATAAGCCAACACATGGTTTTCATTGTTTTTTCTCACTAGTACCCACCTTGGTAGACCTCCTATAAATTCACCCACAATAACATTCCAAACATGTTTAGCTATGGATTACTAATCTGGTATGTTGGAGAAAATAAAGGTGAGCATTGTTGATGTGGATAGTAATATGTATCCTTTTAACCCTTCAGAATTATCAGAGTGCTATATTATTCATTATCATAGATTTTATGTTATTTATTTAGGATGAATGGTCTAAATATTCCAAGTATTGGGAAAAAATCTACAATTATATATACGAATTATCTTTAATGTGGTGTTTGATCATGAAATCTATAATCCACATTCCTATTAAGGAATGAGTTAAAAATATTTATGTGTAGAAAAATAAAAAATTAGGAATAAACTACATGATATACATGAGAAATACTAAAAGGGAAAGGATTAATGAGTATAGATAATCCATTCACAGTTTTATGATATATTATTTGTAAATTATAAGAAATTTTAATATTTCAATATTTATTTCGATAAAATAATAATATCGATTTTATTCTATAGATGTATTATTATAAATTCAATCCCATGAAATAAATAAATGAGGTATATATTAACTAAATTACATAATAATTTTTCATACTGGGGAAATTACCACCCAAATGTGTAGTCAATTGATAATTTAAATAATGTCTTGACGTCTTATGTGATAAGTTTCTAAAAGTAAAATATTATAAGGAGATAGATTTTTATTATACAAATTTTTTCAAACATTTTGAGATAAATTAGACTCTCTTGTGAGAAAAATATTCCATGGTCGATTCCTATAATTTAAATAAATTTTTGTCATCATTTTTAGTAGAAATATAAATTTTTATAGTCAGATAAAAGAGTGGTAATTTTTATTTTGGTTTTGAATTGTGAAAATATTGATATTTTATATCTACTGTCCCTTAAGAAAAACATAATTATGAGTCTGAGGATTAATTTTAAATATCACCAATTATAATATAGGATTGATGTGGAAAAAATTTATTTTTATAGAATATTATTTGATAAAACATCATTTAAATGGAAATTATCTAAAATTTTTAGCAATTTCTTGTGATGAAGATTTTTAAAAGGTGGATGATGATGAAATTGATAAGGTCCCAAATATTTCATGTATAATTTTTTTCCAATGAACCCTATATTAAATATAATGAAATTAGTTAATTAGAGATTAGTGATAAAGTAAAAAAAGATGTTTCTATTCCAAATGGTTCTATTATTGTGATTGATGTAACGATATGTTACTTTTTAGATGAAATAAATCATTCAGAATCTATCATTACACATTACAGGAATCTGTTAATGGAAAATAGCTGAGGAAACCACTCAGATTAAAATGGTTTTTGAATTTAAAATTGGATATTTCAATGTAATCATTATTGAAACAGAATATATTATTGACTTCACAATATAAAAAAAATTTGAAATAATTAAGTGGTTAATATTATAAATAAAATATTGATTCATATTGATAATTCCTTATCAAATAATCATATTGATATATAAATGTTTCATCCCTAAAATATAGATAATGTCAAAAAATACACTCTGAGGTTACTAATGATAATAAGAAATATAGAGATTTTAATATAGTAAAATGCTTTATTTTTTCCCAAACTCAATATTTATATTTAATGGGTTAAAATATTGTTAGAATGGGATTTATTTTGATCACATCACCTAAAAAATAATTGAAACCACTTAATATATTAAATAATGTATCTAATAATCATAAATATAATTAAGTGTGTAGGAGGAAGGGATTTTTGGATACATGTAATAGAAAACAAAAAATAATTTATAATTATTCTACCGCTTAGGAATTTTAAAAGAAGTGGTATATTTCAAATCAATTGAAAATAAAGTTAATTGATTTCAATGAATATTATTTCCAATTGAAAATATTTTCCTTTTAATCAATATGTTAGTTCTTAGAAATATATGGAAATAAGGTTAAAATTTTCTTATAAAATATTTACTCACTAAATTGAATAGGGGATATGAATAAAGGGTGATTTAACAGGATGTTATTAAATTAAATTATAGAAAACATAAAGAATAAAATTTATAAATTCAAAATTATATTAATTAATTTATGGAAACATTTTGCATGAACTATCAGACTAAAAAAGTCACAATTAAGTGTTTAAATATTATACCAAAGAAATATGAAATTAATCAAAATTCCAAATATACAAATATTTAGTGTACTCATTAAAAATAATTGGTGTTTTGGGTGGAAAACAACTAAAAGATGGATGAAACCCTATGATACATGAAATCTGTTTTTCCTCATTAAAGACCAACAAAAGTAATATCAGGAAGGACTTTATATTATCTAATTAAGTGATACGACTTTTGTAAATTTTTTAACACTCTATTTTAATGGAATTGGAAGAAAAAACAATTGATATGAAACTCGAATATACAAGAATTATAATTATTCTTATTTATAAGAAAAATCTCCTAATAGTTTCTTAGATTTGAGAAAATGGTATTTAAGTTATCTTTCAAAAATATGGATGTGATTTTAGTAGGAAAATATTATTTCAATCATAATGAAGGAAAAATATAATTGGTAATCAATTTCAAATTAATAGTGATTAGAAATATTATTTTAAGAGTGTAAATGTGGTGAATCAGATTGGGAATACAAATTTCTACATCTGGTTTAAATTAATATTTAAAAGTATGTAAAATATAAGGTGTTATGGAATACAGGAAATATAAATTAGGAAGAAAAATAAACTACTGATACTTTTCAAAAAGATAATATTATAGGAAAGAGACATGATCATGTTAAGATCAAAACCAATAATTATCCCAAGTTAATATACTCTTATATGTGATATCCATTGATAATAATGACAAAAATTTATTATATGTATATTATTAATTTTTATAATTATTATTCATATATAATTTTGAATATGTTTCAATTAAGTCAAAATAAAATTATATATTTTACCACTTTAAATGTAATGACAAATAAAAAATGGTATATGATATCGCAATATATTAATCAAATAATTAATCCAAAAATAAGAATAAAATAAATTTGAAATATATTAATGTCCAAAAAGAATGGTATGAATATAATAATCTATACCGACTACAAGAAAATCAAATAATTGAGAATGTGAAGTTTTGTTTTATGGAAATGGGTAGAAAACGTTTCCAACTGCATAAAATCTCAACATAATATTTTGTACGAGTAACAACTATATCATTATTAACTCTAAAATTATTTCTCTATGTTAAATGAACATACCTTATAGGATGTGGTTTGAAAATAATTCAGACATTAAGATTCAAAATATTTCATAAAAAGTCACGTTACAGTAAGAAAATTATTAATGTTTTTGGAAAGTTTGATAAAAGTGACAATGAGAGTTATTACTTCGCTATACCACTCATTGATAGAAATTTTAGTTTTTTATAAATAATAAATGTAAAATCATAGATAGTTATGATGTTATTTTTTGGGGAATAAAAAATAT
The DNA here is from genome assembly GCA_963277665.1 of Viscum album. Taxonomy (NCBI): domain Eukaryota; kingdom Viridiplantae; phylum Streptophyta; class Magnoliopsida; order Santalales; family Viscaceae; genus Viscum; species Viscum album. The sequence goes on along the minus strand of OY728135.1, from coordinate 1,459,401,905 downwards.
ATTACAGACTTTAATACTTAATAATTGTAATATTAATGATGTTTTAGGGTAAATAATTAGATATTATGATAAAAATTTGAATATTGTAATATATTATCTATGTTCTCATGTGGAATTTTATACATATAGTGATAAGAATGGACCATAGAAGAAGATGTTATTTTCCAACCACATTGAAAAAATATTTTACAATAATACAATCATGGATAGGGAAACATGTTTGTTCATAGATGAATAATTTATAGACATTATAAGGCAATTATAAATATCTCACAAGATAAAACAAATAGATTTGAAGATGAATTAAAACATAAGGATTAAATTTTTGTGATGGAATTAGATTTGAATCAAATTGAGATGAATGTCACATTTTATTTGGGATCATTTTCAAAAAGAAATAATGTATTTATTTTTAAGTGGTTTTCTATGAACAATATTAATAATAATTTTGGTTAATTTTAATCATGGTCTATATTTTATTCATTGGATACTCACAAATTATGTGTGTAGATATAAAATATAATTTTTATGTTTTGAATTTTTATTAAATAATATAATTATTTTTTAATATGTGAATAATATATTTTAAATTTAATATAATTAGTTAAATTTTAAAAAATTATAAATATTAAAATTGTGAATTAGGTTTACATATATGATCTAGAAAGATATATATTTTAGGTATATCTTGTAATTTTTCATTTTTAAGAAATCACATTATAGTATGAATTAAAAACACCATGTATGGTATTAAAAGATGTAAAATAATTTAGTAAAAATGAAATTTGGTAATTACTTGTGGATAAAAATCTATATGTCAATAGAGATGATAGAAAATAATTATTTTAAATTTTGTACATAAATGACATTATTTTTAAAAGAAATAATAATTAAACATGTGATGATTTTTCTTCCCAAATGGGAAAGAAATATGATATGTGAATTATAAGATATTTAATAATATTCTTGTGACATAAATAAATTAATAGGATTTATATTTCTCTCAAAGTTGAATTATAACCATTAATTATTACAAATATTTAAAATATAAAAATTACGGGGGTATCTAGTCCTATAATACATGGGACCATGATATCCTTTTATGATGAATGAAATTGAGTTGATCAAATAGAGTTTTAATGACATGTTTTTGTGTATATCAATAAAACATTATCTAGACAAGACATTTTTTATATTATAAATTTGGTCTTAATTTCAATGAAATATAAAAGAGTTACATCTTATAGAAGTAAAAAAAATCTATATCAAAGTATATCATGAATATGGATTTGGTATGGGAAACAAAAGTCACATTAAATTTATTGATACAACGTTGAATATTGGTTAGGTGATGTTGCTGAATTAATGAAAACTATTATAGGTTCATTCTATAGGGGAAAAAGTTGTTTTTGATATAATATCATTTAGTAAAATTCAGTTACTCTACAAAATACTAATTATGATTATATTTCTGTATAGTAGGATACAACATAGAGAATTTGGTTGAATATATGGCTATATGACAAGATGGTGGAAAATTAATACCCTTTGGTGAGAAGAATTTGGTAATGAATATAAAACCAACTATTAAAAGAATATGATGCATCATTATAAATAAAATAATAAAATCTCAAGTAAAACATCAATATAGGTAACATTGAACACAGAGATATTTCATTGGAATAAATTAAAATTTAGAAAAAAGTTATAGATATTTTTTAATCTACCAATGTATTATTTCTTTTAACTCATGTGAGTTTTTTTAGAGTTCAATATACAAATAAATACCATCTAGAATTGTTTATTGTAGTTTTCCTTTTTTATTTCATTAAATTTGTGGATAAATTAGGTAACTACAACATATCTGTTCCTGGACATGGTGAGAGGCTCTTTATATTTTGGTGGGTAATTATAATAAGTTTTTTCGAAGAATTTATTTTGTTAGCGGTTAACATTATAAATCATTATATGATGTTTAGATAATAGTTAATGTGATTTCTATCATGTTACTATTAAATACATTTAGATATTTTTAAATTATCCATGAAAATTTTATCTCCCTCACAAATTGAATCAATAATGAGGAATTAGTTAATTGATCTCATTTGATATATATTCAATGTAGTATTGAAAATATTAATGAGTGATTTAAAAGTCATACAAACCATTATTATGTAATAGAATGTGGATTTTATATAACTTCTATAATGGGATTATTATATTAAATGTCTTTTCATATAATCCATTCATGAGATTTAGACTTTCTTGCAAAATTTATTTAATTAAAATATGATACTTGATCGGTTGCAAACATATTAGATTTTAGTGGGTTGTAATGAAATTAGAATCTTCTATTTTTTTTTAAAATCATGGTGTTATTTTTTTGTAATAAATTATGATTTTTTGAATCAGATAGGAATTTTATAATTTAAAAATGATTACTGTGAAAAAATGTATGAATTTCTTAATGATGGAGCTTTTGAGTAATCAAATGTATTGTATTTTTTCTTGATGAAACATTGACAATACTTTTTATGAGTTATATAGTGCTATATAATGGGTTACACATTATATTAATGTTTACAAACTAATGTAAACTGATACCAAAAATGTCTAATTTATTAATAATTATCGACATTTTGAAAAATAATGTTACTAATAAAAATTAAATTACCTAAAAATAAAAAAAACCAAATACTCTAAATACTAGTTAGAATTTATCAATAAACAAAATGAAATAAAAAATTAATCATTATAATTAAAACAATATATGAGATATCACAAAAAGTAATGAAAAGGGAAAATATTAACATGACACATAATTCATAGTTTAAATGCCAATCCTAAAAAATAATTTTTCTAGTTGTAATAGGGTATCCTCTTAGTAACTAGTTTAGTAATGCATGGACTATATAAAGCTACACCACCATTGAAATTATATCTATTTATTATAATTACACTAATTTTTTATTCACAACCTATTTCTCTCTTTATAATATTTATACTCTAACCACATCATCCTATACAAGTTTCCAAACAATCATCACTAAATTAATTAATCACCTTATAATCGAATCACAACCACATTACCTTATTGTTGGAACGAAGGATGTTGGTTGATAATAAAAGATTCTTAATTGTGTTTATTGTCAATCACCACACAGATGAATAGTGAGTTTGTAAGGAAAGAGTTCATAAAATGGATGATGAATGCAATTTTGAGTGTTGTTCAGTTTCCTAGTGTTTTCCATATTTTTTGGGCCTCAAAAATCAGAAGTTTGGTAACTGTTTGTAGAAACTATACATGGTGATGGTCAGTGGTATGTAGTGAAGGGGAACAGTATGTGGTGAAGTTTCATGATATGTGGGGAAGGTGTTTTCTATAGAGTGATGGCGCGTGTTATGTAGAACAGTACATATAACTTGAAATAGTTTGCGGTAATAATATGCAGTGAAGGCTTGAAGTAAGAAAAATGTGGAAGAAAACGATTCACAACGATTGTTCTCGGATAAGATATATAGTATACGGACCGATAAAAACATTTTATGCTTATGGTTTATGGTACACGATGATAATTAATAGTTCAGAGGATTTCTCCACATAGTGGAGGTTGTCATTATGCAGATGGAGTTCTGATTTTCCCACATTGAAAATTTGTGTAAATTGAATAACCAAAAGTTGAGGAGTTATGTTGTTATTTATAGAATACTAATCCCCTTTGTAGATGATGAGATTGGAGATTAATGTTTTGGGATGAAATTTGGAGAATTATGAATTGGTTCTCAGAGGATCAGATGGTACGTGGATAGACTCATCTGCATAAATAATATAGTACGTGGAAGAGTGTGAGGTTCGCACAAGAAGCTCTCACGGTACGCATTAGATCAAGGAAATATGTGAAGTAGGACGGTATACGGAGGTGTGGTGAAATAGATAGAGTAGGGAAGAATGCAGATCAGCATAGTTTAAAGAGGATCAAGATGGTACGTGGAGGAGCTGTATGGTGCGTGAAAATCACTATCTCACACTGAAATAGAAATAGTACTTGGAACACCCAAGGAAGCCCAAAATTGGACAAATCAGTTTGCAAAATCAATCTTCAAAAACATATTAGTGTAGATGAAAATAAGTTTCCCATGTTCATGATTATGTAAATTCAACGGATCAACCATTTTACAGTTGAGGATGCATGATTTGATGTTAAACCATTGAATCGAGCTTCATGTGGTTAAACTAAATGATGATTCTTCCAACATAGTGAGAACGAGGGAGTCAACAGATGTTATCCGAGTGATGTAGTGTGCTATACATAAAAACTTTTAAAGGCAGTTCCCCTAGAACATAGTGACTCTACTAAAATCATGTAATCCACAACTAGTGAATATTAGTGGTTTTAGTTTGACTGAATAACTGTAGGGGTATGCTCATTGGACATAGAACTTAGTGGGGAACCATGTAAAATTGTTTTTTCAATTTATGGAATGTGATTTTTTTATTTCCAATGCATCCTCTTCAGTCTGGTTTAATAGGTTCCTACCAACATGGGTAAAAGATCAATCAGTTTAAAAGAAAAATATGACACCCTGATTTCCCCTCCCTCTCAGGGTGTTTTGGGGTCCTTCATGTGGTATCAGAGGGTAAAGGATGCTACTTCTGAATATATATTCTACTATCATTCTGAATCCAGTCAATGTTATGGGAGTTCCATCATTGATGGTATTAATTTTTAAATTTGAAAAAACAAGATTATGTCTCACTGAAGATCTCATTGAATGGAAGCCTTATTTTCTAATACATAGGGAATACAAGTTACTAATACTCTAGGATTGTCGAGGACAGAAAAAAAATGGAAATTTCATGATACTGATTCAAATGAACAAAATACTCTCACTACATACATTTCTGATCATGTTTATCTAAATGTAATGAGTCTCACATCTGCCAAGTCAATGTGGGATAAAATAGAAAATATTTATGAATAATATTGCAAAGTGAAGGAGACAAAACATCATGTTTTACACAAAAGGTTTTATGAGTCGATGATGCACCCTAATGAGAATGAATACACCTTTTGGAATCGAATTACTGAAGTGGTAGGACAAATCCGAGGTCTGGATGAAGAAATAAAAAAATTGACATAGTGAAGAAAATCATGATATGACATCCACCCCTTTACAAGGAAATCATTTCAGCCCTTGAGGAAAGAAAACTATCAAAACTCTCAGTCGATGATCTTCTGATCAATATATCGTATTTTGAAATGAGAATCAATCTATATGAAGCTAAGACTTGTGTGAGAATAGAAAATGTTAGTCAAAGCCATGGAAAAACTAAATGTTTCATGAGATAATAGAGATGGAAATTATGAGGAAAATGAAACTCTTTATCTTATATCCAATAATCTAAATATGGGAACATGAAAATTTTAAGGTAATATACCTCTGGCTTGTTTTTAATGTGGAAAAGTTGGGCACATTTCCAATCATTGCTCAAGAAAATTTGATGATAAAGAAAGCGAATTTTAAAACATGGAGAAGTCTCAGAAATGATTACTAAAAAAGGGAAAAATAAAATTTTCAATGAAAGTACTGAAGAAGAATTTTGTCTGTGAGGAGGATCATTATGATAATGAATTCTGTGAGGAAGATGAACTGGAATTTAAGAATGGAAACCAAGCCTCCATGATTACAACAATTGAAAAGTGAAAAACTTTTACAGGTAAAGTTGAATATAATCATTTCACTAGTAATGATGATCCCAAGATGAAACATAATGATTCTTTGGTAATCTTTAAAATAAATGTCAGATATGTAATAATTGGAAAGAAATGGTTGAGAAATTATAAAAATATATTGATCACCTGGAAGAGAAAATGGAACATCTTGTAGAACATGTGAAAATTCAGTCATCACTCCTAGAATGAACTGATGCTTTTTTTGGAACTAAAACACATCATTGAAGAATAATCAATGTTCAACCATGACCTAACCTTGAGACTGGGGGAGATTTCCAAGACTATTGATGGAATTGGTGAAGAAGTTGTTACTCTGAGAAGTTTACTCAAAAGTGAATCAATTTCAAAAGAAGCCAAGAAGAAAATAAAATTTTTGAAGGGTTCTCAGATGTTGAGCTACTATAGAGAGAGAATGTGGTTCTGATGGAGTTGAAAAATACTGAGTGACCAAAGACCCACATTAATGGTAAATTTTGGAATTTGTTGTGATGATAAAATGTCAAATTATATAAATAAAGTGAACTGGTAGAAAGGCATGATTAATGTTGATCATGTAAAAAAGCCAACAAAAGTTTTGAAAAAGAATCCCATAAATCTAACTGAAAGGAGAACATATGATTATCCCTGATTTTATAGAAATGATAGCAATTGAAACTATTTTACTAAAGATGAAGGAGTACGGAGAAATATAAGTGAAAAGTCATTTCCTTTCATGATTTGTAAATTTTCTTTCTATATGGTCCATACCATGTCATACTGCGAAGAGGAAGGGAGCCATAAGAATGGGGTAGAGTTAGGATTCAAAAAAACAAGAACATATTCATATCCTACTTCTTTCAAAATCAATAATTTATAGGGATACTGTTTTCATTATTCTAACTTTGTCATTAAAGATGTCTACTGCTGGAATATGTATGATAGAAGAAAATTCTTCAGTGCTCAGAGATAATTCAAAACACATCAACCAGAAAATGTATTTATTTCAAAAATGTTTTCTCCTCTAGAAGTATAATTTTAATATAAAGATCCCTTGTACAAGGAATAGATAATTGAAAGAACATTATCGACCAAATACAATATCTCATGGAACAGAAAGAAGAAAATTGGAAATTCCAATTTTGTAAAAGTATCCCTCAAAACTACAGAGAACAAAAGATCATGGATTCTTGATTACAGATGTTCATCCCACATGATGGCTAATGAAAAACTATTAATGAATGTCAAGAAAAAGATTGATGGAATAGTGACTTTTTGTAATAATGTTGCATTAATGATAAAAGGAAATGGAATTACTGAGCTAGAAAATTGAGAGTTGACAAAACTGAAGTCCTTTATGTAGATGGTTTACATAAAAATATTCAGAGTGTGAGTCAACTCTGTGATTTAGGTCTTATTGTGACATTCATTCAGAATGGTTCTACTATAAGAGGAATGTCTAGGAATTCACTCATGGAAGGATATAGAAAAGATGAAAACTTGTATAAGGTTGACCGCCAAGAGAACATTCTCTACTTAACAGTTGATGAGGAAAACAACTTATGGCATTGAATATTAGGGAACATCAATTAGAAAGACATGTAAAACATATATAAGATAAAGATATTCATGAATATATCTAATATACAGCGTGAACAAGAAAATACCTATGATGCGTGCATGTGAGGGAACCTTGTCTGCATTTCCTACTAGCCAATGAAGAAAAGTTCATTAAACATTTTTGGCCTCATCCATATAGATATAAGTGGCCTAATAAATGTTGTTGGAACACATAGGGAAAGATACTTTGTTCTTTTCCAAGATGATTATAGTTGAATGGCATGTGTTATTGCTATACATAAGATGTGACACATGCTTGATTGTATGAAAACCTATCAACGAATCGCCAAGAATGATACTGGAATGAAGATCAATGTCTTGTAGTCTGACAATGGAGTGTAATACACATCTATTAAATTTGAAAATTACCTATAGAATCATGGGATACAACATGAGGTGGATGTTGTGAGAACTCCACATCATAATGGAGTTGTTGGGAACAATAATTAGTAGGTAAACAACATAGCAATAACTAGGAAGATCGAAAGTCATATTTCTCGACAATACTGGAAATAGAATATACAAGAAGTGGTGTATATTCAAAATCAAAAAAAGGATATTTATGGGTTAAACAAAGAAACCCTATGAATTGTGGCATGGAAGGAATCACTCCTTGAAATATTTTCATGTTTTTTAAAGCAAATATTTTATCCAACACAAAAAATGAAATCAAGTATAGTATGAATACAATGAAAAAAAAGGAATATTTCTTACATACTCAATGAAAAGAAAATCCTGAAAATGTTTTTATAAGCACTAGGGAAGAATTGTGGAATGTAGTGATGTAATGATCATTGAAACGAAAAAACACAATTGCTACATGGAATTATTATGTTGATGTGATAGAATATGATTAAGGATGTGAACATGGAACAAATGATAATAAAAAGGCATAGTATTGTGCACAAAACTCATGAAAGTCACATCAGGTTGTTTAATATAAAGAGGAATCTGAAGAGAAATAAATATCTAGAGAGAATTCGGTTGAACCAAAAAAGAGGAATCTAAGAACATAGATTGATCGGTACAACATTATTGGGGGTCAGAATGCACCTACACTAACAATGAGATGAAGGAATAATGCACATTCTGTATTTCTATCAGTTGTGGAACCATACATGTTTGATGAGGCTGTAATGAATGAGTAATAGGTAAAAGAATGGAATGATTAATTTGATTATATTGACCAAAATCAGACTTGGGATCTTGTCAAAAGATATGAAGGTCACAATGTGATTGGTACAAAGTGGGTTTTCAAGGACAAATTTGATGATCATGGAAATGTGATCAGAAATAAGACATGCCTGGATTGTAAAGGATATTCAAAAATCAAAGGCATTAATAATGAGGAGACATTTTCACCCATATAGAGACTGGATTCAATCAGTCTATTTTATACCATGGAAATCCAAAGTGGTTATAAATTGTATCATGTTAATGTGAAGATAGAATTCATAAATAGAGTTTTAGATGAATATGGCTACATTGAACTACCTGTTGGGTCTTTCTTAGTAATAATGAACTGAATATTTTCAAATTAAAGAAATATCTCTATGGCCTAAAGCAAGCACCACAGGTGTTCTACTCACGATTAGACTCTTATCTAAGAAATATTTAGTTTAAATTTGGACGAGTGAATCATATTCTATATGAAAGAAAAAAACTAAAGTGTCAATTCATGGTATTGATATCTGTGGATGATATTATTTTTGGTTGAACCAGGCATGGATTTGTTTATGAATTTTCTAATCCCATAAAATCTTAATTTGAAATGTCCATGATTGGTGATATCACATACTACATAGGGTTGTAGGTGATTCTGGAGAGAGGTTACAATTTCATTTCCTAAGAAAAAGTTTTCAAGAGAGATACTAATTAATTCATTATGCATGATTCCAAAACAATGTTGACTCCAATTTCAGTTAGAACAAATCTTAGGATGAATGAGGATGAGATATATATGGATCCCAGAATGTAAAAAAGAATCATTAGAATCCTACTGTAACTAACAATGACACAGCTGGATATTGTCTTTTCTACTTGCATTGCATACCACATTTAAATTAATCTAAATGAAGAACATATTGTGGAAGTGAAAATAATAATGAGATAAATTCATGTTATGCATAATTATAGGAAATACATTGCTATAGGAAGAGGTAGTGAAATGTATTATTTTTTGGATGTTGATTGTGATAGAGATGTAGTGGATAAAATGTCTACCAGTAGTAGAGTATTCTATAATGGGATGAATTTTGTAGGCTAGTTATATAAGAAATAGGAAAGTACTTCTCTTAGTACTTCCTAAGTTGAATATATATCTGATACCAAGGCATGCACTCATTTACTCTGGATGAAGTAGTTACTGAGTGACATAGGTGATGAGGTGAAATAACCAATGCTGATTTTTTGTGAAACCTATATCAAAATTGATCATACGATGTATCACATTTAGCATTATTGAAAAAAAAATTGATGTCAAAAATCACTTCATCAAGGAAAATGTTGAACAAGGTGTGATCAAAATGGACCATGTGTGAACTGATGAGAAAGTGATAGAAATTATTACCAATCCACTATCAGAAACATTGTTTGAGAAAAATCTATTGAACCTCGGTGTTTAGACACCTCCCAGTGCATATAGGTGAAAATATTCCTCTATTCCTTGTTGTTTTTACGGTGCTAAACTATTTGGGGAAGTTTTGAAGGTTTGTCGGTGATATATGAACCAGGGGGTGTATATTATAACCTCTACAATGTTAATATGTAGATATTTCTTTTTATTGCTAATGTGGTGGAATGGATAAATTCATTGGAAGAGTGATCTATTTTTTTAATACAAGAAAAATACAGAATTATGTTAATGAAGGTGTAGAAAAGAAAAGAATAACAACTCAATTCAACTCATCTATTTGGTTTTCTGCACCGATCACTGATCACCAATACATAGAGTGGTGGATCAATTGTTTCTTAATGATTTAGGATTTGATCGTGGCAAGAGGATAAGTGAATTTATCTGGAGATTGCCAAAAAACTCGAAGGGGATATTGTTGGAACCAAGTATGTTTGTTGATAATAATAGGGTGTGGTTCATGTTTTTGGTTAATATACACACAGATGTTCAGGGAGTTGGATGGGAATGAGTTCATATGATTGAGGATGAAATTAGTATTGAAGGTTGTGTAATTTTCTAGTGTTTTTCATATTTTTCAGCCTCAAAAATAGGAATTTTGGTAAGAGTTTCCAAAAACGATATGCGGTGAAGGCCAGAGTGACGCATTGATGGTGCACAATATTTGATGAGGGCGCACAATACAAGGTTAAAGTGTGCAGTTTGCGGTGAAGACATGCAGTATGAGGAAAAGTGCATTAAACTGGACATCGTTCACAATAATGGTATGCAATGAAGGCATGTAGTTCACAAAATGCTACAGAAAATGGCTCACAACCATAGTACGTGGTAAATAGATCCAGTGCATGGACCGACAGACATATGGTATGAATAAGGTTTATAGTACATGATGATGGTTCACAGTTCAAGGGATTGCAACATGCGGTGGAGGCTATCAGTATGCAGATGGAGTTCCAATTTCCCCACATTGAAAATTCAGGTAAATCAGATTATAGAATTTGAGTACTTAAATGCGTATTTAAGGAATAATAATCCCCTTTATTAGATTATGAGATTGGATATTAAAATTTTAGAAAGAAATCTAGTGATGTCCAAAGTGGTACCTGTGGAGACGATCGTACATGGAGAGACTCTTCTGTGTACGGAAAATATTCTTTGGAAGAGTGTGTGGTTCTCTTAGGAATCCCTCGCAATACGCGGCGTAGTAAGGAAGTACGAAGAGTAAGATGATACATGGAGTTTTGCTGAAATACATTTAATAGGGAGGAGATTAGAGTAGCGTAGTTTTCGGAGGAGGTCGATTGTAGGAAGAAATCATTGCTGTATGGGGAAACAACAATAGTATGCGGAACACCCATTGAAGCTAACAATTGGCCAAATCAGTCTGCAAAATTAAACTTCATAACATATCAGTGTATGAAAAAATAAATTACTTCTATGAGTGCTTATGATACATAAACAGATCATACATTTACAGTTGATGATAAATGATTTGATGCTAAACCATTGAAGCAACCATCTAGTCATTAAACTGAGTGAAGATTCTTCCAACATATTGGGAAATGGGGAGTCAGTGGAAGAGATCTGAGGGATGAAATTTACTATCCCAAAAACATTATAAAGGCATAGCACCTTGAAAAGGGTGACTATGCTAAACTCTTATAATACACTACTAGTGTAGATTAGTGGTTTTGGTATGACTGAAACAATGTCAGCGTATGATCCCTGGCTTTATCCCTTCGTGGTGAACCAAGTAAAATTGTTGTATCATTGTTTTTTATTTGATTGTTTATTTTCTGCTCAACCTCTTCAGATTGGTTTAATAGGTTACTACCAACATTTGAATAAAATCCCTTAGTTTAAAAGAAAAACCTGACACCCAAATTCACCCCTCCCCTTTCAAGGTGTTCTAGGGCTTTTCACATTTACCAACACCACTATAATTTTACTACCACAACATCACAACATTTAAATCACCAATACATACTCCTTTCAAATGTAAACCACACATCCTTATCCATCTCCACAAAAATCCAAATTTTTATTTTATAACTCTAATAAAATTTTGATTTAAATATATGAACACAATAAACATATTTATAATATTAAGAATACATTATTAATCCAAAATTAAATAAAAATTATAAATAAAAAAATAATATTGAAACACAAAAACCAACCTTCAAAAAAAAATTTCAAAAAAAATTATAAATAAAAAAACATTGATTATCCGCTAATCCTTCCCTAATAAAAAAACATGTTATATCAACACCTCATAAATAAACAATAACATTATATCTTTACTCAAATTCTTTACCAATGACAAAAAATCTCAATAATCTATAATATATGAAAACAATGGTAAATGGATTAATTGTGGAAACAAATAAATACTTCCATGATTTATGCTATGATATTATTCCTCTCATGAATTATCATTATCTATTTCCCATGAATCGAACCTCATAAATGACCCATTGAATTTTAGAAAACTCAAACTCTCTCACTCAACATTTTATTGAAAATAGAATTAGAGAGGTAAATGATAGTGATAAGTTTTTATTATACACCCCCAACACAAAAAAAACCCCCGAAAATAACAACCATAAATTCATAAATTGGATACCTATCATCATAATTATTTCCTCTTTTAACATACGTTTTCAAATAATCGTAGCAAGAGAAAATTACTTTCTAATGACGGAAATATATAAATATCTTGAAATGAATACAAACTATTAAAATCATGTTTTAATGAGGAAAAACCTTACCATTAATCAATATTTCCATGACAAGGTGAAACTTCACATAGAAAATCACAATAAACCACTTTATCCAAAATATTAATATATTATTTTAAAAAATTTATAATTTTATAAGAAAATATAATTTGATAAATACAATTAAAAAAATTATAATAATATAGATTAATATTTTAATTGAAAACAAAACTAAAAAAATAAATTAAATAAAACATTAGCTATTAAATATATTTCTATAACTTAATAAATTAAATCAATGTAAAAAATTTACATTAAAGGCCTTTAAATATTATACTAAAAGATACTACCATTAGAAGTAGAAAATTTTTGATATTCTAGATATTTGAAATGAATATATTGATACTCTTATCCGATAAAACCCCAATATTATATATGTTTTATTTCGAACACCATGACATAGTTTCTCATAATTTCATATATTCAATCATTCATTTAAAATGTACTCATAAATTTATTCAACCACTCTATAACACCTCAACAAACCAAAACAGAAGGATTTCAAAATCACATTTCACTATATTAGATACCTACATTACAATTTTTTTCTTATAGATCATAAAAAAATATTAACTACAAAACTTTAAAACCAATACATCTGTATTATAAATTTTTTTAATAGCACCTACACTCAACACCAATAATCTCCCAGATTTAACAAAAATTTATATTAAATTTATTACCCACTAAACACACTCTAAATCTCAAATTAATAACCTAACTGTAAAAGAGATTTATCTCCTACTACATGTATAGAAAAATAGATTGAACATATCTCTTACCAATCATAACGTGATCTTATAATTAGGATGTATTAAACAATAAAAAGGATTAATTTGATAACATCAATCAGTCCCACCCATAACGCAACACATATAGAACTAGCCTTAAACATAGGTTATTCTAGTGTTTTTGACATTTAATTTGAATATCATTTAATGTTTAGAGATTTTAATAATTAGGCCATATCTCATATATAATAAATAAAATATTAAAAGGTAGACAGTTATACTTTCTATCCATTTTCTCATGAAACAATAAATATTAAAAAGAAACATTGCTTTATTTCAAGTTTAATCATCATAACTTTTCCTTGATCCCATACTTAACTCTATGATCTATTGAATCACGCGAAAAAAATTCCAAACATGGGATCAGAATAAAAATATCTTTAAGGGATATATAGGAAGTAAAACAGTTAGTCTTATGAAAATATGTAATCCCATGAATACCTAATCATAAACTTATACATTTCACCATTAAGAAGTTGTAAATACATTCCTTTAAATATAATATCATTTATTAATTTTTATGCAATCTATATATTTTCAAAAATACTATAGTAAGCATGTATAATATAAAAATTAAACTTGAGAAATAATCATACATAAATAGAATATCCATTCGGTCGAATTCTATACATATCACTTTTACAAATAGAATTTCCATTTAGCTGATGTTCATACCCAATGCATTATTCTTTATATTATAACCACGCATACTTGGTTTATTACATAACAAAAAATATTTGAAAAATCATTTAACTAGAAATCAAATGTATATGTACTGTTATACAATGATAAAATGTAAATGATTTCAATTAATCAATATTACATTCACATAATTACATCTGCAATCACAAAAAATAATATAATTATTTTGAAATATTCAATCTAATTTCAAAAAAAATACCAAAATACAGAAAAAGAGAATAAGTTATATAATTTTATTTTAAAACATTATATCTTGTAGAGGAATCTAAATAAAATGTTATGGTCACATTAGAAGAATTTTTTTGACACCGCGTATGTTAAAAAAGGACATTCATTTCATCATTTGTGAAAACATTGCATATAAAACATATAAAGAATATTTATTTTGAGAACCATTAAATGAAATTTAAGAAAAACAATTGCCATTATAATAATATTATATCCATATAAATAAATATGTAAAAATAAATCAAGAATATTGACATCGAGATAATATTTTTAAAAATAAATCTTTAAACATTTAAATTATCCCATACCACCTTATCCATTTAAATTATAAGCCACATTAAAGTAGAAAATTTTAAAAAAATTAAAGTGCAATTTAGAGTTATAATATATGGATTTTACTGTCCAAAGGGTCTGTATATATAATTTATAATAAAATAATTGTTAATATCGTTTAGAAGTGCCTTAATGAAAGGAGATTGAGACAGAACCCCTTACGATGAGTGCAATTCACCAAGTATATTCTTCAAATTCCTGAGTAGTAAAAATATGTGAATTTATAGTTTCTTCAAAACCTTTTTTATATTTATTACTTAATTTATATTAATCACTACTAGTTTATAACAATTATATAATTATTTAAGTTCATGATGGATAATTTTTTTATATTCTGTACTTCATTTGAAAGTGAACTTGGTATGATGTCCATAGTCTATGTGGTCATAAATACATCATCTCGAGAATAATGTTTAATAAATTATAATCATTTTTATAAATCAATTATTATTTTAAATCAAATAATGATTTATGGTTATGAGTAATGAAAAATGTTATAATCATGGAAACAGTAGGTCGTACGTATGCATGAGTAATATTTTCCATTTGTTATTGATCATTATGTAAAGGAGGTCAGTAGTAACATTATCATTATAAAAATGTAATTACATCATTAATATTACATTATTCATTTAAATTATCTTCTATATATATATCTCCTACAATTGTTTTAGTGAATAAAAATGAATCACATTTCTTCTTGCAGGTGAAAGATCAAACGTACAATTGAACGACATTATCCATTTAATGTTTATTGGTGGTAAGAACATAAATTATATATATTCATTTAAAAATGGTAAATTGGTCATTAATATAATATATAAACAATATTTCCATCATTATAACCAGTCTTGAAAGATGATGATTAAAAACAAACTACCTCATTTCATGAGGTAGTAGTCTGATGCACACATGAATGAAATGTTCATTTCTCATTTCATAAATGTGGATATAGATATAATAAAATTTTATTATATTAAGGAAACTGTTTATATTATTGAATTATGGGTGAATAATATTTTAAAGATGTGGAGGAAGAAATATAATAGAAACTCTAAAATAAAAAGTTTATCTTTCCTTCTAATGGTAACCTTTTTAACACTTTAACACCTCTAAGAAGGCTGTTCTACATAAACTAAGGTATAAAAAATGTTGGGAGAAATTCAAGTAATAGGTTTGAGTAGTTATTGGGAAACCCAATTTTTTTGGAGTTTGATTAATAAAGGGAAATTGGTGACCTTTTATAGAAGAGGTGAGGGGAACTCTTAGAATTATTAAAATTATTATAATAATATAAATAAATTTTCTATTAAAAATGGATCCAAATTGTTTTTTTCAAAGATAGGATTGATATGGGTCTAAATAAAATCATCCAATGAAATTTATACTAGTTTCAATACTTTTTTATCATTATCATTTGGTTTTAATTCATTTTAACTCTTACCATTTTATCAAGTAATTAACAATTTGAGTGTCAAAACAATTTCAATAACATGAAAAAGACAATGAATTAGTAATTAATTAAATTTGGATACATTCATTAAATATATTTAGGAATCATGGATTTCAAAAAAAAATTATGCCATTTAAATTATTATTTCATTTTTTAAATTATTAATTATTTTAATTTATACAGTTTTTATAAAATTTATTTTTAAAAATTCATTAAACTATTATTCCATTAAAAAATCTATAACATGCCATATTTATCCATAAAATTTGCGAATGGAATGAAATATTTGAAATTATATTTATTTAAATGTTATTAAATATTTTTATTTTATTCTCAATTTATAAATATATTGCAGCATAATTATTGTTTCATAATTATATTTAATTAATTATATTCTTAAAATCACAAATAAATTATCATATTTAGATAAACATTTTATCATTAAAATTAATATTTATTGTTGAATTTATCTTCTATGTACCCCTATAATAAAAATTATTTACTTCTAAAAAATATGAGTATGACATTTTTATCTTATATATAAATAAAATATAATAAATGTTATATTCTTACACATGTGGCATAGAAAGTTTATAATTTGAGCCTAAATTGTATATAGGACAAGACCCACTCATTATATGAAATTAATATAAGTGAAATATAATTTTATAATATAATAATATCATTTTTACATTAATTACTATATTTACCCTTAACCACGGTAAGTAAAATACAAAACATAATATTCACCATATAATAAGTTGATACTATTAGATAAAATTTTTCAAACCTATTACAACCATATTTATCAATTTTATAAAATTAATTTCCCCTATGTTATTAAATTAGGTTTAACACTAATCTCTCCAATGTGGAGAAAAGCCAAGTAAAAGAGACATTCCAAATTTCAATAAGTTTTTATATTTAATTTCAACAAACAATTTATTCTAATAACATAAATTGGATTAATACATGTATTATTGATCTATTATGACAAAAAAATATGTTTAATGTATAAAAATTATATAAATTAAAAATTAGTTTTTCACTATAATGTAATATTTTTCACTATTCCCCAAAAAAATAACATTTAGGAAAATACCAAAAATTTAACCAATGTAATATTTTGTATATTGATTATATTGAAAAAGATTATATTGTAAAATAAAATGACTAAAGGTATCAATTACTCGATTTTAAATTTTTCATCTATCAATATGTTGTAAAACTACCTTTTAAAAATATAAGAGTATTTTATGCTTAAAATTAAATTTATTCTAATTTTCAACCAATAAAATTTATTAGATGAATATAAAATCATTTATTAAACTTGTTTAAACATAATGAAATTTGTTCTATTAATTCTTCTTTATAAAGGTTAGATGATAACAACCACTTATAAAATTAATATTACCAATAAATTATTATTCTTCATAATTCTGTCTTGCACATAGTGTAAGATTTTGGAGAAACACATTGTTGTGTGCCGAGTATGCTATCATACATAGCATCCCCATTATGATAAAATTTAACTTCTAATAAATAAATAAGAAAATATATTATTTTATACTTACGTAGGATATTACATCCTTACACCCTTTTGGAAATTGTTTCCTCATAATTTTATATTTGGGATTGATAACTAAGGTTACACGTTTGACAATTACATCATTGAAATCTCACTTTGGAAAAAGTGTAAATAAAACCTCAAATTTAAATAAAATAAGTTGAAGAATCAATTATAGGTGAGATATCATATACTATGGTTACCTATAGAAAAAACAAGGATATATAAGAAAAAATTTCTGTCATGTTCTGATGCAGAGTGATATAGATCATGGTCAGAAAATATTTTATAATCAAAAGCTATAAATATGAGATAATATTAGAGACCATATGATTCATTAAAAAATTATGTTATAGGGTAAAATTGTTTGGTTATATTTGTCATATATTTGTATAATTAATTTAAATCTTTGATTAAGAACATAACTATTTATACTTACTTGACAATAATGGTTTCATCCATTAATAAAATTTCACAAAAAACTCCTCTTTTTTTCAAATGATTAGTATTTAAGATGAAATATTCATGGATAAAAAACATGAATAAACATTAATAGAATCAAATAATACCTAAATTATTATCTATATATTTTTCATATCTTAATACATTAACCAAAACCAAAATATTTAGTACAAGATATGATAAGTCCCAATAATAATAAACATTATATGATGGAAAACTAGTCCATCCTCCCAAATTAAAATGTAATACCTTATGTTCATAATTGAGTATTTTAATAAAATCCTTTAAAATTATTCAAAATATTCCAATATAAGATTGAACCCCAAAAAATAAGAATGATTTAATCACATAATATTCCAAGATAATAAAATTAAACATTTATCTCTAAATGAAATCAGTTACTCTTGATGTATCTCTGCAAAATGTAATTATCATAATAATCTTCAAAATAAGCTAACAGTTTCCATAAATAACCTGAACAATTGCAAATCCATCTTAGATTCTTCAAAAATTTAACTCAAACTTAACTTTTAAAAAAAATTACCATATTATTCTATTAAATTTATTGATAAAAATTTCCAAAAATAGAAATTTTCTTCCTAAATAACACTCATCACTTAATCCCTAAATCATTTTTCATATCCCATGGTTATCTATTTCAAAAAACATGAGTTTCCAAAATCAATTTATTCATACTAAATCTAATAATTTAATAAAAAATAAATATTCATAATAACCAGGGTCTTCACATTGTCATGTTGTATGTGATACACCCATGTGGCCCTTCAGTTGTGGGTTTGATTAATGTAGCCTCATCGGATGCATTGGGTTGTCACCAATCCTGTGGTTTATCCTTTTTCAAAAACCGTATCACTATTATGAAATTCTCAAATAATAATAATCCCCAATAAATTACCATATCATATTTTATCCTCAATGGTTATCTCATACTATTCATATTTCATTAAAAAATGGAATAACCCTTAATTACCTCAAAAATATCATATAAACCGTAAATATTACTATTTCTTAGGTTTATAAATGAGAATTATTCTTCAAATAAAATTATAAGAAAAAAACATCTGGGTTTCATATTAAACCACTAAATAATTCTTCAATGTTACCGTCATCATAAAAAGTGTATTAAAAATTTTATACATTTCTACATCCTTAAGTATACCATAACTATTAAATCTATTATTTGTAGACATCATAATATTTGATTATTCTTCGTAATCCATTAACCATGTATTTTTAGCTTATCCCATAATTCCTCATCCCTATAAATCAAATATATTGATTATATTCTCATGATTCATAAATACAATTCATATCTTGTTTTATACATTATAAATATCATGAAAATTCATACCTTGAAACTAGATTTCAGGATCTTCTTGATGTTCATATTTTCTTTTTACATGTTTTCCTACATTAAAAAATTAATCCATCACACACCTTCAACTATTTAACCTTTAGAAATATTTTGAGTTGTTTGGATCTTGAAATAGTATGAAAAAGATACCATGACCCAAAAACTTTCTTTATAAATGAGTTATTCTTGGATAACTCAAAAAAGTTATTGGAGGAAATTTAAATACCTTGGAAGCTATAAAAATCATTCGATCAAACTTTTGATATAAAAGTGATAATCAAATCATTAAGGTTGGATAAGAAGGTTGTTAAATATTTCTTTCCTTTAATCCTTAAAATGATTCTCAATATGTTAAAAAGAATATAACATAAATGTGAAATGAATTAATAAAGGAAGAATCCCCTATATTGTAAAGAGACCAAATTTTTTCTATAAGACTCTAATCCATCAACAACATTATATATCATCTTATTTAGGTTATTATCCAATATATGTCATTTAACATAATCTATTAAAATCATTAATGTTATTATAACAATCATGTTTATAACGGATTTTTAACCTTCACACAGATAAGATCGAAACCTTTAAAGTAATATAAACCATTTCTTTGATATCTACTATAAGGACCCATCCTTAAAAAATAACCTCATATAGTTCATTTATAATAGAAATTCCCATTTTAGTATCTTTTAATGTTTATAGATTCTGTTTATTAGACCATGAATCGTACATAACAACTTAAATATTACAATGTAGGCACTTCAACTCACAATCGATTTCCTCCATAAAAGAACTTTTAAAAAGAAACATGGTTTTGTTTCATGTTTAATCATTATAACTTTTCCAAGATCCCATCACATACTCTATTCTACGTTATATCATGTGAAAAACATTTCAAAACCTGGTTTGAGAAAATAGAATATCACTAAAGGATTTAAAATAAGGAAAATTATTAGTCTAATAAAAACATTTTATCATAATAATACGTTATCATATATTAATACATTTCACCCCTATAAAGTATTTAATAAATTCCTTTAAATAGAAGCTCATTTGGTACCTTTTTTATAATCATGATCTTACCATAAACCAATATAAATCATATATAGCAAATCAAGGTAATATGGGACAGAATATTAATTAAATGGAATAAACATTCTTCCTATATACATACATATCACTTTTACAAATTGATTAGAGATACTACCAAATTCCATAACTAATATAGTGGAGGTTATAATGTAACTACCCATTCCGGGTATATTATAGAACATACAATATTTGGTTTATCATGTAACCAGCAGATAAATTTTTTTTTGTACAATTATACAATCATAACATATAAAATATATCAGTTATCAACATTTCTCTTGTAAAATTTGATTTTCAATCCTAAGAAATCATTTCAAGATATTGTAATTGTCAAACCATTTTCAGAACCATTTTCAATAACGATATTATAAAATAAAATTAATATGTTATTTATATTTATATTCAATCATTATTTACACTATATGAATCCATGTTTCAAATAATGGTCATGGTAGCAAGAAAATTATTTTTCATGACATACATTTAAAAAACATTCCTTTAGTCATTTGTCCCAACATTTTGTATGAAACAATTAAAAAGATTTATTTTTAATATATTTGAATTAAAATAAAAATAAAAAATGAATTCCATTATAATAATTTTATATCAATATAAATAAATATGTAAAATATAATCATGTATATTAACATGGAGAAAAAGTTATGAAATTTAAATCTTTTTCATTCAAAGTTATTAATTCCACTATGAATATTTAAATTATATGCCACATGAATGTTAAAAATTTAAAAAACATTAAATAGAATTTATATATATAATATATGGATAATTATTTTCAATGGTAACTTATATACATTTTATAAAAGAATAATGTTGCATATCATTTGGAAATGCCTCAACGTAAAGATATTGAGATTGAATCCCTTACATTGAGACAAATTCACCAAGTATGCTTTTATATACATAAATAATAATCGTTGGAAAATTTCAAATTGATGCAGAAAAGTATTCTATTTTATTAATAATTTTATATCACTTATTACTAGGATGTTACAATTACATAATTATTTAAGTTCATGTAAGACATTTTATTGATATTCGCTACTTGAGTCAAAAATGAACTTGGAATGATGTCAATAGTCCATGTCATCATAAGTCCATCATATCCGGAATAATATTCAAGAAATTATTATCATTTATTTACATAAATTATACTTTTAAATCAAACCTTTAAATAAATTAATGAAAACTTATCTACATTACATCCAAAATTTAGGATTGTTCATATGATATTGAAACATCTCATTTAAGAAAATTTCATTATATTCTTTGTTGATAAAAGTATTACCCAACATTGGTAAAATTACATTGAAATAGGAAAATTACTTATACCTAAATTTATGATGAATGTGTGGCTATATTAATGATAAATGATTTTTGGATTTCAGGCCTTCAATATTCCATTGATCATTAAATTTTTTGTGATTGATTTCCTTATTCACTTCTGTTAAGTATTTACACATTTCCTCTAAGTGTGCATCTCTAATTCCCACTAAAGATGTCCAACATAGAAACCTAGTTACATGTTATTCCATGTGATCATGAACATTAAATTGTCACTTTTATAGATCATTACTTATAAACCCTTCTCATGATATTGTATTTTTTACATACAAAGTATCAAACAATCTATCCCCATGATCGATTTTAAATTGCGAGGATGAAATTTCAATAAGGTGGGGAGAATATGACGCCCCTAAAAACTAATGTAAGAACCTTCTATTCAATAGAGTCTATGAAACATAATATCTAGTACGTAATGTAACATAATATTATAGTACAGTAGAAAATATTTCCTATTTGAAATATATTCAATATATTTCAATGCATGAAGCACCATGTTATATTGAAATCCACATGAAAATGGATTACCATACATCATAAGAGACAATTACCTTATTTTATATCTTTTGTTACATACAAGAGAGGCCTTCTTGGAAAGCTTGCATTGTATGCAAGACTGAGTTTCACTAAAAAACAATATATTATTTGAATATTATAAGATATAAACTAGTTGTTATGAATAGTATTAACAAAATTACAAAAATATATGGTTTAAACAACTATATTTTCGATAAAAAATAAATTAGAAATGAATATAAGACCAATTTTAATATTAAAAGGATACTTTTTTAGTGAATTATTTTTATCCTTAGTAGCTATTTTATCATAATTGATAAAATTAATTATAATTTTTTGTTAAATTAATGTAAAAAATAAGTAACATATTCCATGAATTTTTTTTATTCATCCAATATATTTGGTAAGAAATAGATATGATAAAACCCAATATTATAACTTAAAACCTATATTATTATTTTTACCTCCTTTTAGTATAGAACCAAATTTAAATTTTATATTTGATATTTTTATAAAATTAATTTTTTAAAATAGAAATTATTTTATAATTCATAATTTTAAAATTATCTTGGGGGTGCATTTTCTGGGTTTTTCTGAGAAACAACATTTTTTAGTGAATAATTAAAAATACTTCATTTTATTTAAAAACAAAACATTCGTTTAAATACTTGTTAATCATAAATTATATTATAATTTTTTTAAAGTCAAATTGGATCAATAATATATTAATTAATATAATTTTTTTTCATTATAATAATTATAAATTTTAAATTGAATATTAAAATATATCAATCTTTTGAACATTTTTCTACATAATACAATTTTATCTATTTGTCTGTGAGATTATCATTAATCTTATTTTGGCCACATCTATGATCTGAATATTGAAAATCTGGAATACAAAATTTTTATAAATAAAATATTTATGTTCTAATAATATCAACTTAATTTATGAAAAAATTATAAATGAAAGTGATTAATATATATATTAGTTATTAATGTGTTATTATGCATAAAATGGACTAAAACTCTATGTTTAAGTGTCCAAATGTACTGGAAACTTTCCCAACACCCATTCAATAGCCATATATCGACCATTAACCTTCCATCCAAGTATCATGGGGGATTGGTATGTCTTTTTATAGTTAATAACATGTGTTGATGTAAATTCTTTTCAAGAATACAAAGTGAGTCCTTTTCCTTCGCTATAAAATGGCACAAACTCTCCATATTCCTCACACCACACAACCACATATGATCATCCAATATCTACCCATATGGACTCTAAAAATACATCCCCTAGATCTATAAGTCTCCCTTTTCTATGAATACTTTACATGGATGCCTTTTTTTTAAACCAAAAGAAGTTACCTGTTTAAAAGGTATTGTCTCATCTCAATCTCCCAAATTTCATTTCCACTCTACAACACATAAAAACTATTTATTATGTTATTTTATAACAAAATTAGTATCCTAAATACACTAATTTTTTTATTAAATGATATTAACCTACACAGACACACACAACCATCTAATAGTTGATGAACATACTATTTCTATGAAAGGTGAATTACTACCTCACGAAATGATGATAGTTTAATTTTACATTACTACCTCTTATGTTGGAAATTATGATAGAAAATATATTTAGATATGAGATTTATTTTATTTATAATGTTTTAAGATTCTGAAATTTCATTATAACATACATTTATTCTTTCCAAGTTGTGTAAAAATGAAAATTGCGTTTGAGAAAGTGTGGACTACCTCCCCTTAAAGTGACATAATTCATTAACACGATACATGGAATGTATAAATGATGGATATAATTAAAATTATGAGAAATAAAAAATATATATATGATATTAGTTAAATAATTAAGTTTCTAGATATATATATATATATATATCATTTTCTTTATTACCCCTTCACACACATTAAAAGATATAGAATCGTTTGTTGACGTGTGGACTTTTTCCTTCTGGATGTGATGTGATATCTTTTACATCAAATTATTCTATATATAAGTATATATTATTAAATAATAATGTATTTAGTATATAATTATCATTATATAATTGTTTTAGTTTCTTCTATTTTTTCCAGAATGATAATTTAAAAATGTGAATGTTACTCAAGCGTACATACAACCTACAGTCTCCAAGATTGTAACATATTATTATTTTCATAAACACATTTAATTATTGATTTTAAACTATAAGTTATGTATAAATATGAAAATTATATCATGTTTATCTTTATGTATAGGTTATATAATGATCCCTTTGAACATTATTTACCAATAATATTTGATTTGGTTCATAAACCAATTTTCATCAAAAACAGGTTTTATAAACATAATTGATTATGTAGTTGTACAAAACATGGTAATAAGTGAAATTAACTTAATTATAACCATTAAAATGTTTCTTAATAGAGTATAAAATTAACATATTTTTGTTATATATGAATTTAATAGACATTCACTAGAAAGGAAACACAAGGTATGGGATTCCTCTATAATTTTTATTTCATGAGGCATACTTAATTGTAGGGAACCTACTTTTTTATATATAGTGTTCTTAAATACCCATTTATATATTATATCATGAACTCATTTCCTTCATTATATTCAATAATTTTATTTAATATTATCCGATCACAAGTTTTATGATTTAAATTTTTTTCAAAGTGGTATGGGGTACTTTGGAATGTTTAATGGTTATTGTCCTCATTAGTAAACCTAAATATATTTATATGGAATTTCCATTTGAGTAAATTATATAAACATTTTATAACAAAAACATTCATTATTATTTGATTATTCATTTTCTTTTAATTTAATACAACCTTTTTCCACTCATTGGTACTCAAAGTGTTTTAAAAATGTTTTAATGAAAACCAGACGTCACATCTTTCATTAGTTGGAGAACCTGTATTATTATAGAAACCATGATTTATTAAAATGTCTTCAAAAATTATATTTAAATGATTTCTAAAGAAACCTTTATCCTTTTATATATTACCACATCTCATAGAATTAATCTTTATGTCACTTACTTTTCGTGAAATTTTATATACTTTTGTTATACAATAGGAATTTTCCTTTTTCCTTGTACAATACATATGGATTCATCCACCGTAATTTTATTGAATAATCCTTATCAATATGAATTTTTTTTCAATATATTATAATAATTTCCTCCAGAAAAAATTTAAAATATAATCTTCTATTTCATCAATGGAGAAGGCCCTTTATTTTACTCCACTTTAGATGTGCTGTATTGATACCATCTTTATTCTTCATATAGATTGTTTATGATATATTTTGCCTTGGATAGTATTCACATTTACATCCATGATTTATTTTTTACTTCCCTTAAAATATGAAATATCCTATGATCATTGATCGTTTAATTTTCCCTGAATTATTTATTTAATTTATCATGGATATTACTATTTCCTAAAACATATTCAATTTTACATACGGTGTCTACTTTGAATTTTTTTTGATTATTTGGAAAAATATTGATATATCCATATAAATTATTTCATATAGATACTTGAAAATGAACATTATTTATTTGATATATGTGAAATTCTTGGGACATTCAATACAGGGGTTGAGGACTGTTTAAGGAAAGCCCTATGTTTTGGGAACTGGTGAATGAAATTGCCTCGATTCATCGGTAGTCTCATGGGAGAAATTAGTTTCCAAAATTGGAATAGATAGTTGTACATTAAATGATAAAGGTACCATGTTCCCAGTATACATGAAATCTGACAAATAATGATATTATTTATTTATAATTTAGTTTTTTTTGTACATGAGATTTTGTGTCGACATATCTTGGGATACATTTCATTTTACTTATTTACATGGAATGTGTTTCCACTTCATTCCTTCCCATATTTGTTTTAACATATCTATTTATCATAATACAGAGTGTTTTTAATTTTTACATTTCCATATTTATTATTCACATCTATTAATATAATTTATTACACGTAAATTTGGTTCAGTTATTTTCCTTTCCACATTGACTAATCCCATTGATAAATTATTTCATCTGCTATGTTTTTTCCCTTACTGATCATTTGAGCACACCTTTAGTATGATCAATTCCCTAGGAATCCAAAATGTTTAATATAAAATATATTCATGGATTTACTAGAATAATTAGAGTTATCCTAATATGTACCTAATTAGAAAGCCTAAAAAATATTTTGTAATAAATCTATTAATTTTTAATACAATACTCATTTATGTATCGAGTTTACCAAGACTACTAAACTGATCCGTCCTTCGGGGATTGATTCCTTTTAAGAATTCAAATATAATTGATAGCATACACCAAATCTAGGATATCTTCATTAGGGTCGCTATATTTGTATGACCCCATCCTTAAACATTACTTAATCTTCTGTTATTACAAGATTACACATTGAGGATCTTTTCAGGTTTAGAGTATTAGAGAATTATTTCACAAATCATGCATTACATTCCACATTTAAAGAAGGTGGTTACATTAAAGACAATATTCACTTTTCCCATCACTGAAAGCATATTTAATACAAAACATGGATTCTTTTATGACACATCCTTGACACTATCATCACATCATGTACCTTTCCCTTGACCTATGAAAAACATTTCAAAAACATGGGATGAGCATAAGAATCCCAGTAAGGGATATAAAAGTATGAAATGGAATCATTAGTCCATGTATACATAATAATTAATGAAATCATACATTACTCATAAAACATAATCACTTTAACATACCTCATCAAATCATGAATAAATCAAAGAAATCATAAGACAAAAAGGTAACTTGAGGCATTTATAACATTCTTACGTAGGGAGTAACCCTCAAGGTTACATTTGGAATACCCAACACAGTATATTCCGTAAATATCTTCGGAGAAACATTAGTGTTTAACCCCTTCGTGTTACCCAATACATTAGAGAGCTATCACGGGCTCACCCACCCTTAGTTTATCACGGAACCACCTGTCTTCATAAACAATGCCCACAAACCATAACATAATCACATCACATCAAACATGCAGAAAGGAAAAATAACATTTCCACATTTCAATCACAAGATATCAAAAAAACAATGATATAATAAAAAACATAATAAAAACCATTTTCAATACCAAAATAAAAGAAAATTAAATCATGGTATTTATTTTTCATTAAAAAAAATTATGTCTTGTAGAGGAAGATGAAACTCAAATAATGGTCACGGCGGCGGAGAAGTCGTTGTCTCAGCATACGTACGACAAAAACATTCCATTTTGTCATTTATTAAAATGCTTCATATAAATAATATTCTTTTTGAAAAAACATAAAATTAAAAGGGGTTTATAAACCATATAAAATAATGTTGTGTATAAAGCAAAATATGCCTCAATGAAAGGAGATTGAGACGAAGTCCCATACCTCATGTCCGACTTGACTCGATCATTCTTTAACCTCCTGAATAATAATATTGAGTTAATTTATACATTCTTAATAACCTTTTTCAAGTTCATCATTCCTTTAATATCACTTCTTACCGTGTCATTAACACTATGTAATTATTTAAGTTAATAACGGTTGTTTTGTCGATCATTGGTACTTGAGTCAAAAATAAACTCCTTTTAATTACATGTTGTTCATGTGGTAAAATATACATTATATCCAGAATTATATTAATGATTTATATATCAAATATATCATATATATCCAGTATTTACATCCATTTATAATATTACATAACATTTAGATGTAATAAATGAAATTCACCGTTTATGTAGATGGTAAGCCGTACGTATGCATGAACGCTACATTCATTTCAATT
The DNA here is from genome assembly GCA_963277665.1 of Viscum album. NCBI lineage: Eukaryota > Viridiplantae > Streptophyta > Magnoliopsida > Santalales > Viscaceae > Viscum > Viscum album. The sequence continues at coordinate 1,459,373,429 of OY728135.1, read as the reverse complement.
TATTATTTAATGAAATAATTTCATAATTATATAAAGTTATATTATAAATCCAGTATAATATCAGATATTATATCATTAACTCCATCCTTTATACATCTCACATATGGCATTAATGAATCAAATCACTTTGAGGGGGTGGTAGTCGGTACTTCTAAAATGAAGATATCGTGTTTACCCATAATGGAATCCATAAAGGTATGCCATAAATGAAACATACAGAAGCAAAAGGAAAACATAAACACAATATATATAATATATAAATATAGTGACATCTTAATGGCCACAATGAATGGTGTTAAAATAAGATTGAATAATCATCGTTTCGTGAGGAAGAAATTCGTCATCCACAGAAGCAGTATGTTCTTTAACCATTATACGAAGGTGTGTGTATGTTTAACTGGAATACTTAACATAACAACATCCTAGAATATTTAAGCTTCTGTTTTTTTACAAAAGAAAGGAATAAAATTTTTTTAGGGGGTTGGACAAGTGAAACAAAAGAACACAAGTGAAGACATTACCTTTAAATCGGGTAACTCCTCTTGGTTTGAACCAAAAAGGTTTCTTGAAGAGCATTATGCCAAAGGAAAGGATTCTATGATTAAAAGTGTGATGTGGAGAGATAAAATGATTAGATCTTGGTTGATCCAATGGCTTGAGAGGTGTGGTTAAGGAGGTAGAGGTGGGGGCCTTTTATAAGAGGGAGGAGGGGTACTCTTGGAAAGTCAAGAAATGTTACTTTATATTAAAATGAGTTTTGGATTTTAAAGGTCCCACATTGATATTTTTCTAGGATAAGGTGATAAGGGTTTGAAAAATACTCATCCAATAGGTTTTTTACAAGTTTATGTCTTATATTTCACATTATCTTTTCAATTTTTTTAAATCGTTTATTAATGAGGTAATCGTTGCATCATCATGGTGTCATAAAAAAGTTAATTTATTTAATGTCTAAAAATTATGAAAAAAAATACTATAATGTAGGAAATATTTTTAGCTTTCAAATTACTATTTATATTCCAAGATATAATTTATGTTGACAAAATGAATTTTTTTTCCTTAAGTGTTACATACTTTGTTATATTTAACATTCTTTAAAAATAAAAAGATAAAAAGTCACTATCAAACAAAAGTGATTTCATGGGGTCACAATGCTTGGCACAAGGAAACCCATGTTCGGACATCACACAACTAGTAGCATTATGACACATTTTGGGTTCATTTGATATTATTATGATATTATTTTATTTCCCTTAACTACTCGATTACTAATTATTCACGATAATTAAAGATAATTACCGTTGTTACTATTCATAATGTCCAAAAACAAAAGAGAATTAATTACATAATTTGGACCTTATAATTACAAATATGGAATCCATTTTACCAAATTCCAAACATATAAATTTCCATAATTAATTTAAAAATAATTCTCGTTGTCAAAACATATTGTGGGTTTTTTTGAAACAATATCTATGAAATGTTTGGAACTTGTTTATGCACAATTCTAAAGTGAAATCAACTATAATGACCAAAATTGGATTAAATGGTAAAAATATATTCTAAATAAACTTTAAATACAATGATAAATATAATCTAACCAAATAATTAAATTAGATGAAAATCAGTTTTGAAGTAAAATGTAGTATTTTTCACTATTCATTAAAAAAATGAACATTGTCTGAAAAATACCAAAAAATTATCCAAAGTAAATTTCAATGTAAAAATTCTAATGAATAAGTTTATTTTTGAAAATAATGATTATAAAATTTTCAAAAGTTTTATTTAAAAATGGTTTTCCATCAAAATATGCTAAAACAATCTTTTAAAAATATTACAGAATTCTATGCTTATGATTGGATTTATTCTCATTTTAAGCCCCTTAAAACGATATCTAATTCATAAATACACATAGATATGAAAATACATTATTCATTGCTTACTTGGGATGTTACTTCCTTCCCCGCCTTAGAAAATTGTGTCCCCGAAATTTATTTACATACCGAATAAGTGGGGGTATTTATCCTTCATTGCATTTTCTGATTCCTATGTTACCTCTTTAATCATGTGGTTTTTTCACAAAACCATTACTTGATGAATCACCTTATTCTGTAACACCGTCCCCCTGTGGTCAAGAATATGGATAGATTGTTCCTTATAAGATAGGTTCTCTTCCAACTGAGCTACCTCTGGACTCAATACATGAGATGGAACTAGCATTTACTTCCTTAACATTGAAACATGAAAACCATTGTGTATCTGAGATAAACTCAGAGGTAAAGCCACTTGGTATGCAACTGATCCAACTGTCTCCCAAATTTCATACGGTCCAATGAACCTTGGACTCATCTTTACTTTCTTACCAAATCGCATCACACTTTTCCATGGTGAAACTTTGAGGAAGGCATGATCAACTACCTCCAAAGATAGATCCTTCCTCCTATTGTCTGCATAACATTTCTTCCTGCACTGAGATGTTCTCATGTGTCTCTGTATCAGCTGAACTTTTTCTGCCTACTATTCTACCAATTCTGTTCCAATCAACTTCCTTTCACCCAATTCATCCCAAAAAGCAGGAGTTCGACACCACTTCCCATATAATGCCTCAAATGGTGCAATCTGTATACTAGAATGATAACTGTAATTATAAGAAAACCCATCCAATGAAAGATGTTGGTCCCAACATCCCTGATAATCCATCAAACAAGCATGTATCATATCTACCAATGTCTGAATTGTTCGTTATGACTGCCCATCTGATTGGGGATGAAAAGTTGTACTAAAATTTAATTTAGTACCCAACGACTTCTGAAGGCCTTTCAAAAAGTTAGAAGTAAACCTGGAATCACGATAAGATATAATGGATAGGGGAACTCCATGTAACATGACTATCTTTTTAAGATACAAACGAGAAAGTTGAACTAGGGAAATAGTTTCTCATATAGCAAGGAAATGAGCATATTTAGTCAAGAGATCAACAATAACCCAGATTGCATTATTACCTCATGATATATCCGCAATCCCACAATGAAGTCCATGGATATATTCTCCCAATTCTACTCTGGTACTGGTAAAGTTTGAATCATCCATTTTGGTAACTACCACACTGCTTTAACATGTTGACAAGTCAAAAACTTCACTGTAAAATCAGCAGTATCTATTTTCATTCTATCCCACCAGTAGTACTCCCTAAGATCTCTATACATCTTAGTACTTCCTGGATGAACTAAAAACAGAGAACTATGAACTTCACATAACAACACTATCTTCAACTGTGAATCACATGACACAAAGAATATCTTCCCAAATATAAAAACACAATCATTATCACTGTTGAATTCGGGTAACTTACCCTTCTAAACCAGCTCTACCTTTTTCTGAAAATCACTGTCTTGCTTATATGCTTTCTTAATTCTTATGATAGATAATATTTCACTGATACCTAAAACTAAATAGAAGAACATCTTGCACCAACTACTTCTATTCCAAATTTCATCAAATCCTTGACTAAAGGATCACGTTCCAAATGTAACATAGTTAATGAAGCATTACATTTTTGGCTCAATGAATCAGCCACTTTATTTTCTTTTACTAGATGATAGTGAATTGTACAATCATAATCCTTGATTAATTCTAGTCGTCTCCTCTGTCTCATGTTCAATTCATTCTGAGTGAATATATTCTTTAAAATTTTGTGGTCAGTATATATTTCTCACTTTACACCATACAAATGATTCCTCCAAATTTTTAAAGTGAAAACAACAGCAGGTAATTCCAAATCCTGTGTAGGGTAATTTACCTCATGAGTTTTCAACTAATGTGAAGCATAAGAAATTACCTGATCATTCTTCAATAGGACACAACCAAGTCCTTTCAATGAAGCATCACTATAGACAACAAACTCACCATTCCCAAAAATTAGTGCCAAAACTGGAGTATTCACCAATCTTCAACAACCTTTGTTTTTGCAGGATCAAAAGTTATTCTATATTTAAAAAAATGTTACCATGGAATGAAATTTGTTGCAACCAAAACTCACACTTTCTGAATTTCCCATACAATTTATTTTCTTTTAATGTTTGAAAAATAACCCTTAAATGGCTCTCATACTCCTCTTTACTTTTAGAAAACACCAAAATATCATCAATCAAAACAACCACAAACTTATCCAAGAACACATGGAAAATTCTATTCATAAGGTCCATGAATAGAGCAGGTGCATTGGTTAGCTCAAAAGGAGTTACTACAAATTCATAATGGCCAAATTTTGTATGAAACACGGTCTTTGGAATATCTGATTCCTTTACCTTCAACTGATGGTACCCCGATATCAGGTCAATCTTTGAAAAATACTGAGCTCCCTAGAGCTGATAAAACAAATCATCGATATGAGGAAAAGGATATTTTCTTTCTTAACAGTAATGTTATTCAGGGATCTATAATCAATTCAAAGTCTCGTAGAACCATCTTTCTTCTTAACAAATAAGATAGGAGTACCCCATGGTGATGTGCTAGGTCGAATGAAACCTTTCCCTAATAAATCCTACAATTGCTCCTTCAACTCTAAAAGTTCAATTTGAGCCATTCGATAAGGGGGTTTTGAAATTGGCTTAGAATCAGGAACTAAGTCAAAAGTAAATTCAATTTCTTGATCTGGTATTCTTCCAGGAAAATCATCAGGAAAAACATCACGATATTCATTTACCACTGGCACATCATTAATCTGAACGGTTCCTTTGTTTTCAACAATATGTGCAAGGTAAAATTCATTTCTATATTTTACAAGTTGCTCAACCTCTTGATATGTTATCAACAGTAAGGTTTAATTATTTTACACAAACTGAAATTCTTTCTGAAAAGAAACTTCTTTAGCTCTACAATCAATCTTAGAATGGTAAACATAGAGCCAATATATAAGCAAGATATCATCAAACTCTACTTGAGGTAAAACAATAAGGATTGCAACTAGGTTCTTTACACGGATAAGGATAGCAATACTCCCATAAATTGTTTTCCCTCATCATTTTTCACAGGTGTTTTTACCACAATTTCAAGAGTTATTTCTTGAGACGGAATTCTCAATTTACTAGAAACGTTTTCAGATATAAATGAATGTGTAGACCCTGAATCAAACAACACACTAGCATAGTATGAAAAACAAATCAAAGTACCAGATACCAGTTCATTTTCTATCCCAACATCTGCTAAAGTAGTTGAAAAGGATTTCACCACTCCTTTTTCCTTGTAGTCTTACTGCTTCCCATCATTTGATCTCTTTGTTGAACACTCATTTGCATAATGACCCATCTCATTGCACTTGAAACATTTCACTACCTGTAAATCAAATTTGTTCTTACCATCATCCTGATATTTTTCAGTGCAATCACGAGCCGTATGTCCTATCTTACCACATCAGTAGAACTTTCTAGAATTCAAAAGACATTCCCCAACATGCCTTTTACCACATTTATCAAAAACTAGAAAATTAGTCTTCTTACCATCAGACCTTTTTGAAGAATTATTCCCTTTCTCCTAGCACCTCGGTCTCTTCTTCTATTGGTTGTTATAGAACACATGATCATCAGAAAACTCCATTTCCACCTTCTCATCACATCGAACAAGCTTTTCATCACACTTGAACTCACGAGAAACTAAAGCCCTTCGATATTTTCGCTTTAATCCTGAGTAAAAATGATTGATTTTACTATTAATGACTCGGATAAAATTTGGAGCATACCTTGGCAATCGAGTGAACCGTTCTTCATAATCCACCACTGAGTCATCATCTTGCCTCAATTCCAAGAATTGTTTTTCCATCCTAAGTCGAACATCCTTAGGAAAATACTTCTCAAGAATCATACCTTTGAATTCAACCCAGTCAAGGGTATCAATCTCATCAGCGTCCCTGATATTTTTAACCATCGACCACCACTGATCTGTTTCACCCTCCAAACAGAATATTGAAATACTATCCTTTTGATTGTCTGAACACCCCATGGCATCGAAAATATTCTCTAGTGATTTAATCCACCCTTCATCTAGAAAAGGGTCATATGATCCTCTGAATGATGGGGGATGTTGCCTCATGAAGTGTTCCACCACAAACATGTTCCTCTACAGTTGATCTGGCTAATCTCATGCATGGATACCACCATCATTTATCTCTTTAGTCAACTGCGTCATTACTACAACAAACTATTCAGTTCCAATTCTGACCATCTCAGGATGTTGATTCGGAAGTTCATTTCCTTCTGTATGCCTTCCTAGAACTGATTCCATGTTTCCTCTATGGAAGACCATTCTGAACAAACAAGTCTTAGATGAAGCAACATGGTAATCTTAAAATGCTTTATCATTTCAATTTGACCATAAATAAAATATATTTGGATAATCATTTAATAGAATTCTAACTCCTAAAGTTATCTAAACTGACCTTTGATACCAACTATAAGGCCCCAGCCTTAAACATTACTTAATCTTGAGTTATTAAAAGATTACACATTGAGGATCTTTTCATGTTTAGAGTTTTAGATAATTAAGTCATAAATCATGCATTACATTCCATATTTAAACAAGGGGTTAAATTAAAGACAATAATCACTTTTCCCATCAAAGGAAACATATTTAAAAAAAACATGGATTCTTTCATGACACTTTTTTGACACAATCATCACATCATGTACCTTTCCCTTGATCTGTGAAAAGCATTTCAAAAACTTGGGATGAGCATAAAAAGCTCAGTAATGGATATAAAATTACGAAATGAAAACATTACTCCATGTATACATAAGAATTAATAAAATCATACATTACTCATAAAACATAATCACTTTAACATACCTCATAAAATCATGAATAAATCATAGAAATAATAAGAAATAAATGTAACCTGAGGCATTCATAACATTCTTACATAGGGAGTAACCCTCATGGTTATGTTTGGAATACCCATCATAGTATATTCCATAAATCTTTTCATGGAAAACTTACCATTTAACCTCTTCGCTTTACCCAGTGCATTGGAGAGCTATCACGAGCTCAACCTCCCTTATTTTATCATGGAACCACCCGTCTTCATAAACAATGCCTAAGAACCATAACATAATCGTATCACATAAAACATGCAGAAAGGAAACTTAACATTTCCACATTTCAAACACAAGATATCAAAAACACATTGATATAATAAAAACATTATCCAACCCATTTTCAATACCAACATAAATTAAATATAAAACATGGTATTTATTTTTCATTAAAAAAATTTATGGCATGTAGAGGAAGAAGAAACTCAAATAATGGTCACGGCGGTGGAGAAGTCGTTGTCACCGCACACGTATGACAAAAAAAATTCAATTTTTTTGTTTAGTAAAACGCTTCATAGAAAAAATATTACTTTTGAATAAAAGTAAAATTCAAAGGGGTTTATACACCGTATAAAAGAAAGTTGTGTATACAACAAAGTATGCCTCAATGAAAGGAGATTGAGATGAAGTCTCATACCTCGTGTCTGACATGACTCGATCGTTCTTTAACCTCATGAATAAGAAAGATGAGTTATTTTTCACATGCTTAAGAACCTTTTTCATGTTCATTATACATTATATATCACATACTACCATGTTATGAACACTATGTAATTATTTATGTTTATAACGGTCGTTTTGTCAATCATGGGTACTTGAGTCAAAAATAAACTCCTTATAATTACAAGTTGTTCATGTGGTAAAATATCCATTATATCCAAAATTATATTCATGATTTAGATATCATATATATCCTATATATCCAGTATATACGTGCACTTATAATATTACATAACATTTAGAGGAAATAAATGAAATGAACCGTTCATGAAGACGGTAAGCCTTACGTAAGCATGAACGCTACTTTCATTTATATTTTGTATTTAATGGAATGAATTAATAATTATATAAAGGTATATTATAATTCCAGTATAATATAATATATAATATCATTAACTCCATCCTTTATATGTCCCACATATGGAATTAACGAGTCAAATCACATTGAGGGTGTGGTAGTCTGTACTTCCTAAAATGAAGATATCCTGTTTACGCATAATGGAAAAAATAAAGGTATTCCATAAATGAAAAATACAAAGTCATAAGGAAAACATAAAAATAATATATATCATATATAAATATAGTGACATCTTAATGGACACTATGAATGTTGTTAAAAGAAGATTGAACAATCATCGTTTTGTGAGGCTGAAATTCACCATCCACAGAAACAGTATTTTTTTAACCATTAGACGAAGGTGTGTGTAAGTGTAGCTAGAATAATTCACATATCTACATCCTAGTATCATGGAGATACTGTTTTTGTTACAAAATAAAGGAATAAAAACAATTTAGGGGGTTGTAGAAGCAAAACAAAAGAACACAAGTGAAGACATTACCTTTAAATCAGGTAACTTCTCTTGGATTGAGCAAAAAGAATTTTATTGAAGAGATTTATGCCTAAGGTAAGGATTTTATGATGAAGAGAGGGATCTGGAGAGATAAAATGAGCAGATATTGGCTGATCCAATGGCTTGAGAGGTGTGTGTAAGGAGGTATAGGTGGGGGCCTTTTATAAGAGGGAGGAGGGGCACTCTTTGAATGTCAAGAAATGTTAATTTATATTAAAATGATTTTATCATATTAAAGGTCCCACATTGATATATTTGGAGGATAAGTTGATAATGGTTCGACATATACTCATCCAATACGTCTTTGAAAAGTGTATGTCATAGTATTTACATTTTCTTTTCATTTTATTTAAATCGTTCATTAATGGGGTAATCGCTGCATCATCATGGTCTCATAAAAAGTTTAATTTATTGAATATCTAAAAATTAAAAAAGTAATAATATGATGTATGGAATCTTTTTATCTTTCTAATGACTATTTATAGTCCAAGAGATCATTTATTTAGGCAAAATTAATTTTTTTTTCTTTGGTGTTATATACTTTGTAATATTTTACTTTCTTTAGAAATAAAAAGATATAAAGTCACTATCACACAAAAGTGATTACATGGGGTCCCAAAGATTGGCACAAGGCAACCCATGGTGGGCGATGACACAACCAGTAGAATTAGGACAGATGTTGGGGTCATTTTTTATTATTATGATATTATTTTATTACCCTTAACTACCCGATTACTAATTAATCACGATTATTAAAGATAATTACCGTCGTTACTATTCATAATGTCCTAAAACAAAAGAGTTTTAATTACATAATTTGGACCATCTAATTCGAAATATGGAATCCATTTTACCAAATTATAAACACATAAATTGAAATAACTAATTTAAATATAATTCCTGTTGTCAAAACAAATAGTGGGTTTTTTTGAAACAATATCTATGAAAAGTTTGGCACGTGTTTATGCCCAATTCCAAAGTGAAATAAATTCTAATGTCCACCATTGGAGTAAATAGTAAAAATATACTCTAATTACACTTTAAATACAAATATAAAGATAATCTATCCATATAATTAAATTAGATGAAAAAGAAGTTTTGAAGTAAAATGTAGTATTTTTTCACTATTCATTAAAAAATGAATATTGTTAGAAAAATACCAAAAAATTATCCAAAGTAAGTTTCAATTTACCAATTCTAATTATTAAGTTTATTTTTACAAATATATCTTATAAAATTGTCAAAAGTGTGATTTAAAAATGGTTTCCCGTCTAAAGGCGGTAAAACAATCTTTTAAAAATATTAGAAAATTCTATGCTTAAGATTGGATTTATTCTAATTTTAAGCCTCTTAAAACACTCTATAATTCATAAATAGAAATGGATATGAAAATAAATTATTAATTACTTACTTTGGATGTTAAAATATTTATCCTTTTTCAATTCCTTTTTATATAATCATGTTATTCCTTCTAACACATAAGTTATGATTTATTCCAATTTTTATTCCCTTACTGGGTGTTTTAGCTGAACACATTCATATATGTATTCCCCCAAGTTATTATATTCATTTAAAATATATAATTAATATATGTTATCTTTATATATGATTAATGAGGGGTGAAATTTTGGGAAACATCTCGCTCGACGACTCTCGGGTGATCTTCTGGTTGAAAATCTATGGAAAATCCACTAGAATGTTTGTTCGATCCTAATGATGTATTCATTCACACCATGAAGGAGGTGGTTATGTGTGGTGTTATTTCTTTGAATCATGTGGATTCAGTGATGTAAGATTTTAATAACCATATGTGGTAGTGTGACAGATTTGCTTCGCGGAAACAGATTACAACGAATGGATATATTACATTCTTGGAAGCAAATCCCAAAAATTTAGCAAGACCATCTTGATGAATGCTGGTTCTCCCTCATCGCTAGGTTATCAGACATTTTAGGTAATTACCCATTCAGGGTTGATGATGTACAAGATATATTATCTCATAGTTGGGGCATCACTGATTGGCTCTTAATCTCAATTGGGAGATGTAATGTCTGTATTATTTATCCTTTAAAAGAACATAAAAATGTTTCCTGGACCTTTAGACAAGTTTTGTTGAAACCTGGTTATATCATGGTTCAATAGTGGGATCCATTAGAAATTCATTTTTCAATTCATAACTCCTCCACCAAAACATGGATTTTAAATAGGGGTTTGAATTTGTTTTTCTGGCATTTGTCATTTTTGTGGGAGGTGGATTATGATATTGGTTGTACGATTAAGGTCGACAAGGAAATGAAGAATCCTAGGTATGGTCATTTTTCTCGTGTATTGGTATATATTTATTTATCTCATGTTTTGATTGACTTAGTTTTACTTGTTGCTGGTGATGTTAAGTAAGAACTATCTATACAATATTAGTGGTTACTTAGATTATATAATTCTTTTCTATGCGTTGTCCATGATCTTGAGTAATGTCATAAGAACATGAAATGCTCGCTTTGTAAATCCTTGGGACATGAACCAAATTAGTGAAAGAATAAATGTGTTGATGATAATTATAGTAAGACTATTTTTAAGAGGAATGATCCTCACAATGTTGGTATTTCCACATTTGTTGGGGATGTCAAACAAGTTCTGACAAGGCCTTATGGATTATCTCAGCAACATGATAATACTGCTGCTCTTATGATTCAAGGTGGGTAATTGGAGCATGATACCATTGGAGTCATTGGTGATCTAGATAATTGGTCCTCGGATGATGTGGATGAGGAAGAGGAAGATAATCAATCTACGCATGATGAGGTTATCCAAAATGAAGTCAATCAAGAGTTAGATTGTGCTACACTACCTAAAACATGTAGGATGGATAAGATGAAGGTTTTGGATGTTGATGGATTCTAGTTGGTGATTCATATGAGTATGAGGTTATTTCCAATTATTCAGGATGTGGTGCAGGTAGACAAGGTAGACATCGGATGGATATAGTGTCTCTGATGGTGGACAATGCTATTGTAGGAGGTGTTTCTTTACAACAGACGGTTAAGGATGGTGTGAAAGTGGATATAATTTCTTTTTTAGAGAAGTTTGGTGATTAGAAAGGTGTTCCTGGGGGGGTGTCTATTATGATGTTCTAAAACTCAGTACGGTACTATTCTGGTAGGATCTCCCCATGATAATTTGGAGGAAGCTGTACATATATTGTCCCTAGTCATGTATAGGACCTCATACGGTCTCCTCCTATTGTTATTGATCTGGGGGGATAATCTAGATTTTGTTTCCATGGATGAATCTAGTAATGTGGAACTTCAATGACATGAAAAGATAGCTATTAATTTTTGTTTAATGTTATAGGTTACTAATACTCTTGAGGTTGATTTTCATAATCTTGAAGGACTCAAGAATATAAGATGCAATAATCGAATGTGATCCCCCTCGACACCCACATTTTTTTGGCTTGGATCCTTTAAAGGTGATGTACATTCCACTCTACAATGTCTCACAATCTTATGTGGTTGTTCATGACTCTAAAGATGTAAAATAGGCTTCTTAATATTTACATGAAGTTTCTCATCATGGTAATGCTAACCAGGATGATATTCCCCCTATTAAGGTTGCAAATTCATGGTTTTTTAAGGAAGAATATCAGTAAGAAAATGACTTACACACTATGGAACTTCTGGTGATGGATGATAAACCAATTATGCAAAGGGGAAGAGGGTGTCATCCAGCAAATTGGGGAGGATCTCAGGGGCTAGGCCGGCCTAGAGAAAGGTAATTATTTAGTATCTGATGTATACGTTTTGTTTTCATTCTAGGTGTGGTGTTTCACATTTAATCATTTCCTCAAGACTGTTGTACTTCTACAATTATTTAATAAATTATTGGGGTCATGGGTTTGAGTTCTTGAACCCATGGCTGAGCCCTTTTTAGTATGTATGATTAATGTAAATTTTTTATTTTATTGTCATGTTTTTTGTTTTTTGTACCAATTCTATAAAAGTCACCATAATTTATGATCCATGGTTTTTATTTCATGTTTAAATATGCTTAAAATCATTTAGTAATATGGGTAATATTCTATGGTCTCTATAACATGTATCAGTGCATGGTCATGTATTTTGTATATTATGACTATAAAAATTTTGTAAGAATATGAGGGATAATTCTATAACCATTAGTAACCTATTTTTAAACATGGGTAATCAAATGTTTGGATATACTTTTCATACTCATGTTTAACATTATATGTTAAAATATTCATTTTCTATAAGATTATTAGCTATGTATTTAAGATTCATAATTTTAGTTTATTTTTCATAGTTAATGTATAGAAATTGGATAACATGTTCCAAAAATAAAATTGATATAATTTTTTTCTTTCTATAAAGAAATTAAAAATATAATAGTAACATGAAATAAAAATATTATGAAAACACTAGTATAACTAGATGATGTTATGTATAATAATATAAACAATGTAGAATGAAAAAATTATCTTACTAAAGAGAATTCGATAGTCTAATACATTATGTAAAAAAAGTCCCCCCTTACTATTGGTTCATTGGGTACCCATATCATAGAATAGTAAATTAACTCTCTTGAGAATATATTCTTAATACATAAGGGATTAATGAAGATAATCTATTATTTGTAGTCTATTATTTTTATGAAAAATCTAATTTTTGGTGGGAGATAATAAAAAACAAAAATTCAAAAGTGGAAATTGTCTTATGGAATGGGATGAATTTATGGGTTTTTTATAGATATTTTACCCGAACACTCTATCTTATTATGGAATGGGAGTTTTTTTTGTACTGAAGAAAAGGGAGTAAAATTCAATCTATAAGTATAAGGAAAAAATTTCTATGCTTTCAGGATATTCCACTAGTTTTTTCATAAAAAATTATATCAAGGTGGATCAGTTCGTTAGATTACTAAAGTCAAGAATATGAAGAGAGGTGATGATTCAAGATTTATATATATTTGAGAAGATTTTCTGTTGATTCTTTAAGTATAAAATGGAGACCAATGACTATTATTGGTCTTATGGGATCTAAGATAAAAAGTTGAAATAGGGTTTAATATAGGAGGATCTATAGATAAAACCCATTATAAAATAGAAAATCGAATATCCCACCTATCAAAAGTGTGCAAAGAAGCATCCCTGAAACTTCCGTCGTGTAATTATGAGATACTTCAATTTTGGAAGAGGGGAATTATGATAATTATTAATTAATTTATATGAAGAATACATCAAATTTGTGTTATAAAAAAAGTTCTTATCAACACTGATTCTATATTTTATTGTTTAAACAACATGTAAGATGAGCATTATGTGATCCAATTCCCAAATCCAATAGTTGTTTATGGAAATCAACAAAAAAATCCATGAGATCAAAAAAGGTCATACTCCATCAATATAGCTGAGATGGATCTCATCAATGATGTGGTTATAGGTATGTTGGTTATTAATTCGATAATAGTGAATATACGATTTGATATTGGGGATACACATTATTTATAATCTTTTGTGTGTTGTAGAACTATACAAACAACACCTCAAAATCAAGTGGTTGATTAATCTATAAGAATATAAAATGTCGAAATTATTTCATCAATAGTATATAAAACGCCCCCAGTGAATGTTTTTGGATTGATCCTCCCATGAAATATTTTCTTACATCATCTAATATAGTTTCATGCTATATTAGCCATAGATTAAATATCTTAATATAAACCCAACATCAATTGTGAGGAATGAGAGATCACTCTTCAAAACCCATGGAATACTCTAATTCTATACAAGTTGAAGGAGGTGGATTAATATTATTTAGAATATAATTGTCATGAATTTATAATATTTTCTTTTCAAAAACAATATCTAAATCGAATTATTGAGGAAAATGAAAAAATAATGTTCAAAAAATTCCCATTGTATTGGACTACACTAACATGTTCCCTGAAGAATTGCATGGACTTCATCCTGAACAAGAGGTTGAGTTATTAATTGTTCTTGTTTTTTTATCTCTACATATATGGGTGATTACATAAATGATAGACTCAATTTAGTTTTAATAATAGAATAATCAATTATAAAAGAATCTAGAAAAGAGTTAAATATGTTATTGTTCTTCACTATAGGGTGTGCTAGTCCTCTTAATCAAAAATAATGATGGATCAAAGAAAATCTATATTGATTAATGTTAGATAAAAAATCATGATAAAGAACAAGTATCCACTACTACTGATAAATGAATTTGTTGATAAGATACATGCAACCATTTATTTCTCTACGGTGGACTTTCGGTCTATATATCACCAGTTATTGGTGTGGAAGTAAGATATTCTGAAGACTGCAAATAAAACCAAGTACTGACCCAGTGATTTCAATATTATGTCTTTAGAAATCACAAATTCTCCAAAAAAATCATGTACATAAGGAATAGATTTTTTAATTGTTACCTATAAAAAAATGTGGTAGTATCTATATATGATACTATGATATACTCCAAGAGAAAGGAGGAACAAAAGGAGTCATTTAATACTATGATAAAGAATGTGTAAAGGGTGAAAAATAATGGAAGGTTTATAAAATTTGAGTTATGAATTGAGGAAGTTTCATTACTGGGATGTTTCCTCGCCAGCAAATAGAATATTAATAGACCCTTACAAGAAAATGGTAATCAAAGAGTGGCATAAGGGAAAACATGTAATAGAGATCCCTAGTTACCTTCATTTAGGTGGGTATTACTAATAATTTTTTAAAAACATATAACAATTGGTAGGTTTATTATCCATGTTTACATATAAGGGAGTAATGTTTGTCTAGACCACTAAATGTAAATCATACATTAAAGAGTTGAAAAAGTGTCTTATCAGTACACTAGTTCTAACACTACAAATATGTGGGGAAATCATTGTGGTATAGAACTGTACATAAGATAAGATATTAACAAATGTACTAATGAAAACTGACAAAGTGATATCCTATAACTCAAGGGAGGTGAATTTTAATTTGAAAAACTATCCATCATATGATCTAGAGTTGGTGGCATTGATCAATGCACTGAAAATCTGCAGACATTATCTCTATAGGAAGATGTGTGAGATATATATAATTTACAAGAGACTAAAATATATATTTACTTAGAAAGATATTTATATGTTCATGTTAATATGTTTAGGATCAACAAGGATTTAGAATGATCAATTCACTAACATAAAAATAATGAAAATAATGTGAAATATTCACTAAGTAGAAAAGATTCTTCAGCATTATCAATGATGATAAATGAGAAGGATATAATCTTATTAGACTTAAAAATGATGTAAATGGGAGTAATTATGACTGTTACATCATCATTCCTTTCCAAAATTATTACTCAATCATACCTCATGAAAAAAATAAAATATTCTCTACAAAATAGTGTGGTAATTTTGAGAAGTTTAGAAGTTGTTAGAAATAATAATTCCATAGTGTTAAAATTTGATAGTGAAGGAGTCTTAATATTTAGGCCCAGAAATAGTGCATTGTCTTATCATTTTATAAAGAAATATATTTTAAAAGATACACATAGATCAACCATTTTGATTCCCTGAGGGATAAAAACATGTGTTTATATCTCAAAGATTACTATTTGTTGGAAATGTTGAAGATGGATATCATTGAATGTACATCAACTTCACTGGTATTTCCATAAGTGAGGGATGAAAGGAATAGATATAAAGGTATGATTCAACCACTATGCTTACTAATATTGAAGTTGGAAAACATCATCATGGTATTTGTCACCAGACATCTGAATATATCCTAAAGAAACTATGTTATATGCCTTGTTATGGATCCCCTTACAATGGCATGTATGTTTATTGTAATTCAATATTATTTCCAACTCGTCAAATATACATAGATATACATTTGAGATGTGGTAGTCTTAATGGAGTACCATTATCGATTTTATTCGATCAAGATCTAATATTTTCCTCCATGTTCTGTAAAATTCTCCAATATTCTCTATACAGTATTCTAAACATTAGTATGGATTATCATCATCAAACTAATAGACAATTTGAGAATACATTTTACACATTATAAAAAATGTGGATATAATTCCCTATATACATCAACAGAGGATATGACCATATTCAAACTCTATTATAGCAATCCTAAATAATTGTTTAAACATAGGCCCCCAAATGGCTTCATATGAATCCCTTTATGGGGAATGATTCACAATGATAACATACTGGGGTGATTTCCTTGAATGAAAGTAACTGGGACATGAAATGGACGATGAAATGGTAGAAAATGGGAAAACCATTTAGTAACACATCAAGGAAGCCCAAATTTGATAAAAAATATATTAAAATAAACATCAATGGAACTTGTATTTTAAGGATGGATACATGGTATTACTCTACATATATCAATGGAAGAGAGTGGAGAGATTTTGGATGAATGGAAATCTATGTCTCTGGTATATCGACCCCATCATGATTATTGATAATGTTGTATTTGTTTCTTACGGACTTGCACCTCAACAAAACTTGTATCAATTACATCATGTATTGCAAGTATCACTTTTGAGAAAATACTTATTAGATAACTCATATGTACTAAATTTATAGGTGTTGGAGTTGGAAAATGATCTCTCTTAAAAGGGTCATTTGGTGAAGATATTAGACCATATATAAAATGTTTAAGGAAACAAGACTATTGAATTGGTTTATGAGATATGGTAGAACCATTGTTATGGATATGAATCATGGTAACCAGAGGAAGTGATGAAAGATAATTACCCTCACATGTTTTCACCTTAGTATGTAAGAATAAATTTTGGGGGAAATTCTCACAAGGGGAATGAATGTAATGTTAGAGAATTTTATAAATGAAATTTTCCATATTATAAATATATTATATAGTATAAAACACAATCATTACATAATGAAACTAATAAAAAAATTATTGATAATTAAATAAGTTGTATTAATAGAAATTATTGGGTTTATTTTGATAGAATAGTAACCTTACCATTGGAATAGTAATTTGATCATTATGAATAGTAGTCTGACCCATTGAATAGTATCCTCACCTATGAAATTATAGATAAAATTTAATTATCTTATAGAAAAAAATATGTTATATTTATATTTTTGACTAAGTGAATAGATTTTTATTTAAATGATTAATTAAGTGTTAGTATTTTTTGAAACTTAAATGTTTATTTACAATTTTACAATTTATGTAACAATTTAAAATAAAATTTATTTCCATAAAATAAAGCAATAAATTTATATTTTCTTAACCATTATATGATAATTTTATTATACCTTAATAAATTTTATAAAGTGTCATAAAATCGGTTATAATATTAAGATAAATATCTTTTAAATTAATGATAATTTTAATTAATGGATAAATTAATTATATTTTGAAATTTATTTTCATAAAATGTATTAATGTTTTTACTTAAAAAATTAAAAAATAATTTGATGAAATTTTAGGCATTTTTTAAAATAGTTTAATTTAAGTGAATAATAAAATACAGTAAATTCTGGTATTAAAAAAATTCATCATTTATTGATTCATTTATGAGGTAATGATTATGTAAGACCCCTTTAGTGAAAAATATCCTAAAACATTTAAAATTTTAATTCATGTTTATCAACACTATTGATAGATTTGAGCCAAAATAATAAAATAGACCCCTATCCTTCTACTATAAATACAACCCCTCAACACCCATTATCCTGGCACCTATAATCCCTTTAATACTATATAAATTCTATCAAATTACATTTATAAGTCGCTTAAAAATTTTAAAATATTATTGTATCAAGAAAATACCAATACCTCAATCAATTTTTCTGTTCTCATGGATACATTATACTAGAGGTAAAATCTTTCACCTTTTTATTTTAAAATTTTTCATTATTGAACCTCATCATATACAAAAAATAAAATGTACCTGATAACTCCAATATCATATATACACATTAATTTTATCATGTTTGTGAAATATCAATTATTGAATCCTTTCTCTTCTACTTTTATTCTAAAAATGAAAACAACATTCGTCATGTCCTGATTCACCACCTCTATAGATAATGAGTATTCAGTTTACATTAAAATAATCAATTATGGTCATAAACCCATTATTATTGCAAAAAATATCTAAAAAATAATATTATAACTTTTTTCATGTTTTCAAACATTATATAGACAAATATTACTTAGTATGAGAACAAAACTATTTCGGGTTGATCAAAAAATAGCCACAATATACAAATAATTTTTCATTAACTTATTATCTAATATGCATTATTCATATCATAAAACAAAATTATATATAAAACCATTAAAAATTATGTTATTATATTAATATAATATAATATCCCATGATCATCGTGAGGTGAATATGGCAGAGGATGGTCTTTCCAAAAATGGAGATAAAAACGAAATTACATGGAATAGAATCTACCAAAGGATCTCAACCCCTTGCATTAAAAACAATTTAATCAATTTACCTATTCCAGACATTTTTATCCATGTTTTTATCTTCATATATTTTAATTCAATATTCTTTATAACAAGGCATCATCATTAAAAAAATGAAGGGAACCGATTAAAAATGCATGAAAAAATTTATCCCTAAATAATGAAATTGAATCTTATATCTCATAAAAAAATATACGAAAATAATAAAATTATAATACTTAAATTAAATATTAAAGTGTTTATTAATAAACTAATTAATAGATAAAATATTTATATCAATGAAATTATGTGAAATTGCACAACACATTGATTCATAATGTAATGGATTCTCTCCAAACCTCCATTTTTCAATTGTTTACCAATTATCTCTCTTTTCCAAAATGAAATTATTAATTCTTCACATGTACATAAGCTAAATTATTGTTCCTTGTTCCAAAATAAATTTCCTAGATCAATACTTATTTCATTTTATCTGAAATTCATGTTTTATGAGGATACTTTTTCAATCCCTACCTACAAGCATGCCCGAATAGAGAAAACTTAATAATTTATTCCCCATATTCATGTACAAACCATAATCTATTATAATCCACTTTTATTTTTTAAAAATAATCATTATATATTGAGAAATTATCACAGTTAATATTGTGTTTTATGAAAATTTGTTCCTTTTTGTAACACCCCGACCCTAGTTACCCAAAGTTGGTGCATTATTACGAAACATTGTGTTGATCACAAGGGATCAAATAACGAAAAACTAATTAGTTTAGTAGCCTTTGATGTACTAGAAATATTAATAATTTTTAAATTACATTATAAAATGAAAAAAAGGAACAACATTGTCTCCTTTTACCAATTCATATCCCTTAGACTATCCCTGTAGGTTAGTCAGAATTTAATTCTTCGCATCCTGGGAAAAAAATAAAACATAATAAAGGGGTGAGATCAGATTCTCAGTAAGGATAACAATATATAAAAAGCATTAATAAAAAAGCATTAACAATTAAGGAAACGTATAAGACTAAAAAAATAATACTAAAAATAAACTTTAGCATAATATAGAAAAGATAAATCAAATAATACAATTAAATTATTCACATGGGTATTCAACTAGTTGAATAATCACATATAATATCAATAGAAAATTTTAATATGATGGAATGCATAGTGTCAGACATCATAACCATGTAGTCAAGGCCTCCTTCCAAGACTATAATAATATTTTGTCAAGGCCTTGTTCTAGGACACTAGTTTGTCTCGGGAGACCTATTAAAGCATCAAGGATCTGTAGTGGGCTCCACTAGTCACTTACAAAGTCCAATGCATTCCTCATATGAAAAGGATTAATCATAACTTAATCATTCATATTAAAAATAGCTATGAAATTTCAATAGTTTACCCAAAACATGTGAATGGAAAAAATAACACATTCAGAATAAAAAATCTCACAAAACCTTCAATACAATATAGAATACTTTTATATTAATAAATCTACTTCAAACAATTTGAAAATCCATCAAAGGATTTTAACGTAGATGAAAAGAAAATTATTTGAAATAAATACATATTTCTATTTTGAAATTATTTAAAAGTCACATAATTATAAAAGATAAAATTTATTTTGAAAATATTTTTATAAGATTATAAGATAATCTTTCAAGGTGTTGTAATGGAAGATAATAACTGCACCCACCATATTTGATAATGAACCTTTTTTCCTTAATTTTGTCTAAAATGTCTTAGAAGAACATTTTTTGGAATATGACGGAAAGATTCCTTTATAAATATCATATAAAATGTTGAACAAAGGTATTAATGAATTTAAACCATAGTATAGAAAATAGTAAAAAAATTGAAATACATTTTTTCAATGAAATGCGGATGTTGAAGATAAAGAGGTCCCAGCAGATACTCGCGTATAAACAACCTCGGATAATGAAGAGATTGAAGAATTAACACTTACCTTGTACTTTTCATTTATATATGGTAAGTTAACCTCTTATATAATAGTTAAATAATTTAAATTAAAATATAAAATGACCACATACATAAATATGATATCATATATGATTATTTAATATTTCTTAGTTAAAAATATTTTAGTAGTATCATCGTTTTGGGTGTTAACGTATTCATTTTTCATTATATGATTGGATACGTAAGCCATGTTTGTTATGGATAGGATTTAATTTATTTATATCAAGAAAGAAATTATGTTCATAAACATTATTTTCAATAATAAAATTAAAATTATTCTTTAATGGTTATGATGGGGAATGAATCTCATCACGTTCATGGAGACAGTAATCTGTACGTACGCACGAGCGACAATATCATTATATTGACAGTGAATCACAAGTAATTGGATGGTATATCATATATATAGAATAATTATAATGTTATATTTATTATTTACATTACTTATACTAATTATTATACCCATCCAAAAAATGAATTGTTCAAATAACAAACTACACCACAACGTGGAGATGGTAAGCTGTACTTAGGAACATATGGTGACATGTCAATCATAGGATGGATAGAATAGTTAAAATGGTTGTACCATATTTATAATGACATCATAATTTCCATGAGGTACATGATTTATTATTTTGGTATGGAAACAACAAAGAAAAGAGTAAGTGTAAGAATAAAATAACTTTGAAATAGGTGGTGAAATTATTACCTCTTCTTCTAGTGCTTCCTTTTGAGTTGATAAAAAGGGCTCCATAGGATGGAATTATGGTCAATTTAAGGCCTCTAGGTATAATTTGAGGGTAGTTGGGAGGATATTTTGTCAGGGTTTGGCTGAGACAAGTGTCTTTGGAGTTTTGATTTTGAGAGAAGGAGAAGTACCATTTTAAAAGAGAGGTGAGGGTAACTTTAGGAAAAGTTTAAAATATTGTTTTATTATACAATCATATTCTGTTTATAATGGCTCTGAAAAGTTTTAATTCTAGGATAAGGAATTTATGGGTCAAAATACCTCATCAAACTGGTTTTATAAATGTTTAGGTTACCATATTAACCTTATCCTTTAGATATAACTCTTAGTTAAATAGTTTAACTTTTACCACGTATTCTTATATTATTATAAAAAAGGGTTAATAAAATTAATATAAAAAGCCAAGAGAACCCCAAGTGTTTCATTATTAATATATATAACCATATATAAGTCCATTGTCTAAGCCTTATTTTTTAAAAAATATTATATCCATTAATAATATAGTAATTGTTTTAAAAACTCAATTATGTCAATTTTGACACCATTTTGTATTTTGATTTTGTCAAAGTCATAAAAGCATGATTACTCCAAATTTAGTTAATTCAATCAACCCTAACAGGTCATATTAATCTTGTAAATTCTTGGATTCATTAAAATTATCAATTTAAATTTATTTTGATATTTATAATATCAATTATTTTAATTTTTTTATTAACAAGGTAATTACTGCATCATCATTGTGTCATAAATAAATTAAATTATTTAACATCTAAAAATTATAAAAAAAATACAATTAGGTAGGAAATATTTTTACATTTATAATTATTATTTATAGTCGAATTTATCTTTTTTATATCCCTATATTGAAAATTGTTTAGTTATTAAAATTTTATTTTAATGATTTTATCTCTTTAAAGAAAATAATAATAAATTCCCTAATCAAATACAAGTGACAAAAATAGATCATATTTTATTACTAAGGTTAATTTTGGTAGAAATAAATTTATTCAATTGAATTAGGGAATCTGTTAGGGTAATAATAATATCATTTTTCCATTAATTACCATATTTACTTTTAACCATTGTAAATAAAAGTCAAACGATACTATTCACAAAAAATTATTTTCATCTTTTTGAAGCACATTTTACATACTGATATCAACTGTGTCTCTAAGATTTTGTAAATTCAATTCACAGAAGCTGTAAAATTATGTTTTATGCAAATTTACTAATGTTCCTAGATGGTGGGTAAAAGACGGTAAAACATTCTATAAAATTCTATATATCTAATATTATTATAAAATGATGGTAAGGAATTACATTGAAAATAAATTGGTATTTAGTGTCTATTTTTAACTAATATAAATTTATATAAAATAAGTAATTATTTTAATTATAATTTGGTTTTAAACAATAACACAATGTCTTTCACTATTCATCAAAAAATAAAAGTTTTCCGAAAAACACCAAAAATTCACCCTAAGATAATTTTGATATTCCAAATTAGAAAATTAAGTCCATATTGAAAAACAAAAATTTATAAGATTTAAAAAATTTGGTATTACTATTTATAATTTCATGTTTTATTGGTTATGGAGTGTTAAAACTCCATGTTGCGTACAACACAAGCTAATGTAAAATTCATTGGGAAATATACCGTAGAAGCTGGAGGCATTACATTATCCCCTATATTAAATACTTACTTCTAGAAAAAATGACCCCTTCATGAAATTATAAATCCTTTATGCGGTTATTAACATAGATCTTTTGCCTACTTTGAGCTTCTTGGATGTGGGTTTGGATAACGTTCACCTTTTCCATTATTTCCTCAAAAAAATCTAGGATAATGAGTTTTCATTAACCAATATCATCCCAAAAAGTTGGTATGCGACATCTCTTTTGATATAACTCTTCATATGGTGCCATCTGAATACTTGAAAGGAAAATATTGTTATTGGAAGATTCTACCAGAGGTAAATATTGTTCCCATATACCTTTAATATCATGTGAGCAAGATATAAACTTCTCTTCTATGTTTTGAATAGTCAATTCTGGTAGTCCTTCTATTTGAGGGGAGTTGGTAGTGCTCAAACAAAGTTCAGTATCCAAGGCCTTCTAAATACTTTTACCGAATCTTAAGGTAAAATGGGGATGTTGATGAGAAAAAATCGATATGGGTACTCCATGAAGTCTTACAACATCATTAATATATAGTCTGGCTAAATGTTCAAGTGGTAAATCCTCTCTTATAGAAAAAAAATATACTAACTTTGTAAGACGATATAACATGACTAATATTACATCATTCATTCAAGGATTCATTGGTAGTCCCATCAAAAATTCCATTGTAATATCATCCCATTTCTACATAGGTATGGGAAGAGGATGCATGAATTCTCTAGGATGTTGTATTCTATATTTCACCTGTTGAAAAACCATACATATTAGCACATAATCAGCAATCTCTATTTCATGTTGTCTAACCAAAAATGATTTTTCAAATCATTATACATTTTAGTGATATTATGGTGTATAAAAAATTGGAGCTATGAGCATCATCCAATAATTCCCTTTTTAGATCTGGTATGTCAGGAACACAAAGTCTCTTCCTGAGTTTGAAAATTCCATCTTCATATATGATGTCCCGCAATCTCCCATCATTCATAGATTTTATTTTATTTTTAAAATCCTCTTCGTTAGTATGAGAACTCATTATCCTTTCTAGTAAAGATGCATTTTCTACCTTTGAAGAAGTATCGATGTTTCACATTCCATGGTCATTCCCATGTCCACTATTACTAGATAAATTAAAATAGGATCCCTTTCAACCCTCGTCTTATTCAAAACTCCATGATCATTTCTACTCAAAGCATCTACAACCTTTTTTACCTTCCTCGGGTGGTACTGTATAGTGCAATCACAATCCGTGAGTAGCTTGAGCCATCACCATTGCCTCATTTTGAGTTCTTTTTATGAGAAAATATACATGAATCTCTTGTGATCGGTATATATTGAAAAATTTTCACCATAGAGATAGTGTCTCCAAATCTTCATAGCAAAGATTATCGCCGCAAAGTGAAGACCATGAGTGGGATAGTTTTGATCATTAATTTTAAGCATTCATGATGCATGGAATATAAATCTATCATTCTGCATAAAGTCACAACCATGTTCTTTTCTGATGCATCACTATAACTAACAAATCCATCATTCCTGATGGTAGAGTCAAGATAGGAGCATTGACTAATCTTCTATTGAGTTCTTCAAAACATTATTCACCAAAAAATTATCCCCTTTACATGTTATCTTGATTAATGGGTTTTCCGATATGGAAAAATTCTATACAAAATGCTGATAATATCTTGCTATACCAATAAAACTGAATACATCAGTTATACGAATCAGTGTAGGATGTTCTTGGATTTCCTTGGGTTGGACTCCTCATGTGTTACTCATTTTTTAATGATCACAAATCCTTCACTTCTTGTGAAACCTGGTAATCTTGTATAATCTATCTCAAATAATGTGTACAGATGGTTAGTAACTTTATGCAATAAAAAAACCTATCCAATATCTTAATTGCTAAACATTATGATTAATTATTATAAACTATATTTAATTAACTTCATAATGATTTCATTGATTAATGAAAAAGCTTAAACCATTTTATAAATATCACTATTTAAGTCTATATAAATATATTTGTTTGCTATGTCTGAGAAATATTGAGGCTTCCACCGGTAAGGTATTTCTGGCTATGGACCCAGAAACTGTAACCACCCAGTCACCATAACCATCCAGACACCATAACCATCCAAACATTGTAACCATCTAGACATTGTAACCATCAAGACATTGTAAGTATATAGACACTGTGACCATCTAGACACTGTAACCATCCAAACCCCTTAACCATCCAAACAGTATAGTCATCCAGACATTGTATCCATACAAAAACCATAAACATCTAGAAACTGTAACCATCCAAATATTGTAACCACCCATACACTGTAACCATCCAGACACCGTGACCATCCAGAAAACATGTACTAGACACCATGATCTTAACACTACATCTTTGTGACTAGTTCCTGATCTCTATATGACTATCCCATCATAGATGTCTCACCACTCAATGAAAATGAAGGAGTCAACATTTATATGATAAACCATATCATGGGGACACCGTTTATTGAAAAACGGTGACATTTTTTCTTAATCTACATACTCATTTTTCAATGTAATTTCTAACTGTCATATTTGATGATTTTAAATGCACTGACGTAATTAATGTTTATTTGTAGACATGTCATCTGATAGTATGAGGTATTAGGTGAATAAATCATGAATCATGTAGGCTCTAACACATGAACTCCAATAATAAAAGAGAAGTGCAACCCAGAAACAAACACAATAAAGAGAAAGTGTAATAACAAAGTTCACATGATCATTCCTAAGAAAAAGAACAAACATATGCAAATCAAAATTCCTAAAGAACACACGAAGCATTATTGAATCAAAAATATGGACAACATAGATCAGAATCACCGATCACATCTTCACACTAACAATACCACAAAAAACACAAGCCTGGTCAATATGACTTATGATACTCTGTTTTCCACGAGAGGACTCAATTTCTACAACTGGTTTATCCCAGAAGTCCAGTTCTACATAGACCAACACTCAGAACACTTTGAACCTTATCTCATCCTTTATGCTCTATTGTGTAACATTTTTTTCTTTCGAGCAGTGTGTGTATCTGTATAAAAACATACAATGTCTCCTGCATCATACTGAGGGAAAAAATATATTCTTTCTAATACATCTTTCTATACTTGTGTATTCCCATAGATAAGTGGGGAAGAGGTTGTGTGTAACCTTTTGGTTCATACCCATTAAAAACTATGGAAGAGGTCATCTGACCTATATAGTCTTGTGTATTATTGTAAATCCCGATAGTGGTTGTGTATCTAGTTTATTTATATAATCATTTTGGAAGAAGGTGATCACCATATAGAGTAGATTAGGTCTCAGATTAGGACTGAACCACTAGTTTTATATCCACTGGGTTGTTTATTTCAGTTATCTTTGTATTACTGTTTATTTCATAATTCACTAAATATTCTTTGATAGTTAATCTTGGAAAGAAGTTAAAATTGTTTTCCCTTAGGCGAATGACTTCAAAAGTAATGTTAATAACTAATAATTAGATTTCTGAGAATTAATCAATCTTCTTAGAAGTTATTTAAATAGTAAAACATTCATAATAGTATTACATAGATTAACTGGGATGTATTTAAAATTATTGGGGAACCCTTTTTAGAATACATGTTAAACAAAAAAATTTAAGAGATACTCAATTCAACCCCCCCCCCCCCATTGAGTACTCTTTTTCACCCAACATTTAGGTTTAATGAAGTGTTTGTTAATCCTATTTCAACTCTAGTTATAACCCTAATCAACTGTGATTTTAGTAGTACATTAAATATATGAAAATTTCTATTAATTCTAAATTTCAAGAACATTTAATGTATTTCTATGTTATGGATAATAGATTGGAAGGTTATGGAACAAACATACCACCATTAATTAATGGAACCACTTATGATCAATGAAAAATTAAAATGAAAATGCATTTAGAATGAATTTTCTTTGAAATCTAGTCTTTGAATAAAGATAAAAATAAGATTCTTGTTACTGATAGAATCAAATGGGATAAATGTAAAACAACTACCTATAAAAACAACTGCAAAGCTATGAATTATTTATACTTCTCCTTCATAAATGAGTAATTTTATAGGATCTATACATGTAAAACTACCCTTGCAATTTTGGATGGATTGTATGTTTCACAAGAAAGAAACTCAAGTGTGAAGGAAATGAGACATAATAACTATACTATTCTGTATGATAACTTTAAAATTAAACCTGATGAGTCTATTTTTGACATGTATCATTGGTTTAAAAAAATTTATGATGCAATGATTTCTCTTGGGAGAGAAGTCACTTCCAAAGAAAAAATCATATGGATTGACAGATGTATACCTGACTGATGAAGAGGAACCACAGTCTCTATTAGAGAATCATGTGATATTAGAAGGACAATTGTAAGAGAACTCATTGGAAATCTAATGATGTATGATGAGGAACTGAATCTCTACAAGGAAGAGGAGGATTAACCCAATAGAAAATATGTTGTGTTCAAGACCACCACCTCTAAACACAAATAGAAAGTGAAATTGGAAGTTTCTATAGAATGATTTAGTAGTGAAAAGTCATCATCTAAAAGTGATGAAGAGATGTCTCAATTACCCATAAGGTTCAAGAGATTTCAAAAGTAGAAGATATTTTTTACAAATCCTAACATCAAGGGATGATATGATTAAAAAGGATGTTGGAGGAAAGATTGGATAAGAAGTGAAGATTTTGGTGATATTTTCTGCTATGAATATAAGTGAAAAGGATATTTCAAGGCTTACTGTCACAAGATCAAGTATAAAATAAAAATATGAGGACAAGGAAATAATATATAAAAAAGAAATAAAAGAAACATGGAGTTCTTCTAGGGATAGTTAAAGTGATAAAAAATATTCATATGATGAATATGCTAACAAAGACAATATGTGTTTTTATGACAAATGCATCCGAGGTAACACTATAGTTTCTTGTACACAATTCGTACTATTCTAGGGATAAGAGTGACCCTGAAAATATGTCTAATAACGAAATTGTTGAATACTATAATATTACTAAAGAGACATGCAAGGATGAAAAAGATAATTACAATTATTTGATGAAACAACATTCCCTTTTCTCAACTGCTGAAACTGAACTCACTTTAGATATAGAGAAAAATGCTCAATTACTCAAAGAAATCAATGGACAAAATCTATCTAATGAGCAATTTAAAACGATATTGAAAGGTTTCATAATGGTAAGGAAACCTTTGTATAAATTATAGTTAAACATATTGCTCCTAAATATACTACTGGAATTGGCAATAAACCTGGTAAAAGAAATTTAGGAAGAACTAAGTTTGTTTCAAAATCTAGGACATACAGCTTTACTCACAGCTCTAGAAAACATTCAGCTAGTTCAAGTTATGATACACTCTATAATATTTCAATAATATAAGGACGATATAGAGTTTATTTTTCCAAAACAATTCATAATGCTTATAGGAAACCTATGAGGCAGATATGGGGTCTTAAACAACTAGTCACTAATTATACTAGAACCAAACAAGTATGGGTACCAAAATATGTTTTTATTTGACTATTTTGTATGGAATATGATTAAATAGTTCATATTAAAGATTATGGTACTTGGATAGTGGGTGTTAATAATAAATGATAGTAAACTACTCATGATTCAAGAATTTTAAAAAAATTGATGGAGGACATGTCTCTTTTGTTGACAATTCCTAAGGAAGGATATTTTTTCCTTCTCCAAATCGGTAGCTCCAACATTGCTTTGATTTCCAAATTACTTGTTGTAGATTGAATAAAATAAAATATATTTATTATTTAATAGTTATGTGATGTTGGATTTCATGTTAAATTTGAAAATGATTCTTGAAATGTTTTTAATTCTAAAAATGAATTAGTGTTTTTTGGAAATTAAGAAATGACAACATTTATTTTGTTAACATAAATTCTTTAGCTTCTCAAAATGAATCATGTTTAATTGTGTTTCAAAAAGAGTCCAAGATTTATAATATAATACTAGGACATTGTAACACTGATTACCATAGAATGTTGAATATAAATATATAATTCAATGTCCTACCCAAATGTGTGTTTCCAAATGATACAGTGTGTTATCCTTGTTAGAAATGAATGCAACAAAAAATTTCATTCAAAATAAATAATTAAATTTCAACTTCTCAACCACTCTAATTAGTTTACATGGATTCTTTTGGACTATCTAGAGATTCTAGAATATATGGGAAGTACTATGTTTATTATAATTTAGATGACTTATCTAGATATACCAGAACTTTTTTTGGCTCAAAAAATTGAAGCTTGTCCTCATTTTACCAAATATGCCAAAACAGTATAAAATATTTGTCGACATAAAATTAAATCCTTAAGAAATGATAATGGTTGTGAGTTTGAAAATAAAAAATTTTAATCTTTTTTCTAACAAAATAGAAATAGTCATAATTTTTTCACCCCTAGAACACCTCAACAGAATGGAGTTGTTTAAAGAATTAATAAAACCCGACAAGATATTTCTATAGCCATCCTTAGTGAATATGAATTATCTGTGCAGTTTTGGGCTAATGTTTTAAATATATCGTGCTAAATATTCAATAGAGTATTGATTTGAACTATCATTAAAAAAATCCATATGAGTTGTAGAACAATAGAAAATCCAAAGATAACAACTTCATTTTTTTTGGTTTTAAAGTCCATGTCCTTAATTCTAAGAACTATATTGAGAATTTGGAATCAAAGAGTGATGAAGGAATATATTTAAGATATTCAAATTCTAGTATAGTCTATTGAGTCTTTAATAAAAGAACTAAATGTGTGGAAGAATATTTCCCTGTCAATTTTGATGAAACAGATCCACATGAACCTAGGGATACTCTAGAGAACCTAGATGGTGATGTATCATATCTATACATTTATTCAAAATCCTCTAACCATCCTATAAAGTAATTCATGAAAAAATCATGTTTTGTAAATTATTTAGATTCTGATCTCAATGAACTAGATCCTTTTAAAGAACCTGAAATCACGAGTCCTTCTTTTTCTATATCTGGTAGATCTATTAAGAACTATCCATTAGATGGTATTGTTGGAGACCTAGATAATGGAACTCAAACTTGAGCTTCATATAAAAATAATTTTTAACATCTATTCTTCTTGTCACAACATGAACCTAAAAAAATTAATGTTTCTATCAATTATGAATTCTGGTTGATGGCTATGCATGAAGAACATAATCAGTTTGAAAAGAAAAATGATTGGAAAATTGATGACCAACCCAAAGACACATTCTCCTTAGGCACTAAATGTGTGCTTAGAAATTAGGTAGATGAATCTGGTATTATAGTTATTTACAGGGCTATATTGGTTGCACAAGGATATAGTCAAGAATAAGGAATTGACTATGTAGAGTCCTTTCCAATAGTAGCTAGACTTGAAGCCATCAGAATTATGATTTCTTATATAGCTCTTATGAATTTTAAACTATATCAAATGGATATCAAAGTGTATTTATAAATGGGTATATTGATGAGGATATCTTTTTTGAGACACCCCCATGGTTTTACAAACCCTCATTCTCCAAACCATAACATTATAATATCTGTAGATTTATAATTTTTAAAACAAGCTATAATGCATGGTATAATATATAATGTACATTTATTATTTCCAAAGGTTTTACAAAAGGAATATTTGATCTTAGCCATTTTATAAAACATATTACCAATAATCATTTAGTAGTTCAAATTTATGTAGATGACATTATCTTAGGATCATCAAAAAAATTATTATGTTTTTAGTTTTCTAGAATTATGAAAAAAAATTCAAAATGAGTTTAATTGGTGAACTCAAATTATTTCCTGGATTTCAATTAATTCAAAATAATGATGGAATTATTTTAAATCAATGAAAATATACTAAATATCTTATAAATTTTTTTTATTAGAAATAACTAAATGTAGTGATATTCCAATGAGTACGCCTTCTATGTTGGATCTTGATGAAGATGGAAAATCTGTTGATCAAACCACTTAAAGAGGAATGATTGGAAGCTTACTCTACATAACTACTAGTTGACCTGATATTATGTTTAGTGTGTGTATGTTAGCTCATTTTCAAGAAAATACTATGGAATCTAATTTAAATACTGTTAAGATATTTTTCAAATACCACTTCTATACACCAAGTCTAAGTCTATTATATCCCAAAAGACAATAATTTGAGCTATTGAGTTTTTATAATGATGGAATTGATTGTTTTATGTTATATAGAAAAATAACCTCAAGAACATGTCACTTTTTTGGTGAGTCACTAGTATCATGGTGTAGTAAGAATCAAATCACGATTGAATTATCTACTACATAAGCTTGATACATTGCTATTGGAAGTTGTTGTGCAAAAATATTGTGGATGAAAAACACATTACTAGAATATGGATATCAATTAAGGAATGTACCTATAAATTGTGACAATACAAGTGATATTAACTTTTCCAAATATTCTATTTCACACTCTAGGAAAAATCATATTGATGTAAGTCATCACTTTTTAAGAGATCATTATCAGAAAGGTGACATCAATTTGGAATTCATTGTAATTGAATATTATCCTTTTGATATATTCACCACACCATTAAATTTTGATAGAATAGACTATATCATAAATGAATTGGGTATGATAAATCTTATGTAGAAATATTACTATTTCATTTCTTACTGTTTCACACATTACGGTTTCACAATTCACCATCTTGAAATTAGGCTTTAACCCTAACAGTTTTATAATTTTCTTATCCCAAGACTTGTTGTTTCATGTTTATAGTCTCAACAGTTACTATCACTCCATTATTGTCTGACACTTACTATCTCAAAAAATACAGTTGCATTGTTTAGAAGTCACACTGTTGTGGTCTAACCATGAATTCTTTTTATGGTCTCACCATAAGAATTGATTATTGTCTCACCTTAAAGATGCTTTATTGATTTATTTATACATTATAACCCATATTGTGATAATTCATTGTTTCTTTATTTTTCTGTGATTTTGATTCCACAATGGTTGATATCCATAAATGATAAAATAAAATAATTTTCACTCGCTCTTCAGTTGCGCTCACATTTAATCCCTCAAACCATAACTCCTCATTCAACCCTACCATCTCTCTCAAAAATTTTGTGAATTCCTGGAATGAAATTCCCTTCGTCGTCAACTACTAAGAAGTGAATTTCAAAGAAGAAACTGAAGATAGAGCCAACGTTAAGACCTGAGGGTCCTCCGAACCAGAACCTAGTGAAAAAAAATTGTATTACCTAAAAAGGAGATATTCCCTAAGTGGCTTCTATTAAGAAATTATTTTGTGTTGAATGTGATAACAGAGCAAGGTTGGATCGATCGGTTTACTAAGGATGATCGGCCTATCTAATCGAATGTAGTTGCACATTTTTACAGGTATGTTTAATTTCATATTGATTCAGAAGATGGCTATATTGTGTAAAGCTGGATCAATGGCCAGAGATTCATGTTTTCTTCAATGTTATGGGATTCATGAATTAGGATACCTCATGAGTTTATTTGTG
Organism: Viscum album; assembly: GCA_963277665.1. Classification (NCBI taxonomy): domain Eukaryota; kingdom Viridiplantae; phylum Streptophyta; class Magnoliopsida; order Santalales; family Viscaceae; genus Viscum; species Viscum album. The sequence continues at coordinate 1,459,340,473 of OY728135.1, read as the reverse complement.
AGGACTACCAGAGAATTACTCCAACTTGAAGTGTTATTTTTTTAGAATAATCTTTGAAGAGTTTAAGTAGAAATGAAATAAAGAGAAGTGACTTAGCTACTGAGTTGGATAGAGAATCCTGACTCTTATTTATGATTTTCTAGAATTTGATTAGCCCTAGAAAAGGTTATTTTTTGTACTCATTCATTAAGATGATTTTTATACATCTCATGAAAAATGCTCTAATATCAATCTTTTTATGTATGAAATTCAACATATGTGTGAATTGATCAAAACCACCACCAAGTAAGCCTCCCCATTTTATTCTAGGATTATCTCATCTATGATTCATGTAATGGTATTGGTTAGACCAGATGATGAATCCATTAAGGATTATGTGTTCTGTCTTTTGAGATTTATAGTAAAGAGAATAATAATCAGTTGGAATCCATAGAAGAAATCTTGGGTGGCCGATAATGATAGAGTTGATGAAAATTTTAATCTAGAAGAACACCCATCCAGACCTAATGATATTTATGATTCTTGTTTGGATCAGTATGATCTAGTTGAATATACTGATGAGGAAGAAAAATAATACTATATCGTACCATCGGAATAAATTTTTCTTTATGAAAAATGAATTATACCTCCTTCAAAAGACCTTTTATAAAAGGAAGTTCATGTTCATCAAAATTTTGTTTCTCTAGAAGAACAACATGCTTAAAAAGAAAAATCAATTGTTATGATAACTGGTTAGAATTTTATAGAAGAACATATAAAAGAAGATATGACTATTTTGAAAGAAGATTCCCATGAGGAACTCCCCATGGAAATAGTTGTCCCTAAGGTAATTCCTTCTGTTGAAGAAATAATGGAGGAAGCCATTCAGTTGGCTTGAAAAGAAATGGATGAAAAATTAGTGATGAAATCTTATACATCGATCAAGGATATAAACCTCTCAGTCCTAGGATAGATGCACCTATTGAGGGGTAGAAATACCCCAATATAGAATCTATTGAATTCCCTAATCTGATTGATCCAATCTCACTAGATACATGGTCTAAATTTCCGAGTTATTTTGATGTGACTGATTCATTAGATGTATCAGTCAATGGTCTTGATATGTTTACTATGATTTAGTTAAAATCAGTTTCTGATCTTTCTCTTCAAAGGAACATGATCATGTCACATATCTCGTTTATATTCCTTCACAAGAACCTCCATCCATGGATAATTGGGATGATCTAAAATCATTTTGAGTTACCCTATTGGATGGAGTTTAGAAGATCATAAATACCCAACTGGATCCTATAAAAAATCTGAGTGAAAGAGATGATTCACTGTTGTTGGAAAAGTTTATATAGCAAATTCAAAAAAATATGCTTCATGAGATTCATGAAGTCCGAGTTGAAAATAAATTGATTTGTGATGATGTAAAAACTCTAAGAGGTAAGGGTGAATAAATTAAAAGAGTGATAACCTCAAATCTTGAATCTATTTATCATCCTATTGAGGATATTGTTAGTCAGACCCCATAAGAAGTAGCCTCACTCATTCAACCTCATTTTCCTCCTAAGTTGAGAGGGTAGATGAAAGAAACAAGCAGATAGTTCAGGATATGTGTGATCTTGTTATTGGTCTTAACATGTTAATTGATGAGTATAAAGGTTCTATACAAAAAAGTTATAAATCAACTAAAATCCCTTACATCAACTATCACTACTTCTCGTACTTCTGGACAGTAATATCAACCTTCTTTATATAGTGATATGCTTCGAACAGTTGTCAAAGAATAAATTCAATATGTGCTCAATTGATTTTATAAAGAATCTCTCTATGATGTTATCAAGAACAGTGATAGAGTTCTTTATTTGGTCAAAATTCATTCAATGATTTCCAATGATGGTAAGAAAGAAATTGCAAAGAAGGGGGACTTCTACTTAAATCAGATCTTCTCTAAGAATGACATGACAAACCACTTCATGTATCTTGGGGAAAATCTTCATATTCCTCCTTTTACTCAAGATTTCATAATTCAAGTCCAAAATTGCAAAGATTTAACTCTTGTTAGATAAGTTTATGGGGAACAAGGATGAAATTGAAAGATCAATATAATATGGTGGAGTGATTAGTGCGGATTTTTTCAAACTTTTGATGCCTTATCTTGGTGTCCTAAGTATAGAAATTGTCTCTCCTTCAACTGCACCCCTAAGATCATATTTTCTATTGTCTCATACTTTCCCTTGTCTCCACATCTATGTTTGGATCCCATGAACTGAGTCAGATCAAGCATGTTATCCTAGATCAACAGTTTCCTCGATCTTCTACTACACCTACCTTGGCCCCTCTATTTTTGAAGGACACCTTTGCCTTCTTTGTCCACCGGTTCACTCCCATATTCTACATCTACCTTTACTTCTGTGAATTCTTTTTTTAATGATACTACGATGAGAATCGAGAAGATAATAAAGTGCTGAAATATAGTGACTACTATCTTTTTATTGTGATTTTTTTTGTATTCATCTTCCTTACTATTTGTAATGACACTCTTTATCCATCTAATTCATTGTGAAATTTTAGTGTCTATTTTTTATTTCACTCTTTTGGATAATCCCAAAAGGAGGAGAAATTTGTATTCTACATGCACTAAATGCAAATTAAATAAGAGACACATTATCTATGAATAAATTTCCCAGTCACATGATTTGTGATCATCAAAAAGGGGGATATTGTTCGACTCCTCAAATGTAACTCAGGTTTCAATGATCACCAATCCTACACATCCTATGAATCCAGTTAATCCTATGTAATATGTCTCCAAATCATGCGTACAGATGATTAGTATATTTATTATTTAAATAAAAATATCAAATATCATAATTTATATACATTAATTTCCATTATTGTACACTATATTTAATTTACATCATAATGATTTCTTGGATGAATGACTAAGTCTAATCCATTTTATGAATAACGCTATTTAAGTATGTATAAAGAAATTTTTTAGATAAGTCTGAGAAACTGTGAGTCTATCACTGGATGTATTTTTTTGGTAATGGACCCAGACATAGTAACCACATAGACATCGTAACCATCCAGACGTCGTAACCATCCAGACATTGTAACCATCCAAACACCACAACCATCCGAACACCATAACCACCCAGATAACGTAACCATCCAGACACCATAACCATACAAACACCATAGACATACATAAACCGTAACCATCCAGACAACATAACCATTCAGACGCTGTAACCAACCAGACACCATTACCATATAAACACTGTATCCACCCAGACACCATAACCATCCGGACACCATGATCCTAACACCACATCTACACTACTTGTTCTTTATCTCTATATGACTATGTCATTATAGTTGTCTCACTACTTAGAGACAATGATGGAGACCCCATTTCATGGAGACAGCATTTACAGAAAAAATTTGACAACATTTCATAATCTATTTTGACATTTTACAATTTAATTTCTAACAGTCATATTTTATTCTTTTAATTACAATGAAATAATTAATATTTATTTATAGACATATCATATGAAAATATGTGGTATGAGGTGCAGAATATATGCATCATGTCATCTCCAACACATGAACTCAAAAAATAAAAGAGAATAGTGGCCCAAAAACAAACACAAAAAAGAGAGACTATAATAACGAAGTACACACTAGCATTCCTAAGAAATAGAAATACCACATGTGACTCAAAATTTTTGAATAAAACATGAAGAATTCATGAATCAACAAGCTGAATATCATAGATCAAAATCATTGAGTATATCTTCACACTGACAATACCACGAAGAACACTAGCCAGATCTAGCTGACATACAATACTCTGTTTTCAATGAGAGGACTCGATTTATGCATCTTCTTCATCCTATGAGGCTAGATCTGTATAGACTAAAACTCATAGCACCTATACCCATATCACATCAGTTGTTCTCTATTCGGTATCATTTTTATCTTTCAAACAGTGTGTGTATCTGTATATAAACACACAATGTCTCATGCGTCAATCAGAAGGATACAAGATACCTCTCTATTACATCATTCTACACTTATGTATTCCCATGGATAAGTATGGAAGAGGTTGTGTGTAACCTATTAGTTCATACCCACAGTGAACTTTGGAAGCGGTTGTGTGGTGTAGAGATTATTATGTACTGTTTTAAATCCTGATACAGGCTATGTAACTAGTTTATTTATATAAACTCTATGGTGAAACGTGATCAGGAAGTGGAGTTGATTTGGTCTCACCTTGAGACTGAACCCCTTGTTTTATATCCACCGTGTTATTTATTTTAGTTGAATATGTTTTACTATTTAATTAAGAATTCACTAAATTTACTTAGATAGTTAATATAGGAAATATGTTTTAATTGTTTTTCCTTATTATTATAGCTTCAAAAGTAATGTTAATAACTAATAATAAGATTATTGAGAATTAATCAATCTTTTATGAAGTCATTTAAATAGTCACACTTTCATAAAAATATAATGTTGATTAACTGGGATGTATTTAACTTTGTTTGGGAAACCTTTTAAGAATAACTTTTAAACAAAAATATTTAATAGATAATCAAGTCATCCCCATCTTCAGTACTCTACTCCGACCAACACCTTGGTCTTTGATGGATAGATAAGGATTCCATCCTTTGAGAAAATAGGTCTATGAAATGAAATTTATTGATATCGGAATTTATACTTGCTAAACTTCACATAAAATTTGTTTCTTTTGAGGGATTTTAGAATAGTACGTATGTGATTATCATGATCTTCATTGATTTTTTAGTATACCAATAAATCATCAATATATACCACTACAAATTCATCAATATATTCATTGAAAACAGAATTCATAAGATCCATGAAAACCTAGGGTGCAGTAGTTAGTCCAAATGGAATTACTATAAACTCGTAATGCCCATAACTGGTTGATAATGTTGTTTTCAAAATGTATTCCTTCATCACACACAAATGATAATATCCAGACTGAAGGTAAATATTTGAACAATATTGAGCTCTATGAAGTCGGTTGAATAAATAATCAATGCAAGGTAGGGGATACTTGTTCTTTACTATTATAGCATTGATCTCTCTGAAGTTAATGAACAACCTCATTGATCAATATTTTTTCTTAAAAAAAGAACAGGGGATCCCCATAGAGATACAATAGGGAAAATAAACCCCTTATTAATCAATTCCTCTATTTGTTTCTTTAGATCCACTAAATCCACAGAGTCCATTCTAAAAGGGTTCTTCGATATAGTCCTTGAAACATGAAATAAATCTATGGAAAACTCTATTTATTGTTCTGGAGGATGTTGAGGTAAATGCCTTTGAAGAACATCAAAATCTTCTTTCACAATAGGTACATCCTCTATTTGGGAATTGTTTTCCTCACCCATAGTTATTTCATTCTCTTCCTCCCCAATAATTAAATTTAGTAGAGCTACTGTGGGAGGATGTTGTTAAGAATCAGATGGTGATGTTTCTACTTTAAAGACAAGGTAATTCTTATCATCATCAAACATTGTAACATCCTAATTCTTATACTACATTTTTTCATCATGGTCAAAAATCCAATCCATTCCGAGGATTATATCAAATTCAATCATGGGTATGACAACTAGAACAATAGATTAAAAAATTTATATGCTTGAATGGGTACTGATTCACAAAATATTGTTCCAATGGTACTTCCCTTAAATGTTTTAATAGATTAGACCCTTGTTAAATCAAATATGAAATATAAAATTTTCTCATCAAACTATGATGATATGAAACATTGTGATGATCAATAATCAAATAAAGTATTTTCTAAACATGAGGAAACCATTAATTTACCAGCCACCATGTCTTTTGGATATCCTACCTCATCATTAGTGATAAAACAATCTTGCCCTTGATCCCTTGGCATTTTCTGAGGTATGTTTCCTTGGATCATAGGACACTTGTTTTCCTAATTCCCATTTTCTCAAAAATTCTAGCATTCAACATTGACTGCATTTTTCATTCCCTTACAATCATGAGATTTGTTGCCTTTTTCAACACACTTGTTACAGACTTCTATTCCCTTTAGAAAAGTTCTGAGGTATTTTTCCCACATTTACCATTAGATAGATATTAAAATTTCTATTCTTCCCTTTATTTTTAAATCCACAGTGTTCAGCCGATCCCTTCTTCACTTTCATTTATTTAATGTCAGAACACTAAGAGAATTATTTTTCGATCTTGATACCAAATGAGAAATTATCTTCGTATAAAGAGAAGTATACTGAGACTAATGTCCTATGAAGAAATTGATTTAACCCATCAAATAATTGATCAATCTTACTTCTTGGGTAACATATGTAATCCCCCACATGCCTTTCTAACCTTGTATGTTAGCCTCATACATTGCAACATTCTCATCCTCCTTTTGCCTCAAACTCCGAATATGTCTTTCCATATACACTCTATGGTCAAAAGGAAAGTATTTTTATATGAAAATCTCTTAAAACCTCTTCCATTCTATATTTGATACCTCTTTATCTTCCTTTTTTTTGAATTAATGACCACCATTCATATGCATCTCCTGTGAGCGATAAACTTCCATGAAAATTATTTCCCTTTCGATACTCCACAAGGAATGACATATTTTCTCCAAGGAACTTATACGTTGATAATATAAAAATGGATTTGTAGTCCAATTGAACGTTGGTGGTTTTCGCCTCATGAATCAGTTTAACATTGATCATCTGTGTTGTGGATCAGGGTGCTCATTATGGGTATGGATATTATTCATAACCTGAGTGATTTTTCCTAGTATTGTAATAAGTTGATCAATACTAGTTGCATCCCCATCACTACTATAATTATCTAGAGTAATACTGAAATTACAACATGGATTACATACATTTATATGGTTTCCATTCCTTCCCCTAGGATCAATTTCTAAAAAAGGCATAGAATAGATTAGTTTATGAATCACAATATATAATTCAAAGCTAGTTAAACACTTACCATAAATTAAACAGTTTATGGATATAATATATAATCTTAGAAATATTTTCTTTGATGAGGTATATAATCATAAATCCATAATAATTGTTTTTAAAGGAAATGTGAATTATCCTAAGTATATCCTGCAGGAGGGTCGTAACCAATAGTGCAGCAAGGCCCATTGTCGTGTAATAGGATACCCTGTATCAAACCCAAAACACATTATAGGAGTTTTCAATAATTTGTAAATCTATTCCAAAGCCACATCTACCAACTCGTTTCTGGACATGTATGTATTTCATGTAAAATAAACAAAATATCTAAATTACAAAAATTCAAGGAAATTCTTCTATACTAATTGCCACAGTCTATATTAGGGTAATGTTCTCGAATAAATGTTTTTCTAAATATATCATCCAAGGTTTGTACTAAAATTATTTTGATACAAACTATAACACCCAGACCCCAGTGACCCAGAGTTAGTGCATTATTACATAACATTGGCACCATCACAAGGGATCAAATCCCGAAAGATGAATCAGTTTAGTAGCATTGGAAGTAATAGATACATTTATAAGGTTTACATAACATTATAAAATGAAAAAAACCACAAAATAGTCTCCTTTGACCACATTATTATCACATAGACTATCCCAGAAGGTCATTCATAATATACATCTTCGCATCCTGGAAAACAAACATGAGAAAGGGGTGAGCTCAGATGCTTAGTAAGGATAACAATATAGCGGAAACTTTCATAAATAGTCATAAACATTTAAGTAAATGTATAAGACTAAAACAAAATCATTTTAAAAATAAACTTCACCATTGTCAAAGATAAATAAAATAATGTGATTTACTTTTTCAACTGTATATTCTACTAGTCGAATAATCACATGTAATATCAGTATCCAGTTTTATAATGATGGAATGCACAATGGTATACATCATAAAAACATAATCAAGGACTTTTGCGAAGACTAAAAATATAATTTTGTCAAGGCCTTGAGAAAAGACACTATTTTGTCTCATGATACCTACTAATGCATCGATGAGATATATTAGGCTCCACCCATCACTTACTAATTCTAATGATTTCCTTAAATGAAAAGGTTTAAACATAACATAAACATCCGTACTAAAACTAGTATAAAAAATGATAATACTTTACCCAAAAAACATGAATGATATTAATATAACACATCCACAGTCAAGAATATCAGTAAACCTTAAATACAATATTGTAGATTTGTATCATAAAAAATCAACTTCAAACAAGTTTAAAATATATCAAAAAATGTTGACATAGTTGAAATGTAAACTATTTGAATGAAATACCTCTTTCTATTTTCAAATTATTTAAAAGTAACTTAATTATAAAAGAAAACATTAATTTGAAAATATTCTTATAACCTTGTAAGGGAATATTCGATGCTATTATAAAAGAAGAAAATAGTTTCACCAGACATATAAGTTAAAAACATTCTTTTTTTTATTTTGTCGAAAAAGGTTGTCATAGACCACGTTTGGAAAATGACGAAAAGATTCTTCTATAAACATCTTATAAAAAGTCAAACAAGGGAATAAATACATTAACCCACTGTCTGGGAAATTTTAAAAATGTTTTGAAATATATTATTTAATGAAACCCAAATGTGGATAATAAAGAGGTCCCAATATACACTCACGTATAAACAACTTCAGACAATGAAGAGATTTTAGAATTATCCCTCACATTGTAATTTTCCTTGGTCAAGGGTATGTTAACCTTCAGTATAATAGTAAAATCATTGTTTTAAAATTATTCAAGAATCACGTACTTAAATGAGATATCATAAATGATATTCTAATATCGCGTAGTTAATAATACTTCAGTATTATCATCATACATACGAGAGAAAATATCATTAAATTGAGGGAGAAATCCTATGTAATTGGATGGTATATCATATATACAGAATAATTAACATGTTATATTAATTATTTACAATACTTATAATAATTATTATACCCATAAAAATAATGAATTGTTTGAATAACAAACTACACCACGATGTGGAGATGGTATGTCGTACATACGCTTGTATGGTGACTTATCATTCATAAGATGGATTGAATAATGACTGCGGTTTTACCATATTTATAAAAACATCACAGTATGTATAAGTTAATTGAGATATTATTTTGGTATAGAAACAAAAAATAAAGAGGTTGTGGAAGAAGAAAATAACATTGAAAGATGTGGTGAAATAATTAACTCTTCTTCGGGTGTTTCCTTTTGTGTAGATCAAAAGGGCTCCTGATGCTGGATTTCTGATCAATGTAAGGCCACTATGTCAATGTGAGGGTAGTTTGGAGGATATTTGTTTAATCTTTGGCTGAGGCAAATCTATTCGGTAGTGTTATTTTGAGAGAAGTGTAATTACCCTTTTATAGGAGAGGTGGGGGTCACTTTAGGAAAAGCTTGAAATGTTATTTAATTATAGAATTATATTCGGTTTCTAATGGCACCAAACTAATTTATTTCTAGTATAAGGTGGGGATGGGTCGAAAACATCTCATCCAATAGGTATTATACAATTTTAGGTCACCATATTAACCTTAATATTTATATTTAACTCCTAGTTAAATAGTTTGACTTCTACCATGTATTCGTGTATTATTTTAAAAACTAGTTAATAAAATTACTATAAAAAGCCAAGAATTCCATAAGTAGTTAAATATAAATATATCTAACCTTTCCTATTTAATTTGGATGATCCTATTATTTTTATGAATATTATATTAATTAATAATATGGTATTTGTTTTAAAACCCCATTTATGTGAATTTTGACTATATTTGGTATTTTGTTTTTTTGAAAGTCATAAGAACATGATTACATAAAAAATCATTTAATAAACCATAACATTTCATATAAATCAATAAATTTCACGGGAATCATCAAAATAATCAATTTATGTTTATTTTGATATTTATAATACCAATTGTTTTAATCTTTCATTGATAAAGTAATTTTTGCATCATCATTGTGTCATAAATAAATTGAACTATATAATGTATAAAATTTATAAATGGAATAAAATTATGTAGAAAATATTTTTATATTTCTAATTTATTTTTATTGTTGAATTTATAATATGTATAACCCAATATTAAAAATTGTTTAGTTATTAAACTTTGAATTTAACTCTTTTAACCATTCATTAAATAAAATAATAATAAATGTCTTAATCTAATCCAAGTGAATCAAAAGGATCATATTTTATTCCTAAGGTTGATTTTGGTCGAAATACACTTATCTAATATAATTAGGATATTTTTTATGGTAAAAATAATATCATTTTCCCTTTAATTTCCTATTTACTTTTAACCGTGGTAAATAAAATTCAAAGTAACTATTCACCAAAAATTATTTTAATCTTATTAAACCAAATTTTAATTTCTGATATCAACCTTGTCTTTCGAGTTTTTGAAATTTAATTCACAGAAGAGGTAAAATTACGTTTTATGCAAATTTTCTAACATTCCTAGAACGTGGGTAAATGATTCTAAAATGTTCGATAAAATTTTATATATCTACTATTATTATAAAATGATTTTAATGAATTATATTGAACATATATAGGTATTGTGTATCTATGTTTACCAATAATAAATTTAAATAAAATATCTAATTATTTAAATAAAAAGTATGCTTTAAATAATAACGCAGTGTTTTACACTTTTCATCAATAATTGAAAGTGTTCAGAGAAATTAAAAAATTCACCCTATTCTAAATTTGATATTACAAATTCAAAATGAAGTCCATTTTGAAAAATAAAATATATTAAATTTGAAAAGGTGTGTATTATTATTCATAACAGTTAGTCTTATTGGTCATGGTGAGTTAAAACTCCATGTTGCGTACAACAAAAGTTATTTTCTTATTCAAAGGCAAAAAGACCATAGAATCTTATAGTGTTACACTTTTCATTTTGAAAGCCTCTTTAAAATTTCCCCTAAACTGCATTAATGTTGATGATTTCTAATGATTCTTAAACAATTTTTTACATGTTTTCACTTCAGTTTGAAATAATTAACCATGATATATGAAAATTATACATTATTAAAAACAATTTAAAAATTATTTTTATTCTCTTTTGGACATAATTATGGTACTCCCATTTTTTATACATTATGACATTGTTATGGTTACAATTTCATTCCACAGGTTAACATTATGTTTATTACTTATGTTTGATTCCTCATGCGGATGAAATGTTCATAGAAATGTTATAATGGGGGTTCAAATATATCTATCCACTTCATTGTGTAATTCTTAGTATCCTAATACATCATTTTGGTATATACAGTAATAATAATTCTTTAATGGGACTCTATCCTCCATGTGATATAGTATTCGTAGTTATCATTGACTACAATTCATATCATAATATATGTTTCAACCTCATTCTTATGTTTCCATGATTACATGATCCCATTTATGAATGTTAATAATTCATATATTTATCCTTATTTCATTCTATTTTATTTCATCAAGTTATTCTTTTTTACCCATGTGATACGTTTTACTAATATATTTATTCTTTTAATGGGGTTTTTTATCACATTGAATTTTTCAATGTATTCCATAATGATTATCCCATGAGTATGCAGGATATCAAAGCATTTTAGAATATCATTATGTATGATTAAATTGAATATATTTTATTTTAATTCCCTGTTTTTATTTATGTGTGCGTAATCATCCAAAGACACTATAATTTAGAATACTTGGTTGGAATTTGACAGTTAATTATTCTGAAAATCATGTGTTAATATGTGTAAAAGTATTAAGAAATTTTAAACACACCAATGGTTGTATATATATATATATCTAATAATAACAAATCAATATTCATAATAACAACATTAAATGCTTTGAAAGATATAGAATCATTCATGTACTCAATATCACATATCACAATTGAATCATATTATATGATATAGGCATCATATGTCATCTATTATAATATGAAGTTGTGATAAGATCATATCCTATTAAATAATATTAGGAAACCATTTATTATAACATTGATTATTTATACAATCAATTAAATATATTTTAGAGAATATCTATTTGAAAAGTGGACACTAACTCAATGAAAACAAAAACAAATTATCAATTTTTCAAAATAACGGTATAAATAATAGGATTTACTAAGTATTATAAATAAGAGTTTGAATATAATCGAAAATTTGAAGGATCCAATCATTTAACTATTTATGGTAAAATGATTAAAATAAAATAACATCTATTACTATATATTCTAGAGTACATAGTTAAGGTGTAAAAAATTAATAGGTGAATGTATTAATATTATTCAACCTTGAATGGAAAATATATTATCTCAATATAGATAAGAAATATATTATATCCTTTATTTATTTTATAGTTATTGAATCAATTCCACAATTAATTTAATTATTGATAATTACAAAACACATAATACTACAATCAATAAAACACTAGTGTTGGACATTTGTTGAATTTGTATTAATTGGATGATTCTTCTAGATAAATACACAATTATTACAATGTTGGAATTTGAAAGCATTATTTCCATAGGGAATTCAAAATAAAATTAATCCCAAATTAAAAACCCAATAATGGAATCCTCCCAAAAGAACGTACAATCCGTGGATTAACATGTTCTTGGGTTAATACACATTCATCATTTAGAAAAATAATGGGGAATTAATAATACCAAAATCAAACCCCAACCTCATTGATGTTTATTATCATAGTGCTTCATCCTTGAGGGGATAAGAGGTCAATGACATTTTTAATTCTTTTTGTTATGTCTATGTAGATGATATCCCTCTAGCATTCATCATTATTCATTGTGGAGGAAAACCCATAAGAGGATTGTCAGAGAAACCTCAAAGTTTAATCCTCATTCCACCAACACATCAAACTATTAGAATAGAAAAAATGTCATATTGGTTCTGTTACGCTACGATGTCAAGTCTTTTTGCTATTTAATTTATGAAACAATGTCATTGTTACCCATTATTTAAGCATTGTTAGGATCTGTTTTGGCATGCCATTAATGAGATCTATTAATGTGTCTTGTCAATGCCTCAACACTACCTGACAGTGTATCCATGTCATTACTCAATGGTGACCAAAGAATTAAAATAACTTTTTATGTTTTTTTATTATATTGGTCAAAAATTCAGATAATTAACTTTTCGGTTCGGCCTTTACTGGCCAAAGATATGTCCTTTCTAGTTGATTCATGGAATTTTTTTTTCAATATTTCCCTCAGATTTACTATACAAGAACTAGTTCAAAAGTTAGAAAAACCCACTCTCGCATTTATTAAATATACCATAAAAATTCATAATTTCATACAATCCTCACTGGGACTTGTAATCATGTATATTCGTATCCTGTGGTCTCTAGAAAATTCCATATAATTTTAGAAAATTACATGTAAATTTTGGGATTTAGATTCCCCCCACCCTAGGTAATTATGTCCCCAAAATTAAAAATAATGGTTACTCAAACAAATGGTTGAACTAAGCAATAATCTCATCCTCCCACTCCCATGTGCTCCTATGGAAGTTCCCATGTTTTCACCAAAAGAGGACCAGAGGAATCAACCATCCATGAAGGAACTGATCCTCTTGATCCACTATCTCCATCAAAAACAATGCAAACATCACCCCATTTTCATTATCTATCTCATCCAAGAGATTATGTGCAATAGATAATTCAATTACCTCCTCAGCTACGACATGTGAAAATAATTGTGCACCCAGTGCATCTGTGGGGGAAGAGCTAGGTGGTACACCACCTTGCCAACTCTACAGAAAATCTAGAGAGGTCTGATGAACCTCAGAGATAACTTTCAGCCCAAAGCAAATATATTCAATCCCCATCGTGGTGATACCTAAATGAAAACATGGTCTACCTCCTCGAACCCCAAGGGTCTCCATATCATATCAATAAATGACTTATGCCTACTCTATGTAGTACTCATCCATTCTTAAATGATCTGCACCTTCTTGGTGGTAGCTCATACCAACTCTGGACCCATGAGTGCTGACTCCCCTAGGTGTGTATAGAATAGGTTTGATCTGTAAAGTATCTCATACAATGTCTCTAATGGTTCCATGCAAATGGTGGAGTGATAACTATTATAGTATAAAAACTCCACCAGTGGTAGGTGGTCCTTACAACTACGACCAAAATCCAGGATGCATGTATGAATATTGTCCTCCATGTTGTGTATAGTCTACTATGATTGACCATACATTTTGGGATGAAGAGTTCTGATCAAGTGCAGTTGAGTCCCAAATACCCCAAGTAATCTATTCCACAACCTAGATGTAAAGAATGCATCATAGTCTGGTACGATCGATGAGGGAACTCCATGGAGACGTACTATGTTAGGGATGTAGAGGTATACCATGACCTCAAATAGTCCCCGCTCTCGTATGGGTATGAACTGATTCTCTGTGGTGAGTTGCTCAAAAATCACCCAGATAGAAACTTGGCCTCTAAATATACATTGTAACCTCTTCATGATGTCCATGGAGATACCATCTTATATCCACTCTTGTACCTAAAGTGGCTAGGCCAAGCCAAATGGAACTTAATGCTCGACCTTTACATGGTGACAAGTAAGGCATCACGAGATGAAATTTTCCACTTGATTCGTTATTCCTAGCCACCAGTACTGACGTTAGAGTTCCTGGTATATCTTCATCTCTTCCGGATGTATCACCAATGGGGATTTATGGAACTCCCTCAACACCTCCTCCCCATAATTCCACTTGTACTATTGTGCACCCACTGAAAAATATGACTCACTTTCATTTATATAAAATCATTCAAGAGCATGTTATAAGGATAACTGAGCATGTAGAGCATCACAATCAACATTTTCAAGTATTGCCTCCCTAACTCGGTGTAAGAGTGGGGGAGTAACAGTCATCGATTGAAGGCAAGTGGCTTCATCATCATCTGTGAAGGATATCTACATTGCTTATAACTACTTTGTAACCTCACTCAGTTAATAAAAACCGGTCCTTATGCTAAGCATGTATTCTACCACATTCCCCTTCCCAAAATCATAGACTATCTATAATGACACATACTTTACATACATTGTTATTACATAAAAATTTAAGAATACTTATTACAACATACAAAAAAACCATGAAAGGAGCGTATAGGTATAGTGTCTTTAGAAACTAGGAAACATAAACAACTGGTTCATAAAGCGTCTACACTGTCTCCCATTTATTTAATCATATCTATAGTCTCTTTTGGAATATCTTACTTAATAAGCTTCTTCCTGACCTGGGGAAAGAAAACATACAAAAGGGTGAGCTCAAATGCTCATTAAGGGTAAACAAAAGAAATATCAATCACATCATATTCATAATAACCTAACATCTGGGAAATCTTAACATGCAAAAGAGAGCATAATTTCATAACATGGGATAATTCATAGTAGTGAAATGAAATCCCAATAATCATAACTTAAAACATGAAATTTTTTGGAATAGACACATAATCATAGATAATCATTTATTATTAGTCAATATTCATTACCAAGACTATCTTAGTGGACAAAGTCCATTTCTGAACCGAGTTCACTCCTTGTTTCAATCCTGTTTCACTGAACCGGTCTAACCTACCGTTCCAGCCATGTCTATCTCATGAGATATAAAATCTTTACCCATTAAATTGGAGGGAGATATAGGTCCCACCCATCTCATAATTATACCATTCATATGTGTGCCACAAAATCTTAAATCATACATCATTGCATAACCCATGTAATAAAAATGGTATTCTTCATCAACATGACATCATAAAACAATTAATATAAGATAAAGGAATTAATAAAAATAATTCCATCACAACATAATCAAATCAATGTAATAAGAGGGATAGAAACAGAACCCTATATTATCTTAGATGGAAAATAATTTTGATAAAACACCTGAACTCCATTCTTGAGGAAAATATCCTTTCTACTTCAAAAACATTTTCCTTTCTTAACATGTCATACAATTTTAAAAGAAGTTGATTAAAAATAAACATGAAAACTTGTAAAGGAATCTTCTTGGAAATAATGTTTTTAAAATCCATTCATGCCATATAAGTTAAAAAAAATATTCTTCTCGTACTTTTTTCAGAAAAATCAAAAAGTACCTCGTACGAAAAATGACAAAAGATTCCAATCGTATCTTTTACTAAAAACTCACCAAAGGGTAAAATTATATATAAAATATTGTACAAGGATATATATATTAAATATTGAGGAAACATGGATGTGTATTATAAAATACACCCCCGTAAATACCAAAGTATAAACAATCTCGGACAAAATGAGATTGTGATATTTTCCCTTACCTTAGGTCTGATTTCCTTCGTAAGTGTCCTAACCTCCTGTATAATGATTTAAATAATGTTATTGACTTATTCCAGAATCTGACTTATTTTTATGATATCATATATGGTCATATTCTTAGCTTCTTATTAGTAATATTTCATTACTACTTGTTATTCGGGTGTTTATTACTTTTTGTTCTTATGCGTGTTTTGTCGAATAAATTCTTATTTTTCTTTTCAGTTTATAGATACCTCATTTATAGAATGGTATTAGTGTAATATATATCATATTAATTCATTCAATTAATTTATATAATCATTATGAATTGACGATCATGTAGAATGAGTCGCATCACATCGTGGAGACGGTATTCCGTACGTACGCACGAGCGATGATATCGTTCCCATGATCGTGGAATTGTATTGGAGTGTATGTATACTATTTCAGAATCAATACCACTTTAAAATAATCATATATATTCATTACTTTCACCCTTTTACCCATCCATGTAAGGTAGTGGTGGAAAATAGATTACACCACGGCGTGGAGATGGTATTCTGTACGTACGCACACGCTGTGATTTCATTTTCCGTAGGATGGATAGATGGTGAAATAGGGTTGTTTCATACTTATAATAACATATCAGTATTTGATTGATACTGATGTTATTACTTTATAATGAAATAACTAAAGAGGAAGAAGTTGAAGAAGAAAGAATTTGGAAAAGATCGGTACTGGATATTACTTATTTTTTGACACGCCTATTCTTAACCTCCTCTTAGGGCACTAGGGTTGGTCTTTGAAGAAGACCAGAACCTCTAGTATGATTCAAGGGAACTGGATATTAGAATTTGGTAGGGGTTGGCTGAGATTGAAGGCTCAAATTGGTGTGAGGAGGAGAGGGAGGAGGTTCCCTTTTATAAGGGAGGAGAGGGGCACCTTTGGAAATATAAGAAATATTTGTTTATATTAAATCCCAAACCCACTTAAAAACATCCAAAATTACTCATATCCGAATATTATATGAGATAGTTTTGTAATCTAATCAACCAATAAAATTTAGACATGTTAGGTATTTATTTTAAACATTATCAACTTGATTTATCCTTATTTATCAATTTAATTTTATTTGTGGTAATAATATTCTAAATTTTAAATTATTATAAATAATTAGATATGTGTTGTGAATTTTCCATAATATGACACTTTATGAAATTTTCGACCATATAAATTTTAATTTATAATTTTTAAATATTTTTGTTATTTTTATACAATTTTATAATATGTTATTTTTATAAAATAACAATAGTTTCAATGTTGACACTATTCATTTATTTGAATTTAAATAAAATATATACAGAATATATATTTGAACTAAAAGCTTTAATAAATTCATAAAATGTCATATGTATCTAGAAAATTAGTGTATCACATTAAATAGTTCATATATTATTTATTTTAATATTTTTAAAACAATTTATTTGATATTTTAATTAATAAAATAATCTCAACATCACTATTGTGTAACAATTAATGATAATTATTTAATCCCTAAAAATTCTAAATAAATTCCTATGATGTAGATAATTGTATTAGATTTCTGGAGACTATTCATGTTCGAAATTATTATACTTATAAGATTTAAGAAATTGACATGTTGTCACATTCTTTGGTTTTAATAATAATTAAACTATTTTCATGGACAAAAGTCCATTAAATGAATTTAATCTGACCCTTAGGTGATATGGGTCAACTTTTAGTCATCCAATAGGATTTTGGAAGGTGTTAGGGTAATTTTATATTCTTATATTTACCCTTAATTACCTGATATACCTTTAACTATGGTAAATAAAATTTACCTTAGTTACTATTCATAATGCCAAATAATAAAAAGTAGTCTATTAACATAAGTTGGACCCACTAATTCTGAATATGGAATCCATTTTTCAAAATTCAAAACATATAAGTTGCAGTAATTAATTTAAAATAAATCTCGTTGTTAAGAAAATGGGTTTTAGAAGTTAAAACATTGCCAAAGATTGAAATGTTTTTACCTATGAATTCAATGCGAAATTAATGCTAATGACATACATTATATTAAATGGTAAAAATATATTCTATTTATACTTTAAAACAATTCAATATTATAATTTATCTATATAAATTATCTCAAAGAAAAAAAGATGTTTTTAATTAAAAATTAGCCTATTTTTACTATTCCTAAAAATATGAAAGTTATCAAAAAAATATCAAAAATTTATCCAAAGTAAATTTGTATGTCCTGATTCAAAATAAGAATTTTATTTTGTTAAATTGAACTTATAAACATGTCAAAAACTAGATTTAATGTGGGTGCGCCATAAAAAGGCGGCAAAACTGTATTTTTTGAAAAATATTTCTTTTATCCAAAAAAAACTGATTTTGCTTTTATACCTCATTCTAGAAAATGTATAAGTTGAATTAAAATGTTATAAAATTCAAAAATCAGTTAGTACTATTCATAACAGCTAGTTTTAATAATATTTTAATAGCATATCGTTGTTTAGTGAAACTCGGTATTGCGTACGATGCAAGCGATAGAGGAAGGTTGTGGTTGCGTGTAAAGAAAGCCAAGCTAGTGTTGTGTGTAGTGAAAGATTCTTTTGATGATCTATATAACATAAAAACAAAATATTTCTCATAAAAGTTTCGGGTGTACATTCTACCCCCCTTAAAATAAATTTCTCTCTCAAAATTCGTCACTTTGTAACAAACAGATGAGGATACCTCTCCCTCATCATATCCTCAAGCTCCCATATAGCTTCTTCTAATTGGTGGTTCCTCCATAAAACATTCACCAAGCGAGTGGTCTTGTTTCGTATGACTTTTTCGCTATGATCCACAATCTCTATCGGCTGTTCTTCATAAGAAAGATCTTGCACCAGCGGTAGAACTTCTGAGCTGAGTACATGTGAAGGATCAGGTATGTATTTTCTCAGGAGAGATACATGGAACACATCGTGAACTTGAGAGAGTTTCAGTGGAAGTACCAACCAGTAAGCTACCTTTCCAACACGATCCAGTATTTCGAAAGGACCGATATATCTAGGGCTCAACTTCCCCTTCTTTCCAAATCTCATGACCCTCTTCCAGGGAGATATTCGTAAGAACACTTCATCACCCACTTCAAACTCTACATCTTTTCTTCAATTGTCGGCATAACTTTTCTGTCGACTCTGAGCTGCTCTTATGTGTTGTTGAATAGATCTGTCCTTTTCTGCCATTTCATCAATGATATCAGGTCCTAATGGCTTTCTTTCCCCAACATCATCCCAACAAGTTGGAGTCCTGCATTTCTTTCCATAGAGAGCATCATAAGGAGCCATCTGAATACTAGAGTTAAAGATATTATTATAAGAAAATTCCACCAAATGTAGGTGTCGATCCCAACCATCTTTGAAATCCATAGAGAAAGCTTTCAACATAACTTCTAGAGTTTGAATTGCTATCTCAGACTGCCCGTCTGTCTGAGGATGATAAGCAGTGCTGAAACTCAACTCTGTATCCAGAGTATGCTGAAGACTTCGCCAGAACTTTGAGGTAAACCTCAGATCCCGATCAAATTTAATAGAAAGTGGTACTCCAAGCAATCTTACCACTTCCTTTACATATAACTTGGCAAGCTGATCCAGAGAGAAATCCTCTCTAATAGCAATGAAGTGTGCGGACTTCGTAAGATGATCAACTATGTCCCAGATAGCATTATTGCCTTTGGATGTTTTAGGAAGTCCTGTGACAAAGTCCATAGTGATGTTTTGCCATTTCTATTCGGGTATGGGTAATGGTTGTAACATCCCCTCAGAATTCTGTCTCTCAACTTTAACTTGCTGACAAACCAAGCATCGAGAGACATATTCAGCAACATATCTTTTCATGCCATCCCACCAGAAGTACTCTTTCAGGTCCCTATACATCTTCATGCTTCCAGGTTGAATAGAGAATGAAGAACTATGACCCTCATCCGGAAGCTCCTTCTTTAATTTGGGGATGGGAGGAACACAAACCCGATTCCTGAACTTTATTATCCCATCATAATCAAGGTTGAATTCAGGAATATTTGTCACCTTCTTTTGTAACTATACATCTTCTTTCTGTGCCTCTTTAATCTTCACATGCATAGATGGTTAAACATTCATTTGAGAAAGATACGATTTTCCCCCTTCCATTATAATTCCAAGATCCATCCTTGGTAAATCCATAAATATTGGATCTTTTGTGATCCTCATCATGGATAAACTGGCACGGTCTTGTCGACTTAATGCACTTGCCACCTTTTTTTCTTTCCCAGGGTGGTAATGGATTGAGCAGTCGTAATCCTTAATCAGCTCCAACCATCTTTTTTGGCGCATATTCAGCTCCTTTTGTGTGAAAATATACGTTAAACTTTTATGATGAGTATAAATATCACACCTTTCACCATAAAGGTAATGCCTCCAAATATTTAATGCAAATATTACCGCAGCTAACTCCAAATCATGAGTTGGGTAATTTTGCTCATGGATTTTCAACTGTCATGAGGCATAATCTATCACCATATCATTTTTCATAAGAACACACCCCAATCCCTTCTTGGATGCATCACTATAGATCACAAAACATTCTCCACTACAAGGCAGTGTGAGCACAGGTGCACTGGATAACCTTCTTTTCAACTCCTTGAAACACTTTTCACATTCTTCCATCCAAACAAACTTAACTCCTTTCCGAGTCAACCTATTCAGTGGATTAGATATTCGTGAAAAATCATTCACAAAACGTCGATAATATCCAACCAAACTAAGAAAACTTCGGATCTCAGTTATTGTTGTTGGTCTCGACCATCTTTCGATAACCTCTGTTTTTGGTGGATCCACAGATATCCCCTATTTTGAGATTATGTTCCGCAAAAATGCAACCTTTTGAAGCCAAAATTCACAGTTGGTAAATTTAGAGTAAAGCTTCTCCTTTCTCAGGGTCTTCAATATAATTCTCAAGTGAACTTCATGTTCTTCCTTTCTCATTGAATATACCAGAATATTGTCTATAAAGACTACCACAAACTGATCAAGATAGTCTCTAAAGACTCTTTTCATCAGATCCATGAAGATAGAAGGGGAATTAGTAAGACCCAATGGCATCACTATAAATTCATAGTGTCCATACCTTGTACGGAAAGCTGTCTGTGGTATATCCTCCCTTTTGACCCTTAATTGATGATACCCTGAACGAAGATCAATCATGGAAAAGTATTGAGCTCCGCGTAGTTGATCAAATAGGTCATCAATGCGTGGGAGAGGATATTTGTTCTTGATAGTGATCTCGTTAAGTTCTCGATAATCAATGCAGAGTATAATTGATCCATCATTCTTATTAACAAACAGAACAGGTGCTCCCCAAGGTGACGCACTAGGGCGTATGAACACCTTATCAAGATTCTCTTGGAGTTTCTTCTTCAATTCCTGCAACTCAATTGGGGCCATTCTATGAGGTGTCTTTGAAATAGGCAAAGCACCTGGTACGAGTTCTATTGAAAACTCAACATCACGATTTGGTGGAAGACCCGGAAATTCCTTCAGAAAGACATCATAAAACTCCCATACAATGGGAATATTATTAATCGTGAGTTTCTCACCAACCATTTGAGCTAAATAACCCTCATTTAGTGTAATCAAGACCCATAAGATGGAAGAAATTTCCACTGGAAGGTTATGTTCATCCTTGCATTGATAGACGATCATAGATTGCTCTGGAATATAAAATGTGACTTCACTTCTTTGGCAATTGATATGAGCTCCATATAGAGAAATCCAATCCATGCCAAGAATCACATTAAATTCCAATATAGGAAGGATCAAAAGATTTGCAGGAAGCACTTTACCACAAACTTCAATCAGAGAAGAATTATAAGCTTTTGATGCTACTGCTGTGCCATTAGGTGTTGTCACGGATAACTCAATATCTAATTATTGAGGTAATACAGTGATACCCTTAGAAAAATCATCAGAAATAAAATAGTTGGTGGATCCAGAATCAAATAAAACATTTTCCACTTTAGAGTGGATGGTAAGTGTACCTTTCACCACATCGTTATCATACTTCGCATTGCTGATAGAAATTTCAAGTGATTTTCCTTTGTCTTTAGCCTTAATATTTTTTTGATGCCGATCATCATCAACAACCCTTGGATTTGGGCATTTGTTGGCATAATGCCCCATCTCCTTACACTTGAAACATTGAAGTGTAGTAGGGTCATTCTGTGTATCCCTTCCTTTGTTTTCATCATTAGACATATTCTTCCAATCATTTCGGAATTCAAATGCCCGATGACCTTCCTTTTCACATTTGAAACATTTACTTGTCCCTTTAAGACAACTCCCTCCATGTTTCATTCCACACTTTGAGAATAAGGGAAATCTCATCTTCTTTTCAGTTTTCCCTTTATATTTTCCTTTGAATTCCATTTTCCTCTTCTTATCAAACCCATATGACTAATGGGTTACTCCAATCTCCATCTCAACTTTGAGAGCACATCGAACGATTTCCTCGTAGCTATTGAAGTCCCTTATGGCTAAGGCCCTTCGAAGACTTGGTTTTAAGCCACTAAAGAATCGATCGATCTTACTCTCAGGTTGGATAATAATACCAGAAGCGTACCTTGAATGTCTTGTAAAAGTTGCTTCATAGGTACCAACAGATTCATCATCCTTTTGCTTCAGGTCAAGAAACTCCTTCTCCATCTTTGTTCGGAGAATACGAGGGAATTACTTATTGAAAAATAAGTTCTTGAACTCGTCCCATTCTATGGACTCAATTTCATCCCTTTTCCTCGTATTATTAATAAGATTCCACCATTGATCAGTATCTCCTTCCAAATGATACACTGCTAGGATGACTTTATCATGCTCAGAACATTGATGAACTAAAAATATCTTTTCAGTAGTACTAATCCATTGTTCAGCAAATAATGGATCTGTAGACCCACTGAATGAAGGTGGATGCTTCCTCAAGAAGGATTCAACAGAATGTTGCTCCTTTCTTTGCTCGTTTTCAAGTCCTGCATGATTCATATCTTGAGAAAGTTGTTTGAGCATGGCTACAATATTTTTCATTCTAGCTCCCATAAACTTTGGTTTCTCAGGGGGACAATCATTGCATTGGCCATTGTATTCCGCATTAACATGGTTCCTTCGGGTTCCAGCCATTGACTAAAACCAAGAAGAATAGTGTGAGAAACACTAATTATAATAGGAAAACCACATAATCAAGAATAAAATTTCACACTTAAGTTCTTATCCTAGGTTATTCATGGCCATTTATAAAACACTATAATTGGGTTTTATGCTTAGACTTATCCTTAGGGTTCTTACTAAGGCCTTCACATCCTAGTTTCCAAAGGTTGACTATACCCTCCCTCTGATACCAACTATAACGACCCATACTTTACATACATTGTTATTACTTCAAAATTGAAGCATACTTATTACAAAATATAACAAAACCATGAAAGGACCATATAGGTATAGTGTCTTTAGAAACTGGGATACATAAACAATTGGTTCATAAAGCGTCTAAATTGTATCCCATTTATTTCATCATATCTATAGTCCATTTTGGAATATCTTACTTAATAAGATTCTTCCTGACCTAGGGAAAGAAAACATACAAAAGGGTGAGCTCAAATGATCAGTAAGGGTAAACAAAAGAAATATCAATCACATCATATTCATAAGAACCTAACATCTTGGAAATCTTAACATGCAAAAGAGAGCTTAATTTCATAACATGGGATAATTCATAGTAGTGAAATGAAATCCCAATGATCATAATTTAAAACATGAAACTTTGTGGAATACACTAATAATCATAGAGAATCATTTCTTATTAGTCAAGACTCATTTCCAAGACTATCTTAGTGGACAAAGACCATTTCTGAACCGAGTTCACTCCTCGTTTCAGTCATGTTTCACTGAACCGGTATAACCTACCGTTCCCGCCTTGTCTATCTCATGAGATATAAAATCATTACCCAATGAATTGGAGGGAGATATAGGTCCCACCCATCTCATAATGATACCATTCATATGTGTGCCACAAAATCATAAATCAAACACCGTTGCATAACCCGTGTAATAAAAATGGGATTCTTCAACAACATGACATCATAAAACCATTCAAATAAGATAAAGGAATTAATAAAAATAATTCCATCACAACATAATAAAATCAATGTAATAATAGGGATAGAAATAGAACCCTATATTATCCTAGATGGAAAATAATTTTGATAAAACACTTCAACTCCATTCTTGAGGAAAATATCCTTTCTACTTCAAAACATTTTCCTTTCTTAACATTTCATACAATTTTAATAGAAGTTGATTAAAAATAAACATGAAAACTTTTAAATTAATCTTCTTGGAAATAATTTTTTAAAAAACCATTCATTCCGTATAAGTAAAAAAAACATTCTTCTCGACCTTTTGTTGGAAAAGTCAAAAAGTACCTCGTACGAAAAATGACAAAAGATTCCAATCGTATGTTTTACTAAAAACTCACTGAAGGGTAAAATTGGATATAAAATATAGTATAAGGATATATATATATTACATATTGAGGAAAAATGTATGTGGATTATAAAATACACCCCAGTAAATACCAAAGTATAAACAATCTCAGATAAAATGAGATTGTGATATTTTCCCTTACCTTAGGTCCGATTTGCTTCATAAGTGTCCGAACCTCCTGTATAATGATTTAAATAATGTTATTGACTTATTCCATAATCTTAATTATTTTAATGATATCATATATGTTCATATTCCTAGCTTCTTATTAGTAATATTTCATTACTACTTGTTATTCGGGTGTTTATTACTTTTTGTTCTTATGCGTGTTTTGTCGAATAAATTCTTAATTTTCTTTTTAGCTTATAGATACCTCATTTACAGAATGGTATTAGTGTAATATATATCATATTAATTCATTCAATTCATTTATATAATCATTATTCATTGAATATCATGTAGAATGAGTCGCATCACATCATGGAGACGGTATTCCGTACGTACGCACGAGCAATGATATCGTTCCCATGATCGTGGAACTGTATTGGAGTGTATGTATACTATTTCGGAATCAATACCACTTTAATATGATCATATATATTCATTACTTTCACCCTTATACCCATCCAATTAAGGTGGTGGTG
Source organism: Viscum album (assembly GCA_963277665.1). NCBI lineage: Eukaryota > Viridiplantae > Streptophyta > Magnoliopsida > Santalales > Viscaceae > Viscum > Viscum album. The sequence continues at coordinate 1,459,314,852 of OY728135.1, read as the reverse complement.
GAAAATAGATTACACCACGGCGTGGAGACGGTATTTCGTACGTACGCACGCGCGGTGATTTCATTTTCTGTAAGATGGATAGATGGTGAAATAGGTTTGTTTCATTCATATAATAACATATCAGTATATGAGTGATACAGATGTTTTTACTTCATAATGACACAACTACAGAAGAAGAAGTTGAAGATGAAAGAATTTGGAAAGGATCAGTAATGGATATTACCTCTTTTTTGACACGCCTCTTCTTAACCACCTCTTAGGGCACTAAGGTTGGTCTTTGAAGAAGACCAGAACCTCTAGGATGATTCTAAGGAAGTGGAGATTAGAAATTGGCAGGGGTTGTCTGAGCTTGAAGGCTCAAATTGGTGTGATGAGGAGAGGGAGGAGGTTTCCTTTTATAAGGGAGGAGAGGGGCACCTTTGGAAATATAAGAAATATTAGTTTATATTAAATCCCAACCTCACTTAAAAACTTCCAAAATGACTCATATCCGAATATTATATGATATAGGGTTGTAATATCATCAACCAATAAAATTTAGACACGTTATGAATATATTTTAAACATTATCAACTTGATTTATCCTTACTTATCAATTTAATTTTATTTGTGGTAATAATATTCTAAATTTTAAATTATTATAAATAATTTCATATGTGTTGTGAATTTTCCATAATTTCACACATTATGAAAATTTTGACCATATAAATTTTAATTTATAATTTTTAAATATTTTTGTGATTTTTAAAAAATTTTATAATATGTTATTTTTATAAAATAACAATAGTGTCAATTGTGAAACTATTCATTTATTTGAATTTAAATAAAATATATACAGAAGATATGTTAGAAATAAAAGATTTAATAGATACATAAAATGTCATATGTATCTAGAAAATTACTGTAGCACATTAAATAGTTCATATAATATTTATTTTAATATTTTTAAACAATTTATTTAATATTTTAATTAATAAAATAATCTCAACATCACTATTGTGTCATAATTAATGATAATTATTTAATCTCTAAAAATTCTAAATAAATTCCTATGATGTAGATAATTGTATTAGCTTTCGGGATACTATTCATGTTCGAAATTATTATACTTAGAAGATTTAAGAAAGTGACATGTTGTCACATTCTTTGGTTTTAATAATAATTAAATTATTTTCCTCGACAAAAGTCCATTAAATGAATCTAATCCAACCCTTAGGTGATATGGATCGACTTTTAGTCATCCAATAGGATTTTGGCAGGTGTTATGGTAATTTTATAATCTTACATTTACCCTTAATTACTCGATTTACCTTTAACTATGGTAAATAAAATTTACCGTAGTTACTATTCATAATGCCCAAAAATAAAAAGTAGTCTATAAACATAATTTGGACACAATGATTCTGAATATGGAATCCATTTTTCAAAATTCAAAACATATAAGTTTCAGTAATTAATTAAAAATAAATCCCATTGTTAAGAAAACGGGTTTTAGAAGTTAAAACATTGCCAAAGATTGAAATGTTTTTACCTATGAACTCAATATGAAATTAATGCTAATGACATACATTATATTAAATGGTAAAAATATATTATATTTATACTTTAAAACCATTAAATATTATAATTTATCCATATAAATAATCTCAATGAAAAAAAGTTGTTTTTAATTAAAAATAATCCTATTTTTACTATTCATAATAATATGAAAGTTATCAGAAAAAAATCAAAAATTTATCCAAAGTAAATTTTTATATCCTGATTCAAAAGAAGAATTTTATTTTGTCAAATTGAACTTATAAACATGTCAAAAACTAGATTTAATGTGGGTGCGCCATCAAAAGGTGGAAAAACTATATTTTTTGAAAAATATTTCTTTTATCCAAAAAAACTGATTTTGCTTTTATACCTCATTCTAGAAAATGTATAAGTTGAATTAAATTTTATAAAATTAAAAATTCAGTTAGTACTATTCATAACGTCTAGTTTTAATAATATTTTAATAGAAAATCGTTGTTTAGTGAAACTCGGTATTGCATACGAAGCAAGCTATCGAGGAAGGCCGTCGTTGCGTGTAAAGAAAGCCAAGCTAGTGTTGTGTGTAGTGTATGATTCCTTTGATGATTTCTATAAAATAAAAACAAAATATTTCTCATAAAAGTCTCGGGTGTTACACTGTCTCAAAGTTATAGTCCTATTGGAACCCTATCAGTTGCTGATGTCTCATGTTCAGGTTTCTCTGGGAGAAGACATACTTGATACTCATGTGATCGGAGAAGACTTTAAATCACACAATAATATTGTAGTTCCACCACATTATCAGAGTAAAGACTACTACTTCTATCTTTAGTACATGGGTCGTGTAGTTCTACTTATTCTTCCTAAACTTCCGTGAGCCATTGGCGATCACTACTCACTCTTACATTAGGACACAACCCAGTTCGGTCCCTTATGAGTCGCATAAAACTATATACACAATTCCCTCCTAGATTAGTCTCAAGATGGGTGATTTCATCATTTTCTACCATATCTCTGGGAAAATCTACTGGCATCTATTTTTCCACATTAAGGGCTTCCCCTCCTTTTCAATGTCGACAAGTGTGTTACTACTCATGAAAATTTTGGAACAAACATTTGGTAAGACCCAGCCTAACCTAGGAAACTTTGCACCTCAGTCACATTCCATGGTGGATCCCAAACTAGTAAAACCTATATCTTCACCAGCTCCACTACAACTATAGCCTCTAAGATGACGTGTCCCAGAAAGTGGAACTCCCATATCAAGAACTGGAACATCGAGTGTTTTCCAAAAATATAATGCTCTCAGTGTGTATCCATAATGACCCTTAGGTTTGTAACGTGCCCCTCTTTAGACGCTGAGTACATCACGATGTCATCAATAAATACCACCATGAAATGATTGAGGTAAGAATGGATGATCATGTTCAAGAGTCCCATGAACACGGATGGGGTGTTGGTCCCACTGAAAGGCATCATCATGAACACATTTTGGCTATACTGACACATTAAGGACTTCTTTGGTACATACTCATCACATACCAGATGTTTTTGATATCCTGGCATGAGGTCTATCTTGGAGAACCACCTTTCTCCCTTAAGTTGATCAATGTGGACATCCATCCTCGACTGTGTGTACTTTATCTTCACAGTTTTCTGTTTTAGGCACCAATAGACCACACATAACCTCAAACTCCAGTATACCTTATTGGGAAACAATACTAGGGATACCCATGGTGAATCATTTGGCCTCACAAATACCTTATCCATAAATTCCTCTAGTTGTACCATCAATTAACGATACTTCGAAGGAGAAATCTGATACATTGTGGTGGATATCATTATCATCCCATGGTATGGATCATAGATGATTTTTAACTCTCAACAGAGAGTTAAACATGGAACATCTTCAACAGAGATATCTTATAGTATACTGTCACTAAGGAATATGAGGACTCCTTACATTCATTGCCATGAGGGTCAAACAATCCTACTATATATGAATTGGCATACCCTCCTATGCCTAAGTCCATCAAGAGATGGAATGATTTCCCCTCTGCCGATAAAGTGAAATCAAGTTCCATAACTTCGGATGAACCAAATCCTTTTCCTAACACATTCAATACTAGAATATATATTATTATTCCATACCATGATTAACATTGTAAGGCCTAAAAGATACTACAAAGAGACCACAATCGGTACTCTCTCCTTCAATATTTTTGTCACACTGTCATCACTATGGTGTGGCCATTGGGTTTCCTCTAGTAAGAGTCTCTAAGTGTGAGGGTCTCATCAATAGTCTAAACTGGAACCTATATGTATCAAAATAGAAGAAGTGGAAGGAAAAGTAAAACACTAGTACATGTGTCTATCAATACTGTAGATAAGGTATAGTGACATGCATCATACCTTAATTCATCCCTAGAGTCTTGGTATCATAAATCTCGCTAGACTACAATTCTATCCTATACTTCCCTATATCATGAATGATGGGAAAATCTCACAAGAGATTCCCCTTTTCACAACAATCCTAGAAAATCCTTCTCTTATACAAACAAGTAGATTTCATCCAATTAATCCTCTAGTTTAGTGTCATAAATTGTGAACCTGTAATTTTTTGTTACTTCTAACCCTTCATCTCGGTTGATCATTGCCTCAGATTATCGTGACACACATTTGAACGTTGTGCCTCATCGCTATGTGCCAAAAGATTCATCCACGGCTTTGTATGGAAAGCTGAATCCACCTTAATCACTAATGGTGGGCCTAGAAGTTGATCAACCGGTGGTGTTAACACCTGTATACCACCCATTGGGTACATATTCTTAAAATATCACTTAAGGAACTCCTTGTCTCTTGGAGGACTCTCCTCACAACCACATATCGGTAATTGATATGGATGTCTATGTAGAGGAATCCTGACATAGATCATGATGGTCCATGGTCAATAAATTATACCATGTCAGCTAGTATTATAAAAAATAACATAAATAAGTGCTTATTCAACCATTGTTTTTATGTTTATAGCAGAAAAGAAAAATTCAGGGTCCTGTTGAATGGATATGTTAGCTGTCGCACCAACATTGGACTCCCCAGATCTGAAATTCAAACCCAAGACATAGATAAATATTGCAATAACAAAAACAAAACAATAGACTCTCAGTAATTGAGGTAGAATCTACCACCTCTGTGATTACTTTTTCATGATCATCACCCTGGGTCCCGGGCAGTGACATACCCCAACCCCACCTCCCGAAAGCCAGGGGTTGGTGACTATCGTAGAAGGCTTCATAGTGAAACTAGGTGGAATTTTTCAGGGTGCCTAAACACACACACACACATACACAAAAACACATCCCAAAAACTGAAATGGGAAAACTTGTATACTAAAAAAAGTTATTGTTACAGGTACAACTGAAAGCAAGGGGGCCTGAATACAAACCCAACAACAGATAGCTGAAAACTGAAGAGTGTAATAAAAACTGTGAACAAGCTGGCAGCTAAGAACCCCACCTGATGGTATGATTTTGGTAGCTACATGATGTTTTTGGAGTATTCCATGTCTTCATCATCTCATTGGGCCCCTCCTAGTTCTTGGCCACCATGTCCACCGTCAAAACATCCATCGTCTACACAAGACACAACTTATGTTGGTGAATCCCATACAAGGGTGGCTAACGTAATACTCTGAAGGGGAACCCAATCCACTAAGGAGAAATACCACAAGGAAACCACAAAGCAAATCCACCAAGTAAGGCCACGAAGTAAGACAAAAAATTCAGACCACAAATTATGGAAAACTCACACCAGGTAAAATATAAAGCATAGGATAAAGATTCATCGCCTATAGTGATGAATATTTTGTACTGTTGAGGGACTCATCCCTGATGAGTCTATATTCGTCTGCTGGGCTACTAAGGATCCACATAGGTGAAACTATTCTATCAGGCCACTGAGTATCAACCCGGATGCTTCTTTTCTACTAGGCCACTAAGGATCCACATGGATGTTTCATGTATTCTGGTCCACTAAGGGTCCAAACAGATGCTTCTTGTCACCTGGACACTATGGATCTACACGACTCCAGCTCATCTGTTGGGCCACTTAGGATCCACATGACTGATGCTCTACCAATCGCTCGTACCTCAAATTTCATGTTGTCCCATATATAATAACCCAAAGGATTGTCTCATCATAAGGGATCCCACACAATAGACGGCGCCTCAAATAGACTCCCAGTCTGTAGGTTATGGGCATTTTAGTGATAATTGCTCGTTTGGAATCCAGTCTGATCAATCCTGGACATATTCCAACCCCTTCGAAACCACCTGTACAATATCTCAAAAGGAATGACTCATCACCAGGTTCTCATGCTGTAGGATGAGCGTTAATCAGACACTCAGTCTTTATGTTTTTGATGTTTTAGTGAAATGAGGGCCAGTTTTTCCTGGTCCGGTCCGACCCAGACAAACCAACCCGGGTTGGGCTCGACAGGGGTCTGGCCCAACCTGGTTGGATGGAACTATGTTGGGTCTAACCTGGGTCTGCCTCAACTAGACCTTTTGGCCCGTGGGTTTGTCCTGGTCTGTCCATTGGGCCTGCAGATCTGGCCATGTAGGGGAGGTCCGACCCATTAGGGCAAGTCTGTGCCCAACCTGATCTTCCATGGGTGAACCAATTTGTCTCCTTGGATAGGAATAGGTTAGATGTTGCATAAATCCTCATGCAACCCCTATGGTATTCATCACACCCTTTCATTGTCGCAGTCAAACGACTTTGGAATGTGGCATATGTGGCCCATTGAAATACATGCAAGCTGCTTGATGCCATGTGTCACTCCTCCACACTGTCTCGTTAGACATTGTGGCCTCATGCTACCACAAAATGCTAATGGGAGTTCCTGCTCACTCCGCCTTCGGACCTCCCTATGGGGCCCTACCGGCTGCTACCACTAGCGCTGGTGTATCATTGGTTCCTCTTACGGGCCACCAAAGTTTCTCGATTGGTCCGTTTCTCGATCCACCTTTCCCAATGGTCCTCTCGGGTCACCTCCATCCCATCCATGGCCCCATATTCTTCTTCGTAATGATTTGAGGATATAATCACAAATAACGCACATGTAGACATACCTAGTCCTTGTTCGTGTCAGCTTGTGACCTCCGTGTTAGAGGTTTAAAATAGTGGATGTTCTCGGGATTACAATTCAACCAATAATAAAATTAATCCCAAATAAAAAACCCTTGAATGGAATGAATCTTCTTGACTGCATGACCTATATATTATCCTTTTCATTGGTTAATCAATATTCTTCGTTTATAAACAGTATTGGGAATTCATAAAACAAAAATCGTACCCCACCAGTGGGCGTCATACATGATGTGGATTATGCCAAGAAAAAAGGATGGAACAAGATCTGGATTGAATGCGACTCTACCACTGTGGTCCAAGCTATTTGGAAAGGGGTGGTGAACCTCGCATGGCCACTTACCTCTAGATGGATGAAATGCCTTACATTGCTTATGGATCTCTCCTACATTGCTACACATGTGTTCCGTGAAGCAAACATGGTTGCAGATAGTCTGGCCAATATTGGAGTCAATCAGGACATTACCTGGTTGGATGTCTTGCCTAACGACTCGATTCCTCATTAAGTGAAAGATTGTAATAATTCTCCCTCTTTCAGATTGTTGTAGCCTCCTTTCTTTCATTCATTAATAAATTGCGCCTGGGTCTTTGACCGAGGCTACACTTTTCAAAAAAAATGTCCCACCAATGTTCATTGTTATTCATTGAGGAAGAAAATCCATCAGAGGTTCCTGAGAGAATCCTCACTATTTATTTCTCATTCCACTAACATGTCAAACAATTGAAATGAACACTCTTCATAGTGTTTCTATTACACATCGATGTCATGTCATTACACTATATCTTTATAAAATAGTATCACTGTTATACATCATTAAAACATTGTTATTCTACCTATTAAGAATCCATTAATGTGATAATTAATGTGTGTAATCACTACCTCATCACTGTACCACATCATCATCGTGTAATTTCTAGTCCATGGGAAAAGAAATAAAATAAATTTTTATGTTATATTAATATTTTTCTCTTAATGTACTAAAATTAAATTTTCCATTTTTTCATTTCCGGTAAAAGCTATATCTTTTCTAGGTGAATCTCATCATTATGAGTTCAACGGTGCCCTTGGATTTTAAATCCAAGCATGGGTTCAAAAGTAAGTAAAATCTGCTCAACTTTTTACTGATCATCCCTTATAAAATTCAAAATTCCCTCTAAGGCTCACAAAGACTCGAAATCACATCTCATCATAGCGTGTGGTATCGAAATAATTCCATACAAATAAAAGGATACATGTAAATTTCGGGACCGTACAGGGGAATCCACTATCAAGGATCTATAGAACAAAATAATATAATATATTTGGAAAAAAATTGAGCAATTGGTAACTTCATAACTCTATTTTTTCCATGTCTTCTTACTTCTCATATGGTATTTGAGAACATGATTGATCTTATTGTGAGTAATTTGTACTGACATAATCTTGTATGGATGTAAGAAAAATTTTCTTTTTTAGTTTTCTTGTAGAATCCCAATGTTACTATGTATGACTACATTGGGTGTCCATTGGAACATTCATAGATATTACGGTTGTTTATTCAACAATATATGGGGGTAAAACAATAACAATATCTTAACATAAACCTCAAACAACATGGTAGATATAGATTTAATGTGTATCTTAGGTGACATGTGTTTTTAGGGAATGAATATAATTATTTCCAATAAAACATGTCACTTCATTGGAGTTTGTATGAGTCTAGTGTGATAAATTCGAAAAATATAAATAGACGAGAAGTCACGCCAAAAAAATAAACAATTTCTTATCAAATCTATCCATTCAGAGGTGATTGGACTATTTAGATGAAATTTGGGGAAGATGTGATTAATTGGTTTGTTGTTTTAATGAATATATGGCTATTCACCATGGATATATTTCCAATAATTCAATGGGTAAACGAATTCAAAAATAAAAAATGAAAGAAAAATCAATTGTTATTGAAGTTTAATTAAATGATAGAAAAATTGTCAAACCATTGATTCTTGATAGTGGTTGTTCCTCTCACATGGTAGGTGATATTAAAATTCAAAATAAATTTTTTTTTAAAAATAGAGGTCCATTTAAATTTTGAAATGAAAATTCATTGAAAATCAAAGGTATTAGTACTATTGAAATTGGTCCACATTTACTAATATCTAAATATGTTATTTTTATTTAAGTTCATAAACTCAATATGTTTAGTGTGATAGGGAATTGTGATAATGGAAATTATGTTCTTTCCAAAATTAAATCATAGATAATAATAAATTCAATGGATAGAATAGTTATCATCTAGTGTAAAATAACTATTAGTAATCTATAACAACTTGGGAAATGAATTTAAGAAATATATCATAAATCCAAAAAAAATATACATAATATTATTTGTATTCATATATTCCATTTAAAATTAAATTATTATGCCATGGGTTCTATGAAAATAAAAATTTTGATTCATAACCAGATCACACTTTAACATTGGATTGTTTGACTTTATTCTATCATCAAATATTGATGTTTTCTATTTATTAGTTATCGCAAATTTTTTTTACCATTTTAAAGTCATTTTTTCATTAAAAAATACTTTTCTTAATTTACTAGACTAGTATGATATATTTATATATTTTTAATTCATGTGTCATTTTCATTCCCAATAATATATTGAGATTCAAGATTTTACCATAATCTTCACCTATTTATTATATAACAATAAATTTCTACCCAATAATAATGACTATTTAACTCAGTTGTTCACATTTTTAGTTAAAATATCAATAAACTAAAATCATTCATTAAATTTATTCATGTAATAAATTTCATTATTTGATTATTTTTATTTAAAGATTTTATCTTTTTCATTTTTTCCATCCATCCAATCAATCATATCATCTTCTTTTCATTATATTTATTGATTGTAATCATGGGAAAATGGTTTTAATTATGGATTTTTTTCTCTATAAAAATGTACTTATTCAAGAATATAATTAAATTAGTCATTTATATAAGCTTTTGATTCATTTTATTGATCTTTATTGACACTACCTCTACTTGAATAAGAATATACCAAAATATCCTTCATAAGACCCCTACCATGGACATTGTTGTCCTCAATATATTCTTCTTCTGTTCCTTTTGAACAATCAGTTTATGAAATATAGTTCTTCATTCATAATGGTTTGTTTCTTAATTTTCATGTATTTCAATATTTATGTAAAATTCATTATAGGGAACTCTTGATAAAACAATATGTGTAAATATGGTGTAAATATTATTTGTATGTTCTTGACCCTCTTCCACTCAATGATGGATTGTCAATGACAAAAAATTTCTTCAACAACAACCATCAATAGATAAATGTATACATCAACAGATTCATTTGGGTGAATCCTCATGTCCATATTATAGTTCCTTATAAACTGTACTATGGATACAAGAATTAATGAGTAACCATTATAGATGTTTATTAACTTTTACCACAACTTGTGAGAGGTTTTATATTTTATCATGAATGTGTAAATTATATTGTATAATGCCCCCCTAAATAATTAAATCCTTTATTACCAATGTCAAGTTCCATATATTTTATAGATGATAATACACCTATATCAATAATTAATGATATACCATGTATAACCAAATAATATACATATATTCCATAAGATGATAATTTGTGTTATATGCAACTCTTCTATATTTGAATTTTTTTTGCATATTAGAATCCCTTTGTGATTGGTTGCATCCATGGCTTCAGCTAATAGATATTCACTCACATTAATTTTTTTCAATGATACCAATTATTTTCCATATAATGTTAAATACCCTAAAAGGGGTGAATCATGGAATTGGAATTAAAACAATTCAAGTTTTTATCTTTTTGTACAAAATTAATCTATATTTTCTCCTCTTATAATAGTAATGAATAATGTAAAATAAATTAATTCAACATATATTAAAATTTAATCGGTTAAAATGAAGAGTGACAATCTAATGAGTATAAAAAGGAAATTTTATAATATAAAATACTTACTAATGTACACTACTATTAAATTGTTCAAAGATGACTTAGTATAGAAAATAGTTTACAAAAAACACACATTAAATTTCACTGCTCCCCTCTATTTAATTTAGAATATTTATCCTACAAGTGATTTTTATAAAATATTTAATAGATCCGATTTGGTTCACACTATTATCGGTGTGACATGATGATCATTTTTCATCAAATTGATAATATGTGCTTTACTCAGTACTTTTTTGTCATAGAAAATTCCATCTTCAGATATTGTATTTCATAATCTAATCATCAATATACATGATGAAATGGTAAACTATTTCTATATATATGAACTCAAATAATATTATTAATGTAAACTATACATTATTGGAAATAGTTTTTGTGCACATCCATTAACGAGTTCTATATTCCATGAACTTCATATAGTTGATAGTGTTCATTAGGAACCCCCTTTAATTGATAATATTCCCTATGATCTACCAATTATAGATACTCTTAACTACATACTCCCTTTCATAGATAACATTCATGGGATATTTCCCTTTATTTACTCAATGTGTATCTTTCACTACAAAAACTTATTTTTGGACATAGGTGATATTATATAAAAACCCATCCTAAAAAATTAATTAATTTAAATTTCTAATTTTCCCATCTCATTTGTGAAGTACTCTTAAATTGTGTTGATGTATAAGATAAACATTATTATGTGGTTCACCGACCAAAATCACCAAATATTTACTCATATTATGTATTTCAAGAAAACATTATATTATGACCATGCACTAACTATGAGGTAATGATTAATTAACAACTTCTGCACACATAATCACATCAGGTCTCTATATATTTACTTCCTATTCATCGATCATGACCTCTTATTCCATGTATTTAACCTCATTGTCCTTATAAATAACCACATAGATATTGTACCAAACCTCACAATCCACAATTTATAACCCTCCATTATATTAACACAAAAAATGCAACCTGATTATTGAACTATACTACACAGTCTACATACTGACCTTGATGTATGATTAATTGACCTCTTCTTCAGGGTACATAACATTTGGACCACACAAATAACCTCATGGTCTATTAATTACTTCATGATTCTTGAACATTCAGAAACTTCATCATGGTCTCATTCTCTTATTTGAACACAATACTTATAGATCATTATTAACCATCTTTTTTAACAAACTTCGAAATCTTGAAAACAGAAATTGACATCAACAGGTATTTTTTAAAATAATATCTAACAAAAATGTTAGTATGGGCATCGTAACGTTATAATTGTATCATTATAAATTTATTCATTAAATTAATTTATATCATGAGCTATGTTGTATATTTATAAATATTTTCTTAATATTGTTCCACAAAAAGTACACATAATAGTCAAAATATAAAATTATATATCATTAGTACTAAGAGAATAGTGAGAAATGATTTTCATCTAATAAACCCATCTTAATCCCTACCACTCTTTGTATATAAAATCTTATCCTAAATCATATAAATATTTCATTATCATTATTTGAACTTGATATTTTCTATTAAATGTTTTCTAAAACCTTTTTCATATATCAATATTATCTGATTTTCCACTATAAATTAATTTTTGACATATGGTGGAAATTTATTCTATGTTATGTAATATTGTATACCTTATGTTATGATTCCCATGATTTCCTTATTCATTTCTGAAAATATTGAATAAATTTTAATACTATTTATAAATTATCTTACATGATCTATTCTTCTTAAGAGATGTGTAATTTTCTAATACATCTTTAAATTGAAATATATTGGGTAGAAATATTCTATAATCATCTATTACCATAATGAATTATATATTATGATATATTTAATTTTGAATATATACATTATTACATTATAAAAAGAATATGTTTCACAATTACCCCTAAAGAGACAATTATTCTAAATCATTAATGAGAATATTATCAATTCAACCATTAGAATAATTTTTGATAATATTTATCACGGCTCTTTATAGGTATATAGTCAATGGGAATCACTATATAATTTTTCATCTATACACAATAGAATACCTTTAAAAAATAATCATTATATCTTGAAAATCCTTCCCAACTATAGGATTTTTTGAGTACAAGCATACCAACTAGAAACTTTTCGACACTAAGATATATCATTAAATCCATCTAACATGAAAATAATTACACATTTCCTAGTTATAATAGGTAATGCACTCGAATAACATGAGTTTTTCCTCTCAAATAATTAAAAATATATAGCTAAATTTAGGAAACATTAATACCACATTTTATTATTGTTCAGTATTCAATAACCATAGTTTTGGAAGTATTGACAGATATACATATGATTTTTATAAAATTGACCCATCAATGTAATATTATACATCATGAAGTAAAATTTAATATAAAAATAAAAAATCATCCCATTTCTAATATTCATTTTCACTAAACACAAATAATAAACATTTTTTATTTTGTTATACTATAGATAAATATCATCTTTAAATGGATGTTGATGATTTATCAAGGAAATATCTAATAATTTAAGTATCATGTGAATAACTATTGTTAGAAAAATTATGAGTCTAAATGGAAGAACTATGAAATAATATTATCAATATTTAATTTGAGAGTAATTATTTTATATATCCTCATTTATCACATTAAATTACTAATTTGTTCATCAATGATCCATCTATGATAAATTCCAAGACCCATGTAAAAAATAATTATTCAACCCCTAGTTGGGAATAATTTTTATAATGTAATCATGTTAAGATAACTATAATCAGAAAATAAATGCATCTATTCTGCCTTGTTTTTGTAGAAGTGGAATTGGGAACCCCATTGTTAAGCACATGGGAATATTAAGCCATGGTATAATTTTTCCTAAATTTTATATTTCATTTATTATACATAAACGATTGAAATAATTTAAGGATTAAAAATTATAGTTATTTATTTAGGCATATGATCAATTTAAAACTCAAATTATTGAAAAGAATAATATCATATATACTCATTTGAGAATATTAAAAATTATTCTACCGTAATATATATTTATTCAAGTAGTATCCATTCATTTATCACAAATTTTTAACAAGACATTATTTCTTATTAGAAAATAGAATTCATATAAGGGAAAGTGTTTTTAATATATAATCATAATATTTATTTATTTTTTATACCATTGGTTTATTTTTCATAATATGGGTCGGAATCCCACAACCCACAATAGTAAATATCTTTTCTATATAAAGATAGAAAATACATATCCATTATAAATGGAATTAACTTTTACCAAAATATGTAAAACAAGATTTTATATAATATTCATTCTATTAATTATAATTTAGGATGAGTAATATATTTTAGAATATTTTATTGGAATAATTAGATATTTTACTGATAACACGGCCATCATGGAATGTGTAATCATATTTTCTATCTCTCTACATCATTTTTGAGATAAATAAAATCATGGTGACATTCTCTTTCTAATAAACTTTTATCAAAAAAATCAATAGAATCTATAGCTTTCTCCATGATTAATGGATTGTAAGATCGACTAAATTTTTTTGTCATTGTTATATGCATTTATGAACAATATGTTTTTTCTATTTTTGGAGAATAGGAAACTTCATGTGGTTTATGAAATTTTTTATAATGTGAGAAAATAGAACATGTATCATATGATGCATCATTTCCTTTAGTGATCATATTATTCCCCTCATTCAAGATATTTTTTCATTAACAATCGTATTTTTTAAAATATTATTGTCATATCATTAAATTTATCAATTAAAACGAATAATTTTAATAAAATACATTGATTATTAACCATAAAAATGTATGTTTTGAATGAGAATTTATTTATAATAAATCAATAATATATCCTAACTTATTCATTAATAATTTTTAATATACATTATTTATGGTTTATGTAAAGTAATGTTTACTATCCTAGGTCTCATAAATATAATTTTTTTAATCTTACCCAAAATGATGAAACAAATATTATAAGCAAAATATTCGATAATTTTTTAGAAAACCCACTTATAAAGAACATATACTATTCTTGAGGACCACATTCATTATTAGAAATAATATTTTTTTCTTCATAAAATCAATTTAAAAATATTTTGTTCCACCACCATATTATGAAAAAATATTAGTTTACGCTACTATAATTTTATGGTATATCATAGGTATTTATGAAAATGAAATGGTTATTCTATAAATTCATGTACGGTGATAATTAATATAATTATAAAATTTTTATTTCAAAAGTGTCAATAATTTTTTCTAGAAATCGTATAAGTTGTGGATTATATATCATAACACAGATATTTTTCATAAGGGAAATGATGATAAGGTAATCTATAAAATTATAGGAATATCACATTAATATATTTAACATCATTTTAAACATTATTAATGGTTCACATAACTCATTATAATATATAATTTGTTAGGATCACTTCCTCTACACCATATAGTATATAATGTGATACTAGCATTAAATAGTCAATTTAGAAGAGTTTTTAATTATGATCCATAAATTTAAAAACAAAATTCGTTCCTTTGGGAGTTATATTGGAAATAAAAATATATCAATCATGAATGTGAAATAACAAAAGATAGATAATCATGATCCTAATAGCATAAAAAATCAAAATATATAATGTTATCATGTATGTTTAAAATATAATAAAGGATTATATTATGTTTTTCATTCATAAGGGAGTAAATTAGAATAATTCATGAATATTTTCCTCAACGTGATAAAATATTATTTTTAATTAAAGAAAATTAAGTACTATATAGGGTATATAATGAATCATTAAAGGTTAAAACCCAAAAACTATGTAACGAACAAGATACTAGAGAATTTAAAATTGGTGGAGTGTAAAACCATATGCTGAACCATATAAGATTGCTGGATTTTATACAATATAAATGAGAATATTTTTTGGTTCCCTTGAAATTTTAGGGTACATAAAATTAAAAAAATAGAATATGTTTGTCAAATAATCATATCATCATATGTTACCCAAAACATAATGATTTACAACACATCATAATAGGATAAAATCAATACAAAATGTTAGTATTCTTATAAATGTTATAAAATAGGTTATTAGGTAACATTAGATGGTACTTATAATTATTATATGGCACTTCAAAGCATTATAAAATAATTTTAGTGAACCCTACAATTAGTGTAAAATGGTGTTGTTATGGTAAATATCATGGTCCCTAACTAAAATGTTCCCCATGATGTAAATATTTAATATATGATTTATACAATGATGACCCTTTGTGAGGTATTAGATTAGATGAAATTCAAAATTTTAACGAATTCATGATAAATACAGACATCTTATTAAACATGGCCTTTATAGGATACATTGCATCATATGGTACATTGGATGTTAAAAAAATGAGACAATATAAAATTTTATATTATAAAGACGAATTATTTAAATGATTCTAAATACATATTTATAAAATTAAGAATACACTCACTTACACAATATAGAGATAACTGATAATATGATCATCATGTCTAGAGAAGAATGTAAAACCTAGATGATTTTATATAAAATACTATATTTATATAATATTTTTTTTCAGAATCAATAAATTTTATGATTTTTCATCTATAATTTAATGATTTAAATATGAGATTAAATTTATTATTCAAGTAGAAAATTACAATAAAAATCATTATGATATGTTTTTATAAGATAAATATATATTCATGATAAAATTATATCTATTATTAAAAGTATATAAAATGCTTCAAGTGGAAACATTCCATGTTTCATGTTTTTCTACTATATTTATAATTCCTCTATTATTATTTATACCAATGATTTCATGTGGAGTTATTTTTTAAAAATATCATCTTATTCAATAAAATCAAATTATAATGATTTTTTATATAAGAATGTTAGAGGAGATGAGGATAATATGAATGGTTAAAAAAATTATTTACGTATAACAAGTTATGCTAATCAATTTATATGAAGGGGTCATCAATTTCATGGATGATGTTGTGCATGTAGTTGGGCAATTTTTACCGAAGATTATTTTATAAAACCACTTATACCATAATGTATTTATTTATATATTTTCATATATAAATATACTTGGATTAAGGTGAAAATATCCATCTATTTTATCCTACAAAAAGAGTTATAATACCAATAAAACTAAAGTATAAAATAATAAACTAAAAAAGATACAAATAATTAGTCATAACTAGATCACTCTACCATCTGGTGTGTGTGTATTGTTCTACCAGATCAAAAAATTGGTTACAAAGCCTAAATTTATTTTTGATATAAGATATTGTAATTATTCATAGTTTCATTACCTGATAACATATGTTTTCTTAATATTATAGGAATTTATAACTACTAGGGATCATGAAATTACATTCCATTATTATCTGTTCATAATTATATATTTTTGAAAAGTATATAAAAAATTTGATTAAATAGGAATAAATAATGGTTATAAAATTATCATTGATAAAAGGGGGAAAACCACTGACTAATATTTATTAATTTTTTAATTTTAATTGTAGATGAATTTAATATTATTTCTCTAGTGTAGTATGAAGAAACTTTGATCCCAAAAAGGAAAATGAATCCCTTAGAATTATTTATTATGAAGTACAGGATTACATAATGATGGATATTATTTATTATTTCATATAAAATATAAAAAATAATATACTTTTCATTTAGAGAATTTATTAACATAATTATATGGTCATCTGATTGATGATCCTTTATATAAAAGGAATTAAAGTCCAACACCATCATAAGAAAAATTATAGCTCATAATGAATATTTAATAGGTCTAAATTACATATTTTATGTGACTATTTAACTCATTAATATATACCTTTTTCAGAATGAAAATTTTGAAAATCTTCTAACATAAGTGAGTAAATGTTTGTTGAAATTCAATAAAGTCTACCTGATTATACAAGATTCACCACTATAGGTAAAATAATAGATAATAAAATATCTCAATGGGTTTTTATTATGGAAATAAAAATGAATGATAACTAGTTAATTTATCTAAAACATATTTTGAAAAAAGTGTTAAAGCAAGAAGAATAATAAATTTACATTCATAATTTCATATATCATAATTTGATTGTGAAATTGAATAATCTAAAAAACCATTGAGATAGATCAATACATACAATTGAAAAAATGAATACTTACTTATAAATATTTGGAAAATTCAGAACTTATAATATGACTGAATATTATGAAATATATATATTGATTGAATATATATTCATTAACATTATTTTTAATTAAAAAGTTTATCCATTTTCATGTTTAATATTTTTCCACAAAATATTTTTTTATTACTAGTGAGGGAAAACACTCAAAAACTATATAAATGTACACATGTGAAAATTATAAAATAAAATTCACATAATTATGATTGTATTCGAGAATATCATATGAAATATCCCCCCTTAGAAACATTACAATATAGTAATAAAACCACTCAAAAATATCAGTTTTTAAAATATGGGAAGACTATACCGAAGATGAAAATAAAGAGGGACTTATGTCATTGTTAGCGTCATAGGAGTTTCATATATATATCCATTGTAGTGAATTCTACACTAGTAACTCTAAGCCATTTTCTAATTTTTTTAAATTTTAATAAGATATAATGAATCACATCCCAAGGGATGGAATAGTTTATTACTATTAGAAATATAGATACACGCTTTAAATTTTATTTACAATTGAAAGATTAAAATTTAAAAAGTATTTAATTTTAGATCCCTATTATTTCCCTTACTGTATCCCTGTATATAAATCACAAAATACAAAATGGAATCTAAACGATTGTAAATACAAAAAAGGGAGATGACATACTCTCGCCATGGTTATGTGTACAGAGGGTTCTATGAATAAACAAGGGATAACGAATATTTAATGTTAAATATCTGAAAAATGCCTTTAATCATAATCATGATAATAATATGTAATGGATAAATTATGGTCAAATAATTTCATATAAATAATAACAAGATCCTTATAAAATAAACTTGGATATTATAACAAATTGAATAATCACAGGGAATGTAAATACCTGAAATCATAATGCTAGAAGGAATAATGCTTGAAATATAATACATACCATCTAAGACTTTATCTGAGACTCCTAAATCTATTTAGGACTCATTCTATGACATCAATATCATTGGGTAATTCCACAACCAAATACCTATGTATTATTTTTCATCATACCTATATATGCATTGAGTGTTTATAGTTGGCCTCCCACATCACATAGAAAAGATAATTGATTCCTTTTATGAATTGGGTGAAATAAAAGAAAAAAAGTTTTTCAAATATAAAATATAAAATATGGAATGATAATATATACCCCCATTAATAGCCCTAATTATAAACCAACTTGAGTAAAATGGTGAAGGAAAATAAAATTTTATATCCTTAGTCAAACTAATCATAAAACATCTAGATAAATAATAATTATGGAATCAATAATACATATCCTCAATGTATCATAAGCAAAATAGATTATATATGTTGTTGATTAATATAAATACCATATAAATATCCTTAATAATTTTTTTATAAAAGTTGAATTTGAATCATGAAAATTACAATTAAAAACATTTTATAAAATAAAGAAAAATAATTTTTGTAAATATAAAATTATAAAACATATAAAATATGTATGAAGACTATAATTTTTTATGATGGTGGAAATTTATATTCACTTCTTCACATTAAGACAAATATTTGTATCATATTTTGGATTAAATCCATATGATATTTTTTTTTGAAAAGTACATGAAGATCCCTTATTAGGTATTTTCTATATATTAATAATTTATTTAAATTTCTCTAATAATCCATTTTTAGAAGTTTAAAAAAATGTAAACATTTTTTTAAATGATTTCCAACCAAATAGTCAAATAAAGTGGTATTTTTATTAAACAGTTTAAAAGTAATTTTAAAGTACCAATGAATGGAAGAAATGTAATATTTATACATATTTCCATTAATAAAAAGTCACAAAACAATATATTGACTTTAGGATAATAATATATAATAATTACACCGTGGGAGACATAAACAAAAAAATCATGAATTATAATGAAATTGTAAAATATACCCTCAAAATTTTAGTAACATTAGAATAATAATCCCCATGAAATAAATAACATTTTATAAATCTTAAAATACAATGAAGAAAAATAATTTCATTATATACACCAGAAAAAAATAAAAAAGTGGTGAATAGGGCTTATATATAATGAAAGTAAAACTGAGAGGACAAACCCTTACCTTAAATCTGACTCATCACATACATTATTTATACTCTTGAATTATAATCTTGTGTTAATTATTTAATTTATTAGTATCCTTTTTCGAGTTTATTATTCCTTTTTTACTTATAACAATGATTTATATGATTTCATAGTTGTTTTAATTTATTTCAAACATTTTGATGAAATTTAGATTATGTTCCTAAAATGACTTTGGTAGGTGGGAAGTGGTAAAAGTGTTCATTGTTTAAAAATATCTACAAAAATAATCCTGAAATAATTATCATATTTATATATTAATTATACGTTTAAATCAAGTCACCAAATATGGTTATTAAAAATATGTAATGGTACAATCATGTAGATGGTAGGCCGTACCTATGGAGTAATACATATACTCTTCATCTCGATGATCAATATGAGAATAAGTATATTAATATTATATCCTTATAAATGATCATAATAACTTATATATCATATTATTTATTTAAATATATGAATATTTATAATTGAATTTTTAGGGTGATGAAGATATAGTTACATAACTTCATGAATGTAGTGCACACATAAAAAACAATGTTATCATTTTTAGGTGTATGAAATAAAATTTTATATTATATTTTAAAAATGATATATATTAAATTAATTTCATAATTATTTAATTTATATTACATATTTTAATTACAATTAACCTTATAACAATCAATGTAAATCATTACTAAAAAATCAATCACATCACATCGTGAGAAGGTAGTCCTTCGTACACATGGGCGGTGTTTTCAAATCTGATATGCAGTGGAATGTTAAAAGGTATATATTATATAATTATTCAGTATGTATAATTATTTTATAAATATGATATATATTATTGAAATCCAATATAATAATCAATCGTGAGAGGTGTTATTATTATAAGAGTATGGCATTGGTTCATGAGGTTGTAGTCCTCTATACCTATGAATGATTATTTCTTAACACAATTGATGGATGTGGGGTAGTTTTAGTTCATTACATAAATATAAAAACAAATTATTATATGGTAGAAATTATTTTATATTATTTTTTTATGTGAATAAATAACTTAATACTGAAAAATATTAATGCAATTTAATTATTTTTGTTTACATAATTTCTCATTCTATGAAATTCCTCTTATGGATCTCCCATTAATGACCCTAGGGATGATATTTTTGGAGTACTAAAAGCTATATTGTTTTAAAAAGGTTGTTTAATAGAGAATTATTAATTATTTTTTCTGTAAAATTATACTTGTGATGTGTTAAGAATATTATTGATGGAGTTACAATTTACCACTAGGGAAAGGGAGTCCTATTCAAAATTATTAAGAAATTTACAAAAAAAATCCATAATAAAAAATTAATTCACATAAAAATGATTATAAGTTATCCTATATTCTTAAATTAGAAGTATAATATTTATATATGGATATTTAATTGAATTTATATAAGTTTTAGGTAATTTTTAACTCTTGTCATCTTAGTTGATCGCCCATGTAAATCCATTTCTACCTAAATGAAAGTAAATTATTTTTATTATTTCCACTATTAATCTTGGTCAAATATTAAGATGAAATTATTTTTTAATATACATTATTATGATTCCAAATATTTAATACCTTTTTCAAAATTAATGTCAAAAAAGTGGAAATAAATAATTTAAAATTAATCTAGTAAGCATAAAGAGAAAGTATGTTTTCAAGGAGAATATGATCAAAAGTATACAATGTTATAATATAAAAATATAATATCAAAATGATTAAATTGAACTAAATTATATTAAAATAAATTTTTTTTTCTAATGTTACTTTTAATCCAATTTTTTATATAAATCATCTTTCTAAATAATTTAAATGAAAATGATGTTTTCAATTAAAATTCATAAATTTTCACTAATAATCAAAAATGGAAAATTTTAAAAAAAATTAAAAAATTTAAGTGTAATATAATATTGAGATGATAATTCCTAAAATAATGTTTATTTTTTAAAATAAATCTTATAATTTTGCTATAATTAAATTATAAATTATATTATCAATTCATTGTTATTTATCATTTTAAGAAATATAGTTTTTCATAGAAAGTTTCATCCTAATTATAGTCATTCTTATTTAATTCTTAATCCGTAGATAGCCATTAAAAGTACTATATATATGTGTAAACCATCAAATATTTATAATTTAGTTATTTATATTCATACCTCTACCAAAAAACTATGTTATAATGGAAATGATAAATAATAATATTTTAATAGAGTTTTATGTTTAGTTTAAACATGTTGTTTCATCCATTGCAAGCTATCAATGAGTTTGAATTTATAAAAATAATTAATATATCATAATTAATAAGTTTTTTATATTATATTCTACAAATGTTGTGGTGTTTCATACATAATATTGAATATTATGTTCTTAATTTAAAATCTAAGGGGGTCACATTCTACCACCCCCCCTAAAAATTATTTTCCTTACAATTTTATATTGATCTCTATAATCCTGGGTTTTTCACATGAAAATTCCAATATAGAAATACTAAAATAGGATTAGGGTTAATACAACATCCACATTACAATTGATAAAGTAATTAAAATTATCATATAAAAAAACACATGATTATATGTCTTATTAGGAGAATATTTATGGAAACTAAATGTAGAATCCTGCCCCAGAATCCTCTTAGGAATTTTCCAATAGGGTTTTCCAAATAAACTATAGTGCACATATCCATATTCTAGAGGTTTATGACTAATATCGATGGGATAGGGTGTTTCCATTGGTAAAATATTCCCCCACAATATAGAGTTTAACACAATTATATATAATAATATATTTATTATATAAAAATATAAACATGCATCAAAATAATGAAAAAAAACGATGTGTAAACATGTAAAACCAAATGAAACATTGCATAGAAATTATAATGATTTTTCATGTCGAAAAAATGAGTACATAATATAAATGGTAAAAATTAATATAACACATTCTATACAATAATATATAAATATACCAAAACATATGACTATAAAAATCACAAGAATGGGATTATTCCACTACTCTTGCACTCTATCCGAGAACTCAAAATCAAGGTTTGGAATATGGAATCTCCCCTTTATCTATATCTATAATCATGAAATATTATTTTCTTCCAATGGAGGACCATGAAGTGCGTGTGATAAAATTTTTAAGCCACCCCCAATGTCTTCTTGATAAATCATGTCACATAAAATAAGTAGTGAAATGTGATGATAATAATCGAATAAAGGAAATGTATTCATACGTACAACATTTTGAGTTCCTCATGGGATACCAGACTTACTATACCTTCTTCTCCATAATTTTTTTTGAACCAAGGTAACCTATAAAAGAATAAAAATGTGTATATGTGGGTCATCGTTGTTAAAGTATCATGTTTTGACCAACCCTAGAGATGTGATTTCTCATAGATGACAAATCCTTTTGATATTAACTATAAAATTTATTTCATTACATTAATATTCATTATTTGAAATTAATATTAAGTGTTATGAGACAATCCAAGGATACCTAAAATGAATTCAAAGTATCACTCTAGTGGAACTATAACACCCCAACACAATTAAATTCCATCAAACGAGATACATAAATGGAATCTATTGTATCACCCTCAATATAGAGTGAAATAAACCCTCAATGTTTATCCATGGTATCTCAAATAAGGTAAGGAGTATCACTCATGGACTTGTGTAACTATCTTTCCATTGATCCCATCAACATTGTCTCCCCAAGAAAACAATTATCACAGACATGTTTGGAAGGTGAATATATGGATACCACATACAAAAAATACCTTGTATCACTCCATTGATATGCCTAATCCATTGAAAGAACATTTATAAAAATCAATACAAAGAGCTCTTTGGAGGCATCCTTCTATCAATACCCTTGTATCACCCTTAATATAGTATTAAATTAATATATCTATCAATATATCATATTACTTAAGAAGTTTTGTTAACAGAAATTCTTTATTCATGTTATCCATTTCATTTAATTGAGAAATTCCAGCCATGAAATTAGAAAAATAGGTAACATGTGTCATACAAATTATTATTCCCAATTAATTCATGAGATGTTTCACACACCTAAAAATACAGTTTAATTATTTATAGAAGGGAGATTTAGCCCCTTAAAGAAGTGGATCATCGAAATTGGTGGAACATGTAATGGAAGAAACACAATGATGATATTTTTTTTGGTATGTAGGGTCTCATAATATATTAAAAACATCAATTTAATGTAATTAACATTTTAGTGGAATTATTGTATAAGTACCGTATGTAACAGAATGATGCATTACATAAATGCAATGAAATTTGAGGGACTGAAACTAAGACGCCGACAATTGTCCTATAAAACACTCCTCGTTTTTTGTGAGTCCTTGAATAAAGTTAGAATTGAAATGATTTTAATAACAAACAAAAAAATGAAAATATTGAATATGATCTCACACCAAAATAGTTAAGTAGATGTAAAGATGAATGATTTAATTAAATAATAGGATTATGATCCTACTTCTATGGGTCCAATTACCCTGATGTTTGAGTGCATTACATGTCATGAAAAACTCATGTTGTCCATCATAGGGAAAAGCCTCTACAGATCCTAAATAGTGGTGTATAAATATAAATACATGTCATTTATTTAATATTAACCATTTATGTAAACACACAATATGTAATTTTGATTACAACCAGTTTCCAGGTGACCTAAAACATACTTTTTCAAAATAACCAATCATCCCCTTAAGATATATTTATAGGATTAACCAAATTTAATGAAAATGTACCTTGATGAAAAAATGGGACATGAAAACCTCCCCTGAGTAAAATAACGTTACAATATGATTCCATTCCGAGGGTAGTAAGGTATCATTCAAGAAAATTTATAGTTAGGAGAACAAATACATCTCTCTCTCTAGTCTCTTCATGTACACAATTGTTCTTCCGTAGCACCCGAAATAGAGGAATAGACGTGACTTGGATGGACTTCACAACCAATCATTGAGAAGTATTGTATGATCCTCAAAGAATAAATCTACATTATAGATTAATAACCTCATGATTAAATGAATGAGATGTGTTAAAATTATCCTGAAAAAACTCCAATACATTGAAAAGATTGTGCATGGCATGTATCCATTGTAATTGAAACTGATAGGATTCATACCTAAATATATCCCCATTCTCAAAAATACAAATGAAATGTTCCAATAGATGTCTTTCTCTCAATATAAATCTATGAAAAAATATTTTTGAAACTCACAGAAAGACCTGATGTCCAAACAATACCTCTAGAGGTTGACGGTTATGATATATTTAAGACTTTTTAATGGAATTAGTTGGTTCGATTAATTATGGAATCATCTATAATTTCTCTAAATTATCCTAAATAATATAAGGTCCTAGTTGTGATGCTTCACCTTCCTCCCACTATCATATATGGTAATATAACAACATTCCTTAAAGGGCATTATACCAATCCATCATGTTAAATTCCTAAAAAATATTATTATATTTAAGCCAAACAATAGTTATATATTTATCAAATAATCCTCCTAAATCTAGGAAAAATTATTTTATAAAGTCATATAACACCTATATCATCTCCTCTAACATCCCATTAGTCTAATGGTGATATTTTATACTCAAGAGCACTTATGAACCTAGTGAATTTTGAAACCGTATCTAGAATCAAAATGTAAACAAGGCATAACGGTTGGATATGATTGAATGGGGAACACCATGAATGAGAAAAAAATATCTTGAATATAAATACTAATGATATCGTCAAATTATTCGGCCTCTCAGATCAGTAGGAATTGTGTGAATATTTATGATTATTTTTTGGTGTTCCCTTCTTTTCATGTTATTATGCATTAGGGTGCATCGATTCCATGCACTCCTACATTACAATGGGGGGTGACATTCATATATTTCATTAGGGTTGTATAATCCATGATAGAAACTAAAATTATGGAGGGAATCTCATGGAGGAATCTTGTAAACAAAATTGGAGGAATATCATGTAATTTATAGGGAATATAATGCCAAATCCAAATCATTCATCATTTCGTCCATGGGAATACAATTTTTATAATGAGTTATCTGACACTTTAGGTGAATATCATAAGGGGGTTCACATAAGGCATACCATGTTTAGTATGATTTTTTAGTATGAGATGGGTTGCATGTTTCACGTTGTGTAGAGACATAATGAGGATTATCAGAATTCCACATAGAGCCAAATCATGGAGGTTCATCCCTTTGAGGGATCACCTAAAAGGATTTACAATGGATGAATCATAATTACCTATGGAAGAATATCTAGTAGTTTTGTCTCTTGGAGGGAATATTTATTACCCTAAAAGTTTACTAGTACACCCATGGGGGTGTATTAGGAATGACCATCACATGGAGGGGGAAACAAGGTTTACCATTGGTTGGGATTGAACCATATTGTGGTGTCTAACATTCCCTATTAAAATTATAAGTATCAAATCCAATTTTGTTCGACGAGGTGAATTGGGGATTACACTGGAGGAGGAGACCCATGGAAATATAATGTATAGTTGGGGCATTCACATTATAGAATTCAATTGAGGGGAAAGAATATTTTTAGTGATGATTCTAGGAATCATCCCATGGACAATTTATGGTCGGGGATTAACCCATGATGGATGCTCTTATGATGATAGGAACATGTGTTGGGGTAATTACTATCCTATAATATTATTTGATTTACGATCAATGTGATAATAAAAGATGAAGTAATAGACCTTATGCTCGTTTCATGAAATTTATTCCAATGAGATATGTTATGGGGCTTACACATGTGAGATTCCCAGGGCGGATCTCGTTCCATTAAGAAGAGGATATAATTCCATGTGAGTGGGGATTACACGTGGAAGTTTCCAAAGGAGTATATAATTATTTTTTAGGGGGGTATCATTCACATTAACTCATTCAAGAGTCATCAAATGATATTTTCAAAGGGTAAGGTCACATTTTAACATAATTTGATGATGATATTTTCACTATGTAGTATTAAATCAGTCAATAAGGATATGGGGAATCACTCCTTTACCATTGGGCTTAAATAACAATAGATCATTCACCCTTATTAGGGGGATGACTTAAATATTTATATGTTTTAATTGTTTCTAAGAGTGGTTAGTCCTCAGGTACATATTAGCATCCCAATGTTTAGAAAAAAGGGTTATTAGAATACCAATTCTTTGAATAAAAAATGAAAATGGGATTATCAGCATGCACATGATGTGATGTGGTCAATAATAATGGAATTATATGTCATAAAAATACTAAAGGTGTTTATAAAAAATTCAAGGATGTGTGTGGGAGTTTATTTAGTCTTCCTAAGAGAATTTTTTTTAGCAGAAGGGAGGTGACTAGGATATTCCCAAAAGATGTGTTTCAATATGATTGGGTCCTTTTAGATAGTTACTCCAAGAATCTTAGGTGCATCACAGAAATCAGAGGATGCATGAAATAATAGGATGTGTGAAATAAGTTATCCATACCTATGAAAGATGTCTTACTACAGAATAGAGTAATTAAAAATGTATTAATTCTACATGAAGCCTCAAGTACCATGGATGTATTATTCTTCCACAAAGGGTGGAGGCCTTTGAAAAAGGTATCTCCACCTTACGTGTTGTTATTTAAGAACACATGAAAGATTTTTTTCATGAATCTATGATTTCATGGATGATAAATTTCAGTTTTTTTGATGATTCTTAGGGTTCTTTATGAATTGGGTGAAATTAGGGAGTCAAAAATTGAGGTCATTGTCCCAAAAATCCCAAATGATATGAGTGTATATAAGCAAAAGGGATTCAAAATGCTTAGAATAAGTTCATGAAATGGACGGGGCTTTGTGAATTTTCATGTATCCATCATAATCATGAAATACACTGCCACCCCTTATTGTGGTCATGGAGCATTGTCGTACTCATATAGCATTCTGTTACAGCCTCGTATGTTCATTGAGGGTGGGGGTATTCACATGATAGCTTCGTGAAGTAGATATTCAAGAGGGGATTTAGGTCATTTTATGTCATTTTAAGTTTCTACGTTCTTTTTTACTACCTATTTCTTAATCAACTAATCTAGTGGAACAAATTTTGGTGAAAAAATTCCCCCACTCACAAATGGAGCAGACAAGAACGGGAGGGTTGGATTCTGATTGAGAATCACCAAAACATTCTGAAAATCTAATCCATTTATAAAAAATCCTATATTGTGCTCTTTCTTGATGATGACATGATGAGATCACATGCAGGATGGTCCTCGAAAACCATTTCCTATAATACACAAATCAATATCATGGGTGGTTTCCCTCTAAGACATGGTTACCAATCCATGCAATTCTTATTATTTATGATGATTAGGTCATGGTCCCAGGTGAACTATCTGTTGTGGTTGTGAGTGACCCCATTGGAAAGGTTGAACATATTGATGAAATGGATAATTTTGTCGAGGTAGGGTCAAGTGGGTATGAAAAAACCCACAAACTAGACTACATACCATCCGATATGATGTTGGAAGATGATCCACATACTGAACTTCTTATAAAATTTATTGAATATAACCCTATTGATCATGAATAGCTGGATGATATTGATCCCGATGTGACTAAAGAGAATAACATTATCTTCTTAAGGTCATCTAAATGAATCGAAATCTTCATCCATCGGATTCCATAACCACAACTAGTAGACTGGATGGGGTCTATTCTCCACTAGATAAACTGCCTGTGTAATTGTGGTGTGGATTAAAGGTGTCTTCATGTGCTAATACGTGAATATATCACATAGAAAATGAGATAGGAGAGACAACACGTAGTCTTTTCAATGTTCCTGGATAAGTCTAACAGTATACAGATTCACCAAGAATTCAATTAGGCAATCCAATAAAAAGATAAATAAGAAAAGTGTTAAACCTTTATCATGGCTCAATCGAAACACATTATAAAACTGATGGAAAAATTGGTGGACGCCTATGAGAAGATATGTAAGGTAACATTTCAGGTGTCTGATCATGGTTTTGAGTAGCACGACCATATGTCAAGGATAACCAGCTTCGTTGGGAGGATGATTTTGTGTAAATTGAACTCATAATGTGGCATCATACCCTGGAGGCCAAACTCCATATGTTTTTGGTGTTAGAGAACTCTATTTCTAGAGCATTGAGATAAGGTATATTTTTCCAAAACTCATAATGTGATCCACCATGTGGATTTTCCATGATACTATAACAACACTATTTTTTTGTTCATAGACACATTTCTTTTAATGATTTAATTATATAACTTTAATTATACTTTAAAGACAACCAATGACAAATCCCTAAGATCATGTGGGTCATTCCTGATGTGAGAAACAAAGGATGACCATGAAATTTTCCTTTTGTATGATAGTTATAGATAATCAGTGAACAACTATGGTATTCTATTTTTAGTTCAACACCAAGAGTGTTTAGGGTGTGAGAGACTGTGTCTAAAAAAGGACTATAATAACGAAAATATTTTGTCTTCGACATGTTCTTGTGCACGAACAAGACAACACCACAAGATTAGGAATCATTCTAAAAATAGGTTAATGAGAAATGTGAATCACAATCGCTAAAATTATATAAATGATGATAGTTGGATGGTAATATAGTACAACTGATGGCCATGTTTGAAACACAATATCTATATCACTGTCCTCTAATGGGTACAAACAAATGAGGTTCAATTGCTTACCATGTTATAAACAAGAAACCAGTTTCCAAATGTCATACAATTTGTTTAGGAATATTGATCTAGGATGGTAGGTGACGAAAAAAATTATTGAGAGTATGCCGTTAGGAGATCTCATCAGATAAGGAAGGGTTGATGATCTAAAATAGGGGCACATGAAACATGGAAATAGAGTGACAGAATTATTAGATGAATTCTAGAATTCTATTAATTATTCCACCGATACATAGATTTCATCAATGTGGATGCATTTTTCTGAACAATGATAAAAAAATTCCAAGGATGTGTTATCTCAGATGCATATTGATAGGTGAAATATGAGAACCATGTTGTAGATAACCCACATTGGGGATGAAGACCACTCTGTTGAGAGCGTGGAATGTTTTCTAGTTTCACATCCTAAGGTTTGGGTTGATATATATGCATTTTAACATAATATGATGAAAAATATGCATGGTACTTTTTAACATTATTTGAGGAGGTCATGTTCGTCTATTTAACATCATGTTAGTGGGTAATTACACATAGTTTTAGGGTTTTTCTTCCTAGAAATCAGACAAGATTTTAAATTATTATTATATGGAATATCATATATTATTTTAGGTTCATAGAGTTTGCAATTAGTGAATACCTAGGGATGGGGACATCCCATGATGAGCACATATGGTGGTGTGGAGTGAAAACCTTATTTGAATGAAGGCCTAGCAGTTCCAATTTGACAACAAATTTTTCGAGTGAGGTTCATAGTTTATGGTTATAGATTTAGAGACATAATGGATTTGTTGTGGCTGAAAAGCATTAGTAAACACACTACTAGAACTTCTAATCCCAAGTGATCCACACTCTGTATGGTAAATAAGTAATTGTATCGGGGGTATGATGACATGTGGGAGTTCATATTAGTGAAAACATAGTTTTTCATCTCAACACAGTATGAGGGGAGTTTAAAAGTTGTTGGTAAATACATTATATAATTAGATAATGTGGAAATCTATTATTAAGTATTTACTATTGATTATTTTCAAAACACTTGGATCAATAACACACATTCCAATAATGGGAAGAGAAGATTTAGGATTGATTGCTGAACATGTTCAAAATAGATTATCATTGATTTAATGTCTGAGAATTATTAGGGATTAGGCCCAACAAGGGATGTGAGATAAAATAGAATGAGACCATCACCATTAAGGGGATCATATGGATTTTAATAAAGACAAAAATAAATCCCAATAATGACTTGATGATTTAAATGTGTAATATGTTAAAATGGTACGGAAATATGGGATTTGAAAATAATTTGAGGTCATATTGTGTAAACCATAACCACAGATGAGAGTCTAAATTGTCGAATAGCCAAATGATTTGTCAAAAAACCTAATGTATAGGGGTCGATATGTATCCTATAAGTATTTGAATAAAGAAAAACAAAGTTATTAAATTTGAGGAATGAGATTAAATGCCTTGCATCATGGACCATAATAGGGTGATCAACATTAATTCAAATGTATGGACTATTAAGGGTAAATTTTTAGGGAATATGTTTGGTAGTGTAACACCATAACAATATTTTAAAAAGGACCAAGGAACATAAATCACAAAACAAATTCCTTATTAAACTCCCATATATTATAAAGTCATAATTCATTTATTGTAATTGAGAAAATTTGTGTAAAATATTGATGGAATTGTTTCTGGACCAAGGAAAAATCATCTGGTCACCACTATGTATCCAATAAATATGGTAATGAAGCCAAAATTATTTATAAAAACATATTGTTATAAGATAATAACACTGCTTGTGTAAATCCTCTATAGTAATGAAAATAAGGAATCACATGATTATCATGAGACATCTGAAATTTTTTCAAGGTATGATCATTGTTTAATTTCATGAATTGAAGAGATTTAACATCATGTTTTTGGTCAGGGAGAATTACTTGAGGGAATATATTTTGTTTTGTGTTCTAAAAACCCCGATAATAATGGGGACCTATAAGGCCTAACAACACATGACACACATCAGATAACATCCCACATTTATATTAAAGTCATTATGTCTGGACTAAGATTAGGAAAAGGGTATAATGGTTTATCACATTTATGGATTAGTGTAGATATAAGAAGTATGGTCATATCAACATATCCCATGAAGATAGGAATAAATCCATGTGTAGTTTTTCAAATACCTATATAGTTTAAAGTCATTTGTTAATGATGAAGATGAATTGACATGAATGGAAGGGAATGATGTAGATATGCCCGATATC
Source organism: Viscum album (assembly GCA_963277665.1). Classification (NCBI taxonomy): domain Eukaryota; kingdom Viridiplantae; phylum Streptophyta; class Magnoliopsida; order Santalales; family Viscaceae; genus Viscum; species Viscum album. The sequence continues at coordinate 1,459,282,735 of OY728135.1, read as the reverse complement.
AAAGCTCTGGGTGTCAATTGGTATCCCATTATATTGGGAATCCATCCATATGTAGTAATTTAACATGGAATGGTGGAATAGTGATTCCATGAGTGATGTCCTCTCAGATGAGAAAGTGAGGGAACTCAACAGTTTATGACCATAGTATTAGGATGGGGGGTTGTTTCAAATTTAACATTGTGCAACTACAATTATAGTAACAAATTTTAACATCATATTGCATGAATGCTGGGGGGAAACATATTCCATGGTAAATGTTCATGTCATGGTAGTTATAAACTGAGGTGATCACAGACCTAGGAGATCCAATTCCATAATATATTCTCCTAAGGAAAATGTGAAAAATATTTTATGGTCATGATTCAAGGACAATAAATCATAATTTAAGGTCATGGAGCTCATAATTGGGGCCCATTTTAATGATTTTTACATGGGATGTATGTCCCTTTTTTAGCCATGAAATAAATTCATTGAAACACATTTTAATCCCATCAAAACTAAGAGGAAAATTCTTTGTACTTTTAATTGATACCACATGAACTATAAGGGAATCATATTTTTTATGATCATAATACTTTAACTAACAGTAAACAGTTTATTGTGATGTTTCATAGATCATATTCTCTTCATTTATGGTCATAGAGAACATACCATTAGAGTAGTATTCTAAAGTGGATATTAATAGTTAATAATTATATCAGACCTAACATGAACGACGTAGAATGAGGCCCAAAACTAAAAAATGAATTTGAGAGAAGAACATACACATCGACTAAATTCATGATGCATAGAATAAATCTATGTAGTTTATATTTTTACAACATGGACTATATCATCATAGTTTAAATCATTTTGCAGGGATGTTTGCATCTCCTTATGCGAAGTATTTCTTCAGGAACATTGAATTTGTTGGAGGTATAATTTTATCTCCATCCACTGTGATCAAAGAGTATGTTCATTTAGGATGGACCTTGAAAATGATGTAAGGACCTTATAATTTGGTTTCAAACTTTGGAGGATTCTTTATGGATATTACTAACATCCTAAAATCAAATATTAAATCCCCCTACAAAAAAGAGATGAGTCACACATTTTTTGATGTTTGTAGCTATCTTGTTCTGGTGCATCTATAGAATGTCCAAGGCCTGGAACATGATTCCTTCAAGAGATTCCAAATCATATAGATATACATTTTCGATTATAACTGGTGTCTAATGGTCATAGAGATCAGTTTGGAGTGTTGGAAACTAGATCTCGATGGGCAATAATTCTTTGATTCCATAATCTGGGTAATATGGATTCATGTGGGGGGAATTTATAGTCATTATCTAAAAATCCCAGAGAGTATTTGGGATCTTATCTATCAAAATTATCTTGTTCTATCCCATCATCATTTTCCTATCATTAGTGAGGGGTTTTTGGAATTCCTTGATCATCCCATTTTCTTGTGAATGGTAGCTAGAAGTATGTTGGGATGGGAAAATGTAGTTGGAATTAAATGTTTTATCTCCACTAGCCAGAAGTTGGTGTCATTAATGGTTAGGATAGTGTGGGGACTCAAAATCAAGAGATGGTATTGGAGTAGACGAATTAAATAAATGATAAGGTATCAAATTAATTAATATTAATCTCTTATTCCCCCATGGAAAATAAAACATCCAAGGTCACGAGTAACCTCCATTGGAAATTTGTTGTTGGTTGACTGGGGCCCAACACATCGATTCACTATTCAGAAAAGTGCCAATAATAAATGGTTATATGGAGGGGATCTAGAGGCAAATGATTTTTTTCATGATTTAGAAATGTGTGGATCTTCTGGTAAAACACAATTCATTAATGTTCAATTGTTTGTAGAAGTTACCCAGCCTTGGAATCTGGTGGGAGAGCTTCATTCCTACCAAAACAGAACCACATCACCAAACATGAACTTCCTTTACAACATTGGGAATCTCATATACATGGATGAAACAAAGCATAATTCTATCAAATCTATTACTTTAGATAGACTTCTTGAGGTTGGGGCACAATAGAGAGTTAATTTTTCTATGTTCCAATAGTTGAAATCATGTTTAGCCCTAACCAATATGAGAGTGCCATGCTAGAGAAACTCAACAAATGGGGTTGTCAAATCATAAATTTATTCCACTATAGGAGGATTTAGAGGTCTCTATGTAGAATTAATGGAAGTTAAATGGATTACCTTTTGGTTTAAATCGTCGTATAAAATGATGGGATTGAGGACCCATCATTTTTCCACATTAATAAAGAGATTATTATAGTTTGGTTTTATAAGAGATTCCTCTGTACTGGCTAGGGTATCAGCTCAAACATTCTATGACTAGGGAATGTGACTCAAATATAGATGAGATGGTAAATGGTCGCTCATGTGATGAGTGTTATTGATAAAGGGAACAATTTGTAGATTTATGATGATAAAATCATCATTGATGTTCTTGATGACTATCTCAGAGTCTCCCTTCACATAAAAGTAGTGATCACCAATATCGATAGCCAACTCAAGACCTGTAATGAGAACCTGAAACTCTACCTCGTTGTTGAATGATCTTTATGATAACAATAATAAATAGGGTAGTAATTTATGTTCATAGGGTTTGAAGATGATCCCCATGCCCACTCTATTGAGATTGTGATCGTTGAGCCTTATATTAGTTCAGTTATAAGAGGAAAAAATGTGTATGCTAATATAGTTTGTCTTGGTCTACAGATAGGATGAACTCGTATGAGAAATAAAAATCCATATAATCTTTTTTTCAAAATATAGATTGGTGGGAAATGTCACGTGTGTTCCTTACCATGTATTTCTTTCTGAAAAATAAATCTAATGTAAAACTATTGTAGAATCACTTCCAAAAGATCTATTTTATGGGTCAATAAAAGGAGATTTAGGATATAGTTTAATGGATTCCCATGAGACACTATTTGTATCTTAAGAAGTTGTAGACAATTCAATGACTTCTGCACAATGACAACATGTGCCAGGTAGTTCATTTTGAAAGGGGAGTATATAGACTCTGGGTCCAATAGCATTTTAATGTGATAATATAAACTATTTTACATCCCTCTATTATTATTTTGAATTAGAATGGAATTGAGAGATCATTTTAGGGTAATCAGTTAAAGGACTTAAGTCTTCTCTGGTATGGGTGTAATGATAAATGGTTTTTGTAGAAAATACTGTGTTATTTCCTCAAATGTTGTCTTTCACCATTCATCCCACTGGTAGATGTCATATTTTTTCATGAGTCTAGGAAATGGACGACACATGAAGACCAGATTAACATTGAATTATTATATATTGGATATGTGGTGTACAAGTCCTCATAAATCATAGATGATTCTCAGAGGAGGCATAATTCATATCCTTAACCATATCTAGGACTATTTCAATGTGTCCAAATATAATGATTATATTGAGAAACATCCCCAAAGTTACCTTCAAATCACATTTTATGGGTTCACCTTCAACAACTGGGAACTAGAAAAGATAAACACCATATCAAATTTTATGATATGATATTGATGAAGGAGGGATTTGACCACAAAATTTCCCATGTATAATTCCACTAGCATCCCATGGACCTGTTTAATTTTGTGGTGCAAGCCTCACTAATATGTGAAACCAATATTTTTTAGATTAAAAGGCCTCATCTGATAATAGAATATACCTTATGATGATCTAAATAATGTAGACTTTTTAACTTCATGTGACAGCCAGGTCTATTTATACCTATAGTATCAATCAATGAAGTATAGAGCCTAAAACCCATTCATGAACTCCTTAAAACGTTTTTTCACTTGAATGGGAAAATCATTATTTCAATTGTGCAATTTGGGATCCAATAAAATGATAAGTATGTTGATTTTATCATTTTTATTCTTCACTAAAAACATTTAGGACATCACCTGTAAAACTAAACATCCTTGAAAAGATGTATTTAATTTCCTTAATTACTTCTAAATCTTATATGTCACTATTAGAATGGTGTATTTTCAATGATTCTTCCTAAAATCGTTATGCTTAACTATGATACAGAGATGGTGGATAGAGAACATATTGTCTAGCCGTGGAATCTCATTATAAATTGAACAAAACACATGATGGTGTAAATTCTGGAAGATCGTGTACTATTGTTTTCCTCCGCAGGCATGGATTCTTTGATCAACATTGACCTCAGATCTCCCTTGGTACCAATTTTCTCCTAATCCCACAAATCGGTAATGGTCGATATAGCCTATTCAAATATATGAGGATAAACTGCCAAATCATATTCAATATCATATGTTGGAGGATCATTGGGAGGAGATGGTTATTCCAAAACAATTGATTATAAGGGGAAAATGGTTCCATATTTGGTGGTAGTGAAATATTCACTATGAGACATCCAATCTGTTGAAACAACAATGATATAGGATATCATGCCAATTCCATTTGGCCTCTAACCACCAGGTATAAAATTGATATCAAAGTAATAGTGATGGCTTTTGCCGTGTAGGTCCAACCCATCTTGGTAGAACAAGAATGCATGATGCCTAATTTTAGAAATTGTGAGAACATATCGATACCTAACAGGGGTCGGGGGTTCTGGTATCCCACAAGGCTAGAATATGTATGAGTATGATGTAATATTATGACATTTTTTACTTAGGGATTGAGAACCATTTCCTCCTAGAAATGATGAATAAATTTTCCAATTCTAGCATTGTGGCCTCCAACTAGTGAATTATGAGGATGAATGTGTAGTCCAAAACCTTCAACAGGATGGCCACAGAGGTTTTGTGCTCAACCTAGTTGGTTTAAACATTCATGTACTTTCTATTTTAATAGTTTTCAACATTATAATGGGATTAATATGGGTCTAAGGGGGACTACTATCTTTTGATAACTACATATTGAAAATTGATAGAGTACATGAGGAACATGTGATAAGAGGAGGGAACTGCTGCCTAATTATGGACCTAGGTCCCACCCATAAATTCATTGTATGTGGGGTCCTATATGAATCCATGAATTTAGTGTTTCCTTCCAAGCCTTCAAACTACTTCGTCAAACAGATCTTGTCTCACGGTATCTATTCAGTCATGTCATAACCATGAATCTTTAAGTCGAAGAGTCTCAAACATCCTTCAGTTAGTCCTAGCATGCGTAGCATCTAGCCCAGGATGATATTGATCTTGGAGACTGTGGCCACTAGACCACTACTGACCTCAATACCATTGAACAAGGTTATGATGTATGTTGAGTATATTTACCCTAAAATTATGGAGCCTTTACCCTCTCTGGATAATGAGATAATGGATTTTAGTATTATTTCTTGACATACTCATCATAGAGAGTTTATATTTCCACTACCTATATTTCAAATTAGAGGGGGATGTTATAAGTCTTTATGAGGTACATAAATATTTATGATGACATGCAGTAAGGATCATTCTTCGAGAGATTTTAATGAATTATGGTGAGGTGCATCAACATGTCATACTTCTTTATGAGACATGCATTTCATCTCATCGATTGTTTCCCTTTTCTAGGCGTCATGATATGAAATTTTTTCCAAACCACTAGGTTCTGGTTAGTGCGAGAAATATCATGTTTATCATCAACGAAATCCACAAATAACTACCACTAGATGATTATAGTCTATCTGAAACATGGATTTACCTAGATGAATCCAGTCATTATGAAGTCACTGCTATTCTTCTTGGTCAATTAACATAGTTAGTGATGGTTGTGATTCTGATGGAATAGGATGGGAGGACCCTGCCTACAGATCTCTACATATATCCTGCTATCTGGAATTAGTTGCATGCATAGCCTAACTTAATGTACTAGAATTATCATTCTAGTTATTTTCATTTCCTTTTATTCTTCATCGATGAATATTTCTAGGAGAATTAGAAGGTATTTCGCAATATTCCTTTTCATCATAGACCTTGATGGGATCTACAAAAATGATGGTATTCACATTGTCTTTCTCCTGGTCAATATATGAGGATTCTTCCAACATTCGGTGGACTCTGGGTTTGATTCCCATCTCCAATGGGATGAATTCACTGAGTTTGTATGTGGTAATTAACACTGGAGGGGGACATTAAGTTTTCGTTCATTTTCGGTTTATACTCATTTGTGACATAAAATGTTGTGAGATTGATTTAGAAGTGATGGTCGGAGAAGGAATATAATTTGTAGAAGGATTAGTCTGGATTATGTGTGAATGAATGACACCATAAGAATGAAAGATTACTCCCCATGAAAGATATTCATCATACTAATGATCTCCATGGTTGGAAACGTTCTAACATTCACTAAAACCCTCTCTCTCAATATTAGGCTTTGTGGAATGTGTTCCAGCTTTGCACGGACTTATCCCAATAAGAAATAACATTTTCCATTTTATTATAAACCTATTCCTTGGAAATATATCATTTTTAATGTTATTTCGAAGGATTCAATGGTAAGGATAGTGATAAGGGTAGTCAGTAATCTCAACCTCATCGGGATTATTTAACTATAGAAGTTTCAAAATCTTGTTTTCCATGGACCTTTGGATATAAATTGGAAATACGGCTTCTATTTTTGAGTATGTTTGGAGTCTCTTTTCGAGGAAGGGAACTTGAGGAGATTGTACATAAGGATGGTATGGATAGACATTATATCTTTTGGGTGGTAGTTCTTATTGAGAAGGTGCATGTCGGTCCTACATTGGGTAAGGATGCTTCGGAAAAGGATGTTTTTCAAGGTGGGACTATGCGAGATGGGTTTATTATAACAATTAATCGAGCATCTCTGTAGCCTCTACCAGTAAAGAGGAAGCAGTCTCTACCTTGTAATTTCTTCTTACAGATGTTGAATTATTCAATTAGTGTGCCTACCATTCTTTTTAAAAGATGTCCTCTAGGCATTTATCCTTGTAATAGATATCCCAAAATCAACCTGGGATGTTACGAGTGATGATTATATGGAAAAATTCAGTCTTGATATTCCTTAGTCACATTTATAGAAGTAACTCTTGGGTTAGAAGCAGATTGGGTGAATATGTGTTTCCCTTCCACTGAGATATAAATGTTATAACCTGTGTTTTTGGAATGGGTCAAACTCCCAACCCTGTTTGAATTTTTGACTGGTTTTGGAGGAAACTGGAGAAAATGCGATGATTCTAGAAATTTCTAGACTACACGCCGTGTATGCGTAGAAGAGTGACCAACCGTGTGCTCGCCGAGTACATGTTGTGTGATGACCATGTAGTAGTTTCTTACTACACAGCATGTAGTTTTTAACAGACCATGTATACCCCCGACCATGTGAGGCCATACATGGTGTGTAGGCCTGTTGGCCGGGTAGAACCAGGGGCATGCTATGTTCCCTTTAGACATTCCATGTAGTCTATCCGGGTATAAATGAAACACATGGCGTGTGGTTACATCGATGAGGAAGAGAAGAGAAACCAATTACACGCCATGTACCCATAGGTACACGCCGTGTACTCATGTTGGCGGGTTCAGAAAGTAAGTCGGGGGAATCCTGCCGTCTTTTGAACAGTGAAATGAAATATACACAGCGTGTAGTCCTAAAGTACATGCCGTGTACTTTTTTTTTCTTAAAATGGGATGTTGCCTCGTATTGAGGCAGAACCTCATACCCTCTGCCCGGATTCATGAACCAAGCCATCCAGGACTTCAATCCTTCCCCGAATCGCCGTCCAAGACCTGTTTTGAGATCTGATTAGTGCGTTGGAACCCCCAGGGTAAGGCCTCGATTCCACTTTGGTCATTTTGTATTATTTTCCTTCTATAGTGAGTTATAGGCTTTTGAATGGTATTGAATATTTTTGTATATTTACTGTGTTTTAGACTGAGTTGGAGGCTGTTACTGGAGGAGTATCATCGTCCGAGTCTCAAGTAGGTGGTCCATACCTCATTTTTTATTTTCTTGGTTGTTTGGGTGACACAACCTTCGGTGCATTTTCAGTTATTTTGAGTGGGACCTATTTTATCTGGTGTTTCATATAGTATGGCTTGTTGGACCTATGGGATGCCTTTGGGTATGACCTATTACCAGTTTGTGTGAGCAGGGCTGGGTGAGGGGTCGTTGATCGTCGGGGAATTTTCTCCGGGGAATGCCAAAATGGTTTTAATTGAAATGTTATTATTATAAATTGTTAGATTAATTTATTGATGTCTGATAATAATTGTTTGAGGTATTTAAGACCTCAGTGTTGGTATGAGACAACACCTGGTAGAGTGTAATTCAACTGTTTAATTTGTTTTCCTGATTTATGTTTTTTGTTTGGATATGTTATATATGTAATTGCTGGATTGCATCTGCTGGACCCTTTTGGGTTGTGTTGTGCTTTGCCCAGTTACGCTTGAGTGATTTTGATCATAGGTTGGGGCTATTCCTGGGTTACGATGGGTGGTTTGACCATAGGATTGGGCGTCATGGATGTCGACTTGAGGTAATACGACTGTCAGGTTGGGCATGGCCCGGGTTACCAGGATGGAGATGTCGTTGGACTTGAGCGACATGGTCGCAGGGACATGAGGTGTCAGACGTGTTGGTGGCTTAGGACTATTTTGGTGATTACCGCTCACCTGGATCATTGAGTAGTGTGCACATAGAGATACTCTGTGATGAGGTGGTTTTGACCACTCGTGTGGGTAGAGGTCCCCGTAGTTGCGGTTAGGTATTCTATTTGGGGGTCTTTGCCATAGAAATCCATGTGGGAGGTGGGGAGCCTTCAGGGTATGGGCGTGCCTTCAGGACATCGGTACATGAGACACAAGGTTTCAAGAGGCATGTGGTGCTAGGTTACTATTTTTGGGCATGCCTTCGGTACGTCGGTACTTGAGAGACAATGTGTCAGGAGGCACATGGTGCTGGGTTACCATTCTGGGGCATGCCTTCAGGACATCGGTACTTAAGACACGAGGTGTCAGGTGGCACGTGGTGCCGGGATACACGACAGAGATTCCGGTGTTGGCCGAAGCCGGTGACACTCCATGGTGGCTGTTGAGCACCAGTGGAGTTTGTGTTTATTTGTGCATTGTACTGTTTACTGCTATCCTTTTAAATGAATGACTGATTAAACTCATATATTTGGTATGCACCGTTGGGTGGTATCCTACTAAGATTTGTCTGACACCCTGCACGGGCCCTTAGGGTCGTGTGCAGACTTTATGGATTTATGTGCAGAAAAGAGGCCAGCTTCAGGAGCAGGGCTGCGTTAGTTATTGCATGGAGGTGGTATGGGCCTTGGGGCCATGCCTAGATGGGTTTACTTTGTATTGTTTACTTTTCTGTATCAGCATGCTTACTTGTTGTAGCTACTATTGGTTAGCCATTGGCACCGTTTTTATATTTAGTTATGTATTAACTACTTTGGATTCATGTTTTACTGTTCAGTAGTTGTTACATGTTTCACCATGTTGTTGTGTTATTTCTGTTGTTGTGGTTATATTTATTGCTTCTGTTGTTTATCTATATTGATTATGCTTTCGCTCTGCGGGTCTGGTTCGTGTCTGCTGAGTCTTTCATTCCACTTTATATTTGTTATTATTCTCAGACCAGTACCCTTATTATGATCCTCCGAGAGGGTATAGCCTCCCCACTATACCTAACAGACCATCACTGCTTGTCGGAAGCTTTTGATGTTCAGGGAGGTGCGCCTAAGGTAGTAACACTTGACCCGTTTGGCACTATTCGGGTGGCTGGCCTGGTCCGGGTCGTTACAAAGTGGTATCACAGGAGTTCTTAACAGGGATTTAGTAGCCGTGTTTTACTGGATACTAATGAGTTCGAGTATTCTAGTTTATTTCTGCTGGTTTTACTATTTGGGATATGGTAGACTGAAAATAGTTTATTACAGGCACTAGGTTTTTAGTTTGTGCTTGGATTCCTGCAGCCCTAGGTACGAGGGATGAACCTAGTTTCCGCGGGTGATAATTTTTTATTTCTTTTTCTCAGATTACAGTTTATATGATTTCAACCTCAGTGGCTCACTGGAAGTGTGATGTTCGTGATTGTGATATGTGACCCGTGACCTAGTAAGGTAAGGGAGAATTGGACCTTGGCCGGTTTGGCGAGGCTTCATTTCTCGGATTTTTATAGGCATATTTTAGGGTATTTCAATTTCATAATTTCACGTATGCTTTGTGAAATGATAATTCCATGTGAAAAAAATCAATTGACATGATTTATATGCTTTGAAATGTAAATATGTGAAATTCCTAATATAATGGCTTGTTTATTGCAATATGGATGCCATGCTTTATTTCAGTAGAATTTCATGTGGCAGGATATTTGGTTCTGACTCTTATGAGTGCAAGCAGCTACTATGGCTGAGGCAGTGTAACTGTCAGGATTGGGTGACTCGATCATCGGTTTGAGGCAATGTGAGTTGTTGGGATGGGCATGGCCGGAGGTACTTTTGATACTTGTCTCTGTTGAGGGTGGGTAAGGAGGCCATGAGGTCGGGATGCCGTGGGGCATGGGTTACTGTGAGGGGGAGTAAGGGTAGTTGTTATGCACTACCTTTTACTGCTTTCCTTATCTATGTAAAATATATTGTTATATATATATGGGTTGTCTGACCATTTATGGTATTCTGAGGGATACTCCTTCATGGATTGATGGAGCTTCAAGAAGGAGATGATACAGTGCCACAAGATCACGGTCAGGATTCAGTACAGGCAGAGCACGAGCCGCAGGTCCAGGCTCAGGGACAAGAATAGGTACAGGATCCAGTGCATGCCGTAAATCAGTCGGGTTTGGCATCGTTCGGGAAGTGGATCGACGAGAAGCTCTGAGTTAGCATGGTACGTGTCTTGCAGGGGATTTACGAAGGTGTGTAGGGTACATAGCATTCTATTTCATATCTGACGCGGGAGTTCCAGTCGCAGCACCCGCCACTTTTTCAGGGTTAGGGTGGTCCACAGGCAGCTGAGAACTGGATAGAGAGTATGCAGATGATCTTCAAGAAGCTTGAGACGCCTCCAGGTGGAAGTGTCATGTTGGAGACCTACATGCTGAGAGGACTGGTGAAGCATTGGTGTGATGTACATGTATAGGCTCGTAGGCATGAGGGACTGGCTAGGAAGGACATTGAGGAAAGGTTCTTTAAGAACTTCTATTCGGAGACACAGAGGGCAGAGAGAGCTCGTGAGTTCTTGAGCCTCCAGCAGGGAGATATTTTCGTCATGGGCTATGCAGCTACCTTCACGGAGTAGTCTCGTTTTTCACAAGGTATGGTAAGTGACGATGCAACTAGGGTGAGGCGCTTCGAGGATGGCTTATGACACGCCATTCGGGTCCAAGTGAACATCTTCAGGCAGGGTTCTTTCTCTGAGGCGGTGAACTAGGTGCTCATAGCCAAGGGAAATGAGAGAGAGAAGTCTCTCTTGGTATGGAAGACAGTATCAGGTGATAGTTCAGACAGGAGGAAGCGAGGACAAGATGAGTTCCAGATGGGAAGTCAGGCCATGGATTCATCTAGACCACCTTGTGGTAGTTCTTCAGTGATTTTATTCTAGTGTGGACATACAGGGCATGTTCGGGCTCAGTATGATAGGCCTCCGAAGGAGTGACTAGCATGTGGAAAGGATGAACATCTGGAGAGGTTTTGCAGGCAGCCTTCGGAGATAGCTGGAAGGCAAGGACCAGGATAGACTGTATGGTCTGGAGTTAGTTCAGGTACGGTACCCATAGAGGGTAGTCGATGTTCAGTTGTGTGGGGAGGTCATGACAGAGACAATGGGACCCAGCTGAGGGGTCAATGGCCGGTGACTGGAGCAGCATTGCAGGGAGGTCAGGCATCAGGCAACCGTGATTCAGGCCATGTGCATGTCGTGGAGCTACAAGAGGCTGATCAGGTTGGTGAGCCGATGACAGTTAGAGGTACACCGCAGTGTTTCCGTTATTTCCATGTATCCTTTTTGGCATGACCTATAGAGGCATGTCTGTTTTGAGTGCACGTGGTGCAAAGGATCTATGTGGACTTACTAGATGCCAGTCAGTGGGATTGGCACCATATCGGGTGTGTGATAGAAATGTATGAGATGCGTAGCATCAGGGCATCGAGGATGTGGATTACGTGAGGTGCCATGGGCATCAGGGCTTTGAGGATGCGGGTTACTTGAGGTGCCATGGGAATCGGGGCATCGAGGATGCGGGTTACATCAGATGTCGTTGGCATCAGGGCATTGTGGATGCGGGTTGCGTGAGGTTCTAGGCACCAGGACCTCGTGGAGGCAGACACCAATGCGATGCGGAATACGTTGGGTGTCAGAAGAGACAAAGGAGCACCAATGGGGCGCAGGGGTGACGATGCGTCATGAGAGGACAATGCGTCTGGAAAATAGGTTAGTAAAACCTTGTATGTTTTATGCATTGTTGGTTCAGACCGAGTTATCAATTCCTAAGGTGGGGAGCCCCTTGAGGAATTTCTCCAGAACCTTGGGACCGGGGTATTCTAGGTTTTTTAACTCGGATGGGCGTGTTTGGTGCCATCTATGGATTTCGTTAGGTATCTCGGGGATGAGCTACATTAAGGTGGAGAGTTTTTAAGAACCCGGGTTTTTGGAAAGGTCAAAATCCAAAACCTGTTTGAATTTTTGACTGGTTACTAAGGAAACTAGAGAAAATGTGAAGTTTCTGGAAATTTCTAGACTACACGTTGTGTACTTTAAGTACATACCGTGTATGCATAGGTGAGTGACCCGCCATGTGCTCGCCGAGTACATGGTTTGTGATGACCGTGTATTAAATTCTTACTACACGGCATGTAGTTTGGAACACGTCGTGTATACCCCCGACCGTATGAGGCTATACATGGCATGTAGGCCTGTTGGCTGGGTAGAACAAGGGGGAGGCCGTGTTACCTTTGGACACACCATGTATTCTATCCATGTATAAGGGAAACACATGGCGTTTGGGTTAGTCGGCAAGGAGGAGAAGAGAAACCCAGTACATGTCATGTACCCATAGGTACATGCTGTGGACTCATGTCAAAAGGTTCGGAATGTCGGTGGAATCCTACAGTATTATGAACAGTTAAATGAAATATACACGGTGTGTAGTATGAAATTATACGCCGTGTACTTTCTTTTTTTCACTTAAAATGGGAAGTAGCCTCGTATTGAGGCATAACCTCATACCCACTAATCGGATTCGTGAACCAAGCCAGCTGGGACTTCAATCCTTCCCTAGATCGTCATCCGAGACCAGTTTTGAGCTCTGATTAGTGTGTTGAAACCCCCTCAGTAAGGCCTTGATTCCTCTTTGGCCATTTTGTCATATTTTCATTCCAGAGTGAGTTATAGGTGTTTGAACGGTATTGATTCTTTTGTAGATTTACTGCGTTTTAGACCGAATTGGTGTCTGTTACAAGAGGAGTAGCATTGTACGAGTCTCAGGTAGGTGGTGCATACCTCATTTTCTGTTTTCAGGGTTTTTTTGGGTGACACGGCCTTCGGAGCATTTTTGGTTATTTTGAGCGGGACATTTTTATCTGTTGTTTCATATAGTATTGCTTGTTGTAACTGTGGGATGCCTTTGGGTATGCCATGTTACCAGTTTGCGTGAGCAGGGCTGGGTGAGGGTTCGTTGCTCGTCGGGGCATGTTGGTCGGGGAATGCCAAAATGGTTTTATTTGAAATGTTATTGTTATAAAATGTTAGTTTAATTTATTCATGTCTGATATTAATTCCTGGAGGCATTTAAGACCTCAGTGTTGGTATGGGACAACACCTGGTAGAGTGCAATTCAACTGTATAGTTTGTTTTACCAGTTTATATTTTCTGTTTGAATATGTTATATATGGAATTACTGGATTGTATCTGTTGGACCCTTTTGGGTTGTGTTGGTCTTGGCCCGGTTATGCTTGAGTGATTTTGATCACAGGTTTGGGCTCTGCCTGGGTTACGATGGGTGGTTTGGCCCCGAGATTGGGCATCATGGATGTCGGCTTGTGGTAGTACAACTGTCAGGTTGGGAATGGCCTAGGTCACAAGGATGGAAATGCCATCGGTCTTAAGCAACATGGTCATAGGGACACGAAGTGTCAGACGTGTTGGTGGATTAGGGCTATTTTGGTGACTACCGCTCACCTGGAACATTGAGTAGTGTGCACATAGATATACTCCGTGATGAGGTGGTTTTTACCACTCGTGTGTGTAGAGGCCCCCGTAGTTGCGGTTAGGTATTCTGTTTGGGGGTGCTTTCCATAGAAATCCATGTGGGAGGTGATGAGACTTCATGGGATGGGCGTGCCTTCAAGACATCGGTACTTGAGACGCAAGTTGTCCGGAGGCATGTGGTGCCGGGTTACTATTTTTGTGCGTGCCTTCGAGATGTCGGTACTTGAGACACAAGGTGTCAGGAGGCACATGGTTTCAGGTTACCATTACTGGGTGTGCCTTCGGGACGTCGATAATTGAGACACGAGGTGTCATGTGGAACATGGTTTCGGGTTACACGACAGAGATTCTGGCGATGGCCAAAGCAGGTGACACTCCATGGTGGCTGTTGTGCACCAGTGGAGTTTGTGTTTATTTGTGCATTATACTATTTACTGCTTTCCTTTTAAATGCATGATTTCTTAAACGTATATATTTGGTACGCATCGGTGGGAGGTATCCTACTGAGATTTCTCTCACACCCTGCACAGGCCCATCGGGACGCGTGCAGACTTTATGGGTTTACATGCGGCAAAAAGGCCAACTTCAGGAGCTAAGTTGCGTTAGTTATTTCATGGAGATGGTATGGGCCTTGAGGTCAAGCCTAGATGGGTTTACTTTGTATTGTTTACATTTCTGTATCGGCATGCTTACTAGTTGTAGCTACTATTGGTTAGCCATTGGCGCCCGTTTTATATTTAGTTGTGTATTAACTGCTTTGGATAAATGTTTTGTTGTTTAGTAGTAGTTACATGTTTCAGCAAGCTGTTGTGTTACTTCTGCTGATGTGGTAATATTTATTGCTTCGGCTATTTATCTATATTGATTATTCTTCCACTGTACGGGTCTATTTCGATTCTACAGAGTCTTTCATTCCGCTACATATTTATTATTATTATCAGACTAGTACCGTTATTATGATTCTCAGAGAGGGTATAGCCTCCACAATATACCTAACAGACCCTCGCTGCTAGTCGGAAACCTTTGGAATTTGGGGAGTTTCGCCTAAGATAGTAACACTCAAGTCATTTGGCACTATTCTGGTGGCTGGCCAGGTCCGGATCATTACAATAAAGCCTTAGACCCATTAATCTAGTAATTTCTTACACCTACAAACACCTGAAATTTTTCTATTCTACATAGTGGAGCTAAACGTTATGTGAAATGGCAATAATGGGTCATCCAAACATGTATGGGACCTTATGTGTATTGGGTTATACCATATGAACACATTCCCTTACAATTTATGATAAAAATATCAAATCCTTTTTGGTCCATTTTCTATAGGATACCCAACATGGGTCCTCACTGTGAGATGAAGTTGTCTTGATGTTACAGCAGGTCACTCATCCAATTTTAGGGGGAGAATGTATGATTCCAAAAATATAGGGGTTCATTCATGTTGTACATCGATGATGTATATATTTTCCCATCATGTAGGATTTTCTCTTTATACACCTACAGGGAATCTAGAAGGGTAATGAGAGTAGCCATGTCATCTTGGAGGGGCTTCTTGTCCTATTGAGGATTCACGACCACTAATTCATTACCATGGTCATCAACCCTATGAGAAGGACCATAATCTCGTGGCATGGATTGTGTAGGGGCCAGGGGTGTAACATACCCAACCCAGAAGTCACTAAACCGGTGATCCAAGATGGGCAATTACATGACCATAAGTGTTCCTCCCCATACGCAAAAGGTTTCTTGACTAGAATTGGGGGTCCAAATAGTCAATTGGGGAGACTATACCCTCTTTTTATGAGTGTAAGCCACAAAAAAAAGATAAAAAAAAGTGGAATAATAACCATTAATACAATAGTATGAATAAATAAATATTCCCCAAAAAAGTGTACAATCGCATCCAACAGTAAATATTTGATTCCATACTGCAAGTGAAAAAGTTAACAAACCCAAGATGAAGGTGAACTAAAAAATCCCCATAATGGTCTCAACTCTATGTATGGGTCCTATTCCACAAAATCAAAAGCCAAACCAACTCCCTAGCATGAGCCTTTTCCTTTGTTTGGACTTATAAACAAAAAGTCTGCTAAGATACCAAACGGTTGGCTGAGAATGGTGTGAGTACAACATAGTAGGCAACTACAAATGGTGTCTAAAATATATCTGGTATAAACAATTGTGGATTCAAAAGGTGACATGATTAATAAATGACAATGAAAGATTAATTTATTTGATCCAGTTTTGGTCCAATACCAAAAAAATTTACCATTTCCATATCTTACCATTTCCAACACATTTCCACCAATTTGTTTTTCTATATCTTATTTAAAAACCCCTTTTGGGTAAGAGAGAACCATAGATCATCCACCACTACAAACAAATACCATGTCCCCTTAAGACACTGCACACCACATTCAATGTTAATAAATCAATAAACCAACTAGAACCATGATCTATCCAACCATGGTACATAAACCACCATTAACCAAAAAAACTAAAAAAATAGCACCAACATGTTTTTTCAAAATTCAAATTTCCAAAAAAAACCATCTTGCTGAGAAACTAGCATCATCGCACTACCGATCAGTCAATCAAACCGTGTAATCAATCAAAGTCCCCAGCCACCATAATTAAACTACCAATCAGACTATTAGACCACGTAAGCCATGTCCACCAATACATCACACACTGACAACAATCCATGAAAATCAGACACGTCATACCACTACCGTTAACAGGCCCATTGATCCCATCATCCGCTACCAGATATGATTGCTGAAGAGAGTCATCATTGATATAGCCATAGTGAAGCTCTTTTATGCCACTCCACTATAGAAGGGAATTAGAAGAAACAATCAGAGAGTCTCAGGCAACACACCCTGACGCACCATCACCGTTAGCACCAAGCCAACAAACCCACCCGTGACATCAAAAACGACCACCTGAACCCACCATCACCATCAAGAATTTCTCATGGAGAGAAATGATCCACACAGAACTAGGAGGCCACCTGAAAACCACCACACAATTCCATCGAGGTCCTCTCAAATTCATGGCAGACAAAACCCTTGGATGAATGAGAAGAACCAATGAAGCCATCACTGTCACCCTCCATGAGATCAAGAACACAAATCCACCACAAGATACTAGTGTATGCTTGATCCCACCTCCCAATTCCTAGGAAGAAAACCATGAAAAACCTCAATGGAGATATTGGAGGAAATCAAAATCTAGAGGAGGGCGATCAAGCAGAGACCTTGACGAAACTCAACTTCAAACCCCCGATATAGAGAACAAACCAACATACCCAGAATCGACACCCAATAAAGCTGGAAAAAACAAAAATGATAGAAAAAAATGTAATGAAAGAGAAAGAAATAGAAAAGGGAATGAAACCCTAGAAAAAACACTGGAAGGATGAAAATGGGGAAGAAAACAATAGAAACAAGGGATTAAAACCAATCTAGGCCAAAGCTAAAGAAAATTGGGGTGAAACGGAGAAGACACTGAGCAGACCTAGCCGCCAAAACCCAAGGCCGAAACCTAGGCGATTCCATCACTCGAGATCCAACCTAGAGAAGAGTAATGGAATCCAAGGTCAGATCACGGTTGCAGAATACTAGGGTAAAACTGTAGCATCTTCACCGAAGCCGAAGAGAAGAGTGGAACCAAGGTAAAAATGGTAGTGTACAAACCATGAATAAAATTGGGGGATGAACCCTAGGAGATTCCATAGAAGAGACAGAGGAAGAGGAAGGTGATGAAGATGAACTGAGGGAAGAACCCATGAGTAGAGAAGAATTCAGCCAGAAACCCTATAGATGATAAGGAGACGAGGTCAAGTGGGCGAGGAAGAGGAGAGGTCTGGGGGAGTGTGTAGCCTTCACCACCATTTCCAACACATTTAACATGTGTTTATCAAAAAAAAGTAGCACAACATAAAGTACACAATTACATACTTGAGGAAAACCCATATTTATCCTATCTCACTAGGACCAACATTCCCATGACAAACATATCCTCA
This sequence comes from Viscum album, assembly GCA_963277665.1. Classification (NCBI taxonomy): domain Eukaryota; kingdom Viridiplantae; phylum Streptophyta; class Magnoliopsida; order Santalales; family Viscaceae; genus Viscum; species Viscum album. The sequence goes on along the minus strand of OY728135.1, from coordinate 1,459,264,557 downwards.
CCTCGAAGCATCGGTTTGGTTGGATGCCAACCATATCCTTACCTCAATGCATTAGTCCGGGTGGATGAAACCGATAGGGAAACAGAGCATCATTCACATCCCTACCCCATGAATTAGGGGTGGAGTTTTGAGCCTCATTACAACTTCTCCAGTGGGTGTAGAACCATAGTCGATACCCCACACTAACAAGCTATATGCACATGCTATACAAACATGTATCCATCAACCATTCACAAAACACCACAATCATTGCCTAATGGAAACATAAAGCATAAAAATAAAAAGAGAGTTAACAACCTACCTTAACCCATTAACACATTTACCATAATTTATATCATTTATAAATTTATCACAATTTCATTTTATTATGTTTATCTCACTATGAATTCATTAATTGATCATATCTCACTAGGCTTTGTTCATTATGACTAACTCACTAGGCTTCATTACCATTCTCATATCCAATTACATTATTATCATTAATCTTTTACAAATATTACCCCAATAAACCTTAGGATATTATCAAGCCTATGTGCATCACCTAGATCCAAAATCAACACAATTAGTCACATAAACATGTTTATCAAGGTCTCTCCATATTTACACAATAATCTCACGAGTTCTTCACAATCCCAAGGTCCGGAAGAGTCGGTTCACCCCATGGATGGCCATAGATTAATCTCATCTCCCACAACACATTCCATAGGGATCATGAATGTTCCCATTTACCTTTTTAATAACCATGTTAGCAAAATATTCAATGGGTAATCAAATCATACAATGAGACACCCAAGAACAAAACCAAAAAAGGAAAAATCCACAAATAAACCATGGGATATAACATGTAGACCACCTACTTCAATTTTTCGGGTGAACACACTCTTAATGAAGCCCTTATATACCACTTCAACAAAAAAATGAAGCATCACCCTACAACTCACCCAAAGAAAATTGTTTTAGACCTTCATAAAGAAAGGAGGAGAAGAAAAAACCCTGAACTCAAAACAGAAGAAATGATGGAATTAGCCTTACATGGAGCTTTGATCGGAAACCAACATCACCAAATAAGCCTAAAGAACGCCCGATATAGATCTTTCAATGATCATGGGAGATTTGGTTCGTCCTTAGGGTTAAAAGGGCTGAAATGGATGGAAATCCCAAGTTTGGGTTGAAAATCCCGGTGTGGAAAATTTTTAATTTTTTAAAGATTCTCGGCCACCCTAATTACCTGCATAGTTTTCCAAACTAGGAAAACAAACATGTGGAGGCCTCTTTCCATAGTCCCACCATACATACGATTTATTAGGCTTTCCACACCGTTAGAACTAACCAAGCGTGGACTGTGTAAACTACCCAGAAAACCCCTCTTTCTCCATTTCATTGGTGTCTCAAACACTCAGAACACCCTCGAGCCTCATTAAGGACGTGGGATGGAACTTAATAAAACAAAAAAAGTTATTCAAACAAAAAAATAATCATGAACGTACCATTATATGATGTATTATATTACAACCTCACCACATTATAATGGCTCGCCCCCCGAGTCGTGCTCCCAAGCTTTATTGCACTTTTGAGGAAAAGTGATAGGGCCACTGAGCCGGCCTATCTGATTCATGCTCCCTAGTTTCTTATGGAAACTTTCCATGCTTCAATTTTTATCTCCCTAATGGAACAAACTTCCCCTTAATGTAATTCGAACTATGATCCACAATAAGAACTAGATTCTCTTCAAAGGATGCATCGACCTCAAGATCAATATCCTCAACATCCACCATGTAAGTTGGGTCTGGGTGATACAACCGAAGCTATGAAACATGAAAGACATAATTCTTCCAGCAATACTACTATGCAAGATCCAATCTATATGCCACTATCTTTATCCTATTCTCAATCGCAAATGACCCCACATACCTGGGTGACAACATGCCCTACTTTTGAATATGTTATTGACCCAACCATGGCGATACCTAAATGAACACAATATCACCCACCTCGAACTCATGCGGTCTAAGTCATCAATTCACATAAAATTTCATCCGACTATGAGTTGTTGCATTCCATTTAAAAATTGACTCAACTTTCATTGAAGTCTCCTTCATCAGGCCTGGTCCCAAAATCTCATAATCACCTGCCTCCAACCAACACAATGGATATCTACATGGCCTCTCGTAGAGATCATTAACAGGTCCCATATAAACTGTATCCTGAAAAATATTGTTGTAGTAAAATTAAAAAAGAAACATGTACTTCACCCAAGAACCACGGTAATACAAGAAATAATCCCTCAACATGTCATCCAACACTTGGATTGTACTCTTTGTTTGCATGTATGTCTACGGGTGGAAGGTCATACTCACAAAAACTGGAGTACCAGGAGCCTTCTGTAACCCTTTCCAAAAGTGTGATGTAAAATGAGGATCACAGTCCGAAACTATAGTCCATGGTACACCATGAAACCATACTATTTCCTGAACATACAACCCACCCAACTAATCAACTATTTACGTCTCCTGAATCTGTATGAAATGAGACACTTTCATTAGCTGATCCACAATCACCCTGATATAATCATTCTACTATGGAAACTTTGGAAGAACCACCACAAAATCCATCATCACATCATCCCAATTTCATTCTAGAATGGTAAAATGGTCTAACAAGCCACCTGGACGTTGATGCTCGGCCTTCACCTGCCGACTGATAAGGCACTGTCCCAAAAATCTTGCAACTTCCTTTTTCTTTCCTAGACACCAAAAATACCTATGCAGATCACAATACAAATTAATTAATCCTTGATGAAAAACAAATTTTGATGCATGGAACACACACATAAACTCTTCCCACGTGCACACCGGCCGAACCACATGATCATGAACACAAACAACCCTGTCCATAATATTGTACCAACATAAAGGTGGATCTACACATTTAAGTCTTTACATCATGGAAAACCATTTTGGGTCATCGAGTTAACATTACATAACATGAATCAAAAGCGTCGACTCAACCATCACAGAATAAAGAGTCAAATTATCATTTTCTTCTTGAACCTCCAGGTGCATCTCTACAAACAAGGCCATTGCCTTCCACATGGTGCAGGATTCATGAACCACCTGTTTTTAAGCCTTCTTAATTATAGAATCATCAACACTTTCCCCTTTTACTAGTGTATATTACATATCAATATCGAATGACTTGAGATATTAAACCCCCCTTCACTGCTAAATATTAAAATCCCACTGTGAAAAGATATACATTCTCCCCTTGTGATTGGTATACACTGTGAACTGTTCCCCCAACAAGTAGTGCCTCAAGAACCTTAAAGAATACACTACAAAATCCATCTCAAGATCATGAGTTGGATAATTATACTCATGGTGTCTCAATTTTCTTAACCCATAATCCATGACCCACACATCATTCATTAATAAAACCTCATTCTCTATACTGGATCCATCACAAAATAGGACATACTTCTTAATTGGCTCAGGTAAGATCAAGACCAGTACAGTCGTCAATCACTTTTTCAACTCCTAAAATGCATTCTTACAAGACTAAGACCACTCAAACATGATTGTCTTCTTGTTCAAGCCTAGAAATTGTGAATCCAAGTGAGAGAAATCCCAAATGAACCTTCGGTAATTTCTGGTCAATCCTAGAAAACTCAAAACATCTAAAATAGCCTTGGGCTAATCCCAAGTAACAATAGCCTGCATATTCTATGGATTGACCGAGACACCTGCACTAAAGATAATTTGACCAATAAAATAAGAATATCCATTAAAAAAATGAATCATTTACATCTTACTATAATGTTGATTCTTTCTTAGTTTACTCAAGATGATGTCAAGATGTTGAGCATGATCATCATGAGTTTTCGAGTACACCAAGATGTCGTCGACAATGAAAACCACAAACTGATCCATGTATGAATAAAATATTTGGTTCATCAAAGGCATGAAAATATCAAATGCATTGGTCAACCCAAAGTGAATTACCTAAAATTCAAAAAAACTGTACCGACTCGTGAAACTTATCAATGTTATGTAAGAAGGCCTCACCCTCTACATGTGATAACCCGATCTATGGTAAATAATAGAAAACACCAATGCACCCTTCATCTAGTCAAATATGTCACCAATTCTAGGAAGATGGTACCTATTTTTCACCAGTATCTGATTTAACATCTAATAATCAACACATGGAATTAATGACCCATCAACCTTATTTCCAAAAAGCACTGAAGATCCCCAAGGATACATATTAGGGTGTATGAAACCCTTACAATCCAACTCCTCAAGATGAACCTTTAACACCTAGATTACTATCAGTGACATTAGGTATGGTGGAATATAAAATGGCTCTGGTTTTGGATGTAAATCAATTGTGTATTCAATATCCATCTTGAATGGTAACCCTGAGAAATCCTTTTGAAACACATTCTAAAACTGGTCCACTAGTGGGGTGAAGAACGATCGTTCCCCTATTTCATCATCGAGACCAAGACAAGATACTTGAGCCATGAACCAACACAACTGCTGACAAAATAGTCCCACACGACCTCCCTGAACATCCCATTATCTGCGATGGACGTAAGCATTACACCCAAGTGACCTAAACAATACCCTACGATGATAATAGTCAATGTGATCCCTATATAACACCAACTAGTCCTTACCCAAGATTAGGTAAAATTCCAAAATCTCGAGTAAGTACAATTCACACTGAAGATTATACCCACCGACTGCCATAGCACATCCCTTACTCTGCCGGATGTCTTCATTTTTCACCTCTAATGAAGTGTAAATCAACATCACCTCGCACAAAATCTCCACATGAAAACCCAATGCTACCAGAAACTGATAATAAATAAACGATTGTGGGGTACCAGTGTCAAAAAATTCCCTAAAGAGAAGAAAAACTACAGGGACCATACCTCAGAATGCTAATGGCCTAGCCTCCCCATCACAAGGTGTAGATTGAACTGCAAGAAGCTGACATGCCCATCTATCCTAGGCTTCAAATTGTGTGCCCTGCACTACACTACCCTACTGATGTGGGAGATCTTTCCCCAGAGTTCCAAGTCCATCGACCCTGCCTCTATGGTTCGTGGAGCTCCAGTAACTTTCTTTATATAGAGCAACTGATCCCTTTCCTTTACGGGGAATCTGCCTATCTCCAACATTCATACTCTCCTGTTGAGGGTTCCTGCAGAACCTCTGCACGTGTCTCAATCATCCACACGGTCGACAACCAAATGGAGGTCAAGGACACTATCTACACATGTTCCATGTCCTACCACACTGATAGCATAACAATGGATCAACATCCTTAGTGGATAACCCTATCTTCTATCCACCATGCACACATCCACCTTGCAAAAATATTCCAAAATGTTGCTTGCATCCCTCAAAAGTTTCTCTACATTTCTACCCAGGTAGCATGACCAGACCACTACATGAATCTCCCATGAGGATCTCCTCAGATATCAACACCTGATCCAGTACCTCTGTAAACCTATTCAAGTGAAATATATTAACTTGATACCTGATTTCATGTCTCAGAACATCCTATAAATGCTCTATAATTTCTGCATCATCCCCCACCAATGCTAGAACAAAGCATCGCAGGTCAGTGAAGTGCCCATTATACTCCATCACTAACACTGATCCATGATTTAGGATCATAAACACTACATCCTATTTTTGCCTCAATGTCTCTATGTAATTATTCTATAGAAACATTTCATGGAAATCATTCCACAACATCTCTACAGACTACTCAGTCTGAGCCAGGATGCCCCACCAACACTTTTCTTATCCTTGCAACATATAGGCTACCAACTTGTCTTGCTTCCCAAAAAGAGTCTATATAATATCAAATATCTTCCGGATAGACTATATCTCTAACAATGCTACCACTGGACCACCCTCTCTAGTAATGGTTGGTGGGTGTTGAAGCTCAAACTCACTGGTCAGCTCAAACATACTTGGTGCAACCCAACCTGGGTCCTGACCCATCATCTACATAAAACAATCTGTGTTCTCTCAGAACGTATCTTCACCATATTCCTATATCCCCACATTATCTTTCCCCTATACTAGAGTAGATTTCTCAGAAAAATCCACTTATTTCATAATTGAAGCTCAACTTCGTGGTGGAATTTTTCATCATTTCCAAACCTGAGGTTTAGAACACATACCATAAAGATTTCACAATTACATAACAAAAAGAGTCTTCACCGGACACAACAACCCTAAACTTTCTGAAAACACCACCCCAACCATCCCTACTACGAGCCACATTCCACAAGGTTAAACAACCTCACATCACCATAAGGGTCACAAAAATGTTACGAAACAACATTTTAATTCATTAAAAACCTTTAATTGCTCATATTTTATTAATCATCGCATATCATCATTTTATCATCACCCCTTTCATTTTTTCATTTATAGAAATTTTCATTTTCAATTTTCAAGATACAAGGTGCCTTCTATTATTCATTCCTCACACACCCATCCCTTGTGTGCCTACCATGATGCATGCCACCTATCACTCTATGTGCCTAAAATGATGCATGAATTCAAAACCTTATTCCATCAATTCCCAGATCCAAATATCATAAAACAATTACATCACACAACATGATGTATTACCCAATGGTGAAATATCATCAACTGTAACATTTCACTATCAAGAACAAAAATTCCCACCCTATGTGACTTTGAGTTTTCCTCGTACATTGGTTAGCTACTCCCAAGAACAAGCTCATTACCAAGGCCCAAGAATTTATGAATCTCTTATCTACTATCCCCAAATATAATGAAAGTGGAATTAACTCCTATGATATTACTTTGTAACGTCACTAACTTGGAAGCCAAAATAATGGTGCTTTGATCCATGTGGTTACATGAACATAAGAATGACTCCCCATATTCCAAAGGCTGGCGATTAGCAGCGGGGGTCCAAATGGTCATCTAGGGAGACTATACCCCCTTTTAATCATAGTAATCCACAATTGAAGATAAAAAAATAGCTGAATAATAACCAATAATTCAAGAGTATCATAAACAACCATTTTCCAAAATAGTGTACAACCATTTCCAATATTAAATATTCCATGAAATACTACAAGTGAAGATGTCACCAATACCCAAGAAGAAAACGAACTACAAAATCCCCAAAATGGCTCCGACTCTAAGTCTGGGTCCTCCTCCAAAAACTCCCATGATGATCCAACTCCACAGCAAGTTCTGTTTCCCTTGTCCTGACCTGAAAACATGTAGTCTACTCGGGTAACCAATTGTGGCCTGAGTAGGGTGTCAATACAACTCAGTAGGACACCACCAATAGTGTTTACAAAATATCAATTATAATCATTTGTGAATGAAAAATGGGAAATGAATAATAAATTACCAGGAATGATTATGTTCCCACAGCTAGTGTAAAATCATTACCAACAATTACTACCATTTACATATCATACCATTTCCAACAAATTTAACCTGGTTTTATCGAACACAATAACATACAAGAATTAAATAACACTATTAAATACACGATTAAAACACAAATTTGTCCTATCTCACTAAGACCAAGAATCCCATGCCAACCATAGCTTCACCTCAAATCAATAGTTTAGGATGATTTCAACTATACCCCCACCTCAAAGCATTAGTCTTGGTGGAAGAAACTGATAAATAAAGAGAGCATCAGTTCTATACCAACCCTATTCCATATGGGTGGAGTTTTGATCCTTAGTCCAACTCAACCCATGGGTGTTAACCTTATTAAATACCCCAAACTACTAATCTATGTTCACATGATATACATATATGTATCCATAAACCATTCAAAGAACACCCCAACCATTTCCCAAGGAAAAAATAAATGATAATAATAAAATGAGAATTATCACCATGCCTTAACCTATTAACACATTTTCCAAAATTCACTTCATTTAGAAATTTAGAAAATTTCAATTTTATTATGATTATCTAACTAAGAATTCATTCATTGAGACTATCTCACTAGGCATTGTTCATTGTGCCTAATTGACTAGGATTCATTACCATGATCATAACCCATTCCATCATGGTACTTAATCATTTCCAAATATTTACACAATATCCCTTAGGTTATTATCAATATTATGGGCATAACCTAGATTATAAACCAACAAAATTAGTCACATCAACATGTTTATCAATGGCCTTACATAATTACACCACAATATCACTTATTGTTCACAATCCCTTGGTCTGGAAGAGTTGACTCACCCCATTGGTGGCACTAGTTTAGTATCATCACCCTAAACACATACTATGGGGATCATAAGAGTTCCCATTTTCCAAATTTAATAACAATTTTACCAAAACATGCCATGGGTAATCAAAAAAAAACCAAGAGGTGCTGAAGAAAAAAATCACACATGCAAAACTATCAAATAAAGAATGGTAATTAACTTGTAGAACACCTACCTCAATTATGAGGGTGAACAATCTATTAATCAAGCTCTTAGATCTCACATAAACCAAACCATGAATCATTAACCTAAAACTCAACCAAAGCATAAGTTTTTATAGCTTTAGAATGAGATGAGAAGAATATAAAAATCTTAAACTCAAAATAGAATAAAGTATGGAATTAGCCATACCCAGAGCATTGATATGCATCCAACAGCACCAAAAACTCCTTAGAAACGAGGGATATGGATCTCTTGGAGCTCTTGGGGGATCATTTTCAACCCTAGAGTGATTACTAGTGAATTTGGAAGAAATCCTGAGATGGGGGTAAAAATATCGGAGTGAAAAAATAGAATTTTTTTTAATTTTTAAGGGATGCATAGTTTACCCACATGGTTTGAAAAATTTCGCACAACCGTGTGAAGGAAAATGTCCAAAGATCCACCTTCTACATAGTTTCCTGGGATGTCGACATAGTTATCACTAATCATGCACAGATTATGCGGTCTACCCCAAAAACACCTCTTTATCCATTTTTCGTGTCCAGAACCTTAAGAATACCCCCAATACTCCTTAAGGACTTGAGTAAGAACTTAATCAACCAAAAAAACAAATTCAAACTAAAAATTAAATAAGAACATACCATTCCATGATCTATGATCTTACAAGTGGTGATGTTTGATCGGGATCCCATAGAGGGTTATCAAAATGCTCATGTCGATCGAGTGACACATACTTTGGTCTCTTTCCATAAAAACAACATTGTTCACTCTCGGGATGTGAATGATTTTCAGTATGAAACGGGGGTATCATGAAAAGGAAAATATGTGGTTTCCAGTAATTCCTCTAATTCCCCACAGGAGGATGAAAATGGTCCTATCGAGGACCGCCATAGTCCAATCAATACTCATCTGGATTCTCATCGAGGATCATCTTATGAACTATTATATTTTTTCATAAGGAAGATATAGTGGTATCAATCTCTATCATATATTATAAATCAGATGTATTAGATGGATATTAAATCATTACCATCACTTTATTGTTTTTCATATTTCTTCTACGAGATAATGATACAATGGTATCCCTGAGGCCAAGCATCTTTTGTTATAAGATTTTTTGGACAACTTTATGATGGTCCATCTGGTACCACAATACATTAGAGGGAATATTCTCTCTATAGTTCCTTGTAAAAGTGTCATGATATTAAGTGGAAATGTTGAAGACAACCATATTTACCATGATAAACTTGGATGCATATACTAAACTTCACATGGTAGGTTTGACTATTGCAGGATGGAATTGATGTTCATAGAAGTGTATTATAACCAAAACTAGAATACCACATTGAGAGATTCTTCATAAATTATTATATTAATCATTATGAAGGTATGAACCCCTATCTATTAAAGTATCTTGTGGTAGTTGGGTGACATATGGTACAGAGCTGATGGGAGTGCTACAAACTCAACCAAGAAACATTGCTAATAAATTTCATCAAAATTATCCTATATTACCAGTTAGAATATATAATAGTCAAATATATGAAAACGTGTCAACCATATACTTTAGTTAAAGAACATGACCTATTCCTCACTGAGGGACCCTTGGATGTCGATGATAGGAGACACATTCTGCCATAACATGATAAAAATTTGATCATATTCTAGAGTATCTTGCATGCCTCCCTGTTCATAAGTGGGACCCTTCATTTTTCATAACACTATTTTGATGTAGGTGGATGTGATAATAGAGGTGACAGTGATGTATATTGGTGCCCTATTCGACTAGATTGTGATGAATTTGTTGCATTACATGAATAATGACTACATTATAGGACATCATTCAAGGGTGGTTCCAACAACATCATCACATCCCTATTGGGTCGGGTGTTTTCCACTATATATTCTGTGAGGGTGGCGGTGATGATATGTGGTTCTATCAGGATTCTCATTGTATATAATACTCTTGATTATGTCCAAATGATATTAGGTCTAGGTAGAGAATTAAATTGATGATGGATGTGATGAAAACACTATGATACCCTAAAAGGGAGCCAAATCTTCTACAACCTGGATGTACCTACCAAGGTATTCAGAATCTTATCAATCTCTCAATTTAAGATTATTAATATCACCTACAGGGATTCAAAAATCGACTCTAGTGAATATTAATATAGTAAATGCACCAGAATTTAATCTCATTATTATTCAGAATACAAGAACCGAACATGATTTAAAATGATATGGTACTTTCATGAAAGATTCCTGCAGTGGTAGTGGTTTGAAAAGATGATATTAAAAGGTTTAATAATTACCTAGATCAATAAACATATTAATAAACCATCCAGTGTAAAATGTTGACTAGTGTTAAAATTATAGATCCTTAGTCAAAATAATCATAGACAATCTGTAGAAATAATAAGTATTGAATAAATAAAATATATCCCTAGTAGATCAGATGTAAAATAGAGGTATTATTCCATTTATCAATATAAATACCATGAAAATATCATTAAAAATTTATAATAAAAAAAAATTTCATTTTGAAAATAACCATTAAAGGAACTCACAAAAAATTTTGAAAATAATTTTCATTAAAATAATCTTTTCCATAGTCTAAAATATGCACTAAAAACTTATTGTTCATGATGGTGGAAAATTTCATTCATATAATACATGTGAAGACAAGTACACCTTTTAAATTTTTGGGGACAGGAAAATGGGAATTTATTTTAAAATGACATGATAATTTTTTTATATTTTTCTGAATAAAGTTGAAAAATTACTTTAATAAAAAAATTGATATGACTAAAAAAATTATTAATTTTTTATAAAATAAGGGTTTTTATGAAATAGGATTTCTGAATGAGGAGATAAATAAATTTAGATTTTATTTAAAAAATTTATCTATCATTTTATATAATAATGATTATAAATATGGTACTATCGACTCAAAATATTATGAAAACACATTGGAAAATAAAATAAATTTATTCAAAGATATAAATATCAAATAATTCTCCAAGGTGTGATGTAATCATAAAGAATCCCAAATATTGATAACATTAGGAAATAATACCAAAGCACTCCGGTAACATTTGAATCACATTCTCTATGAAACATATAAAATTAAATGAATCATTGAATATCATGAAAATAAATTAATTCCTTCTATATGTAAGAAATGTATAGTATATACATCACACAAAATAAATATGTATTTTTATGGAGTATGTCACAAAGAAATAAAAGTGAGACCTGAAACCCATAACATGATTTTGACTCATCTCATAAATTTTTTATAATCTTGAATAATTAACATATGATAATTATATGGATGGTTAGACATCATTTTCAAGTTTATTATTCCATTTATTTCACTTATTAAAATTTTTCAAGGGATTACATAATCAACTAAGTTAATCTCATATGTTTTAATGATATTTTTATTATGTGTTAAAAATTAATTTGGTGGGTTTACTGTGGGAAAATAAGAAATAATTTAAACATCTATATAAGAATAATAATGAAATAAATTTCATATTTGTAAATAATTTGTACTTTTAAATCCAATAGTTATATATAGTAATGAAAAATGATATATTTTACAATCATAGAGGTGGAAGTTTGTTTTTTGACATGAGTATCATTAGAATTATTTCAATGGTCATTATGGAATGTATTTCAGTCATATATTATCTTCATATAATGTAAATACTATCATAAATAAAATATTAATTTTTTAATATATTTATATATATCATTTATTTGGTTGTGGGATGAATGATAGTGTCACATCACTTCATGGAGGTAGTATTCCATACATACATGAACAATATTATCATTATTATCTTAATAAAAAAAATTATATATTATATTTTTAGAATGATATGTATGTCAGTAATATAAAAATAACGTCATTAATATCTGATAAGTTCATGAATATTATATTTATTATATTCCATGTAAAACATTAGTAAAAAATAAATCACATCACATTAGGTTGTGGTAGTCTACCATACACATGAGGGATGATATCAAATCTCAGATAGAAATGAAATTATAATGGTAAATATGTTATTGTAATATCCTAATCTTGGATTAAAATCAATAGTTAATTGACCATGTTTGGCTACATGGCCTTAAGTACATCTCCCCATATTCCAGAGCCTACCGAATTACAGTGAGGGACTAGTTGTGTCAATGGGGAAAATATTTTCTCATAACTAGATTTTAGAATAATTGAACATCATTAATATATATGTATAGGTATAAGTAATGAATTTTAGTAAATAGATAAATCGCAAGAATTGATGACAATGTCAAAGGGAAACTTGTATTCAATGATGATGATAATACATGTCACATGTCTATTCAAAATAGCAAAAACAGGTACAACACAATTTAATACAATACATGGAACAAAAAAATTAGGACAGTAGAATATAAATAGTGTAACAAGTGTCATCTCAAACCCAACCTCCCCTAATAATAAGAAGAAATCAAGTACATGTATTTGGGAACATTCTATTATCCAAACCTGAAATCATATAGTATATTGAGATACACAAGGGTGGGTCGAACGAGGTGTAAGATATTATATCGATAGGGAATAAAATGATGTCATGTTCCATATAGTTAGTGAATATATAACATATTTTTTGCATGAAGTAATATAATAAACATATAAGTACTATAATTATAAATCCAATAAGGTTAGATTTTTATTTTATAAAAATTTAATCTTATAAATAAAATTTAAGAAATAATAATCTAAATTATTTGTTAGTAAAGTTTAATATATAATAAAGTTCATTTAGTTCATTAACAGATTTAATTTGTATCCCTTGAGACTTGGTAATGTTCATATTATCTCATGTGACAATATTATTCAAGGATGCGTATATATTATATCTAGAAAGTATAAACAAATATTGAGTCTAGTACTGTTATTTGACACAGAAAATATTTTTTACAACCCATTTAATTTATTATTCATTTATAAAACTAATCATATCCTTGTTATTCATATTTTGGAATCTTTGAATAACTCTTGGTAAAATAAAAACAAACACCCTACAATCCCATCCATGGAGATCCTCAAGATCCCATGTATCACTATAGGTGGGTATATCATTACTGCCACATGAATCAATTCTTGGCAGCTCACTAAGGGATACCAATCATCACCTATGGTGTCACGACCCCCTCCCCACAAAGTTTACCCCTCATGTGCCGGAAATGTGAGAAGGGAGAAAATGACCCCCAAGTCCTACCTCCAGTAGTCCCCGGATTGGTGACTAGCACTGAGGGTATAGTAAACACACAAATGGGAGGAATTACCCTCTATGAGAACACATGTTGAAGAGAGAGATAAGATAGACACCAAACAACTCCAACTCAGCACTATAATATAAAAGAAACTCAAGTGAACATATGAAATTTCATGCAAAAATACAACAACTGGTAGTAAAAAATAGTAGTTAAACAACAGAAAGTAAAAACAGCAGCGACCACAAGCCTGAACAACTCTTGCAACCACAAGCTAGTAGTAACGATCCTGATCACCAACCTGGTCCAACTGGCCTGAAAAACTGTTTATATATACATAGGATGATTATAACAGTATACTCAGTAGGATCCTCCCCGAATCCTCTTGTGAAAAAGTAAATAAATCATGCTAAAGAACAGTGAACAACAAGTGAAACTAACCTGTCACCTTAACATGTATACTAAGTTTCCAACCTCACCATGCCTACTCTCACTAAGTAACTCATACAAGAATATAGCATATAGTAATGAATATCAAGGGTACCCTGCTACTACTTCCCCACTAGTTTGATTCTTTTTCCCAACGTCACATGTCCTTAGCATCTCTCTCCAAAAACTCTTTCCCACAGACACCTAGGCGAAGCACCACAATATGCACCTCATGAAACACAAAGGCATGACCAAAGACACCTGGGAGAAGCACCACACCATCCTCACAACTAAATGTAACCAGTAATGTTCTGGGAGCGACCACAACTCGCATAAAGTGTATCATACATTGGGTATTATACCTCATGACAATACAACCCAAACACCAAGTAAATATCCTTAAGCCATCAAAGCCTATACCCGTTACACATATAGTAGTCCATAAGATACTATAACCAGAATATATGTGTGTGAACAACCAGTAGCCATTACCACCCTCTACACACATATATGGGGAAAACCGACCACTGTGTCTACCAGCACAAGTACCAACCAAGACAAGAGAGTGGGGACTAAGGGGGTATTCATCCATTCATCCTCATACTAGAATGTTGGGGAAAACACCCCCAAGTCTCAGAATCACTAGGGTGTCAGTTTCCCTTACTGATTGGTAGGAGTCGCATATAGAAACACAAAAAGTACAGAATATACTATATCTCACAACATCAATATGGGCATAATCTAGTCTTAGACACAATTACAGCTAACATCTACCAGACTTTGGGATGCTACTTCTAATACATGGTATCCTATAAGCACACAACCATTTAATTAACTTTATTATATTTCATCATTCTATTTTGTTTTGAGTTCCACATTATGTTAATTAATTCATTAAACATTAATTATCCATGAACAATTCCACATTAAACTTCATTAGAATCATACCCAATTCAACAGTTCCTTCAAAATTACAACCTCAAAAATATTCTCCAGTTATATTCATGGCATTGATGAATGTTTTGTTCTGTGTGTTCCTGGACAATTTCTTGGTAGTTTTAATCGACAACATACTTGTGTACTCCACATCTGAAGAGGAGCATAAAGAGAATCTACAAGCCATTTTGGGAGTTCTTTGTCGACACAAACTGTTTGGGAAGTTGTTGAAGTGTGAGTTTTGGACTCGAGAAGTCCGTTTCATGGGGCATGTTGTGTCCCAATAGGGAGTAGATGTTTATCCATTGAAGATAGAATCAGTTTTGTACTAGGAAGCCCCCAAGATAGTTTCATAGGCGTGATGTTTCCTTGGTCTCGTAGGATACTAGAAGAGGTTCGTAGAAAATTTCTCAAGAGTTGTGACTCCTCTGGCAACTTTTACAAGGAAGGGTAAGGCATTCATATGGAATGATCAGTGTCAGGAATCTTTCATGTATCTAATGGAGAAGTTAGTAAGTGCTCCAGTCCTTTGTCTTCCAGCTGAGGGAGTTCAGTTTGATGTTTTTTACGATGCTTCACATCTTGGGTTGGGCTACATTATCATGTAGCAGAGGTCAGTTGTTTCTTATGGGTCTCTGAAGGTGTATCCCCATGAAAGAAACTATGCCACCCATGATCTTGAGTTGGAAGCCCTGGTGCTTTCTCTAAATTTTTCATGACATGACCTCATTGGTGATCACTTTGTGGTTTTCAGTGATCATAAGATTTTGAGGTGTGTTTTCTCCCACCATGACTTGAACTTACGACAGCGTCGGTGGATGGAGTTCTTGCAGGAATACGACCTCGAAATATCATATACACCTAGAAAAGGGAATGTTGTATCTGATGCACTGAGCTGATAGTGATGCAGTAATGTTGTGCATGAATCTGATGATTCCTGGATAGTAATTGAAGAACACCCATCTTTACATCTATATATGGAAGAATTTGGGGGTATAGGTTGTCTTTTTCGGATGATGGAATAGTCATCTCAGATGCAGAAGATGGAGGAGTCCTAGTTGGGGGATCTAGAGGTGGAGTTTTGGAGAGACCAAGTTGTTTGTGGTGAGTCCCATGATGGTTGGTCTGAGTATGAACAACAACAAGAGTTTTATCATAGAAGGATTTTTTCCCCTGATGATGCACGAGATGGATCTCAGTGAGTTCCACAGTTTGTCTTTAGCTGTACATCTTGGTGTGAGAAAGATGTACCTATCCTTGAGGAGTTAGTTTTGGTGGCCTCGGCTAAAGCATGCAGTTGCAGAATTTTTGTCTTGATGTTTAGTTTTCTAGAAGGTGATGGCAGAACACCGAACCAATCTATGAAACCGATCTGTGAAACATTTTACACCTACCATTACTTTACACCTATCGTTATTGTACATCTACCGTTATTGTACACCTAACGATAAAACAAGTCATAAAACTTGACACAATGTTCACAGAACTAGAAATTTGTAAAAGTGTTGGAGATAAGTCACCTTGACCTCCAAGAACACCTCCAACACCACATATTCACTATGTAATGGACTGGAGAGGTCTGGTCCATTACATAAGATACCTCTCCAAACATTCTCATCCTCTAGAATTCAAAACCCACTAAAAGAAATGGGGTCTGAACAACCACCCATCAAGATACCTCTCAAAAAAGAGAAACCCACAAAAGAAACAAAAGTATAAAATTCATAAATAAAACATGACAACTCTAACCACAAAGGGAACATAGTTACATGAAAAGGATTAAAAATCAAAAATCACTAGGTACCGAGCACGTATCTATGACTCACGTTCCTAGGTACTCTCCTCTATTCCACCATGTCACCACAAGATAAGAACTAAGGGGATAGAACGCCTGCGAAACAACTGCTACTTACGATGTTTGATCTCCACAGGTCTCTCCTCGAAGGTTGTATCATCATCATCATCATCGATATCTCACTAATCGATGATGTGAGAGTCATCATGAAGATAACGATGGAGCTGTGATACAAGGAAAACATCATGTATCTAACTCATCTGTGGGGGAAGTTTTATTCGCTATGCCAGAGCTCCAACAAGAGAAAACACCTCGAAAGGCCCAACAGAATGGGGAGAAAGCTTACTTCCACGACCAAAACATTGCTGCCCATGACGGGGAGGCACCTTCAGAAACACATGATCACCAACACTAGACTCCAAGGGTATAATTCTTTGACCGACAAATGATTTCTGACAATCTTGCACTGTCTTCATCCTCTCACGAATCACGTGAACTATATCTATTGTATTCTGCACTAGTTCCGGTCCAAGAATTGCTGACTCTCTGATCCCAGCCCAGCACAATGGAAAATGAAAATGCCGGCCATACAAGGCTTAAAATGGTTCCATAACGATGGTGGAGTGAAAACTATTATTGTAAGAGAACTCCACCAAGGGTAAGTGCCTCATCCATGAATCTCTGAAATCATGAACACAAGAGCGTAAAATGTCTTCAATAGTCTGGATGGTTCACTCTATCAGACCATCTGTTTGAGGATGAAAAGCAATGATAAGGCATAGTTGAGAACCGAAAGCATGTTGGAGACCTCTCCACACTCTGGAGCTAAAACGAGGATCTCGATCATAAATGATCATCCTAGGGACTCCATGAAGTCTCAACAACCCTCTAAGTATTTCCTTGAGAAAAAATCCATAGAGCTTGACTCCTTGATTGCTATAAAGTGGGACAATCTTTTTAAACGATCTGATACCACCCAAATAGCTTCATGTCTTCCCAGAGCCCTAGATAAACTAGTAACAATGTCCTTTGAGATGTCCTCCCACTTTCACTGAGGAATATCTAATGGCTAGAGAAGACCAACAAGAACATGGTGTTCAGAATTCACCTTCTTGAAATCTTATCATCGAGACACAAACTCTGCAACCGCATGCTTCAGCAAAGGCCTCCAAAATTGAATCCTCAAGGATCGGTACATCTTTGTCATGCCAGGATATACAACTAAAGGTGAATTATGGAACTCTATTAGAACCGTATCACGCATCTTCAAGGGAACAAAAATCCTTCCATGATACAAAATACAGTGTTTTCATCCTCATACCAACTATCAGGGGCCTCACCACTAACAACTCTGTCTTTCCAAACCTCCACCACTAGATCCCCCAACTGCGACTTTTCCACCTTCTGCATCAGGGATGACTGTACCATCATCTGAAAAAGATAACATCTACCCCCAAATTCTTCTATATCAAGATTTAAAGCTGAAAATTCTTTTATTACTCTCTTGTAGTGACTGGATTCACACACAGTATCACTATGTGACTTTCGGCTCAGTGCATTAGCTACAACATTCCCTTTTCCAGGTGTATACGATACTTCAAAGTCGTATTCCTACACTAACTCTATCCAACAACGCTTTCATAAGTTCATGTCACGCTGGTAGTAAACATACATCAAACTCTTATGATCAATGAAAACCAAAAAGAGCTCACAATTGAGGAAATGTCTCCACAACTTCAAAGAAAACAAAATAGGTGGCAACTCAAGATCATGGGTGGTATAGTTGCATTAATGGGGACACAACTACTGAGACCCATAAGAAACAACTGACCTCTATTACATGAGGACATAGCCTAACACCAGATGTGAAACATCGCAGAAAACACCATACTGAACTCCCTCAGCTGGAAGACAAAGGACTAGAAGACATACTAAATTCTCTTTTAGATACATGAAAGCTTCCTGACAATAATTAGTCCATATGAATGTCTGATATTTCCTAGTCAAATCTATTAGAGGGGTCACAACTCATGAGAAATTGTCTATGAACCTCCTATAGTAGCCTACAAGACGAAGGAAACATCACACCTCTGAAACTGTCTTGGTGGCTTCCCAAGACACAAGTGCTTCTATCTTCGATGGATCCATCACTAATCCCTATTGGGATAGAACATTCCCCATGAAACGGATTTCTTGAGTCCAAAACTCACACTTCAAAAAAATTTCAAATACGTGATGTCTACCAAGAACTCCCAAAACGGCTTGTAGATGCTATGCATGCTCCTCTTTAGATGTGGAGTACACAAGGATTTCGTCGATGGAAACTACCACAAACTTGTCCTAGAACTCACGGTAAATAGCAGTCATCAATCCCATGAATGCAGCTGGAGGATTCGTCACACCAAATAGAATTACAACGAACTCATAATCCCAATGCCGACAATGGAAAGTAGTCTTTAGGATATCCTCATCCTTCACACGCATCTGATGATATCTTGACCGGAAGTCAATATTTTAGAACCAACTTGCACCCTTCAGTTGATCGAATAAGTCATTAATCTACATAAGAGGATATAAATTCTTTATTTTCAATTTTTTAAAGCGATGATAATCGACACAAAACTGCAAATTACCATCAGCCTACTTTATGAACAAAATGGGTGCACCCCACCGTAACACATTTGGCCGAACAAAACCGCACTATAACAGACCAACAAGCTCTATACGTAGCTCTCATAACTCAGAAGGGGCCATCCTATATGGAGACATAGAGATAGAAGATTCTCCTGCCTATAGCATGATCCCAAACTCGATCTCTCATCGAGGGGTAATTCTATAACCTCTTCTATATAGACATCAGGGTACTCCTCTATGACCACTGGAAACTCCAACTACTGAACCTCTTAAAAACTTATAATCATCTCATCCATCATGGATGATAATGATGGAATGCACCTATGACCCATTTTAGGGTCTTGATCACCAGCAAACACCACTATCTCTCCATCGGTACCAATGTAGATGACCTTCTTCATGATGAAATCCATGATAGCCTACACCGAATACAACCAATCCATTCCGAGAATGACATCATATGGTTGTATTCGTAAATATAAGAAATCTCCCGAAGAGAGGTGTTTCCCCAACACTAGCTCACAGTCTCTACATACTTCAAACAATTCAGCACAACCTCCAACTGGTGTAGTCAACACCAAGGGCACGGGGCGCCTCTCTACCTCATGTCCCAAAGCATGGACAAGGGTAGGTGATATGAAGGAGTGTGTCGCTCCTGAATCAAACAAGGCATACATTAAGGTATAAAAAAACCAAAGGGTACCTCGAACGACATATGGATCTCCTGGAGCTGGCAATGCTAGAGCATGAAGCTGACCACAACCTCCTTCACGGCCTCTCTGATCCCGATGAAGGCAACCACCATGGCTGCGCTCTTATATCTAAGGACATGGAGCGTCATGAGGTTGTCCTCTACCTGCCCCATCTACCCTCTGTAGATCTAAAGCTGGTGCAGCTGCCTGCAGCTTCCTCGGCTGGAACTGCCTCAACAGAGGAACATGGAGCGTAGCGCCCTGTGCATGATGACCGCTCTGAAAGGTCGGTCACTCCCGCTGCCAATGACGACAACCACCACACGAAAAACAAGCTCCTGATCCCTTGGAAAAGGCTTGAGAGTTGCTTCCTCTAGATAAATGAGATGTGAAGTGCTAGGACATACCCCTGGCTAAACAGAAACTCTTCTGTCCTGAAAACTGGGAACCCTGGTCCATAGCTCTACTTTGTGAGGAATCATGTCGATTCCCCTCTCATGATGATCCGGTCCTTTCCAAAGTCCTCTCAACAACCTTTTCCCTCACCAGTACCTCAAAATATGTCTTCAGCATAAATGGGGTGACCTAGTGTTGGATCTCTGGATGCAAAGCTTCCTCAAATTGCCTCACCCTGGCCACCTGATCTAGAAATAGGTTTGAAGCATATCGTAAAAGTTTCCTGAAACAGATTCCAAACTCTCGAACTGTAACACACCAGTTTTTTATGAGAAATATTTTTTTATCATTAAAGAAATATTTCACTACACACAACACTAGCTTGGATTGATTTACACGCAATCGTGACATTCCTTGATAACTTGTGTTGTACGCAATACCGAGTTTCACTAAAAAATGATATGCGATTAAAATATTTTTAAAACTAGCTGTTTGGAATAGTAATACCCACTTTTTGAAATTTAATAAATTTATTCGTTTAAAATGAACTTAATTTTTGGATTTGGAATATTGAAATTATCCTAGGGTGAATTTTTGGTATTTTTAAGAAAACATTGAATTTATGTTGAATAGTGAAAACACTAGGTTACTATTTAAAAACCGACTTTTTATTGAAATAATTATTTATTTTATTTAAATTTATTTTAGGTAAAAATTGATACATAATACCTATATAAATTCAATGTTATTAATTGGAGTCATTTTATAATAATTTTAGATATATATAAAAAATTATTGAACTTTTCACCGTCTTTTACCCACCTCCTAGGAGAGTTTAAAAATTTACATAAAACTTAAATTTACCGCTTCTGTGAGTGGATTTTAGAAAATCTGAGATACATAGTTAAAATCAAGGAGTAAAATGTGGTTCAATATGATAAAAATAATTTTTGGTGAATAATAACTTTTAACTTTTATTTACAACGGTTAAAAGTAAATATGGTAATTAATGGTAAAAATGGTATTATTATTACCCTAACACATATTCTAATTCTATTGGATAAATTTAATTCGACCAAAAAAAACCTCAGGAATAAAATATAACCATTTATGTCCACATGGATTAGATTAGGACATTTATTATTAATTTATTTAAAGAATATTTAAAATACTTAAAATTAAAGTTTAATAACTAAAAAATTTTAATATAGGGTTATACATAAGATAAATTCGACTATAAATATTCATTAGAAATCTAAAAATATTTCCTACATAATGGTATTTTATTTATAATTTTTAGACTTTATGTAATTTAATTTATTTATGACCCAATGATGATGCAGTAATTACCTTATTAAGAAAATATTTACATAATTGATATTATAAATACCCAAATAAATGTAATTTGAGTCTTTTTATGAATTAAACTACTTTTATAGGATAATATGTCATATTTATATTGATTTAATTAAATTTTTTATAACTAATCATGCTGTTCTGATTTTCACAAAAATCAATTACCAAATAGAGTCAAAATTGGCATAAAATAGTTTTTAAAACAAATATTATATTATTAATTGTTATTTTATTCTTAAAAATCTATGCTTCAACCAAATTACTTATATAAGGTTATATATATTAATAATGAACCACTTGGGGTTCGTTTGGCTTGTTATAGAACATTTATAAACTGTAAGAAAACCAGAAGACATGGTAATGGAAAAAATATTTAACTTAAAGTTAAATCAAAATGATAAGGTAAAAATAGTAACCTAAACTTGTCTAAAATATATTGGACGAGAGGATTTATACCCATCCCTACATTAGCATAGAAATAAATATATTTTTAGCTATTAAAAACTGAATATGACTTTATAATAAAATAATATTTTATGTTTTTCCTAAAGTGCCCCTCTCCTCCCATATAAAAGGGTACCTCCTCCATCTCCTTCTCACACCACATTGAGCCTTCATTCTCAGCCAAACCCTACCAAATTCACTTCTCCACTTCCCTAGAAATATCCTAGATGTTATGGTCTTCTTCAAAAGCCATCTTTAGTTCCCTAAGAAGAGTTTAAGAAGAGGCTCTTCAAAGAAGAGGTAATGTCCGTTACCGATTCTTTCAAATTTATTTCTCCTTCTACTTCTTCTTCTTTAGTTTTTTTAATATTATGTAATAAAATAACTATCACTAATATACTGATATGTTATTATAAATATGAAATAACATTATTTCACCTTCTATCCATCCTACGGAAAATAAAATCACCATGCATGCGTACGTACAGAATACCGTCTCCACGCCGTGGTGTAATCTTTTTTCCACCACCACCTTACATGGATGGGTATAATGGTGTAAAGAATAAATATATATGATTATTTTAAAGTTATATTTATTCTTAAATAGTATACATACACTCCAATACAATTCCATGATCATTGTAACGATATCATCGCTCGTGCGTACGTACGGAATACCGTCTCCATGATGTGATGCAACTCATTCAACATGATCTTCATTGAATAATGATTATTTAAATGAATTGAATGAATATATATGATATATATTACACAAATAAAATTCTTTAAATGAGGTATCTATAACCTAATAATAATAATAATAATTTATTCTAAAAAACATGAATAAGAACAAAAAGCAATAAACACCATAATAATAAGTAGAATTGAAATATTACTAATAAGAAGCCAAGAATATGACCATATATGATATCATAACAATGTGTATGATTCTGGAATAATTCAATGACATTATTTAAATCATTATACAGGAGGTTTTGTCACATACGAAGAAAATCGGAGCTAAGGTAATGGAAAATCTCGCAATCCCAATTTTTATCCGAGATTGTTTATACTTCGTTATTTACTGGGAAATATTTATCATAAAAATCCATGTTTAATAAAAATGTAATATTATTTCTATACTCCTAATATTGTTTCAATCCAATTTTACCTATTGGTGTATTTTTAGTAAATGATATGAAAGGAATATTTTTTCGTTTTAAGTACGAGATACTTTTTGACTTCTCTGCCAGAGTACGAGAAGATTTTTTTTACTTATATGGCATGAATGGATTTTTATGATTTCATAGAACATTATTTCCATGAATCATCCTTTACAAGTTTTCAAGTTTATTTTTAATCAACTTCTTTTAGCGTAAAATTTTATGACATGTTAAGAAATGAAAAATGTTTTTGAAGTAGAAAAGATATTTTCCTCAAGAATGGAGTTCAAGAATTTTATCAAAATTATTTTCCATATAAGATAATATAGGGTTCTACTACTATCCCTATTTTTAGTTGGATTTGATTATGTGATGATGGAATTATTCTTATGACTTCCTTATATCTTATATGGATTATGTTATGATGGCATGACGTTTAAGAATATTATTTTTATTACATGGGTTATGCTATGATGTATGATTTATGACCTCGTGGCACACATAAGAATGGTATCATTATGAGATCGGTGGGACCAATATATCCATCCAATGCATTGGGTAATGATTTATATCTCATGAGATAGACATGGATAGAACAACAGGTTAATCTGGTTCAGTGATACATGACTGAAATGAGGAGTGAACTCGGTTCAGAAATGGACTTTGTCCTCTAAGATAGTCTTGGAAATGAGTGTTGACTACTAAGAAATTATTCTCTATGATTATCTCTGTATGCCACAATGTTTCATGTTTTATTTTATGATTATTGGGATTTACATTTCACTACTATGATTTATCCCATTTTATTATATTATAATCTCTTTTGCAGGTTATGATTTCCAAAATGTTATGTTCTTATGAATATGATGTGATTGATATTTCTTTTCTTTACCCTTACTGAGCATTTGAGATCACCCTTTTGTATGTTTTCTTTTCCCATGTCAATAAGAAGATTATTATGTAGGATATGCCAAAAGGGACTCTAGATATGATGAAATAAATGGGAGACAATGAAGATGCCTTATGAACCAGTTGTTTATGTTTCCCATTTTCTAAAGACAATATACCTATACGGTCCTTTCATGTTTTTGTTATATGTTGTAATAAGTATTCTTCAATTATGAAGTAATAATAATGTATGTACATTATGGGTCATTATAGTTGGTATCAGAGGCAGATGATGTAGGAATGAATCCGATCCTTGGGAACTCTCACATGCGAGCATTGGACGAAGCTTGGATCTCCTCCCAAGGACTTAATGAGGAAATGGATGCCACTGCGGATGGTGGTGTGTCCCCTAGAGGGTGTAGCCACCCATGGAGTGCCCTGATAGGTATCAATTATAGTCCACTCGAATTAATTCCAGACCGTTATAGTTGGTATCAGAGGAAAGGTATAGTCAACCTTTGGAACCTAGGATGAGAAAGCCTTAGTGAAAACCCTAAGGATACGTCTAAGCATAGAACACATTCTTAGTGTTTTATAAATGTCCACGAAAAACCTATAATAAGACCTCAAGTGTGAAATTTTATTCTTAATTATGTTGTATTCCTATTACAATTGTTGTTTCTCACACTACTCTTCTTGGTTTTAGTCAAATGATGGAACCTGAAGGAACCATGTTAATGCTGAATGCGACGGGCAATGAAATGATTTTCCCCATGAGCAAACAAATGTTATGGGATCTGGAATGAAAAATATTGTATCCATGCTCACACAATTTTCTCAAGCTATGAATCATGAAGGACATCAAAATGAGCAAAGCAAGTAGCAAAATTCTATTGAATCCTTCATGAGGCAGCGTCCACCTTCATTCAGTGGGTCTACTGATCCATTAGTGGCTGAACAATGGATCAGTACCACTAAAAAGATATTTTCAGTTCTTCAATGTTTTGAACATAATAAAGTCATCTTAGCAGTATATCATTTGGAAGGTGAAGTTGATCAATGGTGGAATCTTATCAAGAATACGAGGCAAAGGGATGAAATTGAATCCATGGAATGGGATGAGTTCAAGAACTAATTTTTCAATAATTACTTACCTCGTATTCTTTATACAAATATGGAGAAGGAGTTTATTGAACTAAACAAAAAGGATGATGAATTTTTTGGTACCTACGAAGTAAATTTTACAAGACTTGCAAGGTACACTTCTGGGATTATTCTCCAACCTGAAAGTAAGATCGATCAATTCTTTAGTGGCTTAAAACCATGTTTTCGAAGGGCGTTAGCCATAAGGGACTTCAATATCTATGAGGAAATCGTTCGATGTTCCCTCAAGTTTGAGATGGATATTGGAGTAACCCATCAATCATATGGGTTTGATAAGAAGAGGAAAATGGAATTAAAAGGGAAATCTAAAGAGCACAGTGAATAGAATATGAGTTTCCCCTTATGCTCAAATTTTGGAAAGAAACATGGAGGGAGTTGTCTTAAAGGGATATGTAAATGTTTCAAATGTGGAAAAGAAGGTTATTAGGCATTAGAATTCCACAATGATTGGAAGAATATGTCTAGTGATGTGAACAAAGAAAAGGCTACACAGAGTGCACTTCCTACACTTCAATGTTACAAGTGCAAAGAAATGGCGCATTATGCCAATAAATTCCCTAATCCAAGAATTTTTTATGATGATCGATGCCAATAAACTCTTAAGGCCAAAGACAAAGGAAAGTCACATGCAATTTCTATCAGCGATGTGGAGTACGATAACAATGTGGTGAAAGGTACACATACCATCCACTCTAAAGTAGGAGATGTTTTATTTGATTATGGATCCACCCACACTTTTATTTCTGAATAATTTTCTAAGGTTATTTCCGTATTACATCAATAATTAGATGTTGAGTTATCTCTGGAAACCCCTAACGGCACAACAGTCGCATCAAAAGTTTATAATTCTTCTCCGATTGAAGTTTGTGGGAAAGTGCTTCCTGAAAATCATGTGATCTTTCCTATAGTGGAATTTGATGTGATTTATGGCATGGATTGGCTTTCTTTATAGGGAGATCAAATAAATTTCCAAAGAATAGATGTCACATTTCATATTCCAGATCAATATATGATTTTCTATCGATGCAAGGATGAAACATAACCATCCGGTGGAAATTTCATTCACCTTATGGGTCTTGATTCCAATAAATGAAGGTTCTTTATCTAAAATGGTTGGAGAGAAACTCATGATTAAGAATATTCCCATTGTATGGGAGTTTGATGATGTCTTTCCAGAGGAATTTCCTGGTCTTCCACCAAATTGTGGAGTTTAGTTTTCAATAGAACTCATACCAGGTGCTTTACCTATTTCAAAGACACCTTATAGAATGGCCCCAATTGAGTTGCAGGAATTGAAGAAGAAAATCCAAGAGAATATTGATAAAGGGATTCATACACCCTAGTTCGTCACCTAGGGGAGCACATGTTCTATTTGTTAAGAATATAGATGGATAAATGAGACTCTGCATTGATTATTGAGAACTTAACAAGGTCACAATCAAGAACAAATATCCACTCTCACGCATTAATGACCTATTTGACCAACTCTATGGAGCAAAATACTTTTCCAAGATTGATCTTCGTTCAGGGTATCATCAATTAAGAGTCAAAAGGGAGGATATACCAAATATGTCTTTCCATACAAGGTATGGACACTATGCATTTATAGTGATGCAATTTCGTCTTACTAATACCCCTGCTATCTTTAGGGATCTAATGAATATAGTCTTTAGAGACTATCTTGATCAGTTTTTGGTAGTCTTTATAGATGATATTCGTGTCTATTAAAAGAGCATGGAATAACATGAAGATAAATTGAGAATTGTATTAAAGACCCTAAGAAAGGAGAAGCTTTATGCCAAATTTACCAAGTGTAAATTTTGTCTTCAAAAAGATTCATTTTTGGGTCACATAATCTCAAAAGAGGGGATATCTGTGGATCCAGCAAAAATAGAGGTTATCGAAAGATGGTCGAGACCAACAAAAGTAATTGAGATCTAAAGTTTTCTTGGTTTGGATGGATATTATAGACATTTTGTGAAAGATTTTTCTTGATTATCTAATCTAATCACTAGGTTGACAAGAAAAGGAGTTTAGTTCGTGTGGACGGAGGAGTGTGAAGAGAATTTAAAGGAGTTAAAAAGAAGGTTATCCAGTTCACATGTGCTCACATTACCTTGTAGTGGAGAAAGGTTTGTGATCTATAGTGATTCATCCAAGAATGGATCGGGGTGTGTTCTCATGAAAAATGATATGGTGATAGCTTATGACTCACGACAGTTGAAAATCCATGATCAAAATTTCCCAACTAATGATTTGGAGTTAGCTGTGGTAATCATTACATTAAAAATATGGAGGCATTATCTTTATGGTGAAAGGTGTGATATTTAAACTGATCATAAAAGATTAATGTATATTTTCACACAAAAAAAGATGAATAAGTTTCAATGAAGATGATTAGAGTTGATTATGGACTAAGACTACTCAATTCATTATCACCCTGGGAAAGAAAACAAGGTGGAAGATGCATTAAGTCGAAAAGACCATGCTATCCTATCCATGATGTCGATCACAGAATATCCTATATTTATGGATTTACAAAGGATGGATCTTGAAATTATAATGGAAGGGGGGAAATATTATCTTTCTCAAATGAATGTTCAACCATCTATATATGTGAAGATTAATGAGGCACATAATTAAGAAGTAGAGTTTCAAAAGAAGGTGAGAAATGTTCCTAAATTCAACCTTGATTGTGATTGGATAATAAGGTTCAGGAATCGGGTCCTTATTCATTATATCCTCGAATTAAAGAAGGAGATGCTTGACGAGGCTCACAGTTATTTATTCTCTATTTATCCTGGAAGAATGATGATGTATAGGGACCTGAAAGAGTACTTCTGGTTGGATGGAATGAAAAGAGATGTTGCTGAATATGTCTCTTGATGCTTGGTTTATCAGCACGTTAAAGCTGAGAGACAGAAGTCTAAGGGGATGTTACAACTATAACCCATACCTGAATGGAAATGGGAAAACATCACTATGGACTTTTTCACCATACTTCCTAAAACATCCAAAGGAAATAATTCTATATGGGTCATAGTTGATCGTCTTAAAAAGTCGTCACACTTCATTGCTATTATAGAGGATTTCCCCCTCGTTCAGCTTGCAAGGATATATGTAAAGAAAGTGGTAATATTGTAAGGAGTACCATTTTATATCATATCTGATCGGGATCTGAGGTTTTCCTCAATGTTTTGACAATTTTTTCATCATACTCTGGATATAGAGTTGAGTATCAGCACTGCTTATCATCCTCAGATAGATGGTCAGTTTGAGGGAACAATTCAAACTCTAGAAGATCTGCTAAGAGGTTGCTCTATGGATTTCAAAGGTGGTTGGGATCAACACCTACCATTGGTGGAATTTTCTTATAATAATATATTTCACTCCAGTATTCAGATCGATCCTTATGAACCTCTCTATGGAAAGAAATGCAGGACTCCAACTTGCTGGGATGATGATGGGGAAAGAAAGCTATTAGGACACGATCATGTTGATGAGATGGTAGAAAAGGTCAGATCTATACAACAACACATTAAAGAATCATAGAGTCAACAAAAAAGGTATGTCTATAACCTAAAAAAGTCATAGAGTTTGAAGTGGTTAATAAAGTGTTCTTACAAATATCTCCTTGGAAGAGAGTAATGAGATTTGGAAAAAAGGGAGAGATAAGCCCTAGTTATATCAGTCCTTTCGAAATACTAGATCATGTTGGGAAGGTAGCTTACTGATTCATGATTCCACCGAATCTCTCTCAAGTTCATGATATGTTCCATGTATCTGTCCTGAGAAAGTACATACCCGATCTTTCACATGTACTCAGCTCAGAAGTTGTACCGCTAGAGCATTAACTTTCTTATGAAGAATTGCCGATAGAGATTCTGGATCGTAGCGAAAAAGTCCAATGGAACAAGACCACTCGCATGGTGAATGTTTTATAGAGGAACCACAAATTAGAAGAAGCAACATGGGTGCTTGAGGATATGATGAGGGAGAGGTATCCTCATCTGTTTGTAACAAAGTGACAAATTTTGAGGGTGAAATTAATTTTAAGGGGGGTAGAATGTAACACCTGAGTTTTTTATGAGAAATATTTTTTTATCATTAAAGGAATCTTTCACTACACACAACAGTAGCTTGGATTTCTTTAGACGCAGTCGCGACCTTCCTCGATAGCTTGCGTTGTACGCAATACTGAGTTTCACTAAACAATGATATGCTATTAAAATATTATTAAAACTAGCCGTTATGAATATTAATACCCATTTTTTGAAATATTATAAATTTCATCTTTTAAAATGGACTTCATTTTTTGGATTTGGAATATCGAAATTAGCCTAGGGTAAATTTTTGGTATTTTTCTGAAATCATTCAATTTTTGATGAATAGTGAAAACACTGGGTTACTATAAAAAAACTGACTTTTTATTTAAATAATTATTTATTTTATTTAAATTTATTTTAGGTAAAAATTGATACATAATACCTATATAAGTTAAATTTACTTCTTTGGAGTCATATTATAATAATTTTAGATATATAAAAATTTTATTGAACTTTTCACCGTCTTTTACCCACCTCCTACGAGAGTTTAAAAATTTACATAAAACATAATTTTACCACTTCTGTGAGTGGAATTTCAAAAATCCGAGAGACATGGTTAACATAATGGAGTAAAATTTTGTTCAATAAGATCAAAATAATTTTTGGGGAATAGTATCTTTTTATTTTTATTTACTACGGTTAAAAGTTAATAGTGTAATTAAGGGTAAAAATGGTATTATTATTACCATAACACATGTCCTAATTCTATTGTATAAATTTAATTCGACCAAAAAAACCTTAGAAATAATATATGACCATTTAGGTCACTTGGATTAGATTAGGACATTTATTAGAATTTTATTTATAGAATAGTTAAAATAGCTAAAATCAAAGTTTAAAACTAAAACATTTTTAATATTGGGATATACATAAGATAAATTCGACTATAAATATTAATTAGAAAGATAAATATATTTCCTACATAATGGTATTTTGTTTATAATTTTTAGACTTTAAATAATTTAATTTATTTATGACACAATGATGATGCAGTAGTTACCTTATTAATAAAATATTAACATAATTGATATTATAAATACCCAAATAAATGTAATTTGAGACTTTTTATGAATTACACTACTTTTATAGGTTTATATGACATATTTTTATTTCTTTAATTAACTTTTTTAGAACTAATTATGCTGTTATGATTTTCACAAAAATCAATTACCAAATAGAGTCAAAATTAGCATAAAATAGTTTTTAAAACAAATATTATATTATTAATTGTTATTTTATTACTAAAAATATAAGGCTCGGAAAAATTACATATATAAAGTTATATATATTAATAATGAACTACTTGGTGTTCGTTTGTTTTGTTATAGTAAGTCTATTAACCATAGAGTGTAGGAAAACAAGAAGACACGGTAAAGGTAAAATTATTTAACTTAAAGTTAAACCTAAATGATAAGGTTAAAATAGTAATCTAAACGTGTCTAAAATCTATTGGATGAGATAATTTCGACCCATAATCACCTTATCTTCAAAATAAATCAATTTGGAGATATTAAAAACCGAATATGATTTTATAATAAAATAATATTTTAAGTTTTGTCTAAAGTGACCCTCTCCTCCCTTATAAAAGGGAAAATCCTCCCTCTCCTCCTCGCACCACTTTGAGCCTTGAATCTCAGAAAACCCCAGCAAAATTATCTTATCCACTTCCCTAGAAACAACATAGAGGTTCTGGTCTTCTTCAAAGACCATCTTTAGTGCCCTATGAGGAGGTTAGGAAGAGGCACTTCAAAGAAGAGGAAATGTCTGTTACCGATTCTTTAAAATTTATTTTTTCTTATACTTCTTATTATTTAGTTTTTTCATTATGAAGTAATATCATAAGTATCACTCATATACTGATTTTTTATTATAAATATGAAACAACACTATTTCACCATCTATCCATCCGACAGAAAATGAAATCACCGCGCGTGTGTACGTATGGAATACCGTCTCGAGGCTGTGGTGTAATCTGTTTCCACCACCACCTTACTTGGATGGGTATAATGGAGTAATTAATAACTATATATTATAATTGTAAAGTGATATTTATTATTAAATAGTATACATACACTATAATACAATTCCACGATCATGGTAATGATATCATCGTTCGTGCGTACGTATGGAATACCGTCTCCACAATGTGATGCGACTCGTTCTACATGATATTCATGGAATAATTATTATATAAATGAATCGAATGAATAAATATGAAATATATTACCATAATACCATTCTAGAAATGAGGTATCTATAACCTAAAAATAAGAATAAGAATTTATTCTACAAAACACACATAAGAACAAAAAACAATAAACACCTGAATAACAAGTAGCAATGAAATATTACTAATAAGAAGCTATCAATATGACCATATATGATATCCTAATAATGAGTACGATTCAGGAATAAGTCAATGACATTATTTAAATCGTTATATAGGAGTTTCAGACACGTATGAAGCAAATCAGACCTAAAGTAAGGGAAAATCTCGCAATCTCAATTTTTATCCGAGATTGTTTATACTTCGGTATTTACTGGGGAATATTTATCATCCACATCCATGTTTACTCAAAATGTAATATTATTTATATCCTCCTACAAGTTTTTAAATCCAATTTTACGTATTTGTGAATTTTTAGTAAAATACAAGAAAGGAATATTTTTTCGTTTTATGTAAGAGATACTTTTTGTCTTTTCGGCCAAAGTAAAAGAAGAATGTTTTTTTAACTTATATGGAATGAATGGATTTTTATGATTTCATAGAACATTATTTTCATGAATCTTTCTTTTCAAGTTTTCAAGTTTATTTTTAATCAACTTCTATTAGTTTAAAATTTTATGAGATGTTAAGAAAGGAAAAATGTTTTTGAAGTAGAAAGGATATTTTCCTCAAGAATGGAGTTCAAGAATTTTATAAAAATTATTTTCCATCTAAGATAATATAGGGTTATGTTTCTATCCCTATTTTTATATTTAATTGATTATGTTATGATGGAATTATTTTTATGATGTCCTTTTATCTTATATAGATTATGTTATGATGGCATGACGTTTAAGAACCTCATTTTTAATACATTTGTTATGCTATGATGTGCCATTTATGATCTTGTGGCACACATAATAATGGTCTCATTATGAGATGGGTGGGACCAATATATCCCTCCAATGAATTGGGTAAAGATTTATATCTCATGAGGTAGACATGGATAGAACGACAGGTTAATCTGGTTCAGTGATACATGATTGAAACGAGGAGTGAACTCGGTTCAGAAATGGACTTTGTCCGCTAAGATAGTCTTGGAAATGAGTGTTGACTACTAAGAAATGATTCTCTATGATTATGTGTGTATGACACAAAGTTTCATGTTTTAAGTTATGATTATTTGGATTTAAAATTCACTACTATGATTTATCCCAGGTTATGATATTATGATCTCTTTTGCAGGTTAAGATTTTCCAAAATCTTATATTCCTATGAATATGATGTGATTGATATTTCTTTTGTTTTCCCTTACTGAGCATTTGAGCACCCCATTTTGTATGTTTTCTTTCCCCAGGCTAGGAAGAAGATTAATAAGTAGGATATGCCAAAAGGGACTCTAGATATGATGAAATAAATGGGAGACAATGTACATGCCTTATGAATTAGTTGTTTATGTTTCCCAGTTTCTAAAGACACTATAGCTATACGGTTCTTTCATAGTATTGTTATATGTTGTAATATGTATGCTTCAGTTCTTATGTAGTAAAAATTTATGTATTGTATGAGTCGTTATAAAAACATTGGAGCTCCCCTATCGAAGGGTAAGAAACTCCTAGTGACTGGAAGCATTCACAGTCGAAGAAAAAAACTTTACTCTAAACATGTCTCGAGACTCCTCCCATGAGATCACTAACTCCTCACGATCCCCAAGGAACAGGAACCACCACTTCCTCACTACTCCACATATCATCATCACATCCAAGGACACCCAGTGCTCCTTCCGAGCAAAAATAGAACTAAATCTGATCTAGGCCTACTCTAAAAAATCTTCTGTGAGTGCATCCCAAACAGAACCCACTTACTTCTACAGACACTGGTGCTGAAACTCTTGATGTGTCTTCCACCAAGTTTCATCATCGTCAACCTCTACCCTGAGGCAATCTATTGGAATAGTCTGCTGGACATTTTCTATGAAAACCTGACTAGGACATTGACCTGGAGCCATACCTGTAAAATGACAACCATTTGAGTTCCTAAACCTAGAATATGGAAGAATAAACATTAATTAAATAATTTCTTCTTTTTTTCATTTTAGGTTAACCTATCCCATGGTCTGCCAATTCAAACACAGACACAATTAAGTATCATGCATGATCCTTTCCTAGGTCTCTACCCTGCAACTAGTATAACCTTCTTTAGAAGCAATTGTAAACATAAAGGTTTGTACGTCAGATCATAGGGGGCCCTAAACACCTATGTCTCAGCCGGTCTCCAGTGTTTACCTCACTTTCTAAACATTAATGACATTGTTTCCCTACCAACACATGAAACCTCACTTGTGCCTAACTCCAAACTCCATCCTATACCTCAAAAAAAACTCTGAAACCACTTTGTCATGACCCCCTCCCAACAATGTGTACCCCTCCTAGGTCAGCAATATGAGAAAGGAGATAATGACCCTTGAGTCCCGCCTCCATTAGGCCTCGGGTTAGCAACTAGCACCGAGGGTATAGTAACAACACAAATGAAAGGCATTGCCCTCTAAGAGAACACATGCGAAAGGGAGAGATAAGATAGACACCAACCAACTCCAACTTAGAACAGGAATATAAAAGAAACCCAAGTGAAAATATGAAATATCATGCAAAAGTACTACAACTGGAAGGCAAAAACATCAAGCATCCAAAACAAAAGTAAAAACAGCAGAGACTACAAGCCCGAACAGCTCCTGCAACAACATGCTAGTAGTACCCAGCCTGATCTCTAACCTGATCCAAGTGACCTGAAAAAAATATTTATATATACATAGGGTGAGTATAACAGTATAGTCAGTTGGATCCTCCCTGAATAGTCTCGTGCAAAAGTAAAGAATGCATGCTAAAGCACAGTGAACAACAAGTGAAACTAACTCATCACCTAAACAATAATACAAAGTCCCCAACCTCACCATGGCTACTCTCACAACGTAATGCATACAAGAATATAGGATATAGAAAAGAATATAAAGGGTACACCACTACTACTTCCCCACTGGTTTTCCGCTTTTCCCCAACATCGCACGTCCTGATCATATCTCTCTAAAAAGGCTTTCCCGCAAACACATGGTTGAAGAACCACAATATGAACCTTGTGCAACACAAAGTCTTGCCCGCAGACACCTAGGCGAAGCACCACACCATCCTCAAAACCAAAAGTAACCATGTAGATTTTGGGAGCCACCACATCTCTCATAACATGTATCATACATCGGGTATTATACCTAAAGCCATTGCATCCCATACACTGAGTAAGGATCCTCAAGCCATATCAGCCCATACACGTTACACCTATAGTAGTCCAAAGGATACTATATCTATAATATATGTGTGTGAACAAACACAATCCATTACATCCCTCTACACACATATATGGGGAAAACTAACTATTGGGCCTACTATCCCAAGTATCTACAAAGAGAAGAGAGTATGTCCAAAGGGGTATTCAGAAATTCATCCTCCCACCGAAATGTTGGGGAAAACACCCCTAGGGCTCAGAATCCCTGGGGTGTGAGTTTCCCTTACTGATTTGGTGGAGTAGCATATAGAAACACAAAAATTACAGAATATACTATATCTCACGACCACACTATGGGCATAACCATGTGTTAGAAACAACTATAGCTAACGTCTCCCAGACTCCGGCCTGCTACTTTTAAGACAAGGTATCCTGTAATCACAAACCCATTTAAAGAACATTATTATATTACTTCATTCCCTTTTTATCTGTTCCAACATACATTAATTAATTCATTAAACATTAATTAACCATCAACAATTCCACATTAAACTTCATTAGCATCATAACAAAGGCAACTGTTCCTTCAAAATTACAACCTCAAAATTATGTTCCAGAAACTCCATCCCCATGTGTTAACACCATTTATTCAATTATTCATTGTAAAAATACTTTTCCACATTCCCAGGATTTCTAAAAAAAACATTCTAGGTTACTAAACAGAAGGGGGGTCAACACAGTTAGTAGATGTACTACCCGTCGTGTCTTTGCCGCTTATAGCAAGAGCACATACCCATCCTTCCTTGAGAAGCGAAACACCGAAAGCACATGGCATACCCCGCGGATCTTTGCCTATTTTGAAAGAAGGGTAAGTAAGACCATCTTCCTTGAGATGTGGGGAAAATTAATGTAGATAAATTACCAATCAAAATCACCTAGCATCCAACAATCACACCCATCCCATTCCATCATCCCTAGTGTCCTCCCCGACAACCACATGTATAAACTAATGCATCTCGCCACTCTAGGCATCTTCTGTTGCCACAATCAGAAGCCAACATGCCCCCACATATCACAATGGCCATCTAGGTTCACATCACAACACAAGTAGCAGGAAAACATCATCACATCAATAGGGATCTTGGACCTTTATAAATCAAGAGGGTTGAAGTGCACTGTGTTGCATTTGTTGTCAATGAGACATGAAGTTGTCTTGGAATGAATGGAAGTCAGGAATGTTAAGATGTGAATGCCAAAGTTTGTGATGGTGTTGGTGGTGAAGGAGAATGGCCATGGTACTAAGATGCATGTCACTTAGGAGATTCACTAAGTGGTATTGGAAATTGTGGTTGAAACATTCTCTAGTAACATCTGACGATTGTTGAGCTGATCTTTAAGTTCATAGAACTTGTATCCTGATGATAAAATGTCACAACATGATTAGAAGACCATGCATTGTAGTGACAATGCATGAGGAGTTGAAGATGATCCATTCACATGTTCTAAGTGGATGAAGTGGTTTAATAAAATCCATGCACTAACACTTAGTGCATGTGAATCTGAAGAAGTCCCAATTTGATCTCTGATTAGATCAACAAAGAGAATTGAAGAATTATTTGATTCAGGAGCTTCGGTTGATGGAGAACCTTCAAGAATTCACTCCTAAGTAATGAATATATGTTGAGGAGATTTGAGGAATTCTAATGAAGAAGAGAAGGGAAGAAATGTAGAAGAAGGATGTTTTAGAATTGTGGCATTTGGCATTTTACACTTAGTACTTTGTATACTTAGTGTATATTTAAGAAAAAAATTAGCCACCAAGGAGGCCAGTCGAGGGATCACCCAAGGCACATATGGGCCTAAGGCGCCACGCCCATGGGGAACCCTCAAGGCCAAGGCGCTCCCGGAGGTAAGGCAGGGGCCATGTATAAGCCCCGAGGCCACGCGGTGATGAAGCCCACGCAGCGTGAGCGCGAGGAGCGCGCCCGTGAGGTGCATAGCGGGCGCTAGGTGCGCGCCCGCAGAGGCGAGAGTGGGCGCAGAGCACGCCCGCAGAGAGAACCCGGTGCGGGGCGACACCGGGAGGGGAGAAGTTCAATTGAACTGAGGAAGGAACGCGGTGTTTGATAAACCGCATGGAAAATGGCCGCCGTTTCGATGTGGGACGCGGAATTTTTCCGCGGGAGCGATCCTGGCCGCACGATTAATCGCGCGCCAGATCTCAGCCGCCCATCTAATCCGCCGCGGCCCATCCTGATCGCGGCCGTCCAAATCTTTGATCCAACGGCTCTCCGCGCGTCTTCTTCCCCTCGCCATGTGAATCCACCCACGACGTCCCCGCTGAACCAGAGGCCATCCGACCACCGGATTTTGAGATCCCGGCCACCATTTTCGAAGCTGAGGTGTCCCTCGTGATCGTCTCTCCACACCGAACCGAACCATGCTTAAAAATGGGCTTGCATGCAACGAGAGGAGAATTCGGTTGCGGCCGAGGCAAGAGAATCTGCCGAGGCTATGAATGGTCTATGCCCTTGCATGGATTGGAAGAAAAGAGGTCGTGCATGCGTTCTAAGTCGCATGCACATGAAGAAGACCGGAGAAAAATAAGGAAAGAACCTGCGGTGGAAACTGAGGAGAGAAACGAGATTTTACAGAAACTTGAGATCCGAAAATCTCGGTGGTTCAAGATTTTTCTCACGCGGATAAACCACCTCTGCCTCGCCTATAAAAAGAAGACCACAGGCGCTGTTTATGCTTGCTGATCCTTTGTTGAAAACTTGGAGTCCCGCGTGTGCCTCTGCCTCGCGAAGAAGAAGCCGCCGCGCAAAGATTTGCGCGGCTGAAGTCCCCTGCGCGCTAATCCTTTGCGCGGCAGGAAGACCTCGTGGCCGCAACACTCTGCGGGCCCGAGGCTTGTTCCCTCTCTGCCCGCACCCTTGTGCGGCAAGAGGAAGTGCCCGCGGGTGCAGCACTTGCGCCCCCGCGGCAAGAGGAGTTTGCGCGCTCGAAGGGTTGCGCGCCCTTGGAGCCTTGCACCTGAGGACCTACGCGACCCAAGGCAGTAGCCAGCTGCACCATGCATGCCTTGAGTTGGTTGGTGTTAGGGTGTGTGCAAGTAGAGGCCGAGACCACACCTTGTGTGAGTGCCGAATTGAAGAACACACTTTGTGTGTGCTAAGTACCCTACGGGCAGTGTGTGCATAAGCAAGAGGAGGTCGAGGCTTTGCCTCTTGTGTGTGCAAAGTAAAAGTTGAAGGCCGAGAGGAAGTGTGTGAAAAAGAAAGGTGAAAGACCACACATTTTGTGTGTGTGCAAACAAAGGAGAAAGGCTGTGGGCAGTAGGTGTGAAAAGGAAGAAGAACCGAGCCCTTAGTGCTTGGGTGTGTATGCAAAGAAGAATAAAATCATTACACCCTATAGGTTGTGTGCACTTGGACAATAAAAGAAACGTGTGACTGTGTGTTCCAAGTGAAGACACATTTTGTGTGTGCAAATTGAAGAGGAACACCCTACGGCCATTTAAGGGTGTGCAACAAGAAGTGTGAAGGCCAAGCTCAAGTGTGTGCCAAAGTGAAGAAGTTTTGTGTGCAAAGAGACAAGAAGGCCGAACCTAGGTGTGTGCACTAAGAAGTGTTTATACACTTAGAAGAAGAAAAGGGAGGACATCCACACAAAGAATAACACACATTTATGTGTGTAGACAAATTGCATAAAGTGTGTGAAGTTTGAGAAGTAGGTGTGTGCTGAAAAGAATTACACCCTCTGAGGGTTTACTGCACCAAGAAGAGAAGAAGGGGAGTGCATGCATGCATGCATGCACGTGCACACGTGAACAAAGATAAATCAGTGGTGTGCCTTTGAGTTGACCAAGACCAGGAGGTTCTTGAAGAATTGAGAAGGCCATGTTATCAGTGCATGAGGATGAAGAGCTGCCATTCACTCAGTGCATGAAGTTGAAGTGACTGAGACTGGACCAGACTGAAGTTAAAGATATTATTTGTCTGAGTATTCAGTAGTTGGAGAGAAGCCAGGTCATCCTCAGAAGAAGGAGATAAATCCTGAGCAAGACGAGAAGACCTGATCATCACAAGTGATCAGAGGTACAGAGCAAGGCCAGCAGCCTTTATCCCAGGCTGCTGAAGATACTTGAAGAGCTGAACGTGAAGAAGAGCTACTCGTGTGACTCGAGGAGCCAGGAGAAGACCCTGTGGGACTCAGGGAGAAGAAGTCTTCAGTGGGATTCTGGAGCAGGCCAGTGGGACTCTGGTAACACTGTGTGAAGCAGTATAAAGACCCTCCTGTGGGACTCAGGAGAGATACGGTGGGAAGCTGTATCGACCATTGTAATTCTAACAAGTTATAATGGGAGAATCCATGCTGGGAGAGCATGGCAAGGATGTAGGCCTTTGGTGCCGAACCTTGTAAATCCTTGTGTCCTGTGCCTTTTCATTACTGCATTATCTGGGAAAGGTTGAGAGATACAAGAAGAGTGGATCGAGGCTTTAACCAGCCATAGAGGTTTAATTGATAAGAAATCAATTAGTAAAAAGTTTTAAGGGATCACTGATTCACCCCCTCCCCCTCTCAGTGATTCACACTGATCTGGGCACTTCAATTGGTATCAGAGGGAGGTTACCTCTAAAAGATCCAAGGGAGTCTTTATGGAGTGCAGATTTGAGGAAACGAGCGACCAGCCTCAAATGGAGATATCTGCCAAGACTCAGAAAAATAGAAAGAAGAAACAGGCCAAGAAGATGAAGAAAGCCTATCCTAGCTGTGATGAAGTTGAAACAATGAATGATCTTCAGAGTGCACTCAAATATCTTCAGAAGACAGTTCCCATGGAAGTGGCAAAGTGTATAGCTACAGGAATCCATGATCTTCATGAAGAAAAATCACAGTTAGAAGAAGAAGCCAATGCAATGGAAGATCAATTGGCAAAAAGGGTTGGCATAACCAACACTCTCAGAAAGCTGGTGAAGGCCAAAGATGAAATTGTTTCCCTTTGCAATGAAAGATATGAAGATACCTGTGAAGAATTGCAACGGAGCTCTTCTGAGAAAGAAATATTTTTGATAATGATCAAAGATGTTTTCCGTGCACTGGAAAAGAGACACAGAGTTTCAATGGTTGTCAAAGATGCTCAACTTGAAGACAAAGCAAAAAGGGTGAAGGAGCTTGACAATTCATTGCTTGAATTGAAGACAGTTCATGATAACCAGATGAATCAGCTGAAAGAAAGTTGGGAAGGAAAGCTAAGATCTGTTGAGGATGAGAAGAACTCCCTTAACATGAAGTGCTTAGAACTAGAGGTGATATTGACAAATCTGCAATCACCCAAAGCTGAAACCTCCCAGTCAGCTGGTAGAAGACATGTTGCTACTCAAGTATGCTTTGAGCAGGATGATTCTAAGAGAAAGACATCCTCTAATAAAAGTGCAACATCTTCTAGAAAGAAGGTACCATCCATACCATCTTGTACTGATGCTTCTAATTGTGTTTCCACAAAAAGTGCAGGATGGAAGAATAATTCCAAACAAGTATGGATGAAGACAATGAAGAAAGAGAGCTCTCCTGAAACAACACAACTTGTCAAGAAAAGTACCCAGCAATCAGAAGTACACAAGAGGTCAAGATTTGTGGTTCAATGTTGCTGTTGTAACAAGTATGGGCATTGTGCAAAGGATTGTTGGTATAATCCACTGAATGCCAAAGCACAGAGGAAGCCCATGCCTAGGGGGAGCAAGCCAGAAGAAAAGAAGCAACATCCACAGGTCCAGAGACATCTGTTTACTGCAAATAGATTTGGATTACTTGACAACATCTGGGATGATTGCAAAAGTGGTCAACAAAAAGATACATGTCAATCTCCAACTGTATCCAGAGCTCAAAAGAAGAAAAGATCACAGAACCTGGCTCAGAGAGAATCCTTGGGAAGAAAGCAGAAGAAAGTGGAAGATGCTCCCAAGAAGATTATGAAAAAGGAAGAGAAGACCTTGGAGTCTAAATCCAAGAAGGGTGATGCATCCAGAAGGACCACCAAGAAATGCTTCTACTGTGGAAAGAAAGGACACACCATGGATCTTTGCAAACAAGCCATGGAAATAAATAGAAGCCAACTGGACTCAAAAAGACAATCAATCCAGAAGAAGAAGAAGGGATTGATTGAAAACAAGTTTCCTAAGAAAGGTAGCTTGACAGCATCTAAGGAACCATGTGGAACTTCCAGAACTTGGGCCACTCTTCCAAATGATTTACTTGTCATATGGCCACATCAGTTGCAACTTGCCAGAGAACTACAAAGAGTTGAAGATGAAGCTCTGGCAATTGCTAAAGCAAAAGGGAAGAAGAAGGTTTCACATGAAGATGTTTTGAGAACCACACCAGCACAATCATCAATGAAGATCAAATGTGCAAGTGTGAAGACTGGTGAAAATGGGACATCTCGGTTGAGAGAATCTTCTCAACCTTGTTGCTCACATTGATGAACCAAGGAGGTTCCATCTTATTCCCTTATACTCTGGGTATATACATGTGCTAACATTGTAGGGAATTGAAGATGATGATCATTCTCATCTAGAGGATGGTTAGGACAGAATGGAGTGCACCCCTTGAGGGGGAGCCAATCTGAAGAAGATGGGATTCTAAGATTTAATACCATCTTGAGAAAAGTGAAGGTATTCCAATCATACTTTCATCCCTTGTTTCTTAATTGAGTTTATCTTGTCAATTAAGGGGGAGTATGGATTGAAGACAAATGGATGAAAGGGGGAGCTTTATCTTTGCACCTGAACATTATAATGAGTTTTGTGAAGTTGTGCAGGATTTAGCAAATTCATTGTTATATCTGAAAAAATTTCAAACCCCTTGAAGCATGATCTCACATGTATAGTGAATGTTGGACAGCATTGAGTATTTGGTTATATCACTCTTGTTTTCTACACTGGGTTTGCCCAAGTAGACTTAGAGCTGATTTACTAAAGGTTCATTGCTCAAGTGAACATGTGACATCATCCCTCTCTTAGTGCTTTTCACGAAAATGCTTTTATAAGGGAGGAAGAGATTTTTGAAAGTGAACCACACCACACCTTTGAATTTGATTGCCAATAAGGGGGAGAAAATATTGGCACACATATTGACCCATTCATATGTGCTGAAGAAGTGTATTGACAACAAATACAAAGGGGGAGATTGAAGTGCACTGTGTTGCATTTGTTGTCAATGAGGCATGAAGTTGTCTTGGAATGAATGGAAGTCAGGAATGTCAAGATGTGAATGCCAAAGGTTGTGATGGTGTTGGTGGTGAAGGAGAATGTCCATGGTACTAAGATGCATGTCACTTAGGAGATTCACTAAGTGGTATTGGAAATT
This sequence comes from Viscum album, assembly GCA_963277665.1. NCBI lineage: Eukaryota > Viridiplantae > Streptophyta > Magnoliopsida > Santalales > Viscaceae > Viscum > Viscum album. The sequence continues at coordinate 1,459,221,960 of OY728135.1, read as the reverse complement.
GTGGTTGAAACATTCTCTAGTAACATCTGACGATTTTTGAGCTGATATTTAAGTTCATAGAACTTGTATCCTGATGATACAATGTCACACCATGATTAGAAGACCATGAATTGTAGTGACAATTCATGAGGAGTTGAAGATGATCCATTCACATGTTCTAAGTGGATGAAGTGGTTTAATAAAATCCATGCACTAACACTTAGTGCATGTGAATCTGAAGAAGTCCCAATTTGATCTCTGATTAGATCAACAAAGAGAATTGAAGAATTATTTGATTCAGGAGCTTCGGTTGATGGAGAACCTTCAAGAATTCACTCCTAAGTAATGAATATATGTTGAGGAGATTTGAGGAATTCTAATGAAGAAGAGAAGGGAAGAAATGTAGAAGAAGGATGTTTTAGAATTGTGGCATTTGGCATTTTACACTTAGTACTTTGTATACTTAGTGTATATTTAAGCAAAAAATTAGCCACCAAGGAGGCCAGCTGAGGGATCACCCAAGGCACATATGGGCCTAAGGCGCCACGCCCATGGGGAACCCTCAAGGCCAAGGCGCTCCCTGAGGCAAGGCAGGGGCCGTGTATAAGCACCGAGGCCACGCGGTGATGAAGCCCGCGCAGCGTGAGCGCGAGGAGCGCGCCCGTGAGGTGCATAGTGGGCGCTAGGTGCGCGCCCGCAGAGGCGAGAGTGGGCGTAGAGCGCGCCCGCAGAGAGAACCTGGTGCGGGGCGGCACCGGGAGGGGAGAAGTTCAATTGAACTGAGGACGGCACGTGGTGTTTGATAAACCGCATGGAAAATGGCCGTCGTTTCGATGTGGGACGCGGAATTTTTCCGCGGGAGCGATCCTGGCCGCACGATTAATCGCGCGCCAGATCTCGGCCGCCCATCTGATCCGCCGCGGCCCATCCTGATCGCGGCCGTCCAAATCTTTGATCTAACGGCTCTCCGCGCGTCTTCTTCCCCGCGCCATGTGAAGCCACCCGCGACGTCCCCACTGAACCAGAGGCCATCCGACCACCGGAGTTTGAGATCCCGGCCACCATTTTCGAAGCTGAGGTGTCCCTCGTGATCGTCTCTCCACACCGAACCGAACCATGCTTAAAAATGGGCTTGCATGCAACGAGAGGAGAATTCGGTTGCGGCCGAGGCAAGAGAATCTGCCGAGGCTATGAATGGTCTATGCCCATGCATGGATTGGAAGAAAAGAGGCCATGCATGCGTTCTAAGTCGCATGCACGTGAAGAAGACCGGAGAAAAATAAGGAAAGAACCCGCGGTGGAAACTGAGGAGAGAAACGAGATTTTACAGAAACTTGAGATCCGAAAATCTCGGTGGTTTATGATTTTTCTCACGCGGATAAACCACCTCTGCCTCGCCTATAAAAAGAAGACCACAGGCGCTGTTTATGCTTGCTGATCCTTTGTTGAAAACTTGGAGTCCCGCGTGTGCCTCTGCCTCGCGAAGAAGAAGCCGCCGCGCAAAGATTTGTGCGGCTGAAGTCCCCTGCGCGCTAATCCTTTGCACGGCAGGAAGACCTCGTGGCCGCAAAACTCTGCGCGCCCGAGGCTTGTTCCCTCTCTGCCCGCACCCTTGTGCGGCAAGAGGAAGTGCCCGCGGGTGCAGCACTTGCGCGCCCCGCGGCAAGAGGAGTTTGCGCGCTCGAAGGGTTGCGCGCCCGTGGAGCCTTGCACCTGAGGACCTACGCGACACAAGGCAGTAGCCAGCTTCACCTTGCATGCCTTGAGTTGGTTGGTGTTAGGGTGTGTGCAAGTAGAGGCCGAGACCACACCTTGTGTGAGTGCCGAATTGAAGAACACACTTTGTGTGTGCTAAGTACCCTACGGGCAGTGTGTGCATAAGCAAGAGGAGGTCGAGGCTTTGCCTCTTGTGTGTGCAAAGTAAAAGTTGAAGGCCGAGAGGAAGTGTGTGCAAAATAAAGGTGAAAGACCACACATTTTGTGTGTGTGCAAACAAAGGAGAAGGGCTGTGGGCAGTAGGTGTGCAAAGGAGGAAGAACCGAGCCCTTAGTACTTGGGTGTGTATGCAAAGAAGAATAAAAGCATTACACCCTATAGGTTGTGTGCACTTGGACAATACAAGAAACGTGTGACTGTGTGTTCCAAGTGAAGACACATTTTGTGTGTGCAAATTGAAGAGGAACACCCTACGGCCATTTAAGGGTGTGCAACAAGAAGTGTGAAGGCCATGCTCAAGTGTGTGCCAAAGTGAAGAAGTTTTGTGTGCAAAGAGACAAGAAGGCCGAACCTAGGTGTGTGCACTAAGAAGTGTGTATACACTTAGAAGAAGAAAAGGGAGGACATCCACACAAAGAAGAAAACACATTTATGTGTGTAGAAAAATTGCATAAAGTGTGTGATGTTTGAGAAGTAGGTGTGTGCTGAAAAGAATTACACCCTCTGAGGGTTTACTGCACCATGAAGAGAAGAAGGGGAGTGCATGCATGCATGCATGCACGTGCACACGTGAAAAAAGATAAATCAGTGGTGTGCATTTGATTTGACCAAGACCAGGAGGTTCTTGAAGAATTGAGAAGGCCATGCTATCAGTGCATGAGGATGAAGAGCTGCCATGCACTCAGTGCATGAAGTTGAAGTGACTGAGACTGGACCAGACTGAAGTTAAAGGTATTATTTGTCTGAGTATTCAGTAGTTGGAGAGAAGCCAGGTCATCCTCAGAAGAAGGAGATAAAGCCTGAGCAAGACGAGAAGACCTGATCATCACAAGTGATCAGAGGTACATAGCAAGGCCAGTAGCCTTTATCCTAGGCTGCTGAAGATACTTGAAGAGCTGAACATGAAGAAGAGCTACTCGTGTGACTCGAGGAGCCAGGAGAAGACCCTGTGGGACTCAGGGAGAAGAAGTCTTCAGTGGGATTCTGGAGCAGGCCAGTGGGACTCTGGTAACACTGTGTGAAGCAGTATAAAGACCCTCCTGTGGGACTCAGGAGAGATACGGTGGGAAGCTGTATCGACCATTGTAATTCTAACAAGTTATAATGGGAGAATCCATGCTGGGAGATCATGGAAAGGATGTAGGCCTTTGGTGCCGAACCTTGTAAATCCTTGTGTTCTGTGCCTTTTCATTACTACATTATCCGGGAAAGGATGAGAGATACAAGAAGAGTGGATCGAGGCTTTAACCAGCCATAGAGGTTTAATTGATAAGAAATCAATTAGTAAAAAGTTTTAAGGGATCACTGATTCACCCCCTCCCCCTCTCAGTGATTCACACTGATCTGGGAACTTCAAGGGTAAATCAGAAACCTTAAAGGAATTATCAAACAATTAGTTCGTTAATCCATTTTGAATTCAGATTTATTGTTTCGAAGGTTCCAAATTCGGGAAACCTAATCAATAATCTATCACAAATAATTAAACATGTTTACTATGCGAATTTGATTAACATCAAATTACAACAAAAATCAGATTCTTTTAAATGAATTTTTATCTTTACCCAAACTATTTTCAAATAATCCCAATTTAAGTTCATTACCGATTTCCATCAAGAACGAACAAATAGGCAAAGAAATCATAGATATCCCAATATCTAGCAAAAGAAGAGCCAATAACATATGATCGATATCAATTTACTTATCTGATTAAAATATTTATTATGTCAATTACATTGACATATAGTAGGATTAAACACGATATCAATACAGTTGCACATAAAATAAATGAGAAGAAATGAATCCCCTACCTCAAACAGTTCATAAAGCTCTTTATCCACAGAACAGGTCATAATCCTCCTCTCGCGACAACTGTATCCACCTGAGGATGCCACGATACGACCGCACCAACCAAACCCCAAGAAAACCCCCATTATAAACATAGATATTACATTCTATAACATGGGAAGGATAAATAAGAGGTGATGATCCCCATAGTAATGACGATAAATCATACCTTATATGGAAGATTGATTGTTATAGCTCTGTTGCATCAAAATAGAGCGGAGCCATTCTGAGGAGTAAAGTTTGATTTTTCAACTCCTACTACAAAGGATTGAAAGGATCTAGCTCCTCATAGCCGAGAACAAATATGAATAAAAAGGGAGTTTGACATCTCATCCCTTTTGAAGTTTTAAGGGGTGATAGTTTAAGATATGCTTAATTCCTCATTAAAAGGGGATCACATTAACCCACATGTTTTGACAATGTAAAAACATCCCGATCCATATGAATAATTATTATAGGATTATTGGCCTTTGAATCATTTTGAAGAGTCCTTAAAATAAGGCATTAAATGTATTTTACATCAAAAGAAACGTCAAAGGAGAAAAACTGTAGGAAGTTGGAGACACTATTCACCTACAGTTACTGTACACCCACCGATCTGTGAAACCGATATGTAAAACCAATCTGTGAAACCGATATGTGAAACCGATCTGTGAAACAATGTACCCCGACCGTTACTATACAACTATTGATCTGTGAAATAGATCTATGAATCCGATCTGTGAAAAATTGTACACCTACTGTTACTGTACATCTACCATTATTGTACACCTACAGATCTGTGAAACCGATATGTGAAACATTGTACACATTCATTTACTGTACACCTACCGTTACTGTACACCTACTGATTTGTGAAACCGATATGTGAAACAGATATGTGAAACTGATATGTGAAACCGATATGTGAAACTGATCTGTGAAACATTGTACACCTACAGTTATTGTACACCTACCATTACTGTACACCAATCGTTATTGTACACCTATCGATATAAAAATTCATAAAACTGGAAACACTGTTCACAGAACTGGAAATTTGGAAATGTGTTAAGGAGAAGTCACCTTGACCTCCCGAAACACCTCCAACACCACATTTTCACAATGTAATGGACCAGAGAGGTCCGAGCCATTACACATGGAGTATATGATCAAATTCCCTCTTTTCCATACATATAAATCCATACAAAATTTGTTTTATCACTCAGCATATAATAGTCTGGCCCTACGAGTCCTTCATTACAAATATATTTCAGGTGTCCAATTCTCATCTGGTATAGGAAATGTACAAACAAATTTATTTCATCCATGACACTCTTCATTGAATCGATGTGTCACCCATGGAACATAACCATTATATAAATTCATTAAAATTTAATCAATATCACATAATAAATTTCTTTAAAACATTTCAAGGTCAATAAAAAGAACAATTCATGTTCACATAATCTAAAAGAGTGGTTAAGGGAATGAGCTCAACGTAGAATGATTACCTCTCAGTTACTCACATTGGAAATTTATTATTACAACAATCTCATTCTCAACAAGCCGTTATAAGGAAGGGTCCAAGGTTCATGTTCCTCCATCCCTTACCATTATTTTATTTCAATTTCATTTCAAAAATCATATATCTAATTAATATCACAATCTCAGTTCAATTTATCATTTGAAAATTCAAATCATCAATTTTTTGAACAATATATTACATCTCATGACCCGAGGTAAAGGGTAGACCTAAAAGTTAATCAATTTCATATACCATCACAATGTTCCACTTAGTTAAAAATCACACACAATAGGGTGTATACAATTTCACAGTCTTCAACATTTAAGAAATCATTTTGTAGTCTCTTTAACAAAATAAGCAATGCTAGATAATTTAATTGAAGTATCTAAATTAATTTCAAGGTACCACCTGATAATTGGATGTGGGACACCATGACATATATACAATAATGAAATGTTAAATTAAAGGAGTAATATCACATATCATTATTATTTATATGATATCTTGTTAAGTATCAATAAATAATTTGACTCAGATCAGGATAAAATTGATGAACATATGAAGGCCCTAAAAATAGAAAACAGAGCTTGTACAAAAATTGAACAACTAATTATAAACAAAAGTAGGGATGGAAAAAAAGTAATTAATATTTTACTATTACAGATTAATTGATAATAGTGGTGATTGAAATTTATTCTTGGTGGTCGAGATCCCTCGTTTTTAATGATAGTAATTAAAGAGGGATTAAAAGAGGAGAGGTTGTTGTACATTGATGAAACATGAGAGATAGATTATATATATAATGAATACATTGTAAAAATATAATTTCATCCAAAACACTAGGTTGTGTAGTTTGACGGGATAGTTTGGCTAAATCATGCACTAACTGTGGATGATTAGCAATAGCGAAGCGGAAATCACACATTTTTTCAGCACGGTTTGACTAACCATATGCAAATTATGAAAAAAATACACTATAAAACTTGAAGATATGGTCTCATGGCCATGCATCGCAAAATTCATGGTTTTTCTAAATTATGTGGGATCCCCCTATACTCTAACCACATATCTGATGGTTTTTTAAACCATACAACCTAAAACACAAGGTTTACACAACCCATGTTCCAAATATTTATCACCCAAAAAGTTGTGTTTTAGGCTTTGATCCAACCCCAAACATCCCCCGATTCCTCAATGATAGAAAATGTAATTTATATTAGTCCATATCTTAACATTTAAATATAAAAATTGGTATAAAGAAAAGGATTTTTACCTCAATAAGTATCATGTCTCATAAAAATATCTCCATTAAAAACATTCTTCCCTTAATATCCTTATCAAGGGTTTTCAATAATGTCTGAAAATAACTCATACCACTGCAATCATACATCGTTCTCCTACTCTTTGTACTCATCATTTACTTAGACATTCTCCCATAGAACCCATATCAAAGGAACTTTCTTGCCTTAGAGAACCTCCATGTTATAATCCACATTAGGTATAAGATTCTCTTTGAAGGACACATCCACCTATATCTCAACCTCCTCAAGCTAAAAAGCATGATACAGTTTGGAATAGTAATGTCACAACTATGATACATGTATTATTTCATTCATGGATTCATTCCTCATTGTTAATTATATCTGATAGTCTGCCGGAATCACTCTATCAACAATCTCTAATGGCCCGGTATAATATGTGGAATGTTCACCCTATCTCCTTATCATCCTATTTCCCAATCTCAGTGAAACATTTAAAAATACATGATCCCAATACTCAAACCATATAGTACATCATTGATGATTTGTATAAGATTAATGAAAATACTATGTATTATCCATCCTCTTATGTATCAATTGCAACTGTTCTATATTCTCCTATACAAGACATGGTTAAAAAAATGTGCATATACTTCCTCTATCAAACAAAAGGGTGATCGATGTGTCCTATTTTACAAATACTAACAAGGATCCATCTAAAAGTATCATGAAATATATTTTTTAGGTGAATTATACTTGGGAAATATTCCTCCCCTAAAGGACCCCAAAATCCAGATCAATTGATTACATCAAGTCCCCAAGAACCTAAATCTTGATCTGTGAAATGATATTAGTCTGATGGTGGTATGATGTTCTTTGAAGAACCTATATACCAAACACCCTATCTATCCCTTTCCAAAACCATGAACAACTATTGGATTCCTTATTTAAAATGATAGTATGATGGCCCCCATGAATTCGTATTATTTCACGGATATACAACATCTTAATATCATCAGTAGAAAATGTATCCATTATAAGTTGAAAATGTGAGTCCTTTTTAGACATATTGAAAATAAAACAAATTGAATCATTAGAATAAGGTGAATTAATTATATCCATCACAAAATCCATCATGAAGACAACACATTTGAACTCAGGAATGGGTAACAAATGTAAAACTCCACATGATCATTAGGATTTCACCTTCAAATGCTGATAGTTGGAAAATGTCATGAAAAACCCATATATATATATATATATATATCATTCTATATTTTCCCCAGTATTGGAAATATAAACCTGAATACAAATTGGTGATGGAGGGGTTCAATTCTCAAGATGATGCACAAAAAGTCAACATCATCTACATGCACATGTTTGATGAAATCTATAAGTGACCATGTGAAAATACAATATCATCATGTCTGATGGTCCAAAAAAGAGGACATTCCACATTTTACACACTCTAACATTGATCTAGGCTATTAGAATATGATATCTACCTCATCCTTACTCTATACAGGGTGGTAGAGGTAATAGCCAATAATGATAGAATGGTCTTACACAAAATATATTTCACCCCTAAGTGAAAATCAGAGATCAATGTCAAGTGGATAAACTATTTACTTGATTTATAAAATCCTTGTAAATAAGACATCTGTTTTAGTGCACCTACCACTACATTTCCATTACAAGGTGTATAGGAAATATCAAATCAAAATACGGTTGGTATTCAACCCAGCTTCACTACATCAGATTCCGATCACACTATATAATTTTTCACATGAGGTATTTTTGGTCCGTTAAAATTGAAAAATGATCACCATGTTAAAAATTTCTTTAAAATATTAATTCAAGAACAATATTAGATAACTTAATATTTTTCATCATTTAATTAATCTCTTGTGGCTACAATTGGTGGGACAATTTACACTAGTACTCTATCACAAAACATAATAACTTATCCTATCCCAATACTAGATGAATCATAGTAAATACTATAACTCTTGTGATGACTAGAAATCTCAGTATTGGGGCTGAATTAAATATATATTTCATCTCCTTAAAGTTTTTCTTGAAATAATTTGATCATATAAACATCACCATATTATTAAAAAGGTCTACTGGTGGTGTTACTAATAATGCGAAGTACAATATGAATCAAATGTAGAAACTAGAAAACCCTAATAAAAATTGAACCTCAAATATGTTCTTGGAATGATCCAAGCAAACAGAATATCTCAATTTCAATAGGATTATTGATACTCTAATATCTAAGATAATATAATCTAGAAATTTAATATGATCTCTCCAATAGTATAACATTTTATTCTTATTATATAACTGATTCTTTCAAAATGTATCCAATATGATATCAAGATATTTTCCATGTTCATGTCGGCTATGTGAATACTCCAATATATCATCCATGAATACCATGACATGTGAATCCATGTATTGATGGAAAACTTGGTTTATCCATTCCATGAAGATTGATGGTGTGTTCGTGGGACAGAATGACGTAACCAAATATTCACATAGGCTATTACTTCTATGAATGGTTGTGTGAGGTATGTTTGATGGTTTAAGATACACATGCTGATAACCTGATATCAAATAATTCCATGTGTATAACAAAGCTCCTAGATTCTGGTTGAAGAGAGCATTTATCCATGGTAAATGATCCATTTTTTGAAATGTCAAATGGTTCAATTTTCCACAATCCACACATATCCTAAGATTTCCATCTAGATTTTTCAAAAGAAATAACCTATGAAACCCATATATATGTAATAGGTCTAATAAAACCCATTTCTTATAAACACTGTAAATGTATCTTGAGATCCTTCAACTCTTTAGTTTCCATCTTATAAGGATGACTAGATACTGGGGCATATACTAGAGTAATCTCAATAGAGAACTATATTGGTCAAGATATAGGTAATCTGAAAAAATCTTCTAGGAAATAATCTTTGATATGATCAACCCTAGGATGTAAATCAGCATGATTGTTTCCCTAATCATCTCGATAAAATTGTCTATATAGGCCTTCATCCCACCCAGACCAGAATTATCATGTCAATCTCAGCTCTCTTGGACATCCCATACAACCTTGTGAATAAACTCACCAGTCAATGGTGATGTGATTGTCACCCTTTGGTGATGTCAGTCATTTATGGAATGAAATCAAACCTACCTGTCCATTATATAAATTATTTCAAAACCTTTCAACCCAAGGAAAAGTATGCCCTATATAAAGTGACACCCTCCATTATCAATGGGAACTCCAATCATTGATTTACATCATCTCTTATCATTCCATAATGGAATATTAAGTGTCATAAAGACATCATAATGACATACACTAAGCCCATGGATCTCCACAATTGGCAGTGATACAAAAAAAGGAAAACCCTTGTATTGAAAATTGAAGAAGATATTGTAAAGGCTACAAATTTTCACCTCTGATAGTAGAAGGTTGGTGATACTTCTCTTAATAGTATTATTTTATAGTTTATATATATCTAAAACTACGACCTTATGATACACTTTGGATACTAAGAGCAGTTCTTCTCATCAGTTAATGTAAAATTGGGGTCTAATTATCACTGTTGTGACCACCTCCTCATCCTGATTGACCAACTATACACTTTCTACATACCTTATGAGAATCTTCCCATGCTTGGATGGGGAGTTAGTGCATACCCTATCTCACAAGATGCTGGTGGAAATATTCTATAGAATCACTATAGATAACCCCTTATGTCATTAGATCAACACTCGACTAGGTCTCTCACTCACTAAGGCCCCATATACTCTGGCCTACAACACAGGTAACACCTCACCTAGATACCTGATAATGTTCATTGAATTATAATATCACAATATTTAATCTTCTAATGAAACTTCCCAATACAAGTCAATACAGCACAAGAGATAGATATTAAACCTCTCTATATCTCATAACCAATATTTATTATGTTTCTCTCGGTAATAAGTATCAGAAGCACTATTATAGATATAGTAGTCGGTCAAAATGTAATTTGGAATTAAAATTTTATATTTCTCACATTAAATAGAAAAATTAATCATTTTAGAAAAACCCAAAAAAATCACCTTAAGATTTTTTTAACATATTTTTAAAAAAACATATATAGTCTTTTCAAATTCATCTTATAAAATTAAATAAATTTTCAACTACGTTCAAAATACATGACTAATCCACCTTTTAGAAAAATCTTGTTCCTTAGAAAACATTTCTTTCTCTTTCATATCATTCTTATTTTATTTCTAATCATCATATTACCATTTAATTTTATTTTATAAATGTTATAAATATAAAATTTTCAAAATTTATTTATTACTATTCATAGTGAGAAAAAAATCATGGTTGTAATAGTAATGTTAAATAATAATATTTTAATAGAGTATCATATTTTCATTAAACCTAGTGTTGTGTGAATTGAAATATATTGAAGATATTGAATTTATTTAAAAATAATTATATCATTTGTCATAGTATATATTATTCCCTTTTAAACATTATGTCTCATATCATACATTCCCAAAAATATGATGTATATATTTTAAAATATCGAGGTGTTACCACTATTAATTTCATGAACAATACACACACATATATATATATATGAGTTATAAAAGGTTTTATTAAGGGTGGAAATTCATTTTTATGGATGCCACCTTCTAGATTGAAATTTTTTCGATATGAGAATTAGAATATTTCATGAATGAATATATTTGAGTAATTTAAATGTTCACGTGACCTTTTAAAAAAAATTACTGTAATAGGATATTTTTTTTCTTTTTTTAACCAATCATAACAACTAATCTATTGATAATATAGGAAGAACACATTAGAATATATGATAGATGGAATGTGGTCCTTATACATGGAGATACCGTGCCCAATAAAATACATCCATTATATAAATTATTATATATTATTATTTTGTCACATGATAGTGGATAAGATACCTCTATTATGGATGGAGATTCCACAAAATAGTCCACCATAACATGTTCATAAATATAAAATAAAAGTGATTAATCAATAATAAAATGTAATTAATATATTAATGGGATATTATGACAGTAATTTCAGTTTACACACCAAATAAAATACTAATAAAATTCATGGTATGGTTTCAAAGTTGGATAACCCAAAATCTACTAAATCAATGTGTGGATGGGTTAATCATGTTTAAGATCATGTTTTTTGATATATGAAATATCTGAATTAATATTAAAATATATTAGATATAAAATAGATATTACATTTTAATCTATGTGAAAATAAAGTTACTATAAATATAGACTCAAAAAGGGTTAATGGATATATACATTAATTCTATTCAACCATATGAAAATCTCAATTGGAAGATGATATCTAGTTTAGTCAGGATGAATAAAAAGAAAATTTTATACTCTATATTTTGTAAAACACCATTATAGCTATGATTAATATTAAAGAAAGTAAATATGAAGTAAATTTTACCCAATAAATCTCACATTAATAATATCAGTTGAGATTCATGAGTAATGTGGTCTGGATATATTAATGATTACAAAAGGAGTATCTAGGATGAAAAATAAATTTTCAACCCTATTTCTCATAACGGTGTCCTAATTATTACCCTTATTATTTCCATTTATATATCATGGAATCTCTATTTCAATTCATCTCTTAGTTGGTATCCATCATCGAATATCATCTTAAATGTTAGAAAATTGAATATGATCATATTTTATTGGGTATATTAAGAATAAATTTATCATTAAATATTAATATTGGGAAAAAACATTGATTTTATGTTATTATTGAACTATAAAAATCATTAGAATATTAAATAAAATATGAAGTATAAGTATAATTTTCACATTCCATGAAATATTCTAGGTTTATATTGAATATATTTATCAGTGGGGTGACTATATAAAAATATTTGGAGAGAATTCATTTCACATGATATGTTTTCTTGTTTTTTCATATGTTTATCATACATTAATAAAATTGAAGAAAAAAACTCTCATTATGTAAATAACTTTCTTCTATGGTTGGAATAATGTATTGGTTATTATATGGACATATTTGTTTCGTAGTATTAGCTCTCATGTATTGGAATATGGATATTTAAAGGAGATTTAGATATGTTTAGTCAATGAAATAATAACAAAAGATGTCTTCACCCTTCTCAAAAATAAATATTGATTGAATATCTGAAATAATGTGTGATTATGAAAAAATACAGAAAATATATATATTTATTATCAATATTCGATAGCTATGGAATGTGAGAAAAATTTTCCATTTAATTTCATCAATTTCACCAATAGTTTACATGCTTGTAATTTATCTAATCCATTTTCATTTTTTTTATTCAAATGTTTATGGTATTATATTTAACATTATAAAAAATATTGATTTTGGGGAAAAATCTAAATATGATAATTGATATTACATGGGATTTAAATTTATATTTTTAATATCTTTTTATTCAAGGTAGTTATTAACATAATTATGAAATGGTGTTGTGAGGGGTCATGGGGTAATTTTCAAACTAGTAATAAAGTATGAAGGTTTTCCCATCATAAATGATGAAATAATGTGGGTTTCATAATATATATAAATATGGTAAGATTAAAGAAAAAAACCTCACATAAGATTATTGTACAGTTGATACTCAAGTCAGAAATAATTCAATTTTATATAAGCCTTGTATAATATATTTATAAGGACTCAATGAATCATGGAATTACATCGTTGCAAAAAAAATATTTTACATATTTTAAAATAATATTTAAAAGGGTCATATGTTTTCTAAAAAACATAAAATAAGATAGTTCAACATTAAGGAAAATATTCAATTATCATTTCATAAATTGGATATGGTATTTTTCAAAAAATATGTCATTCATTAAGGATTTAAAAGGATTATGATATGCTAAAATATTATAATTTATTGAAGTGTATTATAATAATCTTGATGAATATTTACATAGTGTGAAATAACATTGATGAAATATTATTTATTTTAAAATTATTTCCAAAATAATCAACATTATTGTTTGTAGTATTTAGGTAACACAAATTTACATAGAATCAATCATTGTGAATTTGATAATGTATATTGAATTTTTATATTCATATATTTCTATTAAAAATGAAGTCAGATTTAGTAATAAAAATAAAATTATGGAACTAAATTAACATTATAAGTTATATGGAATCATTGCAGGGTATAACCCATTCTCTTTATAATGTATATACTATAAAACTATTTCAACATTAGAAAATGACTAAACCCCAGACTAGGTATCGTATGGTTAATAGAGTTTACATTGTATAACAACAGAACATCATTCCACACCATACACTTTTATAAGAAAAAATAATTCCAGAATTCAATATTGTATGGCACATCAACTGAACAGAATAAGGTACAAAAAACATCATTGGGTAAATAAACATTTATAGAGTGTAAATGATGATGATAATTTTACAACATATGATCCAACCTATGGATATTTTGTGGAACCATCATAATTTATATCTTACCATTATTGTATATATCTGATCCTCATAATGTACAAAAATGCACACTATGCTTAGTATGAACTTGTTTTTTTGGGAAAATCAGGTGTTCAAATGGGGAAAAGTGTCATACAGTAGTACATTATAATGAACATAAAATCCTATGATGAAAATTATTTAGAAAAAATAAAACCTAAATCTATATATATTCATGAATTCTCGATATATTTTCTATCCTTTGGTTTTATATGATTTTTGAGTATATGGATTCATAGTGTACATTACTGATCTAAAATTTGATAAATTTAAAAAAAATGATATTATGATGGGGAATTATTTTTATAATTAAAAATTCATTACATAATTTTTATATGACCATAAAAACCTATAATTGTGTGTGATTATATATTGGAATTTCTATGAAAATTATATTAAATTTTTAAGAATAAGATCAACGATGAAGGTGATTTTTTGAAAGATGATATTTATTAAATATTTTATTCTACAAAAAAAAATTATTTATTATTTTTGATAATTTATATAATGATTTAAATATCACAAATAAATTTATAGTAATATATTTAATGATAAAACGTTTGAGGGTGGACTTATAGAATATTCTGATATACTGAATATCAAATCTATATTATTTTTTCAAGATTCTCTGAAGCTGTGAGTTGAGACATTCCAAATAAAATATTGTGATACCATATTTTTAAAATAGTTTTAAATAAAATTATGTAGGGATACATGTGTATGTAATTTATCAATATAATAAGGCTTTAATTCTATATAATTGATAAATAAGTATTTATTTCGGACCTATAGTTTTGTATCTAAATTTTTTTAAAACATAATGTAAGGGTATATTATTCATTATACTTTAGAAAGATATTTATTAGAAGAGATATAGGTGGGATCTAGAAAAAATTTATGAGTTATTTTATATTGATGATCTATTTTTTAATTCACACAATGTTATAAATATTTCAATTACTGGAATATTAAAAACACCAAAAATTCAATTGAAGCAACGAGTATGGTCAAATAGAGAATAGATGAAATCAAAATAAAGAGATTGGGTTTAACACTCTGTGTTATACTGTGATTTTGTAATTTTCTTCATTATTATCATCTATGTGCCTATTTTTTGTCAAAATAAGCACAGATTTTATCATGCATCACACACAACACAATGATTAAATGAAACATGACTTCGAATTATAATAATATTAATTAATATCATAGTTGTCAATTTCCAATTAGAATGATGTGTATGAAATATATTATCAAAATTAAGAAAATATATGGTTTTACAAAATATAATAAATAATTTATATAGTGACCAATGAATGAGAAATGAAAATTGAAACTATATTAAAATATTGGAAATCCTTTTCCAAAAATATATTTCTATGAAAGATTTCTTTTTTAGCTCAGTAAAAAAACAGAATTTTTAAATATGATTCATTAATTATTATTTTATATATTAAATATAACATAATTTTTTAATTTTATGTTATTTATATATAATAGATAATTATAAATAAATATTTATGCTTAAAATTTTATTACCTCAAAAAACATGTTTTTTATAATTTTATGTACTTATTTTTATTTTTTTACAGTTTTATAAAATTAATTTTAATAAATAGGTTACCTTTGGATATCATATTTTCAAAATTATCTTTAGTTAAATTTGTTTTAATTTTCTGAGGAGATAAATTTTTCGCTGAATTATGAAAAATACTTGTTCCTATTAAGATGTGTCCTTACTTTTAATGATTTACAAAATAAAAAAATTGTTTAGATATGTTGTTAAAATAAATAATAATGAAATTATATAACAATGAATACAATTTTTTTCATTGGAATCATTTTTAGTTTGATTTTGTTTCTAAATAAATTTTAATATTTTGAATATTTTCTCGTTGAAAACTCGCTTTCATGTCTTATCAATGTGATGTATTTTAAATTAATTTTTTTTGAATTCAATATATATACATTGGAAATATGGACTCATTATTTTGAATCATCATTATTTAATATCTTATAATAATTTTAAATTAATTTTTTACTATAAATAATTTTAAAAATAGTAAAAAAACAATTACCATGGTTAAGGAAAAAATGGGTTTATAGAAATTTGGATAAAAAAATAAGCGTAAAAAATAACCAAAACATTTTTCAAAAAATATTTTTATAACAACCATGCTCTTTATGAGACACTTAAACATAATATATTACATAAAATCTTCACTTGATCATCATAGATGATTGACAGATCTAGTGTCTTTCGGGATTAAGAACACTACATAATGACTTAAAACAAGAAACACAACATCTTTATTGAAATCTGTTTTTTTCATAACCACTACATTCCCTCGCACTTACCCTTCCAGGGGTAACCTACGGACTTGCATAAGAAAATGGTGATCTATAAAGCCAAGTAAGGGAGTAAAAAACTTATAACATGAAAAATAGAGTACCTTTTAGAAAATAGGAATATCAATTGACCATAAGAGAAACAAGAACATAAAGGCATAATATATCATGATTATCATAACATGAAAATATGGCAACACTGTTTAACATGGTATTAGCATGAGCCAAATATCATTTCACATGGAGCATGTGTAAACCCTCATTACACCTAAATTATCATGATTATATCCTTATTTCACTTGAATTAGCATTAGTAAACTCTTATTGCACTTGACGTATCATGATACTAATCTTTATACAATGCATTGGAGCACTATCAGGGCACACTGTTCTTAAACATTTCATTTCATGCGTAAGTGATCCGCATTGATCATACAACAAGGATTCATAAAACATCATCATTTCTTCCTTGATAATCGAATGTGGAATTCATACCTGAAATCCATAATCAATTAGTAAAAGTGAATAAAGTTGAATACCCTTGATAGGGAAATGTGAATGGTATTCACTTCAAAATGTCTTTGGCATGGAAAATCATTGTGCAATTGCGGCAGCATAACGACGTGAAATAATAATTCTCAAAAAGGATGATGAGAGAGAAATGGGTGTATCATCATATGTACATGGAATGGATTGAAATGGGGTTATATAAATACATGTATCTACAAATTTAATTGAAATTGGACTCATAATAAAGAACAACTTCTTAATTGTTAATCCGAAGAGAGAAAATCCTTACGGAATTTCAGCATGATAACATGAGTACATGGGAAGAATAATTAGAGAGAAATAGGTCTCTCATAATTTAATGCATAAGGAGGGGGAAATTATTGAGGTGAAAAATCATACCCCTATATTTTTAATTGAATGTAAAATGGGTTTATAAGATAATGATTCTTGGATAAAAATAAGAATATAAGAAATGCCTTACTTGGAAGTGTGATCCCAAAGGCTTGGGAGAGGCTTGAGAGAGGCTTTATGGGAGCTTGCAACCCCTTGGGTGGAGTATAGAGAAAATAGGGCAGATATTGGAGAAACTCCAAAGGCTCTTAGTGAAGAGGAAGTGGGAACTTGGGTGTGTTTATATAAGAAATGAGAGGGAATTCTTAATTATTTAGGTTTGTGTCACCACACATTAAACTAATCCAAACCAAAAACCAGCCCATGGTTTTTCCCATTGTTTCAGTAAAAGGGGATTGAAAAAAGAAATATTTTATAGGTCCATTGGACGAACATTTTAAAATAAAAGGGTTTCTTATGTGGAGGTGAGTCACACTCTCAAGGAAAACAATTTAAAAAGATAAAATGTTTTAAATGTATTGGAGCGTCCACTAAGGCATTATAAAATAAAACCATAAAAAATAAAATCACATTATTTTAATGTAAAAGATATAGTTTTTGAACACAGTGTTTATATTATTTTATTACTTCACTATTGTGTCATTATGATGTCATAAAACACATTATATATTTAAATAGTTTTTAAATTTTACCCAAAAAATCAACTATCTCAGAAAATTATTAAAAAATCACTGTTGGATAATTCCGACATGCTGATTTAAAAAATAATATTAATTTTATTCAAATAATTTTCTAAATATGTGAATTATAACTTTTATCATAATAATCTACATTTATAAAAAAATTCATCGGGTTTTACAAAAAAATCTATCAAACCTTAATAAAAATTACATTGAGATTCATAAAAATTAAAAGATCATTTATATTGAATTAAAAGTAACTTAATAATATTTAAAATATTATTTATTTCAAAAATCCATTAATTTATCTTAGTATATTTCATAGTTGAATATTAACTAAAAATACAATTTGTGCTTTAAATACTATTTACAAGGTAACAATAATAAAAAGAATGTATATTCTTTATTATATAAAAAAATGAACATAATCATAGTTATAAGGTCTTGTTACATAACCCCTTATAACACCCTCATAATACTGATGGCTAACATGTGCGATGGTGAAAAACTCTTGTGATGACTCAGATAACGTCACTCGGGTGGTAATCTCTATCAACATCCACTTCTCCTGTAGTCTGTTCCACTCGATCATAACATGTTGAATCTAGGATTGGGCTTGGTCATGTGTGAAGCCCAATGAGGCCACCTCCATTCCAATTTCTGAAAAATTGTCTTCATATGGGGAAAGTCTACTAGATGACACCAGCACTTCCTTTGTCTGAATAAATTGGATTTGTTAAAGCCCTATATTTATACTAATTAGATGATCACTATTTAATGGTATTATTTGCAACGGTGAAAATTCATAATGGTATTTTGAAATAAAAAATCAAAAATCTCAAGAAGTTAATATTTTGTATAACCATTTTACATAATAATATATTTAATTTTATCAAGAAAAAATTTCAATAATAAATGTTTTGGTTTTAAAATATCACCCCCTTAAGAAATTTCCCCTTCGAAATTTCCTTTCCATACAAAAAAACAAATGTGGGTAACTCTTCTTCATCACTTCCTCTCATTCCAACATTGATTCATCAAATTTATATTTTCACCACAAATCCTTGAAGAGGAAAATTATGTTTTTTTGTATAAATTTTCCACTATGATCTAAGATCTTCACTGGTAGTTCAACATAAGAATTACCACCCTCTAAATATACTACATTTTAAGAGAGTACATGTAAAGGGTCTAGAATTTTCTTACATAATAGGGATATAAGAAAGAAATCATGTACATTGGCCATGGTGGCTGGATGCGCTAGTCGATATGACACAACATCGACACGATCAAGAATATCGAAGGGTCTGAGGTAATTAGGACTTAAATTCCTTTCTTTCCAAACCTAATGACCTTATTAAAAGGAGATATGCATACGAAATGCCATGTCTCCAACTTCTAACTCAAGGTCTTGTCGACGGTAATCTACATAACTCTTCTGTCGACATTTGGATTCCTTGATATGCTGGTGAATGGTTTTCACCTTCTCCAGTTGTTGTTCAACCATTTCAGGTCCTCCTTGCTTACACTAACCTACTTTATCCCAACACAATGGTGTTCTTCACCTTTTCCTATAATGGGCTTCATGTGGTTCCATTCAGATGCTTGATTGTAAATTTTTATTCTTGGAGAATTCATCCATTGGAAGTTTGTTGCCCCATCCTCCTTTGAAGTCCATAAAACATGATCATAACGTATCTTCGAGTGTATTAATATTTTTCTCATATTGTCCATGAGTTTGAGAATGATAGGTCATACCTATGTTCAATTCAGCGGTTACAGAATGTTAAATACTTTTCCAGAACTTTGAGGTGAATCATGGTTCATGATCAGATAAAATAGATATTGGTACACCATGAAGCATTAACACTTCATTGATGTAAATTTGTGTATGTTAATCTATCTATAAGTCCTCTAAAATCGTGATAAATTTATTTGTCTTCATAAGACTATCCACAATAACCCATATAGCATTATTTCCTCTGGATGTCCTTGGAATTCCAATGACAAAGTCCATTGTAATGTTCTCCTGCTTCCATCTTGGTATGGGTAGTGGTTGCATCATCCACTTATACATTTTTCACATAGCATCCACTTGCTTACAAACCACACTTTTATGTATATTCAACAATTTCCCTTTTCATATTGTCCCCCCTAAAGGTTTCTTAGATATCTTGATACATCATTGTGCTCCCTAGGTGAATATAGAAGGCTGAGCTATGTGTGTCATTCAGAAGATCCTTTTTTATCTCTAGATCAGTTGGTACATATAATGTGACCAAAATCTCCCAATTACATCCCTTTCAACCAAGAACTATACGGATTTCCCATTTCTAATAGCTTCCAACCTTTTCATATTTTCTACTTCATTTAATTTAGCATCCTTTATTTTAAACACGAGGGACAGTCGAGCAATCATTTAAGAAAGGATTGATGATGTTCCTCCCTTAATAATTCCCATTTCCATCTTCTAAAAATCTAATAACATTTGATCCTTTTCACTTCTCATCATTGATAATGTTGCGTGATCTTTTCTTCTTACAGCATCTACCAACTTTTTTTCTTACCAGGATGGAAGTGGATTGAAAAGTCATAATACTTGATGAGTTCTATTCATATTCATTGTCGTGTGTTAAGATCTTTTTTTGTGAATATATATTTTAGGATCTTGTGATAAGTATTTATAACTCACTTCTCCACATAGTGATAATGTCTCCAAATTTTCAATGAAAAGATAACCTTTTCCAACTCCAGAGCATCTGTGGGATAGTTTTTTCTCATGGATATACAAGTGCCTTGAGGTGTAGGATATTATATTAGCATTATGCATTAGCACATAGAATAAACCCTTCTTTGAAGCTTCATTGTTCACCACAAAGTGTTCTCCACTTATTGGGACTGTCAGTAGTGGTGCTATGATAAGACTCGTTTTCAACTCCTTGAAGCTCTCTTTGCATTCATCACTCTGAAAAAAATTTATTCCCCAATGAGCTAGCTTGTTAAGAGGGTTGGACAATATTGAGAAATTCCTCACAAATCATAAATAATATCCAACTTAACATAGGAAGATATGGATTTATGTTACCGATTTTAGCCTCAGCCATTTCTCAATTTCAACTGTCTTGGAGGGATCCAAAGATATCCCATTGCTTGTGATGATATGGCCCAAGAATGATACATCCTTCATCCAAAACTCACACATTATTTACTTTTTATACAGGTTCTATATTCACATGGTATCTAGAATAGTTCTTAGATTCTCTTCATGATCATCCATGTTTTTGGAGTACATTTGAATATCATCTATAAAAACTACAACAAATTTGTCGAGGTAATCTCTAAAGACACTATCCATCAATTATATGAAAATTCATAATGCATTGGTGAGTCTGAAATGCATTACTATGAATTCATAGTGCCCATACTATGTGTGAAATGAAGTCTTGGAGAATTCATCAATCTTCCCCATTACATTGTAATATTCAAACCGCATATCCTCCTTGGAGAATTATTGTGCTCTACACAGCTAATAAAAAATGTCATTAATTCGAGGAAGATGATACCTGTTCTTTATGGTGATTTTTTGGAGTGCACGATAATCAATGAAATGACGCATTGACTCATCCTTCTTGTTTACGAAGAGGACTGGAGCACCCCATGGTGAAGCACTTGAGTGAATAAACCCTTTATCTGGATTCTCCTATAGTTGTTTCTTCATCTCCCCAATCTCCAAAACACCCATTCTATACAGAGTCTTCTATATTGGAAATTCCCTAAGTCTACGGACAATTGAGAATCAAGATCTCGTCTCAGGGAAAGACTATACAATTCATCGAGAAACACTTCAGAAAATTCTATCATAATATGCATGTATTCAAGGATGGTTGCTTCATTGGACTCACTAATATGATATAGATACATGGGCTCCTAGGGCAGTAATATCCATGCATTAGATGATGGTGCTAAAGAAGATTCATATTCCTCTATGCACTTGTGTAGAATCGTGGTTTGATTCACAACCTGGAGAGTGATTTCCCTCTCACAAAAAATATGTTGGCTCTATATTAGGAAAGCCAATCATGGATGAAAAATGCATCAAATTCCACCCAAAGGAGTATGAGGAGGTTCTATGGAATGTTTAGTCCACAGATTGTGATCGGGGAGGAGTTATATTCATGGGATGAAAGGATTTCCCCATTTTCTATTCCCCCTGAATTATGTACTTCCATTATTTTTGGTGGAGTTGGGATTATTATACTAAACTTTTGGGACATAAAAGAATTTGTATAACAATGAATGTTATCCTAATATTTCACATTTTTATTCTCATTCAACCATATCTGATATAGACATGGGATGAGTATCTTAAAAACATAAAAGAGAATCCAAAGAAAACGGGGATAACATTAAAATTACATTTATTTCCCTAACTTATGAATAAATAGGCGTCTATTTATGTTATCGATGATCTACATTGTAACATATATTCTTTTGGGCATTCTCTTAATTCCATTAATAATGGTTCTTATTAAGATTGTGAATTTTCAAAAGAATATCACCCAGGAGTGTCGTAACCAAGAGTGTAGCAAAGCCCTTTATTGTGTATTAGGATACGCTGGGTCATGCCTGAAACTCCTGGTCGTAGTTTTCACTCCAAGGAACATTTGTGCCAGTGCTGCCCTTACCATCTTGTATCCAGACATGGATGTATTTTCTTGATAAACCAGATAATCAATACTCAACCAAACATAGGGATGTTTTTATTATACGTAGCATTATCCCTAAGGTTTTCACTAGAGTATTCAAATCCAATTCCTTAAAATAACTAAACATATCCTCTGATACGAACTAAAAAAACTATAATCAGTATGACATACGTAAACATGATTTTTTACAAAAAAACTTCCCTTGATAAAACATAGAAGATAGAGAGGTCAAGTGTATTTGGGGATTAGGATCATTCACTTCAGGAAAAAGGACTTTTTGCGATGGGCTTTTTGCTACGTGAATAAATCCCGTAGCAAAAAGTCTGTCCAAGAGGTTATTTGGGACGGGTGTAACCACCCGTCGCAAATAACCAATAATTTTTGACGGGATTTCATCTCCCGTCGCAAAAGGTTTGGTGTGAATAATGCGGAAAACCACACAACGCCGCGCAGGGGTTATTTGCGACGGTGGGATCCCACCGTCGCAAATAGTGAAGTATTTGTGATGGGGCCTGTCGCAAATACCTGGCGGCAGTTAATAGCTTTTTGCAATGGGATGTCTTCTTGTCACAAAAGTTGTGTTGGTAGGGACTATTTGTAAAGGGTCCCGTCGCAAATAACGTTTTATCCGCTGACAGTAATTAATGTTGGTGTAGGTATTTGCGACAGGATCCGTCGTAAAAGATAGAATTTGCGACGGTATGCCCGTCACAAATAGTCCCGTCGCAAATAATCTAACCTATATATGCCCCCATCCATTTTTCCTCTCATTACTCTCGATTTTTAGATCTTTTTTCCCTCTGAACTCTGATTTTAGAGGGAAATTTTTTCTATGTAAATTTCATTTGTTCATGGGGAAGATGTGAAGCTGTCTACATCGATAGAAAATCAAGCTTTAAGGTATTTATGTTTTATTTAATTTATTATTTATTTCATTTTTATGTTAATTTTTATTATTGTTGATTAGTTGTAATTAAATTAAATTTAAATTATTTTGTCATGAGTATTTATTTGTACTAATAAATTGAAATTTTTACTACTATTTTTTAATAATTTGTAGTAATAAATAATTATTAACTATAATTTGTAATGTATATAATTATTTTGTAGTAATTAATAATACTTGGTAATAAATAATAATAAATACTAATAATTAGTCAAAATTGTTAATAATTTTTAATAAATAGTAGTTAATAGTACTAATGAATAATAAATAGTAATAATGAGTAATAAATATTAATCATGAGTAATAAATTGTAATAAATTGTCAGAAATAGTAATACTTAAAATAAATTGTAATAATTAGTAATAAACTATAATAATTAGTAATAAACTATAATAATTAGTGATAAACTGTAATAATTAGTAATAAATTGTAATAATTAATAATAAATTGTAATAATTAGTAATAAATTGTAATAATTAGTAATAAATTTCAATAATTAGTAATAAATTGTAATAATTAGTAATAAATGGTAATAAATATTAATAAATTGTAACAATTAGTAATAAATTGTTATAATTAGTTATAAATTGTAATAATTAGTAATAAATTGTAATAATTACTAATAAATTTTAGTAAATTTTAATAAATTGTAATATTTACTAATAAATTGTAATATTTAGTAATAAATTGTAATAATTACTAATATTTAGTAATAAATTGTAATAATTAGTAATAAATGGAAATAATTAGTAGTAAATTGTAATAATTAGTAATAAATTGTAATAATTAGTACTAAATTGTAATAATTAGTAATAAATTTTAATAATTAGTAATAAATTGTAATAAATTGTAATAAATTGTTATATTTAGTAATAAATTGTAATAATTACTAGTAAATTGTAATAATTACTAATAATTTGTAATAAATTGTAATAATTAGTAATAATTTGTAATAATTTGTAATAATTTGTAATAATTAGTAATAAATTCTAATAATTAGTAATAAATTGTAACAATTAGTAATAAATTGTAATAATTATTAATAAATTGTCATAATTAGAAATAAATTGTAATAAATTGTACCAAATTAGTAATAAATTGTAATAATTAGAAATAAATTGTAATAATTAGTAATAAATTGTAATAATTAGAAATAAATTTTAATAATTGCTAATAAATATTATTAATTACTAATAAATTTTAATATTTAGTAGAAAGTTGTAATAATTACTAATAATTTGTAATCAATAGTAATAATTAGTAATAAAGTGAAATAATTGGAAATAAATTGTTATAATTAGTAATTAACTATTATAATTAGTAATAAACTATAATAATTAGTAATAAACTTTATTAATTATTAATAAAATGTAATAATTAGTAATAAATAGTAATAAACAGTAATAATTAGTAATAATTAGTTATAATTTTTAATAACTACTAATAAATTGTAAAAATTAGTAATAAATTGTAATAATTAGAAATAAAATAGCAATAAATAGGAATAATTATTAATAAATAAGCATAGTTACTAATAAATAGTAATAACTATTAATAAATATTAATAATTATGAATAGTTAGTAATAATTAGTAATAATTAGTAATAATTAGTAATAATTAGTAATAAATTGTAATAATTCGTAATAATTAATAATAATTAGTAATAAAAAGCAATAATTAGTAATAAATAGCAATAATTAGTAACAAATAGCAATAATTAGTAATAATTTGCAATAATTAGGAATAATTATCAATAATTAGTAATAATTGATAATAATTTGGAATAAATAGAAATAATTTAAAATAATTCGCAATAATTAGGAATAATTATCATTAATTAGGGATAATTAAAAATAATTTTGAAAAATTAGTAATAATTAAGAATAATAGCAGTCAATAGGAATAATTAGCAATAAATGGAAATAACTAGTAATAATTTGTAATAAATAGGAATAATCAGTAATATATAAGAAAAAGTAGTAATAAATAGTAATAAATAGTAATAATTACTAATAATTATTAATAATTAGTAATAATTAGTAATATTTTGTAATAATTCCTAATAATTAGTAATAATTCATAACAATTAGTAATTATTAGTAATAATTAGTAATAATTATTAATAATTAGTGTTAATTATTATTAATTATTAATAATTAGTAATACATAGAAACAAGTAAGAATAATTAGAAATAGTTAGCAATAGTTAGTAATAAATAGAAATAGTTAGCAATAAATTGGTATAGTTAAGAATAAATAAGAATAGTTGGTAATAAATATGAATAGTTAGTAATAAATATGAATAATTTGTAATAAATAGGAATAACTAGTAATAAATAGTAATAATTAGTAATAAATAGGAGTAATTCGAAATAAATAAGAATAAATAGTAATAATTAGTAATAAAAAGGAATAAGTAGTAATAAATAGTAATAAATAGTAATAATTAGTTAGGATAAATTAAGAAAAGTTAGGAAAAGTTAGGAAAAGTAGAAGGAAACTTTAATAAATTTTAATAAATTTTATGAACTTGGCACAATTACCGGTGGATTGACAGAACTCCCTATGCTCAATGACTTTTGTCCTTTCAACTCTACCTGACTCAAAACATTACGAAAAACACGCTGCTACATATGCATATTCAATATCGTATGCATGATATTGGATATGAATTCGTAGGATCATATTTTATATTATTTTTTTAGGAGGTGACAACTAGAAGAAGACGATTCATCGATGAAAAGGGGTCTCTTTTGTCCGAGGGGTCATTTACTTGCATCTTTCTCAGACTGAAATCAGAATGAAGAATCTCGTCAGCGCTACGAATATTCATTCTCATGCATAAGAGAATGAATATATGTATCTATGACCAGATTCATCATTGTGAATTCACTGTGTGAAATATTTAAGTAAATGAGCTGTCATATAAAAGAGGAATCGTCAATCACCTTGAAATTGTGTCCCCATTAATTAATGGTGATTATTATAAAGTAGTAGAAATTATTTATCTTGTTTTTTAAGATAATGTTTTCATAATTTCAAATTATTTAAAAAAAGTGATGATTTTATATTTTGAAGAAAAATATGGAATAAGGATGTAGACATCAGTCATTATTATATGATTGTGCTTGGATAAATCAGCACAGAAATCCAAATGGTTCTGGTTTAAATATTCTATATATTGAGGGTGTTGAAGCTTTCTTAGCATTTGCATCATCAAACCTAGAATATTTTTCAGAAGTCACAATAAAGTGTCCTTGTAAAAAATGTGATCTAAGAACGTTTGACACATTTGACAAGGTTAGGGACATCTCTTTCGGTTTAGTTTTCAACCAGATTATGTTATTTGGTATTAAAATAGTGAATGTAGTTCTAGATAAGATACTAATAACTTGATTATGAATCCATCATGGTTCCAAAATTTAGTACATGATGTTACAGGTCCATCTGTTGATCAAACTGAAACTAATGATTATATTGATTCAACTCCTAAGTCGGCACCATCTGAATTTTATGAGTTGTTGAGGTCTGTTGGGGATTCATTATATCCTGGCTGCAGGATAAGAAAATTAGAAGCAGTTTCAAAATTTACGGCTATTAAATCAGATAATGCATTTTCATAGAACCGTTTTGATCAGATATTTCCTTTGGTTAAAACATTGTTACCTGATGGAAATGTGTTGCCTACAGATTAATATGAGAGAATGATGTTGGTTTGTAATCGAGGACTTAGTTATTAAATGATTCATTCATGTGAAAACGATTTCATATTATATTCTGGTGAAATAGTGTATTTGGATATTTTTCCCACATGTGGAAAATTGAGGTATAAATAATCTCAACCAAGCAAGTCTGGATCAATTTATATAAAACAATTGAGATATTTCCCCCATACACCTAGGCTACAATGTTTATCTATGTATCATAACACATCATCAATGATGTCTTGGCACAAAACCAATATTTCAATAGGTAAAAGCTTGAATCATCAATCTTTTTGTGATTCATGGAATGATTTTGATCGTTTGCATCTGTCATTTTCTTTAGAAGCCCAAAAAATGTGATTGGGTCTTTCTACTGAGGGTTTCTGTCCATTCGGTTCTTATGGTAGTTTTTATTTATGTTGGCCAATCTTTATAACTCTGTACAATCTACCTCCATGGATGTTGATGAAAGATCCCAATATCTTTTTGACCTTATTAATCATAGGACATCTGAAAAAGAATATTGATGTCTATTTGAAACCATAGATTGATGAGTTAAATGCATTATAGAGTAATGGTGTTAGTACATATGATGTTGCTGTGAAACAAAATTTCACAAAAAAAACTGCATTGATGTGGACGATTAGTGACTTTCCAGCATATGGAATGTTATCTGGCAGGAGTACACATGGTCCAAAATCTTGTCCTTACTATATGAAAGACAAAAAATCTTTTATGATCATTAATGAAAAAAACCTTTCTATTTTGACTATCATCACAGATTTCATCCTACCGATCATTCTTTTCGAAGGAACAAATCTCATTTCAGGAAAGGCACAATTGAAAAGGGATGAACTTCCCAAAATGATCTCAGGTACAGAGTTAAAATCATTTGAATTTTCATTACCTCCCATCACATTTGGGTTAACAATAAACCAATAGAAAATTCAAGGCTTTCGGAAAGAACAAAATTGGATAAAACAAAGCATTTTTTTGGATCTCCCATATTGGTCTGATTTGTTGGTCCACCACATGTTAGATGTCGTGCATATTGAGAAGAAATATTTTGATAATTTATTTCATACAATTTTGGATACACCATTTAACACCAAAGATACTATAAAAGCACAATTAGATATTGCCAAAATTTACAGGCGACCAGAACATAAACTATTTGAAAATGTTATATCACAGAGGTTAATGAAGCCAAAAGAAGCTTATACACTATCCAAAGAGATTCAATTATTATTCTGTTAGTGGATTACAGATTTGAGACTTCCAGATGGCTATGGTTCTAATTTTGGAAGATATGATAAGAATGGTCATATTACCAGATTAAAAAGTAATGATTGTCATGTTATAATGGAAAGAATTATATAGATTGGATTTAGCGGATTGTTGAATTATATGGTTTTGGATTCGATAACAGACATATCAAATTTTTTTCAGAGACTTTTGTGCAGTGACAACAGACTAAGATGCGCTAAGTATGCTGGAAGAAGATGTTGTTGTAATTATATGTAAACTGGAAAAAATCATTCCGCCTTCTTTCTTTTACTCAATGTAACATCTGATATAACATTTTCCACATGAAGAAAAGTGTGGAGGTCTAATACTGTTTCTATGGATGTAACCATTCAAGAGATACATGCAGTAATTGAAAAAAAGTACATAACAAAGAAACAATTGATGGATCAATTTTTGATGCTTATTTTCCAGAGGAAATTGCTTTTTTCTACTCTCATTATTTTGAATCTGAATATCCCTCAAAACAAAACCACATGGGACTGAATGAGAGAAATATTAATGATGAAATGAACAATAAATTATTAGTTTTTAATCATCCAATTCTTGGCTTCGGTGGAGTTCAAGAACGATATCTTTCAGACGCTGAGCATCACAGAGCTCATACATATGTTTCACTCAATAGTGAAGAAATGAAAACATTTGTACTATGAGTGCTTCTATCACTTTTTCTATAATTTCTGTTATAGTATGAAAACTTATTTTATTTTAATGTTATAGGATAATCATATCAAGAAACAAATTCCAAAAATTACAGTAGTTCTCTTGAAGAACGCAGACAAATTTTTTTTAATGGTTTCAAAAATTGGTATCATAAATTATTGATGGTTTAATATCAATTCAGTTTACTATTAATATATTGATAACTATTTTAAAATTTTTTAGGTGTCTCAAATTTATGATAAAATTGATAAGAAACTGTATATATGGAGTAACTCACCATAAAAATAGTTAAATATTATAATACTTATGTGGTCAATGGTTTTCGATTTCATACACGTGCATATGAGGAATCAAAAAAACAATTAATAGTGGAGTTTTTTGAGAAGATCGCATCATAGAAAAGCTGAAGTTGACTTTTATGGCATTCTGGATGAAATTATTGAGCTATGTTATCTTGGAAAGAATTACATAATGATGTTTAAATGTCAGTTTTTGTATACTGAGAGTGGCTTGTGTATTCATCCAACTCATGGAATCATTGATATTAAAT
Organism: Viscum album; assembly: GCA_963277665.1. Lineage (NCBI taxonomy): Eukaryota > Viridiplantae > Streptophyta > Magnoliopsida > Santalales > Viscaceae > Viscum > Viscum album. Next base: position 1,459,192,079 of record OY728135.1, on the reverse strand, counting down.
TTAAATATTTTCTTGCAGTAACTAAACCATTTTTTCTGGCTCAACAAACACATAAATTTTATTACACAAATTACTATGATACTTCAAGAGACCTGATTGATTGGTGCAGCATAATAAAAATGAAATCTCAGGAAAAACAATTTACTCAAACTAAATGTGTTTCCGCTGAAGTGGAAGGAATTGAAATTTTGCAAGAGTCTACTCAAAATCCATCTTTTTCACAAAGAAATGTGAATATAGATGACAAAACCCCACATTTAAGGGTCGATGGTGATGAAGATGTTAATGATGTTAAAAATGAATTTGAAATGACAAGGGATGGTGAATGTGAAACTCAGATGGATATTGATGATGTTGAGGAGGAATATAATGAATTGACATCGTCATATATGAAGATGATGATGAAGGTGAACATTGACATAGTTAAATTATGGTTATGATCATAACTAATATATATCTATATATAAAAGTTATTTTTTACTATCTTCTAACAACAATAATTTTGTGTTTCAGATGGACTCTGCTTTATTAATTGAGCTAGAGGAGGCTGGCCTACCTTTGGATGAGGGGGATGTGGGATCACTTGACCCTCAGCTTGCTGGTGGTTCAGGAGTTATGCGGATGGGGCGCGGTCTTGTGCAACTGATATTCCTGACCCTATCCCCGATTGAAATCCACGTATTGGCTTTGATACACGCACACAGAGGTATGTTAACGTGTATATTTTAGTTAGAATTCAATAATTTATTTGTATATATACTAATTGTTTGATTATTTAATTTTTTTCAGTTTTTTCACTTGTAGTTGTCGGAAAAAAGTATTTCTATCTTGTGGAATTATTTTTCTTAGTAATGGATCACATGGGAAAAGATTAATTTTGATGTGTGGCTCAACATGTACAATCATTGGCTAGTATATAAATAAATAATATTTATTTTGAAATTTATTTTGAAATATAATTTATTAATAACATGATAATGTAAATTATTTGTAGGGTTTATGGTATCCTACCAATGATAGCATGTGTGACGATATCCATGCTGCAAGGGAGGTGTCTATGCGTGAGCATTTGCGTCAGTTTTTGCACAATTTGAGAAAGATGGCCATTAAGAAAGGAGGACTGACATTATTTTGATGATTAATGTAGAGCCCACCGAACAGAGTACATTTAATCTCAGGTTTGGGATGGATTATGTGTACACTGGTTGGGTGGTGGATTTCAGAGGAGGTCTTCATCGGGTCGGCAGAACTGGGGGAGTCAGGAGGTGACAAATCGAGCTGGTAGCCGTACATTCAGTACGCATAGAGAGCATCTGGTAAGTATTTTTTTAAAATATTTAGTATAACTTCAAATATAAACAGTTTTTTTATATTCATATAGGCAATCAGGAATCCCGATATTACAGAGTTCGATGTTTATCGGAGGATTTATAGTGATCCAGCAACCGGAGAGATTAGAGGTTATCGCCTACATCAGATTGTGGTTATTCTTATTTTTTTCAGTCTGATAATAAACTGCATATAATATTTTCACACTTTTAATTTCAAATTGGAATTGAAGGAGTCATATGAGGTTCACACAGGCTGAGGGTCAGGACGAGGCTACTGATCAGACTAGTGCCCACCATTTTGACAAGGCAGCATGGATTCAGGAGACTTAGTATGGCATGGAAAAGGGTCGAGTAGTCGGTATCGTCTCTCATGTGACTACTGGTACTAATTATGGTACTGCTACGAGGTTGGTGTACAACTCAAGAGGAGCTCATGGAGAGGCATTAGCTTCTACCTCACGGTATCAGAATTAGTTCCGAGCTCAGAATCACCTTATAGAGAGTTTGCAAAAGTAGCAAGAACAGACGCGTTAGCAGCAGGAGTAGGAGCTGCACCAGCACGAGGAGGAGATGCATCGATGGCAGCAAGAACATCACAAGAAGATGGAATACATGCTTCGTCTGACTCATGGATTAGGGTTGGAGTTTCTCCTCCATCTCCTACGGCTCCTCCACCCTCTCCAGATGACAATCCCCAGTGATTTTTTAACTTAAAAACATTTTAATTTAACATTTTTTGTAATATGAACTATTTAAAGCTTCTGTCTTTTATATCAGTTTGAATATTACCAAAATTTAATTTCATAAATTTTATGATTTTTTATTGAATATTTAGAACTTTAATAATTTTTAATTTTTTATTATTTTAATAATTATAATATTAATATTTCATTAATCATAATTTTATTAAATATTTTTTTCTAGTATTATATTTTTTAATTTTTGTTTATTTTACTAATAATAATAATAATATTTAATGATCTTTTTATATTTTTTTTCTGAATATTGAGAATTTTAATATCTTTTTATTTTTTTATTATATTAATAATATTAAAAATAATTTTTCAATAATCATAATTTTAAAGAAAAATTATTTATTATTTGTGACAGGATCTATTGCAATGGGTTCCCGTTGAAAATAGCATACATAACATTTTTTTAAAACGTATTTTTGATGGGATTAGGGGCCCATCCCAAAAAGTATTTGCGACAGGCCCGTCTCAAATAGTCGAAATAAATACTTTGAAAAAAGTATTTACGATGTGATTATAGGCCCATGGAAAATGTGTATTTGCAATGGGCCCGTCAGAAAAAAGTTTATATTTATAAACTATATAATCGGAGATTTATTTATGATGTTGAAGATTCCCATCGCAAAAAGCATTATTTGAAATAGTCTCATCCTAAATAATATTTTTTGCGACGTCATTTTATGAAATGAGATATTTGCGATGGGACCCCGTCGCTAATGATTATATTGGACGGGATCCCATCTCAACTAACCCATCACAAATAAATATAATTGTAGTAGTGATTACATAATGACTTATAACATAAACATGACATCTTTTTTGAAAACATCCTTTGCCTGAAAACTATTTTCCCTCATGCATAGTATTGCATGGGGTATCCTAAGGACATGAATAAGAAAAGGGTGAGCTATAAAGCCCAGAAAGGGAGTAAAAAGGATAAAAAAATTAAAAATACAATAATTGATTGGAAATAGAATATCAATGGAGCATAATAGAAACAATAACATAAATTCATGATATTTCATGATTATCATAACATGGCAATGTTGAAGAAACACTTAACATGGTATTAGTATGAGCCATGGATTAGTACATAAGGATCATGAGTAAACACTCATTGAACATGAATTTTAATGATTAAATCTTAATTTCACTTTAATTATAATGAGTAATAAATCATTGAACTTCATTATCATTATACTATTTTTAGCCAATTCATTGGAACACTATCAGGGCACACCCTTCTTAAACATTTCATTTCACGTGTAAGTGGGTCACATAGATTATACAACATAGATTCATCAAACATCATCATTTATTCCACGATAAAGGATTGTGGAATTATTACATGAAATACATAATCAATAAGTATATTTTAATAAAGGTTAATACCTTTGATAATGAAATGGGCAGGGTATTCACGATACAATGACTATGGCTTGGAAAATCATGGTGCAATATCATTAACATAATGACATGACCTAAGAATTTATAAAAATGTTTGATGAGAGATAATGTAGTGTATCATAATATTTAAATACAATTTAAAGTAAGGAGTTCATAAATATATATATCCCAAACAAATTAATGGAATTTAGACTCATAATACAAAACAATTGCTTGAATGTGAATAAGAAGGGAGAAATTCCTTACTGAATTTCAACATGGTAAGAAGTTTATATTGGAGGAATTGATGAGAATGAAAAAGTTCTATCATTATTTTAAACAAAAATAGGGTAAAATTCGGTAGGTGATAAATCATACCACAACATTTTTAATTTAATGTAAAAATTTATTAATACGTGAAAAATAGTGATAAAAATAAGAAAGGAAGGAATCCCTTTTTTGGAAGTGTGATCCTAAAGGCTTGAGAGAGGCTTGAGAGAGACATCTGGGAAGCATGTGGCACCTTTGAAGGATTTTCGAGATCTAAGGGATGAGTTTTAATGAAATCTAATGGATTTGAGTGAATACGAAGTGGGAGATTTGGTGGGATTATATAAAAAAGGGGAGGGAAATATTTATTATTTAGGTTTGTGTTATCACACATTAAACTAATCCAAATCATAGTCCTACCCATGGTTTTTTCCCTAAGTTTTTCCAAAGGGTAGTGGAAAACAATATTTAATAAGTCCAATGGCCTAACTTCTTAAAATAATATTGTTGCATATGTGGAGGTGATTAACACTCTCATGGAAAACAATTTAAAATTTAAAATGTTTTATAAGTCTTGGAGAGTACAGTAAGGCTTTGTAAAATAAATAAAACTAAACTAAAATCACTTTTTTTTAATGGTAAATAATATATTGGCCGAACATAGTGTTTATAATTTATTATTACATCATTATTAAGTCCATATAAATGTCGTAAAACACATTATAAATTTATACAATATTTAATTTTTACCCACAAATTCAAATATCTTAGAAAATTAATAAAAATTCACGTTTAGATAGTTTCAACAATCTGATTCTAAAAATTATATAATTTGTTTCCAAATAAATTTCTTAAATATGTGAATTTATTCTTTTAAATTTAAAACAGACATTTATTGAAAATTCATGAGTTATGACAAAAACATCTTTCAAACCATAATAAAAATTTCAATTGTATTCATAAAAACTATATTATTATTTATAGTAAATAAAAACTAATTTAATAATAATTAAAATATTATTTAATTCAAAAATCCATTAATTTATCAAAATAGCATTCTTAGTTGAATATTAACTAAAAATAAAATATTTGCTTAATATAATATTTACAAAGTAACTATAATAAAATGAATGTATATTCTTGATTATATAAAAAATTCACATAATAATAGTGATAAGTTACTGTTACATATCCCCTTATAACACCAGCATAATAATAAAGGTTGTGTTGTGCGACAATGACATGCTCTTTGTGTGGCTCAGATGACATCGCTTAGGTTGTAATCTCCATAAACATTCACTTCTTCTGTAGGCAGTTCTGGTCGAGCTTAATGTGTTGAAGCTCAGCATGGGCTTGGTCAAGAGAGAAGTCAAATGACGCCACCTCCACTATGATTTCTTACAAATGGGAATCATACAGGTAATGTCTATTGGATGAGGCCATCACTTCGTTTGTCTGAGTAAATTGGATTTGTTAAAGCCCTATATTTATATTAATAGTGTGATTAATGTTTAATGACTTTATTATCAACGTTTACAATTTTTAATAGTATTTTTAAATCCAAAAAACATAAAACCAAATAAGTGGATATTCTGTAGAACCATTTAACAGAATAAGACATTTAATTAGATAAATAGTAATTTTCCTTTATAAAATTTTGGGTTGTTACATTTTTATTCCATAATAAGACCATATCTACTGTAGGTTCTATAATTTACCATTTTTATCTTGTTGGAATTTAATCAATATTCTTTTAAAAAATTTCTAATATGCCCCTTACCTAACCTATAAAACGCCGCTAACTATCCTATCCTATTAACATATAAATAACATTTTTATTAGATTACATTCCCAAATAACTTAAATAAAACCCTCATCTCATTCTATAATAATTAATATTTTTAAAAAATCCAACCAATGGTGCCTTTTGGTGAAACCCAAAATAAGTTGTCTACTTAATAGATTACTTAAAAAATAATCAGTTTTATTTTATTTTTTCCCACAACTACATCAATTATTATAAAAACATGATTATATAATTACCAAATTATACTCAATATACATATGTGTAATTATTTTAATGGTATAACAGAAATAATTCTACACTTTTATCAAATTGGTCTGTAAATCATCATTCATGTGTACGATGGACTACCAGCTCAAAAACCAAGGTTATATGTTTTCCATAACCACCTCTAATAGAAATATATAAATTTGAATTTAATTTTTTATATTATATTTATTACTATATTATACTAATGCAATAATAATATCACATATACCGTGTTACCACCAATCCTATTTGGAAATTAATAACCTTGCTCGTATTTATGTTGGACTACTGCCTAAAAAATTGATGTGATGTTTTTTAATTTTATGATTTATTTAGATGGTAACAAGGATAAATCTAATAAATATTTATAATATTTCTAAAATAATTATTCTTTAATAATAATTATATGTCATATAAATTATTACATGTTGTTAATTTGGGTATATGATAACATTGTTCGGGTGTAAGTCAAACTCTTACGTAATGAAGAGATGTGATTCGTCCAGGAATTACAAAGATGTTAACAATAATTTTTATATTAAAATATGTGATATTTATTATGTAAAAAGAACTATATAATTAAAATGTATCATTTTCATTTATTTCATTATTTTAATCAAGAAAATTGAAACATCATTCATTAGTATGTATAACATACTATCTTCATGAGTGGGATATTTTATTCCTTAACTATATATTTTAGGGATCACTAAAATTAGATTTATAGTGAAGATATATTATATTTATATAGTGGTTAAAATTATGGATACTATAAATTCATATTCAAGGTAATATGACCAAATATAACAAATCCATTTGTACAAGAAAAACAAAGATGTTATTGCTCGAAACGTGAATTTAAAAACTAATTGTTAGAAAATGGGTATTAAAATGTAATAACTAAATAATATATGGTTATATATATATATATATTATTTAACATATGTAAAAAATAATTTACTTATTAAATTGTAGTTTTGAACATGTATGATGTTCATTAAGGGTTATGACAATGGATTTCCTTTGCACATTTAAATTCCACGAGATACAAGCCATATTCGCCACATATTTCCATTACGTGGTGTATATACTACTTATAAATGTATTTTATTATTCTATTCCTAAATATTAAGAAAATTTATATATGCCTTTTATAATCTATAATTCATGGGATAAGTAGTTCTATATTCAAAAAAGTGGAAAATGATTTTTTTCTCAATATTCATTCTTTTAAACATATGTTTTTATGAACATATTGTATTTTATGAGTCATACATACATCCCATTTAACAAGAAATATTATTTATTTATTTATTTTCATTATATAAATTGTTTCCTTTAATATCATTCTTTCATGGTGCTAACAATTAAATGCTACAAGAGTTGTAAGGTGTTTTTCTGACAATATATTCATATATATAATTTTCCAATGAGTATACGTAAAATAATGAAAACATATTATCTATCTATCAAGAAACTCATATAATATATTCTTCTATGATTATATTTAGATAATAAATGTTCCTATCAATTTTTCTCTCTTTATTTACACAATAGTTCAAAAGAATATTTTTTTATGAAAAATCATATTTATTTGTCTATTATATCGAAAACAATTTTTTCATAAAAAACATGTTTTCTAAAAATATTTTATCAAAATGTATTAATAATTATTAATTTTTTTTTAATAAATTTTTGCCAATTTGTGAATTTTTGGGGAACAAAACATAAGTTATTCTTCATGTAATTTTAAAAATATTACCTATTTTAATTTTACTATAAATGAAAATGGAATCATTAAAATAACATGTACGATATGAATATAATTTTCATTTTCAATGAAAATTTGATACTTTGGGATCTCTTTATGTATGTTGACAAGGATATTTTCAAAAAATACTAGTTTCAAACTTTTTTAGGTTTTATAATGTTTTTTTCAAAGTTGAAATGATATTTTCAACTAATAATGTTTTAAATTATTTTAATATAATTATTTATATATATTAAAATTTATTTTTATGGAAAATTAATCTTCAAAATATAATTTCATAAATAGTTTTTTATTGTGTAAATGCTATATTCCTCATGAAATTTACCAAGTTTCATGTCAAAATTATTACCTATCTAAGAAAAAATCCTTTTATGTGACCTATGATTTTATAGGGATAATATTTAAAGAATAAAGACATTTTCGTTATCTATATAGTTAATTTTTCTATTGATGAAATTATCATGAAACCAATTTATTTTCCATCGGTTATGCTATATTGAATTTATGAAATTTTTATGAAACCCCCTTTTTATGTGGGATATGATGAAATAATTAAAGGAATTATTTATGATATTACTAGACATGACAATAATTTTTCATTTGTATATATGGGGGTCTTATATCACCCTCCAATTTATTGGAAAACGTTTTATATCTCTTAAAAATACAATGGAAAAATATTTGATGGGCTTGACCCTCTCTGGAAATTTGGTATGTCTGAATCCACTCTAAAAAACAAGTGTTTCATGATCTATATTGGAAAAAAGGTGATAAGTCAAGATCCGCTATGTTTATGGATTTGTTTTTTAAATTGACATTTGAAATATGAATATATATATATATATATAATGGTAACACAATTTAATTTCATGATATTTTAGTTCATGAACGATTTATAATTATTTCACTCTCATATGGACAATGTTTTCTGAAATGATAAATGTGTTGGCTATGACCCATGTTTACGATATATTACTTTTTTGGAGAAATATTATTGGGATATGTTCTATATCACATAAACTTTTGATTATCTTATTCTTTTATATGACAATATATTGATATATCTTATATTTACCCTAACTGAGCATCTGATCTCACCCTTTATTATGATTCCATTCCCAATTTATGAGTATTGTTTTAGGTATGGTAGGCTTAAGATTTGTATTTTTTGAGAATATATTTATAAGGGATGTGGAATATCATTCATTAAATAATAATATTTTTTTCTTGTATTAAATACTATAAACTATTATTATCTATGGGATTGTGTTTATGAAACATATAGAATTTTAATTTTAAATAATGTTATATTAATATATGTAAATAATGGGTCATTATAGTTTGGTTATGATAGAATAATTATTTAATCATTGAAAAAATGATGATAATACTATAGTGATATACTTAGGGCTATTTCTATGAATTGTTTACAGATGTATTTACTGATAAACTAAAGATGTGTCGAAGTATAAGAGAAATTACAAGAATTTTTATTACAGGTAAACTAGTTTCCAAGAAATTACATACATATCTTGATACTATAAGTGGATATAGATACGGAATAGAGTACTGTTGTTTTAATAACTCTGATGATGTAACATTGATATAGAATTGGTCATCACCTTGTGAAGAATAATATGCCTTGCCACAAACCTATTTTGTTACCATTGGAAAATATGATTTCATATTTCACTGTCACATTACAAATGAACCATATAGGATTTAAATAATTACCATTAATGACCTAGGATAACCCTAATGATTCATTTAAAAAAAAATTAATCATGATTTATAATTCCAAAAAGTGATTTTTATTGGTTATGTGGTTTTCAACTATAAATTTTCGTCCCTCACTATGTTTTTTAATTTATTCAATGATGAGAACCTTTATGAACTAGATCAATATTTAATGTGATAAGCTATGTGATAAAGATAATACAATTTTAATAACAGATAGTGTGGAAAAAAATTTGATTATTACAAATAACTTATCATTATATATTATTAACCACACGAACATTAACTAACTCTCACTATCACAAAACAAGATAAAGATCATATTAATTTAGAGTTAATTTGGTAGAGGACATAGTGTAAAGATGATTATATTTCATATATGTTGACAACGTGTAAATAAAAACAAATGTGAATGTGTCAACAGAGCAAGAAGATGTTTCATGTATTGATACTAATAGAATAGAGTATGTAATTTCATAGAAAAAATGGAATGATTCATTAACATAATGGAATGTAATATTGGACTCCATAATGTATTATTAATAAATTAATGTCTATATTGTGTAAATTATGAGAATTATTAAAAAATACATCCAAGGAGGAAATATAATTATGATAATAATCAAGGTTGTACGTGTAATTGTTATACTGTTGATGATGATGAGATGAAAAATGACATGTGAGTGGTATAGAATGTTCTGCCTATATTTATAATGCTAAATGTAAGAAGTGTGATTAAATTGATATTGAGGATTATTAATTCATGATTCATATATCATAATTTAGGATACAGGTATTAAGGAATATGATTATTAATCATACAAAATAGCCTATGAAAAATGCGGAATATTCTTAGTGTCTAGGTATTGGAAATCAATTTTTTTTTAAAATAACTCATAAAACCTAGGATTATTTTTCTGTATAATATTTTAATAATGTATTGAATATAATTTGATGAATATTACTAATTACAATGATTAGTGACTTAATATAAATGTGAAATTGTATGGAAGAAACATGATTAACTGAACCTAACCTTTCATATTTTCTTAACATTGGTAAAATAGTGTTTAGAATCGATAAATATATGATTGATATGGATAAAAAAAATTCATATAATCAATGACCCCATAATGAATAAATGATTTTTAGATAATGTTTCTTATGTTTTCATTGATGGAGTAAAAAACATTATTTTATATATTGATTATATTAAATAAAATGTCGTTATATTAATGTAATGAATAATCACGAATATTTTCATTGATTGTTTATGTTTATTATTGTTATTAGAAATCATTAAGAGAATATATGTCCAATGTATTCACATATTTTACATGTGTCCATTAATATATAATTAATGATATTTAGAGGATTAGTGTAAAGATTATTTAGGGAAATTTAGTGTCCTTGTATATAAATTTCAAATTTTTGAAGAGTCATAAAGTTAATAATTTATAAAATAGGTTATATTGATAATTGGATGATGTTTTAGACATTAATTTATATATTCACACCATGAAAAAGTATTTATATTCAATAACATGTTCAATACATTTATTTAGGATGACAATAATAGATACAGTGAATTTTTAATCATTCTATTTTACATATTGTAATCCTTTAATGCCTAAGAAAAAAAATTATCTTAATTTATTGGATGAGTATATAATATTTAAATTTATTTATGAATAACCAAGGGATGATATTGTTCTTGTGAAATAGGATTAAATCATTTACGTGTATCTTCTAATATAAGTAACTCAAATTTCAGAAAATAATATTGAATTTTTTTACTATATCCATTAATTATGATGATATAAATGAAATTATGGACACATAATGGGAATATTGTTTTTTTATTTTCCTATGATCGATCACTTTCTTGTGATCATTCATCTAAATCACCTTCTATCATTATTTCGACATTACGCATTTCTTTCATGTTCAAATCATAACATCCCACCTATCGTATATTATTTGTAATAATAATATGTTTTATTCAAGATTAAAATTATAATTTATTATCCATCTTATCAGGTTGTTTTATTATTTTAAAATATTACATTATATCATTTAAAATATTGAATTGTCAATTGTAAAACCCACTGAGCACAAATTAAAATATTTGGCTTGAAATTTTTTCAATGGGGTATTGTGTAACACTATGGAATTTTGGGATTTCTTTTATTTTACGTTTATATATTTTTATATTTTGAATTAATTGAATCGTCATAATAATTACATATCATGGAACATTGATTTTAGCTTACATTAAACAAAACACCGACATTAAACAAAATGTGGCATTCTATTAATATTCAAATATATAATATGATAATTATCACATAGACACTAGAATGGAATGTATGAATAATATAAAATAAATTATAAAAATATATGGTTTATATATGTGTAAAAAAGTTAATAATTGGTGACCAATTAATAATTATGAAAATGAAATTTATTTTAGTATGGATGAAATAATTTTATTAAAAAATATTTCAATGGAAACAAATTAATCCAAATTAATGCTTAAAAATTGTAATTTTTAAAAAGTAGTTTATCTTCTTTTTCCCAATAATGATAATAATAATCATCTAATTTCATAAAAAAATTCATAAAAAATAATTTTCATTTTTTAATCATTAATCTCTATTAGGATGAATTCATGATAGTTTTTTAATGGTATGAATGTTTTGATGAATAGTGAGACATAGCGGCTCTTACTATGATTTATCATTTCTTATAAATATATTTAAAACATCCATATAATTTAAATATGGTGTTTAAACGAAAATTTAATTTATTTATATATTTAGTAATCAAATTTGGATCATTTTAATATTTTTTATATTAAATTTATAAATAAATAACTTTTTATCTTTTGAAACATTTCTCTATGAAAACCCACATTTCCATCATGTATACATGATTTATTTAAAATTTGTTTTTGTAATTTATTTTAAATTAATTTGAAAAAATGGATGTCGTATTTTTAATAAAAATTATTTATATTATATAAAATGTTAAACTTAAATTTTTTACTATAATTATTAGTAATTATAGAAAAAATTATTAAAAGTGGTTAAGGTAAATATTGATTTACCATTGGTCAAACTCAACTGATATTAGTTAAAAAAATTTAAAATATTACAAAACGTATTTAATGTTCATATTTTAAGGAAAAAACTAATTCAATCTATAATTTTGAATTATTTATCCTTCTATCAATTTAAAAATGTGGTTACTACTTTTCCTTTTTAAAAAAATCCATTATGATACTTGCCTCACTTCTAAAAGGCCACCACCTCACCTCTCCTATTAACACATCCAAAACACTTTGTTTCATCAATTTAATTCAAAAAAAAAATGCTATAAATCCCTAATATCATACCATAATCCTTAATATGATCATAAATAAAACCTAATAAGACATTGTGGGGTGGAGGAAAATAATTTTTCCGTGGAAGAGGTAACATCCCAAACAATGTGTTTCTTTCTTTTTATTATCAACCTCTTAAAATTATTATCAATGAATTAATATATAATAAGAATGATATATTATATGTATTAATATTTTAAAATGATAATATTATAACTTAAACCTGTATCCTCTTCGTCAAATGGGTTTCAAAATCATCATTCTTCGGTACAATGGACTACCGGCTAAAGGGTGGATATAATGATGTATTTATCTTTTATATTTTATATTTATGATATTATTGATCCATTTTAATTATAATACCACATATATATTCTGACCCCCATACAAGTTGGGAAAATAATATCGCTCATGTGCATGGGAGATTAGTACCTCACGAACTGATGTGATGTGTTTTCATTTCTAGTTTAAATGGATGACAGTATGGATATATTAACCAATTATATATTTAAATATTAACAAAATTATACATCATTGATATTTATATAACATACACCTTCAAACTATACATTTTATGAGGGATACTATAATGTCGTTCATGAGTATGGCGATCTACCACCTCGTGAAGTAATGAGATTCATTAACTCTTTAAATTGAAGTAAATAAGTATGGAAGTAATGAAATTTTTCGATATATATAACATTGAAATTATTACATAATTTTAATTTTTTATTATCCTTTCTTTCTTTCTTTCTGTTGTATAAATGGAAATAGTTTTCACGTGTTTATATGACCTTCTATCTCTGTGAATAGATTATGTCATTTTCAGTCTTTAAATTTTATAGATCACTGTAAATATATTCATAATGAATATATATTACCTATATATATATAATGGATAAAATTTTGTGGATTATTTAACCATGATAAATGTATGAGTACCAAAAATAGAAAATAAAAAAAAAGAAAAACAAAGTAGTTATAGTATGAAAATTTATTTTAACATTAAATTATTCCTAAAATATTTATAAATTATCATATATAAATCATATATGTAAATATATATATAATTATGAATGTATCTTTTAATTTTTTATAATAAAATAATATTTATTATAATGGAGGATCTAAATTGTATGAAATAATTCTAAAATTTTGGTGAGGGATTTTATCTCACTTTTTAATTCTATGAAACCCATTCCTTATTAACCACTTATTTCCTTTATTTTTTGTATACAATTTCCATGAATTTAGTTTATAATATATATCTTGAAAAATTTGGTGATTAAAAATCTATTTTATTATCTTTATTTTATGAGGATTATAGTTTAAAAGATACATAGGATATGATGGATTTTTTATCAACATTTTTTCTTTGAGACATATATTGATTTACTGAACAATATTATTTTATAAGTTTTATATACATTTTGTTTGACATGTTATATAATTAATTTTTTAAATATAATTATATTATATGTTTAATTTAATTTTATTATTTCATTAGGATTATGAAATATTGTTTCCAAAGTGGAAATGATTTTATGTTATAATATCGTCATTTCTCATGATTTATCATGATTATTCTTAAAATTGATTAACTTATTTATAATGGTGATAAAATACTATAACATGGGATTATGTTTAATGAATTATTTTTATTGATTATTCACTATTATGGACCTTTTTTTAAATGATAATTTTTTAGTTTGTAAATAATATTTACGGTCTATGATTAGTTGGGTATGAACATCATAAGTTATGTTCTTGATCACATACATTTATAAATTTCCCATTATTTCTTATAGTAACAGATTTATATCACATAGAATTACCATTACTAAGATTCTGCGGTTATAATTTCATATGTTTCATTCCCTGGGTTATGAATAATGTTTTATGTGGGGTGTTCCTAAGAGTTGTATGGTGTGAGAAAATATTTTGGGGTGATGTTGAAAATATTTCGTGAAATAAGACGATTATGTTTCTAGTATCCAAATACAAAAAAATATTATAGTCATCATATGTTTTCATATGTCTGTTTTTGAATAATCATTTAAATAAATGTTGTATTTAGGTTTGAAAACGTTTGGATACTATTCAATATTTGTGACAAAACTATGTGGTTAATCCAAGAGTGACGGGAAACCATTATTGAAAATAGGACCTCATATAATTTTTTTAATTATAAGCTATTATATAAAACATTTAATTAAGTCAGCCTATTATAATAGAAAATTACATGTGATGAAGAAGAAATAGATTCCTACCAAGAGTAGTTAGTTGATGTAGAATGTTCTTACTATAAATTTGAATAATAATAATTTTTATTAGATTAAACAAGTAGTGAGAAAGACCAGAGACAAGAGGTTATGTGATTTTTCACCAAGAAAAAATAGAAATTTGTGTTAATTAGAATATAATAACATGGAACTATTCTCTATGTTCTTTTAACGAATAATAAGTGAGTAGGGATGATTGAAGAAGTATAATATAAGAACTCTATAATCTCATAAAAACTTATTACTTATTTTTTCTCAATATTGAATACATCTCACAAAAATAAATTCATATGTACTATAAAGTATTAGTTTACTTGGTTACCATATACATAATAAATTTATTTATACAATGGACTCCAACATCTCCCAAAATTATTTTATAAAAACCATGATATCTTAAATATATCATATTTAAACAATTTCATCATAACCATAGAAAATGATACATAAGAATGGGTGAGATTGGATTCTCGTCAAGGGTAAGTATGGAAGACAAAAATAGAAGTTCATAATTGAGAATAATATAATCCTAAGAATATATGATAATTTTAAAAAACATATTAATTCATACCCCTTATAGAATAAAAGACAAATCATATGTCAACGAATAAGGTGTTTTCATATAAAATTTCATGAGTTATACATGTGTAGAATAATAAAAAAAATCCATCATGGTACATGAGATCATATTATTATAATAAGAACAATGTTCTTTATAGGCACATAATAACTTATAGTAATTTCATTAGTCAAAGAACACTCCCAAGACTCTTACACTTCATAAAGTCCCATAGTGGATTGGATTCACACCCATTTACTATAAACACAATAGAAGAGTCACATAGTTTACTGATTTAACTATCCATTCACATAAATATATCTCCAAATATATAAATATTTTATTTAATTATATTATTGATATAAAATTATGGTTCCACTATTAAAATTATTAAAATATACATAACTATTCAATAGGACCACAAAAAAATGATCATTTCATCAAAGCATAATTAACCCATGGGATAATTAGATTTTTAGAAATCATCCTCAAAACATCATCATTATAATCTATTTTATGAATTAATGTAGATTATATCAATATATCATATCTCTAATGAAGTATAAAATTTATTAATGTATTCTATAATAGATGAAAAATACATTTTTAAATGTTTAAAAATATACTTAAAAAATTGTAGTTTTTGTGTGTTTTAAAGACTAAAAAATACTAAAACTGGGAATAAGTGTTTTCAAATAAATTACTAGAAAATAATAATTTATTATTTATAATAAATAAAATTAATTATATATGGAATATGTATTTGTGAAATAATGATTTTTTTTAAATTTTTCAAAAGAAACATATTGTTTAAAACATAATGTTTGAAATGATTCATTTTTATATTTTTAATTAGAGTCTATTGTAATATAAAAGTCCTTTATCAAACAATTATTTTTTAAAATAAATATAACATCAAATTTTCAGAGTATTTTTATCAAATAAAAAGATTTATAACCAAAAATAATAAATATAGTTTTTTTAATATTGGTTTCATTCATTTATCTATAATATATGGAAAAATAATATGAATAAATTAAAAAGTAACAATATAAATAAATTACTAAAATATATTGTATTTTTAGATCTATATAGTGATAAAACAATTTCAAAAAATTTAAATTTAATCATACATAATTTTGATGAAAATGTATATAGTAAAAAAATTCTAATAGGTTTATAAATAGTTGAATCAAATCATCTTGAAAGAGAGAACATTATATGATTTTGTAAAAACTTTTGATTAAAATTATCATAAAATACATAGGCTGTAACACCCTGAGATTTTATGAGAAATATTATTTTTAAGTTTATTGATATCTTCTATTGTACGTTACAACAATGGAGTCTTTCACAACACGCAACCCTAACTTGGATGCATTACATGCAATCACGACCTTCCTCGATAGTGTGTGTAGTACGCAATACCGAGTTTAACTAAATGAGATATTATTATAATATTATTATGAACTACCCATTATGAATAGTAATACCCACTTTCTGAAATTTTATAAATTTTATCTTTTAAAATAGACTTCATTTTTGGATTCGGAATATCGAAATTAGCTTAGGGTGAAATTTTGGTACTTTTCGGATAACAATCATTTTCTGATGAATAGTGAAAATTACTAAATTTTAATTAAAAACAACATTTTTAATCGAAATAATGAATAGTGATAAATTATTAATTTGAGTGGTTTTAAAGTATATTTAGAATATATTTTTACAATATAATACAATGTTGTTCATTGGATGTAATTTCACATTTAAACCAGACATAAACATGTACTAATCTTTTGATAGTTATTATCTCTTAAAAACACACTATTTGTTTTGACGATGAGAATTAATTTTTAAATTAGTTAATGTAACTGATATGTTTTTAATTTGGTAAAATAAACATCATTTTTGAATTCATAATATCAAATATAGCTTTGGCCTACTTTTTGGTATTTTTCTGGAAACTTTCATTTTTTGATGAATAGTGAAACCACTAAGTGGTAGCTAAAAACTGAATTTTTCATAAAACATAATTTTACCGCTTCTATGTGTATAATTTCAAAATTCTGAGAGACACGATTGATATCAGTTAGTAAAATGTGGTTCAATGAGATGAAAATATTTTTTGGTGAATAGTAACTTTTTACTTTTATTTACCACGGTTAAAAGTAAATAGGGTAGTCAAGGGTAAAAATGATATTATTATTACCCTAAAACATGTTCTAATTCTATTGGATAAGTGTAATTAGACCAGAAAAAACCTTAGGAATAATATATGGCCATTTAGGCCCACTTGGATTAGATTAGGACATTTATTTTTAATTTATTTAAAGAAGGGTTAAAATAGTTAAAATCAATGTTTAATAAGTTAATCATTTTTAATATAGGGTTATACATAAGATAAATTAGAATATAAATATTAATTAGAAAGATAAAAATATTTCCTACCTAATGATATTTAATTTGTAATTTTTAAACATTAAATAAGTTAATTTATTTATGATACAATGATGATGTAGTAATTATTTTATTAATGAAATATTGACATAATTGATGGTATAAATACCAAAATAAATGTAATTTGAGACTTTTTATGAATTAAAATAATTTTCTATGTTAATATGACATGTTAGTATTGATTTAATTCAATTTTTTCGAACTAATCTTTCTATTATTATTTCCTCAAAAATCAATTACCAAATAGTATCAAAATTGACATAAAATAGTTTTTAAAACAAATATTATATTATTAATTGTTATTTTATTCCTAAAAATATAAGGTTAGCCCAATTGACTTAGAGAAGGTTATATATATTAATAATAAACAACTTGGGGTTCGTTTGGATTGTTATTGTAATTTTATTAACCTTATAGTGTTAGAAAACATGAAGACATGGTAAAAGTAAAATTCTTTAACTTAAAGTTAAATCAAAATGACAAGGATAAAATAGGAACCTAAACTTGTCTAAATTCTATTGCATGAGAGGATTTCGATCCATACCCACCTTATTTTATAAATAAATCAATTTTTTTCTATTTAAAACCGATTATGACTTTATAATAAAATAATATATTTAGTTTTCCAAAGGTGCCCCTATCCTCCCTTATAAAAGGGCACCTCCTCCCTCTCTTCATAACACCACATTGAGCCTTAAATATCAGCCAACCCATAACAAATTCTCTTCTACACTTCCCTAGAAACATCCTAGAGGTCCTGGTCCTCTTCAAAGACCAAATTTAGTGCCCTAAGAGGAGGTCTTAAAGAGGCACTTCAAAGAAGAGGTAATGTCCGTTACCGATTCTTTCACCTTTATTTCTTCTTCCACTTGTTATTCTTAGTTTGTTTCATTATGAAGGAAAAACATCAGTATCACTCATATACTGATATGATATTATATTTATGAAACAACCCTATTACACCATCTATCCATCCTACGGAAAATGAAATCACCGCGCGTGCGTACGTACGGAATGTCGTCTCCACATCATGGTGTAATCTATTTTCCACCACCACCTTACATGGATGGGTATAATGGTGTAAATAATAACTATATATTATTATTGTAAAGTGATATTGATTCTGTAATAGTATACATACACTCCAATAAAATTCCACGATCATGGGAACGATATCATCGCTCGTGCGTACGTACAGAATACCATCTCCACGACGCGATGAGATTCATTCTCAATGATTAACCATTCATAAATTATTATAAAGTATATATAATAGGTAATAATGAAATATATTACATAATAATGATACTGGATGTATGTATATATATATGTATGTCATCCAATTAATTCCATTCAATTCAATGAGGAAACGAAAACAACGTTCATGCATACGTACAACCTACCATCTCCATGAATGGTACATTTCATTCCATTTATCGATCTATTATATATATTTATATTCTGAATATATATTATATATAAATAATTTTTTATATTCTTGAATTAAGTAATCATGATCTATGTAATCATATGAATAATTACAGGTCATAACATGGATGACAAATGAAACGATTTTACCCAAAACACTCTTTAACATTGAATTTACAAAAGAACGGGTAATATAAACTCATAAGTGAACGATATATGATATCATAACAATGAATATGATTCTATAATAATTCAATGACATTATTTAAATCATATTACCGGAGGTTCGGATATGTACTAAGCATATCAGACCTATGGTAAGGGATAATTTTGCAAATCTCATTTTTATCCGAGATTTCTTATTCGTAAGTAATTACTGGGGTTATTTCTATCATCCATGTCCATGTATTATAAATGTGTTTTCATGTATTTTAAAAGTTATTTTTACCCATTTTTGACTTTTACTACATGTTATGTAAGGAATCTTTCTTTTTTTTACGTTACGAGGTATTTTTTGACTTTTCTGACAAAAGTACGAGAAGATTGTTTTTTAATGTATACGGCATGAAAGGATTTTTATGGTTTTATAAAGCCTTATTTTTATGAAGATTCCTCCAAAATATTTAATTACTATTTTCAACAAAATTATTTTCTTTTAAAATTGCATGTCATTTTGTGAAAAGAAAATGATTTTGAAGAAAAAAGGATATTTTCCTAAAGAATTCATTTCAAGTGTTTTATCAAAACCATTTTCATCTAAGATGACATTATTTCACATGTGTATGTTTCAAGTATCATGTCTCTATTATTTACAAGGTTTCAATTTTATAATGATGAAATTATATCCAAATTGTTTTTACGGATTACGTTATGATGGAATGATGTTTATGAAACCCATTTTATTCTTGGGTTATGATAAATGATTTATGTTTATATTGTGGCACAAGTAAGAATGATTTCATTATGAGATGGGTGGGACCTATATCTCCCTCCAATGCATTGGGTAAAGATTTTATATCTCATGAGATAGACATGGATGGAACAGTAAGTTAATCTGGTTCAGTGTTACAGGACAGAAACGAGGAGTGAACTCGATTCAGAAAGGGACTTTGTCCACTAAGATGGTCTTGGAAGCAATGCCTTGGCTACTATGTAAATCATTACTTGTGCTTAATGGATTACACAATTACATGTTTTATTCTCATGCTATGTTATCATTATTTATGTTCCAATATGATCTATGCCTTATGTACTTCCATATTTTAAGTCGTTTCTCAAGATTTTGATGTTTAAACATTATGTTCATGTTTTTAGGTTCAAATGTGTATGGTATGTTTTATTTTATCCATGCTTACCCTTACTGAGAATTTGTGCTAACCCTTTTTATGTTTTATTTTCCCCCAGGATTAAAAGAATGGTTTTAAGTAAGGAAACAAAAAGTGTAAGATCTTTATGGGAGATGTTGAAGATCTTTCACCACGATTAGAAGATTACGTTCCAAGTTTCCAAAGACACTAAACTATTACGGTCCTTGTGTGACTGTTTTTGTTAAGTATTATGTATTCCAAAAAAGTAATGTAATATCTACGTACGTCAATCTTCGGGTCTCTACTTAGGTGGTATTTATATATAATACTCAAATGATATAAATTTGTTAATATAGAATGCATCTCATTAAAAGGAATATGAGATGGTAAAATAGGTAAATCAACTCCAAAAATTCAATTTATGCATTATATAATATTTTATAATAAATTTATATTGATTATAAATATAAAAAATTGATATATAAATACAAATATTATAATATATAATTTTATTAAATCACTTTTTTTTACGAATTCATTAATAAAACAATTATTTGGGTGTAAAATGTTCTATTTCCACGCATATATGTGCTTGGTGGTTTGATAAATTTCACCATGGTTATGGTTACAGAACCTTAACAATTTTAGAAAACAATATATATCTATTATATACACATCTATAATATATCTTTTCATACAGTGATGAAAAATGAAATACATTACTTTTTAGATATAATAGTCTGAACGTATAGATGAGTGATGCTTTTATTTTTTAACAAGGGGAAAGAATGGATGTTAAATAATAATTTAGATTCATAAAAATATAATAATATAATTGAAATCATATATAACCATTATATATATATATATCAATACTTGAGTGGTGGTGGTGAAAAATAGTATACATCTTTATATGGAGGAAGTATCCCACTCATCTAATTACATTGGATTGAACAATGACAGAAAATAGTTGTATCATAAACAAAATAATATATCAAAATAGTAATAGTTTATATATAATTTTTTATCTATTTATATTATATTTTATGGAAGTTTATTAATTAATAAACATAAAATTGTGTGGAAAGAGCTTATACCTCTACCTTGTATAATCCTTTTCATAAAATATCCAAAGTAATCCTGGATGCGCATTTTAGAAGGACAAAAACATCTAGTTCATGGGAACTGGTTCTGAATTTGTATTTTTATTTTTTATAATTCATTATATGGTGATCAAATTTAGTGCTTATGTGAAAAGATAAGGCTCCCTTTTATATGGGAGGCAATTGGAACACATTAAAATACCCTTTTCATTCCAATAATATAAATTTACTTTCATGAGAAATTGAATCTAAATTAATTTTTATTAAAATATGATGATTTATTGTTCAAATACACCCAAACAATAATATTTATGTATGTTTTTAATGATAATATAATCTTTTTCACTTTTTTTAACCCCTTCCATATCCCTTTAAACTCAGACCACAGTGTTAAAGTTTACCATGGTAAATATTCGCTATAGATAAAAATTAATATCAAAATTTTACCTAGTGTATAATATAATGGTAATAAAATGAAATATATTTTATAATTTTAAATTACGTGATATATATTAACTTCTTTCTAATATCCACACCCATAATTAATTAAATTAATATTCATAAAAACATGTTTTTAATAATTAAAATGTAATTATTTCAATTTAATGATAAGAAAACCTCATTAAATGAATGTGATTTTTTTAATGAAGAAATAAAATACATATTTATATAAAATATTTCATAAATATTGATTAAAATATCTAATTATGGTCATATAAATTAAAAAACAACTAAAAAAATTCTCTCTTTTAACCTTCAATTTTTTTCATATTTAACCATATGATAATCACTGAATGATTTTTTAGAAATGTGAAGAAAATAATATTATATAATATAAATTCATATAAAAATATAAATTATATTTTAAAACAAAAAATATATTATATTATATAATATTACTTCTAAATAAAAAAATTTCTTTTAGAAAAAATATTAATGAAATAATTAGTTTCGTTATTTGATACTATAATGACATTTATTAGGTGATCATATCATTTATTAATTGAATACTGTCAATAATGATTTTTTCAATTATTATTAAAATATAACAATAAATCATATTTCAAAAAACAGTTTAACACAGTATATTTATAATTATATGAATATTCCTTAAAAAAAATTTACCTATTTAAAATGTAATATATTTAAAATAAATCATTATTATCGAAAAATATATTCCATTATCTGTTTATATTAAAAATAATTAACGTAATTTTGGTTTCCTATAATTTAAAATATTTTAAATTCATCAAATTTAATTTGAGATAAAATATATTTTAAATATCATATTAATACACTCTAAAACCACTATAATAAATTATCCCAAAACATTACACTAAATATTTGATAAATAAGGATAATTCTTCCACATTACATCATAAAGTAACAATTTAGCTTCTCATATTTTTATTTTCACTAAAATACTTTGACTAGTTTAGTTTTCTTATTCTTCTAATTATTATCTCTTCGATAAGTAATCTCCATTGGTTTCTGATCATTAGAAGAACCATGCAATGTTGGAATATTTTCAATGATCATTATATTTTAAGGATCATGTAGGTAGTTCTTCAAATGAGACAAATTTACATATGCAGAATATGTTATAAGGTTTTAAAAACATCCATGTGCTAATATATCTTCCTAATATGATCAAGAATCTCATAGAGACTGATATTCTTAGGTATCAGTATAACCATCATTTCAAATATCATCGAATTATTCCATGGTGTTATATAAATGAATAACATATAGAAAATATCAAAATCTATATCCCGTTGAAGATTATCAACATTAACATTTTGATTTGGTGCTACCCTAGTTTTTTGTTTAATGGATATAAGATTATTTATCATTTCCTCATCTAACTCAAGACATTCTATCTTTAGTTATCTAACATCATCCTAACATGTTATAGTTATATACTAAATTCCATAGTTGTATTTACTATTATACATCTGAATTCTAAATTTAAATCTATTTTCTATTATTTAATTTGTGGAAGGTGTTTATATAAAACACCTTAAAAACCCATTGAGAACACTCTCAAAATTTGTTCCGGGTTTTGATGAGATCTTGGAGACTATTAATCATTCTTTGGATGGTATCCAGTTTTAATTTTAGAATTTTATTCCATTATTACTGAATAAATGTTTGAAAAATTGATTAAAATAATGATCTCCATTAGATATGATTAATAATTTTACTCCATTGAATCTTACCACTTCTTTAACGTATATCAAAGAATTAGATTTAAGTGGTAAATATAAATAGATTGAATTGATATTCACTTAAATTAATGTGTGATCAACTTAAAAACAGATGGCTTCATAACATTTAATCATTAATAGGGGTCAAATGATGAAATACATAGTTTTGTTTTATAAATTCATAGGAAGTGGTTTCATCGTCCTCTAAGATGATTGACATTTATCATTAAATTTCTGATTTACCATGAATTTAGAAACATACTCATATATATCCATTTCTATTATATCCCACTATTATTTATTAATATATATTTTTATATTTTTAAATCATTTATGTAAAAGGAATGATTATCTATAAAGTTAATCAAATATATCCTACCTCATTTATAGAATTGAAACAAAACATATCTTATTCTTGAAACTTATTATCCAATTATGTTCAATTATTAACTACAAAACATTTCATTGATATTTTTTCTAAAAATACTTCATTGGTTTCCCTTTAACATTGAAATGAATGGATGGTTGAACATTAAATCAGGAATGAAATGATTTCTTTACATCCCTTATTATTTCAATATCCATCATATAAAATTAAATAAAAAATGGATCCCTCTGAGGCCTCATCCTATAAATTATAACATATTCCTTTTAACTCAAACAAATGACAAATTTTTTGACCTAGATGTGATGATAACGTACTGATTTGTTATAATATTTAATCAATTACATCCATAGGACTTGAAACATATCAAGAATACCCCTTAAAATAAATATATTAATATTTTATGATTTCTATATAAATAATGTATTTTTCAATAATGATAATTCCTAAATATTTTCAATACAAGGAATTATATGGCAAGTACTAATAAAGAATTATGTAATTTTTACTATGATCATTCAGTTTTTTGGAGGAATATAATACAACTAGGTCATTTTTTTCCATATGAATACATCGCAATAACTTCGTTATGTTACATTTTATTTTTAAAACCCACATCAATTTCAATGTAATGTATGTCTAGGTGAACTAACCAAACTACTCTTCAGTTCTAGGAATTTTTATTCACATTCATCTAAATATAGAAACTTTTTTACCTTCTTAATCAATTTTTTTAGTTATTTTTTATTCATGATTTTTTTCAAAAATAATAGATAATATCCACCATATCTATAAAAATAATGGATATCAATTACATGGTTATCGAGGGATATTTCACTATAAATTATATCACTGAATGATCCCCTCATATATCATTGGGTTTAATTATATAACCCTTGTATGATAACATCTATATAAAAAATTACAATTTTAAATATTGATAAAATAATTATTATTTTTGATTGTTCTCAACCCAATACCTAAATTAATTTCTTATTATTACTTAATATTATAATATTAAATAATTTGATCTAAAACATACAAAAAAATTGTTTACGGTAAACCTTATATATATTATTCAAAATATCTATAATTATTTCAATGGCATTGTTAATTAAAAATGTTGTTACAATAAATTTGTTGTGTACATACCTCATTTAGAAGGCTTTGTTAATATTTACCTTCTTTCCACCAATATTTTATGTTAACCTTATCAAAATAAATTCTAAGAAATGTATTGATATCTATTTATTTGATTAAAAAATTCCATCATACAAGGTAAAACATACTTCTTCTTGCAATCTATTTAATATACTTCTCAACAGTCAAATTAGATATGCATTGAAAAATATTTTACCTGTTGATATGAATCGTTACCCACTTAGCTATACACCAATGTGTAAGAATAAATTTTTTATATTTTATTGTAGTATCATTTTAAATTCATAAAACCCAATTTTTGAATTTCAATATGGATTCATTGAACTAATTTTATCAAAATGTATTTGTTCAATTGAATATGAATCCTTATGATTTGGTTTTAGAATGGGAAAATCATCATGAAATTCATCACCGTATTCTAGAAAAATTGGCTTATCTTTAATGTTTAGTTTATCTTAGACAATTGAAGATAAATAACATTAATGAATATGTTGTAAGACATATATAATGTTTTTAATTTCCATTGGATGTTTATATCATAGTCACAATTATAATGGATTATAGAATGATTTGGATTATAAAAAAAGGAGTTACTTCATCAAAAATTAATATGATCTCTATATATAGATATCTAACGCATTAAAAATATTTCATAATATTAAAATATATTGAGAATAAATAGATTTATAGGAATCAATATCCCATAAAATTCAATTATAGAGGATAAATATAATTCATATGAAATAATTTTACCATTTAGAGTTCTCAGTTCTAAATAAATACCTATCCTACAATTTAGAGATGTGATAAACTTAAAACATATTAAAATATATATTAGTGGGTAAAACTATAATAAAATTTGATATTTTTTATTTCTAAATGGGTTGATAAGTATTCCTTTCCACACCTCTTTAGAAAAACTAACAGCAGTTCATAAATTTTTTTATCATCCTTTTTTATATTTTCATATGATGTTGTTGATATTGATTTTAAAAAATAACCCTTTAATTCATTAAATTACTTGATTAATTATAATATTTTAGGAAATTATAGTATTGGAGTGTTGGGGTGAATTTGGTCGATTATTCCTATCATTTTTGATAGGCCTATTAATGTATCTTTAATATTCATTTCTTTTGTTTAATACTTTTCAAAACATGAAACATAAACTTTTACCTTAAGGAATTTTTTTCCATTATTCATTACATATTTTTTACATACTGGAAGATTAATTACCTTTCAGATATGGGTGTTGTTATAAAATTTTATAAAAATTTAATCTTTCACATCATAATGCATAACCATGAAAATAATTTGAGTCTCCACCCACTATTTCACCCATGATAGAAAATTGAATAATTTTTTCATAGATACTGAAGTATCTTATAATTTTTTTTGCGATTTGGTCTTAATGATATAATGTATCTACCAGTTTAACTTTTACTATATATAATAATTCTATAATAATACTATGAATGTCTTATGAGTATATTATCATAGGAAAAAATGGATTCATCATTAATGTTTTCATTTCCAAGAACCCCCCTTCCATTTTTGTGTATTGAATTAATATAAGACACTTATTATAAACTAAATATTATATTTTTCTTATTCTATAGATATAATTTATTTATCCTAAACTCTATTCTTGATAATATTATACCATTAATTAGTTGCACTTTCTATATAAAACACAAAAAACAACCATCACACAGTTTGAGCACTGGATAATGGAAATAATCATTTTTGTGTATTAAATCACTACCTTGTAATATTTTTTGGTGGATACACTGATAGATGGTGTATATTTATATGTTAAAGGAACATTTGTGAGTTTTTACTTACTTTCGGACTTTGGATCTTAGTTTTTATTCATTTTAGTATTCATTTATTGTGATATTAGGGTGAGTGTGGCCAAAATATTATTCATCCTAGCTCCCCTTTAATTTTTTTTATTATATGGATAGTAATTTTTTTGGTAATCATATTAATTACTCAAAAATTTAATCATAGTTCTATATAATGAATAAAACTAAAAAATATATTATGAGTTTCAAGAATAAAAAATAAGTTCTAGATATCTTATGAAAGAAAAAGTTTTCGAATGATTGCATAATTCATTTAACCATTATATAAACCCATGAAACATTATGTTTAACATTTATAACATGGGCTTATAAATGGTTTGAATAGTATCTATCCTATAATTACATATACAATACTCTTTAAATATAAGGAAAACAATATTTGATACAAATTATAAATATCAAATAATTTGACCAAAAATTATTACATCATTTTAGTTCAATATAAAATCCCGATTTGAATAATACAATCTCATGATTAAAGAATGCTTACTATATTTAGAGACCAGATAAAATTAAACAAATTTTATGATTAATGATAATAATATTTTAAATTTTTTCTTACACAATACCCTTATTAATAATATCGTAATTTAATTCATTTTTCATAACCTTTAGAAATAAAAAAATAAGAATGGTTGAGATCATATTCATAGTAAGATTAAACATGGGATATATAAATCATTTATCATACTGTAACTTAAGGAAAAAATAAGAATATGGGATCATTATTGTAATTTAAAATTTGATTACCAAAATGTCATAGACCATAAATTATTAGTAATAAAAAACTATTGGTCAAAATAAATGGCATTAATCATAAGATTGCAGAATCATCACTAATGAAACATCTTCCATGAGGGTATATCATAAGAATAATAATATTTTATTTCATCCACATATTAATAAATAATAATTTCTTTATTTTTTTTATTCTCAATATAATAATTGTACATGAAGTCTCTGAGTATATTAGGTTCAGTCCAAACTCCCATAAACATAGTAAATAGAGTCCTATATTTGATCTGAATGCAACCCCATTCAAATAAATATTATTTTGTGCAGTACTATACTTAAAGTAATTAATTATAGGGATATATAATATAACAACTCCAATCAAATAATGAAAACAATACATTTATTTTCCACAATATAACAAATATATTCATTATTTCATCATAGCTTATTTTACCCTTACGAAAGAAACATGGTTCAGGGAAATAATCTTAACACATCATCATTGTAAGTTAGCATAGAAATAAATATGTATGGATCAATATATAATATACATATTGAACCATAATATTTTCCATAGTATGTTTATATAGTTAAAATTTAATTTTCCAAAAACATTACAAATTACCATTGAAAAAATAGATAAAACATTTTTTGCTCTGTAGAAAATATTAAAGACTTAATTTTCCAGGAAAAAAAAGAATAGATTAAATTTGAAACCCCATGGATACATG
The DNA here is from genome assembly GCA_963277665.1 of Viscum album. Classification (NCBI taxonomy): domain Eukaryota; kingdom Viridiplantae; phylum Streptophyta; class Magnoliopsida; order Santalales; family Viscaceae; genus Viscum; species Viscum album. The sequence goes on along the minus strand of OY728135.1, from coordinate 1,459,163,171 downwards.
TTAATTAATACTTATATTTTATATTAGTATTGATAGTTGTAAAATGATTTCATAAGTGATAAAAAAGAATATTTTCTCCATTTTTAAAATGTCTTAAGTGATTTGTACTGAAAACATTTAAACAAATTCCTCAAAAAAATTTGTACAAAATGTAAAATTTATCATATACTCATTTGAATAAATGATTTAATGTATAAAAAATCAATTTATCAACTTTTATAAAAATATGATATGAAATAGAATCATTTCTCATATGAATGAATAAATTAGGTAGGTTTTTCTAATTTTTTTATTCATTGGTAAAAATGTTGGAGAAAATTAAATAAAACATTAAAAACAAATAAATAATCAGTGATTTATAAAATATTTTTTTAGGATATAGAGAAAATATAATTTCCTATAACGTAAATTGAAACAAAAACAATCACATTAAAAATTTAGATTGCGATATTAAAATCTATCATCTTGGTAATTAATAAATCAAAACCTCATAAAAGTGAAATTGTTATATTTATTTATAAATAAAAATAAATTTAGGGAAATAACAATTTTAGGCATTAATGGATAGTATAAACACAACCCAAAATATTGATAGTGAAGTATATATAACTTTACTCAGTGAATGGAAATTGGGATAGGGAAACCCTTGCTACATGTCCCAAATTAAATATAATACACTCGATCCTCATGTATTATAAATTTTAAATTCCCAAAAAAATATATTGTAAATATATTAATACTTATCAAACATTTTATCTTTCCCATTACATTATAAATTACACATTTATTAACACCTCTTCTTTAAAATTATTATATTGGTTTTAAATTTCTATTTTTTTATTCATATTCTATTTTATTATTTTCCATTCAATGGGTCCATTGTTCTAAAATATTAATAAATTCAAAAATATAATATCTCTTTTTATATAATATTTTCTAATATACAATGTAATGTAATGGTGAAAAATGAATTTCATCACTGGATGTCTAAGTTAGTCTACATATATACATCACTAATGCTTTCATTTCATAATATATTTAAGTAATTAAAGATAGATAATAATTTACATTTATAGAATCGTAATTATATCATAATTTTATTCATAAAACAAAATTATATATGAATATATTAGAGCTCATAAAAAATATGAATTATATAACTTCATGTAGGTGGTGGTCTGCATAAAAAATGTTTGATACTCTAATATTTCGTCATATATAAAGGAGATAGGAAACAAATTATGATTTGCATAATGTTTTATTACACTAGTGATATTGGTTTTATCATTGAACGATGGGTATAGAATATTTGGAAGGGTAATAAGTATAATAAAAATTTAATGAATTTGTTCAGAACATATACATATTCCTTTGATAAAATGCTAGGAAAATCACTTTAAGGATTCTTAGATAAAAAGTTTTCTTTAAAATATAACCACTTGGTAATGAATATGTATTTTGGGATGTAGTTTCAGTCAATAATTATTGAGATATAGTGATAATGTGGGTAGAATTTAGACAACATCTGGTTCATTTTGTTAGAGATGGATTATAACTCATTTAAATACCATTTAATAAAAGAATAAAAAATGTTTTATTTTATTAAATTGGAACCAATAGAAAAATATTCCAAGTAAAAGTATTTTAATATCCAAATACTCTTGAAGAATCATATTTAAAAATTTTTTAGTGATAATTGATTTCATATCTCTTTGTTTAGCCGCATCACTTCCATTTTAGCCCTTATCATAGAGATAATTTTTTTATGTTACTATAAATTCATTAAGAAAGAAATTAAATTAAGCTTATTAACGAATATTCAAAATTTGTATTCCAAATATATAATAAATTTCAAAATAATAATTTCCTAGTGATGGTTAAAATTAATCCTAATATCCTCTTATAGAATTAGCCTAAAAATTTTATAAAAAATTTGTTTTAAGTATAAAAATAATTTTATTCTCATTCTATTCCTAGTAAAAACCATTATATGTATGTTAATTTATTTTAAATAAAATAATATCTACAAATTTTAAATAAATATAATGTGAGTAGTGATTAATTTATTTATTAATAATAATATATTGTTCACATAAAAAATGTTTTCATAAAAAATTACATTTAAAAAAAAAATTATTGGACATTAATTTGAAAAATCTTAATAATTAATGTATAAATAGAAAATAGTAATTTTTACATATATAAAAAATTAATTTTATTGGGTTAATGCAGAAAAAATTAATATTTATCTTTTAAATACACACATATATCTTTATCATCAAACCATAATTTTTAAACAAAATATTACAGAAAATTTATTAAACAAAAATTGGATATCATTTATTAATGATTTGATGGATGAAATTAAGTGTCCATACTCATCATTAATTGAATTTAGAAAATAATTTTATTTTATATTATGCAAAAAATCTAAATAATTGATCAATTGAAAAAATATTACATAACATTTTATTTAGATGTAATTTAGTTTCAATAAATAATGTGTTCTCTTTTTTACAATGTCATTTTTTTATTAAAATTAATTAAAAATATAAATATTTATTTTATATTTAATTTTACTAATTATATATTCAATTAATTTTGTGTTCGGTGCATAATAATTTGTTTAATATATATATAAAATTTGATAGGGAAAATACTAAAATCCAAGGGTGATATATCAATATAATATCATCAAGTGGTATAAATTATTGGAGTTTTAAATCTATTATCTATAAAATTGGTTTTGAAAGGATACCTGGATGTTTTTTTGGAGAATATTGACCAAGATTCATGATTATTTATTTAAGAATATATTATATTCAAAAACAATTAATTGATGAATAAGGCCACCTATTTTGGATATAGTAACATCCTGGACACACCTATGATATACATCAAAAGGGGGAAGTGCAGAATAAGAATCTGGTGGGAAAAAAGTAAATGGATCATGTCGAATGTTTATTTGTTATTAATTTTTGTTATATTTAAGATAATCACTTTTTTAATATAGTGAATTACTCACTTCTGTAATATGGGGTGGGTGTATGGGTTGATCCATTCCAAAGAAAACTTTTATTGATGACAAAATTATCATGTAAAATCTATGAATATAACATTTTAACATAACATAGTTTAGGATTCACCAATGTTTTAATCCTTTAAAAAAATATTCCATTATATATAATATTACTCCAATGTATATTGGTGTGTTCTAGTAGAAACACAAAAATATAAATTGGCCTAAATTAGTAAAATTTTATCAATATCCTAAGGATTTAATGTTAAAATAAAAAATTTATATTCAATTAAAATATATAATCACATTTCTAAAACCATTTTTCTATAATAGTCCACTAGAACTAAAATATGGATAATTAAAATGTTTCTTGGAGAAAAATAGTGAATTAAAAATGAAATAAAGAGAGAGATGAAGAGAGAGATATAGTATAATTTTCCCCTTTACCATGATTCTTTATCCATTAATGTGATCTTTAATTCTCTTGAATGTCTGAGCTAAATATGTTAATTTAAAACAATATAAAAATACAAATATTTTTTTCTTATATTTTAATTAAATTATTTTAAAAAATCATTATTTATTTAAATAATCTTTTTGAGTCTATTATTTTGGTTTTCGATTCCATCATTCCAAAAAAATATTTCTAATAACAATAATAGTCATAGGTGTTTTTGAATGATTTCATAATAACTATATATTTAAATTTATAGTGTATTTATCACTATAGTATAATACTTGTTTCATAACCTAAGAAATATCCCAAAAAGGTTTTAGATCATAAAACATACCTCAATATAATAATTTATTATTTTTAAATGACCATGACATGTTTATTTTTAGGTTATTATTATTAATTAATTTTTATTTTTACATATGCTAAAACTTTTATTAATATCATAATTGTAAAGACTAGGAAATTTTGTGGAAATGTTTTTCCCCAAATACTTATGAATTTTACGAGTTCGCAATAGTTGACAACTTATGATTCCGAAGCCCGGTGTGCCCGAAATAAATTTCTGATGTTTTGTTCAGGTACATTCAGTAAAGGTACGAGCGGGTTTTTTAAAACATTTGAAACGGTGTTCGAAATTAAAATTTGGGGACACTGTTGAACTCATAGTGCCAGTATTCGCTTAAGAAGACTATCACCTTGACTACAGTGGGTTGAGGTTAAAAGATAGTTTTTGGGGTTTTAGAGACTAAATTAAATAAAAATAAAATGTGTGGCTTAATTTTTATATGTTGGTTAAAACCTCTTCATAGAAGTTAGAGGTGGGACCACCATACCTTAACCTTTTATTAGAGGTTATGGTGGTGGGGCCCACCAAAACCTAACCTCCCACGAGAGTTTATGATTTGGGGACCACACGAGACTAAACCCCTATATTAATGGTGGGAGAGGAAAACCTCTCAACTCCCCTCATTTATAAGGGAGAATCTCTCCACACCCCCTCCTTTATTGGTTCCAAATCCCCTAATTTAATGGTGCCAAATCCCCCACACTAATTAAGGGGGAGCCATGCTAAATAATTCACCATTTTGAATATTGTTCCAACAAATTAAATAATATATAAACACAATCTATTATTATTTTGTTTGGCATAGTTCATTTTGGTGGCAGCATTGAGAGGAGGATTATTTGGAGAAATCTCCCAATGAAGAACACCTTAGACTATGAAGAACACCGCCCATCCTCGACATCTTCCTTGGAGCTTCTACCGACGTGAGATGTCTTCAATTGACCTTCCCTATGAATCACAGTCAATAATCTGATGCACGAGCTCAGGATTGGAAGTGTGTGGTGGAAGCGACGAATGACGAACAACTATGTCTTCTTCCCATGACTTCATCAGTGATCAAGGAACAAAGGAAGGGGTTGTTTTCTTTTATGTGCCATGTTCTTCTATTGTTTCAAAAATAAAAACAAGGTTATTCTTCTTTTTTGGATGAGTTGTTATTCATCATTCTCATACCTTGATGAGCCAAGTGTTACCACCGTAAACACGGAGAGTGTGGGCCCAAACAACACGGCTCGACCCCTCCATTGTTTTTGTTTGTGATGATCTTCGACATGGAGACGAAGCAACAGGATGATGAATGTGTCGAAGAAAAAATCCGCACTACCCGCGGCCTCTGTGATCTGTGTCACCCCCACAGCGTTCTGCACCACCACTGGCCGAACAGGTCCCGGCCGTGCCCTGCCATCCACACCGCTCGCAGAGCCGAGCTGCCGCCCGGAGCAGGCCTACGTCCCATTGGCCTGCCCCGCCGCCAGCTGGCATGCCCGGTCACCCGTCGGCCCGCCTGGCACCCTGCCCTGCCGCCTGCCGGCCCGACCAAACCCAGCCCGCCTGCCTCCCAGCCGCCTGTCAGCCTGCCCGGCCGCCCGCAGGCCTGATTGCCGATATGCATCGCTAGCTGTCGGCCTTGCTGTGCCCTGCCTAGTCACCTACCGTTCTCCTGGTCGAATTGTGCCATCCCCCATGCCACGCGCGCCCCATGGCCCCAAAGCCGTGCCCCTCGCGATATTGGCTAAATTGGTCTCGACCATCCAGGACGAGCTAGCCTTCCGCACCCTCGCAGAGCTTTGATACAAACTGGCCCCGAGCATGGGACGAAACTCCCACACAGCCTGATAGGATGGGCCCCTCAGGCCGGGTCGAACCTAACAGGTTGTCCCACCCATTTGGTCGGGCCTGACCCAACAGGTCTGACCAGGTCGGACCGGACCCGGGCCCACTATAGACCACTTTACTCCCTTTGGAAATATATTTGGCACTAGATGACCGTTAGTGGCGCTTCTTTTCTTCAAGTGTGATGGACCCTTTGAGTATACCCAAATGGAGTTCGGGTTAATGTTTAGTTACTGTTAGGTTGGATTGTGCACGAATTCAACCGGGCCCTTGGGACTAAAAGGATAATAACTCACAAACTGAGCGTCCAATTGACCCTCCGTCTATTGTGTTGAGACCCCAATGATGTGGCAGACCTTTGACATACATCTGTAAGGGTCTTCATGATATTTGGTGTATCTAAATGTATCTCATGGAGCGGATCCTTCCAGAGATGATCGAGCATTGTGTGGATACCTAGTTATTGGCTGAGACCTGACGACTGCTGATTGTTTCGACTCGGAATGACTTGGCTAGCCCAGTGGGGACCTCCTTGGTGTCGCAAAATACCCACAGTGGGGAGAGCCTTGTTGTCGCGGTAGACTCACGGTACTCGACAGGAGGAGTACCTCAGTAGGCTATGAGGGGGAATGCCTTGGTGATGTGGCAGTCCCATGGTGGGGAGAACCTTGGTGACATGGCAGTCCCACAATACTCGATAGGAGGAGTACCTCAGCAGTCCATGGTTAGTGGGAAACACCTTGGTGTCACGGCAGACCCACTATATTTGACAGAGGGGGAGTTCTCCCGCATCCATGGTTTCGTTAATGTAAATAAAACTCTTTGTTGAGATTAGTCAGTAAATTTTGTGTTTTCCTCATGATTGAAATGGATCATTTGATACTTAGGAATATGTATGGGCATATACCTAAGTGTGGTTATCTGTTGATTTCATATATTTTTGATTATCCTTGTTGTATTTGTGAGAACTTGAGGGTCTCGGGGGCCCAATTGACTATCGGTATACTCCCCACTTCATGGGCTAAGCCCGCACCTCATTGTGTTGGATGTAGATGAAGGACATAGTTGACCAAGGTTGAGTGTACCAGGAATAGACTCTACCTGGAGGTGGACCACACAGTGTGATGGTACATGGAGGATAAAGACGAAGCTGTAGTGATGTGGAGGCTATTTGTACCTACCCTTCCTCTAGGATTTCCTAGTGAATGATCCATGAGCTATTTTTCCTTTTTCCAGTACCTGTACATTTTTTTCTTTATACTTTATAGTTGGGCTTGTATTTCAGTCCCCTTTTAATTTTCATCACTCCTATTGTATACAGTTTTATTTAGTGTTTTGTTTCTAGATCACACCCTGTTGTGTGTGTTTTAATGTTATAAATGAAATGCCTTCCCAGTTTAGGGATTTAAGCCTTTAGTGCTAGTCTTTAGCACATGGCCTATGGAAGGAGGGATTGGGGTAGTCACGACACGGGTCTTGAGGGATGGGTCAGGACAAATTGGTATCATAGGAGTCAGTTATACCGCAGAATATTGGACTTTGATCTTTTCAGTCAAACAATAGTGTTAAGGGTACTGAGTGTGGTTTTTAGTTCACAGAGTCCATTTTTGGTGCGGTAGCTAACAATACATTCACCAAGACCCTGACTACAGATTTCCGACTCAATTCATGAAAACGCGGATTATGTGTGTGTTTTCAAAAGTATTCTTTAAGTCAGCTCAACCAGGTCTGCTCACTAGGTATAATCTTTGACAGTGTCACATTTGTTTCTTTTAGAATGCCTCACCCCGGATGACTATCTAGATCCTTGAGAGTTTTACGCAGAGATATCCCACCTTTTGACGAGGCCTCAGTTCAGGTCCCTCTTCTAGCGGAGGCACCATCGGTACCACTACCCGTTAGGCCACCGATGCCACCAGTCCCAGTCGCAGATGATGCACACCTAATGAGCGCGTTGCACGATTTCCAGCACCGGAGGCCACCCTGGTTCAGGGGAGAGATGGACGCACAAGAATATGAGGATTGGATGGAGGCTGTGGTGAGAGTCTTCAGACTTTTAGGGACACCAACTGACCTTATGGTGATTCCTGCTACCAACCTTCTACAGGCAGTATCGAGAAGTTGGTGGATATTGATGCTCCAAGTTCAGGGCGAGATGATTCTTCTCTGGGTATACTTCAAGAGCTTGTTATGGGCGGAGTTTATCCCAGCAACCCTACGTGCAATGTGGATACAAGTGAAACATCACCTGCATCATGGCATTATGATGGTGGCACAATATGCAGTGAGGTTCACCAACCTCTCGCGCTACTCCATTGATATGGTACGGGACCCATTCTTCAGAGCCCGGACCTTTGAGCAGGGGATCAGGTGAGAGATAAGGGATTCAATGATCTCCCTCAATATCCCAACACAGGCAGGGGTGCTGGAGAAAGACCTCTTAATAGAGAGTTTTTTTGCCGAGTAGTCTCCAACAGTGAGACCCACCGCTAGTTGACATACAACAGAGTCTTCTACATGTGGTAGTAGAAAGATGTTGCAGAGGTCCAAGAGGACCATACCTATAGGTATAAGACTGCATGAATCGAGATAGGTTGTGTGGGGAACTAGAGATAGAGCCATAAATACCAGGAGAGGGCAGTGTTACTCTTGCGGAGGGCATGGTCACATTGCTTATGAGTGTCCAACCCTCCATACGGATGATTAGAATATGGTCAAAGGACATCCTATGCTGAGACAAGGATCGATCGAGGTGGTACACATGGAGCAAGAGGATTTGGAAGAGGATCTGGTCATACAGCTGGAAGTGGACAACGTTTCGCGGTGTTACCGCCGCCACCACTAGGAGGTCCACCTCGACCGTAGGGAGTAGGTGGACATGAGAGAGCTCATCTCTAGTCAGCTGAGGCATATGAGTATGGATCTTCGGATATGATTCGAGGTACGATTTGTGTCTACTCCACATTAGCTGTAGTTCTTATAATCATAGGTGCCAGTCACTCTTCCATTACCACTACCCTCGTTCGGATCTCAGAGATTCCGATGGAGACGTTTGCTCGATCCTTACGGCTATAGACTCCTACCGGAATAGACTCGACGATTACGCACTAGAGCTGGTAGTGTGAGCTTACTCTAGGAGGTGAGAGATTTGACTGGAATCTACTAGTAGTGGCTTCAAAGCCTTATGACATCATCTTGGGTATGCAATGGTTATCTACAGTACATGCTCAGATCGACTGTATTTGGTATAAAGTGTGGTGTTTCTTCATGGATGGGACCCGGTTTACCATCACTAGCCCAAAGGGAGACTTTACAGCACAGAACAAACTTACTCAGAGGAGGGCACAAACGATCACTCATTAGTTGGCCTACCTTACCCACGGATCAGTTGATGTGGAGTGTCTGATCTATCCTTATGTGAGGACCAGTATGAAGATGTTTTCCCTAACAATGTTCCAGAACTACCTCTTCGCGGATAGGTGGACTTCTACATTGGACTATACCCTAGGATGATAGCGATATCTACACCAGCATATCGGATGGCTCCCGTGGAGCTTCATAAGCTGCGGGTATAGCTAGAGGACTTATAGGAGAAGGGATTCATCTAACCCTATGTTTCTCCCTAGGCAGCCCCGATTCTGTTCTCCAAGATGGAGGATGGAAGCTTGAGGCATTGTGATGACTATCGTCGCCTGAACGAGGTGACAATAAAGAACAAGTACCCACTCCTGAGGATTTACGACCACTTTGATCAGCTGAAGGGAGAACAGTGTTTCTCAAAGTTAGACCTCAGATCAGGATACCACCAGCTCAGATCTCGAGACGAGGATGTGTAAAAGACATATTTCAGTTGTCGGTATAGCCATTATGAGTTCTTGGTTATGCCTTTCGGCATAACCAACACTCCAACAATGTTCATGGGACTCATGAATATGATCTTCCATCCATTCCTTGATCACATTTTCATAGTCTTTATCGACGAAATTCTGATATACTCGACAATTAAGGAGGTACATGCCTACCATTTACAGGTAGTACTGGACACACTCCAAGAGAACCAACATTATGGTAATCTCTCGATGTTCCAGTTTTGGATCCTAGATGTTCACTTCTAGGGACCTTCCATCTCAGAGGCTGGAGTTGCAGTGGATCCAGCGGAGTTTGAGGAGTTACTTTCTTGGGATCCACCCAAGAGTGTGACAGAGGTGCGAAGTTTCTTAGGTTTGGTTAGTTACTACCGGAGGTTCGCTCCAGACTTTTCTAGAGTAGCAGCACCACTATCAGCCTCGACAATGAATGGAAGACCCTTCGTGAGGTTTGAGAGATGCCAGTAGAGCTTCCAGGAGCTGAGGAAGAGGCTAACTAGTACACCCATCTTGAGGCTTCCAAAGGAAGGCGTAGGGTACGCAGTCTACGATGAAGAATCAAGGAACATACTCGGGTTTTTACAGAAGCATGAGTGATTAGTGATAGAGTATAGTTCTCGGCAGCTGAGACATCACAGGCATAACAACACTACCCAGGACTTGGGTTTAGCAGCACTGGTCTTCACCTTGAATATGTGGTGACACTAACTGAAGGGAAAATGTTTTATTATGTATTCTGATCACAAGAGTCTCGGGTATATCTTCTCCCAGAAGGACCTGAATCTTAGACAGTGAATACGGCTTGATTTCCTCATGGACTATGAATTCGAGATAGTCTATACTCATAGAAAGGGGAACGTTGTAGAAGATGCACTCAACAGAAAATCTGGTATACAACTGCTAGGTGAGGCGATGGATCAACTGGACGATTTGTAGATATCCTTTATGGATAGAGATGGAGCATCTTTCTTTCAGTCCCTTAAAGTCACTCCACCACTTATTCAGCGATTCAGGGAGGCAGATCATGGGGATGCTGACTGCGAGACACGAAGTGCTCAGATAACCACATGGAAGGCACCAGATGGATTTTCTGAAGGTGGGGAGCACATCATCCTCTTTAGTGGATGTACTATGGTGCCATTGTCACTTCAGAATGAAGTTTAAAGGGAGTTCTACCCATCCCCATTAGCAGTACATCTAGGATTGGTGAAGATGTATCAGGATCTTTGACAGCATCACTGGTGGCTAGGTATAAAGAAATCAGTAGTGGAGTTCGTCTCTAGATGCCTCACTCGTCAGCAAGTGAATGAAGAGCACTAGGTACCTGCAGGCGTGGTTCAACAACTAGAGGTCCCAGAGTCAATGTGGGATGGGATATCCATATACTTCATGATAGGACTTCCACGTACACCCAGTGGTCACGAATCGATTCGGGTGATCCTTTATTGACTCACCAAGTTGGCTCACTTCCCACTGATTAGAGAGCAGGGTTATGTAAAGATCATGGGATGCCTATACGTTCAGGATATTGTGTGGAAAATTGTAGTACCTTCTTCTATTGTCTCTGATCATGATGCACGGTTTACTTCTCAGCTATGGAAGGGGTTGAAGGAGGCTTTTGATACACAACTTCATCTAAGCACCGCCTTCCATCCTTAAACGGATTTCCAGACCAAGCGGACCATTCAGACCCTCGAGAACGTGTTGCGTTCTTATTTCCTCGACATCGGTCATTGTTGGGAGGATCACTTAACTTTTTTTGAGTTTGCATACAACAAAATCTATCACTATATGATAGGGATGGCACCTTTTGAGGTGTTATACAGTAGACCTTGCAGATCACCCTTGTGCTAGACTGACCCTGGGGAGACCGCACTAGTGGGACCATAGATGGTATGGGCTACCACGGATAAGGTTCAAATCATTCAGGGGTGGATGAAAACAACATATAGTAGACTGAAGTCATATGCTGACAGGAGACAGAGACCACTGGAATTCGAGTATGGAGACCACGTATTTCTACAGGTCTCATCTAGATGAGAACTACAGAGATTTTCCTGATGCAGAAAGTTATCTTCGAGATTCATCAGACCATTTCTCGTCCTTAACAGAGTTGGTGAGGTGGCATACTGTATAGCTCTTCCACCTCAGTTGCACCGAGTACATGACGTATTCCATGTATCTCAGCTGAAGAGATACATGCATGTCCCTTCCCACATCATCAACCATGGAGAGCTGAATGTTGATGATGGGGAGAATTTCATAAGTGTTCCTATGGAGATTGAGGATCAACAGAAGAGGGTCCTATGTGGATGGTTGATACCTCAGGTGTGCGTTCTCTGGTAGTACAGGAACCTCCAGGAGAGCACATGGGAGGAGAAGGCTCATATGCGTGCACAATTCCCCCACTTGTTCACTTAGTTCGATTTGTAGCTTACAGGGACGTAAAGCCCTGAGGTGGGGAGAATGTAAAGACCCAGAAATTACAGGGAAATTGTTTTCATAAATACTTGGAAATTTTACGAGTCTGTGAAAGATGATGACACATGATTTTGAGGCCTGGTGTGCCTGGAATCAATTTCTGATGTTTCTTTCAGTTACATTCTATAAACATACGAGGAGGTTATTTATAACTTTTGAACCGGATTTCGGAATTAAAATCTGAGGACACCATTAACATCGCAGTGCTGATATTCACTTAATAATACTATCACCTCGATAGCTGTGGGTCTAGGTTAAAAGATATTTTTTGGGTTTTTAGAAAATGAATTAAATAAAAAAAATTTGTGTCTTATTTTTTATTTGTTGGTTAAAACCATCTCATGGATGTTGGAGGTGGGACCACCGCACCATAACCTGCCATGAGAGGTTATGGTGGTGGGTCCCACCAGAACCTATCCTCCCTCGGGAGGTTAAGACATGAGGGCCACATGGGACTAAACCCCCTACTAATGGTGGGAGAGGAAAACCTCTCTACTCCCCTCATTAATGAGGGGGAATATCTACACACACCCCTCCTTTATTGGTGCTAACTACCCTAATTTTATGGTGCCAAATCCTCCACATTAATTAAGGGGGAGCATTGTTAATTAATTGGACATTAAGAATTTTGTGCCAAAAAATTAAATAATAGATAAAACCAATCTATTATTGTTTTTGTTGGAATTGCTCATTTTAGAGGAAGCTTTGAGAGGAGGAATATTGGGAGAAAGCTCCCAACGAAGAACACCTTTGACTACAAAGAATGTCTTTGACTACGAAGAAAACCAACCTTCTTCAACTTCTTCCTTGATACTTATACCGACGTGGGACATCTTCAACAGAACTTCCCTCTGAATCATCTTCAATGATCCAATGTACGATCTTGGGATTGGATGTGTGTGGTAGACACGACGAACGACAATCACCTTCAACTTCTTCCCGTGACTTCATTTGCAATCAATGAACAAAGGTAGGGGATGTTTTCTTTTATGAGCCATGTTCTTCTTTTCTAAAAAAATGATGACTAAGGTTATGCTTCTTTTAGAAGGAGATTTGTTGTTCATCGGTCTCCTACCATTATTATTCATGTGTTACCACCCTAAATGCAGAGGTTGAGGTCCAAAGAAACATGGCTTGACCCCTCCACCATTCTTTTTTATGATGATTTTTGGCTTGGCGATGATGCAAAGATGTGACGAAGGCGGCGTAGAAAAAGGTCATGCTACCCACGGCATCCGTCATTCGCGCCAACCCCACGGTATTCCACACTGCCACTGACCAAACTGGCCATGACTGAACTGCTCACATAGTTAAGTCACCACCCGAGTCGGCCCGCCCCTTTCCGACCTGCTAGGCTGCCTCTCGGCCGCCTGCCCACCTACCCCCCCCTCCCCGGCCCGCTGAGCGCCCTGCCCAGCCGCTTGCTTGCCTGGCCATGCCCTGCCCGTCCACCTCCAGGCCGCCCGCCTGGCGCCCCGTCGGCCTCCCGTCCGCCCGCCGGCCACCCCGCCAACCTGGACCCACCCTACCTCGCCACCAGTCGGCCCACCTAACGTTCGGGCTGCGCCCTTCCCGGCCGCCTCCTGTGCACCCGACTTTACTGCGCAGGCCTATGCGCCCCGCATGCCCCGTGCAACCCTAGTCACGCCCCTTATGGTGTTGATCGAATATGTCTTAGCCATCCAGGATGAGCTGGCCTTCCGCACACTTGTAGTGCTCTGATCCGAACTGGCCCCGAGCCTGGGTAAAACTACCCACATGGCATGTGGGCTAGGCCCAGCGTGCCAGGTCGAACCTAAAATGTTTTCCCACCTAATGGGTCGGGCTATACCCAACAGGTCTGACTGGGTCAACCCAGATTGGGTCGGCCTAGACAGGGTCAGATCGGACCTGGGCCCACTACCGACCCATTTACTTTCTCTGACCATATCATCGGCACCAGACACCCATTTGACGAACTATTAGCCGTGTTGTTTTTCATCGAGCGAGACAGTCCCATTGAGTATACCCCACATGAGTTCAGGGTAATGTTGGGATACAGTCATGTCGGGTCTTTCACGTATCCAAATGGGCTCCCGAGACTAAAAGGCTAATAACTCACACATCGGACATCTGATTGATGCGCTATCTTTTGAGTTTAGACCCCTATGACTTGGAAGGCTATTGAGATAATTCATCGGGAGACATCGTGATAGATGGAGTATCGACCAGTAGCTCATGGCGCAAATCCTTCCGGAGATGAGCAAACATAGTGCATAGACCTAGTAGCTGGCAGGGAGCTGACGACTACTGACCATTTCAACTTGGAGTGACTCGACTAGCGCAGTGGGGAGCACATTGGTGTCACGGCAGACCCACAATGGGGAGAACCTTGGTGGCGCGGGAGACCCACGTTTCTCGACAGGAGGAGTACCTTAGCAGGATATGAGGGGTAGCGCATTGGTGACGCAGCAGACCCACGGTGGGGAGTGCTTGGGTTATGCATGAGACCCACTGTACTCAATAGGAGGAGTACCTCAGTAGTCCATTGTTAGTGGGAAGCTCCTTGGTGTCGCGGAAAGCCCATTGTACTCGAAAGAGGAGGAGTTTTCCCACAGCTGTGGTTTTGTTAATGGGAATAAAAAACCTTGTTGTGATGAGTGAGAATCTTTTGTGATTTCCTTATTATTGATATGGATTTCATGATAACTTAGTTATATGTATGGACATATACATAAATGTGGTAATCTGTTGATTTCATACTTTTTGGTTTATCCTTGTTGGATTCGTGAGACATTGAGTGTCTCGGGGATCATACTCATTATCGTTATACTCACCCCTGCATGGGTTATGCCTGGACCTCATTGTGTTCGATGTAGATGACAGACAGCGCTGACCGAGGCTGAGTGTACCAGGACTGGATGGTACATGGAGGTGGACCACACGGTGTGTTGGTACACAGAGGAGACGGACAGACGTTGAGTGCTATGGAGGCTATCTGTACCTACCCTTTGGGTAGGATTTCGTGGTGGACAACCCAGGAGCCATTTTGCCTTTTTCTAATACATGTACTTTAGTTTTCTGGTACTTTAGAGTTGGGCTTGTATTTCCGGCCCCATTTTTACTTTTATCACTCCTTTTGTATAAAATTTTATTTAGTGTTTTGTTTCTATCTCATACCCTATTGTGTGTGTTTTCAAGTTATAAAGTCAATTCCTTCCCAGTTTAGGGATTTACACCTTTGGTGCTAGTCGCCAGCCCCTGGCCTATAGAATACGGTCTTGGGGTAATCACGGAAAGGGCCCCGGGGGACGGGTCGTGACCATAGTTCTTCACGAAATTGATTTTTTGATCACCCATGTATTGTTTTAATAGTAGATTTTTAATTTCTCCCTTATATGAGGTGTTAACCCGGGAAATATCATACAGTTATTAAAAAAATCCATGAAATGGATTTTATTTAATATATTACTTAAATAATAAGTTCATATTATAATTAAATATTTTATTTTATGATTCCATATTACACAATCTAATTTATAAATAGGTGAATAATGAAACAAGATGATAATAATTGTAATTTTTTTGACTGGGAAACACGGGCTTCTTCTTTATAATGGATAATATGGAATGCACCTAGAGATATGTTATATTGGTTAATAAATCATATTAAGGGCTCCCCAATTTCTATAAGAATGTAACAACGATAATTTGGAAGTTATTTATAAATAAAAGAAGAATTATAAATTATGGAAAATGTGTGGATAATGGGTGTATATATATGTGGGGGGGACTTTATTTTTTCCAAACTAAATTTATATTTAATTCTTCTAACAATGTATATTAATTTATACATGTCACGATGAACCATATATTTTTCATGTCATCAAGGTTGTTATTAATAGTATATTTAAATTATATTGATAAATTCCATGTTTTAGTATACAATTTGTTTTTCAATTATAATGTAAAAAATAATATCACTACATTTTATTGTTAAAATTCGATTTCAAAAGCAATATGAATTATTTGAAATTTAAATTTTAAATATAGAAATTATATTATTTTATTATTTTATTAAAATTACGATTTATATTAAAAAATATAAAAAATGCTTCAATTAAAAATCATTCTTATAAATAAAAGAATAAGTTGATTGAGAAATTATAATCTTGATATATCGACATATAAATTCTATTAATTTAATATTTTATATATTAATTTTATGGTTTTTCATTAATTAGACTAATGGAAATCTCTTATATCAATCATATTAAAACTATTCTAATAGATTTTATGAATTCCAATAAATAGGATATTATTCTACTAATCAATATTACAACGGAAAATAATAATGTACATATCCTATATATACCTAATATATGCATTATTTTTTATTTAATAAATCATCTATAAGGATTCTATATACAGAAAATATTGTATATCTTTCTTATTTCAAATGTTTTATAATATTTCTATATTATTATTCTTAGATGTTTTATTTCTAAAAGACTATAAAACAGTGGATTTCTAAATTTATTAATATTAATTATAATTTATAATTTTTCTATTACTTATATTTTTATCCTATGTGAAACATTCAACTATTTTTAAATTTCATGTTAGGTAATAAATGTTATTTACATTTATATCATTATTATTATGAATAATTTATACTATATTAATAATTGAAAGAATATGTGGTTTATATGATGAAGTATTCATATAATAAATTAGGATGTTATAGTTGACCTTCATTAATATACTTATAATAAATATTTCATAGTGGGGGATATTGAACCTCTAATAGAAATTGTTTATCAGTTCAATTTATTCTCAATGATGAAGTTGTTGGGAAATGGTTATATTTAGTATTGTGAGATGTCCATAGATCATTGAATAGTTTATCCGAAAAAGTATTTTAATCCTTATACATAATTTTTTATACAATTTTTGATACACTCAAATTTAGTTCATATAAATATATACATCATAAATTATAGTAAAGTAGTAAAAATGAATTGAAAAAATATTTCATTTTGAGTACCACTTCATCAATACATGTTAATTGTTTTATATAATTCCTAGGCATAGATAATGTATCACTAAATACATTTATTAATATTTATTATATAAAAGTGATCAATTATTTATGATGTCCATATTGGCATAATATGGTATAGATTAAAGAATAAGTCATTGTTATTGATTGTGAATTTAAACTTCTAAATAGTTTCTAGAATAAATGGCATCATGAAATATATTTATATTAATACAAATGGTTGAAGGTACATTGTATAATGTCGAATCAGGGGGATTCGATCAATAAAAATGGGTTAAATAGAGAAAATATAAAAATTGTTTGTGCTTCCATGAAATCAGTAAGAACCAATGGAGAAAATGTTCAAATTCCTTAAATTGTTTTATGAGATAATGTGACCCATTTTTTTGTTCAAATTGTTTTATTATGGACTAATTCCATTTCTACTTTTTTTCAAAATATTTCAAATAAATATAATGTTTTTCCCAAAAATTAATATCAAACATTGTAGGGAATAAATTAAGATATGTAAATTAATTTTCATATCTTTATGTAAATTGTTAAAAAAGAATATTTATAGAAACCATTTATTCCTCTCTAAATATAAAATTTATAAAGCATATAATACTTATGATATGACATTATTGATTCATACTATTCTATTTACAAGGATCATATACTCAAAAATTTACTGGAGTGCTAAATAAATTAAAGTACACTTATTTGATAATGTTTAGATCAGAAACACTATTCTAGTTAGATCAGAACCAACGATAGTAATGAAACCATGCACCTATCATTTGAAAAAGAACACACTATAGACAATGTATACAATTTTGACCTAATAAATAATAATTTAAAAGAATAAATATCCATTTTATTTTTAATGTGATCCATCTTAATAATGATTGTGAAGATCTATGTCATTTTGGATATGCTAATCAATATTAATAATGTTTATTCTACCATATATAATACATCTCTCAAAATGAATTCATTATTATATCTTATCTCTATGTTACATGTTCAATATTCTATTTTAATATTATAAAATTTCCCATTCATTCTCTTAATTTAATCCTTCTCCCCAATCATTTATCATGGTATAAATCATTGATTATTCTAGTATATATGTTTAATTTGAAAACCATGTTGGGAAATTCAATTATATATAGAATACTAGTGTAATAAATTCCAATAAAATGTATATTTTTGTACATAATTCTATATAATCATGTATACTTCAATTTTTAACACTTTTAATATTCTCAAGGTAAATCATGTTGCAATATTCTTATAAAAATGATCATAAATCATTTTTTGATGCATGGAGATAGAATTAAATTTTTTTACTTTCTAATGAAGTAAAATGATTTTTTAAAATTTTAAATAGAATCTGGATTAACAGAACACCCCATATCATAACCAACCTACCTCTATTATTGATACTATCTTTTGACTGCATACATTTTTTATCCCTTTAAAATTTATATCAATATATTTATAATATATAAGTTAAATCTTAACCATATACTTTGACATGATATCCTCACATTACCCCAGTACTATATGCATTTAAGTGAAACAGAATGGCTAGTACCTTGTGATTATATTTATTGGTGGGAAATATCATATATCAAAAATATATCCATGAACAATACCATAATATAGTTATTTTTTAATATATTGATAAAAATGACATAATTTTGGTCAATATGGAATGTTTTTGGTAATTTATGAAAACATATACAAAAAATTGTATCAAGATTTATCACAGACTATATATTTAATTTTTTATAACAATTATGATTTCCGGAGGCTTTAAATAAAAATTTTCCAATGGAGAATACCAAAACAACATTTAATTATTTCTTGTAATAATATCCATATTTGGGTATCTTAAAGAAAAATTACTTCCAAAACTACCTAATGTTCATTAAAATACCAATCATAATTCCATGTAGTATAAAAAATTAATTTTAATGAATCACTAATCATTTAATCTTACATAACATGATTTATTTAAAATTAGAAAAAAAATGAAATGAATTATTTCTTAATAAGTCTCATCATTAATCATTCCAGTTTTACACCACATATTGTATCAAAATATTAACCTTCCTAGATTACTGATTTCTAATCTTATTAAATCTATCTTCTCTCCATTATAAGGATTTCAAATATTCTCCCCTAAATTGTCCTCCATAAATATAAATCTCCCCCCATGAAACGTCATACTGATAATATTCCTCATAATTTTTAATTCCGATGACACTCCTTGAGAAACCAAAATAGTACATCATCTACCAATGGTCACATGAGTAAATGTCACCCTTTGTTAAAAGAAATCCTTATAAATTAGAGTCATTATAATAAATTATGAATGAACCCAATGATTACTTATATAAGGACCCGACCATAAACATTACATAATATTGAATTAAATGAAAAATTCACATTCAGGGTCTTTTCAGGATTAGAGTTTTAGAGAATTAGGACATAACTATTAAATATCAAAAGATTACAAGGTAGACATATCTACATAGTTTCCATTTATTCATAGAATAAAAACTCTTGAAAAAAAGTGTCATGTCCAATTCCATGTTTTAGACAACATGCCTTTTCCTTGATCCCATCCTTGACCTTATTCATCTTTATGTCTTGTGAAAACCATTCAAAACATGGGATGAGCATAAAAAGCTCAGTAAGGGTTATAAAACAAAGAATTAAAACATTTGATCATAAATACATACACAACATGGACACTTTTACTTACCTCATGAAATCAGAAGATTTATGAAAGACACATAGAAATAATTAATCATAAAGTTAACATGTGGCATCCATATCATACATACATTGTAGTTCTCACAACTACATAGGGAGTTACTTTGGAATACCCATCACATTATATATTCCAAATATCTCATAGGATAAACATTCACGTTTACCTCGGTCACATTACCCAATGTATTGGAGAGCTTTATCGGGCTCACCCTTCATAGGTTTATCACAGAACCACCCGTATACGTAAAGAATTCCCAAGAACCATAACATGATCATAAGACATAACATAAGCATAAAGGAAAGATAAAATTTCCACATTGAAATAATAAAATATCATTTCAAGATATTGAAGTAAAAATTCCATTGTCAAAATCATTTTCAAAACCAAAATACATAAAAAGAGTATATGGTATTTATTTTTCCTTTTAAAAACATTCTGGTTTGTTATGGAAGCCAAAGATCAAATAACACTCGCGGCAGCAGAAAGGACATTGTCACTGCTTACTTTAAAAAAACATTCCCCTTTTCATTTAGTATATCGTTTCGTATAAAACGATTCTATTTGAATAAATTGAAAATTAAAAGGGGTTTATACACTGTATAAAATAATGTCTTGTATAAAACTAAAAATGCCTCAATGAAAGGAGATTGAGACGAAGTCCCTTACCTCACATCCGACGAGACTCGATCATTCTTTAATATCCTTAATAATAAACTTAAAGTTAATTTCTACTTTCTTAAGAACCTTTTTTCAAGTTTATTATTCATTTTATATCCCTTATTACCATGTTATAGTCATTATGCAATCATTTATGTTAATAACGTTCATTTTGTCGATATTTGGTACTTAATTAAAAATGAACACCTTATATTTAAATCTTTTCCATGTGGTCAAAGTTTTATTAAATCTAGAATTATATTCATGATTTGGATATCATATATATCCATTATATACATGTTTTTATAATAGTACATAATATTTAGAGGTAAGAAATGAAATGCACCATTCATGGAGATGGTAATCCATACGTACGCATGAACACTACTTTCATTTATATTTCATATATTAATGGAAATAAAACACAATGATACATAGGTATATTATAATTCCAGTATAATATCATATATAATATCGTTAACTCTATCTTTTATACATCCCACATAAGGAATTAACGAATCATATCACTTTGAGGGGGCGGTAGTCCGCACTTCCTCAAATGAGATTATCGTATTTCCCCAGTATGGAAACCATAAAGCCTTGCTATAAATGGGAATTACAAAAGCATAAGGAAATAATAAAAATAATATATATCATATATAAATACAGTTCCATCATAATGGCCACCAGGAGAGGCAGTAAGATGTAATTGAACAATCATCGTTTTGTGAGGCCTTAGTTTTCCATCCACAGAAACATTATGTTCTTCATCCATTAGATGGTGGTATGTGTAAGTTTAGATCGAATTATTCTCATAAAAATATCATAGTAAACTGGGGATATTGGTTTTGTTACAAAAGAAAGGAATAAAAAGAGTTTAGGGGTTGGAGATGGAAAATAAACGAAAACAATTTATGAGATACCATTAACTTTAATTTGGGTAACTCCCTTTGGTTTGAACCAAAGGACTTCTTGAAGTGCCTTCTGCCTAAGGTATGACTTCTAAGAGGAGGATAAGGATGTAAGGAGCTTAATTGGGTTGAGTTTTCGAGAGAAAAATGGGTTGAGTGGTGCGAGTAATTGGTTAGATGTGGTCTCCCTTTATAAGGAAGAGGAGGGGCTCTTTAGGAAAGTGTGAAAGTATTACTTTATAATATAATGATATTCGGTTTCTAATGGACCAAAAATTATTATAGTCAAATATAAGATGATTCTTGGTCAAAATAAAATCTTCTTATTAGAATTGGACATGTTTTTGATTATATTTTAATCATTATAATCTTATTTATTTAAATCATTTATTAATGAGGTAAGTACTGCATCATTATTGTGTCACAAATAATTTAATTTATTCGTTGTATGAAAATTAAAAAAAATACTATCATGTAGGAAATATTTTTATATTTCAAATCAATATTTATAGTCAAAAATAGATCTTTTATAGCACCATATAAAAATTAATTACTAAAAGATTTTTGTTATTGTCAATTTTGTCTTTACATTAAATTAATTAATCTAAAGTGTCATTATCTTTCATAAGTGTCTCCATGGGGTCCCAAAATCGACCCAAGGATGCCCATGACCGGACACTACGTAGCCAATAAGGTTAGGAAAAGTGTTCAGGTAATGTTGAACTATTATAACATTCTTTTAACCTTGAATTACCCTATTTACCTTTAAACGCGGTAAATAAAAGTCAACAGTTACTATTCACCAAAAATTAATTTCATCTTAATGAACCACATTTTACTTCTTGATAACAACCATGTATGTCGTATTTTTGAAATTCAATTCACAAATGTGGTAAAATTTCATTTAAATGAAAAATTTGGGTTTTTTAACTACCACTAAGTGGTTTCACTATTCACCAAAAATTGATGTTTTTCAGAAAAATACCAAAAATTCAGCATAAGCTATGTTTGAAATTCCGAATTCAAAAATTATGTCTATTTTTCCAAATTAAAAACATATAAGTGTAATTTATTAATTTTAAATTTAATTCCCACTATCAAAACAAAGAGCGTGTTTTTATGAATTAATAATTATCAAAGGATTGATACTTGTATTGTCAAATTTCAAAGTAAAATTAATTACAATGACCAAAATTGGATTAAATGGTAATAATATATTTAATTTTATCTTTAAAACCAACTAAAAATGCAATCTAACCATATAAATAAATTAGATTAAAAGGAACTTTTGAATTAAAATAAATTATTTTTCACTATTCATTAAAAAATGAACCTTATCAGAAAATACCAAAAAATTGGCCAAATTAAAATATTATGTCCCCATTCTAAATAAGGACTATATTTGGTCAATTAGAATGTATTAAATTGGCCAAAACTATATTTAAAGGGGTTTTACTATTAAAAGGCGGTAAATCGGCCTTTTAATGTAAATTTTTCTTAAAATTAGATTAATTAATATTTTAAACCTCTAACTTTTTATTGGATAAATGTAAATACTTTTAAAAATCATATATAATAATATTGTAGTTAGTTTCATTCATTCCCGCCAATAAAACGGCTAGGAGTTAACTACAATTTAATATAATAATATTATATTATTAGTGTGCAACGTAAGATTCAAAGAAACCCATTGTTGCGTATTGAGTACTTTATCGAACATAGAAACCCCTTTAATGTAAAATTAATATTTAATACACAAATATTAATAAATATGAAATATGTCTTATTCTTCATTTACCTGGGATGTTACATCCTTTCCCCATTTTTGGAATTGCGTCCTCACAATTTTTATTCACTTATTAAAATAAGTGGGGGTATTTATCGCTCATATCATTTTCAGATTCCCATGTTGCCTCTTCGACCATATGGGTTTTCCTGAAAACCTTTACCTGGTGAATTACCTTATTCCGCAACACTTGCTCTCTACGATCAAGAATCTGGACTAGTTGTTCTTCATAAGAGATATTCTCTTCCAACTAAACTACCTCTGGGCTCAAAACATGTCATGGATCTGGCATATATTTTCTCAACATCGAAACATGAGAAGCATTGTGTACCTGGGATAAAATTGTAGGTAAAGCCACTCTATACGCAACTGATCCAACATTCTCCAGAATTTCATAAGGTCCAATGAACCTCAGACTCGGTTTTCCATTCTTAACAAAACGCATCACACTTTTCCATTGAGAAACTTTTAGAAAGAAATGATCACCTACCTCCATGGAAAGATCCTTCCTCCAGTTATCTGAATAAACTTTTTGTCTACTCTGAGCTATTCTCATGTGCTTCTGAATCAACTGAACATTCACTACCATATATTCTACCAATTCTAGTCCCATCAGCTTCCTTTCCCCGATTTTATCCCAGAATGTTGGAGTTCAACAATGCCTTCCATATAATTCCTCAAATGAATCCAACTATATACTGGAATGAAAGTTGATATTATAATAAAATTCATCCAAAGAAAGATGGTTTCCCTAACATCCCTAGTAATCCCTCGATAAAGCACGCAACATATCCTCTAAGGTCTGATTTTTTGTTCTGACTGGAAATCTGATTGAGGATGAAAAGATGTACTAATATTTAATTTAGTACCCAATGACTTCTAAAGGCCATTCCAAAAGTTATAAGTGAACCTGGGATCACGATCAGATACAATGGAGAGGGGAACTCTATGTAACCTGACTATATCTTTAACATACAACCGAGCAAGATGATCTAGAGACAAAGTATCTCTAATAGGGAGTAAATGAGCATATTTAGTCAATCGTTCAACTATAACCCATATTACATTTGTACCTCGAGATGTCTTTGGTAATCCCACAATAAAGTTCATGGATATATTTTCCCATTTCCACTCTAACACCGGTAAAGGCTAAAGCATTCCTTTGAGTAACTGTTTCTCTGCTTTAACCTGCTGACAAGTCAATCACTTCACAGTAAAATTAGCAATATCTCTTTTCATTCCATCCAAATAGTAATACTCCCGAAGATCTTTGTACATCTTAGTACTGCCAGGATAAACTGAAAATGGAGAACAATGAGCTTCACATAACAACTCATTCTTCAACTACGAATCAAAAGGCCAACATAATCTCTTTCCAATTCTCAATAAAAAATCATTATCAAAGTTAAAATTAGGAAACATATCATTCTGGACCAGAAAAACCTTTTTCTGTAACTCACTTTCTTCCTTCTGCTCTTGCTTAATTCTGTCTGATAGATATGATTTCACTAACACCTAAAACAAAAATGAATAATTTCCTGCAACAACAACTTCTATGCCATAGTTCAACAAATCAAAAACCAAAGGATCTCATTCCAAATGTAACATGGTTAATAAATTATTACTTTTTCGACTCAAAGCATCGACCACATTATTTTCTTTCCTCAGATGATAAAGGATCATGAAATCATAATCCTTGATTAATTCCAACCATCTCCTCTGTCTCATGTTAAATTCTTTCTGAGTGAATATATACTTAAAACTTTTGTGTTCAGTATATATTTCACAATTCACTCCATAAAAATGATGCCTCAAAATTTTTTAAGCAAAAAAAATAGCAGCTAATTACAAATCATGTGAAGGGTAATTTAACTCATGGGGTTTCAACTAACGTGAAGCATAAGCAATTACCTGATCTTTTCGCATTAGGACACATCCATGTCCTTTCAACGAAGCATCACTATAGATAACAAACTCACCATTTCTAGAAGGTAGTGCCAAAACTGGTGCATTTACCAATCTTCTTTTCAATTATTGAAAACAATCATCACATTCTTTTTTCCATATGAACTTAACACCTTTTCATGTTAACTGAGTCATTATAATAGATAACCGTGCATAATTTTCAACAAAACTCTCGTAATAACCAGCCAAACCAAAAAAATTGAATCTCAATTATATTTGTGGGTCTTGGCCATTCTTCAACATCTTTTGTTTTTGAAGGATCCACAATTGTTCCATTTTTTGAAACAATGTGACCAAGGAAAAAAATTTGATGTAACAAAAACTCACACATTCTGAATTTCCCAAATAGTTTCTTTTCTTTTAGGGTTTTCCAGGCAACCCTTAAATGACATTCATGTTCCTCCTTACCTTTGGAATAAACCAAAATAGCATCAATAAACACAACCACCATTTATCACCTAATCCAACTTATCCATCACTACTGTAAACTTCTCAATTCTGATTCAGACCATCTCAGGTTGCTAATTTGGAAGGTTGTCTGCCTCCTGATGTTGTCCCAACATAGCTTCCCTATTTCCTCTGTGGAAAAGCATTCTAAAAATAAAATTATCTTAGGAAAGGAAACATGGTAATCTGTAAATGCTATATGATATCAATATTTACATAAATTAATTTATGGGTATTAATTTTACAATACCCTATCTCCTAATGTTATCTAAACCAACCTATGATACCAACTATAAGGGCTCTGCCTTAAACATTACATAATATTGAATTAAATGAATAATTCACATTGAGGATCTTTTCAGGTTTAGAGTTTTATAGAATCAGGACATAACTATTACATCATAAAAGTTTACAAGGTAGACATATCTACATAGTTTCCATTTATTCATAAAATAAAAACTCTTGAAAAAAAGAGTCATGTCAAGTTCCATGTTTTAGACAACAAAACTTTTCCTTGATCCCATCCTTGACCTTATTCATCTTTATGTCCTATGAAAACAATTGAAAACATGGGATGAGAATAAAAATCTCAGTAAGGGTTACAAAAAAAATAATGAAAGTATTTGTTCATAAATACATACACAACATGGACTCTTTTACATACCTCATGAAATCATAAGATTTATGAAAGACACATAGAAATCATTAATCATTAAGTTAACTTCTGGAATCCATATCATACTTACATTATAGCTATCACTGCTACATAGGGAGTTACTTTGGAATACCCATCACACTATATTCCTAAAATCTCTTAGGAGAAACATTCACGTTTACCACCTTCATGTTACCCAATGAATTGGAGAGCTATCTCAGGCTCACCCACCCTAGGTTTATCATGGAACCACCAGTATACGTAAATAATTCCCAAGAACCATAACATGATCATAACACATAATATAAGCATAATGGAAAGATAACATTTCCACATTACAATAATAAAATATCATTTCAAGATATTGAAATAATAAATCCGTTTTCAAAATCATTTTCAATAAAAAAAATTGATAATAAGAATATATGATATTTATTTTTCCTTTAAAAACATTCCGTCTTGTAAAGGAAGCCAAAGATCAAATAATACTCGCAGCAGTGGAAAGGTCATTGCCACCGCTTTCTTTAAAAAAACATTCCTTTTTGTCATTTAGTAAAACGCTTCATATAAAAAGATTTCCTTTGAATAAAATGAAAAGTCAAAGGGGTTTATACAACATAAAAAATAATTTCATGTATAAAACAAAAAATGCCTCAATGAAAGGATATTGATACGAAGTCCCTTACCTTACGTCCGACTTGACTCGATCATTCTTTAATATCATGAATAATAAACTAAATTTAATTTCTAATTTCTTAAAAACCTTTTTCATGTTTATTATTTCTTTTATATCACTTATTACCATGTTATAATCATTATGAAATCATTTAAGTTAATAACGTTCATTTTGTCGATATTTGGTACTTGAGTAAATATGAACACCTTATATTTACATGTTGTCCATGTGGTCAATGGATCATTATATACAGAATGATAATAATTATTTGGATATCATATATATTATATATATCCAGTATATACATGTTTTTATAATAGTACATAACATTTAGCAGTATGAAATTAAATGCATCGTTCATGGAGACGGTAAGCCGTACATACTCATGAACACTACATTCATTTATATTTCTTATTTTAATGGAAACAAAACATAATGATACATAGGTATATTATAATTCCAGTATAATATCATATATAATATTGTTAACTCCATCCTTTATACATCCCATATAAGGAATTAACGAATCAAATCACTTTGAGGGGGTGGTAGTCCACACATCCTCAAATGAGATTATCGTATTTACCCACTATGAAAACCATAAATGCGTGCTATAAATGGGAAGTAAAGAAGCATAACGAAATCATAAACAAAATATATATCATATATAAATACAGTTCTATCATAATGGCCACCATGAGAGGTAGTAAGATGTAATTGAACTATCATTGTTCTGTGAGGCCTTAGTTTTCCATCCTCAAAACATCATGTTCTTCATCCATTAGATGGAGGTATGTGTATGTGTAGTTAGAATTATTCTCATAACAAAATCATAGTATATTGAAGATATTGGTGTTGTTACAAAATATAGGAATAAAACAATTTTAGGGGTTGGAGAAGTAAAATAAAAGAATATAATTTAAGAGAAACGGTTACCTTTAATTTGGGTAACTCCATTTGGTTTGAACCAAAGGACTTCTTGAAGTGCCTTCTGCCTAAGGTAAGGCTCATAAGAGGAGGCTAGGGATGTAAGGAGAATAATTGGGCAGAGTTGGGACCAGCCAAATAGCTTGAGAGGTGTGATAAATTGGTTATAAGTGGTCTCCTTTTATAAGGGATAGGAGGGGCACTTTAGGAAAGTGTGAAAGTATTATTTTATAATATACTGATATTCGGTTTCTAATGGTACAAAACTCATTATAGACAAATATATGTTGAGTCTAGGTCGAAATGAAATCATCCAATTGGAATTGGACATGTTTTGGATAATATTTTAGTAATTATAATCTTATTTATTAAAATCATTTATTAATGTGTTAAATACTACATCATTATTCTGTCATAAATAATTTAACTTATTCGATGTCTAAAAATTATCAAAAAAATACTATCAGGTTGGAAATAGTATTATATTTCCAATGAATATTTATAGGCGAAAATAGGACTTACATAACACCATATAAAAATTAAGTACTTACATATTTTTTTTATTGTCAATTTTGTCTTGACATTCAATTAATTAATCTAAAGTGTCATTATCTTTCATAAGTGGCTCCATGGGGTCCCAAAATCGACCCAAGGATTCCCATGGTAGGTCAATACTAAACCAATAATGTTAGTACAAGTGTTAAGGTAATTTTGAATTATTATAATATTCTTTTTAACTTAAATTACCCTATTTACCTTTAACCGCGGTAAATAAAAGTCCAAAGTAACTATTCACAAAAAAACTATTTTCATCTTAATGAACCAAATTTTACTTCTTGATAACAACCATGTATGTCGGATTTTTTAAATTCAATTCACAGAAGTGGTAAAATTTCACTGAAATGAAAAAGTCAGTTTTTTTAACTACCACTAAGTGGTTTCACTATTCACCAAAAACTGATGTTTTTTCAGAAAAAATACCAAAAATTCAGCCTAAGCTATATCTGACATTCCAAATTAAAAAATGATGTCTATTTTTACAAATTAAAAAAATAGAAGTTTAATTTATTAATTTTAAAATTAATTTCTGCTGTCAAAACAAAGAGCGTGTCTTTAAAATTTTTAACTATCAAAAGATTGATACTTGTTTATGTCCAATTTCAAAGTGAAATTAATTAAAATGAACAAAATTGGATTAAATGGTAAAAATATATTTCATTTCAGTTTAAAAACAACTAAAAAATAATCTATCCATATAAATAAATTAGATTAAAAAGAACATTTGAATTAAAATAAAGTATTTTTCAATATTCATTAAAAAATGAACTTTATCAGAAAAATACCAAAAATTAACCGAAAGTAAAATTTGATATGACCATTCTAAATAAGGATTATATTTGGTCAATTATAATATATTAGAGTGACCAAAACTATATTTAGTGATGGTTTTCCATTAAAAGGCCGTAAATCGGACTTTTAATTAAAGTATGTTTAAAATTAGATTCATTCATATTTTAAGCCTCTAAAATTTTATTTGATAAATTTAAATACATTTAACAATAATGTATAATCATATTTTAGTTAGTTTTATTCATTCCCATCAATAAACCGACTAGGATTTAACTACAATTTAAAATAATAATATTATATTATTAGTGTGCAATGTAATATTCAAAGAAACCCATTGTTTTGTATCGGGTACGCTATCGAACATAGCAACCCCTTTAAAGTAAAATTAATTTTTAATTCAAAAATATTAATAAATTTGAAATATTTGTTATTCTTAATTTACCTGGGATGTTACAACTTAATTTAATGAAACTATTCAGAATCAAAACTAAAAATCATTTAATTAAAAAATATACCATGTGAGGAACAACTTTGGAATAGAACAAGAAATTGCATAACATTGTTTATTAATGAAAACACCTTATAATAAACGTGGTAGGAAAAGAATATTTTGGTTAAGGATAGATTATCTAATCCAATTATGTTTTTATATATATTTTAACAAAAAAATATAAAAAATTCTTTTAAAAATTTAACTTAGATAATTATTTCAATATAATATCCACAACATGAAATTGGGTAATTATATACTCCAATTTCACCAAGGCATGTGGAAATTTATTCTTGATAAAGTGATAATTTTTCTCTTTGTTCTTCCAAATATAATATTTAATTAGATTTTATAAAATATTTATAGGATGAAATTTGTCACATTTTTTAGAAATGGGAGAATGAACCACATCTTAAATTTCATAAAAATAATGTATCAATTAGAAAATTAGCATAAAATATATATTATATTTTTATATTTGGAATCGATTATTTTTAGAAAATATTAATTATTTCATATTTCATAACAATTAAATATCTTTTTCTTTATGATATAAATAAGATGTTAATGTAGACATGACATCAATAAAAGAAAAAACCTAATTAGAATTTATGTATCCTGAGTATAGTAGTTTATTTTTCCCCTATTTGAATAAATAAATATACATTATGACATTAATATAATAATGTCTTATTTTCATCAAAAGAATATAAATTTCTTTAGGGAACCCATTATTCCTTAGAACATGTAGCAGAAAAAAATGTGTTTTCTTGATATTTTAGTAGAATAATTGTCTTTGAATGGAAAATCTATCACACCTATTATCAAATATTATTATACTATCATACTTTGAAAAAATTTCTATATATAATTAATTTTTTACTACCTTTCTTCCATCCATGAAAATAAAAAAACCCTCCTAATCATATTTGTATAATGAAATAAATTTTATTTCGCATCCTTATATAACAAGAAAACCAAATATTATTTATAAATAATTGATCATAATGATTTTTAATTTAATAATAAATAATTTTGAAAATATATCCTAATAAAAATATTTTAATATATATAAAAATTATTATAACCATATAAAATTTCAGTATATTCTTATTATGAAACCGTTTATCACATATAATTTATAAACACTCATCTATATAAGAATAATTTTTAAAAAATATTTTCAATACATAAATATTAATCCCTTTCATATTTACTCAAAATGTTTAGATCAATATTCAATTGAGACACCACTCTCTTAATTTCATGGAAAAACATCTGTTTAAATATTAATTAAAAAATAAATCTTTTGGAACACCATAAATAAAATGTAATTTTATATAATGTTTTTATACCTTTTAATTACTTTACAAGATATATTGATTAATGGGGTACTTATTTTTCAATATGGTAAAATGACACATGTATATCAATTACATTTATTTATATGTATTCTTCTAGTAATAAATTATCATTAATCATTAATAACCATGCTTCGTTATTCAACATTTTCCGAAAAAACCCAATTGTTTTTTATAATAATATTTTTTTATGTCCTTAAAATGATCCCCCATTTCTAATTTTCAAAAATTGTTTGAATCTAGTTGGAATCATCATGTATTAACGATGTTTTAATGCTAACAAATCTTATTCAATCTAGTTAACTCCTATAAATTATACCCAATCATGTGTATTTAGGTTTAAAGTTTTCACATTCTTTAAGAAGAGACATGAATGATCTTAATTGTTCTACATTCCATTTACCCACATTATACATTCATTGATATACTCTCATAATAACTTCTTTGAAAAATGTTTATGTCAACTCCTTTCTATTATCATCATTATTTTAGTCTGAACACAGTCACCAAGAAGCCAGTTACCGTGAAGTAGGAACCGTGAAGCCAAACACTGTGAAGCCAGGCACCGTGAAGCCAGACACCGTGAAGCCAGACACCATGAAGTCAGATACCATGAAGCAGATACCATGAAGGAGATACCATGTAGCAGACACCATGAAACAGACACCATGAAGCAGACACCGAGAAGCCAAACATCGTGAACAAGACACCGTGACCAGGATACACCGTGACAGTCAGACATCATGATCAATAGACACTGTGTGAAGAAGACACCATTTCCATGACTTAGTATGACACCATTTATTAAACCAATTTTTAGTCCTTAAATTTAATTTCTAATGGGTATATTTTATGATTTTATTACACTGAAATAATTAATGTTTCTTTGTAGACATATCATCGGACAGTACGAGGTATGAGGTGCAGAACACTTGCAACCTTTCGGCTCCAACACAAGCATTCCATGTTAAAAGTGAAGTGTGGCCAAGAATCATTACGTGTGATACCAAAAATGAAAAGAAAGGACGTGAGGACGATAATGAAGAAGATACTTAGAGAAAGTTTCAAATTAAAGTCACACTACATGCAACTCGACACTTCTGAACACACAAAGCATCTTTGTAGCTTAAATAACATCATCACTCTGTTGAACCTCACGGAGAATACATGCTAAATCACGACACTCGATTTTTCACACAACATCATGAAAAGGATTCAAAGCATCATCTGCTTCAATCCAATGGTGTCCAGAGCTATATTGACATCCCTCAAGATCATTCTAATATCTCTCTATATTCTTACTCTGTTGTGATCAATCATTTCATTACAATATGAGTAGTGTGTACTTCTGTCTATTTGGACACTCACTGACTATAATGACTTGACTCCAGTTACCTAGTGTCAGGGAATTATTTTAATACATTGGCACGATTACAAGGAATCATGTCCCGAAGGACCGATCGGTTTAGCAGTCTTGGAAAATAGATTACATACATGAATGTTACGTTACACTTCTTATCATAAAAAACAACATAAATAATCCTTCAAGAATGTCATTATCCCTTTTCTAAACCCGGAATATCAATCATAGTACCCTTCATGGATTCCTGGAAAAAATTAAACATTGAAATGGGTGAGCTCAGATGATCAGTAATGATAGAAATACAGCGGAAACATTCATAAATAAGCATAAACATATAAGGCAATGTATAACTATAACAAAATCCGTATATACTTTAAGTTTATGATAATATGACATAAAAATAATGAATTAATGTCATTTACTAATTCAAATGTATATTATACTAGTCTAATAATAACATGCAATATCACTAACCACTTTCATAATGATGGAATGCATAATTCCAGACTATCATTACCACATAGTCAAGGCCTTCTGTGAAGACTACAAATAATATTTTTTCAAGGCCTTATGCCAAGACACCAGTTTGTCTAATGAGACATACCGATGCATTGAGAATCTATAACAGGATACTCCCATCACATACTAATTCCAATGCATTCCCCATATGAAAAGGTTTAAACATAACATAAACATTCGTATTAAAAATAGCATACGAAATGTAAATACTTTATCCCTAAACCATGAATGGAAT
Source organism: Viscum album (assembly GCA_963277665.1). NCBI lineage: Eukaryota > Viridiplantae > Streptophyta > Magnoliopsida > Santalales > Viscaceae > Viscum > Viscum album. The sequence continues at coordinate 1,459,130,019 of OY728135.1, read as the reverse complement.
AAAAATAACACACCCATAGTCAAACATATCAAAAAACCATCAATACAATATAGAATATTTGTATCATATAAAATCATCTTTAAACCAGTTTAAAATCCATTAAATATTTTTGACATAGATGAACATGATTTGTAAAATTCCTTGTGAGAAATATCCATTTTTCATGAAAACATTTAAACCTCGCCCAATTTTGAAATGAAGACATTTAAAGAAATTTTTGAATCAAAGTGTCCCAAACCACTTTGAATCTTTTTAAAGGAATTAACATTTTAAAAACATTTATGTCCATAAAAATAAATCCTAAAAAACCATTTTTAAGACATGGATATTAATGAAAATGATTTAGAATAATATATATTTGAAACATTTGAAATGATGATTTTGTAAAAAAGTTCCTTAAAATAATCCCTTTGAAAACTATTTCATGAAACATGGACATGGATAATACATAGGTCCCATTAGATAATTACATAAAAACAACCTCAGATAATAAAGAGATTGTGAAATTAACCCTTACCAATTTGGTAACATACGAAACAAACAACCCATTAAAGAGGTATCATATGATGAATATGTAAATACACATAACATAAAGTGTATTACACCAAGAATACAATTATGGACAGTACATACACCACAAAAAAGTTAATAGTGGCAATATGACACGAATCTAATCGGAATAAAGAGTGAGGTGAAAACCCCTCACCTTGCACTTTCCGTTAGTCGAGGGTACGTTTAATCACCTATATGAATAACTTAGTATGTTATTAAAATATAACAGAACCACATTAATATTTATGAATTAATACATTATTCATTTATGACATTATACTACCCATTTAATAATAATCTCCATGTTAAATTAACATTTCGGGTAATAATCACTTTCTTTATCGTACGTGTTTTAACTTGTTACACATGATTTTATAACTTATATAATGATTTGAATACTTCTAGAATATAAAACATGACTTATATTTCATATATATTTATAAAATAAATATGTATAATTGACATATATATGAAATGGAAAACAACATTTATGGAGAGGGTAGTTTGTACGTATGCATAAACATTGTTTCTGTTTATATAATGTATTGAACGAAACTAAGTGAATAAAATATATGAAATAATATATATATATCTACAGTAGAATTATTATTTCATATATTACAAACATATTTGTAATATATATTTTTATAATCTTCAATGAATGATGAATGTGGAAATGAATCTCATCGCGTCGTAGAGACGGTAATCCATATGTACGCACAAGCGACAATATCATTTACCTAAAGGTGTGGAATTGGATGGTATATTAATTTTACAGCGACATTATAATGTTATTTTCATTATTTATATGCATATTACTCATCATTATATCCATCCAAATAACACAGTGTTCAATAACAAATTACACCACGACGTGGAGACGGTAAGTCGTACGTACGCACGCATAGTGACATTATCATTCATAAGATGGATAAAATAATGAATATGGTTGTGAAATAATTATAATAACATCACAATATATATAAGATATATGAGTTATTATTTTATAATGTATATAACAAATAAAGAAGAAGTGGAAGAAGAAAGGAATTTGAAAGAGGGTGGTGAAATCATTACCTCTTCTTCGGGTTCTTGCTTTTGATTTGATCAAAAGGGATCCATATGTTGGATTTATGATCAAAATAAGGCCTATATGATGAAGTGGGTAAGATGGGAGGATATTTGGGTAGGTTTTGGGCGATCCAAATGGCATCGGATATGTGATTTAGAGATAAGGGTTAGTGCCCTCTGATAAGATGGGTGAGGGTCAGTTTAGGAAAAGATAAAAGAATTAATTTATTATAGAATAATATTTTGTTTCAAATGGTTCCAAATGAATTTATTTCGGGACTTAGGTGGTTATGGGTCTTCATCATTTCAACCAATAGGTTTTAGGAAAATTTAGGTTACCATTTTAACCTTATCATTTAGATTTAATTCTTAATTAAATAGTTTAACTTTTACCGTGTCTTCTTGTATTTTTACTATATATGGTTTATAAACATACTCTAATCTTCCATGGAAACATAAAGTGGCTCAATAATGACATATATAATATTATTTAAGAAATTTTTAAGAACCTAAAATTTTTAGGAATATTATATCAACCAATAATATAGTAATTTTTTTAAATATTAATTTATGTCAATTTTGAAACTATTCTGTATTTTGTTTTTGTGAAAGTCATAAAAAATTGATTACTTAGAAATAGATACATTTAATATGACCTAATATGTCATAATAATCTATTAAATTCGTTAATGTCATAAAAACATTGAAATTATATTTATTTCAATATTTATAAAACCATTTGTTTGATTCTTTCATTAGTATGGTAATTACTGCATCATCACTGAGTCAAAAATAAATTTAATTATATAATGTCTAAAAATTATAAATAAAATACCATGATATGGGAAATCGTTTTATCTTTCTAATGAATATTTATAGTCTAATTTATCTTATGTATAGCCCTATATTAAAAACGGTTTAGTGAGTAAACTTTGAATTTGACACTTTTAACTCTTCTTTAAATTAAATAATGATAAATGTCCAAATATAATCCAAGTGGACCTAAAGGGTCATATATTATTCCTAAGGCTCCTTTTGGTCAAATTATACTTATCAAATAGAATTAGGACATGTTTTAGGGTAATAATAATATCATTTTTCCATTAATTCCCCTATTTACTCTTAACCGTGGTAAATAAAAGTAAAAAGTCTCTATTCACCAAAAATTATTTTTATCTTTTTGAACCACATTTTACTCCTTGATATTGACTGTGTCTCTCAGATTTTCAAAATTCAACTCACGAAAGTGGTAAAATTATGTTTTATGTGAATTTACAAACTCTCCAAGGAGGTGGGTAAAAGACCGTGAAAAGTTCAATAAAATATTTATATATCTAAAATTATTTTAAACTAACTCCAATTAATTATATTGAACTCATATAGGTATTATGTAACAATATTTACCTATAATAAATTAAAATAAAATAAATAATTATTTAAATAATAATTCGGTTTTAAACTATAACTCAGTGTTTTTCAGTATTCATCAAAAATTAAAAGTTTTCAAAAAAATACCAAACATTTACCCTAAGCTAATTTTGATATTCAGAATTAAATAATGAAGTATATTTTACAAAATTCAAAACAAAGAAGTTTCATTTATTAATTTGAAATTAATTACCATTATCAAAACCAAAAGGCCTATTTTTAAGAAATAATAACTATCAATAGTTTGACAACTATTTATGTCCAATTTCAAAGTGAAATTACTTCAATGAACTTCATTGGATTAAATGGTAAAAATATAATATATTTATACTTCCAAACCATTAAATTGTATAATTTAACACTATAAATTATTTTGATTAAAAAAGTTATTTTCAGTTAAAATACAATATTTGTCACTCTTCACCCAGATATGAATGTTTTCTGAAAAACACCAAATCTTTATTGAAACTCATTTCTTATGTCCCGATTCTAAATAATATGTTTATTTTCTCAAATTGAATATATAAAGGTTTCATATATTAGATTTAAAAATTCTTCTCCCTTAAAAGGGGGTAAAATTTCATTTTTTGATAAATACTTATTTTATCTAAAAAAATTTATTTGTGCTTACATTATGTCTACAAAACTCATAATATGGATTCTAAAATTATAAGGATTATATAAAGTTTACAATTGAGTTAATACTATTCATATCCTCATTTGAAGGGCTAGTTTGGTATGTCGTGGTGCGTTTGAACTCGGTGTTGCATGTAGTGCAAGTTATTGAATTATTTTGAAGAAATAACATACTATGAAATCATGGGGTGTTACATTATTACCACCTTCAATAAATTGTTTCCTCACAATTTGAAATTATTTTTCAAAAATAAAAGGTTCAAAATAGAAAATACCTTTGGGAAACCAACATTGGAAATTAGGAGAGTAAAATTTAGTCTTAATAAGAGGAAAAGGGAAATGAAAGGGTCACCACCAAATTATGATCCCGATTAGGAGAACATTGGTGGAAATTAAAGACATATAACAGGAAGGAAAACATAAATATTTATAGGTATTGATTGAGGTAATCAATCAAAAAAAGTTTAAAATTAAGGGCCTTAAATTCATCAATCTATGATGATTTAAAATACCATCAGTTCAACAAAACATATGGTATTAGGATAACACATTTATTATTTTAAGATCACTTCACTAAATTATAAGAATTAATTTTTCATAGAATAAGAGAAGAAGAAAAATATATACTGGACAAGTAGAGTCCCATCCTTTAACTCATTTCTACCACAAACTCATCTTTCACTCTAAAAGATAATAGAAGATAAAAAAATATTTTATTTATCCTATTCGAATGGGGTTCAAAAAAATAGAATTTATACATCATCTACCAAAACATTTAAAAAACATCATTATTCAATCCAGGACATCACGTGGTCCAGTGGTATGTGATACACCCTTGTCGCCATTCGGTTGCGGGTTCATGTCTCGCTACTCTGTCGGACACAGCGGGTTGCCTCCCGACATCCAGTTTATCCTTTTTATGGAAATCCAAAAATTATCTCAAACTATAATTATCCAAAATAACACTGTCCAAAATCATAGTACAAAATTTGTAAGGAAGGTAAACACAATGAAGATCCTTTTTGCTACCTAATAACTTGTGAACACCTTTATCATGTATTCTTTTAAAACACTACAACATCATGAATTACCATAAAACCTTATTGATTAAATTCATGATCTCATATTCCTTATAGAATACTAGATATACTCCTTCAATAAAAACATGTTGTAAACTCCAACAATGATGGAATATACAAATCATTAATCAGTTTCAAGGTAGTCAAAAATATCCAATATAATTTATCCAAATCAATCATGTATTATTCCAAAATCACTACCTCGATATCAGAACTATATTATGGTTTATATTTCTCTCATTGTATATTTTACAAATAAGTTAACCTACTATTTAGTTACTTTTCATGGTTCCACATAATCTCAAGTACTTAATGAAATTGTACTGCAGTACAATCCTTATATACACCATGATTATTATAACTAGTACATTGTTGATACAACACTCCAATGACATAATTATCTAATAACAAAATAAAAACTCTAATTATTTATCTTCATCTGTGGTAGTATCATAACATGATTATTCTCCAATAGCATCATTTGGGGCATACTCTGATGATTTGGACATAGGTTTGTGTAGTGTCCCAACTCCTTAAAGATGAAGCATTGTACATTTGAAACCATTCTCTTACCCTTACAGTCACGTACATGGTGTCCTATTTCCCCACACTTATATAAAAACTCCCATTCCCTTTAGGAATGTTTCAAGGTTTTTCTTCCCACAGTTATCAAATATGGGAAAATTCTTCTTTTCCCTCTTCCCTTTATTCATCTTTCTCTCTTCCATCCTTTTATTCTCTTGCTTCCCTTAAATCCGTAGGACTCAGAGAATGCTTTACTTATCTTATTAACACATGATACTATTTCTTCATATTCTTTGAATAAATGGGAGACTATTCCCATTCTAAATGTTGGCTTAATACTGTAAAGGATATGATCCTTCATACTATTTGGATCATATGTATTGTTGGAGTTCACATTCCTTCTTCTGGGCGCCATTTCTATACAATGGCATAAACTAGGTCAGTTTATTAATTGCAATGAATAATTCCAAACATCCAAAATACCTAACATAAATTGAACGGTTTATGGATATAATACATAATCATAAAGATTTTTTCATTGAGGAAGTATATACTCATAAACCCATTATAATGTTTTGTAATGAAAATGAGAATCATCCTAAGAATATCCCCCAGGAGTGTCGTAACCAAGAGTGAAGTAAGGCCCATTATCGTGCACCGGTTCTCGTTCGAGTCTAGCACAATGTAGTGTTTTTGGGTTTTACCCCTAGGTACATATCTGCCAGAGCCGCCTCTACCTACTCATATCCAGACAGGGATGTATTTTCTTGGAAAACTCACAAAATCTCTACATTACAAAAATTCTAGGAATTTCTTCTATACTAATCCACAAAGAATTTCCTAGGTCTATGTTCTATAATTAGAGTTTATCTAAATCTTGCTTTTAAGGGTATTTATAAACCTATTCTGATACCAACTCTAACGCCCCGACCACGGTTACCTAGAGTCGGTGCATTATTTTAATACATTGGCATGATTACAAGGAATCAAGTCCTGAAGGATCGATCAGTTTAGCGGTTTTGGAAAATAGATTACATGTATGAATGTTTCATTACACTACTTAAAATAAAAAACAACATAAATATTCCTTCACAAACTCCATTATCCCTTGGATTAACCCTGCATATCAATAACAATACACTTCTTGGAATCATGGGAAAAATTAAACATCAAAAGGGGTGAGCTCAGAGGCTCAGTAAGGATTGAAATACAGCAGAAATATTCTTAAATAAGAATAAACATATAAGGAAATGTATAACTAAAACAAAATACTTTTAGACACTAACTTCATCATAATATTGCATAAATATAACGAAGATATTCCATTTACTTATTCACATGGATATTCTACCAGTCTAGTAATCACATGAAATATCACTAACCACTTTCATAATGATGGAATGCATAATGCCAGACTATCATAAGCACATATTTAAGGCCTTATTCCAAGAAAACAAATAAGATTTTGTCAAGGAATTGTTCCAATACACTAGTTTGTCTCATGAGAACTACCTATGCATCAAGGAGATATAGCGGGCTCCACCCATCACTTACTTTGTCCAATGCATTCCTCATATGAAAATGTTAAAACATAACATAAACATTCATATTAAAATTAACATACGAAATGTCAATACTTTATCCCTAAACCATGAATGGTATAAAAATAACACATATATAGTCAAACATATCACAAAACCTTCAATACAATATGGAAGAATTTTATCATAATAAATTATCTTCAAACAAGTTTTAAATCCATCAATGGTTGTTGACATCGATGAAAAGGTTTGTAAAACTTTTTGAGAGAAATATCCCTTTTTCATGAAAAAATTTAAAAGTCAGACAATTTAGAAAGGAATATATTTTAAAATTTTTTTGAATAAAAGTGTCAGATACCACTTTGAAACTTCTTAAATGAATTATCATTTTAAAAACATTCACGTCCATATAAATAAATCCTTAACAACCATTTTGAAGACATGGACATTAATGTGAATTATTGAGAAGAATAAATATTTAAAACATTTGAAATGATGTTTTTGTAATGAAGTGAATTAAAATAATCCCTTTTAAAACTCTTTCATTAAACATGTAAATGGATAATAAATATGTCCTATTAGATAATTACATAAAAACAACATCGGATAATAAAGAGATTGTGAAATTAACCCTTACTAATTTGGTAACTTACAAAACATAAACCCCATGAAAGAGGTATCATACAATGAATATGTAAATACACATTAATTAAAGTGTATTACACAAATAATACAATTATGGGAAGTAAATACACCACACAAAAGGTAATATTGGCAATATGGCACAAATATCACGGGAATAAGGAGTGAGATGAAAACCACTTACCTTGAACATTCCATTAGTCGAGGGTGCGTTTAACCTCATGTGTGAAGACCGTAGTATGTTATTAAATTATAAAAGAACCAAATTAATATTTATTAATTCATACATTATTCATTTATGACTTTATACTACCCATTTAATAATAATTCCCATGTTAAATTAACATTTTGGGTAATAATTGCTTGCTTTATTGTACGTTTTTTTAACTTTTACTCTTAATTGTATCACTTAGATCATGATTTGAATACTTCCAGAATATAAAACATGATTTATATGTCATATATATTTATAATATAAATATCTATAATAGACATATTTAGGAAATGGAAAACACCATTTATGTAGATGGAAGTCCGTACGTACGCATAAACACTGTTTCGGTTTTCATAACGTATTGAAGGGAACTACGTGAATAAAATATATGTAAGTAAATATATATATATATATATATCATTAGTGGAATAATTATTTCATATATTACAAACATATTAGTAATATATATTTTTATAATCGTTGATGAATGATGAATGTGGAAATGAATCTCATGGCATCGTGGAGATGGTAATTCGTACGTACGCACGAACGACAATATCATTTCCTTAAAGGTGTAGAATTGGATGGTATATTAATTTTAAAGAGACATTATCATGTTATATTCATTATTTATATACATATTACTAATCATTATATCCATCCAAATAACATAGAGTTGAATAACAAGTTACACCACAGCGTGGAGACTGTAAGATGTACGTACGCATGTAGGGTGACATTATCATTGATAAGATGGATATAATAATGAATATAGTTGTGAAATATTTATAATAACATCATAGTATATATAATATACTGGATTTATTATTTTATAATGGAAATAAAAAATAAATAAGAAGTTCTAGAAGAAAGGAACTTGAAAGAGGGTGGTGAAATCATTATCACTTCTTCGGGTTCGTCCTTTGGATTTGATAAAAAGGCCTCCTTAAGATGGATTTATGATCAAAATAAGGCCTCTAGGTTGAAGTGAGTGATTAGGGGAGGATATATGGGCAGGGGTTGGCTGAGCCAAATGGATTTGGAGGTGTGGTGTTGAGAGAAGTGGATGTGCCCTTTTATTAGAGGGGTGAGGGTCACTTTAGTAAAAGATTAGAGTATTAATTTATTATACAATCATATTCGGTTTATAATAGTTACAAATTAATTTATTTAGAGACTTAGGTGGTTATGGGTCGAAATCCTCTCATAAAATAGGTTTTAGACATGTTTAGGGTACCATTTTGACCTTATCATTTAGATTTAACTCTTAGTTAAATACGATAACTTTTACCGTGTCTTCTTGTATTTTTACTATATATGGTTAATAAAAATACTCCAAACATCCTAGAGAACCTCAAGTGTCTCATTAATGACATATATAATATTATTTAATCCCTTTTTCTGAACCATAGATATTTAGGAAAATTATATGAACCAATAATATAGTTTTTTAATATTAATTTATGTCAATTTTGACACTATTTGGTATTTTGTTTTTGTGAATGTCATCACAAGTTGATTACTTAGAACAAGAAACATTTTATAAGACCTAACATGTCATAGTAAACTATAAAATTCATGGATGTCACAATAACTTGGAAATTATATTTATTTGAATATTTGTAATACCATTTATTTGATTCTTTCATTAATAAGATAATTACTGCATCATCATTGTGTCAGAAATAAATTTAATTATATAATTTATAACAATTATAAATAAAATATCATAATGTATTAAATCTTCTAATATTTCTAATGAATATTTATAGTTGAATTTATCTTATGTATAAACCTATATTAAAAATGGTTTACTTAATAAATGTAGAATTTAACACTTTTAACTCCTCTTTAAATTAAATAATGATAAATGTCCTAATCAGATCCAAGTGGACCTAAATGGTCATATCTTATTCCTAAGGTTTTTTGGTCGAATTATACTTATCCAATAGAATTAAGACACGTTTTAGGGTAATAATAATATCATTTTTACCCTTAATTACCCTATATACTCTTAACCGTGGTAAATATAAGTAAAAAGTACTATTCCCCAAAAATTATTTTTATCTTTTTGAACTAAATTTTACTCCTTGATATTAACCATGTGTCTCAGATTTTTGATATTCAACTCACTAAATCGATAAAATGAAGTTTTATGAGAATTTACAAATTCTCCTAGAAGGTGGGTGAAAGACAGTGAAACGTTCAGTACAATTTTTATATATCTAAAATTATTTTAAACAAAATCCAATAAATTAAATTGAACTTATATAGGTATTATGTATCTATTTTTACCTAAAATAAATTTAAATAAAATAAATAATTATTTAAATTAAAATTCGGTTTTAAACTATAACTCAGTGTTTTCACTATTCATAAAAAATTAAATGTTTTTAGAACAATACCAAAAATTAAACCTAAGATAATTTAGATATTATGAATTCAATAATAATGTCTATTTTACCAAATTCAAAACACAGAAGTTTCATTTATTAATTTAAAATTAATTACTGTTTTCAAAACCAAAAGGCGTATTTTTAAAATATAATAACTATCAAAAGATTGACACTTGTTTATGTCCAATTTAAATGTGAAATTATATACAATGATCATCATTGGATTAAATGGTAAAATATAATCTATTTATACTTCCAAACCATTAAAATATATAATTTAATGCTATAAATTATTTTGATTTGAAAAGTTGTTTTCAGATAAAATACAATATTTTTCACTATTCACCCAAATATGAAAGTCATCTGAAAAACACCAAAACATTATTAAAACTAAATTAATATGTCTTGATTCCAAAAAAGAATTTTATTTTGTCAAAATTAATATATAAAAGTTTCAAATATTGGATTTAAAAAGGCTTCTCTATTAAATGGCGGTAAAATTGCATTTTTTGAAAAATACTTCTTTTATCAGAAAAAATGTATTTGTTCTAAAATTATGTCCAAGAAACTCATAAAATGGATTCTAATATTATAATGTTTATATAATGTTAAAAATTGTTTTAATACTATTCATAAACGCTTTTGAATGACAAGTTTGTTAAGTCATGATGTGCTATAACTCGGTGTTCCGTGCTGTGCATGTTATTGAATTATTTTTAAGAAATAATGTACTATAAAATCGTGGGGTTTTACATTTTTCTCCCTTTCAATATATTTTTTCCTTGAAATTTGAAATTATTTTTCGAAAATGAAAGGTAAAAAATAGAAAATACCTTTGGGAAAACCCACATCAAAAATTACGTTAACAAAATTTTGTCATAATAAGAATAAAAGGGAAATGAAAGGGTCACCAACAAATTATTATCTCGATTAGGAGAAAATTGATGGAAATTAAATTCATTTAATTGGATGGAAAATGTAAATATTTATTGGTAGTGATTGAGGGCATCAATCACAAAAAAGTGTAAAATTGAGGGCCTTAAATTCATCAATCAATGATGATTTAAAATACCATCGGTTTAACAAAACATATGGTATTAGGATAAAACATTTCATGTTTTAAGATCCCTTCACTAAATTATAATAATTAATTTCATCATGAATAAGATAAGAGGAAAAATATATACTTGACAAGTAGAGTCACATCCTTTAACTAATTTTTACCACAAAGTCATCTTTCACTCTAAAAGATAATAAAACATAAACAAATATTATATTAATCCTATTCATATGGGGTTCAAAAAAATGAATTCATAATTCATCTACTAGAGATTTTTGAAAAAACACTACATTATTCAAGCCAGGACATCATGTGGGCTAGTGGTAGGTGATATACCCTTATCGCCCTTCGGTTGCGGGTTTAAGTCCCACAGCCTTGCCGGACGCGACGAGTTGCCACCCGACCTCCAGGTTGTCCTTTTTATGGAAATCCAAAAATAATATCAGACTAGAATTATCCAAAATACTCATGTCCAAACTCACAGTCCAAAATTTATATGGAAGGTAAACACAATGAAGATTCTTTTTGTCGCTTAATAACATGTGAACACATTCGTCATGTATTCTTTTAAAACACAACATCATCTTGAATTACAATAAAACCTTATTGATTACATTCATGATCCCTTATTCCATATATAATACTGGATATACTCCTTCTATAAAAAAATGTTGTAAACTCCAACAATTATGGAATATAAAAATCTTAAATCAGTCTTAAGATAGTCAAGAATATCCAATATAATTTATCCAAATCAATCATTTATTATTCCAAAATCACTACCTCGGTATCAGAACCATATTATGGTTTATCTTTCTCTAATCATATATTTTCCAAAAAATTTACCTTCTATTAAGTCACATGTCATGGTTCCACATAATCTCATGTCCTAAATTAAATAGTCCTGCATTACAATCCTTATATACACCACAATTATTATAACCTGTACATTGTTTATACAACACTCGAATGTCATAATTCTCTAATAAAAACATAAGAAATCTAATCATTTCACCTCATATGTGTTAGTATCATAACTTTATTATTATCCAATAGCATCATTTGGGGGCATACACTGATGATTTGGACATTGGTTCGTGTAGTGTCCCAACTCCTTCCAGATGAAGCATTGTACATTTGAAACTTTTTTTATTATTCTTACAGTCAGGTACATGGTGTAAGAACCCAGTTTTTGCTGCGAGTGACTTTAGAATATTCGTGATAATATTCCTGAGCAGTGCCTTCAGACGACATGCGATTCCGAGCCCCGGAGTGGCCGGAATTAAATTTTCAGTGCGTTCACACTCGAAATGATAAATAAATGAGATAACTACAAAACGGAGTTTCGGATCAGGGATCTGAGTGTACGGATGGGTCCGAAATGGGGTTTTTACCATAGGAATGACATAAAACTTATCGGCGCAGGGCGTTTGGACCCCTTGCCCGCTTCTGGAACGTTAAGCGGATTAATTAATTAATTAATTCGTTTAATGTTGAATCGCAGGTGTCTCTTAAACGGAGGCTCGGATTGGAAAACTGAGTTCACCGTTGAGTTCGGAGCGTTCCGTTTAACCTAGGAGGGGTGTATGTTTCGCGGGCGCGGGCCGTTTGTGAAAAATGGCCCCAGGGGCGTTTTCGTAATTTGGTGGCCTCTGGCGCTACGTTTAATAACTTTTGAACGGGGTCTCGGATTAAAATTCTGAGACCTCCGTTGTGCTCTAAGTATCATGTTTACCCCAGGGACGCCCTCCTTTTTGTCTGCTTCGGGAGCGAAGTCGGGGGCGTGTCAGGCGGGGTGTTTTAAGTGTTTTTATTTAAACACGCTCCCCCCTTTTTCTTCCTCTTCTTCTTCTTCTTCATTACCCCTCCATTCCTTTCCTCCTTTCCGGAGAGCTCCGGTGAGCTCCGGAGAGGTGACTCCGGTGAGGTGGCTCCGGTGAGACGATGGCGCACGGCGGATCGCGCGGGAAGCGCCGGGCGAAGCCCAACGAGGTAGGCGGATTTGAGTTTTCCTCCCCTTCCCCTTTTTTAATCCGTATTTATGCTCAATCTCACCATTGGAGCCTTGAAAAAATCCCGTGGTTGTGTAGATCCCATCCCAAGATTTCTAAAAAGATATCTGGATCGAAATTTCGACCACCGGATCGTTCCCTGTGGTCCTTGGAAATTTTCCAGCCACGGCCGGTTTCCGGTGAGGGTTGAAGGCGGCGGAAGGCGGAGGTGCAGGGCGGTCAGCGGTCGGCCGAGGCTTTAGAAGGAGGTGGCGGCGCTTCCGGGAGGCGGTGGCGGCCTTTGGCGACGGCTGTTGGAAGCCGGCCGCGGGCGCCGACAAGGGGAGGAGTGGGGGGTCGTGAAGCGCGTGACCCCCATGCACGATCGCGACCCGCAAAACGCGGGTCGCTGTGGGGTATCAACCGGCCACGAGGCGGCTGGTCGGCTGACGCAAGCCATGGCCAGCTGGCCGCGGCGGAGTGAACTGGACCCGCGGCTGAGCTGCAGGCCGGCTGTGCGGACCGGGCCGGCTGTGAGGACTGGGCCGGCCCAAGGGGCTTTGCCCCTCTGTTTTCGGACCCCCGAATTTCGGGCTACGGGTGTCCGTTTTGTGCTCCGTCTATGGCAGCATGGAGATTGTGTCAAGACGGAGTTTTTGAGATGGTTTTGGGAATTTTTAATTCCTGAAATGTGGCGTCTCAGAGAGGCGACATGTCTTTAAGTGGACGAGCATTCTTCCGAAAATCTTGTTTTGGACGGCGCAGACACGTACGACATCCGTTTTGAGCACCGTCAGTTGCGTTGGGACCCTAGAATTGAGGCGGATCTTTCCAGGGTGGTTCTGGTCATTGAAGTCCGAGTTGAGGCATGGGCCCCACGGCCCGTCTTTTGAGCTGCGTGCAACTTTTAGCGACTTTTTCCTCGGACGTCCGTTCGGGGCATGCGAGCAGTCGATGTTGGGTGTTTTTCCGAGGGTATTGCAATGGTGCAATCCGCCCGCTCAAATTCATCATGATGGTGCGGGGCCTACGAGGGATGTTTGGGGCGTCGACGGTTATTTTCCATCAGTATCACCAGGCGACCGTTTTGGACAAGTGAGTAGTCCATCTTGTGTGCTTTTTCAAGAGGATTGCAACAGTGCGATCCGTTCGTGGAGTTTCGAGACCGGGATGCAGGTCCCACCTGGCACCGCTTGTGTGCAGTGCGCCAGGATGCACTTTTTTTCTCCGGATATCCGTTGCACTCAAGTGAGTAGTGCTTTTGGCGTGTTTTCCCGAGGGGATCGCAATGGTGCGATGTGCCCAACTGTTTTCAGGGCCGAGGCTCGGGATCACGGGACGCCGTTCGGGCGTGAGGCGGTGTTGGTGACTTTTCCGTCGGATATCCGTTGTAGGCGAGTAAGTAGTCGATCTCGCGTGTTTTTATGCGAGGATTACAACGGTGTAATCTATTTAGGCGAGCGGAGCCTTTTACACGATCTTATTAAATGTGGAAGCATGAAAGGTGCTCCGATGGCGGTTTGTCCTACCATGTTTGTAGCTGACCCTTGGCTCGTGATCGCGCACTCTTGGGAGAGTGATACAAATGGTTCACGAGATGTGGTTGGTCGTGCCTGTGCCTTTGAGGTGGATTTGTTACGCCACGCCTTTGCGTTGACGATTGGTGACGTGTACACGATAGCCCTTGGGATGGGGAGGTGTTATACTCCGGGTGTATACGGGAGCGCTTGGAGGTACGTGTTGTTTGTACCTGAGGATGTTTGTGCACTCAGTTGCGGTTGACTTGGGGCCACATGTCGTATGGGCCCCACGTGCGTGCCATGATCTTTTTTACGTACTTCGACCTCTCGCGGCGTAGAGGGTCCCTATGTGCTTGTTTGTTTGACCAGTAGGGTGGAGTTTTCCCCTGGATTTGTGCTTGTTTGTTTGACCAGCAGGGTGGAGTTTCCACTGGCCTGGTTCTCTTTTGTCTGACCAGTAGGGTTGAGCGGTCTCCCCTGGTTTTGTTCTCGATGGATCGGCCAGTAGCGGTGCTGGTGTCACCCAGTGATGGAACAGGCACTGAGACCCCTTTGGGTGGGTTGTGCCGGAGTTGGGTGGTCGCGCGATACCCACTCCGTGTTCATTTGGCCAGTGTTTTTCCCTCTAGTGGAGATGTCTAGAGCAGTTCTGAGTTCTACCCTCCAGCGGGGCTGGGCAGTGGGTTTCTAACTGATTTCTAGGGTTTACCCTCCAGCAGAGACTGGATAGTGGGTTACCCGATGTTATTAGGGTCTACCCTCCGGCAAAGACTGGGAAATGGGTCACCCGACGCTAGTAGGGTCTACCCTCCAGCAGAGGCTGGGCGGTGGGTCACCCGACGACCTCTTAGGGTCTAACCTCCAGCAGGGCTGTGCAGTGGGTGGCCCGTCGTCTAGTTCCAGGTCTACCCTCCAGCAGGGCTGGGACATGTGTCGCATGTCGACTTATTCCAGGTCTACCCTCCAGCACGGCTGGGCAGTGGGCCGCCTGTCGACTTATTCCAGGTATACCCTCCAGCGGGGCTGGGCAGTTGGTCTCTTGATGATGTATTAAGGTCTACCCTCCAGTGGGGTTGGGAAGTGGGTCCCCGGATGATGTGTTATGGTTTAACCTCCAGTAGGGATGGGCAGTGGGTCACCCGGTATCTTAATATTGTTTACCCTCCAACGGGGCTGGGCAGTGGGTCGCTTGATGATGTGTTGGGGTTTACCCTCCATCGGGGTTGGGCAGTGGGTCACCCGATATCTGGATATGAATTACCCAAAAGCAGGGCTGGGCAGTGGGACATCGGTTAGCATTCCAGACTCAGTCCTTCCAACTAGGTTAGTATGTGGCTTTCCTCCGTGATTACCGGAGCGGGACCCTTGGTTGTACGGGTTGGTGATGGAAATACTTTGGCTTTGAGGAGACCTCTCGACTGCAGGGTTGTGACGAGGTGAGGTTTGACTTTCCCTGGAACTCTCAAGTACAAGGGGAGCTTTCCCCACCGAGACGCGTCCTTGTGACGTGACCTGAAAGCCTGCGGTCGAGTCAGTGCCGCCCAAAGCGTATAGTGTCAAGGTGCAGTGATTGAGCCCCTTGGCTTGCGGTTTGGGGTAGACGTGCGGGATTCTAGGCATCGATGGAGGTTACTTCTAGGACTGTTGGAGACACCATTCCTGGGCTGAGGTATGGGACGTAGATCCCCTTACGAGTCTGTTCAGGATTCTTGGAAGATCATAAGGATATGTATATACCTTGTTCCTGGAACCCACTTTTTGGTTTTGGTTACTCTCCTTCTAGTGAGGCGAAGACGCATGGGGTATGCCACGTGCATTCTGTGTCTCGCTTCTCGTGGTTGGACGAGTCTACTCTCCTGCTATAGGTAGAGAAGACTCGACGGGAAGTTCATCTTCTCACCATTTCCAGCTCCTTGTGCCTGGACGAGTCTACTTCCTTTCCTTTTTTGGGTTGAGCTGGACAATTTAATGCACCCTCGGTTGGACTCCATTACATTCCCTGTTCGCTCAACTGATCACGCTTCGGTACCTCCTTTTGTTGCTCCCTAGAGCCTTCGGGGTATCCTACTGAGTATTTTTATACTCACCCCTTCTTGGTCTTTTCCTACACTTGGTGTGACCTTGAAGACGACGGACAGGTGGAGTGTGACTTCGGCGGAGCGTAGGAGCTTGGGAGCTTGGACCGCGTGCGGTGGTCATGGCCGTGTTCCAGGTGGGAGACCCGTCAGCTTTTCCTTTTTGTTTACATGTTGCCGGGTTGTGGCACCTTTTCTGGTTGGGTGCGTGTTTTTCCCCTTTTTCCTTTTCAGCATTGTACTTTGTACTTGTATAGGTCGATCCACTTTGTGGTTAAATATAGCAGTTGTTCTTTTTTACTTTGCTTGTCTTTATTTTTACTCTGCACTTTTGCATTGAGTTTTCCACATGCGTGTGTACAGGTACGTAGGAAAAGGCATCCTTGAGTTATTGGGCCTTCGGCGCTGGTCGCCAGTCCCTGGTCTTTGGAGGCTGGCCTGGGGTAGTTGCGGCTCGAGCCCGGGTAGGGTCGGGTCGTGACAAAGTGGTATCATAGGTGGTTTGTTCCATGGGATGTTGTGCGGACATCCCTAAAAGAGGAATTTGTTGGGATTCAGGGCAACAATGTTAACGTGTCTCGAGAGCGACTCTGAATCCATGGAGTCCAGTGATGGTGCGGTGGCTGACGTATCTATTCACCAGGACCTTGATTACTCTCTTGTCGACTCGGCATGCTGAGACACTTCTTGCATGGAAAATTCGGTTGTGCATTACATAGGACTGAGTCTTCACTTTCCTTTTTGAGTCATCTCCCCATCGTTGTTGTTGTGGTATATACATATATGCTCATCTGACCGCGAGACTCCTTGATAATATTCAGGATGTCTCCACGAAGACAGCCAGCCATGATGTTAGCTTTGGTTCGTGATGACAACCCTGTGAGCTACGAGGCCTCAGTCCAGGACCCATCATGCGAGCCCCTTTCTCCGGGTGGGCCGGTAGCAGCACCCCAACCTATTGAGCAGTAGATAGTTTCAGCAGAGCAGGCTAAGCTTGAGCTCAGGTTGAGCGCGCTCTGCGAGTTCTAGCGGCATGGACCGTTGAGGTTCAGTGGTGAGCCAGACCCTCAGACAGTAGAAGTTTGGCTCGAGGCAGTGGTTCGCCTTTTCAGGCTTGTGTAGACACCGATAGATCAGAGAGTGGCTTTGGCAGCAAGCCTTTTCTTTGGATCAGCTCGACGTTGTTGGATTCTGGTGACTCAGTTTCATGACGAGTCGTCTCTTTCACGGGGAGACATTCAGTTGTTGCTCCGTGAGGAGTTTTTCCCCTCCTGCCTGCACTCCGTTCAGATTCAGGAGCTCCTGCAGTTTTAGCAGGGAGGGATGACGGTGGCCAAGTACGTGGCTAGTTTTGCAGACCGTGCACGCTTTTACCCAGACATGGTCCGTGAAGACAACTTCAGAGCGCATAAGCTTGAGTAGGGTCTCCGCCGAGAGATTCGTGCTGTCAGAGTACCATTGGGCATTTCCACATGTGCTGGGGTGCTAGAGCAGGCGTTGGTGATAGAGGGCTTGCTGTCATGTTTTGTGGTTGGTAGTGGCACTGGGTGCGATGGAGCCGGGATGTCTGTCGTAGCTAGCAGGCGCCGGAGGACAGGACCTCAATGTAGGTGGCCTTCCCACTGCCGGTTTCGGAGACGTGGTCGTATACCACTGTGGCGAAAAGGCGCAGGGCCTCAGCTGAGGATGCCCTTCCGTGAGTGGATCCCGGGCTGTGGTCGTACACCACAGTGGCACCAGATGGGCACCAGGGCAGCCCAGAGAGCGCTGGTGCTATGCTTGTGACGGGCGAGGTCACATGGCACGAGACTGCCCTGACCGAGTTGCTGAGAGCTTCGGGCAGGCAGCAGGCACACCACCACGGTAGAGGCAGCGCCGTGATCGGAGTAGTGGCCAAAGAGGTGGTGCTAACAGAGGAGCAGGAGCTGGAGGTGGGGGATGACATTATGATATCTTTCCATCACCACTAGACAGTCCACGTCAGGCTCGCGGAGCTGACGGTTGGGACCGCGGGCAGCCGCGAGCTTTGGATGTCTACGATCCTGCAGAGCATGGGATGGTGAGAGGTACCCCTTGCGACTCTTCTACTTCTTGCAGTAGAATTGTTGGGCTCTGAATGTGAAAATCTTTTCTCCCTGCACCTTGTTTGAGGTGTTACCAGGGTGACTCAGGGCGTCGGGTGTAACCCTGTGTTCGTAAGGAAAAAGGCGTGAGACCTTTTCCTTTAATCGATGGTGTTGGATCCTTCGCCTGTTGAGCGTGTAAGAGAGCATCGACTGTGGAATCTTGCGTGACCAGATATCCTTGGGTGTTTCACCATATAGATATTCTGAAGGAGGGAATCATCGGGCCTTGTTCAGGTGCGGGCGGTGATTGCAGTCGCGGCGGGCGACATAGAGGTTTGACCAGGGAGGTGAGCTACCCCCGAGGGCCTTCGGGTCGTTTGAGATCGTGCAAAGGGATGGTGATGTTTCCTACCGCCTTTCCCTAACCCCATAGTCTGGAGTGGGGCCACGACGTCGGCAAGGGATGACTTAGCGTGAACAAATCAATCCCTTGGTCTGTGTGCGGTGACGCAGGGCTGTGTGTGGGTTCTTCTGGGTATGGGAAGCCAGGTGTGTGCTTCGTAACCTGTGTTTCTCCCTAGTGTTTCTTTTCAAGGATGAAAATCATGAAGGATGGAATGATGTAAGAACCCGGTTTTTTCTGCGAAAGACTTTGGAATATTCTTGATAATATTCCAGAGCAGTGCCTTCAGACTGCGTGCGATTCCGAGCCCCGGAGTGGCCGGAATTAAATTTTCAGTGCGTTCACACTGGAAATGATAAATAAATGAGATAAATCATAAACGGAGTTCCGGATCAGGGATCTGAGTGTACGGATGGGTCCGTAATGGGGTGTTTACCCTAGGAACGACATGAAACTTGTCGGCACGGGGCATTTGGACCCCTCACCCGCTTCTGGAACGTTAAGCATATTTATTAATTAATTATTTTGTTTAATGTTGAAACAAAGGTATCACAGAAACGGTGGATCGGATTGGAAAACTGAGGGCACCTTTGAGTTTGGAGCATGCTGTTTACCCTTGGAGGGGTGTAAGTTTCGCAGGCGCGGTCCGTTTGTGAAAAATGGCCCCAGGGGCGTTTTCGTAATTTGGAAGCCTCAGGCACTATGTTTAATAACTTTTGAACGGGGTCTCGGATAAAAATTCCGAGACAGCAGTTTTTCTCGAAGCATCGTTTTTACCCCAGGGACGCCCTCCTTTTTGTCTGCTTCGGGAGCCGAGTCGGGGGCGTGCCGGGCGGGGTGTTTTAAGTGTTTTTATTTAAACATGCACCCCCCTTTTTCTTCATGTTCTTCTTCTTCCTCATAACCCCTCCCCTCCCTTCCCCCTTTCCATAGAGCTCCTGTGAGCTCCGGTGAGGCGACTCCGGCGAGGTGGCTCCGATGAGACGATGGCGCGCGGCGGATCGCGAGGGAAGCATCGGGCGAAGCCCAACGAGGTAGGCGGATATGAGTTTTCCTCCCCTTACCCTTTCTAATCCATATTTATGCTCAATCACACCATTGGATCCTAGAACAGATCCCATGGTTGTGTATATCCCATCCCGAGATTTCCGGAAAGCTATCTGGATCGAAATTTCGACCACCGGATCGTTCCCGGTGGTCCTTGGAAATTTTCCGGCCACGGTCGGTTTCCGGCGAGGGTCGAATACGGCGGACTGCGGTGGTGCAGGGCGGTCGACCGTCGGTTGGGGATTCAGAATGCAGCAGCGGCACTTCCGGGACGCGGCGGCGGCCTTTGGCGACGGCTGTCGAAATCCGGCCGTGGGCGCCGGCAAGCGGAGGAGGGGGGGGGGGGCGCGAAGCGTGCGACCCCCGTGCACGACTGCGACCCGCAAAACGCGGGTCGCTGTGGGGTATCAACCGGCCGCGAGGCGTCCGGTCGGCTGAAGCAAGCCATGGCCAGCGGGCCGCGGCGGGGTGAACAGGACCCGTGGTTGAGCCGCGGGCCGGCTGTGCAGACAGGGCCGGCCGGCGCGGGCCGCCCCAAGGGGCTTTGCCCCTCAGTTTTCGGAAGCCCGTATTTCGGGCTACGGGTGTCCGTTTTGCACGCAGTCTACGGCAGCGCGGAGCTTGCGTCAAGACAGAGTTTTTGAGATGGTTTGGGGAATTTTTAATTCCCGAAACGTGGGGTCTCGGAGACTCGACACGTCTTTAAGTGGACGAGCGTTTTTCCGGAAAAAAATTTTTTGGACGGCGCAGACGCGTCCGACGTCCGTTTCAAGCGCCGTCAGTTGCGTTGGGACCCTAGCACTGAGACGGAGCTTTCTAGTATGGTTCCGGGCATTGAAACCGGAGTTGAGGCGTGGTCCCCATGGCCCGTCTTTTGAGCTGCGTGCAGCTTTTAGCGACTTTTTCCTCAAACATCTGTTCAGGGCGTGCGAGCAGTCGATGTTGGGTGTTTTTCCTAGGGGACTACAATGGTGCAATCCGCCTGCTCAAATTCGGCACGATGGTGTAGGGCCTTCGAGGGCTGTTTGGGGTGTCGACGGTGATTTTCCATCTTTATCACCGGGCGACCGTTTTAGACAAGTGAGTAGTCTATCTTGTGTGCTTTTTCGAGAGGAGCGCAACGGTGTGATCCGTTTGTGGAGTTTCAGGACCGGGATGTGGGTCCTACATGGCACCGCTCGTGTGCGGTGCGCCGGGTTGCACTTTTGTTTCTCCGGATATCTGTTACACTAAAGTGAGTAGTGATTTTGGCGTGTTTTCCCGAGGGGATCGCAATGGTGCGACGCGCCCGACTGTTTTTAGGGCCGAGGCTCAGGATCATGGGAAGTCGTTCGGGCGTGAGGCGGTGTTGGTGACTTTTCCGTCATATATCTGTTGGAGGCGAGTAAGTAGTCGATCTCGCGTGTTTTTCTACGAGGATTACTACGATGTAATCCGTTCAGGCGAGATGATCCTTTTACGCGATCTTATTAAATGTGGAAGCATGAAAGGTGCTCCGGTGTCGGTTCGTCCTACCATGTTTGCAGCGGACCCTTGGCGTGTGATCGCGCACTCTTGGGAGAGTGATACAAATTGTTCACGAGATGTGGTTGGCCGTGCCTGTGCCTTTGAGGTGGAGTTGTTACGTCATGCCTTCTTGTTGATGCTGGGTGCCGTGTACACGATAGCTCTTCGGCTGGGGATGTGTTATACTCCGGGTGTATACGAGAGTGCTTGGAGGTATGTGTTGTTTGTACCTGAGGAAATTTGTGCACTCATTTGGGGTTGAATTGGGGCCACACGTCGTATGGGCCCCACGTGCGTGCCATGATCTGTTTTACGTATTTCGACCTCTCGCGACGTAGAGGGTCCCTCTGTGCTCGTTTGTTTGACCAGCAGGGTGGAGTTTTCCCCTGGCTTTGTGCTTGTTTGTTTGACCATCATGGTGGAGTTTCCCCTAGCCTGGTGCTCTTTTGTCTGACCAGTAGGGTTGAGCGGTCTCCCCCTGGTTTCGTTCTCGATGGATCGGCCGGTAGCGGTGCTGGCGGCACCCAGTGATGGAACAGGCATTGTGACCCCTTTGGGTGAGTTGTGCCTGAGTTGGGTGGTCGTGTGATACCCACTCCGTGTTCAGTTGGCCAGTGTTGTGCCCTCTAGTGGAGATTTCTAGAGCAGTTTTGAGTTCTACCCTCCAGTGGGGCTGGGCAGTGGGTTGCTCACTGACTTCTAAGGTTTACCCTCCACCAGAGACTGGGCAGTGGGTTACCCGATGCTATTTGGTCTACCCTCCAGCAGAGACTGGGCAGTGGGTCACCCGACGCTAGTAGGGTCTACCCTCTAGCAGAGGCTGGGCAGTGGGTCACCCGACGACCTCTTAGGGTCTACCCTCCTGCAAGGCTGGGCAGTGGGTCACCCATCGTCTAGTTCCAGGTTTACCCTACAGCACGGCTCGGTAGTAGGTAACCTGTCGACTTATTACAGGTCTACCGTCCAGCACGGCTGGGCAGTGGGTCGCCTGTCGACTTATTCCAGGTCTACCCTCCAGCGGGGCTGGGCAGTGGGTTGTCGGATGATGTGTTATGGTTTACCCTCCAACAAGGCTGGGCAGTGGTTCACCCAGTATCTTAATATGGTTTACCCTCCAGTGGGGCTAGGAAGTGGGTCGCTTGATGATGTGTTGGGGTTTACCCTCCAGCGGGGCTGGGAAGTGGGTCACCTGATATCTGGTTATGAATTACCCTTTAGCAGGGTTGGGCAGTGGGACACCGGTTGGCATTCTAGACTCAGTCGTTCCGACTAGGCTAGTCTGTGGCTTTCCTCCGTGATTACCGGAGCAGGACCCTTGGTTGTACGGGTTGGTGATGGAAAGACTTTGGCTTTGAGGAGACCTATCGACTGCAGGGAAGCAACGAGGTGTGGTTTGACTTTCCCTAGAACTCTCAAGTACGAGGGGTTCTTTCCCCACCGAGACGCGTCCTTGTGACGCGACCTAAAACCGTGCGGGAGAGTCAGTGCCACCCAAAGTGGATAGTGTCGAGGTGCGGTGATTGATCTCCTTGGCTTGCGGTTCAGGGTAAACGTGCGGGATGCTAGGCATCGATGGAGGTTACTTCTGGGACTATTGGCGACACCTTTCTTGGGCTGAGCTACGGGACGGAGATCCCCTAATGAGTCTGTTCGGGCTTCATGGAAAATCATAAGGATATGTATATACCTTGTTCCTGGTACCCACTTCTTGGGTTTGGTTACTCTTCTTCCTGGTGAGGTGAAGACACACAGGGTATTCCACATGCTTTTCGTGTCTAGATTCTCGTGGTTAGACGAGTCTACTCTCCTGCTATAGGAAGCGAAGACTCGACGGGAAGTTCATCTTCTCACCGTTTCCATCTCCTTGTGCCTGGATGAGTCTACTTCCTTTCTTCTATTGGGTTGAGCTGGACTCATTACTGCACCCTCGGTTGGACTCCTTTACTTTCCCTATTCGCTCTACTTCTCACCCTTCGGTACCTCCTTTTGTTGATCCCTCGATCCATCCGGTATCCTACTGACTATTTTTATACTCACCCCTGCCTGGGCTTTGCACACACTTGGTGTGCCCTTGAAGATGACAGAAAGGTGAAGCGTGACTTCGGTGGAGCATAGGAGCTTGGGAGATTGGACCGCGTGCGGTGGTCGTGGCCGGGTTCTAGGTGGGAGACCCGTCATCTTTTCCTTTTTGTTGACCTGTTGCCAGGTTGTGGCACCTTTTCTGGTTGGGCATGTGTTTTTCCCCTTTTTCCTTTTCAACATTGTACTTTGTACTTGTAGAGGTCTATGCACTTTGTGGTATATATAGTAGTTGTTCTTTTTTACTTTTCTTGTCTTTATTTTTACTCTGCACTTTTGCATTGAGTTTGCCACGTGTGTGTGTATAGGTACTTAGGAAAAGGTATCCCCGAGTTATTGTGCCTTCGGTGCTGGTCGCCAGCCCCTGGCCTATGGAGGCGGGCCTGGGGTAGTTGCGGCTCGAGCCCGGGTGGGGTCGGGTCGTGACACCTGGTGTCTTTTTCTCCACACTTATAACAAACTCACATTCCCTTAAAGCATGTTCCAAGGTGTTTCTTCCCACAATTATCACATACGGAAAATTCTTCTTTTCCCTCTTCCCTTTATCCATCTTTCTTTGTTCGATTCTTCTATTCTCTTATTTCCCATCAAATCCTTAGGTCTCAGAGAATTCCTTACTTATATTATTAACACATGATACTATTTCTTCTTATGTTTAGAATACATGGGAGTATATTCCCCTTCTAAATGTTGTATTAATAATGTGAAAGATATGATCCTTGTTACTCTTTAGATCATACGTATTTTTGGAGTTCACATTCCTTCTATTGGGTGCTATTTCTATACAACAGCATGAACTTGGTCAATTTATTAATTGTAATGAATAATTCCAAACTTGTAAAATACTTAAGGTAAATTGAATGGTTTATGGATATAATCCATAATCATAATGATTTTTTCATTGAGGAAGTATATACTCATAAACCCTTCATAATGATTTTTAAAGAAAATTTTAATTATCCTATGCATATCCCCCGAAAGTGTCGTATCCAAGAGTGTAGGAAGGCTCGTTTTCGTGCACCAGTTCCCGTTCGAGTCTAGATCAAAGAGTTATTTTCGGGTTTTAACCCTAGGTACATCTGTGCCAGAGCCGCCTCTACCCGCTCTTATCCAGAGAGAAACGTATTTTCATGGAAAACTCATAAAATCTCTACATTACCAAAATTCAAGGACTTTCTTCTATACTAATCCTCATAGTCTATCTTAGGTCTATGTGCTCTAATCAGAGTTTATCTAAATCTAGCTTCCAAGGTTATTGATAAACTTCCTCTGATTACAACTGTAACACCCTTACCCTAATTACCTAGAGTCAGTGCATTATTTTAATACATTGTCATGATTACAAGGAATCATGTCCCGAAGTACTGATTGGTTTAGCTGTCTTGAAAAATAGATTACATACATGAATGATACACTATACTTATTAATGTACAAAACAACAAAAATAATCCTTCACGAACACCATTATCCCTTGGAAGGACCCTGAATATCAATCACAATACATTTCATGGAATCCTGGGAAAAATAAAACATAGAAATGGGTGAGCTCAGATGCTCAGTAAGGATAACAATAAAACGGAAACTTTCATAAATAAGCATAATCATATAAGGCAATGTATAACTAAAACAATATCCTTTTAAACATGAAAATCAGAATAATATGGCAAATATTTAATGAAGTAATTCCATTTACTTATTCACATGGATATTACACAGGTCGAATAATCACATGCAATATCACTAACCACTTTAATAATGATGGAATGTATAATTCCAGACTATCATAACCACATAGTCAAGGCCTTGTGACAAGACTACAAAAAATATTTTGTCAAGTCCTTGTGTGAAGACACAAGTTTTTTTCATGAGACCTACCGACGCATCGAGGAGCTATAGCGGGCTCCACCCGTCACTTACTAAGTCCAATCCATTTCTCATACAAAAATGTTTAAGTATAACATAAACATTCATATTAAAAATAGCATACGAAATGTCAATACTTTATCCCTAAACCATGAATGGTATAAAAATAACACATTCATAGTCAAACATATCAAAAAACCTTCAATACAATATAGAATATTTTTATCATAATAATTCTTATTCAAACAAGGTTAAAATCTATAAAAGGATATTGAAATAGATGAAAAATATTTGTAAAACTCTTTGACAAAAATATGGCTTTTCATGAAAACAATTAAAAGTCACATAATTTAGAAAGGAAGAAATTTAAAGAAATTTTTGAATCAAAATGTCCCATACCACTTTGGAAATTTTGAAAGGAATCAATATTTTAAAAACATTCATGTCCATATAAATAAATCCCTAAAAACCATTTTGAAGACACATACATTAATGGGAAAGATTTAAAAGAATAAATATTTAAAACATTTGAAATGATGTTTTTTTAAAAAGGTGCCTTCAAATAATCCCTTTTAAAACTCTTTCATGAAAAATGGACATGTATAATAAATATGTCCCATTAGATACTTAGGTAATTACATCCTCGTATAATATAGAGATTGTGAAATTAACCCTTACCAATTTGGTAACATACAAAAAATACACTCCATGAAAGAGGTATCATACAATGATTATGTAAATACACATAAATTAATGTGTATTATAGAAATAAAACAATTATGGGCAGTTCAGACACCACTCAAAAGGTATTAGTTGCAATATGACACGAATCACATGGGAATAAGGAGTGAGATAAAAACCCTTTACCTTGAACTTTCCTTTAGTCGAGGGTACGTTTAACATCTTGTATGAAGACCATAGTATGTTATTAAATTATAAAAGAACCATATTAATATTTATGAATTCATACATTATTCATTTATGACATTATAATACCAATTTAATAAAAATATCCATGTTAAATTAACATTTTGGGTAATAATCACTTTTTTATTGTACATGTTTTAATTTGTTTCTCTTGATTGTATCACTTAGATAATGTTTTAAATACTACCAGAATATAAAACATGAGTTATATGTCAGATATATTTATAATATAAATTTGTTTAAAAGATATATATATGAATTGGAAAACTCCATTTATGGAGATGGAAGTCTGTATATACGCATAAATGATGTTTCTGTTTTCATAACGTATTGAATGGAACTAAGTGGATAAAATATATGTAAGTATATATATATATATACATATACATATAAATATATATATCTCCAATAGCACTATTATGTAATATATTACAAACATATTAGTAATATATATTTTTATAATCGTCGATGAATGGTGAATGTGGAAATGAATCTCATCGGGTCGTGGAGACGGTAATCCGTACGTACGCACGAGCGACAATATCATTTCCTTAAAGGTGTGAAATTAGAAGTTATATTTATTTTACAGAGAAATAATGATGTTATTTTCATTATTTATATATATATTACACATCATTATATCCATCCAAATAACATAGTGTTGAATAACAAATTTCACCATAGCGTGGAGACGGTAAGCCGTACGTACGCACGCATAGTGACATTATCATTCATAAGATTGATAGAATAATGAATATAGTTGTGAAATATTAATAATAACATAATAGTATATAAAATATACTGGATTTATTATTTTATAATGGAAATAACAAAGAATGAACAAGTGGAAGAACAAAAGAACTTGAAAGAGGGTGGTGAAATCATTACCTCTTCTTCAGGTTCTTCTATTTGATTTGAACAAAAGGTCTCCATAGGTTGGCTTTTTGATCAAAATAAAGCCTTTAGGTTGAAGTGAGGGGAGTTTTGAGGATATCTGGGTTGGGGTTGGTTGATTCAAATGGCTGTGGAGGTGTGATTTTTAGATAAGGGGATGTGCCCTTTTATAAGAGGGGTGAGGGTCACTATAGGAAAAGATTAAATGTATTAATTTATTATACAATAATATTTGGTTTATAATGGTTCCAAATGAATTTATTTAGATCCTTATCTGTCTATGGGTCTAAATCCTCTCAACCAATATTTTTTAGACATGTTTATGTTACAATTTTAACCTTATCATTTAGATTTAACTCTTGGTTTAATAGTTTAACTTTTACGGTGTCTTCTTGTATTCTTACTATATATGGTTAATAAAATTACACTAAACATCCAAGTGAACTTAATGTGGCACATTAATGACATATATAATATTATTTAAGCCCTTTGTATTAACCTTAAATTTTAAGGAATACTATATCAACCAATATAAGAGTATTTGTTTAAAATATTAATTTATGTCAATTTTGACACTATTTGGTATTTTGTTTTTGTAAAAGTCATCACAACATGATTACTTAGAACAAGATACATTTAACCATCCCTAACATGTCATAGTGACCAATAAAATTCATGGATTTCATAAAAACTTTGAAATTATATTTCTTTTAATATTTATAATACCATTTATTTGATTCTTTCATTAATATGGTAATTACTGCATCATCATTGTGTCATAAATAAATTTAACTATTTAACGTCTAAAAATTATAAATAAAATACCATGATGTAGGAAATATTTTTATATTTCTATTGAATATTTATAGTCTAATTTATCTTATGTATAACACTATATGAAAAATGGTTTAGTTAATAAACATTGAATTAAACACTTTTAACTCTTCTTTAAATTAAACAATGTTAAATGTTCAAATATAATCCAAATGGACCTAAAGGGTAATATTTTAATACAGAGGTTTTTTTTTGAATTATACTTATCAAATAGTAATAGGACATGTTTTAGGGTAATAATAATATAATTTTACCATTAATTACCCTATTTACTCTTGACCGTAGTAAATTAATGAAATAAGTCACTATTCAGCAGAAATTTTTTTTATCATTTAAACAAAATTTAACTCCTTGATATTAACCATGTCTCTCATATTTTTGAAATTCAACTAACAGAAGTGGTAAAATTATGTTTTATGTGAATTTACAATTTCTTCTCAGAGGTGGGTAAAAGACAGTGAAAAGTTCAATAAAATTTTATATATCTAAAATTATTTTAAAATGACTCCAATTAATTACATTGAACATATATAGGAATTATGAATCTATTTTTACATAAAATAAATTTAAATAAAATAAATTATTATTTAAATAAAAATTTGGTTTTATACTATAACTCAGTGTTTTTCACTATTTATCAAAAATTAAAAGTTTTCAGAAAAATACCAAAAATTAAACCTAAGATAATTTTGATATTCATAATTAAATAATGAAGTCTATTTTCCCAAATTCAAAAAATATAAGTTTCATTTATTAATTTAAAATTAATTCCCATTGTCAAAACTAAAAGGCATATTTTTAAGAAATAATAACTATCAAAAGATTGACACTTGTTTCTGTCCAATTTTAAAGTGAAATTACATAAAATGAAAATAGTTGGATTAAATTGTAAAATTATATTCTATTTTTACTTCCAAACCTTTAAAATTTATTATTTAACACTATAAATGATTTTGAGTAAAAAAGTTTTTTTCAGTTAAAATACAGTATTTTTCACTATTCACCCAAGTATAAAAGTTATTAGAAAAACACCAAAACAATATTGAAACTAAATTCTTATGTCCCTATTCTAAAGAAGATGTTTATTTAGTCAACTTTAATATATAAATGTTTCAAATATTGTATTTAATTAGGCTTCACCATTCAATGGCGGTAAAATTTTATTTTATGAAAAAATATTCTATTATATGGAAAAATGATTTTTTATTACATTATGTCTGAGAAACTCATAATATGGAATCTAAAATTATAAATATTATATAATGTTATAAATTCAGTTAATACTATTCATAGCCGCTTTTGAATGGCTAGTTTGGTATGTCATGGTGCGCTAGAACTCGGTGTTGCGTGTAGTGCAAGTTATTGAATTATTTTGAAGAAATAATGTACTATGAATTCTTGGGGTGTTACAATGACTCTTAAGCTAAACTGGAGGATATATAAATCCTCACACCAACTCATTATGCCTTTGTGTATCCCATGTAGAATTGTGGTTGGGTTCTGAGGACCTGGACAACCTGTGTGCAGTTGTTATTGTTTTCCCACGTAGAACTCTGGTAGAGGTCTGAGGACCTGGACAGTCTGAGTACTATTTTAAACACAGATATGGGGTGTGGATCAAATTTTTATATAAACTATTAGAGATGAATAAGTCTCAGCTTGAACTGAACCTCTTGGTTAAAACAATTGTGCATCTTATTTTAGTTTAAACTATATACAATATTCTGCTGCTAATTAATTTAAAATTCAAATCTGTTATAAAGTAACTCTGATAATTGAACTAGCAATTTTTTGTAATTATTTTGAATGAGAAAGTTAGTTTCAAAATATGTCTTAATCTTCAAATTATGTTAACTGAGAAATAATCGATCTTTGAGAAAAAAATCAAACACTTAAAATCTCTATAAATTCACTACATTTTATCTTATTTTATGAAGTGGGGGAATTCAATATAAATATTTTAAATAGAAATTTTTAATAGTAACTCAATTAACCCCACCCATAAATGGGATTCAATATGTTTATGTTCTTGAAGATTCTTTTTCTAGGTACACTTGGGTATAATTTCTTTCTCATAAAAGTGAATCAAGTTCTTATTTTATCAAATATTCCATGATTGTAGAAAATGATAGTGGACTTAGGATCAAGACCTTGAGATGTGATCATGTCCATTAGTTTGAAAATCAATAGATTGAATCTTATTGGTCACATAATGGCAATAGTCACAACTTCTCTTCTCTTAGAACACCACAATATAATAGTGTAGTAGAAAGAATAAATATGACTCTTCAAGTGATTTTTAGGACAATGCTCAATGAATATGATTCTCAAATTTACTTTTTGGTTATAGCTATTCACACAGCTTGTTACATTATCAATAGAGTCTTGATTAGAACAATTCTTAAAAATATTCCTTATGATATTTGGAACAATTGGAAGCCTAAGGTTAATTACATTAGAGTTTTTGGTTGCAATGTTTTTATTATTTACACTAATGATAATATTGAAAAATTTGCTTCCAAAAGTGATGACTGGATTTTCCTAGGTTACTCAATCTCGAGTAAAGACTTTAGAGTATTCAATAAGAGAACCAAATGTGTGGATAAATATTTACACATCAAATTTGATGTAACTGATCCACATAAACCTAAGACCCTTCATGAAAATTTGAAGAAGATATGTTCATTCTAATCCTTAATGAAAAAAAAACATAGAATATGTTGTTAAGACAACCAGTTCTGAAAATTTTCTAGAACCTATTTCTGTAGAACCCAAACAAGTAAATGAAACTGACATTTATAGCCCTACCATTTCTAGACCAACATGGACTCTTAGAAACCATCCTTTAGATGTTGTAGTATGTGATTTATTTAGTGGAACAGAAACTAGAGCTTCTCTGAGAAATCAGGTCAAACATCAAGATTTTCTTTCCCAGATTGAACCTAAAAATATCAATTACGTAATCAATAAAGAATTTTGGGTGATATCTATGGAAGAAGAATTGAATCAATTTGAATGACACAAAGTTTAGGAATTATTAGACAGACCCAAGGACACTTTGAATAGATACACTAAATGGGATTTTAGGAATAAAGTTGATGAAGATGGTTACATAGATATAAACAAGGATAGTCTAGTTGCACAAGGATATAGTCAAGAATAAGGAATTGACTATGTGGAGACCTTTGCACTCGTAGCCAGACTTCAATCCATTATAATCCTGCTTGCCTATGCTGCACATTTGAATTTCAAACTATATCAAATGGATGTTAAGAGTGCATTATTAAATGGGTATATAACTGTGAATGTTTTTGTTGAACAACCCCCTGTATTTACAAGCCCCCCATTTGCCAAATAATATTTTTAAACTATCAAAAGCCTTATATCGTCTGAAGAGAGCTCCTTGATCTTGGTACGACAGATTGAGTACATTTCTTATTTCCAAAGGTTTTAAAAAATAAATAGTTGATCCTACCATTTTTATAAAATGAATTTCTAATGGTGTTTTGGTTGTTCAAATCTATGTAGATGACATTATTTTTGAATCTTCAAAGAACTCTTTATTTTCAAATTTTTCTAAAATGATTCAAAAAAAATTTGATATGAATTTAATGAGAGAAATAAAATATTTTTCTTGGATTTCAATATTTTAAAAATGAAAATGGTATTATTTTAAATCAAAGTAAATATATAAAGGATCTTCCAAAACATTTTAGAGTGGACAAAACTAAAATTATTGACACTCCCACGAGTACCACTTGTACGTTGGATCTTGATGAAGATGTAAAATCTGTTAATCAAATCACATATAGTGGAATGATTGGAAGTCTACTCTAATTAACTTCTTGTCGTCCTGACATTATGTTTAGTGTGTGTATGTGTGCTATTTTTCAAGAAAACCTTATTAAATCTCATTTAAATGATGTAAAGAGAATGTTCATATACCTCATGTGTACACCCAATCTATAACTATTTTATCCTAAAGGATAATCATCTGAAATAGATAGTTGTTGTAATGCTCACTTCGGTGTTTGTCAGTTAGATAGAAAAAGAACTTCTAGAACATGTCACCTTTTAGGCAAGTCACTAGTATCATGGTGTAGTATGAATCAAAATTCTATTGCATTATCTACTACAAAAGCTGAAAACATAGCTACTGGAAGTTGTCATGGACAAATTTTAAGGATGAAACACACATTACTAGATTATGGATATCAATTTTGACATGAACCTATAAATTGTGACAACACAAGTGCTATTAACATATCAATGAATCCTATTTCACATTCTATGAAAAAGGACATTGATGTAAGAAATAAATTTTTGAGAGATAATTATCAAAAAGGTGATATCACTTGGGAATTAATTGGTACTGAATATCAACTGGCTAATATATTCACCAAACTATTAAATTATGAGAGAATAGTCTTCATCATACCTGAACTAGGCTTGATAAATCTCAAATAGATAAATTACTTATTACTGTTTCAGGTCTTACTATTCGATATCTTACTGTGTTATACTATACTGTTTCATAATTAAGGGTTCTCAATTACTCTCTCTTACGTTTGCTGTCTCATAGTAAAGATTTATGTTTACAGTCTAATCGCTAGTATTTTTTAATTACTGTCTGACGTTTACTGTCTCACCGTAACACACACTGAGTAGTTCATTCACGGTCTCATTGTGAAGTTCGTTTACTATCTCATCGTAATGACCAGACACAGTGTCACCATAAAAAATTAATTATGCTTTTTAAACCTGAATCGCAGTAATTATCTATTTCTCTTCTTTATTTTCTCGCGTTTTTATTTTGTCGAGGATTGGTATTCCTAAATTATAAAACCAAGATAGTATCACTCCATTCATCACTAAAGGTTTCATCTACTTACTCTT
The DNA here is from genome assembly GCA_963277665.1 of Viscum album. Taxonomy (NCBI): domain Eukaryota; kingdom Viridiplantae; phylum Streptophyta; class Magnoliopsida; order Santalales; family Viscaceae; genus Viscum; species Viscum album. The sequence goes on along the minus strand of OY728135.1, from coordinate 1,459,096,774 downwards.
TTCAAAACCATTTTCATCCTTGCAACCCCTCTCTAGCTCAAACCATCAATGAATGCCATGAATGAAATGTCTATCATCATCAACACCTGAAATGTGAAATATGAAGAAGAAGATGATTGAACCAAAGAGAACACCCAAATGACCTTTAAACATGAATATGGTAAACAACATTATTGTTCTTGAGAAAGAGATTTTCCTAAAATGGGTTCTATATATTATGTCTCTAGTGTTGAGAGTGTTAGAAAAACAAGGCTGGTTAGAGTGGTTCTTGAAGGAAGAAAGACCCATATACCCTAGGTTAGTGGCTCCGTTTTACCAGTACGTTCAGTTCTCTTTCAATTCTAGTGATAGTTATGTTGTACGAAGATGGGTTAATGGCCATAGATACTCATTGTCTTCGAGGTTATGGGATTAATGCCTTTGGATACCTCATGAAGGAATCTATGAGGACTATCAGAGAGGACCTCCACCTTAAAATGATTTCATTGATTTAGATGATGCCCTAAAAATCTTAACTGGAAATGACACCTAGAGGAGATCCATTGCTGGTTAATTAGATGGAGAATCATGGATTCCGTTCATTTTTATATAGAATTTGGTTAGTACGAGAAAATGTGATTTTTCTATCCTAAAATATCAAGATGTGTTTCTGATTAACCGTATAAAAAATGAGCATAAAATCAACCTGTGGAAGTATATCATACACTATATGTGTGAGTTGATCAAAGTCACATCCAAGTCAACTTCTATGTTCTACTCCCGGCTAATCTCAGCCATGCTTCTTTCCAAGGGTATGGTTGGACCAAATGGGGAAATGATTAAAGACTATGAGTAATGTCTCTCAAAATCCATTATCAAAGAATGAGTATAAACTCGAATCCGTGGAAAAAGGATTCAGTGGAAGACAATGATAGAATTTATTAGAAATTTAATTCGGTGGATTATCTCTCAAGTCCACGAGACATTCTTGATCATGGTTTGGAACCACATTAGATTTTAGAGTATCCTAAAGAAGAGGAAGAACAGGCTGAACTGCCACCTTGGGAAGATGTTATTATTTAGGAAGACATGACTAATACTCCTCAAGTAGTTCTTAAATAAGAACTCCATACTCCTATGGAAGCTATTAATTTGGAAACTCAACCTGAAGCTGTAACAGAATCTGTTTCCAAAGAACTTTGAAATAATGTCATGGAAGAGACAACAATAGAATAGCCTATAGTGTTAGAGCAACCTATTTTGAAATAGTTAAATCTTGAGTTACTCCTTGTGGAAAAATTTGTTCCTAAAATCATACATACTACTGAATAATGGATGGAGCTATCTTTTCAGCTAGCTAGATAGGAAATGAGTGAGGAAGATAGAGATGAGTCTGTGTAATTAGACCATGATCTAAAACCTCTCATTCCTAAGGAGGAGGTATATGTTAAGCGGGATAAAACCCCAAATCTTGAGTCCATTAAATCCTCACATCCAACTTAGTCAAGTCCTATAGAAACTCAGTATAAATTTCCCAATTTCAATGATGTGGATGTCTCTTAGTCGGTTACAGCTACCAGACATGATATTGACTCACTATTTCAGTTGAAATCAGTCTCCAATATTGCACCTAAGAAGGAACCTGAGTCTGTATAAGTCCCTACTCTTGAACCCCTAACTGAACAACCATCCTTTTTGAGTAAGGATGATCTAGAGGAATTTGGTTCTACACTCTTATCTGGAGTTGAGAAACACATGAATACCCAACCTCTTCCTGTGACCAATTTATGTGAGATAGATGCCTCAATATTATTGGAGAAAGTTATTTGGAAAATACAACCTAATATTCTCCATGACAATAAAGAAGTATGATTTGAAAATAAGCTGCTCAGTAATGACGTTAAGTCCCAAAGAAGTATTGTTGAAGACATACAGAGAGAGATGTGAGATCTGAGTCTGTTGTTCCTCTTGTAGAGCCTGTTGCTTCTTAAATCCCACGAGCTAGTGTGTCTCTGATTCAATCTCATCTAGAATCCGTAGATGAAAATATATCTTAATTGAACTAAAAAATTGTGAAGTAAATGAAATAGATTGTTACCAATCTTAATGAACTCCCTGATGAGTCTGCAGTGTGTCTTCAAAATTTGCAGAAGCAACTAAAATCTCTTACTACTGCTTTCAAATAATCTAGTCAATCATCTAAACCCTCATTGGACAGTTCTATGCTCAAAACTACCGTCAAAGAATAACATCAGAATATACTCCGTGGCTTTAATGCGACTTCTTTATCTGAATTGATTAAGAACAGTGATAGAGTTCATGGCCTAGTACAAATCCACTCCAAAATTGCTAATGATGCTCAACAAGAGATTTCCATGAATGTGGATATCTACATCAACAAAATCATCTCCAAGGCTGAAATAAAAAATCATTTCAAGTACCTTATAGAAAATATGTGGCTTCCTCCTATTACTCAAGCTTTCAAGACCCATGTAGAGAAGCTCACAGATTTTACTTGATTGTGGGAAAGATTATTGAGAACAATTATGATTTTGATAAATCCATGAAATATGGTGGATATATCATTACATATTTCATCAAACTCCTGATGCCCTATCATCATGTCCAGAGTGCAGTCATTTTTGCTCCAGTGGCTGCACCTCTCAGACCTGGGCTGCCTACCTTCACCTATTTCCCAGCCTCAACCACTATGTATATGGGCCAAGCACCAAGTCAGATCAGGCCTGTGATTCTCGATAAAAAACTATCGAGATCTTCTACTACTCCTACATTGGCTCCCTCAGTCTTTGAAGGCCTTCCTTTACCCTCTTTATCAACCACCTCAATTCCTTCTACTACCTTAACCTCTACCCTTATGGCTTTCTCTTCTGCCACTGCAGCTAAATGCAAAGAGAAGGACAACCCAAATTGAATAAAAGTGATTACGCTTCTTTTTGATAGGGATGCTTTTGATTTTATATCACTCTTCTATCTTTTACTAAACCTTGATTTCTATTAATGGAATATTTATTATTCCTTTTCTAATTTCGTCTTTTTGATAATCCCAAAAGGGGGTATGTTTCTATATACTAGCCTTTTATTCCCTTTTATCTCTATAGTTGAATCCAATATACACTTTAATGGTACATGATATGTGATCATCAAAATGGGGGATATTTTTGGACTCGTCATTTATTAATCATGTTTTAGTTATCACATATCTTATTAAATCTAGTTAACTCCTATAAATTATACCGAATCATGTTTATTTATATTTAATGTTTTCTCATGATTTAAGAAGAGCCATGCAAGATCTTAATTGCTTTACATTCAATTTACCAACTTTATACTATCGTTGATCTACTCCCATAATAACTTCTTTGCCAAATTATTAAGTCTAATCCTTTCTATTATCAACATTATTTATGTCTGAACACAGACACCATGAAGCCATATCTCCTAATGCAGGCACCATGATGCCATAAACCGTAAATCCCGGCACAATGAATCCAGACACCATGAAGCCACACACTGTGAATCCAGATATCGTGAAGCAGATACAGTGAAGCAGATAGCGTGAACCCGACACCATAAAGCTAACACAGTGAATAATACACAAAGAAGCTAGACACTATGACTAGGATACACCGTGAGACTCAGACACAGTGATCAATATACACCGTGTGAAGGAGACATTGTTTCCATAACTTACTGTGACAGAATTTCTTAAAATATTTTGTCGCCTTCCAATTTAATTTCTAATGGGCATATTTTATTTTTTTAATCCACTAAAATAATTAATCATTCCTTGTAGAAATATTATCAGACAATATAAGGTATGAGGTGCAGAACACATGCAACCAGTCGGGTCCAACACATTTATTCCAAGTGAAAACTGAAGTGTGGCCATTAATAATTATGTGAGTTACAGAAAATGAAAAGCAAGGTCGTGAGCACGATAACAAATATGATACTTAGAGCATGTTTCAAAAGAAAGTCACACTGCATGTAACTCTACCCTGCAAAACACACGAAGATTATTTGAAGCATAATGCACATTTTCTCTCTATTGAACCTCACGAAGAATACATGTTGAACCATGACACACTATTTTCCACACAACATCCAGAAAAGGACTCAAAGCTTTATTTTCTTCAATCTAAATGAGCCAAGAGTTTCATTGACATCACAAAAGATCATTCTAAACTCTCTCTATATTCTTGCTCTGATGTGATCATTATTTTCATAACATTACAAACATTGCGTGATTCTGTCTGTTTGGACACACACTGACTCCAAAGATGAACTGGAGGATATTGAAATCCCCACACCAAACTAATTATAACTTTTTGTATCCCATATAGAATTGTGGTAGAGGTATGAGGACCTAGACAACCAGTGTCATGTTGTTGTTGTTTCCTCATGTAGAACTGTGGAGGAGGTATGGGGACCTGGACAGTATGCTTACTGTTGTAAACCCTGATCCAGGGGTGAATCAAAGTTTTATATAAACTGTTTTTGAGGAATATGTCTCTTCTTGAGACTGAACCTCTTGGTCAAAACTATTGTGCATATTATTTTAGTTCGAACTCTATTCAATATTCCGTTTCTAATTACGTTGTTATTCAAAGCTGTTTTAAAGTAACTCTGATAGTTGAACTAGAATGTGTTTTTAATTGTTGTGAACCAGTAGGTTAGTTTCAAAAGCTAACTTAATCATCAAATTAAATAAACAGAGAAATAATCAATCTATTAAAAAATAATTGAACACTTACAATCTCTATAAATTTACTATAGTTTAATGTTTTTTTTGAAGTGGGGGATTTCAATATATTTATTTTAAATAGAAATTTTTAATAGGAACTCAATTAAACCCCACTCTTGAGTATCCATTCCGACCAACAAATCACTATATTAAACTTTTTCATACATATCTCTTATCTAAGAGGTTAAGGAAATTTTTTAGGAATTGTTTTAGATGAGTGATGATTTTTTCTAATAATTTTTTCTCAAAATTTTAAAATTGTTTTCAGGAAGAAATTATCATATTCACCAATTTCAAATTGATGTCATGATATTTATTTGACTTAAAAACATAAAACATAACCTCAATCACACATGAATTCATAAAAAATATTCAAAATATTTTTCTCCTCCAAAAATAATCACCATTAAAAATATTTTATTTTATATAAAAATAAAATCTTTAATAAAAATACAATATTTCTCAAAAAAATGTAAGATAATGGGTTCTATATATTTTAACTTCTATTATGAGAGGAACTATATTTTTTGATAATTTGTTAGTAGTTATGAAATATTCATTAATCCCATCAAGAAATAATTAACCAGTTTCTCTTATAATGTTTTTGAATAATGAATTTATACTCAATGATGTTGTAAAATTTAAATGGTTCCATATTCTTATGACACATATTATATGTTTATTTCTCCATACATAGATATTTTAATAGAATATTATATTATTGGAATAATATCTACTTTTTTCATCTAAAACATCTATAGTGTTTTCATTAAATGAGTATAATTTGATCAATGTTATTAATTATTTGGTTTCACCTCTCAAATAAAATATTTTTTAGTAGTTTTAATTAATAATTTCCCATATATAATTTTATGATTTTTTATTTTCCCCAGCATCACATTTTTAATGATCATTACCATTATAATTTTGTTATTTTACTATTACTATTCCAATGTATCTATTTTATAAATATTTGATATTATATATAGTAATTAAACACCTCACATTTATGTGAAATCAAAATTAACCATGAAAAATTTATGTAGTCATTAATAATGAATTTACAGTACCTATTTATATTAATATTTCATTGAGATATCCACAAATAAAAATTTATCTACACCATTTTGTATAATAATTGGTTTCTAATTTTTTTATTATCAGAATATTTCTATAAAATGATTTATCACATACATTACAATTTCCTCTTAGGTTCAATGTTCTAGAAAAATAGGGAAACCAATAAATAATAATTCCAAGGAATTTCACATCAAATTGGTATTTTTTCTACAACATAGGAATATAAATAATCAATAATAAGTCTTGATTATCTCATCGACTTCAATACGCTTGCTATTTTTATATAAGGATTTATTGGGTGAACATTTAAATCATAACTGGTAGAAATTAAGACATAATAAGGGTGATGTAAAATAATGAACAAGGGAAAATTTATACAAAAATCTACCATAAATAAATTCCAAAATAATATAGAATAAAATAAATAATGTTAAAGTAATTAACTATATATAGTCAAATGATATTCAACCAAATCTGTGGTCAACACTTTAATTAAACACATTGATATCAATAAAAAGTATCATTTTGAGATAATTCATAATTTCTGAATTTAAATTCATTTTTATAATACATTATATATCCTAAAAAAATTGTTCTAATACATCTACTTTTTTCGTAGACCATGATCAAGGCATCTAAATAAATTGGAAATCTATTTCAAAATACCTTAACTTGTTTATATCAGGATTCCAATAAATACATTAAAGGTATAATATGGGCCCCACCCAATCCTAGTTATATATATTTCATTAATTGTATGATGGAATGTATAAACTATACAATACATAAATAACAAGTCACAATAATTAATAAAAATTCTAATTGAAATGAAAAGTAAAAAATATTTTCAATATTTAACGAATCAAGAAATGAAATTCAATGATCATATTACATCATATAAATATAGTTGATGGTATTATTCTGAAATATATGTGGTTTAACATAATATGTTCAAATGATATAGAAATGTATGATAACACCTACCTTACAAGAATAATTTATATTGTATTACATTAAAAAATATCAATAATTAAATTATTTTATACAGTGTGTTTAATCCACAAAGGAAAATAAAATCATTATATTTAAATGAAAATATATGGAAAATAACATAATATTATGTATAAAACATTCATTAATAATAGTATAGTGTATACTATCAGTAGTAGTGATTTTAGAAAACATTTTTTTCAATTCCATAAATAGAAGAATTTCTGAGTCCCTTTCAAAATTCATTTTTGATGAAGTAGCACGAAAATAAAATGAAAAAATTAAAGTACTATATGAATTGTTCCTTTAAATTTTTAGATCTATTTTACAAGTGTAATTTCAATGGGAATACAAAAAAAATTAATAATGAATGAAAACGTTTCTAGTAGATTAAATAACATTTTTTGAATTCCAAAATCATAAAAAGAGTAATTTAATGTATGTTTCAAATGAGGACAATATGAATTTGAATATCACATGGGATGGAATTTAATTGTGTTTCAAAATATAATGTAGAACCTTTTTATGAAAATAATACATTGATTTTATTTAAAAAGAAAATGATTTTAAATGATTAGTATTATTATAAATAACTTGATAATTTTACTTTAAATAAATTCACAAAGGAAGGAAACTGAAATTTTATATCAAATTTTCTCTATAGAAGATGATTAATCAAGATATAATAATTGTTTTATGGAAGAACCTAGTCAAGGTAAAAATATTTTTAAGAATAAATATCATTACTCATTGAAAGTGGTTCAAGTTATCAATTTCAATTATAACTTATGGAACATTTCATGAAAAAAACGATCAAATAGTGGTTGTGAAATTGAACATTAAATACCATGACTAGATGATAATACATGAAATAATATACTTAATTTTTAGTATACTCATATTTAAAATTAAATTTTGTTTATAAAATAGCGATGTCTCAAAAAAATATAATTTAAATGATAAACTAAAAAATATTTCCACTTTTTTTTAAATGAGATCCCATAAAAGGTAGAAAAAGAGATGGATTTTTAAATACCTTTGATTTGATTAATATTTATTGTATGATAAACCCACTTCCAATATATACCCCCTAACAAAGATAAAAAGTTGTGAGGACACTCCATATATCAATAATAAATATGTTCTATATTATACTTATATAAAAAATAACAATCATTATAATTAATAAATAATATTATCTATACCTCTATACTTTTATAAATATCATTTATTATAATTTCATTTAAATATAATATTCAATACTTTTTTATTTTTCATCATAACATTTTATTAATATTTTTTATACTATTTTACTAAGATTGGTGTCGATTGTTTTTAAATATACAAATTTCATCATTACGATATCATTTTATATATAGGAATTGATTTTTTATAAAAAAAATTATTTTATATATTAATTTGAGAAGTATTTTAGTTATTATTTGTGGATAATGAGTTAATTTAGGGCATGCATCAGAAATTTCTTCTAAAAGAGTGTGGTCCATTTATAATAGGTTAAGTATATTTTTATTATATATACATCAATAAGACAACAATTATGTTCCCCTTAGTGATTGATAATTGAAATAGTCATCTTTACATAGTCATCAATGAAGATAATTTATTGTATTTTTTATAAAGGTGGATAAACCTACATAATTTGTATTAAGCTATAATATCATGGATATTATGGGTATAAATGTTATTAATTTCTCATAATATACTTATCATAGAAAATCAATTACAAAAACTAAAAGTTTTTAAGGTGACAATTAAGTGTTTTAGAGAAAATTAAAACAATTAGTGTCTAGATTAAAAATTAGATTCATCAATTTCATAGAGGTTGTAGTCTTCATGTACTCATATGAGACACACACATTTTCCATCAATATAGAGAATGATAAGTAATGAATTAAATTTTTTGATTATTTATAATATCATTTATATAATATTAACACATTAAAAACAATATTAGAACTATCTATGGAGGCATTGATTATATGTAAATCATACCACTCCTGGAAGTAGTAGTCTAAACGTATACAAGATGATAACATCATTTTTAGAATAGTTATATCCTAATTTAGAAAATTGGATATTAAATTTTTATAATAACAATTTAAAAAATACTAATACATTTGTTATCGTAAATTAATGAATATAATATATTTTATTTGGAATAATAATAAAAAAATTAAGAGATCTTAGTCGAGAGAATTATTTATCCCATTAGATTCCCCATTGGGTAAGACTGAAATTTTCCTAATATAAATTTTTTATATATTTGTATTATTAGACATCAACATAGTGTATATGAGATAATCTATAATAAATTAGTTTCTTATATTTCTCTATAATTATTTGAGAATTAGGATAGAGGTTAATCCCTTTTAAATGCAATGGGAATGAAATTTTTGAAAGATGACATATAAATATAAAAAAACTATATCTTCCAATTGGAATGTGGATCCAAATTTAAAATTGAATGATTTTTGGATAAGTTATGGTTTATAAGAGAATAAATTTTGATTTTAAAACATTTTTTAATCATGATTTCATGTTCTTATCATATTAAGAGAAAGAGATATTATAATCAATATAATTTTTATTGAATACATGTATAGTTCTTGTAACATCCCAGGTAAATAAAGAATATTATTTTTTCATATTTATTAATATTTGTAAATTAAAATATTAATATTAGTTTAAAGGGAATGCTATGCTCGATGGCATACCCAATATGCAACAACGCGTTTCTTTGTAATCTTATATTGCACTCTAAAAATAAAAGAATATTATTTTAAACGGTAGTTAATGCCTAGCCGTTGTAATGGTGGAAATGAACATAACTATCTACAAAATGAGTATATATGTTTGTAAAATATTTTTACTTTTATCCAATAAATTATAGAGGCTTAATATGAGAATGAATCCAATTTTAATCGTAAATATTCGAATATTCTTTAAAAGGTCGATTAACCGACTTTTGATGGAGAACCCTTTTTAAATCCACTTTTTGACAATTTTTTATGTTATATTGGACCAAATAAAATCCTTCTTTAGAATCTGGACATCAAATTTTACATTGTGTTAATTTTTGTTATTTTTCTGATAAAGACCATTTTTTGTGAAAATGTTGTATTTTAATTCAAAACCTCCTTTTAATATAATTTATTTATATGGAAAGATTAACTTTTTAATTGGGATTAATGTTTAGTTAGAATATATTTTTACCATTTAATCCAATGGTGGTTATTGGATTTAATTTCACTTTGAAATTGGAATTAAACTACTGTCAATCTTTTGATATATTTTGTTTCTTAAGAACACAATATTTGTTTTGAAAATGAGAATTAATTATTAATTTGACTAATGAAAATTATATGTTTTGAATCATTTAAAATATAAATCATTTTTGAATTTGGAATATCAAATATATCTCTGGGTAAATTTTTGTGTTTTTCTGAAAAACATCAATTTTTGATGAATAGTGAAACCACTAAGTGGTAGTTAAAAAATTGATTTTTTTTAAATGACATTTTACCACCTCTGTGATTTGAATTTAATAAATCCGACATACATGGTTGTCATATTGATGTAAAATGTGGTTGAATGGGATGAAAATAATTTTTGGTGAATCGTAACTTTTAGGTTTTATTAATCGCGATTAAAGGTCATTAGTGTAATTTAAGGTAAAGATAATGTTATAATAAAATGAAATGACCATGAAACCTGTCCTACACTTATTGGATGTGTCATGGACGACCAAGAAAATACATGGGTCAGCTTGAGGACCCCATGGAGCCACTTGGGTAAGAAAATGACATTAACAACTTTTTATTTAGAGTTAAAATAAAAATGTCACACACATGTATTTTTTTACTAAAAAAAATTACATGGGTTTATAGAAGTCATATTCTTTACAATAAATATTAGTTGGGAAGCTAAAATGATTTCCTACATAATAGTATTTTTTATTATTTTTGTACTTTAAATGAATTAATTTATTTATGAAACCATAATGATGCAGCGATTACCTCATTAATGAACGATTTAAATAAAATGAAAAGATAATGTAAAATCTGAGACAAACACTTGTAAAAAACCTATTGGATGGGTGGATTTCAAACATTTATCAAATTATCCTAGAAATATATAATTGGGGGACCTTTGATATCCTAAAATCATTTTATAATAAAGTAACATTTCATGACTTTCCAAGAGTGTCGCTCCTCCCTCATATAAAAGGTCACTACCTCTACCTCCTTACCCACACCTCTCAAGCCCTCAGATCATCCATACTCTGCTCATATTGTATCTCCACATCCCTCTCTTACTCCTTGAATCCTAACTTTGGGGAGAAGTATTTCTAAGGAAGCCTTTGAGCTCAAATCAAAAAGAGTTATCCGATTTGAAGGTACTGTCTTCTGTTATGTTCTTTTTTTTTATTTTGTTTCTCCAACCCCCCAAACTCTTTTTATAACATTAATCTGCAAAAAAAATAGTATATTGAATATAATATGATTCTATTATTAGTATTATTTTGGATACACTCATACACACCTCCATCTAATGGTTAATGAACATGTTGTTTCAGTGGGTGGCGAATTACTGCCTCACAAAACAATGATTGTTGAATCTTCTTTTAACACCTCTCATGGTGGACATTAAGATGTCGTTGTATTTTTATATGATATATAAATTATGTTTATGTATTACTTATACTTATGTTTTTTTCATTTATTCCATACCATTATGGTTTACATAATGGGTAAACGCGATAATTTTATTTAAGGAAGTGCAGACTATCGTGCCCTCAAAGTGATTTGAATCCTTAATATCATACGTGGGATCTATAAAGGATGGATTTAATGATGTTATATATTATATAATACTGTAATTATAATTTACCTATGTATATTTTTTTTAATTCCATTAATGTATTAAATATAAATTAAAGTAGCGTTCATGCGTACGTACGGCTTACCATCTCCAGGAACGATACATTTCATTTCTTATCACCAAATGTTATGTACTATTATAAGTACATATATATAATGGATATATATGTCATATATTACATGTAAATGATAGATATCATTCTGGAATTATAAAATATATATATATTAAATTTAGTTTTAATTCCATTAATGTGACAAAGAAATGAAAGCAGTGTTCATGCGTACGTATGACCTATCGTCTTCATGAATACTGCCTTTCATTTTTTATCTCCAAATGTTATGTAATAGTATAAAATGGATATATAATGGATATATATTATATTTAAATAATTAATACTACTCTGGATATGATGTACCTATAATTACATAGAAAATTCTTTTCCAACAAGTTCACTTTTGACTCATGTACCGAACATTGACAAAAACGACTAATATGAACTCACATTATTAACCAATTATTATAACATTATAATATGTGATATAAACATAATAATAATCATTAATGGAGTTCCTTAATCAATTATAAATTTAAAAACGTTTATTATTCAAGAATATAAAGAAACAAACAAGACAAGTCAGACTTGAGCTAAGTGATCCTACCTCTCTCTTTCTTTTTAAGTAATCTCTTTTACGTCATTTCTTTTAATATAATATTTATTATGTTTGGGGATTTTATTTTATATTCCTCATTTGGTACTTTTTATTTCCATATTATGAGAGACCCTATTTGTTCTCATAAATCAATTTTTTAATGTTTTATGTGGAGCTGTTAGGCTGCCGAGTTTTCGTAAGGGATTTTTCATCTCACTGATATTCCTATGAGATTTATGATACATTTTCAACCATTTCCATTGAGTGGTTTATGTATTTACCATTATTCTACTGTTTGTGTAATATAATTTTTTTTAGGATTATTTTCATCAATGTTGACTAGTCCTTCTTTCATGAGGTGTATGTTTCGAAAGTTACCCATATCAGTAAGGGAACCTTTCACCCTCATCTTTTAAAAAGGCTTCTTTTTGTTAGGTATTTTTATTTAAATATTATTATGGTGGGATATGTTCTTATATATCCTTATTGTTGTAAATATTATGTCCAAGTGATGAGTTAACCTTTTTATCTTTCATCAACTCATTTCCTGAATTTTAATGTGACGCCGTTAGGCTGTTGAATTTATGTAAGGAAACTTATTAACCCAATTTCAATTATTTGGGTTAAACCACTACTTCTTGATTATATCATGCTATGAATATGTGTGGATGACCTATGATTGTTTTACACTTAATATCATCTTATGTTGGGAGTATTTATATTTTTCACACATAATTATGTAATGGATTTATCCTTAATCTAAGGATACCGACTTTGTAAGGGACTTCGTCTCAATCTCCTTTCATTGAGGTGTATTTTGTTATAATACAAGACATTATTTTATACTCTATATAAACACATTTTACTTTTAATTTCAGTCAAAGGGAATCTTTTTCTATGAAGGGTTTTACTGAAAGAAAAAAACGAATGTTTCTTTTAATGTAGGCGGTGACAACGACCTTTTCTGCCGCTACGAGTACTATTTGGCCTTTGGCATCCTTAACAAGTCGTAATGTTTTTAAAAGAAATTAAATACCATATAATATTTTATGAATTTTGGTATTGAAATTTTTTTTGACGGGTTGTGCAGTGAATACCAGGATGGGTGGTTACATTATAACCTCCAATGAATTGGTTATGGATGTCATCCGTATAGCTATTACATGTAGTGATATGTGTGGAAGTCGACCGTATGGTTATTCTATTTATGTATGTTTATGTTCCAAGTTACCTTTATATGTTATGTGTTCATTATTTGGGTTTTTGGTAAAATTTTGGTTATAAAGGATAAGAAGTGACCTTTTATTAAGTGAAGTGTATTTACTACTTCATAAAGGTGAAAAGTATTACTTTGATAATGTATTCATTGTTTACATGTTGTTTTGAAAAACTAACAGTTTTCCTTTTTTGTGTATCTTTTACTGGGCTTTTTATGCTCATCCCATGTTTTTTGAATGTTTTCCACCAGACTTAATAATGAATAGGGTTAAGGATGGGATCAAGGAAAGTCATGCTATCTAAAACAAGGAACTAGAAATGTTTCTTTTTAAGGTTTTTTATTTTATGGAAACTTAGTAGTAGTGTCTACTTTGTAATATTTTGAGATGTAATAGTTATGTTCTAATTCTCTATAACTTTAAAACTGAAAAGATCCTCTGTGTGAATTATTCATTTAAATCATGATTATGTAATGTTTTAAGGATGGGTCCTTACATGTGGTATCAGAGGTCGGTTTAGACAACTTTAGGGATTAGGATTTTCTGTTAGACAGATGGTTAGTCCGTATATCTATTATTTCAGTTAAATCCTTGTTTTATAATAATTTTCAGGTAATTTAAAGTCGGTTACAAATGGAATGAGGAGGATCTCAAACGAAATTCTTATCTCTTCCAGAGGACATGCTTGTAATAATTATTGCAAAGTCATGTTCAGATGATTGTGAAACTTTTTCCAGTATACAACTCACTTGAAAGTAGTTGTTTGAGATATCAAACACCTCCACAATACCTCGTTATCATCGTGGATCATGGGATGTATTTAGACAAATACGATTTTCATAATATTATTATATTTTCAAGAAAGGTAAATATCATCAAGGAATTTTCAAATATTTTACCTTATCATAAGATTTTGAAGCATATTATGATTTCAAAAAAGGTGTTAAAGAATGAGACCCTTCTTCAACCTATATATATTTTCTTTTACAATAAATTCTCTCAGTACATATCTATGGTATTTTAAAAGGACCATTAATTGAAAGTTTCAACTCAAATTTGGTCTGACTATTTTATAGAAATCATGTTTTATAAGATGTCTTGAAATTATTTTTCATACAAGATTATTTTCCAAAAATCCTTTTCTGTGAACACCCATATGACCCATGTTGTACAAGGTGTATTTGGATGGAGGAATAAAATGACATTTAAGGATCTATAAATAATTTTTGAAATGCATTTACCATCTACCAACATGAAGAGGATGACGAGAAAACCAAATGGACACCATGATCAAGGTATGATGTTCATCATTTTTGGGAATCATTTTACTTTATCTTATGGTGGTCAAATAAGACTTCAAGAATTAAGATGTTGAGATCGTAATGAATTTGGATGAAAATGAGAGGTATAAGGAAACCATTGAGATTAAAACATGTTAGGGATATTTTTGGAGTTTTATAAAAAGGATAAACCATAGGATGGGTGACAACCCGTCGCACCTCGTAAGGCTGTAGGAATCAAACCCACAACTAAAGGGCGACAAGGGCGCGTCACCTACCACTAGACTACGTGAAGTCCCAGGTTAGTATGAAAAATTAGTTTTATTTATATAATTTTATGATTCAAGAATAAGTTGATTTTGGGTTATGTAGTAAAATATTCACCTATCATGGATGATATAAGATTAGGTTAATAACTTTTCAGTATGATACTTTAAGATCAACTGATGTTATTTGGTGATAAATGTTAATTTTTACATTGGAAGACTATGTGATTAAATCCTTCAAATATTTGGGTTTCAATTTTAGTTTGGTTTACTTTGATGAATTTTATGGAAAATTTTTTATCGAATGGTCTTCATTGAACTTTGGGTTTTTTTGGACAAATTTTGGAGTTTAAGAATAGATTTTCTTTTTATAAAGTATTATCCTTTTGTGGATTATCTGATCTTGTTCTAACAATTTTGGTTTTGGTAAGGGTCTAAAGACATGGGAAATATATAGTTCTCTATGGTGGATTAGGTGATTCTCTAGATGTTTATTATAGCGCTCTTAATGTGAACAAGTCATCCTAAATACTCGTCTTTAGGAGGAAAAAATGTGTTTTTGTAAGAAATATAGTAAAAGATGAAAGTCTAAACTACAAGAAAGTATATTTCATTTTGATTTAGTTAAGCTCATAAATAAATTCCTCAATGATAAGTAACTTAAAACTAAAATGTTTTCTATTAACTTTTCCAACTGGGGAATCAAATACCGTTTAACCCATTGCATGTTTGTGATTTTCTAGTGGGTAACTTTCTACTAAACATGTTTTTATCACTCTATATCAGAACTTAACCCTTTATTTTTTTCTTCCATATCAATGTTTTCATGGAATCCTAGAATGTGTTGTCTCGGGTGACCTTGGTACTTTTCTTTCTTTCATTTAATGTGATAGTTTAATTTAATCCTTTTCTGATGTGGGGCTTTCAATGAAGTTTCCATGTCCAATTTTAAAATTGCGAGGACGTAATTCCTAAAAGGGGGTATGGATGTAACATCCCAAGTAAATAAAGGATATTAATTTTTCATATTTTTAATATTTTTGAAATAAAATATTAATATTACATTAAAGGGAACACTATGCTTGATGGCATACCCAATACGCAACAATGAGTTTCTTTGAAATCTTACGTTACACTCTAATAAAAAAATAATATTATTTTAAATGGTAGTTAACATTGTGCCATTGTAATGGCGGAAATGAATAGAACTAAATACAAAATGATTATATATGTTTTTAATATATTTTTTACTTTAATCCAATAAATTTTAGAGTCTTAATATGCGAATGAATCCAATTTTAATCGTAAATATTCAAATATTCTTTAAAAGGTCGATTAATCGCCTTTTTGACGGAGAACCCTTTTTAAATCCAAATTTTGGAAATTTTATATGTTATATTTGAACAAATAAAATCCTTCTTTAAAATATGCATATCAAAATTTACATTGTGTAAATTTTTGTTATTTTTCCGATAAAGATCATTTTTTATGAAAATGTTGTATTTTAATTCAAAACCTCCTTTTAATCTGACTTATTTATATGGATAGATCATCTTTTTAATTTTGATTAAAGTGTATTTAGACTATATTTTACCATTTAATCCAATGGTGGTCATTGGAATTAATTTCACTTTGAAATTGGACTTAAACTAATGTCAATCTTTTGATATATTATGTTTCTTAAAAACACACTATTTGTTTTGACAACGGGATTTAATTATTAAATTGATTAATGACACATATATGTCTTTAATTTTGTAAAATAGATATAATTTTTGAATTCAGAATATCATATTATGCGTAGGGGGAATTTTTTGTATTTTTTTTGAAAAACATCAATTTTTGATGAATAGTGAAACCACTAAGTGGTAGTTAAATCACTGATTTTTCGTTTAAATGAAATTTTACCACCTTTGTGATTTGAATTTCAAAAATATGATATACATGGTTGTCATTAAGATGTAAAATGTTTTCCAATGGGATGAAAATAATTTTTGTTGAATAGTAACTTTTAAGTTTTATTAATCATGATTAAAAGTAATCAGTGTAATTTAAGGTAAAGATAATGTTATAATAATATAAAATGACCATAAAACATGTCCTAAAATTATTGGATGAGTCATGGCTGACCAAGACAATCCATGGGTCATCTTGGGGACCCCATGGATCCACTTGGGTAAGAAAATGTCATTAATAAATTTTTATTTAAAGTTGAAATAAAAATGCCACAAAAATCTATTTTTTTACTAAAACATTTTTTACATTGGGTTATACAAGTAATATTTTTGACAATAAATATTAATTGGATAGCTAAAAATATTTCTTATATCATATTAGTTTTTTTATAATTTTTATACATTAAATAAAATATTTTATTTATGACACCATGATGATGAACCGATTATCTCATTAATGAACGATTTAAATAAAATGAAAAGATAATGTAAAATCTAAGACATAAACTTGTCAAAAACCTATTGTATGGGTGGATTTAGAACACTTATCACCTTATCCTCTAAATATATAATTGTGGGACATTTTATATCCTAAAATCATTTTATAATAAAGTAACTTTTCAAGACTTTCCAAGAGTGCCCCTCCTCCCTCTTATAAAAGGTCCCCACCTCTACCTCCTTAACCACACCTCTCATGCCCTTGGATCATCCAACCTCTGATCATATTTTCTTTCCATATCTCTCTATGACTCCTAGAATACTCACATTGGGCATAAGTCTTTCCAAGGAATCCTTTGAGATCAAATGAAAAAGAGTTATCTGATTTGAAGGTAAGGTCTTCTCTTATGTTCTTTTGTTTTATTTTTCTTCTCCAACCCCCTAAAATATTTTTATTCCATTATTTTGTAAAAAAAAACAGTATATTAAATATACTAGGATTCATCTATGAAGATTATTTGAGCTACACTCATACACAC
This sequence comes from Viscum album, assembly GCA_963277665.1. Classification (NCBI taxonomy): domain Eukaryota; kingdom Viridiplantae; phylum Streptophyta; class Magnoliopsida; order Santalales; family Viscaceae; genus Viscum; species Viscum album. The sequence continues at coordinate 1,459,078,713 of OY728135.1, read as the reverse complement.
CTCCATCTAATGGTTAAAGAACATTCTCTTTCTGTGGGTGGCGAATTACTGCCTCATGAAGCAATGATTGTTGAATATTTATTTACCACCTTTCATGGTATCCATTAAGATGACAATGTATTTATATATGATATATAAATTATGTTTATTTAATCCTTATGATTCTGTATTTTTCATTTATGCCATACCTTTATGGTTTCCATAATGGGTAAACACGATAATTTCATTATAGTAAGTGCGGAATACCACCCCCTCAAAGTTATTTAAATCGTTAATACCATATGTGGGATGTATAAAGGATGTATTTAATAATGTTATATATTATTTAATACTATAATTATAATATACCTATGTATCATTATTTTTATCTTTCCATTAAAGTATGAAATAGAAATGATAGTAGAGTTTAGGTGTACGTACGGCTTACCGTCTCCATGAACGGTACATTTCATTTTTTATCTCCAAATGTTATGTACTATTATAAGTACATATATATAATGGATATATGTCATATATTACATCTAAATTATGGATATCATTCTGGATTTATAATATATATATCTCTCATTTAGTTTTAATTCCATTAATATGACAAAGAACTGAAAGTAGCGTTCATGCGTGCGTACGACATACCTTCTCCATGAACAGTGAATTACATTTTTTATCTCCAAATGTTATTGAATAGTATAAAAAGAATATACACTAGATATATTTTATATTTAAATCCTTAATACTATTCTAGAGATGATGTACCTATAACTACATAGAAAATTCTTTTCCAACAAGTTCAATTTTGACTCATGTACCGAACATCAAAAAAACATCTGATATGAACTCACATTATTAACCAATTATTATAACATTATAATATGAGATATGAAATGAATAATAATCTTTAAATGAGGTCCTTAAGCAATTATAAATTGACCAATTTTTATTGTTCAGGAATATAATGAAAAGAACAAGACAAGTCGGACTTGAGGTAAGGGATCCTACCATTCTCTTTCTTTTAAGTACTCTCTTTTATGTCATTTATTTTAAGCTCATCTTTATAATGTTGTGTATGTTATTTTATATTCCCTATGATTTACATTTTATGTTCATATTATGAGAGACCGTATTTGACCTCATAAATCCATTTTTGGATGTTTAATGTGGCGTTGTTAGGTTTTCGAGTTTTCATAAGGGATTTTTCATCTCACTTTTATTCCCGTGAGATTTATGCTATATTTTCCACCATTTCCTTTGAGTGGTGCATGTACTGCCCATTATTCGACTCTTTGTGTAATATAATTTCTTTTATGAGTATTTACATCAATTTTTTATAGTCCTACATTCATGGGATGTACGTTTTAAAAGTTACCCAAATCGGTAAGGGAAACTTTCACCCTTCTCTTTTTAAAAAGACTTCTTTTTTGTACGGTATTTTAATTTACATATTCTTATGTTGGGATATGTTATTATATATCATTATTGTTGTAAATTTTATGTCCATGTGATGAGATACCATTTTTATCTCTCATCAACTCATTTTCTAAATTATAAAGTGACGCTGTTAGGCTGTCAAATTTCTGTAAGGGAAATTATTAACCCAATTTCAATTCATTGTGTTAAACCTCTACTTCTTGATTATGACGTGCTATGAATATGTGTGGATGTGCTCTGATTTTTTTACACTTAATATTCTCTTATATTTGGTGTATTTTTATTTTTGACACTTAATTATGTAATGGATTTATCCTTAATCTAAGGATACCGAATTTGTAAGGGACTTCGTCTCAATCTCTTTTCATTGAGGTGTATTTAGATACAATACAAGACATCATTTTATACTCTATATAAACAACATTGACTTTTAATTTCATTCAAATGGTATATTTTTCTACAAATCGTTTTACTGAACGACAAAATGGAATGTTTCTTTTAACATACGCGGTGATAAAGACCTTTTCCACCGCCACGAGTACTATTTGACCTTTGGTTTTCCTAACAATCCGTAATGTTTTTAAAAGAAATTAAATACCCTATACAATTTTTTGTATTTTGGTATGGAAAATGGTTTTGATAATGGATTTTGTATGTTAATATATTTAAGTGATATATTGTGATTGAAATGTGGAAATGTTTTCTTTCCATTATATTTGTTTTATGTATTATGATTTTGTAATGGTACTTGGAAATTTTACGGGTGGTTACGTGATAAACCATATTACGGGTGGTGCTGTGAATACCAGGACGCGTGGTTATGTTATAACCTTCAATGCATTGGGTTTGGAAATCGGTCGTATGTCTATTCCATGTAGTGATATGTGTGGAATTCGACCATATGGTTATTCCATTTAAGAATGTTTATTTCCCAAGATACCTTTATATGTTATGTGTTCTTTATATGGGATTATGGTAATCTGTTGGTTACAAAGGATAATTAGTGATATTTTATTCATTGAAGAGTATTTACAACTTTATAAAGGTGAAAAGTTTTACTTTGATAAAGTATTCATGGTTTACTTTTTGTTTTGAAAAACTAACAGGTTTCCTTTTTTGTGTATCCTTTACTGGGATTTTTATTCTCATCCCATGTTTTTGAAATGTTTTCCACATGACTTAAAGATGAATTGGGTCAAGGATGGGATCAAGTAAAGACATGCTATCTAAAACATGGAACTAAACATGTTTTTAAGGGTTTTTATTTTATGGAAACTTAGTATAAGTGTCTGCTTTGTAATCTTTTGAGATGTAATAGTTATTTCCTAATTCTCTAAAACTCTAAACCTGAAAAGACCCTCTATGTGAATTATTCATTTAATTCATGATTATGTAATGTTTTAAGGCCGGGTCCTTACAGTTTTAGTCACAGAAAGTGTTTGGATTGTGTCATCTAAATTCCCAATGGGAAGCTATCATAAACATCCCTTTCATATTTATTAAGTTGTTCAATACATCATTATACAATATCATATAGTCTATTTTCTGCTACTTTATGATGTTGTTATCAATACTGGTATAAAAAATTCATAATTTTTTCATCTTAATGTGTTGAAAAAATTATGTCCATAGTCATATTTTTTACATCACTACATCAATAAAAACGAGATCTTCTTTTTTTTGGTTATTTGTCTACATCTAATGTGATAATATTGAATCTAAAACATGATTTTTTATGTATAAACTCTATTAGACTATATATTTTTATTATAATAGAATCAATATAATGTATGGATCTTGGAAAAAATAATATAATTATGTTATTGTGTAAGTCGCTTCCCTTCTTAATGACTATCTATGATATTTTTAAATCATATTCACTACCCTCTATTTCTTTGATACTAATAGGTTTCCCTTCAATGTTAACTATTAATGAACTTGGTTTTTCTTCAATATATATTTTTTGAGTTACATCAACATATATAGAACTCATTTTCCACTCAAAACATTTCAACTAAAAATGTGTACATAGAAAATAATAAATTATCATACACAATTATATCATTATTTTTCTCCTACATATATATATATATTTACTGATTCAATGAATATTATTGTTTTATTTTGAATATGGAACCACAATGAATTTCATAAATGACACTTACTACTTATTATATAGAATCAAATCAATTCATGAGATATATTTAAATATTTAATTTGATTCAAATTTTTTGATCATCAATCATCCAAAATATCTACACTTTTAGTTTTTTTAAATATTTATCAATGAATTCTAGTTTATATGATGTAGAAACATCTTCATGGACCCACAATATATCAACAACTAGATATATATTCACAAAATATTTTATAAAAAGAATTATTTATCTGGTGTTAGTCATCAACATCCATGAATCTCAGTTTTAAAAATTTTAAATTGATTAATCATCGTAATTACATGGTTATGATTAAAACATATTCATATTATTGAATTGAATTTTAATTTATCCTTGGAATCTTCATTTTTCACAATTAAAGGAACCTTATAAAATCCTAAGGATCCCTATGATGTTTTAGGTGACCCTATTATACTTTTATTGTTTCGCCTTACATTCCTCAGAAACCATATAGGGTCTTGAAAAAAATATAATAAGTTCATCCCAACTAGATGAAGATCATAAGAAAATTACAATGTTCCTTATTTTACATTATGTTTTCTAAAAGCCTTATAAAATTGAAAAAAAATATATGAGTTGTTCCACTCAATTATAATCAACGATTTGAACAACCCTTTGATGAAATCATGTACCATATAATGATCAAGGAAAATTATATAAAACTTCAAAACTCTATATATTATGTATGGGTGAACATATAATCATCTCAAATATTTATCTTAATCCAAAATTATTATAATTTTCACATCATCAACATATATTCACCTCTAATAATATTACTCTCATTCTTAAATGTTATTATACTGATATTTTAAATTTTAGTACGTATGGATGGACATATGAAAAAAACCTTTAATTTTATTAATAGATCCTATAGGAAGATAATTATATGTTCTTATTGTATTTTAATTATTATTTTTGGTAGAACATATTAGTATGAAACATTGGAAGGATCATATCGATTTACTTTTGATTAATCGTACATAATTCATGACTAAAAAATATAAAACCGTAAATCTGAATGTGTGAGACTTAATTATTGGAAGTACAATACTTTAATTTAATTTTTAAACATAAATTATGAACAGTTACATGAAATATGAATCCCAAATTATAATTACATGTTTATGGGATGTTGTATTATTATAGAGAATGCTCCACAAAATGCCAAAAAATACAGTAGGACTTAGAATCCCTACTAGACAGTATGTCACCCGTAGAGTCAATCTTTCATAGAATCACCCCATAATCATCATAAATGTGTAGAAATTGGTTTGAAAATTATTCCATTCTAAAATTTTCTTTTCAGTAATTCTATTAATCATAAAAAATTTCTTTTTATTGAATGATTTTTTGGTGGTTCTAAATTTAAGGTTGTACAATTTTTATTCTTCTCTCGGATATTTCCTTTATAAAAATTTGTGTCTATTTAATAAAATGTACATCCATACTTATCCCCTAACCATAAAATTTCCATTTTTAATAACATAAACATCATACAATGTTTTTTTCATAAATTATTATCATCATCATTATTTTAAACATATATATTCGACATAACATCACCTCAAATACATTAAAAACATATTTTTTACATCACTATAAAAATTAGAATAAATTATAATGTGTATTTATTTTATATTAACAAAAAAAATTAATGGTTCTTGATCATTTATAAAAAAACTATATAAACAAAAAAAATTCATAACAATCACCCCTTGTTGTTTTTCATTGATACCAATAATAAAATTATATGTCAATATATGTTTCTATATTTCTCTCATATTATTATCTCCTCCATTCGCATTAATATATTTTTTCCATATGTCCCTAACAATTATTATATAAAAGATAAAGAAGGAGTTTGGTATAACATTAAAAAATTTGTGAAAGAAATAGTACGAATCCAAGTCTACATGAAACATTGTCAGTGTATAAAAAATATGTTTTGATTTGGAAGAAAATGTTATATATCATAAAAAAATTATAATACCACTTGATTATGATTAATAAATATAATAAAATGTACATTTTAATTTATTTAGGATTGAATAAATTAAATATAAATTTAAAATTGGTTTTAAATTTCATTATAACCTAATTTTCTATATATATCCCGAAAAAAAGTGAATAAAAATTCATGTTTTCGAATTAAAAATCAATTAAAAATCATCATTTAAACTGTTACATTTATTTTATTTACATAAATAATAATTAACATTTATTTTTATGATTTCAATATTTTAACTGGGTATGGGAGAGAATTAATCCATTCCATTTAAAGAACCTTGTAAAAATGTGGTTCTACATGATATTGTCAGTTTTTGGATGCTTTTTATTATCTATCTCTATTAGTCCCCACCTTAATGAGATACTTTGAAATTTTTCAACATAGTGAATCTCTTAACTGGATAATATTTAACCAAATTCATATCGATAGTGAAAAAATGAATAATTTCAAACTATTAATCATATTTTAAATATTTTTCTACTTTATTAGTTCACCCAATGAGACAAACATCATATTCAATTCCCAATAGTTATATCACCCATGTATGACACAAAATTTGAAGAGAATAATGTGGGACCCTTTAAAATTTATTATAAACAGTATGGTTGAGATTTATTTAATTAAGATCACTTATTTTCTTCCAACATTAATTATTTTATTTATTATTAAATATATGACATCAAAATATTTTTTTTACCTTAGGAATAATATTTCTCTTAACCAATTCTACTTATTTATGTGACATATAACTCTTTTAATAAACCCCCCATGAGAGATTAATCAACAGATAAAATAACAATCTTCTCCAGGAATTCATTATTTAATGTATTTTTTCAAAATATATCATTAGTACTTGAAATCACAGTGAACTTTCAAAAAGAAAAATTAAAATTGGTTTCCCATTATTTATTGACAAACCCTCATGAAATATCATTCATCATGTGAATTTACATCTTTCTATTTGGAATTTTTTTTCCATTTCTTTATTTACATTCCATACATTTTTCAAATCATGTAGCTGTATAATAATAAAAGGCAGTCAATTTCATGTATTTTATAGGGAATCATGGGTGTTTTAACTAAATTACTCATACTATAAAATTCATAGTTAAATTTAAAATAACATTTATTTCCTCCATTGATATATATATATATATATATATAAAGTTATTATTTTCATTAATTTAGTGTGTGTCCTGATTTACCAAAATAATAAAACATCATCCATTTTTGAGTACCTCGCTTATTCAAAATATATTGTATTATTTTAATTGGAAAATACTTCTTATAATTACAATTGAATATGTCACTAAATGACATTGAAAGCATCATGGGAATATTTTGGGTACCTTATTTGTTCAACTTTATCCCCAATAATGAATCTTTATTATTCATTACTTATAGTCTGTATCTTTTATTGTCTTTCATATGTTTACATTGATGGTGTTTTGTAGAAGTCCTCTTTAAAAAGGTAACATTTATTACACATCCAATAGAACAATTATAAAATATAAAATCAATTTTTAACAATTAGTTTTCTCCCATTAATATTTGGTTATTTAGTAATATAAGGATTTATATTCCTTAATTTTTACATTCAGAAAACCCTATAAATATTTATATTATACAATCATTCTATGCCCTTCTGACTAATCATATAAAAAGCCATTAATACCCTTTGAATCCAGATTTTCTTATTTGAATTGAAACCTATGTACAAATTTCATGTTAAATTGAATTGTATTTTATCCACTTTATTAAAATGGTTCAGAAATGTTTGTCAAAACAACCCAATTCTAAATTATTATATCTATTATTTAAATAATAGCAAGATTCTATTATGTTTTCCATCTACAAATTTTTCATTATTTTTAAATTTATTCTAACACTCCATATGAAAATAATTTTATCAAAAACTATATATGTTGTTATGGATAGTAGTGTTTTCACATAGATTGTTTCAAATTGATAAGATGTTCATTTCCATACACTTTTAATGAATGTATGAGTCAGTTTTGAGACTATATGACAATATTTTTTTTAGGTAAAATTATTTTCTCTAAATGATTTGGAATTCATTCTTATGTTGGTGTAATATTATAAACATCATATCGTGTTCAAGAATCATTATATAGATAAAATTATTTTGATCTAATATTTACCTTAATCATTCTTATAAAACATCCTCTAATATATTAATTTATTTTTCTTATATTTTCCTTAATATCACGTTCTGATTTATCAATATCTTTTATACATTTTAATTTTACCTCCAATTTATAATATAAATCATTGATGGAATTATCAATAATATAATCAATTAATGGATAAATTAATAAATATACATTATATTTATAAATTCTATAAAAAATTTTGTTTTTTATATTTTTTATCGATGAAATTTTTTTATTAAGTATAAATCCATATTCTTTCACTTCCATTAGATCTATAAGAGAGTAGTTCATTTTCAATTTTCTTCCTAATTAATTATCTATTTTGTAATACTATATATCTAAATATGTTTTATCATATTTATATAAATTTTTAAATCAATTAATATATGTTATTATTTATATTCAAACAATATTATTAAACCATTAAATTTGAATGTTGAAATCTTAAACTAATTTAAACTATTCATACTTCTCATGTCACCAGAAAATGAACTATTTTTAACAATAATATCACAGTAAATCTATTATATTCATTAACTCTTAACACTATAGAATTTATAATAATGTTGATGTTCCTTATTTCCCCACCAAATTTTTCTCAATTTATTTTCCTCCCCCTTTTGTCTATTACTTTTATGTTTTATTAAACATTGTCACTATCATGAAGAGAAAGAACATCCTTTTTTCTATATTAAAGTGATTTCAATTTTTCTTAAATAAAATTATTGATGTTAACTACTAAAATAATTAGAGAAATATAAATATATCAAATTAGAGGTAGAACAAGATTATATGATTTGAAAATATTTTTTAGGAGGTTGTATAGGGATACTATGTGAGTAGGGTGTGTAGATAATTATGGTTTCCAAATATTACCCACTTCCATACATCCATTTTATTTTCAACTCAACCACATTAAAATCAAAATTTGTTAATATCTGTGCATCTTTTCATACATTGTATATAGTCCTCAGATTATGGAAGAATATACACCATTAAAAACACTGAATATTTTTAAACATTTCCCCTCAATTTGAGGGAAGACTACATGTAATTTTCAACATCTATTGAGACATGGGTAACATTCCACCATATGATTTATTGTGATTACGAGTTCATTTCAACTCACAAAAAGTGTTTTTTGTTTCAAACAAATTTCCTAGGGAAATGTGTCATCTAATTTAATTACACTTCTATATGAAACCTAAAGAGTTCCTTAAACAATGTCCCCTAGTCATCAGACTCCTACGAGATGGATACATTGTTTTTAATGGAACCACTATTTGTTAAGGATCCTTTCCCAAGAATCATGATGAAAATATAATGATCTACATTAGATTTATTTTTATCAACGAGAATTGGATCTTATTACTATATAAACTGATCTAAAACTACTAATATGATATAGATATAAATAAATATTTTTTATTCTGTTTTGTCAACATAATCACATTGTTTCTTTTGATCATATTTTCCTCATTATAATTCATGGTTCAATAAAAACTAAATTTGAATTGGGAGTAACACCTCTCTCTTACAAACTCAATCTTCATTTATTATGTAAAGACATCAGATGCTCTTTCAAATATATATTTAATTCAATAATGATATATTTCAGGGTTCACTATTAGGGTCTTATATTTCTTATTTAGAAAATATTTATTTAAAGAGACACACTTACATTAATGAATATTGATTTTCCTATATTGTTTTGATTGTAGAATATAAAATAAAAATATTGTATATAAACAATCAATAAAATTCATAATAATATCATACATATATTGATATATATTCCATGAATTTATAAATATTAATACCTTTTTTGAATTAGTAAACAACATAGTTTGTAGTATAGTGAATTCCTTAACCCTAAATTCACTGAAAATAAGTAATAAAAAATATTTAAATATTCCCTCAGAATGATGAGTTTTCTTCTTTAAATATCCACATAATCCATTAATTGAATTATTTTGAATTCATACTCTATGTGTACAAGGTTTTATAATGTTGAAACAACATCACTATAAATAAACATATCAAATTATATAACTATCTTCAATACTTATCTGTTTCCAAGCATGAAACTTGGTTAAAATATTTCTCATGATATATAAATATTGAATCTAAATAGTTATATCACATTTAAAATATAATCATCATTATATCATGGAATCACAATTTTCATGAAATATGAATCCATTTGATGATGTAAGGTGAATTATAATGTTTTTAATAGTTTTACCTTATGATGATCAAAAAAACCTATAATGTCTTTAAAATATACAATTTATTCATCGTAATAGTACAATGGTCATATGAACTATATGATATTTTGAATATTACCTTATGATTTTAATACACCCTTATAATATTTTTGAAAACATTAATAAGTGTTCCTCTCAAAGAGGATTATTTATATATTAATCCTTATATATGAAAAATATACCCAATGAAGCTCATCCTACTTTGGTAACAACCATGAAATGATCTACATTTTAATTGTTTGTGCTTTTTATAATATGATATATTCATATGCCTCAAATGATCATAAAAATTTTACTTGACCAATTATTTTTACCTATGATCATAGGTTTTACATGCATAAATATTCTACTTTATATATTTTATGTTTCTATATGTTTATATAAACATTGTTTATGAAAAAATATTAGCCTCATATTACTTGTTTCAAAATTATTTAATGACTCAAACCCTTTTTCCACCTTCTAGTATACTCATAATCATATTTTATGTGGAATAAATTTTTCACAACATATGATGGATTGTCTCATGATACTTTTATGTTACAATAGTTATGGGGAGGGGATTTAATATACAACCATGAAGATATAATTATAGTAGCTGATTCACTTTGAATTCATATTATTTTGACAATTAGTGAATTATAAATAAAAAAAGATGTTGATAAATAAAAATACCACATATAAGTAAGGATATATAAGTTGGATAGTTTATTATTGCATGTGATCTAAAAGACAATAAATAAATCCACTTTTTGATATACATGTGTGTAATGACTATAGTTTTCCTAATTAGAACCTTTTAAAAATTTTAAATAAATTTTATTGTATCATTTTTGCAGTTTACATAGATTTTGGTATGTTGCAGGTCCACATTAAGAATAAATTAAAGTTAATCAAAATATTAATCTATTTATTTATATTATTTTTAATATAATGTTCTTCCTCATCAAAAGTGTCTTGAGGGGGGGAACTCATACTACATATGGATTTGGAATATAGTGTCAAACCATGAAACCAACTAATATATCTTCTTATGAGGACACATAGTAGTTCTTCATCATGGGGGTAATTAATGAAAATAAATATCATAATTGAATAAAAAAATTAATTAAAGAAATAATTACTTGACTAAACGTCATTCTTCGCACTATTTAATCCCCTATTATTAAATTCACAAGGGATATCGATAAAACATTTTGAATTGAGAGAGAAAGCATTAAAAGAGAATTAAAATGACAATTTTGAGTTATTTGTATAATTATCAATGAATTCAAAAAGGATCATCAATGAAATTAACAAGTATCCATTCATCAACAATTTTTTATAATCTGATGAGGTAGTGATTATTTATTTGATGATTCAATCAAAATTATTTATTAATTGTTGGATTGATTTAGAACCTATATTGGATCATGGATTATACCTTTGTTTTACAAGGACTATTTAATTAATTATTTTTTATACATGAATTTTATTCAATGTGTGGGATTCCCAATAAATTATTTATCTCCATGATTTCAATAGGTGGATGGGTTTACAAAAAACATAATGATTCGATCATTATTTGATATTTTTTATAGAAATCATCATTCACTTATTCATTGTTTCAATATAATAAGCTAAGCATCTGTCAACGTGTCCAAATTTAATTGTGACCACACATAAGGCATATTTTGGTTTGTGCGATTTTTTATCAAGGTGTTGGATTTCAATGATTTTGCAGGAGGATGAAATATTGTGTATGTAAAATGATACAAACAACCCAAAAGAGTTGAATAAGGTGTTATTTATATGTTTAGGGATGATGGATTCTGATTTTTTTATATTAGAGGATAAAAATTATGTATTTTTTGTGTTTCCTCTATAATAAATTTATTTGTTGAAATTTTGGGAAATAATATAATTAAAATCTAAAAAAAATTGATGATTTTGAGGGTGAGAAAATTCATTAGGATATTCCCAACAAGGCACATTATATTCCAAATGAACACACAATGGTTATCTCAAATGATGGGAAACTTGTGTTACAAGACTTGGAAAATATCTCATATTAGGTTCCCTAAACCATGCACTATGTGAACCTAGTACAATAACTCATCATGTATGAGGAGAGGACACCCACATCCCCATTTGGTTCCAAATTTAATGTGACCATGACCACATTTCATGTATCTGGAAATTTGAATTCCATTTCAAAAAATATGAAATTTATAAAACAATAATTTTTTGTAAACCATGAGTATAGTAAACGGATACATCATATACATCTACATTAAGGAATTATCTCCCATAACACCATATTTTGGTATGAGAGTTGTATATGTGATTAGTGCTTCCATATATTAATTCCATGAAAGATATAATGGTGAATATGTTTTAGAAGAAGAGATACATTATGATGTGGTGCAAGAAGGTCTTTTATTTATTCATGATTGGAAAACATTGATACTCAAGTGTGGTATTTTATTACATGATGATTTTTATATCATTTTTATTGAATATATATATATATATATATCAACATTTATGTCCCTAATATTCATTGTAGTGACATGGTATGTATCCAAGCATGACCAAAATAGAACTCTTCTTCTATCTAAAGATTCAGCTCCCCTATTATATGTATTGATGTGAGTTCTAGTTTCTCCAATAGTGTTCAGCACTCCCTCAACCATGATGTTTTATTAGCTATTGGTGCATCCCCCATATTTGATATTGTGAGTTAAACTATAATAGTAAAGACAACACTGATATGTCGAACTGTGGGATGAACCATCTTTTATAGATGGATTTAAATATTGATATCTATCTTTCTATATTCAATAATTATATTTCTATAAGTATATTAGTTTTATGGGTTTATTTCTCCACTATCATTCCAATGGGGTGAGAAAAAAATATTCTTCTTTTTCCAATTATGGTTTTTTGGGATTCCAATTGGCTACATATATATTCACCACTATAAATATATTTCTGTAATATTTTTTTCTTTTATTCTCTTGACAAATTAAAATTATTATACACATGTATCTATTTTTGGTTGATAAATCTATTTTTCCACCTCGTTTAGTATATTTTTTATTATAAAAAATAATTATATTATCTATCAAGGTGTGTGTGTGTGTCTGCGTGATGGTTCATTATTCAATGGTCTCTCATTTGTGTGATAACACTTCTATATGTGGGTCTTTTCATGAGGTTTTCTATTCTATAGAGGAGTGATTAGTAAAACACCATATTAAGTAATGGTAATATGCAACTAAATTAGTCTAATCTGTTGGGATATTTATTATCAAGAGGCAAATAATTCATATGGTCCAAGACAATGATCCATATACGATGACTACACTATATAAGATACAGTGATAGGCACCACTTAGGATCCAAAGAGAGAATTTCCCTATATAGGTAGAGGATTGTATTCACTTAGTTTTTTGTGTATTTATCTAATATATCCCTTCGATTAAATAGTTTTTCTTAATACTAGTCTTCATTAGAGTTAAGTTGTTTATTGGTTGGGTCTATGATCATATATACAAAACTATGAAATTCTCACTTTGACAGAGCCTGATAATTTTCCCAATGGAGTGTACATTCATAGAATTTATTTTCTATGTGGATTCAAGAGTATATTAAATTGTACTAGGATGATAATTTCTTTTATATTTTAATATTAGTTTTAAAAGTCCCACATTTTAGTCTCTCAATATGCATTGAGAAACATACATCTACGAATATATGTTTGATCATGTTCTCTATGGGGACATCCAAGATAGCATCACTTATCTATGAAAACAATTTTATGTTTGGGTTCTAATGTGAGACATAGTGATAGATGTCTTCATAGAAGTATATTGGAGGGATTTTAGAGACATAAGTTGACATTTTAGAGCTTCTTAATATACTCCATATAAGATTCATTAGAGTTCAGGGGAATGAAACAAGAAGTATTTTTTTAATAATAACAAGTATTAGGGATCAAAATTGTAGGCATCCCACTAGGGATAAAATTAGAAGAAATATTGGGAGTGTTATTCATTTCCTGTGTATGATCAAATGTTATGTGATTTACCAAAAAAGGATTAATACATATAGTGGTAAGATAGTGGATTCATATATATGTATGAGGAAATGTCGTGGTTTTATATATTCCATTGGTTGTTAGAGAATCCCCTAATGTGGTAGTAGAGATAGAGTTGTTGGATGAACTCTGGAGGAGGAACTAAATACAAAGAATAATTTTGATACCCACATCCCCTAGTACCCTTATTTGGGATATACATATCTTAGAGGGATGGTGTCCAAGGGTGAGGTCCACTACACGCCATGTAGGGATATGATTTGGGTGTACATGAGACGATTTGTGGAATAATCTATTTCATATATAAATTATTTCTAAAACATATAAAGAAAATCATCATCCACTATTTTATTTCTAGATACCATATTCAATATATTGATATTTCAGAGGATCCATTAGCTCGACAATTGTTTTCATAGACTCTTATAAAGAGTTGTTTTATTACTTATAACTTTTACCAATATATAATACTTGTGATTTGTGAAATGAATTTTAAGTTTGAAATATTACTGATGTTGATAAATTATTAATACACCATTCTAGGTATTTAATGGCTGACAATATGAAATTCTAAGGAAAACTTTCACCATAAATGAGGGAGGTGTCTAGGATAGATGGGATGAGATTTGAGGCCCCCATTAAATGATGTTGAAAAATGATTCATCCGTGATTTTTATAGTTAATAGAAATGTTAATAAGTATATTTAATAATTTAATTAGTGGTATTAAAAAATATTATTTCTATATTTTCATTCATATATTCATAATTAATTAATTTTATCAACACAATAATTAAGTTGAGTGGTAAAATGTCTGAGTTATAATGGTGTTTTGTAAAAAATATTAGTTATAATGATGTGAAATGAAATGTTTGGGTTATACTATTGGTGATATTAATGTTTTATTAATAATTATTCATTATTCAAAAATCGATTAATAAGGCAGAGCTATACAATTTTTTTGTTATATAGTTAATTGATATAATGCATTAGTCTTAATTTACAGTTTTAAAAATTTCTTGTTTTGATGTGATGATGTTATAGACTATACGATGTTGATGTTATGAACTATCAATGTTACTAACTTGATAAATTTCATGTTATAATGTGTTGATGTTGAGAACTATAAAATGATAATGATATGAAGTGTTTTGTAAAATAATATAATAACAACATGTAAGAAATTGATGAAGTTATAAATTATAACATGTTCATGTTATGAAGTCGCAGAATTGTGGTTTTATGATGGTTTATCCGTATGTTTATTCTATTATAAATGAAATATAATAATCATGAAGCAAAACATGAATATTAATATAGTTATTATGGAGATATCATTGTATATATGAAAAATAAATAAAACGAATATTATGTGCTCATCAGACATTAATTTTTTAAGTCCACCATAAGAAAATTTTCTATATTCACTGAACAATGATATTGTAAGTCCTCCAGAAAAATATTTCAAATTTTCAATAGATGAATAAACCTGTAACTCCCCGAACCCAGCTACCCATATTCGGTGCATTACTTCGTAACATTGGCATGATCACAAAAGATCAAGTCTCGAAAGACCGATTAGTTTAGTAGCCTTGGAAACACTAGATACATTTATAAGTCTTACATTACATCATAAAGTGAAAAACTAATAACAAAGTCTTCATAGTCCACACTCATATCCTCTTCTGACTATCCCTGCAGGTCATTCATAAAATATTTCTTCACATCCTGGAAAATATTAAAACATTGAAAGGGGTGAGCTCAGATGCTCAGTAAGGATAACAATATTGCGGAAGCTTTCATAAATAAACATAAAAATTTAAGGCAATGTATAACTAAAACAAAAGCCTTTTAAACTTGAACATCAACATAATCTGGAAAAAGTAAAATGAGATAATGTCATTCACCTCTTCACATGGATATTCTACTAATCGAATAATCACATGAAATAACAATAACCACTTTCATAATGATGGAATGCATAATGCCAGCCTATCATAACCACGTAGTCAAGGCCTCGTGCCAAGACCACAAATAAGATTTTGTCAAGGCCTCGTGCCAAGACACTAGTTTGTCTCATGAGACCTGTCGATGCATCGAGGAGCTATAGCGGGCTCCACCCGTCACTTATTAAGTCCAATGCGTTCCTCATATGAATAGGTTTAAACATTTAATAAACCATAACATAATCGTATCACATAAAACTTGCGTAAAGGAAACATAAAATTTCCACATTTCAATCACAAGATTGTCAATACAACACATTGATATAATAAAAACGCTTTCAAAACCATTTTCAATACCAAAATAAAAGCATGTTAAAACTTTGTATTTATTTTTCATTAAAAAATAGTGATGGCTTGTAGAGGAAGCTGAAACTCAAATAATGGTCACGGCGGCGGAGAAGTCGTTGTCGCCGCATAAGTACGGAAAGGAAAACATTCCCTTTTTGTCGTTTAGTAAAATGCTTTGTATAAAAAAGATTCCTTTTGAATAAACGTAAAAGTCAAAGGGGTTTATACACCGTATAAAAGAATGTTGTGTATAAAATAAAATATGCCTCAATGAAAGGAGATTGAGACGAAGTCCCATACAAAGATCATTTTTAAAATAAAATAGATATACTATGTGTATTCACTATAAGTACACATAAATAAAGTACAAGTACAAGATATGACATAATAATATAATGACATAATTTGAAAGTAGGAGATTAACCCAAAGAATGGAAATTTGGTTAAGAAATTCCCTTACCTTGTGTCCTGTCCTGACTCGACCGTTCTTTAACCTCCTGAATAAAAAACTAGAGTTAATTTATATTTACTTAAGAACCTTTTTCATGTTCATTATTCCTTTTATATCCCTTATTACCATGTTAGGAACATTATTTAATTATTTAAGTTAATAACGGTCGTTTTGTCGATCTTTGGTACTTGAGTCAAAAATAAACTTCTTATAATTACAAGTTGTTCATGTGGGGAAATATCCATTATATCCAGAATTATATTAATGATGTAGATATCATATATATCATATATATACAGTATATACATTCATTCATAATGTCACGTAACATTTAGAGGTAAGAAATGAAATGCACCGTTCATGGAGACGGTAATGCGTACGTATGCATGAACGCTACTTTCATTTCTATTTCGTATTTAATGGAATGAAATCATATTGATATAAATTTATAATATAATTACAGTATAATATAGTGTATAATACCATTTAATTCATCCTTTATATATCCCACATATGGCATTAACGATTCAAATCACTTTGAGGGGGCGGTAGTCCGCACTTCCTAATATGAAATTATCGCATTTTACCCATAATGGAAATCATAATGTATGCCATAAATGAGAAATACATAAGCATAAGTAAAACATAAACATATTTTATATCATATATAAATATAGTGACATCTTAATGGCCACCTTTGAAGGTGTTATATGAGTGTTGAACCATCATCGTTTCGTGAGGCAGAAATTCGCCATCCACAGAAACCGTATGTTCTTTAACCATTAGATGTAGGTGTGTGTAATTTTAGCTCTAATCCTTCTTATAAAAACATCCTAGTATATTGAGGATACTGGTGTTGTTACAAAATAAATGAATAAAAAGAGTTTACGGGGTTGGAGAAGAAAAATAAAACAAAACAACATTAGAGAAGACATTACCTCAAAATTGGGTAACTCTTTTTGATTTGAGCCAAAGGCTTCCTTGGGAAGAGTTATGCCCAAAGTGAGGCTTCTAGGAGTAATAGGGGGAATTTGGGAGAGTATTTGGGCATAGTTTGGCCGATCCAAATTGCTTGAAGGTGTGAATAAGGTGGGAGAGGTGGGGGCCTTTTATAAGTGGAGAGGAGGGGCTCTTTTGGAAAGATTGAAATGTTACATTATTACACAATGATTTTCGGATTCTAAAGGTCACACACTTATATAATTCGTGGATAAGGTGATAAGGGTTCGAAATATACCCATCCAATAGTCTTTGGACAAGTTTATGCCTTGGATTTTACATTATCTTTTCATTTTATTAAAATCGTTAAATAATGAGGTCATCGCTGCATCATAATGATGTCATAAATAATTTAATTTATTTAATGTCTAAAAATTATAAAAAAATACTATGATGTAGGAAATCGTTTTAGCTTTCTAATGAATATTTCTAGTCAAAATATGGACTTGCGTAACCCCACTTAAAAACTGTTTTAGTAAAACAACTCATTTTTGTGTCAATTTAATTTTAACATTAAATAAATATATATTAATGTCAATTTCCAACTAAAGTGGCTCCATGGGGTCCCCAAGTTGACCCATGGGTTGTCTTGGTCGGACATGACTCATCCAATAGGATTAGGACAAGTGTCATGCTCATCTCATATTAATAAAACATTATTTGTACCTTAAACTACACTAATTACCTCTAATCGCGATTAAGAACTTAAAAGTTACTATTCACCAAATCATAATTTTAATCTCATTGAACCACATTTTAATTCTTAATGACAACCATGTATGTCGGATTTTTGAAAATCAAATCACAGAAGTGGTAATATTTCATTTAAACGAAAAATCAGTTATTTAACTACCACTTAGTGGTTTCACTATTCATCAAAAATTGAAGTTTTTCAGAACAATGCCAAAATTTCACCCAAAGCTATAATTGATATTCCAAATTAAAAAATTATTTCTATTTTACAAAATTCCAAACATATAAGTTTCATTAGTTAATTTTATATTTAATTCCCACTGTCACAACAAATAGCATGTTTTTAAGAAACAATTTATATCAAAAGATTGGAAATTGTTTATGTCCAATTTCAATGTTAAATTAATTATAATGACCAACATTGGATAAAATGGTAAAAATATATTTCAATTATACTTTAAAACCACTAAATAGTATAATTTATCACAATAAATTATTTTGATTAAAAAAGTTGTTTTAAGTATTTTTCACTATTCATAAAAAAATTGGAAGTTCTCAGAAAGTTACAAAAAATTCAACTTAGGATAATTTTGATATTACGAATACAAAAATGAAGTCCATTTTGAAATATAAAATTTCTATAATTTTAAAAAGTGGTTATTACTATTCATAACGGCTACTTTGATTAGTCGCGGTGTTTTAGAACTCGAAGTTGCGTATAATGCCAGCTATTTCATTGTTGAATGAGAAGCGTATCGTGGAAGCTCGGGGTGTTACAAAACCTATACAATTTTAACCAATAAAATAGTTATGACACTCAAAAAAAATCCAACATGTATATAAACATAGAATATATATGTGATGTAGGTCCAAAAATTAAATGGTTCTAAACTCTAAACATGATGACGATTCCGTTATATTCCATCATTATTAAAAAATATTTCAAATATTTTAGAAATATTTTTTGAGATTTATATCACATATATTTTAATTTCAAATAAATATTGAAAAATAATATTACCTCTAATTTATTAAGAATTTTTCAAGGTGGTAGAACTAAATTTTTGTTGTGTTGGAAATTCAATTTTGTTGTCTACACTTTTTATTTTTTTTTAAATGAAAGTATGAGTATATTATGGGATGCATTATCCATTGTTATTTTTCTACTGTATAATGGAATATTTATTAGAGATAAAGAGTTAATAATGAGTTTCAACAAAATAATTTTATGAGAAATTTCTTATATGAAAAATAAAAAGTATTGGATGTTGAGGAATGAAATATTCTGAAAGGATATGTTATAGAATATATGGGAACCATGAAGAATAATAGAAGTATGATATACCTAGTACAATACTACAGATTAAAAAAATTATATACTAAAACGTTGCTGTTAAAATATTAATACTATTCTTCATAACACTTATTTTTTTAATAGATATTTATTGAGAGATATATTTTAAGAAAGAGAAGAAAGAGTGTGCGAGGGTGTTCATGACTATAACATACAAGGATGATTTTTTTTGGGATATTTTTTTGAAGTATATAACATTAGGATCAATGTTTGGTAGTGAGATATCTATAACTACCCCTACCTTAATAAGAGCAAGGTCAATGCACATATTCTCTAAAAGGAGAAGATATTATATATATAGATATGTTTAGGTTATTGGAATCATAAAGACAAATGGTAGTAAATATAATTTGATATATGGAGACATGGTAATGTCTAGATACATAGTGTGTGGATTTTAAAATGTGTACCAATATAGAAACATCCCACCAAACATTTTATTTATCCAAAATAATAGTAGAATAAAATTTTATTCCATAGTGGTCAACATGATAAAGAGTAGGTTCTCGCATTGTAGCTGAACATTGAACAAATACTAATGTGTTTTTTAAATTAAATTATCTTCATATCATTAGGGATAAGTTTTATGGGTTAATTATAATGATAAATATATCCTAAAATATGACATATGCCAAACTAACTTAATGAGCCAATAATTTATTTTAAACATAAACTGAAACGTATATCACTAAGGATTCACAACTCTTCTCTTAGGGTGATCCCATAAACCCATGGGACTCTCAATTTATATCCTACGTGAGGTTCAAGATGTTTGAAATGTTAATTATTTTATCAATAATATGTATGATATTCATATTTCATTAATTTAAAGAATTTTTTTTTGATGGAAATGAAGTTAATAGTGATATGCTGAATGTGAATGTGATTCTTTATTGTACCAACATAGATGATTCTGGAAGAAAATTTATAAATTTAAAGAAGAATGATGGTTGGAAAAAATAATAGTTATTCTATAAAATTATATAGAAGTATGATTCAGTAATACTAGAATTTAAAGTGACATTATTATTTATATAAAATTAAGTTACAAAAACACTCTAAACGAAAAATAATGATCATTATGTGATGGGTTTGATTCATTTAAATCTATTAATGAAATCTAAAATGAAGTTAAATATTAACTAAAATATGTCCCAAATGAGTTTATCTCATATATATTATATTATATTAAATATATTTATGAATATTAATCAAATATTGATGAGGAATCTGATGCTGTAGAGAAATTTATTGTTTAACTGAGTAAGTAACTATAAAAATAACACTAAACTCACTCAAGTAAAATATTAAATTGTATTAATTACTCATAAAATTTAATATTAATAATTCAAAATTAGTTTTTGTGATAATTATTTTATAAATTATGTTTTTAAATAAATAATTTATGCATTAAACAGTACCATTGATCTTACTAACTCTGATATGGAAGATAAATAATTAATAAAAAAGTATCAGGACAAATCCATATAATAAGATAGTAAAAGTACTAAATTAAATCCTTAAAAGGAACAAATGTCTAACATAATACCTATTCTCATTGAGCATAAGGATCAATAAGTTATATCCTATAAAAAATTATCACTTTTATTGAAGAATATCTCAAAAGGATTTAGTGTGAGGAATTTTTTTAAAAACTGTTCTAAATAAAATAACCATGAGAAAAAGGTTACACAGAATGGAATTTCTAAAATTAATAATACAAAAATGGAGACTAAGGAAAAATGAGTAATGTAAATTGATCATTGTGTGAAAGAGGTGTGTATGCTTCATGGCGGAATGATGAAAAAATAAAAGATGATTATAAGAATAATGTGATAGTCATTAAATATTTTAGGAACACATTAAAATTAATATGACATGATATGGAATTATAATTATGAATCTATAATGTTAATGATTATGAAAAATCCCTAGAATATATGAAATTATCCAATTTTATATTTCCTAAGGATGTAATTACATTTTATATTACTCAATTGATATGTATTAATTTTGTAGTAATGTTATAATTCATTTCATCAGATATAATGGAGAATAAGGAAACCCCACATTCTGAGGAAATTTTGTGAAAAAATTCTGATAATTTTAATGGTGTAGTTATATTATTATAAAAATATTTATGAACAAATATATAGGGAAACCCACCACATCTAAAATGGTTGAACAAAGTATGAATTGAACACATTCCTCATAATGTGTCTATAAGAACAATGTTCGGTATGAACCAACAATTGAAAAATCAATACTCACTAAAAGAGGAACATAATTGTTTTATACTACTAGGGATACAGACTCTTTGGACACAAGACTATGTGTTTATGGAAATATATGTTAATTAATGAAAATTAAACATGGACATCATTTAAGTGTGAGATAATTATAAAAATTAGGGGAAAATCATAAATGTACACAAAAAGATATCATTAAATAAGAAATAAGTTATCCTTAAATATATTTTAATGTTTTAAAATTTTTTGTTCATTTTATTAGAGAAGTGGTCATGTTTATGTAGAGTGGTTTCTTTCTTTTTCTAGTGAAATTTTATTTACTAGTAATGTAATGAGGCCACAAATGATGTTGTAAAATAAAATGAAATTGACTGTATGGCAACAATGAGGTTAAAAAAATTGAAACTTAGTAGAGAAGTATGAACTGAAGACGAATGTTACATAAAATTTGAGGTCTAAGAAAATATTCCACATTAATTTATGAAAACATCCTTACCATGATATTTCAAAAAACTCCATGAATGAGCTTTATAATTGATGAATTATTCAGAAACAAATAAAATGAATCCAATAAATACAAATTTTGATTTGAATGGTGGATGGATTATATGATTAATATGATAATGTTCACAAAATGTTACCTATGATGTTTATCCTACTAGAATATATTTATTTGTGTGGAAGGTGTATGTTAGTTAGTTTCACTATTTAAAAAATTGATTAATAGAAACCTATATATATTTTTTAAAAAACCAAATAAATTAGATAAGATAAGTTTATTTCTTAGTATTTAATATGATAATATATTATCCTAATTGCAAATGAAAAACCTTTCTCAATTTATTAATTTAAAATATAGCTTTATCAATTGAAAGATTCAAGGATGATTAATGAATAAGAAAATAAGATGAATACAATATCCTTATTAGAATTTTAAAAAGTTACGTACCCTAAAAAGAAAAGAGTAAATGAAGAAGATGTATGTATGAAAAAATAATTCTAAATATAGGGAAAGTAAGGGTATAATAATGAAAAATGAATTTTGAGAATGAGTTTATAGATTTAGAAATCATTATCTTCCATGATTCTTTAACTAATGTAAAAACATCATATTCTATAATCATCAAAGGAGAACACACATTGATAAGGAAATAAAACATGATAAAATAAAAGGGGATCCTCCCCAAGTTATTGAATATAATATGGATATAGTGATTCCATGAAGGAATGATGTATAATTAAGGAGAATATATTCTAGAAAATAATTTCTTATAAAAGTATAATATAATTTTGTTTCAAATCAATCATTAATGTAACTAGAAGTTCATACCAAATATTATAATAATGTGATAGAAACTAAAATTTATGAGAATGTAATTCAATGTAAATTTGGGATATGTTCATATCATTCTTTACTCTATTAATTTATATTTAATAAAAAGGTGTTATATTTTAATTTTGAAAGGAAAATTGAAAATGATTTTAAATGGGGGGGTTATTTTGTTCATAAATATTTTTAATATGATTGTTTATATATATATTATAAAATTATTGAAATGATAGTATTATGATCCCCTCTGTTATATAATACTATTGAAAAGTTCCCATGAATTGGAATTTTTTTTGAACTGGTTTATAATATAGGTTAATCAAAACCATTTTATATACATAGTATAGATAACACATTAATTGAGTTATAAGAAACATGGATGATTTCTTAATGAAAATGGATGAAATAATTATATTTATATTATAATTATTTTCAATAAATTAAATTGATAAATATAATGTAAGGATAAAATGTGTGATGATCATTCCTACCACAACTCTAAATGATTATAAGAGTTACCCAAATTTATATCTCAAAGGGGAGTCCTAAATAATAGGTATCCCTCATTCATAGTTCTTAGAAGTGTGGTATGGGAGACAAATTGAATTTATTCTCAATAAATAGGGATAAGAGTTTTGATATTAAATGAGAGATCATAATAGATAAGAAATAAAATGTTGATATTAGGGTGCCTATCAGAATATGAGTATGGATGTTCTTCCATTGTTTTCAATAGATTATGGAAAATTCAAGGAGTATGTTTATATAATTGAATATGGATTTTTATAAGGTTGTTATAGTTTGTTTTTTAGAAGTATATTATAATTACAAGGTCGGAACTATTAATATATATATTTAAGATAAATAAAATATTTTTTCAATTATGAGAAATGTAGTGTTCCATTTATAACGTTATGTTGTGATGGATTAATGATGTAAAGATGTGCCATAAAAAATTTGACATAAATATGTGAGCTGTAAAATGATGGAAATATAATTTTGAGATATACAATGTTCTATTTATAATATTGATCTGTGAAATTATAAATATATATATTTATCCTATAAAATGATTATGTCAGGAAGTGATGATGTTGTAAATTTAATGATATTTAGGTTACAAAGTATTGTTATTAAAGAGTATACAGACATCAAGTTATAATTTGACAATGTTGAGTACTTTACCACGATCATGTTCTGTAGTGGAAATTTTGATGTCCATACATATTCATTTTTTAAATTTATTATGTTTTTTACTATATTGTGTTCATGTAATGATGTCGTAGAGTAATATTTGTACATTTTTTATCTGTAAGGTTATGATTATATGATTGGATAAAAAATGGTCAAATTTAGAATTACTGAACATGAAAATAGGTCCATTACCATATAAATATATATATATATATATTTCTTGATGGAATTAAATATATTATTATATTGATGGAAACTTGATAAAATAAATATATTAATTTCACCAGAGATATTTTTTTTATCAAATGAATATTTTATATATTCAATAGACCATGATTCATAATTTCACTGGATGGATATTTTATATATTTACTAGGTAAATATTGTTTAACATCACTTAACATTTATTTTTTAATTTAACATATCATATAATTTAATATTTTTTAAACTCTAAACTAGTGGTGAAAATGAAGAAGAATTTTATAATTTTGTAATCTCATGAATAGTTGAGATTTGAAGAATATGACTACATGTTTATAACCATTACACTTTTCAAGGATTTTAAGATGTTCATTCAATGTTAAAAATTATAGAATATGTTTCTATGATTTTATTAGTTAGATGATGATGGGATTTTAGGAACTGATAATGAAATTTTTTGACACTGATATAATCAAAGGATTTGAGTTTTATCAAATGAAATTGGATTTGAGTTGAAAATTAAAATTTATAGTATCGGTTTATTCCATATTTTGTAGAGGATGTTTTATAGTGTAATGAGAATAAAGGACATTATTAGTGTTATTTTTTTATATGAATATTTTTGTGAGAGAAAATGTTTGTCGTGAGTTTCTAAAAATGATGTTTCATAAAGTTTACGAGGTTGAAGAATAAGAACGTTTGAATATTATGAAAGAAATATATTAAATATAAATTATTCAGATGATTTGAAGATTTTTTAGATGATACAATGTATAAAGTATCATGAACTATGTCTAGATGATAATTTTTTGGATTTCATAATGAATCTGATCAGTTTTTCTGACATAAATCCTTGGATGATTGAGATTTCATAATGAGATGACTATTCTTTTAAGAGGTCCACTAAAATATGAAAATAAAATTTTCTTGATGATTTTTTATAATAGAGAATTCCGGGAATATATTAGAGATTAACGTTTTTATTCATTTTTTCGACATCAACATCCAAATATAAGAGATATAGATCTAAAATAACAATTATTCATTATAGGTGAAGGTCAGTATTCATGTAATCTAATTGAAAAATGTGTTTCAGTCAAATAACAATTCATGATTCGTTATGTTGATAACTAAAGGTAAATATTATAATATTATATAGGGAGAATATGAAAATTCTAAAGACATAGTCTATAAATATATAATATGAGATAATATAGTATATTCATACAAAACATTATTACTATTGAAAATTATTATTATTATAATAATTATTTACCCTATGGGAGTCAACATGAAAATGAAGAGTTTCTCACATTGAGGAAGTAGATTAAAAAAATCCAAATTTAGTTTTTATATTTAAATTGTGTAAATAATATTAGGATATAATAGAGAGGGAGAATTATAATGAACTATAGATCCTAGGTGATGATACTAATTCAATTAATTTAATAAAATTAAAATTTCATTTGAATATTATTTGCAAATATTTGCCACAAATAATTAACTCCCTCAATCTCAGTATGACTAGTAAATCCCTCATGAATATCAACATTATACATTATTGAAAAGGTGGATTAACTTCTATAAGTAGTATATATTATTTAAATAATACAAAAAACAATATTCCAACATTTTACATATTTTTCCATTTGTGTAGAGTCATCTTCTGACACATGGATTCGATCAGAAATTGACGAATACATGGATGACTTCCAAAATATAATCCAAGATTTACTCCACATAGGGAGGTTGATTTCGTTATTAATATGAATCCAAGGTCCTCTCAAATATCATCCATAGGGCATCATATTTCCCTTGATGAAATCCAAGATAAGAAAGTAAAATTATGGGATCAAAATGAGAATGGATTTATCATACCTACTATATCACCCCTATGCATAACCAGAATTATTATCTTAGAAGAAGGATGTGAGTTTTAGTCTATGTGTTGATTATCATCACACGAATAAAGTATTTATAAAAAATAAGACCCCATTTCCAATTATTAATGACTCATACAATCTAAATAAGGGGCCAAGATTATTTTAAAAAAATTACTACATTTTCATCTTTTTCTATCTTTAGTTTAAAGATGAACACATTCCAATGATATAATTATATTATTTCTATTTGAATTATGAGTTATTGGTGATTTTATTTTGTGTTGAAAATATCCAATCTATTTTCATGGTATTTTTTAACATGATCTTCCAACATTTGTTTGATTTGTTCCTGGTTGTATTAAAAAAGTATGTTTATTCTCTTCCATAAGAAT
The DNA here is from genome assembly GCA_963277665.1 of Viscum album. NCBI lineage: Eukaryota > Viridiplantae > Streptophyta > Magnoliopsida > Santalales > Viscaceae > Viscum > Viscum album. Next base: position 1,459,051,539 of record OY728135.1, on the reverse strand, counting down.
ATTATGTAGATCATTTGAGGATAACCCTAATAATTCTATGTGACAACTAGTTATAAATAAATATATCAAAGTTCTTGCTATAAATTAGAGATTTGGAATTTCTTGAGCATTTATTATCATAACACGATGTAGCCATGGACCCAATTATGAGAATGTCATCACAAGTTTTGGGACCACCCACTGTCATATTAAAAGTTCTGAGATTACTTAATTTAGATGAATATTATCAAATTATAGTGTTTTAAATATAAGGTATTTTGATATTTTTACTATCTTGACATGTAAGGGGTATTAATATTATTATATCATTTAGTTTCAAATGTCGTCTAATGCGCCGAGTCATAGGATCACAAACACTCTATTTATTTGATAACCAATAGTGGGTCTTTAATTTGATGTTATATAATTACTCTAGATTTTGGATCATATATGTGATGATGTAGAGTTGGGAAATGATTTATTATGGTTATAGGGAGATGAGACCATATAACTACAAAAACACATCCCCCTGAATTTAAATTTACAACATTTGAATTTTCATTGAGGATGTGGAGGAATATGATTTTGGGTGAATTATGTGTAGTTCATTTCGATAAATAGATTCTCAGGTAAATATTATCCATGGTAGATCAACCTAGGATAGATGTGATTTCAAGACTTCTAGTAGGAATATTATTTTGATATATTCAATACATCATATAATGGAAAAATTATTTCATATTAACTTAAAAAGAAATCTCATTCTCACTTTGTGGTGGAGTATTCAAAAAATATTTCTTCGTTAAAGATAAAAATGGTAGAGGATAAAGGGTCATATTATCTACTTCAAATAGTAATAACTCTATTAATTATTTATCACTTTATATATGCTCATTTGTGAAAATTATTATTGATTTCTACATGACTAATTATCCATAACATGTGCAGTAGACATATTTTATGAATATATGAAGCATATAATCAACCTTTCTTGATGTATTTGGTATGAGATTCCCTTTGTGAGAAGGTGATGTGGAAGTTTCAATCTCCCCTTTATTTTTATATCTATTGGTTGAAATGATGTACTATGAGGATTGATGGAATGTTTGGTGTGTGGGATTGATATAGTGTTTTTATGATTATTTTCCAAATAAATCTCTTATAAATAGGTGAGAAAGAGTTTCTAGTTCTAGTTGTCTTGGATTAACCTCTAGAGATACATTAATGGAAATATCATGGAATATAACTTGATATTATTAAGGAGTTTTCCCCATAAAACTAGTGGGAACACTAATATCAAAGGGATTATTAACAAACATACCAATTTGGCTAACAATACATCCATATATACTTAATGTTTCTTTGAGATCCAATTGAGGTTATATTATTGGGAGATAATATAACATCATGGGATACCGACACTAATGGATTTTTAATATATTGCTCAGTTGAAATCATGGTATTATAATTATTTGTAGGAGTCCTTTAATACCATGTTATAGATAAGAACATTGTTACACCCCTATAGGTATAGTGAAATAGAAAAACCCATTCCTAAGTTATTTTACAAGTTGTGGACCTACATGTTGAACATTGGATAGAGTTGGGTGGATCACATACCTTTTGTGATGTTTTAAAACAATAATTTCTATCATTGAACTAATTGCATGGAATATTTCTAGGCCTTGAACATGACATCATACATGTCACCCTTATACTGACTACAGATATTATATATTCCTAATAGTCCCACTATGCTATTTTATTTAATGTTTCGGTTGAAGTATTTATTCTTCTACAATATATATAAGGCCATTCTTAATCTAATGATTAGTAGGAAGGGTTATTTTATATTTAGATTTACAACCCAAATTTAGTCTGGATAAATGACATCATTAATGTTTTATTGATTATGAGGAATTTTCATTATATATCATATCTTATAAACATGGGAGAGATAAAAATAAAATGCATATCCACATTTTATGAGTTCCTAATATTTATTGAATATTTATAGGATTGGATCCATTATGGGAAATCCATTCTACTAGTGTGAGTTATTTGAAACCATGAGAACCCTTTATAGAGATCATGAAATTGGGATATCTAGATGTGGGGTTAATAGACTCATGTTTAGGAGTACTATATTCATTACCAAAAAACAGATAAATGTTGGGAGAATAATATATCTCATGATTATTAATTCCAGATATTGAATATTTATAAATATTAATCTTTATTTTTATTTAAGTGACATTAAATTATTTTATGGTTCACCGATATACGACCATGGTTTGTTATAAATATTAAATATTTTAAGCAATAAGGACGAACATCTTGAAGAAAATGTACTTCCACTTGATTGGGGCATCATTTACGGAAATTAGGAAAAACATTGGATGTCGAACATGGAGTAAAACCCTTTAAAAAATATGAAATATTATTTCGATGGTTCCTATAATACTTCACCACCATGATCATATTTAATAGACTTAAGTTTTTTAATTTTTAATTTAAATAAATTTCTAAACCTAATTTTATATTTTTTTAACTCTATTTATAATATGTAGTATTACTACGTCACCTTGACAATTTAGAGAGTCCCCACTATGGTTTTATTTGACCAATAATAAAGTGGAATTCATGTAATTGTGAAAATAGTCCATGAGAATTATCAACAATATGTACATGGGTCCACTATTCACAAATTATTAAACAACTAATGAGGCAGTATTTTTAAATTTAGATTATTTTCCCACTATTTTTTATTTCAATCATAGATTTTGTATCTTATTAGGTCCCAAATTTTCTTCTCTATTTTTTAGTCAATTTAATTTATTGTTTTTCATTAACTATAAATAGTATTTATTGCACAAGAATATTTAGATATGTGACATTTTCTATTATTATTGATTCTGTAAATGGAATGTAGGTATATTACTGAAGGATGACAGATCACAGTTGAAAAATAGATGAACAACCATGGACATTGGAACGTGACATAAAAAACATATACAGAGGATACTGGATAAATTATTTCAATAATCGAAAGATAGAAATTTGTGATTTTTGGTGTTTCCTTTGAGATAAAGGACATGGACTATGATTTCAGAGGGATTATTAGATATATATTAAGAAACATGGTAATTTTCTATGCATATGAATCTGATTAGATATTCCTAACTATACTACATGACTTATATAGGAACTCATGTTATGTATCTCATGTTTTGTGGCAGTTACAACTTCAAAGTTTGATAAATATCAAAATTTATCAATCCTTTCCCATATGCCATGATAACCTAGGACCAATGCATGGAATGCATGAGGAGTACATTTCTGATACATCGAGTGGTTCCACATGTTGTGTGACACTGACCAAATTCCATATATATACATATTGGGATATTCATGTTCCATATGAAAAACATAGACATGAATAATAATTTAATTTGGAGTGAACAATAAATATTATAACCCCCCATGATTTTATTTTTATTCTATTGAACTAAATTTAATGTATTTGATATCTTTGTTTGCATGTAACCACATGTTTTAAAGAACAAAAATAAATAACTTCATATAAAACCTGTAAGTTGTATGGGAACATATGAACCTGATTGTCAAAATTATGGAATTTGTATATAATTTTCTTCCTAAATCTATATGAGTTCATTAATTTCTATGGTATATTTCTTAAATATATTTTTTGATTAAAATGTATATTTTTTTAGAGAAATGTATATTTCTTGGTGTTATGAATATTTATATAGAAAAATGTTTTCATACTCAATATAAAATTTTCATTTAATAATATTTTTTCTTAATTAATGAATAATCATACATAAATTATTTATCTATTTTTTAGAATGATGATAAAATCATTTGAAATCAAATATAGTAACTCATCAGAAAACTATTTTTATGTGAACACTTTTATTATCTTAATAAATGAAATAATTCAATATTTAATAATTATTTTTATAAAAAATATTCTTTATATTTTCTACCAAATAATTAAATATCCATATAATAGTATTCTAAATGTTATTATAAGAAGTAAATTCATTTTTATGATTATGAATAATTTTATATGAAAAATAGGATTTATTTCATTTGGAAAACTAATTTTATATATTTTTTTTCACATAATAGAAATTGGAATTGATGAAATGAATAAATTTAATCATAATTTTAAAAAATCTAATATTTTAAATTCATTTTATTTCAAAATGAATATTTAAGGATAAAAAAATTACCAAAACTATTGATTGAACTCGTTTACAGGGGAGTTTTTCAAAAATATAATGATAAAAATACCACAAAAAATATTATAAAACTTATTATTGTATAATATTTTTAAATTATCTTATAATATCATATAATTATTATACATTTGAATTTGGTTTCATAGGAAATTAACTACACATTAATTGAATATTTTATGTAATTCCTTATGTGTAACATCCCTCACTTATAAAGGGAACAACATGTCCTCCATTTTTAGTACATTTTGTTTTGTATACCATAAAAATTACTGGACAATAAACTATTTTATATTTATTCACTTCATCCCATATTCAATGATGTTATCCTATGAATAATAATTCATTGTTTAAGTAGTAATATAATGGATGACTCTTAAATAAGAGGAATAAATCAGAACTAAGATCATTAAATTTTATTTCTTCTTCCATATTATATAATCATATTGTATCCATACATAAATTTTTAATGATGTATAATAAATATTAAATTATGTTTTTATAATTAATCTATAACCATATTAAACCTGAATTTAATTTAATGGGAAATAAAAGTATCACCCATGTGAACGGGTTGACTATTGTTCTCATATAGTGATATGATTACTTTTCCCACAACCACTCAACTTAATGGATGAAATAATATATTTATTAAATATATAAAATTTATAAAATATAATTATTATTATATAATGAAAAGATATTATTTATATTTCTCCAAGTGTTTTTAATAAAAATAATGTTTATTCGTACATATGGACTACCATATCCCATAATGGTGTAAATAAATTTTCAATCATAGAATTTTATATATTCAAATAAAAAGTTATATATAATTTCATATTATGTATTTATATCATTATTGAAATTATATATATTATGTAACCATGATAAATATCTATGGGAAATAATAGTGTAATTGAAAAAGTCATGAAAAATGAAACTGTTACCCTTGAGAATTTTTATTTTATTAAAAAACATTGAATGAATTGGTGATAAGATATTACGATTATTCCAAATATGGTATTATAAATATTAATAATTTTTATTATATATGTAGTCTAAATTAATCCTTATATTAGAGGATGTTATTATTCTTATTATGCAAGTCAAACTAGAGGTATGGGTTTACATTACATTTTATCTTTTTACTGGGATTATATATACTGAATTTCATGATTGTAAAATATTATTATATATCCCCTAATGTAATATTTTTTCCAGTTGTTATTTCTAGAAAATAAAAAAATTACATTCATTTTCCTTTCTCAATATACCCAACATTCATAAAGACTATTTTAAGGGAATATAATATTTATTTCTCAATTTAGAAGTGATTATTTTATTCAATTTCAATATTTTTATTAAAATGTTTTCATGAATGTTTTTAATTTTCCATTATTATTTTTTGATTAAATTATTTACAAATTATTTTGTAAGTATATTTTTAAAAAAAAATTAAACATCATTTCATTTAATAAAGGAGGTACATCTGACAGTTTACTGAAGGTGTGATTTGAATTACAATTATAATTTATTCTGTAAAAATAAATTTTTAAAATATCTTGAACACCTAATGTTAAGAAGATTCACTAGAATGATTAATTTATTATTTCAAAAAATATATTTTCCCTAATAATTTATATATTACTCGAATATAAATTTGTGACTTGAAACTCAAAAAATGTGTTTTCCACAAGAAATATTCTAGTACAAATGTAAATTTATTTTCAACATTGATATTATTCATTGAATTGAACAATGATTCACTAGGGCTATGATCCACGGAAAAAATACTTATACTTTCTATAAATGGATAATGAATATGATGAGAAAACATTAATGGAAATCTTTTTTATTTTCTGATGTTTTAACTATGAGATGATGATAAATGTTTTCATGATCTTATTCCACATATACAAATGAATTCTGGTTATATTATCAGTGGTTCATTATATGCAAAAATTTAATTGGGTAAAAATTAGTTGTAGATGATCTCAAAAGAAAAAACACAAGTTATCCAAAGTACAAAAGTGGCAACATGAATGGTTATACCAATAACAACAAGGAAACACATAAGGTTATCAAAATCCCAATGAGTGTATATGGGTGATTAACTGAATCCTAACATGTCATGAATGTCTTAGGGGGAATAATCGACATATATTTATATTATTATGATTATTTCAAACATTATTGTACTATTTTATGACCTAATATTATCAAAATACATTTATTTCATGGAACATGTTATTTTATTACTTTTATGATTAATTTATTACGAGCAACAAAACATTATTCAATGACTTATGTCTTTTATCTATGAGTTGATGGGTATTATTTTAAAATGTTAATATCTTGTTATCAAACTGTTATTCCCATGTTATTCTTAAATATTATCACTGATTTATATCTTCCTTCATAAAACATAATAAGAATTTAATCATACATTTTATTATGTTTCCTTTTCCCAACTAAAAAAGGAAAATTTTTAACTATGATTTTCCTAAGAAGGTTTAATGTATTTAAAAACATATTGGGAGATAATGTAGATTATTTAAATATCAATTTTTAATGTATCCAATCATATTAATTTACTAAACCATTATAGACTTTTCTAGAATAATATGATTATAGAAGGAAAAATTATCTAAAAATATGTTATATTTATGTTTTAAATTTTTGGTTTCACTTAGATAGTACAATACAATGGTTTAGATTTAACAGGGAAACTCAGACGTGTAATGATAACTTATAACCATTATGATTAGCCTTAGCATGTGATAAAATTGATTGTTATGGTAATGGAAATATTATGTTTCTTCCAATAAAATATATCCTTATCTGCATATTGTAATGTGGATGTGGATGTGGCATAAGATCACTTTGGGGAAACAACACTGAATGTTTTATATTGGGTATTAACAGAATATTCATTGTTTCATTCATAAGACTAAACACCTGGATAGACAGTCTTGGGGGATATAATTAAGTTAATTTAATTTTTTTAGGAAACAATATACAAAATCTATGTCAAATATAACAATGAATAATCAAGGAAGAACATAAGGTTTCATATATTAAAATTAATGTGTTATTATTTTGACAAAATATAATTTATTTTCATGAATATATATAATCTCAGTGTGATTATTTTTACTCAAAATAATTTCTCAATTTTTTTTCAATAGTAGGAACCAGTAGTAATAATGAAAAAAATAAATTTAATGGATAATAAAATGATTTTACTTAAATGAAACCAAATTTATTGGGATCTAGAATTCAAAATCCTATTACACATTTTTTTAAAACATACTCAAGAAATGAGTCATGATGATTATCCAAACACGAAAAATATGGAACAAAATTATATTGAATTATTCATTAGGAAATATTCAAAAATTATAGTCTATCACCATATACACTAATTGTTGAGAAATATACCAATAACTCAAGGAATATACATTCTATTCATATGATTATGATTCATAAAAAAAATATTTTTTTGGATGATTATTTCTTAAGTGATACAAAACAATGTTGGAATCTAATCAAGAATGTGAGGTGAGAAGAAAAAAATAGACTCTATGTACTGGGATATTTATAAAAAGTTATTTTTTCAAAAAAAATTTCCTTGTATTTTTAATATTAAAATTTTTTAAGGTCATTCGATGATATAAAGAATAAGTATTATGAATCTATTAGTACCCATGATGAATCCTTTACAAGACCTTACATGTACGATTATTATATCATCATCCAAGATGAATGAAGTATTTATCAATTTGTTGACTACTGAAAACAAATAATCTATTGTGTATATGTACATTATATATTTTAGTGACCATGAAGAAATAATATTTCTATACTCTCATGTATAAATCAGTGTTTTAATCATCCATTTATCTCATGGTTTTGATATGATAATAAATATGGAATTCAATGGAAATTATAATAATAAAAATCACAGTGTGGAGAAGGAGAGTGCTCCATTACCCTAGAAGTGTGTAAATACAAAATGAATGAAATTAAATTTATCATAATTGTAAATTATTTAATATTTGGAAGGAAATTAATTATTTAATTAATGTTTAATATAATGGTCAATGGTTTCCTAAAAATGATAATTTTGATAAATCATTACGGAATGAAACAACAAATATTTAGTGTTTCAAATAAAAGGAGTATCATAATAATGTAAACCACTTCGTGAATAAATTTTTTAATGATAATGATTAATGATTTCACCATATTAATCCTAGATACACAATGAAATTGCATGGAATTATTTTTTTTTTTGTGGGTTATGAGAGGGAAGTTGTATATGTTATATTTACGGCTAACTTAGTAACTACTATAATCTTATTTGATAATTGATGTATAACTATTTTATATATTTTGAAATTTATATGGGTTTCAAATTTCTACATAAAAATTTATATGTATATATAGTATAGAAATATATTAACTATATAATGATTTAATATGAGGTCTATAATTAAACTATAAGTGATGTTTGTGGGAATTTTCATCATGAAAATATTTTTATTCTCCATCTATTTGAAATTGATATTTTTTTTAGAATTGATTTCATTTATAAATATAGAGACCAAATTAGTTTTTATATAAGTGAAGACATTTTTAATATTCTGAATCAACCTAAAATTTCTTATTATTATGGGGATGAATTCGATCAATAAATATAAATTGAAACCATTATATAAGTCTTTTTTTATTCTATAGCAATATTTATCTTAGATGGTCAGACAAAAACACATCATTTAATATTTTTTTATTATATAGTTATTTGTTGATATCTTTCAAAATGTTTTTCCTAGTAATAATTTGAATTGTGAATTTGATTTTTCCAAAGAATCATCCATGTTGTTACACCTATTTTAAATACTCTATAAATAATGGACCTGACTTAGTTATTGGAAGTTAAGAAACAACTCCAGATGAATATTGATAAGGGATTAATTAATCCTCGTGATTCACCATTGGGTGAATATTATTTCTATTAAGAGAAAATATTGATTAATATGATTATATATTTATATTCACAAACATAATAAAAACATTATAAAAAATATGTATAATATGGTCTGTATTGATAATTTGTGTAGTTATTTAAGCGGAGCTCAATATTTTTTAAAAATTAATCATTGATCTAATTACTATAATTTGATAATAGAAATTGAATAAAACCCTTATAAATCCTTCCACAAAACGTATAAAAATTTTAAATTTATATATATGACATTATCTATTACTAATTTACACTCTCAATTTATTGATTTAATTAATAGTGTAATTATAGATTATATTGATCAGTATGTGGTATTTTTTAAAAAATAAATAATTATATAATATATGGTAAATATGGGGAATAAATATTATTTGGGGATTTTAATAAAGACCCTTAGGAAGGAGCTGTTTTATGAATAATTTACCATGTGTGAATTTTGGCTATAAAATGATTCATTTTTTGTTCATATAATTTATTAATAGGGTATATAAGTGGATTTATAAGGTTCTAATATTATGGTGCATCATCCTAGAACAACTACATTGAATGTGATCTATAATTTTCATCAATTCAAGAGATATTATTGACTATTTATCAAGAATTTATCCTGTATCTCTAATACAACCACCATGTCAACTAGTAATTGCATTGTGTTCATTTAGACAGAAGCCTCTGAAGGAAATTTCATGGATCTGAAGTGTATGTCAGTTGGTTCTCTTATTCTCACACTACCCTACAATGGTGAAGGGTTTTTGTTTATAATTATGAATGAAATAAGGGCCATTGATATGTAATTATAAAAAATAATATGTTTTTATCTTAATTATCACACTAAGTGATGGTTAATAATTAAATAACCCACAACATGAGATATATTTAGTAGTGGAAATAATTATATATATGATATGAAGGAATTGTCAATACGAAGAAATGTGTGACCTATATACATATCATAAAATTTTAAAGTATATATTAACCTATAAATTTTTTAATATGAACAAGGTAACACATTTAAAGCTTATTAATTAATATGACTACACTATATACTACCTCCCTAATAAAGAGGCCTAGGTTTATGAAGATTTTATCCTAAATGATTTGGATAGCTTATCTTCATTTAAGGATAATTAATGATTCCAAATTTAATGATATTAAAAGTATATAACATTAAATATTAATATAAGGGGATAAATATTATATTTTTCAAGTGATTATTTAACCATCTATCCATGTGAAGATTAAAGTGGTGTAGGATGAATATTTAATACTATAAAATATGGTGAAAAACATTCTTATGTACAAACTCAAATGTGGTTGAATAAAAAGGTATGGGATTAAAATATTTTTTCCATCAATAACATAGTTGAGGAGGGATCTATGGAAGATGCTTAAAGATCATCATTCTCAATAAATCTTTTGAATATAAAGTTGTATATAGATCTAAAAGAGTATTTCTTTTTCAAAAAAATGGAAATGGATTTTGTTGAGTATATATCTTAGTGCATGGTGTATCATCATGTTATTATAAGTAGATAATCTTATAAGGGGTTGTCTCTACCATTATACACACTAGAGTGGAAATAGGGAAATATCATGAAAATTTTCATCATCGGACCCCACGGAAAATCTAACACCCCTAAAGATGTTTGAGATGTAGTTAAATGACAAAACAATTTATTTTCATTGCAATCAAAGAAGATATATCATTAGAAGATATTTTAAATATATAAATTTATGTATTTCTAAGCTTTTATATAGTAAAAAATTAAATTTTATCTGATCGAGACATAAGGTTTACATGAGTGTTTTAGTGAATTTATCAACAATAAATTTACATTGATTTGTGGTTCAGGGATTCTAGTCATCGTTGCATAGATGGTCAATCTATGTGGACAATTCAAACCCTATAGAATATATTATTATCATTGCCTATAGATTACATAGGTCATTGGTATCAATAGATTCACCTCCTATGGTTTTCTTATAATAATAGCATTAAATCATGCATTCTAATAACTCCTTATGAATTACTCTATTTAATGAAGTGAAAAACATAAACATATTTTGGTATAGTTGGAAAAAAAAGATATTGGCACCTAATATAGCTATGAAAATTATTGGTAGGATTATATCCATTCAATAATAAATCAAGGTATTTGGTATTCAAAAAATGATTTATCATTACGATTATTAACAACACTTGGAATTCATTGTTTGTGGAAATGTATTCATAGGATTTTATGTATGAACTAATTTTAAGATATTTAAAAATAATAGATAGCTATTTACAAGATATATTATCTCTTTTCATAATCTTGATTGGATCATAAAGGTTTTATATATCATATTGCATCCCCTGAACCATTCTCATGTTTATGATGTGTTTCATGTATCAGTTTTGGGGAATTACAAACCAAACCATTCACTTTAATTAAAAATGAATGTTCTACCAAAAGATAATTATCTTTCCTATGAATAATTTTAGGTATAAATCATGGTCCATACAGATAATGAACTATTTAAAAAAACTACTCACCTGGTTATAGTTCCCTAGAGGAATAAAAATACCATTGAAGCTACATTAGAATATGTGGATGCAATGAAGTAATGATATGTTATATTTATTTATCCACATAATTTATTTATTTTTTTGAAATTATTTTTAATGGGGATAAAATGAAATTGCTCAATATTTTATATATATTTATATATTCATTTGAAAAAAATTTATATGTATTCGATATCTTAGTCTACATGTAACCCCATGTATAAATTAACAATGATATATTATAACATTTAAAATAGATTAGTTGGATTGTTGATTATGAAGAGTATGAATTAAATTATTGAATATATATACTAATTATTTCCTTCAACTAATTTTATTATTTGAAGGATATAAAATAATCATCAAATTTTTAAAAAATAATTTCATGATTAAAATAACAATTTCTGTAAAAAGAATAATTTTCACACAATTCTAGAGTTTAATCTAATATGATATTTTTATCACTATTAAAAATTGATTTTAACTAATATTATGTATAATTTATGAATAATAATAGATAAAAATTCATCTAATTGTTAGGAAGTATGAAAAAATTATTTTAAGGAAAGAAGCGTTATTTTTTTAATTCATTTTTGTATTCCAAATATGTTTTTTCTTATAAAATTACATAAAAACTAAATCATTAATATTTATTAAAAAAATTAAAAAATATACATTCAAAATAATATTTTAGTAGTCATCTAAGTGTTTTCTTAGTGTAATAAATGAAATAAAATTCTTTTTTATTCAAAAAATGTATTTTTTAGAAATATATATTTAATTGGATTTTATGTATTTTATTAAAGTTAATTTATACCAATGAAATGAATTTAATTCGATAAAATATATCCCTTTCTAGAATAATATGTTTTAAATTTATTAATTAGTAAAAGTTCATTTTTTTCATAATTTATTTGGAGAATTATAAAATAAATTATAAAAAATTTACATTTAATACGAGTTTACTGTCAGTTAAAATAATATATTATGATAGACGTACCATATAATCTTGTATAAAAATTATTTATTTTTGTAATTCTAACATTATATTATCATAAATTCAAATTATTTTCCATTTTGATCCACATATACAAGAAAATGACTCTAACTTTTTTAAATATTTTATGTAATTCAATGTGTGTCACATCCCTCACTTCTGAAAGGGATCCTCATCTCCTCTAACATTTGAAATTTTCTCATCATGTCAGATCACAAAATTATTTCCCAAAAACTTTATATCTTATTTTATTCATTATAGAGCTCCCAATATTATCTTATGATAAAAAAATCAAGTCTTATGTTGTTAGTGAATGGATACATCTTAAAGAAGAGGTGTTAATCAAAAAAAGTCCTCTAATTTCATTTATTCATACACCTCCTCTAAATAAGTTAAATCATTAAATAATATTTATTCTAGTATCATAAATATTCTATTTTTTTAATATAATTATTATATAAACTTATTTTAATCCTTTCTATGAAATGTCATCCATATGTGTTTTTATTTTATTAAATTAATAATGGTTGAAGATAGTACAAAAAAGCAATTAAGGGGTTCTGAAATAATAGAGACAAAAAAATAAACCTGAACAAACTTGGTGCCCTGTGGAAAAAAGGAATGGGGACTAGAAAATAATAGGATGTAATCATCTATAGATTCTATAAAAGGATAAATTTTGGACAAAACATTACCATCACACCAAGTACGATGCTAGGAAATGTGGTAGTTCATTAGCCACTTGGACAATCTGATAAAGTATCAATGGACCATGAAATATTCGCTTTGTCTAAAATTTCTTAATTAATTACTATCAATCTCCCCGATTGGAATGTTATTCTAATTAAATATGAGTAATCATTTGGGAAAAGCATCAGATTCCACTTGAATATAGGCATTATTCCCAAATAATGTTAATACATCCACTACAGATGAGACTTTGTGGTATCTTAGCACTCCACCACTATGAATATATCTCATAAATCACAATCTATCTATGTTTAACTTTTTTTATGAGATGAGAGTCTTCAATTTGATCAATTTTCCCTAAATCGTTATACAACTATTGAAAGAGGAATGCGAAGGATATATGGTCATGAGGGAGTGTCCATTCAGCAAACCATTTAATAACCTGTATAAATTCATTAATATGATTTATATTCTAAAGAGGATACCCTTGATGGAACCCAATTAGGAATTATGATGATTGTAATTTATAGATGACCAAAAAAACTAGCACCAAGTAGTGATGATTAACGATCTGGATTTCCTCCCAAGGCCTGGTCTGTCCTCACCTGTGAACTATTATTGGAGGAAGGTGTCAATAGAAATAATCTTATCAAAACACACATCAAACTGGAGAAATGATTTTGAAAACACATTTTCCTAATCATTGTTGACCAAAATTTGATCATGGACTCATAATTCATCTCTATATAGTGGAGACATTTAGAAGGAAGGTCAATCCCTCTCTCTAGATTCATTCATCAGTTAGAAAGGCATTGATCTAAACACAGAAGATCAAGGAATAAAACTATAAATGGGGATCCATCAACCATAAAATGTTTCTCAAAATATACTGAATAAAAAGCACGATTTTAGATATATGAAAATATCTAATATTGAAAATACCTGGAAAATATCCAATAAAAACACATCAGTATATATCATTGGACTACCATGTCCATGAATGGTTATATTAATTTTTCAATATCTATCATTTATGAGTAGAATATATTAAATAAATAATTTATATACATGATATTTATTTAATTATTAATATTCTGTATCATATGGAACCATTATCGAAAAGAAAGGACAACAAAATCTAAATAGACAGAAATATTTAAAATGAGTGTTTCATCAAATAGACTAAAGATTTTAACAATTAATGGTTAATGAACGAGTAATAATATGTTATCTGAAAAACATATAAGGTATTTTAATATTGAATATTTTTATTTTATATAATTTTAATATATCCAAATTTAATATATTTGGATAATAAAGTACTTCAGAATCCTGGCTTTTTTGAGGTAAGGTTTTTATGTTTCAATATCACTTTTTATTGGGAATGTTTATATGTAAATTTAAAATGATGATATTTTATGATATATTTATCAGAAATATTTTTTATCATCTCCTCTATTAATTTATTTAAATTATTTTATAACATTAATTTTTCACTCTCTTTATACTGAACATTCAAAAATAATTCTTTATAGGAATAACACACGATTTAATCAGTTAAGAATAGTTGTCTTCTAAATCTATATTATAAATATAATATTTAAAATAGATATTTTACAACTCCATAATTATTTTTCCAATATTTTTTATCCATGTTTGAACATTTATATAATATATATTTTAATTGTCTTCTCATTTTTAAATGAGTTATTTTTAAATTTTACCATTGGTTTGAAAGGAATATCAGTTTTAACATTTAACAGATTAACAATGATTATCACCCTAACAAACACTAAATGATTTGAAGAAAAACACAAAAATATCCATTTTTATTTTTAATGAAATTAATTTACTTCACACAAAGGAAATAGTTGTATTTTTATTAAATTATCTACTAGTTAAAACAATATTTTGATCAGAAATATTCTAGTTATCTTGGAAAGGAATTTTAAATTTTTGATAACATCATTTGGAGTGATTTTTATCCCCGAGGATATGATCCTATGAACCATCCATATTATTTCACAAAATTTATTATGATTGTGATGATGATATATTTTTTCAACATGTTTTCCTTTTTGAAAAGTTAATCAATAATTAAATGATAAATTATTTTATGATCTTATGTCATAAATATGATAATATTATGGTTATTTTATGGGTGACTATGTTTTAGAAATATACATAATTGGGTAATGATTAATCTTTTTTGACCTCAATGGTCATATGGATGGATATTTGAAACCAATAAGTAGGTATATAAGAGGATAGTCCAATCCCAAAAAGGGTACATAAGAGGTTATAACATGGCCAATGTAGGTACACAAGTGGTTATCCCATGTCTAAACTATGATGAATATATGGGATGGAAGACTAAACCTAATATTTCTATTATTAATTTTTTTCAAAAAATTATTCCTTAATTTATTACATGATCTTATTAAAATTCTATGCTCTCATGGATGATGATCTTTGATTCCTTAATTATCCATGTTTTATAAACAACCAATATTTATTCCATGAATCTAGATTATGATATATAAATTGTTGGTATTGACTTCCATGATTCTTATATATTGTTATCATACCATTAATTTAATTTTTTGTTTAAAAATGATCATTGATTATATCTCTCTTTTTAACATTAATAATTACTTGATCCCAACATTTTTTCCTAAATTTTCCTTTGAACATGAAGAATGGTTTTAGTTATAATATGTTTAAGAAGGGTAATAGTTATGAATAAAATATTGGGAGAAGATTTAGATCATTTATATACATATGAGATATGTATCAATGTTTCTAAAAACAATAAATAACTATATTTATGGAAAGGATCAAAAATATATATTATAAATATTCCTGTAGAAACATTTAATATTTATTTCAATAATTTCTGTGTCTCATTATATATCCTAAAATAAAATTCCATGTGATTATCCTATGAATAATTACTTATTTTATATCCTTTTTAGTATCAAAATAATTCTAGTGAGTAGTACCTACGTGGTAAATTTTTTTTATAGGATGTCATTGTGGGATTTATTCTATCATTAGCGATACATCAGATGTTTTGGTGTGGAAATCACTTATTTTGACCTAGATTGTTGATGTTATAACTAGAGTGATAAATCTAGAGATATATTTGGATACATATCCCCTATTAACATGTATATATTAGGGAATTGGTTCCCAAATACTATTGTGTGGATAATTTTTACAGACTCATACCTACTTGAGTGTGTCTTCTTTAATTGTAGTTAGTACCCCTTTATATATGAGGTCATATTAGGAACGGTTCATCCACTATGGGTTTTTATATAAAGACCCTACCTTTTTACATGCATAATCTTGAATTTAGACAATAAAACACTTCCTTTTACATTGAGGATCTTTTCATGTTTAGAGATTTATAGAATCTAGACAATACATTCATAACGTAACACATTATTACAGCATGGATACCATAAAAACAATTTCTATTTTTTCTCAAAAAATAAAACATTAAAACTTAAAAATGGATTCTTGAAAATTCTTCAGCATTTAAAATGGATTCTTTCATTGTCTTACACATCCATTAACCTGTGAAAATCATTTAAAAACATGGGATGAGCACGAAAGCTCAGTAAGGGATGAAAAATAAGGAAAGAGCACATTGGTCCATAAACACTCATATCGTATGATAACATTTTCAGAATACATTCTTGTTGCCCATATATACTTACTTCGTGTAACATGAGATTTACACGAGATTCACACAAACATGAGAACATAAATATAATAATAAAGGTATATTGGGGAATTAATTACATATTCTTCTAACCATTCTTGGATACATTATAATTTTTAACCCTCATGACTACCTTACATTGTGTAACCATCATAGTTACACTTGGTGAAACCATACGGCTGACCTCCAACTTACTGATACCCAATACATTGGAGGGAAATATAGGTCCCACCCTTCATCATAAATAATTCTGATGAACCAAAACATAATCATACAAATGAAGAGAGACTGAATAGAGTGGATGGAGTATGTATATATACTGTAAATACACATAATAATAAATAATATAAATATAACCCCCCACACATACAATTTAAATAGAACATAAGTAATGAAGTAAAAGTTTAACCCAATGAATGGAAATCATGTTATGAATTCCCTTACCTCGGTTTTGTCTTACTTAAAACATTTTTAAACCTCATGTATAATGGTTAAAAGAGTGTAATTAATATTATAAAGAAACATGTTCATTTTTATAATATATTTTATGATCATTTCGTGACATCATTTCAACTTTTAATTGTTAGTATTTTACCCCTTGCACTATTTTTTGGTGAATTCTATTCATCATTTCCAAGAATTGTTCATGATGGTTGTTCTTGTTGATTGGATGTGCAATTACAGAATTTAAACGGAAATATGTTCAAATATATCTTGAACAATAATTTATACCATTTATCATTTTGATGTTCAATATGAGGATGATTCATAAGTTAAAACATTAATGATGTTCATTTAGATCATTTTAGTGGTTCTTTGATAATAAAAACCTCCTTTTGTATTTTAAATCAGAACCATGAGTACAAAAGAATTCCAGAAACATAGGTGTGTCATAATACATATATTATAACCTGGTTCAACCATATAAATTTTTTCATGACCAGACATGAAATAATTAACGGAAATTGAAATAACATCGTCCGCGATGTCGATAATTCGACACATAACAGAAAATGTTCTTATTCCTTAAATAAGTGGGAGAGGAGAAGAATAATGATGAGTAATTTTCAATAAAAATGATAAAAATGATAAAATATATGATTTATGGAAGTTTCATGCCTCTTGTATAAGGATATATGATGAAATAATAAGGAAGGAACTCAAAATAAACGAATAAGTGAGAAATCTCTTACAAAAATTCTGCAGCCCAACGGTTATGCCACAGGGATTTAGAAAACATTAAGAAGAGAGGGGAAAAGAGTCACCCATACATAAATGAATCATAATAAATAATAGATCAATAATAATAAGGAAGTAATAACATGGTATGGAAACTAAAATGATATACTACATAAAAGATAACTTGAATGTAAAAAGAAAGAAATTGAGAATTTTCTTACCTTGTAGAGTAACCCTTAGAACATGATGGATGGGACCTTGGGGGCTTGAGGAAACCTTGAGAGGACTAATATGAAGGTGAGGAGGTCATAGATTAATTTAGGAGAAATTAGGAATGATGTTAATGAAAGAATGTGTTGGTATTTATTGGAAAAATAAGGGAATATTTAAATAATTTCCCAGGGACACCTTATGGTTGAAATTTGCAAAACCATTGGATTTCCCATGGTATTTGCCCATGATATAAGCCAATTAGGACACCTAACATCCTATTTAACTATACAAAATCCTACCAGATTTATGAAATCATTATTACATCATTAATGATGTCATTAACACACCAAAACTAAAAACTATATTTTTTACTATTCACTGAAAAATCAAATGTTTCAGAAAAATTCCCAAAATTCACCCTAACCATTTATCAACGTGTAGATTTCAAAAATGAAGTCCATTTTTTTAAAATAATTTTTTACATAGTTTTAATTAAATTTTTAAATAAAATCATACTTAATTCAAAAATTAATTATATAAAAACTATAACTAATTTTATATCACATTAAAAAATTTATCAAGATGCTATTATCCTAAAGTCTTAAGAAAATAAAATAATATTACAATTTATTATTCATTAGGGTCATATCACTATTCATATTACTATTCATATGGTCATGTTACTATTAAAAAACAAGTTGGTTCCAATAGACTCTGAATAACATACTGAACACAAATGTAGATGACAGTTTCTTGAAATTCAAAATATTGAAGTGGAAAAATTATTTTTAATGGATAGTTATAAATATATACTTAAACAAAGATCCATGAATTTCTATTTATTTATAGAAAAACATTAGGTATTACATTATCCCTACTTCTTGAAATTGTGTCCTCCCAATTTTATTTACTTTTTAAACAATAAAGGGTATTTTCCTCTCCTAGAATTTTCAGACTCCCATGTTACTTCTTCAACCATGTGGTTTCTCCACAAAAACATTACTGGTGGGTTACCTTTTTCCATAATACATGTTCCCTTTGATCAAGAATATGAACTGGTTTCTCTTCATAAGAAAGGTTCTCTTCCACCTAGACTGCTTCTTTTCTCAATACATGTTATAAATCTGGCACATACTTTCTCAACATCGAAACATGAAAAACATTATGTACCTGAAACAAGCTTGGAGGCAAAGATACTCAGTATGAAACTATTCCAACATTCTCCAAGATTTAAAAAGGACCAATGAACCATGGACTTGATTTTCCTTTCTTACTGAAACTCATCACACTTTTCAAAAGAGAGATTTTAAGGAAAACATAGTCACCTACCTCAAAAGAGATGTCTTTCCATCTGTTATCTGCATAACTTTTTTTCCTGCTCTGAGCTGTCCTCATGTGCCGCTGGATCATCCTCACTTTCTCTGCCACTTCTTATACAAATTATAGCCCCATCAACTTTCGTAAAATTAATTCTTCCTAAAACACTAGAGTCCGACACTACTTCCCATACAAGGCCTCAGAAGGCTCCATATGAATACTCAAATGAAAATTGTTATTATAAGAAAACTCAACTAAAGAAAGATAATGATCCCAACTTCCCTAATAGCCCATTGAACAAGATCAAATAATATCCTCCAAATTTTGAATCGTTCGTTCCAACGTCCAATTTTATTGAGGTTTAAATGTTTTACTGAAATTTATCTCTATTCCCAACGACTTCTGAAGTCCCTTTTAAAAGTAAGAAGTGAACCTGGGATCTCGGTTAGATACAATGGAAAAAGGAACTCCATGTAACCTAACAATATCCTTGAGGTACAATCAAGAAATCTGACCCAAATTCATTGTATCTCAACTAGAAGGAAAATGTATAGACTTTGATAGCCGAACAACAAAAACCCAAATCGCATTGTTACCTCGAGAATTCCTTGTTAGTCCCACGACAAAGTCCATTGATACGTTATCCCATTTCCACTCTGGCACTAGAAAAGGCCGAAGCATCCCCTTCGGTAACTGTCGCTATACTTTAAACTGTTGACATGTCAAACATTTCATGGTAAAATTAGCAATATCTCTTTTCATTCCATCCCACCAATTATACTCCCAAAGGTCTTTGTACATCATAGTACTTCCCGGATGAACAGAAAATAGAGAACTATAAGCTTTAAACAAAAAATATTTCTTCAACTAAGAATAACTAGGCACACACAACCCTTTTCCAAATCATAAAACACAATCATTATCGTGGTTAAATTTTGGAAACTTACCCATTTTAACCAATTCTACCTTTTTCTGTAGATCACGGTCTTCATTATATGCTTGCTTAATTCTGTCTGACAACAATGACAACATTGAAACCTAAAACAAATTAGAGGTATTCTCTGCACCAAAAACATCTAAACCAAAATTCATCAAATCATTAATCAAGGGATCATGTTCCAAACGAAACATGATTAATGATGCATGATTTTTACAACATAAGTCATCTGCCGCATTGTTTTATTTTCCAAGATAGTAATTAATCATGTAGTAATAATCCATTATATGTTCTATCCATCTTCTCCACCTCATGTTTAATTCCTTTTGAGTGAATATATAATTTAGATGTTTTTGGTCAGTATATATTTTGCATTTGGATCTATATAGATGATGCCACAATATTTTCAAAGAAAAACACCACTACAACCAATTCCAAATCATGTGTGGGATAATATATCTCATGAGGTTTAAGTTGCCTCCATGAATCGGCAATTACATGACCATTCTACATCAGAACACAACCAAGACCCTTCTAAGAAGTATCATTGTAGATGGAAAAATAACCATTTTGGGAAGGTAAGGCCAAAACTAGAACATTCACCAATCTCTTCATAAGTTCCTAAAAACAAACATCACATTCCCCAGTTCAAACAAATTTAACCCCTTTCATTGTTAACATATTTATTGGGCTAGATAACCTTGAAATTTTCTTAACAATCAATCTGTAATAACATGCAAACCTAAGAATACTACAAATCTCTATAACATATGTAGGTGTTGGCCATTCATCAACTACTTTCGTTTTGGTAGGATCAACTATTATTCAATCCTTATTTATAATTTGCCCAAGAAAAGATATCTATTGCAACCAAAAATCACACTTGAAAAATTTTCCATATAGTTTCTTTTCATTTAATGATTTCAAAATAACCTTTAGATATTATTCACGCTCATCTTTATTTTTAGAATATACCAGAATATCATCAATAAATACAACAAAAAATATATCCAGGAACTCATGAAATACATTATTCATAATATTCATGAATAAAACAGGAGGATTAGTTAATCCAAATGGAATAACAAAAAATTAATAATTCCCATATCTAGTATGAAAGGCTGTTTTCAGGATGTCATCTTCTTTCACCATCAGCTGATGGTATCCGGATCTGACGTCAATCTTAGAAAAGTACTGATCTCCATGAAGCTGATCAATCAATTCATCAATATGAGGGAAGGGATAGTTGTTTTTAATAGTGATTTTATTCGAATCTCTATAATCAATCCAAAGTCTCATGGAACAATCATTATTTTTAACATACAAAACAGGGGCTCCCCATGGTGATGTGCTAGGACGAATGAAGCCTTTGTCAAGAAAATCTCGCAACTAGTTTTCCAATTCAAGAAGTTCTATTATAGACATACGATATGGGGTTTTGAAATTGTCTTAGCATCAGGAACTATGTAAATTTTGAATTCAACTTCTCGATCAGTTATGACACTGGGTAACTCATATGGAAAAACATCAAGGTATTGATTTACCACTGGCACATCATTAATTTCAATAATTCCCTTGTTTTCAACAATATGAGAAAGATAACATTCATTTCCATTTTTTTATAGTTTCTCAGCTTCCTGATATATTAATAATTGTATGGGTTCATTCTTTTATTCCAACCGAAACTCTTTCCTAAAAACAACTTCTTTAGATCTATAGTCATTGTCATTATGATAATCAGAATGACATTCCATCCCCAGAATTACATCAAACTCGACTAAGGGTAAAACACTAAGGATATTAGGTAATTTATTTCCACAGAACACAATAGAAAGATTCTTATACTTATTTTTTTCTATAACATTTCCCCCAGGTGTTTAACAACAATTTCAGGTCTCATTTGTTGAGGTGATATTTCCAATTTACCATAAAATCTCTCAAAGATGAAGGAATGTATAGACCCCGTATCAAACAAAACATTATCAAAATATGAGTGAACAAACAAAGTACCTGATATAACTTCATTAGATGGCCCTACATCTGCTTATGTAGTCACAACAGATCTCACAACACATTTCTGCTTGTAGTCTGGCTTCTTTGCATCATTCAGATCTCTTTTGGGTAGGTATTTTTATAATGACCCATTTCACCACATTTAAAACAATTTATAGTTTTCTTATCAGGGTTACTCTTTGGATCATTTTCATTACAATATCAGGCTATATGTCCCAACAGACCACATTTAAAACGCTTCCCAATTTCCCTAAGACATTATCTAGGGTGTTTCTTGCCACACTTTTCACAAACAGGAAATTGGATTTTCTTACTATCAGATTTCTTTGGTTAAATTTTACCCATTATATGCCAACTTGACCTCTTCTTCACTTTGTTTCCAAAATGCACATGATCATCAGAAAACTCCATCTCTACCCTCATAGCACATCGGACAAGTGTCTCATAACTTTAGAATTCATAGGAGGTCAACTCCCTTCCAAACCTTGGCTTCAATGCTGAGTAAAAGCGGTTTATTTTAATATCAACATCCAGAATAAGATATGGAGCATACCTCCCCAGTCTGGTGAAGTTCACTTCATACACAGCCATTGAGTCTTCCCCTTTCTGTTTCAATTCAATGAATTTATTCTCCATTATATGTCACACCACCTTAGGGAAATATTTTTCTTAGAAAATACTTTTAAATTAATCCCTCTCTACGGCATCAAAATCCTCTCTACCCTTGACATTCCATATCATTGACCACCACTGAATAGCTTCCCCTTAAAAAAGATAAATGGAAAGACTTAACTTTTGATTGTCTAAACATCCCATAACATCGAATATCTTTTCTAGGGCTTTAATCCATCTTATATCTACTACTGCAATAGAAGATACATTGAATGCAATAGAATGTTGTCTCATAAAATGTAGCACTAATATCATGTTCCATTATGGTACCTCTATTGGTTCTCTTTCATGGATTCCACCAAAATTTATTTCCTGCGTTATCTGAGCCATTAATGTCACAAACTTCTCATTTCCAATCCCTAACATTCCAGGCTGTAGTTTCAGAATGATGTTATTCTGTCAGTGGCTCTCCTCTTCAGCCTCCATGTTTTTTTTGCGGAAACCATTCTGAAAAAAAACATGTCTTACATGAAGAATCATGGTAATCTTTAAATTCTATAACATTTCAAATTAAACATAGAGTAAAAATGATTTATGATATTCTATTAACTTCACCCCAACCGCAAAAGTTATTTAATCCACCCTCTAAAACTATCTATATGGCCTCAAGGATATTACATACATAATCTAGAATTTAGTCAAGAAAATACATCCTTTTTCATTGAGGATCTTTTCATGTTTAGAGATTTAACGAATCATGAAAATACATTCATAATGTAACACATTATTATAGAGTGGATTTTATAAAAAAAATCATTTTTTTCAAAAAATAATACATTATAACATAAACATGACTTCTTGAAAATTCATCAACATTTAACATGGATTCCTTATTTTTTCATACACATCCATTAACCTGTGAAAATCATTTAATAACTTTGGATGAGCACGAAAGCTTAGTAAGGGATGAAAAAGAACGAAAGACCACATTAGTCCATGAATACTCATATCGTATGAAAACATTTTCAAAAGGCATGCTTGTCACCCATATATACTTACTTCGTGTAACATGGGACTTACACAATATTCACACAAACATGAGAACATAAATATAATCATAAAGGTATCTTGGGGATTTACATACATAATCATGTAACTATTATTGGAAACCATATAATTTGTAACCCTCACAGATACCATAATTTGTGTAACCATCACAGTTACACTTGGAGTAACCATATGACCGACCACCAACTTACTCATACCCAATGCATTAGAGGGAGATATAGGTCCCACACTTCATCATAAATAATTCCAAAGAACCAAAACATAAACATACAATGGAAGAGAGACTTAATAGAGTGGATAGAGTACGTATATATATTTTAAATACACATAATAAAACATAATATAAATAGAACCCATCACACAAAAAATTTAAATATAACATAAATAATGAAGTATAAGGTTAACCCAAGTAATGGAAATCGGGTTAAGATTCCCCTTACCTTGGGTTTTTCTTACTTAAAACATTTTTAAACCTCATATATAATGGTTAAAATAGTGTTATGAGTATTTTACAGAAACATGTTCATGTTTATAACATATTATATGATCACTTCATAACTTCATTTCACTGTTTAACTGTTAGTATTTTTCCCCTTGCACTGTTTTTGGGTGAATTCAAGACGTGATTTCCAAGATTGGTCCATGATGGATGTTCTTGTTGATTGGAAGTCAAATTACAGAATTGTAATGGAAAGGTATTTACATATTTTTAGAACCATAATTTATAATATTTACCATTTTGAGGATTAATATTATAAGGATTCATAAGTTAAAACATTATTGATGTTCGTTTAGATCATTTTAGTGGTTCTTTGATAATAACAACCTCATTTTGTCTTAAAAATTAGAACCATAAGAACAAAATAATTCTAGAACCATTAGTAATTTGTAGAACATATATTATAACCTGTTTCAACCATATAAATTGTTTCATGACCAAACATGAAATAATTAATGGAAATTTAAATCACAAGGTCCATGATGTCTGCAATTCGACACATAACACACGATGTTTTTATTCTTTAAATAAGTGGGGGTAGAGAAGAATAATGATGAGTAGTTTTCTATAAATATGATAAAATCCATAATATACATGATTTATGGATATTTTATTCCTCTTGGGTAAGGAGATATGAAGAATGAAGAAGGAAGGAACTCAAAATAAAATAATAAGTGAGAAATATCTTACAAAAATTTGGCAGCCCAATGGCTATGCGATAGGGTTTTAGAAAACATTAAAGGAAAAAAGGGGAAAAGGTTCACCCATCCAGAAATGAATTAAAATATAGAATAGATCAATAAAAAAATGAAATAAGAACATTCAATGAAAACTAGAATGATATTCCATATAAAAGAGAACTTGAATGGAAAAAAAAAGAAATTGAGAATTTTATTACCTTATAGAGTAACCCTTAGAAATTGAATGTTGGGAACTTGGGGGATTGAGGAAACTTGAAATAATTAATATGATAGTATTTAGGATAGAGCTTCATTGAATAAGAATTTGGAATTATGTTAATGAAGGAATCAGTTTGTATTTATAGGAAAAGTAAGGGAATATTTTAATAATTTCCAAGGGACACCACATGGGTGGTATTTGCAAAACCACGAGCTTGCCCATTGTATTTTACCATTGTATAAGAAACTTGGGACACATCACATCTTATTTTACTATAAAAAAGTCAACCAGATTTACAAAATCATTATTATATCATTAATGATGTCATTAACTCACCGAAAATTAAAACTGTATTTTTTTACTACTCACCGAAAAATCAATTGTTTCATAAGAACTCCCAAAATTCACTCTAAAAATTTATTGACGTGTAGATTTCAAAAATGAAGTCTATTTTATGAAATAATTTTTTTAAATATTTTTAATTTAATTTTAACTTGAAATCATACTTAATTAAAACATTAATTATTTAAAAAGTATAACTTCTTTTATATCACATTAAAAAATTAACCAAGATGATTTTGTCATAAATCCTTAAGACAACAAAATTATAATACAATTTTCTATTCATTAGGGTCATATTACTATTAAAATTACAATTCATAAGGTTATGTTACTATTCACCAAAAAATAAGTTGGTTCTAATAGACTCTATATAACATACTGAACACAATTGTAGATGACACTTTCTTGAAATTCAAAACACATAATTGAAAAAATTATTTTTAAAGGCTAGTTATGAATATCCACTTAAAATAAAGTTCCATGAATTTGTATTTTTTTAAGAAAAACATGGGTTGTTACATAGTAACCCCATGACTATGATGTTTCCTCAATGAGGCCTAATTACCCCACATTAGATCTAGAGAGGTTACAGAGAGATACTAGAATCCAGATAACCTAGATACATAGAGGTATGGGTAGAATAGTCATTTATAGATAGATATGAATATTGAGATATCCCTTTATCTGTTAAAATTGGATCATTCTATAAGAATATTCATTTAGAGTTATTCATTCTCCCCTCAATATCACATGGTTTAAGCTGAATAATTTATTATACAACATCCAATTATGGTTTTTGTGGAATCCAACTAGGTATTTATATAATCACACTTATTTGGTTTTTGATCCCGCATTTAAAGTCATATGTGGATGAAGAGAAGGTAGACTATGACTTCGGATGGACTAATGATATAGGATCATAGCGGTATCAATTTGTGGTGACTGCAAGTGGATTTCATTTTTATATTACTTAAGTGGGAAACTTTAACTGCATCATTTATTTGGTTGGGATCTCATTATTTTTTGTGTGTATATTTTTTGAATTATATATATATATATATATTTACATTGTTACAATATATTTTATTCTTAAACATTTTCAAATAATGTTTTTATTCATGGTTTTGATTACATTTTATTGTTTGGTGTTATTATGGTGTATATAGTGTTGTGTGTGTGAATGTGTGTCTATGTTCATTCTAATTAGGCCTTCCATTATTTTAATATGCCTACTCAGTAATACTATTTGTATCCTTTCTTATTTTAGGTGTTATGGGGGTGTCATAGTTGGATTACTAAGGGTGTCCCTTATTGGTTAGGTCATTTCAGGGTGGGTCACCTTGCTGTAAAATATTGTGTACCTATAATATCATTTACACCCACTCTCTATGTGTGGTCTAACAGACATAGGATTATTATGAATCATAGTTATCCTCACTAGATTTCGATTATATCCATCCTCCTATCTCTGATTGCCATCTTCTTAGAAGACACTATCTTTTAGGATGTATAGTATTTAAAGTTCTCTTCACGCTTCCTTTCCTGAAAATATCAATGGAAGTTACTACTTGTATATCAAGGATCTACCTCAACCCATTACTATATCTTTTGAAAATATTGTAAACGACAAAAAAACTTTTATTTAAATATTCCAGTTATTCAGTTTCAAATATAAAATTAATAATTCATAATAACTAAAATAAAATAAATAATTATTTTATTTCACTATAATTACTCATTAATACTCCTAGGTGCCTTCATTTCATATTTACATCAATAATATTTCAAATCTTATTATTCAATAAAAAATAAAAAGCACAATTTTGTCTTAAATATAGGGTGATTACATGACCATCAATGGTAAACATTTTGATTATAAATATATTTCATAAGTATTATGTACTTATATGGTTCATAGATTTAGTGATCAAATAGAGTAAAATATTGATAGGTTTAATTAGTTCTTTTGGAATTTTGATGAGGGATATAATATAATTATTAACCAACGGTTTATGAAAAAATGATTCATGAGATACCAGATATCATTTGAGTAATTATATTTGAGAGTGGAGTGAGTGTTCCTCACAAACTATAATGTGAGTATAGTATAATGTACTACATGGGTAAGAAAATCGATTTTTTTTGAAAATTAATGTATATAGATTGAATTTAATAATGTGATTTAATTTATTTCATCCACATAGTGTGATGAAAGGTTGATTTTACCTTTAAAGATAATGTTTCCATTATATGTTCATTTTTTTCTAATATATGGTTAAACCGTTGAGTGACATGTATGCCCCCCATAGTTGAGGACAAGATAGAGAACATATGTTCTTCAAAATGTATAGTGGATTCAGAACCATGAAGGAATCTCTAGTGTTATGTTAACATGGTAATAGGTTCGTTTTAGGGGAGAATTTATGATCAATATTAAGTTTTATTTTAGAATTAATGGACCATTGGGGATAACATAGATTTTTTATAATGACTGAGATCAATTTTACACATTGGAGACTAGATAATTTAAAATATATTAATTTAGTAAGCTTTAGATAAATAAATTTTTTAGAAAACATATTAAAAACCTATATAACAAGTGATTGGGGTGTTATATAAAAAAATATGATGTGTTTATATAATATATGAAGTTAAAAAACTCAATAGTAGTTCACATAACAGTACCGTGGATTAGAAATATAGATGAAAGATATTATAGCTAAAGGGGATTAAATTGTGGGACTGTAACTATACAATGGTGAAGTATAGTTTTGAATCAGGTGAACTATCTCGAAGATCACAAAATAAGAAAACAAATTAGTTGATAAAATAGATGAACTCTTTGGAATGGAATTATTTATGTTTATATCATTAATTCAATTTAATTAAGAAAAATAGAAGAGATTGGAAGTAGGAAAAATAATTTATTCAACTTGAAAACTAATGACTGAGTGAATTTGGTGTTATTGAATCTCAGTACCAACTCAGTCACACATGGAGGATATCAATATTAATTTAGTTTATATTATCAATTGATCATAGTTTTATACACTTGAGATTGTGTAAATAGTTAATATTTATCTCTAATGGTTAAGTAATTTGAATGAGAATTCATTAAATAATTATTTTTAGTAGTTTTTATTGTTTTGTAAAATTATATTTCTTATGTTTTAAAATGAATGTAACATTCATCTATATAATAACACTAAATAATTAAAATTAATTACATGAAAATTTTCATTCCCAACATAATATTTAGTCAATGACTATATTATATTGAAAAATAATCATGTTATTAAATATATAATAATTCAAAATTTAAATAGAACATCAAACAAAGAAAGAGATATAACATACAAATCTAGAAAAAAAAAATTGCACTCTGTTTTTTCTTGGAAACTCCAGTCTAGGATCCATGTGATCATCACTTCCCCCCCCCAATTTGATTCTCTAATGATTCAAAATATATTAATAGTTCATACAGAAATCTATACATTAATATAAAATTCATATCTCTAAGAATACCATCCATTATTCTTTGTGGTACATTCACAGTAGACCATCTCCCTCATATGAGACACTATATTATCTAATAAAATTGATTGTGGTGTCTTATATTTGGTAATTTCACATATATAAAAAAATATCTTCAATTTTATTATACAAATACACATAAATAAGAATTTCTCAATATTGGGAAACACATTTCCTTAAAATCATAAAAATTCATGTTCACCAAAAAATTTGATTGATCAGATGATACATCAGTTTAGATTCACATGTCTTTATCATATACATGATCTGAGATAAATCTTTCTTCCAAGCATCCAGTTCTTAACATTATCATTTACCAAAAATTTAAAATTATTATTATACTTATTTGGATTCAAATAGTCGTTAGGAATTGTATAATATCCACCCATTTAGGATTGAACTAATAGGTTCTAGACATGAAACTTTCTCAAATAATTTTCACCATTCTTCATGAATGATGTGAATATTGAAATTAGCCCAAACACGAACTGAATTACACTCAGTATATATGGGTTAAATTGAGGCACTATATTGAAAAAAATCACTTGAACAAATATAAAGAAATCATTAAATACTTATTGCATCTCAACACTCAGACATAATGGATACATTGATAAAAGAATATAGTTTTTATTCTTTTATTACCTATCATCCCTAGAATTTGGGTTCTTGAGAGCCTTTTCTTCTTCATCAACTCATTCTAATAATTAAAACCGAAAACGTAAAATCATAATAAATAAATCATAGTTTTCATTATCACTTATGATGGACATGGATTCAATAGTCTTATATAAACACTTTACCCTTTATCCACACATATGTTGGATTTTTTCACGAATAATCATCCATATTCAATAATTTAATAGATTATATAAAAATTTAAATTATATTCAATAAAATAAAATAGTATTTAAAAAATATTGTGGCATATTATATAAAAACAATCATGATTGGTTTTATTTTAGTTTCATTGAGTTCATCATATGTTGAAACTATCATTATTGAATAATTGATTTATACTTTTCTTCATAGCTATTATTCTACCCCAGGAAAATTAAATAGATATTTGGTTTTTAATATTAATTTATTCGATAAATTTTGATTATACATAAAGACATAAAATAGTTTAACTCAAGTATATTATATAACAAATTATGTTATTATTTTTCATTTTTCTGAATATTGATTCGTGCTATAAAATTCATATTATTTATCATCCACAATTTTAATGGTTGAAATTTTATAGTGGGAAACATTATTAAAGAATGAAAAGGGCTCTATGATAAGTTTAAATATGGAAACACATTGGATGATTTCTCAACTATTGGTGGGGAAGGAAGAGGGTAATAATGGATTGGTATATTTCCCATAGAATTTTATGAGGTATATATTTACAATATAGTAATGGGAATTCATTATCATTGAATTTCTCTAAAAGTTTCTCAAGGATAGTCATTTCCAATTATATTACTATTTATAGGAATAGATAAATTAAAAAGGTAAATTTGGAAATGGAGACATATCCTCAAAAAGTTGGATCATGGTATCATTATCCTGTCCAGGCAGGGATGACTATTAACCGTTTCAAAGAATATTATAAATGGATTATAGGGTCAAAATTAACGTTTTTATTCATGAATGATTGAGAATTTATAACTATTGCAGATTAGTAACTAGAATTTTATATTCATTCATTTATCAAATTGGGTCATGAAATGTTGATCCATTACAGACTCTTTTGATTGGTAGATTCAATACATTCTATACGTATGATCCTCAAAATTGGACCTCTAAAATAATCAAAACAAAAAAATCATTCAAAAACTATTTTCAGGATGTAACTGTCAATATCAAATATTATAAAATTCTTGTACATTTGTTGTTTTAATAAATAAATTATGGCATAATGAAATAATTTATTCTATGAGTTTATATTAACACAATATTTCCAAAAACAATATATGAATGAAAACAAGTAAAATGGATTTCACAAAGTGAATGTTGAAATAAAAAATATTAATAAAAAATATTAAATTAATGATAAAAATTTCTTTCATGTTTATTGTAACACCCCAAGATTTCATAGTGTGTTGTTTCTTCCAAATAATTCAAGAACTTGCACTATACGCAACACCAAGTTCAAGCGCACCATTAATCACAAAAAATCCGTTCAAAAGAGGTTATGAATAAAATTAACTAAATTTTAAACTATATATAATCCTTATAATTTTAGAATCCATATTATGAGTTTCTTAGACATAATGTAAGAACAACTTAATTTTCAGTATTACACTTTTAAAAACTTTTAATAGTGAACCCTTTTTAAATACAATATTTTAAAATTTTATATATTACATTTGACTAAATAAATTTACATTTTATAATGGGGACATCAAAAATTTACAATGAAACATCCCATGCTTCCATGGTACATTTCTCTTTGAATAATGCAATAGTGTGTGTTGTACGCAACATCGAGTTCTGACACACACCACAACAGATCAAACTAGCCATTATGAATAGTAATACCTACATTTTGAAATTTTATCTTTCAAAATGGACTTCATTTTTTGATTATGAGTATCGACTTTATCCTATGGTGAAATTTTTGTACTTTTTGGATAACTTTAATATTTTGATGAATAGTGAAAATTACTAAATTTTAATTAAAAACAACATTTTTAATAAAAATAATTAATAGTGATAAATTATGAATTTGAGTGGTTTTAAAGTATATTTAGAATATTTTTTTACCATTTAATACAATTTTGGTCATTGGACATAATTTCACAATTAAACCGAACTTAAACAAGTATCAATCTTTTGATAGTTATTATATCTTAAAAACTCACTTTTTGTTTTGACAGCAGGAATTAATTTTAAATTAATTTCTTCCACTTATTTATTTTGAATTTTGAAAAATGGATTCCATATTTAGAATCAGGATGTTAAAATTGTGTAAATATTTAACTTTTATTTTTAGACATTTTGAATAATTACTTCGGTAAATATTTTATTTACCATGGTTAAAGGGAAAATCTGGTAAATATGGGTTAAACAAATAATATTATAGTAATAAAAAATTATAGTAAAACGTGTCCTAAACTTATTGGTTGATACATGTTAGACCATAGTCATCATTGGGTCTATTTTGGGACACCATGGTGCTACTTTTTAGTGATAGGGACACTTTATTTTAATTAAGTTAAAATGAATACAAAAATGACACAAGCATATCTATTTTAGAAAAACAATTTTTACATAGGGTTATATATGTTGGAATTTAGACTATAAATATTAATTAGAAAGATAAAACTATTTTCTGCATTATGGTATTTTATTTATAATTTTTAAACATTAAATAAGTTAATTTATATATGACACAATGGTGATGCAGTAATTACCATAATAGTGAAAAATTAAAATTATTGATATTGTAGATACCCAAATAAATATAAATTTACACTTTTTAGGAATTACACTACTTTTATAGGTTAAAATTACATGTTAGGAATGATTTAATTAACATTGTTCTAAGTAATCATACTATTATGATTTTTACAAAAATCAATTATTGAATAGTGTCAAAATTGACATAAAAGAGTTTTTAAAACAAATATTATATTATTAATTGATATTAAATTCCTAAAAATCTAATGTTCGGCCGAGAGACTTATATAATAATATTTTTATCATTAATGGACCACTTTTGGGTCGCTTGTATGTATATAGTAAGTTTATTAACCATATAATATAAAAATACAAAGAGACATTGTAAAAGTGAAACTAATTAACTAAGAGTAAATACTTAATGATAAGGTTAATATAGTAACCCAAACCTGTCTAAATTCTATTGGTTGAGTGGTTTTCGACCCATACCCTCCTTAACCTATAAATAATCTACTTTTGTGCCATTATAAACCGAATATGAATTTATTATAAAATAATATTTCTAGCTTTTCAAAGGTGCCCCTCACCCCTCTTATAAACGAGAACTCGCCCTTCTCATTAACTCACACCTTCAAAGCCTTTTTGTTCGGCCAAAATCTGCCCACATACTCTCTAAACTTCCCTCACTTCATCCTAGAGTCCTTCCTTTAGTTAGAAAGCCTACTTAAGGAGCCCTTTTGATCAAATCAAAAGGAAGAACCCAAATAAGATGTAATGGTTTCACCACCGTTTTAAAATTCCTTTCTTCTTCCACTTCTTCTTTATTTGTTATTACCATTCTAAAATAAAAACTCCAGTATATTATATATACTATGATGTTATTATAAATATGTTACAATCATATTCAGTATTCTATCCATCCTTTTAATAACATGTCACCATACATGCGTACGTACGGCTTACCGTCTCCACGTCATGGTGTAATTGTTATTCAATAAATTATTATTTGGATGGGTATAATAATGATTTTTGATTCATGTAAATAATAAATGTAACATGATAATTATTCTGTATATATGATATAACTTCCAATTATATATTATTTTAATATCAAAAGAATGATATTGACGGCCGTGCGTATGTACGGACTACCGTCTCCACGAACGCGATAAGATTCATTCTCCATCGTATCCATTCAAATATAATTCTCAGTTGATGATTAATATTAGTATCAAAGGACTTGATATCATTCTAGATATGATTAATATACAACCTATCCATGACAAACATAGCTTACGTAACAAAACATATAAAATAAAATGAGTAAGTTAACACCCGAAACAACGATAATACGAAGATATTATTAACAAATCAATGTTAAAAGATCATATATGATATCATATTAATGTATACGATTATTTTATAATTTAATAACAATTATTCGACCATTATACAAGAGGTTAACCTAACCCCAACCAAGGAAAGGTACAAGGTAAGGGGTTTTCATCTCACTCCTTATTCCCGTGAGATTCATGCCATATTGCCACTATTATCTTTTGTGTGGTGTATGTAATTCCCATAATTGTATTCATTATATAATAAAATTTAATTTATGTGTATTGACATATTCATTGTATGATACCTCTTTCATGGGGTGTATGTTTCATAAGTTACCAAATTGGTAAGGGTTTATTTCGCAACCTCTTCATTATCAGAGGTAGTTTATACGTGATTATCTACTAGGAGTTATTTGTCATCCACATCCATGTTTCTTAAAAATGTTTTTCAAAACATTATTACTATTTTACAGAATATGGGTTAAAGTCATTTATACCTTTTTTGACTTTTTATAATATGTTTACAATGGAATCATTCCTTCGTTTTCCAAACAATGTCTTTTTTAACCTTTTCGACAGAATTAAGGTAAGAATGTAAATTTTTAACTTATACGGTGTATGCGGCTATTTTACACCATTATAAAATCTTCAAATCTTACCTTACATGGTTATAAGGATATTTTTAAAATAATGTTTTTATTTTATAATTATGTGATTGTTAAATGATTTCAAAAAAAGAGATATTTCTCCCAAATATATTAAAATCCTGTGAAAATGTATATGTATTTAACGCAAGCTTAAACTTGTTTTCATAAAAATTGACTCTCGAGTGTGGTAGAAAGGAAGGGATTGGGCATGGACCCATCATGGCCTATAATTAGTCGATCAGTCTCAGAATTAGTTATTTTGTTTTCATAAGATTGCATAATGTTTTCAGAAAAACACTGGAGTATATTTGAGCAATTTTAAACGTAAGTATCTTCTAAAAAATCAATCGGTAGGTCTCATTAGACAAACTAGTGTCTTGGAACAAGGCCTTGACAAAATCTTATTTTTTGTCTTGACATGAGGCCTTGGCTATGTGGTTATGATAGTCTGGCATTATGCATTCCATCATTATGAAAGTGGTTATTGATATTGCATGTGATTATTCGATTAGTAGAATATCCATGTGAATAAGTAAATGGCATTATTTCATTTTTTCCATACTATGTTGAAGTTCATGTTTAAAAGGATTTGGTGTTAGTTATACATTGCCTTAAATGTTTATTCTTGTTTATAAAATATCCCGCTATATTTTTATCCTTACTGGGCATTTGAGCTCACCCCTTTTCTATGTTTTATTTTTCCCAGGATGTGAAGTAGTAAATTATAAATGGCCTGCAGGGATATTATGGGGGGATAAAAGTGTGTACTATGGATACAACATGTTTTTGTAATAATTTATCACTTTATGATGTAGTGTAAATATTTATGAATATATCTAGTGTTTCCAAGGCTACTAAACCAATCGGTCTTTTGATATTTGATATTTCTTCTGATCATGCCATTGTTATATAATAATGTGCCGACTCTGGGTAGCTGGGGTCGGGGTGTTACAGTTATCAATAAAATTGTATATTAATAGTCATGTTAATAAAAACCACCTAAAATCTACTAAGTACTATATTTTTTCATTAAAAGTTTTGAAATTCCTCAAAAACAATTGTTGTCAAATACAAGAGAAACTTGCCACTAAAAAATATAACCAACATATAAATATGGTTTTCATCAGGAAATATATGTATTTACAATGCAATAGTGTATGATATTCAGTAGTTAAACTCATAGGATAATATTTTGAAACATTAATGTTCATTGGTACAATATTTTAATTTGGTTAAATATTTTTAAATATTAATTTTTCATTATTTCCTATATTTATTTAAATATATACAACAAAAATTGAGGAAAAATAAAATCATATATCATTGTATGTTTTGTTAATATAATATTAATGTCACTAAATTATATACTTAAATTGGTATTTTTTTCAATTAATTCTATTAGACAATGGTGACATTAATGTGAAATTAAAATTTTAATAAGTGGAGCATCTATTTATCACTCTTTCCCATGTTCTTGGAACTAGATATTCATTTTATTAGTTCACAAATACAATAAAATTTATTGATTTATATGAAAATTACAACTTAATCATATTAGTTAAATATTCACATCACTTTCATCAATTAATTTGTGTACACTAATCAATTTATTTAATTTTTCCACAACCATGAAACTAGTATTTAACTTAATGAATTTGTACTTGATTTTCGTAGATTTTATGTCTTGTAGGAATTTTTTAGAGATTTATTATGAAATTAAAATTTCCCATTTTCATCCATATTAGAAAAAAATAAAAAATGTTTTTGTTTTCCTCCTTATGGTATTTTATTTAAAAAATAAAATGACATTGATCAACTATTTTTCTAATGTTAAAATTCTAATTCCATAATTATCTATCCTATCCAACTCTTTTTCAAAGTTCATAAATAAGATTTCCATAATAATATAGGGTAATATCACTCAAGAATCATTAATTTATAGAAACATTAGAATTAGTTAACTCCAAAATTATCAATTATTCAATTATACATTATGAAGCTCAACATTTTGATGAATATAAAATCCCAAACATCCATAAATATTGAAAAGGGAATAAAATAGAGATATTAGAGGTACAATGAGGAATCATAGGATATTTATATATCATTGAATCAATCATAATAAGAGTGATAATCATTTAATTCACACATTAAACCAATTATATTAAATAATTGTGAAACATGAGGTGGGAGGACATAAACTGAATTTTCTCCATCCTATATTTGAAATAATGATGTATAGAGTTTGTTAGAAATATTTTATTAAAATTCAAACACATTTTCCCCCACTAAACAAAAAATATTGTATTAATTGAAAATTATAATGATCTTTTTATTTAAAATAGATGCAAAATAAATCAATTTGGGTCAGAAAATAGTTTTATGATCAACGATTAGTCAAAAAAAATATTGCTAAGTCTAAAATAATTTTAAATATCTGTAATGATATTTTTTATTTTTGGTTAAATTATATTTTAAATAAGTTGTATCATAATTAAATAGACACCCAATTAGGGATACACAGTTTCATCGATATTGAACACTAATAGAGAAGGTTTCCTCTACATTTATTTTTCAAAAATATATTCAAAAAAATACTAATGTTAAATGATTAAAAAATAATGCCCTTGAATTGTGATCATTTATAAATATAGTTTAACAAAGTATATCCTCCACATTACCATTAAAATTTACCCCTAGATTATCCATTATAGTACCTAACATATTTAAATATATTAACATTAATATGAAATTAGATTTATTAAAATAGTTAATTGCTAACAATGTTTGTGTTTAATTTTTTTATATAAATCTCTAGGTTGAAACTCCATTGAGGTATTAAATGAACATGATATTTTTTATGATCAATCACTTTATACGGTCTCCAAAAAAATGTATTTAGTTTATATTTACCACTTCTATA
Source organism: Viscum album (assembly GCA_963277665.1). NCBI lineage: Eukaryota > Viridiplantae > Streptophyta > Magnoliopsida > Santalales > Viscaceae > Viscum > Viscum album. The sequence goes on along the minus strand of OY728135.1, from coordinate 1,459,013,390 downwards.
TAACTAGAAAAAAAATTAGAGTATAATAGGTTGAATAATTCTTATGAAACAAATTAACAAAATATAAATAGATGCACATACTATGTATTAGTTCCCAATAAATTCTGATGTTATATACCTCTGTATAACATATTCAATACATAACATTAATTAATTGATATTAAAAAATATCCCTTAAATTAACCCTCAGTAAAGTATTTTATTTTCAATACATAGACTACAAATGGTAATTTATCCTCTCCATCCATTTCAATAGTACAAATTACTAGTAATCATAGAATGGCGATTGGTATGGACCACTTGGATTTGAGTTTAAAATTAAATAACATTTATAAATAATAAAAAATTATTTTATGGAAACATGACATTCTTATTCTAAATTACGCAATCTTGAAAATATATTTTTTATCTATTTCAATTTCTATGTTTGAATGTGGTTCCTTATAATTTCCTCTAACTCACTGTGCTCCATCATCCTCCTTTCGCTACAAACAATTAAAAAATATTGTCATTCTTTAATGACCCAACAGGTTATGTGATAAATATTAATTGGAAATCGACATGTGTTAAGCAACATAAATCATTAATTAGGCATCCATATCATAGAACTTTTTGTAGTATTGTAATCCCACAAATCATTATCCAATATTACAGATCCATCATTCCATGATCTATACATTGACATCTCTAAAAGTTTCATGATATATCTATATTAGATTTCGTCATGACCAATGCACTATGAGAGATATGTTGGTCAAGTTATATCATAATACCAATATTACTTCATAGTTGAATTGGAAATTTAATTTTTGAAATGTGTTTAATTATCTATAATGAATTCATTGCTCACTCCAAATATTGAAATTATAGTATTTTTAAAAAATTTAAAAACATTATATGGTATATTATATATAAATAAAATATCCTATACACACATATATACAAAATCCAGATCCACTAGTATATATTTATTCACATTAGAAAATGTCAAAGGTTTTATAAAATCCATACCCCTACATCAAATATATCATCCTCAAGATTTCCCTTTTAGGGAATATCTTATTTCCAACCTATATTTCAATGACCTTGGCACATACCATAACAAAAAACAAATATATTGAAATAATAGAATATAATAGTCTAATAAAAAACTACCTAAATAAAATTTTAGGTAGTTCATTATCACATATGGTTTCATCCCCATGGTTGTGGATTTATTCTATCATTTATTGGAATCAATTCCTGTATATCCAAAAAAACCATAGTAAATTCTCATCATTAATTCTAATAATCAAGGGGACATCAAAAAATAATATTTCAAAATAGAAATGAACATCTTACTTTGGTTATGGGAAAATTATTTCAGTATGAAAATTATTTATAAGAAGTTGGAATGTTATGTATACCATGAATATTTACTTACCCAATTATGAAGAAGTTATTCATTTTGAAATTAATTTTTTTTCTATTGTTTTTACATATGGGTATTATGAATCTAAGACAAGTGGTCAGTAACCATGATTTCATAAACTTTTATGTCATCAAATTATATGTCAATTTCATATAACAAATGATTCCATCTCATTATCCTTTATTTTTATTCATTAATATCATGTAGATACACGAGAGTTGAAGCATTTGTGAAAATTAAGACCTTGAAACAAATCGAATACTTCCTAACCTCTTAAAGGGAAAACATTACAGTAGGTAACTCCTTTTTAATAGTACTATAATTTCCTTGGGATACATAAACACATATATAAGAATATTAAATAAAATTTACATTAAAATTTATCATTTCATAAAAAAAATCCCATATAGAAAAATAACTTATATTATATGTCACATGAATAGTAAATTTTCGATCTAGGTCAATTAAAATCAATGAAATTTTCAGTTTCTTCTGCAGATGATAAAATGATTCTATTCACTGGCAATGAAGAAAAAATTTTGACTCCATAACAAGTTGGATTCGTAAATGCTCTATGATTTTTCAAAATTCATTGGATAAAATTTTGTGTTCAACACATCCCAAACTCCATCTCCATTTTTATTTATTTTTGTACAATCCCCCTTTTATTGGTTGAGGGGGATCCATAAAATAACATATATTCCTAGTGAAAAAGGACCATTATGTAACCTAAAGAACCATGTCACAGTTCTGAATACATGACCAGAAGGACTAAGATTTTAAAACACAAATATTTCCCCTCCACATCACCTGTATCATTGAATGTGTCTAGATCCACCTCACAAATGGACCATAGGCTAGAATTGGACCATGAAAAGTTTCACGGTTCCTGGTACTAATAGAATATATAATACCCTTTCTTATTTATTATCCTTCTAGATCAACTCTATTGTATGCTACATACTCCAAATCATCATCTGGGTCCTGATTCTATGTGATCTTCCTGAGCTAAATCTTGTTCATTTGTGGCCTAGTGGCTCGATGTCCTATGGTGGAATAAAGGCCTATGGTGGCCTGAAGGCCCAATGGTTGGATTTAATATGATGTATTGAAGGCCCTATTACCTTTATTCCCTAACAGGTGGAATTATGGAAATCGTTGGATGAATAGTTTTGGATATTACATTACCATATTGTTCCTACTACTGTGAATAATACAACACCACACAATACTTCACAGTTCCTGCTACAGTACCTACCACAGTTAATCTTATAGTACCAAATATTCTCTACTCAATTATGAATTCAATTTTATTATATTATATATTCCTCACACATCTCTAAAATGTGAATGGACAACCACATAATACCAAGGGAAATCATTTATGGGAAAATAAACAAAATATAAATGTTAATTTAGTATTATCCGAATCATTATAAGATAGAGGAATCTGTTTGTAACTATAATACCCATAATGAATTTATATGTACTCATATATTTCCAACATCTAGAGTATATGATTGAGAAAATAATTTGGATAATGAAATTTCATTATGGATCTATTAATCCTCATATTTAAATAACAGACTCTCTAGTTTTTATATTTTTTAGTTTCAACATGTTCATTCTAAACAATTTTAACCATATTCACTCCACACGTTTTAGGGAAATAATCATAAGATAAAGCAATATGTTTTTTTAATGGGTAAAATAATCCCATTATCAATAAATATTATTAAATTCTTTCTGAAAACCTATATCTTGTTGAGATTTAATCTTATTTTCCATACAACAATAGTTCTCGGGTGTATTTATAATGATATGTTATGCATAAAGTATGACAGATTAAGTACTCTAATATCATCTTAAAATCAATGAATAACATATTTATGTTTCTTTAAAGAAAACATAACACTTTTAAATTATTCTTTAATCTATATGTAATTATAATTGAGAATGTAGATAAATAATTATGAAAAAAGTATATTAGATTGTCTTGGAGGGGTATAATCTAATTCTATTACACTATTTGAATTGAGGGAATACACTATAGCCTATAAGAAAAAGTTACTCATTAATCATCATAAAAAAAGAAATTCAAAAAAACCTCTTTATCATCACTATTATATTTAGAAAACCTCTCTTATAGAATAATTATTTTCAATTAAGTGGGTTCCTTAGTCTTTATAAAGACATTGAAATAATAATTTTTTGTAATAAGTTGAATATTTACATTACCTTAGAAACAATAGTGACTACTCCACCTATGAAAAGGAAGGTCCTAACTGTGATGGTTGGATCTTCCTTGTCACACATGACAAGTTGGGTCAAATATTCAATACATAGACATGGATTCCCTTCTATAACTATCAAGTATTCAAGCCTCACAATTGGGTTATAAATAATTTATTTTATAACAATAAAACAATATTTATAGGATATTTAATTACACAATACATATGTTCTAAAAAAGAAAATGAATTCAGATTTAAACATAAACTAATATCATGGAATTAGACAAACATGATAATTACTCTCGATGCTTTAGGAATGAAAATGATCTGTGGATATTACAGATTGTGAGGTATCCCGTTATATAGAATATTACTGCACTTCAATATGATATTAGAAGTTCAGATTTTTCCATGCTAACATAGTTTGAAAAAATATTATTCATTAACTTATGATAAAATCGGAATTGAATTAATGATAAAATGAAAAGTATTTACATTTTATTTTACCTGAGAATCTTTTGAAAATTATTTATCTTATTGTCAGGTTTCATATTTGTTATTATCATTAGTAATATTGTTTATTAATTAAAAAATTTCAAAATAAATGGAATCAACTCAATCTATTATTCAATTTTTTTCATACCCCAATTATCTGTCATGACTTATCCCATGACTATGATTGATTCACAACAACCCTATGTCTGCTTGCATATTCCATGTGATGATACAAGTGAATAGGGAATAAATTTATTTGGGAGGCGATTGCATATGTATCAGTATTCACACACAAAGGAAACTCATTGAAAACATGAAGAAGAAATGGATAACATATAAAAAACATCTATAAAATAAACCATGTATACATGAACCTATAGATAGTATAAAAGTAACATAGTGTAAATAGAATGATAAGGGGGGAAATTCATGCCCAACCAGAAATATGTCCAAAACTAGAAAAAATCAAAAAAAAGTTGAAAGAGGTCCTAAATCCTAAATCCTCTGTTATTCCCACCATACATGGTTCAAAATCCATGTATAGAAAGGATTATTTATTTTCATGGTCAAATGATCTACCGTCTTCATAACACATGATACATGCTGTCAAATACCATTCATGGGAGAGGATAAAGATACCCAATATAAAACCCTAAAATCTGAGGGGGAGAAGTAAAAGATGCAATAGAAGATAAATATATAATATAATAAACATAAACTAAAAAAGTACAACTTTACCCAAAAAAGAGTGAAATTATGCTCGTCCAAATAGAATGGTCTAAATATGGTTAGTAGAAGAACTAACCATTGATCCCTGACAACATTTGAAGGAAATTATAATCATCCAACAATGAGAATATAGACACAGAAAAAACATGACATACCACTCATGTCTTCATCTATCCTGGATGAAGAGTAAAATAACCTATGTAATGGGTATAAAAGAAGGATATGTGTATATATTTACTCAGTAAAAATAATCTCATAACCCAGAGTAAATGGATCTCCATCTCCTAACTCAACCTAAGAAAATGAGTATCAATCTTTTATAAAATTCCATCATTAATACCAAACATCCCATGTGTTTGCCCGAAATGCACATCTCTAATGGAATCATTCATCTCACATTGATACTATTCTATTGGGGTGGAACTTACTATAAAACCTAGTTTTGTCTTTATCACAAAAAAAATCTTTGTACGGAAATTGTATATATTCATCATGAATCCAAAGCCTAATAAACCACATTTCCTCTATGTGTCGCACAGATTAGGGGCCAAAATTTCATGATAGTAGACCAATGAACTGATAAAAAGTTAGGGTTCCATTCTGGTAGTCACTAAGAAACTCAACATGCTAGACCTACTGGAGCATAATGATTGATAATGTATTAAAGGTACACTATTTTCTATCCCTATTAGATGGAAACACCCTAATGAGGTCATTAGGTAAATCGATTTCTATATATTGTTTGAGGGTAATGTCCGGAGGAGTTCATCGGGGAACTTCACTACCCAAACCTAGTAGAGGGTGATGCCTAAAAGAGGCCTTCATGGAACACCACTACCCAGCCATGCTAAAGGGTAATGCTCACAGGACGTCATCGGAGAACACCACTACCTGGCCCTGCTAGTTGGTAATTCCATGAAGAGGTCTTTGAGGAACTCCAGTACCTAACCATACTAGAGGGAAACACCCAATAAATTTCAAATCGTATCTCTAAATCAAAAACTGAGGGAAACATTATAATTTATGTGAAAAAATAATCATGATAGGATACTCACAATATAAAATCTATGTTAAAATTAAAGATATATGGATGTTTTATCTTTTCTAATAAGAGATAAAGGGGTTCACAGGGTGTGAGGATTCCCACGTGGTTTATAGCCCCACTTCACCTCTTTTTTGTGTCCCTGGCTGGAACACAAATTCATCCTATTTATCATTACACACCATGTAGGTGGACTATATGATGTGTCTTGGCTATCCAGGACCCAACCCTTATGCTTCAAATCATGTTTCTGTACTAGGGTACACATCCATATATCAAAACCCATATATTCCTACTAAGGTTCTCGTCTTTGTGACTCTTCACAAGGGTAATCCAAAAGCGAAGGGGGAACACTATGTGTAAGAGGGGCTACACGATTTGTTACCCTAAATTTCTCTAAAATATTGGGATCATCATTGAGTGGGGCTACACATCAGGTGTTATTAATTGAACATGGAGTGTAGTATTTTTTTTTTGAAACTTCAGATTTTTAGATCCACTTCTCTTGATTCATATCCATTAACACTGGGAACTAGGCCATATGCTACTCATTATGTCTATATTTAGGGGTACAAAACCTTGTATTGAAACTTGTGAATTCCAATCCATGTTTTTTCTATGTGACCCATCACATTGGTTATCAAACTATAAAGGGGGTACACTACATGTAAGAAAAACTATACACTATGTTACTATTAATTTATCTGAAACCCTAGAAGTGCCACAGATTGTGGGCCAAAAGTATTTTTATCTTCATTGAACATAGCATGTACTATTGATTTTTCAAGAAATTAAAGATTTTAATATCTACTTATAACTAATAATATGCTTTCAGATAACTTCATATCAAATACTATTGAAGGATGAAAAGGTGGATCTTGCTAGAATACAAGATTTTAAGTCTCCTCTCGCTGGGAAATAACCTCTTGTCTTCGATAGGGTTTGGACTATCATTCTACACATATATATTAGTTCATGAATCTATTTCTTGATCTCATATAAGCATACCAATCAAAATTGAACAAATATGATTACATATATATGCCTCTTTCACCATGCCATTATTGTTTCATTGATCTGTAGTGGATCTAGGAGTCCAATCGAGCTCAGTACATCTAGAAAAGGCCGAACAGGTTAAAAGGGGTTCAATTAGTGAAGAGCGTAAATATATTATATGAAGAAATGAAAAAAAATACTAAACATAATTGGATAATAGTTCTTTTACAATGATGAAAAACAAGGATATAAGGTTATAAAAAATTGAAATAAATCAATATGTATATACTCAGGCACATGCATGTATTGAAATTGGTGTAGAAGTAAGAGAATGGATGAATCATGTCAATAATTTAATAAAAATGGTGAAAACATATTTTTATAATCCCTACCTCCTTTCTATATCAATCAATATTTAAGATCCCATTCATCAATAAATGAAAATATACTGACTTGTTTGTTGTGTCTTATCTGATCCGATTGGAGAGCATGATCAATCATTTTCGGAAGGGATGAGGGAGGAGCTGTGTTTAGAGGATTCTAGAAAATTTGAGATAACATTGGAATGGATTTATAAACAAATATATTATAATCTTATCTATTTCACAAAAAAAATAAATTCATTCATTCATTCCATCATTAAATGAATTACAAATGAGTGAGGTGTATTAACATCTTTCCCCATATAATTTTATGTCACACCAAGGACAAACACCACATTCTTGGATCAGGTAACATATCATATTTTTTTCATGATCAACAATTTAATACATATCTAATTTATTGAGGTGTTACCAATGTTAAATATAAATTATATTAAATATTTTAATAAAAATAATTTTTGGAACACTGGGCTTAATAATTTCAGATCGTCTGAGTTCCTATATCAGAAAATATATATAAATATTTATAATTATTACAAGGAATAATTGAGGTTCCTATATATTTCCCTCATTCTATATTTTTATCCTTGAAAGAATAAACATGGAAAACAACATGTAATACTGAGTTGGAACATATCTCTCCAACTTCCAGGTACTCTGTTGCACATTTCCATACTGAATCTCCATGATAATCAAATGGGAAGGTCCATCTACACATATTACCCTCTTAATTATCCGTGATATACACATAGTGGTCCCCAAATGTGGCTCAATCCCCTTTGTCCAGCTCTCCTCAGCTGATGATGTTCCTAATTTCATGAATGTATTTCCTCAACTACGACACATCCATGACTTCATTCACTCACACATGTTGGGCGGGTAGGAAGAGGTAGTAGGAAACCTCAACAACCCTCTTAGCAATCTTTTATGGCATAATAAACATCAGGGATAGCATGAAATCCCATCTAAATATCGTAATTCCTCATCATGGTGGGTCTATTAGGAAATATAATATCCATTTTAGAACTCTAAGGACTTGTGACAACTTTTTGGGTAGGTTTTAATTCTTCAATGGTCCTTCCCCAGTTGATAAGAAAGACATTCACATTATATATTGTAACATGTACAAACTTAGGGCCCAAAAGATATGAATCTATAATATTTTTCAAATGTAGGGGTGACCATATGTGTCTCTCGTATATGGCCTCAAAAGTTTTCATGATGATGGTAGAGTGGTTTCAATTTTTATGCATAAACACTGATCATTTTAGGTGATCCTATCTATTATAAAAAAGTCAAACATGCAAGCCCTCAACATATCATCCAACACCAATATAGTGCACTCAATCATCTAACTTTTATGCGGTGAAATGATGTACTAATACAAAATTAAGCCTAGAATTTCTCTTCTAGACCACTCCCCAATTATCTCACTAACTACATGTCATGATTAGAAACCGTCATCAAGGGATCCCAAGGAATGTGAATGATATCCCGTTCATAAAGCTACCCTAGAATGTCCATAAAATATGCTCCTTTATAGAAAGTAAGTGTTTTGACATCCATAGTCGATCAAATATCACCCATATATAATCATTTATATTCTCTATGTGATGAATAGTTGTGATAATTTCCACAAATACACCTTTGTATTTCCACTCCACGATCTCAAGGGGTTGTAATAATAATTCAAGAATTTGATTCTCATCTTTTACCTGATAGCATGTGTGGAAATAAGAGGTGAACTCAGCTATGATCCATCTCTTGAAGGACAACAAATACTGCCACTGTAGGTCCTTGTACAGTTTCCCCACACAGAGATGAACAACTAGTGTAGTATTATGGAACTCCAACACCAACTCATCTTGCAATGTGACTGGAACCATTGTTCTCATGGGGAACAAAATGACGTGATTCACTCCTTCAAAATATTATTATGGTGTGTTTACTATGTATATTTGATCATTAAAAACCTCTCAATTAATTTCTCTAGGTTGGGACCATCTCACATACTCGATAAGAGATGTATTCATCACCATCATCTAAAGAAATGTTGTACCCTTTTACTCTATAAGGGTCAGTTACACGGAATCCAACTCCTTTGAATCATCCAACACAAGGAAAACATAGGACGTCCTTATAAGGGAATATATTCCCAAATTTCACTTCCTTATATTATAGAATATCATAAATCCATAGTCCTATATAAATTTCAACCATCGTCGATGACTCGGGTTCGTGTATCTCTAAATGATGATATAACTGGGACACTAGTGGTTTGAATAAACCCAATGTGCTCCACAAGAAGTTAGTGTCTCCAAATCCCTAGGGAAATGAATACCACTTGGAAATCAAGGACATGAGTTGCACTGTTCTTCTAATGTGGTCTCAACTGCATCGACCCTTATGTTATAACTGCTTATCATAGAATCTACACGTAACTAGGACCTACTCCTAAGGTGTCATAATAAACTATGAACTAAACCCATTCCTCAAGTATTCCAAACTCTAGATAACTCTTCAGCCTCTACCTCAACTCCTAAATGTCCCTTTGTTACTTCTTATACTAGGTAAAAAAACTCAACCTTTCATGTCAGGATAGTTAAACGTGATGTTATTTTTGAGAATTCACCCACAATACTTCTATAGTACCCCTAAAAGACAATAAATATCTGCACCTATGACATATGTGTATGTGGGTTCTGAAAAATCACGACCACGATCTTTTAGGAATCCATGGATAGAACTTATTAAGAAATGACATGTACTATAAAGGCAACCTAATGTATCTAAAATGTAACATCGAGATCATTCCCAAAGTCTGGTGCTCATGAAGAAAATCAAGAACCTTCAACAAGTTCTCTACATGATCCTCCTTTATTAGAGAGTTTATTAGTTTGTCATAAATGTAGAATACAAAAAATTGGTCCATGTATGGATGAAATACTTGGACCCTCAAATCCATAAACATGATGTGGGATTTCATCACACCTAAATGAATAACTAAGAACTCATAGTGTCCATAGTGACAACATAATTACAATATTGGAATAACAGTTTTCAGACCCTCAAATGGTGTTATTCAGAATGATGATAAGTAATTTAGAATCATATAACACCTCAAAACTCATGAAATGGGCTATTAATAATCAAAAAGAGTTAATATTTATTTATCATGGTCTGGTTTAGTTGAAAATATTCAATAGAAACCCAATATATTCCATATTAATTTTTTAAAAATTTGAGTAGAGCTACACAAATGGACACACTGAGTCAAATGAAATTGTTTTCTTGAAGGTTCTCCAACTATAATCATAGCTTTTAGAGCACCGTAGTGTCCATTCAATATTCCACCGCTGATATTGGGGATTTACCTCGATGAAAATAAATTCAGAACTCCATATCCCACATTAAAGGTAGTAATTGAATATATTTGGGTAATACATTCATGTAATCCATCACAACTGATAGGACCTAGATGCTAGAATATCCATCTGATCAAAAGGACATACTCACAAACTGATGGGTTATAAGCTACAACCTCTTACAAGCAACATCAAATAGTCCTTCCATCAAATATCTCTTTCATAGAAATGAGAATCTAGTTCAATCAATGCATAGCAATGTGAGTTGTTTATGGTTACAATAAATCATAGATCAGACCATGAATATCGAATCCATACCCAATATAACATCATCTGGTTTCATATGGATGACCAAAAGGACCCACATGAACCTCTCTCTTCCAAGTGATATCTCACAGTAATAGAAGAGGAAATATAAAGAATAAGTTGTCCATTAAATAAAATCAAGATTAGGTTTTTGTGATAGCATCTCAACAAGGATCTCTAGGTATCACACCAAGGGTTGAGAGAAAAAGGACTTTCTAGAACATGTTTCTACTAATACTGAGACAATAGTAAAATATATACATATCAGACTTTGAATCATCTCGTGTGATATTAGATCATTGAAATACATAGCCTATAGCTACCCATGGCTCCGACTACCTGTTCCCTGAGCCAGATGTGGGCCACATAGGGGTGGTGGTTGAAGGATACCATAACATCTTTCCCTACCTAAATTCCCTCCAATTCCAATTCCAACTCTACGGCCTGGGGACCACCCTTTCCTCATCTAAGAAATCCCAAATCATGACATTACATTTGTTTTGGCAGTCCACGAGCTATCTTAATGGGCTCCTCGAAAAATCTTCTTGGGCAGTCATATACCATGTTACCTTACCTCTTACATGTTAATAAACTTTATTATCTAGGATTCCCTACCACAATTATTTTTCTTAGTCCCATGCGACAACATTCATATACCTAATCGAGAAAGGGACTCCTACTCTGACATCCCATCGATCGATGCATACTAGCTACTATAAACAACTCATCACTAGCATTCCCACTTCCAGATCCCTCTATTTTGCATCCCTCATATAAGAATATCTTTATCCAAATTTCCTAATCTATCACCACTATATCATGGGGAATCAAAAGGTAACCAAATTGGATCAGATCATTTGGTGAAGTCCAAGTTCAATAATATATTCTCTGAAGTAGTTATCCAAGATTTTGTAAAAGTATCAACCATATATAATTCTTACACCATTAAACCCACAAAAATTATCTTTTAATGATTCATCAATAATAATGTAGTCAATGTCCTAGTAAATTACTACATTGGCCATTGCACCGTCAACAGATTCCCTACCCAAAGATCTAAACTCAAGAATCTTTGACATTGTTTCCCTAAACCCATATAATCCTCTTTAATGGGATACAGATGAAAAACATCCCAATAAAATGAAAATTCTTTAATACCAATCCTCTAGGACCTGTTCCATGTCAGGGATCAAGCTACAACTACTACATGACCCACTCCATAGCTCAGGGGTGTAGAAAAGAACTTAAGGCATAACTAATAACGGTATGACATTCCCTATGTTCCATAACACACAGACATGGACAACTCAATTAAAAATATAAAAGTAAAAGGATAAAAGATGAAAAAAATCTATAAAATAATACAAGGATGCATGAACCTCTTAAGAGTATAGAAGTACAATAGTGATAACTGGAAGTAATGGAGAAAAATACACATCTAAATAGAAATATGTCCTAATAGGAAAATATATAGATAATATAATAGTTGAAACAGATAGAACCTCATGTCTCCTAAGATATGACAATCATATGTGGTCCAAGATCCCAGTACCCCTCATATTTTTTTTATTCATGGTCAATATATCCATTTTATGAATAATACATGATATGTGTTGAAAAACCCCATATAAGGGTGAGAAAAACAAACCCAGTATGTTTCCACAAGAGCTTGGGAGGTACTGGTAAGAGATATAATATAAGAGAATGTTATAATATGCACCAGGTAATGTGAAAGATTATAGGTCAACCAAAAAAAGAAGGAAAGTATGTCATTCCAATCATTATGGGATAATCACGGTGAGTATATGAGCTAACTATCAGGCCTTATCCTCCAATAATAAGAGAGTAGACCCAACTAACCACTAGGATAATGACACAAAAATCTCATGGAATACCCCACACAAAATCAATTCTCTTATAAGGATTGTTACTATACCAAATTAGTGGGTAAAGAAAAAAGGATACACACACACAAACACACACAAACACACACACACACACATATATATATATATATATATATGTTCTTAGTTGAATGAATCCCAAAGGTGCGAGTAAAGGATCACCATATCACAAATTAGTCCTAGAATAATAGTAGTGAACACTCCCAAAAGCCCAACATTGATTCCTATCATCCCCCACGTCTTCCCTAAAAACATAAATCTAAGGGACTCATTACCCTCACATTGATACTATATAATTTTTGCAGCACAGACTCACGTAAATTGTTTTTGGTAGTATAAAAAAACACATCTCAGTGGGTAAAGTGTTTCTTTTAATCATGAGTACAATGTTACCTCAACGACGTGTCATCACAATAATTAAAATCCTAGGGGAAACCATTTCTAGATCGAGGACACACTTCCTGGTAGAAAAGATGGGATTCATTCTGTTAGTCAATGAGGAAATCCATTTCCAAGCCCCACTAAAGTTTTACACTCAATATTTAATTCAGGGTACTCTACATCCTAGTTTGACTAGATGGTAATACCTAGTAGTGGTCATCAGGGAGACACATTACCCACCACTACAAGAGTGTAATACCTAGAAGAATTAATCATGGAACTATATTAAGTATTACTACTATATGGTAACTCTAGGAATAAGTTAACATGGATCTACACTACCTATCCCTCATATTGGGTAACGCCAAATTGAGGTCGTTAGGGAACTCCGCTACCCAGACCTGTTAAAATTAAATACCTAGAAGAGGCCTTTGAGAACTACACTATATAGCCCTAAATGAGTGTAGTATCAGAAAGTGGTCTTCGGGGAACTCTAATGCCCAACCCAATATAAGGTAAATACCTATATAATTTAACAAAAAATCTATAAATCAAAAAATGAGGGATCCATCTCATTCCAGGATGAATGAAATCATATAGGATACAAACAAGAAATAATTCTTGTCTAAATGAAGGATATTTTTCCACTGGATGTTTTCTTTTAATATCATGAGGGTTACACGACATGTGAGGAGGCACAAAAATAATGTGGTCCAGCATCACAGTGTGGTTGTATCCTTGAAAAAACCCAATATGTCATCCCATGTAGTATTACACATAGTTTAGGTTGACTACATGGCATGTAATGGCTAACTTGGACTAGGTACATGTGATGCTCACAATATATGTGTACTAGTGTACATGAACATATATCAAACCCCGTTTATTTTTACCTAGTGTGCCTTATGTATGTCCCTTCACATGTTTTATTAATCCAGGAAGTGGGTACATTCCATGTTAGTTAGAATACAAAACATGTGACCCTTAATTTCTATAAAACCATATTGTCTCCATTGTGGGGGGCTAAAATGAGGGTGTTCATCATTGAACACAGTGTCATGTGGGGATTTTTAGATAAATTTAATATTTCTAGATCCACTTCCCATACATTAAAAATAATTAATATACTTCAGATCTAGTCCCATCTATGGTTGAAAAGGTGGATCTAGTAGGAAAACATGATTCTGGGCCGCCAGTCACTATGAAATTGACTATGTTCTCTACAAGGGTTTGTTCGATCGTTTCTCACAATTCTGTTCACTAATAGATCAATTTCATCATATCAAATGAAAAAAAGGGCATCCTTCAACCATGATTATTTCTGATCAATGCCTCTCTCACCAAAATTTTCTTGTTCCGTCAATCCGTCATCAATTCGGGTGTCTGGTCGTTCTTGGTACCTCCCAACATGGTCGAATAGGGAATATACAGTCAAATCATTGAAGGTGAAAATAAAATTTTGAGAGAAATGAATTAAAAAATGATAGATATTGTTGGCCAATAGATCATGACCAAAAAATAATGAATAGGGATCAATGTATAGAACGAAATATATAACTATTTATATCAATACACAATGACAAGATATTTATACAATGGGAACATATCTAAGTGAAAGAATATATATGCACAATAATTTATTCAATTGAGTTAGAAAACACCCATTGAGGACCCATACCTCCGTTTTTATCAATCACTAGTGAGGAACGTGTTCATCAAAAATTCGACGGAGGTTGGCGTGTTCGTCATGGCTAATATGAGTTGATTCAAGGTCATTGGCCATCATTGTCCTAAGGGAGGAGAGAGGATATCTTGCAGGTGGTTTCCTAAAATTATGAGCTAACTCTAGATTGTTTTTTCCATGAGATTCACTTATAATCTTAATTAGTTCACTAAAAAATCATTGAATTAATCAATCCATTAATTCATTTATTCATTGAATGCACCCGCCAATGAGGGAGGGGTCTGACCATCCTACAGTGACTAATTTTATATTGCACCTAGTATAAAAACATTGTTTAGTACTCAAAAATGGTCTTGAATTTAAAATATAATAAACTGTTTATGAGTTATCCCATTTTCATTGAGGATTCATTCACACACAATATAAAATACATTTTATTATAATAAATTTTTTTAAGCACACCAGAACTCAGAATAATATTTCATCATAGCCCCATTCATTGGTAATATATATTGAAATATTTCAATGAATCATAAGGATAATACTAGATAACTACATTATCATTATTTTTTACTCTTTTCTTTATTATTTTCGAAATATATAGTTCTTTAAAGTAGTTTTCATTATTTATTTCTCAGTATCCTGATTTTGATATTTTTATATTTTATGTATAGGTTTATTCTATATTTTCCCCTTGAGTAGATAAAAGAACTTTATGAATATTTTGGTTTGTTTACAATAATCTTTTGTTTCATATCTATTGTATTCCCCTAGAGATTCACGTCGATGCGGCCTAGTACTTTTTATTTATCACTTAATTTAAATTCAATTTTCAATTTTACAAACATTTTTCACTGTATTTCCCTTCCAAAAATATATATATGATTTATAATTATAATTTTGGTATTTTTATGTATCAAACCTAGTAAATCAATTTAGGCAGTCCCTGAATTTTTTTTCCCTTTTATAAATTTTATCCTTCTATTTATTTTGAAATTCATTCTTATGATATTAAATACCATGGATTCTACTAGTATCTAAACTTCATTCACCCTACTATAAAGGGTATAATGGTTATTGTATCCCCTATTACAATTATTTTAAAATTAATCATTTTAAGGACGCTTCTTAATTCCAAATATAGTGTAATTATAATTTTCTGGGGCATAATGTAGATTACCAAAATTGACAAAATGTGATTTTAAATAATCTTACATTTAAATGTGGTGAAACTTTTCCATATGTGGGCCTTGAATATATTGAATATCAAAAAAATATATAGGACCTCAGTTTGTAGAACATCATTAGTTCATACCATAAAAATTTTTCTTCTTCTTAAATTTATATGATACTAATTTTTCACAATTTTTGATAAATTTATTTATAATACTTCTTCACTTTTATCACAAAATGTTCAGCTAGATCATTTATCTACAATAGTTTGGTGGTATGTGGTTGGACTATCATAAAATCATTCTTCTATAAATTTTTTAGTATACTGGATGTTCAGACACAATCTTGGAAAAATCTATTTTTATCCCATGATTTATTGAACAACACACCCTCATCTTTTTCAAAACTACTGATTTTGTGCCTTATTTCAGTATTCATTATCCTAGTATATAATTTCATGAAAAAAAATTTGAAACATTTTCCATGAATTTAAAAATATCCACTGAAGGATTTATAATTTCATTTCTGGAAGAATGGGAATGTACATAGTTTTAGTTCTTTCAAACTATGTCCTTTATGTGGACTTTTATGATTCACATATTAGAAACCCATAAATATTTCAAGTATGCCATCTCTGTAAACTACAATGAATGGTGGATATATAAAAAATAGTCACTATTTTCCCACTTAGTTTCTAAAATATTATGTACGAAAATTACATGATGAGTTATATGAAACGTTATGGAATTTAAATCCATTGATTTTAACTATCTATATCCATTCATTTCCATGATTTCATGGAGTTATATTTCTAGTTTCATTATTTATATTATCATTTTGATAATTAATTTTGAATTATTTTTTAATATTTCATTCAATTTTTGAATTGAGGGGGTCTATTTTCATAGTGGATTACGAAATTTTTATAGTCCCTATGAATACAAAACTACAAGAAGCACTATTTTTTTTATTTTTTAAATTTATTTTATTTTATAATATATATATATATATATATTACTTTAATATATTTTTTCACATAGTTCCTCCTTAGAAATAATTTCAAATTTTTACTGTGTATTTGAACATTTGTGAGGCTTAATGATATTTAATTATTTTTAATCCCTATATAAAACTAGGTTATCAGTTTAAAAGGGTGTAACATCCAAAGGGAATATGATATATGAGGCTTAGTGATATTTAATTAATTTTAATCTCTATATAAAACTAGTATATCTAGTTAAATGTGTGTAAAATACAATGGGAATATGACATGAGAGTAAAATATAAGAAATGAAGAGAAAATTCTCAAATAAAATCACATAATAGTACCATAAATCAATAATATTAGTGGTAGTAGTGATTGGGGTTGTGGATGAAATAGTGAGAGTGAAAGTGAAGTGACAACATGGAGTGTTGAATATGTTGTTCTATCATGCAGAACAAGAAGCCAACACAAGTAATCAGTTGGTGAAATTTATGAATTTTATTTTCTAATTTTATATATTTTATTCATCATATATAAATTTTATATCAGTACACCTAAACATATTTAATATTGTTTAACTATTTTTATTAACGGTCGAATCCATGACTGAATGAATCATGGTGTTTTTGAACCTTATAACTTACTCAAGAGAATATTCTCAAAATAACTTTTTACTATGTTCAATTATTCCATTCGACATGTAGTATTACAATCATATAAATATCAGTTAATTGTTTAAGAATAGATTCTAAAATTAATGTTAAATTAATTTAGTATAAGTTTTCACTTGTCCAAAATATTTTCAAAATTTATATTTCTTATGTTTGATAATGAGAGTAAAATATAGTTATTGTTTTCAATGATAATTTTTTTTTAATATAATATCTTTACCCAAAAAAATTGATAATTATCATCTTTAGTTCATAAATATTCATGATATTCAATATAGAATAAAATTCATACAAATTAATGGAAGATAAATTAGATAGCATGAGATTATTCTCTATAATGTAGCTCCAAATACCACTCTGATGACTCATTACTCATGGAACACTTTTTCAAGGCTCCCTCCCTTATTACCATTTTCCTAGTCTTTTTTATTATAAATTGATTCTCCTATTAATAGTAGCTTAGCTATGGATCCAAAACATAAAATCACATTCAAAATTTCAACAATATCTCGCCAGATTCAACATGGAACATTCACTATTGGTCATCTCCCCCATATGTCATACTAGTTGAACATTCAAAACACATTTTTTCTCTTATCTTATGATCATGTAACTGATTTTTCAATAGTCCCAAAAAACATCTCTTCCTCCACTCTATGAATTAATATTTTCAATTAAAATCTCACCCTCATCCTCCACAACATGATTATTCAAACCGTATCAAAAACATGGGTTTAAATCATGCTAGATTCCATGTTCACAACTCATGGGATGGCCATTAACATCCAATATATAAAATGTTCATTACTGTACAGTATTTTAATTATCTTCGTCAATTAAATCACATCAAAAACATTAAGGATTGAACTATTAATTTATATACCTAAACCAAGCTACAAAAATTTTCCCCATGATTCCATCTCGAAGTCAACACTAAATTTTACTTCTCCTAAAACCAAATTTCTCTCAATTTTTTTGAGTCAATGGAAGAACTATATTAAAAAAAATACCCACCTATGAATATATAGTGAATAATATAAATCTTAATTATGTCAGAAATAATGGACTATATATAGACATTGATATGATCATATAAAATGTATTCAATTACAATTTATAAAATGTAGTATTTTCATAGTAAAAAACTCTGTCATCTTTTACAAATCATTATTGAAATCATTCAAAAAACTTATAAATACCAATTATTTAATGACAATGGTATTCATAACATATCACAAACATAAATTTTATATGTTTCCGACCCTATATCATTCAATAAGTTAGGATAAATCATCAATAATATTTATCATATATAATTTTTTTATAATGATACACAATATATTTATTTAGCACAAATATGTATTATCTTCAACTAGGATTAAATACCATTGTCAAAAAAATCAATGTTTGGATGATTCTAAGTGTGGTAGAACTTGTTAGAAGCTAGAACTATCATTTTTATAGAATCTCCACTTCATATTCATCTATGATAGCCTCATGATAAACTATTTGTAACAAGTTTGTAAAAATTTGTTTTTTTCGGTACTCTTGATTATATTTATTATCATTAATTTGTTAAACTATCATTTATTATTTATATAATAATATTTGGTTATTTAATTCCACTATATAACCCTTCAATAATTTTTTATTCGGTATTATCTAATTTACCAACATAAGAATTCCTAATTTCTAAGATCAATGTTTCTCAATATAATGGATGGACATTGAATATTTTAAGTCTCTCATAGTATTTTTATTGGTCATTGAAATAGATTACATTTTATGGATGGGTGGTTATGTTAGAATGGATCAAAGATAATATGAATTACCCAGGGATAGATTATATTAAAATATTCTTAATGGATTCTTGAGTTTTTATTTTAAGGATATTTGTGCACTAGGTTCTTGTGAATAGTCATCCATTGGCATAGAATCATATCTAGACATTAAACAAATTCCAAAGGAATATTTGGAGTAGGAATGGATATAATAGTTATTAAATTTTATTGAATCATTACTCTTAATATATGAATATATGCATGGTCACGGTATCTTGTAAATGGATGATCGGCTCCTAAAAGCACCAATATTAATTCCAAGACATTCGAAAATTTCATCATATGGTATATTGTCCACCTTCATATTATACTAAAGTATTTATCAATATTTAAAATTCATGTTCCATCATTCTCATAGGCATATTCATGTAAGATTTGATAATTGTCTCATGGATGGTCTTTGGACTAAGAATTCATTAATAAACAAAATAAAATACATAGGAAGAAATAAAATTCTAAATTAAATTTAGAATATCCAATCCTAAAAATGAAATACAAAATTAATGTTTTAATATAAAAATATTTATTTACAGGAATAATTTATTCCAGGAAAGATAAAAGAAAAATTGTAATCTCTAAATAAAAAAATGAATGAAAATATGTATATATCTTCTCCTAAAATGAATCAATAATTAAAATAGGATTAATTGAACATATATAAACCTAAATAAGATAAACATAATTAACGGATTTTATTTCAAAAATTAATTTTATTAAAATCATATATTCCCTACTATAAACATTATTTTTTTTGTTTAAAACTCTCAAAATATTCAAAATAGTTGGGGGTAAATTTAATAAAATGAGCCACATTGTTGGCCTATGATATTTGTGTGTGGGTAAATTGTGTATAAAACATATTTTATAATGCATATTGATCAATATAAAGATATTATAGAAACTCATAAAATTAAAACATTAATATTAAATCTTATTAGATGAATATTCACTACATAACATTACAATCCTAAACAAAATATAATTTCTTTTATTTTGGAAATGTGGAAACATGAAAAAATGTTTCATAAAAGTTCAAAAACATCTCCCACTTATTTCTTCTTAACTATAACCCTTCTTTGTCATATCATGGAAAAAAAGTATTTATATCCTAGAAAAAAGTACACATAATCAAGGGTGATCTCAGATGATTAGTTAGGGTAAACAATGAACAAGATTATGATAATTAAATATAAACAAAGGATAAATATTAAGGTAACATGAAATTTACCATCTAAATTAAAACATTGAATTACTCGTATCAGAAATAGGAATGGTGTAATTTATAACAATATCTCAAAATACATGAAAAAATGGGATCAATGAAAATAATCCAAGGGAAGATAACATAGGTCCTAAGATCATGTCATAAACGAGTGATGTAAAATATGGCATAATCATAATAATAAAAATCTAAAGACATTGATTCCCACCATTAATTTTATAATATAATGGACATGAGATAACAACTAGTGTACTAATTCTAGTTTTGGGAGACCCCCCCCCCTCCCCCATGTGCCCTCTTGCAGGGAAGGGTAACCAACCGTTTACCCTATTAAGAGATTTGAACAACCGCATTTGTACCCATTGATATTTTAGAAC
Organism: Viscum album; assembly: GCA_963277665.1. Taxonomy (NCBI): domain Eukaryota; kingdom Viridiplantae; phylum Streptophyta; class Magnoliopsida; order Santalales; family Viscaceae; genus Viscum; species Viscum album. Next base: position 1,458,992,191 of record OY728135.1, on the reverse strand, counting down.
ATTAATATTTACCCAATTCACTATAGGGATATATAATTTTACTCTAACCATCACACAATCATAAATGATTTTTTTGGAATTCTACAAGATCATAAGACATCCATCATAACATAAACATCAAAAATAAAATGGGATTATTTAATATCTCATCATCATAATAATAAATCATCAAGAGAAAAAACAATTAGGTATCAATGGATCATATCCATAGTAAATCCTATTTCCCATCCAATTATCTTATTATAGATGAAAAATCCCATTAAAATATCATAATAATATTTCATGAGGAAAATACACATTCCATTTTTAAATACCATAATAAAATATTAAAACTAACCAAATATTAAAGAAAAAAGTTTCTTTTAAATTTTATTTGGATCCTAAGAAGGTTACATCAAATCATTGACTGGTAAATATGGTGGAATATTTTTTTCATTTCATGTACAATAAATAAAACATTTCATTAACAATTTTGATATTAACTCAAAAGTAGCATTTTTATTAAATCAAAATAATATTCTTTTTAAACTTATTTTTATAAATAAAATCTTGGGAAAAAAGTACATTTAAAACAAAAAATAATAAATAAACTATTATATGAATACTTTATTATAAAACATGGATATGCAAGAAAATTGATTCTCGACTAGAGAGTGCAATAAATTGTTTTCCATTTATATATATTATTTTTATCACAAAATTATAAAATGTGAATTAAATGAATGGAAAATGATTATTATTAAGATATAATTATAAGACAATATAATTAATGGTATTTATATGTAAATAAAAATATAATTTAATTTATTTAAAATTAAATCACAAATAATCAAGATTAAACTATTATTGACACATAAATCTCTTATATAATGTTTAACATTCAATAAAGACCCCTGAAACACATGTATAAGGAATTTAATATCATTACAATTATTTAATAAATTTATGTAAATATTTATTAATTCATAAATTATTCACTTACAATATTTCAACATATATTTTTTAATAATTCCTTTTTACAATCATCATTTTGGGTGTAAAGTGATTTATTTTCCAGAGAATTTCGGTTTCGTTGTTTATATCCTCATACATTAAAAATATTTCCATAACCACTATAATATTATTTAAGATATAAATATAATATTTATTCATTATATATATAATAATTATCTTCCATAAAAATGTAAAATTACACAAATTAATTACACTCTTCAGGTAGACGGTAAGTCATACATGTGCGTGAATACTATTTTCACTTTTCAACAAATTTATTGACTGAAATTAAACAACATATAGAATTTATTGAAAAATTTATATAAAATATATAAAATATATATTTATTAAATACATCTTCATTACCATCCTTATATAGTGGAAATTAAAAAACAAATCACACTGCTTCATGGAGGTTGTAGTCCACACCTACAAACGAGCGATACTTTAACTTCCAATTTGATTGAAAAGGGAGAGGATAAAAGTTGTTTAATTATTATAATAACATTTATTTATTTTTAGGATACTCAATATATCATTTTATGACTAATTGTATATATTTAGTGGAGTTACAATAAGAAATAAATTGAACAATGCTGAGTACAAAAATTAACTCTTTTTCATGTGACCTTCTTTAGATACAATCTGAAGGACACTTGTAACAACGTCAAAAAAATATAATAACCTTAAATTTTTGTGTTGGATAGTTGATAAAATAATTTTATTGGTGTTATTATATAAATATGTCTTAATGTGGTGTAAATAAAATAATGGCAGAAATACCTTTTAATTGTTGGGGGATGAGACAATAAAAATTTCATAATATAATTAAATATAAATTACATATTTATAAATAATAATGATTAAAAATAGAAATTAATTTTAATATAATGTTTATGTTGTCTAAATATCATAATAAAATAGAAATTTAAAATTTTTTAGTATCAATTTTAAACATATATTTTTTATTAACCCCATTGTATCAAATTATGAACATTAATAGTGGTAATAACATTTTCAATATTAATTGGATATAATTTTATTTATAGGGTATACATTTCATCATAAATGGAAATGGAATTGTGTTTTTTACAATATATTATTTTAGTTGACATATTTATATATTTTAATGACTTTTAAAAAATTTAATTATGTATTATTTTTCATAAAATATCTTAAATGTCGCTTTTGACTATATTAATTTGTTTGGACATTAATTTCATTAGAATTTCAATGTAATTCAGTTAATTAAATTTAAAACAACCCAAATTTTTTATATTCAGGAATAAGTTTTTTTGGGAAATATCAAACTATAGGAAATATTAATCTAATATTTTTAAAATTAATTTAATGATTTATAAACAACATGCAAAAGCACTGTGTATGCATTATTTATTCATTTAAGGTATGTATTTATTTATTAAAAATAAGAAATAAAAGACCGTTATAAAAAAATTAAGTAATATTTAAAATAAACAATTCAAACAAAATAGAACCTATTTTTATCCTTATGTGATTATTTTATATTAAATTCAAGAGAGTGACATTTTTTATTTTTAAATAATTTAAATAATAAACATTTCATTATCAAGGGGAAATGGAACAAAATCCCCCTATATTTTTATTTTCTAACCCTATAGTCTAATTTATTCCATGTCAGGAAATAATACCATGTGTGGGGTTGATTTATTCATCTCATCTCATGGATTTGGCTTTGTTTTACCCATTTTACATGTAACGATGTCACAAATATTTTCCATTATTATTACTCATAATTACTAAAAAAAATTGATCTATTTAAAATATATAATCCTCATAATTAAAAATATAGTATATATTTTTTAGGATTCATTATCATGAAGTTGTAAAAATAAATTTTCAAATAACTTTTTAATATGAAATGAAAATATAGTTATACAAAATGTATTGTTATTAAAAAAAATTAGATATATATAAATATTAGGAATATTTTTTATTAAAATGGAATTAATTATATTATTATAAATTAAAATTTTCATATATAAATTTGAGAAAAAATAAAAAAATATAATATTACTATTAAATTATAAGAATTAATGAGTGAATATTACATTATTTGAGAAATACATATTTTAACTATTTAATTAATGATGAATAGTTTCATAAAAATCTAATAAAAATCAACCTCTATTTATTTTGATATGGTAATTTCTAAAATAATATTTATTTTTTAAAAAACATTTTTTAAAGTGGAAGTATGTAATTTAATTATTTTTTCCTAAAAAATAATTTATCCCTTTTGAGGAAAATGAATTTTTAATTTGTATAGTGAGCTTACTAATTAAATTTCACAATTTCGAAAAGTTAATTTTTTTTATAAAAAAATAAAAATACTTATTTTAAAATTTATAAATTCATATTCACTCAACTAAATTATCTTCTTATTTATAATTTTATAGTTTATTATTGTTTATTTAGACATGGGGTTTCATGTTTTTCAAGCCAACGAAGAAAATAAATTTATATAATGACATGTATATCACAAAATCTCATTATATTAAATTATACACCAATTAAAATGAATTTATCAATCCAAAATCAATAACTTCAATATATAAAAACATCCATGTTTCATCATTTCTAAAGGATCCCATATAGATTCATCAAATTTTTAATACATTCTAAAACATTTAATCTTGTGCGTATTATTTTTTCATAGAACATTACATCAATGATAAAATATTTCTACTAATTATTCATGATAGGAAATATAATGCTCTGTTGATTTAATCCCATAGTCTAGTACTTTTGATAGATTAGCATGTCGTCCTATTAGAGAGATATAAGGTTCATATTATAAAATTAAGAGATGGTCGTCAAAGCACTATGTGTTTTGAAACAACCCCTACTAAATCCAGAATATAAATGAAGACAATATATTTGGGGAATAAATATTAATTATTTCTGAATCTTATATACTTTTTCATTTTATAAATTCACAATAATTCCTTCTCACCAAATTTTAAATTTATCGTTCATCAAATATTTTCAGCATAACAATGAGGTTTACAGTAATATGCATCGATGTGATGCTGAAAGGATTTGAATTTCTCTCCTATTTCATTATATACCTCAGGTCCCAATATCGTTATTTCTCTATCTTCATCACAAAAAATTAAAGTTCTACACTTCTTTCCATGGAGGGAATAAGAATGATCCATCTGAATGCTCTAGTGAAATATATTATTGTATGAAATATTACACAGTGGAATTTTTTAATCAATTTTAATTTTTAAATCCATATAATAGGTCCTCAAAATATCCATGAAATATTTAAGGGTTCACTAATAAAAATAATTTATATATAGAAGATAAGTAGTATATAAACACATTTCTAAATCCAGAGCTTCATGTAGACTTTTCTAGAACATTGAATCTATCATTTTATCAAAATCATATGCAATAGAATATGTAACTCAATACTACCTTACACCATCATTAATGAATATTCTTTAATGCTACAAAAAAGTGAAATATTTTCTGATAGAAAATAATTCTAATGTGTTTATTTGAAAATTGTTTACAACTAAACAAACATTATAGTATTTTGATATGTTTGGGTGTCTAAAAAAATAATTCTAGGTGTTTTATTACCATATTAATTTTTTTATGGGTAATGGTTGTAACATCACCCATTTAATTCTATTTCATAGTATTATATTTATGATATAACAAGAACTAAGAGGAATAATTTTGAATATTAATTTTATTTTTATCCCATCCAAAATAATCTTTAAGATCTCTATACATATTCATACATCCCATATTAATATATAATTTTGTAGTATGAGATTCATCCAATAACTCTTTTAAGATGCCTCAAATTTATTATACATATAATTGGTTCTTAAAACATATCATTCTATCATAATTAATTTTGAACTTAGAAACATTTAGCTCCATATTTTGATGTTCTATATTTCCATAATGTTTTACTTTAATAATCACTTGGATATATGGTTTAGAATCCATTTTTGAAAGATAAAATGTCTCCCCTTTATTTATTAATTTTATATCCACCATTTTCAAAGATAGAAATCTTGTATATTTTTTTATCCTCATCACAAATACGCTACCATGATACTTTTGGATCATATCATCAATTAACTTTCTCTCTTTCAAACAGTAGTAATGTTTTGGGTAATCAAAATCGTTAATATACATCAACCAAATATATCTATATCATATAATTATCTTTCTATGTGAATATATAATTTAAATTTTTATAATTATTAAATATATATATATATAATATATTTCATTGTAATTAAAATTAAGATATATCTTTAATGTAAAAATAACAATAATAAACTCCAAAATTCGAGTATGGAAATTTTTATCATGAACATTTAATTTTCATGAGGCATAACCAGTAAGGATAACATTAGGAAAGTAAATGTATCATAATACTTTATTTTACACATCAATATAGATAAAAAAATTATCTCCACTATAGGGTAATTTAGTTTCATCTGTGATTACTAAACTTTCCACATATTCATAGAAACTTTCCAGACATTCATCTTTCTAAAATCACTCATCTCCATTCTGAGATAAAACTGTTAGAGTATTATAAAGATATGATAAATTTTATCCAATCTGAGAATAATATCATAAAAATAATGAAAACTATAAATATTTGTCACAATTGATCATTCAGAATAATGTTTTAAAATTTACATCCTTGATAGATCCACTAACAAACCTTCTCTTATGAATATAAAACTCTAAATGAAAGTTTATATTGAAAAAAAAACATTGATGGAATTTTTTTATAAATATTATCTATAATTAGGTTCTTTACTAAAATTATCATGTGATCATAATGCCCTTACCTTATTTTAGAATATAAAATATTTTCACTTATAAATAAAAACACAAATAGATCTATATAATCCATAAGTATTATATCAATTAATTTCATAAGGACTATGGTTGAATTTATTAAACCAAATTTCATCAATATAAATTTTTTTGTTCATACCACATATCAAATGATATAATGGGTATATTTTCAGTTTTTTCCCACAATTAATTGTATCCAAGTAATGTTCAATATTTTGAAAATATTGATCTCTTTATAATTGATCAAAAATATAATGAATACATGGTAGGTGATAAAAATTATTGATTCTTATCTTATTAGGTTTCTTGTAATTAAAGTAGTGTTAAATTGATCAAAATTTCTAATCATAGATAATAGTATGTGAACATTATGGTTATCAAATTCGATAAATGAATAATTTGTCATGATTTTCCTAGAGATTCTTATTAAACCCTAGAGACTCAATTAGGACAATTTTATATGGATTCACTGAATCTGTTCTAGCATGATATATTTTTTTCCTTGAAAACTAAATGTCATGATTTCCATTAATACTTGAAACACGTTCTAGAAATCATTAAGAGAATCTCATACATTAGGTATATCTTTGATGAAACATGCATGTGGTTGACCTGTTTATGTTTGTAGGATGATACATAAATAAATATACACAGGGATTTCTTGCAATGATATGGAATTCATGGCCACTGGGACAATGATCTATGTAATTAATAAATATTACATAATGGGTGGGTAATCAACTAAGGGGGTTATAGCCCCCTATTCCATCATGTGTGTGTGTGTGTTTCAATGTAACTGAACCCTCCACAACCTAATATATATAAAAGTTACAAATTGTTCTTGAATTGGAACTAAGATCTATATAAATTATGAAATTACAATGTTAAGTTAATATTTATTATCACAGTGATAGACTATCATATGTTGATTTCTAAAATCAATCATAACCCCCTTACCCAAAAACTGATATTTGATTTATGTAATGAAATTTAATCTATACCAATATTAACAAAAAAATAGGTATATTAATGATAATAATAGGAATAACATTACCATAACCATAAATCATAGAAGAATCATAGTCTTGAGATGTTATCATTACACCATTAAGGTGTTTCACTGTTGACTAAAGCTATATTTTGTGAGTTTAAGAATTGGAATTCATCGAGAAATTTCCTATTGTATAGTAATTCATATAACTATGATAAAATAACATAAATCAATATTTTTTAATATATATAACCATAATAATTATATCATTATTCTTTAATACCTTATTAAAACTAAAATGGTTTTCTTGACTATTTGGATTCATTGATCAAAGTGATCGGTCCTGAAAAATCATTCGTAGGATGTCAAAAATTTAACACCTTATTTATTAAAAAATAGAAACATAGGTTTATCATAAGTCATTCATGGCCATCATATATTCAAATAATTTATAATTTTTCATTAATAATATTTGAATTCATAGAGAATATCCCCCAATAGATTGATAGATAATTCATGGTAAGGGTATACACACCACACACTAAACTGATGGTCGAGATATACTCAACAAACCCTTTCGGGGTTATTAATCTTAGTTACATATATTCTGGAACCACTACAACTTATTAATTCTATTTAGGGATGTATTTTATTTAAAACCACACTACATTATTTACAAAAAAATATGATGATATCTCATACATTTCATTATTCGATATATTATCAATGATGTTTTCTCATCCAAATTTCCAACGGAAACAAAAACATTCTATGATTCCAATTATAGAAATAAAAAAATATTACATATTATTAGATGAATAATTATTTAATAATAATAAAATCCACAATATAACCATAAAATATTAGTTATTTGGAAACATAGATACATAAAAAACATGTTTATAAAATATTTACATCTTGTGACACTTAATTTAACCCCTTGGGATCCCTTCAAAGAAACACCTTAATTAATATTTATATTAGTTTTTTATAAAAATGAAAACATAATAATGACTAAGACTTTATGATTAGTAAGGGTTAAAAATTTATATATTAATGATAATATAAATATAACATTAGAAGAAGTTGTATGATTACATTATTTTAAACATTAAAAATCAGACCCAGAAATTCTTATACCATAAGCTCTATTCATATAATAAATCTTTTCAGTTTGTATGATAGGAACAATAAATGGACCAATGAACATGATTCATGAGAATATAAAATTGAAATAATATCATGTATTAATTGAGGGTCCTAGACAGTGTGATAATAATAATCATATAAATATTATTTCATGTATACCCACCAAGAAATTCATAACATGTTGTGATTCGGTTGACATCCCATTTACATAAATTGAGCTTGGGAAAACCACTCGTATACCCTATATTAGTCTTCAGATAAACTCCCGTGTGAATTATTTTTTCCTTGGTATAAAAACTTTTTTACCCATCAATATCATAAAACATTAATATTTACCAATTTCATTGGAGGGGTACATAATTCTAGGTCCATCCATTACATAATATTAGATCCATTCATATATATTCCAACAATCATTAATACCTTCATCATAACTTTTTTCATGGGAAAAAACTATTTCATTGATAATTCATCAATATATCCATAAAACATCGAAAGAAATAATAAATATGGTATCACTGTATCATATCATCATTATTGTTCACCTAACATAAAATAATGTTTTCATATATTAAAAACTCATTTGAAAGATAACTTAAATATTTAAAGAGAAAAATACCAATTTCATTTTAATATAATTTATTAAAATAATAAAATTTCTGAATTATTAAAGAAAATATTTTATTTGAAAATAAAAATTCAATCTTTTGAAAATAATCAAATCATTGGGTAGTCATGCCATTATGAAATTCAATTCATGTCATGATTGTAAGAACGAACATTACATTCAAATATCTAGTGAAATGTTCAAAGTAACATGTTTGAAAAAATAAATATATTATTCTATTAAAACCACTTTAAAAAATTAAATAATATGTTAAAATTATTTTAAACAATTATATAAATATATAATGTTATTTTTGAAAATATTTTTTGAAAAATGTGTTTTCATGTAAATTGATTTTTGGCCAAAGAGATTAAAAAATCAATTTTGTCTTTAACCAAAATTATTTATATATCATGAGTACTTAATGTGAGTAAAATTAATGTAAAACATTTATAATAAAAAAAGGATAAAAATGAATTTTAATCATGATTAAGGGATCATATAATTCATTAAATGGAAATTAAAGCATTGATAATCTATATTTTGAAGAGATTTAAAAAAAATATTTCACCTCTAGTTTGACTATCATTGAAGGGAATATAAAATTATGTATAATAAAATTACCTTTTTAATAATTCTATTATATAGTAATTTTATTAATTATTATATCATATATTTTCAATTTATAACATTTGATTTACCATGTAATATAATTCCTTAATAAAATCAGCATTTTCGAGTGTTATGTTTTTTGTTTTTCATCATAATTTTCATTTAGTAGTTCTATCCCATTAACTTTAATCATTTTTACATAATTTGAAAATTTATAATTATTATATTAAAATAATATATATTTATTATATAAAAATTTATAATAATATATAAATTTTTTTGCTAAATAAATTAATTGGATAGTCCTGAAGATGATTGTTCATATATACAGAAGAACGATGTTTTCAGATTACAAGGGATAGAATGAAACTAAGTTAAATAATAAATAACATTTCAAAATTAATTATTATATATTTTATTTTGTATATTATTATTGAAGAAATTTTTATTAAATTTCATTTAATGAGTAAATGATGAAAAAATCAAATTACTTCATAGACTCGTATCCCACACAATTATATGAGCAATTCTTCCACTAGACCTTTTGTGAAAAATAGGGTAGGTAATTATGGTTTAATAATAATAATCACATTTAAATATATTAAATATAATAAATATATTACATAATTATGAAATTAATAGATTTATAGGTACTATAATGTTAGATAACTTGAAATTGGTCAGGTAAGATGATTAACTCTTCAACCGGAAAACTCCTTTTGATCCTACCTCAAGGCCCCTAATAATGTATTTTTATGAAGAAAAAAACAGATAAAATATGTTTGGGGATGTTTATAGGAATTTTATAGTTTGTGATTGATGCAGATGACTTAATTTGGGGTAAGTAAAAGAAATGATGGTGCCCTTTTATAAGTGGGGAAGTGGACGCACATTATATTTCTAAAAATATTGAAATATTATTAATGTACATTGGAAGTATAATACTTTAAAATATCCATGTATTTGAATACAAATAGGATATGGTTGAATAATGATCTATAATTTAAATTTATATATGTTTGTGTCATTTTATTCTTTGGAATTTTTATTAATCCATTCCATAAACATTTTTAACATTAACCATAGTAACAAATTTTTATATATAAAGGGGTTTTAATTTTAATTATACATAAAAACTTACTAATAAATGAAAAAAATGATGAAATTATTGACCTTATCTAAACCTCATTTCACATTTCATTATTTTGTATTTTTTTACATAATTTAATAACATATTATTAATGGAATTTATTATACTATCTATTTTATTAAAAATTAAAGACATGAAATAGTGATTTATTTCAAATATATACTTTTAAGACCAACAAAATATGATATATTCATTAATGAAATTATTAGTAAACTATAACTCACACAAGAAATATAACTTTTATTGTTTCTAATATTATTTAAAGATTATTCTAAAACGTTAAAAATCATCGTGTCAGCAATGTGTTAGCATTGAGAGTAGTTATTTCATCAATAAAAATTTATCATAAATTACCCTCATAAAAGATAATAACTAGTATCTATAATAAACCATTATGATCACAATTATCTTATTTTTATACTTTAATAAAAAATTATTCATATAAAAATCAGTAAAGTGGTATATTAAAATTTTTATTACTTATAATAATTTAAACTTCATGATCTATGGGAAATTAAACCAAATATGAATATATTAAATTTTAGTGTTCCTATGGACAAATTACATATATAAAATGAAATAAAGGAATGTTTTTGTTGATTCTATGACTTCATTTCTTGTTTTTATCTGTGTTTTACTAATTTTACCCTTATCGAAGTGTAAAATGTTTACTCTGATTATTATTCATAATTACCTAAATAAAAGAAACAATTTAAAAAATATCATCCTCATGATTCCAAATTTACTATCTATTTTTTATAAATTATATATAAATATATGAAAAAAATTATCATTAATATAAATTTTTATAAAACAGTGATTCTTTTTGAAAAATCACTTGTTAAGCATAATAGTAAACTTTTATCAACATAAAAAAATATTTATGATTGAAATGGAATTAGTCATATTATTATAAATTTTATGGATAAAATGTAACTTTAAAGAAAAATAATCGATATAATGGTACTTTGAAATTGCATTATTAAATTAAATATTGAATTAATTTGGAAAAACTATATTTTTTATAATTCATCGAAAAATCTTTCATACTAGATAAATCTCAAAATTTAAAACTATGATAGTTTTAAAATTTTAATTTAAAAAAATATAGTTCACTTAATCTAAATATAATTTATAATTTTTTCCTATTTAAATCCTAAGGAAAAAAACCCATTTAAAATTGTTAGACTATTTAGAATTCCAATATTCAATTTAAGCCTAAAAAGTTGTCATTCTAGATGATCTTGGTATTTTGTAAAATTTATATATTGAAATTTTTTAATCTAATATAATAATAGACTAACTACATATATACAAGAAACTACATAGAAGAATATAATGGGGAAACTGATCGAATATAAGAACACACTTTCCTCCTTTGAGAATATTCCAACAATTCACATGATAAAAATAAGTGATCACACATTGAATCAACATACCCCATGGACAAACAAAGAAATAATATTAACAATATGACCAACCACATGACCAAAACATGATCCCACTTGAAAAAGTAACATGTTATATGAATACCCCACAAAACCATATAATATAACCAACTGAAAATATGATCAAACTAATCAAATTCTCAACGAAATGAACATGATATACAATTGAACCAAATAACAAAAAAATATTCAATCAGCCAAATAAAGAACTATAACCTACTATATAAAGGATATAAAGACCTAATTAAGGGAAAATGTATGGTATTGATGATCCAACTGAATGAAAAAATGAAAAATTTGACTTTTGGGAGGAATCATCAGACCTCAAGAATTACTTCAACCAACCACATTAATAAAAATGGGACTGGATGGTCAGTTGTGTGACTGCAATAAAAATAATTAAAATTTTAATTGGTGATATAAAATTACCTCCATCTATAAAACACTATCTCTATAAAAAACATAAACTGAAGGGTTCTGGAAACCATAACATTGCATCTTATACCTATCAAGAATTATAATCCTCATGAATCTTAGGATATATTAGTATTAAGAATGCATTGACATATTGGATGAATAAAACAAACAACCATGAGGCCTTATCTAAAAAGAAATACGTCCATGGTCCAATAAAGATTTAAAATAAAATTAATTGTCTCAATATTAAAGAACAAAGCAATCATAGAAACACAGAGGATCATATATAAAAAATGGTTAATTGATTTAATATTTTTGAATCACCTAATAAATATCCAACCAGTATGAAATCATTCCTTTGTAACACATTAACATATTTGATAATACTCTCGCACAACAAATTCTACAAAAATCATGGATATCAACTAGTTTATCCAAAAACATCATATAAACCTCATTGTCTATATCACCCAAATAAAAGATAGTAGATTCATCATTATGATATTAATGAATCTAGTGCATTTGGAAGACTAATTATGTCTATCAAGTCATGGTTGGACAATCATCTATTAAGAAACCATACTAATGTGCTACAACCCCTCAAATTTTCTAATGAACCTAGGATAAAGCTTACCCCCAACAAAAATCTTTGTTGACAACAATATGTGGAAACATTCATGAAAACATTCTCTCTAATAAAAAATCTATCTAAATTAACATATTATTTTCAAATTTTATATGTATGTATTTCAGCACATTCATCATCTCTAAACCCAGAAATATTTTATCTTTTATGAAAAGTACAACATTAGGACCAAGGAAAGATCAAAGCCCAACCATAGTATGGAATAAAAAATAATGGAATGAACACACAAACAGTGGAAAAAATTTGAATTGGTTTGGGTGATTATTAAATGATATTATTGGTAATCCCATAAAAGGGTAACTACTTCACTCATGATCCCCCAAATCCAAAATAAGCAATACAAAAAGACAAAGATATTTGTGATTATTTTCCATGATTTTCATTAATAAAAAAAGAAACTACAAGATATATATTTGATGGTTCAACTAAAACACTCAACATATACACTATAAGTCTTCGAAAATACACTTTCATGACATAACATATACTTTGACATCCTTCAATGGAGTTAATTATTTTTTTCAAACCGACATGATATTACCAAGATGATCAACATGGCCATCCTATATCATGGATTGTATCAAAATTTCATTGATGAATGATATTATGAATATAACATTTATAAAAACCATAAATCCATATTATCTAGGAGAAAATATATGTTATTCTTGGAACTTTTTAATGGTTCTTTCCATTCACCTGTTTTATCTCTTGGTATTATATACACAAAATCTGGGTACCATCTATCTTCTTGATGAACAATTATAAGGAACCCTATGGAGGTATATTGGGCTGGGTAAATCCCTTTGACTATTAATTGTAACTAGGATTCCTCATATAAGTTCTTTGATATATATCTATCCAAAATATTTCTTCACATCCAATACCCTGATATTTTTATAATTATACACTATAATCAATATCATACAAGATATTCCACATCATGATTTAACAAGAGACTAAATGTTATTAATTTAGTGTGATGGTTATTAAGTTACAACTGGAATGGAAGAATAAACGAGATTATCTAAATTTTGAATATATATTTTTTTTATACATTTATAAGATGGAATAATAAGTTAACAATTAGTTATAAAGAAAAAAAATAATTGAATATAAAGTAAATGTTTTTTATTAAAAAAATATTTTCCAATTCTAAAGGCATTTTATATTAGTAAATTAAATAAATTATTTTTTCTAAAATATCATAATTATATATATATGTCATTTATTAAATATTTTTTTTGAATCATGTAATATGTTGGATAAGCTTAAGACAATAATAAATAGACTTTTAAGAAAAAAGAAGTTATATATTATTTCTTAATATATTTTTTGGTTATTTGATGCAGTACTAGTTTTAAAAATATGTTTTTACACTTTTAAAAATTATATTTGAAAAAATAAAAATCACTTTTTTAATATGTTTATATTTAAATTATTTTAGGGTGATTTTTTTAATGAAGACCCATTATTAGATTAATAGTGAAAAATAATTAATATTAATTGAAAATAGATTTTTTATATATTTTATTAATATAGATAAATTATATTTTATATTTGTTTTAAAGTATTATTACATAAATTATAAATCCTTAAATACAATTTAGTTCATTGTAATCAAACTCAAATTTAAATTGGATTTAATAACATTATAAATTTTTTTATCTTTTACAATTTAAAAACCATCTATCTCATTACTTCTATAAGATTATTTTTTAATTTAAATTTTATAATTCTAAGAATTGAATTTTATAAAATGGATTATAAATTTTAAATCATAATACCAAATTCATGTATTAAGTTTATTTTAATTTTTTTTAATAAAACAATTACCATTGTAACAATTATGCTTTACCGTGATATAAGTAAAATAATGAAACATGTTTATGTTAAAAGGTAAACGATTAAAATAACTAAATATTACCAAATTAAATGTTTTTTGGAATGTATCTAGACCATAGAGATAGTTTCTGACAATATTTATCATAAAAATTCATTAAAATAAATTCCACATTATTTTTTGGCCTTATATATTAGATAATAATTATTTAATCACTTAGAACCACCCCTCCACAACTACAAATACCTCCCTACACTACCCCATTTCTCCTCAAAATAAATGAAGATCCTAAAAATTCTTTTAAACCATCTCCTAATATGTTTAATTGTGTTTATGTTTTTAAGGTCTCACCCAAATATATTTCCAAGTACATTAAGGGATCCATTAACACGATGATATTCCGAAGTTAAATTTATCAAGGAACATCTCTTATTTCTTTTCTTCATCTACATTATCATCACCTCCTTCATCTGTAAAGGCAAAATAATTATGAAATATTATATATAATAGATTTATATGATTCTAATGGAATATATTATATCATTTTCATTTCTCATTTCCACTTAATCAATGAAACAAAAACATTGACCCAATTAAGGTCGTTTACCATCATCATGAATAATGATGTTGTTCATTTTCCATTTCCACCTTCACGTCTGGTCATAAAAGTGTAATTATTGTTAAAATTTTAATAGGAATATTATAACCAATAAAATTTTGTTTAACAAATATATAAAAATTATATTAAATAATATAAAACATGGATGTGTTGTTCGGAATGATAACCAAAATAAATTGAATATTTACCATTTATATTTTATCAAATGAATCGTCCTCATACAAGAATGTAAAATTATATATGTGACTATTTACAATGTTGGGTGTTCATTGATATTATTTAATTTATCTTCTGAAGTATTAATATAATTTTATAAACAACATTGATATTTATACACAAATGAACTGATGATGGTCACATGAAAGAAACACACTAGAACACATGAAAATAATAAAATAGTATTAATTAATTTTTTAAATGTTTCTATAAAATCAAATTATATAGAAATAAAAAATTGAATGAATTCATATATTTAGTTAATAACATTATTTAAACCATTATACATGACGTTAAAGTATGAAAAACTAAAGGGATGCAATTTGTAAGGACTTATCATCTCACTTTTTACTTTTGTGAGATATATTCCTTATTCACCGATAATTTATTTTGTGTGGTGTATATATAAGAATATGATATATGATATAACAAATATTAATATATTACTGGTACTAAAATTAGAATTTTATAATTATAACATTTATGGTTTTTGTTATTTGATGGATTACAATGTTTTAAGGGAATTTGGAACCCAATTTTCATTCATTGACTTAAATATCCACTTTTCGATTATGTTTTAGTACGAAATTTTATAAAATGAATTATTAATATAATAATTTTTAATTAAAATTATATTATCATTATTTAATTTCGATATATATACTAAATTAATTTTATTAACACTCACATCAATGATATAATATTTTTAAGTGGCTTGGTTTCAAAAATCCTCTTTTAGTATTCCATTTCCAAAAATAATTTTTTTCATTACATATATAGAATGAATTGAATATTCATATTTTATGTCATTTTATAATTTATTTATCTCACTTTATTATTTTATATTGTTTCTTGACAACAAATTTCCATCCATTGTACATTCATGGATTTTCAAAATCATTGGTTTCAAAATGAAATGTTCGTTTCTTAAAAGGGTGTTTGTTGATGAAATATTTCAAAATTTATGTAAATATTATAGTTTTGGTGGTTTTTTTATATTTAAATAAACGTTATATGGTAAACCAATGCTATTTGTTTACATGAAAAAAACCAATAGAGGGTTGTTATATGATAAATTAATGACAATTTGTTCTGTGATAAACCAAGGATGAGTGGTTAGGTTATAACCATCAATGAATTAGTTACTATAGAGTTAGAGAATGGAAATATTGGTTATGACATTATTAAGAGTGATATGTAAAATTAAATCCCATGTTACATAATTATGTTATATTTTTTTGTGGGTTTTCATTAAAATCAATTTAATTTCGAAAGTTAAGATATTAATTTTTTTGAAAAATGGTATCTTTTTTCAAAACAAAAATTATGTTTTTAAGATATATTTTAATGGAATTTCACTAGAATAACATTTTAAAATATTTAATGTCCCTTATTGTGTTGTTTTTTCTCATCACATTTAAAAAAAACCATAGACTTTATGTAAGAATAGTGATAAGGTTGCTTTCAAGGGGGAATGTTTTCAAATTGTTCATAAAAAAGTATTATTTTTTAATTTTAAAAGGGTTTCCATTATTGGAAGAAATGGATATTAATTTTATCTACCCACATATTATGTAGTGATTTAATTTTTAGAAAAATAACCTTATAATATAATACTCCATGATAAAAATATTAATGGGAATGTAATATTGTGAATTGTAGTTTAAAATCACAAGAATATTTAATGTTTACATCCAGGTTCATACAGTTGGTAATAGTGAATGATTTATATAACATTACATATTTTGATAGTTTCATAAGGGTTATGGATATCATCCTAATTTTTACAATTTTAACAATTATTAGATGTTTTTTGTCTTATTCAACTATTTTTTGGTTTACAGTAATGAATTCTTTAAAGATTAATGAAAATTTAAAATATTTATGTAAAAAGATAATCGATTTATTTTTAATGAATTTTAATGTTAAATTACTACATATTTTATAATGTAATTATAATTAATATTTTCATTTTGACATGTTCTCATTCATTTTATTTTTTATATATATTAAGGATAATGTATTAAAATAAAAAAATCAATATTTCACTACCACCTAATACCTTATCGATGATTTAAAGATCATTATTTTTGAAAATTAATTCTAAATTTATTTTGATCATTATTCTAGTATTAAAATCACAAAAAAGAAACATTTTGAATAATCAAACTAATTTTCATTTCACTAAAAATGTTATGGGTAAGGGAATAAATTTCATTTTATTTCAATATCTCAACATTAACAACTCTTTTTAAAATGTAAATCCCATAAAGTACATGACCTTGTTCTTTTTGGAAGTGTCATGTCATATCAAAAGATAATGGGAATAATAATGTAATAATGATGTATTGATTATATATTTGAAATATTTTTTTATGATCAATGTATGCAGAATTTTTGGTTGATATTGATGAATCATAATGATATAATTCCAATATTTGATTCAATGAGTGAATTTTTAAGGAATAATAGGAAGGAGAATGGTTAATCATTTATGAAGGATGTAAAATGAATGATTAATTTTGAGATTTCAAACTATAAAAAATTGTTATTTTATAAATATTATGGGAATTCTATAATGCCATAGTATTTCTCTACAATAGGATTCTTTTAAAAAATTTGGAAATATGGGTAAAATGAAATTGATACATTTGTAAATAAGGGAAAATTTGATAATTTTTTGAGAAATTTATAGATATTTGATAAAAAATAGTACATTTATCCAATATAATTATTATATTAAAAGGTTTAATTGAGAAAACCGTTCTCTACAATTTGGTGGTTATACGATTAATGGTATTGTTAGTCCTTATGGTTAATATGATCTTTGAATTTTGGTAATTATGAGTTCATATTTTTTTGGATAAAATATTAATGGTATGTGATATCCTTTTAAGATATGAAATATTGTTGTAAATTTTTTGGATGTTTTAAAAAACTATAATTTTATATAGATTATATTAATATTTTTTTAGAAAAAGGACCACTTGCAGGATGGGTGAAGGCTTATAAGGTCAGATAAGGTCATTGGAATCAGACCCACAACCCAATAAAAAAATATTGTGTCACCTACCACTTTCCTTTTTTATTTCCAGGTTAATATGAAAATTCCTTTCTATATTTGAACTAATTAATAGATTGTATTGATGTTTATATTAAGAAAATATGTTTTCTCATATTAATAAAAATGTTAATGTAATTTTATTTTGTGAAGAAAAGAAAAATGTTATTTTTGAAGATGTTTACTATTTTAGATACCCTATATTATTAAGGTAAAGATAATGTTATAAAATTTTAATTATGCATTAAATGAGGAATCGGATTTTAGAGAATATAAGATTTTAGATTAGGTTTATGGTGATTCTTGAATAATTAGAATATCTAGGAGATTTTGATAATTATTAAATTATATTTTTTAAATTAAACTTTAAGAGAGATTGATATTATTAAAATATAGATATTAAATTATTTTTGGAATAATAGGTGATAAAATCCATCTGATTTTTGGGATTGAAATATTAATCAAGAATATTTTTTATAATTTTAGTTGATGTTATTTTTTACTAACCTAAGTAGAATATCATGTATTGCATTAGAATTTTTAAGATCAAACTTTTTTTTCATCATAAAATAGTTTAATATTTATAGTAAATTATCTTATCATGTTCAATCCACTTTGGATTATTTGAATTATTAAATATAGGGTAATATGTACTTATACTTTTCTGAATTTGGTGATCGAAAAAAGTTTATTTTGATATTTCTTGTATAAAAATTCATCTTCAATACAAATCGTATTGGGAAAATATTATATTGTGGTGGAAATTAAAATAAGGATGAAATTATAATTTTTATGTATATATGTTTCCTTATGTTATTAGTATATGTAGTAAAATAATTCCTCAGTTTTAGGAAAAATATTTTCATTTAAAAAAGATTCTATTTATTTTTCTTACTAATATATCAATAGTATTTTATCCTATCAAAGATGTATAGTTTTGTGGTGCCTAAAATTCTCATGAACTTGTTCTATATCACCCTCCATTAGAATTTGATTGTTATTTTTCTGTTACATGACCAAAGATTCATACATGAAACCCTAGTTTGTTTTATATTTTGTGACCATTGTAATTACTTTTCTCTCTTTTCAAATGGAATTTTAATTTACCCTTATTTAATTGAGGGATTTCGAGAAAGGTATATTGAAAATTATAAACCCCAGTGTAATATCCTATGTTAAAATAACTAGGATTAAATTTGTTAATGTTTGGTAGAATAAAAAATCCATATTTATGAAAGGAAACATTATTATTAATATCACAAAGGATACGACACATTAAGCGTAACCAAATGACAACATATTATTATTTTAATATTATAGCTTTCAACTATTTACTATAATGGTGGAATAAATGAGATTAATAAATTATTGTAAATATATTTTATAAATGTTTATAATTTTAATTATTTTATACCAACTAATTTGTAACTAAAATAAAACCTAATCGAAAATAAATTCAATTTTTTATAAAAATATTTTTACGCGATGAAGTCATTTTGTATTATTATATTAAATTAATTACAATTGGTGAAATATATTATTGAAATTTATATTTTATATATTTAATAAAAAAATTATATTTATCAAAAATGGATGAATCTATTAAATCAATAATAAATCTTATTTTGATCATAGAAAGCTATATTTTTAAAGGTGTTTTTCTCTTTTTGATGGAACATTTATTTATAAATATATATTTTTACACTTTAATAAATTATATTTTAAAAAATAAAACTCAATTTTAAAATCAAAATAATAATTTTATCTTCTGTTGTAAATTTTATATTTTAAAGAGAAGATCCATTTTTTGAAGAATAGTGAAAAAGTACAAGATTTTTATTGATAAAACCATTTTCATATAATTTATTTATATAGGTAAATTATATTTTATATTGTTTTTAAAGTATAATCATTTCAATTATAAATCAATAATTCCAATATAGTTCATTAAAATCAATTTCACATTGAAAATTGTTATAAAATTATTGCAATCCTTTTCACCCTTTCGCTTCAAAAACCAGACTTTTTATGTCATTTTGAAGATAATTTTTAAATATTATTTTCTAGTTCTATGGAATGAATTTTGTAAAATTTATTCTATAATTTAAATCATATGTTAAAGATTATGTATTATTTTCATTTTTATTTTTAGTCATAAAAAAATTTCATTGGTAAAAGATTAGGGTTTCTCCAGTATAAGTAATATAATGAAAAATGTATATAATAAAGGGTAAAGGATTCAACTTACTAATAATTACAATATTTAAATTTTTCTACATATTAATAGACTCTAACCATATTTAATAATTTTAATTATCAACCAAATTCATGAGACTCAATGAAAACATAATGTGGTTGACTTTATATATGTAATAATCATTATATAATTACATAAAACCACCCCTCCTCAGGTATAAAGTTCAACCCTCATCAACCAATATATAATAACAATAATTTAAGCTCATGAAATATCTTAGGTAACATATCTTCATCACTATCCCCATATCCATGTATTTATGGTGTCACCCAACAGTCATTTCAATGGGTTTTAATGGATCCTTCAAGGTGGTGATATTCAAGATGTGATTTTCTCAATGTACCACTCATAATTTATTTTCTTCTTTTACGTTATCCTAATCACATTTATCTATAAATGAATTATAACTATAGAATCATGTATATATAAATTATTTATGTTATAAATCTATATCACATATCTATTTCATTTCTCATCACCTCTTATTCAAATAAACGAAACAATTACCAAAAATATTGTGGTTTACCGTGTTCGTGAATAATGATTTTGTTCATTTTCAATTATCTCATTCATTAATAGAAATAAAACATTAATTTTGGTTAAATAATAATTTAATTGGAATATTATAACATATTTTTTATTGAACTAAAATATAGTCATAATATTTAATAAAATAAAACTAGTTTGTGGCGTTCGAAAAATTCACCAAAATAATCTAAACAATTATCATTAACATTTTATCAAATGAATAATCTCCATAAAATAATGATAAATTATATTTGGGACCAATTATACTTATGTATTTTCAATAATACTCTTTTTTACACTTTGGTAATTCTAATCCCATTTTATAATGACATCCATTATTATACGCAAATGAACCGATCGTGAAAACATGAAACGAATGTACTCAAAAACAAATTAATGAAATATTATTAATGAATTGGTGATGAGTAGTTTAAAAATCATCACATATGGAATTATAAATCCTTATATAGTTTTTAAAGAGTTAATAAAATTCTTCAAACCATTATATATGTGTTTAAAGCAAACAAAACTAAATATACTCAAGAGGTAAGGTTTTCTCAGTTCACTTTTTAATTCTATTAGATATATTATTCATAAACAAATAATTTATTTTATGTAGTGTATATATTAATTTATTAATTGTATCATGAATCTAATTATATTAATGTTATTAATTTTTTCATTTTATACTTATTCCTTTTATGGTTCATATGATTTGACTGAATACAAAGTAGTAAGGGAATTCATAACCCAATTTCCATTCTTTGTATTCAACATCTAAATAATTATTATGTCATGCAAGATTATTTTTGAAATATATTATTAATATATTAATTTTTAATTGAAGATATTTGTTATGTATTCACAACATATTTAAATATCAATTCATTGGATTATTTTTCAATTCAATGATATGATATTTGTAAGGGACATTCTTTTAAAAATACTCTTTTAATGTTCCGTTATAATAAATAATATTGTTAATACATATATTGAATGAATGTAATTTTACATTATTATTTAATTTTAATATTTTAAATATTATCATACATTTTTATATTGTTATATTCAAGGGAGAAATATTGCATTGTACATGAACTATTATTCAAAATGAGAGATTTCAATATGAAATGATTATTTTCATAAAAGTATCATCTTCTAATATAATATTTTATGATTTATGATTATGTTATAGATAATGGGAATTTTTTATAATTATGATTTTTTATATATTAAACCAATAACTTTTGGTTACATGATAAACCAAAGATGGTTGGTTATGTGATAAAATAATAGTTGGTGCTTCTGTGAGAAACCACGGAAAAGTTGTTGCATTATAACCTAAAATTTGTTGGGTACTCCAGAGTTAGTGGTTGCCCATATTTTTTACACCATTTTTAATGGTAGTATATGGATTGGGCATTGATGTTACATAATTATATTTTATATTATTACAAATGACTTTTCTTGAAAACAAATTGATTTTCCTAAGAGAAGATATATATATTTTTAAATGATGATTTTTTCCTAATAAAAATTTACATGTTTATGAAAATTTATTTTTGTATTATGAATAAACTCAAATTTTTCATTGTTTTATGTCCCTTACTAATATATTCTGCTCATACAATTTTAAAAAAAAAATCATAGCATTTGAGGGTGAATTGAGTCAAGGATGGGATAAATGGAAAAGTTGTGAAGAATAATCATGAAAAGAATTCGTGTTTTATTGAGAAAGGATTTCTATTGGAGAAAAATTGATACCTAGTATAATTATCTACATGTAATGTATGTGTTTAATTCGTAATATTGTTTTCCAAATTCTCTAAACTCTAAATTTAAATTATTCTTGGGGATTTTTTAATCTGTATTATATTTTAAAATCACAATAATATAAAACATTTAATTTTGGGTCCTTACCTAACATCAAGGGTTCAGTGTCAAATACTAATTAGAAAAGATATCATGAAACTAAAAAAAACTATGGTATCACCCACCACAAGGTCATCCTCAAAAACCATCATAAAATAGGATATAATTTGATTTATTAGCTCCACATTCTTTGGAACACCACTCACTAGCCCTCTATAAAAAATGTCTCTCTTCATGAAACCTCCAATGACCACACATAGAGTATAAATATAATTTTTTTAAAGATTTTATAATTTAACCAAATTAAAAACAAGAATATATCATCTTCTAACTGATGTTTTTCCATCATTACTACACATCCCTGAATCCTATTAAACATGAAACATTGACATCCCTCTAGCATGGATATCACCATTTAAATGAAAATACATGCCAAAAATAGTTCTAAAAGAAGGAGAAGTAGGGTTAAAAAATATTTTTAATATAAAAAATAAAAAATTTAGTAACTGAGGTAAAAAATAAATTTTTATTACCTCAAATAACTAATGGTTCCTCCAACACTATCACCTCAATATCATACACTCACCCATGTCCTACCCCTCTGCCTCAATGCCAATGAACTACACAACAAAACTATTCTCTAGGGCCCAAAGGTTAAATATTAACATTGGTATTTCCTCTTGTATCTCTATCCATTATCACTTATAGAGAAATAAATGTAGTGATCTACTACTACTGAGGCTGGAGTCGTTCATATACTCTGAAACCAAACCAAACTGTAGGAATTTTTAGGCACATAACAAGATTGTTTCTAAGACCCAATTTATACATATAATGAAAATATTAACATAATAATAGATCTTCATAAACCATTATCCCAAAAATAGGATAATATAGACTAATTTGAACAACACACTGCTAATGGGAACAAAAAATTTCCTATAAATTTTCATCCCCACCCAATGTAATAATGTGGATATTCTATGTGGTATGTACCCTTTAAATTTCTGTTTATATTTTTATATATATCCTATGGGGAGTACCTATTGGAGTCACTGAGGAAACAGGGGTGTAAGAGGATTTTATAGAGCTCGGTATATTTTAGGATTCTTCTAGGGGCAAGGTTATTATAAACCATGCATCCTAGGATGCACCATTTGAGTTAACAGCGCAGTGTGTTTTAGTTCATGATAGAGGTAAGATAGTTTTACAAACTATGTGACCAAGAAAACACACCTCAATGTGTGATACTTCTATATTTTCAAGGTAGAAATGCAATTTCGGTACCAGGTATTCAAGACTTTTGACATGAACATGTGATGGGGGGCCTTGAGGTATAGATATAAAAATACATGGCACATGGTTTAGAAAACTGGGAGGCTGAACTATGTAACTCCATTAAGTTGGGTAAAATGACTATTCTACCCTTAAGGGGTTTAAATATTTAAACCAACTTCTTCATTTCATTTATTCTCTAACAATAATCCAATCCAACTCATGTCTGAGTCTTCTTCTATCCCAATTTAGCATTTGTTACCATTTCATTGTCCTTATTCACATTCAACTTATGTTCATCTTGTGGTACAGTCATCGATGAGTTATATTTTTTCCTTATGCATTATTCATCAATTTTCTTTTTTATCATTGATGTAATTTTGGTGCGATATATTATTCTCTTTTTTCATGGTGTTTTTATATTTTATTTTATTTTCAAATATTATGTCGCAGAGTTGAGGCCAATAATGGATGAGGAGTAGTCTACTGAGATATGGTAACTGGCATAATGATTTTCTAAAAAAGTCATGTTGTTTATATATGTGTACTTTTTTCATGCATCAAATTTTATAAGAAATTCTTGGTCAATTGAATTTTTATTAATTTAAATTAATACTTGTGGGCAATATATATTTTGAGACCAATTTATATAATATTTTTGGTTATGGACCTCAAAATTAAAAACACCCATTGGGTGTGTTGTTAAATGGGATGAAACAATCATGGGTGGCCTATGTATTTGATTAACTATAGAGGTGTATTAATTAACAATTTCCATGTAATGTTTTAATAAGTGGTTAATATATAATTGAATGGAAAAAATGGTGAATGGAAGACATTTTCCATCGTAAATTTTCCATTTTTCATGTTCACTTATTCTTGAGACAAATATCATCATTGAAATGTACGATTAAAATAAAATGAAGGGTTCCTATAATGTTATGCCTCTTAAGCCTATAAAATTATTTAAACAACCATATATGGTGAGTTAATGGAGAAAAATTTTTGTGAACAATTGGATTAAAATGTGTTCTTATATGGTATGGTTATGTTATGGTCCCATGAAAATTATTATTGACATGTTGGGAGTGATATGTGGATTCCATGTTATGATTTCTAAAGATTAACTCTTCTACATTGAATAAATAAATTATCATAAGGAATTATTCTTATTATTTTCAGGTGTAACATGAGTTATATTTTGAACACCATGGATTGAAATTTTTCAAAGCTGACACATATTTTCCAGAGTGATTCTTGGACTCCTCTATAGACTACCTATGACCGAATTAGTGGGAAGACTGTTTTTATACCACGAGTGACACTTGGGATAGCAATTTGGATCATCAAGGATAGACTCATAGAGAATATTGTCATGTATTCATGAAGTGCAAGTCAAGATCACTTTTTTGACCTCTATGGGAGGACTCAGTATGTGGTGACTTTATACCACACCTAGAGCGATATTTGGATTCCATAGAGGGATGTCTAGGAAATTATTCTAAGTGATTTGGTTTCTAGTTCTTTTGGTTTTATAAATAGGTTCCAAATTAGGTAAACTAAGGATCTGACCAGGTTTCATTGAAATTAAATAATAAATAAATGATTATTTCAATGTGTCTTCCTAGAAAAAATTTGAAGCCCATTTTCACTAAAATAATTACACATTACTAATTTACTTATTATACACATACTATTGGATATGATATATATGGGAATCTTAGTATATAAGCTACGTCATGATATTTTATTATAAATTAAAATATCTTTTAATTGGTCACTCTGAGAGAGTCTCTCTTAAGCCAATGTGGGTAAAAATAAAAGGGTGTTACATGGGATCCCAGACCTATATTTTTTATTTATTTATGATAATTACTTTCCATAGTTATTTTTACCTACACACAATATTCACCGAGTGGATTAAATTAGAAACCATTTGTGGGGTCCAACTGAATCAATCTCAAACCCTACATGGACCGACATTATGATACTTAAACACAAATCATGGATGCAGGTAAGGATAGGGGAAAGAAACCAGTTATTGATAATTTATTGATTTTAGCATGGGAGTGTGGGAGCACAATTCCAAGATGTGGATAGTGATACTATTTAAAGATATCCCTTTGGGTTTGTTAGGTTCTTTTTTGTATACCTTTGTGAATGTGTACCAGGTTCCACATATTCCTATATTTTTATTTTTTATATAACATGTCATGAAAATCATTTTTCACTAGAAAATAAGGGATGTGATTAACTGGTTGTTATATTAAGGATGTTTATTATTTCGATATTCATTTATCATAATTTATTTACTATTGAAGGATATTATTATTCTATTCACTACAATGAGATTATGATTTTATTATATACACAGTATTCCACCATGGAACTTAGCTACTATTTAGTAACATCTAGAATATGTGGAGTCATGATTGATGTTTTTTGGCCAATAGAGTTCAGATACTATTGAGTTACTAGGGTCCGGTATGTCACAATGTTGTATTATAGTAGTTTTTTTTCATTATTTTACTAGAAATTCTATTTTAGGATGGAAGAAATGTGATATAGGACGTGTCAGGATTTGTCTATGAGCATGTTGCTGGGTGTAGATAACAACATATAGTTAAAATATAAATTTCTGGGGATGATAAATTTTGTTATGGATTTGGAATATTATAGTTTTTCTCTTTCACCATTGGGTGATGCACATTCTTTTTATTATTTATAATTATTATGTATTTTTAAACAAGGATTATATGCTAAATAAATATTTCATAATGAATCTTCA
Organism: Viscum album; assembly: GCA_963277665.1. Classification (NCBI taxonomy): domain Eukaryota; kingdom Viridiplantae; phylum Streptophyta; class Magnoliopsida; order Santalales; family Viscaceae; genus Viscum; species Viscum album. Next base: position 1,458,964,835 of record OY728135.1, on the reverse strand, counting down.
TAGAAATTTTAGTATTTATATGGAATACCTACTTTATTCAATATTTATACTACCACATTATTTTTTTTGCAGAATTTTTTGGGCCTTTATTAATATTTTCTATAAATTGTACTCAACATGCATGCAGGGACATGATAAATAACATGTGGGTATTAAATTTATTCTACCCTTCTATGTATAATTTGTATGAGAACTTATAATTTGGAATGGTGATCTATTGAATTCAAACATTTAAGAAAATTTATTAATAAATGACAATGAATATAAATAAAAGGAATTTAGATGAAATTTTTACCATTAAATATGAATTAAAATTGAAATTTAAAGGGTGTTTTCCACTATAAATTGAAATTGACACAAATTTTACCAAGACCATTGAATTGTAGACGATAGCATGAACCTAAATCGACCTTATTAGTGGGAATTAGGCAACGTAACTGGATTTTATTATGATCTATAGGTCATTAGGAGCCTAATTTCCGAGCAGGGAGAGGGGTGTGTCTCATATATAAGAAATCATGAACCAATCCCGTTATTATATTTTTCCTTCAGTGGTTGTTAAACCATTTGTTATGGTGGTTTTTTTTCATTTTTAGAGGGATTCCACCATGATATCCTTGAGAAGTGATCTAGGAGGGTGGAAAATACCACGCTCTAGAGGTGGTGGGAACTAGGTCACAAATAAAACCTCATATAGTGCCTCTTGTTGAAATACCCATAACACATAAAATGGTTTTCAATTTCATGTTTTAAGATGGATTTTTATTCTTTATGAATATTGTTATGGGATCCCTACAACCTCCCTTAATTATTAATGATTTCGTATGTGATTTCTTCTATCAACACCATATCCCCACATATTTTGGGGTTTGTGGACAATAGTTTTCCAAGTCATAGATAGAGTCCAGGAAAACAGTTTTAGGGAATCTCAAGACTCTAGTTGAGAGAAGATTTATGTTCACATAACATATTATTTATAATTTTCTCAATGGATGGTGGGATGTTATTACCTAGATGGATTGTTATCGGTATGTGGATTATATGGATTTTCATCTAGCCTTATATGATTATTTATTTCTTGGGATACTGACGAATGAAAAAGCTAGAGTATGTAACCACATTGAGATGGATTCATTATTATTCATGAACTCTATTCCATGGTGCTCTATAATTTCAATGTTTCCTAAGGAAATTTTATTTGATGATGGTATAGGGTATGATAACAAATTTTAGGTGAATGTATTTCAGATTAATATTATATAAAAATATTAAATAAGGACCTATTTAAGTTTCAATCATGTCAAAATATGATCCATCAACAGTTCCTTTTTAGATATTTTCCTCTATTGTCTAGTGATATATGGTCTACTCCAACTCTACATTCAATGGAGGGGTCTCTAGATACAGAAAAGCACTCCAGGGCTGAGGAAGGTTCGAGTGAGACAAAGAGAAGCCATATTTGGATCCAGCGATCCAGTTTGGGGATCCCAGAGGGGCAGAATGAAAAAAATATTGAGTTTCCCGAAAACAATATATCCCGTGCAAAAAACTCTAGGATTTGGAGGAGTTTTCCGCACGGGCCTAAATTTACTTTGCGCCACGACTCCGTGTGGTTGATCTTCGTGCTGCCAACATCAGGGCGCCCAATATTTCACGCCGATGTGTTTTCCGCATGGACCCACGATCCTAATCCCTATAAATAGAAGGCCACCTCTTCGACTTCAGCTCGAAGAATTCGAACTATCTCCCTTGCGTGAAATTCCACTCCCGTGTGCCCAAAAGGATGGCTCTCAGGTAGTAAATTTTTCGCGCTAGGTCACCGGGGGTCCTTATTTTTGGGAGACTACTCAAGCATGATACATTTCCAAATCCCATCGAGCCCCTTCCCCCAAGCGCAATTCTTTATGATTACGTGCAATTAGGTATTTGGCATGCAATTCCTTTTGCACACTAGAACGCTCTTTTTCGCACACATCACTCAATTGAACATTGGCCAAGACTTTTTTCACGCAAAATTCCATTTCCACGCTGACCTGACTCCTTTTTCTAACAATAGTCCCTTATGCGTGCAAGCCTCCCGCCTTGTGTAGCCATGATGTCCCTCTTCCAGGAATGTTTTTTGAGCACCTCCAGTGCCCACATCACCTTCATCGTATACTCATTTCCCGCACAACCTCCTAGGTTTTCACAATGTAACTTCAAATTTTGTTGGATGATAATGCCCATTTCTTTGCTTCACCTCATGATTCTTTGCGTAGGCACACAAATGGTTGTTGCTTCATCGCATAGCCACACTGAGGTGGACCCCCTGATGGTTCGCTCTATGACACCCCATCACCACAAATTTTCATGTCCCCTCTCTACACAAAGGATCAAAGGGTACTTGTTATGTAAGCCCTATGGTTGTAGAGAAACCCCACTTCATCTGAGCTGCAGGAAGATAAACTACAAAATAACTTCGTCCTCATCACATGATGTAAAGCTGTGACCTCACCCCAAGCCTCGCACATGGGGTACCCCCACCTTGGACATTCTCCACACCCATTGGACTCTATATGGGATGATATCCTCCTTATGGGAGTGGCATTTGTCTTTAGGGAAAGGTTAACCTTTTCAGTGTAAGACCCTGTATTTCTTGTAGGAGGTAGCATCACTGCTCCTTCTTTCTTCTTCGGTCCCTAGGGCCAGTAAAGGGCATGATGGGGAACAATGATTCTCCTTTATTCGGTCCCAAATACCTATCCCGCTGTGATTTTCGCCATCAGGCCTACCTCTTAGAGTAAGTCCCAACCTCTTCAGGCTTCTAACCACGCATAATCCCTTGTTTCCTATTTGGGCAGGTATCTACGTGTAAGCCCCACATCATTAGCCTTCATTTATGCACCATTGCGTTGTGATCGTCAGGTCCTTGCTGCCACTTGGTTCTCACACAGAGCACGACTCACGTGGGCTTAGTGAAAGCATCGACCATGGAATCCTCTCTGGGCAGCCTAGAGTATAAGCCCCATTATACCCCATGAGCTACAAGGTCTTTGATCTTTGATATGGAAGGGTACGTAGAAAGCCTCCATGGGGTTTAAGCCCACAAATCTGGTCACTCAGACCTCCTTCACATCATTTTACCCCCATCCTGTATGATGTTAAACTGTATCCACCATTCTGAACTGTGTGGTCTTTGGTCCTTGCCAAGGAATGGTATTTAAGAAGCCTCTCTGAGGTTCAATCCCATCACCATCCATTGGTCTCGACCATCTTTATGCCAGTGCACCAAGCCCACCACTCATGGGACTCCAGTTCCTCCTTTCAAGTCGGTTCAATAACCCCTTCCAAACAACGAGGACTTTGATCTTTTCCTAGGAAAGTTATATAGGAAACCTTCCTGAGGTTCAAGCCCAACATCCATTGGTGCTAACCCCCTTCATGATGATTCCCACACCCTCCTGAACTATTTGGTATTTGATCTAGGATATGGTAAGGTATGCAGGAAGACTCCACGAGGTTCATGTCCACCAACACCCATTCGTTTCGACCATCTTCACATTAGTTCACCAACAACCTGGGCAGCCTAGAGTGTAAGCCTCATTCCATACAAGAACTATGTGGTCTTTGATCCTTCCGAAGTCATGGTACGTTGGAAGCCTCACTGATGTTCAATCCCATCACCCAACGGTTCTTATGACCCCCTTCATGTCGGTTCATCCATGTCCTGCATAACGTTAAATTATGGACCCCATCCAGTGGTAAGATATTGTGACCCCATCTAGTGGTAAGCCACTGGGACTCCATCCAGTGATATGTCATTGTGACCCCGTTCAGTGGAAAGCCCCCATCAGAAGAAATACGTGGACTTGATTCCCTACCATGGGGATACATAGGAAGCCTCTTCGAGGATCAAGCCCAAACCATCATCATCTTCATGACGGTTATATTCATTCACCACCGCCCTCACGAAACCTTCCATCATCTAACCTGATTCTTACCCAGGCCACCATATCCCGGCGGGATCATGCCACCCCATTCCTCATTCCAAATAACAGCATTCGGGAGGCCAACCAAACGATGGCCGATGTATCAATGTTTCCTCTGGGGGTTCCTCCGTATTATCCACTCTGATCAGAATTCTGATCATTCAAATACATTTCTGCCCGATGTTAAACATGAAACATAACCCCTGTTAAACATGGGAAGCCGAGGAAAAACTCAGATAAATTACCATGGAATACGAATCCCCATGTTCGATGTGGGATTCCTCGGGCTTCCACACCCTCGAGAAGCCCTATAATTAATGATAGAAGACAGACACGCCAATCCCCCAGCGTCCATACACACCAGTGATGTCCAACGCGAATACTCCCCTAACCAAATGTTGCTTCCCTAACTGGACCCCATGGAATGTCCTGACATAATTAGTGTAATTAACTAATTTCCATGAAGATATGGTTCCCGAAAGAGTTTCACAAACAACGCCTTTAGTCTATGAGGGATACCTGGACTAGGTGATGAGTTCCTAAGAGGAATCCATGGAAGGAAGAACCTACATCCCATAATCCCGTTTCGATAATGGAGCAGACGTCCCTGGATATGGAGCGAATTCCACCCTCCTTTAGAAAGTGAGAATGTGGGGCCACAAAAACTCTGTCCCTCATCCCCGAACGAGACATACTTGCATGCCCCAGTGAACGAATCAGAAAAAGAAATGGTGAACCCGATGTGAATTTCTTCTTTTCAATATGCAGATTAGTACTGCTCGGGGCATCAATGGATTGACATGTCTCTGGGTCCTGCCAAGCAAATAGAAGTCTTGGTGTGGAACTCACCAGAAGTTGGGGCAGTAGAATGTTGGACATCCCGTCCTGCAACATTTCCAGTGTGGATCCCTCTTACTGACCATGGAAGATGGGGTGGTGCTGGGGCATTGGTCGTTGATTCCTTTTTTTTCCAACACTGATGAGTTAATCTCCCTACTTCTCAGAATTATATTACTGCACCAAGGATGCGATCACCAGCTACCCATCGATGGAGGGGAAGGTACTGCATCAATTTAGTTGCCCCACATGGTTCCACCTCTTCCATGATGGCCTCTACATCTACAAATATAGGGCACCCCCACCCTCTCTTCCCATCATAACATATCCAGCGAATGGTAATTAACGACCTTGTGCGTCGTTACGAGGAGGAGGGCATAATCACAACCCGGGATATAGCCCACCTGGATTACAATGTTTTAAGGGAATTTGGAACCCAATTTTCATTCATTGACTTAAATATCCACTTTTCGATTATGTTTTAGTACGAAATTTTATAAAATGAATTATTAATATAATAATTTTTAATTAAAATTATTTTATCATTATTTAATTTCGATATATATACTAAATTAATTTTATTAACACTCACGTCAATGATATAATATTTTTAAGTGGCTTGGTTTCAAAAATCCTCTTTTAGTATTCCATTTCCAAAAATAATTTTTTTCATTACATATATAGAATGAATTGAATATTCATATTTTATGTCATTTTATAATTTATTTATCTTACTTTATTATTTTATATTGTTTCTTGACAACAAATTTTCATCCATTGTACATTCATGGATTTTCAAAATCATTGGTTTCAAAATGAAATGTTCGTTTCTTAAAAGGGTGTTTGTTGATGAAATATTTCAAAATTTATGTAAATATTATAGTTTTGGTGGTTTTTTTATATTTAAATAAACGTTATATGGTAAACCAATGCTATTTGTTTACATGAAAAAACCAATAGAGGGTTGTTATATGATAAATTAATGACAATTTGTTCTGTGATAAACCAAGGATGAGTGGTTAGGTTATAACCATCAATGAATTAGTTACTATAGAGTTAGAGAATGGAAATATTGGTTATGACATTATTAAGAGTGATATGTAAAATTAAATCCCATGTTACATAATTATGTTATATTTTTTTGTGGGTTTTCATTAAAATCAATTTAATTTCGAAAGTTAAGATATTAATTTTTTTGAAAAATGGTATCTTTTTTCAAAACAAAAATTATGTTTTTAAGATATATTTTAATGGAATTTCACTAGAATAACATTTTAAAATATTTAATGTCCCTTATTGTGTTGTTATTTCTCATCACATTTAAAAAAAACCATAGAATTTATGTAAGAATAGTGATAAGGTTGCTTTCAAGGGGGAATGTTTTCAAATTGTTCATAAAAAAGTATTATTTTTTAATTTTAAAAGGGTTTCCATTATTGGAAGAAATGGATATTAATTTTATCTACCCACCTATTATGTAGTGATTTAATTTTTAGAAAAATAACCTTATAATATAATACTCCATGATAAAAATATTAATGGGAATGTAATATTGTGAATTGTAGTTTAAAATCACAAGAATATTTAATGTTTACATCCAGGTTCATACAGTTGCTAATAGTGAATGATTTATATAACATTACATATTTTGATAGTTTCATAAGGGTTATGGATATCATCCTAATTTTTACAATTTTAACAATTATTAGATGTTTTTTGTCTTATTCAACTATTTTTTGGTTTACAGTAATGAATTCTTTAAAGATTAATGAAAATTTAAAATATTTATGTAAAAAGATAATCGATTTATTTTTAATGAATTTTAATGTTAAATTACTACATATTTTATAATGTAATTATAATTAATATTTTCTTTTTGACATGTTCTCATTCATTTTATTTTATATATATATTAAGGATAATGTATTAAAATAAAAAAATCAATATTTCACTACCACCTAATACCTTATCGATGATTTAAAGATCATTATTTTTGAAAATTAATTCTAAATTTATTTTGATCATTATTCTAGTATTAAAATCACAAAAAAGAAACATTTTGAATAATCAAACTAATTTTCATTTCACTAAAAATGTTATGGGTAAGGGAATAAATTTCATTTTATTTCAATATCTCAACATTAACAACTCTTTTTAAAATGTATATCCCATAAAGTACATGACCTTGTTCTTTTTGGAAGTGTCATGTCATATCAAAAGATAATGGGAATAACAATGTAATAATGATGTATTGATTATATATTTGAAATATTTTTTTATGATCAATGTATGCATAATTTTTGGTTGATATTGATGAATCATAATGATATAATTCCAATATTTGATTCAATGAGTGAATTTTTAAGGAATAATAGGAAGGAGAATGGTTAATCATTTATGAAGGATGTAAAATGAATGATTAATTTTGAGTTTTCAAACTATAAAAAATTGTTATTTTATAAATATTATGGGAATTATATAATGCCATAGTATTTCTCTACAATAGGATTCTTTTAAAAAATTTGGAAATATTGGTAAAATGAAATTGATACATTTGTAAATAAGGGAAAATTTGATATTTTTTTGAGAAATTTATAGATATTTGATAAAAAATAGTACATTTATCCAATATAATTATTATATTAAAAGGTTTATTTGAGAAAACTGTTCTCTACAATTTGGTGGTTATACGATTAATGGTATTGTTAGTCCTTATGGTTAATATGATCTTTGAATTTTGGTAATTATGAGTTCATATTTTTTTGGATAAAATATTAATGGTATGTGATATCCTTTTAAGATATGAAATATTGTTGTAAATTTTTTGGATGTTTTAAAAAACTATAATTTTATATAGATTATATTAATATTTTTTTAGAAAAAGGACCACTTGCAGGATGGGTGAAGGCTTATAAGGTCAGATAAGGTCATTGGAATCAGACCCACAACCCAATAAAAAAATATTGTGTCACCTACCATTTTCCTTTTTTATTTCCAGGTTAATATGAAAATTCCTTTCTATATTTGAACTAATTAATAGATTGTATTGATGTTTATATTAAGAAAATATGTTTTCTCATATTAATAAAAATGTTAATGTAATTTTATTTTGTGAAGAAAAGAAAAATTTTATTTTTGAAGATGTTTACTATTTTAGATACCCTATATTATTATGGTAAAGATAATGTTATAAAATTTTAATTATGCATTAAATGAGGAATCAGATTTTAGAGAATATAAGATTTTAGATTAGGTTTATGGTGATTCTTGAATAATTAGAATATCTAGGAGATTTTGATAATTATTAAATTATATTTTTTAAATTAGACTTTAAGAGAGATTGATATTATTAAAATATAAATATTAAATTATTTTTGGAATAATAGGTGATAAAATCCATCTGATTTTTGGGATTGAAATATTAATCAAGAATATTTTTTATAATTTTAGTTGATGTTATTTTTTACTAACCTAAGTAGAATATCGTGTATTACATTAGAATTTTTAAGATCAAACTTTTTTTTCATCATAAAATAGTTTAATATTTATAGTAAATTATCTTATCATGTTCAATCCACTTTGGATTATTTGAATTATTAAATATAGGGTAATATGTACTTATACTTTTCTGAATTTGGTGATCGAAAAAAGTTTATTTTGATATTTCTTGTATAAAAATTCATCTTCAATACAAATCGTATTGGGAAAATATTATATTGTGGTGGAAATTAAAATAAGGATGAAATTATAATTTTTATGTATATATGTTTCCTTATGTTATTAGTATATGTAGTAAAATAATTCCTCAGGTTTAGGAAAAATATTTTCATTTAAAAAAGATTCTATTTATTTTTCTTACTAATATATCAATAGTATTTTATCCTATCAAAGATGTATAGTTTTGTGGTGCCTAAAATTCTCATGAACTTGTTCTATATCACCCTCCATTAGAATTTGATTGTTATTTTTCTGTTACATGACCAAAGATTCATACATGAAACCCTAGTTTGTTTTATATTTTGTGACCATTGTAATTACTTTTCTCTCTTTTCAAATGGAATTTTAATTTACCCTTATTTAATTGAGGGATTTCGAGAAAGGTATATTGAAAATTATAAACCCCAGTATAATATCCTATGTTAAAATAACTAGGATTAAATTTGTTAATGTTTGGTAGAATAAAAAATCCATATTTATGAAAGGAAACATTATTATTAATATCACAAAGGATACGACACATTAAGCGTAACCAAATGACAACATATTATTATTTTAATATTATAGCTTTCAACTATTTACTATAATGGTGGAATAAATGAGATTAATAAATTATTGTAAATATATTTTATAAATGTTTATAATTTTAATTATTTTATACCAACTAATTTGTAACTAAAATAAAACCTAATCGAAAATAAATTCAATTTTTTATAAAAATATTTTTACGCGATGAAGTAATTTTGTATTATTATATTAAATTAATTACAATTGGTGAAATATATTATTGAAATTTATATTTTATATATTTAATAAAAAAATTATATTTATCAAAAATGGATGAATCTATTAAATCAATAATAAATCTTATTTTGATCATAGAAAGCTATATTTTTAAAGGTGTTTTTCTCTTTTTGATGGCACATTTATTTATAAATATATATTTTTACACTTTAATAAATTTTATTTTAAAAAATAAAACTCAATTTTAAAATCAAAATAATAATTTTATCTTTTGTTGTAAATTTTATATTTTAAAGAGAAGATCCATTTTTTGAAGAATAGTGAAAAAGTACAAGATTTTTATTGATAAAACCATTTTCATATAATTTATTTATATAGGTAAATTATATTTTATATTGTTTTTAAAGTATAATCATTTAAATTATAAATCTATAATTCCAATATAGTTCATTAAAATCAATTTCACATTGAAAATTGTTATAAAATTATTGCAATCCTTTTCACCCTTTCGCTTCAAAAACCAGACTTTTTATGTCATTTTGAAGATAATTTTTAAATATTATTTTCTAGTTCTATGGAATGAATTTTGTAAAATTTATTCTATAATTTAAATCATATGTTAAAGATTATGTATTATTTTCATTTTTATTTTTAGTCATAAAAAAATTTCATTGGTAAAAGATTAGGGTTTCTCCAGTATAAGTAATATAATGAAAAATGTATATAATAAAGGGTAAAGGATTCAACTTACTAATAATTACAATATTTAAATTTTTCTACATATTAATAGACTCTAACCATATTTAATAATTTTAATTATCAACCAAATTCATGAGACTCAATGAAAACATAATGTGGTTGACTTTATATATGTAATAATCATTATATAATTACATAAAACCACCCCTCCTCAGGTATAAAGTTCAACCCTCATCAACCAATATATAATAACAATAATTTAAGCTCATGAAATATCTTAGGTAACATATCTTCATCACTCTCCCCATATCCATGTATTTATGGTGTCACCCAACGGTCATTTCAATGGGTTTTAATGGATCCTTCAAGGTGGTGATATTCAAGATGTGATTTTCTCAATGTACCACTCATAATTTATTTTCTTCTTTTACGTTATCCTAATCACATTTATCTATAAATGAATTATAACTATAGAATCATGTATATATAAATTATTTATGTTATAAATCTATATCACATATCTATTTCATTTCTCATCACCTCTTATTCAAATAAACGAAACAATTACCAAAAATATTGTGGTTTACCGTGTTCGGGAATAATGATTTTGTTCATTTTCAATTATCTCATTCATTAATAGAAATAAAACATTAATTTTGGTTAAATAATAATTTAATTGGAATATTATAACATATTTTTTATTGAACTAAAATATAGTCATAATATTTAATAAAATAAAACTAGTTTGTGGCGTTCGAAAAATTCACCAAAATAATCTAAACAATTATCATTAACATTTTATCAAATGAATAATCTCCATAAAATAATGATAAATTATATTTGGGACCAATTATACTTATGTATTTTCAATAATACTCTTTTTTACACTTTGGTAATTCTAATCCCATTTTACAATGACATCCATTATTATACGCAAATGAACCGATCGTGAAAACAGGAAACGAATGTACTCAAAAACAAATTAATTAAATATTATTAATGAATTGGTGATGAGTAGTTTAAAAATCATCACATATGGAATTATAAATCCTTATATAGTTTTTAAAGAGTTAATAAAATTCTTCAAACCATTATATATGTGTTTAAAGCAAACAAAACTAAATATACTCAAGAGGTAAGGTTTTCTCAGTTCACTTTTTAATTCTATTAGATATATTATTCATAAACAAATAATTTATTTTGTGCAGTGTATATAATAATTTATTAATTGTATCATGAATCTAATTATATTAATGTTATTAATTTTTTCATTTTACACTTATTCCTTTTATGGTGCATATGATTTGACTGAATACAAAGTAGTAAGGGAATTCATAACCCAATTTCCATTCTTTGTATTCAACATCTAAATAATTATTATGTCATGCAAGATTATTTTTGAAATATATTATTAATATATTAATTTTTAATTGAAGATATTTGTTATGTATTCACAACATATTTAAATATCAATCCATTGGATTATTTTTCACTTCAATGATATAATATTTGTAAGGGACATTCTTTTAAAAATACTCTTTTAATGTTCCGTTATAATAAATAATATTGTTAATACATATATTGAATGAATGTAATTTTACATTATTATTTAATTTTAATATTTTAAATATTATCATACATTTTTATATTGTTATATTCAAGGGAGAAATTTTGCATTGTACATGAACTATTATTCAAAATGAGAGATTTCAATATGAAATGATTATTTTCATAAAAGTATCATCTTCTAATATAATATTTTATGATTTATGATTATGTTATAGATAATGGGAATTTTTTATAATTATGATTTTTTATATATTAAACCAATAACTTTTGGTTACATGATAAACCAAAGATGGTTGGTTATGTGATAAAATAATAGTTGGTGCTTCTGTGAGAAACCACGGAAAAGTTGTTACATTATAACCTAAAATTTGTTGGGTACTCCAGAGTTAGTGGTTGCCCATATTTTTTACACCATTTTTAATGGTAGTATAGGGATTGAGCATTGATGTTACATAATTATATTTTATATTATTACAAATGACTTTTCTTGAAAACAAATTGATTTTCCTAAGAGAAGATATATATATTTTGAAATGATGATTTTTTCCTAATAAAAATTTACGTGTTTATGAAAATTTATTTTTGGATTATGAATAAACTCAAATTTTTCAACGTTTTATGTCCCTTACTAATATATTCTGCTCATACAATTTTTTAAAAAAAATCATAGCATTTGAGGGTGAATTGAGTCAAGGATGGGATAAATGGAAAAGTTGTGAAGAATAATCATGAAAAGAATTCGTGTTTTATTGAGAAAGGATTTCTATTGGAGAAAAATTGATTCCTAGTATAATTATCTACATGTAATGTACGTGTTTAATTCGTAATATTTTTTTCCAAATTCTCTAAACTCTAAATTTAAATTATTCTTGGGGATTTTTTAATCTGTATTATATTTTAAAATCACAATAATATAAAACATTTAATTTTGGGTCCTTACCTAACATCAAGGGTTCAGTGTCAAATACTAATTAGAAAAGATATCATGAAACTAAAAAAAACTATGGTATCACCCACCACAAGGTCATCCTCAAAAACCATCATAAAATAGGATATAATTTGATTTATTAGCTCCACATTCTTTGGAACACCACTCACTAGCCCTCTATAAAAAATGTCTCTCTTCATGAAACCTCCAATGACCACACATAGAGTATAAATATAATTTTTTTAAAGATTTTATAATTTAACCAAATTAAAAACAAGAATATATCATCTTCTAACTGATGTTTTTCCATCATTACTACACATCCCTGAATCCTATTAAACATGAAACATTGACATCCCTCTAGCATGGATATCACCATTTAAATGAAAATACATGCCAAAAATAGTTCTAAAAGAAGGAGAAGTAGGGTTAAAAAATATTTTTAATATAAAAAATAAAAAATTTAGTAACTGAGGTAAAAAATAAATTTTTATTACCTCAAATAACTAATGGTTCCTCCAACACTATCACCTCAATAGCATACACTCACCCATGTCCTACCCCTCTGCCTCAATGCCAATGAACTACACAACAAAACTATTCTCTAGGGCCCAAAGGTTAAATATTAACATTGGTATTTCCTCTTGTATCTCTATCCATTATCACTTATAGAGAAATAAATGTAGTGATCTACTACTACTGAGGCTGGAGTCGTTCATATACTCTGAAACCAAACCAAACTGTAGGAATTTTTAGGCACATAACAAGATTGTTTCTAAGACCCAATTTATACATATAATGAAAATATTAACATAATAATAGATCTTCATAAACCATTATCCCAAAAATAGGATAATATAGACTAATTTAAACAACACACTGCTAATGGGAACAAAAAATTCCCTATAAATTTTCATCCCCACCCAATGTAATAATGTGGATATTCTATGTGGTATGTACCCTTTAAATTTCTGTTTATATTTTTATATATATCTTAAGGTGAGTACCTATTGGAGTCACTGAGGAAACAGGGGTGTAAGAGGATTTTATAGAGCTCGGTATATTTTAGGATTCTTCTAGGGGCAAGGTTATTATAAACCATGCATCCTAGGATGCACCATTTGAGTTAACAGCGCAGTGTGTTTTAGTTCATGATAGAGGTAAGATAGTTTTAAAAACTATGTGACCAAGAAAACACACCTTAATGTGTGATACTTCTATATTTTCAAGGTAGAAATGCAATTTCGGTACCAGGTATTCAAGACTTTTGACATGAACATGTGATGGGGGGCCTTGAGGTATAGATATACAAATACATGGCACATGGTTTAGAAAACTGGGAGGATGAACTATGTAACTCCATTAAGTTGGGTAAAATGACTATTCTACCCTTAAGGGGTTTAAATATTTAAACCAACTTCTTCATTTCATTTATTCTCTAACAATAATCCAATCCAACTCATGTTTGAGTCTTCTTCAATCCCAATTTAGCATTTGTTACCATTTCATTGTCCTTCTTCACATTTAACTTATGTTCATCTTGTGGTACAGTCATCGATGAGTTATATTTTTTCCTTATGCATTATTCATCAATTTTCTTTTTTATCATTGATGTAATTTTGGTGCGATATATTATTCTCTTTTTTCATGGTGTTTTTATATTTTATTTTATTTTCAAATATTATGTCGCAGAGTTGAGGCCAATAATGGATGAGGAGTAGTCTACAGAGATATGGTAACTGGCATAATGATTTTCTAGAAAACTCATGTTGTTTATATATGTGTACTTTTTTCATGCATCAAATTTTATAAGAAATTCTTGGTCAATTGAATTTTTATTAATTTAAATTAATACTTGTGGGCAATATATATTTTGAGACCAATTTATATAATATTTTTGGTTATGGACCTCAAAATTAAAAACACCCATTGGGTGTGTTGTTAAATGGGATGAAACAATCATGGGTGGCCTATGTATTTGATTAACTATAGAGGTGTATTAATTAACAATTTCCATGTAATGTTTTAATAAGTGGTTAATATATAATTGAATGGAAAAAATGGTGAATGGAAGACATTTTCCATCGTAAATTTTCCATTTTTCATGTTCACTTATTCTTGAGACAAATATCTTCATTGAAATGTACGATTAAAATAAAATGAAGGGTTACTATAATGTTATGCCTCTTAAGCCTATAAAATTATTTAAACAACCATATATGGTGAGTTAATGGAGAAAAATTTTTGTGAACAATTGGATTAAAATGTGTTCTTATATGGTATGGTTATGTTATGGTCCCATGAAAATTATTATTGACATGTTGGGAGTGATATGTGGATTCCATGTTATGATTTCTAAAGATTAACTCTTCTACATTGAATAAATAAATTATCATAAGGAATTATTCTTATTATTTTTAGGTGTAACATGAGTTATATTTTGAACACCATGGATTGAAATTTTTCAAAGCTGACACATATTTTCCAGAGTGATTCTTGGACTCCTCTATAGACTACCTATGACCGAATTAGTGGGAAGACTGTTTTTATACCACGAGTGACACTTGGGATAGCAATTTGGATCATCAAGGATAGACTCATAGAGAATATTGTCATGTATTCATGAAGTGCAAGTCAAGATCACTTTTTTGACCTCTATGGGAGGACTCGGTATGTGGTGACTTTATACCACACCTAGAGTGATATTTGGATTCCATAGAGGGATGTCTAGGAAATTATTCTAAGTGATTTGGTTTCTAGTTCTTTTGGTTTTATAAATAGGTTCCAAATTAGGTAAACTAAGGATCTGACCAGGTTTCATTGAAATTAAATAATAAATAAATGATTATTTCAATGTGTCTTCCTAGAAAAAATTTGAAGCCCATTTTCACTAAAATAATTACACATTACTAATTTACTTATTATACACATACTATTGGATATGATATATATGGGAATCTTAGTATATAAGCTACGTCCTGATATTTTATTATAAATTAAAATATCTTTTAATTGGTCACTCTGAGAGAGTCTCTCTTAAGCCAATGTGGGTAAAAATAAAAGGGTGTTACATGGGATCCCAGACCTATATTTTTTATTTATTTATGAAAATTACTTTCCATAGTTATTTTTACCTACACACAATATTCACCGAGTGGATTAAATTAGAAACCATTTGTGGGGTCCAACTGAATCAATCTCAAACCCTACATGGACCGACATTATGATACTTAAACACAAATCATGGATGCAGGTAAGGATAGGGGAAAGAAACCAGTTATTGATAATTTATTGATTTTAGCATGGGAGTGTGGGAGAACAATTCCAAGATGTGGATAGTGATACTATTTAAAGATATCCCTTTGGGTTTGTTTGGTTCTTTTTTGTATACCTTTGTGAATGTGTACCAGGTTCCACATATTCCTATATTTTTTTTTATATAACATGTCATGAAAATCATTTTTCACTAGAAAATAAGGTATGTGATTAACTGGTTGTTATATTAAGGATGTTTATTATTTCGATATTCATTTATCATAATTTATTTACTATTGAAGGATATTATTATTCTATTCACTACAATGAGATTATGATTTTATTATATACACAGTATTCCACCATGGAACTTAGCTACTATTTAGTAACATCTAGAATATGTGGAGTCATGATTGATGTTTTTTGGCCAATAGAGTTCAGATACTATTGAGTTACTAGGGTCCGGTATGTCACAATGTTGTATTATAGTAGTTTTTTTTTCATTATTTTACTAGAAATTCTATTTTAGGATGGAAGAAATGTGATATAGGACGTGTCAGGATTTGTCTATGAGCATGTTGCTGGGTGTAGATAACAACATATAGTTAAAATATAAATTTCTGGGGATGATAAATGTTGTTATGGATTTGGAATATTATAGTTTTTCTCTTTCACCATTGGGTGATGCACATTCTTTTTATTATTTATAATTATTATGTATTTTTAAACAAGGATTATATGCTAAATAAATATTTCATAATGAATCTTCATAGAAATTTTAGTATTTATATGGAATACCTACTTTATTCAATATTTATACTACCACATTATTTTTTTTGCAGAATTTTTTGGGCCTTTATTAATATTTTCTATAAATTGTACTCAACATGCATGCAGGGACATGATAAATAACATGTGGGTATTAAATTTATTCTACCCTTCTATGTATAATTTGTATGAGAACTTATAATTTGGAATGGTGATCTATTGAATTCAAACATTTAAGAAAATTTATTAATAAATGACAATGAATATAAATAAAAGGAATTTAGAGGAAATTTTTACCATTATATATGAATTAAAATTGAAATTTAAAGGGTGTTTTCCACTATAAATTGAAATTGACACAAATTTTACCAAGACCATTGAATTGTAGACGATAGCATGAACCTAAATCGACCTTATTAGTGGGAATTAGGCAACGTAACTGGATTTTATTATGATCTATAGGTCATTAGGAGCCTAATTTCCGAGCAGGGAGAGGGGTGTGTCTCATATATAAGAAATCATGAACCAATCCCGTTATTATATTTTTCTTTCAGTGGTTGTTAAACCATTTTTTATGGTGGTTTTTTTCATTTTTAGAGGGATTCCACCATGATATCCTTGAGAAGTGATCTAGGAGGGTGGAAAATACCACGCTCTAGAGGTGGTGGGAACTAGGTCCCAAATAAAACCTCATATAGTGCCTCTTGTTGAAATACCCATAACACATAAAATGGTTTTCAATTTCATGTTTTAAGATGGATTTTTATTCTTTATGAATATTGTTATGGGAGCCCTACAACCTCCCTTAATTATTAATGATTTCGTATGTGATTTCTTCTATCAACACAATATCCCCACATATTTTGGGGTTTGTGGACAATAGTTTTCCAAGTCATAGATAGAGTCCAGGAAAACAGTTTTAGGGAATCTCAAGACTCTAGTTGAGAGAAGATTTATGTTCACATAACATATTATTTATAATTTTCTCAATGGATGGAGGGATGTTATTACCTAGATGGATTGTTATCGGTATGTGGATTATATGGATTTTCATCTAGCCTTATATGATTATTTATTTCTTGGGATACTGACGAATGAAAAAGCTAGAGTATGTAACCACATTGAGATGGATTCATTATTATTCATGAACTCTATTCCATGGTGCTCTATAATTTCAATGTTTCCTAAGGAAATTTTATTTGATGATGGTATAGGGTATGATAACAAATTTGAGGTGAATGTATTTCAGATTAATATTATATAAAAATATTAAATAAGGACCTATTTAAGTTTCAATCATGTGAAAATATGATCCATCAACAGTTCCTTTTTAGATATTTTCCTCTATTGTCTAGTGATATATGGTCTACTCCAACTCTACATTCAATGGAGGGGTCTCTAGATGCAGAAAAGCACTCCAGGGCTGAGGAAGGTTCGAGTGAGACAAAGAGAAGCCATATTTGGATCCAGTGATCCAGTTCGGGGATCCCAGAGGGGCAGAATGAAAAGAAAATTGAGTTGCCCGAAAACAATATATCCCGTGCAAAAAACTCTTGGATTTGGAGGAGTTTTCCGCACGGGCCTAAATTTATTTTGCGCCATGACTCCGTGTGGTTGATCTTCGTGCTGCCAACATCAGGGCGCCCAATATTTCACGCCGATGTGTTTTCCGCATGGACCCACGATCCTAAGCCCTATAAATAGAAGGCCACCTCTTCGACTTCAGCTCGAAGAATTCGAACTATCTCCCTTGCGTGAAATTCCACTCCCGTGTGCCCAAAAGGATGGCTCTCAGGTAGTAAATTTTTCGCGCTAGGTCACCGGGGGTCCTTATTTTTGGGAGACTACTCAAGCATGATACATTTCCAAATCCCATCGAGCCCCTTCCCCCAAGCGCAATTCTTTATGATTACGTGCAATTAGGTATTTGGCATGAAATTCCTTTTTCACACTAGAACGCTCTTTTTCGCACACATCACTCAATGGAACATTGGCCAAGACTTTTTTCACGCAAAATTCCATTTCCACGCTGACCTGACTCCTTTTTCTAACAATAGTCCCTTATGCGTGCAAGCCTCCCGCCTTGTGTAGCCATGATGTCCCTCTTCCAGGAATCTTTTTTGAGCACCTCCAGTGCCCACATCACCTTCATCGTATACTCATTTCCCGCACAACCTCCTAGGTTTTCACAATGTAACTTCAAATTCTGTTGGATGATAATGCCCATTTCTTTGCTTCACCTCATGATTCTTTGCGTAGGCACAGAAATGGTTATTGCTTCATCGCATAGCCACACTGAGGTGGACCCCCTGATGGTTCGCTCTATGACACCCCATCACCACAAATTTTCATGTCCCCTCTCTACACAAAGGATCAAAGGGTACTTGTTATGTAAGCCCTATGGTTGTAGAGAAACCCCACTTCATCTGAGCTGCAGGACGATAAACTACAAAATAACTTCGTCCTCATCACATGATGTAAAGCTGTGACCTCACCCCAAGCCTCGCACATGGGGTACCCCCACCTTGGACATTCTCCACACCCATTGGACTCTATATGGGATGATATCCTCCTTATGGGAGTGGCATTTGTCTTTAGGGAAAGGTTAACCTTTTCAGTGTAAGACCCTGTATTTCTTTTAGGAGGTAGCATCACTGCTCCTCCTTTCTTCTTCGGTCCCTAGGGCCAGTAAAGGGCATGATGGGGAACAATGATTCTCCTTTATTCGGTCCCAAATACCTATCCCGCTGTGATTTTCGCCATCAGGCCTACCTCTTAGAGTAAGTCCCAACCTCTTCAGGCTTCTAACCACGCATAATCACTTGTTTCCTATTTGGGCAAGTATCTACGTGTAATCCCCACATCATTAGCCTTCATTTATGCACCATTGCGTTGTGATCGACAGGTCCTTGCTGCCACTTGGTTCTCACACAGAGCACGACTCACGTGGGCTTAGTGAAAGCATCGACCATGGAATCCTCTCTGGGCAGCCTAGAGTATAAGCCCCATTCTACCCCATGAGCTACAAGGTCTTTGATCTTTGATATGGAAGGGTACGTAGAAAGCCTCCATGGGGTTTAAGCCCACAAATCTGGTCACTCAGACCTCCTTCACATCATTTTACCCCCATCCTGTATGATGTTAAATTGTATCCACCATTTTGAACTGTGTGGTCTTTGGTCCTTGCCAAGGAATGGTATTTAGGAAGCCTCTCTGAGGTTCAATCCCATCACCATCCATTGGTCTCGACCATCTTTATGCCAGTGCACCAAGCCCACCACTCATGGGACTCCAGTTCCTCCTTTCAAGTCGGTTCAATAACCCCTTCCAAACAACGAGGACTTTGATCTTTTCCTAGGAAAGTTATATAAGAAACCTTCCTGAGGTTCAAGCCCAACATCCATTGGTGCTAACCCACTTCATGATGATTCCCACACCCTCCTGAACTATTTGGTATTTGATCTAGGATAAGGTAAGGTATGCAGGAAGACTCCACGAGGTTCATGTCCACCAACACCCATTCGTTTCGACCATCTTCACATTAGTTCACCAACAACCTGGGCAGCCTAGAGTGTAAGCCTCATTCCATACAAGAACTATGTGGTCTTTGATCCTTCCGAAGTCATGGTACGTTGGAAACCTCACTGATGTTCAATCCCATCACCCAACGGTTCTTATGACCCCCTTCATGTCGGTTCATCCATGTCCTGCATAACGTTAAATTATGGACCCCATCCAGTGGTAAGATATTGTGACCCCATCTAGTGGTAAGCCACTGGGACTCCATCCAGTGATATGTCATTGTGACCCCGTTCAGTGGAAAGCCCCCATCAAAAGAAATACGTGGACTTGATTCCCTGCCATGGGGATACATAGGAAGCCTCTTCAAGGATCAAGCCCAAACCATCATCATCTTCATGACAGTTATATTCATTCACCACCACCCTCACGAAACCTTCCATCATCTAACCTGATTCTTACCCAGGCCACCATATCCCGGCGGGATCATGCCACCCCATTCCTCATTCCAACTAACAGCATTCGGGAGGCCAACCAAACGATGGCCGATGTATCAATGTTTCCTCCGGCGGTTCCTCCGTATTATCTACTCTAATCAGAATTCTGATCATTCAAATACATCTCTGCCCGATGTTAAACATGAAACATACCCCTTGTTAAACATGGGAAGCCGAGGAAAAACTCAGATAAATTACCATGGCATACGAATCCCCATGTTCGATGTGGGATTCCTCGGGCTTCCACACCCTCGAGAAGCCCTATAATTAATGATAGAAGACAGACACGCCAATCCCCCAGCGTCCATACACACCAGTGATGTCCAACGTGAATACTCCCCTAACCAAATGTTGCTTCCCTAACTGGACCCCATGGAATGTCCTGACATAATTAGTGTAATTAACTAATTTCCATGAAGATATGGTTCCCGGAAGAGTTTCACAAACAACGCCTTTAGTCTATGAGGGATACCTGGACTAGGTGATGAGTTCCTAAGAGGAATCCATGGAAGGAAGAACCTACATCCCATAATCCCGTTTCGATAATGGAGCAGACGTCCCTGGATATGGAGCGAATTCCACCCTCCTTTAGAAAGTGAGAATGTGGGGCCACAAAAACTCTGTCCCTCATCCCCGAACGAGACATACTTGCATGCCCCAGTGAACGAATCAGAAAAAGAAATGGTGAACCCGATGTGAATTTCTTCTTTTCAATATGCAGATTAGTAGTGCTCGGGGCATCAATAGATTGACATGTCTCTGGGTCCTGCCAAGCAAATAGAAGTCTTGGTGTGGAACTCACCAGAAGTTGGGGCAGTAGAATTTTGGACATCCCGTCCTGCAACATTGCCAGTGTGGATCCCTCTTACTGACCATGGAAGATGGGGTGGTGCTGGGGCATTGGTCGTTGATTCCTTTTTTTTCCAACACTGATGAGTTAATCTCCCTACTTCTCAGAATTATATTACTGCACCAAGGATGCGATCACCAGCTACCCATCGATGGAGGGGAAGGTACTGCATCAATTTAGTTGTCCCACATGGTTCCACCTCTTCCATGATGGCCTCTACATCTACAAATATAGGGAACCCCCACCCTCTCTTCCCATCATAACATATCCAGCGAATGGTAATTAACGACCTTGTGCGTCGTTACGAGGAGGAGGGCATAATCACAACCCGGGATATAGCCCACCTGGATATGGAGGTGTTCGCGCCTCGTCTTCATCACTACCCCCAAGGGCCGTGTTGGGATCCATTTCTCCACACACCAACATAAAACTGTTTTGGGAGCCTGTCCCCAGAACACTTCAACGATTCCCTTCCCTATGAAGATTACGTAGGAGATGTCCGACCCATCCTTATCAGACTCCCGTTCTATGGGATCCAAATGAGGGCTCCCCCCTGGCCACGTCAACGCCGCCACCCAGTCATGATGGATGAGGAGTAGGAAAGCTATGCACCTGCACCACCAACCCCAGTACGTCCGACCCAACGACAGCATCGAGCACCAGCTAAGGAGGACACCCGCCAAGTGGGATCAAAGTCAGCAGATACTATGGCCCGAGCCACCGCAGACACATGCCATCAGTTCCCTGCATACACTGGGTTGGGAAACTTATACAATCGGAAAGTATTGAGGCCCCAACCACCCCATGGGTAGGGTGGTTTGACTGTCTTTGTCACTGGCACAAGCAGTGGCTGCCGCGAGCTAATGCACAGTGATACCAACCAGTACTAATGTCCTCCCCGTTTTTCTACCATAGAAATCACGGTCCTTGCATGCTTCGATGATCTTCATGTCGGTATTCTTCATGCCACCCCCAATCTAAATAAAGTTTCTCCCAATGGCAATGTTTCTCGGCACGTAAACCTCTCCCATTCCGATTAGACTTGGTATCGAGTCATTACTCCTGCCCTTGACGGTCGGTGCCTGGACATTGCCAGTCCGGCCTCTCTCCAAAGTGGGGATCCCCCCTGCATCCTCTCAGCACCCGTTGAATGTCCCCCTCACCCCAATAACCAGTGGGGTGATGTCCAACCTCTCTCCAACCACACATAGCATGGAGGCACTGACCATGTGCATCTAGAATGGTATAAGGACCCTCCTCGGGTTGATATTTCATAGGGAAAAAAGTGTGGAGGTCCTTCCCATGAATCTTCTAGTTCCAGCAAAGGTTTTCCCCACTCTCTCACTATTCATGGAGGTCTACCCAATGTTCCCTTCGACATTTGTCCCAATACTCCTTGCACCCCGGATTTCTCGGGTGGAAACCCTCTCTTCCCCAGCATCAGTGCGGCAGAAGGACCCCATGTTAGAAATTTTCCCTGTCCCAAGGAGCCACCCAGGTGCAGGAAGGTGGGTCATCACCACCATAAGAAGGATTCTAGGATGGTCTGGACAGAGATCAAATCGGTCCTCTTCTCAGACTCTGAAGTGGAGTGTGACTCAGCACGGGAACACTCCACTCGCTCATCCAAGTCAAGGGCCAGGGAAGGGATAAGGCACATCATCTTGGTGATCCCGGAATGCGAGGTTCATATGATCCCCACCTACCTCCATAGGTATATCTAGGAGGATGAAAATCTGGCGACCCTTTATGTTACGGTTTTTCAATCACCACAATCGTCACCGGAAGCACTCTCTAACTCCACAAGAGATAACAAATAGCTATTTTGGGGACCAATGGAAGGCGAGCAACATAAAAGCCTATCACAAGAATCCCTATCCCCTGTTCTAGGAATGGAAACTATCATCCCCTCTTATCACTACATAGAGTCCAGGTCCCTAAACTCTTCGGAAGACAACCCATGATTCAGAATCCAATCAGCTCTTTCACCATATTCTCCATAGGCCGACATGACTTCCCAGCAGTCTGCCTCATTACCACTATCAGTTTCTCAGCCACCCCCAATAGACGAGTGGGGAAATCAAGGTCCACACCGAGAATCCAATTCAAGGATATTATAAAACATTCTCGCATTGGACTACTTCCCTGAGATGTTCTGGTCGATGGCAGCATTGAACTGTCGCGCACTGTAATCCCTCTCCCCAAAGGAGTTTAAATTTAACTTTCAGAACCTCTAGGATACCCACTTCTGTCTTCTACACTAGTGAGTGTCTTATCCTAGGATCCAAGCGCACCTTAAAGACATCAGTAAACGATGTCGTCTGGTTGATCTGTCTACCCTCCATGTGGCCCAGTGCCCGGAGTCATCAGGCCACCACAAAGCCCTCCATGAGAAATGCGTTTAGAGTTTCAAGGTACTATTTACGTTCATCAAGGATGGTTCTCCTCATGCGCAAGTCCATGGATGAGGGTAGTACAATTCCCTTCTCTTCAATCCTATCTGGAGGCATCCCCACTCGCTAGGTGATATCGATGACATGCCCCTATGAAGGGTCAGAGTCAACATGGTCGACATAGAGGTCGAGGAGGATGAGCTCGAGCTCCTCGATGGAGACTTACCTCTTGAGGGTGTTCCACCATTATTAAACTCATCAGGATGAGTTATGTGCTAGTCGAGAATCTTACTTGGTCTTCCTGCACCCACTTATGCATTGGTACTCAAACAGAATTCTAGTAAGGGAAAAGACCACATCAGAGCTGTCAAGTAATCTGAATCCTCTACTTCAGTGCAGAAGATGGAGGTGGACCCTGAGAAGGCCACGTTGCACTAGAAACTTGCTGAGCAGATGAATTTGGTCGAAGAAATCCTTGCTGAATGTACTGCAGAGTGATAACCCAAATACGGCGATCCTAGGCTAGGGCAATATGAGCCAGAACAACTACCCATCCGTGAGATTCCCTCATGCAACCCTGATCATACCGCTCCTATGGACTGGGCTGAAGCAGGATATCACAGAAAGAGGGTGCAGTATGTCTTTCCAAACCCTCTAGAATGGTGCGACAATCCAAGGAATTCCACTCAGGCTCCCCCGACAGACCCAAGGGTCGCTCCACCATCCACTCCATGAGCCGGTGAGCATGTCCACCATGTTGAAGAACCCAGCAATGTTCTCGTGTTTAGGGATCCCTATCAAGATAGGGACCGCCTCCCAGATAATCATATGGAGACACTCATATCCTACCTTGAGACATTGGAAATGCTGCAGGTGGAAATCCCACCTGATGATAAACCATACCTGACATGGTTGGATGATATGTTGGTACCTCCGGGTTTCGGAAATACCAACCTCTCCCAATTAAATGGGATGGGGGACCTACCACAGCACCTGAACCACTTCAATTCATGGCTTGGGCCCAGGTTAGGGACTCCAGCGCAGCAGGAGATCTCCAAGTTTCACTGATTTGTTTAGACATTAGAGGGGACGACATTCGTCTGGTACAACCAACTCCCTATAGGATCCATAACCACCTGGGAGGACCTTCGCAGGAAATTCCTCTACCAGTTCAGTTCCACCACCCAGAAAATAAGCATCTCATACCTCTTAAAGTTAAACGTGGCCTGATGAGTGAATCACATACTTTATCACTCATTGGACGGGGCTCACATACTCCCTTGACATGCCACTAACTTGAGAGAAACTACTGATGATGTGTGTTGGGAACGTCAAGACAGAACAGGTTCCCTCCCTAATCACCCAAAACTACCATGGAGGATTCCGAAACTTCTCTGATAAGGCCATGTTCCTGGATGAAGCCGTACAACAAGTTGGAAAGGTATATCCATTTCCCCCTGTAATCCTAGTGAGTAGGGCTTCCAGAGTCGATCCCGCCACAGTGGTCCAAATAGAAGCCCCCATGCATCTAGAGTTGTTACCAGTGGCACCAGACCTGATGCCTCGCTGAGGCCCTCCACCTCAGGCACATACTCCATCTCACCATCTTCCACCTGAAAATCGTCAAGAACCTCTGTGGAATGCGCTTCCACCTCCCAGGCAGGACAATCAGGGTCTACCTCCTCGACAGGCCCCGCCAGATCCTCACGAGGGCCATGCTCCAAGGGACCCCTTCCCGGATAGCAAAACCGAACATACTTGTTCAATGATAATCTATTCCCTGGTTACTTCTGTAGTGCCTTAGAGTATGGGATTGTATGCTTGACTGATTGCAATAGGCTAGAATACGTGAATCTAACAGATCATTGCAACTACTGCGCCTATCATCAGATTCTAGAGCACACCCTCAAGCAGTGATATATGTTTACAGACAGTCTTTAAGACCAGGTCAATAAAAACAATGTTATGTTGGGCCCAACCATAGCACAAGTGGTGGGTGTCTTTGTATGTCCAGACCCGAGTAGTAATAGTGAAGGCGAGTGGCAACAAGTTTTCAACAGTGGGCCCCAAAAGTATGATGTCTGGATGGATCATAAAACAGTTTCCTGTGCCCATGGTATCATCTAGGAACACCAGAATCAGCTGGATCATTTGAGAGATGTGGTCACCACTTCTGTATCCTCATCTCAGCCAGCCACTTCCTAGGATAGAAAACATCGACGTCACAAGAAAAAACAACACGCCCCACCAATGCCATTGTCATCCCTTACTCTCACCAACAATATTACCCAAGACATGTGAATACCTCCAAGAATCTACCCAGTTGTAACACCCCGAGCTTCCACGATACGCTTCTCTTTCAAAAATGCAATAGCTTTCATTGTACGCAAGTTCGAGATTCTAACACACCGCGACCAATCAAAATAGCCATTATGAATAGTAATAACCACCTGTTAAAATTATATATATTTTATATTTCAAAATAGACTTTATTTTTGGTTTCGGAATATTGAAATTAGCCTATGTTGAATTTTTGGTATTTTTCTGAGAACTTCCAAATTTTTATGAATAGTGAAAAATACTTTAAAACAACTTTTTTAATAAAAATAATTTATAGTGATCAATTATACTATTGTGTGGTTTTAAAGTGTAATTAGAATATATTTTTACCATTTTATCCAATGGTGGTCATTATAATTAATTTCACTTTGAAATTGGATATAAACAATTGTTAATCTTTTGATATATATTGTTTCTTAAAAACACGCTATTTGTTGTGGTAGCGGGAATTAATTATAAAATTAATTAATGAAACATATATGTTTTGAATTTTTTAAAATATACATCACTTTTTAATTCGGAATATCAATTACACCTTAGGGTGAAATTTTTGCATTGTTCTGAAAACCTTCAATTTTTGATGAATAGTGAAACCACTAAGTGGTAGTTAAAAAACTGATTTTTCATTTAAATGAAACATTACCACTTCTGTGATTTTATTTTCAAAAATCCGACATACATGGTTGTCATTAGAATTTAAAATTTTGTTCAATGGGATTAAAATAATTTTTTGGTGAATAATAACTTTTTAGTTTAATTAATCGTGATTAAAGGTAATTAGTGAAATTTAAGGTAAAAATGATATTATAAAAATATGAAAATACCTATACACTTGTCCTAACCCTATTTTATGTGTCATTTCCAACCAATAAAATCCATGGGTCAACTTGGGGACCCCATGGATCCACTTTGGTAGGAAAATGACATAAATAACTTTTATTTAATGTTAAAATAAAAATGTCACAAACATAAGTTGTTTTACTAAATCAATTTTTAAATGGGGTTATAGGAGTCATATTTTTTACTATAAACATTCATTGGAAATATAATACGATTTCCTACATCATTATAATTTTTTATAATTTTTAGACATTAAATAAATTAATGTTTTTATGACACCATAATGATGCAGTGATTACCTCATTAATTAACGATTTAAATAAAATGAAAAGGTAATGTAAAATATAAGGCTTAAACTTGTCAAAAACCTATTGTATGGGAATATTTAGAACCATTATCACCTTATACTAGAAATATATCATTTTGGGACCTTTATAATCCGAAAATCAATTCATAATAATGTAACATTCCAATCTTTCCAAGAGTGCCCCTCCTCTCCACTTATAAAAGGCCCCCACCACTCCCACCTTATTCACACCATAAATCCATTTATATTGGCCATCATATGCCCAAATACTCTCCCAAAATTCCTATACTACTCCTATAAGCCTCAATTTGTGCATAATTCTTCCCAAGGAAGCCTTTGGCTCAAATCAAAAAAGAGTTACCCGATTTTAAGGTAATGTTTTCTCTTATAGTATTTTGTTTTATTTTGCTTATCCAACCCCCTAAACTATTTTTATTAATTTATTTTGTAACAAAACAAGTATCCCCAATATACTAAAAAGTTTTTATAAGAATTATTCAAGCTAAACCTACACACACCTACATCTAATGGTTAAAGAACATACTGTTTCTATGGATGGCGAATTGCTGCCCCACGAAACGATGATTGTTCAACACTCATATAACACCTTCAAAGGTGGCCATTAAGATGTCAATATATTTATATTTGATATATAATATGTTTATGTTTTACTTAAGGTTCTGTATTTTTCATTTATTTCATACCTTTATTGTTTCCATTATGGGTAAACGTGATATTTTCATTTTAGGAAGTGCGGACTACCGCCCCCTCAAAGTGATTTGAATCGTTAATTCCATATGTGGGATGTATAAGGGATGGGGTAAATGATATTATATATGATATTATACTGGAATTATAATATATCTTTATATCATTATGATTTCATTAAATACGAAATAGAAATGAAAGTAGTGTTCATGCGTACGTACGGCTTACCGTCTCCTTGAACGGTGCATTTCATTTCTTACCTCCAAATGTTATGGAATATTATAAATGCATGTATATACTAGATATATATGAGATATGTGATATCTATATCATGAATATAATTATGTATGTAATGGATATTTCACAACATGAACAACTTGTAATTATAAGAAGTTTATTTTTGACTCAAGTACCAAAGATCGACAAAACGACCATTATTAACATAAATAATTACATAATGTTCATAACATGGTAATAAGTGATATAAAAGGAATAAAAAACTTGAAAAAGGTTCTTAAGAAATTATAAATTAACTCTAGTTTATTATTCAGGAGGTTAAAGAACAGTCGAGTCATGATACGATGCAAGGTAAGGGAACTTCTTAACCCGATTTCCTTTCTTTGGGTTAATCTCCTACTTTCAAATTATTTTATGATATTATTATGTCCTATCTTGTATTTTTTTACTTTAATTATGTGTACATATAGTAAATACACATAATAGATCTAATTTGTTTTAAAATGATCTTTGTATGTACTTCTTCTCAATCTCCTTTCATTGAGGCATAATTTGTTTTATACACAAATTTCATTTATACTGTGTATAAACCCCTTTGACGTTTACTCAAAATGAATCTTTTTATACGAAGCGTTTTTACAAAACAACAAAAGGAATGTTTTTTCTTACGTATGTGGAGACAATGACTTCTCTGCCGCCGTGACTATTATTTGAGTTTCGTCTTCCTCTATAAGCCATAAATTTTTTTTAAAAGAAAAATAAATAAGATGTTTTACTTTTCTTTTATTTTGTTATTGAAAATGCTTTTGATACAGTTTTTATTATATCAATGTGTTGTATTGATATCCTGTGATTGAAGTGTGGAAATATTATGTTTCCTTAATGCATGTTTTATGTGATACAATTATGTTATGGTTTATGATATTTTTAAACATGTTCATATGAGAAATGCATTGGACATAATAAGTGACGGGAGGATCCCGCTATAGCTCCTCGATGCATCGGTAGGTCTCATGAGACAAACTAGTGTATTGGAACAAGGCCTTGACAAAATCTAATTTTTGGTCTTGGCACGAGGCCTTGGCTACGTGGTTATGATAGTCTGGCATTATGCATTCCGTCATTATGAATGTGGATATTTATATTTCATGTGATTATTCGACTAGTAGAATATTCATGTGAGTAAGAAAATGTCATTATTTCATTTTACTTTTACTATATTATTCTAAAGTTCAAGTTTAAAAGGCTTTTTTTAGTTATACATTGCCTTAAATGTTTATGTTTATTTATAAAAGCTTCCGCTATATTGTTATCCTTACTGAGCATCTGAGCTCAACCCTTTCAATGTTTTAATATTTTCCAGGATGTGAAGAAGTATTTTATGAATGACCTGCAGGGATAGTGAGAAGATGATATGAGTGTGGACTATGGAGACTTTGTTATTGTAGTTTTTCACTTTATGATGTAATGTAACATTTATGAATGTATCTAGTGTTTCCAAGGCTACTAAACTAATCTGTATTTCGAGACTTTATCTTTTATGATCATGCCAATGTTACGCAATAATGCACCGACTCTGGGTAACTGGGGTTGGGGCGTTACAGTTGGTATCAGAGGTAGTTTAGTACTAACCGTGGAAGCTAGATTTAGATAAACTCTGATTAGGGAACATAGCCCAAAGATAGACTTTGAGGATTAGTATAGAAGAACTTCCTAGAATTTTGGTATTATGGAGATTTTGTGAGTTTTTCGAGCAATACATCCCTGTTTGGATATGAGAAGGTAGAGGTGGCTCTGGAACAGATGTTCCTAGGGGTAAAACCCGAGAACACCGCATTGAGATAGACTCGAACGGGAACTGGTGCATGACAACGGGCCTTAATACACTCTTGGTTACAACACTCTCAGGGGATATGCTTAAGATAATTCTCGTTTTCTTTACAAACCACTATGAAGGGTTATGAGTATATACTTTCTCAAAGAAAACATTTTTATGATTATGGATTATATCAATAAATAGTTCAATTTATGTTAAGTATTTTACAAGTATGGAATTATGTATTTTGATTCATAAACTAATCTAGTTTATTCCATTTTTTAGAAATGGCGCCTAGTGGAAGGAATGGGAACCGTATCAATTGAGGCACTCCGTGTAGGGATTGCCCTCCTGCTCAAGATAATTATTGTGGATCTGGAGATACAACTGGTTCTGATCAACTTATCACCATACTGGGACAACTCACTCAAGTTATGAATAATAACCTTACTCGTATGGAGCACCCTGATCCGCAACGTGGAGGATCATTGTTAGACTGCTTCATGAGGCAACAAAAGCCAACATTTAATGGGGGTACAAATCCATTAGTAGCTGAGCAATGGATAAACTCCTTAGAGAAAATATTCCATTCCTTGGGGAGTAGTGAAAGGGAGAATGTTTTCATGGCAGTCTACCGCCTCACTGGAGATGCCGATCAATGGTGGTCGCTGATTCAAAAAACAAAGGAAGATGAAGAAGTATCAAGTATGGAATAAAGAAAGATTAAGGAAATTTTCATAGAAAAATACTTTCCTCGTGACAATCGAGCAGATATGGAAAGACAATTTCTGATTCTAAGGAAAAAGGAGGATGAGAATGTCGCAAAGTATGAGGCCAACTTTACAAGGTTAGCAAGACAATGCTGCAGATTATATAAGTAACCCAAGAATTACGATTGATCGTTTATTTGATGGGTTAAAACCGTTTCTCTGTCGAGCTTTCGTATCACAATCTTTCTCAATGTACGAAGATATAGTCTCATGTTCTATCAAGATAGAAAAGGAATTCTCTAAGTCTTATGACAAAAAAGTAAAGCAAGAGAAGAAGAGAATGAAGGAACAAGAGACAGATAAAGGGAAAAAGGGAAAGAATGATTTTACATTATCTGATAATTGTGGGAAGAATCACCCTGGTACTTGCGTAAAAGGAATGGGAGTTTGTTATAAATGTGGAGAAAAAGGTCACCAGGCTCGTGATTGCAAGGGAAAGAAAAAGGCTATCAATGTTGAATGCTACAATTAAAGGGAAATGGGGCATTATGCAAATTAATGTCCTAAGAGTCACTGAAACTTACCTTAGAATAGGCCAACGGATCAAGGCCGAGCTTATGTTGTTACAACAGATGAAGTTGAATAATTATTGTATTTGTGTTTTTGGACTCAAGAACTTGATTATAGTCATAAGAATAATGTGATATATATAAGGATTGTACTGCAATACTTGTTGTTTTCATTAAGGATTTAATATGATGATGGTAATCATATTTTCAGTATGTGACAATAACAGAAACCTTACTTTGTTTGGGGAATCTAATGTTGCAATTGATTTTGGAATTTAAGGACATTTTAGAGAAAGTCTGGATGAAGGTATTTTGGTTAACTATAAAGGTTGGGATGGATTAAGTTGAACTTTTAATAGTATTGTTTAAGGTTAAAAAATTTATGAAGATTATTTTTGGAATATTATAATACTATATTTTTAGGAAAAGGAAAACCTGCAGGGTGGGGCATAACCCATTGCGTCGGACAAAGCTGTAGGAATCAAACCCACAACCATAGTGCGACATGCCTTTATTACCTACCACAAGCCTACATGAATTCCCTAGTTATTACAAAATAGTTTTCCTAATATAAATGGTATGTGTTAATACTTTTAACCTTGTATGATTAGGATAAATATAATATTTTTGAGTTCCATTATCTTTTTGAGTGAAAGATGATTTTGTGGTTGAAATTAGTTATAGGTTGAAGTTCCACGTGTCAAGCATATATATATATATATCTATCTCTTATTCTATGAATAAATTAATTCTTAAACATTAGTAAAGGGATATTAAAACAAAAAAATGTGTTATCCTAATACCTTATGTTTTGTTTAACAGATAATATTTTAAATCAACATAGATTGAAGGTTTTGAGGCCCTCAATTTTACACTTGTTTGTGATTGATGACCTCAATCACTCCCGACAAATATTTACGTTTTCCCTCCAATTATATGTCTCTAATTTCCACCAATGTTCTCCTTATCGAGAACATAATTTGGTGGTGACTTTTTTATTTCCATTTCCCTCTTATTAAGGCTAAATTTTGTTAACCTTATTTCCGATGTGGTTTTTCTACAAAGGTATTTTCTATTTTCAACCTTTTATTTTCAAAGAAAATTTCAAATTACGAGGACACAATTTATTGAAGGAGGGGAGAATGTAACACCCCGGGCTTCCATGATACGCTTCTCTTTCTATAATGCAATAGCTTGCATTGTACGCAAGTTCGAGATTCTAACACACCGCGACCAATAAAAATTTCCATTATGAATAGTAATAACCACCTGTTGAAATTATATATCATTTATATTTGAAAATGGACTCTATTTTTGGATTCAGAATATCGAAATTAGCCTATGTTAAATTTTTGGTATTTTCTGAGAACTTCCAATTTTTTATGAATAGTGAAAAATACATAAAAACAACTATTTTAATCAAAATAATTTATAGTGATCAATTATACTATTGAGTGGTTTTAAAGTGTAATTAGAATATATTTTTATCATTTTATCCAATGGTGGTCGTTAGAACTAATTTCA
This sequence comes from Viscum album, assembly GCA_963277665.1. Taxonomy (NCBI): domain Eukaryota; kingdom Viridiplantae; phylum Streptophyta; class Magnoliopsida; order Santalales; family Viscaceae; genus Viscum; species Viscum album. The sequence continues at coordinate 1,458,932,040 of OY728135.1, read as the reverse complement.
CTTTGGAATTGGACATGAACAATTGTCAATCTTTTGATATATATTGTTTCTTAAAAACACGCTATTTGTTGTGACAGTGGGAATTAATTATAAATTTAATTAATGAAACTTTTATGTTTTTAATTTTTTAAAATAGACATCATTTTTGAATATGGAATATCAATTATATCTTAGGGTGAAATTTTGGCATTGTTCTGAAAAACTTCAATTTTTTATGAATAGTAAAACCACTAAGTGGTAGTTAAAAAACTGATTTTTCATTTAAATAAAACATTACCACTTCTGTGATTTAATTTTAAATAATCTGACATAAATTGTTGTCCTTAGAATGTAAAATTTGGTTCAATGGGATTAAAATAATTTTTTGGTGAATAGTAACTTTTTTGTTTAATTAATCGCGATTAAAGGTAATTAGTGAAATTTAAGGTAAAAATGATATTATAAAAATATTAAAATACCTTTAAACTTGTCTTACCCCTATTTTATGTGTCATGTCCGACCAATAAAATATTTGGGTCAACTTGGGGACCCCATCGAGCCACTTTGGTAGGAAAATGGCGTAAATAACTTTTATTTAATGTTAAAATAAAAATGTCACAAACATAAGTTGTTTTACTAAAACAATTTTTAAATGTGGTTATACAAGTCATATTTTTGACTATAAATATTAGTTGGAAAGATAAAAATATTTCCTACATCATTCGAGTTTTTTTAAAAATTTTAGACATTAAATAAATTAATGTTTTTATGGCACCATAATGATGCAGCGATTACCTCATTAATTAACGATTTAAATAAAATGAAAAGATAATATAAAATATAAGGCATAAACTTCTCAAAAACCTATTGGATGGGCATATTTCGAACCCGTATCACCTTATACTCTAAATATATCATTGTGGGACCTTTATAATCCGAAAATCATTTGATAATAATGTAACATTTCAATCTTTCTAAGAGTGCCCCTCCTCTCCTCTTATAAATGGCCCCCACCACTCCCACCTTATTCACACCTTCAAGACATTTGGATCGGCCAAACTCTGCCCAAATACTCTCCCAACATCACTCTATTACTCCTAGTAGCCTCACTTTGGGATGAATTCTTCCCAAGGAAGCCTTTGTCTCAAATCAAAAAACAGTTTCCCGATTTTAAGGTAATGTCTTCTCTTATGTTATTTTTTTATTTTTCTTATCCAACCCCTTAAAATCTTTTTATTCATTCTTCTGTAACAACAACAGTATCTTCAATATACTAGGATGTTTTTATAAGAACTATTCAAGCTACAATTACACAAACCTACATCTAATGGTTAAATAACATAAAGTTTTTGTGGATGGCGAATTTCTGCCTCACGAAACGATGATTGTTCAACACTCATATAACACCTTCAAAGGTGGACATTAAGATGTCACTCTATTTATATATGATATATAATATGTTTATGTTTTACTTAAGGTTCTGCATTTTTCATTTATGGTATACCTTTATTGTTTCCATTCTGGGTAAACGTGATATTTTCATTTTAGGAAGTGCAGACTACCCCCCCCCCCTCAAAGTGATTTGAATCGTTAATGCCATATGTGGGATGTATAAAGGATGGAGTAAATGATAATATATATGATATTATACTGGAATTATAATATACCTTTATATCATTATGATTTCATTAAATATGAAATAGAAATAAAAGTAGCGTTCATGCGTACGTACGGCTTACCGTCTCCATGAATGGTGCATTTCATTTCTTACATCTAAATGTTATGGAATATTATAAATGCATGTATATACTGGATATATATGAGAAATATGATATCTATAACATGAATATAATTCTGGATATAATGGATATTTCACCACATGAACAACTTGTAATTATAAGAAGTTTATTTTTGACTCAAGTACCAAAGATCGACAAGACGACCGTTATTAACTTAAATAATTACATAATGTTCATAACATGGTAATAAGTGATATAAAAGGAATACAAAACTTGAAAAATGTTCTTAAGAAATTATAAATTAAATCTAGTTTATTATTCAGGAGGTTAAATAATGGTCGAGTCAAGACAGGACGCATGGTAAGGGAACTTCTTAACCCAATTTCCATTCTTTGGGTTAATCTCCTACTTTCAAATTATGTCATGATATTATTATGTCTTATCTTGTATTTTTTTTAATTTCTTTATGTATACTTATAGTAAATTTACATAATAGATCTATTTTATTTTAAAATGATATTTGTAAGGACTTCGTCTAAATCTCCTTTCATTGAGGCATACTTGGTTTTATACACAAATTTCATTTATACGGTTTATAAACCCCTTTGAAGTTTACCGAAAAGGAATCTTTTTATACGAAGCGTTTATACTAAATGAAAAAAGGAATTTTTTTTCTTATGTATGCGGCAACAACGACTTCTCTCCCGCCGTGACTATTATTTGAGTTTCGGCTTCCTCTATAAGACATAACTTTTTTTAAAAGAAAAATAAATAACATGTTTTACTTTTCTTTTATTTTGGTATTGAAAATGGTTTTGATAATGTTTTTATTATATCAATGTGTTGTATTGATATCTTGTGATTTAAGTGTGGAACTATTATGTTTCCTTAATGTATGTTTTATATGATACAATTATGTTATTTTTTATGATATGTTTCAACCTGTTCATATGAGCAATGCATTAGACTTAATAAGTGACGGGTGGAGCCCGCTATAGCTCCTCGATGCATCGGTAGGTCTCATGAGACAAACTAGTGTCTTGGCACGAGGCCTTGAAAAAATCTTATTTGTGGCCTTAGCACGAGGCCTTGGCTACGTGGTTATGATAGTCTGGCGTTATGCATTCCATCATTATGAAAGTTGATATTGATATTTCATTTGATTATTCGACTCGTAGAATATCCATGTGAGTAAGTAAATGGAATTATTTAATTTTACTTTTGCCATATTATTCTAATGTTCTAGTTTAAAAGGATTTTGTTTTAGTTATACATTGCCTTAAATGTTAATTTTTATTTATGAAAGCTTCCTCTATATTGTTATCCTTACTGAGCATCTGAGCTCACCCTTTTTAATGTTTTAATATTTTCCAGGATGTGAAGAAGTATTTTATGAATGACCTGTAGGGATAGTCAAAAGAGGATATGAGTGTGGACTATGGAGACTTTTTTATTGTAGTTTTTCACTTTATGATGTAATGTAACATTTATGAATGTATCTAGTGTTTCCAAGGCTACTAAACTAATCGGCTTTTTGAGACTTCATCTTTTATGATCATGCCAATGTTACGCAATAATGCACCAACTCTGGGTAACTGGGGTCAGGGCATTACAGTTGGTATGAGAGGCAGTTTAGTACTAACATTGGAAGCTAGATTTAGATAAACTCTTATTAGGGAACATAGCCCAAAGATAGACTTTGAGGATTAGTATAGAAGAACTTCCTAGAATTTTGGTATTATGGAGATTTTGTGAGTTTTCCTAGCAATAAATCCCTGTCTGGATACGAGCAGGTTGAGGTGGCTCTGGCACAGATGTACCTAGGGGTAAAACCCAAAAACACAACTTTGAGATAGACTCGAATAGGAACTGGTGCATGACAACGGGCCTTGTTGCACTCTTGGTTACGACACTCCCGGGGGATATGCTTAGGATAATTCTCGTTTTCTTTACAAACCACTATGAAGGGTTATGAGTATATACATACTCAAGGAAAAAAATTTTATGATTATGGATTATATCCATAAATAGTTCAATTTATGTTAAGTATTTTACAAATATGGAATTATGTGTTTTGATTCATAAACTAATCTAGTTTATACCATTGTTTAGAAATGGCGCCTAGTGGATGGAATGGAAAACACATCAATTCACGCACTCTGTGTAGGGATTGCCCTCCTGCCCAAGAAAATTATTGTGGATCTGGAGATACAACTGGTGCTGATCAACATATCACCATACTGGTACAACTCACTCAGGTTATGAATAATAACCTTACTCGTATGGAGCACCCTAATCCACAACGTGGAGGATCATTGTTAGACCACTTCATGAGGAAACAACCGCCAACATTTAATGGGGGTACAAATCCATTAGTAGCTGAGCAATGGATAAACTTCTTAGAGAAAATATTCCACGCCTTGGGGAGTAGGAAAAGGGAGAAGGTTGTCATGGAAGTCTACCGCCTCAATGGAGATGTCGACCAATGGTGGTCGCTGATTCAAAACACAAAGGAAGATGAAGAAGTATCACGTATGGAATAGAGGAAGTTTAAGGAAATTTTCATAGAAAAATAATTTCCTCGTGACCATCAAGCAGATATGGAAAGGCAATTTCTGAGTCTGAGGTAAAAGGAGGATGAGAATGTCGCAATGTATGAGGCCAACATCACTAGGTTAGAAAGACATGCTGCAGATTATATACGTAACCCAAGAAGTAAGATTGATCATTTCATTGATGGGTTAAAACTGTTTCTCTGTCGATCTTTAGTATCATAATCTTTCTCAACGTACGAAGATATAGTCTCATGTTCTATCAAGATAGAAAAGGAATTCTCGAAGTCTTTTGACAACAAAGTAAAGCAAGAGAATAAGAGAACGGTGGAACAAGTGACTGATAAAGGGAAAAAGAGAATGAAGGATTTTCCATTATGTGATAATTGTGGGAATAATCACCCTGGTACTTGCCTAAAAGGAATGAGAGTTTGTTATAAATGTGGAGAAAAAGGTCACCAGGATCGTGATTGCAAGGGAAAGAAAAATGCTATAAATGTTGAATGCTACAATTGTAGGGAAATGGGGCATTATGAAAAATAATTTCCTAAACGTTGGGGAAACATACCTCAGAATAGGCCAAGGGATCAAGGCCAAGCTTATGCTGTTACTACAGATGAAGTTGAATAATTATTGTATTTGTGTTTTTGGACTCAAGAACTAGATTAGGATCATAAGAATAATGTGATATATAAAAGGATTGTACTACAGTACTTTTTGTTTTAATTACGATTTTAGTATGATGAAGGTAATCATATTTTTAGTATGTGACAATAAGAGAAACCTTACTTTTTTTGGGGCATCTAATGTTGCAATTGATTTTGGAATTTAAGGACATTTTAGAGAAAGTCTGGATGGAGGTATTTTGGATGACTATAAAGGTTGGGATGGATTAAGTTGAACTTTGAATAGTATTGTTTAAGGTTAAAACATTTCTGAAGATTATTTTTGGAATATTATAATATTATATTTTTAGGAAAAGGACAACCTGCAGGGTGGGGCATAACCCGTTGCGTTGGAGAAAGCTGCATGAATCGAACCCACAACCATAGTGCGGCAGGCCTTTATTACCTTCCACTAGCCTACATGAAGTCCCTTGTTATTAAAAAATAGTTTTCCTAATATAAATGGTGTGTGTTAATACTTTAAACCTTGTATGATTAGGATAAATATAATATTTTTGAGTTCTATTATCTTTTTGAGTGAAAGATGAGTTTGTGGTTGAAATTAGTTATAGATTGAAGCTCTACTTGTCTAGCATATATATATATATACCTATCTCTTATTCTATGAATAAATTAATTCTTAATCTTTAGTAAATGGATATTAAAACAAAAAAATGTGTTATCCTAATACCTTATGTCTTGTTGAACTGATAATATTTTAAATCAACATAGATTGAAGGATTTAAGGCCCTCATTTTTACACTTGTTTGTGATTGATGACCTCAATAACTCCCTACAAATATTTACGTTTTTCCTCTAATTATATGTCTCTAATTTCCACCAATGTTCTCCTTATCGAGATCATAATTTGGTGGCGACTTTTTTATTTCCATTTCCCTCTTATTAAGGCTAAATTTTATCAAAATTATTTCCGATGTGGGTTTTCCAAAAAGGTATCTTCTATTATCAATCTTTTATTTTCAAAGAAAATTTCAAATTGCGAGGACACAGTTTATTGAAGGAGGGGATAATGTAACACCCCGAGCTTCCACGATACGCTTCTCTTTCTATAATACAATAGCTTGCATTTCACGCAAGTTCGAGATTCTAACACACCAGGACCAATCAAAATAGCCATTATGAATAGTAATAATCACCTGTTGAAATTATATATATATTATATTTCAAAATGAAAATTATTTTTTGATTCGGAATATCGAAATTAGCCTATGTTGATTTTTTGTTATTTTTCTGAGAACTTCCAAATTTTTATGAATAGTGAAAAATACATAAAAACAATTTTTTTAATCAAAATAATTTATAGTGATAAATTATAATATTTAGTGGTATTAAAGTGTAATTAGAATATATTTTTACCATTTTATCCAATGGTGGTCATTAGAATTAATTTCACTTTGAAATTGGACATAAACAATTGTCAATCTTTTGATATATATTGTTTCTTAAAAACACGCTTTTGTTGTGACAATAGGAATTAATTATAAAATTAATTAATGAAACTTATATGTTTGGAATTTTTTAAAATAGACATCATTTTTGAATTTGGAATATCAATTATAGCTTAGGGTGAAATTTTGGCATTGTTCTGAAAAACTTCATTTTTTGATGAATAGTGAAACCAATAAGTGGTAGTTAAAAAACTGATTTTTCATTTAAATGAAAAATTACCACTTCTGTGATTTTATTTTCTAAAATCCGACATACATGGTTGTCATGATAATGTAAAATTTGGTTTAATGGGATTAAAATAATTATTTAGTGAATAGTAACTTTTCAGTTTAATTAATTGTGATTAAAGGTAATTAGTGAAATTTAAGGTAAAAATGATATTATAAAAATATGAAAATACCATTAAACTTGTCCTAACCCTATTGGATCTGTCATGGGCGACCAAGAAAGTCCATGGGTCAACTTGGGGACCCATCGAGCCACTTTGGTAGGAAAATGACATAAAAAACATTTATTTAATGTTAAAATAAAAATGTCACATACATAAGTTGTTTTACTAAAACAATTTTTAAATGGGGTTATACAAGTCAAATTTTTGACTATAAATATTCATTGGAAAGATAAAAAGATTTCCTACATCATTATATATTTTTTATAATTTTTAGACATTAACTAATTATACTTTTAATGACACCATACTGATGCCGCGATTACCTCATTAATTAACGATTTAAATAAAATGAAAAGATAATGTAATATATAAGGCTTACACTTGTCTGAAACCTATTGGATGGGCATATTTGGAACCCTTATCACCTTATACTCTAAATATATCATTGTGGGACCTTTAGAAGAAGATCATTTCATAATAATGTAACATTTCAATCTTTCCAAGAGTGCCCCTCCTCTCCTCTTATAAAAGGCCCCCACCACTCCCACCTTATTCACACCTTCATGCCATTTGGATCGGCCAAAATCTTCCCAAATACTCTCCCAAAATCCCTATATTACTCTTATAAACCTCAATTTGGTCAGAATTCTTCCCAAGGAAGCCTTTGGCTCAAATCAAAAAAGAGTTACCAAATTTTAAGGTAATGTCTTCTCTTATGTTATTTTGTTTTATTTTGCTTATCCAACCCCCTAAACTATTTTTATTCATTTATTTTGTAACAAAACAAGTATAATCAATATAATAGGATGTTTTTATAAGAATTATTCGATCTAAACTTACACACACCTACATCTAATGGTTAAAGAACATATTGTTTCTGTGGATGGCGAATTTCTGCCTCATGAAACGATGATTGTTCAACACTCATATAACACCTTCATAAGTGGACATTAAGATGTCACTATATTTATATATGATATATAATAGGTTTATGTTTTACTTAAGTTTATTTATTTTTCATTTATGGAATACCATTATTGTTTCCATTATGTGTAAACGCGATATTTTCATTTTAGGAAGTGCAGACTACCGCCCCCTAAAAGTGATTTGAATCGTTAATGTCATATATGGGATGTATAAAGGATGGCGTAAATGATAATATATATGATATTATACTGGAATTATAATATACCTTTATATCATTATGATTTAATTAAATACGAAATAGAAATGAAAGTAGCATTCATGCATACGTACGGCTTACCGTCTCCATTAAACGGTGCATTTCATTTCTTACCTCTAATCATTATGGAATATTATAAATGCATGTATATACTGGAGATATATGAGATATATGATATCTATATCATTAATATAATTATGGATATAATTTATATTTCACCACATGAACAACTTGTAATTATAAGAAGTTTATTTTTGACTCAAGTACCAAAGATCAACAAAATGATCGTTATTAACATAAATAATTACATAATGTTAATAACCTGGTAATAAGTGATATAAAAGGAATAAAAAACTTGAAAACGGTTCATAAGAAATTATAAATTAACTCTCGTTTATTATTCAGGAGGTTAAAGAATGGTTGAGTCAAGACCGAACACAAGGTAAGGGAACATCTTAACCCAATTTCCATTCTTTGGGTTAATCTCCTACCTTCAAATTATTTCATGATATTATTATGTCCTATATTTTATTTTTTTTAATTTCTTTATCTGTACTTATAGTAAATACACATAATAGAACTATTTTATTTTAAAATGATCTTTGTATGGACTTCGTCTCAATCTTTTTTCATTGAGGCATATTTGGTTTTATACACAACTTTCATTTATACGGTGTATAAACCCCTTTGACTTTTACTCAAAAGGAATCTTTTTATAAGAAGCGTTTTTACTAAACTACAAAAGGAATTTTTTTTCTTACATATGCGGCGACAAATACTTCTCTTCCACCGTGACTATTATTTGAGTTGCAGCTTCCTCTATAAGCCAAAACTTTTTTAAAATGAAAAATAAATACCATGTTTTACTTTTCATTTATTTTGGTATTGAAAATGGTTTTGATAAAGTTTTTATTATATCAATGTGTTGTATTGATATCTTTTGATTGATGTGTGGAAATCGTATGTTTCCTTTATGCATGTTTTATGTGATATAATTATGTTATGGTTTATGATATGTTTAAACCTGTTCATATGAGGAATTCATTGGACTTAATAAGTGACGGGTGGAGCCCACTATAGCTCCTTGATGCATCGGTAGGTCTCATGAGACAAACTAGTGTTTTGGCAGGAGGCCTTGACAAAATCGTATTTGTGGTCTTGGCACGAGGCCTTGGATACGTATTTATGATAGTCTGGAATTATGGATTCCATCATTATGAAAGTGGATATTGATATTTCATGTGATTATTTGACTAGTAGCATATCCATGTGAATAAGTAAATGGCATTATTTCATTTCAATTTTGCCATATTATTCTAAAGTTCAAGTTTAAAAGTCTTTTTTCTTAGTTATACATTGCCTTAAATGTTAATGTTTATTTATGAAAGCCTCCGCTATATTGTTATTCTTACTGAGCATCGGAGCTCACCCCTTTCAATGTTTTAATATTTTCTAGGATGTGATGAAGTATTTTATGAATGACCTACAGGGATAGTCAGAAGAGGATATGAGTGTGTACTATGGAGACTTTGTTATTGTAGTTTTTCACTTTATGATGTAATGTAACATTTATGAATGTATCTAGTGTTTCCAAGGTTACTAAACTAATCGGTCTTTCGAGACCTGATCTTTTGTGATCATGCCAATGTTCTGCAATAATGCACCGACTTTGGGTAATTGGGGTCGAGGCATTACACAGTGACAGATGACTTTTCATGTGACAGTCTAGGGTAAACTTCCATTAATATCATGGAGTTGGTAAATCCCTATATGACTCCTGACGATGGGAAGTTCCAGGAGAACCTCCCCAATGTCCCCAGCCGATGCCAACGTCGGTGGAGTCACAGACATATGGGTAATTATGGAAAATCATTTGGCACCTCCAGAAAATATGTACATGCCACTAAGACCAGACAACAGTCCCAACGCAGATCTCACCATGTGAAACCTCTTCATCCAGTGTCGACAGTCCTGCCTCCGCTACCATCTGTGTTACTAGATCAAGCATAAACACTTCGGTCATGCCATGACCAACCTCACACCTCTACAGTATGATATCAGTCATCCAGTCATCATCCAGTAGCTACACTTCAGGCTTCAACTAGCGAGCAATAGGACATACCCATCACCGGTCAGCCGCAGGTCCAACCAACAGGGCCCGCCATGCCTCTTATCACATCGTGGCCTCGTTTAATTAGAAGTTCTTGCCTGGAATGTAAGTATGATGTTCTCATGCACCTTTCTAGAATCCCACCAAGGATTTATATTCTCGAATCCCTTCTCCTATCATCAGATATTCTCAAGGACCTCGCTGAGGCTTTAAGAATCCCCCTCCAGTTTGAGACGGAGGTAGAATATGCAGAAGCTTTTCATGTTGAAGCGGTCGTGAACACCGAATGTCATGCCATCATTTAATTATCTAGAGAGGATGAATGCTCTCCCATATAGTGGCACATCCACCTACTATACATCACCATCCAATTTAACAGCATGGAGGTTCATCGTTGTCTCGTTGACACTGGCTCCGGGTTCAACCATATCCCGACGTGAATGCTGCGGAAGCTAGGGTTATCCGAAGATGACTTGACTCCCTCTGATTTAAGTATCCAGTGATACGATAGGACCGAACAGACCATGGTCGCATGATCTGTTTGAAGACACTATTCGGAAGATTAGTTTCCAGCACTGAGTTTATGGTTGTCTCCCAAGACACTGCATACAATGAGTTGATGACCGTACCATGGCTCTACCTGCATGTGGTTGTCCCCTCATCATATCTATAATGCCTTAAGTACTCCCTCAATGGTCGAGTACACATGCTACAAAGTGATGCGTCTCCTTACATCTCTTGTGAATCCCACTATCTGGATGCTGACTATTACAAGAGTAAGGAAAAACAGATTTAGACAAGTGAGTTTGAGCCCTCACGGTCGTAACTGACCCCATGGTAGGTCTGGACAACGCCTATGTCTTCCTGGTCCATCGATTGAAGGCCACGACCCCCAACATGGGACAATGTTTTGTTATCTTTGGTACAAGATTAAACCATGTTCCCAAGTAGAATAGATATTATAAAATCACCTCATAATTCTACACAAATCAGGAACAAGTGATCATGGAGCCTCCTACCCCCATACGGTATCGGGATGTCCGCCCCTTGGAAACAGTAGTATGTCATATGTGTCCGTTCCGCCAGGATGGAATTAACCGGCTCAATCCAACGTGCCACTATTGATTCGATATCATCAACTGTGGACACTTGGGATGAAGACCATATGAGATGGGATCAATTTCCTTCATTTATCTGGTCTTAGCAGAATGTGAATCCCCAAATATGTTTTCCCCTACTGTCCAGGCTGGTATCGACCTCTTGTATGGATCTACTGACCTAGAGGAAGCTTCTCTTACTGGGGATCCCTCCACAGTTGATGAAGAGGATTTAGAGGACCCCCCCCCCACCTATGAAGAAGGTGTGTACACCACGATCGATGATCTGTTACAGGTGAACCTTAGTAGCGACGAAGATTCGAGACCCATATTGATCAGTGCTGACATGCCCCACACCGAGCAGCAGTGGTACGTGGTCTTCCAGAAAAAACTACATGATTTATTTTCCTGGATCCATGATGAGATGCTAGGAGTAGATCCTCTGGTAGTCGTCCACCACCTCTATCTCTCTATAAATCATCATGGGTTCATGTATCCTCCCAAAAAAGTGCACACTTCCCACGGTGCCATGGTCGAGGATGAAGTTTACCATCTCATCAGATCCAACTTCGCCAATGAGGTCAAGTACACCAAGTGGATAGCCAACATTGTACCAGTCTGGAAGAAGAATAGGCAGATCAGAGTCTGGATTGACTTATGGGATCTAAACCGACACTATCTAAAGGATGATTTTCCCCTTCCAGCGATAGAATTGTTAATCAGTGGTACGACTAGGTTTAGGCCCTCTCCTTCATGGACGGGGACTCTGGATAAAATCTGATCTGGATGGCCCCTGAGGGTGAAGATTCTACCCATTTCATGGTGGCACAAGGTAAATTTTCTTACCAGGTCATTCCCTTTGGCCTGAAGAATGTAGGTTCCACTTATCATCGGGCCATGCACTGCATATTCAAACCAATACTCGGGACATTGGTGGAATACTATGTGGATGATATGGTATTCAAATCTTTCCATTTATAGGACCATCTCAAGGACCTTGATAAAGCTTTTTTTCTTCCTCCATTATCACCCTATGAAGATAAACCCATTTAAATGTGCATTTGGGGTCACCTCTGGGATGTTCCATGGCTTTATTGTCAGGTACTGGGGCATCGATATCGACCCAAATAAGATCAAGGCCATCAGTCAGATGCATCCCCCGAGAAATATTCTAGAGCATCGAGGTTTTCAAGGCCACATAGCCTACATATTTCGTTTCAGAGGAAATCTGGCCAGAAAGTGTAAGTCCTTTACCCAGACCATGAAGTAAAGATATTCCTACAAATGGGACAAAGAGTGCTAGACTGCGTTTGAGGAAATCAAGCAGTATATTCTCCATCCTCCAGTCTTGATGCCACCCGTCTCCGGAAAACCGCTGATCCTGTACGTGACTGCCCTGGAATGATATCTTGGTGTCCTTATTTCCCAGAAGAACAATGAGGGGACAGAAAAAACCCTCTACTATATCTGTCATATTCTCATCGGTATGGAGACCAGATACTCCCCCATCGAGAAGAGCTACCTTGCGGTGGTATTCAAAGTACAGAAGTTGCGACATTACCTACATCACCATGAGGTACATCTTGTATCTCGAGTAGACCTGCTAAAATTCATTCTGAACCAACCCATGTTGACGGGATGTCTAGAGCTGTGGGCTATAATACTCCAGGAATTCGACATCAGGTTTCTGCCTCAGAAGGTTATTATGGGACAAGCATTGGTAGATTTTCTATATGCCCATCCAAGCCCTATGGACCAGTCCCTGTAACTGGATTTTCCTAACGAGGAAATCCCCTCAGTAGATAATTCCATCCCATGTTGGCATATGCACTTTGATGGTGCCTCCTAGAGTCCCATGGTAGGAAACTCGATGATACCAGACTCAATAGAGTAGGCATGTGAATTGTCTTTATTACCTCAGTGCAATCCATTCTGTTGTATTCCTTCCTATTGTCAGAAGGCTGCACCAACAACAAGGCAAAGTATCAGGCTCTTATCACTGGCCTCGAGTTGGCCCTCGATATCGATGTGCCACATCCACATGTGAAAGTATATTCAGAACTAGTCATCAAGCAAGTAAATAGTGATTATGTCACCTGAAAGCTAGAGACCGTACCATTGTTGGTGCGCACCCTCCAAATAATGGCCCAGTTTCTATCTTGGATAGAAGTTACTCATGTCCCTCGATCTCAGAGAGTTCAAACTGATGCCTTGGCTGGCCTGGAAACATCACTCGCAGAACCCGAGTTGGATGATTTGATTATACACATGGAACACCAGAGAGTCATTGCTCTCGTCACCCCAGATGATGACGACAGTCGACGAGTAAGCCATCTTACTACCAAATCCTTCATGTCAAGACTCCAAGGTTCTATAGATGTATTGGATGAAGCGACCCCCGACTGGATATCCACTTTTGTCAAGTATCTCCAAAATGGTTGCATCCCGGCTGATCGGGCCGAGCGTGAGCGAATCCGACACCACGCGCTGCAGTTTACCCTCTAGAGTGTTCCTAGTCAAGAGAAGATCCTCTACAAGAATAGGTTCAATAGAGTTATCCTATGTTGCATCCCCTGAGTCAGGATTTTTTAGATCATTCACAAGGTTCATGCCAGTTCTTGTGGGGTTCACCAGACTGGGCTGAAGTTGTCCCAACAGTTCCGAAGACTGGGGTACTTCTGGCCCTCCATGATCCACGATTACATCAAGTCCACCAAGAGATTCCACGTGTGCCAATTCATGCTAACATCATGCATTGGCCGACAGAACCTCTCCACTCCACTAATTACCCTTGTCCATTCATGGTATGGGGACTCGATATCGTGGGAGTATACCCACCAGCGACAGATCAGCAGTGCAGGTTCATCCTGACAACGACAAATTTCTTTTCTAAGTGGGAAGAGGCAGTTTCACTAAAGGAGGTCAAGGCCTATTATATCATTGACTTTATCAGCTCAAACATCATCTACCTGTTTGGAGTCCCTCACGCTGCCCTCACTGATAATGTCACCAAATTCCGAGAAATCGAGCTGAAGAAATTCTACACCATGTACAACATCCATTTAAACCATACCTCCTACTACCACATGCAGGTGAATGGATATATTGAATCATTCAACAAAACCCTCTATAACATTTTGTAGAAAAAGGTTAGTCAAAACAAGAAGATTTGGATGGACAAGTTCCCAACACCCTCTGGGTTTATCGGATGAAGACTCATAATTCAACCTAGGTGACCCCATATTCCCTGATGTACGAAGATGAGACCGTCCAGCCCATTGAGATTCAGATACCTTTGTTACGCACATCGTTCTATGACTAGTTGGTGCCAGATAAGGTAGCTGAAATTAATCTAGCTGAATTGGAAGTGCTTGACGAGAATAGGCATTGTGCCTTGCATAATCTAGAAATGAATCAAAATAAGATAGATAGGGCCTTTAAAATGAAGTTTCACCTCCTCTCTTTCCTACATGGTGACTTGGTATTGGCCCTCTGGGTTCCAATGATCCCCAACAAGAAACCACCCATGTTGAAGCCCAAATGGGAAGGATATTACATAATTCACAGGATTTACCCCAATAGAGCATACTCTCTGGTGACCATGAATGGTGAGAATATAAATCCTCCCACCAATGCCATGTTCCATAATAAATACTATTCCTGAGCCTTTTGGTCCTGCACAACCTTAATCTGGATGGGCACAAATGACCATAAACTACACGCTGGTCCAGCATGACCTTAAATTGTCTGGTCCTACACGACATTAAACTACGCATCGTCCGGAATGACATTAAACTGAATCTTGAGAAATACATATGTACTGATTCCCATCTTCATGGGATACATATAAATTCTTAGACGCCTTGTTTTGAGACTATCCTTAAACTCTTGCCTTTGACTATCCCCCTGGGTATAGTTCGCTTGGAGGGTCCTTGCATAATACAGTGTAGGCTTCCTTAGCCCCACCCATGCTAAGATTATAACGGTCGCACCAGGTACCCACTCCCTGTTCTTATATCCTCCCACGTCCTCACCGCATGATGTTAATCTCCATGGCCTTCAAGAACTACATATGACATGATTCCATTCCTTATAGGAGACGTCATAAATCCTAGACATTTCATCTGTTACCCCAGCCCAAACACTAGAATATTCCCCTCGGGAGAATACATATGGTGGGTAAACAATTTTTCCCCAATTTATGTTGAACTCATCTCAATCCGGCCATACGTCCCACTCCCCAGAGGTGTCCACCTCTTACACCACCCTGCATGATGTTAAAATGTATGGAAGCAGCTATGCATCACCCACTCCTTTATTTTAGACTCCATCATCCTTCCCATCTCGAAGGGCTCCCGAATGGAATAGATGCTGGGACTATATTCTCTCAAACAGCTTCGAGACAATAACATCAAGGATGTTGAGAAACAAGCAGATACAATTCCCAATTACGAATATGGTCAGAGGTCAATGATCATTTATTGTTCCAATTTCATGTCACTATGGGACGCTATGTTTCGAACATGTTAAACAGCTATCCTTCATTGTTAGAACCATCCCAAGATGTCCCAGACATTGAGTGTAGTGGTTCATTCTACCTCGTTATGTCTCCAAGCGATGATCTCCCTTCAGGCAATTCCACCTATGAGACCCCATATGATGGGGAGAGCTGAGACCAGCTCCTTTTTTCCCACATCGAGTGCTGCTCATGTGGGATTAGAAGCTATGATGAGGAGATAACCACACAAGAGGAAGTATGTCTTCCCATCCGAGGCTCGGCCTTAGGCCCCTTGGCCTTTTCAGTCCCCCTGCCCATGTTCTCACTCGAGATTGTATGTTGTGGCATGGGATTATGTCTTCATTCACGTTGGTTTACTCATCGTGTTGTAAACCTCCTTTATGTTGGGAATCTTACCTGCATTCATCCTCACTACAAGATTTTAAACTGCAGACAGGTCAGGACTTCCCATCCGAGGCCCAGCCTCAGGCCCCTTGGACTTTTCGGGCCCCCACCCCAAGTTTCTATTTAGGGTTGTACAGTTTGGTATGAGATTGTGTCTTCATTCACGTCAGGTTACTCGTCGTGTCATTAACCCCCACTTGTTAGGGTATCTTACCCCTATGTGCCTTCATGAACTATGTGTGGCTTGATTCCCATCCTCATGGGATACGTAGGACTGCCCAAATATCTAGACTTTTGGTCCAAACCCATCTCTCTGAAATCTCCCTTTCACCTTGGAACTGCGGCCGACCCTTTCCTTGGGAGGGGCGTATATGGTGTGGCATGGGATTATGTCCTCATTCATGTCAGGTTCGTAATTACCATGACACGTACATTTCCCTCCTAGGAGTTCTCTATCCCTGTATTCTATTCTCATCCCTTCAAATTGGATACTCTCATGTTTAGCACCCTCTTTGACCCTATTCATCAATTCAATAATGTGCCTAAGGGTACTCAGGTTGAGTACCTGAAATGTCATACTCTAATCAGACATGCTTTAACCCATTTCTCAAGCTTCAATTTCCACTTCATTAGGGATTCAATCACCTTTCACACCTGAAGGGACCCCCAAGTGGCATGAATTCTAGGACTAAGGGCTCTCCTACCATTACGGGCCAATGTCCTCAAGGGTCGCAGACAACAAATCGATACAAATATCACATTTCGAATATGGTCAGTGGTCGACGCTCATTTGTTTTTTCCCCATTTCAGGATAACATGATATGGATTATATGTTTTGAACACAGTCAACAGTCATCCTCCATCATCACTCCAACCCCATTGAGCCCAAAATTTCAGTTTCTGGATTCACATCCTCCTCCACCTTAGCATTCCCAAGTAGAACTTCGCTACCCTTGGTATTATTACTCAGTGTGCATCCGCACGTTAGGAGGAAAAAAGCAGTGATAAGGAAATCTTTCGGGGCTTCACTGATTCCCCCTTTTCATGTATTTCACGTATTTTGAATACCATATTATCCCTTGATTTCTACACCGCGTTCTACTCAAGTAGGATTAGGGATAGGGTTATGGTTCACCTTTACTAGGCATAGTCCTGCTTCTCCATGTTCTATGATCTAAGACCGTAAACTAAGATCATTACATATTGCTCCTTTGTGAGAACTACATACAGCTTGATTCCCATCGCCACAGGATACAAAGATACACCCATGTATTTGGCCTAGGGTCTATCCAATAGGAATCATAAACCCTATTACTCCTCATTTCTGGCCCCTCATCCTGATCCCTTATTGGGAACCATGTAACTACAACTTTTAGTTGAACAAGTTTGGGATGCCCCACGATATCATTGGGAAGCAGAAGCTCCCTCGCCAGAGAGGTACTGTCTAAAAAATATGAATGATCCATGTTCAGACTGATGCACCCATCTAATGAGCTTCCACCATGGTGGCATAATTTCAATAGTGTTGGATTCTGTTTAAAAAAACGATCGCTCCACATTACACACTTTGCGGGCCC
The DNA here is from genome assembly GCA_963277665.1 of Viscum album. NCBI lineage: Eukaryota > Viridiplantae > Streptophyta > Magnoliopsida > Santalales > Viscaceae > Viscum > Viscum album. The sequence continues at coordinate 1,458,914,374 of OY728135.1, read as the reverse complement.
CTTATTCAGACCCTCTTCATCTTTCATGTCTAAGGGAACCCCCTAAAAGTATGGATGACTGGCCTATGGCCCTCCTATTGTCTCGAGCCAATGTTCTGGAAGGATAATGGATGAAATTTTGAGTCATGACCCATTTTTGGAACATGGTCAGTGGTAAGCCCTCATTTTATATCCTTATTCTAGGCTAACACAATAAGGATATCGTGTTTCGAATGTGGTCAACAATTATTCTTCATTATCACGCCACCCACATAGTGTTCCGAATCCTGGGTATCATGATTCAAACCTTCCATTCCAATTAAATCAGATTGATTCCAACACCTTTGGTGTTATTCTGTTCATGCACAAAAGCACACTGGGAAAACTGTAATTCAGTGGTTCTGAGAGCTTCATTATCCGGTCAGGTCTCTAAAATTTTCTCCAAAAAATATGGGCTGGTAATTCAAACCATGGATTCCCGAATCATGGTTGACACTCCAATAATAATGAGAAGTAATAGTGATAACATCCCTTGTTTCTCAAATTGGGTGTCACCTGCGTGAGCTTAGGAATAGGCTGCTATTTATGCCATGATTGTGGTTGAATGTGTTAAAATAAAGAGACATGTAAATTAATGTATCCATACATGAAGCCCAGAATAAGAAGCAGTAAAAAGAAATTAGTTAATGAGTTCAGCTAAAATAGGTCGATATGGTTAGATTCTTGGATGGACAATTTCGGCGCCGCTAACTTTTGGATGGTGGCCTCCAAGATTTCTTCTCGCCCCCTATGGACTCTCTCTTGATCAGCGACCGCCGAGCACCATCCACTGACTCTATCCCATGCGTGCACATATTCAGTTTGAAGTGTAGATATTTGGTGACCTGCCTCCACTAGTTGATCTTGGGAATCTGGCAGCTGGGCCCTCGACTGTTGTACATGCTCATAACAGTTTTTGATGAATATCTCCTTTGATTTCACATATTCATCAAGGCGTCGGGCCTCTTGTTCTTCATGGATGAACGCTTGGGTACGCCATGAATCCTCCCGAAACTGGGAAACATTGGAGCGATGGATACTCTCGCGAAGCTTCTCGGACATCTAGTCATGGACCGTCGATGAAGGTGCTGAGCATCCACCCCTCTAGCCTAGAGAATGCACAGCTAGGTTTGGAGTGACCCCGTCTGTTTTACCCATTATTTATAGGGCTGACTGATAAAGTGTTTGATGCACTTCCACCCCTTCCACCACATCATTCGGCTCTCCTCGGCCTCCTCTGAGTCTAAATCATCAATATCCTTAGAGTCTGTGGGCCGATAGTCAGGGAAAAAATCCAACAAACCCGCAGCAGGGTCATCTTCATGTTCCCCTCCCAAGGGGTTGGGCTCTTCAATACCAGGATGATCTTCCCATCTCACCTCAGCCTCAGTAGATCCCTTACCGAATTCCGGCCCTGCCCCGACATGAGTACTACTGATGTCCACCCCTTTTCTGCTCACTGAGTGACAGGGTCAGCTCAGTTTGAGATGTGTGCCCCAAATGGGACGACACATTTGCAGTTGAACTAATCGCGGAAAACTTGGGTCTGGAACCCCAATGAGCTTCCAAGGATGTGATTAATTCACAAACAATGAACACCCTGATCAACTGATCTCTCTGATGGTGAATGTTTCCTTTAATGTAATAAACTTACAGGAGCCCAAAGCATCATCATCCAGTGTTCTAGCCGCTATAGGAGCTGCCATTACAGGGGGTCCCTTAGCACTCGTCAGTTCAATAATGGGCGTCGTTTCCCCACCTAATTCTTCCAGCGCCTCCTCCCATTCACATGGAGACCCGTGGTAGATGCCCCATATGCTCCTGAACAAGATAAGGAGATCTAATTGAGGGATAAAAAATTTTATGAGGGGAAAGGATAGACAATGGCTGAGATGTACCTCAATCATCTCAGTTATATCCGCATCAGAGGCGATGATCAATCCACTCCCCTAGAGACTCTTTTGGTGGGATGCCCCCTGAGACCCTCCACCTTATGGATCCTCTTATTATTTTACCCATCTTTTACCTTCTCCTTCTACATCATCTTCTATCTCAGTGACTTCGGGATCAATGTCATTGTCATCATCCTCTGACGACATCTTTTTTGAATCAAGCTCTTGGTCAAGCATTACATTCACCAAGAAGGGTGGCTCTTCACACCGACCTCGTTGACGTGCATACACATACATGGACGTCAGGTACGCATGCCGATGATGAAAATTCACTCTGTCAATAATCCGAATGAGTCCGAACTCCAGAAGTTGGATTCCATATCACATTTTATTTTTCTGAAGATCTTTAGTACCCATTGACAATGGCATGGTTATCTAGGATTACCACAGATCCGAGAAGATTGTGTCATAGGAGGGTTGGAGCAGATACATTATCTGCTTTTCTGGGAGTTCACTAGATTCTACATGAGCCCCTCTCCCCTAGGAGATGATGTCCCGGCTGCACTATCTGATGTCCATGCTACTAAATTCCCGACCTGTGTGGGCCCGGTTGCCTGACGTGCTTCTGAACTTCCCCCCTAAACATCACCATGTATACTTTCTCACCGCCCAGGTTCTACATTGGCTACATTGAGTTGCTGAACTTGCCTCTAAAAAAGTCTCTCAGGGTATTCTATAGCCCAATGTTCAGCATATTCTTTTGAGAGGCCAGCATCAACTCTGGTGGGGGGAATGGTAATGACATCGCCAGAGCCCTATGTTGTAAACATCAGCCACATTTGGCGAAGAACGCAGCGGTTCCCCTTTTATCGATGTATAAGAATTCTATGGTATCCTCTAAGGGAATCCAAACTACATAGAAAACCTAGACGGTACGTAGGGATCGCAAAAGATCTTCCAGTCAATCCGGGCCACGATCACCCCACCTATGATTCTCTAGAAGTATTCCCTCTGCTCCAGTGAGTCGTGCCCATTATCTCTCATATGGCCTATCGGGGTGGGTATTTGGATGAATGTGAAGTTGGAATGATTTTTGATACTAATCCTTACTCCATCCTCATTGATCGTCAATGGCATGCCCTCATTGATGTTCACTATGTAAGGTTGCATGCCATTACCTGGAGGACGAATGGTGTTCAGGAAGGTATACCCGCCACAATTGTCCAAGACCCAGCCATAAAAGATCTGGAAGGGCCCACATATCCTCCTCTGTGACCCTCCTATCAAAATGTGTCCCAAAATGGCATACAGATGAACCAAAATAGGGAATACTAGATTGAATCATTGATTGGCAGCCACGATGCCTGACATCAAAAGGGTCGCTGGGTGAACTCACATCCATTCATACCTCATCGGCAAGATCCACCCAACCATGAATGTTGCAACAAAACCAGAATATAGGCCATTCGGGAACCAGATCCCATTTATGTTGTAGCCACATGACTGATATTCCTTCGCCTCCAGGATCCTCCAGTGTGATCCGCTCTTCCTCCTCTGTGTCATGGTCAGACACTGTCTCCCTGACCCCGACATCTTGACTTCTAGATCTTTTTTCTAGAACAAGCTGAACCATTTCCTATAAGAAATTTCCATCAAGAAATACTTGACCCCCCGCATCACCTTGGCCAGCTCCATCAGCTTCCATGTCAGCATCGAAGTTCGGATCTATCACCCCAGGTGTTCCTCGTCGGGAGGAATTCATCATACTGATGCCCATCCAGTGGGATACCCTCGATGCAATGGATTTCCCACATGCTGATTCTGACTTCCCCATAATGAAGGTGGAAGGTATTGGTGTTGGGTTACCTTCGAGTAAACAGCTCTGGACTGAGCTCAGGCTGTCGATAGAAATGAAACTGCGACATCCACACCGCCTCGAACAAACCGATGTGCTGCAGTTCGGCCCCAAACTGGTCTCAAGTCTAGAAAACCCAACAAGCCCAGAGTAAGTCCCAACCACTTCAGTCTACTTACCACGCAGAAGCCCATGTTTCCTCTTTGGGATGATAAATACATGTAATCCCCACTTTACCAGCCTTCATGGATGCACCATAGCGTCATGATAGCCAGGTCCTTACTGTCTCTTGTTTCTCACACATAGAACGACTCACGTGGTCATAGAGAAAGCGTAGACCATGACATTCTCTTTGGTAATCCTGTTGTGTAAACCCCATGACCTCCATGAACTACGAGGTGTTTGATCATTGCTGAGGCAGGGTACATAATAAACCTCTATGAGGTTCAAGCCCACCACTCAGGTCACTCCAACCTACTTCACGTCAGTTCCCCCCTTTCCCGCATGACGTTAAACTGTATCCACCATTCTAAACTACGGGATCTTTGATCATTTCCAAGTCAGGGTACATTGGAAGCCTCCCTAGGGATCAATACCACCACCATCCATTGTTCCCAACCATCTTCATGTCAGTGCCCCAATCCCACAACTCATGGGACCCCAAGTCATCCTTCATGTTTGTTCCCCGACCCCTTCTGTACTATGAGGAATTTGATCTTTTCCAAGGTAAGGTAAGTAGGAAGCCTCCTGGAGGTTTAACCCCAATAGACATTGGTTCCAACCACCTTCACATAGATTCCCACACCCTCCTGAACTACAAGGTATTTGATCCATTCTAAGGCATGTCACGTAGGAAGCCTCCAAGAGGTTTATTCCCACCAATACTCGTTCGTTCCGACCATCTTCTCGTCAGTTCACCAACACCCTGGGTAGCTTAGAGTGTAAGCCCCATGCCATACCTGAACTTTGTGGTCTTTGATCCTTGCCAAGTCATGGTACATAAGAAGCCTCCTTAATTTTCAAACACATCACCCATTGGTTGTTCCTACCCCCTTCATGTCGGATCATCCCTGTCCTGCATATTGTTAAACTGTGGACCCCATCCAGCGATAAGTCATTGTGACCCCATCCAGTGGTAAGCCCCTATGACTATATCCAGTGGTAAGCCGTTGTGACCCCATTCAGTATCATGCCACCATCAGAAAAACTACGGGGATATCGATTCTCAACCACGGGGATACGTAGGAAGCCTCTTCGAGGCTCAAGTCCAAAACCGTCGTCATCATCATGACGGTTCCATCCCATTCACCACCCCCATCACGAAGCCTTCAATCATCCATCCTGATTCTTACCCAAGCGACCACATCCTATTGGGTTCATGCAACCCCATTCCCTATTCCAACTAACCGCATTTGAGAAGCCACCCACATGATGACCCCAGTATCGGGGTTCCCTCTAGGGTGTTCCTCCATCTTATCCACTCTAGTGAGTGTTCTAATCAGCATGATCCGTCTCCACTGGACGTTAAACTTGTGGCATACCCAGTGTTAAACATGGGAAGCTGAGGAAAATCTCAAAAAAAAATGCCCATGGAATACGATTCCCCGCATTCGATGTTGGATGCCTCAGGCTTCTACACCCTCGAGAAGTCCAATAATAAGGGACAGAAGACAAACACACCAATCTCCCAGAATCCAGATAGGCTAGTGATTCCCAATGTGACTTCTCCCTTAACAGAAGGTTGCTGCCCTGACCGGACCCCTGGAAATGTCCCGACAGAAGCAGCGTAATTAACTGGTGTCCATGAAGATATGTATCCACAAAGAGTTTCACAAAAAACATCTTAAGTCTCTGAGGGAGACTCAGACTAGGTGATGAGTTCTGAGGAGGAATCAACGGAAGGAAGAACTGAAATCCCTTCATAACATTTCAATCAAGGAGCAGATATCCTTGAATAAGGATCAGATGATTCCCACCTTTGGAAAGTGGGAATCGAAGGAAAATAAAACCGTGTCTCTCATCCCCGAACGAGACGGACGCACGCGCCCTGGAAAAAGCATCGGAAACATTGTTATCAGCTTCTTTTTATATGGGTAGCTATAGTATAGATGGATGGACAATAAAAAGAGGTTGTTTGTAGACAATGTATTCCGAAAGTAGACGTATTATTCAATAAGAGCTATCTTTATTAGTGTAGTTGGGAAAAATAATAGAGCTGTGAATCAGGCCAAATATATGCGGTCTGTAACGACCCTATCTTTTATTAGTGAAAATTCCTCTTGATCTAATTAAATGTCTTATTATATAAAAATCATTATATAAAAAATATTCAATTACATTGTTATATATTTTTTGATTTCAAAATATCGTTATGAATTCTTATCATTTATAATATTTTCGTTGAAAAGAGACCACATTATTAGTATAAATATATGCCTTTAACAAATCCAATTTACTAACCAAAAGGAAGTGATGACCTCATTCAATATAATTACGCTATATGAAGCCCATTTTAGGAGCTTAGAATGGTTGTAGAATCACTGTGCTTTGCTCTTGACCAAGACGAAGCTTACCTCCAACACGATAAGATTGAACGAAACCGCCTGTGGGAGAAGTGGAAGTTAATAGAGATTAATTCCCAAGAAATGTAATATGAACCTCCCCCATAGTCCATCAACATAGAAAAACTTACCCTTAATACATAGGAGGGTTTTATAAGTGGATATGTAACAAGACCCTAGCACCATGATTATGTGCTATATTTTTGTATAAAAATATACATTTATTTCATTGTTTCTTTATAAATTGTTTTGAAAGAACAAATATTATTCTTAGTTAATTTTCAATAAAATAATTTATGGATTTTTGAATGAAATTATATTTTAATAAAATATTATTATAATTATCTTTCTATTTAATATAAATTATCATATAATATTTTTGAATACAATTTTATTTTTTTGGACGATTTCAAAGCAGTTTTTCTCAAAACATATTTTTTTATAATTGTCAGTTTTTATTTAAAATGTAAAAAATCACATATTTATAAAAAAATTTAGATAAAATTACTCTCATTTTCAGAATCAGGATTTTGAAATTATCAAATGGTGAATTTTTCATAATATTCTAATACAGGTTAATTTTGGGTAAAAATTAAAAGCTGTTTAAATATATAATGCTATTTATAACATTATAATGACCCAATAGTTATGTAATAAAATAATAAAATTGTATTGTTAAGAAAATATATGTTTTACCTTTAAAATAATGTTAATTTAGGTATGCTTGATTTATTTTACAAAGCCTTAATAGACCCATCAAAATTATATAACATTAGAAAATTTGAAAATGATTTCCTTATGACTGTGAATCAACTCCACATAAGAAAGCTTAAAATACTAATAAGTTCGTCCATTGGCCTTATAAAATAATTTTTTAAATTCCCCTTCATAAAATACAATGATCAAAACCCATGGTTTGATTAACGGTTTTAAATATTTAATTATATTGATTCCAAAACCTATGTTTGTGAAATATTAATGATTTTAACTATCATTTCCTATATAAACCCACCTGAGCTCCCACATCTCACTACCAAAAACCCTTTGATCACATCACTACACTTCCATACTCTCTATATAATAGTCCCAAGCAACCCCAATCACAATTTTTTTATTGAACTTCCCAGAGGACCTCATCATACTCTCTATGGTGGAATTTTATGCAATTCAAGGCATTGATTAGATTTCCCTATATAGAGCCAACATAAATTCCCATGAGAGAGAAACCATAATCCATATAGTGAGTCGAACCCTGATTCTATACAAGTTCATGGCGAATGATGATTCTTAATTAGATTCATCATCTCAAGACTGGATATTTTTTCCCTATGATCAAAAATATCTTGATCAAATGATTGAGTCTATGGATGAAACTATCCTTGAAGACATGTTAACTGGGAGGGAATTCACTAAAGTGTTTCATGAGATATTGTCTGGTATTCCTCCTAGATGTGATGTTGAATTCTAAATTGATCTTAAACCATGGGTGTTTCCAATATCCAAGACTCTATATAAAATGTCTGTTATAAATCTTGAGGTGCTAATGAAACCACTACAAGAGAATCTGGATAAATAGTTTATACACAAATGTGCTGCACCATGGGGTGCCCCATTTTTCTTCATCAAGAAGAAGGATGGGTCAATGCAGCTTGGCAATGATTATCATGAGCTTAAATAAATCATGATAAAGAAAAAGTATCCTCTTACATGAGTTGATGACTTGTTCAATTAGATAGTTGGATAACAATACGCCTCCATGGTGGATCTACGGTGTAGATATTATCACGTAAGGGTGAATAAGGATTATATCCCAATGATGGATTTTCGTACAAGGTATGCGAACTAGGAATTCATAGAAATTCCTTCAAGAATCAATAATGATTCAACAATATTCATTGACATGATAAATAGAGTTTATTAATATTACCTCAAAAAATTTGTGGAAATCTTTATATATGATATTATAATATACTCCAAAACTAAGGAGGAGCTTGAAGAGCATCTAAGCACTATACTAAATATATTGAGAACAGAGAATCTCTATGAAATGTACAGAATGTGTGAGTTCTGGTTAAAGGAGGTCTCAATCATGGGTCATATCATTAAAATAAATGGAATATCTATGGATCCCTCTAAGATATATTCAATTTAGGTATGTCTTATGCCAAAATTGGTGAAAGTCATCCATAGATTTATAGGGTTAGCTAGATATTATCACTGATTTGTGAGAAATTTCTCATGATTTTCAAACCCTCTTACCAAGATAACATGGAAAGGAGTCTGGTTTGGATGGAGTGATGAATGAGAAGATATCCTAAAGGAGTTGAAAAGGAGGCTAGTAACTATGACCAAGCTCACACTACCCCCTATTGGAGAACATTTTTTCATATTTAGTAATGTTTCAAAGAAGGGCGTAGGGTTATTCGTTGATGAAAAATGAAAATTTAATTGTCTATGCTTCAAGGTATTTGAAATTTCCTGAGAAATACTATCCAACACATTAACTATAGTTGTATGTAGTAATCTTCACTTTGAATGTTTTTTGAAATTACATCTATATGGAGAAGTGTGAAGTATACAAAGATCACAAAAGGCTCAGATATCTATTCACACATAAATAGTTGAATATGCACCAATAAAAATGGATAGAGCTTCTTAATGACTATGAATACGCAGTCCATTACCTCCTTAGGAATGCGAACAAGGTAGAACATGATCTAAGTAGAAAGGACTGAGAAATCATATCATTGAGGAAAATTTAAAATGAACCAATCTTATTAGATTTGATGAAGATGGACATGGGAATCATAATTAAGCGAAAATAATCAATTCTTTCATAAATTATTGGTCAATCGTCCTTTTTGGAATTGTTAATGAATGCTCGAATGGTTGATGTATGAATTTAAAAGAATGCGGGAACGATACGAAAAGGGAAATCCTCGGGGATTAATGTTGGTGATGAAGGAATTGTGAGATATGGGTCAATTCTATGCGTTCCATCAAATCTAGAGTTAAATAATGAACATTTGTATGATCCAAATAGTTCAAATTTCTCTATTCAACCAGGATACCCAAATATGTATCGATATCTCCAAGAGATTTATTGGTATTATAAAATGAATAATGACATCAATGAATATACATAAAACTTCTTGGTATATTAGAATGTTAATTCTGAGAGGTAGAAGTCTATTGGGATGATGTAAAAATTACCCATACCAACATGGAAATGAGAAAACATCAACATGGAACTTGTCACATGGACTCTGAAGAAATCCAATGGAATCAATTATATTTGGGTTATTGTGGATCATCTTACAAAGACTACACACTTCATTTCAATTCGGGAGGATTTCTAATTGGATCAACTAGAACAGATATATATCGAAGAAGATGTAAAGCTGTATGTAGTACCACTATCTATTGTATACGATCAAGATCTAAGATTTATCACTATGTTCTAGAAGAGTCATTAACATTCTCTAAATAAGATGATAAATGTCAGTATGACTTATTAGCCTAAAATTGGTGGCCTATCTGAGTGGACTATACAAACACTTGAGGAAATGATGAGAGCATGCTCAATGCATTTCAAAGGATGATGGGATCAACATCATCCTTTGGTATAGTTCTCTTACAATAACAGTTTCCACTCATGAATCCAAATGGCTCCTTATTAATCCCTTTATTGGGGTAGGTGAAAAACACCGGCATGTTGGGTTAAATTTGGAGAGAGAAAACACTTAGGTCCAGAAATGGTTTATGAAATGATGGAGAAGGTTAAGACCATCTAGCAGGACATTAAACCTGCTCAGAGTCGACAAAAGATCTATGATGATAATCATAAATGAGACCCATAGTTTGATATTGAAGACATGGTATTCCTCCATATATCACCATGGAAGAGAGTTATGAGATTTGGGATAAAGTGAAATCTTATTCCAAGGTACATTATCCCTTTTAAGATCATTTATGTAATTATAGAAGTGGCCTATTGACTATCACTCCCATAAAAGATATCTCATATAAATGATTTATTCCATATATCACTCTAGAGAATTTAAATACCTAAACCATTTAAAGTAATCTATCCATAGGTTGTACCATTGGAGAATGAAATCTCATTTGAAGAGAAGTAGTTGAAGATCATAGATCGTAGGTAAAAAGTTCTATGAAATAAGACAATTCCCCATGTCATGATGTTGTGGAGAAACCACATGTTTGAAGAAGCAATGTTGGAATCAAAGGAAGTGATTAAGAAGAGTTACACTCATTTGTTTTAGTATGTGAAAATAACATTTTGTGGCAAAGAATTCATAAGGATAGAAGATTTTAATGACCCAATCATTTATCAATGAAAATTTACCTTGTTATAAGTAAATGTTTTATTATGTAAAATTGTTTTATAAATCATATACACTTCCATGGATTAATGTTTTTATGGATTTCAATATACCATTAAGAAATGTTACTATTGATTATATAGTCATTGAATAGTGATCAAATGATTGGTATAAATATAAGGCTCTATAAAATCCAATTTACACACACAAAGGAAGTGATGACCTCATATAGTTGAATTCATCTTTATGAACCCCAGTTGTTAGAGCTCAGAAAAGAGATAACTTTACTGGGGTTCATTGTTGAAAAATCACAAAACTAACATCAACATGTTAAGTTTGAACGGATCCTCCTATAGAAGAAGTGGAAGTTAATAGAGATTATCACCCGAGCGATATTATTTGAGCCTCTCCAACCATCTGTCACTATCTTACACCTTACCCTCAGGATTTATGGGGGTATTTTAAGGGGATATTTAACAAAATCCTAGCAACATATATCTGTGTTCTATTTTTGTATAAAGAAAATACATTTTTTATTATAACGTTTTTAATGACATTTAAAGAACAAAAAATATTTTTAGTTAATTTTAAATCTATAAATTACTGGTTGTTTTAAATAAATAATATATTAATAAAATATAGTTACTAATTATTTTTATAAAATATAAATTATTGTATAACTTTAATGAATACAAAGGAAATTTTATTAAAGTTTGAAATATTTTTTTTGTCAAAAACCAAGAATTTTAGATAAATGTTAGTTTTTATATAAAATGTAAAAATTCATATTTTTTAAAAAAAAATTCTGATCAAATTATTATCATATTTGGAATCAGGACATCGAAATTATCCATCGGTAAATTTTTCATAATTTTCTTAGACTGTCGATTTTTTGGGTAAAAATTATATACCGTTTAAAAATATAATATATTTTTTAACATCATAATTTCCCAATATTGATGTAATAAAATACTATAAATGGTATTTTCGGCCAATGTATGTTTTGTATTTAATATAATGTGATTTTAGGTTTTTATTTATTTATTTTACAATGCCGAAGTGGACCCTCCAAGACTTACAAAACATTTTATCATTTTAAAATGATTTCCTTTTGTGTGTGACTCACGTCCACATAATCAATACAAATATTTTAAGAAGATAAACCATTGGAATTATAAAATATCATTTTCCACTCGCCTTTTGAAAAAAACATGGGCAAAAACCATGGTTTGTTTTGTGTTTATATATATATATATATATATATATATATATATTCGAAAACCTAAGATTGTGAAATATTATAGAATTAACCTCACTTTTCTAAAATAAACCCACCCATGCTCCCGTTTATCTTAATTAAAATCCCATGTACCATGTCCTTTATCTACCCTCCTCTCTCTATAATCCTCTCAAGGTACCCCAAGCTCCCATGAAGCCTATCTGAAGCATCTCCCAAGCCTATGCGATCACATTTCCAAGTAAGGGATTTCTTCAACTCTCATTTTTTTCCAAGTTTCATTATGTTTCTATACCAATTTATATTAAATAAAAAATGATGGGATATGATTTCTAACTAACCCTATGTTTCTATTATTATGTTTGAATGATGAGATACCCCATTATATTTCATTAATGCCTCCCATATACACCCATTACGATGGAGAAATTTAATAAGGGATTTCATTCTCCTCATTTACATTCATGAAACTCATTTATATTATGCATATAAATTCCATTATATAGGTTGAGAAATGTTTCTATAGGACCCCCTTAAATTACATTTCATATAAATAGGATGATATGCCCATTTATTAAACATAAAATAATTTTCGTAATTCTTATGTTATGTTGTTATGATGCTGAAATTTCACTACGATTTTTCAAACGAATGTCATTGTTTAGGGAATATCATTCCCATTTCTCTATCAAGGGTATTTAAATTTTCAAAAATTTGCCTATTGATTATATAGATTCACGTATTTATTCCACATTACATTATCATGGAAAAAATTATGATGTTTAATGATTCCATTTAATATGATCCATGTGGAACACTTCTGTATGAAATGAAATGTTTATAAAGGGTTCCCCTAATAGTGCTCCAATGCATTGGGTAAAGATTTGTAAAATTATATGTCATCTAAAATAAGGGTTAAAAAATGATAATTCATGTGAAATGAGGGTTTATTCATGCTCTATGTGCAATGATCCTTGGCACATGTTAATATCATGCTGAATATTGTTTCCACATTACCATGTTATGGTAATCATGTTATACCATGCCGTTATGTTCATGTTTCTCTTATGCTCTGTTGATATGCCTGTTTCCTAACATGTACATTATTCTTCATATTATTCCTTTTTACCCCCTTATTAGTCTTTATAGCTCACCCTTTTCTTATGCATGTCCTTAGGTAATCCTATTCAATGCTAAGTACGAAGAAATATAGTTTTCATGTAAAAGAAGTATTCTATAAAGATGTTGTGTTTTATGTTCTAAGTTATTATGTAGTGTTCCTAATTTTCACAAAGCACTACACCTATCAATCCTTAATGTTTTTTTAAGTGCATGATTATGTAATAAATCCTGTTAAGGTGTGTAATAAAGAGCATGGTTGTAATATGGTTCAATTGATACTTTAAGAGAAGAGTTATTAAATTTTACATTGAGAGGTATTATTCTAGTATCCTTTATATTAGTTTCTATCCTTTTCGATAGTGTTACTTATCTTTATTTTATATATGTTCCTATTGTGAATATCCTTTAGATCGATGTTGAATTATCATGTGGAATAAAGACACTTGGTAATCCATTGGGGATATTATCATAGTGTGTATTAAAGTGCAAGTAGTCACCCATTCAGATATGTGGGAGATAATTCATATGGGACCTATTTTTCCTTGAGATAATTTGGATTTATAGAAATAATGGGATGGGATAGATGGTTTTATATTTTTTTTTGACTACTACTACTAATGGATGGCCTTCACATCACTAAATAGTGGTGTTTTCATTACAAATGGTGAATATGATATACACGAATGTTGAGATGGACCCTAGTAAATTGGGATAGGTAGGATGAAACTCCACATTTTTATTTTATATATAGATGATTAGGAAATTCATCAGGTGTATTTCTATCTAGTGGTATATCGTTTCAGGGAAATTATCCCGAAAATCATTTCACGACCACCTCCAATTAGAGAGGTATATTTTTTCATAGATATAGTACCTAGAGTAGTACTAGTATCTAGTTATCTTTATGAGAAGTATAATACTGAGTTGTTGGATCTCAAGAAGTATCTAGAGATTTCAGAAGTTAAGTGATTAATATGACCTAGTTCTTCACCATGGGATTCACATGCCCTTTCCTCAAAAAATGTGGGTGGTACCATCTTGATTTTCATGTATTATGATTTGTTGAACTTGCTTTTGGTATAGAACTGAATTCATTTCCACGTATAAAATATAATTTTGAGTAGCTATAAGAATAATTGATTTTCTCTAATATTATTTTGATATTGGGTTATCCTGACGTGTATATTAGACAGACATATATACCATATACATCATTTCATATTATTTATAGACTATATTAGTATTTGATCGTTTCATTTGTCCTCATGAACATGCTAGTAAATTTTATGGTACCGATGAACTTTGTTTTCCATCCATATATAGATTAATTTTTGGTGGAATTCATGAGAGACATCATGGTGTATTCTTACACTCGACAGAACCATTAAAAACATCTTGATAATATTATAATTACACTAAGAGAGCATCAAATATAGATATCACAATGTTTCACTTTTGGAGGGATAATATTCATTTTATGGGTCATATTATCTCCAAAAAATAGTATCAATTGACATAGAGATTTTGGGATCCACTGTTTCTAAGGATTAGTCAAAGAAAATCCTTGATATATAGAGTTTCTTGGGGATAACTTGTTATATAGGTGTTTTATAAAGTAATTTTCATTCACAGGATCACCTCTTATGGTCTTAAATAAGAAAAGGTGTGAATGTTTTATTATCAATAGTCTATGATACATATTTTCATGAGATGAAAGGGAGACTGACCTCATCACCAATCATGATTCAACTAGATCCAAGAAAATTTTATATGTATACATTGATTCATAATTTATCTTTTATCGTTTAATTTTTATGTTGGTGGAGAAATTCAGGGTGTATGGGTCTTATTAGTAAAGGTCACATTATAAGGATCTACAAACACATGATCTTAATTTATCAACTTATGTACATGTCTTGTGTTTTTTGATACAATACATAGTGAGAGACCATTTTTTGGTGTATGCAGTTCATAAAAGGCAAATGTGTATACATACACAATGTTACAAGAATATAATGCACCAACTTTTTTTTTGAATACCTTCATTCTATTAAATTATATCATTATTATATGCTTGGAAATGGATATGTAGTTTTTGATTCCTTGAGTTGGATGACTCATACATTGGAGGTTATAAAGGCTAGTAGAAAATGACATCATATGGGCCTTTTTTATAAGATGCATTTGGAGGTGTAGGACCATCATTGGAAAATTTGTCTTTAATCATTATTACTGTCCTCTCAAGTTTTGGAGAGTGTGATGATAAGGAAGTTATCAGATTATGAGGGAATGGTCTTGTGGGAGGGCATTGTTGGTGATGAAATACCATATAGTTGGGTCATTGATGGGGATTAGATATTTTATGTCCATAAACATTTCTAGTTTCCTATTGATGTCTTAAGGGAGTTAATGTGATAGTCCCCTGCCTCTACATGGATAGTAAATCATAGCAATACCAATATGTATCATGAATTATGTTGTTTATAATGATGGTCGGGATGAAGAAGGAGATATATGGGTTCATACAATTATTCCTCCTATCAGTAGGTGTATGTGAAACATTATCCAAAATTAGTGATTTTATTTACATTCAATATTACCTAGTGAAATAGGATGATTCCATGAGGGAGAAATTTATAGGACTGGATAGATCACCTCATGGAAGTGATATCGAATGAATTATAATAGATTGGTTTATAGAAGATGCATGTTTTCTATATATTTGGTTGACTATTTTAGTGGATAGAATTAGGAGGCTCTATATTTAATAGAATCTTCACCTTCACAGGGTTCTATCTTCTATCTTAATAGATAGAGATGCTCGATTACCATTACGGTTATATCAAACGTTTTAAAGGGAAATGTGGTCATATCTAACATTAAATATAGCCTATCACCCCCGAACAATGTTCGATCTAAGAATACAATTCAAATTTTGGAGGAAATTATTCAAGAATTATTAATTTAATTTTAATTTAAATTGGAGAAGAACATACTTTTTTCTATGATTTTCTATAATAAATTCTTTTATATGACCATTTATATTTCTCCTTATAATCCCACACAGGGTAGGCCATTTCACCCACCCATATGGAAGATTGAGGTAGGAGAGGAATGAATACTTGGTACTTTCCTCATTCATGATACTTAGAAGTGGGATCATCTTATCAATAAGAGGGTGTCTATAAATCAGTCTAGAAAAAATAATACACCAATCATCATTATAGACCACTATTTTTTAGGTGGAGAGTCTAGTAATATTAAAAATTTTCTTAAATAAAAGAATTAAATGAATAAAAAAACAAAGGAATATATAACCTCACTATGTAAAGATCAAGGAGTTTCTGTTGAGAGTCAGTCTAGTTTATTATCATTTTCAGTTAACTCATATATATTGGGACATACATGACCTCATCCACAAGTCTCAGGATTTCCTATATCATTATGATCTTCCACATATTTTTCATCATGAATATGTGGAGTTTGAGATGAATGTGTATTCGAGAAGAGTACCATATTTGTATTATTGATCAAGGATTAAAGTCTCTCCTAGGCCATTGTTTACATTTGTTCATGTGATATGGAGGCATGAACTTGTACAAGACTAGGAATGTGATAGGAGACATAAAATTGTTCCCAGTGGCTGATGATATTATCAACTGGTACTTTAGAACCATTGGAGGGAAATTTGGGAACAAATTAATTTTAGTGGTAATATTGTAAGAACTAGTATTTTCTATGAGGTATTGAACGTTTTAGTTTCCCTTATTTTATTTTAATTTATCGTAATGGGAGTTCCTTGTATGGTCTTATTGGAAACATGAGTGTCTAGGTCATTTTTGGAGCCTAGTGCATGAGATTTCGGAAGAGGAAGTTGGGTAGCACGATATATAGAAATGTGTATCCCAAGCCTTATTATTTGAGTAAACGTTGTAGAGTGATTTAGTGAATAGTAGATGGAGTATGGTATGACTGAATCATTTGGCCTAGGCCTCACATTTGTGTGTGTTCTATAGAAATTCTAGTAAAGGGGAAATGTAGAGTTGGCACAAGTTATTTCCATCCACGATCCCCAAATTAGCATGGGATGTATTGTGGCATAGCTTGGTTCTTGGATGGAACATGGTTTCTCTAAACATACATCCACTCTATACAACCACTTTCAATTGGGTAAAATGTCAATTTTTCACATAGGGGATATTACTATTCTATCCTCCTTCATCCCTTGATTTCTTCTCTAGTGTACTGCCCCTCCCTATAATATTGTATAATTTTTCATTATTAGGCTATGATTTGGTTCAATTTTACCATTTTCCACCAGATTCTTCTTTCATTCAAATTTTGGGATAGATTTCAGTGAGTTATTATTTCTTTAGGAACCTTTCACCATTTTTTATCAATGATTTAATTTAACTACGACATCTTATTCCTTATTCTTAGGCAATTTGACTCTTCACATTATCTATTCGGTTGTAGCCTATATTAAATTCCAAAATGAATTAGTATGAGGATACCAAGATATGGTAGGTGGTCTCATGTTCTTCCATTAATGGGTTGGTATTTATTTATGTGTTTTTGTGCCATGAAATAGAATTTCTAGGTGATTCTTTTTATAGTTAATTATTCTTGAATTAAATGAATATTTGTGAACTATATAAATTACAAGACCCATTTATGAATGATTGAAGGTGAAGTAACTTGAATTCAAACCATCAATTGGTTATGCTGTTAAATGGGATTATACTACCATGGGTGGCCTATGTATTTGATTCACATTAGAGGTGTGTACTTTTCCCCTTTCCTTGGGATGTTAAAATATAATATTAAGATATAATTTAATTGAATAAAGGTGGAGTAGAATATTATTCCACTAGTATTTTTCTATTATTGTTCCTCTCTTATAATTGAGATGCAATTTATAATTGAAATTTCTAATTTATATGAATGGAAGTATTCTTATGGTGATAGACCTTCGAAAAAATGGTATCTTTTGAAGCCATATTTTTTAAATAATTAATTGAGTATAATTATCTTGAAAAATTGGATTAAAACATGATATTATATTATATGGTTAGACTATAGTCACATGACCATTCTTATTAATATTCCAAAAGGGATTGGTGGGTCACATGTTAGGATCACCATATATAGACTCTGACTTCCTCAATAATTAAATGATTATAATTAATGATTATTATGTCCCTTGGGTGATAAATAGGTTCTTTTGTGGACTCCAATGATAAATTATTTTGGAAATGAGTTTTTATATGATTTAGTAATACATGGAATACCTGATGGAATGACAAAAAATAACATAGAGGGTATACTATTATTAATTCATAAGTGATCCATGGACTCCCTATGTGGTCTTACCCGGATGAACTAAGAGGACAATTTTTCATGTACGCAATAAGTGACAGCTAGGATTTATTTGGGGACGCCAAAGACATACTTTGTGGGGTGACAATATTCCACACCTTGAATGATATCAGAATTAATATGAGGAATGCGAAGGATGGGCTTCTAAGGTGTTTGAATCAATTTACACCTAGAGAAATACCTATGTTCCAAATGAAAAACCCTATGGACTGGATGAGGTTACAGTCAAATTGAATAAAAAATAATTTATTATTATGATGTTTCTAATAATAAAAAGTACTAACATGGGTTTATTGGGAGCATTATAGTTTAATGATGGACTTATTATACATAACATGTTATATATGATATCTAGGGTATCATGGGTTATGAGGTAGGTCCTGATAATTTATTATAAATTAATTCATTATTTGATTGATTGCTTCAATAGTTTCCTTATTAGGTTGAAGCAGGTAGTAGAGGATATGTGATCTAAGGGAACCCAATCCTTTGTGGGTTATATATATATATGTCACTTAGTTAAAAAATTTATTATTTAATTGAAATTTCATATGATTTAATCACATAATTTATGGTAACTGGTAACCTTGGTAGTGGCATGATGAGTTCATATAACACCTCTTTTTGGACACATTTATGTTACCTAAAACATATTCATCGATGCAAGTAGGGAAATGTTAAATTGAATATTTTTAATAATTTATTTTAGCATGGGAGCGGGGGAGTATTGGACTAAGTTGTAGATCTCGATGCAATATATAGAAAATAATTTTTGTGTTGTTTGTTATTTGTGTATACATGTATGTATGGGTTCCTACTTCCATGAGTTCGTATATTTTAAATCTTTTATAGCATGTTGTGATCATAATTTTTTATAATAAATTTATTTATTTTATTAACTGGTTATTTTATGATTGATGTTTATTATTAACCTATTCAGTTATCTATGTGCTTAATCCATTTTTTGATATTATAATGATGTTGTATTATACACTGATTTTGATGATGTAGTCTCCCCATTGTTCCACTATTGACTATCAATGCAATTAGAAATCCCCTTGAATACATGGTGGTGTGTTTTAGGTCTCATGGAGAATCAGGTTCGATTAATGTTTAGTGAATCATGACCAGAACATTCATCCAAATTTATTCTTCTCGAGATAATTTATTGACATCCCTATTAGGGTACACTTCAATATGAGTTAATCCACTCTATAAATTATTAATTTTTTCACACATCTAGATATATATGTAGAGAAAATGGGGTTACTTGGTATCTTATCAGTAGATGGACTTCCTACAAAAGAAATTATTCCATAGACTCCTCTTTTAGGATGAGATCTAAAGTGATACATTGGAGGTCCATGAAACTACTCCTAATATCTAAAATGATCAACATGCACAACTAAAGGAAGAGATCCTCCTTCATTCTTTCTTCCTTCATCATCGATGATAGGAAATCTATAAAAAAACTATTTTGATGAGTGCCCAGTAAACTCCCTCTTCCTTAATCACTACAGGATATAGAATCCACTACTAGAATTCCACCGCTAACATATGATTAACTACTAATAGAACATAGTACTCATCTCAAGACCAAATAAAACTGAATGTGATCTCAAAAATATCCACCCACCATTCTATCCCTAAATTTGGGATACTCCCTATGAACTTAACTAAACCCATATGTTGTAACTCATTCAATGTCCTATACCATATCTCATCCTCCTATAATAAATTATTCCCCTAACAATCTAATATATAAGCCTATTGAACTTATACATCCTAATTGTATGTAAACAAAAACAAGGAGACATATCATTATCAAAAACAGAAACCCTAATCCCATTATATATATATATTTTAATTTTCATATTTGTATAAATTTTAATTCTCAAAAACACCTCATTCAATAAAAAAGGAAAACTAAATTGATATATGTACCTATATAAGGAATCTGCTTCACAATAATCTTTTTCCCACATATGGTTTTAAATAATTTTCTGGGTTTTACATTAGATTAGAAGATTCCCTAAATAAATGTGTCCTAGTCATCCACCCATCCAATGATTCCCAATTGTTTGTATATTCATTTTCATTTCACAATTCGCCGAAAACATTTACCATTTCCAAACTCAAATATCCAAAGTATATCCCAAGAAAAACCATTAATACCACAAGTTCACATCCCCACACCAGCATTTTTACCCTTCCTAGTTCATTTATGATGATAAATAGTGAACTCGTTGTTTTTCAACCAATAGTCTCTATATTGGGTACTGTACAAGATGGTGTATAACACTCAGATGGGTGGAATATCCCTTATTATATTAAAAATATCAAAGAGACGGTTGGAAAACTTCTAAAAATATTCTAGTAACAAAATATAATTTTATCCAAACCATCAACAATATTTATGAAATAAAATAATTAAAAAAATTTCTAAAATAATACCAAGGAAAAACCTAAATATTAAAATATATAATAACCTTTACTAGAAAAATTGTAATGCTCACATATGTAATTAAAACCGATTTTGAATCCTAAAACTATTATATATAGATATACTGTGTGCATACGACTTATACATAGAAGGGTCATACCAAAGTTATTCCTTGAAAATGTTAAAATAGAATACTAATTCACTAAATAGATGATAACAGGTATACCAAGAACTTAATTAGGAAAATTATCCATCCATATATCATTATTTATATCTCATCAAATAACACAAGAAACTAGTTTTATAATTTCACAATACCATTGATATAGAAACCCTATACACCCTTACCTTATTGAAATTCTAATAGTATTCCCATATATCAAATGTTATGTTCTATCATCCCTTTAATGAAATATCAAAAATTCATATCCAGTCATCTCATATGTGGTTTGGGTTGCAAACACCACACCCTAGCATCCTATGAGGCCCAATATCCTATGATGGAATTAATATCAATATGAAAATCTCATAATCCACATCCACATAATCATATTCTTTATCACATATCAATATACAACATCACTACCATTGAAGTAAGGTATAAAGAATGTGATGTAATGTAATATTATTCCCAAATCCAATCACTAATGACCTAAACTCAATATTTCATCCCACTATCATAGTGAATCAACACCAACTAATCGATGATCACTTAGAAATAGAATCCAACTACATACTTCCACCATGAACATATGTCGATGGAACAACATGGAAGATGTTGAAATCATCAATATATTCCTCACCATTTGAATTATTGGACGGACACACTCTTACAATTTGAGTGATAGAATGTAGTACTTAACATGGTTATGCTAAAAATAAACGTAACATGAATATAGAATTATATATATATATTTATATATATACCACACACAATCTGGGATTAATTATTTAAAAAAATGAATTCATTATCATAACTTATAAATAATATTGTATTATTTTTATATCATGATACAACGAAACACAAAACATCGCCACAAAAATATCTCCCAAGTGCCTAAAATTTACACTTCATTGATCAAAAGATTCATCCTTTTTTCTAGGTTATTAAATTACTAAAAAAATTCATTAATTAATACATTTATCCAAATATTTAATGAGAAATTACCATATTCATCTTACTATTAATCAATATTTAATTCCATTGAATCCATTATCATTTAAATTATTATATCTATGACTGAACTAATATTTCTATCCTATATTTAATCAAATTAATCATTAAAATTTAAAAAACCATCCAACACTTCTATGAAACAACCTAAAATGGTACAAAGAATCCAAACTACCTCAGAATAGTAACAATTACATATCTTTATGAAGACAAAACCACATTCAAACCATGTAACCACAAAAAAACACATATCTAATACTATACATGAACATCCCACAATACATCCATTATTTTATCCTTCCACCAATATCACTGTATAGTCCCTAAAATGGACTAAGAAACACAAGGCCTATAAAAACATGATAAAAATATAAAACAACATATTTATAACCCATATAAATCAATGATTAATATAAAGTTGTATTTACCACTATATCATAATCTCATAGTAGGATACTTTTACACAATAAAAACATTTACATATAATTTATTCGTTATTAATATATTTGTTCTTAATATTTTATGTGTGGGAGTTAAAAAAATTCCAAAAAGGAGTCGATAATAAAGAACAGAAAAAATTCATGATGAATTAATAAATGCATGAATTGAGGTGAGAATAGTGATCACCTATATGGGAGAAAAGCTCTGAAAAAAATCTCTTAAAAAGTGGAAAAAATGATAACGATGCTATGATATTACCAATGTTAGCATTAAATCATCTTCACAAAAATCAGATATAACTTAGGAATATGATAGAGGAATATAATCACTCCTCACAAAAATCAAAATTCCATTAAAATAAAAGGATGAAATGGTGGATGAATATGATTAAAATTGTGAGATGCATGGTAATGGGTCAATTTCATAGGAATTCAAGGAAAAAGAAAATGTATTTGGATATTAGGTAATCAATAGAATGAATAATACATAAGTGGTAGAAAATAATATAATATGAAATTAAATATAGAGATAATCAAATAAATCCATGAAGATAACATATTCATATTTACCTTAATTGTATAATTAATATTATTTTGCACATAAAACAAATAAAATTATAATTTCTTTATCATTTAAACCCCAAAATAAATAAATATTTTAAAAAAATGTATTCGTACCTATTTTAAGAAGATATTTAATATTTAAAATTTATATAAAAATGATTTATTAATCCTTTAATTTGAAATATTACATTTGAAAAACATTCACATAAATATCTGAAATTATTTTATTTAGATGTAATGTAAATTTTAAAAATGGTTTGATGCACCATTAGAAGGAGTCAAACATAGAGAGGGAAGAGACCATAAATAAAACTAACATATAGGTAAAAATAATCTTCCATAAAAAATTACCTTGTAAAAATAAAATAACAAATTTATTTAATGACCAATACAAACTTCCACGTGAGGAAAATAGTGATATCATGACAAGACCAAAAGACCACACAAACTGATTGAATGATTTGAAGAAAAAACTGAGATACCATATAAGAAATTAACCTATTAAGTAACCAACCATTAAGACCACATGAAAGAACATAATGACATCATGATGGATCAAATTGACGGCATGAATTAATATATTAGCTGTATGGAGGAACCAATTGAACGAATGAAGCAATAAATGGAACAAAGGGATACATTTGACCATCTTCTTATATGAACAATAATCTATTGAAAGGAACTGAATATCCCCAAAAGTAACCAATAAATGTTATAAAGGAACTAATTTACCCCATTAAATGCTCAACTTGCCACATAAATACATTTGAGAAGTAATAGGAATGAAAAAGAGTCACCATGGTCAATCATGTAATTGTGAGAATAAATTTTAATTTATAGGGGGAGGAAACGCCTAACATCAACTTAACACCTCCATCCCTTGAGAAAATAATAAAAATAGGTGTTTTCGGATCCTGTGACATTGTAAGAAATTATTCTCACAATATTACACGTCAATAATGTTATCAGTTTTTATTTTAATATCCTGAATTAGTAAGTGTAACACTCATATACATCTATCATTATATGATGTGGTTGATCAATATTGTTGTTATTATGTAACCTGATGATTGATTTAGTTGAATTATTTATCTAATTATAGTTTACTTATTCTTTATTTCGATCATATCACATGTCTGTAAACTATTGTTCTATTTATATTTTGATTTATAATGGTATATATACCCATACGTTTCATAAATAAATATTACATTATTTTGTTTAATATTCATTAAATTTTTAAATTAGGAATTACTGTGGACCATAGAGGTTTTTTATATTTGGAAAATCGTATACATGAAAACCATGAACATAAATGATCAAAATAATTTTCTGTTTATATATTAACATCTATAACCCAGCAAAGCCATAACAGAATTAATAGAATTATTTTTAAACCTTTGATGTAAAAAACTTGAAAGGGTGGGATTAGATTCCCATTAATGGTAAACATAATAGACATAAATAAATGATCACATGTTAGAATAATATAATAACTAGGTAATGAGAACATGATCAATACATACAAAAATCATACCCAATTAGAAAAGTATCATTAATCGTGAAATATAGTTAAATGTTTTGTTAAACAATATATAGAAGACATATGAGTGATTAATCAGAAATAATGAATAATTATCACTGAGAAATATCATAAGATAAATACATATTTTTTCCATTGAAATAAAAATATAAATTCATTTCAAAAATAAATGTTCACTTGGAATACTATCATAGAGGATTGGGTTCACAAGTTATTGCACCATTTCCTTAGTCAAGGATCACTCCCGAGACAATATTATTGGAAAAATCCCATAATTTTCCTGGTTCACTCCCCA
Source organism: Viscum album (assembly GCA_963277665.1). Taxonomy (NCBI): domain Eukaryota; kingdom Viridiplantae; phylum Streptophyta; class Magnoliopsida; order Santalales; family Viscaceae; genus Viscum; species Viscum album. Next base: position 1,458,889,508 of record OY728135.1, on the reverse strand, counting down.
TTCATATACTTATTATAATATGAGATATCATCCTTTAACCAGTGAATTACATTGATATATAATTTCTATCCTACCCATCATAAAATGGATATCTCTAAAATTTTATCTGTAGGAACCTAAAACATTTATCAAATCATAAATCCATAAAATAGGGAACTGATATAGGGATTATAAACATTTAAAAATCATTATAATAAACCATCAGTAGAGAGAATAAATATTTTATTATATAATGATATTCACAATAAATCATAACAATCAATAAAGTATGTTATTATAGATTAAAATACCCATAAAATTTTATTATATCCTTTATTCATTAAAATACGCTTTTATTTGAGATCACTTATTTATAATATGAAAATTTCCCAAATATGGAAAAAAAATATTTATTTGGAATTAATAAATTAACCTTTAAAATTAATCTTTACATAAAATATTATTTATTGTTTTGAGGAAATCATTAATGCAGTGAATGTTAAAATAAAAACTCCTTTCAAATTTTGGGTAAAAATAAAAATTTCAATGTTTTTAAAATAATAATAACTTAAATTTTAAAAAATATTATGGAAATTACAATATAGTAAAAAGTAAGTTAATTAATATTTAGAAATTTAAAAAACAATTGTGAAATCATTTTAAATAAATTGTGAACATAGAAGAATAAATTTCTTACTAAATGGAAAACCATTGTCGATATTCTATATAAACATTATTATGCCTATTAGGGACAAAAAGAGGTGAAAAATATTGTAAACTATATAATATAAGGAAATAAATACATGGAAAGCAAATATATAACATATGTTTTATATATATTATTTAATTTATTCAACAAAAAATATAAACATTATCAATCATTATTTAATTTTGATTGTAACAAAATACCCATACCACATATTTGAATTCCTTCTTAAGAAATCTATCCATATGTAAAATATATTGAAATTTATTATAATTTTATAACATATACATAATAATACCTATAACACCATTCATATTTTACTTATAACATCATATCACCAATTCATTAACAATATATCATTATCATCATTATCATTTCAGATGTTAACTATATTTTTTTCATGTTGGTTTTTGTTTGGTGGTTTTGGTAATTAATAATTGGTCAAGTTATCTTTATCCGCATAATTTTAATCAAGATATAAATATAATATTTATTATTTATATAAATATTTATACCCATTCATATTATGTTATGATAAATAATCTATTACAAAACTTTGTGGAGATGGTAGTCCGTACATATACACGGGTGACATTTTCATTTTTCGATTACAAGAATGAGAAAAAGGTAATAATTAATTCATATTTATAATTTTTTTATTTTACCATAATTATAAAATATGAAAATTAAATCAATGAAAATTACCTAACTAGAATGGTGGCGGTGTAAAATTAGCAGTATCACTATGTGGATGTCATAGTCCACATGTATAAATGAGCGATGTTTTCATCTCCCATTGGATTAGGAAGAGGTGGTAAATAGTTGTTACATCCTCATAATAAAATCAATGTTTATTTATTATATTATATCCATCATTTTACGAATAATACAATTATATTTTAAGTATATGATGAAAAAAATTAAAGGGTTCAGTTAATATCAATATATATTCATTATGAGAGCTTTTGGAATTTTTTTAGCCTTAAAGGATTAGACATTTATAAGAAATTTATATATATATAATTATTAAAATGAATATCATAAGTTTTCTAGTAGGAATTGTTCGAGAAATAAGTATCAAATATTGTGAATAATACAATATAATAGGATACTTTATTATGTGAGGGTATGTGAAAACATGGAATTTCATAAGTGATTTCACTTATTTAAGGTCACATTCATATAAAATTGGCACCACATGGGTTGTTATTATAAGGTAGTGTTATTTATGACTGAGATAACTTCATCTGATATTTTTTTAATTCTTATGTTGAAAATCTATCCTTATCATATTGTTTGTCACCCCTAGTAAGCCCCTTTTAACAATAACCATGCTAATAAAATATTATAGTTTTACTATTGACTATGGCCATAAATTATGTTAAACCTATTGGATTATATTAATTTTTATGATTCCAAATATGGGATAAATTTTAATATATTAAAATCCTATATGTTTTCAAATTTAATTTTAATTATGTGTGAAAACAGCCATAAAAACCCATTTAAAAGAATATTTTAATCTTAAAATGTAATTTAATTCTATTTGATGCATTTTAAAACATATAAAATAATTTTATAATATCAATATTAAAAATATAATATTTAAATTTCATTATATACATTAATATATAAGGATTGACTTATTTTATTATAATAAAAATACACATCCCACATCAAAACGGGTGTTTAAAAAATTGAGTTTTTAAGGAAAAAAATAACTTATACCAAAATAATGTAAAATTATGATTCCTATGTAAGTAGTTCAATGGTTATAAATAAAGGATTTTTATTTAAATTAAGGTTCATATTAAAATAGAATAAAAATTTTACATCAAAAAATGACAATTTTTATAGAACTTGGTATTTTTTATTATTCAGTAAAAAATAAATCTTTGTAGAAAAACCTTTATAAAACTCATCAAGAAAATTTTGAAAATGTGATTCTAAAAATTATATTAATTAAATAAAATAAAATTTCAATAAATTTATAAATTTATTCAAAAACATCATTTGAAAATTGGGTCACATTCCATTTTTGTTGAAAACATGTTATTGAAGGGTAAAATGTATTTATTGATAACTAGGTAATTTTTTATTATGAATTTATAAATACATTTGATTTTTTAAAATCAATTGAACATATTTTTCAATAATTTGATATTTTTATTTATAAATTCCAATTTAATAGGTATACTATAATAGTCTACTACATAACAGTTCATTTAGAATTATAATTTCGTTCCAGGAAGTCTTTAAAATAATAAATGATTAATTTTAATTGAAATATGTATAGAATTATTCTGGTTACATCATACCCCTTAAATAGAAATTTCAGCTTCAATATTTTCTATTGATTTGGTACAAAAAATTTGGATAAATCTACTTTATCATAGCCTTATTTTCCCATATAGATTTCTCAAATTTATAATCCAACCAATGAAAATTAATAGGTGATTAGTTATATTCCATATAAATGTTTATCTATGGTCCATGAACTATACATTTTTTTCCTCATAATAAGTATAATGCTCCAACAGTATAACCATTGAGTTCAGTAAATATTGATGATTTGGTAAGTACTTCTCCATGGTAGATAAATGGAGGACGTCATTAACATGAGTGATGTATATAAAGAGTTTTATTTTATAGGTTATAGTCTCTACCCATTAAATAATATCATAGTGGCCAATATATGGAGGATCATCCTTCCTATAATTTTTAAACCCCACAAAAGTTTTCCATGGAGAAATTCATAGGAAAACATTCTCAATAATGTCAAATTATAGACTTACCCAGTAATTCTCAGTGTAAATATTTTATTGACATTGTGTTTCCTTGATTTATGTTGTCTGGATATAATATTACATATAATTTTATCAACTAATTCATATCCCATGACCATTCTTTCTCTAAATCCATCATAATATACCATATTTTTAAAATTAGTTTTGCAGAGGTATTCATAAAGAGAAATATTATTTTTTGTGTGAGATCAATTTATGTAATAGAACAAAACTTGAAAATTAATTTGATCCCATACACTTTCAAAATATTGGTAAAATGATATCAAACATATATTTACAGCTTGGATAAATATACAATTATGAGATACGAGATTGTTAAAAACTCCCTTATTCATATTCAGTGTGGATAAGATACATTCTATCATCCATATAGTTTTCATTCAATTATAATCATGGATGAACATTGTGGAATTTATCACCTTCTTTTGTATCACCACTTCTTACTTTTATTCAATCGTATTTATTACCTGGGTAGATGGTTGATCAAAAATTTCATCCAGATAAAATTTATCTCATCATGTAAATATTTCAAGGTCTATACATTATAAGTACATGAATATTTTATCTTTCTTATCCTCATATTATATAGTTCATCATGACTCTTTTGACTCAAATCATCAACAAATATGTTCACCTTCCCAAGGTTGTAATGTATTGAGGAGTAATAATAATTAATCTATTCTAACCATCATCTTTTTCAAATAATTAAATATGTTCAGGTGAATGTATATATTAATAATGTTTTTGTATATATGCACACCTTTCTCTATGAAGATAAATCATCCATATCATAGATGCAAAGATTATTTCAACTTTCTCAAAATCATGTGTTGGGTAGTTTTTATTAAGAACCAAAAATTGGAATGAGGTATAAGATATCAAAATATAATTATATATAATAACTCATACCAAATATTTCATTGATGTATTAGTAAAAATCCAAAACTCTTCTCCAATGTGTTGTAGTGTTAGTACAGAGTCACTGATGAGCATTATCTTCATTTACATGAAATTTTCATCACATTTCTCAGTCAAAAGGAACATAACTACCTTATAAGTTATCATGTTTAGTGTATTATATTTATCTAATGAATAATTCACCAAGAATCATTAATATCCATCATATCCAATAAGAATTTACATTTGAGTCAAAATGGTTGGTTTACACCAATGTTCCCTAACTTCCATCCTTGATAGACCCATTGATATCCCTGATCAAGATATTATATATTACAATAATTGAACATTTTATTAGAAATAATCATATTTGATAAGTTTTACATAAAAAATTACCTTCATTATGGTATTCAATATTACATTCATTTTATCTTAATCCCCTTCCTTAGTCTAGTAATATTTATGAAAATTTTCTGTAATGACAATTACTAACAGTTGTAATATCTAAATACTCAATTAAATAAATACTTGAATATAGTAGGGAAATTATTACTATTAAATATAATAACTATAAATTCATAATGTATATACATCATATGGAAATATTTCATTGTTATGTATTAAATTGTACCTCTAAACTATAATACACATTTCAGTTTTCAACCATGGAGAAGTATTCAGAACACTTAAGTGATTACAAAAATCATAAATATATAAAAGAGGAAAATTATTCTTGATAATTGTCTTATTACATTCCCAATAATCAATATATATTATCATTGATCTTCCATTCTTCATAAAAAAGGATATACATAAACCACAAAGTGCTGCACTTGTCTGAAATAATCAATTATCTAGTTCCCCCTAGAAATTATTTTTTAATTACTACTGCTCAATAAAGATCATTAATTATATGTTTATATATATGTAATGAAATTAGTTTAACATGGGGAATGATTTCAATTTAAAAATACACTTCACTATTTTTAGGAATATTGGGAAATAGTTCCAAAATGAAAGAATGAAGTCCCCTAAAATAGACATATATTTGATGTTGAGTTTCTCTATATCAATATTAAATGAACACTTACTTTGAAATAATTTTTTTTTTATTTTTCAAAAAATTCAGTTTTTCAGTTAGTGAGAACCAAAAAAGAAATGTGAACCATAAGCAGGAAAGGATTGGAGACCCTCCCAAGTCTATAACCACCCAAAAGAGAGTGTAGATAACATCAAACAAAAAACCATAAACAAGATAGACAATGATCCATGTCCATGACATATTAAACCAAAAATAATACACAACAACCCTAACTGTCTCGTCGCCCTATGCTCATAATAGACCCACCCACCGTCTCCAATCCACCAGCACCATGAACCAGATTTCCCTAACAGCCTTCAAGATATGACCCTGATGAACCTTTTTCCCACTAGCTTCCATGGAAGGCAACTTTAATAGGAGAAAACCAACTATAACACAATGCCAAACTAGATCCACAATGAACTAAATTGGAAAACAACATAATAAACAAAAATATCCTGATGCAAGTTGATTTCCACCCTGCATGGAGTCCATTATGCCGGATCTCGGTACGTTGAAGAATAAAAAATCCTCCAATATTGCAAAGAGAGGAATAATATTTCATCAAAATCTTGCATTCTATAGGATTCAACATGTGACCTCATACTGACCTGGGATAATATGATGAACCTTCTAAACCCAGACGAGAAGAAAATCAGTGGATACCATTAGATTAGTGGGTGACTCGATCACAGATGTTGGAGTGAAACCAGTAAATTAGAATCATCAGAGGAGGTTGACAAATGATCTTCGTCGATAGAGCTTCAAAGGAATTTCCAACCTGCAAAAACATTGAACATTCAACCCACCATTACACTTACAACCAAACCCCAAACAATGATGAACCCATGAAGGAGAATGGAGGAAGAGAAGATGGTAGATGGTGGTTCTAGAAAACCCTTGTCGATGGGAGATCACATTTGATGTCCCTTATGGGCTCATACTCTAACTTTTAAGCACGCAATTTGATTAAGATTCATGGCTAGTGGAATTGATGAAATTTTCATTGGTAGTTGTCATTTATTACCCCCATTTAGATATACAAACATTTTTTGGATCAAAATATCCAATGTTACATCCCAAACTCATATATTGATAAGGGATTTTTAAAATGAAATCCCTTCGATGACCAAATTATTAGAAAATACAACTAGAGGAAGAATGATAATATTTTAAGGAAGATCATTCCCTGAAACATCAATCGATTAAGAATCATATACTTTATATACTATAATTGTATAATTAAAAGTTTTTAATTCAACAATAACATTTAGTAAATGATGATGTGAGTACATATTCCTAGAGGGTTTTCATGATATACATGAAAGCCTAAAACAATTATTAAATAGGGTACTTAATGATTTTTTTTCATATCATTTAAAACCTCACATTATTCATTATATTTTCAATAACATTCCTAAAAAAATGGTTTCCATGATAATCATGAATAATTAATTAGAATGATTAATCAAAAAAATCATTCACCAGATGTCTAAATCAAAACACTTTTATTTCATAACTTGTCACCATTGGTTTACCCTTTTCCATCCATGGTCATTATACACTCTAATCCTTAATAATAAATATGAAAGATAATTTAAATTAACCAAAGAATATTTTATAGGAATGTCAAAATATACATCTAGTATGTGACCAATCATTATGCATTAGAATGATGACCAAGATATACTCAAAACAATTTCACGGTTATTATAACTAGATACGTTTGTGCCAAAACTACATCCACTTTTATTATCATGGAATAGATTTATGTTTTATAGAAACCAAAATCTATTATTTACAATAACATAGGATACTCAATTATTCTTGGTCTTATCCTAATCGTTCTCACTAAATGTTTCTAATACGAGTTTTTAAAAGTTTGTAAACATTTCCTATGATACGATATATGAAAACCCACACTTTTGATATATAAATAACAAATAATTTTCGATTAATATTAAATAAATTTCACAATAATACATTCTTCAGGACCATTGAAGTATAGTTATTTCCGGATTATTGGATATACAAACCATTTGTAAAAATATATACATAATTTTCAATTTAGTTATTCATTAATAGAAAACTTCTTAGATATAACATTCATAAAAAATTTCTCTATAACACTGAGTAGTGACACATAATAATGTGTGATCATAACTTCTCGATAAAGATTAATTTAAGAGATGTGAATAAATGATTATAATTGAGCATTATTTATAAACAAGGGTATGAAAACACAATCACAAAATATTGTAATTATACACAGTTAGTCAAAAATCATTAATCATGAATCATGGAATATGGTTTTTCAATAAATATACAAATGAAATATGTTCGTTGAATCATCAATAATAAATCAAGATATATGAAAACATATCATACGAGTAAGAAATTAATTATTGGAATTCATGTGAGTATATATTATCATTTCTTTGTTAAGGAACGTACCTAAGAGTATCATAGTTGATTGGGTTTACTTATCATTACATCATTCCCCTTATAAGGATTCACTCCCATGACTATTATATTGGAATGAGTCTCAATAAAAAATAGTTCAACTCCATATCACATTATTTATTATATCATGAGATATCATTATTTACCAAATTCTTTAGAGGAAATAAAAATTTGGGCCCACAAATCATAAAATTAGTGCATTATAACTGTAAGACAAAATATTATTAAACATTCATCATGCCATCATATCATAACTCTTGGAAATAATAAGGGATTATAAACATGCTTTCTAATAAGAATAAAATATTCAGAGAAAAAGAAATATGATTACATTGAACCTTATCCTCATTAAATAAAAAATCATCCGAGGATATTTTTCTATAGAAAAATATATATAAAAAATTAGAATAACATTTCTTGGAGAAAATAAACTTTTAATTTGAAATCACTGACAAAGAATATAAAAATATTAAAAAAACATTAATGAAACTATAATATATATTTATTATATATAAAACCCTCACCTCATGTATGCATTCAAACGTATGTTCTCTAACCATATGTATAATAAATGTTAATTTAATAAAAATTTATACCATAACATTAATCATAAATATTATTCAGTAAATGTTTTAATTATAACCTCTTATCACCCATTAATTAATAAATCATTCATTATCATCATTATTTTCAGTGATAACTTATTTGTTTTCTTGTATTCATTGGTTTTATCATTATGGACCCTGTACATTAGTGATTGTTCCTTCATATCCATAATTTTAATCATGATAAAACTATAATATATATTTATTATATACATATTTAAAACCCTTTAAATAATAAATCAATGAAAAATGAATAACATTACTATGTGGGGACGATAGTCTGTATGTACGAATGATTGATGCTTCAATTTATTGATGGATAAAATAAAAAAAATTAATATTAATGCATATTTATAAAATAATTATTAAAACAAAAATCATATATATAATTATTGAATTTTTCATTATAAAGAATAATTAATTATGACTACATAATATTATTTGTAACACTATGTGGGAGCGTTAGTCCACACATATACACTAAAGACACTTTTATCAACCATTGAAATTAGATGATAAGGTAAATATATGTAAGTTCATTTTAATATTATGTAAATATATTTATTAAATTATATTCCTAATTTTTGAGGTAAAAAATATTAGTATTGGAAGGAAAAAAAGAAATAAATTTTAAATATCTTTTTTAATATCATTACATATTCTTTTAGATAACTTTATTAGAAAAATCATTGTGAAATAAAGAGTTTATCTTAAACAAATATTCAATGATCTATTTTGAAGGGAAGGATTGTATTAACTTTTTTGGGTAGGTTTTTTTCAGATAAAGGGCACAAAAAGTGTGGATAATAGAGGAGAATATGCTCAATTTTATTTGTGAGGGGAGGGAAAAACATGAAATATGTAAATAAAATTCAATGATTTAAGGTAATTTTTATGGGAATGTTTCACCAAATGTATTGTTATTATAATATAGAATAATATAAGTTTAAATTCCATCTATTAATAATAATATTATTTGTTTGGGTGTTTGAAATCCCAATTATTAAATAAAAATTAAATTCATAATTTATTACATAAGAACATAGGTAATACAACCCAGAACCTCAAGAAGAAAAGTTTTATTTAATTATTAGGTGCATTAGACAGAAATTTAAAATACTGGTTACAATGAAATTATAGAAAATACCCTTAACATGACCATAATTTTCAAACATTCTTAAAAATACATGGATTAACCGGAGTACAAACATAATAATGGGGTGATATATAAAGCACAATAAGAAGATAAATAATGATTAAAATTAATTAAGTACTACATGATACACAATAAGCATTTAAATGGAACATAAAAGTTATAATAATAATAAACATTACGAATGACACATTATATTAAATGGTATCATAAAGGAAACATGGGAAATCTGGAAACATCATTAAATATGAAATTGAAAAAACATGTTAAGGAAAACAGAAAAGTAATAATAACATGGAAAAGAAAGTTCCCTAATAGATCTGGTTCTCTCGATAATCACATACATGATGCCTCAGGAGACGACAAGAATACCCAATTCATTTAATCTTTATATACTTCAAACCACACATATCAATTTCATTTAATTTACATACATATGTGTTCAACATAGATCATATAACATAAGGATTTATTTCATTAATCATAATCTATTGAGAAATTAATACGTGTTAAATATATAAAATTGTGTATTAAATGATGTGTCGGTATATATAGCTGAATTCCATTGAGTGGAAATGGTTTTTTATATTCATGACATAGTTTTTTGGAAGGAAAAATCACTTTGAAAGTTTAAATGCATAATATCAGTACATAAAAATTCATAAGATGGTTTAATGAGACTGAAAGGGGTATCTCGTAATTTGGATATCAAAATGACAATATGATTTATTTTTAAAATCACATCCCATTAATAGTTATTTTAAAAAAATGGAATAAAATAGTTATGATTCATGAATAAATAAGATAATGATATAATTCATTTCTAAATTTTTTAACAATAATGACTTAGGTAAATTCTATAATTATAAAGGCACAGCCTGAAGACATTGGATAATCATGATTTTTGTTGAGGAACATAAATTATTACACATTAAAGATATTTTCAATTGTGAATTTTTATATAATTAGGAAATAATACATACATAACATCCAGTAATCATACAAGAGGATTCTACTAAAATAGTATTCATTTTTCCAAAATTTATTAATTTTAAAATAAAATTTATGTCGTTATCACAAAAAATATATTAAAAACAATCAATATAATTAACTTATTTCTATTACCCATCCTTATACAATATCAAAAACATTGGAAAACATGTAATGGGAACAGAAAAACTCATTAAGGGATATAATGAAAGAATTCATTAGTCGAGTGATAACTTAAAAACAAATAAAACCCATTTCATAAAAACTAATTAGTATGCCTAGAATAATAATGAAGTTTACTTGGCTAATATATAACATATCACACTTAAAATATCCCTTACATATTGAATTATAATATGCTCATCTTCCATATTCGTAGTGTCCAAATCATTGGCGAGCTATGATGGGGATCGCTCGTCATATCTTTAGTTATAATGGGATCAACAAAAGATATCATGAGCCATAATGGAGGTCAATCCATCATATATTTAGATATAATTGCCTCAACAAAAATTAAATTATGTACAATGAACATATCATGAATGAAACATTTGATAACTCATTTGTTCCTTTCAGTAAAAGAAATTAATAATTTCAAAATTAATTTTTTTGTAAAAAATCAATTTTTAAATATAAAAAATCACAAAAATAAAATAATGAAATAATATTCCTAAAAAATAACTAAAAAACGTATATTATAAACATAATAGTTATATTTAATCTTGAAATCAATATAAACCTCTCATTCCATATAAAAATATCTTTTTTATTTTTCATAAAAAATACATTTAAAAATGTTTTAAAAAGAAATTACATTACATGACACATGAAAATGATCCCTTTCACAATAGGTGAGATATATTAAACCATAAAAATCCATATAAACACATTAATAAAATCCATTTTGAAAACATGGACAAGAAATATAATTATTTAAAAGAATAAATATATAAAACCTTTAAAATAATGTTTTTTTAAAGAGTCTTTACTTCAAGTTTGGATTCCTTCAAATTTCATCAAACCTCATTTATAATGGTTTTATTAGTTTTATTATTATATTAACGATCTAAAATTGTGTTTAAAATACATTAATTTTTATACTTATAAAATTTTCTACACTTTTGTTAACAATATTTTGTTATTTGTATTGTTTTTGGTGCCTTCTTTTCATGGTTTCCAAGGTTTGTTATTTATGGTAATTTTTGTAAATATATAATAACATACCAAATATCAAAAAATAAATTTATTTAGTTAATTTTAAAAAATTACTTATGAAATTTAATCATTTAGTGACTTCGGTAAAAGGAAAATAAAAATGTCATCATCCCCAAAATCTGCAAATTAACAGACTAGAGATAGTGATTTCAATATTAAGAAAATAAAAGAGAATAAGAGACATTTTTTTGATTCATATACCTTAAAAAACAAAAATAAATTATATATTTGATAATGTATTTGTCATGATGAATTGGAAATTAATTGGGGATAAGTTATTAGTTGAAAATAAAATAAAAGAGAAAGAAAAAGGTACCTTACATCTTGAAAATTCATCATTTAGAAAAACATTATTGCTCTTGGAAGCGTTATTTTTGTGATACCGGAAGATAAATAATTTTGGAAGGGATAAGAATATAAGAATTTGATATGTGTATCTAAATAATTTGGTTTAGGTGATGACAATTTCTGAAGGAGGGAGCCTCCTTTTATAATATATGCGAGGGGTAACATAGGAATGAATCAAATTATTAAAATATGATAAATTTTTTATAGGTTTTAAGACATAATAAATGAAGACATTAAATATTATAACACATTTAGAAAAAAATAATTTTATTTATGGCCCTATTAAATAATTTTTTGATTTTTAAATAATTTAATAAAATATTTTAATCGTGGGAAAATAAATTATTCAAATTAATTTTTTTTCACAATCATGAGTTTCAGCACATCAAAAAATAGTTTCAAATTAGAATTAAATTATTTATTATATCTTATAAATATTATAATTACCTATATAAATAGTTAATTATCTTAGAAATATGACTTTATATTTATTTTACAATTTTTAACATCATTAAATTTATTTATTCATTATATGAATATTTATTACATCATAACTGTTGAATCCATTAAGGAAATTATTTATCACCTAAAATTTAAAAAAATTACATATAAAAATTTCGTTATATTTTAAATTTTGTTTTTTAAAATAATTCTTCTATAGAACATTAAATTATGTAATTATACTAATTGAAGTGTGTAGTGTGAAAAAGATTTCTTCCTTTTTAATCCAATAATAAAAAATGACTAATGTGATATGCGGGTCCAAAACGTCCCCAATTAAAATAAACACATGATAATGATATTTACTTGTTTAAATAAACTATTTTAGAAATGAAATTGAGTCATTTATTAATTCATATAATATTAATAAAAATATTTTATTTATGTTCCTTTTTCTTACAAAAGAACTAAATAATCATTTTATAGAAATTAATGTTAATTATATAACATATAAAAATAAAAAATAATTTATTATCATAAATATATTTTAATAATTTTTAAAATAAAATTATATATTCATTAATTATTTATATTCACTCATATACTGGTCAAAATAAAATCTTAATTTTTTTTTTCATGCACTATTTATGTATTGCACAGACATTTGGATAAAAGTAATGTTTTATAACTATAAAGTTATATATTAATATCCAAATACATAAATAATAAATTTTAAATAATAATTTTTTTAAATTAAATTTAAGCAATCAATTATTATTTATAATGATCCAAAAATGATATTTCTAGTGTTGTATGGGCACTACGATAACACTGATAATTTTTTTTATACATATCATGACTAGAATATAATTTTTATTATCCAAGATATTTATATAAAATAAAACTCTTATAATATAATTATTTTATTATTTATTAAATAAAATAGATTTTATTTTTAAAAATTTATTTAGGACATCACAAAAATTCTTTATTTTATAAAAACAAAAATTTATTAATATTCATGAAAAATTAAACATTTTAAGAAAATTTTCAAAATTTAATAATAGGATAATATCAGAATTTGGAATTCAAAAATGAAAATATTTTTTTCAAAATAAAATTATATAATTATGAATGATTTTTTTTAAATTAACATAATGTAAATGAGTTGTTTTATAAATTATTTTTTAAATAAAACAATACTAGTAAATATAAAAACAAACTATTGTATAAATACATGGGTATCTGCATTATACCCGTTCCTTTAAATTGTGCCTTGGAATTTTATTATGTTATTAAAAAAATGGTGGTAGTTTTTTGAGATAGCATTTTCATATTCATATGTTTCTTCTTCTACAATGTGGTTTCTCCACAAAACCATAACATAGTGAATTACCTGGTTCCACAAAAAATTCTCTCTAAAATAAATAATTTGAATATGTTTTTCTCCAAAATAATTTTTGTCTTCTAGATTAACCATTTGTGGGCTCAAAACTTGAGTTAGACTTGTCACATACTTTCTTAACATCAAATCATTATAAACATTTTTTACTTGAGATAATCATAGAGGCAAAGCTACTTGGTAGGAAACTGGTCCAACACTCTCCATGATTTCAAATGTTTCAATGATCTGTCGACTTAACATTCCTTTCTAACCCAAACTCATAACCATTTTACAAGGTGTGATTTTAAGGAAAACAGGAACACATACCATGATATAAAGGTGTTTCCTCCAATTATGTGCATAATATTTTCCCCTCCCCTGATCTGTCATCATGTGTTAATGAATCATTGGAACATTTTCTACCATTTCCTATAATATTTATGATACAATAAAATTATTTTCTCTACTTTCATCCAAATTGTTTTTGAATTGAAATTGTTTCCCATATAATTCATTAAAATATATTATCTGTAAAAAATAATGAAAACTATTATTATAAGAAAACTAATCCAATGGAAGATGTCTATCCCAAATTCCATAGCAATCAATTGAATAATATTATAACATTTCCACCAATGTCTTAATTATTCATTCTGACTTCCCAAATTATTGAGCATAAAAATCTGTATTGAAATTTAATTCTATTCCCTATTGACTTTTGAATGAATTTCAAAATGATAGAAGTAAACATTGGATCACAATCAGATACAATAGAGAGAGGAACCCCATATTAATAGACTATATCATTTTGATAAAATATAGAAAGACGATCTAGAGATAAGGTGTCTTTAATAGGTTAAAATGAGTATATTTAACCAAATTATCAATAAGAACCCATATTACATTGTTACCTTGGGATGTATATTGTAGTCCAACCACAAAATTAATTGATATATTTTCCCATTTCCTCTCTAGAACTGGAAAATTCTGAGGAATATCCTTTGGTAACTACCATTCTTCTTTAATATATTTATTTTTCAATCAAATTTATTATAAAATAAAAAATATCTATTTTTATTTCATCCCACCTGTAATACTCATAATGATCCATGTATATCTTAGGGATTCCATGTAACGCCCCGACCCCAGTTACCCAGTGTTAGGGCATTATTACATAACATTGGCATGATCACATGAAAGATCAAGTCTCGAAAGACTGATTAGTTTAGTATCCTGGGAATAACTAGATACATTAATAATTTTTACATTACATCATAAAATGAAAACTACAACATTATAATCTCAATATTCCACACTCTTATCCCCTCATACTATCCCTTCTGATCATTATAAATTATTTTTTCACATCCTGGGAAAAATAAAACATAGAAAAGGGCTGAGCTCAAATGCCCAGTAAGAATAACAATATAGCAGAATCTTTCATAAATAAGAATAAACATTTAAGGCAATGTATAACTAAAACAAAATCCTTTTAAAAATGAAATTCATCATAATATGTCAAAGATAAAATGAAATAATTCCATTTACATATTCACATGGATATTCTACTATTAAAATAATCTCATGCAATATCAATAACCACTTTCATAATGATGGAATGCATAATGCCAAATTATCATAACCACATAGCCAAGGCATCGTGCCAAGACTACAAATAAGATTTTTTCAAGGCCTTGTGCAAAGACACTAGTTTGTCTCATGAGACCTAACGATGCATTGAGGAGATATAGAGGGATCCACCCGTCACTTAATAAGTCTAATTCATTCATCATATGAACATTTTTAAAAATAACATAAACATTCCTATTAAAACTACCATACGAAATGTCAATACTTTAACCACAAACCATGAATGGTATAAAAATAACACATCCACAGTCAAACATAACTCATTCGATACAATATGGATGATTGTATTGTATCATATTAACCTCAATCTATAATAATTAATGATATTGACATAGATGAAAATAACCATCAAAACTATTTGAGAGATATATCCCCCTTTTTGTGAAAACATTTAAAAGTCACACTATTTGTCAAGAAGCCATTTAAAAATAGATTTTTGAATAAAAGTGTCCCACACCACTTTGAATCTTTTAAAAGGAGTTTTAATTTTAAAACTTTAATGTCCATATAAATAAATCCTTAAAACCATTTTTTAATACATGGACATTAATGAGAAAGATTTAGAAGAATAAGTCTTTAAAACATTTAAAAATGGTATTTTAGTTAGAGTTTCTAACCAAAAGAGAGACACATGAATACAAATAATTGGGGTAATAAAAAATTTTTAATATCATGACAATAAAAGGATTCATGATATAATATGTCAAAGTACATTATATACACCACATAAAAGTTATTTGGTGTATAACAACAAAGAAGTCTCAATGGAATATAAATTGAGGTGAAATATCTCATAAAGGCTGTATCCTTATGTTAAGGATAAATCAACGACATATTTATGTGTGTCAAATGTAAATACACTAAATATGATTGGATATTAAGTGTAAAACAATTAAAGGACATTCACATATACTCTTGTAAAAACAACACCAATGAATTGGATGTTTAACTCAACAAATGGAGAATGAGTTAAAATTACTCTTATCAAATTCATATCTATGACTTTAGAAATTATCAATGGAGTGATTATGTGTATCAAAAGTATATACACATGAAAGGGTAGTGGAAATTATGACATAAATTAATAGTGAATCCACACATAATCTCGGAGTAAAATAATCAATGATGTTTGCATAAAGCTGAATCAATGGAAATTGAAATTTCAAATTCCCTTATTGATTACGTAACTTATGAAACATACACAAATGAAAGAAGGATCATATAATTATGATGTAAATACCCATAAATTAAAGTATATTACACAATTAATACAATCATGGTCAGTACACATACACCACATGCAATAAATAAGTGGTGAACAATGGAATTCTCCTGAAATTAAGAGTGAGATAAGAAACCCCTTACTTTGTACTTTTTCCATGGTCAACGGTAAGTTAACTGCATGTATAATTGTTAAATAATTGTTAATGAATTTTACAAGAATCATTTACATTAATATGATATCATATATGTTCTTTTAACATTTATTTATTAATAATATCTTAGTATTATTGTCATTTTAGGTGTTAACTTACTCATTTTCCTTTAAATTCTTTGTTACGTAACCGTGTTTGTTAGGTATAGGTTGTATCTTATCAATATCCAAAATTAAATAAAGTCGTTAAACATTATTTTTAATCATCAAATGATAATTATACTTGAATGGATACGATGGAGAATGAATCTCATCGCGTTCGTGGAGACGGTAGTCCGTATGTACGCACGAGTGACAATATCATTCTTTTGATGTTAAAATAATATATAATTGGATGTTATATCATATAGAAATAATAATTATCATGTTATATTTATTATTTACATGAATTACACATCATGATTATACCCATCCAAATAATAATTTATTGAATGGCAATTACACTAGGACGTGGAGACGGTAATCCGTACGTACGCACGTATGGTGACATTCCATTAAAAGGATGGCTAGAATACTAAATATGGTTGTACCATATTTATATAACATCACAGTATATATAAGATACTGGATTTATTATTTTAGAATAGAAATAACAATGAAAAATAAGTGGAAGAAAAAGTAACTTGAAAAAGTTTGGTGAAATCATCACCTCTTCTTCGGGTTCTTCCTTTTGATTTGATCAAAAGGGCCCCTTAAGTTAGCTTTCTGACTAAATTATGTCCTCTAGGATGAATTGATGAAGTTTAGAGAGTATTTAGGCAGAGTTTTGACGAACCAAAAGTATTTGAATGTGTGAATTTGTGAGAAAGGGGAGTGCCCTTTTATAAGAGGGGTGAGGGGTACCTTTGGAAAAGATAGAAATATTATTTTATAATAAATTTATATTAGGTTTATAATGGCTCCAAAGTGGATTATTTAAAGGTTAAGGTGGTTATAGGTCGAAAACCACTCAACCAGCAGGATTTAGACAGGTTTGGGTTACTATATTAACCTTATCTTTAAGTATTAATTCTTAGTTAATTAGTTTTACACTTACCATGTCACTTTGATTTTTTTATATTATATAGTTAATAAACATACTATATACATCCAAGAGACCCCCAAGTGGTCCATTAATGATACTACAATCATTATATAAGTCCCTTTGCCGAGAATTAGATTTTTAAGAATTTAATATCAATTAATAATATAATATTTGTTTTAAAAACTCTTTTATGTCAATTTTGACACTATTCAATAATTGATTTTTTAAAAACTCATAACAGAATTATTACTTCTAAAAAAGCTAATTATATCAATCTTAACATGTCTTATTAACCTAGAAAATTAGTTTAATTCATAAAAAGTTTAAAATTTATTTATGTGGGTATTTATAATATCAATTATTTTAATTGTTCACTATTATGGTAATTACTGCATCATCATTGTGTCATAAATAAATTAAATTATATAAGCTCTAAAAATTAAAAATAAATTATAATTATGTAGGAAATCGTTTTTTCTTTCTAATTAATATTTATAGTCGAAATTCAGACATATATAACCTTATATAAAAATTATTTTTCTAAAAGATATATACTTATGCAATTTTTGAATTTATTTTAACTTAATTAAAATAAAGTGTCCCTATCACCTACAAGTTGCTTCATGAGGTCCCAAAATCGGCTCAAAGATGTCCATAGTCGGACATGTATCCACCAATAAGTTTAGGATATTTTTTAGTGTAATATAGTATTATTATAATATTATTTTTTAACCCATATTTACTGGATTTACCCTTAACCATGGTAAATAAAATATTTACCGAAGTAATTATTCAAAATGTCTTAAAATGAAAGTTACCTATTTATAAAATTTGGACATCCTGATTCCAGATATGGAATCCATTTTTACAAATTCAAAACACATAATTAGTAGATATTAATTTAAAATTATTTCCCGTTGTTAAAACAAAAAGTGTGTTTTTAAGAGATAATAACTATCAAAAGATTGGCACTTGTTTAATTATGGTTTAACTATGAAATTATGTTCAATGAAAAAAATTGAATTAAATAGTATTAATATATTATAAATATACTTTAAAACTACTCAAATTCATAATTTATCAATATTAATTATTTCGACTAAAAAGGTTGTTTTTAATTAAAATTTAGTAATTTTCCTTATTCATCGAAATATGAAAGTTATCCAAAAAGTACCAAAATTTTACCCTAGGCTAATTTCGATATTGCGAATCCAAAAATGAAGTCCATCTTGAGAGATAAAATTTATAAAATTTCAAAAATTAGGTATTATTATTCATAACGGCTAGTTTGATTGGTTGTGGTGTGTTAGAATCTCGAAGTTGCATACAATGCATGACATTGCATTATTCAAAGGGAAATATACAATGCAATCTTGGGGTGTCCTCACAATTTTTATTAAAATTGGTCTTGAGAATATAATGGAAAGTCCCACATTTGAAAAAGAGTCAATAAAACTATCAATTTAAAAGAAAGAAAGAGAAGTACAAGGGTCACCCGAGATAACCAATACTAGTATTCCATGTAGGAAAACATGGATATGGACGATAAAATAAGTGTCATGTTCTGATGGGGAGGGATAGATAACATGATCAGGAGAATGTTAACAATAAGAAAACCACAAACTTGTGATGGGACAAACAGTCATTAGTTTCTTAGTAGGAAAAGAAAATGGACAACATTTTTATAATTTTTTTAAGATACAATACATAAAGATGAAGAATTCATTTCTGAGATTGACTAAGAACATAAAGAGATATAATTTTTTTAATGTTTTATTCTTTAATAAATTCATATTACTAACTCATTTTTAAACAATGAGTATTCAGGAAGACTTGGTCACACTGCAAGAGATAGAATAAACTTCTTATAGAATCACATGATCCACGAAAAAAAAACTATATATTTACCTTGTCTTTAGAGATTAATCAAAATCAAAATGGTTACTCTAAGATCTGATGATCCCCCAAAAGGATATTCTATTAGAGAAAGAAACACTAATCTTAATTTGTAAAATTAAACCAACAATACCCCAAATTTAAATAAATAGCATTCACTAAAGAATTGTCCTTAAAATAATTTAATAAAATCCAAAATAATATTGAAACTCAAAACTTAGAAGAATTTGGTTATGTAGTCTACCACGTTAAATGGTATCTCCAAATGAAATCATTACTCTTAAATTCACATACTTAAACATAATTAACCTAATCACATATTATCTATTATAGGTTAATCATTTCCATAAATAACCCAAATCACTATAAATCCATAATAAAAACATAGATAAAAATCCACCATTACTCCTCAAATGAAATCCCATAGTATTTTATTTTCCTTGGGCATATAGTGTCCCCAACAAAGTGAACATCTTCATAAATAAAATTTATCACTTAATCACCAAATCATTTTCCTATACTAAGGGTATTCACTTGATAGGAAACTATATCCCAAATCAAATTATTATTGATCAATAAAATCATTTAACTAAAAATAATAGTCACATTAACCAGGGACTTCACGTAGTCCAGTGGTAGGCGATAAATACCAATCGCACTTTGGTTGTCGGTTCGATTCCCACAGCTTTGTCTGACGCGATGGGTTGTCACACGGTCTGCGTGTTGTCATTTTTCAAAAACTATAATTTATAACATTACCAAAATGATATAAATTCCTCAAAATAACCATAACATAATTTAACCACAAATATTATCTCATACCATGCATTTTCATCCCAAATTATAATAACATATAATTGCCTCAAACCTAATGATCATATAAAACCAAATGGTTATTTATAACTATATCCATAAGATAAAAGATAATTCCTCCTCAAATATCATTCTCACATGGAAAACTGTAGTGTTAAAAATATAAGAGAAAATTATTCCAAAGTAAACCCATAAACAAGGTGCACTAACACTTTTTAAACATTTCTCTAACCAATTATTTCCACATAGCGTCTTCTTTGTCCAAGAAAATATCCTATAGAATAGGGCATTCACTCGAGTAATGGCTAGGTCCCCTACATTAATGGAAAATTACTGTAAATGGGATCTTGGGACCATTTTTATCTTCTTCCATAGTACTCTTCATTTTTCTTCGGCAATTATTCACTTTATGTCCTTCCTTCTCACACATAAAGAATTTGTTTGTCCCATTGGGACACTTTCCTGGGTGTCTCCTTCCACATTTCGTGCATGATGGAAATTGAGGATTCCTTTCTCCATGGTCTCCACTGTTGGAGCTCTTATCATTCATCACCTTTGTCTTCTTTTTTGAGCCCGGTAATTGGTTAATATATATATTGATGATCATATTTTTGGAAAATTTATTGTGCATAAAGACGATATCTTTTACGACTATCAACATTCCATTTCGTTGCTCATTTCCACCACCATTCCCACCTTGTACATCATTCTCGATGTCACTATGACATCCTTGGAATCCAGAAATTGACTAAAACCAGAAAGCATTGTGTGAGTAACAGTAGTCATAAAATCATTTAGAGATTAAAATGTCTCCATATTCTCTATTTTGAACACATTAGGATTAACCACGGTCTTTACTCCCATCTTATATATTTAATACATCAAATCAGTTAGTAAAGAAAATGTAAATTATCCTAAGCATATTCCTTAAGAGTGTCGTAACCAATAGTGAAACAAGGCCCATTGTCGTGCACCAGTTCCCATTTGAGTCTAGCTCAAAGAAGTGTTTTCGGGTTTTACCCCTAGGTACATCTGTGCTAGAGCCGCCTCTACTTTCTCGTATCTAGACAGTGATGTATTGCTTGGAAAATCACAAAATCTATACAGTACCAAAATTCTAGGATGTTCTTCTATACTAATCCTCAATGTTCATCTTAGGTCTATGTTACCTAATGAGAGTTTATCTAATTCTAGCTTCCAAGGTTTGTACTAAACTTCCTCCGATACCAACTATAATGCCCCGACCCCAGTTACCCAGAGTCAGTGCATTATTACATAACATTTTCATGATCACAAGAATGATCAAGTCTCGAAAGACCAATTAGTTTAGAAGCCTTGGAATAACTAGATACCTTAATAATGTTTACATTACATATTTAAATGAAAACTACAACATTATAATCTCCATAGTCCACACTCTTATCCCCTCATACTATCCATGCATATCATTCATAAATTACTTTTTCTCATCCTGGGAAAAATAAAACATAGAAAAGGGGTGAGATCAAATTCCTAGTAAGGATAAAAATATAGCAGAAACATTCATAAATAAGAATAATCATTTAAATTAATCTATAGCTAAAACAAAAGCCTTTTAAAATTTAACTTCATCATAATATGGCAAAGATAAAATGAAATAATTCCATTTACTTATTCGCATGGATATTCTACTAGTCGAATAATCACATGCAATATCAATAACCACTTTCATAATGATGGAATGGATAATTCCAGACTATCATAACCACATAGCCAAGGCCTCACACCAAGACAACAAATAAGATTTTGTCAAGGCCTTATGCGAAGACACTAATTTGTCTCATGAGACCTACCGATGCATCGAGGAGCTATATCGGGCTCCACCTGTCACTTACTAAGTCCAATTCATTCCTCATATGAACATTTTTAAACATAACATAAACATTCATATTAAAACTAGCATATGAAATGTCAATACTTTAACCACAAACCATGAATGGTATAAAAATAGCACATCCACAGTCAAACATAACACATTTGATACAATATAGAAGATTGTATTGTATCATATTAACCTGAATTGATACTAATGAATGATATTGACATAGATGAAAATAACCATCAGAAATATTTGAGAGAATTATCCCCCTTTTATTGAAAACATTTTAAAGTCACACTATTTGTCAAGAATCCATTTAAAAATAGATTTTTGAATCAAAGTGTCTCATACCGCTTTGAAACTTTTAAAAGGAGTTTTAATTTTAAAACTATAATGTACATATAGATAAATCTTTAAAACCATTTTTTAAAACATGGACATTAATGAGCAAGATTTAGATGAATAAGTCTTTAAAACATTTAAAAATGGTATTTCAGTTAGAGTTTCTAACCAAAAGAGAGACACTTCAATACAAATAAATGAGGTAATAAAAACATTGTAATATAATTAGAATAAATGGATTCATAATATACTATGTCAAAGTACATTATATACACCACATAAAAGTGATTAGGTGTATAACAAAAAAGAAGTCTCAATGGAATTTAAATTGAGGTGAAATCTCTCATAAAGGCTGTATCATTAGGTTAAGGATAAATCAACGACATAGTTATGTGTGAAAAATATAAATACACTAAATATGATTGGATATTCAATGTAAAACAATTAAAGTACATTCACACATAATCTTGTAAAAACAACATTAATGAATTGGATGTTTAATTCAACAAATGGATAATGAGTTAAAATTACTCTTATCAAATTCATATAGATGACTTGAGAAATTATCAATGGTGTGATTATGTGTATCAAAAGTATATCCATAGAAAACGGGAGTGGAAATTATGACATAAGAAAATTAATAGTGATTCCACACATAATCTCAAAGTAAAATAATCAATGAATTTTGCGTAAAGACGAATCAATGGAAATTGAAATTTCAAATTCCCTTATCGATTAGGTAACTTATGAAACATACACACATGAAAGAACGATCAAAAAATGATGATATTGATAAACATAAATTAAAGTATATTAAACAATGAATACAATCTTGGGCAGTACACATACACCACATGCAATAAATAAGTGGTGAACAATCGAATTCTCGCGAAATTAAGATTGAGTTAAGAAACCCCTTACGTTGTACTTTTTCCTTGGTCGACGATAGGTTATCATCCTGTATAATGGTGAAATAATTTTTATTGAGATATAAAATAATAATTTACATTAATATGATATCATATATGATCTTTTAACATTGATTTGTTAATAATATCTTAGTATTATCGTCATTTCGGGTGTTAACATACTCATTTTCCATTATATTCTTTGTTATGTAAGCCATGTTTGTTTTGGATAGGATGTATCTTATTCATATACAGAATTAAATCAAGTCCTTAAACATTATTTTTAATCATCAAATGATAATTATACTTGAATGGATACAATGGAGAATGAATCTCATCGCGTTTGTGGAGACGGTAGTCCGTACGTACGCGCGAGTGACAATATCATTCTTTTGATGTTAAAATAATATATAATTGGATGTTATATCATATAGAAAGAATAATTACCATGTTATATTTATTATTTACATGAATTAAACATCATTACTATACCCATCCAAAAAATAATTTATTGAATGACAATTACACCACGACGTGGAGACGGTAAGCTGTACGTACAGACGTACGGTGACATGCCATTCAAAGGATGGATAGAATATGTAATATGGTTGTACCGTATTTAAAATAACATCAAATTATATAGAATATACTAGAGTTATTATTTTATAATAGAAATAACAATGAAAGAAGAAGTGGAAGAAGAGAGGAACTTGAAAAAGGGTGGTGAAATCATTACCTCTTCTTCGGGTTCTTTCTTTTGATTTGATCAAAAGGGCTCCTTAAGTTGGCTTTCTGAAAAATTAAGTCCTCTAGGATGAAGTGAGGGAAGTTTTAATAGTATTTGGGAAGATTTAGGCATAACAAAAAGGCTTTGAATGTGTGAATTAGTGATAAGGGTGAGTGCCCTTTTATAAGAGGGGTGAGGGGAACCTTTGAAAAAGCTAGAAATATTATTTTATGATAAATTCATATTCGGTTTATAATGGATCCAAAGTGGATTTTTTAAAATTTAAGGTGGGTATAGGTCTAAAACCACTCAACCAGTAGGATTTAGACAGGTTTGAGTTACTATATTAAACTTATCATTAAGTATTAATTCTTAGTTAATTAGTTTGACACTTACAATGTAACATTGTATTTTTATATTATATAGTTAATAAACTTACTATATACATCCAAGAGACCCCCAAGTGGTCCATTAATGATACACCAATCATGATATAAGTCCTTTTGCCGAAAAATAGAATTTTAGGAATTTAATATCAATTAATAATATAATATTTGTTTTAAAAACTCTTTTATGTCAAATTTGACACTATTCAATAGTTGGTTTTTGTGAAACTCATAACAGAATTATTACTTAAAAAAAGTTAATTAAATCAATCCTAACATTTCATGTTAACCTAGAAAATTATTTTAATTCATAAAAAGTCTAAAATTTTATTTATTTGGGTATTTATAATATCAATTAGTTTAATTTTTCACTATTATGTTAATTACTGCATCATCATTATGTCATAAATAAATTAAATAATATATTGTCTAAAAAATTATAAATAAAATATCATAATGTAGGAAATATATTTATCTTTATAATGAATATTTATAGTCGAAAATACAACATATATTACTCTATGTAAAAATTGTATTTCTAAAAGATATATACTTATGTAATTTATTTATTTATTTTAACTTAATTAAAATAAACTGTCCCTATCACCTACAAGTGGCTCCATGGGGTACCGAAATCGACACAAAGATTTCCATAGTCGGAAATGTATCTACCAATAATTTTAGGACACGTTTTAGGGTAATATAGTATTATTATTATATTATTTTTTAACCCTTATTTATCGGATTTACCATTAACCATGGTAAATAAAATATTTACCGAAATAATTATTCAAAATGTCTAAATATAAGAGTTACCTATTTACATAATTTGGAAATACTGATTCCAAATATGGAATCCATTTTTCCAAATTCAAAATATAGAAGTGGAAGAAATTAATTTAAAATTAATTACTATTGTTAAAACAAAAAACTTGTTTTTAAGAGATAATAACTATCAAAAGATTGGCACTTGTTTATGTCTTGATTAATTGTGAAATTATGTCCAATGACCAACATTGAATTAAATGGTAAAAATATATTATAAATATAATTTAAAACTACTCAAATTCATAATTTATCAATATTAATTATTTCGATTAAAAAAGTTGTTTTAAATTTAAATTTAGTAATTTTCACTATTCATCAAAATATGAAAGTTATCTAAAAAGTACCAAAATTTCACCCTAGTATAATTTCAATATTCCGAATCCAAAAATGAAGTCCATATTGAGAGATATAATTTATAAAATTTCAAAAAGTAGGTATTACTATACATAACGGCTAGTTTGATTGGTTGTGGTGTGTTAGAATCTCGAAGTTGCATACAATGCACGACATTGAAGTATTCAAAGGGAAACGTACAGTGGAAGCTTGGGGTGTTAAATTACAGGATGAACTAAAAACAAAGAACTGTGTGCTTCAAATAACAACTATATTTCAACTATTAAAAAAACGAACATATAATCTATTTCCAAACAATAAAACAAAGTATTTATAAATATTAATTTCAGTTAATAGAACATTCTTAACCAGTAATAATTTTTTATACAACTCATGATCTTTCTTCTATACTATATTTATTTTGTCTGTTATAGATGATTTAATTGACACCTCAAAACTACGGAATTTCCTACACCAACAACTTTTAAGAAAATATTTATCAAATAATTCACCTAGGGGAAATCTTCCAAATGTGTCATGGTTAATATAGAATTATTGTTCAAACTCAAATAATCATCTGACCTGTTATTTTTCAATATGGTAATGATTCCTTCAATAAAAATCCATTATTAATTCCATTCATCTTATCTATCTCATTTTCAGTTCCTTGTGAATAAATATATAGTTAAAATTATTATGGTCAGTATATATTTCACATTTTACTCCATTAAAATTATACAACCAAGTTATAAATACAAAAATAGTAGCAACAAATTCCAAATCATATATAGGGTAATTTAACTCATGATGTTTAAACGAATGTTAAAAATAAGAAATTACAAAATCATGATGCATCAAAACACAACCACGTCTATTCAATGAAGCATCACTCTAGATGGAAAATTCATCACTTTGTAAATGTTGGGTTAGAACTTAAGAATTCATCAATATTCTTTTCAATTTATGATAAAAATCATCAAATTCATTTTTTAGATGAATTTATCTCCTTTTCGAATTAACATAGTCAATGTGCTAGATAATCGTGCAATTCATTCATCAAACATTCAGTTAGAACCTACCAAACCATTAAAAATAAAAAACATAGTTATTTTTTGGGTTCTTTTACATTC
This sequence comes from Viscum album, assembly GCA_963277665.1. NCBI lineage: Eukaryota > Viridiplantae > Streptophyta > Magnoliopsida > Santalales > Viscaceae > Viscum > Viscum album. The sequence goes on along the minus strand of OY728135.1, from coordinate 1,458,862,109 downwards.
ATTAACAACTATAATTTTATTAGGATCAACATTTATTTCATCTAATGATACTTTGTGGCCATAGAGAAAAAAAATTTCGACCTAAATTAACACTTTTTGAATTTTAAATATAGTTTCATTTCATTTAATATATTCCAAACAACCCATAGATGTATTTCATGATCCTATTTTATTTTATAATATATCATAATTTCATCAATTAAAAAAACAAAAAACATATCTCAGAACTCAAAAAAATATTATATTCAAAATATCCACAATTACAACATGTGAATTTAGTAATGAAATTTATTAGCAACAAATTCATAATACACATATATAGTACAAAATAAAGTATTCAGAATTTTTGTGTCCTTTATATTCAACTTATAGTACCCCAACCTCATAGAGACCTTCAAAATATAATTTACTCCCCAAAGATAAAAAAATCGTCGATATGACCAAAAAAATATTTTCTCTTAGAAGTGATTTTAATAAAGACTCTATAATCAATTAAAAGTCTCATTGATCCATCATTATTTTTGACAAAAAATAAAAACACCCCATGGTGAAGTGCTGGGTGGGATAGAGCCCTAATCTAATACTTACTACCACTACATTTTCAACTCTAAATGTTCCATTTGAGAAATTCGATAAGGGGGTCATAAATTTTGTTAGCATCTGAAACTTAGTCAATATTAAAATTAACATCTCAATTAAGAATAACACTAGGAAGATGATCACGAAATACATATATATAATCATTTACCACATAATCATCATTAATCTGAACAATTCCATTTTTTCAACAATGTGTGAAATAGAAATTTATTTACATATATTAATAGTTTTTTATATTATTCATATTTTTTCAATGGTATGGGTTCATTATTGTAAAAAAATAAAAGTATTTTGGGAAAACATATTATTTTTTCCTAAGATATATCTTTTCACGATAAAAGAGGTCAATAAATACATAGAATAACATCAAAATATATTAGAGGAAATACAACATAATTGTTAGGTATACTCCTTCCACTGACAAATATAATAAATCTTTTTATATATTTTTGCATCAATATTTCCTCATATTTTTTTACCATGTGATCAGGCTTCATTTCCTGAGGTGGAATATCAAATTTTGTAGAACATTTCTCATAACTAAAGGAATGTATAAACCCTATATCAAACAACACATTTCAATCTTCTATAAAAGTAATAAATGTATCTGATACCACCTCATTTGATGGATCAACATGTTCTAATGTGGTTGGAAAGGATTTTTATACACCCTTATTGTTCCAATATTTCTGATTTTCTATATGAGTTACCATATTTGGAAACACATTTCCTAAATGATCCAATTCATTACCTTTAATTATTATCACCACTATATTCTAAGTAATTTTCGTATCATTTTCCTTCATTAACAACACATGTTTCCAAAAATTCTTTATTTGTAACATTTCCTAGAATTCGTATGGCATTCTACATGATACATTTTACTACACATTTCACATGATTTTAAATTGATTTTCCTACCGTAATATATCTTATATGAATTATTCTCCAATTCATTCCAACCTATCTTATTCATACATCACTCGTAATGAGGAACATATGGGTCCGTAAACTCCATATCAAATTTTTTAGCACAAGGAAAAAGATTTCATAGATTTTAATCTCTCAAGAATCCAAATCTCTTCATAGAAATGGTTTCAAACTAGTTTAAAATATATTAGTTTTACTCTCATAGTCCCATGTAAAATTTGGTGACATCCTACCTAGTAATGTAAAATTTTCTTCATATGCAACCATAGAATCACTATCATTATTTTCTTATTCAAATAATTATTTCTCCATTTTGAGTCAAACTATTTTAGGAATATATTTTTCTAGAATAAACCGTCTTAAAATCATCACATTCCAATGTATCAGGATCATTTCATTTTCAAAAATTATTAACCATGTACCACCATTTATTGGATTCAACTTCAAAATTATAAATGGATGGTATTACCATTTGGAGTCCTGAACATTTCATGACATCAAATATCATTTCTAGAGATTTGATCTATCTTTTAGCTATCACTGGATCCGAGGTTATCTTGATTTCTAGAAGATTTTTCCCTTTACAATTCTCCAAAAAAAATGAATGTTTCTTCATAGTAAATTAGGTACCTCCATTTCATGGTTTCCCCACAATTTAGTTCTTAATTCAATTGAAAAATTCCTTTCAGAAACATCTTGTTTCGAATTCCCACCATTCTATAATGGACATTCAGACTGATATGATCCTCTTGGTGCCTTACAACATGAGCATCTCTATTTCTTCTATTGAAAACCATTTTGAAAAGACAGATCATAGTATAATATGCGTGGTAATATTCATATTCTAAATCATTTTTAATTATCCATAATGAAAAAATCATTAATGGTATTCTATTAACATCATTATAACCCCTAATGTTATCCCAACCATCCTTTGATATAAATTATATGGACCAAAGTTTAAAAATTTCATAATCTTGTTTTTTAGTCAAAGACATACATTATAACAAATTTTAGATATTTTCATGTTTTGATTTCTATAGAATTATCACATAATACATATATAACTTCCCATATTCATACATTATGATACTACTAAACCACCATCCACATTTTTTAAAATATAATATTTTAAATATGAAAATGATTAATTTTTCATGATTGAAATATTTATAACATACATACTGACTTTAAAATTTCTCATACCCATCCATATACCCTTTGAAAAACATATAAAATCTAGGGGTGTGAAAAAAAAGATCAATAAGGGATATACTGAAATAAATCATCAGTCATGTTATAACATAAAACCCAATGAAACCAATTTCATAAAAATTAATTATCATTAATAAAAATATAATGAAATTTAAATGGGAAATATTAAATATATCACTCTTACAATCCCCCTTATACATGGAGAACCAATCATTTTGATTCTATCTATAGAGTATCGAATCCACTAAAGAGTTATAATGGGGCTCACCCGTCATATCTTAAGCTATAATGGGATTAATATAATATATCTGGTGATATATTTGTGATCAACACATAATATATAAGGATATAATGATTTTAACCAAATAGAAACTATGTTCAAGGAACATATCAAGAATAAAACACTAGATGAATCATTTCAATCCTTGAGTAAAACACATTCAGATTTCCGAAAGACCCTTTTTTTTAAAAACACTTTTGAAATACAAAAATCATGAACATAATAATAAAATATTATTATTAGTTAATTACTATTGAATCATAAAATTTAATTATCATAGTAATAAGTAATCTTGAAATACTAAGAAATAAATCATTCCATATAAAAAATATTCTTCTTGAATTTAAAAAAAAAGCCATTTAAATTTTTTTAAGTGGAAATTTTCTTACATAAAACAGGAAGATGTTCCCATTAAAAAAAATTTGAGAAAAATTAAACACTAAAACCTATATAATTACACTCATAAAAACAATTTTTAAAATATATACATGAAATATAAATATTTATATGAATAAATATGTAAAAAATTTAAAATAATGTTTTAGTTAAAGAGTCGCATACCTCAGGTTCGATTTCATTAAAATGTGTTAAAACATCCTATATAATGGTTTGAATTTTGTTACTAACATGTTAAATAACAAAACTACTATTTATAACACCTTATGATTTATTCATATAATATTTTCCATAGGTTTAATAAAATTTGTCTATTTTCTTTGTTTTGGGTTCGTTCATTTCATGGTTTCCAGGGTTAGTTTAGTTATGTTATTCCTTCTCAAAATAGATTAATAAATAAAAATTAATAAAATGTTTATATATAGTTATTTATAAATAAATCCCTCTGAAATTAAAATTTCTAGGATTTCTATAAAAGTTAAAGGAAAAATCATCTTTCATAAAGGCGGTGAACTAACACACCACTGATAGCAATTTCGCAATATACTAAATAAATAAGAATATAAGAGATTTAATGATTATTATACCCTAAAAAATGTAATATAGTTTATATGTGAGACATTATCATTCATTAATCATTGGACATGAGATGTGGATAAGGTATAATTGAAAAATAAATTAAAATAAAAGAAAAAGGAACCTTGCCTCCTAATAATTACTCTTTTAGAACCTATTTATAACTCTTGGAAGAGGTTTTTTGACACTAGAAGCTCAATACTGTTTAAATGTATGAGTATTAGAAAATGTTTTAGATGTTACCTGAACATGGTGGCTTTAGGTGATGAAAATGTGTGAATGATGGGGCCTCCATTTATAATTTAGGCGAGGAGTAACCTCGGAATTACTATGATTATTAAAATATAATAAATTTATTATAGGTTTTAAGACTTCCAAAGGGGATAAAAAGAATATTAAATTACCTTTTAGACCAAATCCTTTAATTTATTTCCTTTTCACTAATTTTTTATTTTTAAATAATTAAATAAAAAAATTATACATTGTAAAACGATTTTCTAATTAAAACCAATTCGCAATAATTACATTAAACACATCAAAAAAAACTTTATAAATATAATTATTTCTTATTATTTTATCATATACATAATATAATTACTTATTTAAACCCTTAAATTTTTAGAAATATCACATTTTATTTATTTTTACAATTTTAATATCATTAATTTTATTTATTCATTAATTCAATATTTACTGTATTATAATTTATCATGCAATTTGGGTAATTTATTATCACATAAAAGTAAAACATAAAATTTTATGATAAATATAATTCAATTAAAGTTCAATATATTTTTATTCAAATGAAACTTATTCGAAACCAAAAAATAAAATATTATACTAATTGAACGTTATAGTGTAAAAAATTTTTCATTATTTTTAATAAAGTAATAAAAATAATATAATCAGATATATTTAGGTCCAAATTGTCCCCAATTAGAAAAAAATTCAATGAAGACCATTATTATTTTATATAAAATGTTTTTCCCAAAATTTGTGTCGTTTAGTAATTATTATAATTTTAATAAAAACATTTTATTTATTTTCATTATGATTGCACAAGCACTTCATCAGCATTCCATATGCATTGATGATAAATATTTCATATATAAAAATTAAAATCAAATTATTATCAGAAAAATATGTTAATTTGGTTCAAAACAAATTATATATTCAATCTTTAATTACATTCACTCATATACATGTCAAATTAACACCTTAATTTTTTTTTATCTTATCATTCCCTGTACAAGAATTTGGATAATAATACTTTTATATAACTATATAATTAAAAATTAACAATAAAAACATCAATAATAAAAAATTATTAAAAATGAGTCTTTGAAAATAATTTTTATAACTCAATTATTATTTATAAGAAACCAAAATTAAAATTTTCAATGCTATGATGGAACTGTGTCGGCACTGGTAATAATTTTTTATACAAATCAAGAATCGAAGATAATTTTCATGTTAAAAGTTATTTATATATAATATTAATACTATAATATCATTATTTAATTATTATATAAATTATCTATATTTTATATATTACAACTTTCTTCATGGCATCACAAAAAAATCATCTTTCATAAAAACCCATATTTTTTATTATTCACCAAAAAATAAAATTTTTCATAAAAATATAAAAAATTCTAGAAAAGATTGTAGAATGTATATAAATTAAAGAAATATTATATTTTTTCCTATATAAAATAATGTAACAGAAAGCATAATGTTTTAAAATAAATAACCATATGAAAAATTATTTATTTTAATAATTTCTGTTTAAATAAAAATTAAAAAATATAAAAACAAATTATTCTATAAATACCTAGGTTGTTATAATAATGAAAGGCGTAAAATGATCTCCCATTATTATGAAATAAATTTTATATTTGAGCATTATTTTATATTGTCATGAAAAAATAAATGATTTAAGTTCAAAATGATGATTATAGTGTAGTTTTAAAATGGAATAGACAATAGGTGAATCCTATACCTTAAGAGGGTTGTTTCAAAAGCTTGGATGAATCTTATTGAGATATTTCGGGAACCATGGGATGACAATATAGGGGATAGGATATATTAATGATTTACTCCATGATTTTTTATTGATGTGGAATGGGATCTTTTGTGGGTTTATATTGGAAAAGAGAAGGGATTTTGTTTTACTATATCACTAACATAGGATTTCGATTCTATTCAAAAAAATCAAAACCACAAACCATACCATGGTTTTTTCACATGGTTTCTACAAAATAGGTTTAATTATATTTATTTTATAAGACCAATTTCATAAATAAAAAATATTACCCATGACGACTTTTACGTTATTCATGTCTATAATGGTATTATTTTTAAACCCATAAATAATGTATAGGTTTTTGAATATTCATAACACCTTTATGAAATTAATAAAATAACATAAAAATCACATTATGGTAAAAGTGAGAAATTTATTTGGTTTTTGATACCCTCTATAATATTTATTATAACACATTTGGGTAATGTGGTGTAATAATACACACCGTATATTGATATATTATTTAGTTTTGCCCAAAAATTTGATTTACTCCGAAAATAAATAAAAATCTACTATAGTTAATATTGATCTTATAATTCATAAAAATATTAATTTTTTATAAAAAAATTTATAAAATTATATTAATTATAAATTTTGAAATATGAATAAATATTTATTATTAAATGATCACTTTTTGACAATAATAGTTTTCAAACACATGTAAAAATTACATTTGACTTCAATGAAATTATATTTTCATATATAATGATTAAAAATTATTATTTTTATTATTATTTTATTAATATATTATTAGTTTATTTTTAATTTGTATAATTATTCAAAATGAAATATCTTAAATGAAATTGCATATTACACAATTTTTTTTATTTATCGTATCAAAAAAAATTCATATACAATATTACAATAAATAATTAAATTTATTCATTGTTATTTAAATTTATATATGTATATTATTAGGTTTCTGACATATAACCCTTTATTATTCTAGTATATTACCTAAGGGTAACATCCATGATGGTTATATTTTCATGGGGAGGTTCACCTAACATGGTTTCAGACATAGTATCAATGATCATTAACATCTCCCATAAAGGATTTCACACATCCTTTATTTGTTATATATCAGTTTGGGTTTTGTAATTGGACAATTCTAGTGATTATATCTCCCTTTTAATCACTGATTAATGTGCCTCATAGGATATAATCATACTAGTTGGGTGATTGATTTTTTTTGTGTTAATTGGATTTATTATAACACTGTCTTTATACGAATAATATGGCTGTTGTAAAACAGTAAGTTTTTTAAATATTTATGATGCATAATGGTATTTTAAATAAGATAATATAAAATAAAACACAATAATTTGATGCTCTTTCTATTACCAAAATTTTTAATTCAATTCAATCACAAAGAGAATTATATTTTCAATTATTTGGATTATTAAAAAATTCCCCCATCAGAAATTTAACCCTGAAAATATTCATTTCAAACACTAAAATAGATGATGATAATTATGTTCCATAAAATCCTCATGTTCAAATGTTCTTTCAATGAACATGTGGTTTCTCTATAGCACTTTAATAAGGTTATTTCTCTTATTATATATATTTTTACTCTATAATCTATGAAAATCATTGGCTAATTATTTTATGAAACATTATTCTCAAATGGTCAACATCTAGATTCAACACATATAAGGGGTCTAGTATGTACTTCCTAAAGTTGGATACATGGAAAAAATAACTAAATTGAGATATGTTAAGTGATAGTGCAAGAAAATGTTACTATATTTTTATGCTATTATGGAACTAAAAGGGGATCATATATCTTATAGTATTATTTACCTTCTTTTCAAATATCATGACTTCTTTAGTTGAGATATGTGGTGGAATAAATTATCTCAAAACCTCAAACTCCAAGTCTCATTGATGATTTTTACCATATATCTTCTGTTGACATTGGGAAACACTTATTATCTACATATGGTTTTTTCCCACCACTATATGAAACAACTAGTTGAATTAATTAACATTATCCCTCCATGTAGGTGTTTCTAATCTTTTTAAATAAATTGATTCATAGGGATCCATTTGGATTTTTGAGTAAAAAATATTATTGTATGAATACTTGACTAGTTGAACTTTTGAACACATCCTCCTTTGAAGTCCATTGTGAATTCTCTCTAAATTTCCTTGATTGTATAAATTTTCCACTCATATTGGAAATCAATTTGATGAAGATCAGTAATGTTTATGATTAACTCATTATTTATATAATGTCGTATAATCTTCCATAACATAGATTTGAATATTGGATCTCAATGTGATAAAATCAAAATTTTCATTTTATGAATCCTCAACACCTCTCTAATATATATCCTTGTACATATACTGAGTGATAAGACCTCTCAAATTAAAATGAAATGAGTATTATTTAAAAGATGATCCACAACCACCCATATATTATAGTTTCAACATTATGTATCTAGACAACCAATAACTATGACCATGGTTATGTGTTCCCATTTCAATATTGGTATGGGTAATTGTTTTATCATCCCCTTATATTGATTACATTATGAATTCAATTGATGTAATATATTTTAGCTTGATGCAAATTTCATGACCTTTTTATTCATATTGTCTCTCTAATAGTACTCTAAGAGATAATGATACACCATTTACACCCTTGATGGATGTGTAATGTTTATCTATGTGAGTCATCAAACTACACATTCATTAACAGTAAATTTTCTGGTACATAAAGTTGGGATGAAAATATTACAACTACTTATTTAATAATTTTGAACTCTGAGTATTTTACATTTATTATATAATTAATCGTTTTTGGAATTTACACATCATCTATTTGAGAATCCATTAACGTATCTTGAAGGAATTTTTATGTAATCATTTTTCAAATTATTAATGATTTCCCTCATTTATAATTTTCATTTTGATCCTTTTTAAATATAATGAAATCTTATCCATCTTAATTCTCATCAATAACAAAATTTCTATATCATTTCAATATAGAGAATCATCGACTTTGTTTGTTTCCGGTGATGGTATTTCATTGATATGTCGTAGTCCATAATAATAATAACCATTCCATTCCGGTTCATATTCAACTATTTTAATGTGAATATACACTTGAACCTCTTATCATCTATATATATTTCATACTTCTCCCAAATGAAATCATGCCTCCATATTTTGAAAATGAATATCCCTACAGCCAAATCCATATCATATTTTGGGTTCTACTCATTAAATTTAAATTTCCATGAGGATTGGGATATAAAATTTACATTCAACATTAGTACACATTAACACACCTTCCATGAATCATCACTTTATACCAAAAAAATATCCTCACCTATTGGTAGTGTATGTATAGGTTTAGTTACAAGTCTCTTTTTATGCTCCTTCATGGTCTCTTCAAATTTGTTATTCCAATAAAACATGAATCCTTTCCATGTTATCTTATTTAAAGGGAATCATATTCATGAAACAGTTCTAATTAATCAGTGATATTACCCACCTAATCCAAGGAAACTGTGGACTTGTATCATTGTTGTCAGTATTTCCTATCATTTAATTGCAACTATCTTTGAAGGATCCACTAATATACCTTTAATAGTGATTAAATTCCCTTGTAATGTTAATCAGTCCTAAGAAAAGACTGATTAATAACTCAATGACTCATTATGGAGTGAAATTATTAAATTCTTTACGAAACACGTCACTATATTACCTAACAAAAAGATTATATTCCAGGATGATATTTTCTATAATCTTAATAACTTTTTCAAGATATTATTTATCATGGGGAAATAATATCCCTAATTGATATGATGATATTAAATAAGATAAATCACCCTCCTTAGAAAGTTATTGAATCAAATGGCAATTCATGGTAAAGATGGTGTATTCCATCCCTGAGAAATTTATGTTGGTTTTATAAAATGAAAATCATTCCATAACTCGGATAAAACAATGTTCTAAAAAATTGAGACTGATAAAATTTATAAATAGTAAATTCAGAATAACATTAACATGTGATACAATAATCATAGAATTTTTCCCTGATGATATAAAATAAATTCTCATAGTGAATAGATATTCATAAAAAAATTTCATGATTTGATAATACGATATTAATTTCAATACAACATGACATACACTAATATAATGTATAGTTTGTGTATACATTATTTTTAATGATCCATCTCACCTTTGGATAGAACTTTTTTCCTTTTTCTTTGATATTTTGGTATCTTATAATTCTTGTTATACCATGAAATAGAGTATTTTTTTCGATGGTTCCCAAATTCTCTATATTTATGAAATAAAACTATATGTGGTATATTTGATTTAACTTTATTCTCAGATATCATGTAATTTATTTTTCCAATGAAATACATTATATTATGTCCAATTTAACACACATAAAACATCACTGAGTTCCATTGTGACATTTCACTTGGTTCCTACCTCAAATTGTTCTTTACAAATGAAATTAGGTATTCTATCCCTTATAACCATTATCATATGAACTTTTACGAACTATTTCACCCACATTTCATTAATGTGTTTTTACATTTAACTATGTTTTAGTTGTAAATAATAATTTTTAACATCTATTCTTTCATAATCACATGATGTGTAACCTAATATCCCATATTTTTAGGTATTTCATTTTTGAAGTCATCACATTACCCCTTATATTAGTTTATTACTTGGTTCCTCCCCTTTTCATCCATTTGATAGATTAAAAAAATTGGATGGTTACTATTTAACTCTTCAAAACATATTCTATAATACAATAACATTAAAGGGATATTTAAAAAATTAAAATTCATAAATAAAATTTGAATTTTTATTCTTCAATATATGTTATGTAATATATATTTCATCACAAGGACACCTATGGGAATTTTTTCCCTTAATAATGGTTTATCGTAATATTTTTAATTTACTAAATATTATCCCCCATGAATTTCAATCTATGTGTGAAACATTTTATACTATCACTAACCTTATGATGATCAAATCTATCTCAATGTTCCCTTTTCAAAAATATTTCCCCAATATACCATTGTGACATATCTACAACAATTCGTAGTAAATATCCAGGGATATATGTAATTAGAAACCACTTACTTTATAATACATAAAGTTTTTGTATTTCAACTTCTATTTATTGTCATCCTTAAGGATTTCCCTAGAGTTCACCAATAAAAATCTAAAAAATAACAAAACGTTCATCTAATACAAATTATGAAAACCCTATACATTATTACAAATTAATTAATGGTTTATTTTATATGAATACATGTAATGAAACCTAGAAGACCAATAACTAGAGTTTCCTTATGTAATTAGGTACATTAATAAAAACATAAAATATGAGATACATTGAAATTATTGAAAACATATATAACAGAGTCATAATTTTACATCATTGTAAAAACTACATTTTATAACCTATATAGATTCATAAAAATGAGGTGATCTATAAAGGATATTAATGTAATAAACAAATAATATAATGTAATAATTATTACATTTCATAAAATAGGAATTTAAAAATAACATAAAAGGGGTGAGAAACATAGACATTAATATTGTGTCTTGACATATCATGGTAATATGAGAAAATATTGAAAATGTGGTAACAATGTGTAACTTTGCATCATAAAAATAGGACATAGCTAACATCCATGACATTATAAAAAATGTATAAAAAGTACAATGATGGATTAGGTTCACCCACTAATACCTAACTCTATGACTTATGAGATTAGTAAATTACCTAATACAATAGTGCACTATATAATTCCAAGAACCCTTGTAACATTTATATCATGTACATGAATAAATGTTCAATATGTATCATACAACATAAATATTATATTCATAAATGATAACCCTATGAACATGGATTTTGGGTTGTTTACATTGAATTAAAAAATAAATTATGTATATATACATATAGGTGATTACCCTCAATAGTAAATGGTGGAGGATATTCATGACACTATACTTTGGTCTGAAAATTGCATTGAAATTTCATATAATAATGACTACACAAAAAGACAGATAGAATTTTATAATGATATTTAATGAGTTCTCTCATAATTTTGATATCTAAATGATAGTAACATGTATGTGGGAAAAGTTATCAAAAAATTATTAATTGGAAATCAAAATACATAAAATGGAGAAGATGGTTGAATGAATATGAGAATATGACACCTTAAAAAATTTGTTCATAATAATTGCTTACATAAATTCTGCAAATAGAGAGGATAATTGATTTTTCATTATTCAAGCATTTATTGAAAAGTATATGTATCCTTAATATGTTCTTGAAAACATAGAATATTTAGATTCAAATGGATAATTACAAATAAAATTCTTGGATATAAAGGAAGGGTGGATTCACTTTCCTTAAGATGGTGATCCCAAAAGCATGGGAGTATATTTATTTCACAATTATTTGGAAGATAATAGGATTTGAGAGAATATATTAATGTACTAATAGCATAATGTACTGAATAAATTGATACTTCTTCAACTATTTTATTTTTTAAAGGAGGTCGAAGATGAATAAGGGGAGGGATTTTTATTAATATATAGTAGTGGTTATTATATAAATAATGAAATTTTATCTTAATATATTTATGTTGACAAATTTAATATTTATTTTTTATGGTTTTATTCTACTTGATGTGGACGAGTCAATAAAAGACTGACTATTTTCTAAAGTCATTTTTAAAATTGATATTTTCATGAATAATAAATATTTTAATTTTAATAGAGAAATTCTATCCATTTTATCATCAGGGAGATATTTTAACCACCATATATTACATTGAATGCGGTTGTAAATTAATTAAATGAATATGTAAAAAATTAATTTCCATTTTGAGTAGCATGACATACATACTATTATTAGAATTAGGGTGGAGTCTCAGTTTATAATCTTTTCCATTATAAAAATGTGTGCACCACAAATTATGTGTCTCAAATAAATGGTGATTTAACACTGCCAAGTCACCCATTCTTCTGAATATTGAAAAATATATTTTCTACCAAAGCTATGACTTTTTATTAAATTATCATTATAGGGTCATTAACTACATGTTTAAAAAATATATCATATCATATCATATATATTTTATTCATTATATTAATTGTTAAGTAAAATTATGAATTTATGCAACCTATGTATAACCTTTCTGAAACGTAATAAACATTTCCCTCAAAAACATCTTTTTTGATTATAAAAAAAATCACTATTCATTAGCTATTGAAATTTAATGTATCAAAAATTATTTTAAATGATCCTATTATGTAACTTGTTGAATTTCATATTTGGGTATAAATTTATGATTAATAATAATATATTGAATGACCATGAAAAATAAAAAACAATAATTTTGAAGAAAAATAGTTTTATTAATGATGGGGAATTTTTATCAAATAAATTAAATTGATGTACATTAAATCATTTCTAAAATATAGTTATTAAACACATATGTTATTATATTAATAAATATTTAATTGGTAGTTAATTTTAAAAAGTTTTTGAACACATAATAGTGAGATCATTATTTTTCTAACAAAAAATAATTTTTCTATATAACAAAATGCACTATTTTGTTATTTAATTTCATAATAATTAGATATTTAATTAGATTAATGGTAGATTATATTTAGGTTCATCACACTAAAATATTATATGAGTTGTGTTTTTTTATTAAAATCTAATTTTCTTGTGTAAAAACTAGTTACCCTAGTTTAAACAATAAAAGGGTAGAGTAAAATTGGTAGGACATCTCACATGAAACATGTTAACAATATGAGTGGAAATACATGATTGAGAATTTCCAAACCAAATCCCACACCAAATTCCATTATGTCTATATTTAGAAACTATTTTACATTTATTATTCACATTTCATTATTGAAAAATAATAACTATCCCCAAAAATTATATTTTATTCACATATAAAAGTAGAGACTACATGCCCTTTATACCATGACCAATGTAACAACCACAACACAGGAAACCTATAGTTCATTGTTATATTATATTATTGGTATATAATAGAATTATTCTTGAAGTATAGAATAGCAATTTAGTCTTGGAAGACTATATACATATACAAAACATTTGAAAACATAATATATAACTCGAACATATTGGGAAAACATCTTTATACATTCCACATTATCCTTGAAAATTACAAATAGTTCAAATATATATTTGTTTGAGAAAGGAAAAAAATAAGATTTCACTTAGATTCTACATAATTAGTAGCATAATGTTGAAGATATTATAACATAAACATGGAACAGGTGATATGGAAGGAATACATAAATAAAAGGAATACATGATAAACTAAAACTAATTACAATATATATTCTTTATTATGAATAAAAATATACATAAAAATAATCAATGATATCAGACGGATCAAATGTACAATATGATAAATCAAAAAATATTATCTAGGCCTTATGCCAAGAAAATATAATGATATTGGGAGATTTGTACAACAAAAACCAAAAACCTTTTTCTCAAGTGGTATTTAGACAAATTGAGGAGATATGTAATTATACCCCTGATTCGTATCAATATTATGTCTGATAAATTCACCTTAAGAGTCAATATTACATTTCACATCATTCTCTAATGAACCTCTAGATGAATAAAAACATGGTTGTCTATAAAATGAAAAATAATTAAAAGATAAACATTCCATTATAATTGGATAACATGAATGGATATAATAACATTAATTATTTAATATATATGTTTTGGGGAATCATCAATGTACTAAAAATTATGCAAATAAATGATTTTTTTAGAGATGGTTCATTTAATGTGATGGTTTAATCATAAAAGATAATAATTATAATAATTGGTTATCATTAGTAGGTTTCCAAGGTAAGGATATAAAAAACATTCATTAGGGATTATAAATAGTTTGTGAATATTCCAAATCGTATACTCTTATACCCTTTATCATGTTGTGTAGTCTATGACCCACACTTTGTGAATTAGAGTGATAGTTACATAAATAATCAACCAGAAAATTTAATTGTGATTTCCTCTTGATGAATTTGTATAAAATCTATATACACTTACTATTATCTATTAAGGGATAAATTTTTATGGAAAAAAACATGCATGTTTAATTTACCAAAAAATATGATGTTTTTCCTTGTAAAATAATAATTTTGACAACTATTTTAGAAATTCATGAAATAAAAATAAAATGATATAGGGATCAATATATATACATTTAAATGACATTACATTCATGAGGAATATAATCAAATTTATTATATGGATGTTTATTCACCAAAAAAATGAAATTAATTGTTGGACATTACATGAGTCCCATTAAATGAATGTTGGGATATAGAACTACACTTATGGAAATGGTATAAATTAAACCCTTTTAAAATATAGATATTCAATTTGATCATCAAACACCATGGATAAAAATAATTTGGGGATATAAAATCACAAATAGATATTATTTACATGACATGATGTACATTTTGTACAAAATAAAACACATTTCTCAAATGGAGGAATTTGAGATAAAAAATACTTACTGCTTGTAATGTTTTCCCAGAACATATAATAACTTCTTGTATCAAAAATATATAATTATTAATCAATTAATTTATATAATTATTCATTTATATTTTCATTTATACTCTTCAAATATATTTTTTATTCTTATAAATTATATTTTGTTTTCTACCCCTTCCACACATATTATGTTTATTGTTATGATAGTTTATACTAGTTTTGAAATACTGGTGTGTGTATTATTTCTAATTAAATAATTTATCACTAAAAGGTCATAAAACTTTACATTATTTATTATTTATAATTTTTTAATATGTTTCAACATCGTGTCCCGATTTTTTTCATTATCCTGAATGATAAAATAGATAATAATAATGTTTTAGTGATCCTTGAATATTGATGGGTTTTTAATTATTTAATGTATTAAATTTTGATTTATCATCTTTAAAACCCTAAAAATCATTAAATAATAATTTATATATTATTATAATAATAATTATTCTCCAAATGAAATTCATCTTATAAATTAATAAAATTGATCAAATATGTGGATAAAAGAACCCAAACACCAATATACCATGATTTTATGAATGATTATGAGGGGAAATGTTTTTTCATATAATCTAATAGAGGTATAATGATCTTATTTGGGTTATATAATTGTTATATATTAGAATTTGAGTATGAGGAACCATTCCTTAACCTAAAAAATATTCATTTTTAATTCAAGAATTAATTATCTTATAATTGATGGATTTTTCAAGTTTAGACTATTACAGATTTAATTCATAACTCATATATAAAAATAAAATGTTTTACAATGTATAGAGTATCGACTAGTACTCATTTTCCCATTAAATAAATCTTCTAAAATTAAAAATTCTTTATTTTAATGAATAATCATTATGACATTCAATTTAACATATTATTTATAAGGACCGGCAATAAACATTATATAATCTTGAATTAAATGAATAATACACATTGAAGATATTTTCAGGTTTAGATTTTTAGGGAATTTGGCCATAACTATTACATTACATCTCAAAAATTACAAGGTACACACTTCTACTCAATTACCATTTTTTTCATAAAATAAAAACTCTTGAAAAAAATATTCACATCTTGTTCCATGTTTTAGACTGCATGACTTTTCCTTGATCCCATTCTTGACCCTATTCATGTTTAGGTCCTGTTAGAAACATATCAAAACATGGGATGAGCATAAAAAGCATAGTAAGGGATATAAAAGAAAGAAAGAAAACATCATTTCATCATTTCATACATAAAAAAAGTTCATTATCATACCTCATGAAATCATAAAATTTATGAACAACACATTGGTAAAATAAATCATAGAGGTTACATATGGAATCCATATCATACATACATTTTTGTTATCATGGATACGTTGGGAGTTGTATTTGGAATACCCATCATAATATATTTCATAAATATCTTAGGAGAAATATTCATGTTTACCTATGTCACGTTACAAAATTCATTGGAGAGATATCTCTAGCTCTCCCACCCATGGTTTATCATGGAACCACGCATATACATAACAATACCCACGAATAATAACCTATTCATAACAAATAAAAAAAATATGAAGGAAAGATAACATTACCACATTTCAATCACAATATATCATTTAAATATATTGAAATAAAAAATCCATTATCAAAATAATTTAAATTAAAAAATATGAAAAAGAGTATATAGTATTTATTTTTCTTTTAAAAACATTATGGCTTGTTAACGAACCAATGATCAAATGATATTCACTGCAATGGAAAAGGACATTGTCACCACTTATTTTTAAAATAAACATTCCATTATTTGTTTTATTAAAATATATCATAGATAAATATTACCTTTGAATGAAATGAAAATTTAGAGTTGATTATACACCATTTAAAAGAAAGTCATGTATAAAACAGAATATGCCTTAATGTTAGGAGATTGAGACGAAGTCCCTTACATCGTTTCCGACTTGAACCATTCATTCTTTAATCTCCTAAATAATAAACTAATGTTAATTTCTACTTTTATAAGAACCTTTTTCAAGTTTACTTTTTCTTTTATATTACTTATTTATTTGTTATAAACATTACATAATTATCTTGGTTAATAATGGTAATTTTCTCGATTTTTGGTACATGAGTCAAAAATGGACTTCTTATAATTACATGTTATTCAAGTGGTCAAAATTTCATTATATCCATAATTATATTCATGATTTAGATATCATATATATAATATATATCTAGTATATTGTCACGTACCATCCTCGAGGCCCATGTCATGACTACCCCAAGCTCGCCTTCTATAGGCCAAGGGATGGTGACTATCACCAAATGCAAATCCCCAACAAAAAGAGAAGGCATTGACTTTAAACCTGTAATTCACATAGCCTGAAAACAAGTAGTAGAAGCAACAAGTACTAATTCAAAAAAGAAAAGTGTGCTGAATGTAAGTGGACCAGAATACAAACCCGACTGAACAACAAGTACAATAACAAGTAAAAATGGAAAACAACTCTGATTCATCCACCAGCAAATCCTACTTGAAGGCTAGGTAGAGAAATCAAACTACTCATCCCTGAAGTATGTCCCATCTAGTCCAGCTCAGAGAAGCCTCTCGTCCATCACCCTCATCCTCAATCATTGCTGACCGTCGTCTTCACAGAACACAACAAGGTGTGGGTGAAGCCCATGCATGGGTGAGTATAACAATACACAATAGGGGACCCCAAGACCCCCGAAGGTCTCCCAGAATCCACTGAGGAAAAACCAAATAAGAAAGATACATTCACGAAGTTTCAAACAACCACACTTAATTATATTCCCATGCATATACCTAAGTTACCAATCGCAGTCCAGCTCCAACTCTCGAGCCCAAGAACAACCCATTCCGCAAAGTATGTAAAGTCAATCATCTCAATGACAACAACAAAAGAAAAGACTTAGCTAACACAGGTATTCAAATCATTTAGAGGGGTGTAGATGATTAGTTGTAGACACTAAATTATCTTCTCTGTCTAACCCATGTAGGATCCTGGAACAATAGTCGACGATGTCTAACCCACATAGGATCCAGATATAGAAGGCATCGTTGTCAATCCCACGGAGGATCCAGGTATAATATCAGTGATGTCGATCCCACAGAGGATCCTGGTACCAAAGTCATCACTGTCAATCCCACGGAGGATCCTGGTATAGTATCGTCACTATCGAACCCACAGAGGATCCCATCATCTCAATCACAGCTATCCCTAGGGTTCCCGCACACAGTACGCTCGATTCTAGGAGGGTCTGATCCTCAAGAAAAAATTCTATACATCAACTACCACGAAGTCTCGAGTTGTTATATCTCGAAGTTCTGTATTATCATAAGGAACCCAATGTGATAGATGGTGCATCAATCGGATGCTAGGTCTGTGATTTATTGGCATTTCAATTCTAGGGCGCCGATTGGTTTTTAGGTTCAAACCAACCCGGCCATACCCCAACTGCGTACAAAGCTTATGTGAGGTCCACCAAAGAGACTGACTTGCTCTAGGCTTTTCGTTGCTGTAGATGGTGCAGCGATCGGACACCCGAAGCCCAAGATAATGGTGAAAAGGTGGTAACTGACCAAAGCGGGTCCGGTTCTGGTCAGACGCTATTGTAGCGACCTGGCCCGACCTGGTCCGGACTAGGGTTTTACCCGATCTGAAGGTCCGACCTGGTCTAAGGAAACGGCCCAGCCAGATGGGGTGGCCCAGCCCGAAGGCGGCAGGGCCTGAGGGCGGCCTAACCGAGGGCAACCAGTCCCGAGGGAGGCTCGACCGTGGGCGGCCCGGCCTAGGGTAGTCCAGCCCAGGGCGGCCTAGCCTAGGGAGGCCCATCCTAGGGTGGCCCAGCCTAGGGAGGCCCAACGGCCTGCCCCATCAGCACCCAGGGGGAATGCGCACGGCCCCTAGCACCCGATGGGTTCCCGCTAGTCCCAGCATGCCCAAGAAGGCAGCCTCTCTGGCTCGGCAGTGGCTGGACCAGCTGATCACCCTCGCTCCTCCACCGTGGCGCGACAACGCCGCGACCCTACCGCCCTCTGCACGGTGTGATGGTGTCGCACCTTCGCTACTGCGGCCCGGCATGGAAGCGGCCCCCTGCTGCTTCCACGCGGTGTGACGGTGCCACACACCTCTACCGCGGACCTTAGTGGTCGTGGCTCCCCTTTTGAGGGGCACGATAGTGGCACACCCTCTTGGAAACCCGGAGGCCATGCACCGCCAGTCTTCCTCGTTGTCCTCAATTCTGATGGCACTGATGCGCCACCGTCATCATCAACCAAACAAGAACCAACAGAGGCTCATCGAACCATGTTTGTTTGGCCCACTCCCTCCACATTAAGTGATAAAAATTGTTCAATATCGACCCATAATAAACAATGAGGAATGAGGATTTAATTTTTTCAAATGAAACCCCTAACTCGATTTTGGTGATCAACTATGGAGTCACAGAAGAAGGGAGGATGTCGATTTGTTGACATTGGGAAGCGTTTGAGGTAGAAGCATCATCAGCATTCTTCTCGGGCAGATCCTTCTCATTTGGCTTGGTCAGAGATTTAAAATGGGGTTCGTAATTCGTCGGAGAAGAGGGGCGTTCTTTGTGTTCATCGTTTGGAGGGGATGAAGTTCTTCTAAGAGTTCTCCAATGCTCCACAATAATGAATCGCCAAACAAATAATGGTTTAATCCAACCCATTATTTTATTATTGTAAAAATAATTCAAATCATTTCAAATTAATTAATTAATGCCTTTAATTAATTTGTGGTTTTAAAAACTTAGGAGTGAAGGTGGAAGTTTCAAACTAAATAAAGGGAGAGATGGCTTCATTAATCTCTAGGGGAATTTAAGATATTTCCCCCACTTAAATGAGGTGTTAAAGGAGGTTAAAGCTCCTATGGGACCCACCACATTATATCATCCCAATGGAGGTTATGCGCGGGTGGTCCCCACCTCCAGCATTCACTTTGAGGATTAAACCACCATAATAAAAATAAAAGTAATAATTTTATTTATATTTAACATAATAAAAAATCCCTTAATCTAAAATCCAAACTCGTTAAAATAAAACTGCTTTGATGGTCTCCTTAAGAGAATATTGGTGTTGGGTGTTCAACAGTACTTTCATATTTCAATTCTGAGAACCAGTTCAAATGTTATAAAATCCCGCTAGTACTTTACTCAACGTACCTGATCAAAACATCAAAATATGATTCCGCGAACACCGGGTCTCGGAATCAAGAGCCTTCAGAAACTGTAGACTCGTAATATTTCCGTTTATTTAAAAACAATTCCCATGGAATTTCTTGGGTCTTTAAATTATCCCCACCCTAGGGATTTACATCCCTATAAGCTACAAATCAAACTAAGAAAACAAATGGGGGTTCTAAGAACGCATCTGATCCTCCCACTCCCATGTTCTCTCCTAGAGTTTCTCATGCTTCCAGCGAACGTGCACCAGAGTTATCGAGAATCAACGCAAGACGCGCTTCAGTCAATCCTCAATCTCCACTAGATCCTCCATGAAAGTCGCCCCATCATAGATATCCAGCTTCATGTGGTCGATTATGTGGACCAGTCGTGCACGTATGTCCTCAGTTGAGATACGTGAAAGACGTCATGCACCCTGTGCAACTGAGGTGGAAGAGCCATGTGGTAATCCACCTCACCTACCCTGTAGAGAACTAGGAAAGGTCCGATGAATCATGGAGATAATATGATGCCTCAGCCAAATCTCTATAGACCTCGTCTAGTTGAGACCCGTAGAGAATGGTGGTCGCCATCCTCGAACTCCAGTGGTCTCTGTCTCCTATCAGCATAGGACATCTACCTACTCTGTGAAGTCTTCATCCACTCCTGGATGATCTTTACCGTCTCTATCATAGCCTACACCATCTCTAGTCCCATAAGTGCTTACTCCCCTTGGTCATTCCAGCACTGAGGTGATCTGCTTGGTCGGCCGTAAAGTGTCTCGAAATGTTCCATCCTGATTCTGGAGTGGTAGCTGTTGTTATACTCAAACTCTAACAAGGGTAAAATATCCTCCCAGCTGTGATCGAAGTCGAGGATGCATGAACAGAGCATGTACACGAGAGTCTGAATGGTCTACTAAGTCTGACCATCCTTCTGAGGATGGAAGGTGGTGCTCAAGCAAAGCTGTGTGTCGAATTCCTCCTGCTACCCATTCCATAGGTGGGAAGTGAAACTAGCATCTCGATCGAAGATGATCGTTTATGGAACACCATTAATCCATACGATCTCCTATATGTGGAGGCATACCATGTATTCTACTAAACCCTACTCTCGGATGGGTAGGAAGTGGGCTGACTTGGTGAGTCGGTCGATAATCACCCAGATAGAGTCGTGTCCCCTCGATATACTTGGAGGTCCCATCCTGAAATCTAGGGATATCCCATCCCACTTCCACTCCGGTACCTCTAAGGGCTGAACCCAGCCTACTGGAACCTGGTGCTATGCCTTCACTTGCTGACAAGTGAAGCATCGTGAGACAAACTATGCTACTCCCTTCTTTATACCTGGCCACCAGTGCTGTCGTCAGAGGTTCTGGTACATCTTCTCCACTTCTGGATATACCCGTAAAGGATATCTGTGGAACTAAATCAACACTTCCTCCTGAAGTGAAACTATTACCATGTTACATCCTCTAAAAAGAATGATGTTCCCCCCACCTTCACAAAACCCATCAGGTGCCTGCCCTATGGATATCAGAGCACGTCGCATCTCACAGTCAACGTCCACACGATGTGCCTCCATGAATCACTGAAGAAATTAAGGAGTGACTATGAGAGACTATAAAAAGGATGCTCCATCTCTATGCATAAAAGATATCTGCAACGTGGCTAGTTGCTATGTCGCCTCTCCTAGCAGCTGAATGTATGATCTCCTACTGAGAGCATCTGCTACAATGTTCCCCTTCCCAGGAGTATAGACTATCTCAAATTCGTAGTATTAGAGGAACTCATGCCAATTCAATTTTCTTAGGTTTAGATCCTTCTAATAGAAGATATACTAAAGACTATGTTGGTCAGAGTAGACTATAAAACGTTCTCCCATGAAATAGTTCTGCCACATATTAAAGGCGAAGACAACTACTGCTAACTCTAGGTCTTGTGTAGCGTAGTTCTTCTCATTTTGTATCAACTGCTGAGAACCATATCCAGTCATTGCTGTCTCCTACATCAAGACACACCCGAGTCCAGCCCTTGATGTATCATAGTAAACTACGTACCCCACTCCATCCTCCGGAAGCCTCAGAATGGGGGCACTAGTCAACCTCTACCTCAGCTCCTAAAAGATCTTCTGTCCTATCTCTGACCACATGAAGGGTTTACCCTTCCTCATCAATGCTGAAAGTAGTGCTGAAACTCTAGAGAAGTATATCACATACCTCTAATAGTACCAAGCTAGTCGCTAAAAACATTGTACCTCCATCACACTCCTGGGTGGTTCCCACGAATGAACTACCTCAATCATCACTGGATCCACTGCAACTCCAGCCTCCGAGATGACATGTCCCAAGAAGTAAACATCTTGAATCCAAAACTGGATATTTGAGAGCTTAGAATAAAGCTGGTGCTCTCGGAGTGTGTCTAGTACTACCTGCAAATGGAAGGCATGATCTTCCTCAGTATTCGAGTACATTAGTATGTCGTCGATGAAGACTACGACAAAGAGGTTGAGGTAAGGCTGTAATATCCTATTCATGAGACTCATTAACACTGTTGGAGTGATGGTTACGCCAAAGGGAATAACCATGAAATCATAGTGTCCATACCGACACCTGAAGGCCACCTCTTGCACATCCTCATCTCGAACTCTGAGCTGGTCATAGACTGAACTAATGTCTATCTTTAAAAAAAATCATGCTCCCTAGAGGTGATAAAAGAGGTTGTCAATCCTCAGGAGTGGGTACTTGTTCTTCATGGTCACCTGGTTCAGGCGATGATAGTCAACACACAGTCGCAAGCTCACATACATCTTCTTGGTGAAAAAAATCGGAGATGCCCAGGGTGAGACACTGGATTGGATAAATCCCTTCCACTGCAAGTCCTCCAGTTGTACCCGCATCTCACGAACCTCGGTGGGAGCCATCTGATATGACGGAGTAGATATCAGTGTCATCTTGGGATACAAGTCAATATATAAGTCCAACTCTCAACGAAGAGGTAGTCCTGGAACATCATAAGGGAAAACATCCGTGTACTGATCCACCACAATATAAAAACCCAAACATGGCACATCAACTGCTTTGAGAATGAGGCTAGCCATCTGATGTGTGATCGGCTTCCCCCTCCTATGGTTATGTCCATATTGTGCTGCAAAGTCTCCCTTCTCATCGGTGAAGGTAAAACTAGTTCCATCCATGTGGACACACTGCACAATGCACCTAAAACCATCAATCTGAGCATAGAATGTAGATAACGAGTCCATTACCATGATCACATCATAAGGCCTCAATGCTGCTACGAGAAGATCCCAGCCAAAGCTCTCGCCTCCTAGAGTAAGCTCACACTACCGACACCATGGCGTAATTTTTTAGTCTGCTCATGTTGGAGTCTTTATTTGTAAGGCTCGAGCTAATGGCTCGGTCATAATCTCTGAGATCCGAATGAGGACATCGAAAATAAATGAATGACTCGCACCTGTGTCTATAAGTACTGCAAAAAGGCTGGAATAGACATAGATAGTACCTCGAATCATCTCAGGTGCGCCGTGGTCATAGGCCTCGACTTCCTGGAGTTGAGCCCGCCCTTGTTTGCCAGCTCTCTACGGTCGGGGTGAACCACCTAGTGGTGGTGTCGGTAGGGCCTCGAAACGTCATCCACCACATGTTACTCTGCAAAATACTTTTCCACATCCACCATATCCTAGCGGACCACCACGGTTGAACCTCTGACACTTCCTAGGAGATCCCTCTACTGTCTATTGCTCATCTTCATGGCGGGTTGGGCAGTCACGAGCTATGTGACCATGGCCGCCACATTCATAGCACTGCCTACTCCTTGTATGGATAGCTCTGTCTCGTGTTCCCCACACAACCCAACCTATATCATGAGGTTTCCCACCTAATTTTCAGGTCTTCTTGGACATCTACGACATCGGTATACTGACAGCTACAGAATACTTCGCTACGTGTCGCCCTGTGGTGGGTCTCGCTGCTGGTGACTACTCAGAAAGAAAACCCTCCACTAGAAGGGCCCTCTTAAGCACCCCTTCCAATGTCGGGATGTTGACAGAGATCATCGATGCCCTGATCTGATGTATGAGTCCCTACTCGATGGTCCAGGTCCTAAAGAATGGGTCATGTACCATATCTATGGAGTAGCGTGAGAGGTCAGTAAAACTCGCCATGTACTAAGCTATTATCATGCTGCCCTACAACAGATGAAGTAACTCATGAACCTTCACCTTATGAAGGGTGGATAGAACAAACTCTTACCGTATGTGACTCTCATTGTATTCCCAGAGTAATGATCTCTTTCCATGCACATGGAGCATCAGGCTCCACCATCTGCCTACTACTTCATGTAGGAGACTCACGACAAGGATCTCCATGAGGTCGGCTGGTGTCCCTACCAATTTGAAAGCTCACACAATAGCCTCCACCCAATACTTAGCTGCATGTGGGTTCGTCTCTCCTAGGAACCTAGGAGGCCTCTAGCACTAGAACTCGTGTGATGCACTCAGACGGTGTGCACTCTCTGCTATTGGAGCCGGTGGTATCGGTGGCCCAGCGGGTAGTGGTACTACTGGTACCTCTGCTATGATGGGGCCTGACACCGAGGCCTCGTCGCACGGTGGGCTACCATCTTATACGAAACTCAGATCCCTAACTATAAACCTTTGTGGGGTGATCCTGAAAAAAAATTGGTTCACCATGGTCAAAAAAATATACCTGGTGACCTGACATAATGTAATCACGAATAAATTTTGTTCAAAGGAAACACACACATAATTAGGGTTTACGTGCACTGAGATGGAAATCAGAAGTCAGAGTCCTAGTGTATGGATACGTTAGTTTCGGCACTAACATTGGTTTCCCTAGACTGAGGACCTCACCCATAACACATAACACTATTTCCATTAAATGAATCAGAGTCCATGATCTGTGGTAGAACTTACTCCTCTGATACCAATTTTTCCAGACCCGTCCTCAAGCCCCGTTCCATGACTACCCCAAGCCCACCTTCCATAGGCCAGGGGCTGGCGACTAGCACTAAAGGAGAATCCCTGAGTAATAGGTAGGCATTACTTTTAAACCTGTAACACACTCAATCTGAACATAATTAGTGGAAGTGACAATTAATAATATAGAAATGAAAAGTTTAATGAAATTAAGTGAGCTAGAATACTAACCCAACTAAACAACAAGTACAAGTACAAGTAAAAAAGGGAAAACTGCTCTTGATTCATCCACAGGGAAATCCTTCCTAAAGGGGAGGTATAGAACTCGAACAACTCGTCCCTAAAGTAAATCCCATCTAATCCAGCTCTCAGCAGTCTCTCTTCTGTCACCCTCAGCCTTTATCACTGCTAACCGTCGTCTGCACAAAACAAAACAAGGTGTGGGGTGAATCCCATGCAGGGGTGAGTATAACAATATGCCGTAGTGGCCCTTGAGACCCCCCGAAGGTCACCTAGAATCCACTAAGGATAAACCACAGAAGAAAGATACAATCACAATGTATTAACCAACCCTACTTAAGTATATTCCCATACATATAACTAAGTTTCCAATCACAGTCTGGATGCAACTCTCGAGCCCAATCACAAACCATTCTATAAATAATGTAATGTCAATCATAACAATGATAAAAATATAAAGACAAGAGTCTTCTCACACAAGTATTCAAATCATGTTGAGGGGTGGAGATGATTAATCGTAGACAATGAATAGTCTCCTCTGTAGAACCCATGTAGGATCCTGGAATAGTAGTCAGCGTTGTCGAAACCACATAAGATCCCAGTACATAAGTCATCACTGTCAAACCCACGGATGATCCTGGTATAGAATTCATCGGTGTCGAACCTATCGTGGATCCTAGTACAGTATAGTCGGAGCGACCCGACCCAGCCCGGTCCGGACTGGGGTCTGACCCAGTTTGAGGGCCCAACTCGGTCTGAGGAAATGGCTCGTCCCTAGGGGGCGGCTCGGCCTGAGGGTGGCCCGTTTGGGGGCAGCCCTTCATGAGGGCAGCTCGGCAGTGGGCGGCCCAGACGAGGGCGGCCTGCCTGAGCGCGGCCCGGCTGAGGGCGGCCCGGCAGATGGCAGCCGAGCTGAGGGTGGCACAACGACCAACCCTTGCCGAGCCTAGGGGGTGGCGTGCACCCCCTGGAACCAGAAGTTATCCGTCGTTCGTGTATGAGCCGAACCGGTGCCCGGTTGTGCCGGTCCAGTACACGCGGGACCCGATGGGGCCTCACTCGTCCTAGCTAACCCGAACGGCCAACCGCTCCAGCTCTACGGTGGTCAGCTTGGCCATCCGCCAATGCTCCTCCACCGTGGAATGACATTGACATAGTCCTACTACCCTCTGTGGGGCCTGACAGCATCGTGCCATCACTTCCGCGGGCCAGCAAGGCTGCGGCCCCCTGATTCCTCCATGAGGCGCGATGGCGACGCGTGCCTCTTCTGCGGCTCGTCGTGGCCACATATCCCATTCTGCGCGGCAAAAAGGTGTCACGACCTCTTGGTATCCCGGTGGCCTTGCGCCGCCTGTCTTCTTCGCTGTCCTCTCTTCTGGGGGCAACGATGCACCACAGCCGTCATCAACCAAACAAGAACCAATAGAGGGTTTTCGGGCCGTGTTTCTTTGGTTTGCGCTTTCCACAATAGGTGATAAAAATTGGTCAACATCGAACCATAATAAACGACGAGGAACGATGATTTAATTTAATCAAAACAAACCCCTACCTCGAATTTGGTGATCAACAACAGAGTCACATAAGAAGGTCGGACATCGATTCGTTGGCATTGGGAACCATCCGAGGAAGATGCATCGTCGACCTTCTTTGAGGGTGGCTCCTTCTATTTTGGCTTGGTCAAAGATCGAATACATTTTTCTTCATTATTTAGAGATGAGGGGCGTTCTTATTGTTCTTAGTTTGGAAAGGATGATGTTCTTATAAGAGTTATCCAAAGCTCCACCAAAACAGAATCACCAACCAAAATAATGGGTTAAGCCAAACCATTATTTTATTATTGGCAAAATAACTGAAACCATTACAAATTAATTAGGTGATTCCATTAATAAATTTTTGGTTTGGCACAATTATGAGAGAAGGTGGTTGTTTCAAAATAAATAAAGGGAGTGTTGGCATCATTAAACACAGGGGGAGTTTAAGAGATTTCCCCTACTTAAATAAAGGTTTAAAGGAGGTTTATGATCATGTGGGACCCACCACATAATGTCCTCCAAAGGGAGGTTATAAGCGTGTTGGACCCTCCTCCAACCTCCCCTTGGAGGATTAAACCTCCACAATAAAAATAAAAGTAATAATTTTTTTATTTAACATAATTAAAAATCCCATAAACATACTTCCAAACTCGTTAAAACACAATAGTGGTGATGGTCACCTTAAGAGAATATCGGCACTGTGAGATCAACGGTGCCCTCAGATTTCAATTCTGAGCACCAGTTCAAAAGTTATTAAATCCCTCTCATACGTTTACTGATCGTACACGAACAAAACATCATAATTTGATTCTGGGCACACCGGGCCTCGAAATCAAGCGCCATCAGATACTGGGGACTCGTAAAATTTCAATGTATTTTAAAAAAAATCCCACATAATTTATGGGTATTTAAATATATACATATATTATTAATATTACATAATATTATGAGGTAAGAAATGAAATGAAATGTTCATGGAGACGGTAAGCTGTATGTATGCATGCACACAACATTCATTTATATTTCATATATTAATTGAATTAAAACATAATGATATAGAGTTATATTATAACTACAGTTTAATATCATATATAATATCCTTAACTCCATACTTTATACATCCCACATATGGCATTAACAAGTCATATCACTTTGAGGGGGTGGTAGACCACAGTTCCTCAAATGAAATTATTGCATTGAACCATAATCTAAACCATAATGGTGTTCTTGAAATGGTGAATATAGAAGGATAATGAATACATAAAACTAATATATATCATATATAAATACAATTACATCTTAATGGACACCATGAGAGGTGGTAGAAGATAATTAAACATTCATCATTTCGTGAGGCGTTAGTTTTCCATCCAAAGAAATAGTATATTCTTTACCCATTAGATGGAGTTGTGTGAAATGGTTGTTCGAATCCTTCTCATAAAAATATTCTAGTATATTTAGGATACTAATTATTTTATAATAGAATATAATAAAAAGAGATAAGGGGTTAGAAAAGTAAAAATAATAATTAAGAGAAAGTGTTACCTTTAATTTGGGTAACACCCTTTGGTGTGAACCAAAACGACATTTTAAAGTGCCTTCTGCCTAGGTTCAGGATTCTAGGTGGAAGAGAGGGATCATGAAAGGTTATCTTTTTAGGGTTTGGAAGATCCAAAAAATTTTAGAAGATTATGGAATGGGTTAGAGTGTAGGGATTTTTATATGGGGAATGAGGGGCTCTTTAGGGAAGTGTGAAAATATTATATTATTATATAATTATTTTCAGTTTCCAAAGCTCCAAAAATTATTTAAGTCGATGATAATATGACCCAAGGTCGAAATAAAAACATAAAATAAAAATTGGATAGGTTTTGGATATTAGTTTAATCATTATAATACTATTTATTTAAATCATTTAATATTTAGGTAAATACTCCATCGTTATTTTGTCAAAAATAAATTTTTTATGTGATGTATAAAAATTATAAACAAATAGCATGATGTAGGAAATCTTTTTAAAATTCCAATGAATATTTATAGTCTAAATAAAAACTTATATAACCCCTAGAAATAATTTATTTGCTAAAAGATATTTTTTTTATTTCATTTTTTTCATTACATTAAGTTAATTAAAATATAGTGTTACTATCACTCTTATATGGCTCCATGGGGTCCCAAAATCGACCCAAGGATTCCCATGGTCAGAAATGTCTCAAACAATAGGATTTGGACACATGTTAGGGTAATTTTATATTATTATAATATTATTTTTTACCCTTATTTACAATATTTACCCTTTAACCATGGTTAATAAAATTTAAACTATAGTAAATATTTAAAATGTCTAAAAATAAAAGTTACCTATTAACACAATTTGGACATAATGATTCCAAATATGGAATCCATTTTTAAAAATTTAAAACACAGAAGTGGGAGAAATTGATATAAAATTAATTCCGGTAATCAAAACGAAAAAATGTGTTTTTAATAAATAATAACTATCAACAGATCAACACTTATTTATTCCCAATTACACATTGAAAAAACATCAAATGACCAAAATTGGATTAAATATTAAACAAATAATATAATTACACTTTAAAACCAAATAAAAATGTAATCTAAAAATATAAATAAATATGTTTAAAAGGCTGTTTTGATTTAAAATACCGTATTTTTCACTATTCATTATAATTTAAATTTTATCTAAAAAATACCAAAATTTTACCCAAAGTAAATTTTCATTTCCCTATTTTGAATAATAATTATATCTTGCCCAAAATAACAGATAAAAGTGACCAAAACTAGATTTAATGAGGGTTCTCCATCAAAAGTCTGTAAATTAACCTTTTAAAGTAAATTATGATTAAAATTAGATACATTAACATTTTAAGCCACTAAATTTTATTGGACAAATGTAAATACATTTAAAAAACTTGTATAATCATATTATAGTTATTTATATTCATTCCTGCCAATAAAACTACTATGAATTAACAACCATTTAAAATAATAATATTATATTATTAGTGTGTAATGTAATATTTCAAAAAAACTCTTTGTTGTATATTGGGTATGAAATCAAACATAACAACCCCTTTAAAGTAAAATAAATATTTAATTCAAAAATATTAATAAATAAATAAAATTTCTTATTATTTATTTAGCTCGGATGTTATATCCTTCCCCCTTGTGGAAATTTCATCCATGCAATTTTATTCACCTATCAAATAAATGGGGGTATTTATCCCTCATAGCATTTTCATATTCCCATGTTGCCTCATCAACCATATGGGTTTTCCACAAAACCATTACCTGGGGAACCTCCTTATTCTGTAAAAATTACTCTCTTCAGTGAATAATCTCGATTTCTTGTTCCTCACAAGAGAGTTTCTCTTCCATTTCAAGTACCTCTTGATATAAAACATGCAATGGATCAGGCATATACTTTCTCAACATTGAAATGTGAAAAACATTGTGTACCTTGGATAAAAATGGAGGTAAATCCAATCAATAAGAAACTAATCCAACTTTCTCCAAGATTTAATAGGTTCCAATAAACCTCATACTAAACAATCCCTTCTTACCAAAATGCATCACACCTTTCCATGGAGAAACATTGAGAAAGACACGATCATCTACCTCAAAAGACAGAAACTTTCTCTGGTTATCCGCATAACTTTTATGCCTGCTCTGAGCTATTCTCACATGCTTCTGAATCAACGAATCCTTTTCTACCATCTCTTCTAACAATTAGTGTCCCATCAAATTTCTTTCACAAACATTATCCCAAAAATCTAGAGTTAGACACCACTTTCTATATAATGCCTCAAATGGAGCCATCTGTATAGTGGAATGAAAACTGTTATTATAAGAAAATAAAATCTAAGAAATATGTTGGTCTAAACTTCCCTGTTAATCTAGTGATCAAACACATAACATTTCCTCCAAGGTCTAAATTGTTCCTTCTAACTGCCCAACTTATTGTGGATGAAAAGTAGTACTAAAATTTAATTCATTACCCAACAACATCTGAAGGCCAATCTAAAAGTTTGAAGTATAACTGAGAACATGATCAGATACAATGGAGAGGGTAACTCCATGCAACCTGACTATATCTTTCACATAAATACATGAAAGTTGATCTAGAGACAAAGTGTCTAGAATAGAAAAAAATGAATAGATTTAGTCAACCGATCAACAATAAACCATATTTTAATATTACCTCGAGATGTCTTCAGTAACCCCATAATAATGTCTAGGGATATATTTTCCCATTTCCAAACTAGCACCGGTAAAGACTAAAGCATCCTTTTTCATAACTAATGTTCTACATTAACCTGCTTACAAGTCAAACACTTCACAGTAAAATCATCAATATCTCGTTTTATTCCATCCCACCAGTAATCTTATTGAAGATCTCTATAAATCATAGTACTTCCAGGATGATCTGAAAATGAGGAACTATGAGCTTCACATAAAAAATCATTCTACAAATTTGAATCACAAGGCACACACAATCTCTTTCCAAACCTCAAAGCACAATCATTATCATCATTAAATTCAGGCAACGTACCCTTCTAAACCAACTCTACCTTTTTTTGAAACTCAATATATTCCTTATGTGCTTGATTTATTCTATGTGATAGAGATGATTTTACAAACACCTGAAACAAAAGAGAAGAATTTCATACACCAACTACTTCTATGACAAAGTTCATCAAATAATAAAAAAAAATATCTCATTCCAAACATTGCATGGTGAATAAAGAATTACTTATTTCACTCAAAGTATCAACCAATTTATTTTCTTTTCCTGGATGGTAAAGGATTGTGAAATCATAATCCTTGATTAATTCCAACCATCTCCTCTTTCTCATGTTAAATTCTTTCTGAGTGAATATATACTTCAAATATTTGTGGTCAGTATATATTTCATATTTTACTCCATACAAATGATTCCTCCAAATTGTTAATTCAAAAACAACAGCAGTTAATTCTAAATAATTTTTAAGGTAATTTAACTCATGAGGTTTCAACTATTTTGAAGCATAAAAAATTACATGATAATTAAGAATAATGACAAAACCAAGTCCTTTCAAAGATGTATCACTATAAATAACAAACTCACCATTTCAGTAAATTAGTACCAAAACTAGAGCATTCGCCAATCTTCTTTTCAATTATTGAAAAAATCATCTCATTATTTTATCCAAATGAACATAACACATTTTCGAGTTAATATAGTCATTAGACTAGTTAATCATGAAAATATTTCAACAAACCTCTGGTAATAACATACAAAACCAAATAAAACTATCAATATCTATTTTATTTGTGGGTCATGGCCATTCTTTACCAACATTTTTTATATTAGGATAAACTGTTTTTCCATTTTTTGAAATAATGTTACTAAGTAAATAAATTTGTTGTAACAAAAAACTCACACTTGCTGAATATCCCAAATAGTTTCTTTTCTATTCATGATTTCAAGATAACCCTTAACTGAATTTTATGCTCCTATTTAATTTTAGAATAAACCAAAATATCATCAATGAACAGAACCAAAAACTTATCCAAGAACTCACATAATATTCTATTCATAATATCCATGAATACAACATGTGTATGGGTAAATCCAAAAGGCATAAATACAAATTCATAATGGCAATATCAAGTATGAAATGTGGTATTCATAATGTCTTCGTCTTTTATTTTCTACTGATGGTACCCCAACCTAAAATCAATCATCGAAAAATACTGAGCTCCCTGGAGCTAATCAAACAAATCATCGATATGAGGAAAAGGATACTTCTTCATAATAGTGATGTTATTCAATCCTCTATAATCAATGAATAGTCTCATTGAACCATCTTTATTTGTAACAAACAATACAAGATAACCCCATGGTGTTGTGCTAGAATGAATGAATCCTTCATCTAACAACTCATAAAATTTATTCTTTAACTCTAAAATATCAATATTAGAAATTTTGTAAGGGGGTTTTGAAATTGGATTACCAACAAGATCTATGTCAATAGAAAATTCAACATCCCAATCATGTATAATACCAGGAAACTCATCAGGAAAAACATCAAGGAACTCATTTAGCGCTGGCACGTCATTAATAAGAACAGGTCCATTGATTTCTACAATATGTGCAATGTAACATTTATTTCTTTCTTTTACTAATTTCTCACCTTCCTGATTTGTTATCCAATGTAATGGCTCATTCCTGTACACAAACTAAAAATATTTCTGAAAAGAATCAACTTTACATCTTCAGTCAATCTTATCATGATAAACAGAAAACTAATCCATACCCAAAATAACATCAAACTCTATTAAGGGAAAAATAATAAGGTTTGCATGTAGATTCATTCCACACACAAGGATATGAAGGTTCTTATAATTTCTTTTTTTCTCAACAATTCATCTTGATGTTTTTACCATAAGTTCAAGAATCATATATTGATATGGAATGACCAATTTTTAGAAAAAATCAAAAAAATAAACAAATGCCTTTACCCCGAATCCAAAAACACGTTGGCATAATCGGAACAAACAAATAGTGCATCTGATACTACTTCATTTGATGGCCCATCATCTGCTGAAGTATTTGCAAAAGACTTCACCACCCCTTTCTTCTTATAGTCTGGTTTCATTCCCTCAGGTGAGTTATTCATTGGACACTCATTTTCATATTGACCCATTTCATTGATCTTAATACATTTTACTCATTGTAAATCAGATTTTGTCTTACCATTACCTTGATCTTTTTCAGTGTAATTACAAGCCTTATGTCCCATTTTACCACATCATTGGCACCTACCCTAATTCAAAATTCATTCCCAAAAATGATATTTACACCAATTTTCACAAAGTTTAAAGTTATGTTTCATACCATTAGAATTTTTTTGATGATTTTTTCTCTTTCTCATGTCACCATGACCTCTTATTCTATTTTTTCTCAAAGAACAAATAATATTCGGAAAAATCTATTTCCACCTCTCTGCACATCGAACAAGTTTTTCATAACTTTTGAACTCATGAGAATCTAAATACCTTTGATAAATTGGAATTAATCTTGTCCTAAAATGGCTTATTTTGATATCAATATCTCATTTTAAATTTGGAGCATACATTTCCAGTCAATTGAAATTTTCTTCATAAGAATCCACTGAGTCATCCTCCTGCCTCAATTATAGGAAATGTTTTTCCATCCTAAGATGAACCACCTTAGGAAAATATTTCTCAATAAACATAACTTTTAATGCATCCCAATATACAACATCATTCTCCTCACAATACATGATATTTTTCACCATCAACCACCACTAATCAGCATCACCTTCAAAACATTAAACAACGAGAATAACCTTTTCATGTTATGAACACCCCATGACTTTAGAAATTTTCTCCAGTGCTTCAATCCACCATTCATATATCATAGGGGAAGATAGTCCGTGAATGATGTTGGATGTTGCCTCATGAAATTATCCACTACTGAAATGTTCCTCAGTGGTTGATCTTTCTAATCTTGAGCATGGATACCTCCACCATTATAGAATGAGTCAATTGTTCCATCACTGCAACAAACTGTTTTGTTATGATTTCGATCATCCAAGGTTATTGATTTGGAAGGTTGTATTCCTGCGTATTTCATCCAAATATAGTTACCTTGTTTCCTCTACGGAAACCCATTCTAAACATAGAAATATCATAGGAAAAGCAACATGGTAATCTATAAATACTATATCATTTCAATATTAACATAAATTAATTTATTTATATTAATTTAACAATACCATAACTCCTAAATTTTTCTAAACCGACCTCTAATACCAACTATAAGGAACTAGCCTTAAACATACATAATCTATAAGTAAATAAATAATTAACATTTAGAATATTTTAAAGTTTCTAATTTTAGAGAATTAGGCTATAAATATTACATTACATCTCATAAATTACAAGGTATTCATTTCTACTCAGTTTCGATTTTTTTCATAAAATGAAAACTCATGAAAAAAAGTGTCATGTCAAGTCCAATGTTTTATACAGCATGTCTTTTCCATGATCTCATTATTGTCCCTATTCATCTTTAGGTAATTTGAAATACCATTAAGAACTTGGGATATGCATGAGAAGCTTAGTAAGGGTTATAAAACAAAGGAAGAAAACAATAGTTCATCATTGCATACATAACATAATATCTTTCACATACCTCATGAAATCATAATATTTATTAATAACAGATAGAAAACCTAAATCATAAAGGCAACTTGTGGCATCCATATCATACATACACTGTAGCTATCACAACTATGTTGGGAGTTACATTTGGAATACCCATCTCAGTATATTCCCAAAATCTCTTAGGAGAAACACTCATGTTTACCTCTGTCACGTTACCCAATGAATTGGAGAGTTATCTTGGGATCACCCTCCATTTTTTTATCATGGAATAACCCATAAACTTAAAAATTCCCAAGAACCATAACAAATTCATAACACATAAAACAAATATAAAGGAAAGATAACATTCCCACATTTCAATCACTATATATCATTTAAATATATTGACATAACAAATCCATTATTAAAATAATTTTCATTACCCAAATATTTGTATGATTATATTATATTTATTTTCCTTTTAAAAACATTACGTGTTGTTAAGGAACCCAAATATTAAACAATACTCGTAGCGTCAGAAAAGGTCACTGTCACCGATTACGTTTAGAAGAAACATTCTTTTTTTCATTTAGTAAAAAAATTATATAAAAAGATTCCCTTTGAATGAAATAAAAATTAAAATGGGTTTAAACACCATATAAAATAAATTCATTTATAATTCAAAATATTCCTCAATGAATGTAGATTGAGATGAAGTCCCTTACCTCGTGTCTGACTTGACCCATTCGTTCTTTAATTTTCAGAATAATAAACCAATGTAAATTAAAACCGGATTAAGAAAATATTTCATGTTTATTTTTCTTTTTATATCACTTATTACTATGTTATAAACATTATTTGATCATTTATGTTAATAATAGTCATTTTGTTGTTATTTGGTACTTTTTCCAAAAATGGACTTCTTATAATTACAAGTTGTTCAAGTGGTCAAAAATTAATTATATCTAGAACAATATTCATGATTTAGATATCATATATTTCATATATATCCATTAAATACAATTATTTATAATATTAAATATCATTTAGAGGTAAGAAATGAAATGAACTGTTCCTGGAGATGGTAAGTCGTACGTATGCATGAATGCTACTTTCATTTATTTTTCTTATTTTAATTGAATTAAAACATAATGATAAAAATGTTATATTATAATACCAGAATAATATCATATATTATATCATTAACTTCATCCTTTATATAACCCACATATGGAATTACCAAGTCATATCACTTTAAGGGGGTTGTAGTCCGTATTTTCTCAAATCAAATTTTCACGTTTACCCATAATAGAAACCATAAATGTAAGATATAAATGAAAAATACAGAAGCATAAAGAAAACATAAACACAATATATATCATATATAAATACAGTTCCATCTTAATGTCAACCATGAGAGGTGGTAGATGATAAGTGAACAATCATCATTTCGTGAGGTGTTAGTTTTCCATCCACAGAAATAATATGTTCCTTACCCATTAGATGGTGGTGTGTGAATGTTTAGTTCTAATACTTTTCATAATAACATCCTAGTATATTTATGATTTTGGGATCATTATAAATGAAAATAATAAAAAGAGTTTCGAGTTTGGAGAAGTAAAATAAAACAAAATAATTTAGAGAAAATCTTACCTTCATTTCGGGTAACTCCCTTTAGTTTGAACCATAATTACTTCTTAATGTGCCTCTGCCTCTGTTAAGGCTTCTATGTGGAAGATAAAGACCATGATAAATTATTTAGGCAGGGGTTGGATTAGAAAAGGGGCTTCACAGGAGTGTGTAATGGGTTAGAGGTGAGGGTTTTTATAACGGGTAAGAGGGGCTCTTTAAGAAAGTGTGAAGATATTATTTTATTATATAATTATTTTTGATTTATAAAGGTCCAAAACTTATTAAAATATAAGATAATATGACTCTTGGATGAAATAAAATAATCCAATAAGAATTACATAGGTATTGAATATTATTTTAAAATTTCTAATATTATTTATTCAAATCCTTCATTAATGAAGTAAACTATACATCATTTTTATGGCATAAATAATTTTATTTATTTAATGTCTAAAAATTATTAAAAAACCATGAAATAAGAAATATTATTCGATTTCCAATGAATATTTATAGTTTAAATGATAACTTATGTAACCTCTTGTGAGAATTGGTTTACTAAAAGTTGTTTTTTTATGTCATATCTGTCTATAATTTAAGTTAATTAAAATAACATGTCATTATAACTCATAAGTGGATTCATGGGGTCCAAATATCGACCCAAGGATTACCATGGTCAGAAATGTATCATCCAATAGGATTATGATACATTTTAGGGTAATGTTATGTTCTTGTAATAATATTTCATACCTTTATTTTCCAGATTTACCCTTTAACCAGGGTAAATAAAATTTTTACTATAGTAAATATTTGAAATGTATAAAAAATGTACATATTTACACAATTTGGACCTAATGATTCCAAATATGAAATTAATTTTTCTAAATTCAAAAAATAGAAGTGGAAGAAATTAAAATAAAATTAATTCCCTCAGTCAAAACAAAAACTGTGTTTTTTAAGAAATAATAACTATCAAAAGATCGACACTTGTTTTTGTCCAATTTCAAAGTGAAATTACTTCCAATGACCAATATTGGATTAAATATTTAATATATAATATAATTACACTTTAAAAACAATTATAAAGATAATCAGACCATATAAATAAATTTTATTAAAAAGTGGGTTTTAATTAATATATAGTATTTCCCACTATTCATCAAAAATTGAATTTTCTCAGAAAAATACAAAAAATTTAACAAATGTGAATTTTTATGTCCAGATTCTGAAGATGAATTTTATTTTTCCAAAATTATCATATAAAAGTGACAAAAACTATATTTTATGTGGGTTCTCCATCAATAGGAGGATAATCATCCTTTTAAAATAAATTAGGCTTAAAATTAGATTCATTCCCATTTTAAGCCTCTAAATTTTATTTTATAAATGTAAAAACATTTAACAAACATGTATAATAATTTTGTAGTAATTTTTGTTCATTCCTTCCAATACAACTTCTAAGAATTAAAAACCATTTAAAATAATAATATTATATTATTAGTGTGCAATGTATGTTTTAAACAAAACTCGTTGTTACGTATCGGGTAAGACTTCAAACAGAGAAGACCCTTTTAAAGTAAAATTAATATTTAAATAACAATTATTAATAAAAAAGAAAATTTATTATTCTTTATTTACCTGGGATGCGACGTTATGTTTCCTTACCCATCCATAAACTGTAGGAAAATAATTTTGAAAATGCTAGATACATACAAAAAGCATAGTGAGAGACACAAGATGAATAAATCTTCATTTCTAGAGAAACAAAAAAGATAAAATCCTTATAATACATACTTATATATCATTATTCATTGATCATATGAAAAAAATAATTTCTTCATTAAAAATACAATCACTTTTTCTCCATGAAATACTTCTAAGCTCAAAAAAAGAAACAAAACAATTTTATGAAACATTGAGAAATTATACTGATAATATATATTATAAAAAATTCAATACAAATTAAATCCATAGAAGAAACTGACATGTTATCTCAATATATCTTTCCTATTGGGATAAGTAACATTACACAATGCATTGTAGTGTTATCTGGGTACACCAATCATATATTATATATTAGTTTCACAAGTCTTATAAGATATATAATCATTAAAACTACTCTTAAGATATAATGGTTCTCATCTCAACATATAATTTTTATCAGGATTACCAATTTGAAAAATGTAATTCTAAAAATGCATATATCAAATAAAACAATTTATATGTGAACCATTTCCTCAAAAAACCTATCAAAAAATATTTTTAATCAATATGAAAAAATCGATATAGAAGTACACTTTCCTTTCAAAACCACTTTTCAATACTAAATTACTAATAACGAATATAAATATTGATAACATTGAAAAAAACATTTATAAATGACATTTTATTAGATATAAATTCATGATTTTTTACATAAATTTATAGTTAATACAATCCCAAAAGATCATGAAGCCTATAGTATTTTAAAATATTGGTACATAACATAAAAAATTTCTATAAGAATATAATGAAATTATTAAAAAAATCCATAACAAGTTCCAAAAATTCCATTGTTTTACTAAAATGGAAAGGGATTACTTGGGGACATACATAATAATTTGGTGATACGTAAATTCTAATAAGGTAATATAAAAATATATCATAATTATAATCATTACTTGTTATCCTAGTGGCATATCAAGGTTACATAAGAGCTTTGAGAATCATATTCTTGAATATTGAGGCTGGATAAATACTGACATAATTAAGGTAAAATACGAATATTACAACAGCTGAAAAATAGTCATGAAAAACATATATCAAATATAAATTCCATGAAAACATAATGTATTGTACATATGATAAACTCATGTTAATAATAAATTTAATCATATTATATTAAAAAACTAACAAATACATTAGTGGGGTATATAATTCTTGTCTCACCCATCACATTCTTATCATGTATAGGCATAATTTTTGCAAAAAGATAATATAATAGACATATATCTTTCATTAAATATAATGAACAAATAAATGTGTATAAGTATATAAAAGAAATTCCAAAATCATTGAAGGATAGTGCGTACTATTTGGGTACACTTGTTTTTAAATGGGGATGGGTATTCGTTACATAATTGTGTGGAATGAAAAATCAAAGGATAATTTTGGTAACATAATTATTGTATATAATGATTCATAAAAGGGGGAAATGAGGGTTTTATTTTTTATATAATATCATAGACATTATATGCATAGTATAATGAATATGTATGATCATAATCCAACATTAAATGTTATAAATTTAACTATGGAATAAAATGAAGGTTCTTGAATAGAGAGAAGTAGATAATCCCTTATCCTGAGAGGATACTTTTAAAAGCATTGAGGAAATTCATAAAATCATGGATGTTGCTTCGTGAGAATATAGAGAGGTAATACCTGATTAATTCCATTATACATGGATTTTTAGAGAATTTTAATAGTAGTTTTGAGGTGTTTATATAGGTAAATTTATCATAATTATTTATTTATTTAAAAACATTGGGTTTTCACTAAATATGATAATATAATCAAAACCAAAAATCAATCCTTTGTTTCATCCAATGGTTTCTTCCAAATAGTAGTGGATATAATTATTTTATATGTACAAAAACATATCTAATTAAAATACAATTATCATTGTTCTGAATGTGAGGCACGTTCACATTGAAATGATTTTAGAAAATAGAAATATAATATATTTCCTGTAAGATTTCATAACGGATTATAAATTTACTCAACTAAAATAAAAAATATATTTTTTAAAGGAAATATGGTTTTGGTCATGGATAAATTTTATATAATATATTACATCACTTTTTAGTCATTATGATGTCATAATATTGACAATACATTTATACCATACATGATTATTTCCTAAAAAATTGACTCTCTCAGAATATATTAAAAGAAATCATTTTTTATAATTTCAATGTTATGATTTAGAAAATATTATTTATTTTTTCAAAATAATTCTTCAAATGTGGGAATATAACATTTTAAATAAAAATACATATTTATTTACATATATCTATTTTTCATCAATTAATGATTTTATGGCCCAAATACAAATTACATTTATTCATAAATTTATATTATCTTTTATATATAATAAATATTATTTAACAATAGTATTTTATTAAAAATACTAATAATCTCAAAAATTAGTAAATTCATTAAAAGGGAATCATTTTGAAGTAATTTATCTCATAAAAATAAACTTCAAGTATCCTCATATCATATTTTAGTTTTTATCAGTCGCATTATTTATTTATTGTAATTGTAATACTAAAAAGGAATAAATAAAATATTTTCTTAATTGATATAAGGTATGAGAATTAATACTGGTAGGGTCAAGATTGATATCACTTTATTATACCAATTTATTCTCAAAGGGTATCTTGTGATATGGTTATATTTTCATTGGGTGGTTCAGCATAAATGGTTTGGGTCATTATCTTGATGAGCTTCAACTTGTCTCATAAAGAGCCTATATCATGACTCAATAGTTTAATTTCATCTTGGTCTTGGTCGAGGGAAAATCCATGTGAATCTATATCCCATGAAATCTAGGGTTAATGGGATTTATAGGGAGTGATCCTACTTTTTGAATCTATGAAATCTTCCATATATGTCAATTGGACTTTATCCTATCCATTTATATATAATAATAATATCATTTTTTAATTGTTATATTATCATAGGTTATGATTCTAAGAATTAATTTAGATATGATAGGATATATCTTATGAAAATCTAGAATAATCACTATAGTTCATGGGTTTTCTATAACTACAACACTTAATAATGCATTTACACATTCATAAAGAGGGAATTTAATTTATAAAATTATAGGTCTTTAAATTATTCCCCCATTAAAAATTTTCAACCTAAAAACATTCATTTCATTCATTAAATAGATGAGGGAACTTCTATATCATCACCTCTTCCTATTCATATGTCTCTTCCTTAAACTCATTGGTCTACAAACACAGATTGGAAATGAGATTGGTATTTCTTCATAGAACATGTCTCTAGTGACTATGATTTTCAACGACTTCTACATGCATGAATTTTAATTTTTAAATTGAACCAGCTTTCTATTTAGTGCATCTGAGTGGGTTGTTATAAATTTCAACAAGAGGGGCACATTAATTATTTTTTGTATTTAAGATATGTTAGGTTGGTGGGAATTTTGATATGCCCCTACTCTGATATGATCATGTATCTAAATGCTTATTATTATAATAAAAAAATAATTTCCTTCTTCTCAAAATTCATTCCACTCTTCCACAACAACATGTAATGAAATAATTTATCTCCAAAAATTACTCATTGCCTCATCAAAAAATGTATGTATATATTTGTTTTTAACTTTTTATGGTCTTTATCAGATGTTTAATGGGTTGAACATTTTCATTCATATCATTGAAAAGATCAAATCACATTGGTTTACACATTCCAAATTCATTCCATTAGGTCATATTGTGACACATGTTCTAATACAGATCTTTATAATGTTCAATTTGAACACTATAATAGAAACTACTAATATATGATAACTACTCTATGGGATTGTGTTGGTCCAAACATCCTTAAAAATCCATTAAACAAGAACATAGTATCCTCTATTGTTTTATTGGTCCTTTCATACTGACCATCCATCACAGGGTGATACATAGTGATGATGATGAATAATATATCTCATGATCACAAAAGACTTCACCAAAACCACAATGTAATCCTTGTATATCGATCAGATACATTAGGTAATGTAACTCCTTGTGGTTTTACCTGTTCCCTTAGGTATGTTATGATGTGTTTGTTTAGAGATAAATCGTCCCTCATAAATATGAAATATTTCAACTATATAAGATGATCGACTATAATCCATATGTTTTTATTTCTTTAGCTATCTCTGGTATTATTACAATGGAATCCTTGGTTTTGTTTTCCAATTTCCATATCGATATGGGAAATGGTTATATCATTTCCAAAGACTTTTATCATTCTTCCTTGACATGTGAACATAAAAATCATTGAGATAGTCACATTGAAATATGTGTATTCATTTTATACAACAATATTTTTTTCATTAAATCTCTATAAATATAAGTTTTTCCAGGATGAATTGGGAAGGAGGATCTATTCACATCATCGAGAAGTTCTCTCTTTAGTTCTTGTTTTTTTTTGGAAACGTATTCTGGTTCCAAAACCTATAAATCAATATTTCTCAAATTTTGACTCAATAATATTCCCCGCCTTATTTTTTAGTCACTAATTATACATATAAGCCTCCATGATCCTCTCCATAATGGATAGATGAAAATATAATTCATAAATCTAGGATAAATATCCACATAGTATATCCATGTCCAACCATATCATGTTCAAGAAGATTGGATCCCTTGAAATCCACATCACAAAGAGAGTGGTGGGATCCTTTATACTTAGAAAATCGTACACATTGTTTTCATTCACAAAATTTAAATTGATTTAACAATCATAATACATGACCAGTTATAACTTCCTTTGTTTGTTCATATTATGGTGCATTTGTGTGAATATATACTTGAGGATTTTATGATCAGTATACGTATCACAATTTTTTACATAGAGGTAATATCTTCATTACTAAAATACAAAGATCACCCTATCCAATTCTAGTTCCTGAAAGGGGTATCTCTATACATGTATATATAATTTGAAAGTGGAATAGGAAATCAATTTTTCATCATGCATGATTACACAAACCAATAACTTTTTGGATGAATTTTCGTAGGTAAAAAATATTTCCCCATTGGTGGGTAATTTGAGTACATGTTTACTGATTTGGATCTTCATAAACTTTTTAATTATCTCCTACCATTTTTCATTCAATAAAAACATGACTCTAAAAAATTGGACATCATTATTGGGATTCTAAATCGTGATAATTTTTTTACATATCATCAAATGTACCTACCCAATAAAATAAATAAATATATTTCAATCGTAGATATTGGTTTTCACCATGCATAAATTTATTATGTTTTTCAAGGGTTTATAAATGTCATATTTTTTGATAGCATGTTCCAATAATGTTCTTCAATCTAGGTATGTGATTTGTTAAGAACTCAATAACTCATTAATTAGTAATACAAGAAAATTTTTCTGGAAACACATCGTAGAATTCCCTTAAAATGGAATGTCATCAAGGACGTCCTTTTTCCTTAGTGTCAACCACTATTTCAATATATTCTTACTCATAATTCTTTAATATATACACATTCCACTATGATACCAAAGGAAAATCATCATCCTCCAATACTTGTATGGAATTATAAAAAATATATGTTATGGAGGGTGATTTCCATATCTCAGAAATTTATATTATCCTTATATAAGGAAATATAATCCATAAACCTAATATCATTAAATTATGATTAATAGAAAATTTTAAGTATTCAATAACATTCCTATATACAATATCTTCTAATACAATATTCAAAGAGGTT
Source organism: Viscum album (assembly GCA_963277665.1). NCBI lineage: Eukaryota > Viridiplantae > Streptophyta > Magnoliopsida > Santalales > Viscaceae > Viscum > Viscum album. The sequence continues at coordinate 1,458,817,148 of OY728135.1, read as the reverse complement.
TTTACTGAAGATATAATATGATTTGGTGAGTTGAAATGAAGTTCTTACAAAAAAGTACATATTATACTAATATGGGATGAATTATATTTCAACTAGACATAAAAATATCTAGAGTATTGGTTATGTATACATCAGTCATCATTATCCATTTCAGCATTGGACATTCCTTGTTATATTATTACTATATATTTATGGTACTCGTCATGATTGTTATCCTGTGTAATAGATTATTGGTCTAGATAATTCCCAAATACTCTATATATCCAACATATAACATTAAAGGGTTCCATAGATTGAAATTCATTTCCATCTATTATGTTGACTATACTCTTCAATCCTTTCACTATAAGCCCTTTAGATGACTAAAAAATCATAGAGTTTCTTGTTGATATTTTCAATGGTGCCACTTTCACTCTTTTTATTCATAGGATGTTGATTATTACATACACTAACACATTTTAAATTTGGTCTTCTTTGAGATGAAATCCTACTATTAATTTTCATTTTTCTAAATTAAGTTATATTCTTGTTATTAATCATGTTTCTTGATTGTTTTTTTGGTATAATCACATGAATACATAATTATGAATGTGTAGGTATAAATCTAATTTATTCATGATCTATTTTATACCATAAAATTTAATTCTCAAATTAATCCCCTTAATAATTATTTTTAAAGTCCTTTTTAATTTACCCATGCATATCCACTATTAATTTAATAACAATTGTGTTAAAAATTCTATTTTTCAGGCATCGTGTAATGACCATCTCCACGATAATATGCCAACATGGGGTTGTTATGAAAATTTACATATGGTTCAAAGCCACATCCACTTGTAGTCTCTAAAGAGGATATATTTATTTAGAAACCATATAATATATACACTAATAAATAGTTTTTTTCATATGTTTTAATATTATCTGTATATATATTAGTGGAGTTTTGTAATCATAAACATAAAAAAATAGACTTTTCATTGATGAAAACTATGCCAAAAAATATTTTATTAATCAATAAATAATTCTTTATAAGATAATGTAATTAATATTAAATTCCCAAAAATCAATGAATCCATTTTTATTGTGTAAATTTTATACATTAAATAATAACCTGAAATAAAATTCAATGAAATAATTAAAGACTCCTATAAAATTGTCCTATAATTCAATCATTCTTCTAAAATTACTTGGGGAAGTGTAACACCATGACCCCAGAAGCCCGGAACCAGTGCATTATTTTAATAAATTAGCATGACTACAATGAATCAATTCCAGAATGACTGATCAGTTTAGTTGTCTTGGAAAAATAGATTACATAAATTAATGTTACATTGCACATTAAAACATAAAACACAACGTAGATAATCTCGTGAAAATAACATTGTCACAAGAGAATAACCCTGAATATCAAACATAATACACTTCTTGTAATCATGGGAATACAAAAAATAAGAAAGGGGTTAGCTTAGATTTTTAGTAAGGGTAGATAATTTAGCGGAAGCTATAAAATTTTAAGGTATGATGTGTAATAAAAACAACAGCCTTTTAAAAATAAACATGAATATAATATAGAGAAAATAAATCAAGAATTACTATATAAACATGCACATGTATATTTTACTAGTCTAATAATAACATGTAATAATTAATGTTATAATGAGGGAATTCTTAACACCATACATAATTACCACATAGTCAAGGCCTCGTGCCAACACTATAAATAACATTTTTGTCAAAGAATTGGGAAAAGACACTAGTTTGTCTCATGAGACTTACCGATGCATCAAGGGGATATATAGGGCCCCACCCGTCACTTACTAAGTCCATTGCATTCCTTATAATAAAATGTTGAAACATAACAAAAAAATTCGTATTTGATCTAGCATATAAAATATCAACACTTCAACCATAAACCATGAAATGTTTTAAAATAGCACATCCATAGTCAAAAATATCATAACTCATTAGATATACTATCGAGGATTGTATAATAATAAATCAACCATAATCCACAATAATATCCTATAAAGAATGTTGACATAGTTGAAAATGATCAGTAAAACTTTTTGAGAGAAATATCCCTTTTAGTGATATCATTTAACAGTGAAAAATTTATAAACAAAGTCATTTAAAAGATATTTTTGAATCAATGTGCCCCATAACACATCGAAACTTTTGAAATGAATTGACATTATTAAAAAATCATGTTTATATAAATAAATCCTTAAAACCATTTTAAATTAGGGACATTAAAGAGGAAGATTTAGAAGAATAAATATTTTACAACATTTAAAAATATTTATTAGTTAAATATTACCTTAAAAGAATAATTATGAAATTTATTATATGAAATATGGACATGGATAATAAATATGTCCCAAAAAATATATAAACATAAACAATCTCAGATAATAACGAGATTGAGGAATTAACCCTTACCCTGCACTTTTCTTTGGTTTAGGGTATGATTAGACACCTATAAAATGACCATAGTATGTTATTAAATTATACCAAAACCATATTAATTTTTACTATAACATACATGATTCATTTATGATAATATACTAACCATTTAATAATGATTTCAATGATAAATTAACATTTTGGGAAATAATCTCTTTCTTTATGGGACGTGTTTTAACTTGTTATTATTGATTATATCATTTAGATCATTATTTAAATACTTCTGGAATATAAAAAATTATTTATATTTAATATATATTTAGAATATAATTATGTATAATATATAGTTATATGAAATGGAAAATACCATTTATGGGGATGGTAGGTTGTACATACACATAAACGTTGTTTCAGTTATCATATTGTATTAAACAGAAGAAAGTGAAAAATATATATGTAAGTGTGTGTATATATATATAGTGGCATTAATATGTCATATATTACATATTTATTAATAAAATATATTTTTATAATCATCGTTGATTGGTGAACATAGAAATGAATTTCATCATGTCGTGGAGACAGTAAGTCGTACATACACACAGGAGAAGATATCATTTCTTTAATGATTTAAAGGTGTTTAATTAGATAATATATTAATTTTTCAGAGAATTTATCATGTTATTTCATTATTTATAAACATATTACTCATCATTATAGTGATCCAAATAACATCGTGTGGAATTACAAATTACACCATGATGTGGAGATGGTATGCTGAACGTACACACCCGTTGTGACATTGTCATTCATAGGATGGATAGAATAATGAGTATGGTTGTACCATTTTTTATGATAACATAATAGTATGTAGAAGGTATGGATTTATTGTTTTAGTATGGAAAAAAAATAAAGAGAAATTGGTATGAGAAATGAACTTTGAAAGAGGTGATAAAATAATTACCTCGTATATGCGTGTTTCCTTTTGATTTGAACAAAAGGGCTCCAATTGATGCTTTTTGATCTTGGTAAGGCCTCTATGTTTAAGTGATGGAAGTTGTAATGAGATTTGGGCAGGTTTTGGATGAGCCAAATGGATTTGGCGGTATTAATTTTAGAGAAAGGTATGTACCCATTTATAACAAATGTGAGGCTCACTTTAAGAAAAGTTTGAAATATTATTTTATTATAAAATCATTTTCTTTTTCTAATTGCTCCAAATTGATTTATAATGAATCTAAGGTGTGTATGAGTAAAAATACTTTCAACCAATAGGTTTAAGAAAAGTTTTTTTACCGTATTAACCTTATATTTTAGATTTAACTCTTTGTTATAAAGTTTAACAATTACCATTTCCTCTTGTATTATTTTTATAAATGGTTTATAAGAATACTATAAAAATCCAATAGAACCCCAATTGTTTCATTATTGATATATTTAACATTATCTAGGTACTTTGAATTAGCTATATACTTTTTGAAATAATATGTCAATTAATAATATAGTATTTGTTTTAAAAAATCAATTATTTCTATTTTGACACTATTTGGTATTTTGTTTTTGTTAAAGTCATAACAAATTTATCACATCAAAAAAATTATTTAATAAACCCTAAAATGTCATATTAACCAAGAAAATTAGTATATGGAATAAAAAGCCTCAATTTACAATTATTTTTATATTTATAATATCAATTATTTTAATCATTCATTGTAGAAATAATTACTGCGTCATCATTGTGTCATAAATAAATTTAATTAATTAATCATTAAAAATTATAAATAAAATACAATTATGTTGAAAATCTATCTTTCTTTCTAATGAATACTTATATTCAAATTTATCTTATTTATTACCCTATATTCAAATTGGTGTTACTATTAAACATTGAACATAACACTTTTAACACTTCTTTAGATAAAATAATAATAAAAATCTGAATCTAATCCAACTGGACCAAAAGAATAATATTTTATTCCTAAAGTTTTTTTTGGTCGGAATAAACTTATACAATATAATCAAGACATGTGTTAGGGTAATTATAATATCATTTTTAACTTTAAATACCCTATTTACTTTTAACTGTGGTAAATAAATGTCAAATGTTACTATTCAAGAAAAAAATTCACCTTATTGAACCACATTTTACTTACTGATGTAAACTGTGTCTCTTGTATTTTTGAAATTCAATTCACAGAAGCAATAAAATTATGTTTTATAAAAATATGCAAATGTCCTTAAAGGTGGGTAAAAGATGTTAAAAAGTTCAATAAACTTTTATACATATAATTTTATTATAAAATGTCCCCAATTAATTAAATTTATCTATTATATGTAGTATATATCTATTTTGAATTTAAATAAATTAAAATAAAATAAATAATTATTTAAATAAAAAGTTGATTTTAAACAATAACGTAGAGTTTTTCACTATTCATGAAAAATTGAAAGTTCTCATAAAAATAACAAAAATTAACCCTATGATAATTTTGATATCCAGAATTAATAAATTAATACTATTTTATCAAATTCAAAACAGACATGTTGCATTAATTAATTTAAAAATAATTCTCGTTGTCAAAACCAAAAAGCATGTTTTTTAAATAATAAAAACTACCAAAATATGGACATGTGTTTCTATCAAATTTATATGTTAAATTACTTATAATGACTCAAATTTTATTAAATTTTAAAAATATAATCTAATTTTACTTTCAAACCATTCAAATTCGAAATTTAACACAATAAATTATTTCTATTAAAATAGTTGTTTTCAATTAAAATTTATAACTTTTCATTCTTCATCCAAATATGAATGGTATCAGAAAAATATCAAAAATTTAGTCAAACAAAAATTTAATTTCTTCCTTCTAAATAATAATTTATTTTCATTAAACTGAATGTATAAAATGGTCAAATATTGGTTTTAAAAAGGGTTTTTAATAAAAGGTAGTAAAATTGCATTTTTTTGAAAAATACATCTTTTATCAAAAAAATTTAATTTTTTATTATATTATTTCAAAGAAACACATTATATAGATTATAAAATTATATGGAGTATATAAAATTATGAATTCATTTAGTACTATTCATGACGACCTTTTGAATGGCAAGTTTGGTAAGTTGTGGTGCGCTAAAACTTGGTGTTGTGTGTTGCATAATTTATTAAATTACTTTGAAAAGATAACATACTATTAAATCATGGGGTTTTAATTTATCCACTATTTCAATAAATTTCATTCTGGAAATTTTAAAATGTTTTTCGTAAATAAAAGGTTCAAAATAGAAAAATACCATTGGGAAAACCCACATCAGAAAATCAGTTAATAAAATTTGGTCTTAATAAGAGGTAATGGGAAATGAAAATGTGACCACCTAATTGTGATCTCAATTTAGAGAAAATTGGTGGAAATTAGTAAAACATAATTGGAAGAAAAACATAAATATTTATAGGGAGTCATTGAGGTCATCAATCACAAACAAGTGTAAAATTGAGGGCCTTAAAAGAATAAATCGTTGATGATTTAAAATATCATCAGTTCAAAAAAACATATGGTATTAGTATAACACATTTTTGGTTTTAATATCTCCTCCCTAAGGATTAATAAATAATTTATTCATAGAATAAGAGAAAATAATACTTGAAAAGTAGAGTTTCATCCTTCAAATAATTTCTATCACAAACTCATCATTCACTCAAAAAGATAATGGAATTAAAAATATTCTATTTATCATAATCCTATAGGGTTCCAAAAATAATGAATTTATAATTCATTTGTCAGACTTGTTAAAAACTACATTATAAGAACTAGGACATCACGTAGGCCAGTGGTTGGTGATGTACGTTTGTCGCCCTTCGGTTGTGGGTTCAATTCTTGCAGCTTTGCTGGATACGACATGTTGTCACCCGGCCTCTGGGTTATCATTTTTATAATAAATCAAAAATAATATTATTAATTTATTTAACCTAAAAAATAGAATCCAATGTCAAACTAAATCCATTCCAACCATTATACTTATCCAAAATACTTCTATCCAAACTCACAGTCCAAAATTAATAAGGAAGGTAAACACAATGAAGATCTTTTTTTCCATATAATAACACGTGAATACCTTCGTCATGTATTCTTTTAAAACACTATAACAACTTGAATTACCATAAAACATAATTTATTACATTCATGATCCCTTATTTCTTATAGAATACTAGATATACTCCATATATCCAAAAATTTGTTAAAATCCAACAATAATTAAAGGAAATACAATTAAATAGCTTCAATGTAGTCAAGCATATCGAATTTACTTTTTCCAAATAAATCATTTCTTATTCCGAAATCACTAACTCAGTATCAAAACCATATTAAGGTTTATAATTCCTTCAACCATGTATTTTATAAAAAATATTTAACATTCTAGTGAGTCACTTATCATAGAACTATATAATCTGAAATCGTCAATGAAATGGTACTGCATTACAATCCTTATTTATTTCATTAATTAATATAACCATTACATCATTTATAAACCACTATTTTTAAATAATAATTTAATAAAAACATAAAAACACTAATCATTTATATTCGTCTGTGGTAGTATCATAACATTATTTTTATCTAATTACATCATTTGGGGTATACTATGATGACTTGGACATTGATTCACATAGAGTCCCAACTCCTTATAGGTGAAGCATTGTAGATTTGAATCATTTTTATTACACTTGCAATCAGGTAATTGGATTAATTTTTTTACAAACTTATAACAAACTCCAATTCCCATAAAACATTTATCAAGTTGATTCTATCCACATTTATCACATATGAGAAAATCCTTCTTCCCCCTCTTCCCTGCATCCATCTTTTTCTCTACCATCCTTTTCTTATCTTGCTTCCCTTTAATGTAATAGAACTTTGCGTAATCATTGCATATATTTTTAATACATGATATTATTTCTTCATATGATGATAATACATGGGAGACTATTTCTCTTCTAAATGATAGCTTAATACCATGAAACATGTGATCCTTCTTACTATTTGGATCATGCATATTGCTAGAGTTCTCATTACATCTATTGGGAGCCATTTCTAAACACTGAAATACACTAGGGTTTTTTATCAATCGAAAAGCATAATTCCAATCTTTTAAAATAATGAACATAAATTGAACAGATTATGAATATAATCTATAATAGTAAAAAAATTATTTGAGGATTTATTTACTCCTAAATCCTTCATAATGGATTGTAAAAAAAATTGTAATTATCCTAAGCATATCTCTTAGGTGTGTCGTAACAAAGAGTGTAGAAAGACCCATTGTCGTGTACTAGGATAACACGAGTCAGGACCGAAACTCCTTGACGGAGTTTTCACTCCTAGGTACATTTGTGCAAGTGTCACCTCTACCTTTTCGTATCCTGACAGGGTTGTATTATTTAAAAATACACAAAATATCTAAATTACCGAAATTCTAGGAAGTAATTCTAGACTAATCCTCAATGTCTATCTCAGGATAATGTTCTATAATCACAGTATTTCTAATCATAGATTCCATGGTTTTTACTAAAAGTCATTTGATACCAACTATAACACCTCGACACAGAAACCCGGAGCTGGTGCATTATTTTAATACATTGGCGTGTTTACAAGGAATCAAACCCTGATGGACTGAATAGTTTATTATTCTAGGAAAATAGATTACTTAAATGAACGTTACATTACACATTCAAACATAAAATAAAACATAAATAATTCACTAAGAATGAAACTATTCTCATAGCTTAATCCTTCATATTAAACATAATACACATATAATAATCCTTGGAAAAAATATAAAAAATGGGTGAGCTCATAGTCTCAGTAAGGGTAAATAATTTAGCATAAGCTATAAAATTTTAAGTCAAGATATGTAATAAAAACAAAAGAATTTTAAAAATAAACATAATCATAATATGGATAAAATAAATCAAACATTACCATATAAACATTAACATGTATGTTCTACAAGTCGAATAATCACATGTAATAATTAATTTCACAATGATGGAATTACTAATGTTGGACATCATAACTACATAGTCAAAGCCCCATGCCAAGACTACAAATAAATGTTTTCTCAAGGCCATTTTCCAACACATTAGTTTATCTCATGAGACCTATAGATGAATCATGGGACTATAGCAAGCCCCACACGTTTCTTACTAATTTAATTAAATTCCTCATTTGAAAATGTTGAAACATAACATAAACATTAATATTAAAACTAAAATAAGAAATGTCAATACATAAACCATAAATCATGAAGGGTATAAAAATAGTACATCCATAGTCTAAAACATAATATCTCATTCGATACAATATAGAATATTGTATTATGATAAATCACCCTTAATCAATAATAATATCCATTAAATAATGTTGACATGGATGAAAATGATCAGTAAAACTTTTTGAGAGAAATATCCCTTTTTCTGAAATCATTTAAAAGTCACACTTTTATAAAAGGATGTAATTTAAAATATATTTTTTAATCAATGATCCTCATACCACATTGTATCTTTTTAATGGGATTAATATTTTAAAATAATCAAGAAAATATAAATAGATCCTTAAATCCATTTTGAAAACATTGTAACACCCTGACACCAGCTACCCAGAGTCGGTGCGTTATTGCGTAACATTGGCATGATAAAAAAAGATCAAGTCTCGAAAGACCGATTAGTTTAGTAGCCTTTGAAACACTAGATACATTCATAAATGTTACATTACATCATAAAGTGAAATACTACAATAACAAAGCCTCCATTGTCCACACTCATATCCTCTTCTGACTATCCCTACAGGTCATTCATAAAGTACTTCTTCACATCCTAGAAAATATTAAAAAATTGAAAGGTGTGAGATCAGATGCTCAGTAAGGATAAAAATATAGCGCAAGCTTTAATAAATAAACATAAACAATTAAGGAAATGTATAACTAAAAAAAGCCTTTTAAACATGTACATCAGCATAATATGGTAAAATAAAATGAAATAATGCCATTTACTTATTCACATGGATATTCTACTGGTCGAATAACCACATGAAATATCAATAACCACTTTCATAATAATGGAATGCATAATGCCAGACTATCATAACCACATAGCCAAGGCCTCGTGCCAAGACCACAAATAAGATTGTGTCAAGGCCTCGTGTCAAGACACTAGTTTGTCTCATTAGACTTGCCGATGCATCGAGGGGCTATAGCAGGCTCCACACGTCACATATTAAGTCCAATGCATTCCACATATGAACAGGTTTAAACATATCATAAACCATAACATAATTGTGTACATAAAACATGCATAAAGTAAACATAACATTTCCACATTTCAATCACAATATATCAATACAACACATTAATATAATAAAAAACACATTCCAAACCATTTTCAATACCAAAATAAAAGAAAATTAAATCTTTGTATTTATTTTTCATTTAAAAAACGTTATGTCTTATAGAGGAATCCAAAACTCAAATAATAGTCATGGCGGCGGAGAAGTCGTTGTCGCCGCATACGTAAAAAAACATTCCTTTTTTCTTTTAGTAAAAACACTTCATATAAAAAGATTCCTTTTGAATAAAAGTCAAAGTCAAAGTGGTTTATACACCATATAAAAGAAAGTTGTGTATAATACCAAATATGCCTAAATGAAAAGAGATTGAGACGATGTCCCTTACAAAGATAATTTTTTTTAAAATAAAATAGATTCACTATATATACACATAAATAAAGTATAAATACATGATATGACATAATAATATCATGACATAATTTGAAAATAAGAGATTAACCCAATGAATAGAAATTGGGTTAAGAAGTTCCCTTACCATGTGTCCTGTCTTGACTCGACCATTCTTTAACCTCCTCAATAATAAAATAGAGTTAATTTATAATTTCTTAAGAACCTTTTCATGTTTTTTATTCCTTTTATATCACTTATTACCATGTTATGAACATTATGTAATTATTTAAGTTAATAACGATCGTTTTGTCGATCTTTGGTACTTGAGTCAAAAATAAAATTCTTATAATTACAAGTTGTTCATGTGGTGAAATATCCATTATATCCAGAATTATATTCATGATATAGATATCATATATATCATATATATCCAGTATATACATGCATTTATAATATTCCATAACGTTTATATGTAAGAAATGAAATGCACCGTTCATGGAGACGGTAAGCCGTACGTACGCATGAACACTACTTTCATTTCTATTTCGTATTTAATGAAATAATAATGATATAAACATATATAATAATTACAGTATAATATCATTTACTCCATCCTTTATACATCCCACATATGGAATTATTGATTCAAATCACTTTAAGGAGGCGGTAGTCTGCATTTCCTAAAATGAAAATATCATGTTTACCCATAATGGAAACAATAAAGGTATTCCATAAATGAAACATAATGAACCTTAAGTAAAACATAAACATATTATATATCATATATAAATAGAGTTACATATTAATGTCCACCTTTTAAGGTGTTATATGAGTGTTGAGCAATCATCGTTTTGTGAGGCAGAAATTCACCATCCACAGAAACAGTATGTTCTTTAACAATTAGATGAAGGTGTGTGTAATTCTAAACCAAATCCTTATTATAAAAACATCCTAGTATATTTTAGATACTTTTTTTGTTACAACATAAAGGAATAAAAAGAGTTTAAGGGGTTGGAGAAGCAAAATAAAACAAAACAACATTAGAGAAGACATTATCTTAAAATCGGGTAACTCTTTTTTTGATTTGAGCCAAAGGCTTCCTTGGGAAGACTTTTTCCGAAAGTGAGTCTTCTAGGAGTAAGATAGAGATGTTGGGAGAGTATTTGGTTAGAGGGTGGTCGAGCCAAATTTCTTGTATAGTGTGAATTAGGTGGTAGTGGTGGGGGCCCTTCATAAGAGGAGATGAGGGGCACTCTTGGAAGGATTGAAATGTTACTTTATTATGAAATTCTCTTCAAATTCTAAAGGTCCTAATATGATATATTTCGAGGATAACGTGATAAGGGTTCGAAATACACCCATCCAATAGGATTTGGACAAGTTTAAGTCTTATATTTTACATTATCCTTCCATTTTATTAAAATCGTTAATTAATGATGTAATCGCTGCATCATCATGGTGTCATAAATAATTAAATTAATTTAATGTTTAAAAATTATAAAAAAATATCATGATGTAGAAAATATTTTAATATTTCTAATGAAAATTTATAGTCAAAAATATGTCTTTCATAACCCCATTTAATTTTTTTTAGTAAAACAACACATGTTTGTGACATTTTTATTTTAACTTTAAATAAAAGTTATTTATGTCATTTTCCAACCAAAGTGGCTCCATGGGGTCCCCATGTTGACCCATGGATTGTATTGGTCTTCCATGACACATCTAATAGGGGTAGGACAAGTGTAATGGTATTTTCATATTTTTATAATAGTATTTTTACCTTAAATTTCACTAATTACCTTTAATTGCGATTAATTAAACTTAAAAGTTACTGTTCACCAAAAAATTATTTCAATCCCATTGAACCAAATATTACTTCCTAATGAAAACCATGTATGTTGGATTTTTGAAATTCAAATCAGAGAAGTGGTAATGTTTCATTTAAATGAAAAATCAGTTTTCTTAACTACCACTTAGTGGTTTCACTATTCATCAAAAATTGATGTCTTTCAGAACAATGCCAAAATTTCACCCTATGCTATATGATATTCGGAATTCAAAAATATTGCCTATTTTAAAAAATTCCAAACATATAGGTTGCATTAATTAATTTTATAATTAATTCCCACTGTCACAACAAATAACATGTTTTTAATAAACAATATATATCAAAAGATTTACAATTGTTCATGTTGAATTTCAATGTTAAATTAATTCTAATGTCCACCATTTGATAAAATGGTAAAAATATATTATTATTATACTTTAAAACCACTATGTATTATTATTTATCACTATAAATAATTTTTATTAAAAACGTTGTTTTAAATATTTTTCACTATTCATAAAAATTTGGAAGTTCTCAGAAAGTTACAAAAAATTCAACTTAGGAAAATTTCGATATTACGAATAAAAAAATGAAGTCCATTTTAAAATATAAATTTTTTATAATTTTAAAAATTGGGTATTACTATTCATAACGACTACTTTGATTAGTCGCGGTGTGTTAGAACTCGAACTTGTGTACAATGCAATCTATTACATTATTGAAAGAGAATCGTATCGTGGAAGCTCATGGTGTTACATTCTCCCCTCCTTCAATAAATTGCGTCCTCACAATTTGAAATTTTTGTTTGAAAATAAATGGTTCAAAATAGAAAATACCTTTGTGGAAAACCCACATCGGAAATAAGGTTAATAATAATATAACTTTAAAAGAAAGAAAGATAAGTTCAAAGGTCACCCGAGATAGCCCATACTAGGATTCTATGAAAATATTGATATGTAAGAAAAACAAACCATCAAAGTTTGATGGAGATTTGTAGACAACTGGATTAGGATAAAGTTAACCATAAGAAAATCACAAACCTGTGATTGGTTAAACAGTCATTGAATCCCCATTTGGAAAAGTTAACTGACAATGTTTTTGTTTTAAGTTACTTTTATAATGTTGAGGAATTTATTTAAGAGATTTTCTAAGAACATAAGGAAATATACATACTGGTTATGTAGACTTTCATTCATTAATACATTTTTACCACAAACCCATCTTTCACTATAAAAGGTAATAGAACTCGAAAATATTCTATTTATCATAATTGTATACGGTTCCAAATATTAACACATATCATTTAGATTATGAAAACTTTTTGTAATAACTAGGGACTTCCTGTAGGCTAGTTGTAGGTAATAAAGGCATGTCACACTATGGTTGTGGGTTCGATTCATGCAGCTTTGTCCGACACGACAAGTTATACCCCACCCTGCGGGTTGTCCTTTTCCTAAAAATATAGTATTATAATATTCCAAAAATAATCTTTAGAAATGTTTTAACCTTAAATAATACTATTCAAAGTTCAACTCAATCCATCCCAACCTTTATAGTTATCCAAAATACCTCCGTCCATACTTTCTCTAAAATGTCCTTAAATTCCAAAATCAATTGCAACATTAGATTCACAAAACAAAGTAAGGTTTCTCTTATTGTCACATACTGAGAATATGATTACCTTCATCATATTAAAAACTTAATGAAAACAACAAGTACTGCAGTACAATCCTTATATATATCAAATTATTCTTTTAAACCATTATCTAGTTCTTGAGTCCAAAAACACCAATACAATAATTATTCAACTTCATCTGTAGTAACAGCATAAGCTTGGCCTTGATCCCTTGGCCTTTTCTGAGGTAATTTTCCCTGACGCTTAAGACATTCATTTGCCTAATGCCCCATTTCCCTACAATTGTAGCATTCAACATTGATAGCCTCTTTCTTTCCCTTGCAATCATGAGCTTGGTGGCCTTTTTCACCACACTTGTAACAGACTCCCATTCATTTCAAGAAAGTACCAGGGTGATTCTTACCACAATTTTCACATAATGTAAAATCCTTCTTTCCCTTTTTCCCTTTATCTGTCTCTTATTCCACCGTTCTCTTCTTCTATTTCTTTACTTTGTTGTGATAAGACTTAGAGAATTCCCTTTCTGTCTTGATAGCACACGAGACAATATCTTCGTACGATGAGAATGATTGTGATACTAAAGCTCGACAGAGAAATGGTTTTAACAAATCAAAGAAACGATCAATCTTACTACTTGGGTTACGTATATAATCTGCAACATACCTCGTTAACCTTGTAAAGTTGGCCTCATACATTGCGACATTCTCATCCTCCTTTTTCTCAGACTAAAAAATTGTCTTTCCATATCTGCTCGATGGTCATGAGGAAAGTATTTTTCTACGAAAATCTCTTTGAACTACCTCCATTCCATATTCGATACTTCATCATCTTCCTTTGTGTTTTGAATCAATGACCACCATTGATCAGCATCTCTAGTGAGGCTGTAAACTGCCATGATAACCTTTTCCCTTTCACTACTCCCCAAGGCATTGAATATTTTCTCTATGGAGTTTATCCATTTCTCAGATACTAATGTATTTGTACCCCAAATAAATTTTGGCGGTTGTTGCCTCATGAAGCGGTCTAACATTGATCCTCCACGTTGCGGATCAGGGTGCTCCAAATGAGTAAGGTTGTTAGTCATAACCTGATTGAGTTGTCCCAGTATGGTAATAAGTTGATCAGCAACAGTTGTATCTCCAGATCCACAAAAATTATCTTGAGCAGGAGGGCAATCCCTACACGGAGTGCATGCATTGATACGGTTTGCATTCCTTCCACTAGGAACCATTTCTAAATAATGGCATAAACTAGATTAGTTTATGAATAAAAATTCATAATTCCATACTTGTAAAACACTTAACATAAATTGAACTATTTATGGATATAATCCATAATCATAAAAATGTTTTCTTTGAGGATGTATATACTCATAACCCTTCATAGTGGTTTGTATAGAAAATGAGAATTATCTTAAGCATATCCCCCGGGAGTTTCGTAACCAAGAGTGCAGCAAGGCTCGTTGTCATGCACCAGTTCCTATTCGAGTCTAGCTCAAAGCGGTGTTTTCGGGTTTTACCCCTAGGTACATCTGTGCCAGAGCCACCTCTACCTGCTCGTATCCAGACAGGGATGTATTGCTCGTAAATCTCAAAAAATCTCTACAACAACAAAATTATAGGAAGTTCTTCTATACTAATCCTCAAAGTCTATCATAGGGCTATGTGCTCTAATCAGAGTTTATCTAAATATAGCTTCCAAGGTTAGTACTAAACAGCCTCTGATACCAACTATAACGCCCCGACCCCAGCTACCTAGAGACGGTGCATTATTGCGTAACATTGGCATGATCACAAAAGATCAATTCTCGAATGACCGATTAGTTTAGTAGCCTTGGAAACACTAGATACATTCATAAATGTTACATTACATCATAAAGTGAAATACTACAATAACAAAATCTCCATAGTCCACACTCATATCCTCTTCTGACTATACCTACAGGTCATTCATAAAGTACTTCTTCACATCCTTGAAAATATTAAAACATTGAAAGGGGTGAGATCAGATGCTCAGTAAGGATAACAATATAGCAGAAGCTTTCATAAATAAACATAAACATTTAAGGAAATGTATAACTAAAAAAAGCCTTTTAAACATGTACTTTAGCATAATATGGAAAAATAAAATGAAATAATTCCATTTACATATTCACATGGATATTCTACTGGTCGAATAACCACATGCAATATCAATAACCACTTTCATAAGGATGGAATGCATAATGCCAGAATATCATAAACACATAGCCTGTAAAGACCCGTAAAATTCAAGGGAAATTTTTTCTTAATTTTCTTCGGGAATTTACAAGAAATCAATTTCTGACGGCACTTGATTCTGAGGCTCGGTGTGCCCGAAATGTCAATCCGATGTTTAGCTCGGGTACGTTCAGTGAACAAAAGAGCGGAAATTTCTATCTTTTGAACCGTTGCTCGGAATCGAATTCCGAGGGAACCGATGTAACTGTAGCGCCAGTAATTTCTTATGAACGCCGTTTCCAGAGTTGCGTTTACCCGAGAGAAGATGATAAAAATTGTGGAAATTTAATTTATAATTTAACTACAATTTTTATTTTCTTTATGTGGTTTAAGGATTTGGGTAGAAGTTGGGTAACTACCCAACTTCCCAAGAGATGTTATGAGGGTGGTGGGGCCGACACGAACCCCACCCCTTCATATTCTTCAACCCCCCTCAACTCACCCTTAACTTTTGATAACTTAAACATTAATAACATCTATTATTAATTAAGTGTGTTAAGTGTGGTTATTTGAATTTTAAACCCTTGAAATTCAAAAGCATTGTTGAGTTAATAAAATAAGGGAGGTGCTTATTTTATTTTGGGGTTGGAACCTTTGTTGCTTGAGAGGTTTGGGGAGAAAAGCTATGAAAAGCTAGAGGTCTTCATCTTCTTCATTTAAGAACATGAAGAACGCGAAGAACGCATCGAACTCCATCGAAGAACGCCGAGTCCTCGGAGACCGACTACGGGACGCCGTTTACCGCGATGGTTCTTCCACGACGGTTCTTCCGCGACGTCTTCTTCCGCGACGTCTTCTTCAGCGATGTCTTCTTCTGAAACAACTTCTTCTGCGACATCTCCTTCCGTGACGTCTCTTCCCGCGACGAATCCTCATTCGACGAACCTCCTTTCAAGCTCGCACGAGGTAGGGTTTTATTTATTTTTTTGTTCGTGAATACTACCTTGTCGTTCTTCGTGAAAATATGACTTTTTTCTATCGACTAACGAGAGGGGTCTGGACAGCACAAACACGGATGACCCTCCTCCATTACTGATGTTGTTTTTATTGCGGATTGAAACAGAATAGCGTGGTGTCGTCGCACCTCCTGGAATCGTGAGGCAAGTAATGTGCGGCGCCGTCGCGCCGCGTCGTGAAATTGAACAAAGTTGTGGAGCTGTCGCGTCGCGCCGAAGAACCGAAAAAACACCACGGCTGGATCGGGGCCGTGGTGGAGGGATGCGGCGCCGTCGCGCCGCACCGGACGAATCAATGTCGTGTCCGGTTCCGGGCCGCGGCAGAGCAAAGAGACTGGCGGCGGGTTCCGGGCCGCCAGCGTCGGAGTAGGGGGGATCGGCCGTCGCCGGTCTCGTGGTGGCAGAAACTGGCCGGCCGGGGTGGACCGGCCGGACAGGAGGATAGCTGGGGGTTCAAACCCTCGACTGGCCAACAAAAACGGACCCCATTAAAGGGGGCCATGGTTACAACCCGGAGGGCAACCCCCCCCCCCCCCCCCACTCCAAACGGCTTGGCCAGCGCACTGGGCGCGCTGTGCCCAGGACGGGCTGGGCCCCACTGGCCGGGCTGGGCCACGCCAGCTAGGCCGGACCCGGACCCGGTTCGGGTCGACCCTGGGGGTATCGGGTCGGGTCGGACTGGGGCCGAACCCCTTAATACCGAATCTTTTCCGGTCGGATGCCAATAACATGTGCTACGGGACTCCGATCGACGTAACGTTAGTTGCGATGCAATCCTTGGATCGATACGGTCGTTTCGGTATATCGCACTCAGGGTTTCGAAATACTTTGGGTTCGGCCGGGTTGGTTCGTACACGTAACCAACCGGGCCCTCGGAGTGGAAACGCTCATATCTTAAGCTTCGGACGTCCGATTGACTTGTCGTTGACTTTGTTGAATTTCTTTAAGTGAGACGGATCTTTTGGCTTACTCCGCCCGAGGTTTGGAAACAGGTGGAGTACGGTCGGGTTGGTTTTGCCTTAAAAACCAACCGGGCCCCTGGGACGATAAAGGCAATAACTCTCAGACCGGGCATCCGAATGATGCGCCGTCTGTGACGTTGAGTTCCTGTTGATGATACAGAACTTTTGGATACATCAACTCCGGACTTTGTGTCAGTTGATGTATCAGCCTCTCGGCTCGTGGAGCGGACCCTCTCGAACAAGCTTGTTGTGTGCGAGAACCCTAGAGCCGGCTGCGACTACTGCCATTTCGACGACTGTACAGAGATCCTCAGTGGATTTGATGGCGACGACTACAACACTCAGCGATCCTATGTGGATCATTGCTACCGATCCTTGGGTCAGCGCTTAGCGGTTCTGTGTGAGCCAACTCCTACAGATCCTGTGTGGGTCCGATCCTTTGTCGGTCTTTGCGGGGGTTAGTTACCTATCGATCCTTGGTGGGTCCGATCCTGTGTGGGTCATTGCAGGGGTTAGTTACCTATCAATCCTTTGTGGGTAAGATCCTCTGTGGGTCAATGCGGGGTATAGTACCTATCGATCCTTTGTGGGTCCGATGACTTAGATGAATCAGTGGATATATATGATCATCTCCATCATCATACGAAGAAGTATACCTGTGGGAGCTGATTCCTGTTTTTCATTCCTATGTGGATTGTGTTGTGCTGTCCTGTGTGGATTTACGTTTTTTCTTTCCTATATGGACTGGGTTGTACCTTGGGCTCAGATGTTGGAGCCGAACGAGAATTGATGACTTAGGAATATGTATGGGCATATACCTAAGTAGTGTCGGATGTTACTTTGTGTTTGTATCTTTCCTTTGTGGATTTTCCTTTGTGGATTTAGGGAGACCTTCAGGGGCCTCGGGGTCCCTACTGAGTAGATTATACTCACCCCTGCACGGGTTATGCCCGCACTACATTGTGTTGGTTGCAGACTACAGACAACACTGATTGGGGTGGAGGCTTGCAGAACAGGACGGTGCCTGGAGGTGGACCACTAGACGGGACGTACTCGGAGCGGTCGGCTAGACCCGAGGAGCAGTGGAGGATTTCTATACCCACCCTTTAGGTGGGATTTCTAGTGGGCATCTTGAAGTTGCAGCTTTACTTTTCAGTTTCTGTTTTCCCTTTCCATTTTTACTTTACATACAGTTTGGGTTTGTATTCTGGCCCACTTACTTTTCCGCACTTACTGTTGTACCAGTTTTTACTTAGTGTTTTCTTCTACTGCTTGCTTGCTCTGTGGTGTTTGTTTACTTTACAAAGGAAATGCCTTCCCTTTTTCAAGGATTTACGCCTTGGTGCTAGTCTCCAGCCACTGGCCTTTGGAAGGCGGGCTTGGGGTAGTCACGGTATGGGCCCCGAGGACGGGTCGTGACAAATTGGTATCAGAGGAGTTCGGTTCTACCGCAGAACTTGGGACTCTGATCTTTTTCTATGTGAAGTAATAATGTTAAGAGTATTGAGTGTGGTTATCAGTACAGGGAGTCCAGTTTTGGTGCGGCGGCCGACATATCTGTAAACCAGGACCCTGATATCTGATTTCTGACTTAATGCACGAAAACATTGATTGCATGTGTGTTTCAAGTTTTCTATGTGATTACTCTTTGTCAGCTCACCAGGTATACTGTTTAACCGTGGAGCACCTGTTTCTTTTACGGATGGCTCTACGACGGTATCCAGCTAGGGTTCCGAGAGTTGTGTGTGATGAAAGCCCACCGAGCGACGAGGCCTTGGTGCAGGGCCCTTTGACAGCTGAGGCACCGACGATACCTTTACCCACCGAGCCACTGCTGCTTCCAGCCCCAGCCTCTGATGATGCACGTCACCTTAGTGCACTGCAAGAGTTCCAACGCCAGCGACTGCCCAGCTTCCGCAGGGAGACGGACTCCTAGACAACCGAGGACTGGCTGGAGGCAGTTGTACGAGTTTTCTGGTTAATGACGACACCGACAGACCTCATGGTGATCCTCGCAGCGAGCCTACTGCACGCGGCAGCAGGCAGATGGTGGATCTTGATGCTCCAGGTGCACGATGAGGAATATCTCCTCTGGAAGGACTTTGAGAACCTCTTCCGCTCGTAGTTCTTCCCAGCCACCCTCCGTGCGGTGCGCATCCAGGAGCTTCTATAGCTGTGGCAGGGCAGCTTGACGGTCGCCCAGTACTCGGCGAGATTTACTCATCTCTCACGCTACTCGACAGACATGGTACGGGACCCATTCTTCCAGGACCGGTCCTATGAGCAGGGATTGAGACATGAGATTATGGCATCACTGATCTCCCTCAGTATTCCGACTCGCGCAGGTGTACTGGAGAGAGCCCTTTTGATCGATAGCTTTCTTACTGAGCCTTCTTCAGCAGCGAGACCTACCGTGGGGTGGTACGTAGAAGAGTCTTCTGTAACAGGAAGTCGACGGATGAATCATGGGTCCAGGAAGACTAGACCCTCAAGCAGACGACCTCAGGACACTAGCTCAGATGTGCGGGGCACACAGCGCGGGGCCAGTCTTTCGAGAGGCAGACAGTGCTACTCGTGCGGCGGGCAGGGCCACATGGCTCCTGACTGCCCGACCCGCTGTGCTGAGGAGCAGCAGATGGATGAGGGACTACCGAGGCAGAGGCAGAGGGTCGACCGTGGTGGTCTGCAGGGGGAAAGCGGACGAGACATAGGAGCAGGCCGAGCAGCAGGTGGTGGGTGACGCTTTGATGCTCTACCACCACCACCACCAGGAGGTCCACCCCGACCACAGGGGGCTGGTGGGCAGAGACAGGCACAGCTCCAGGTAGCGGAGGCCTACGACCACGGTGCGCCTGAGATGATTCGAAGTACTATCTGTGTCTATTCCACCCTTGTTGTAGTTCTTGTAGACACAGGAGCGAGTCACTCTTTCATAGCTGCTGCCCTTGTTCGGAGCTCCGAGATTCCGACAGAGCCGTTGGCTCGATCCTTACGACTAGAGACTCCTACGGGAGCAGACTCGACGATTACGCACTAGTGTCGGCAGTGTGAGCTTACTATAGCAGGCGAGAGCTTCGGCTGGGATCTTCTTGTAGCGGCGTCGAGGCCTTACGACATCATCTTGGGCATGGATTGGTCATCTACAGTCCATGCACAAATTGACTGTATTAGGCGCAAGGTGTGATGTGTACGCACCGACGGGAGCAGGTTCACCATCACCGGTGAGAAGGGAGCCTTTACAGCACATGATGGACTCTCGCAGAGGAGAGGACAACCCATCACTCATCAGTTGGCCAGCCTCATCCTAGGAGCAGTTGACATGCAGAGTCCTGGGTTTCCTGCAATTATGGATCAGTATGCGGACGTCTTTCCCGACAACATTCCAGGGCTACCTCCTCGTAGAGAGGTATACTTTTATATTGACCTGTACCCCAGGACAGCCCCGATATCGACTCCGGCATATCCGATTTCCCCCACCGAGCTATGAGAGCTACGAGTATAGTTGGAGGACTTGCAGGGCAAGGGGTTCATCTGACCCCGTGTTTCACCCTGGGCTTCCCCGATTTTGTTCGCCAAGAAGGCGGACAGGAGGTTGTGACTTTGTGTCAACTATAGTCTCCTAAACCAGGTGACAGTGAGGAACAAGTTTCTGCAACCGAGGATTGATGACCTCTTCGATCAGCTCAAGAGATCACGGTGGTTCTCAAAGATAGACCTCATGTCAGGCTATCATCAGCTCAGAGTTCAAGACGAGGACGTGCAGAAGACGACCTTCAGATGTCGGTATGGCCACTATAAGTTCTTGGTTATTCCATTCGGTGTAACCAATGCTCCAACAGTGCTCATGGCCCTCATGAACAGGATATTTCATCCATACCTCGATAAATTTGCCGTTGTCTTCATCGACGACATTTTGATTTACTCGATGACTAAGGAGGAGCACGCCTACCACTTACGGTTTGTACTAGACACACTCCGAGAGAACCAGCTTTATGTCAAGCTCTCGAAGTGTCAGTTTTGGATACGTGACGTCCACTTATTTGGACACGCCATCTCTGCAGCAGGAGTTTCAGTAGATCCTGCAATGATCGAAGAAGTTCTAGTTTGGGAGCCACCCAGAAGCGTGACGAAGGTGCGGAGTTTCTTGGTACTAGATGGATATTATCGAAGATTTGTGCTAGACTTATCTAGAGTTTCTTCACCACTCTCAGCTTTGACGAAGTAGGGGAAACCCTTTGTGTGGTCAGATAGATGTTAGCAGAGCTTCTAGGATCCGAGACAGATATTGACCAGCGCACCTATCTTGAGGTTACCTGAGGATGGAGTTGGGTACGTAGTCTTCTGCGATGCATCAGGGACCGAACTTGGATGTGTCCTGATGCAGGAGCGAGTCGTGATCACCTATGGATCACGTCGGTTGAGGCCACATGAGCACAAATATGCTACCCACGTCCTGGAGTTAGCAGTAATGGTCTTCACTCTGAAGACATGGCGACACTACCTGATAGGTGAGCGCATTACATTCTTTTCATGATCATCAGAGTCTTAGATACATCTTCTCTTATAAGGATCTGAATCTGAGACAACGGTGATGGCTTGAGTTCCTCCAGGACTATGATTTTGAGATAGTCTATACTCCTGGTAAGGGGAACGTGGTAGCCGATGCTCTCAGCAGGAGGACAGGCATTCAGCTACTTGAGGAGGAAACAGAGCAGCTAGCCTCTTTGCAGATATCCTTTGTGGATAGAGATGGAGCAGCCTTCATTCAGTCTCTCAAAGTCACTCCTCCACTACTACAGCGAGTCAGAGAGGCACAGCATGGGGATGCTGACTGTGAGACGCGATGTGCACAGATATCCTCTGTACAGGCACCTGATGGTTTTTCCTTTGGAGGAGATCACGCCGTCCTTTTCAGAGGACGTACCTTGGTACCATTTGCTTTACGGGAGGAGGTGATGAGAGAGTTTCACACTTCTCCTTTGGCGGTACATCCTGGAGTGGTGAAGATGTACCAGGATCTCAGATGACAGCACTGGTGCCCGGGCATGAAGAAGGCTGTGGCAGAGTTTGTTTCTCGATGCCTCACCTGCCAGCAGGTGAAGGCTGAGCACCAGGTACCAGCAGTCTTGGTACATACTTTAGAGGTCCCGGAGTGGAAGTGGGACTGAATATCTATGGACTTCGTGACTGGGCTTCCATGCACATCCAGAGGTCACGACTCCATCTGGGTGATTTTCGACCGACTCACCAAGTCGTCTCACTTCTTACCCATCAGAGAGCAGGGCCCAGTGGAGAGCTTGGGATGTCTCTACGTTCAAGAGATTGTGCGGATTCATGGTGTGCCATCATCTATCATCTCTGATCGAGATACTCACATTACATTCTAGATTTGTAAGGGGTTGCAGGAGGCATTCGGGACACAGCTACGTCTGAGCACAGTCTTTCACCCACAGACGGATGGTCAGACAGAGAGGACCATTCAGACTCTCGAGGACATTCTTCGCGCATGTGTCCTCGACTTTGTCGCAGTTGGGAGGACCACCTATCCTTGGTGGAGTTCGCGTACAACACCAGCTACCACTCCACCATCGGGATGGAACCATATGAGGCGTTGTACGGCCGACCTTGCAGATCACCTTTATGCTGGATAGACCCTGGGAAGTCAGCACTTGTGGGACCGGAGATGGTTCAAGCCACGATAGAGAAGGTCCAGGTCATCCCGGAGCGAATGAGGACAGCTCAGTGCCGGCAGAAGTCTTATGCTGACAGGAGGCGGAGGCCACTAGAGTTTGAGGATGGCGACCACGTCTTCTTGCATGTCTCACCTCGACGTGGATTACAGAGATTTGGCCGAGGCGGCAAGTTGTATCCACGCTTCATCGGACCATTCCAGGTCCTCAACAGGATTGGAGAGGTGGTTTATCGCCTGGCTCTACCACCTCAGTTGCACCGGGTACACGACGTCTTCCACGAATCTCAGCTGAGGAGATACATGCATGACCCGACGCATATCATTCACCATGGGGAGCTTGACGTTGATGATGGGGCAACTTTTGAGGAGGTTCCAGTAAAGATCGAGGATCGACAGGAGTAGGTCCTACATCGACGGTCGATACCTCTAGTGCGCATCATATGGCATCATAGGGACCTCCAGGAGATCACTTGGGAGTGGGAGGATCATATGCGTGCTCAGTACCCTCATTTGTTTCCCTAGTTTATGATGTATCTTTATGGGGACGTAAATCCCTAAGGTGGGAGTAATGTAAAGACCAGTAAAATTCAAGGGAAATTTTTTCATAATTTTCTTTGTGAATTTACAAGAACGCGGTTTCTGAAGGCACTTGATTCCGAGGCCCGGTGTGCCTGGAATTTCAATCCGATGTTTAGCTCAGGTATGTTCAGTGAACGAACAGGCAGGAATTTCTATCTTTTGAACCGGTGCTCGAAATCGAATTTCAAGGGCACCGATGGAACCGTAGCTCCATTAATTTCTTAGGAACACCATTTCTGGAGTTGTGTTTCCCTAAGAGAAGATGATAAAAATTGTGGAAGCTTAATTTATAATTTGACTACAATTTTTATTTTTCTTTAAGTGGTTTAAGGCATTGGGTGGAAGTTGGGTAACTACCCAACGTCCTAAGAGAGGTTATGAGGGTGGTGGGGCCCACACGAACCCCACCCCTTCATATTCTTCAACCCCCCTCAACTCACCCTTAACTTTTGATAACTTAAACATTAATAACTTCTGTTATTAATTAAGTGAGTTAAGTGTGGTTATTTGAATTTTAAACTCTTGAAATTCAAAAGCTTTGTTGAGTTAATAAAATAAGGGAGGTGGTTATTTTATTTTGGGGTTGGAACCTTTGTTGGTTGATTGGTTTGGGGAGAAAAGCTAAGGAAATCTAGAGTTCTTCATCTTCTTCGTCGAAGAACATGAAAAACGTGAAGAACGCATCGAACTCTGTCGAAGAACACTGAGTCCTCGAAGACCGACTACGCGACGTCGTTTACCGCGACGGTTCTTCCGCGACGGTCCTTCCGCGACGTCTTCTTCCACAACATCTTCTTCCGCGACGTCTTCTTCCATGACGACTTCTTCCGTGACGTCTCCTTCCACGACATCTCTTCCTGCGACGAATCCTCGTTCAACGAACCTCCGTTCAAGCTCATACGAGGTATGGGTTTATTTATTTATTTTGTTTGTGATTCCTACCTTGTCGTTCTTCGTGAAAATACGACCTTTTTCTACCGACTAACGAGAGGGGGCCGGACTGCACAAACACGGCCGACCCTCCTCCATTATTGATGTTGTTTTATTGAGGATTAAAATGGAATGGCATGGTGCCATTGCACCGCCTGGAATCGTGCGACAAGTAATGCGCGGCGACGTCGCGCCGTGCCATAAAATTGAACCAAGTTGTGGTGTCATCGCGCCGCGCCGAAGAACCAAAAAAACACCGCGGCCAGAGCGGGGCCGCGACGGAGGGATGCGGCACCGTCGCGCCGCACCGGAAGAATCAAGGTCGAGGTCGGTTCCAGGCCGGGGCGGAGCAAGGAGACCGGCGGCCGGTTCCGGGCCGCCAGCGTCGGAGTAGGGGGGACCGGCCGTCGCCGATCCCGTGGTGGCAGAAACTGGCCGGCCGGGGCGGGTCGGCCGGACAGCAGGACAACCGGGTGTTCAAACCCCCGACTGGCCAACAAAAACGACCCCCATTAAAGGGGGGCCGCAGTTACAACCAGGGGGTAGGCTCCCCCCCCATGCCAAACAGCTCGGCCGTTTGGCCAAACGCATGGCCAGCGCACTGGGCGCGCTCTGCCCAGGCCAGCCCAGCTGCCTGGCCGGACCCGGACCCGGTTCGGGTCGACCCCGGGGGTATCGGGCCGGGTCGGATAGGGCCCGAACCCCTTAATAGCGAATCTTTTCCGGTCGGACGCCCCTAACGTGTGATACGGGCCTCCGATCAATGCACTGTCAGTTGCGATGCGATCCTTGGATCGCGATGGTCTTTTCGGTACATCGCACTAAAGGTTTCGTAATACTTTGGGTTCGGCCGGGTTGGTTCGTACATGAAACCAACCGGGCCCTCGGAGCGAAAACACTCGTATCTTAAGCTCCGGATGTCCGATTGACGTGTCGTTGACTTTGTTGAATTATTCTAAGTGAGATGGATATATTGGCTTACTCCGCCCGAGGTTTGGACGCATGTGGAGTACGTTCGGGTTGTTTTTTCCTTAAAAACCAACCGGCCCCTGGGATGATAAAGCCAACAACTCTCAGACCGGGCGTCCGATTGACGCGCCGTCTGCGACGTTGAGTTCCTGTTGACGATACAGAACTTTTGGATACATAAACTCCGGACATTGTGTCAGTTGATGTATCAGACTCTCAGCTCGTGGAGCGGAACCTCCTGAATGAGCTTGCTGTGTGCGGGAACCCTAGAGCTGGCTGCGACTACTGCTACTTCAACGACTGTACAAAGATCCTCAGTGGATTCGATGGTGACGACTTCAACACTCAGCGATCCTATGTGGATCAGTGCTACCGATCCTGTGTGGGTCCGATCCTATGTGGGTCAGTGCTCAGCGGTTCTGTGTGAGCCAGCGCCTACAGATCCTATGTGGGTCTGATCCTATGTGGGTCTTTGCGGGGTTTAGTTACCTATCGATCCTTTGTGGGTAAGATCCTGTGTGGGTCATTCCGGGGGTTAGTTACCTATCGATCCTTTGTGGGTCAGATCCTTTGTGGGTCATTGAGGGGGTTAGTGCCTATCGATCCTTTGTGGTTCCGACGACTTAGATGAATCAGTGGATATATCTGATCATCTGCATCGTCATACGAATAAGTATACCTGTGTGAGATGATTCCTGTTTTACTTTCCTATGTGGATTGTGTTGTGCTATCCTGTGTGGATTTACGTTTTGCCTTCCTGTGTGAACTGGGTTGTTCCTTGGGCCTGGATGTTGGAGCCGAACGAGAATTGATGACTTAGGTATATGTATGGGAATATACCTTAGCAGTGTCAGATGTTACTTCGTGTTTGTATATTTCCTTTGTGTATTTTCCTTTGTGGATTTAGGGAGACCTTCAGGGGTCTCGGGGTCCCTACTGAGTAGCTTATACTCACCCCTGCACGGGCTATGCCCGCACTACGTTGTGTTGGTTGAAGACGACGGACAACGCTGATTAGGGTGGAGGTTTCCGGAACAGGACGGTGCCTGGAGGTGGACTACTGGACGGGACGTACTCGGAGCAGCCAGCTGGACCCGAGGAGCAGTGGGGGATTTCATTACCCACCCTTCAGGTGGGATTTCCAGTGGGCAGCTCGACATTGCGACTTTACTTTTCAGTTGTTGTTTTCCCTTTCCAATTGTACTTTACTTTCAGTTTGGGTTTGTATTCTGGCCCACTTACTTTTCCGCACTTACTGTTGTACCAATTTTTAGTTAGTGTTTTCTTCTACTACTTGCTTGCTCTATGGTGTTTGTTTACTTTACAAAGACAATGCCTTCCCTTTTTCCGGGATTTATGCCTTGCTGCTAGTCGCCAGCCCCTAGCCTATTGAAGGCGGGCTTGGGGTAGTCACGGCACGGGCCCCAAGGATGGGTTGTGACATAGCCAAGGCCTCATTCCAAGACCAAAAATAAGATTTTGTCAAGGCCTTGTGCCAAGACACTAGTTTGTGTCATGAGACTTGTCGATGCATCGGGGAGCTATAGCGGGCTCCACCTGTTACTTATTAAGTCCAATGCATTCCTCATATGAACAGGTTAAAACATATCATAAACCATAACATAATTTTATAACATAAAATATGCATAAAGGAAACATAAAATTTGCACATTTCAATCACAAGATATCAATACAACACATTGATATAATAAAAACACTTTCAAAACCATTTTCAATACCAAAATAAAAGAAAATTAAATCTTGGTATTTCTTTTTCATTTAAAAAAAGATATGGCTTATAGAGGAAGACGAAACTCAAATAATAGTCACGACGGCGGAGAAGTCATTGTCACCACATACGTAAAAAAAACATTTCTTTTTTTATTTAGTAAAAATGCTTCGTATAAAAATATTCCTTTTGAATAAAAGTAAAATTCAAAGGGGTTTATACACTGTATAAAAGAAAGTTGTGTATAAAACCAAATATGCCTCAATGAAAGGAGATTGAGACGATGTCCCTTACAAAGATCAATTTTTTTAAAATAAAATATATTCACTATATGTACCCGTAAATAAAGTATTAATACATGATATGACATAATAATATCATGACATAATATCAAAATAATAGATTATCCCAATGAATAGAAATTGGGTTAAGAAGTTCCCTTACCTTGCGTCCTGTCTTGGCTCGACCGTTCTTTAACTTCCTAAATAATAAAATAGAGTTAATTTATAATTTCTTAAGATCCTTTTTCAAGTTTTTTATTCCTTTTATATCAATTATTACCATGTTATGAACATTATGTAATTATTTAAGTTAACAACGGTCGTTTTGTCAAGCTTTGGTACTTGAGTCAAAAATAAACTTTTTATAATTAAAAGTTGTTCATGTGGTGAAATATCCATTATATCCAGAATTATATTCATGATATAGATATAATATATATCATATATATCCAGTATATACATGCATTTATAATATTCCATAACGTTTAGAGGTAAGAAAAGAAATGCACCGTTCAGGGAGACAGTAAGGCGTACGTACGCATGAACGCTACTTTCATTTCTATTTCATATATAATCAAATCATAATGATATAAAGGTATATTATAATTCCAGTATAATATCATATATAATATCATTTACTTCATCCTTTATACATCCCACATATGGAATTAACGATTCAAATCACTTTGAGGGGGCGGTAGTCCGCACTTCCTAAAATGAAAATATCGTGTTTACCCGTAATGGAAACAATAAAGGTATGCCATAAATGAAAAATTCAGAACCTTAAGTAAAACATAAACATATTATATATCATATATAAATAGAGTGACATCTTAATGTCCACCTTTTAAGGTGTTATATGAGTGTTGAACAATCATCGTTTTGTGAGGCAGAAATTTTCCATCCATAGAAACAGTGTGTTCTTTAACAATTAGACGAAGGTGTGTGTAAGTATAAACCAAATAATTATTATAAAAACATCCTAGTATATTGTATATACAGGTTTTGTTACAAAAGAAAGGAATAAAAATAGTTTAAGGGGTTGGAGAAGCAAAATAAACAAAACAACATTAGAGAAGACATTACCTTAAAATCGGGTAACTCTTTTATTGATTTGAGCCAAAGGCTTCCATGGGAAGACTTCTGCCCAAATTGAGTCTTCTAGGAGTAAGAGAGGGAAGTTGGGAGAGTATTTGGGCAGAGGTTGTCTGATAAAAATGGCTTGTATGGTGTGAATAAGGTGGTAGTGGTGGGGGCCTTTTATAAGAGGAGAGGAGGGGCACTCTTGGAAGGATTGAAATGTTACATTATTATGAAATTATTTTAGAATTATAAAGGTCGCACAATGATATATTTATAGGGTAAGGAGATAAGGGTTCTAAATCCACCCATCCAATAGGCTTTGGAAAAGAGTATGTCTTAGATTTTACATTATCCTTCCATTTTTTTTAAAATCGTTAATTAATGAGGTAATCAATGTATCATCATGGTGTCATAAATAATTTAATTTATTTAATGTTTAAAAATTATAAAAAAATATCATGAAGTAAAAAATATTTTTATCTTTCTAATTAATATTTATAGTAAAAAATATGACTTGTATAACCCCAATTAAAAATTGTTTTAGTAAAATAACTCATGTTTGTGACATTTTTATTTTAACTTTAAATAAAAGTTATTTATGTCATTTTCCTACCATAGTGGCTCCATGGGGTCCCCAAGTTGACCCATGAATTGTCTTGGTCGTCCAAGACACATAAAATAGGGGTAGGACAAGTGTAAAGGTATTTTCATATTTTTATAATATCATTTTTACCTTAAATTTCACTAATTACCTTTAATCACGATTAATTAAACATAAAAGTTACTATTCACCATAAAATTATTTTAATCCCATTGAACCAAATTTTACATCCTAATGACAACCATGTATGTCAGATTTTTGAAATTCAAATCACAGAAGTGGTAATGTTTTATTTAAACGAAAAAACAGTTTTTTTAACTACCACTTAGTGGTTTCACTATTCATCAAAAATTAATGTTTTTCAGAACAATGCCAAAATTTCACCCTAAGCTATAATTGATATTCCGAATTAAAAAATGATGTCTATTTTACAAAATTCCAAACATATAAGTTGCATTAATTAATTTTATAATTAATTCCCATTGTCACAACAAATAGCGTGTTTTTAATAAACAAAATATATCAAAAGATTTACAATTGTTCATGTCCAATTTCAATGTTAAATTAAATCTAATGACTAGCATTGGATAAACTGGTAAAAAAAATATTCTATTTATAATTTAAAACCACTAAGTATTATAATTTATCACTATCAATAATTTTTATTAAAAAACTTGTTTTAAGTATCTTTCACTATTCATAAAAAATTGGATGTTCTCAGAAAGTTACAAAAAATTCAACTTAGGACAATTTCGATATTAAAAATACCAAAATGAAGTCCATTTTGAAATATAAAATTTATATAATTTTAAACAGTGGGTATTACTATTCATAACGGCTACTTTGATTAGTCGCGGTGTGTTAGAACTCGAACTTGCGTACAATGCAATCTATTGTATTATTGAAAGAGAAGTGTATCGTGGAAGCAAGGGGTGTTACAAACATGGTCATTATTGAGAATGATTTAGAGGAATAAATATTTAAAACATTTAAAATAACATTTTAGATAAAGAGTACCGTAAAAGAATAATTTTGAAATTTCGTTTTGGATACATGGAAACAGATAATAAATATTTCCTAGAAAATAATTACACATAAACAATCTCGGATAATTATGAGATTTTGGAATCAACACTCACCTTGCACATTCCTTTGGCCGAGGGTACGTTTAACCTCTTGTATAATGACAATAGTATGTTGTTAAATTATATCAGAAGCATATTTATATTTATAATATCATACATGATTCATTTATACCATATTACAACCTAGATAATAATTATTTCAATTTTTAATTAACATTTTAATTAATAATATCATTCTTTATCATACGTGTTTTAACTTTTTATTATTGATCATATCATTTAGATCATGATTTTAATAATTCTAGAAAATAAAACATGATTTATTTATAATATATATTTAGAATATAAATATGTATAACAAATAGATATATGAAATGTAATATACCATTTATGGAGACGGTAGGCCGTACATATGCATAAAAGTTGTTTCCATTTTCATATCCTATTGAATAGAAGTAAGTGAATAAGATATATGTAAGTAAAAACATATATATATATAAATAGTAGAATTATTATTTCATATGTTACATACTTATTAATAATATATATTTTTATAATAATCATTGAATGGTGAACCTGTAAATTAATCTCATCACGTCATAGAGACGGTAAATCATACATACACAAGAGTGACGATAGGATTTCCTTAATGATTAAAAGGAATGAAATTGGATGGTATATTAATTTTTCAAAGAAATTATCATTTTATTTTCATTATTTATATACATATTAATCATCATTATATCCAACCAAAAATTATAGTATGTAATAACAAATTACATCATGACGTGGAGACAGTAAGCCATACGTACGCACAAATGGTGACATTATCATTCATAGGATGGATAGAATAATGCATATGGTTATACCATATTTATAATAACACAATACTATATACAAGATACTGGGGATATTATTTTTGTATGGAAATAACAATGAAATAGAATGTGGAATAAGAAAAGAACTTTAAAAAAGGTGATAAAATAATTTCCTCTTCTTTGGGTGTTTCCTTTTGATTTGAACAGAATGGCTCCATAGGTTGGAATTTTTCCCATGGTAAGGCCTCTAGAATGAATTGATGGTATTTGTGAGGATATTTATTTAGTGGTTAGCTGAGCCAAATGGAATTGGTGGTGTGATTTTGAGAGAATGGGAAGTACCCTTTTTTAATAGAGGTGAGGGCCATTTTAAGAAATTTTTAAAATATTATTTTATTATAAAATCAGTGTCAGATTCTAATGGCTCAAAAATTATTTATTTATAAACTAAGTTGGGTATGGGTAGAAATAATGTCGAAAAATATTTTTTAAGAATATATTGGTCACCATATTAACCCTATATTATAAATTTAACTCTTAGTTAAATACTTTAACTTTTACCATGTCCTCTTGTATTATTATAATAAATGGTTTATTAACTTAATATAAAAACCAAGATAAACCCTAGTGATTAATTATTTATATATATAACCTTATCTAAGTAATTTTGCAAGAACATATATTTTTTGAAATATCATATCAATTAGTAATATAGTATTTGTTCTAAAAACTAATTTATGTCAATTTTGACACTATTTGGTATTTTGTTTTTGTTAAAGTCAAAAAAAATATCACATCAAAAAAAATTATTTAATCAACCCTAAAAGGGAATATTAACCTATAAAATTTGTTGATGGCATTAAAAACCTCAATTTACATTTCTGTTTATATTAATCATATCAATTATTTTAATATTTTATTGATAAAGTAATTATAGCAACATCATTGTGTCATATATAAATTTAATTATCTAATATCTAAAATTTATAAATAAAATAACATAATATTGAAAATCTTTTTAAATTTATAATAAATATTAATAGTTGAAATTATCTTAGGTATAACCTTATATGAAAAAAAATTAGTTATTTCACATTGAATTTAACACTTTTAACTCATCTTTAAATAAATATTAATAAATGACCTATTCTAATCCAAGTGGAACAAAAGGGTCATATTTTATTCATAAGGTTGTTTTTAGTCGAAATACATTTTTCCAATATATTTAAGACACGTGTTAGGTTAATTATAATATAATTTTTATCTTTAATTTCCTTATGTATCTTTAACCATGGTAAATAGAAGTAAAAAATGTACTATTAACCCAAAATTATTTTAACCTTTTTGAACCAAATTTTACATATATATTTTAACCATTTATCTCAATTTTTTGAAATTAAATTAACAGAAATGGTAAAATTAAGGTTTATACAAATTTGTTAATGTCCTTAGAAGGTGGGTAGTAGACGTTAAAAAGTTCAATAACATTTAAACATTTTATTTTATTGTAAAATGACTTTAATTAATAAAATAAAACTTATATATTTATTATATATTTATTTTGACATTAAATTAATTTAAATAAAATAAATAATTATTTAAATAAAATGTCAGTTTTAAATAATAACTCAGTGTTTTTCATTATTCAACCAAAATTGAAAGTTCTCCGAAAAATACCAAAACAACACCCTAAAATTATTATAATATTTTAAATTCATAAATTAATTCTTTTTTCCCCAATGATAAACATTATATTTTCATAAATTAATTTAAAATTAATTCACGTTGCCAAAACCAAAAGGCTGGTTTTTTAAAAAGTAAAAACTATCAAAAGATTGACATGTGTTTTTGTCAAATGTAAATGTAAAATTAAATATTATAAAATAAATTATATTAAATTATAAAAATATAATCTAATTATACTTTAAAATAATTAAAATTTATAATTTAACATTTTAAATTATTCTTATTAAAAACTATTTATAAATCAAAATTTATAATTTTTTACTATTCATCAAAATATAAAAGTTATCACAAAAATACCAAAAATTTATCCAAAATTAATTTTTTTGTCATTCTTCTAAAGAAGATTATAATTTCATTAAATTAAATATATTAATTCTTTAAATACCCTTTTTAATAAGGGTTCTCCATAAAAAGGCAATAAAATTTCATTTTTTGAAAAATACTTCTTTAATGTAAAATAATGAATCTATTCTTATATAATGTTTATGAAACAAAAAATATGGATTTTAAAATTATATATAGTAGATAAAATTTAAAATTCAGTAAATACTATTCATAACCTCTTTCTTAATGTCTAGTTTGGTCAGTCGTGGTTCGCTCGAACTCAGTGTTGCATGTAGCGCAAGTTATAGAATTTCTTTAAAGAGAAAACATACTATGAAATTATGGGATGATACAGGTAGCCTTATGACGTACATAAGAAGTAGTTGATCTATAAATCCCTTTAAGTGAATAAACAAAGCATAACATAATTTTAGAAATACATGTGTTACAATGGGTACATCAAGGTAACATAAAATAGTTGAGAGAAATCGAGCTTCGTGTCAGTGGCTAGAGGAGGGCAGAGGCACCCCATGGCAATGTCAGCAACATCACTGATGAAACACCATGTTGCGTAGCATGTGGCAGGGCCACAGTCAACCAATTGTTGTGGTGGTGGGGGGTTATACGACTCGTGGGGAAAGGGGGATCAGATGTGTCTTTCAGCCACGTCCCAAACCGGGTAGGGCATCGGCCGCCCCAGCAGGATGGACACACCCCATCGGGCTAGGCCAGACTGAAGTAGACCCAAACCATGAAGGTTCTGGCTTGGTACATCGGATCGAGGGCTAGTTATTGGAACTCTGGCAAGGTCTGGTCGGCCCACCAAGGTCGACAAAAACTCAGACCCAATTGGTCTCTTTTTGAAAAATGTCCATATCATACAAACCGGGCATACAATTGAAAATGTGTTTGTAGTGTTTGAAACCTCATAAAGAAGAAGAAAATTTTATATACTCTATGAAGGCTTTCATGGATTTTGAAATGCAACTAATGTATTGAGGAGCGGTTTTTTCTGGAATCAAATGAACTACATGGGGAAACCATAATGTTGGTTGGGACATGAACACTTCTGACAAGGGACCCAATATGGATCAGCTATAATGGCCATATGAGAGGTTTCGTCTGTGTGACCTGACACACCCACGGTGGGGAGTGGCTTTGTGTGACCCGACAGACCCACATTACATGACAGGTGGAGTACCATTATACGTCGAAGGGGGGAAGAAACTCTTTTTGTCCCCAAAATTCCCACAGTGTGGAGAGGATTCAGGGTGATCCAACATACCCATGGTACTCATTATAGATTGGTACCTCAATAGTCCAAGTCTAGTGGGAAGCAGCTTTTTTGTGACATGACTGGCCCGTTGTACTCATTTACGAGGGGTTCTCTAGCAGTCCAACATGTTCAATGATATGAATAATAGTCATACATTACTACTATATATTATACATGGTGTGAGATGTCATACTTAGTGGTTTTCTTTTTGTATGGATTTGTGGAATTTCCTTGTTGGATTGGGGTCCCTATTGAGTTTGTTGTTAGTCACCCATGCACGGGCTTCTCTCACACGTGTTCTGTTAGGGGCAGACGATCGATGATTAGGTTGATGACTCATTGGACATGGACCAGGTAGTGCCTAGAGAGATCAAGGTGGTGGGATGTTCTTCTACGGCTTCCATTAAATAAAATTCACTTACCAATTAAGTGGAGAATCCAACAGATGACTTTCAGAGTTTCCTTGTATATTTCTGTTTCAAATTTGTCTTTTGTTAGGTTTGTATTCTATCCCATTTATCCATTAATTTGTACTTTTACTCTGTGGGTTTTTAGTGGAATAAACGTTTTCCTTTACATATTTTGTATGTGGTAGTGTGTACATGTTTATAGATACTCAGGGAAATGGCTTCCACATACCAGTTGATGCCTTCAGAGTAATTCCCCTACCCCGGGCCTTCGGAAGGTATTCTTAAGGGATATCATGACACGAGCCTAGGGGGATGGGTAGTAAAAAAGTGGTATCATTGGTTTTATATTATACCTCAATTTCTGAGAGTCTATTTATTTTTATTTTAAAAATATCGTTAAAGGTTGAATGTTTGACTTTTCAATTAGGGGAGTCTAATGTTGGTGCGGTGATCGAAGTATCCAAACACCAGGACCATGAATTTTTATTTTCGACTATATATAAAAATGAACAGGTTGCATGCATCATATTAGAATTGTATGTTAACACATATTCTTTATGAAAAAAACTTATCTAAGTTATAATTTATTTACCACAAATCATCTTGATCTATATCAGGATTCCTCTACGTAGATGGACAGATCAGATTCCAATGTGTCAATGTGAGGGTAGCCTGCCTAGAGATGAGGCGTCGGTTCATGGACTAGTGCTACATATGTCCCCATTGGGTGGTGCACCAGTGTTAACACCACCTGGTGATCATCAATTACTAGCAACATTACCAGTAGAGGATTCACAGAGGCTCAACACCCCACATGAGTTTTAGAGATATAGAACCCTAAGGATCAGGGGAGAGACAGATCCTCAGGCCGCAAAGGATTGGCTTGATGTGGTGATGTGGGTCTTTACATGGTGAGGATTCCACATGAATAGATAGTGATCTTTGTGGGGATCCTTCCCCATGTATTATTAAGGAGATGGAGGAGCTAGCCGATACAAACTCTTCATTAGGCAACACTCTCATGGTCAGATTTTGAGAAGATTTTCTGTGAGAAGTTCTTCCACGAGACTTTGCACTCAGTTCACATACATGACCTACTTCTCCTATAATAGGGCATAATTTCAGAGGTTGAGTAATATGGCATGTTTATTGAAATAACTCTATATACATAAAAGGAATGGTCCGTGACCCTTTCTTCATGGCTCAAACCATTGATCCGGGACTCAAACGGGACATCAGTGCATCGATGGTGCCTCTCATAATCCCCACTTAGGCAGGGGAGCTGGAGTGGGCCCTTCATTTGGAGAGAATCCTTGAAGTGTTGGAAATGAAATATAGAACAACCAGTAGGCATCAGGGGATAGAGTCATCAGTGGTGAGAAGCAGGCAGTAAGGGTGCAGTCCAAAGTGGGTCAGATCATTTATGGGAGGACCCATGGTCTTTGGGGTAGTAGTGTTGGGTCCCTAGAGGAGAGGGAGTCCCCATAGAACCGGGTTGTTCTACTCATTTGGAGGGAAGGGACATGTGGATCATGACTTCCCAACCCCCAACATATACTATCAGAAGACAGTCGAGGGACCGGAATGGAAGTTGTAGGGGTTGGAGCGAGGAGGTCCATGAGGTAGAGAATGTGGAAGGGGAGAAACTCATGTGGCATGTGTTGGATGATGGTTTTAGTTGTTATCACCACCAACTCCAGGTGGTCCACCATGAGCTCGAGGAGTTGGTAGATATGGGTGATTCCATCTTCACATGATGGAGGACTATGACCATAGATCATGAGAGATGATTAGAGTTACAATCTATGTCTTCTCCTCCTTATATGCAGTTCTTATAGTTATAGGTTCCAGTCACTCATTCCATACCACAAACCTCATTCTAGTATTAGAGATTCTGGTGGAGTTTTTGGCTTGATAATTATGATTTGATACTCCTATGGGAGGTTATTTTATCATTACACACTTCTTTAGGTTGTGTGATCATACTCTAGGAGGCAAGAGCTTCGGCTAGGATCTCCTAGTTTTGGTGTTGCTTCATTACGAAATAATCTTGTGTATGGACTGGTTATCAATATCCCATTATCATATTGACTATATTAGAAGAAAGGTGTAGTGTATCCATGGGGATGGGACAATGTTTTCCTTCACTGGAAATAAGGGAACATTTACAGCAGATGACGACCATTCTCAGAGGAGGGTGCATCCAATTACTCACAAGTTGGCCAACCTCACCCTCAGTGTAGTTTATAAGAGGAGTACATGCTTCCTTATAATGGTGGGTATGTATGAGGTTATCTTCCCAAAGGATGTTTCGGGACTACCAACTCAGAGTGAGGTTGAATTCGACATCAATCTGTACCCCAAGACAACCCGGATAACCCTAATAGTATAGCAGATGGATCCTGAGGAGTTTCATGAATTGATTATATAGTTAGAGGACATGCATGATAAGGGATTTTTGGGCCCAAAATTTTACCATGGTCAACCTCAGTGCCCTTTTCCAAGAAGTAATACATGATCATGAAGTTGTGAATAGACATATAGTGCCTAAACTAGGTGTCTATGAAGAACAAGTATCCACATCTGAGGATTGATGACTTCTTCAATGAGCTGAAGGGAGCGAAGCGGTTGTCAAAGATAAAGCTCAGATCAGTCTAACATCATCTTTAGGTATAATATGAGGACATACCAAATACATCCTTTAGATGACAAAATTTCCACTATGAGTTATTGGTGATGAATTTCTACATGAACAATACCTCAGTAGTTTTCTTTGTTATCATGATTAAAATCTTCCAGTCATACCTCGATCATTTCATTGAGGTATTCATTGATGAAATCATTATGTTATCGGTGTCAGAGGAGAATCATGCTACACACCTTAGGATAGTCTTTGATACACTCCGTGAGCACCATAATTAAATTAAGAACATGAAGTGAAAGTTCTAGTTTCGAGAGGTCCAATTTCTACTACACTTTATCTCAAAGGGTATAATTTTAGAGGATCTGGAGAAGATAGAGGATGTTCATTTGTGGGCACCACACATGAGCATGATTGAGTTGTGATTTTTCATGGGGTTGGCTACATACTACCAGATATTTTTGCATGACCTTTATAGGGTAGTATCACACTTATTATATTTTACATGGATGGTAAAACACATCATGTGGATGGAGATGTTCTTGAATAGTTTCCAGGTGCTGAGGCAGATACTGAAAGGTTCCCCCATCATCAGACTATCAAAAGAGGGTGTTCGGTTTGGTGTCTTGTATGGCACATTAGGGAGTGAACATGGTTGTGTCCTAATTCAGGATTGAGCGGTGATCGCCTACAGCTCCTGGCAGTTGAGGAAACATTAAAAAACTACATGATTCATAACATAGATTTAGAAGTAGTTATGTTTTCTTTGAAGATGTGGTGGTACTGCTTAATGGGTTAACAGTTTACCATCTATTCTAACCACAAGAATCTCATGTATATATTCTTAAAAAAGGACCTAAACATGAGACAATGTGATGGCTGGAGTTCGACAAGGATTATGACATTGAGATATTCTATAATCCTTGGAAGTCGAACGTGGTGGTAGAAACTCCTAGTAGGAGGTATGATCTACAAATACTAAGTAAAGTGACATAGTAGATAGCTGTGAGGATGATATTGTTAGTGGATGATGATGGGACAGATTACCTTCATCCAATGACTGCATGTCCTATGCTCTTAAAACGAGTCAAAGAGGCACAGCTTGCGCATACTGACTATGAGGCCTGACATGTTCAGTTATCTTCAGGACATGATTCTGATTGATTTTTGATAGGTGGGGAGCACATCATCCATTTCGAGTGACACACAATAGTACCAGTGACATTGTGGGTGGATGTGTTGGGGGAGTTCCATACATCGCATTTGGCAGTATATCCTAGTGTGGAGAAGATGTACCAGGACCTCCAGTGTCAGTACTAGTGTCCATGTATAAAGAAATCCAAGGTAGAGTTTGTTTCACGATGCCTCACATGTCAGAAAGTGAAGGATGAGAATCAGGTTTAAGGAGGCTTGTCCCATACACTTGAGGTCCTGAAGTGGTAATGGGATGGTATCTCAATGGAATTTGTGAAGGGGTTACCCTACACGTCCAGGGGCCACAATTCTATCTGGGTGATCGTTGACTGACTCAAAATGTCAACTCACTTTCTACCCATCTGGGAGCAAGGTTAGGTAGAGGGATTAAGACGCCTCTACATACAAGATATTTTGCGGCTTAATGGGTGCCTTCTTCAATTGTCTTAGAATGTGATGAACGTTTTAGATCTTGGTGGTGGAAGGTATTGATGTAGGCATTCGAGACATAGTTTCACTTGACCACAACCATTCACCCTCACACATATGGTCATACAAAGCAGACCATATAGACCATAGTGGATATAAAGAGGTATTTCATCATTGATTTTGGTCGCAATTTGGGGGACCACCTACCACTGGTTGAGTTTTCAAAAAACAGCATCTATGAATCCACAATTGGCATGGATCCAATTGAGGAATTGTATAGGAGGCCATACAAATCACCTCTATGCTTGACAAACACAGGGGAGTTAGCACTATGGGGTATAGAGTTGGTACGGTATACCACTGATATGGTGTAGATCATCCAAGAGTGGATGAAGATTGCATAGAGAAAATATAAATTTTATGCTCATAGGAGTAAAAGGCCCTAGAGGATTGAGGAGGCAGACCATGTTTATCTTCACATCTCACCCGGATGGGGATTTTGGAGATTTGGCTGGGGTGGAAATTTATATCTGAATTTCGTCATTCCTTTTCAGATTCTATGATGAGTTAGGGAGGGAGCATACCACCTTGATCTTCCCCCCATAGCCGCATAGGATGTATGATGTTTTTCATGTGTCATAGTAAAATAGGTATGAGAATGATACATCACACGTCATCGACTGCGACAAGCTTGACATAGCAGATGGGGTGATGATGGCAGTGTTTCTAGTATATTTTGAGTATCTATAGAAGCAGGTCCTCCATGGATGTTTTATTCCTATAGTTAACATTTGGTGGTAGCATGAGAATCTCCAAGAGTGTACATGGGAGTAGATGGATCAGATTCATTCTTAGTACCCACTTTTGTTTGATTAGACTTGTTTTTTCATAGAAGGAATTGAATCCCAAAAAAGCAGAAAGTAATGTAATTTCTTGGAAATTTATGTGTTTTTATTATAAATGTAATTATTTATAGGCCATATGATTTGACATAACCTGAATCTGAGTCTTGGTGTGCCCTAAATAGAATTTTGAGCTTTTGTAATATTCATTTAAGTAAACATGTCAACGGATTTTTCAATCTTTTAAACTGGTTCTTAGATCAAAAAATTTAGTGTACTGTTGAACACAGAATGGTGGGATTCACTTAGAATGGACATATCTTCAATGGGAGGGGGTCGACCAGAAAATATTGTTTTCAGGCATTTCGAAAATTAAAAAAATAAAATAAAATTTTCTTTCCTTTCCTTTCCTTTTCTCACCATTTAGTTGTGTCAGACAAACACTATAGCGCAGATACGAGGTAGAGATGATCCCCATTAGTGATACTCCTTAATTAAAGTTAAAGAGATATGTTTTTTCATTAATTATATAGCACAACCCTGTGGTGATTTTGCATTACAGAAATGCTGCAATGTGTTTCTCTAATAATGAGATAACAAATTCATAAATCAAACTGGGAATTCCTCTGACAAACCTATGACAAAAATCATCTCCCATGCTGAATGATGAATGTTCAGGAATCAATAGTGGTGTCAACGATCCTCGAAGAATGGGACCAGAGGGTGACGAAATATGGTGGCTTCAAAAGGAACATGATTCCTCACAAGAGGATCACATTAGTGATGAACTCCTTTAAGGTAGTGATTTATTTTTGTTCATGCTCCTTTTTTTCATTCTAAAAGGATGAAAACATATCAACCAATGAACAAGTTGGTATTTAGATATATAATTATTTTGGTAGGGTTTTTCTTATGTTTTTTATAATGAGATTAATTATTTGTTGATAGAAACTCATTTCCAAACCTCTCCATGTTTAATTCTCAAACGTGGAGGGCACAAGTTGACCAGAAAAAGGCTTAATCCCCTCCACCTTGTGAATTTGGTTCTTTATTATTGATATTATCATTACTGTAGTTGAAAATAGAATACAAGACCATTATAGGGATGATAGAATCTCTTGGAGGTCATAGGCATAAATTGCGTAAAGAATAGACTATCGAAGCAGACCCGGTGGTCCACAGTGGAGGTCACAGTTGGTTGGAGGTGGACCGTGATGGCGCACTATGAGAATTATTACAGCTTCCGTAGCCTACAGTTTTGAATTAGGAGTCGCATGCCTCTGTGCTGACAGTTGGATGTGGGTGGACTTGGCCACCCATCGATATTGGGCACAACATTGATGCGACAACATGTCGCGTCGCACGCGGTAAGGCTACTGTCAACCGACCGTGGTAGTGGAGAGGCCTCATAGAGGACCCCTAGGGAAAGGGGACCAGAAAAGGATTTTAGTCACATCCCAACCTGGAAATGGTTGGTATTTCTTTAGCATACCTCATAGGGTGTCGGCCGCCCCAGCGGATCAGACCCTCTATAGCGGGCCAGATAAGGTCGTACCTAGGTTGGGCTGGATCTTGGTTGGGTTAGAGGACCCCCAATCCAATTTGGGTCTGTCCAGTCCTCCTTGGTTGAATCGAACCTAGAACCAACCATCACCTTTTCATAAAAAAAGGTTAATATCATACATGTTGGGTGTCCAATTGATGTGACTTTTGCAGCCTTTGACCCCTCAAGATGAGGACTATATTTTTACCTACTATAAAAAAGATTTAATTAATTTTTACATTCAATTAATGGATTGAGGTGATGTTCTCCCAGAATCAATCCCACTACATATGGAAACACTTCAATTTGCTGAGACCTAGAGACAGCTTAAAAGTTACCTTGTGTGGACCAGCTGTGATGTCCATGTGAGAAGCGGCTTATTTGTGACCCAACATTCCCATGATGATAAGAGGCTCTGTGTGACCATGTAGACCCATGGTATCCCATTGGAGAGGTACCTTAGTATTTACAATGTGGTATGTGACTATGTGAACCGGCATGCCCACGGTGGGGAGCAGCTTCTGTGTAACCCATCTTACACAATGTACTCATCAGGGATGAGTATAAAAATAGTCCAATGTTTGTGGGAAGTGACTTCTATGAGACATCGTAGGCCCACTGTACTCTTTAAGCTGGAGATCTCCAGTATCCCAAGGTGTTTGATGATACGACTAATAGTCTTACATTCATACTCCAGATTATACCTTATGTGAGATGTCTTACATTGTGGATTTATTTTTGGCCTTTCCTTGTTGGGTTGTTGTCCCTACTGAGTATATTGTTACTCACCCATACATAGACATCAACTGTATGTGTTGTGTTAGGTAGAGAAAAACGAATTATTTGTGGAGGACTCGGTGGGCTAGGACAAGGTAGTTCCCTGTGAGATTAGATAGGAAGGAAATGATTCTATGACTTCCATCAGCTACATTGTACTTTACCATTAAGTGGGGTTTCTAGCTGATGACTTTAGGAAATTATTTGTATTTTCTGTTTCTAGTTCATCTTGTGATGGGTTTGTATTCTGGGCCATTTGACTTAGAGTTTTTACATTTACTGAATGGTTATTTAGTGGAATGCTTGTTTACCGGTCCAGCTTTGGAAAGAGGTTGTGTGTTCATGGATATAAGTACTTAGAAAAATGCCTCTAACCTGTAGGTTGAGGTCTTCGAAGCTAGTCACCAATCCCTGGCCATTGGGTTGTGGGATTAGGGGTTTTCACAACACTAGCCCGAAGGGACAAACCGTTACATGAATAAATACTAATGGAAATATTAC
The DNA here is from genome assembly GCA_963277665.1 of Viscum album. Taxonomy (NCBI): domain Eukaryota; kingdom Viridiplantae; phylum Streptophyta; class Magnoliopsida; order Santalales; family Viscaceae; genus Viscum; species Viscum album. Next base: position 1,458,773,922 of record OY728135.1, on the reverse strand, counting down.
ATAATATGAATAAAGTTTTTTATCTGTTTATAATCTTGTTTGGGTGAGTTATTTTTTTAAAAACGAATTATCATTTTTTACATTAAAGGTATATCAATTTTACAATAGAAACCCATAATAGTGACAACATTATAATATTAATCTTTTAATCACATTATTAATTTTATCTATGATATGTGTTAATAAAAATGCAAAAAGATAATTAATCATTCCATGGAGGTGGTAGTCCAAACATACACATGGATATTGTTTTCATTTTCCATACAATAGGGATAAGGCATAGTGTTGTTCATAGTTAAGGAATCATAAATATTTAATAAATATCATACATATATATTATATTCCATATTGGTATTACCATTTCTTGATGGTGAAGGAAAACAAAACATGATTCATATAGAGTCATTGGTCTGTATAATGCACAAATTATAGTTCTATTTTACAAAAAGGAAATTAGAATTGTGGTTAATAATTGTTACTTAATTTAATAAAATATATGCCAAATAATTTTACATATGATATCATAAATAGTTTTTAGTGTAATATTTCTCATAATAATTTAATATAAGGTAATAAAAATTCTAAATGAGATGTTAGAAATGGATTCCATACTACATAGATTATATCTTTTAAAAAGGGGTAAAGCCTTTTTAGAGGGTATATTGAGAATCCCAAAACCTCATTAATATGTATATGAATGATTAGGAGTGTTTTTGGAAAAAATATCAAAATCTATGTGGTTCTTGCTGTAAGTTTAATCCATGAGAGGAGTTCCACTTATATAAGTAAAACAAATGAAATTTTTTAATATACGCATAACATTTTAATAATGGAAAGTCACACACAATGATAGTGGACCAAATTTTATAATTACTGGATTAGTGAATAAATAAAGTAGATAAATCCTATACTATTCAATTTCAAAAAAAAATCATTTCATTTCAATTTTATTTTCCACTTTTATCATTATAAATATATACAAAATTATTAGTTTTTACAATAGTTATCTATTCATTATAGCTAAAAATAAAATTAACCTTTTTAAAATAATAAATTTCAATGATTGTAAATTTAAAATTAATTTAATAATATTATATTTATAAAATTGATATAAATTTTTTATAAAATATTAAAATTTTAATGTATTAAAACAAATTTACAAAAAAATGTGACTTATGTTTTAAAATGTCAAATATGTGATTATAAAATTAACATAATATTTTATAATATCAAATGAAAATTTAAAAAATTAACTGATAAGGTTAATGTGAGTTTTATTTTAGGATTACATTATAGTGATGAAATAAAAGTTGATTTTTTAATGAAATGGTATTTTCACAATTCATATAATCGATAAATTTTTTAAAAACACGAAAAAAATGATCAGAGGATAATATCCTTATAAAAATGATGTTTATTTTCTAAAAATAAAATATTAATATAAAAACATTATTAATTGATGTCAAAACCTGAATTAAGTCTCATTATAGTTCTTATTGGGTGATAGTTTGGGATTTGTTTTTTACCTTCTATGGAAAGGTATCTGGTCAAGAATCCTGGATGGTCTTTCATTATAAGAGATTCCAAAATCAAAACCTATTCTTTTAGTTATGAGAACATGTGTTAGATCTAGAATAAATTTCATCTGTAAGGAGAAATGTTATGCTTCATCTACCTTAAATAGTTTGGTCAGCTTTCCCAATCTTTAATCGACATCTCCATTTCATTCTAGTAATTTATAATTCACAAAATATCTTGGATTTATGTTCCCATTTTTAGAAATTCATTCTAATTCATTATATGAGAAAACATTCATCAAAATATAAATCACATTATCAAATTATGATTTTATCCTCATATTATTATAATATGACCATTAATTACTCTATGATACTTTAACGTGATCCTGACCTGTGTTCTCTTTAATTGCCATCTGATCCCCAAGATTTGTGTCATCTATATTTCATTCTCTATCTAAATTCTAATAGGTTAGAGTATGAAACATTTTTTTAATTCATCATCTGGTACTATCTAGATTCATTAATGGTGTATATTATTTTATAAGAATTCTAAAAAGGGGGATATTGATCGCATATACCATGGTAGTAAATAGAACAGAAACACAATATCTCTTGCAATGTATAAATAATTACTTTTAAAAACCTATTTATGATGATATGATTGGTGGTTATTAAATATATCTTATTTTAATTATCTCGTTTATGAATCCATAATCATTTTGACATGTACCATGGTTCATAATTTGAATAAATTGGTTTTGGTGCCCAACGAATCCTAATGATATCATTAATATTGAACCTGGAGGGGCCCTCCATGGGTAGATCTTATCTTATCAATGTTAAATGTGTAGACTAATAATGGTGCATCATAATGACCCATATTGAATAACTCATCCTTGGAGTCATTGGAAGTATAGTGATAAAACCAATTGTAATATTTTCCAACTTGCATATTGGTTTAAGTAAAGGTTTCAAGTAACACATATATTTTTCTATTACTTTCTAACATACAAAACATCAATACACATAGTCAAAAATTTCCCAATTCATTTTATCACACTAAAAATAATCTCTCAAATAAAAATAAATGATTGTGTTACTGAGTTGTATAGAGAAATAAGAGAAAATTTATACATATTTTGGTTATTTGTTTTACACTGGTATGGATGGAATTCATTAACTATTTTGAAACATTATGGCCACATCTCTATAAATTAAGTCTATAAATTTCATATTATCTTTATATTTAATAATCCAATGTAGGACCTCATCATCCTAAAGGTTGTTCTCTATCATTTCTCACAAGGATGGATTAATAATAGTTTGAAAAGGGAAATATGGAAACACTACACAAAAAATCGACTTTCTAAAATTTACTAAAATTATATATATAGGATTCTAGTTAACATTTTATGTGGTTTGAAAATACACATTCCTTAATACTCAATGATTTAGCCACACTTTTTTCCTTCCCATGGTGGAAGTTTATAGAGAAATTATTTTCCTTGAGTAGTATCAACCAAATTCTCTTCCTTGTGTTGGTATCCTTTGGAGAGAAGGTATACTTAAAACCCTTAGGATATATATTTATATATATATATATATCATCCATGACCATAATGATAGTTTCTATATATATTAAAATAACATATTACAGCTACCAGGCCAATTTTGTATGGGATAGTTTTTTCAGGGATTTTTAGTTACATTGATTCTTAGTTAATAATTGTATCATTCTACATAAGGACACATAAATGTCCATCATTTGATCGATCAATATATGTTAAAATCCATTAATTACCTTATAGTAATTTTAATACTAGAAAATTAATAAATATTTTATTTCCCTCATAAAAGTATTGCCCATTTTCTATTGACTTTGTAAATTTCACTCAATTATGATTCATCCTGGTTAGCAAGATGGAAAATTGGGAATACTCTTGAAAACAAATGTTGATAGTGACCAAGTAAACCGTCGAAACTATGTATCTCATTTATAATATATTTTTAATAAATTATTTTAATACACTTCAATTGAAATAATAATATATATTCCATGAATATGGATTATATTGGAATGAAAAGAAACTTCATTAAGTAAAATTTCACTCTTACTATATTTCTTATATAATCGTTTCCTCCTGAGGGACTCGAAGATTTTTTATAATTGAATCTCATGGTATTAGTAGATCATAGAGATTATCAATATATCATATATTTATTTCCAAATAATTTAATCTAATCAATCCTTGGAAACATTACTCATCAATTACATAATTATATAAGGTTAATTTTTTAATACAAATGGAGTTATCATAAACTCATATTGTTCATACATTTTTTAAAATGTCATATTTTTAATATCATCCTTCTTAACTCATACATGATGATAATAAGATAACATGTCCTTCTTTGAAAATATTTTATCATCTTAAATAATAAAAAATCAAACATCGGCATCTATTAAGTGATAATTAATCTTTACTGTAAAGGAATTTATCACACCAAAATTGATGCACAATCTCATAGAATAATCCTTTATTTTACAAAAAAATGTTTCCCCATTATAAAATAATAGGGAATATAAATCCATTATCATCAAACTCCAACACTTATATCATCAATTAAAAGAACTCCATTAGATCTATTATATAAGTATTTTTATAGATAGGTCTTGTATCATGAATTAATTTAAGGGAAAACTCCACATCACACTTAGGTGGATGTATACACAATTCTTTTGGGAGAACATTAATGAATATATGTACCAGGGTTACATCCTTTTTTTGAGATATCATGCACATCCATAGACTATTCATGATCTTTCTCCCATGTGTTATGGACTAGTTACTAACATTGCTTTATATCTCGGATTAGAAAATAGGTTTTCATGATAAATATTTTTTTTCAATACATCCCAAATGTGGTAAAGATCTAATCTAGGGACAAGATCTATCATTTAGCCTCTAATTGATTACTGGTTTCACTAACTGATTAAGGTTTTTCTCTCATGAATTAGTTCCATAATTTTACATCATATTGTATATCATTCAATAACTCTAGAAGAGACATCTTATTTTTTTCATAACCTAGGTAAACATCCTTAATATATTTATTATCTTTTTAGAATTATCTCTAGAATCACAAACTTACATAGGGAGAACATTCCCTTTTTGACTATGTGTGTTGATATAGTTCCCAGTACTTCCATTAGTCAGCATATTAAAATAAGGGAATAAAAATAATTTTTTAATGATATTGAATTGTACTATACAACTTATATTATGTTCTCTATATTTTTTTTATAATTAAAAATAATTATTCATAGTACTTGAAATATCATACTAGGTTACTATAAATATAATTTAAGAGAACAAGTTCATGATTGATGAACAACTTTTGTCTTAATTAGAATTATATCCTAATTTCAATATATGTGGAGGATAAATATCAGGAGCTATAGTTTCTTGATTTGATGTTTCCTGGAGAATTTTTATGGATGAATCGGTTATGCCTATAAAATATTTATGAATTCATCAAATATAATTTCATTTCACACTTAGAAAATTCTTATTTATAAGTACTTTGATTTCATTCTTGGAATGTTTTTCATGGTATTCCAATTATGATGATTGATTGTCCCAATCATTAATTTTTAAGATATGTATCACTCTAGACACATTCATTCAACCAATTTTGGAAGATTCAAGGGATGTTAAATTGGGTTTTTGAAAATATTGGGAGGGATTAAGATATTATATTAGAATTCATTTCAATTTTAATTTTTTATATAGAGTATTTCTATGTAAATTTAATCATTCATTGCATAAAATTTTATGCCAACCCATATGGTAACCCATGGAACATATCCATGGGATCTTGTAGGACCCAATGGTCACCTAAATATAATGTATAATCCCTATAGAATATTGTGGGTGGAAGAGTAACCAAAATGAATTGGTTTTCTAGTTAATATGGCCACAGATCTTGTGCTCGTAGGTGCACATTGATTGGTAAATAATCCCACAATGAATCATAGAACACGCACTGTCATCATGCAGGGATGCATGGTAGTGCAGTGGTCTAGATTTATGACGGAACCATTGAATTCAAATATTTATTAATATAATAATTTCTAATTGTAGGGTTTAATATGGGTTTATAGGACACAAGTACTATTCACCCATGTATTAAAAATATGGATACTTCATTGTCTATTTTAACTAATACCTCATTTAAAGGGATACATCCTATAATATGAGCAATCATTTCCCCTCCCATGAACTATCCATTCACAGATGAGCCTCTTGAATATATGGGTTTTGATAATCGAGAAACTTCAATATTAGTTTCATTATAATATGATACAACACTATTTTGGAGTTCAAAAAATTTTCTAAAGATTATTTCATCAGAGTATAAAACGCTTTGAGAAGAAATTCTATGTGAACTATGAATATCATTTTGAAAATAAATTTTTTTTGAGGAAATTTCTTCATGGGGTGTTTTGTGTGAAGAATCATTGTGGGGGAAGATTACACATGATGACAGTGCTTCATAATGAATAAAAAATAACACTACCAACCAAAAACGACATTCATTGAAGAAAGTGTTCTATGGGGATGCCCTTTTAATTTTTCCATGCTGTTTGCTATTATGGTTCCTTAATAATAGTGGTTTTAGATGATGGTTTTTTGCGGATAATGGTACACAATGATGGTCTTTTTCGGACAGTGTTGTACAAATATCCATTGACACTACTTTAAATTGGTCCTTTAATAGCACTAGAAAAAATGATTTATCATGTCTATAGATTTTCTAAGAAATTTAGAAATTTTAAAGGGTTATCTTTAATTGTTCCCATAAAATGTGATGATAAAGGCCCCCTTCAAATGTGCTAAAATAGTAATATATAAGGGTAATTATAAGCTCTTTTTTATCACTAATAATGTCCCCATTTTTAATGGGTGTAAACATTTTTTCATGAAACCCTTTACTAGTTCTTCCACCACCCCTTTATCAGTGAATTAGTTAATCCAACCCCCAGCATGGTCCCCCACAACTAGTGATTTTTGAACCTAATACCACTATCTTATACCCCACCACATTAATATTTCTAAAAAAATTGATGTCAATGACCCCATTTAGCATAACTTTTTTTGTCATGAGAAATGAGGTTTTTAACAATGATTTTAACTAGTGTTGTTAAAAACATTGTTCTAGATAAACCCAATATTGTAGTATTACATATGAAATAATTTTATGATAATATTTCTGCTATGGGAAAAAATTGATTTTAAATGAAAATTTTTTAAATAATCAAGGAGAGTTCATAGATAGTTTGTCTTTGTGGATAAATAGATTTTAATCTGTTTGTAGTGAGAGTGTATTGATAACATTCTTTTTGATAATTATGTGGAGTTGATTTGTGAATATGGTATAATTGTGGAGTTCCAGGAAGAATTTTGTAACTTTCAATAATACCCATATGAGGAAAATGGTTTCAAGATAAGGAGTATACAAATATATATATGGTGATGAACCATAAAGAACAACTTTTCACATTTCATTGTTATCATGCAATAACATTAAAAATAACTGATGGATATGTCATTATAAATTCAGAGTTTATTCATCGATGAATTTATGTGATATTTTAATGGAAATATTTAGAGATGTGAGTAGTGTATCTGAGTATCAATACATATAATTTTCATGAAAATCATTCTTCATTCACAGTGATGATATATAGCTTATGAGTCAATAAAAATTATTCATATTCAATATGATGTATTGTATATTAGTGTTGAAATAATCTCATGAAGCAATTTATTTTTATGAACATATCTATCCAAAGGATAAATGATCTATTTTATAATTATTTAATGAACATAAAGATAAATTGGAATACTATATGAGAACAAATTTTGGAGACAGTATATAGGAAAATATCAAAAAAAATTATATCTATGTTTATAGTGGTTTTTTCATTCAAGAATATTGAATAAGATAATATTATGAAAGTCCCTAATTCCATTTAAATAATATTTATGATGTATTTTGAACCAATTTCACACAAAAACTAAGTACTGGTGACTAAATATTTGTGACCATTACAGACAAGTTTATCTAATGTTCTTTAATACTAACATGGGAAAGTGTGATCCGCCAAACTCATGGAGAAATTTTAATAGATTAACATATTGTGACACAATACATTAATAATATAATAATACACTATCATGTATTTGGGAGAAGGATGAATCTGTTATGACTCAAGGGAATAAGTTTCTAATGAGGATTTTGGGGTAGGCCATTATATATTCTTTTAATACTATGGGATTCCGTATAAATAACCTCATGTAAGGATTTATGATATATATAGATTGAATATGTGTTGACCATTGTAATTTTATAAAAGATTATAGTGGAGGATCCATAATGGGTATAATTTCCATCATGACAAAGAGTATGACTTTTATACCAAACATTGTAAATCCTTGTTTTATGTTCCATTTTATTTGAAACATCGTAAGACCTATGGATGAGGTAAAAAATATAGGTTGATCAAAGATTTAAACCTCCATATATATTTAATTTAAAATAAACAACTAGTAAAAAGAAAAAGGGATCACTAATTCCCCCTCCCCCTCTCAGTGATATCAGACTGATCTTGGTACTTGAATTTTTATCAGAGGGAGGTAACATATGAATGATCTAACATAATTCTGAGGATATGAAACATAAATACTATAAACTAAATTGGTATTACCATCATAAATAGTGATAACTGTAGAGACCCGTATCTTGACGTACATGGATATTACATTACTTTTGCGGAATACTTAGTACATAACAAAAACACACACACAAGGACCGTAATAGTTTAGTGTCTTTGGAAACTCGGAATATAATCTTCTAATCGTGGTGAAAGATCTTCAAAATCTCCCATAAAAATCTTCCTTTTTTTACCTAAAACCTTTCTTTATATCCTGGGGAAAAGAAAACATAAAAGGGTGAGATCAAATGCTCAGTAAGGGTATACAAAAGAAATAAAAATCATATCATATCTTTTTGAAAATCATAACCTACAAAAGAGATCATAATATCTTAACACGGAACAAATCATAGAAGTGAAAATGAGATCACCATAATCATAACATGAAACTTGAAACTTTGTGGCATGCACACATAATCATGGAAAATCATTTCTTGTTAGTCATGACTCATTGCCAAGACTATCTTAGTGGACAAAGTCCCTTTCTGAACCGAGTTCACTCCTCGTTTCAGTCCTGTATCACTGAACCGAAATAACCTTCCGTTCCAGCCATGTCTATCTCATGAGATATAAAATCTTTACCCAATGCATTGGAGGGAGATATAGGTCCCACCCATCTTATAATGAATCCTTTCTTATGTGTGCCACATAATCATAAATCATACATCATCGCATAACCCATGTAATAAAAATGGGATTCTTAAAAAACATGACATCATAAAACAATTCATATAAGATAAAGGAATTCATAAAAATATTTCCATCACAACATAATCAAACCAATGTAATATTAGGGATTAAAACAGAACCCTTTATTATCTTAGATGGAAAATAATTTTGATAAAACACTTGAACTCCATTCTTGAGGAAAATATCCTTTCTTCTTCAAAAACATTTTTCCTTTCATAACATGTCATTCGAATTTAAAATAAAAGAAGTTTATTAAAAATAAACTTGAAAACTTGTAAAGGAATATTCTTGGAATTTTTTTTTAAAAATCCATTCATGCCGTATAAGTTAAAAAAAACATTCTTCGTACTTTTGTGGGAAAAGTCAAAAAGTACCTCGTATGACAAAAGATTCATTTCATACATATTACTAAAAACTCACCGAAGGGTAAAAATGGATTTAAACAATTGTAGGTGGATGGAAATAATATTACATTTTGATGAAACATGGATGTGGATGATAAAATACACCCCAGTAAATACTTACGAATAAACAATCTCGGATAAAAATGAGATTGTGATATTTCCCTTACCTTAGGTCTGATTTGCGTCGTATGTGTCCGAACCTCCTGTATAATGATTTAAATAATGTCATTGACTTATTATAGGATCATATTCATTGTTATGATATCATATATGGTTCACTTATGACATTATATTACCCGTTCTTTTGTAAATTCCATGTTAAAGAAGCGTTTTGGGTAAAATCGTTTCATTTATCGTAGGTGTTTTGACTTGTTGTTCTTGACATTATTATTACTTATATCATGATTTACTTACTTCCAGAATATAAAATTTGATTTATATATCATATATATTCAGTATATATATATATATATAATAGATAGATAAATAAAATGAAAAACACCGTTCATGGAGACGGTAGTCCGTACGTACGCATGAACGCTGTTTTCCATTCCTTATTGTATTGAAATGGAAGTAAGTAGATGACATACATATATATATATATATACATAATCCAGTAGCTTTATAATGTCATATATTTCATTATTATTTCTTATATATATACTTTATAATCATTCTTAAATGGTTAACATGGAGAATGAATCTCATCGCGTCGTGGAGACGGTAGTCCGTACGTACGCACGAGCGATGATATCATTTTCATAAATATTGAATTGAATCGGAGTGGATAATACAATATATCAGAATCAATATGATGTTGTAATAACTATGTATAGTTATTATTTACACCATTATACCCATCCATGTAAGGTGGTGGTGGAAAATAGATTACACCACGGCGTGGAGACGGTATTCCGTACGTACGCACGCGCAGCGATTTCTTTTTCCGTAGGATGGATAGATGGTGAAATAGGGTTGTTTCATAATTATAATAACATATCATTATAAGAGTGATACTGATGTTATTACTTCATAATGAAACAACCTAAGAAGAAGAAGTGGAAGAAGAAATAAAGATGAAATAATTGGTAATGGTAATTACCTCTTCTTTGAAGCGCATCTTTGAGACCTCCTCTTAGGGCACTAAAATTGGTCTTTGAGGAAGACCATAACCTCTAGGATGTTTCTAGGTAAGTGGAGAAGTGATTTTGGCAGGGTTTGGCCGAGCTTGAGTGCTCAAATTGGTGTGAGGAGGAGGGGGAGGAGGTGTCCTTTTATAAGGGAGGAGAGGGGCACCTTAGGAATATCTCAAAATATTATTTTATATTAAAGTCAAAATCGGTTTATAATGGTTCCAAAGGGTCTTATTTCGAAGATAAAGTGGGGATGGGTCGAAATCCTATCAACCAATAGTATTTAGACAAGTTTAGGTTATTATTTTAACCTTATCAATTAGATTTAACTCTAAGTTAAATAATTTAACTTTTACCGTGTCTTTTTGTTTTCTTTCACTATATTGTTAATATACTTACTATAAAATGCCAAACGAACCCCAAATAGTATATTATTAATAAATATATCCTTATCTAAGTCATTTGGCCGAACCATATATTTTTAGGAATAAAATAATAATTAATAATATAATATTTGATTTAAAAACTATTTTGTGTCAATTTTGACACTATTTGATATATGATTTTTGTGAAAGTCATAACAGAATTATATGTTCAAAACAAGTTGATTAAATCAACACTAATATATCATAGTAACCTAGAAAATTAGTTTAAGTCATAAAAAGTCTCAAATTACATTCATTTGAGCATTTATAACATCAATTATGTTAATATTTCCTTAAAAGGGTAATTACTGCATCATCGTTGTGTCATAAATAAATCAATTTATTTAAAGTCTAAAAATTATAAATAAAATATAATTATGTAGGAAATATTTTTAGCTTTCTAATTAATATTTATAGTCGAATTTATCTTATGTATAACCCCATATTAAAAATTTTTTAGTTATTAAACATTGATTTTAACTATTTTAACTATTCCTTAAATAATATAATATTAAATGTCATAATCTAATCCAAGTGGACCTAAATGGTCATATTATATTCATAAGTTTGTTTTTGGTCGAATTACACTTATCCAATAGAATTAGGACATGTGTTAGGGTAATAGTAATATCATATTTACCCTTAGTTACCCTATTTACTATTAACCGTGGTAAAAAAAAGTAAAAAGTTACTATTCACCAAAAATTATTTTCATCTCATTGAACCACATTTTACTTACTGAAATCAACCGTGTCTCTCGGATTTTTGAAATTCCATTCACAGAAGCGGTAAAATTAAGATTTATGAAGAAATTAATTTTTTTTAACTACCACTTAGTAGTTTCACTATTCATCAAAAATTGATGTTTTTTAGAACAATGCCAAAATTTCATCCTAACCTATATTTCATATTCCGAATTCAAAAATGAAGTCTATTTTACCAAATTCATATCATAGAATTTGCATTAATTAATTTTATAATTAAATCCCGCTGTTAAAACAAATAGCGTTTTTTTAAGAAACAATATCTATCAAAATATTGACACTTGATTATGTCTGGTTTAAATGTGAAATTACATCCAATGACCATCATTGTATTAAATTGTAAAAATATATTCTAAATATACTTTAAAACCACTCAAATTAATAATTTATCACTATTAATTATTTCGATTAAAAAAGTTGTTTTTAATTATAATTTAGTAATTTTCACTATTCATCAGAATATGAAAGTTATCCGAAAAGTACCAAAATTTCACCTTAGGCTAAATTCGATACTCCGAATCAAAAAATGAAGTTCATTTTGAAAAATAAGATTTACAGAGTTTTAAAAAGTGGTTATTACTATTCATAACGGCTAGTTTTAATAATATTTTAATAGCATATCGTTGTTTAGTGAAACTCGGTATTGCGTATTACACACGCTATCGAGGAAGGTCGTGATTGCGTGTAATGCAAGGAAAGTCAAGGATGCGTGTTGTGCAAGCTCCTTTTGGTGTAGCGTACAACATAAGACTTTAATAAAATTAAAAAGAATATTTTTTATAAAATCTTGGGCTGTTACATTCTACCCCCCTTAAAATGAATTTCGCCCTCGAAATTCGTCGGGGTTATAAATGGTTTACTATTCGAAAGTTTCTTTAATAGAAACCCACATCGTAAAAAGGAATATCAAAACCAATCTTTAAAAACAAAATTATGAAACGTAACGGTTACCCAAATAAACTAATCATTGGGTTTCCACATAGGTGAAAATATGGATATGGAAGAGAAATCTAACCATCATGTTCTGATGGAGAGTGGTAGAGAACATGGCTATGGAAAACCCAGTAATCACAAATCCATAGATTTGTGATGATATAAGGTACCATCTGATTCATCAGGTATAAGATCACTAGGACAACATTTTTGGTTTTCAAGATCATTTCCCTAAAGTTGAAAATTTGAATTAGATTAAATACTTACTTTATTTTGGTACAATCTCACTGTTGTTCGTGCCTTGAACAATTTCCACTTCATCTCTTAAATAAATGAAGTTGAATTTGTTATTCATGAAGTGTTAGCAGATCATGTGATAGAATGACGGGTCATTCCATCTGTCTCAAACAAAAGGTTAGCAAAAATTATATGCATAAGTCGATCTATAGTGAGATTAATCATATATGGTTCCTAAAATGGACTTATACTTCATATATCATACTGCTTAATATAATAAAACTAGTTTCTACTAAACAGGGACTTCCTGTAGGCCAGTGGTAGGCGATAAAGGCCAGTCGCACTTCGGTTGTGGGTTCGATTCCCACAGCCTTGTCCGAAGCGATGGGTTGTCGCCCGTCCTGCAGGTTGTCCTTTTTCCAAAACTATATAACATCCCATCAATAATATCAAAAAAACAATACTAACTTATGTCCAACATAATCCATTCCAATATTTTAGGCTTATCCATAATACTGTAGTCGACTCTCATAATATAGTGAAAACGATTCTCATAGATTTAATACCATCGTTGATCCCCATATATCATAATATATGTTTTGTTGGTCACATTCCAAATATTCAAAGGCCTTAATCACGTATTCTCTTGAATACCCATTGAACCTTAGTGAAAACATGAATGCTGTCAAAAGTTAATTATATATACTCAAACCATGATATCACTTAGTCCTTATATCAATCATGAGCTCATGAATACAATCAAACATCTCATTATCTTCTTATCCTTTCATTATGCACTTAAAATCTACTTTCCAAAAGTATATGAATAACCTTTCATGGTTAATGGTACCATTCATCATACACTTTCAAAACTTAAGGAAAGACAACAGCGTAACAATCCTTTGATGTCTCCTTATTCCATGAGATTACTTATACAACATTACACATGATAAACATGTAATCATTCCACTACATTCTTAGACCATTGATCGAGCTTCAACATTTCTTTCATCTCACATATCATTTGTAGTTTCTTCATCATCATCAACATAAATACTTCCCATACGACCATACTGATTCTCTTCATGAGGCTTTCCCTTAGGGCATCGGTTTGCATAATGCCCGTACATTCCACATTTAAAATATTTAACCAGTGTTGATGTCGTAGCAATACCATTATCCTCATCCCTGGTGTTAACTGAACCTTTTCCTTTGCACTTACTGGATTTGTGTCCTTCTTTTCCACACCCAAAGCATCTTCCAGTTCCTTTCAAACATTCTCCTTGATGCCTCTTCCCACATGAATTACATAGGGGAAATTGAACTTTCTTTCCTCTATGATCATCATGAAACTCCATCTTTCTCTTATTAGACGAGTCAGGAAACTTACCAAATTTTAATTTATTGATCATATTATGAGATTGCTGATTAGGCATAATAATTATGTTTGGACTTCCAAATCCCATTTCATTAGGAAGAATATCATTCCATTGTCCATCATATCCTCCATTATCGTGATTCATCTTGTTTCCAGCCATTCTCTAAAACCCAAAAAGAATAGTGTGAGAGGCAAAAATCATGCTAGGGAAAACAACATAATAAAGGGGAAGTACCTTCAATATCTAACATCTTAGGTTTAATTCTATGATCGTTAGCGTAATTCTAGTACAATAACCTATACGTATACTTAACCTTAGGGACATCCCTTGACATACCTTAGAAATATCTATAGGGATCTCACTAAAGTTCTCGTATCCTAGTTTCCAAAGGTTGACTAAACCTTTCCTATGATACCAATTGTAGAGACCCGTATCTTGACGTACATGGATATTACATTACTTTTGCGGAATACTTAGTACATAACAAAAACACACACACAAGGACCGTAATAGATTAGTGTCTTTGGAAACTCGGAATATAATCTTCTAATCGTGGTGAAAGATCTTCAAAATATCCCATAAAGATATTCCTTTTTTTACCTAAAACCTTTCTTTATATCCTGGGGAAAAGAAAACATAAAAGGGTGAGCTCAAATGCTCAGTAAGGGTATACAAAAGAAATAAAAATAATATCATATCTTTTTGAAAATCATAACCTGCAAAAGAGATCATAATATCTTAACACGGAACAAATCATAGAAGTGAAAATGAGATCACCATAATCATAACATGAAACTTGAAACTTTGTGGCATGCACACATAATCATGGAAAATCATTTCTTGTTAGTCATGACTCATTTCCAAGACTATCTTAGTGGACAAAGTCCCTTTCTGAACCGAGTTCACTCCTCGTTTCAGTCCTGTATCACTGAACCGAAATAACCTTCCGTTCCAGCCATGTCTATCTCATGAGATATAAAATCTTTACCCAATGCATTGGAGGGAGATATAGGTCCCACCCATCTTATAATGAATCCTTTCTTATGTGTGCCACATAATCATAAATCATACATCATCGCATAACCCGTGTAATAAAAATGGGATTCTTAAAAAACCTGACATCATAAAACAATTCATATAAGATAAAGGAATTCATAAAAATATTGCCATCACAACATAATCAAACCAATGTAATAATAGGGATTAAAACAGAACCCTTTATTATCTTAGATGGAAAATAATTTTGATAAAACACTTGAACTCCATTCTTGAGGAAAATATCCTTTCTTCTTCAAAAACATTTTTCCTTTCATAACATGTCATACGAATTTAAAATAAAAGAATTTGATTAAAAATAAACTTGAAAACTTGTAAAGGAATATTCTTGGAATTTTTTTTAAAAAATCCATTCATGCCGTATAAGTTAAAAAAAACATTCTTCGTACTTTTGTGGGAAAAGTCAAAAAGTACCTCGTATGACAAAAGATTCCTTTCATACATATTACTAAAAACTCACCGAAGGGTAAAAATGGATTTAAAAAATTGTAGGTGGATGGAAATAATATTACATTTTGTTGAAACATGGATGTGGATGATAAAATACACCCCAGTAAATACTTACGAATAAACAATCTCGGATAAAAATGAGATTGTGATATTTCTCTTACCTTAGGTCTGATTTGCTTCGTATGTGTCTGAACCTCCTGTATAATGATTTAAATAGTGTCATTGACTTATTATAGAATCATATTCATTGTTATGATATCATATATGGTTCACTTATGACATTATATTACCCGTTCTTTTATAAATTCCATGTTAAAGAAGCGTTTTGGGTAAAATCGTTTCATTTATCGTAGGTGTTTTGACTTGTTGTTCTTGACATTATTATTACTTATATCATGATTTACTTACTTCCAGAATATAAAATTTGATTTATATATCATATATATATTCAGTATATATATATATATAATAGATAGATAAATAAAATGAAAAACACCGTTCATGGAGACGGTAGTCCGTACGTACGCATGAACGCTGTTTTCCATTCCTTATTGTCTTGAAATGGAAGTAAGTAGATGACATACATATATATATATATATATACATAATCCATTAGCATTATAATGTCATATATTTCATTATTATTTCTTATATATACTTTATAATCATTCTTAAATGGTTAACATGGAAAATGAATCTCATCGCGTCGTGGAGACGGTAGTCCGTACGTACGCACGAGCGATGATATCATTTTCATAAATATTGAATTGAATCGGAGTGGATAATACAATATATCAGAATCAATATGATGTTGTAATAACTATGTATTGTTATTATTTACACCATTATACCCATCCATGTAAGGTGGTGGTGGAAAATAGATTACACCACGGCGTGGAGACGGTATTCCGTACGTACGCACGCGCAGTGATTTCTTTTTCCGTAGGATGGATAGATGGTGAAATAGGGTTGTTTCATACTTATAATAACATATCAGTATATGAGTGATACTGATGTTATTACTTCATAATGAAACAACCTAAGAAGAAGAAGTGGAAGAAGAAATAAAGATGAAAGAATTGGTAACGGTAATTACCTCTTCTTTGAAGCGCCTCTTTGAGACCTCCTCTTAGGGCACTAAAATTGGTCTTTGAGGAAGACCAGAACATCTAGGATGTTTCTAGGGAAGTGGATAAGATATTTTGTCAGGGTTTGGCCGAGCTTGAGTGCTCAAATTGGTGTGAGGAGGAGGGGGAGGAGGTGTCCTTTTATAAGGGAGGAGAGGGGCACCTTAGGAATATCTCAAAATATTATTTTATATTAAAGTCAAAATCGGTTTATAATGGTTCCAAAGGGTCTTATTTCGAAGATAAAGTGGGGATGGGTCGAAATCCTATCAACCAATAGTATTTAGACAAGTTTAGGTTATTATGTTAACCTTATCAATTAGATTTAACTCTAAGTTAAATAATTTAACTTTTACCGTGTCTTTTTGTTTTCTTTCACTATATGGTTAATATACTTACTATAACATGCCAAACGAACCCCAAATTGTATATTATTAATACATATATCCTTATCTAAGTCATTTGGCCGAACCATAGATTTTTAGGAATAAAATAACAATTAATAATATAATATTTGATTTAAAAACTATTTTGTGTCAATTTTGACACTATTTGATATATGATTTTTGTGAAAGTCATAAAAGAATTATATGTTCGAACCAAGTTGATTAAATCAACATTAATATATCATAGTAACCTAGAAAATTAGTTTAAGTCATAAACAGTCTCAAATTACATTCATTTGAGCATTTATAACATCAATTATGTTAATATTTCCTTAAAAGGGTAATTACTGCATCATCGTTGTGTCATAAATAAATCAATTTATTTAAAGTCTAAAAATTATAAATAAAATATAATTATGTAGGAAATCTTTTTATCTTTCTAATGAATATTTATAGTCGAATTTATCTTATGTATAACCCCATATTAAAAATTGTTTAGTTATTAAACTTTGATTTTAACTATTTTAACTATTCATTAAATAATATAATATTAAATGTCATAATCTAATCCAAGTGGACCTAAATGGTCATATTATATTCATAAGTTTGTTTTTGGTCGAATTACACTTATCCAATAGAATTAGGACATGTGTTAGGGTAATAGTAATATCATATTTACCCTTAGTTACCCTATTTACTATTAACCGTGGTAAAAAAAAGTAAAAAGTTACTATTCACCAAAAATTATTTTCATCTCATTGAACCACATTTTACTTACTGACATCAACCGTGTCTCTCGGATTTTTGAAATTCCATTCACAGAAGCGGTAAAATTAAGATTTATGAAGAAATTAATTTTTTTTAACTACCACTTAGTAGTTTCACTATTCATCAAAAATTGATGTTTTTCAGAACAATGCCAAAATTTCATCCTAAGCTATATTTCATATTCCGAATTCAAAAATGAAGTCTATTTTACCAAATTCATATCATCGAATTTGCATTAATTAATTTTATAATTAAATCCCGCTGTTAAAACAAATAGCGTTTTTTTAAGAAACAATATCTATCAAAACATTGACACTTGATTATGTCTGGTTTAAATGTGAAATTACATCCAATGACCAACATTGTATTAAATTGTAAAAATATATTCTAAATATACTTTAAAACCACTCAAATTAATAATTTATCACTATTAATTATTTCGATTAAAAAAGTTGTTTTTAATTATAATTTAGTAATTTTCACTATTCATCAGAATATGAAAGTTATCCGAAAAGTACCAAAATTTCACCTTAGGCTAAATTCGATACTCCGAATCCAAAAATGAAGTTCATTTTGAAAAATAAGATTTACAGAGTTTTAAAAAGTGGTTATTACTATTCATAACGGCTAGTTTTAATAATATTTTAATAGCATATCGTTGTTTAGTGAAACTCGGTATTGCGTATTACACACGCTATCGAGGAAGGTCGTGATTGCGTGTAATGCAAGGCAAGTCAAGGATGCGTGTTGTGCAAGCTCCTTTTGGTGTAGCGTACAACACAAGACTTTAATAAAATTAAAAAGAATATTTTTTATAAAATCTTGGGATGTTACAATAACTATCATGTATTAAAAAATTATGATGATACCATATCTACAATAACTTGGGGTAGAGTGAGAGAAGCAGTTAAAATGGGATATACACCATACATTGAGAATAATCCTATAAATTTGGAGGAAAAGAGATATATGGATATTGATGGAAATGAACTAAATGAAATAATGATGGATTTATCAAAATGGTTTTACACCAATGTAATGGGACTTTAAAGAACAATGGGAATCAGGGTTAAACTGAGTAGTAGTTATAAAGAAATATTTTTTCAATGAAGCTAAGATGAAAATATGGAGAACAGAATTAATGATATTAAATCTGGAGATAATTAATGTCTGGACAAGTACATTACATTAGTAAATGAGATTTTTAGTAGCATTAATTATTTGGGTGACAAAATTTATGATTCAACTATTATAAAAAATCTAACGAAAAACATACCAGCTAGATTTGATTTAAAATTTTCTCCACAAGAATACAATTAAGATCAATTAATAGATGAACTATATAAAATTATCATAGAAATTTTAATTGTGAAAAAAAATATTTTTTAGAGGACTGAATATTATGAGATTGATTTTTGATCCATGATAAAAGGTAAATAAAATTATTGATGAGGAACTAGGATCAACTGATTCTGATGATGAGAAAGCTGAAGAATACTTCAATTAAATGATATACTTGTTTTGAAGGAGGTATAAAAGATATATGAGAGAATAGAGAGAAATCCCATAATGTACTAAAACTATCATTAGATTAGAAAATTTTCATTTTACTATCTAATGAACAATGCCAATGTCATTATATCTAATGGGGATGAAAACTAAATCATGAAAAATTATAAATGGAATTGCTCAAAAAAACCAATAGAATGAATAGGATGATCATTGAAATTGATGAATATTCATCATAAAAAATGGTATAGAAAAGGAACAAACTTGTAAAAATCAGATGTTTCTTATGGGAAAAATGAAAATAGTTTAAGAAACATTCATTAGTGCTGATAGTGAATAGAGAACTGAGTTGTAATGGTAATTAAAAGATAATATTGAAGTTACTATGTAGTGTATCATGGATATAAATAAAGATAAAATAAAATTGATAATGGAAAATTAAGACTGTGTCACTAAATTAGAGATATGACTTAATGAGATACGGGAATATGTGAATAAGGTAGCTAGGAATGAAAAGAAACTAAATTCATATGAACACAATTCCCATAAAATAAAATAATTAGACAATTATGGAACCACATTAATTGATGATAACAAACACAAATATATTAATGTTAGTTGAAAATGATAACATGGGGAATTATCTTAAAGAAAATATTATTATGAAAGAGCTAGAATTACCTATAACATAATCCTGATGTCTTTTAGCTCAAAGGGTGTTGATGAAAATGATGTAATATTTCACTAAATTTATTGATATTCAGTGTGAGTATTCCAGATATTCTAAGAATAAGTTTCCAAAAAATGGTTTCTTCTATTCCTAATCAATCTCAATCTATCTCTATTATTTAATATAATTCATTCTTGAGAGAAATGATGGAATTTTGATATACTAAAAATATAAGGAGAAAAAATATTCTATAATTAAGACTAAACTAATTCAACAACAATGTTTCCTCTTAATAAAAAATACTGACATTATATAAAGAGAAAAGAAAAAAATTAGAGCATAATTATTATCAGTCTATAGGATCATGGTTTGGAGTATACTGATAATATTATTATGTGTTTAGTCATAAATATTATTTAATCTATTAAAAAATTACACTTCAAGGATTGCGGCATGAAATAAGTGTTTGAAATGATTAAAAAATGATAAAAAATTATCATAAATAGAATCATATGACTTATAAATCATCCAAACTATTAACACATAACAAACATTAAAGGTTGAAGGAAAAAAAATCCACCGGTTTCTTATTTGAGAAACTCAAAAAATATGGGAACATCAAGGACCAAATTTTATTTACCGGCCATTACCGACCTTCCATGACTAAAAAATAAATAATTAATATAAATTTTATATTTAAAGAAGAAAAAAAGTTGTGATTTTTGAATAAGTTCATGTTGGTAAGAATTAATCTAAATATGATGACTTTAAAATCATTAAGTGAAAAGGTGTGAACATAATTTGCATAATTCCAAACTTTGTAAGAAATGTTTAACTACATTGAATGATATAATGATTAAGATGTGGCATCTAAAAACTAATGCATCTGATATTGATAAAAAAATTATATCGACATATGATGTGTCAATATAAGAGTAAAGACCAATCACATATTCTATGGAATCAAAAATTAAGTAGTAGTCCAGGGCTAGAGGAAGCTCTTAGTCTAAATATATTTTCTGAGAAATAAATTGGTTCCACCTTATTCCCTTATATATTTATGTGTTTATGAAATAAAAATATATATATTTGAATGATATGTTTGATGATGTCACATCTAGATAGCCAGATGATAATTTATATCATAAATTCTGCTGATTTCGATGATATAAAAGAAAGTTATGTATCCCATGAGGGAGAAATTATGAGATACTTATTTAAAATCATCACAATATAGAGAATGTGAAAATTTTAACCATCATTAAAAAATCGGATGATGAGATATGTCAATAATACATTCATTCCTAGTACATAATTTCATTAATCAAATCAGTTAAGCTGGATTTCATGATTGATGTACTTATAAGATATGGGGTCGATTTTTAATTTTCCCTTGAATTTTATGCTTTTTTTTGAAGTCTGTTTACTATGTAGTATTTCATTGATAAATTCTATTATTTCCAATCCATTTATGGAAAATTGATATTTTCTAAGCATAATTTCACATGGATGGTATTTATGGATTTATTAGATAAATTTTATTTTTGTTATCTCTTACAATCTACGTTGGGATAACCTATGTTGACTAGGAGTTTAATAAATATAGGAAATTTTCTAATAAATATATGTGAGATCATTCCTCTATAAAATGTGACCTGGATATTTTTATAAAATGGAGAGAACAAAATTTTGAGAAGAAATATGTGATGAAAAGATTCCCCATAACCATTGGATTTGTTATTAATAAGGTGGAGAAAATAATTAATTTATAAAGTGATGTAGTATTTACAATAGAGGAAAGGGGGATATTGAAGAGAACATGTTCTTTATTAATCCATAAATGTTGTCTTTGTTTTCATTTTATCATAATGTCAATACATGTGGAAGACATATATGTGGAGATGATGATGCTTGATGTGATGATTCATAGATAATTATTATTGGTTAAGCTTTTATTATTAGATAATTTGGTTGAATTAATTTAAAAAAATTGGGTGTTATATTTGGAAAATTATTCATTATATGTAACTGGATGTCATGATGGGACATTTCATCATGGAATTTCAATTATGATGATAGAATTTGTTGATCTTCTATTTTTTAGACCTATTTCACTGACGAATTTTTTTACACCATGTGTATATTATTTTAAGGAAGATTAATTAGGGACTCGGAGAGTTTGAGAGTGGATTAATATTGTAAATTAGATGTATTTGTCTTTTAATTTTATAATTATAGTATTTCAATGTAATCTTAATGTTGGATTACATTAAAAAATATTCAAAACCAAAAGTAATATGGGGTCACTCAACTCAAGTCACAAGTGATATCCAAAGGTCTTCCATACAAAAATGAGTATTTATGGCCAATTCCATGGGTGAAATAGTTCTCATAAAAAGTGGGGGGGGGGGTCGTGTATTGGGCCTCTAGAGCTCGACCCCAAACGAATCCATTGATTAGGAAGGAATCCCTAGAAAATTTGAAAACATGTGTCAAAATTTTGTGGAGAAGCACAATGATATAGGGTTTGTGATTTATAACTCACCCATGGAACAAATTTATATTTCAATTGGAGAAAAACCAATTTTTGTTATCGATGTGGGATGATATAATGTGTGTAAATTTCACCCACAAAATAAAATGATGGTTACTTTTTCCAATAAATATGATTTCCTCGTTTTAATGGGAGTCATCTTATCATAGAGGATATCCTTTATTACTCACATGAAACATATAATCCCTGATGTGCCCCTTTCATATGAGGGTTTTGAAGACTGAGATCATGAAATCTTAGTTTCCTTGAAGGATTATTCAAAAATATTCTACTGTTTGAAAAATCAGCTAAGAGAGATTTCAGAAATGTTTAAAATGATTTTCTAATATATGATATATGAACTATGAAAATATGTTCCAGGATGAGTGATGTGAAGTGAAGGTACTTTTCATTCATTGTTTTGCAAATAATATTCATAATGAATGATGCAACATGATGATTGCTCATCATAGTGAAAAAAATATAATTATCATCTATAAAAGATGTTTTTTATGGAAAATGGTTCATGATTAATTCCTTTAATGGAATATATGATGTTTTGTGTTCTGGTTCATTATAGACAGTAATTCATGATGATGGTGCATTTGAATATAGGTTCATAGTGATGTTACTTTGTGTATAGTGTTGTGTAAAGAACCATTGTAGAGAGAATAAATTTTTTATTATGTTTATAGTATGTAAATCTCTTAATTTTACATTCAATGGTAGTGAATAATCACACTGTGTCTGTGGACATTGTTCCCTTGTGGATAAATATATTTGAATTAGTTTTCAGTGAGAGAATGTGGGTATTATATATTTTTTAAAATATATGGGGATGTTGTGTAGATAAGGTTCTATTGGGGACTTCTATGATGTACCTGGTGACTATAAAGGAATCTTATATGTGAATAGTTTTTTCAGTATGAGGTGCCTCCAAATTGATATGATGAGACGAACACCCTTAAAATGAATTGTCCGTTCTCTGTGTTATCATGCCATAACGCCACAAATAAACATAGAATATTTTCTTATAAATACAAATTTGATTATTTTATAAATATTTTTCATATTTGAATTAAAATATTATGATTAGTGATTAGTGGTGTTGAAGTTCAATATGTATATTTTTATAAGAAAATCAATTTTCACAAACATATTTGAGATATCTCTTGTGATGTAATAAAAATTATTTTTTATCTATTTGTGGATGTTTATCTAAGTGAAAAAATAAGTTCATGAAGTATTTTATTATTGTTTAAACATTTCATTATATAATAAAAATGCTATTCCATAATTATTTAATGATATTAAATATAAATTAACCTGGAATACAAGAAACTATATATTTAAATTGTACCTGGAAGAAATATTAGAATAATTTATAACAGAGTTTATTGTGGTTCTTGATTCTGGAATATTGACTGAGTTGATATTGTACAATATGCTTACATCATATAATAATTATTAAAGATGTTTTTTAAAACACATGAACACAAAAAATAATGTTATGACTTTATCCTCAGAAGAAATAAAATTCATGATCATTTGTTAAACTAAGAAAATTGGTCAAATATAGGTGATCATATATTTGTGAGAAATAGCATCATGATTTTGATGGTGCATGAACAAGTACATGAAAAATTTTGATTCAGTATTCTCATGGAAAGATATAAATAGATCATAATATAGTACATAAAGCCTTGAATAAAGGCAGAAACCCATTGTGTGGATTCTCGGGCTGGAAGACTCTTGTCTGACTATAGAGATGATTTCTCTAGTGTGGATTCATGTGCAGGGCATTGTAGATTCTAGTAAGACTATGGGATACAGTATAAAGAATATACAGAGTGAATTTAGTAGAGATAATGTTTGAATTTTTATTCCCACTTGTAATTTTCCACAATATTCTAGTAGAGAATCTATGTTGGGGAGATTAACCAACATGATAAGGTGTAGGCATTTTTAGTGAAAATTGTAAACCCTTATATTTCATGGGTTTTCTTTTACAATTTTATTTGGGTAATGTATTCGAGATTCAAGATGAGTTGATTAACATATTAACCATTCACAATGGTTTAATTTTAAATGAACAATTTTTATATAGATAAAGGGATCATAGGTTCACCCCCTCCCAGGGATCTCAAATTGATCTGGGTACTTTAATACCCCGAAGGGTCCTAATAAACATACTAGTATACAAAAAAAAACCTGGACTTGAAATACCAAGATCTAGTAGTTATATAACATAATTGATACATAACAAAGAGATATCAAATGATGAAAAAGCATATTATTCATAGAATAATAGATTCAACCATAAAGTATAATTGAAAACATAATAAAAAACATGGAAATAATGTGATAAAATTATTATCTATTCAATCATATCCCTTAAAATTGAAAATATTTTCACCAAAGGTATATTATGGAAGGAAAAAATAATGGTGATATTTGATTTTGGGAAAGAGTACCATACAATGGATGATATTAGAACATAAAAATGCAACAAGTGACATGATTCAAAAAAATTAATAATATAAATCACTAACAAAATAAAAATTTAAAAATATATTATAATAAATTAAAACATAAATATTAATATTAAATGATCTCATAATAAGGGAATTTATAATTTCTAAAATCAAAACATGTTTTCAATGCCATTTTCAATAATACTACACTAATATGTAGAATGGTGTACAAAAAAATAGAACTGATTTTTCTGATATGAAAGATTGATGAATTTAGGGGCCTTATGACTTCAACCCCTACCCATCACTAAATTTAGTTTTATAATTTCATATAATGGTCATAAAAAAATTTCATTCTAATCCATATGGAACCACTTATTGAATTAAAATAGTATAATATATATAATGAATAATAAATAGAACAAATGCTTACACATCCTGTATAAAAACGTTTAGGCTATGAAAAATTACCTTAATCAGTATAAATATTGTGGACGTATCATTAAAGTAATAAAAAGTACCATTATCAATGAAATATAGGGGAATGCTGTAACATCCCTAGTAAATAAAGAACATGAAATTTATCAAATTTTTTAATATTTGTTAACTAAATATTAATTCTACATTAATGGGTACTCTATGTTTGATGGTGTACCTGATACACAACAATGATTTTCTTTGAAATCTTACATTGCACACTAATATTATAATATTATTATTTTAAATTGTTGTTAATGCCTAGTTGTTGTAATGGTGGGAATGAACATAACTAACTAAAAAATGATTATACATGATTGTTAAATGATTTTACATTTTTCCAATAAAATTTAGGGGCATAAAATATCAATGAATCTATTTTTAAGTATAAATACTCTAATATTCAGTAAAATGTCGATTTGCTACCTTTTGATGGAGAAACCACATTAATTATAGTTTTGGTCAATTTTCAATGTTCTATTTAACCAAATAAAATTATTCTTCAAAATTGGGAACCCAAAATTGACTTTGGGTAATTTTTGGTATTATTCTGATAAAATTCATTTTTTAATGAATTGTGAAAAATATTGTATTTTAATTCAAAAATTCTTTTCAGTATAATTTATTTATATTGATATGTTATATTTTTAATTATTTTTAAAGTGTAATTTGAATATATTTTATCCATTTAATCCAATGGTGGTAATTATAATTAACTTTATTTTGAAATTGGATATAAATAAGTATCAATATTTTGATAGTTATTGTTTCATAAAAACACGCTATTTGTTTTGACAACGTAAATTAATATTAAATTAATTAATCTAACTTATATGTTTTGAATTTAGTAAAATAGACATAATTTTTGAATTTGGAATATCAAATATATCATAGGATGAATTTTTGGTAGTTTTCTGAAAAACTTCAATTTCTGATGAATAGTGAAACCACTAAGTAGTAGTTAAAAACTAGTTTTTCATTTAAATTAAATTCTACTGCTTCTATGAATTGAATTTAGAAAATCTTATGTACATGGTTGTTATTTTTAAGTAAAATTTGGTTCAATAAGATGAAAATAATTTTGGGTGAATAGTATCTTTTGAGTTTTATTTTGCACGGTTAAAGGTAAATAGGGTAATTCAAGGTAAGAATGATTACATAATAATAAAAAATTACATTAACACATGTAAAAACTGTATTTTATGATTCATTTCCAACCATGGGAATCATTGGGTTTATTTTTGGACCCCATGGGTCCACTTAAGATTGATAATGACACTTTAGATTAATTAATTTAATGTAAAGGCAAAAATGACACAAACAAATATCTTTTAGTAAATTAATTTTTACATGGGGTTATATAATTTATCATTTAGAATATGAATATTTATTCTAATGATAAAAATATTTCCTAAATCATGGTATTTTTTTTAATAATTTTTAGACATCATATATATTAAATTATTTATGACACAATAATGATGTAGTATTTACCTCATTAATAAATGATTTAAATAAATAAACTTAAATATTAACATAACATACAAACCCAATAAAATTCTTGTTGGTTGATTTTATTTTGAAAATGAGTCATCTTATCATCAACATTAATTAGTTTTTTACCTTTAGAAACCGAATATAATTATATAATAAAATAATATATTCACACTTTCCTAAAGAACCCCTCCTTCCCCATATAAAAATTCCTCACTTATTACTCATTCCTCACACATCTCAAGCCCCTTGTCTCATAAAAACCCTACCCAAATAACCTCTCAAGATACATCTCCTTATCCTAGTATCCTTACCATAGGAATATGGCACTTCATGACGTCCTTTTGGTTCAAACCAAAGGGAGTTACCCAAATTAAACGTAATTCTTCCTCTTTACTTTGTTTCTTTTATTTTACTTCTCCAACCCCTAAACACTATTTATGATTTTATTTTATTAAAAAACCAGTATCCTTAATATATTATAATTTATTAATGAGAATTATTCGAACTACAACCACACAGACCTCCATCTAATGGGTGAGGAACATGAAGTTTCTTTGGATGGAAAACTAACGCCTCACAAAATGATGATTGTTCAATTATCCCCAACCGCCTTTCATGGTGGCCATTATGATGGAACTATATTTATATATGATATATATATATTATTTTTATGTTTTCTTTATGTTTATTTATATTTCATTTAGAGCATACCTTTATGGTTTCCACTTTGGGTAAATGCGAAAATTTCATTTGAGAAAGTACGGACTACCACCCCATCAAAGTGATATGACTCGTTAATGCCATACGTAGGACGTATAAAGGATTTATTTATATAAATTATATAATATATTATATTGTAATTATAATATAACTAGGTCTCATTATGTTTGAATTCAATTAAAATATTAAATAGAAATTAAAGTAGTGTTCATGCGTACGTACGGCTTACCGTCTCATTAAATAGTGCATTTCAATTGTAGTTTCCAATTGTTAAGTAGTATCATAAATAAATATATATAATGGATATATATGATATATTTGACATATAAATCATTAATATTATTCTATAGATAAGTTTCTCTTGACCAGATGTACAACTTGTAATAATAAGGTGTTCATTTTTTACTCATGTACCAAATATCGACAAAATGACCATTATTAACTTAAATGATTTCATAATATCTATAACATAGTAATAAGTTATATAAAAAATAATAAACATTAAAAGGATCTTAAAAAAATTATAAATTAACTTTAGTTTATTATTCTGGAAGAACAAGGAACAAACAAGTCATGTAGGACACAAGGTAAGGGATTTCTTATCTCACTTTTAATTCAGTGAGATTTCCATTGTTCACCACTTAGTTTTTGCATGTGTTGTACTATGTTATTCCATTTGATATATATTATCTTTATTATTTTTATATTATTGTATTCTGTGATTCATTTGGTGGTTATTAACTTTTGGTCATACGACTCGATTAATTACAACGTGGTAAGGGGTTTTCATCTCACTTTTTATTCCTCTGAGATTCCTGCAATATTGCAACTATTTACTTTTTTGTGGTTTAAATAATGAACATGATTGTATTAATTGTGTAATATAATTAAAATTATGGGTATTAAAAACCTTAATGTATAATCATTCTTTCATTGGGTGTATGTTTCGTATGTTAACAAATCGGTAAGGGAACTGTTCACCCTCTTCTTTTTAAAAGACTTCTTTTTGTTATGTCTTTTAATTAACATATTAATTTGTTGGGATATGTTCCTATATATATTTATTTCTGTAAATTTATTTCCAAGTGATGAGATACCATTTTATCTCTCATCAATTCATTTTTTTAATTTTAATGTGATGCTGCTAGGCTATTGAATTTCTGTAAGAGAACTTCTTTACTCAATTTCAATTTTTTGGGTTAAACTTATATTTCTTGATTATGTCTTGCTATAAATAAGTGTGAATAAACTCTGATTGTTTTAAAATTAATATCCACTTTTATTGGTCATATTTATATTTTTCACACATAATTATGTCGTTTATTTATCCTTAATCTAAGGATACTATCTTTATAAGGGATTTCATCTCAATTTACATTTCATTGTGACTTCATTGTTGTTATGTGAAAATTCAATTTTATATGGTGTATATATGGTCCTTTAGAATATTATATCATGAATACACTAATTCAAATGATATAATAAATTTTTTATTTAATTTTATTCCTCAATTATTTTTATTCAAGTGTCTCCCATTTTGTTAAAAAATTATTTAACTAAAATATAATTTTAAATGTTATAATGATTTATTCATCTAAATATTTCTCATTAATGTTCATGTTTTCAAAATGGGATTTATTATTTATTTATATGGACATTAATGTTTTCAAATGATAAATCATTTAAAAGCATCAAAGTGGTATGGGACACTTTGATTCAAAAAATCTCTTTATTAAATGTTTCAGTTGGTTTTGAATATTATTTGATAAAACATTTTTTATTTCAATATAATTATTTGATATATTTGGATTAGAATGTGGAAATGTTATCTTTCCTTTATTATTGTGTTTTGTGATATTAATATGTTATAGTTATTGGTCATTATTTACATATATGGGTGGTTCTGTGATAAACCTATAGCAGGTGAGCCTGCGATAGCTCTCCAATACGTTGGGTAATGTGACCGAGGTAAATATTAATGTTTCTCCTAAGATATTTAGGTAATATACTATGATGGGTATTTAAAATGTGACTCCCTATGTGTTTTTTCTAGTTATAATGTTTGTATTTTATAAATGCCATATGTTACCTTTATGATTTTTGATTTGTGTGTTTTATTCATAAGTATTAGTATTTTGAAATGTATGTTTTGATTGAAAAGTATGATTTCATTGATTTGTATTTATTTTTGGGTTAATTTTTCCTTTCATTATTTTATAACCCTTAATAATATTTTTATTCCCATCCTATGTTTTTGAAATTTATTTCATAGGTTATAAGGAAGCGTAATAAAAAAGAAGTATTCATGAATATTTATATCAAGAAAAGAACTCTTGTTTTATTTATGTAGTTTTACTCTTGTGAAAAATAGGTTATAGTATAAGGGTATAATTTTCTATATTCATGTTTATATGTAATAGTTATGGCCTAATTCTCTAAAAATATACACATAAAAATATCCTCAATGTTAATTCTTGATTTAACTCCAGATTAAGTATTGTTTAAGGTCTGGTCTTTATAGTTGGTATCAGAGGTAAATTTAGATAACTTTAGAGGTTAGGGTGTAATTTAAGCATAACATAAATATCCATAATGGTTAACATAATAGAAAGAGTCATAGTTATTTTAGAAGTGATAAATGGTTATTACAATATGTGGATCAAAATTAAAGGTATTAGATAACATTTGAGGATAAATTATGTTATGGTTATTTATGAGGAATTTGTCTCTCTTTTTAGAATGTTATTAAATTTTATAGTTTTTGAAAAAGGAAAACACACAGACCATGTCACAACCCGTTGCGTCAGACAAAGCTGTGGGAATCAAACCAACAACCAAAGTGCGATTGGGATTTATCACCTACAACTAGACTATGTGAAGTCCCTGGTTTGAATGACTTATTATCTTTAGTTAAATGAATTTATTTATCAATAATAAGTTTATTTAGGATTATATGTTTTATAAAATGAACATTCTTAGAATAGTAAAATGATTTTGTGGTTAAGTGATAGAGGTTATTTTGGAAGACATTCTCTCTTTTGGGAACCCTATATGCTTATGAAAAATAGAATACCATGGGATTTAAATTGTTGCACAACGGTAGAAATATTATTTTGGAAGAAAATATGTTTTTATTTTGGAAATAAGGTGATTTTAGTTATTTATGTAAATGATTTACCTATCATAGAGAATATGTGATTAGGTTAATTGAACGTCAGTATGATACTTTAAGAGTAGTAGATTTTTTTGGAGATAAATATTAAGATTTATTATGGAAGACTATGTGATTTAAATACTACTGATTTTTGTGTTTCAATATTAGTTTTTATTACTTTGATGAATTTTAAGGACAATTGTGTATTGAATGGTCTTTCTTGAACATTGGGTACTCTTTGATGAATTTTGGAGATTAATAGTAGTATTTCTTTTTATAAAGGATTATCCTTCTGGGGGAAAATATGATCTCGTACTAACCATTTTGGTTTTAGTTAATATCTAAAGACAAAGGAAATATAAATTTCATCTTTTGTGGATTATGTGATTCTCTCGTAGTTGATTATATCTCTTTTTATGTGAACAAGTCATCTTGAATACTCATCGTTTGGAGGTAATATAAGTTTTTATTTGAAATATTATAAAGGATGAAAGTCTACATGACAATTAAGTATGATTCCTTTTGTTTTTAGTTAATCTCATATATAGATTCCTCAATTAAAAGTAACAGAAACCAAAAAATTTGTCTGTTAACTTTTCCTACTGGGGAATCAAATATTGTTTAGCTCATCACTAGTTTGTGATTTTCTGGTGGTTAACAATCTCCTAATCCTGTTTTCTATCACTATTCATCAAAACATGATGTTTTGTTTTCTCATCTGTATCCATGTTTTCATGGAATAGTAGTATCTGTTATCTTGGGTGACCTTTGTACTTCTCGTTCATTCTTTTAAAGTGATAGTTGTATTGACTCTTTTTCCGATGTGGGACTTTTAATGAATATTCCAATCCTAGTTTTAAAATTTTGAAGATGCAATTCCAAAAATGGGGGAAAGATGTTACATGCTAGGAAAATAAAGAACATGAAATTTTTCATATTTACTAATATTTCGGAACTATAACATAATTTTAATTTAATGGGGACACTATGTTCGATGGAGTACCCGATACACAACTATGGGTTTCTTTGAAATCTTACATAGCACACTAATAATATAATACGATTATTTTAAATGGTAGTTAATGACTAGGTGTTGTAATGGTGGGAATTAATAGAACTGACTAAAGATTATTATACATGTTAGTTAATTGTTTTTATATTTATCTAATAAATGTTTGGGGCTTAAAATATGAATGAATCTTATTTTAGGCATAAATACTCTAATATTCAATAAAAGGATGATTTACTGCCTTTTGATGGAGAACCCTCATTAAATCTAGTTACAAGAACATTCATATGTTATATTTTACCAAAAAAATTCTTATTTAGAATTGGTACTCCAATATTTACATTGGGTAATTTTTTGGTATTTTGCTAATAAAATTCATTTTTTAATTTATTGTGGAAAATAATGTATTTTAATTCAAATAAACATTTTAATATTTTTATTAATATTGTTAGATTAATTTTTTAATTAGTTATAAAGTTTAATTATAATATATTTTTACCATTTAATCCAATGGTGGTCATTGAAATAAATTTCACTTTGAAATTGGACATAAACAAGTATCAATCTTTTGATAGTTATTATTTCGTAAAAAACACACTATTTGTTTTGACAACGGGAAATAATTTTCAATTAATTAATGCGACTTCAATTTTTCGAATTTGGTAAAATAGGAATCATTTTGTAATTTGTAATATCAAATATTTCGTAGGCTGAGTTATGGGTAGTTTTCTGAAAAACATCAATTTTTGATGAATAGTGAAACCACTATGTAGTAGTTAAAAAAAAATAACTTTTTCATTTAAATGAAATTTACAGTTTCCCTAAATTATATTTTGGAAATTCAACATACATGGTTTTTATTATTAAGAAAAATGTGGTTCAATGAGATGAAAATAATTTTTTATGAATAGTAGATTTTGACTTTTATTTACCGCGGTTAAAGGTAAAAATGGTATTTCAAGGAAAAATGAATATCCTAATAATAAAAAATTACATTAAAAATTGTCCTACCCATATTGGATGAGTCATGGACAACCATGTTAATCTTTGGGTTGATCTTGGGACCCCATGGAGCCACATAAAATTGATAATGACACTTTAGATTAATTATTTTAATGTAATGGCACAAATGACACAAACACATATCTTTTATTACATTAATTTTAAATGGGGTTATATATGTTATATTTTAGACTATACAAATTAATTTGAGGTATAAAAAGTTTTCTTACATCATGGTTATTTATTTATAATATTTAGACCTCAAATAAATTATAATATAATGACACAATTATGATGCAGTATTTACCTCATTAATAAATAATTTAAATAAATAATATTATTAATTTTAAAATAACAACATTAACATGTCCAATTCTTATTTTATTATTTTATTTCATCCATGATCCATATTATCCTCAACTATAATTAGTTTTGGACTTTTAGAAACTGAATATCATTATATAATAAAATAATATTTTAACACTTTCTTAAAGAACTCCTCCCCCCTTACAAAATGATCTCACTTCTTACTAATTACTCACACCTATCAAGCCCCTTGGATCATCCAAAACCTACCCAAATAAGCTCTCAAGATCCCTCTACTCCTCGTAGAAGCCTTACCTTAGGAAAAAGGCACTTTAAGAAGTCATTTTGGTTCAATCGAAAGGGAGTTACCCAAATTAAAGGTAACGATTCCTCTTAACATCATTTCTTTTATTTTATTTCTCCAATCCTCAAAATCATTTTATTAATTTAATTTATAAAAAATAAATTTTCCTAAATATTATATATTGTTTTTTTGATAACTATTCAAACTACACTCAAACACACACACACCTCCATCTAATGGGTAAAGAACATACTGTTTCTCTGGATGATAAACTAACCCCTCATGAAACAATGATTGTCTGATTATATTCTACTGCCTCTCATGGTGTCCATTGTGATGGCACTATATATGATATATGATATATATATATATATTCCTTTTACGTTTTCATTATGCTTCTATATTTTTCATTTATAGCATACCATTATGGTTTCTATTATGGGTAAACGCGAAAATATAATTTGAGAAAGTGTGGACTACCGCACCCTCAAAGTGATATGATTCATTAATTCCATATGTGGGACATATAAAGGATGTATTAATTTAAATTATATATTATATTATACAGGAATTATAATATAACTATGGATAATTATGTTTTCATTCAATAAAAATATGAAATAGTAATGAAAGTAGCGTTCATGCGTACGTATGACTTACCATCTCCAAGAATTGTGAATTTTATTTATTATCTCCAAATGTTATGTAGTATTATAAATACATATATATACTAGATATATATGATAAGTATGACATATAAATCATGAATATAATTCTGGAGATAATGGACTCTTGACCACATGGAAAACTTGTAATTATAAGTTGTTCTTTTTTTACGCAAGTACCAAATATTGAAAAAATGAACATTATTAAATTTAATGATTTCATAATATCTATTACATGGAAATAAGAGATATAAAAATAATAATAAAATTTAAAATGGTTCTCATGAAAGTAGAAATTAACATTAGTTTATTATTCAGGATGAACAAGGAACAAACAAGTCAAGTCGGAAACGAGGTAAGAGATTTCTTATCTCACTTTTAGTTCGGTGAGATTTCCATTATTCACCACTTATTTATTGCACGCAGTGTAATATTTACTACCATTTGATTTATATTATTGTGATTCTATTTATATTCATGGTATTCTGTGATTCATTTGGTGGTTATTAACTTTTGGTCATACGACTCGATTGATTGCAATGTTGTAAGGGGTTTTCATCTCACTTTTAATTCCCATGAGATTCATGCTATATTGCAACTATTTCCTTTTGGGTGATTTATGTGCATCACATGATTGTATTCATAGTTTAATATACATAAAATTATGGGTATTTACATCTTCATTGTTTGATCTGTCTTTCATGGGGTGTATGTTTCGTATGTTACCAAATCGGTAAGGGGACCTTTCACCCTCTAATTTTTAAAAGACTTATTTTTGTAATGTCTTTTAATTTAAATCATTGTATGTTGGGAAATGATCCTCTATATCTTTATTTCCTTCAATTTATTATCCATGTGATGAGATTCCATTTTCTATCACATCAAATCCTTTTCTCAATTTTAAAGTGACGCCAGTAGGCTGTCGAATATCTCTAAAGGATCTTTTTCAGCCAATTTCAATTCTTTGGGTTAATCTTCTACTTCTTGATAATGTCGTGCTATAAATATGTGTGAATACACTCTGATTGTTTTACACATAATATTCACTTATATTGGGTGTATTTATATTTTTCACACATAATTATGTTGTTCATTTATCCTTAATCTAAGGATAATATCATTATAAGGGATTTCATCTCAATTTACATTTCATTGAGACCGCATTGTTGTTATGAAACAATTCAATTTTATATGGTCTATATACTGTGTTTTGGAATATTATATCATGAATAAGTTTATTCTCTGGATATAATAATGTTTTTATTAAATGTTATTCACCAATTATTTTTATTCAAGTATCTCTCTTTTTATTAAAAACTCTTTAACTAAAATTTCGTTTTAAATGTTCTAAATATCTATTCTTCTAAATATTTACCATTAATGTAAACGTTTCCAAAATGGGTTTTAGGATTTATTTATACGTACATTAATGTATTCAAATGATAATTCCTTTAAAAGCTTCGAAGTTGTATGGGACACTTTGATTAAAAAATCTCATTAATAGATGTGTTATATTATTTTGAAAATGATTTGATAAAGCATTGTTATTTCAATATCTTGATATGATATATTTTGATTGGAATGTGGAAATGTAATATTTCATTTATTCTTGTTTTATTTTTAATTAATATGTTATGGTTATTGCGCATTGTTTATGTATATAGGTGGTTTTGTGATGAATTTAGGGCGGGTGAGCCTGAGATAGCTCTCCAAATGCATTGGCTAATGTGATGAAGGTAAACATTAATGTTTATCCTAATAGATTTAGGGAATATACTGTGATGGAAATTCCAAATGTGACTACCTATATAGTTGTGATAGCTACAATATAAGTATTTTATGAATTCCTAAAGTTACCTTTATTATTTTTTATTTGTTATTGTTATTCATAAATCTTATGATTTTGTAAGGTATATTATCTTTGAAAATAATGGTTTAATTGATTTGTATTTATTAATAATTTAATGTTTCTATTCCTTATTTTATAAATCTTACTGGCCTGTTTATGGTCATCCAATGTTTTGGAAATGATTTTCATAGGTTATAAGGAAGGGTATGTGGAATGAAGTATTCAAGAAGATTTATATCAAGAAAGAACTCTTGTTTTATTTAAGGAGTTTTATTTTTGTGAATAATAGGTTATAGTAGAAGTGTATGTGATGTAATATTCATGTTGATATGTAATTACTATGGCCTAATTCTCTAAAACTATAAACTTGAAAAGATCCTCAATGATAATTCTTGATTTAACTCCAGATTATGTAATGTTTAAGGTTGGGTCCTTATAAAAGAGTTCCATAAATGTGTTGTTTTATCCATGAATTATATTAATTGTGTTCAATATTTTATATTGGTATGATATAGAGGAACTGATAAGAAAAATCTTTTATCATGGTTTAAAAATATTGTGTGAGTATTCCAACACATATTGATTAGTTGCTTCTTTCCATGTTTGTAGATTTAGTCCCAATCATAATGAATCATAGTGATGACTTGGACAATGATCAACCAAACATTTTTAGGGTTGTTACCCTTATATGAATCTAATCCATAGTTGTATCAACATTATAGTATCCAGATAGGGATGACTTTCTAGTATTGGATGGTTTTTCAATCGTAAAAATGATTTTTTTACCATAGATTTATAAATTCATGAATCTAATGAAATTGATGAAGGTATAAAAATATGGACTTTGAAATACATATAAATTAATTAAGAATATGGAAATAATTATTCCATGTAAATGTACACGCCACATTAAATAAAATATGTGGTGGCTATAGAATTATTCCCGTCAAATTAAAATTGAGACTGAAAAACACAAATGACTGGGGTTCTAATTCTATCAAAACCTAATTAAAAAATAGATTCAATTTTATAATTTAATATCATGAATTAAAGTAATAAACTGGTATATTTTCTCAAATATTAAATATATGACCCATATAAATGTGAAAGTGTCCCTAATTCCAAACATGTCTCAAATAGAGTAATTTGAAATATAAAATCCTTACAAATTATCATGAATCCCACTAACATGTTTTGTCATCCTTTAGCACAAAAAAATATATTAATAAAATAATTAATAACTTTAATCATATATATTTTAAATAATATTATTAATATACAACTATTCACTATATCAATTGTAGTTATTGATTTATTGTTGTCTAACAATAGGTGTTTATAGTTTTGACTCTTTTGTGTTATTTTCACTATAGTTGTGCTGGTATTTATTCATATTAATATTTAATCAGAAAAAATTAATTAAATATACTATTAGGGATGATTTATAATAACATGGGATGTTTTACAATAATTTCATTACTGTTATAGTAATTATATTTGAAGATGGAATGATGAGAAACCGTATTTCTGTGATCCTTAATGATCAAATGGAGTTTACTTTATTAATGATTAAATATTTATTTAACATATACATATTTTTTTGAATATTTATATAATTATATAGAATAAATTATTTTCTGTTAGTCATTCCTAATTAAAATTTAAATTATACATTATGTATGTGGTAAAACTGACAAAAACATGAATATACCATAATTAATGATTGATTAGGAGGTGTTTTAATTATAAAAACATTTTATTAAAAGATTAATGTTATTATATAGTTTTTATTAGTGTGATATATATTAATTGGATTTACTATGAATAATAATCAATCGATATGAAACTATTTCATAATATGAGTTAAATGATTCACATCTTTGTATATTTGTTTAAAAAAGATAATTATTGATTATTGTTTTCCATTTTTATGATTAATAGGTTATTAATTTTGTCTTAACAAAATCATAATAGTGAAAAAATCGTATTTATACATCCAAACCATTTTTATTTTAATCCATGAAAGGTGATGATGAAAATAAAATTAAAATAAATCATTCCATGGAGGTGGAAGTCCATACTTATAAATAGATAATGATTTTTTCCTAAAGAATAATTAAAATGAGTGACATGGATTATAATTTTAAGATATATATATACTAAAAATATTTTATATTAAATTCCTTGTTATTATTATATATGTATGGTGGTGACAGAAATGAAAAATTTTGTGTCATGTAGGTGGTAGTCCACAC
The DNA here is from genome assembly GCA_963277665.1 of Viscum album. Lineage (NCBI taxonomy): Eukaryota > Viridiplantae > Streptophyta > Magnoliopsida > Santalales > Viscaceae > Viscum > Viscum album. The sequence goes on along the minus strand of OY728135.1, from coordinate 1,458,735,448 downwards.
AACACATTAATGATGGCTCCATTATTATTAAAAGAAAACAGAAAGAGGATTAATAATTGTAACATCATTATAAAAAAATTGTACAAATGATAATTATTCTACCGTTTTATTATTATTATTATTATTATTATTATTATTATTATTATTTTATAATGAATATTTTCATTTAAATAAATAAAAATGATAATGTTGTAGTTATAAAAAAAATATTCACTTTTTATATTATAATATATGGAAAGGGGGTCAAGAATTTATTTGATGATATTTTTATAATACCAGAACATCTTGATAGTGGGAAGAATTTTTTTTATAGTTTTAGAAAGACTATGGGTTAACATATTTTGGGTGTGTTTTTAGGGGATGTGAGGAGAGGAGTTCCCCTTCTATGACTAAAAATGGATAAAATTTTTGTAAATAACCATAATATTATAAGAGTGGTATTCCAATATCATTTAAAGTATTTAAAAAAATGTAAATAATATAATGGGAAATATATAAGTTTTATAAATCTCCTAATATTTAATTCAATACTTTTTTTAAAATTTTTCAACACTTTATAATTATTATGGATTATGTGAATAATTTTATTTTATTTAATTAAATTAAAAAAAAATTAAATCAATATTTCAAATAAATTATTAATAAATTCTCTATACATTGTATATTATGTGATCATTCAGGATATTGTGATTACCATCTAATGCAGGATCTTAAGTATTGATTAAATTCATTAATTTTTTTTTAAAAAAAATATACTCGTTTACTTATCCTAGAATTCACTCTCAAATTTATAATCTGATTGAAACAATTATTTTTCATTATCCCTTTATGGTGAGTGATACTTCATGGAGAGTGATCAACATCCTAAAGTGAGTATCACTTTATCCTTAATATTTTATTTGTACTATATATCTTAAAAAATATCTAAAAAAACTTTTCTATAATGAAAAATATTTCACTACTGTAATTAATTGTTACTATAATATGACAACATTCCTTATTTGTTCCTTTATATCCGCATTAAAAAATAAAATAACAATGATAGTGAATTGAATAGATTATTTCCGCCTTGAAGAGACATCTTTAAATTTACACAAATACCTATAATATATAGTTATAGGGGTAAAATTGAATAATATATGAGAAAAAGATAATATAATTATGATCATTAATATTCTATTTATAACCCTCCTTTAATCCCTCTCTTTCATTGAGAAATAAAGACACGATGCTTGTGTTCGGTAGACTACCTATTCCATGTTGTAATATATCACATTATTTATTTTTTTATATATTTTTTTATCAATACCACTCTTAATTTAATTCCAAAAAATAAAATTTACTGAATTATATATTTATTTTTCTTTAAAAATTATAGTATTACCAAAGTAAACAAATTTTATAATCCTAATAATATATTAATTAAATTATGTTCATGTGTAGGTGGGTATTCCCATCTTCATGAAGAATGATATAAAAAATACCATTGTTGAATATGATAAATTAGTTAAAAAGAATTCAATATATATATATATATAATTTAGTTTTTTCTTGAATTTTGCCATAAATTTTAAACTCAAAAATAATGATACCAACCTCAGTTCGTGAAAAATCATGGAAACTTTCTCATCATCGATTTCATTATTAACTATCATAACAAAAATTTGCAATGAATGAAATTATGAAATTATAAATAATTATAAAACATATAATATATTTCATTTTATTAACCTCTAATGATGAATATTGGGAGAAGAATGGATATCTATAACATTATTATGAAACTAGTTCAAAACGATCTAGATTTCTCACACCAGATATTGAAAGTGGGTCATAACTGACTACTATACATGTAAATAAAAATAATAAATGATATATTTTGAAATTATATAGTTATTAATTTATTTTATAATAAAATTTTAAGATATTTATTTTTTTTATACTTTTCTTTCAAACTCTTTACTGGATGTCATGAATATATGAAGGGTTTCTTAACTCAGATTTTAACCCCTTGAGATGTATTAAATATTATTCACCATTTTTTCTTAATAATGGTGTATATAATTCAATTTCAACCATATATATAATGATTATATCATTATTTATTGTATATAATCTTTAATTTCTAAAAACATCTTTCGTGTTTTTGACACAGAAACTTGTACGTTTGTAGTGGTTTTTGATAACTCAATTTCAACCATTTTGTTAAAACATTATTATTGAACTCTATTTTTTCATTTGTTAATTTTTTTAGCTAAATAATACCATTTTTTATATTCCATCTTTATTTTATGGGTTTCTACACATCTTACTTAAGAATTAATTATCAAATAAATATTACCTCAAATATTATATTACATGAAAAGGGATTCTTGGTATTAATTACTATTTGTTAGGACATACTTTTTATGATGAAACATTTTAATTTTATATTAATAAAATAATTAATATTGGATATATCCTTTCATTATTATCATTCATGGTATTTGATATCTGATTTCAATCCCTTTTTCCTCCTGTGGTTTCGATTATATGTTACTCATTCCCTATGGGTTTCTTGTCCGAATTTTCACCCCATGAGACATAAGTCCTGTATTGAGTAATTATTTCTCTTTTATGGTGTATCTAATGAACCTAAAATATTTTTATGAACTATTTTCAGTATTATTATTATTTAATTGTTCATTTGAAATTATATCCAATGATGTGATTTTATTTTAATAATTTTAATTTCAGTATTCATTAATGTCTCAAATTTTCTCCCGTTGAAGAAGATTCATCACCCTAAATAATGTTTTCATTGGAGTTGTGTGATTACTCAAACCGTGATATCCCAAAGCTTGTGTATGCTTCTAAATAAATAGTAATAGTTATAAGTAATCATCCCTTATAGGATGGATAAATTTAGTTTTCCTGATAAAGCATATACATAAATGAGCATTTCATTACAAATGGATACCGAAATTAGAACATATTTTTTTATTCTAAACAAATTAACAGGTTTAGTATAACTCCAATCCATCTATTATATTCCCAAATTTCTTTCATAGTACACTTCATGATTTCTTGTGGAAATAAAAATAATATGTTTGATAAAAAATGATCAGTAAGGTTAGAATAGAGCAAAAGTTATAATGAATCAATTAGAATAGTCTGTATAGAAAGGTAAATAACTGAACACACATGCCATGCTATCAATAAATTTAATGTAAAAGAATAAGATACAACGAAATTTAATAACAGAAAACACATTCCATTAATTTAATTTGATAATGAAAAAAAATACGGCAATGAAATAAATTGAATCACGATACATTAAATGACTAAGAATGAAATGTATCCAAATATTTGTCAACAGAAACTCTCATGGTTAAATAAAAACTAAATTATCAATAAATTTAATAAATATTGCTCAATTTTCATGTTTCATAGGCACATGATACCTTTAATTTTAAAAAATAGTTTAACCATTCCAATTTGGGCAACTAATTCGTCCCACAAGACAACAGATTCATCGACAGTCTTTCATTCATCGATACCCAAACAATATATTGCATTTCCAAGGAATTAATCATATATAAAATAAATAATTTTCCTTATAAAATACCAATATTTAATAAGGTATATATATTTATCAATATTTATTTAAATTATCAATTAAATTATAAAGTAGACACCATATGTAAAATGACATACAATTTAGGAAATAGTAATATCTATGATAAATGAATTAGATAAATTAGGGGAAATTAGATGTTCAATGTTGATAAGAGATGGAATATTTCAAGGGGACTAACAAATAAAAAATTAATTGAATATGAATACTATGCTTGTAAAAATAAATCATAAAACATCTGAAGTAAGAATAATGAGGGTATTAATAAAACAATTCCAAAGTGGATTAAAATAGAGGCTTTCCATCATTGATGAAATATGAGATTAACATTCAAAAATATTCTTAAGGAAATTATCATTTCCTTTTGAAAAAACAATTGATATTGAGAAGAATTATTCAATGATATTTTGTCTGATATATCTATATATGTCATAAGAGTTTAAAAACATATTTTTTTTCTAAGCAAAATGGTTGGAAAATGCATAATTTGAAAAGTGACAGGAAGATTCCTCCTAAGATTTTGGTAAAAGGAAAGAAGTGTAAACGTGTGTTTAGAATATCAATTTGAAATTAGTATTGAATATATTATAATAAAAGAATGTTTTTTTGTAGAAAATATGTTCTTTGACTAAAGTTGGAAGTGAAGTTGGCCTTTCCTTAAAAACATTTTAGAAAAATTGCGTACCAAAGAGTGGAAATATTGTACTAATACTAGAAATGGACAAAAATTACCCAAAAATAATATTTTTTTTGGAAAATGGAAATATAATTTTATTAAATATAAATTATAGTGAATTATCTATATTATTAGTCTTGAGGATAATAATATTTAAACATTCCAAAATATCCCATACCACTTTGAGTCATTTTTAAATAATATAACTCATTAATGAATAAACTATAATGAAAGTATTAAATACCATGATTATATGGGATTCATGATATTATATTTATATGTGGTAGTATGTACACTATATCTAAGAAATTTGGTTCACAACAATTAAAAACGCCTCGTGTAATGAATATGAGGCAATAATCCATTACATTGTGTTTCCTTTCTGGTGAAAGTCTGTTATCTTCTTATCTCTTAAATTTATGTTATTTTTATAAATGATTCAGAACCTTATTTATTTTTATAATTACTATTATTTCACTTATTACTATTTTGTGTACAACTAATTAAACAATTATGTTTACATTGGGTGTTTTTGACCAAATTCAGATTATGTATCAAAACAACTATTGATGGTCCACAATGAACAAATGGGACCTTATATAACATATCCACAATGATTTCTATGATATAATTATAATATTTATATATCAATTATACTATTAAAATCAATCATTAAAAATAGTTATTAATATCAGAAAATGTTACAATCATAGGGATGGTAGGTCGTACGTACGCTTGAGTGACATTCCTATTTTTAAATGATCATTATGGAAAGAAGGTAAATAACTAAAATCCGTATATAATGAAAATTATATAATAAATATTATATTATTTAATAGTATTCAATTATATATATATATATATAATTTTTTTATGTATATGGAATCACATCATGTCGAGGAGGCGGTAGTCCACGCGTTCACAAATGATATTATCTCTTTTAAAGTATGTGAAGTGGTAATAAAGCATATATTATATACATATTGCCAAAAAATGTAATGATTTCAATAATATTATATATATATTGTTTATCTCTCATAATTTAAATTATAACTATCATTTATACATTCCATGTATCCTACGCATGGATTAAATCACTTTGAGGGGGTTGTAGTCCACACTTCCTCAGACAAGATTATCGTATTTACACAACTTAGAAGCTAAAATTAGGTTATAAATAAATATTAAAAAAGTTTAAAACATTATAAATATAATTTATATCATATATAAATATAATTTCTATCAAAATGGCCTTCATAAGCGGTGTTAATGTAAAATGGAACAATCATTGTTTGGTGAGGAGGCAATTCATCGTTCACAGAAACATTATGTTTCATACACATTAGATGGTGGTGTGTGTATGCGCAGTTGTAACCATAAGAATAAAAACATAATAGTATATGGAGATACTATTTTTGTTACAAAATAATATAATAAAAATATTTTGGGGGTGGTATAATGGAAATGAAACTAGAGAGATTGAGAAAAAAACTGTACCATTTAATTGGGTAACTTCTTTTGGTTCAACAAAAAGTAAACCATAGAAGGTATTATTCCAAAATGATGGATTATAGTTCATGGGGAATGCTTTTTTGAGGCCAATTGGTAATATCTTGGCCCAAAATAATATGTATTATAGGTTCTATGAATGTGTAGAGTTTTTATCCATTTATAGGGAAGAATATTTACTCACATGGTATTATTGAAAACAAGTTTTGCGTATAGATGTTATTAGATAAAAACGTCAGAATGAAAAACCGAAAACTCATTAATTGATGATTAATGGAATATATATGGCCACAATAGTCGTTTTAGACAAGTTTATAGGTCATTTGGGCCCTTAAATAATGTGTTTTAGTTCATTTTAACCTTAAATACACCTTATTCAATGTAATTAATTTTAATCACATTCACTAATTATTTTTTTCAAAAAAAAAAATAGTTGATATTATTTAAACTAAAATATTATCTTGATTATGAATGTTTATTTATAATTTTAAAAATTCATATCACAATAGCGAAAAAGTTAGGAATAATTCTAATCTCGCAGACATGCAGATGAACAGGTTTTTGTATAAAAATTTAAAAATAGTGTTTTGTTTTAATATTCAATATAATAGTTATATTGAATAAAATGAACTAAATTATATTAATTAATGTATTATTTATAAAATTTTAATTTAAAAAATTATAATATAATTTTATATTAATAACTATTTAAATGAAAATATTGGTTTTTACTAAAATGTAGTGTTTTTCAATATTGAATAAAAATATTGTTTCTTGAAAAAAATCCAAAAATTTAAACCTTATCAAATTTTGAGATTATATATTAAAAAATAATGTTTTTTTATCTAATTTAATTGATAAGACTTTAAAAATTATGATTTAAAACTGGTTCTCCATTAAAATGATATCAAAATAAATTAATTTGTTTTTATGTGAGATACTGGGTTTTCTCTTATCTTAATCATACCAAATTGATTGCATTAGTATAAAAAATAATTTATTGAATATGTAACATTTTTATTACATTAATATAAATCACAAATTATAATTAATTTTACTTATTATGTTATAAAAACATTTGGAGCATTGAATATTTTTCTATAAAAAATAATCTTTTAATATTTTATTTGTTCTTATATTCATTTCTTATTTATCTATCACCAATAATTTAGTAATATCAACCATATATTTTCATAAGTTGGTTAATAATATTAATAAAAACTAATTTTTATCTTATTTTACTAAATAATAATGTTTTAATTATAGCTATTTTCTCCCCAAGACTCGGTATTTTATATAGAGTAAGACATTGAAGAAGTTCCCTTTTGCATGCAACACATGCTATAAAAGAAGGTCATTGTTGTGTATGATGTATTCTAACCTACTCTCCCGTGTATTGAAAAATAACTCATTTTTTAATGAATTAAAATATATACAATATATTTTATGTTGTAATTATATTATAAAGTATACAGATATTATATTACCTTATGCACCTATTGACGTGTGTAAAACACTCTATCAAACAAAAGTTTCTTACATAAGTTTTTTTGGGGTGTCACATTATCCCTAACTTATTTAAATTGCATATTAACAGTTTAAAATTTATCATGGTGATAGATTCTTTGATACTTAATATTATTTAAATCTTACATTGTTAGAATGTTTCATATGTAATCCTCTATAAAAGAAATAACAGAAAGTAAAAAGGTCACATATAAAACCCTGAAACTAGGCTACTATGTTGGAGAACATCATAGATATGTAGACATACAAATTTAGATGAAATGGATAAACATTTAAAGTGATTCAATGAGTTCATCAATCACACATAAGTGGATGATACACTAAAAGTTGAGTGCATCAAATACATACATCTATGATGATTTATAAGGCCATTGGTTCAATAGATATTTATGTATAAGGAAAATATTTTATATCTATATAATTTTACGAATTCTAGGAAATCCTTTTACTAACCAATAATACAAAAAAATATTCTTACATCGTAGGTTTCAATAAAATATGAACAATCCTAACTTTTTGTTGTGGATTATCATATTATAATTCTCATAATTATTCACAAAAATTAAATACCAATAGAAAATATTTTTTATCACTGAAGTACTAAAAAAATTTCAAGGATCATAAGACCTATAAATGTGTGTTATTTCAATCTATTTTTTTTTACTATCTCCAAAAAAAATATGATTAATGTAATAATTTCTATTCATCCAAAGTGTTACTACTAGTTCATCATTAATATTTATTTAATTAATTATTTTACTAAAAAAAAGAAATTAACATTGATATTGCATATGCCAGTGGTTGGAATTAAACCCTTAACATCCTTCGGTCATGGGTTTATCTATAATATCATTAGTTGTATTTCAAAATCTTGATACCATTCCTTTAATCTAAAACCCCTTAATATTAACATATGTTTTTTTATTATGAATCCAAATCCATCATAATCGTTTGTAAAGAAAATGTGGATTATATTATGCATATCCCACATGAGTGTCAAACATGGGGCACTGTATGACCTGTTGTCAGATGCCAGGATACCATGAGTCAAGCCCAGAAGACCATCTCATAGTTGTTACTCCTTGGTACATCTATCCCATAACCATGTCCACGTGTTGTATCCAAATACGTTGGATTCCCAAAAATACCCATAATCTCTATACATTACTAAAATAATATGGTTTTTATCGTTAATTTTTCAAAATTTACTTTAGGGTTATTTTTTTATAATTTTGGTTTTCATAAATATGATTCTTCTAGTTATTAATAAACTTCATATAATTCAAACAATAGCGAACCAGCCCGAGATATCCAATAGTTGGTGTGGGAAACTAAATACATTGTCATGATTACAATGATTCAAGAACATAAATACCAATAAATTTAGTAGTCTTGGTAAAATATATATGTAAATAAGTAATTCACTACAAATAGATACCCTAATTACAACATATATATTTCTTATAGAAAAATAAACAACTTGACTATAACACTATTTCATATAGTATATTCATGATTATCATTCCAAGTACATTTCTTAGATTCTTTGGGTTAGAAACATAATAAGGGTGAGCTCAAATGTCCAGTAACATCAAAATAGAGCAGAAGAAATAATGAATCAATTATTATAGTTATTATAGAAAGGTATATAATTAAAGAAACATCCGTGTAATCAATAAAGTAAATGTATGAACGTAAGAAATATGCCAAGGTAATAACTGAAAAAACATTCCTTCAAAATAAAAAGGTAAGGAAAAATAAATTCTGGAATGTAAGAAACTAAAACACGTGCCATCTAAATAACTTAAAATGAAATGTATCCATATATATTTCGACGTAAAATATCATGTTAAAATAATAACTATGTTCTAAATAATGTTATTTTCTTATTTGTCAGCGATCATGTTTCCTAGATGCAAAAAACCTTTACCATCAATGGATGGTTTAACCATTCTAATCTGCATAATAAATTCATCCCTTGACACTACCAATGCATTTAGTGGATTTCAATCACTGGTCCTCAAACCTTATATTGAATTTCCAAAGAATTATTCATATATCCATTACGTAATGTTCCTTATAGAATATCAATAACGAATAAAGTATATGTATTTATCATTATTTCCTGAAATAATAAAATAAATTTCCATGTAGACATTGTATATAAAATGGTATACAGTTTAGAAAATTTTAATATCAATGATGAATGAAAATGATAATTTTTTGAAAATTCAACGCTCAAGGTCTATATGAGATTAAATATTTCAAGAGGAAAAAAAAATAAATCAAGGAAGTGAATTTGAATACTATAATTTTCCAAATAAATCATAAACCATCCAGATGATTAAATTGGATGGTATCAATACAACAAATCTCTAGTGAAGTTGAATAGTGGGTTTTTGGAATTGATGAAGAAAAAGATAGAATTTTTAAAATATTATTGAGTAAAATATATGTTTATTTTACAAAACATTTTAAAATTGAGAAGGTAGGTTAAGTCAAATGATGGTAGATAAATCTATACATATCATATGAGGTGAAAACAATGTAACTTTTGTATGGAAAAATGATAGAAAATGCCTCATTTGTAAAGAGAAAAGAAAATTCCTTTTATGAAATTGGTAAAAGAAAAAAAGGGAAAATGTTTTTTACTGAATCATTTGAAAATAATTTTAGAAAACATTTTAATAAACCATGGTTTTTAGAATAAAAAAGGTTCTCCAACTAAAGAGAGAAGTGATGTCGAGTTTTCATTAAATTTTTTTTAATATACATTGAGTACCATATAGTGGGAAAATTGTACTAATACTTTAAATGGTCATGAATAACTAGAGAATAATTAATGTGTGTTTTTATCATGGATATATAATTTTTTTAATGGAATTCAATTGAATTATCCTTAAGATTCTTCTTGAGGACCATAATCTTTAAACATTCAAAAAAGCCCCATAAAACATTGAAGTAGTTTTAGATAATAAACATCCTGAAATAATAATATTAAATGATAGTATTAAATACCATTATGTTAATGTTAAAATTATATAATATGTCGATCTGTCAGTATGTACACCATATATAATAAATTAGGTTCACAACAATTATGTATGCCTCATGAAATGAAAATGAGTCAAGAATCCATTACCTTTGATTTCTTTTTGGGTAAATGTCCATTAAAGTCCTGTATAATAATCTTATTGAAATTTTATAGTTTCTTCAAAAAACATTTAATGTTTATAATTACTTTTACTTCACATATTACTATGTTGGGTACAACGACTTAAATAATTATGTTTTTGTCGGGGTTTTTTTTCTAAATGCAGTTTTAGTGTCGAAACAAATATTATTGGTCAACAATGGACAAAGGGGCCATTAATATCATCTCCAAAATGATAAAAATGAAATAATTATCTTATTTTTATATCAATTATAATTTCAAAATGAATCATTAAATATAGTTACGAAAATGATAATATGATACATTCATGGAAATGGTAGGCCATATGTACACATGAGTAACATTCCCATTTTTAAATCATCACTGCAAAAGGAAGGAAAGTAAATAAAATATTTCTAGAATGATAATTATATAATAAATATTATATTATTTAATTTTATATACTTATATATGTAATTATTATATGTATAAGGAATCATGAATGGTCGAGATGGTGGTAGTCTACATGTTCAGGAACGATGTTATCACCATTAGTGTGTGTGAAGGGTTAATAATGAAAACGAGATACACACACACATATATATGTATGTATGTATATATATATATACAAAAAGGTACTAATATAATTAATATAATATATATGTTTTTTTGTCACAAATTATTAATCATAACCATCATTAATAAATTCCATTTTTCATGGGAATGAGTCACATAACTTTTAAGGGGAAGTAGTCTACACTTCCTCAAAATAGATTATCGTATTTACAAAACATGGAAAGAAAAAATGTATGTTATAAATAAAAATTAAATAATATTAAAACGTTATAAATAAAATATATATCATATATAAATATATTGTTAATCATAATTCCCCACATAAAATGTGGTAATATAAAATTGAACAATCATCTTTTTGAGAGTCTGAAATTAATCATTCATAGAAACCTTATGTTTAATACCCATTAGATGGTGGTGTGTGTAATCATAGGTATAACTATCAATATAAAACATCATAATATATTTATGACATAGTTTTTTTACAGTATAATATAATAATGGGATTTTAGGGATTGTATAATGGAAATTAAACATGAGAGATTGAGAAAATAAATTTCATATTAATTAGGTAACATCATTTGGTTTAACCAAAAGGAATCCATGGAAGGTATTATGCCAAATAATAGTATTCTGGGTCATGTGGAGGGATTTTTGTTTCTATTTTGGAATATATATCTGATCTTAAGAGTTTTTATAGGTGTTAGGAATGGGTAGGGATGGTGACCATTTATAGGAAATGAAAAGGAATCCCTTGGTATTGTTGAAATAAAGTTACGTGTGCCCATGATCATACCCAAAAACCCTTAAAAACACCCAAACTGATGAATGAAAGGTTAATGACCTATATATGGCCAGCTAATTGGTCATGGACAAGATTCTAGGTCATTTAGGAAATTAAATATATGGGTGTAGTTCATTTTAGGCCAAATTACACCTTAATCATGGTTATTTATTTTAATCACATTCACTAATATTTTTTTGTCAAAAATAAAGTTGATATTATTATAAAAACGATTATCTTCATTACAATGGGGTATTTATGATTTAAAAATTCAAATCATAGAAGTAGAAATTTTTTTATTAATTCTAATCCCCCAGATATATGAATTAACTAGTTTTAGTAAAATAAATGTTCAGAATATTGTTATTTTTTTGTATTGAATTTAAATTTCATATTGATTGTAGTGAAATAAATTATGTTAATTGATATATAATTGATAAACTATTACTTTAAAATAAATTTTTAATAAATTTTATCATTATTAATTATTTTAATGAAAAGGATGTTTTTAAATAAAACGGGGTATTCTTAATTATTCAATAAAAATCAAGTTTCTCAAAAAAATACTAAAAATAAATCCTAATATAATTTCGACATTATGATTTCACAGATAATGTTTATTTTTTTAAAATTAAATTTATATGAGTTTAAAAATTAATATTTGAACTGGGTTCTCTATTAAAATGCGTTAAAAATGACTTAATAGGTTTTTATTTGAAATATACAGTTCGTAATGTAATTTTTTATACCAAATCAATTGGATGAATATAAAATAATTATTGAATATGTAACATATTTAATACATTAATACCACTCACTAATAGTAATTATTTTATTCTATAACGGTAAATCATTTTTTTGAAAATAAAAATAGTTTTTTATAAAAAATATATTTTCAATAATAGATTGTTCCTTATACTCATTTCTAATATATATGTAACCATGGATTTAGATATATGAACCATATATTTTCATATTCTAGTTAATAATTTTCATAATGGATATTTTATATAATTTTATATTAAATAATAATATTTTAATTACAGAAAGGTTCTCGGTAAGACATGGTATTGTGTATTGTGAAGCCATCAAAGATGGTCACTTTTGTCTGTAATGCAAGTTATAGAGAAACTTTGTTGATGTGTATGATGTACTCTAACCATGTGTCACATGAATTTCAAACTCACTTGGTGTTTTAGGCATTGAAATATATAGAATATAATTTAAATATTAAATATATTATAAAGTATATGGAAATTTTATTTCCTTTTTTGGTTTCTATCGCGTGTTAAACAGGCTATCAAACATAATGATCTTACTTTAGTTTTTGAGCCATCACAAGTGCTGTATCTTGTAGCTCATAAATATTTGGTATCGTGATCCTCTCATTATTAAATGAATTTCTATTTTATTTTCAAAAATATCCTTTTGGGGGTATTGATTGTAATGTTAAAAAGGTTACTTGTTGTGATAACTCAATTTTCGTCCTGTGAGTTAAAATGTAAATAATGATTTCTATTATTCCAATATTGATTTATTATACCTAATTAATACATTATATTTAACTCATATTATTTTTATGCTGTTCTATAATTATTTCATATATCATCATTATAAAATTATTCACACCTTAAAGATTATATTACTTGAATTGCATTTATCAGTCAAAATATATTTTTGCTAAGATATGTTTGTTAAAATACACTAATTTTGATGTATATGGTGTATATACTACATATTTTTTATATTATATTGGGAATTACATTCATTATTATTTTAAATTCATTTGGACACCTCTCTCCTTACTGAGTATTGATGTTGATGATAGACACCACCTTATTTTTTTCCACATGTCATGTCCTTTTTAATAAATGTAATAATCCATCACATCTAAAATCATTCCAAATAATTCTCTGTTATAGGAACCATTTAACTTTTAATTGATTCCTTATTGAACAAACTCTATTTTCTTCCTTTATTTTAATGGTTTTCACCTAGATTCCACATATTGATTGATGGTGGAATATTTACTTTCCTATATACATATTTCACAATATGTTTTTAGTTTGAGGGATCCTTAAAAATTAATTTTTTCGATTTATTAAGTTTGAAAATATCTAAAATAATTATATTATTTATTTAAATACTATTTTTTATCTTTTACTAAGGCATGTATGTTTTTTTATTATATATACAACTCTTTACTTTGTTTGAAAAATGTATTAGATCGACATTGTAATGGGTGGGGATCAATATAGACATCCACTCGATGCATTAATAAGTATGATAAGGCAAACTAGGCAGGGTATTTTTTTTATATTCTTCCCCTGTATAAATTGCTAGAATCATTATATCTAAGATCATTATGTATTGGATTATAACATGGAATTATATTCCCATCATTACACATTTCTTTAATAAGGAACAAGTTATTATTATCCCTATGTTTAGTTTATTTCCGTTATTATCCTACATATATTACACTTTCATTTTCAATCTACTGTAGAATTATTTTTTGTTCTCTATTTCTTTCAAATTATTTATGCTCCTCTTATGCCCACTTTTGATCATTAATTTTTGTCACTAATGATTAATCATACTAATCATTTTATCTTAACATTATTCTCTTTATGATTCTATATGCTATAAAGAAATGTAGTATACAATAAATTTATAGAAGAGTGAAACATGTATAAAATTATTCTAGAGTTGTTAAATATAATAATAAATTATTTATATTTTTATATATTTTTAAAAATATCTATTTTATATAAAATTGAAGTGATTTTATATTTATAAGATATTACTAAAACTATTAATCTATAAGACTAAATTATCTTTTGAATTTATATGACCCACAATGTTTGGATGATATTATAATTATTTAAGGTTAAAATTGGTAATTTAATTTTCATTTAAAAACACAATGTATATAAAGTTTTTATTCACAATGGGTTATGAGAGTGTGGGTCTTAGGCACAATATCATGTTTCTACAAGCCTAAATATTTTAGACTATGTGATAGAAACATGTGTTGTCATGGGGTTGGAAAACACCATTATAGATAGTGGTTTAGAAAAATTAGAATAAAATTGTTTCATATAGTTATTCTTGAAACAACGAGATCACTTGATTATGTATATCTCAACCACATATTTTGAATATTACTAGACATGAAGTATCATTAAGATTTGGTGAAACATGCATGTTTGGTATTTTAAAAGGGAATAGAATAACAATTAATGACCTTAAACTAATATCTTTTTCAATATTTTTTATTAGGATAGAAATTAAAAAAATTAGAAATATTATACATGAGTCTACATATTACAAAAAATCACTAAGAATACATGTAATGAACTCTAATGATTAGGTAATAATATAAGGTATGAAGATTGAAGTTTCAGTTCACATAATAAATATTCAACCAATGGTGAGGGTTTTTCTTGTCACCTCATATGACTACACTATAATGGAATTTATATTTATGACATCAGTGTTAAATTAATGATGAATGGGAAAGGCAACGTGAAAATTTCCATACCATCCCAAAACCTAAATACTTATGATAGGAAATCTTCTATAATGACTATATTTATCATTCCAATTTTATCTATAAAAATATAATAAAGTTATTTAATTTTTTTTTTTGAAATTTTAGTTCCATTCTAACAAAAAACATTATAAGGGAAAACTATCAAGCATTTTTCATGAAGAGTTATATTATTATTATTATACACTTCATACATCAACAAAACAATTGTTTGAAAATTTTTTATCTATTATTTTAGAGTCATGATATATATTATTCACTGATTATCTTAGGTTTTTTTTATTTGAATTTGAAATTGGAATAACGCATATCTACAATTTCATCTAGGAATTTATCACCCAACAATTCATCAAATTTGAAAATATCCTCAGTAAGGAAAAAATAAATACAGTTTTCGAAAAAGTTCCTCATTGTAGACATTTTTATATAGGAATGAGAAAATATATGGATTATAATTCATAACAAAATTAATAGAGTCTAGTATTAGTAATGATGATGATTGTTTTAGTGGTTCATTCAATGACTAAGATGAGTTTCCATTGGAATATATTAGAGTATTAGAAAAAATAGATTTTTTTATAGGAACTTATAATATATTGGGATTCAATATAGTAAATAGGGTAACTATAGTTAATATTACAGATCCATTTTTAAAACACCCTAGGATTTTTGAATTTTTTTGGATTTCATTTATACTTTTAATATTTTACATTCCACGCAAAACAAAAAATAGTTTGTTTTTTATTTCTAGATTTCATTATATGCAAGTCAATGTTAATATTTCTATAAATTTCATATAAATTTTATCTTCATCTAAATGAATCACAAATTAAATCTTCCATTACATGATAAAATGACATTCCTTGATGGCTTGACTAACACGTAAGACTGAGTTATTTCGAAGAATAATATATCACTAAAATTTTATTATTTAGTAAAATATGAGATAAAATATCGATTAAATTCGAGTTTATGAATATTATTTACTAATTAATTAAAATATATGTTTTTTAAAAATGCAATATGTATTCATAGGTTACCAATTAATTATAAATGAATATGAGATCTAATTGAATGTAAAGGGAAATATAACTATTTTTATGCTAACAATGATCTTTTACCATAATAAATTAAATTAATTATAATTGTTGAGTGATATTATTGTAATATATATGTTTTATATTTAATGAAAATATTTTTTTATTCTTCTAATATAATTTATCAACATAATATAAGAAAATAAATTTTTTTTCTTAAAGCCTTGTATTTTTTAAAATGAAATTTTTATCAACTTTTATGGAAAACCATTTTAAAATCAATTTTTTTGGAACTCTTATATATTTAATATTTTAAAATAAATATATTACATAGAATAGAGACATAAAAATAATTGGATGAAATTTGTTTATTTTTCAACAACGTGTCATTTTTAAATGAATAGTTATAAATACTGGGTTTTACTTAAAAACTGATTAGTCATATAATTAAATATATTTTTAAATTATATTGTAATATATTTAAAATATTAATTTCGTAATATTTTTATATAATAATAAAATTTAGTTCATTGCTACAAATTTCAATATCATATTGGCCATAAAAACATAATAATCATTTGATAATTTTTACTTTAAAACCCAATGATGTCGTCCTGTAAATGAGATTAATTTTAAATAAATTTCCACCATATATCTTATTAAAATTTGAATGGAGTCTATATTTTTTATTTCAATAAATTATAATTTCAAATGAGGTAATCTTTTTTTACCAAATCTATATTTGAATGTGATTAAAATCAATTCTAATGATTAAGAGAAACATTAGGATCATAAAGTACTAAACCATAAATTTAAAACAAAAAAAGATATTAAAATTTATAAAAACCCAATTGTGTTGAAATTATTCTTACATTAATTTTACATTATTTATTTTTTTGGGTTTTTTATGAATTTTGTTAGGTTAAAACATGGTTACATATATCTTGTTTCAAAAAATGTCAGGTCTGTCCATTCCCTTTCCTATAAAATTCCACTACCTATCCATCTTCTTCACACCAATCAAACCCCTTAGTTTCAGAAAATAACTACCAAATACACTTATCAACATCCTTAAATTATTCCTAGAATCCCCCTTAGGTAGGATGATATCCATGAATCCTTTCAGCAGAATCCAAAAGGAGTTACAAGATTATGAGGTAAATTCTTCTCTCACACTCCATTATTTTATTTTCTTTCCCACCACTCTACTAACTTATTTACATTATTAAATAAAAAATTTATTAACAATATACTATGATGTTTTTTTTCTAAGCCTTCAACCTATGCTTACACACACGTTCATATAATGTCTACTGAACATAGAGTTCATTTTTATGGAGAACTATTATCCCACTAACCAATTATTGTTCATGTTTCCATTACCTCCTCTCATGGTGGACATTACGATGAAAAATATATTTATATTTTTTGTATTTTCTATTTATTATCTATTTAATATTTTGAATTCCATTTTAAAATACATATAATTTTTTAATTTCCATTTGGTCTAAATACTATAATTTCGTTACAAGAAGTGTGGACTACCGCCCCCTCAAAGAGATGTGATTCATTCAGACACTACATCGAATATACAAGTATTGGTTAAGTGAAATTATTATATATATATAACTAAAATGGTAATATAATGATATTATATATATATACATATATTTTGTTTTATTTCATTACATTAATATGATAATAAAAACAAGAAACAATAATCATGCATATATACAACTTATTGTCTCCATGAATGGTGTCTTCCATTTCATAATTAATATGTTATATAAATTATTACAATAAATATAAATGAATTTAAATGATACTTATATCATGTTTTACAATATGTTTTCATTATATAATTATAAGGACCAAGGATATAACAAATTAACACACAATCTTAAAACAAATAGAATATTACCCAGAGTGAAGGCTTAATATAGAATTGTTAATAAAAAGGTAATATAAGGTTTTAATCAAACAATATATGGTATTAGATATAATAATATGGTTCATTAAATTATTTATAGAAAATATATATTTATTATACATGTGGTTTGAACTATTACGACAACATTCAATACATATGGTAAGGAAATTTCATCTTACATTTTATTTCTCTGAGATACACGCTTCATTCACCACACATTCCTTTTGTGTGGTTTTTATAACCAACTTGGATTATTAATATTATTATTGTAAATTAATGTATGTTTATTTAAATTTAAAATATATTATGATTATTTCATTGGTTTAATATTACTAATTCTACCAAATCGGTAAGGCAGTTTTGCCTCAATTTTCTCTCTCTGAGCCACATGTTTTGTTACACAACTGCATTATTTTTTGAGGTGTTTATTCCTCCATTTTACATGTTATATAACTAGTTTACTTATTTATAATGATAATTTTATTATTCATGTAATTCCAATTTTTTTACACAGAAATTATGATCACATGTATCCAAGTGGTAATAATTTATCCGAACAATCAATTTTCATCTCAAGATTGTTAATGATTATGTGTCCATTGATGAAATATTATGATCTATATCCTAAGAACAATCATGATTTTCCTTCTCCTCTATTTATTAACGATACATCCATCTATTTGTAACATTTTACCACTCTTTAAAACTTAATATAATAATGAAAAAAATTATGAAAAATATGAGTGTATTGCTCTCATCGGTCAAAAATAAATTGTATTTTAAAAAATATTTTTTTAAATACGTTTTCAAATGATTTATGAAGATAATTTTCTAGGAAAATGGATTTTAATTTTTTTTATAGTTTTCAAAGAATCCATTATAATTTTTCAAATCATTTTTAAAAAAATATATTTTTCAAAATGTGTTGAATTTTATTTTATTAGTATTCAAGGATAAAAATTTCAAAAAGTTTTCAAGATTTCATTATATAATTAGAAAATATTTTCAAAGGAAATAGTTATCAACATGTTTATTGATTAGAATAGAATTTTTATAAAATATAATGATAATTTCTGAATAAAATGTTTTAAAAATATCCTTCGACGTTATTTTGCATCTATGTTGGCATTCGTCGATGTCACTCGTGATGTTAAGGAAATTATAAATGTTTCCATTGATATTTTTTATGAAATGGTTAATGTTTTAATTGAATGATTAAAAAGACACCAGTTTTAAATACATGAGTTTTACACATTTCAAACATTATTCATTTCATAGGTTATGATTTCTTGATTTTATTATGAATCTTATATAATTTCATAGTTTATGAAGTGAAAAAAACATAAAGATATAAATTTCATTATATGGGTAATGATTTAATGTTTATAAAACCCAACACTTTTTATGAATCAGGATATTATTAATTTTTTTACTTGAGTCCCACATAAGAATGATTTTATTGTGAAATTAGGGGGACCTATATCTCCCTTTAATTAATTGGGAAATGCTCTATTGTATATGATCTCCTAGGGTACACAAGTTGTATCCCAAGACCAAACAATATGTTACATGGTTTGTATCCCAATCTTAAAAATATGATAGAACTCAGGATGTATCCCATGCTTGATAAAAGGTACATGTGTAATAGTGCATGCCTGAAAAGAAGGAGGCACATGGTTGCTATCCTAAGCATAAAAGTGAAAGGGTACACAAGTATTTATCCCAAGCCCAAAGCATGTACACAGGTCGTAGCCCAAACCTTATCAGTTATATTTTTCTCAGTAGGTAGCCTTGAAAAAATATTTTTTATTTTCATATGCATGCCATGAATTTAATGTCTTATTCATATGTCATGATTTCATCAATTATAAACAGAAATATCATATGGCATATTCTTTATGAAATGAAAATATTTTTTATGATCTCTAAATTGTTGGTCATGATCATAACATATTTTCCCCAAGTTATATACCATTTCTTCATGTTAGGCTAACTAATTTCCTTTATTTACACTTACTAAGTATTTTAGATCACCACATTATTATGTTTCCATTACCCTAATTATGAATAACACTTTTTGGTAGAATTAATAATGGTAGAGATATTTATGTGAGATGTTAATGATCTTCCACCAAGATAGAAGATTTTGTTTAAATGTTTCCAATGATAATAAACTATAATAATCCTTAGTCATAAATTTTTTATAATGTACTAAATATTCATCTAAAATGATGAAATATCCATGTATGTTAAATATGGGTCTCTATAGTCGGTATAAGATGAACGGATTAGTAAACCATTGGGAACTAAGATGATAAAATGTTGGTTAGATACCTAGATATATTTATAAGGATATGTTTATGGATGTCTATAATGATAAGTATATGGATGAGTTAATATTTATGAAAATGATCTAGAATTTGGGTAAAGGAAATAATAAATTTTTTCCTTGAAATACATACTTATCATGATACAACAAGTGGATATGGGTGTGGAACATATCTACCTAGGGATAAAAACTCTAATAATATTTTTTGGGCCTGACTGAGGGTAATTTGGTACATGAAAATGGGTTTTTTCACCCCTAGATTGACACTCTTGTGGGAAATGCTTTGTAAATTAAAAAACACGTAATGAGCCATCATTAATTGTTTAAATAGACTATAAATATGAATAACCTAGGATTAACCTAGGTTTTCATAGATTAAATATGCATGATCCATGATTTAGTCTTCCTTTAATAAAATTCATGATTATATGGTATCCCAATATGATAAATGATTCTCTACTTATGCCTTCAGGATTTAGGAAATGGAGTGAAATATAAACAACATAGTTCACATTTAATGTTCTAGATATATAATTTTATTCCATATAAAAATTGATTTCCTAATTTGAAATCTCCTAAAGATAACAAGGATTTTAGTATGAGTATTTATTAAACTTTTGAATACAAAGATACATAGAATTCCATATAGAAGGTCGAGGATTTTATTCAAGAATTAATGACATTAAACATAAAAATCATGAATAGTTTTTAGTTTTGGAACCATAACAAGTGATTCATATTTCATAATATATGAATGTTGTTTTAAGGAACAAGTAAATGAGGCTTATGAAAAGGATTATGAAAAAAATGGAGTAATGAAGTATTGATGATTTGGAATTCAAAGATTATGTTTTATGAATTGAGAAAAATATTATTATTTTTATTATAATATTTATATGTGGAATGAAAAGAGCTTTTTTAAAGGTGATGATGTCATAAAAAAATGATTTCATGGAATAATGATATTTTTATTAAGGGATAGTAACCATTAATAAATGCATGATGTTGAGATAATGATTATTATATAAAGATATATCAGATATGAGTAATTAAATATGACAGTATGAATTACCCTGGATCTAATTATTGAAAATGACGTTAATGACATCAGTGATGAATTTTAAAACATCTCGAATTTAAATACCATATCAATAAATCATTGGAGTAATGAAGTATTCATGGTTTCCAAAAGGATTTATAGTAGTTCAGGTTATTATCATATTTCGGGATTATATATTATATGGGTATTAATATGTTTTGAATGTGAAAAAATTGGTACATTGTGATATATGGGTGCTCAATGTGATGAAAGTTTCATGAAATTATTTTTAAAGCTTTTAATTTTCAACTTTTATAATAGTTCTAATGTTATATAAAAATGGGATATTTAAGTTAATATATGGATGATGTTTGTGTGAATAATTTTTTATCATACCACATGAGGATTTAAGATAATTGTATAACATGTTATAAAAGTGTGGTTTTGATGTTAACTAAGGGTAGATAAGATGGTATTTTATATATCTCTTGATTTGTTAGTGTTTTGGGAGTAAAAAATTTACCTTCCTTTTTTATGAAATATGTGATAAGGAATACGTAACAATAAAGGGTGAGGTGGTCATGAAAAAATTCAATTATATATTTTCAAAAAAATTATTTATCTTTTATAAAAAAGACCATGTAACTAAATACGTTATCCTATTACATTCAATACCAATGAATCAGATGGTCCCTTAGTTTATCGATTATTTATGTCTTTCTAAATGTCAAAATTTTCATGAATTTGTTCTATATCACTCTCTATCAAAAAAATGATGGTTATATTTCTCTTCTAGGTCCATGTTTTTACATTACAAATAAGTTCACTCAAGTGGAAATCATGTTATATATAATGTTGGGTAACTATGGTGTTTCTAACATTACTTTTTAAAAGTGGGTTTTATTATTGATTTTTATGATATTAGTTTCTAAGAATGAATCATCCATGTATTAAACCATTAATAACTGAGAAAAATTTAAAGGGATAAATTTATTGTATGGGGTGAAGTATTTTAGAGCGTGAGATTTTGGGAATTATTTAGTTTCTGAATTAATTTGTTATTTTTGATATTTTACATTTTACACAAAATTAATAATAGTTAATTGTACAAATTTTTATTACATTATACGGAACACCAACTTAATAATAATACACACAAAATTTAAATTTAAGAATTATGTACATGGAACACAAAGGATTACTTGTGTGACCTACAACCATGACATTCCTTGACGGCTTGCGTATCATGCAAGACTAGGTTTTACGAAACAATAATATATCATTAAAATATTATTATTTAATATAAAAAGATATATCCTATCCCTTAGTTGAATGTTTATTAATGTTAATTACTAATTTAATAAATTGTATGGTTTACATAAATATAATATGAATTCATAGGTTACCAATTAATTAGAAATGAATATGAAAACTGATTAAATGTAATGTGAAATGTTATTATTTTTATAGTCAAAACTATTTTTTATACTAATAAAAAAAATAAGATAAAAATAGTGAGTTATTATAATGTAATATATATGTAATATATTTAATAAAATAATTTTTATATTAATCCAATATATGAAATAAACATAAGATAAGAACAAATCGAATTTAATACCTAGAGACTTATATTTTTTAAATGTATTTTACAAATTTTTAATGGAGAACACATTTTAAATCTAATTTTTTGAGATTTTATTCGTTTTATATGTCCAAATAAAAATCACAATTATTTTTGAAACATAAAAAATATGTTATGATAAAATGATTCTATTTTTCTGTAACATTTCATTTTTAATGAATACTCAGAAGGACTGAATTTTAATTCAATTAAAATTCATCTATTTTATTTAAAGTTAAAATTATATAATAAATTTCCTTAAAAGTATAATTAGATAATAATTTAACCACATAATACAATGTAGTTCACTATATACAACATCACATTGAAATTGGATATGTAAATTTACCAATCCTTGGATCATTATTACATAAACAAAAGCAGTGACTTCCCATCAGTGGGATTAATTTTAAATTAATTTCTACTAGTTACATGATTAGAATATTTAAAAATGACATCTATATTTGAAATTAAGATAAATTATAATGTCTAGTGAAATCAAATATTTTTACCTAAATAATTAGTGAAAGTGATTAATATGAATTCCAATGATTATGAGAAAAATTAGGTTACATACGTACTAAACATTCAATTTAAGAAGAAAAATGACCTATAAACTTTCCAAACCCCATTTTAAGTCCATTATTTGGCCATTAACTTTAAATTATTTTGTTTTTTGGTTTTAATGATTTTTTAGGTAAATATTTGTTTACCCATAACATTATTTCAAAAATGACACATTTTTCTTTTCTCATCACTGTATAAAGCAACTATCTATACCTCTTCTTCACACCTCAAAAACTATATAGGTTCAGACATGATTTTAACAATTAAATTCCCAAAATCCCTCTATCTAACTATAATCCTCCAAGTGGGTTGAAATAAATCCAAGGAATCCATTTTGTGCAACCCAAAAAGTGTTACTTGATTAAGAGATAATGTCTTCTCTCAAAAACCTTTCTATTAGTTTTGTTCTACTAACCCCACACACTCTTTATTCCATGATTGTATTAAAACAAAAGTATTATAAATATACTTATATTTTTATGGTTTTTTTCTACCTACTCTTACACAAAATTTTTATTAATGGGTAACAAATATATTTCTTATATGAATGGTAAAATACTGCCTCCCTAAATGTTGATTCTTCATGTTACATTTACCACCTCTCATGGTTGAAATTTTTATGGAAACATAGTTTATCTGTGTCTTATATAAAATTTATTATGTATTTGTGCTTGTTTATTTCTTTTTTTAAACCTAACTTTTCACCAGCCATTTTTTGTTAATACAATAATTTTGTTAGAGGAAGTATAGACTAGTTCCCCTCAAAGTGGTGTGATTAATTTTCTGACTACATATAATGTTTTACGAATTGTTTTAGGGAATTAAATGATATATATAACATTATAATGAGAATTTAATGATGTGATATACATATATAAATTTATGTAATTTCATTTCCCATATTGAATTAGATAACAAAAATAGAAATGATGTATTTGCGTACATATGGATTTCCATCTACAAAAATAATGTATTAAATTTCATACTTCTATATTATATATATTATTTTAATAAAAATATATTGAATATAAATGATATCTAAATAATGGTTTACATTTTTCAATCATGATATATGTATAAAGACCATTGATATAACAAATTAAGACCCAAGGGAAAAACAAATCAAATATTCCCCAAAGTGAAACCTTAACAATGGATTGTTAAAAATAATGTAATATATGGTAATAATATTACTATATGTTCTAATATATATAAAAATATTCTTCTTTATAGGATTTATAATTATTTTATTTCTATTATACACGTTGTTTGTGCTAGAAAAAAGGTTGTACTTTGCTAGAAATTGTGTCTGGTTTGTGTTTGTTTTCAATACTCTCAATGATGTATCAGGGAGTTTCCAAAGAAATGGATCTTTTATTTCTAGAAGAAAATAGTTCTAAATGTTTTATTATTTCACATTTTATTCAATGTTTTTTTATATAAAAATTTTATAATAAATAAAAGTGATTTTGGAAAAGGGGGTTGTACACTAGTGTTCAAGAGGATTATAATGTTTTACGCAAGGCCTTTTTCAAGATCTAAAAATAAAAATATGGTGCCAGTTATGGAATTTGTTGAATGATGTATTTTTCAGAAGTGACTTTTTTATATATGTTTTAATGGAATGTTCATAGGTTCCTCAATGTCTATAAATAGGCGAGTACCACCACTGAAGAGCACGATGTTTGACTAATGATGATCTGATGTATCTGCTGGAAATAAAGACTTCGACGAAAAAGCCATATGAGAAATTTATATTTCATGCAAATTGTTTCATCATTGGTTTACATAAAAGTAGGACAAACAGTGTGGTTTCATGAAATTAAGGGGTTTTTCATAAATAAGTGTTGAAATATGGTTATCATGGAGGATAATCCCCAAACATGCATGTAAGAAGAGTTGTTTTGTTCAAGTTCAGTATTGAGATTCTTATTATATATAATTTGATTTTAGTGATTTAAAGTGAATAAATTTTTTTAATTAGATTCATTAAGAGTCTAATTATGTTCATAGACAAAGATTTGAATTCATGTAAATTTCTTATACCATCAATTTTATAATCTATGTAAGACTTCACCCATGATAGTGAGCTAGGGGGAGTTGAAAATAGTGTTTTCAGGGACGTAGTGTGTTGTCCATAAAATCAGGTAAAGGCAGTGTTCCTAGAACAATATGAATATTTCAAACTCTTGTACTCTACTGCTAGTGATGAATAATTGATTATGTACAATTGACACACTATCGGCATATGTTCCTTAGACTTTCCCTCGGTGGTGAACCAGGTAAAAAAAATTTGTTGCCTTTTTTCATGTGAATGATTAATTACTTCAGTAATACAACATGTAGGTTTAAGATGAAAAAAAACATGGGAATAAGGTCCATTGAATTAAAAGAAAAAATTTTACAACATGATTAACTACTCCCCTCCCAAGGTGCACTAAGGTCATACAATTTTAACAAGAATGACAATAGACAAGCCACAAGCTGAGAGAATTTCATCTCACTTACTATTTCCATGAGATACATGCTTTTTTCACAAACCCATTACTTCTGTGTTGCTTTTATACTTACCAGGGATGCATTATATTTAACGCCCTGACCCTTGTTACCCAGATTTAGTGAATTATTACATAGAATTTTCATGATTACAAGGAATCATGTTTCAAAAGACCGATCAATTTAGCAATCTTGGAAAATAGATTACATACATTAACGTTACGTTAAACATTATATCATACAAAAAAAATCATTTAATAATTACATTTTTCTATTAGATTAACCGTGCATCTCAAACATAAAACACTTCTTGGGGTCCTGGAAAAATAAAACATAAGAAATGTGTGAGCTCAGATACGCAGTAAGGGTAAATAATTTATTGGAAGAGAACATAAACAATAGGGATGCCAAATAATTGAAAACACATGCCGTTACCAATAATAAACATGAAAAATTTATGGCAGAAATATGATATGAGTAAATAATTCCATAAAAACATAGTCATGTTTATTCTACTAGTCGAATAACCACGTGAACCGTCAATATTAATTTCATAATGAGGGAATGCAAAATGTCAAACATTTTGAAACATTTTTCCAAGGCCTCAGCTAATACGTCTAAAAATGATTAAGGCCTCGAACAATACCATATATCAAATTGGTAAAGGCCTAAACCAATTACATGTATACTTGTATCATAAGACCTACCGATGCATTGAGGAGCAATAGTAGCCACCACCCATCACTTACTTTGTCCAATACATTTATCATATGACCAGGTTGATACATAACATAATCATCTGTATTAGAACTAGCATAAAAATGTCAATACATTAACCATAAACCATGAAGTGTATAAAAATAACATATCCACAGTCAAAAAAAAACACAAAACCTTCAATACAATATGGATGATTTTTTTCATAATAAATCATCATAAAAATGTTGAAAATCAATCAATGGATGTTGACATAGATGAAAATGATTTGTAAAACTCTTTGAGAGAAATATCCCTTTTTCATGAAAACATTTAAAATTCACACAATTTAGAAAGGAATACATTTGAAGATATTATTTATTAAAAGTGGTCCATAATACTTTGAAACTTTTGAATGGACTTAACATTTTAAAAACATTCATGTCCATATAAAAAATCCTTTAAACCATTTTGAAATAATGGACATTAATTAGAATGATTTAGAAGATTAAATATTTAAAATATTTAATATGATGTTTTAGTAAAAGAAACCCTTAAATAATCCCATAGAAAACTCTTTTACGAATCATTGACATGGATAATAAATATGTCCCAATAAAAAACTTACACATAAACAATCTCGATTAATAATGAGATTGAGAAATAAACCCTTACCTTGCACATTTTATTGGTCAAGAGTACGTTTAAACTCCTATATAATGACCATAGTATGTTATTAAATTATACCCGAACCATATTCATATTTATTATATCATACATGATTCATTTATGACATTATACTTCCCATTTAATAATTAATTCCATGAAAAATTATCATTTTGGTGAAAAATCGGTTTCTATATCGTATGTGTTTTAACATTTTATTATTGATCATATTATTTAGATAATTATTTAAATGATTCTAGAATATAAAAATTGATTTATATATAATATATATTTAGAATATAAATATTTTTAATAAATGTATATATGAAATTAAAGGCTCCATTTATGGAGAAGGTAGGTTGTACGTACCTATAAACGCTGTTTTCGTTTTCACATCGTATTGAATAGATGTAACTGAATAAGAAATATGTAAGTACATAAAATTATATATACATATATATATCTCCATTTGTATTATTATTTCATATATTACATACTTAATAATTATATATATTTTTATAATCATCGTTGAATGGTAAACATAGGAATTAATCTCATCGCGTCGTGGATACGGTAATCCGTACGTGCGCACGAGTGACAATATCATTCTTTTGATATTAAAATCATATATAGTTGGATAGTATAACATGTATACATAATAATTAACTAGTTATATTTATTATTTACATCAATTATAAATCATTATTATACCCATCCCATTTAATAATGTATGGAATAACAACTACACCATGACGCGGAGACCGTAAGCCTTAGGCACGCACGTATGGTGACATGTCATTCATAGGAAGGATAGATTAATCATTATGGTTGTGACATATTTTTAATAGCATAATAATGTATATAAGGTACTGGAGTTATTATTTTGGTATTTTAATAACAAAGAAAGAGTAAGTGGAAGAAGAAAAGAACTTGGAAGTGAGCCGTGAAATCATTACCTCTATTTCAGGTTCTTCCATTTGATTTAATCAAAAGGGCTCAATAGTATGGATTTAAGACAAAATTAAGGCCTCTAGGATTAAGGAAGGATAGATGGGAGTATATTTGGATAGATTTTGGTAGAGATAAATGGCTTTGAAGGTGTGAATTTGAGATAAGGGTAAGTGCCCTTTTTTAAGAGAAGTGAGGGTCACATTAGGAAAAATATGAAATACTATTTTATAATAAATCATTTTATGTTTCTAATGTCTCCAAAATGCTTTATTTAGAGGATATGGGGATTATGGGTCTAAATAATCTCAACCAATAGGTTTTATAAAAGTTTAGGTTACCATTTTATCATTATCCATTAGATTTAACTCTTAGTTAAATAGTTTAACTCTTACCGTGTCTTCTTGTATTCTTACACTATATGGTTAATAAAAATAATATAAACTTCCAAGAGAACCTCAAGTGGTTCCTTAAAATATATGTAATTATTTAAGACCATTGGCCGATCCTCAGATTTTTTGGAATATTATATCAACCAAAAATATAGTATTTTATAAAAAATTAATTTATGTCAATTTTGACGATATTTGGTACTTGGTTTTTTTGAAAGTCATCAAAACATGATTTCTTCAAAAAAATAAACATTGAATCAACCCTCAAAATTTCTTATTCACCTATAAAATTCGTGGATGTCATGAAAACATTGAAATTATATTTATTTTTATATTTAAAATACAATTTATTTGATTCATTCATTAATAAGGTAATTACTAAATAATCATTGTTGCTTAAATAAAATTAATTATTTAATATCTAAAAATAATATATAAAATACCACGATGTTGAAAATAATTTTCTATTTCTAATGAATATTTATAGTCAAATTTATAGTGTATAGAACCCTGTATTAAAAGTGGTTTAGTTATTAAACTTTGATTTTAACTCTTTTATTTATTCTTTAAATAAAATAACAATAAATGGTCTAATCAAATCAATGTGGACCTAAAGGATCATATTTTATTATTAAGGTTTTTTTGAATTAACCATATCCAATAAAATTAGGAATGTATTAGGGTATGAATAATATACTTTTTATCCTTATTTACCCAATTTACTTTAAATCGTTGTAAATAAAGGTAAAAAGTAACTATTCACCAAAAAAATTCATCTTATTAAACCACAATTTTCTTAATTATTTCAATAGTTTCTCTTGTAGTTTTTAAATTCCAATCATAGAAGCAGTAAAATTATGTTTTATGTGAATTTTCAAATTCTCCTAGGAGGTGGGTAAAAGACGGTGAAAAGTTCAATAAAATTTTATATATCTAATATTATTACAAAATGACACCAATGAATTAAATTGAACATATATAGGTATTATGTATCAATTATTACCTAAAGTAAATTTAAATAAATTAAATAATTATTTAAATGAAAAGTCTGTTTTAACGAATAATGCAATTGTTTTCACTATAAATCAAAATTTAATTTTTTTCGAAACATACCAAATATTCACCCTCAGAAAATTTTGATATTCTGATTTTCAAAATGATGTCTATTTTAAAAAATTCAAAACATATAAATTTCATTTATTAATTTAAAATTATTTAACGATGTCAAAACTAAAAAGCGTTTTTTTAGAAATAATAACTACCAAAAGTTTGACACTTGTTTATGTCCAATTTTAAAGTGAAATTACTTCCAATGACTAGCATTGGATTAAATCATAAAAATATAATCTAATAATACTTCCAAATCATTCAAATGCATAATTGAATACTATAAAGTATTTTGTTGAAAAAAGTTGTGCTCTGTTAAATTTTAGTAATTTTCACTATTCACCCAAATATGAATGTCATCAGAAAAACACCAAAAATTAATTGAAACTAAATTTTAATTTCCCCATTCTGAAGAAGAAGTTTATTTTGTCAAATTGAATTTATAAAAGTGTCAAATATTTTATTTAAAAAAAGTTCTCCATTAAAAGGCAGTAAAAATACATTTTTTGAAAAATACTTCTTTTATCTGAAAAAATAAATTTGTTCTTACATTTTGTATAAGAAACACATAAAATGGATTTTAAAATTATATATAGTATATAAGATTCAAAATATAGTTAATACTATTTATAACCGCTTTTTGAATGGCTAGTTTGGTAATTTTGTGGTGTACTGAAACTCGGTGTTACCTATAGTGAACGCTATAAAATTACTTTAATGAGATAACTTACTATGAGATCTCGAGGTGTTCCATTCTCCCCTACTTAAATAAATTTCATCATAGAAATTTGAAATTGTTCTTCAAAAATAAATGCTTAAAAATAGTGAAATGCCTTTGTGGAAAACTCACCTTAGAAATTGGTTTAATAAAATTTATTCATAATAAAATTGAAATGGAAATGAAAAAGTTACCACCAAATTATGATCTTGATTAAGAAAACATTGGTGGTAATTAGAGACAAATAATTGGATAGAAAATGTAATTATTTATAGGGAGTGATTGAGGTAATCAATCAGAATATATCATTTAAATATATTGACTAAACAAATCCATTATCAAAACCACTTTCATTATCAAAATATGTAAAAAGAGTATGTGGTATTTATTTTCATTAAAAAAATTTTAGCTTGTTATAAAAGTCTAAGATCAAATAAAACTCAATGTAGAATATATGTCGTTGTCATGTATTATGTAAAAAAACATTCATTTTTTTGTCGTTTAGAAAAATGCTACATAGAGAAAGATTCCCCGTGAAATGAAAAGTCAAAGGGTTTTATACACTGTAAAAATGAAATTCATTTAGAAATAAAAGGATGAATCAATGAAATGAGATTGAGGTGAAGTCCATTAACTAAAGTTTATGAATTGATTTACTCATAAAATAATAGTAATATATATATACTTCTCATGTAGATTTACACCCTTTAACTAATTCCTACCACAAACTCATCTTTCACTCCAAATGATTTCAAAAAATATTCTATTTATACTAATTGTTTAGGGTTCCAAAAATAATTAATTTATAATTTAAAAATCATACCATTTAAAAATATACTACATTATTCAATCCAGGATAACACGTAGGCCAGTGGTTGGTGTTTCACCCTTCTTGCCCTTAGATAGCAGGTTCAAGTCTCGCAGCCTTGCCGAACACAACTGGTTATCGCCCGACCTCTAGGTTGTCATTTTTATAACAATCCATAAATAACCTTTACAAGTGTATCAAATTTCAAACATAATCCATTCTAACCATTAGACATATCCAAAATACTTCTATCCAATCTCACATTCCCAAATTTATAACGATGTTAAACACAATGAAGATTCTTTTAACCACATATTAACATGTGAACACCATCATCATTAATTCTTTTAAAACTTGGTAACACACTAAAATACTATAAAACCTTATTGATTACGTTCATGCTTCGTTATTATTTTTAGAAAAATAGATATATCCCTTATATCAAAAAAAATTTGAATATTCCAAAAATGATGAAATAAAGAATTTATTAATCAATTCCAAGGGAGTTAGGAATATCCAATATAATTTATCCAAATCAACCATATCTTATTCCATAATCACTACCTCATTATCAGGACCATATTATGGATTACCTTTCCTTCATCCATGTATTTTCCAAAATGTTTGGTTTACTATTAAGTCAATTTCTATAAAACCATATGATCCCAAATTCTCAATAATAAAATACTACAGCATAATCCTTATCTATCTCCATAATTCATATAACCAGTATATTGTTTATACAACACTCAAATGAAAATAATTCTATAATAACAACATAAGAACACTAGTCATTCCTCTTCATCTGAGGTAGTATCATTACATGATTATTATCCAATATCATCCTTTATGAAATACTCTAATGACTGGGTCATTGATCCGCGTAGTGTTATAATTCCTTGTAGATGAGGCATTTTATATTTGAAACCATCTTCTTACCCTTGAAATAATGTACTTGGTGTCCTTTTTCTCCACACTTATAACAAACTCTCATTCCCTTAAAGAATTTACCAAGGTGATTCTTTCCACATTTATTACATACGAGAAATTCCTTCTTTCCCCTCTTCTCGTTATCCATCATTCTCTCTACCATCATTTTCTTCTCTGGATTCCCTTCAAAGCCATAGGACTCAGAATATTATTCACTTATATTATTCACACATGATATTATTTCTTCATTTGTTGAAAATACATGGGAGCCTATTTCACTTTTAAATGTTTTCTTAATACCATGAAATGTGTGATCCTTTTTACTCTTTGGATAATATGTATTTATGGAGTTCTTATTACTTATACGGGGTACCATTTCTACAAAATTGAATATACTAGTTCAGTTTATGAGTTGCATTGAATATTTCCAAACATGTAAAATACCTAACATAAATTGAACGGTTTATGGATATAATACATAATAATAAAAATGTTTTCATTGAAGAAGTATTTAATCCTAAATATTTCATAATGGATTGTAATGAAAATGTGAATTACCTTAAGCATATCCCCATAGAGTGTCATAACCAAGAATCCAGCAAGGCCCGTTGTCGTGCACCAGTTTCCGTTCGAGTCTAGCTCAAAGTGGTGTTTTCGGGTTTTACACAAAGATTCATCTATGCCCGAGCCGCCTCTACCTTCTCGTATCTAGAAAAGGATGTATTTCATGGAAAACTCACTAAATCTCTAAATTAAAATAATTCTAGGATGTTCTTCTATACTAATCCTCAATGTCTATCTTAGGTAATTGTTATCTAATTAGAGTTTCTCTAAATCTATTTCCACAGTTATTGCTAAACTTCCTCTGATACTAACTATAATTCCCCGACCCCAGTTTCCTAGAGTCAGTGCATTATTACATAGCATTGGCATGATTACAAGGAATCATGTCCCAATAGACTGATCAGTTTAGCAGTCTTGGAAAATAAATTACATTCATGAACGTTACAATACAATTTATAACATACAAAAAAATCCTCTTAGAATGCCATTGTTCCCTTAGATTAACCCTGCATCTCAAACATAAAACACTCCTTGGGATCCTTGGAAAATAAAACATAAGAAATGGGTGAGCTCAGATACTCAGTAATGGTAAATAATTTATAGGAAGATAACATAAATAATGGGTATGGTGAATAATTGAAAACACATGCCTTTAAAAATAATAAACATGAACAATTTATCACAGAAGTATAAGTTGAGTAAAAAATTCCATTATAAAACATAATCATTGTTATTCTACTAGTCAAATTACCACATGAACCACCAATATTATTTTCATAATGAGGGAGTGTATAATGCCACAAATTCTGAAACATTTTTTCAAGGCCTCATCCAAGACATCTAAAAATGATTAAGGCCTCGACCAAAACCATATATCAAATTGGGAAAGGCCTCGGCCAATTCCCTGTCAAATTGTCTCATGAGACCTACCAATGCATCAAGGAGCTATAGCATGCTCTACCAATCACTTACTATGTCCAATACATTCTTTATATGAAAAGGTTGAAACATAACATAAACATTCATATTAGAACTAGCTTATGAAATGTTTATACTTTAACCACAAACCATGAGTGGTATAAAAATAACAAATCCATAGTCAAACATATTACAGAACCTTTAATACAATATTAAAGATTCGTATCATAATAAATCAACTTCAAAAAAGTTTAAAATCAATCAAAGGATGTTGACATATATAAAAATGATTTGTAAAACTCTTTTAGAGAAATATACTTTTTTCATGAAAAAATTTTAATATCAGACAATTATAAAGGAATATATTTAATGAAATTTTTGAATCAAAGTTTCTCATAACTCTTTGAAACTTTTGAATCGAATTAAAATTTAAAAAATATTAATTTCTATAACACCCGATACTTTTATGTTATATAAAT
The DNA here is from genome assembly GCA_963277665.1 of Viscum album. Lineage (NCBI taxonomy): Eukaryota > Viridiplantae > Streptophyta > Magnoliopsida > Santalales > Viscaceae > Viscum > Viscum album. Next base: position 1,458,700,805 of record OY728135.1, on the reverse strand, counting down.
CATCAAAGAAATCTTTTTCTACACAACACTTGCTTGGCTTGTTTTACACGAAATCACAACCTTCCTCGATAGCTTGCATCGTACGCAATACCGAGTTTCACTAAACAACGATATGCTATTAAAATATTATTAAAACTAGCTGTTATGAATAGTAATAACCACTTTTTGAAATTTTATAAATTTTATTTTTCAAAATGGACTTCATTTTTGGATTCAGAATATCGTAATTAGCCTAGGGGGAAATTTTGGTATTTTTCTGAAAACTTTCAATTTTTGATGAATAGTGAAACCACTAAGTGGTAGTTAAAAAAACTGAATTTTTCATAAAACATAATTTTACTGTTTTTGTGAGTGGAATTTCGAAAATCCAAGAGACACGGTTAATATAAAAGACTAAAATGTGGTTCAATGAGATGAAAATAATTTTTTTGTGAATAGTAACTTTTTACTTTTTTTAACACGGTTAAAAGTAAATAGTGTAATTAAGGGTAAAGATGATATTATTATTACCCTAACACATGTCCTAATTATATTGGATAAGTGTAATTCGACCAAAAACAAACTTAGGAATAAAATATGACCATTTAGGCCCACTTGGATTAGATAAGGACATTTATTATTAATTTATTTAAAGAAGGGTTAAAATAGTTAAAATCAAAGTTTAATAAGTAAATAATTTTTAATATTGGGTTATACATAAGATAAATTCGACTATAAATATTAATTAGAAAGATAAAACGATTTCCTACATAATGGTATTTTATTTGTAATTTTTAGACATTAAATAATTTAATTTATTTATGACACAAAGATGATGCCGTAATTATCTTATTAATGAAATATTGACATAATTATTGTTATAAACACCAAAATAAATGTAATTGGAGACTTTTTATGAATTACACTAATTTTATAGGTTAATATGACATGTTATTATTTATTTAATTTGTAACACCCCAAGATTTCATAGTGTGTTATTTTCTTCAAAATAATTCAATAACTTGCACTACACGCAACACCGAGTTCAATCACACCTTGACTTACAAAAAAACGCCAATAAAAGAGGTCATGAATAGTATTAACTAAATTTTAAACTTTATATAATCCTTATAATTTTAGAATCCATATTATGAGTTTCTTAGTCATAATGCAAGAACAGATTCATTTTCAGTATTACACTTTTATCAACTTTTAATAGTGAAAACATTTTAAATACAATATTTTAAACTTTTTGACTAAATGGAGACATCAAAAAAATTTAAAATGAAACATCCCAAGCTTCCACGGTATGCTTTCCTTTGAATAAACCAGTAGCGTGTGTTGTACGCAACTTCGAGTTTTAACACACACCACAACCGATCAAACTAGCCGTTATGAATAGTAATAACTACTTTTTAAAATTATATATATTTTATATTTCAAAAAGGACTTCATTTTTGGATTCCGAATATCTAATTTATCCTAAGGTGAAATTTTGGTACTTTTCGGATAACATTCATATTTTGATGAATAGTGAAAATTACTAAATTTTAATTAAAAACAACTTTTTTAATCCATATAATTAATAGTGATAAATTATGAATTTTAGTAGTTTTAAAGTATATTTAGAATATATTATTACCATTTAATATAATTTTGGTCATTGGACATAATTTTACACTTAAACCGAACATAAACAAGTGTCAATCTTTTGATAGTTATTATCTCTTAAAAACACGCTTTTTGTTTTGACAGCGGGAATTAATTTTAAATTAATTTCTGCCACTTCTGTGTTTTGAATTTAGGAAAATGGATTCCATATTTGGAATCAGGATGTTCAAATTGTTTAAATAGGTAACTTTTATTTTTAGACATTTTGAATAATTACTGCGGTAAATATTTTATTTACCATAGTTAAGGGTAAATCCGGTAAATAAGGGTTAAAAAATAATATTATAATAATATTAAATTACCCTAAAACGTGTCTTAACCCTATTGGTTGATACATGGTCGACCATGGGCATCTTTGGGTCGATTTTTGGACCACATGGATCCACTTGTAAGTGATAATGACACTTTAATTTAATTAAGTTAAAATGAATACAAAAATGACACAAGCATATATCTTTTAGAAAAACAATTTTTACATAGGGTTATATGTTTTGGATATTCGATTATAAATATTAATTAGAAATATAAAAGGATTTCATACATAATGATATTTTATTTATAATTTTTAGACATTAAATAATTTATTTTATTTATGACACAATGATGAAGCAGTAATTACTATAATAGTGAAAAATTAAAATAATTGATATTATAAATACCCAAATAAATATAATATAAAACTTTTAATGAATTAAACTAATTTTCTAGGATAATATGATATATTAGTATTTATTTAATTTACTTTTTTCGAAGTAATCAATCTGTTATGAGTTTCAAAAAAATCAACTATTGAATAGTGTCAAAATTGACATAAAAGTGTTCTTAAAACAAATATTATATTATTAATTAATATTAAATTCCCAAAAATCTAAGGTTCGGCCAAGAGACTTATATCATGATAGGTTCCGAATTAATGGACCACTTGGGGGTCGCTTGGATGTATATAGTATGTTTATTAACCATATTATATAAAAATATAAAGAGACATTGTAAAAGTGAAACTAATTAACTTAGAGTTAATACTTAAAGATAAGGTTAATATAAGTACCCAAACCTGTCTAAATTCTATTGGTTGAGTGGTTTTCGACCTATCCCCACCTTGACCTTTTAATAGTCAACTTTGGAGCCATTATAAACTGAATATGAATTTATTATAAATTAATATTTCTAGCTTTTCCAAAGGTGCCCTTCACCCCTATTATAAAAAGGCACTCCTCCTTCTCATTTATTCACATCTTCAAAGCCTTTTGGTTCGGCCAAAATCTACCCAAATACTCTCACAACTTCCCTCACTACAACCTAGAGGCCTTATTTTGATCAAAAATCCATCCTAATGAGCCCTTTTGATCAAATCAAAAGGAAGAACCTGAAGAAGAGGGAATGTTTTCACCACCTCTTTTTAAGTTCCTTTCTCCTTCCACTTCCACTTTCTTTATTATTACCATTATAAAATAATAACTCCATTATCATATATATACTGTGATGTTATTATAAATATGGTACAACCATATTCAGTATTCTATCCATCCTTTTAATAACATGTCACCATACGTGCGTACGTCCGACTTACCGTCTCCACGTCGTGGTGTAATTGTTATTCAATATATTATTATTTGCATGGTTATAATAATGATGTGTAACTCATGTAAATAATAAATGAAACATGATAATGATTCTGTATATATGATATAAAATCCAATTATATATTATTTTAATATCAAAAGAATGATATTGTCGCTCGTGCGTATGTACGGACTACCGTCTCCACGAACGCGATGAGATTCATTGTCCATCATATCCATTCAAGTATAATTATAATTTGATGATTTAAAAATAGTATCTAAGGACTTGATATCATTCTGGATATGAATAATATACATCCCATTAATAACAAATATGTCTCACATAACAAAGAATATAAAGTAAAATGAACCCGTTAACACCCGAAATAACGATAATTCTAAGATATTATTAACAAATCAATGTTAAAAGATCATATATGATATCATATTAAAGTAAATGATTCTTGTATTATTCAATAACAATTATTTCACCATTATACAGGATGTAAACCTACCATCGACTAAGGAAAAAGTACAAGTAAGGTATTTTCTTATCTCACTTTCAATTCCGTGAGATTTCCATTGTTCGCCACTAAATTATTGAAAGTGGTGTATTGTGTACTGCCATTTGATATATATTATCATGATTATCTTTATATTCATTTTATTCTGTAAATCATTTGGTGGTTATTTACTTTTGGCCATATGACTCAGATGATTAACGTGGTAAGGGATTTTCTTATATCACTTTCAATTCCGTGAGATTTCCATTGTTCGCCCCTAAATTATTGAAAGTGGTGTATTGTGTACTGCCATTTGATATATATTATCATGATTATCATTATATTCATTTTATTCTGTAAATCATTTGGTGGTTATTAACTTTTCGCCATACGACTCAGTTGATTAACGTTGTAAGGAGTTTCTTATCTCGCTCTTAATTTCGTGAGAATTCCATTGTTCACCACATAATTATTACATGTGGTGTATGTGTAATGCCCATGATTGTATTCATTGTGTAATATACTTTTTTTATGGGTTTCTACATAGTCATGGTATGATCCTTATTTCATGGTTGTTTGTTTCGTAAGTTACCAAATCGATAAGGGAATTTGATATTTCAATTTCCACTCATTCGGATTTACGCATATTTCATGGATTATATTACTCCAAGATTATGTGTGGAATCACTATTCATTTGATTATGTCATAATTTCCACTCCCATTCCTGTGGATATACTTTTGATTCACATAATCACTCCATTGATAATTCTCAAGTCATTAATATGAATTTGATAAGAGTAATTTTAACTCTTTCACCATTTGTTGAGTTAAACATCCAATTCGTTGGTGTTGTTTCTACAAGAATATGTGTGAATATCCTTTGATTGTTTTACAATGAATATTCAATAATATTTAGTGTATTTATATTTTTTTCACACATAATTATGTCGTTGATTTATCCTTAACCTAAGGATACGACCTTTATGAGAGATTTCATCTCAATTTACATTCAACTGAGACTTCTTTGTTGATATACACCAAATCACTTTTATGTGGTGTATATAATGTACATTGACATAGTATATCATGAATCCCTTTATTCTCATGATATTACAAATTTTTTATTACCTCAAATATTTGTATTCAAGTGTCTCTCTTTTGGTTAGAATCTCTAACCAAAATAATACTTTAAAATGTTTTAAAGACTTATTCTTCTATATCTTTCTCATTAATGTCCATGTTTTAAAAATGGTTTTAAGGATTTATTTATATGGACATTCAAGTTTTAAAATTAAAACTCCTTTTAAAAGTTTCAAAGTGGTATGGGACACTTTGATTCAAAAAAATCTATTTTTAAATGGCTTCTTGACAAATAGTGTGGCTTTTAAATTATTTCAAGAAAAGGGGGATATTTCCCTCAAATAGTTTTGATGATTATTTTCATCTATGTCAACATCCTTCATTATTCCTGATTGAGGTTAATGTGATACAATACAATCTTCCATATTGTATCAAATGAGTTATGATTGACTGTGGATGTTCTATTTTTATACCATTCATGGTTTGTGGTTAATGTATTGACATTTTGTGTTCTAGTTTTAATACGAATGTTTATTTCATGTTTAAACCTATTCATATGAGGAATGCATTGGACTTAATAAGTGACGGGTGGAGCCCGCTATAGCTCCTCGATGCATCGGTAGGTCTCATGAGACAAACTAGTGTCTTGGCACAAGGCCTTGGCAAAATCTTATTTGTAGTCATGGCACAAGGCCTTGGCTATGTGGTTATGATAGTCTGGCATTATGCATTCCATCATTATGAAAGTGGTTATTGATATTTCATGTGATCATTCGACTAGTAGAATATCCATGTGAGTAAGTAAATGGAATTATTTCATTTTACCTTTTCCATTTTATGCTGAAGTTCAAGTTTAAAAGGCTTTTGTTTTAGTTATAAATTTCCTTAAGTGTTTATGCTTATTTATGAAAGCTTCTGCTATAATGTTATCCTTACTGAGCATCTGAGCTCACCCCTTTCAATGTTTTATTTTTTTCCCAGGATTATGAAGAAGTAATTTATGAATGACCTGCAGGGATAGTATGAGGGGATATGAAGACAAGATGTTTTTTTTATGATGTAATGTAAAATTTATGGATGTATCTAGTTATTCCAAGCCTACTAAACTAATCGGTCATTCGAGACTTGATCTTTCTCGTGATCATTCCAATGTTATGTAATAATGCACCGACTCTAGGTAATTAGGGTCGGGGCGTTACTGTTGGTATCAGAGGAAGTTTAGTACAAACCTTGGTAGCTAGATTTAGATAAACTCTGATTAGAGCACGTAGAACTAAGATGAACATTGAGGATTAGTATAAAATAACTTCCTAGAATTTTGGTATTGTGGAGATTTTGTGAGTTTTCCGAGCAATACATCCCTGTCTGGATATGAGCAGGTAGAGGCGGCTCTGACACAGATGTACCTAGGGGTAAAACCCAAAAACACCGCTTTGAGCTAGACTCGAACGGGAACTGGTGCACGACAACGGGCCTTGCTGTACTCTTGGTTACGACACTCCCGGGGGATATGATTAGGATAATTTACATTTTCTTTACAAACCGATTTAAGTAATATATACATAAGATGAGAGTAAATGACCTTGGTTAATCCTAATATGTTTCAAATTGAGAATATGGTGACATTTTAATCTCTAAATGATTTTACGACTACTATTACTCACACAATGCTTTCTGGTTTTAGTCAATGGCTAGATTCCAAGGAAGTCATAGTGACTTTGATAATGATGTACAAGGTGGGAACAGTGGTGGCAATGAGCAACAAAATGGAATGTTGATAGGCGTAAAAGATATCGTCTTTATGCCAAATCACTTTTCCAAAAATATGATCAACATCATATATATTAACCAACTCACAGACTCAACAAGGAAGAGAAAGGTGATAAATGATAAGATCTCCAGCAATGGAGACCATGGATAAAAGAAACCTCAATTTTCATCATACAGGAAATGTGGAAAGAGACACCCAGGAAAGTGTCTCAATGGGACAACGAAATGTTTTACGTGCGGGAAAGAAGGACATAAAGTGAAGAATTGCCGAAGAAAAATGAAGAGTACTATGGAAGAAGATAAAAATGGTCCCAAGAGTCCATTTACAGTCATTTGCCGTAAATGTAGGGGACCTGGCCATTACCCGAGTGAATGTCCTATTCTATAGAATATTTTCTTGGTCAAAGAAGAAGCTATGTGGAAATAAATGGTTGGAGAAAAATTTAAAAAGTATTAGCACTCCTTGTTGATGGGTTTACCTTGGAATAATTTTCTCTTGTATTTGTAACCCCGCGGTTTTCCATGTGAGAATGATATTTGAGGAAGAATTGTCTCTTCTCTTGTGGATATAGGTATAAATAACCATTTGGTTTTATATGATCATTGGGGTTTGAGAAAATGATAAGTTATTATAATTAGGGATGAAAATGCAAAGTATGATATAGAATTTGTGGTTAAATTATGTTATTTTGAGGAATTTATCTCATTTTGGTAATATTATAAAATATAGTTTTTGAAAAAGGACAACACGTAGACCGTGTGACAACCCGTCGCGTCGGACAAAGCTGTGGGAATCGAACCCACAACCAAAGTGCGATTGGGATTTATCGCCTACCAATGGACTACGTGAAGTCCCTGGTTAGTGTGACTATTTTTTTTGTTAAATGATTTTATTGATCAATAATAAGATGATTTGGGTTCTTATGTCTTATCAAATGAATACCCTTGGTATAGGAAAATGATTTGGTGATTAAGTGATAAATGTTATTTTGGAAGATGTTCGTTTTGTTAGGAACACTATATGCCCAAGGAAAATAGAATACAATGAGGTTTCATTTGTAGAGTAATGGTGGATTTTTATCTACGTTTTTATTGTTGATTTATAGTGATTTGGGTTATTTATGGAAATGATTAACCTATAACAGAGAATATGTGATGATGTTAATTACTTTTAAGTATGTGACTTTAAGAGTATTTGATGTCATTTGGAGATACAATGTAACATGGGAGACTACATAATCAAATTCTTCTATGTTTTGGGTTTCAATATTAGTTTGGATTATATTAAAGGATTTTAAGGACAATTGGTTATTGAATGGTATCTATTTAACTTTGGGGTATTGTTGGTTTAATTTTAGAAATTAAGATTAGTACATATTTATCTCAATGAATATCCTTTTGGGGGATCATTATATCATTCACTAATGATTTTGGTTTTGATTAATCTTCAAAGACAATGTAAATATATGGTTTATCCTGCATGGATCATGTGATTCTATAGAAGTTTATTCTAGCTCTTCCAGTGTGAACAAGTCTTCTTGAATACTTATCGTTTAAAAAAAAATTGAGTTAGTGGTGGAAATTTATTAAAGAATAAAAATATACTTAAAATGTAAGTATATCTCATAATGTTCTTAGTCAATATCATAAATTAATTCCTCTTCCTTATGTAATGTAAATAAAAAAAATGTTGTCCTAGATGGTACATTAAATCATCACTAATTTATGGCTTTGGGATTGTTGGCCTTTTCATAGCCATGTTCTCTACCACTCTCCATCAGATAATTGATGGTTAGATTTCTCTTCCATATACATATTTTCCTACATGGAACCCTAGTATGTGTTATTTTTGGTAATCTTCATACTTTCCACTCTTTATTTTAAATATAGTCCCCATTAATTCATTTTTCGATGTGGGATTTCAACTAAGATATTTTGAAACATAAAAAATGTGTAATCCCAATACCCTATGTTTTGTTGGACCGATGGTATTTCAAATCATCATAGATTGATGAGTTTAAGGACCTCAATTTTATACTTGTTTGTGATTGATGACCTCAATCACTACCTATAAATATTTACGTTTTTTCTCCAATTATATGTCTCTAATTACCACCAATTTTCTCCTAATCGAGATCATAATTCGATGGTGACCCTTTCATTTCTCTTTTCCTCATATTAAGACTAAATTTTAGTAACCCAATTTCCGATGTGGGTTTTCCCACAAATATATTTTCTATTTTCAACCTTTTATTTTCGAAGAACAATTTCAAATTGCGAGGACGGAATTTATTGAAGGAGGGGAGAATGTAGCACCCCAAGATTTCATAGTGTGTTATTTCATCAAAATAATTCAATAACTTACACTACACGCAACACCGAGTTCAATCACACCTTGACTTATAATAAAAAAGCCAATAAAAGAGGTCATGAATAGTATTAACTAAATTTTAAACTTTATATAATCCTTATAATTTTAGAATCCATATTATGTGTTTCTTAGTCATAATGCAAGAACAGATTCATTTTCAGTATTGCACTTTTATCAACTTTTAATAGTGAAAACTTTTTAAATACAATATTTTAAACTTTTTGACTAAATGGAGACATCAAAAAAATTTAAAATGAAACATCCCAAGCTTCCACGGTATTCTTTCCTTTGAATGAAATAGTAGCGTGTGTTGTACGCAACTTCGAGTTTTAACACACACCACAACCGATCAAACTAGCCGTTATGAATAGTAATACCTACTTTTTAAAATTATATATATATTATATTTCAAAAAGGACTTCATTTTTTGATTCGGAATATCTAATTTAGCCAAAGGTGAAATTTTGGTACTTTTCGGATAACTTTCATATTTTGATGAATAGTGAAAATTACTAAATTTTAATTAAAAACAACTTTTTAAATCAAAATAATTAATAGTGATAAATTATGAATTTTAGTAGTTTTAAAGTATATTTAGCATATATTTTTACCATTTAATATAATTTTGTTCATTGGACATAATTTTACAATTAAACCGAACATAAACAAGTGTCAATCTTTTGATAGTTATTATCTCTTAAAAACACGCTTTTTGTTTTGACAGCGGGAATTAATTTTAAATTAATTTCTGCCACTTCTGTGTTTTGAATTTAGGAAAATGGATTCCTTATTTGGAATCAGGATGTTCAAATTGTGTAAATAGGTAACTTTTATTTTTATACATTTTGAATAATTACTGCGGTAAATATTTTATTTATCATGGTTAAGGGTAAATCCGGTAAATAAGGGTTAACAAAATAATATTATAATAATAATAAATTACCCTAAAACGTGTCTTAACTCTATTGGTTGATACATGGTCGACCATGGGCATCTTTGGGTCGATTTTGGGACCCCATGGATCCACTTGTAAGTGATAATGACACTTTATTTTAATTAAGTTAAAATGAATACAAAAATGACACAAGCATATATCTTTTAGGAAAACAATTTTTACATAGTGTTATATGTGTTGGATTTTCGATTATAAATATTAATTAGAAAGATAAAAGGATTTCATACATAATTATATTTTATTTATAATTTTTAGACATTAAATAATTTATTTTATTTATGAAACAATGATGAAGTAGTAATTACTATAATAGGGAAAAATTAAAATAATTGATATTATAAATACCCAAATAAATATAATATGAAACTTTTAATGAATTAAACTAATTTTCTAGGATAATATGATATATTAGGATTGATTTAATTGACTTTTTTCGAAGAAATCAATCTGTTATGAGTTTCACAAAAATCAACTATTGAATAGTGTCAAAATTGACATAAAAGAGTTCTTAAAAAAAATATTATATTATTAATTGATATTAAATTCCTAAAAATCTAAGGTTCGGCAAAGAAACTTATATCATGGTAGGTTCAGAATTAATGGACCACTTGGGGGTGGCCTGGATGTATATAGTAAGTTTATTAACCATAATATATTAAAATACAAAGAGACATTGTAAAAGTGAAACTAATTAACTTAGAGTTAATACTTAAAGATAAGGTTAATATAAGAACCCAAACCTCTCTAAATTCTATTGGTTGAGTGGTTTTCGACCTATCCCCACCTTGACCTTTTAATCGTCGACTTTGGAGCCATTAGAAACTGAATATGAATTTAATATAAATTAATATTTCTAGCTTTTCCAAAGGTTCCCCTCACCCCTCTTATAAAAAGGCACTCCTCCTTATCATTTATTCACACCTTCAAAGCCTTTTGGTTCGGCCAAACTCTGCCCAAATACTCTCAAACCTTCCCTCACTACAACCTAGAGGCCTTAGTTTGATCAAAAAGCCAACCTAAGGAGCCCTTTTGATCAAATCAAAAGGAAGAACCCGAAGAAGAGGTAATGTTTTCACCACCCATTTTTAAGTTCCTTTCTCCTTCCACTTCCTCTTTCTTTGTTATTACCATTATAAAATAATAACTCCAGTATAATATATATACTGTGATGTTATTATAAATATGGTACAACCATATTCAGTATTCTATCCATCCTTTGAATAACATGTCACCATACGTGCGTACGTACGACATACCGTCTCCACGTCGTGCTGTAATTGTTATTCAATATATTATTATTTGGATGGTTATAATAATGATGTGTAACTCATGTAAATAATAAATTTAACATGATAATGATTCTGTATATATGATATAATATCCAATTATATATTATTTTAATAGCAAAATAATGATATTGTCACTCGTGCGTATGTACGGACTACCGTCTCCACGAACGCGATGAGATTCATTATCCATCATATCCATTCAAGTATAATTATAATTTGATGATTTAAAAATAGTATATAAGGACTTGATATCATTCTGAATATTAATAATATACATCCCATTAATAACGAATATGGCTCACATAACAAAGAATATAAAGTGAAATGAACCCGTTAACACCCGAAATAACGATAATTCTAAGATATTATTAACAAATCAATGTTAAAAGATCATATATGATATCATATTAAAGTAAATGATTCTTGTGTTATTCAATAACAATTATTTCACCATTATACAGGAGGTAAACCTACCATCGACCAAGGAAAAAGTACAAGTAAGGGATTTTCTTATCTCACTTTCAATTCCGTGAGATTTCCATTGTTCACCACTAAATTATTGAAAGTGGTGTATTGTGTACTGGAATTTGATATATATTATCATGATTATCTTTATATTCATTTTATTCTGTAAATCATTTGGTGGTTATTAACTTTTGGCCATATGACTCTGTTTATTAACGTGGTAAGGGATTTTCTTATCTCACTTTCAATTCCGTGTGATTTCCATTGTTCGCCACTAAATTATTGAAAGTGGTGTGTTGTGTACTTCCATTTGGTATATATTATCATGATTATCTTTATATTCATTTTATTCTATAAATCATTTTGTGGTTATTATTTTTTGGCCATACGACTCAGTCGATTAATGTGGTAAGGAGTTTCTTATCTCGCTCTTAATTTCGTGAGAATTCCATTGTTCACCACTTAATTATTACATGTGGTGTATGTGTAATGCCCATGATTGTATTCATTGTGTAATATACTTTTATTTATGGGTTTTTACATAGTCATGGTATGATCCTTATTTCATGGTTGTTTGTTTCGTAAGTTACCAAATCGATAAGGGAATTTGATATTTCAATTTCCACTCATTCGTCTTTACGCATATTTCATTGATTATATTACTCCAAGATTATGTGTGGAATCACTATTCATTTGATTATGTCATAATTTCCACTCCCCTTCCTGTGGATATACTTTTGATACACATAATCACTCCATTGATAATTCTCAAGTCATTAATATGAATTTGATAAGAGTAATTTTAACTCTTTCACCATTAGTTGAGTTAAACATCCAATTCGTTGGTGTTGTTTCTACAAGAATATGTGTGAATATCCTTTGATTGTTTTACACTGAATATTCAATCATATTTAGTGTATTTATATTTTTTTTCACACATAATTATGTCATTGATTTATCCTTAACCTAAGGATACGGCCTTTATGAGAAATTTCATCTCAATTTACATTCAACTGAGACTTCTTTGTTGATATAGACCAAATCACTTTTATGTGGTGTATATAATGTACTTTGACATAGTATATCATGAATCCCTTTATTCTCATGATATTACAATTTTTTGATTACCTCAAATATTTGTATTCAAGTGTCTCTCTTTTGGTTAGAATCTCTAACCAAAATACCATTTTAAAATGTTTTAAAGTCTTATTCTTCTATATCTTGCTCATTAATGTCCATTTTTTAAAAATGGTTTTAAGGATTTATTTATATGGACATTAATGTTTTAAAATTAAAACTCCTTTTAAAAGTTTCAAAGTGGTATGGGACACTTTGATTCAAAAAAATCTATTTTTAAATGGCTTCTTGACAAATAGTGTGACTTTTAAATGATTTCAAGAAAAGGGGGATATTTACCTCAAATAGTTTTGATGATTATTTTCATCTATGTCAACATCCTTCATTATTCCTGATTGAGGTTAATGTGATAAAATACAATCTTCCATATTGTATCAAATGAGTTATGTTTGACTGTGGATGTTCTATTTTTATACCATTCATGGTTTGTGGTTAAAGTATTGACATTTCGTCTGCTAGTTTTAATACGAATGTTTATTTTATGTTTAAACCTATTCATATGAGGAATTCATTGGACTTAATAAGTGAAGGGTTGAGCCCGCTATAGCTCCTCGATGCATCGGTAGGTCTCATGAGACAAACTAGTGTCTTGGCACAAGGCCTTGGCAAAATCTTATTTGTAGTCATGGCACAAGGCCTTGGCTATGTGGTTATGATAGTCTGGCATTATGCATTCCATAATTATGAAAGTGGTCATTGATATTTCATGTGATCATTCGACTAGTAGAATATCCATGTGAGTAACTAAATGGAATTATTTCATTTTACCTTTTCCATTTTATGCTGAAGTTCAAGTTTAAAAGGCTTTTGTTTTAGTTATAAATTTCCTTAAGTGTTTATGCTTATTTATGAATGCTTCTGCTATAATGTTATCCTTACTTAGCATCTGAGCTCACCCCTTTCAATGTTTTATTTTTTTCCCAGGATTATGAAGAAGTAATTTATGAATGACCTGCAGGGACAGTATGAGGGGATATGAAGACAAGATGTTTTTTTTATGATGTAATGTAAAATTTATGGATGTATCTAGTTATTCCAAGCCTACTAAACTAATCAGTCTTTCGAGACTTCATCTTTCTCTTGATCATTCCAATGTTATGTAATAATGCACCGACTCTAGGTAATTAGGGTCGGGGAGTCTTATTCTTCTATATCTTGCTCATTAATGTCCATTTTTTAAAAATGGTTTTAAGGATTTATTTATATGGACATTAATGTTTTAAAATTAAAACTCCTTTTAAAAGTTTCAAAGTGGTATGGGACACTTTGATTCAAAAAAATCTATTTTTAAATGGCTTCTTGACAAATAGTGTGACTTTTAAATGATTTCAAGAAAAGGGGGATATTTACCTCAAATAGTTTTGATGATTATTTTCATCTATGTCAACATCCTTCATTATTCCTGATTGAGGTTAATGTGATACAATACAATCTTCCATATTGTATCAAATGAGTTATGTTTGACTGTGGATGTTCTATTTTTATACCATTCATGGTTTGTGGTTAAAGTATTGACATTTCGTCTGCTAGTTTTAATACGAATGTTTATTTTATGTTTAAACCTATTCATATGAGGAATTCATTGGACTTAATAAGTGAAGGGTGGAGCCCGCTATAGCTCCTCGATGCATCGGTAGGTCTCATGAGACAAACTAGTGTCTTGGCACAAGGCCTTGGCAAAATCTTATTTGTAGTCATGGCACAAGGCCTTGGCTATGTGGTTATGAAAGTCTGGCATTATGCATTCCATCATTATGAATGTGGTCATTGATATTTCATGTGATCATTCGACTAGTAGAATATCCATGTGAGTAACTAAATGGAATTATTTCATTTTACCTTTTCCATTTTATGCTGAAGTTCAAGTTTAAAAGGCTTTTGTTTTAGTTATAAATTGCCTTAAGTGTTTATGCTTATTTATGAATGCTTCTGCTATAATGTTATCCTTACTTAGCATCTGAGCTCACCCCTTTCAATGTTTTATTTTTTTCCCAGGATTATGAAGAAGTAATTTATGAATGACCTGCAGGGATGGTATGAGGGGATATGAAGACAAGATGTTTTTTTATGATGTAATGTAAAATTTATGGATGTATCTAGTTATTCCAAGCCTACTAAACTAATCAGTCTTTCGAGACTTCATCTTTCTCGTGATCATGCCAATGTTATGTAATAATGCACTGACTCTAGGTAATTAGGGTCGGGGCGTTACTTAATTAACTTGGTTCGAACTAATAATTCTGTTATGATTTTCACAAAAAATCAATTACTAAATAATGTCAAAATTGACATAAAATAGTTTTTAAAACAAATATTATATTAGTAATTGTTATTTTATTCCAAAAAATATAAGGTTAGGCCAAATGAATTAGATAAGGTTATATATATAAATAATAAACAACTTGGGGTTCTTTTGGCTGCTTATAGTAAGTTTATTAACCTTATAGTATAAGAACACAAGAAGACACGACAAAAGTAAACTTATTTAACTTAATGTTAAATCTAAATGATAAGGTTAAAATAGGAACCTACACATGTCTAAATTCTATTGGATTAGAGGATTTCGACCCATCCCCACCTTATATTCAAAATATATCAATTTGGAGCTATTTAAAACCGAACTTGACTTTATAATAAAATAATATTTTTTGTTTTCCGAAAGGTGCCTCTCTCCTCCCTTATAAAAGGGAACCTGCTCCCCCTCTTCCTGACACCAATTTGAGCCTTAAAGCTTGGCCAACCCCTGCCACATCCAGCTCTCCACTTCCCTAGAGACATCCTAGAGGTCTTTTTCTTCTTCAAAGACCAATTTTAGTGCCCTAAAAGAAGGCCTCAAAGAAGCACTTCAAAGAAGAGGTAATGTCCGTTACAGATTCTTTCATCTTTATTTCATATTACACTTCTTATTCTTTAGTTGTTTCATTATGAAGTAATAACATCAGTATCACTCATATACTGATATGTAATTATATGTATGAAACAACCCTATTTCACCATCTATCCATCGTACAAAAAAAAGAAATCACCGTGCGTGCGTACGTACGGAATACCGTGTCCACGCCGTGGTGTAATCTATTTTCCACCACCACCTTTCTTGGATGGGTATAATGGTTTAAATAATGACTATATATGACCATTATAAAGTGATAATGATTCTGAAATAGTATACATACACTGCAATACAATTCCACGATCATAGGAATGATATCATCACTCGTGCGTACGTAAGGAATACCGTATCCACAATGTGATGCGACTCGTTCTACATTATCTTCATTTCATAATGATTATATAAATGAATTGAATGAATGAATATGATATATATTACACTAATACCATTCTGTATATGAGGTATCTATAACCTAAATATAAGAATGAGAATTTATTCGACAAAACATGCATAAGAACAAAAAGTTATAAACACCCGAATAACAAGTAGCAATGAAATATTACTTCTAAGAAGCTAAGAAAATGACCATATATGATAAGTATGATTCTGGAATAAGTCAATAACATTATTTAAATCATTATATAGGAGGTCCGGACACTTACGAAGCAAAACGGACCTAAGGTAAGGGAAATATCACAATCTCATTTTTATCCGATATTGTTTATGCTTTCGTATTTACTGGGGTGTATTTTATCATCCACATCCTTGTTTCCTCAATATGTAATATTATTTCCATCCACCTATAATTGTTTAAATCCAATTTTACCCTTCAGTGAGTTTTTAGTAAAGGATATGAAAGGAATCTTTTATCGTTTTTCGTACGAGGTAATTTTTTACTTTTCTGAAAAAAGTACGAAGAATGTTTTTTTAACTTATACGGCATGAATGGATTTTTAAAACATTATTTCCAAAAAGCTTCCTTTACAAGTTTTCAAGTTTATTTTTAATCAACTTCTTTTAGTTTAAAATTTTATGACATGTTATGAAATTATAAATGTTTTTGAAGTAGAAAGGATATTTTTATCAAGAATGGAGTTGAAGAGTTTTATCAAAATTATTTTCCATCTAAGACAATATAGGGTTCTGTTTATATACCTATTATTACATGGATTTCATTTTGTTGCGATGGAAATATTTTTATGAATTCCTTTATCTTATATGAATTGTTTTATGATGTCAAGATTTTTAAGATTCCCATTTTTATTACATGGGTTATGTAATGATGTATGATTTATGATTTTGTGGCACACATAAGAATGGTATTATTATGAGATGGGTGGGACCTATATCTCCCTCCAATGAATTGGGTTAATATTTTATATCTCACGATATAGACATGGCTGGAAGGGTAGGTTATACAGGTTCAGTGAAATGGGACTGAAACGAGGGTGACTCGGTTCAGAAATGGACTTTGTCCACTAAGATAGTATTGACAATGAGTCTTGACTAATAAGATATGATTCTCTATGATTATGTGTGTATGCCACAAAGTTTCATGTTTTACGTTATGATTATTGAGATTCCATTTCACTACTATGATTTATCTCATGTCATGAAATTATGCTCTCTTTTGCAGGTTAAGATTTCCAAAAGTTATTTTCTTATGAATATGATGTGATTGATATTTCTTTTTTTACCCTTACTAAGCATTTGAGCTCAACCTTTTGTATGTTTTCATTCCCCAGGTCAGGAAGAAGGTTATTAAGTAAGATATTCCAAAAGGGACTATAGATATGATGAAATAAATGGGAGACATTGTAGACGCTTTATGAACCAGTTGTTTATGTTTCCCAGTTTCTAAAGACAATATACCTATACGGTTCTTTCATGGTTTTGTTATATGATGTAATATGTATGCTTCAATTTTGAAGTATTAACAATGTATGTAAAGTATGGGTCGTTATAGTTTGTATCAGAGGCAAAGGAGGTAGGAATGTATCTGATCCTTGGGAACTCTCACATGTGAGCGTTGGACGAAGCATGGCTCTCCGCCCAAGGGCTTCATGAGGAAATGGCTGCCACTGGGGATGGTGGTGTGTCCCGCCCAGGGGGTGTAGCCGCCCATGGAGTGCCCTGATAGGTATCACTTGTAGTCCACTAGAAGTAATTCCAGACCGCTACAGTTGGTATCAGAGGAAAGGTATAGTCAACCTTTGGAAACTAGGATGTGAAAGCCTTAGTAAGAACCCTAAGGATAAGTCTAAGCATAGAACACAATCTTAGTGTTTTAGAAATGGCCATGAATTACCAAGTATAAGACCTTATGTGTGAAATTTTATTCTTGATTATGTGGTTTTCCTATTATAATTAGTGTTGCTCATACTATTCTTCTTGGTTTTAGTCAATGGATGGAACCCGAAGGAACCGTGTTAACGCGGAATGTGACGGGAAATGAAATGATTGTCCCCCTGAGAAACCAAACGTTATTGGATCTAGAATGAAAAATCTTGTAGCCATGCTCACACAACTTTCTCAAGCTATGAATCATGCAGGACTTCCAAACGAGCAAAGGAAGGAGCAAAATTCTGTTGAATCCTTCATGAGGCAGCGTCCACCTTCTTTCAGCGGATCTACTGATCCATTAGTTTCTGAAGAATGGATTAGTACTACTGAAAAGATATTTTCAGTTCTTCAATGTTCTGAACATGATAAAGTCATCCTAGCAGTGTATCGTTTGGAAGGAGATGCTGATCAATGGTGGAATCTTATTAACAATACAAGGCAAAGGGATTAAATTGAGTCCATGGAATGGGACGAGTTCAAGAACATATTTTTCAATAAGTACTTCCCTCGTATTCTTCAAACAATGATGGAGAAAGAGTTTCTTGAACTGAAGCAAAAGGATGATGAATCTGTTGGTACCTATGAAGCAAATTTTACAAGACATGCAAGGTACACTTCTGGTATTATTATCCTACCTGAGATTAAGATCGATCGATTCTTTAGTGGCTTAAAACCAAGTCTTCGAAGGGCGTTAGCCATAAGGGACTTCAATAGCTACGAGGAAAATGTTTGAGGTGCTCTCAAAGTCGAGATGGAGATTGCAGTAACCCATAAGTCATATGGGTTTGATAAGAAGAGGAAAATGGAATTCAAAGGAAAATATAAAGAGCACACTAAAAAGAAGATGAGCTTTCCCTTATGCTTAAAGTGTGGAAAGAAACATGGAGGGAGTTGTCTTAAAGGGACAAGTAAATGATTCAAATGTGGAAAGGAAGGTCATCGGGCATTTGAATGCCGCAATGATGGGAGTAATATGTCTAGTGATGCAGACAAAGGAAGGGATACACAAAATGAACCTATTACACTTCAATGTTTCAAGTGCAAGGAGATGGGACATTATGCCAATAAATACCCTAATATAAGGGTTGATGATGATGGTCGACATCAACAAACTCTTAAGGATAAAGACAAAGAAAAGTCACATGCAATTTCTATCAGCGATGTGGAGTACGATAACGATGTGGTGAAAGGTACACTTACCATCCACTATAAAGTAGCAAATGTTTTATTTGATTCTGGATCCACCCACTCTTTTATTTCTGAAGAATTTTCTAAGGGTATCACCGTATTACCTCAACAATTAGATGTTGATTTAGCTGTGACAACACCTAATGGCACAACAGTCGCATCAAAAGTTTATAATTCTTCTCCGATCAAAGTTTGTGGGAAAGTGCTTCCTGCAAATCCTGTGATCCTTCCTATAGTGGAATTTGATGTGATTCTTGGCATGGTTTGGCTTTCTTTATATGGAGCTCATATCAATTTCCAATGAAGGGAAGTCACATTTCATATTCCAGATCAATCTATGATCATCTATCAATGCAAGGATGAACATAACCTTCCAGTGGAAATTTCATACATCTTATGGGTCTTGATTCCACTAAATAAAGGTTATTTATCTCAAATGGTTGGTGAGAAACTCACAATTAAGAATAAGCCCATTGTACGGGAGTCTGATGATGTCTTTCCGGAGGAATTACCGGGACTTCCACCAAATCGTGAAGTTGAGTTCTCAATAGAACTCGTATCGGGTGCTTTGCCTATTTCAATGACCTCTTATAGAATGGACCCAATTGAGTTGCAGGAATTGAAGAAGCAACTCCAAGAGAATCTTGATAAGGGATTCATACGCCCTACTGCGTCACCTTGGGGAGCACCGGTTCTATTTGTTAAGAATAAAGATAGATCAATGAGACTCTGCATTGATTATCGAGAACTTAACAAGACCACTATCAAGAACAAATATCATCTTCCACACATTGATGAATTATTTGACCAACTACACAGAGATCAATACTTTTCCAAGATTGATCTTCATTCAGGGTATCATCAATTAAGGGTCAAAAGGGAGGATATACCAAAGACGGATTTCCGTACAAGGTATGGACACTATGAATTTATAGTGATGCCATTTGGTCTTACTAATGCCCCTGCTATCTTCATGGATCTGATGAATAGAGTCTTTAGAGACTATCTTGATCAATTTGTGGTAGTCTTTATACATGATATTCTTGTCTATTCAAAGAGCAAGGAAGAACATAAATGTCACTTGATAATTATATTGAAGACCCTGAGAAAGGATAAGCTTTATGCCAAATTTACCAAGTGTGAATTTTGGCTTCAAAAAGTTTAATTTTTGGGTCACATAATTTCAAAAGAGGGGATATCTATGGATCCAGCAAAAACAGAGGTTATCGAAAGATGGTTGAGACCAAAAACAGTAACTGAGATCTGAAGTTTTCGTGGTTTGGCTGGATATTATCGACGTTTTGTGAAATATTTTTCACGATTATCTAATCCACTCACCAAGTTGACTCGAAAAAGAGTTAAGTTTTTCTGGACGGAGGAATGTGAAGAGAATTTCAAGGAGTTGAAAAGAAGGTTATCCAGAGCACCTGTGCTCACACTGCCTTGTAGTGGAGAAAGGTTTTTGATCTATAGTGATGCATCCAAGAAGGTATTGGGGTGTGTTCTTATACAAAATGATATGGTGTTAGCTTATGCTTCACGACAGTTGAAAATCCATGAGCAAAATTACCCAACACATGATTTGGAGGTAGTTGCTGTAATCTTTGCATTAAATATTTGGAGGCATTATCTTTATGGTGAGAGGTGTGATATTTATACTAATCATAAAAGTTTAAAGTATATTTTCACACAAAAGGAGCAAAATATGTGTCAAAGTAGATGGTTGGAGCTGATTAAGGATTACGACTTCTCAATCCATTACCACCCTGGGAAAGCAAACAAGGTGGCAGATGCATTAAGTCGACAAGACCATGCTAGTTTATCCATGATGAGGATAAAAAAAGATCCAATATTTATGGATTTACAAAGGATGGATCTTGGAATTATAATGGAATGGGAAAATTCTTATCTTTCTCAAATGAATTTTCAACCATCTATACATGTGAAGATTAAAGAGGCACAAAAAGAAGATGTCAAGTTACAAAAGTAGGTGAGAAATGTTCCTGAATTCAACCTTGATTATGATGGGATAATAAAGTTCAGGAATCAGGTTTGTGTTCCTCCCATCCCCGAATTAGAGAAGGATCTCTTGGATGAGGCCCATAGTTCTTCATTATCTATTCATCCTGGAAGCACAAAGATGTATAGGGACCTGAAAGAGTACTTCTGGTGGGATGGCATGAAAAGAGATGTTGCTGAATATGTCTCTCGATACTTGGTTTGTCAACAAGTTAAAGCTGAGAGACAGAAGTTTAAGGGGATGTTACAACCATTACCCATACCAGAATGGAAATGGGAAAACATCACTATGGACTTTGTCATAGGACTTCTTAAAACATCCAAAGGCAATAATGTTATATGGGTCATAGTTGATCGTCTTACAAAGTCTGCACACTTCATTACTATTAGAGAGGATTTCTCTATGGATCATATTGCCAGGATATATGTAAAGGAAGTGGTAAGATTTCATGGAGTACCACTTTCTATTATATCTGATCGGGATCCGAGATTTACCTCGAAGTTCTGGCGAAGTCTTCAGTAAACTCTGGATACAGAGTTGAGTTTCAGCACTACTTATCATCCTCAGACAGACGGTCAGTCTGAGAGAAGAATTCAAACCCTAGAAGATATGTTGAGAGCTTGGTCTATGGATTTCAAAGGTGGTTGGGATCAACACCTACCTTTGGTGGAATTTTCTTATAATAATATCTTTCACTCTAGTATTCAGATGGCTCCTTATGAATCTCTCTATGGAAAGAAATGCAGGACTCCAACTTGCTGGGATGAAGTTGGGGAAAGAAAGCTCTTAGGACCTGATCTCGTTGATGAAATGGCAGAAAAGGTCAGATCTATTCAACAACACATAAGAGCAGCTCAGAGTCGACAGAAAAGTTATGCCGAGAACCGAAGAAAAGACCTAGAGTTTGAAGTGGGTGATAAAGTGTTCTTACGAATATCTCCCTGGGAGAGGGTTATGAGATCTGGAAAGATGGGGAAGTTGAGCCCTAGATATATCTGTCCTTTTGAAATAATGGATCGTGTTGGGAAGGTAGCTTACCGATTGGTGCTTCCACCGAATCTCTCTCACGTTCACGATGTGTTCCATGTATCTCTCCTGAGAAAGTACATACCTGATCCTTCACATGTACTCATCTCAGAAGTTGTACTGCTGGAGCAAGATCTTTCTTATAAAGAACAACCGATAGAGATTCTGGATCGTAGCGAAAAATTCCAACGAAACAAGACCACTCGATTGGTGAAAGTTTTATGGAGGAACCACCAATTAGAAGAAGCTACATGGGAGTTTGAGGATATGATGAGGGAGAGGTATCCTCATCCGTTTGTTACAAAGTGACGAATTTCGAGGGTGAAATTCATCTTAAGGGGGGGGGGTAGAATGTAACACCTGAAACATTTATGTTATATAAATAATCAAAGGAATATTTTTCTACACAATGCTTGCTTGGCTTGCTTTACGCGAAATCGCGACCTTCCTCGATAGCTTGCGTCGTACGCAATACTGAGTTTCACTAAATAACGATATGCTATTAAAATATTATTAAAACTAGCCATTATGAATAGTAATAACCACTTTTTGAAATTATATAAATTTTATTTTTCAAAATGGACTTTATTTTTGGATTCGGAATATCAAAATTATTCTAGAGTGAAATTTTGGTATTTTTCTGAAAACTTTCAATTTTTGATGAATAGTAAAACCACTAAGTGGTAGTTAAAAAAACTGAATTTTTAATAAAACTTAATTTTACCGCTTCTGTGGATGGAATTTCGAAAATCCGAGAGACACGGTTAATATCATGGACTAAAATGTGGTTTAATGGGATGAAAATAATTTTTGGTGAATAGTAACTTTTTTTTTTTTTACCACGGTTAAAAGTAAATAGGGTAATTAAGGGTAAAGATGATATTATTATTACCCTAACAGATGTCCTAATTCTATTGGATAAGTGTAATTCAAAAAAAAACAAACTTAGGAATAAAATATGACCATTTAGACCCACTTGGATTAGATAAGGACATTTATTATTAATTTATTTAAAGAATGGTTAAAATAGTTAAAATCAAAGTTTAATAAGTAAATAATTTTTAAATGGGGATATACATAAGATAAATTAGACTATAAATATTCATTATAAATCTAAAATAAGTTCCTACATAATGGTATTTTATTTTTAATTTTTAGACATTAAATAATTTAATTTATTTATTACACAAAGATGATGCAGTAATTATCTAATTAATGAAATATTGACATAAGTAATGTTATAAACACCAAAATAAATGTAATTGGAGACTTTTTATGAATTCCACTAATTTTATAGGTTAACATGACATGTTATTATTGATTTAATTAACTTGGTTCGAACTAATAATTCTTTTATGATTTTCACAAAAAATCAATTAATAAATAATGTCAAAATCGACATAAAATAGTTTTTAAAACAAATATTATATTTGTAATTGTTATTTTATTCCTAAAAATATAAGGTTATCCAAATGACTTAGATAAGGTTATATATATTAATAATAAACAACTTGGGGTTCGTTTGGCTGCTTATAGTAAGTTTATTAACCTTATAGTATTAGAACAGAAGAAGACACGGTAAAAGTAAACTTCTTTAACTTAATATTAAATCTAAATGATAAGGTTAAAATAGGAACCTAACTTGTCTAAATTCTATTGGATGAGAGGATTTCGACCCATACCCACCTTAGCTTAGAAATATATCAATTTGGAGCTATTTAAAACCGAACATGACTTTATAATAAAATAATATTTTTAGTTTTCCCAAAGGTTCCCCTCTCCTCCCTTATAAAAGGGCACCTCCTCCCCCTCTTCCTCACACCACTTTGAGCCTTCATGCTCGGACAAACCCTGAAACTTACTTCTCTCCACTTCCCTAGAGACATCCTAGAGGTCCTGGTCTTCTTCAAAGACCAATTTTAGTGCCCTAGAAGAAGGTCTCAAAGAAGCACTTCAAAGAAGAGGTAATGTCTGTTACCGATTCTTTCATCTTTATTTGTTCTTCCACTTCTTCTTCTTTAGTTGTTTCATTATGAAGTAAAAACATCAGTATCACTAATATACTTATATGTTATTATAAGTATGAAACAACCCTATTTCACCATCTATCCATCCTACGGAAAAAGAAATCACCGCGCGTGCGTACGTACGGAATACCGTCTCCACGCCGTGGTGTAATCTATTTTCCACCACCACCTTACTTGGATGGGTAAAAGGGTGTAAATAATGACTATATATGACTATTATAAAGTGATACTGATACTGAAATAGTATACATACACTCCAATACAATTCCATGATCATAGGAACGATATCATCACTCGTGCGTACGTACGGAATACCGTCTCCACGATGTGATGTGACTCGTTCTACATGATCTTCATTTCATAATGATTATATAAATGAATTGAATGAATTAATATGATATATATTACACTAATACCATTCTTTATATGAGGTATCTATAACCTAAATATATGAATAAGAATTTATTCGACAAAACACGCATAAGAACAAAAAGTTATAAACACCCGAATAACAAGTAGCAATGAAATATTACTACTAAGAAGCTAATAAAATGACCATATATGATAAGTATGATTCTGGAATAAGTCAATAACATTATTTAAATCATTATACAGGAGGTTCTGACACTTACCAAGAAAAATGGACCTAAGGTAAGGGAAATATCGCAATCTCATTTTTATCCGAGATGTTTTATAATTTGGTATTTACTAGGGTGTATTTTACCATCCACATCCATGTTTCCTCAATATGTAATATTATTTCTATCCACCTACAATTGTTTAAATACAATTTTACCCTTCGGTGAGTTTTTAGTAAAGGATATGAAAGGAATCTTTTGTCGTTTTTTGTACGAGGTACTTTTTAACTTTTCCGACAAATGTATGAAGAATGTTTTTTAACTTATAAGGCATGAATGGATTTTTAAAAAATTATTTCCAAGAAGCTTCCTTTACAAGTTTTCAAGTTTATTTTTAATCATCTTCTTTTAATTTTAAATTGTATGACATGTTATGAAAGTATAAATGTTTTTGAAGTAGAAAGGATATTTTCCTCAAGAATGGAGTTCAAGAGTTTTATAAAAATTATTTTCCATCTAAGACAATATAGGGTTCTGTTTCTATCCCTATTATTACATGGATTTGATTATGTTGTGATGGAAATATTTTTATGAATTACTTTATCTTATATGAATTGTTTTATGATGTCACGATGTTTATGATTCCCATTTTTATTACATGGGTTATGTAATGATGTATGATTTATGATTTTGTGGAACACATAATAATGGTATCATTATGAGATGGGTGGGACCTATATCTCCCTCCAATGCATTGGGTAAAGATTTTATATCTCATGAGATAGACATGTCTAGAACGGTAGGTTATACCGGTTCAGTGAAACAGGACTGAAACGAGGGTGACTCGGTTCAGAAATGGACTTTGTCCACTAAGATAGTCTTGGCAATGAGTCTTGACTAATAAGATATGATTCTCTATGATTATGTGTGTATGCCAAAAAGTTTCATGTTTTATGTTATGATTATTGGGATTCCATTTCACTACTATGATTTATCCCATGTCCTGAAATTATGCTCTCTTTTGCAGGTTAAGATTTCCAAAAGTTATGTTCTTATGAATATGATGTGATTGATATTTCTTTTTTTACCCTTACTGAGCATTTGAGCTCACCCTTTTGTATGTTTTCTTTCCCCAGGTCAAGAATATGGTTATTAAGTAAGATATTCCAAAAGGGACTATAGATATGATGAAATAAAAGGGAGACCGTGTAGTCGCTTTATGAACCAGTTGTTTATGTTTCCCAGTTTCTAAAGACACTATACCTATACGGTCCTTTCATGGTTTTGTTATATGATGTAATAAGTAAGTTTCAATTTTGAATTATTAACAATGTATGTAAAGTATGGGTCGTTATAATGTCCATATAAATAAGTCCTTAAAACCAGATTTTGAAAGCATGGACATTAATGAGAATTATTTAGAAGAATAAATATTTAAAACATTTAAAATGATGTTTTAGTAAAAGATTACCTTAAAATAATCCCATTA
Organism: Viscum album; assembly: GCA_963277665.1. Lineage (NCBI taxonomy): Eukaryota > Viridiplantae > Streptophyta > Magnoliopsida > Santalales > Viscaceae > Viscum > Viscum album. The sequence continues at coordinate 1,458,674,461 of OY728135.1, read as the reverse complement.
AAAACTCTTTTATAAAACATTTACATGTATAAAAAATATGTCCCTGTAAAAAACATACCCATAAATAATCTCGAACAATAATGAGGTTGTGGAATTAACCATTACCTTACACTTTCATTTGGTCGTGGGTACATTTAACCTCCTCTATAATAAACATAGAATGTTATTAAATTATAACAGAACCATATTCATATTTCTTATATCATACATGATTCATTTATGACTTTATACTACCCATTTAATAATGATTTCCATGTTAATTTAACATTTTGGGTAATAATCTTATTCATTATCATATATGTTTTAACTTGTTATTATTGATCGAATTTGTTAGATCATGATTAAAATGATTCCAGAATATAAAAATGATTTATATGTCATATATATTAAGAATATAACAATTTATTATAGATGTATATATCAAGTGGAATGCATCGTTTATGGAGATGGTAGGTCGTACGTACACATAAACACTATTTCTGTTTTCACATCATATTGAATAGAAGTAAGTGAATGCTATATATGTATGTACATACATATATACACATATATATATATATATTAGACTTATTATGTCATATATTACATACTTATTAATAATATATATTTTTATAATCATCATTGAATGGTGAACATTGAAATGAATTTCATCGCGTCGTGGAGAGGGTAATCCGTACGTACGCACGAGAAACAATATAATTCTATTGATATTAAAATCATATATAATTGGATAGTATATTATATATAAATAATCACGAACATTTTATATTTATTATTTAAACAATTATACATCACTATTATACCCATCAGATATAATAATCTATCGAATAACAACTACACCACGACGAGAAGACTATAAGCCGTACGTACGCACATACGATGACATGTCATTCATAGGATGGATAGAATAATTAATATGGTTGTTCCATATTTATAATAACATCACAATATATATAAGGTACTGGATTAATTATTTTGGTATCGTAATAACAAAGATATCGTATGTGGAAGAAGAAATAAACGTGAAATAGTGTTGTGAAATCATTACCTCTTCTTCGGGTTCTTTCTATTGATATGATCAAAATAAATCCATAGGATGGAATTATAACAAAGGAAGGTCAATAAGATGAATATTGGATAGTTGGGAGGATATTGGGGTATGGGATGGCCGAGCCAAATGGCTTTGGAGATTTTAATTTTAGAGAAGGCGAAGTGCCCTTTTAAAAAAGAGGTGAGGGTCACTTTAGGAAAAGCATGAAATATTATTTTATAATAAAATTACTTTCGGCTTCATATTACCCCAAAATGAGTTATTTCTAGGATATGGTGATTATGGTTTGAAATAATCTCATCCAATAAGTTATAAACAATTTTATGTTACCATTTTAACCTTATCATATAGATTTAACTATTAGTTAAATAGTTTATGTTTTACCGTGTGTTCTTGTATTCTTACACTATATGGTTTATAAACATAATATAAAAATCTAAGTGATCCTCAAGGGGTTCATTAATGACATATATAATATTATCTAAGACCTTTGGCCGAACCTTAGATTTATAGGAATATTATATCAACCAATAATATAGTATTTGTTTTAAAAATTATGTTATGTCAATTTTGACACTATTTGGTATTTGGTTTTTGTGAAAGTAATAGAAACTTGATTTCCTCTAAAAATATACATTTAATCAACCCTAACATGTCATATTCACCTTTAAAATTCATGTATGTCATAAAAACTTTGAAATTATATTTATTTTAATGATTATAATACCATTTATTTGAGTCCTTCATTAATAAGGTAATTACAGAATCATCATTGTGTCATAAATAAATTTAATTATTTAATGACTAATAATTATACATAAAATACCATGATTTATTAAATATTTTTTTATTTTTAATGAATATTTATAGTCTAATTTATATTTTGTGTGATCCTATATTAAAAATGGTTTAGTTATTAAACTTTGATTTTAACTCTTTTAACTCTTCTTTAAATAAAATAATAATAAATGTTTAATCTAATCCAAGTGGGCATAAAGGATAATTTTTTATTCCTAAGGATTTTAGGTTGAATTCCACTGATCCAATATAATTAGTACATGTGTTAATGTAATAATAATATCATTTTTTTCTAAAGTAAAACTATTTACTTTTAACCGTGGTAAATACAAGTAAAACGTTACTATTCACTAAAAATTATTTTCAACTTATTGAACCACATATTTCTTACTAATATCGACTTTGTCGCTCATATTTTTAGAAGTCCAATCACAAAAGCGGTAAAAATTTGTTTTTTTCAAATTTGAACATTCTCCTATGAGGTGGGTAAAAGACGATGAAAAGTTTATTAAAATTTTATATATCTAATATTATTACCAAATAACTCCAATTGATTACATTTAACATATATAGGTATTATGTATCTATTTTTACCTAAAATAAATTGAAATTAAATAAATAATTATTTAAATGAAAGGTCGGTTTTAACAAATAATGCAGTGTTTTCACTATTCATCAAAATTTGAATGTTATTAGAAACATACCAAAAATTCATCCTAAACTAATTTTTATATTAATAATTTAAATATTATTTATGTTTTACCAAATTCTAAACATAGAAATTAAATTTATTAATTTAAAATTAATTCCCCTTGTCAAAATGAAAAAGTGTATTTTTATGAAATAATAACTACCAAAAGATTGAAACTTATTTATGTCCAATTTCAATGTGAAATTACTAACAATGACCAAAATTGGATTAAATGGTAAAAATATGATCTAATTATACATCCAACCCATTCAAATTTATAATTAAATGCTATAAATTATTTTGATTAAAAAATCTGTTTTTAGTTAAAATTTAGTAATTTTCACTATTCATCCAAATAAGATTGTTATCAGAAAAACAAAAAAAAATATCTAATATAAATTTTTATGTCACGATTCTAATGAAGAAGTTTATATTGTCAAATTGAATATATTTATTCACCAAAAATTTGATTTAAAAAAAATTTCCATTAAATTGCGGTAAAATTGCCTTTTTTCAAAAATTGCTTCTTTTATCTAAAAAAAATGAATTTGTTCTTATATTATGTATAAGAAACACATAATATGGATTTTAAAATTATATAGAGTATATTAGATTCAAAATTTAGTTAATACTATTTATACCCTCTTTTTGAATGGCTAGTTTGTTAATGTCGTGGTGTGCTCGAACTCGGTGTTGCGTGTAGCACAAGCTATTAAATTATTTAAACAAGATAAATTACAATGAGATATTGGGGTGTTAAATTATATGAATATTATAATTAATTTAATGGTTATTTAAATATCTACTCTTGGACTATTACTTCATTGGGTAAATATTTCTAAATCTTCCAAACTGATATGAATGTTTTGTCTCAATAATTCATTTTTAAGACACATGTTTTTGTATACTCCTACATTATATAATGATGTGTATATAATTCCATTTCACATTATATATTTGGAACCTCCTTATTTTCATTATATTTTAATGCATCATATAATTCTATTTTTTACATGTAGAGTATTATCCAAATTAACCCTGTGGTAAGAATTTATTGAAACATTATCATTTTTTTGAAATTGTTAATGGCTGTGATTCCTTAATGATATCTTATGATATATATCTCCAGAACACTCTTGAGTTTACTTATCCTATGTTTAATATATATATATCCATTTATTAGTACAGTTTCTCTACCCTTTGTTACTTATGATTTAAAGATACTAATTTTTTTAAAAATATGACAGTATTTCTCTCTTTGATTAGAAATATGTTTTCTTTTAAATATTTTTTTTTTCATATATGTTTTCAAAAAAAATTCTATTTTCTTTAAATAATATTTTTAAATTATACTTGAAGATGATTTTCCTGAAAAATTTATTTTAAAGCCGTTCTATTATTTTCAAAGATTCCATTATAAATTTTCAATCCTATATTCAAATAAATGTTTTTTTTAATTTTTTGATGCATTATTTAAAATTATTCATTGAAAATTATTTTAAAACTGTTTTCAAATCCAATTTATATTTTTTAAAATTCTTTTAAATGGAATTTGTTTTCAAAAGTTTTTATGTTTTAATGTGAATTTTTCAAAGAATAAATGATATTTTCCTCACAAAATGATTTAAAAATATCCTTCAATGATATTTTACATCTACAATGACACCAATTGATGTTACTAATTCCCTTGTAGATAATTATCCAAAGGGTCTATTATTATTCTTTCTTGAATGGTTTATAATTTTATGGAATAATTCTTAAGACACTCATTTCACTTCTATGGAATTTATGATTATGAATTCTGTTTCATTCCTATAGATATGATTTCCTAAATAGATTATGAAACCTATATATTTTCATAGTTTATGTAATAATGATATGATAATGATCCCCATTTCATTTAAAGGGTTATGATTTTATGTTTATAAAACATATCACTTTTTATGCATCATGATAATATTAAGGATTTGTTATCTTGTGGGACATATATAAATGAATTAATTTTGAGATGAGTGTCACCTATCTCTCCATCCAAAGCATTGTGTAATGGTACATTGTATATCAAATCAAAGGGTACATAGTTTATATCACAATCCTAAAAAATGAAGTTACATGGGTTGTATCGCAATCCTAAAGGTGTTAGGGAACACATGTTATAGCCTAATCTATAAAACAAGAAGGTAGACCGATTGTATCCCATGACCAAAAAATAAGAAGGTACATGGGTGGTATTCTAATCCTAATAGTTAGAGGGTACTAGGTTTTTTATTCAATGCCTATAGAAATTATATGGATCATAGCTCAATCCAAACATGTTATAAATATCTTTCTATGTATCCTTAATATTAGATCTTATATTCTTATATTCATGCCATAAATTCAATGTCTTAATCTTCTGTTATGATTTCATGGATTATGATCCTAATTATCATATGAACTCTGTCTTATGAACATCAAATATTTTTTATTATCTCTCATAAGTATGGCATTATCTTCAAATGTTCTGCTAAATTTCTGTACCCTTTTGTTCTGGTTATTTTAATGCATTTCCCTTATTTACCCTTACAAAGCATTTGAGATCATCTATTTAAAAATGATTCCTTTCCCCAGGTTATGGAAAATGATTTTAGGTAGAATTATTAAAGGTGGAGATAATTATTAGGGATGTTGATGTTCTTTCACCGGGATATAATATTTTGTTTTCAAGCTTCCAAGGACACTAAATTATAATGTTTCTCAGGTATGTATTTTTGTAATGTACTAAATATTAATATCTGACGATGTAATATCCATGTATGTAAGGCCTACGTTATTATAATTTTTCATGGAATAATATAGGGTAGAATTAAAATATTCCATATAAAAAGTATATTCTTCGAGAAGTCAACTCAGAATCAAACTCCTTGGGGTAAAATTTACATACCAAAATATTTATGAATAAATCATCCTCTCATTTGTTTTAATTAAATATATTATGTTTATAAAAAACACATTCAATTATTTTATTATATCCCATTCTGTTTTAAATGATCTCTATATATATTTACCATTGATAATATAGTTATTGAAAAATGATCAATCATTTGTATAAATATAGGGATTTATACAATATTTTTAGATTAGAGAAAGGATATGATGGCCTTAACTAGTAGGATCATACCTTAGGATTCCCATTGATCAGATTTTTCCAATAGATATAACATTTTTTGTATTTTCATGAGACAAATCTTAAGCTGAGATCAAATATATTGAGAATGAGGGAAGCCTATTACAAAAAATCGTCATGCTCATCGAGTTCAAAACCCAAACCATGTTCAACGAACAACCCCATAGAATCCCCACTATCATGCAGTATACACTTAAGGAATATTTTGGTGTAATAACGGGATATTTATGAATATTATAGAGATAATATTATATACATTATTTTTTATATAATAATGAATTTATTTATTTTTAATTACATTGTAATTGATTTTTATAAACACAAATAGTATTAGCTGATGTAAGTTATGATATATTTTTTGATTTTTGAAATAAATAATATTTCAATAATATATTTTTATTATATTATTTTTTTAATATAAAGGATCATATATTTTTCATTAATCCAAACAATTTTTTTATTAGGGTTTGAAATTTATTATTGGAAAACACCCACCATTTTCAATATATGTCATTTTTTATTTTAAAATTTAATATTCAAATAACTTGATAATTATTTAAAAAATTGAATATTATTTAGAATTAAAAATTAGAAAATACGAAATCCTTAATATTTCATCATTTTTTGAGACAACTGAATATTTGTGGAAAAATTACAAACTGTATAGATATATGATATGTTTTATGACATCATAATAGTCCAATAGTTATGTAATAATCATTATAAAATGTTTCCATAATCATATATATGTTTTACCTTAAAGTAATGTAATTTTATCTGTATTTTATTTATCTTATAAAGTGTTATGTTTATCCTTTAGTACTAATAATATATTTTATGATTTTAAAATCATTTCTTGGAATCTGTTTCTCAAATCCGCATAAGAACATAAATATTTTATTAAATTAGGTCTTTGTACCTATAAAATGGTTTATAACACTCCCCTTTGGTATAAACCATGGTAAAAACCATGGTATGGATTGTGGTTTTGAATATTTTATAATGTAGTGTCTGAAACCCAAAATACTAATGAAATCCCCATCCTTTCCTATATAACCCCACCCAAGATCCCATTTATCTTCAATAAAACTCCTTGAAGCTCATACAACCTATTCCCTATACTCCTTAGATTCCTCCCAAGGCTCCCCAAGATCCTAAAACTCAAATCACAATCCATTGAAGTTACACATACATGTAAGGGACTTCATACCTAACTATTAAATTTAAGAAACTATTTTGAGATTAGTTCATTTAATTTCAGTTGCCTGTATTTCCATTCATTTTAAATCATTACCTTACTGTCCAATTGATGTTATTTTTGTGAGGGATGATTTATTACCCCTTATTTGTACCCTTACACATGTTGTTACTATTACAAAATTCTATATGGGATTCCCTCTTCTCTTTTAATCAGGCTCATCATTTTTTACATGCCCTTTTGATTTCCATTTTCATATGTTGGGATAAATTCTTACTTATCCCATTAACATTACATTTGATTATCATATAATGGGATATCCTTTCACACCCATATATCCCACTAACCCATTACCATGTTGATATTTTTAAGAGTTATTTTTCTTCCTCTTGCATCTTCAATATTAGTTATTATTTTATGCATTTAATTGGAAATTCCTTATTTTGGGGAATGTCATTCCATGTCACTCTTAATATCCATTTCATGTATAAATTATTAGAGTCTCATTTCTATCTCATCAACCCATGTTTTAAATTTCTATATGATGTTTTAATGCCACCAAAATTTCACAAAGTTTTAAAATGCCAAATTAATTTCATAGTGAATACCATAGCCATTTCTCTATCATGGGTATTCACATTAATAGAAATATACATATTTACTGGGGACTAACATGTACTTATTTGGAACTCTTAGATCATGTAATACGTTATGATGTTTAATGAATCAATGTTATATGATCAATAAGGTAAACTTATGCATGATATTGAAATTTCCATGAAGGGTGAACCTTGATAGCAGTTCAATGAATTGGGTAATTTTAAGTATCATGATACGTCATGTTGGGATATGTGTTTTTCAGTTTTCTTTGACTGAATATTTTACAGTAGAGGGCCTTGGTTGTTTATCTTTGGCATATTTATATGATATATTCTGTTACATAGTTTCCCTATTTCCCATGTTATTATTATCATTCTATATCATGCCTTATTATTCATGTTCTTTTGTTTCTAATTGATATTCTTTTTCAAACATGTATTATTTTTCTCATGTTATTCCATGTTTATTCCCTTTATATGTTTTATAGATCACCTCTTTCTTATATATTTCATCTGGTTATCCCATGTATTGTTAAGTACTAATGAATGTTTTGGTCATAAAAGATGTCATATATCTTGTTCGAAGTTGTTATGTAACGTTAGAAAACCACAAAGACACTAGGCGATTCGATATTTTCTGTCTTATTAATTGAAATTTTATTTAATAAATCATGTTTAAATGATAATTATTGATCATGTTTTTATAGTATGTATCCAAGTATAGGGTTAGTTTTTTATGGTATTAGGATTTTAAAACCCAAGTGGAACACGTTAGGGATATGACTAAGTATAAGAGAACATCCTTAAATAATGGTTAATATAGAGAATGTGGTTTATAAAAAACATCCATGTATAGATACTAAAAGTGGATGTGGTTATAGTAGATATTGACAAAAGAGTTTCAACTATAAAAAGGTGTTTTAGGCATGACATAGGTTAACCTAGTACATGAAAATAGGCCATATTCGGTAACTGATTTAACACTCCCATGGGATATGTTTTGGTAAATTCCCAAAAAATCATTACAAACCAATTTTATGGGGGGTAAATTCTCATAATAAAATATGTTATAAATTAGATCATATATCTCACAGTCTATAGCATTATAGATAATAATCTCCAAAGATAAATGTAATTTATATGTTATCTGTTTAAGGTCATTAGATTCACCTTTATGTGATCAATAGTTTAAAATTTTCAATACCTATTTTTATATTGGATAAAGTAGATCTAGAATCCAAATGTGAATGTTGTTGTTATAGTCCATATTTATAAACAATAATTAATATCATAAATGTATAGTTGAACTATCCATACATGAACAAAAATAATGGAGGTATAAATGTTGGTGAAAATGGAAAATGTGGAAAATATTGCATCCCAAGTATATTATTCCTCCCCCGTAAAAGTTATTGGGATGAAATTTTTTGTGGAACTTGTCATACTTCACTTGGTGTGATTTGATGCATGTTTGGCGAGTGGATAGATTTCTTTATATAGAGCCGAACAAAATTTTCATGAGAGGGAAATCACTCTATATATAGAGAATTGGCCCTCTTTTCTATACAAGTGTAAGGAGGAGGATGGATCATCTTTTTCACTAATATCTTAAGAATATATATTATTCATCTTGGATGAACCATATCATGAAAAAATTATTGAGTCTATGGAATGGACCATACAGAAATACATGTCTATTATGAGTGAATATGATGATGTGTTTCTCGATGAATTGTCTGGTCTCCTTTCTAGATGAGAGGTAATATTTTTTATTGAACATATAATTGAGGAATTACCAATATTCCAGACATCGTATAGGATGGATGTTTCGGAACATAAGTAATTGAAAGAACCACTATAAGAGAATTTGGATAAACTGTTTGTGCACCCATGTTCATCACCATATCTTATTCAGAAATAAGTATGGGGCTACGCACATTTGAATTGATAACCAAGAACTAAAAAATCACGAAAAAGAATTTGTATCATTTTTCATGAATTGAAGACTTATTTGATCAGATAAGTGGAGAACAATACCTCTCCATGGTGGATCTATGATTGGGATATTACCATATAAGGGTGAAGAAAGAGGATCTCTCCAAGACTACTTTTCAGACAAGGTACAAGAACAATGAGTTCACAATGATTCCATTAAGACTTACTAATTCCCCAGAAATCATCATGGAATAAATAAATATCGTATTTATAGAATACATTGAAAATTATTTGGTAGTATTTATAGACTATACTATAATATATATAAATCACACGGAAGACCGTGAGGAGAATCTTATCCTTGTGATAAAGACCTTGAGAGAGTAAAATCCCTATTGAACATATACTAAGTGTGTGTTCTATCTAGAATAAATTTCACTATTGGGTAATATTATCACAAGAAATGGAATATCTATAGATCCTTCAAGAACAAAAGAATTTGAGGGATATCAGAGAACAAAATTAGTGATATATATCTACAACTTCATTGGGATAGCTAGATTCTATCATTGATTTGTGAGAAATTTCCAATGATTTCTGAACCTTCTTACCAATCTAACTCAGAAGGGAGACAAATTTTCTTAGAAGAAAAAATGTGAAGAATTATCCAAAGAGTTTAAAATTAGGATCACCACTACCACTATGCTGAAATTACCCAAATTTAGGGATATCATCCTAATTTTCAATTATGCAACAAAAAAGGGATTTGGATTTTTGTTAATTAAAAATTATAATGTTGTTTCCTAATCCTCAAAGTAGTTTGAAATCCATGAAAAAATCAATCCCACACATGATCAAGAGTTGAAAGTAGTGATATTTACATTGAAACTCTCATAGCATTATCTATTTTTGGGGAAGTGATAAATATATAAGGATTGTAAAAGTCCATAATAAAATTCACAAAAACAACAGATGAATAATTTCCAACGATGATTATTTGAGATCATCTTTGATTATAAATTCTCAATCCAGTACCATCCGGGGAAATAAAACAACGTGAATAATGCTCAAATTAAAAGATACCCAACGATTCAACCATTGATGAGAATTGAGAAAGATCCATTCATTTTAGATTTTAAGATGATGTACATGGGAACCAAAAAAAAGGATCAACGTCATTCCTTTAACAAAAAGTTTGTTATACATATCATTTTTAAGTTCAAGGATGCTAAAAATAGTTGATGTGGGAATTTAGAAGAATGTGGAAACTATTAAAAATGTAAATCCCTGTATTTAAATAGTAATGAAGAATTAATTTTGATATTTGGTTTAAGAATAAGTGTTCAATCAACTCCTGAGTTAAAGAAATAATATTTGGATGACACACATTGATTTAATTTATCCATTTACCTAGTAAACACAAAGATATTTTGAGATCTCCAAGAGGCCTATTGGTGGGATACCATGACAAATTATGTTCATTGAGTATACATCAAATTTCATTGTATTTCATCAAGTGGAGGTTGAATGGAATATGTATAATGAGATGATGGAACAATTAACCAAACCATTATGGGAATGGGAAAACAACACCATAGACATTGTAACTAGACATCCATAGACATCAAAAGAAAATAGGGTATCTAGGTACTTGTGGATCATCTTACAAACATTTCACCCATCATCTTGATTTAAGAGGATTTATCACTAGATCAATGGGAACATATATACATTAGAGATGTGGTAAGGTTTCCTGGTGTACCACTACCAAAAGTGTATGACCGAGAACTAATATTCACCCCTATTATTTGGAAAAGTATCCTCCATGATCGTAACACTGATATGTACATTAATATGTTTTGTCACCCTAATATTAATTTCCATTTTATGTGGACTATCTAAACACTTGAGGTTATTTTGAGATCTTTCTCAATTTACATCAATAATAGATGGGACCAACATCTTTCTTCGGTAGAGACCACATAAAAAACAACAATTTAAATTAAAGAATCCAAAGGGATCCTTAAGAATACCTTTATTGGAAGATGTTCTGAACACTAACATGTTGGCGTGATGTTGGAGAATGAAAACTTCTAGGTCCTGAAATTGTTAAAAAATTGGTGGAGAATGTTAAAACCATTCAGAAGCACAAAAAAATCATTCTGAGTCAAAAAAAAGAACTATGTTGACCATCATAGATAGTACCTAGATATTGATGTTAAGGAAATAGTATTATTCCCCATATCTCCATGAAAATTTTTGATTGTATTTTGGAATAAGGGAATGCGTATTCCAATGTACACTGTCACATTTAAGATCCATGATCACATCGGAGCAGTGGCTTATCGACTGGCACTCCCACCGATCCTATCCCATGTATATGATGTAGTACATGTATCCCTTTTAACAAAATACATACCAGTATCATCACATTAACCCATTATGAATGTGGATCCAATGGGAAATGACCCTACTTTTGAGTAGTAGTGGATGGATATTTTAAATCATAGTGAAAAAGATCTGAAAAATAAGATGATTTTCCTTCACATTGTGTTATGGTAAAATCACATGTTTGAAAAAGCTACATGGAATAAAGAGGAGGTAATGAAGAAATGTTACCATCATCTATTAGAGTGTGGGAAAATAAATATTTAATTTTGAATTTTCATAAGCAGGAAAGGTTGTAATGTCTTGAACATTTATGAATGAAATGTCATTTATTTTGATTTATTTTAATTTCTTATCGTTATATAAAACACATGGGATTATTTTATTATATAAATTTTTATTTTAAATTACTGTTAAGTATCACTACTATTGATAATATAGATGTTGACCATTGATCAAATGCTTATTATAAATGTATGATTAAAAAAACCATTTCTAACAAACAATCAATGAAATGACCTCAACCTGTCAGATGATACCCAATAAAGAACAATTATTAGAGCATCTAGGAGAGATAATGTTTTTTGGTAATTTCCATAAACCATGCCGAAGCCAAAATCCAACAACTTAAGCATTAACAAACATGTTTATGTGATATGTTTATGGTCATCGAGATCACAGCGCAAATGGATTACATCAAACATCCCCATGGAAGCCCCACTATCATACACCTTACTAATAAGGAATATGATAATGTAATAAAGTGATATGTATCACAACCTGATCATTAATATTATTTAAATTATTTTTTATTGAATAATAAATATATATTCATCATATTATTGTTACTTCATTAATTATTTTAATGCACATACCATTATTTTGGAAATCTATTTTGTTAAATTGGTGAATTTTTTAAATAAATGAAATTTAAAAAAACATATTATTAAATTTATTTTTTAAATATAAATGAAAATTTAATTTCAATGAATCGAAATGTAATTTGTATTAGGTTTATAAAAATGTTATTGAAAAAACCTTGTGATTTTCTATAAATACAATTTTATATTTTAAAATATAACATTCAAATATAAAAAAAATTATATAGATAAAAATTATATTATTTTTTGAATTAGGATGTCAAAATTATCCAAAGGTTAGTTTTTTATTATTTTCTGACATAGTCGATTTTTTTTGTAAAATTAAATACCATATAAATATATTATGATTTTTATGACATCATAATAGCACATTAGTGATATAATAAATACTATAAAAGTTATCCCCATTAGAATATATGTTTTTTATTTAAAGTAATATAATTTTATGTTCATTTAAATTATATTATATAGGCTTAAGTGAATACTCCACAACCTATAATATATTTTATAATTTTATAATCATTTATTTGAAAGTGTCACTCAACTCTATATAAACAAAGACAATATTTTATTTTCTTCATCCCTTTTAAGAAAAAACTGATGTATACTACACCCCTTTTGAATAATATTTGGGATGGTTTTTGGTTTTGAATATTTTATTTTGTAGTGTTCAAAACCAAAATAATAGTGAAATCAACCACCTTTCCTATTGAATCCCACCAAATATACCATTTCTCTTCACTAAAACACTTCTAAACTCATCCACCATTAGACCTATACTCCTTAGAGTCATTCCAATTCACCACAACCAGCCAAGAAGCCTCTCCCAATCCATTAGAGTCACACATCTTCCTAAGGGATTTCTATCCTCACAATTGAATTCAAGAACCTTCATTGAGATTAGTTATTCTAATTTAAATTGATTGTATTGACATTCATTTATAATAATTACATTACTATTCAATCGATTTTATTTTTATTATAGATTATTTATCCCCCCTCATTTGGGGAATTACATAAGATGTTGCTATGTTGAAATTTTATAAGGGATTCTCTCTATCTTCTTTTTATCAAGAACATCAATTATGATATTCCAATTTGTTTTCTATTTTCATAAGTTTGTATGCATTACTACTTATCCCCCATAATTTTGATTTGATGTTTAAATTATGGTTTTCCCATTCACTCTCATTTATCTCTCTTATGAACCCTTAAGTAGACCCATTAGCATGTCAAAATTATGTAAGATTTTTTTTCTTCCTCCTATTTCTTGAAGATTCCTTATTATATTACGTCTTCTATTTACAATTCCTTCTGATTGGGTATTTCCTTAAATGCCCTATTGCTATTCATTACAATTCTAAATGATGATATAACACATTCTCTCTCATCAACACATTTTATGAATTTTAATATGATGTTGTTATGCTACCAAAATTGCATCAGGATTTACCATGCCAAAATAATTTTATACTGAATACTATCCATATATCTTTAAAAAGGGTATTCATCTTTATGAACATATACATACAGATTGGAGACATAAATTTATGTATTCCATAATATTAGATCATGAAAATAATTATAATGATGAATGAATCCATGTTATATGATATATGTGACACACTTCAGAATGTGATTGAAATACTCAGGATGGGTGTGCCAGGGTAGAGATCCAATTCATTGAATAGGGATTAATATCACGATACACCATGTTGGAATAGGGGTGTAGCTGATTCCTTTTTTGGTAATTTTTCCACCATTATTTCATGGTGGTTTAGCTTTCAAATATATTTATGGTAAAATGTTTTATGTTTTTCCCACATTTCCCATCCGATGATTATCACACCATATCATGCCATATTATTCATGTTATAATATGACTCATTTATATGACCTATCTAAGATTTATTTTTATACTCATGTTATTCCATGTTTATTTCCATAATGTGATTTAAATCTCACCACTTTGTTATTTATTTTCTAAAGTTATCCCATGCAAACTTGTGTACGAAGGGTTGTTTTGGACATAAAAGATGTTGTATTTCATGTTTAATGTTGTCATGTAATGTTCCTAAACACCAAATAACCAAGAACCCTCGACATATTAAGTTTTATTAAGTGAAATTTTATGTAATAAATAATGATTAATTGTGAAATTATTAAAAGGGTTGTTATATAACACTACTGGGTTGGTCATCCAAAACGTTTCCCATTCAAGAGTGTGATGTGGTCTTACATGTACCTACCTATACTACACAAGATTTGAAATAAAACAATAATATAAAATAAACACGGGGAGACAATTCAAAAAATAATAATTCATAGGGATCATGATTTAATCTACGTAAAAAAATATTCTATCTCTTATATTCATCTGATATAATCAAAACATGTGGAAAAATTATAAGAATCTAGAAGATCCATCCGATTTTTTTGTTTAGAAAAGTAATGTACACTATATAATGAAAAAAATCATATAATAAATTTGTAAAATAAATAAAAGTCAACAATAAGATATAAATAAATTTGACATTTCCTTAGTAAAATATATATATATAACCCACCAAAAAAATAATTTTCAACTAACTCTACTTTGACACACTACATAGTATCTCATGGAATTATCACCACTACTTACACTACTCACAATTATTAATAAATTCAAAACAACGATCAATTGATAACAAAAAATCAAATTAATGACATATTCATGTTTATAAAAACCCAATACATGCACACAAGGATGGTTTATTGAAATGATTCAGTGATAATCCCTCGCCTTCTTAGATTCATTTGTAATTTTTGATTATATGGATTCCTATGAATGTTCATTATGAGAGTGACTTAACACACCCAAATCAAAACCCATGGATGTATAATATAAATTCATAAACCTTCATCTTATTATATTGAAATAGATGTGCACACACACACACACAAAATCAATGAATTGAAAGTTAATTTAAAATATGATCCACTTATTCGTAACATAAAACAATAATAAACATATTTCTGATTATGGTATGCCATATAATTAAACTTTTCAAATCCAACACTATAACCTAGATGCTTTTCCTACCTTCCATATTACTCACACACTACAAAGTTTTGAGTTCCATATTATCTTACTTGTTTCCCATTAGAAATAAAATCCAAAAATAATTTGGTTATTAATAATAAGGTTAATAATTATGACAATAGACAACTATAGAGGTTCCAATAATCCATATAAAATTGGATAATAAATTATAAAGGGATTTTAATAAGGACCCAAAGAATGAAATATCAAATAAAATAAAATTAATTAATTTTTTTTATAACACATGGAATAATACATAAGAATAAAAATAAAAAATATCATCATGGTTTCCCAACCCCATTTCTCTGCATCGTTCCTTGATACAATTGACAACCAAACTACAGAATGTACCCCAATTTATTTTTTCATATGAATCATAGGACATTATATAGAATGATATTATTTCTTGATCATATATTATTACAATTATAAAATAATCCCATGTAAAATGTACATCAAAATAATTCTTACCTCATGTGTCGTAGCTATGGTCTCATTGTAGTTAAGAGTAACGTTTTAAAAGAACTCTCAAATTTTAGTACGTCACTTACATCCTTACTGTAACCCAATCGTTTATGATTAATAATGTACCATTTCTGTCTATCCAATAACCTAATTAAAAATCAATAACTATTAGATGCACAATCACTAATTAGGATTGATGAAATAATTTTTCATGACCATATAATAATATAATTCATTTCCAACATAGCACAAAAAAATTATTGAAATAATAAAAAAATCATTACTCACATCATGGAAATATTGTTGTCATTGAGGAAATCCTAAAAACCCTCTATATTATATTTTCAATGGTAAACCATTTTTCGTCACACTATAAACATGACCAACCACTATACTATTTAATATAAATATATTTTCACAAAAAATGAGTCAACTCACTCAACTGTCAAACAATTATACTAGTATCTACCATAAAAAATTATAATACTGATATTATATCCCTATTTTTATTATTAGTAGTTAATGAAAATTAATTGTGTTCATTCCAAAAACCAGTCATTTAAATCCCAAAACTAAATATATATCATATTCACCATATCATATATTTTTTTCTTCTTATACCATATTATTTAAATTTTTTCCTTTGACTTGACCAAAAATCATGTGTGATATCCAAAATATTTTTACCATGGTCTCTTGAAATCATATAGTGGTTTTAGGGAACCTACGATGCAAGAATTATTTATTAACATAGTGGGTAAAAAAATTATACTAATAGATAGTAAAAAATGGTTAATATAACCTCTCAACCTAATGTTAATCCATTTTACCAATAGGATTTCATTTATATTTGGACCCTAAACTGATGACTATTACCCCAGATCAAGTAAAAAAACCTTTATAAGTGAAATTTTCATCTTCATTATTGTCTCATTACAATAAATTATATTCTTTATGCCATCTTTTATATTGTAGATAAAATTTCATTCATTTTCTCAAACAAATATAGGAAAGGATATTTCATGGTCGAAAGGGTCTCTTTGTAAGGTGGTACCTTCTTTTTTGTTGTTGTGGTATATGAAGGATCATTCAATGGACTTCTATAGGTTCATTCATTAACACTCCCTTCTACATGAAGCAATGATTGTTATGATTGCTGGTCAGGTGGCTCTTTTGACTATTGGTTCCAGGGATATGGTCAGGAGGTAGGCTCTTTATAGTTGATACTGTCGGTTTCATCAATGGCATCTTAGGATTCCAAGTGATTGATTTCAAATGATACATTAGATACAAATTTGGAAGATTAACATCTTGTGCCACTGTTTGTCCTGCAAAATTCAAAGGAAGTGTAAGGAAGGGTTTTCGTCCTGTCACTAGACTACTAGAATATGAGTTTATCCCCATAAAAATATATTATATTGATATATTGGATTTTATGGTGTCTTCTAACATCTATGATGTTATTTTAAATCCTATAGTGAGTATCTTGATTTTTCAGGTTTGGGAGGCATGTTTCCCATGTACTAGTGAGATGGAAAAGAATGGATCGTTGGGTGACAGGTAGTCAGACTTCTCAATTTTGGATGGTGTGGAGGACAGGCTCATGTGTGATATAGGGAAGGTCTAATTTGTCTCTCAAAAACCATTAGGTGCAATTACTGTTCTTTTTGAAATTTATTTTTTGATAAATGTAATGTCAATGATACTGTGAAATTGTTGTATTGCCACCCAATATTCTTTCTAGGGAATCATTCATGATTTATTGGAGTTAGTTATAACCCAATAGTGGAATAAACTATAATAAAGGTTGTGTGGTTTATTTTAGAAAGTCCATTCAAGATTTCAGAGCTTTCATGACCTTTAACAGTCAGATGGACCTAGGATTCTATGGTTGTATGTTCTTCTGGGGAAATAACATCAATGAAATTTAGGGGTTTAAGAGTAAATATATCATTGTTTATCCATTTTTCAAGTGTTTTATTCTTTAATTAGACTACAATTACTCAATATAGTCACTCTCTATCAAATCATTCATGCCTCACTTCCCCAAATTCAGAGGATAGTATTGGTTTAATAAACCGATTCAAAAATCCATTCATAACATTACATACAGGTTTTTAAAAACCACCACTAAATATTTATCATTTATTAATAAAAATACTCAGTGTTCAACCCCCCTATATCTCCCCAAAGAACCCCTCCCCCCACTCACCCTCGAGTACACCATACCGTAAACCATTTCCTCAAACCCCTTACTAGAAATCTTGTTTTCTAACCCCTCACTTGTAGCCTAGTGTTTTACCCACTCAATAACAATCATCGTTCCACATATCCCCCCATGAACCGATGACCTAGTGGCCCACACCCTTGCTATTGCCTGAGCCCCACCCATTTCCAGTGCTTGAACCCCCTGAACTCTCACTCTTATCAGTGCTCGAGACCCTACCTTTCCTAGATACATGGTTTCCATGCTCCACCTTCACACTCAACAACTCCCTTGCTTAATATAGGTATTTTTTCTTTCTATAATGTATTTTTTTATATTTATTACACTATAAATGTTGACTATTACTGCAACATGAACTGATGAATGGTTTATTTAACTATATATAACTAATTCTTGTGGATTTCCATATGTTATATCTTAATTTTGTGTTTCCATCATCATCATCACATTCTTCATTTAAATTATGTCAATTTCATTCTATTATATAAGGTTTTGAATTTTGATGGGGTTTTGTTTTATTTGTATGAAATCTATTTAATTTTATTCATATGGGATAAATATTACTTTTTTTATTTGGTTCTTCTTAGTAGGGTTTGGTTGGTGTCAATTCATTTTTAATTCAACTGAGTCATTATCGTCAAAGGCATGTGGCCTAATAAGGTGGAATGTTCACTAAGGTATGTGGGGAGGGGAGGTCACCTGTCGAATCATTGGCACATCCCATGAGCTGATTGAGGATCTATATTTTTAGAAAATATTTTAAATTAAAAAAGCTAAAAAAAATTATTAATGAACATAATGATATTTTTCTAATCAAACCATGATCCAATTATCAAGTTCTACGAAAAATATCAAAAACTATTATAAAGGTTTATTTATGAATGTTGGGGTGAATGGGAGTTATCAGTGTTTCTCCATAGTTTCGTGTCTCTTGCAACTTCGAATGGATCATGTGACCTGCCAAACATCTTTTGTTCCACTTGACTATATGTATTGGTATATCTTTTTTCAATATTCATGCAATCGTTTTATAAAATTATTACATTAAATGATTAGATTGACGTTTTTTACTTAAGAGTCCAAAACCCATTACCACTGCTAATTTTTTTCCAAACCCATTTATTATTTTTCAAAACTACACCACTTTGGTGACATAAACCTTAGATCTTATAGAAATGATGCACAAGGAACATTCATATGGTTTTCTATAGCGAGGTCATATTTCCTCACTAGTGGTGAGGCACTCTAGGTACAGCTTGTAGCGCCTCATTCCATATCACACTCCTCAGTGTGTCATTGAAAAAGATGAATTGATATTGATTTAGTTTGAAATAATTTTATTTTATTTGATTTAGATAAGTATTTTTTAGTGAATTTACATTTTTATTGATGGTTGTGAATCAATTTGGGGAGTGAAGACCTGGGTCATATGAAATTTGGTTGAATTTGTTTTATTCAAATAAATTATTTATTTTATGATATTCCCAGTGCAGGGTAGTGTAGTTCACTTTTTTTCTATTATTATATTTAGACTCTATAATTTTATGTCTGACTTTTTTAAATTTATTTCTTCATAAATAATTTTAATTATATTTTGTTTGTGTGTTCCCATCTCACATCATAGTATATTTTTGAGTATAATATTTTTTAATGAGGTTTAGTGAATTTTATATTTGTCTAGATACATTCAATTAAATTATATACAATTAGGTTTTTATATATTCTGTCTTTTAAAAAAAACTAATATGTGTTTAACCCATATATAGCGGTATATAACCTAGTATAACATTGATTTGGTATCACGAAGACAATAAATGGATACATGAAAATGAAGGTTCATCTCTGGGTATGTCAACTTACATTTTCAAATTATTTTTGGATTGCTCACATAATTAGGAATTAAATTACTAATAATTAGATATTTTTTATTTGATGTATTTTATAACATATATAAATAAGGTACACACTTTCAGAACCATACACCAAACCATCAAAAGATACTTCCCCATTATTCAAAACAAATTGTTAGTGTACTTGGTTTTATTACAATATTATATTTACTAGTGCCAATGGAAGTAAAAAATAGATTATTAGATAAATAATGGTAAAATATTATATCAATGATTATTTTTTCTATTGAATTCAATATTTTACATTATTTTCTATTTTTACCTAATAGAGAAATTCCATATTTTAATTATATTTTTACATAAGAAATAAATTGGAACATATAATATTTTTTATACAAAATCTATTGTATTTTTAAAAAAAATAATTAATCTTACTATTTTTTATCAATAAAGATGATGTATAATGATGGGTTACCGATAATTTATAATATTTAATTCCTTACATAAATTAAATTAATACAAAAATGTGGGCAATTAATTTTTTTGATGTTAATTCATTTGAATAATTTTTAGGAATTCAAAAGAGGAAATGTTTCACTGAACCCAGTCAACTCTCCGTCGATGGTACCTCCACCACACTGCTAGATGATGATCCATTGGTCTAATTACCTATAGAATCTGAGACACCCACCACACCTTTATTTTCTCTCACATAATTTATTTTTTTAGTGTCTAGTACACCATTAACTAGTATCCCATCAACATATGAGATAGTGCACCCCATTCAGCTACTTCAGTAGTGAGGAAACAAGTTATCTCATGAGAATATTAGAGGGTGATATTTGTAAGAAATTTTTTTAATGTGAACAACTGTATTGAAATTTTAATACTAATAAATATTTTTGCATAAAATATTTAAATAAATTTACTCTGGAGAGAAATATAAATAGTTTTGTTTCGGGAATTTGAACTAAATAAAGATAGTTGTCCCATTTTTCTAATATGAGGTCCCCAGTAATGATTGCACATGATTACATAGCTATATTCAGGGATATTTGGAAGTAGAGTTAGTTACCCATCTAATTACCTATGCATATAGGATTAAAGTTCCTCAGAATAATAAAATTAGGTTTTTTATTCAAAGATAATGGTAATTTTAAAACATTAGGGTGTAAATGAATCTTATTATATAATAAATTTTAAATAATTTAAAAAATGATGTCTTTGTATTGATCTTTTTTCACATTACATTATTGATATGATCAAATGAAAGTGGACATTGAAAAATTAGAATAACAAATAGAATTATTTTAAATGAAGATTATGGATTGATTTCAATGACACATCATTCATTGGTTAGTATATTCATGATAAGGTACCCTTAGTGGTACCTGGAGTGAATTGGAAGGTTTTTGTTGATAAACATCATTATGAGAAGCACATAGACTTAAAATATATAATATTATATTAATCTTATTTTACAAACACACACACAAATTCATATGAGATGTATATGACACATCATATGTTACTATTAAACTACATGTTTTTTATTTCAAGAAATATTCATTAGGATGATCTAATCATATCATCCCTCACAATTTTAGGTCAATGATATTTTTCGAAAAACAGATCCACTGTAGAAATACTTTCTTTCGTTTAAATAATTATAACAAAATATAATCTGTTTTAAATATTAAATTTTTTATTTATCTTTGTTTAATATTGTCAATGAATTTAGGGTACGATGTATCCCAATTACAATTGTAGTTGGATATCTATAGAAAATATGGTGGGAGTTTTGTTAATGGGAATTCCAAATAAGTTGGTGTATAAGTTACTTTTTTGTTAAATAAAATTTTTTGTCATTTATTTCTTTTTTAATATATATTTCTTCATATATTATTGAAATTTTATTTATATATAAAAATTAAAGAACTATGGGATGCAAGTTCTGTTTGATATTTCTCGGTGTCCCTGGATGACATGTTGTTCAAGTCCTTGGGACTGGCCATCCTTGTCGAGTTCACAGGATGGATTTGGGACAAGTATAGTTTTTGGATTATAGATGGTCATCATGGACTACAGTAGAATATACACCTATTTTTGTGTCTCCATACCTTTATATGGAATTAGAGACATTGTTACTCTGAAAAAAACAATTCATGAATTGGGGACTTATATAGAAATGTAAGATGAAAAGGTTGATGCTCATTTGAAAGAGTTAATTAAATTATATTAGAAGGTGATTGTAACATACCAGGTAAATAAAGTACATGACATTTTCATATTTAATAATATTTTTAGGATTAAATTTTAATTTTACTTTAATGAAGATTCTATGTTAGATGGCGTACCAGCTACACAACAGCGGGTTTCTTTGAAATCTTATGTTGCATACTAATAATATAATATTATTATATTAAATGGTAGATAATGCATAGCCGTTGTATTGGCATAAATGAATAGACCTAAATAAAATATGATTATAAATGTTTGATTAATGTTTTTACATTCATCCAATAAAATTTAGAGGCTTAAAATTTGAATGAATCTAATTATAAGCATAATTGTTTTTAAAAGGTTGATTTTCCGCCTTTTAATGGAGAACCCTCATTAAATATAGTTTTGGTCAAAATTATATGATATTTTTGAAAAAATAATACTCTTTTTTATAATTAGAATATCAAAATTTACTTTGGGTAAATTTTTAGTATTTTTCTGATAAAGTTTATTTTTTATGAATTGTGAAAAATATTGTATTTTAATTCAAAACATCCTTTTAATATAATTTATTTATGTAGTTATATTATCTTATTAATTGGTTTTATTGTGTAATTAAATTATATTTTTACCATTTAATCCAATGTTGGTTATTTGAATTAATTTTACTTTGAAATTGAACATAAAGATGTGTCAATCTTTTGATAGTTATTATTTCTTAAAAACAAATTATTTGTTTTGACAACTAGAATTTATTTTAAATTAATTAATGAAACTTCTATGTTTCTAATTTGTCAAAATAGACATCATTTTTGAATTCGGAATATCAAATATACTTTAGGCTGAATTTTTTGTATTTTCCTGAAAAACATTAATTTTTGATGAATAGTGAAACCACTTAGTTGTAGTTCAAAAACTGTTTTTTTCATTTTAATGAAATTTTACTACTTTTTTGAATTGAATTATAAAAATCTGACATAAATGGTTGTTATTATTAAGTAAAATTTTGTTCAATATGATAGAAAATAATTTTTGGTAAATAGTAACTTTTGACTTTTATTTACCGTGGTTAAAAGTATATAGGGTAATTCAAGGTAAAACGAATATCATAATAATATCAAATTATCTTACCACTCATCCTAAACTTATTTGATGAGTTATAGACGACCCTAGGCATCCTTAGGAAGGTTTTGGGCCCCATGGTGCCACTTATGAATGATAATGAAAATATAGCTTAATTAACTTTATGTAAAGGAAAAAATGTCATTATCAAAAATCTTTTAGTAAATCAATTTTTAAATTGGGTTATACAAGTCATATTTTCGACTATAAATATACTTTGGAAAGATAAAAACTATTTCATAAATCATGGTATTTTTATTATAATTTTTAGATATCATATAAATTAAATTATATAAGACACAATAATGATGCAGAATTTAGCTTATTAATAAATTGTTTAAATAAATAAGATTATAAATATTAAAATATTATCCAAAACCTATACAATTCATATTGGATGACTTTATTTCGACCATGAGTTATCTTATCTTCATCATTAATTTGTTTTATAACTTTATAAACTGAATATAAATATATAATAAAATAATATTTTTAAAATTTTCTAATGAGCCCCTCTTCCACCTTATAAAAGGACACCACTTCTAACTAATCCCTCACACCTATCAAGCCTTTTGGATCGTCCAAACTCTGACCAATTGAGTTCCCTACATACCACTCCTCTTCCGAGAAGTCTTACATCAGGTATAAGGAACTTTAATATGCCTTTCTGGTTCAAACAAAATGAAGTTACACAAATTAAAGGTAATAGTTTATCAAAAATTGTTTTGTTTTATTTTACATCTCCAACCCCCTAAAAACTTTTTATTCATTTATTTTGTAAAATCTCCAGTATCATAAATATACTAGTATGTTTTTATGTGATGTATTCAAACTATACTTACACACACCTCCAACTAATGGGTGAAGAATATACTGTTTCTTTAGAAGGAAAGCTAACGCCTCACGAAATGATGATTGTTCGATTATCTCCTACAACCTATCTTGGTGGCCATTAAGATTGAACTAAATATATATATGATATATATTAGTTTTATTTTTAATTTATGAATATGTATTTTTCATTTATAGCATACCATTATGGTTTCCATTGTGGGTAAACATGATAATTTCATTTGAGGAAGTGCGGACTACCGCCCCCTCAAAGTGATATGACTCGTTCATGCCATACATGGGACGTATAAAGGATAGATTTTATAATATTATATTTCATATAATACTGGAATTATAATATACCTTTGTATCATTATTTTAATAATTCTATTAAAATAATAAATAGAACTGAAAGTAGCATTAATGCGTACGTATGGATTACCGTCTTCACGAACGGTGCATTTCATTTCTTACCTCCAAATGATATGTACTGTTATAAAAATATATATTTATACCGAATTTATATGATATATATGATATGTAAATAATTAATATTATTCTAGATATAATTTATTATTGACCACATGGACAACTTGTATATATAAGGTGTTCATTATTGACTCAAGTGACAAATATCGACAAAATGATCATTATTAACATAAATTATTCCATAATGTTTATAACATGGTAATAATTGATATAAAAGGATTAATAAAATTTAAAATGGTTCTTCATATATTATAAATTAACTTTATTTTAATATTTAGGAGATTAAAGAATGAACGGGACAAGTCATACAATGAGGTAAGGGGTTACTTATCTCACTTTTAATTCTGTGAGATTTCTATTGTTCACCACTTATTCATTGCATGTGGTGTATTGTGTACTGACATTTGACATATATTATCATGATTATCATTATATTAATGGTATTTTGTGATTCATTTGGTTGTTATAAACATTTGTTCATACCACTCTGTTGATTAAATTTTGGTAACGGGTTTCATCTCAATTTTTATTCCCGTGAGATTCATGATATATCTTACACTATTTCCTTTTCTATGGGGTATATACTTCCCATGATTTCAATATTTGTGTAATAAAATTTAATTTATCAGTATTTAAATATTCATTGTATGATCCTTTTTTCATGTGACATATGTTTTTTACGTTACCTAATTGGTAAGGGAACCTTTCACCCTCCTCTTTTTAAAAGTCTTCTTTTTGTTATGTCTTTTAATTTACATCTTATTATGATAGGATATGTTATTTTATATCCTTATTGATTAAAATTTTATTTCCAAGGGATGAGATTCCCTTTTTAACTCATCAACTCATTTTATGGATTTTAAAGTGATGTCTTTAGGTTTAAAAATTATTGCAAAAGAACTTCTTAACCCCATTTCCATTCTTTGGGTTAAACTTGTACTTGTTGAATATGTTGTCCTATGAATATGTTTGAATGACCTCTTATTTTTTTTAAAAATAATATCATCTTATATTGGGTATTTTTATTTTTTTCACACATAATTATGTGATTGATTTATCCATAATTTAAGGATCCAGTCTTTATAAGGGATTTCATCTCAATTAAAATTTCTTTTGATACATCATTGTTATTATGAACCAAATCACTCTTATATTGTGTATATACTGACCTTTGTCTTATTATATCATTAATACCTTTATAATCAGGATATTATAATGTTCATATTAAATGTTATTCCTCAATTATTTTTATTCAAGAGTCTCACATTTTGTTAAAGACTATTTAAAAAAAATATTATTTTAAATATTTTAAAGAATTATTACTATAAATATTTATCTTTAATGTCCATGTTTTAAAAATGGTTTTGAGTATTTATTTATATATAAATTATTGTTTTAAAATTATAATTCTATTAAAATCTTCAAATATTTATGGGACACATTGATTTAAAAATCACTTTTTAAATGGTTTATGAAAATTTAGTGATTATTTCAATATCTTGAAATTTCTTCTTGTGATTGAAAATGAAATGTTATCAATAAAATGTTTATATTTTCAATATTTTATATGTCATGATGGTACTTGGACATTTTTTGGGTGGTTACATGATAAACCATATAACGGGTGGTGCCATTATAAACCTGGACGGGTGGTTAAGTCATAACTTCCAATGCATTGGGTATAGAAGTCTGTCATATGGCTATTCCATTTGGTGATATTTGTGGAAGTTGATTGTATGGTTATTCCAGTTAATTATGTTTTTGTCCTAAGTTACATGTATATGTTATGTGTTCTTTTTATGGATTTTATGGTAATATATTGGTTACAAAAGGGTAAGAAATGAACTTTTATTCACTGAAGTGTATTTAATACTTCTTAAAGGTGAAAAGTATTATTTATGATAAATTATTCAAGGTTTACTTTTTGTTTTGAAAAAATAAATGTTTTCTTTCTTTGTGTATCCCTTACTGAGATTTTATGTTCATCCCATGTTTTTGAAATGTTATTCATAGGATATAAAGTGGAATAGGGTTATGGATAAGATCATGGAAAATTCATTCTGTCTAAGACATCGAACTAGACATGTCTCATTTATTAATGAATTTTTATTTAATGAAAAAATGGAAACTAATTAGAAGTACCAACTTTGTAATTTTTGAGATGAAATGTAATTTTTATGCCTAATTCTCTAAAACTATATACCTGAAAATATCCTCACAGTGAATTATTCATTTAATTCAAGATTATGATATGTTTAAGTCAAGGTCATTATAGTTGGTATCATAGGTATGTTTAGATAACATTAGATGATAAGTCGTTATCTAAGAATAAGTGACTTAACAATAATGGTTAACTCATTAGAAAGAGACTTAGTTATTTTGAATGAGTTTAAGATAACATGAATATATATATATTAGTATTTAACCTCATTATAAGATATTATATGACGATATATTAACACTGACCTTTTTGGATTTAGTAAGTGTCAAGATCAAGAAGGAAACAATGTAACATTAGATGTGAAGAAAACTATGAAGGATTTCTGAACGAGAAATTGAATGA
The DNA here is from genome assembly GCA_963277665.1 of Viscum album. NCBI lineage: Eukaryota > Viridiplantae > Streptophyta > Magnoliopsida > Santalales > Viscaceae > Viscum > Viscum album. Next base: position 1,458,646,902 of record OY728135.1, on the reverse strand, counting down.
AATGGGAGATGCAATGAGGACTCCTGTGGTTCTTCTCAAACAACTATCTGGATACATGATTGATAACTAGAACCTTGGTGATTTTTATATGGCATCATATATGCAAGGAACAAATCCCTACAGATGTTAATGTAATAATAATAAAGGTATATATGTTCAAAAACAAATGTGGTAATGATGTGGAAGGAAACACATAGGAAAATATTTCAATGGGATGGGAAGATTATATAGATTTGGTAATGATGGTCATAAAGACAGAACCTTCCATGAAAAAAGGAAGCATCCATTTGACTCTAGTAAAGGGATATAAGTTCTTTTCAAATGATCAATTTAATTTTTTTAATATGTTGCTCATGGTCATTATATAAATAGATGTCTTATAAAGAATGTTCTGGAATGGGATCTGCAAAATCATACAAATATATGTTTACCAGTTCCTAATTCCATTCCAATTGAAGATGAGGAAAATTACAATGACCAAATAATGGTATAAATTATTTCTTAGCTGATGCTTTGACATTATTGAATCTTAGAATATGATACATGATTTTTTTGAAGGAAAGAATTATTTCAGAATATGTTCATAAATAATGGTTAATAGATCATGAAGAATGTTTCATGAGAAAGAAGTCAACGTATAAGAGATTCAAGAGTTAAGGATGACTTTAATATGATGAAATACATAAAATTATTATGGCTCTTTTGATGATGGGATTATATTGGAGGACTTTTTAATGTATCTGTAACCCTTAATATTGATAAATGAATATTTTATTCAAGGAATACTTATCTTTTCTTTTGATGAGTAATGGTGGAATTTTATTTTGGAATAATGTATTTTTTTTATGGACATATGGTGATTTGGGTTATTTATGGAAATGATTAACATATCATGTTGAATATGAGATTAGGTTAATTACACATTAGTATGATACATTAAGAGTATTCGATATTATGTGGAGATAAATGTTATGAATTACTATTGAAGACTATGTGACTAAATACATTTGAGTTTTGGGTTACAATCTTAGTTTGGGTTATTTTGAATAATTTTAAGGATAATGGTATATTGAATTTTCTTTATTTAACATTGGGTAATTTTTGTTGAATTTTGGAGATTAAGAGTAGTATTTATTTTTATAAAGGATTTCCCTTTTGGGGATTATATGAACTCATACTAATTTTTTTGGTTAATGTCTAAAAATAGAATAATTTTTTTTATGGGTTATGTGATACTCTTGAAGTTGATTCTTGAGCTTTTAATGTGACCAATTCAGTTTGAGTACTCATCGTTTTGAGAAAACATGCATTTATGGTTGAAATTTAGTAAAGTACGAAAGTCTACATGACAAGTTAGTATGTTTCCTTATGTTTTCAGTTAAGCTCCCAAATAAAATCCTCAATGAAAAGTAACATAAAACAAAAACATTGTCTGTTATCATTTTCTATTGGGGAATCCAGGATTGTTTAACCCATCTCATGTTTGTGATTTTCTTGTGGTTAAATTTCTCATAATCATGATTTCTATCACTCTCTATATGAAATTGAGGGGTTTTCTCTCTTCCATATCAATTTTTTCCTACATGAAATCCTTGTATATTTTATCTTAGTTAAACATTGTATTTAATTATCATTCTTTTAAAGTGATAGTTTTATTGACTCTTTTTCTGATGTGAGGCTTTAAATGTTGTTTCTGGGCACAATTTTAAAATTGTGATGACACAATTTATAAAGGGGGGAGTATATAACATCCTAGGTAAATAAAGAACATGAAAATTTCATATTTAATTTTATTTTTTTGGAATAAATATTAATTTTACATTAAATGGGATTCTATGTTTTATAGTGTACCCAATACACAACAACTAGTTTCTTTGAAATCTTAAATTTCACTCTAATAATATAATATTATTAAATTAAATTGTAGTTAATTCATAGACATCGTATTGGATGTAATTAGCAGAACTAACTACAATATAATTATACATTTTTTATAAATGTTTTTCTATTCATCCAATAAATGATTGGGGCTTAAAATGTGAATGAATCTAATTTTTAGCACAATTATTTTTATGAGATGGATTTAACACCTTTTAATGGTGAACCCTCATTATATATAGTTTTGGTAATTTTTATATGATCTATTTGACAAAATAAAATTAATTTTTAGAATTGGAATATCAAAATTTACTTTGCGTAAATTTTTGGTATTTTCCTAATAAAGTTTATTTTTACGAATAGTGAAAAATATTATATTATAATTCAAAACGGACTTTTAATCCAATTTATTTATATTGTTATATTATATATTTAATTGGTTTTAAAGTGTAATTATATTATGTTTTTACCATTTAATCCAATGTTGGTCATCATAATTAATTTCAATTTGAAATTGGACATAAACAAGTGTCAATCTTTTGATAGTTATATTTTTTTGAAACAGTATATTTGTTTTGACCATGGAAATTATTTTTAAATTAATTAATGTAACATCTATGTTTTAAATTTGGTAAAATAGACATCATTTTTTAATTCTTAATATCAAATATTTCTTTGTCCAAATTTTTGGTATTTTTCTGAAAAACATCGATTTTTGATGAATAGTGAAACCACATAGTAGTAGTTCAAAAACTGAAAATTTCATTTAAATGAAATTTTACTTCATCTATGAATTGAATTTTTAAAATACAACATTTATGGTTGCTATTAGTAAGTAAAATATTGTTCAATAAGATGAAAATAATTTTTGGTGAATAGTAACTTTTGACTTGTATTTACCACAATTAATGGTAAATAGTGGAATTCAAGGTAAAAAAGAATATCATAATAATATAAAATTTCCTTAATACTTGTCATAAACTTATTTGATTAGTAATGGCCGACCATGGCCATCCTTGGGTCGCTTTTGGGACCCCATATAGCCACTTATAAATGATAATGACACTTTATTTTAATTAACTTAATGTAAATGCAAAAATGGAATAAACAAATATCCTTTAGAAAATCAATTTCTACAAGGTGGAATATAAGTCATTTTTCGACTATAAATATTATTCAGAAAGATAAATATATTTAAGATATCATGGTAGTTATATAATAATTTTTAGATATCAAATAAATTAAATTATATATGAAACAATAACGAAGCAGTATTTACCTCATTAATAAATGATTTAAATAAATAAGATTATAAATATTATAATTATTTACAAAACCTGTCTAATTTTTATTGGATGATTTAATTTCAACCATGATTCATAATATATTAAATGTTAATTTTATTTGGACCTTTATAAATAGAATATCATTATTTAATAAAATAATATTTTCACACTTTCATAAAGAGGCCCTCTGCCACTTTATAAAAAGACACCACTTCTAACCAAGTACTCACACCTCTCAAGCTTTTGACTTGTCCAATATCTGCCCAATTAATCTCCCTACATCCATATACTCTTCCTAGAATCCTTACTGTAGGCAGATGGAACTTTAAGAAGTCCTTTTGGTTCAAACCAATGTAAGTTACCCAAATTAAATGTAACAGTTTCTCTTAAATTATTTTGTATAATTTTGTTTTATTTTGTTTTATTTTACTTATCAAACCCCTTAAACTTTTTTTTTATTTTATTTTATAAAAACAATAGTATCCAAAATATAATAGGATGTTGTTATGTGATGGATTCTAACTACACATACACACACCTCCATCTATTTTGTGAAGAACATATTGTTTCTCTTGATGGCTAACTAACGCCTTAAGAAATGATGATTGATTAATTATCTCCTAAAGCCTATATTGGTGTCCATTAATATGGAACTAAATTTATATATGATATATATTATGTTTATTTTTTCTTTTTTCTTTTTTATTTTTCATTTATAGCATACCTTAATGGTTTCCATTATGGGTAAACGTGGTAATTTCATTTGAGGAAGTGAAAACTACTGCCCCCTCAATGTGATATGAATCGTTCAGGCCATAAGTGGGACATATAAAGGATAGATTAAATGATATTATATTTTATATTTTACTGTAATTATAATATACCTATTTATGATTATGTTTTAATTCCATTAAAATAAGAAATAGAAATGAAAGTAGGGTTCATGCGTACGTACGGATTACCGTCTCCACGAACGGTGCATTTCATATCATACCTCCAAATGATATGTAATGTTATAAATAAATATTTATACTGGATATATATGATATATATTATATCTAAATATTGAATATCATTCCAGATATAATGGACTATTGACCACATGGACAACTTGTAAATATAAGGTGTTCATTTTTGACTCAAGTACCAAATATCGATAAAACGATCGTTATTAAATTAAATGATTACATGATTTTTATAACATGGTAATGATTGATATAAAAGGGTTAATTAATTTTAAAATTATTATTATGAAATTATAAATTAACTTCAGTTTATTATTCATGAGATTAAAGAACGAACAGGTCAAGTCGGACAATGAGGTAAGGGGTTTCTTATCTCACATTTAGTTCCATGAGATTTCCATTGTTTCCCACTTATTAATTGTATGTGGTTTATTGTGTACTTCCATTTGATATATATTGTCATTATTCTAATTATATTCTTGGTATTTTATGAATAATTTGGAAGTTATTAAATTTATCTTATACGACTCAGCTGATTACAATTTGGTAAAGGGGTTCATCTCACTTTTTATTCTTGTGAGATTCATGCTATATTTTCCATTATTTCATTTTGTGTGGTGTATGTACTATCCATGATTGTACTCTTTGTATAATATATTTTCATTTTAGAGTTATTAAATCTTCATTTTATGACCCTTATTTAATGTGGCATATGTTTTGAAAGTTACCAAATCGGTAAGCAACCTTTCACCCTCCACTTCTTAAAAGAATTTTTTTTGTGTCTTTTAATTTACATCTTATTATGATGGGATATGTTCTCATATATCCTTACTGATGTAAATTTTATGTCCAGGTGATGAGATACCCATTTTATATCATCAACTCATTTTCAGAATTTTAATGTGACATTTTTAGGCTTTAAAATTTTTGTAAACGATCTTCTTAACCAAATTTCAATTATTTGGGTTAAACTTGTACTTAATGAATATGTCATTCAATGAATATGTGTGAATGTCCTATGATTGTTTTACACTTAATATACACTTATTTTTAGTTATTTATATTTTTCACACATAATTTTGTGATTGATTTTTCCCTAATTTAAGGACACCGTCTTTATAAGGGATTTCATCTCAATTTACATTTCCATTGAGTCTTCATTGTTGTTATGATCCAATTCACTCTTATATGGTGTATATACTGTCCTTTTTCATATTATATCATGAATCCATTTATTCACATGAAATTATAATTTTTTTATTAAATATTATTCCACAATTATTTGTATTCAAGTGTCTCAAATTTTGTTAAAAAATATTTAACTAAAATATAATTTTAAATGTTTTAAAGATTAATTATTATAAATATTTATCTTTAATGACCATGTTTTAAAAATGGTTTTGAGTATTTATTTATATGGACATTAATGTTTTTAAATTATAATTCCATTAAAATATTCAAATTTCTATGGGACACATTTATTCAAAAATCTTTTATTAAATGGTTTATGAAAATCAATAGATTATTTCAATATCTTGAAATTACTTCTTGTGATTGTAAATTAAATGTTATTATTGAAATGTATATATTTTCAATATTTTATGTGTTATTATGGTACTTGTACATTTGACGGGTGGTTATGTGATAAACCATATGACATGTGGTGGTGTGATAAACGAGGATGGGTGGTTATGTTTTAACCTCCAATGCACTGGGTATGGAAGTTGGCTGTATGGATATTCCATTTAGTGATATTTATGTAAGAGGGTTTTATGGTTATTCCACTTAATAATGTTTCTGTCCCAAGATACCTTTATATGTTATGTTTCTTTTATATGGGTTTTATGGTAATCATTTGGTTACAAAATCGTAAGCAATGATCATTTATTCAGTGAAGAGTACTTACTACTTCTTAAAGGTGGATAGTATTACTTATGATAAAGTAATAATGGTTTACTTGTTGTTTTATAAAAATAAAAGTATTCCCTCTTTGTTTATCATTTTTTGAGCTTTTTATGCTCATGCCATATTTTTGAAATGTTTTTCATAGGATTTAAAGTGGAATAAAGGTCAAGGATGACATCAAGGAAAACTCATGTTGTCTAAAACATGGAACTATACATGTATCATTTATTCAAGTGTTTTTATTTTATAAAAAAATGAAAACTATGTAGAAGTTTTTGATTTGTAATTTTTGAGATGTACTACAATTGATATGCCTAATGATCTAAAACTATAAACCTAAACGGATCCCCAAAGTGAATTATTCATTTAATTCAAGATTGGGTAAAGTTTAAGGTCAGGTCTTTATAGTGACTGGATGTATCCTTACTAATATTTCATCAATGGCTGGTAGTTAGGAGGTAAATCAAAAAAACAACAAAATCATTTTGTACAAAAACATTTATTATTTTTATTATTATTTTAAAATATAATACATTGTTTATCATTCAATATAATTATCATGCATGTGCCGACAATAGGAAGTAGATATGGAGATGAATAGGATTTAGATTAATTTCCATCTTATAGTGGTTGGGTATCACTAGGGGTTTGGTGATGGTTTTTAACAAATCATATGATGGTTTTATGAAACATTTCCCCCATAAGAAAGGTTTTTTAGCTTAAATGCATGATGGTCAAAAAATGATTATTTAGAAACATGAAAATAAAATTTAGACGAACCAAAATTTCTAGTTCATATTAATGAAAATTCTATTAATGATGGTTTGTTTTTTATTTTACGAACTGAATTTTATTTTGGTTGGTGGTTTTGGGGAAGTACATTCAGGAGTTGTATTTTTTTAATAGAGATATATAATCTATCTTTCAACTGCTAATATATATTTCAAATTAATTTTTAAACATGGTTCAAAATGCCACTATATTAGGTTGAATTTTTCTTAGTGAATGTTATTATTATTTAATTAGTATTTAATTCTCTTCAAAATTCTAGATTATAATAGAGGCTTAAAATGATTCTATACTGTCGATATTTTTATGGATAATAAATCATTGCAAAAAATACAAAAACTACCTGTGAAAAATATTCCCACATTTGTTACTAGAAACCGTTGTTAAATGTCTAGAGGTGACCTGAGTTGGCTTCCAAAAAAATTTATCATTTTTTTGGAAATCATTATAGAAATTCAAGGAAGTTTTTAAAACCTACTCCATTTCAAAAAAAATTACCTATATAAGCCCATTATTTTTTAGTGCATTGTGGTGAACATTAATAAGAATTAATGAAGAACAAAAAAATTTTATGTACAAAAAACTAACTGAGGATGTATGGATTTCTATAAACCGTTAGTAGTTCTTGGATTAAACAAGTTTCTGGGAATCCATGGGTTGTATTGGAATTTTGTCTATGGTATATAAAGAAGGACCAATAGGAGTGGACATAAAAGATAACCAATAATGACTTCCAATTGAACAATATGTGAGAAGATATTGAAATAATTGATTAGAGGATTCAAAAAAACAATGATGATGGAAATATTATACTATTGACTGAGAACAAATTGAGATATAAGATAAAATATAGGGGAGAGAGATATTTCTCAGTGAGATATAGAAATATACTTGGATTATAATGAAGGAATGAAACATAGAATATTTCTCCCAATAAATCTTGGAAATGATGGTGTTCCCAAAAATTTACCTGAAACTATATGATAGGTCTTATATTGATGATATTTAAATTTTTAGAAATTTGGATTTAGAAATAGTTTAGGTAATTTAGATAGATTCATGGAACATAAATGGTTTGGAGACAGAAGAAGTCATTAGTAAAAGAAATATTTATGCATTTCATCACAAAATTTGTGGAGGATAAGGATAATGAAGAAATTGAAACATTGGTTTATAAGAAGAAGATTAAAGAGGATGTATTTATCATGAATCTTAATAGCATGAAGGTCTATATGGTTTCATGAGTTAAATATTCATGGATATATGTGAAATTATTAAGGAATATGTTTGGGAAGTATTGTGTTATTTTTTAATGGTCACACACTCCCAAGGGGGTATTGTCTTCTAGAGTGGTTATGGGATTGAATATCCAATAACCTTATTCCATTAATATACATCTCCATTTTGTCATTGTAACTATTATTATAAGGCTCTTGCAAGTATAGGGAACAAAATAATCATATATGTTATTTTATGAATTATTTTGGAAGAGAAAAATGGATTCATCAAAAGTAAGTGTATCCATGATGAAGTTGGGATTTCATAGAAAATGATGGAAAACATTAATAAGTTTCCCATACATTTTAATATTAAAATTAATATTTAATTGAACTAAGTTTATAATTGGATTGAGGGTAGTTTTATTTTTATAGACATTAGAAAATTTGGATTTTATGAATGGGTTTATGACTTACTCATTAGATATTATGTATCAACATAGATTAATATCTCTTAAATGGGGAAGTGATTTAGTTGTTCAAAGTTTGTGTGTGTCCTAAATAAAGATGATTTGATTTTTATAGAGTAATTTATTCTATAATAGGATATGACGAGAAGATATAATAATTGATGTCTAGAGGAGGGACTATTAGGCCTTGAATGAACTTCTTCAAGGATAGTATAATATAACATTTGATGTTTGTTGATGTTATTATTTTCATTATAAATGGAAATTATAGTTATATTATTGGGATTAATAATTTCATAGAGGATAGAAAATTAATACTGTAAAATGAGTGACTTATGGAAGATAAATCATTTAATTTCAAGAAAATATTCATATTGACATAATAGGATCATTCTGAATCGGACCAGCTTGCAAAGGAACCAAATGATGGGTTTTTGTGTGTTCCCATTTAAAATAGTATAATCAAGAATATCTATTCAATGGTATAATAAATACAATTATATTCTTTATCTAGAAATTTAATAATATATTTATATAATTTAGTTGTCAAATAAATTTAGGGAACAATGTTATATCTTTTTTGTATGTGCTTGAGTTTTTAATAATTAATTATCACAATGGGACTGTTGATCATATGGAAAAAATATTGACCTGATTCATTTGGGATATTGAACTGTGCATCATAGATGTAAATGGAATGGTTGATCAATGAATGATTAATCAATATTCCTGATGTTTGGTATCCCATGAAATGAATGCATGAAAAAATAGAATGGGGTATTTTTGAAGGGAACACGATATGTGTGAGACTTATGAGAAATTGATTTGGTGAAGATTGGTATGAGTTATTGGGTAATTTAAGGATATCATCTAGACTAGAACGGGTTATGATTCATCTTTCAGAGATTTCAGATGACACAGTTTGGTTGGTGTTAGTCTATATGGATATTAGCTTCTGGATGGATAAATACTTATGAGAAAACCTTTTAATTCAATTTTGTCCAGTTTATAAGAGTACGTTCTGGGAAGAAACTATTTTTTCTTATTATATCAATATTAAATATGAAAAATATGTAATGTAATGTATTTGATAACATCACACTAATGGACAAACAAGACAGTCGTAATTTTTTTAGTTAACATCAGGGTGTTTTAATTTGAGGGATTTTTGAGAGATGATTCATGTCAAAAGTGGAAATGTTTATTTGATACTAATGTTTTGTTGAAAAAGGATCTCGTTGAAGATGAACATCCTGGTATAGAGATTATTGAATAAATCCTTATCTATGGATGATAATGTTAAGAATAAAGGAAATATTCTATAACCCTATTGATGGATCAACCTTTCATCCTGCTAATAATTATCTTGGAATTAATTTTTCATAGTTTATTTGGTTTTTTATATTTAAAATTTTCTCAAAATAATATTGGATTGACTGGTTATAGGGATTATATTTAAGAGTTCTTACAGGCATTGTTCTGTGGTACAGTTCAGAATAGTGAGGATGTTAATTCTTGAAGAAAGATTTTTGATACCTTATGTTGAGCCATCTAGGATGAAAGAAATAAGGTAATGAAATGAAGGTTTTAATAGATTTTATAATTATAGTTCCATGTACAGTCTTTTATGATGGATTTTGGATCACTTCTTCCTCATGGGGGATCCTTAGCTTCTCTCACATTACTTATTCAGAGGGTGGTTCTTAATTTAGAAGGAAAAGATTGAAACAATATCATGTTTGGGTTACCTGGAAGCCACCAAAGTGTGGGATGAAAATTTATTTTGATGTATCCTATGTGACGTGGTAAATGGGTTTATGTTTTCTCATATATGATAGAATTAGGAAGATCGTATTTCATTTCATCAATTTTTATGGTCCATGAAACTGTGTTTTAGAAAAACAAAGAGTGATGGTAAGTGGTCTCATGATGTGAATATCATAAAATATTAATACAATGATAGTTGAAACTGATTAAAAATTTATGGTAGGGTTTCTTCAATGAAAGAATATTTGCCTGTGGGAGTTGGCTTACTATAATATGAACAAAAGTATGATCTTGGAGCATCGTATAGAGTTTGAACACACATGAAGGGAAATAATGGTTGATGATTATTTTTTTCCATTTAAAAGGGATCTTAGTTATATAGTATATTAAAATACATATTTTATAATGGGTATATATAGTAAATAAATAAATATTTATATTTAAGAGAAAAAATTTAATCTCATAAACATAATAAAACAGAAATCCCATCAGAGAGACCATAAATTTAATTTTTTCATTTTAAATTAAAAAAAAATTATATATACTTTATAAAATATAGTATGAGGTATAAAGATGTTAGAATATTGTTAAATAAAGGGATGATGTTTTATAGAATTATTTTGGTTCCTTTGAGAATAGTTTCTGTAATTTATCAAACCCGATCCACTGCGAATACCAACCAAAATCAGTGAAATCTCTACCCGAACACATTAAGTAGTATTCTAGTATCTCAACGACATCATCTATGTTAAATAATTCTATCTCAAAACCTTATATACACTACACATAAAATAACAATAATTTTTGTTGATTTAATAAAGATATAATGATATCATTTATCTATTTCTCATTTAAAAATTATAATCGGGAAAACATTTGTGTTTAAATAAATAAGAAATTATGGATTTCATTTTATATCAATTAACCTAAATTATATCATGTATCTAATATCAAATGGTTACTAATATGATATAGAATGTTTATGGGGGTGGTACTTCTTTTTCATCTAGTAATTTTAAAAAGGAGATATCCAAAGGGTTTATTAACCCCCCCTCCCCCAATTTTCCAAAATGATCACACATAAAGGGTGATAACATTAAGAGCTAGAATCTGTAGACAAACAAAAATATCCATGTTGTTTTCCATCCAGTTTTCTATGGTGGGATTGGTGGATTTATCATACTATCTAGCTTATCATATACATGTTGTGTTACTAATAGAAGTTTTATAGGATACCATTATGATTTCAGTAGAAATTAAAATTATCCCTCAACTCATTTTTTAAAGATAGTATAATGAAATTTCACTAATAGAAATTATTTTGAGCTTGTACATGTAAAATATACATATTAATATTGATAATGAACCAAAATAACCTCCTTATAAATATAATTCTTTAATTTATAACCTTATTTAATGTAACCCAAACCCCATTAGTTAATAACTTGTCTCTACGTAATTTCATTTTCATATGATATAAGAAATTTTATTCTGAATGACTGAATATTTTTGTAGTCTTTATAGACTAGATACGCAGTGGAAATTTCAAATAAAATTGAGAACATAACTTTTAAATAAATATTTTCATTTTTAGTTCTATTATTCCCCTTAATTTATCCCCATATGTTATTCATAAAAACATCCTTGTATCCTTGGAATAATAAAAAATAATAAATGGGTGAGAGAAAATGCATAGTAAGTTAAAGTGTACTCATAAAGCTATGGATAAATATATAATAATCAAAAAAGTAAAGTTAAATAACTGAATCAAATTACATATAATCAATAAATTGATAATTATATGGCATGTATAAAGGTTGATCAAATAATTCCACAAAAATAAATTCCCAATCATGAAAAAATATGCATGTATATTCTAACTAATAAAATATTTACATGGACAATCGATGACAAAATTCTTATATAATGTTATAAGGAATAAATTTTCATTCAATATATTTTCCATGATTTGATTAAATCATTTACCATATAGAATAAAAATATATGAAATTTACTTAATTGATATACTTTTATGTCATAACAACAATTTAATATTTTGGTTATGATTAGATAATTTTCCACTCCATTTTCTTACTACATGAAATGAATATCTGAGAAAAATTCATTATTATTTAAGAACTAAAATTTAATTTTAATATATCATATGATCCATAAAAGAGTGAAATTTATTTATGTCTATTTATAAATATTTTCCAAAACTAGTATGGTTATCTCAAGTTATCAAGTATAATAAATAAACCTCAAAACTATAATTGTAACACCATTGATTCACCATCAATATATATCCTTCAAATCAGTTATCTAAAATAAATGAAATAGTAAAAAAGAAATCTTGTTGTTTAGTGGTAGGTGTCAAAACAATATCACCATTTGGTTCTAGTTTTAATCCCTATAACCTTGCTCAATGTGATAATTTTTCTCTTAGTGTATGAGATTCCATTTTTCAAAAACCATATTAATATAATTACTATATAGATACCAATTGGAAATAGTCCATAATTACCTCAATATTAATGATTAGATAAACATTAAACATAACCAATAACTTTAGCAAGTCCTCTTTAGCATTATTATCTCATCATTGGGAACATATTATGTTTTCTCATTCCATAATCACATGTGTTTCCAAAAAAATCAACGTTCTACAAAACAACATTTCCTAATTTGATTAAATAGATGATTTAAAACCATTATAGAAGTAATAATACAACAAAATCATTACATATTTATTATTACTTCTTACCAAATTATCATTGATAAAAATACTCTTATAATAAAATTTTTACACAAAACACATTATTCATTTTACATCATCTATATTAACAGTATAAGAATAAACTTGATCATTTAGAATATTTATTTGTATATTGTAGTGACACTTGGGGAATTCATTTTCATATTCCCCAATATCCATATAGTGGAAGGAATGAATAGTAATTAAAAATTTCATTCACTTTTAACCCTGATCATGGTGGACTTGATATACAAAATTTAATAAAATTCATTTTCCTTTGGATCATGAACAATGGTGTTTCCATCCATAAGAATAAAATATTTGAAAATAGTTCTATTCCTTATTTCATTTATCTATATTTTTCTATTTCATCCTATTCTTCTCTAGATTCCCATAAAATCCATAATACATAGATAATTCTTCCATTTTCTTCATATAACATGTTATTAGATCTATGTGTGATGATAATTTTAAGTGAATAGTTTCTTTTGAAATATTTCATAAATATTATCAAAGAAATAACCATTCTTTATCTTTAGATTATGTTCATTTATAAGGTTCCATTTCGTTCTACTAAACAACATTTTTTAATGATGGAATACATTATATTAAATCATAACATTATGGAATATAATTTATAGTCCAAAAATTAGTGAAACGTTTAATAGGAATAAAATTTTATGTATACCTAATCTTATAATAGTATAATTTTATTATTTGGTGATATATTTATTTCCAAATCCTCTATAATGGGTGGTAAAGGAAATTTTGTTTTTCCTTAGTATATACCCCCAGGATTTTCAAACCTAGTGCGCAATAAGGCCTCTTGTTGTGAACTAAGTGATGAGCAGCTTAATCCCAATGCAACCTCTACAGATATATTACACTTAATTACAACTATTTCAGAACCCTTACGACATATAATAAATAAACAAGGATGTATTTTATTTGAAAAATCAAAGAATATACTACATAAAAACATTAATATTTTCTTTCATTCAAATCCTCAATTCATATCATGTAGTTATGTTTCCTAATTTATATTTTTGAAAATCTAGTTCCCATGTTTTATACTAAATATGCTCCAATACCCAACTATAGAAACCATGACCTCATTTTAAAAAATTTGATGCCTGCATTATTACATTATCATTTAGTATAACTAATTTCATTCTGAAAGACAAAAAGTATATTAGACTTAGTACACATGATACATACATTGAATTTTTATTATAATTTAAAAAATTAAAATATCAAAAATATTTACATTCATAATTTTATTATTCACCTCACAGTACCACTAAATATCAATAACAATACAAAATATTGTATCCTAGAAAATGAAATATAAAAATGGGATGTTCTCAGATTCATAGTAAGAACAATGTTACATTGTAAAATAGGATTATATAAAAAATAATCAATATTCCTATATAAATAATTTAAATACATTTCATAAAATGAATAACTTGATCATAATATGGAAATAATAAATAATAATCTACTAATTTTATAAAATAATTACATGATCTTGAAAACATAACTATGGATATTCTAAGTGATCAAATAATAAAATTTATTATTAATAACATAATTCATTATGGTGGAATTATTAATTTCAGGAATCTAAAAAATTCCATCAAGGCCTTATTCCATGATATCTAAATAATTGGGTAATGCCTCATCCAAAACATAATTTGTTTTGTTTCTTGAGACCCATAGAGAAATTGACTGGATAAAGAGGGCCCCACCCATCACCTAATAAGACAAATTAGTTCTTCAAACGAATGAGGTGAAACATTATCTACATATACATTATTATTGAAGAACTAACTAACCAAATGTTAGTTTTTACCCAAATCAATAAAAAATCATAAACCATCAAAAGTAAAATTGTAAATAGGAATAAAATTGTACATAATAAGTTATAACTATTATAAACAATCCATATAAATAAAAGTTACTATTTAAATAAAATATAAATGTTATGGAATATAATTAAAATAATGTTTCCATGAATCTTTTAAATATAAAAACCATGACTATACACTTAGAAACCTTTTTATGAATAAAATGTCCATTAATTTTTCAACATACATTTTAAAATTAAATGTTCAAAAAAAATTGAAAATAATTTTTATTGAAAATATTCTTTCAAAATATATAATATAATAATAGAAATATTTATTGGAAATTAATGTGGAAAATTTAGTTTTTTTCCTTCATGTTAAATCACTGATTCTATTATCATTTGTGGTAGAATCTGAATGAGCATTATTATGAACACGACAAGATGATTATTTAAAAAAAATTAAAAGTAAAAAATTTGAAAAATTATATTTAATAATTAATTATTAAAATGTTAAAACCATTTTTGAAAACCTATTTATAAAAAAAGGGTTTTAATGAAAACAGATTTCTAATCAAGGAGAGAACTAATGGCCGATTTTCAAAAAAAAATTCTTGAAAATTTTAAGCAACAAAGTGATGGAAAATGGTACTATTAGTTGAACAAATTAATAAATTACTATAGTTTATTAAAATAGATTTATTTTAAGATATAAATATCAAATAATTTTTCAAAGGGATATGTAAACATAAATAATCTATAATAATGATGAGATTGCTAAATAAACCACTAACACTTTAGTAACTTTTGAATTGTAATCCCTATAAAAGAAGTAATCTAAAATAAAAATTTAAATTCCATGAGAATAAATAGATTAGAGATCTAACAAATAAATGAGTTATCATACACACTATACAAATGAAATAAGTGGTGAATATAGAATATGTCTCGTTGAAGTAAAATTATAACAATAAATCATTTTATTTGGTCATATTTTTTTTGTATGTGTATGTATATAATATATAATAATATTAATCAAGTTAATAATTTATTAATTAACCATAAAATAATTTATAATTTCATATATTATCCTATTATTATATCTTATCTTCTTTTTTTAATAATATTTCATTATTTTTATTATATCTTGTATAGATTTCCTTGTTTTATCATGTACGTTTTGTCATGAATGTAAAATTTAATGTGAATAATATATTCATATAATATCTATAATTATAAAAAAATTATAAATATCATATTTATTTATTATATAAATTTTTATAACCATTTAATTAATTATTTACATTTAAAATGAATAGAATCTATTCATGGAGATGGGAAGGAGTACACACACATTAACGATAATATCATTACTTTAATGAGTGACGGGTGAAGTACTGGGTGGTATATTAATTTTACAAAATAAATACCATCTAATATATGAAATATATTCAATAATTTTATCCTTATTACATTCCATGTAATTCATAAGTGTAAAAAGAATAAAATTTCTTCATGAGGTGGTTGTACTTTGTATACAAGAGCAACTTTATCGTATTTGAAATGGAAGTGTTGAAAATTTTATATGTGTTATGAGAATTAAATAAGTATAAAAATATTATAAATATAATATAAATTTGTTAAATATATCATTATATCTATCCTTTTAATTTGGTGATTGAAAACAAATAACGTCAATTCATGAGTTAGTAGTTCATCGTACGTATGATCAATGATTTTATTTCTTATTTCATGAAAGTGGAGATGGATAAATATTAATCCATAAAACTTATATCATAAAATATTATATTAGATTCTATTTCTATTATATTTGAAGTTTTAATATATAATTTCATGTGTAAAAGAGAAATTAAAATTATATATATTTGTTACGATCATTTCCTTCTCTAAGAGAAACCTCCTTATGATATCATATTAATGTCACTAGAGATGGAATTATAGGTGGACCATGACATATAGAATATGAATAAGAATTTTGGGGATGGAGTTTTGGAATGGTTTTTTCAAGGAAATCTAATTTGTTGATGTGAATATGTGAGGTGAGGGTGATCCCATTTATATATGGGGAATGGCAACCCTCGTGGGAATCATAGGGAAATTTCTAAAAAGAATAAAAAATCATCAGGTGTTTAACATGATAAAACAATAAAAATTACCTTATAATTGAATTTTGGATTGTATAATGTAGACATATTTCCATCCAATTAAAATTCGATATGTTTTTTTGCGACAATAATTCTTATCATCTTAGTTAAACCCCACAGTAAACCCATTTTTATATTAACCGTGGTAATTTATTTTTATTATTTTAACTAAACATTTTTTAAATATTAATTGCTCATTATTATAAAATAAAATTATTCTTATTCGTAGTATGGAATCCATTTTTCTAACTATAGTTCTTAGAATTGGAAAAAATCATTTTTCAATTATAACTATAGACGCGACGAAAGTGTGGGGTTTCAAAGAGAAACATCTCATAAGTATATAAGGTTTTAATATAAAAATTAAATTTTAAATTGATTAAAATGTCCTAAATTAGTAAAATTATTATATAATTTATATAATTTGTAATTAAACCTATTTTAAAATAAAATTTATCATTTAAAATAATTTAAATTAAATTGGTGTATTAAATAAACCATATTTTTCATTGTTATTCGAAAAATCAATCATTTAAAATTTAACCAAATCATTCAACCTAATATAATTTTTATATGAATATTTCATAATTATGTTTAAATTTTATAATAAATTTTATAAAATTATTAATAAAATATTTATAAATTATTTATGAAAAAAAAGATTAAACAACATTCTCGAAAAATATATATTTCCTGGAAAAAAACATTTCTTTATATTGCAATAATTATTCTTTTCGTTCTAATCAGTAGTTAACCATTAATTTTATTTTATACATATTTAAACCATAAAATTTGCATGTTTATATTTACACCCACTAACTTAATAGCAAGGCCTTAAGGATCTTATTTAAATATTAATATTTTAGAAGCGAAACGTGTTTTTTCAACCTGTCGTTGCGTGATTCACAAGCAATCAAATACATTTAATTTATTTAATAATAAATTTATTATAAATTATCATAATGTTATATTATCTTTCATGAGTGATTTTTTTTGTTTAATTCACTCTTTAATCATGATTTTCCTAATTTAAAAATCCTAGGGAATTGCATTATTGGCTCTAACCACACTAAATTCTATCCCTCTAATAATTCAACTAACACTAAAAGGAAAGATATTTTTCAAACACCCCATGATATCAAGTTTAATTCCACTAAACACTCACTACACTTTTTGTCAAAATTCATAGCTTATCATAGTCTACAATTCATTTCAATATTCTTATATAGTATCCTATAACAATTATCATACTTCTACATAAAAAATATATAACAATGTATACATCTCTTGAAAATCCACACAATCTCATCACTGAGATTCCAACCATTTCATCCTATGCACTATTACATTACAACATTTTTTACATTGGGTTATCATTCCACACTCTATTAGTGTAATTTTAACCCTCCATGTTCCAATATCACTACCACTACCATGATAATATAATCATTAAATGGTAATCCATATACATCCAAGAATACACATTATTAATCATTAATTGACCTTACAAGATTAACCATTATATGAAATTTCAATAAATACACAATACTAATTAATAGCTCCTTCTACTAAAATATCTATCTTTAGAAATACAACAATAATTGTTCAAACAATGAACATTTCAATTAACAAAAGAATTTACTCAAGGCATCACATAAAACCCATTCCTTAAAGCCTAATCAATAATAGTCACACAAATAGATCATATAAGATATCTTAAGACCTAAAAATATAATAACACAGGTCAATTATGATAAAATCATTGAAGAAATGAATCCCTTTATACACACACCAGTTAAAGATATTAAAAATAAAATAATACATTACACAACCAATAAAATAAAAATTGTTTTCAGAAACACCCTTGGTGAGTATTGGTTTTTTAAAAAAACCACAAACCATTAAATCTACAGCATCCCGAGCCTTTTTCAGTAAATCCACCTTCTTTAACAAAACCTATTTTTAAATATATTTATAAAATTCTCTTTATAAAATATCTAAAAAAATTGAAATACTTAAACTGTGATGACACAATTTTAATTCATAAAATACCAATTTTTTTACAAATTATATCATTATAGAGAATTATTTTTTCAAAAACATGTCTCTTACAAAACTATAGAATACAATAAAAAATAACATAATATTAACAAAAATATTACAGTTGACTAAATAAATCAATCAGGATAAATCACATATATATATATACATATATGAATTAATTTTGACACAGTTTATAATATATATTAAAAAAATCATATCTTTTATTTATTGAATTTATTTAATAAAAGACTTTGTGAAGGAATTATGTAGCTTCCTGGTATTTTAATAGTGTACATCATATTAGATGGTGTATATGAAATGAACAAAAATGTTATAATTAAATAAAACACCCCATGAAAAAACCAAATATTTATTTTAAAATTAATTCAATCTCTTATAGTGATTGTGATGTATGCAACATATGTTGACTATAAATAAAATATGAATCATATGAAAGAAAAAAAATATTTTCTTAAAAATTGTATTTACTAAACAGGCTGTTTAGTAACATTGTGCACACAAAAACTTAATATTAATTATAAAAATATATAATATTTATTAGATAAAATAAAATTGATTTTTAAAATATAAATGTCAAAATTGAATTTTCGCGACCCTTGCATTTTTCTAGAAAAATTTATTTTTTGGTGAATAATGAAAATGACTAATTTTTATTGAAAACAATCTTTTAGATTAAACTATTTATAATGATAAATTATAATTTTATATTTTTCTAGGTTATATTAGTTATTTAATAACATAATTTATCTAATTTATGTCATTTTAGTCATTATATTTTAAATTCTTATATAAAAAAATTTAATCATTAAAATATTTTTCATAGAAACAACATTTTTTAATGCATCTACGAGAATAATTCTAAATTGAATTATTACATTAATATGAATATAAATTTAAAATATATATTCTAAATAAATAATATGAATAATTAATATTATATATTAATTTCACCTTATTTTTTCTCTATAGAGAATACAAAAATCAATAAAAATAAATTACCCTATATAATGTAAGAATTGGTTTAAAAAGGGTTAAACTAAGAAGATAAGGGATAAAAACAACCTAAAACTTATCTTAAACCTATTTAATGGACACATTTATAACTTTACCCAAATGTTTTATGATAATTATTAATGTTCTTTGAAATTTTCATGACAAAAACGTGGTGATCACTATATCTTTTACAAAATTCATGGGTATCCTCTCCCCCACATATAAAAGGTTTCCACCTCTCCTCACATAGTCAAACATAAAAAACAATTTTTTTTCAACACCTACACAAAAATATTCGTTAAAACATCTTCAAATTATAGAGGAATTTTCATTTATAATCCCCCTTATGATGTTTTGAGGTGCAATCCTAACGACACTCTCTAATTTAGAGGTAATATTCTTAAACATCTAACATGTTTTATTTTATCATCTTTATCAATAAAATCATATTCATATATTATAATATTATAAAAAAATTAAAGGTATATACATATTTTTTATTATTTTAATTTTGAAATCATTATCCATCTCCACTTCCATCTGAAGGGAATCTAAATCATCGATCCTGTGTACAACGAACTACCTCTCATGAAATGATATAATTAATTTTACATAACCACCATTAAAATGATTATATAATGATGGATTTAAAAAATTTATATTATATTTGTTCAATTATTTTTCTTCTATAGTAATTATATCACATATACCTTGTTAAATTCAATTATTTGGGTGATAATATTTACATCACTTGTGTGTACGGTGGACTACTGCCTCACGATGTGATGTGATTCATTAATATAGTACAATTATCATGGAAAGTTATAAGATTAAATATTATTAATATATACTTTATTTATGAAAAACAATACATTGTTAAATTTTATATCCCATCAAACATTATAACATCCAATCCATTGGAAAAGAATAATGTTTCTCATGCGTATGTGTGCACTACCTTCTCCATAGAAATATGTGAATAATTATTCCTTATATTTTATAGGGATCATAATAATAATGGAATTAATATATAATAAATGATATAAATAATATAATATTGATTTTTATATGTTAAATAATATTTATTTTCTTTTTTGTTCTATCAATTTTGAAAAATGGAAACAACATTCTTGAGTGCATATAGTCTACTGTCTCTATGAACAGTGTATTTCAATTTATACCAATAACATTTATATATTAAAAAAAAAAATATATAGATAATATTTATAGCATGGTTAAAATTATTCATATGATTTAACCATGATTAAAGTAAAAATATCTGAATTACTAAACCAAAATATGCACGAAAAATGAAGCGATTATCACACGAAACATTGATTTTAACCATGAATTATTAATACAAATTTCATAATATACAATAAGAAAATATTATAGGGTATGAAATATATAAATATGGTTCATTAATATTTTTATTATAAACCTAGGTTTTTATACTAGATTTTCAATCCAATATTCACGAAATCAAACCAAAAATTATTGTTTATCCTCTCTCTTTATCTTCTGTTAGACATATTCCATAGTCACCTATTATTAATTTATGTGGTTTATATACTACCTATTTCAATATATTATACCATAAATATATTTATATTCAAGGTATTTAATGTTTAATTTTATGTTATTTATACAAAAGATTGGGTTCAAGCCCCTTTATTAAAAAAAAGAAAATGTCAGGAAACCCTTTTTAATGGGAGAGGACAAACCCATTACATGCTATTAAATCTAGAGGAATTATTCCTCTACAAAACCTAGTCTACAACCCATTACAATGGCCTAGAGGCCCATAGGAAAAAAAGAAACTAATTCTAGACAAAACCCTATAAGCACTGCCGTCAAAAACCGTCGTCACAAGCGCCGACGCATCGCTAGTCGCGGGAGGTCGGATGTTAATATTGACCTTAAAACTCACTCGTACAAGGGTCAACAGAATTCCATACAGATCTAGTATGGGAACCAGATATGGACCAGATCGTCGCCCGCATCTGTCATTAGTGCCCGCCTACGTCATCGCCAACAACAACTCCCAACATGACACCAGTTCATCATCTGAATGTCATCGGCTCGAGGGTTCAATGATCCAAGATGAAATTCAAACCACATATCAAGATCTAACAGCAGTATCGACATGATATTCTATGTTTCAGAGGAACCAACGGGCTTGGAGTCATCTTCAAACCCTCGTCGACATGCGGCATCCATAGAACCCCATCTGAATCACTGCTTCTCGACTGAAGCGAACCTGTCGAATAGAACGCCGACCCAGAATTCCCCCACCACACGAACCGAACCTCTGTAGTCCACCAGAGCCTCAAAAAAGAAGTCAAATTCTCCAAATTATTTATTAAATTATTTTTCACACATTTTTTAATTTTTTTTAAATTCTTGTAAATGATTCATCATGTTATTTTCCAAAAAATACTTATTTGACTTTCATTAAAATGTGAAAGGAATCATCATTTTATCTTGTATGACTTGAATAGAATTTTCTATATTCATGTATAATCATAGTTTTAAAAATAATTTTACTTGTTTAAAAAACATTTAAATAAATTTATATTCAATATATTTTGTGAATATTTTTTTTTTAAATTTATATGTATTGTTAAAATGTTATTTCACTTAAAAATGATCTTAAAATCATTTTTATAGAATTTATTTTCATAAGAAACTTAAAAAATTAAAATTATTTATTATCAAATATGGATATATTGTATTTATAAAGTAATTATTCTAACTTTTTGTCGATTATGATAAATTTTAATGAGTATTTACAATTTTTTTAATATTGTCCATATTACTCTTGATTACTTGTGATTATGTTTATTTGACTGGTGTATGTATTACCTATTAATATATAATATTTTTTATATGAATGATTATCTTTATTATACATCATCATTTTCATATGTGTAATTTATAATAATTAGTTAGTGATGGATCATCCAACTTGTAGATAATCTTTCAATGCATCAACATATCTTGTGAGACAAAATAATTTTCCAAATTAGATAGATTTTTAACTATATATTTAAAAATGTCCAGTGAATAGTCATGGAATTATGTTTCAGACATACAAGATTGTTAATCCCATCATTATAATACAAATTATTGATTTTTAATGTGAATATTTGATTTGCAAGATTATCCAATGTTATGTATTTAGTTGGTTTGATTATATATATTGCATTATTTGATTTTTCTTTATTCCTACCACATTATGATCAGTTAATTGATTTAATATAACAGTTTTTATTTATTGAACATTACATATTGATTATTCTTATTTATTCATGATATCTTCGATTATACGCATACCCATACTGAGAATTCAAGCTCACCCCATTCTTATGTTTGTTCCCCTAAGATGTCAATATGTGTATTATGATTGACATTATTTATTATGATATAGTAAATAATGATGCACATGAAGAAAATAATATTTTTATTTTATTTTTCAATTGTAATTTCATAATAATGTCTATATCTAGTTTACCAAGAACATTAATCTACATTGTCTTTTGATATGTGTTTTCATAAATCGTATTTGAATTGAAATTTATAACCAAAACCTCTATGATACTACAATAAGGGTCTTTATAGATGGTATCTGAGGATGTTTAGTGAAAACATAATGAAGAAGATTTTGAAAACAATAGATTATGTAACATATCCCTTTGATATAAATTCCTGATTAATATATAAAAACGTTGGAATTTTTTTATAAGGTATATATGATGTTTTTTCAAAGATATGCATCCCACTATAGATACTACAATTAGAAAATGTTCTTGGACAGTTGTTCCTATGGGTAACAAATCCAAAAAGGTGTGTTAAGATGGACTCAATAATTACAAGATAAAAAAATTGTATTATTTCCCACCGCATTTGATAGTCCTGTGGGACATTCGTAAGATAAATCAAATTTTATTGAAATATTATAATTAATCATTCGATAATTTTTGATGATTTGAAAACATTCACATGTAAAGAATGATATTGATTATGATAATATTCAATAATTTATTTTTCAATTTATTTTATTATTTCACTGGATTTGGGATTATGCATAATGTTTAATAATGTAATGATCCAATATTTTGGATGCCATTTTTTAGAAATAGATCCAAATAGAAAAAATGAAATCTATAACAATTTATGTAGACCATTTTGGGATTTCCATCATTTGAAACATAATGAAGCTGGAGATGGATCAACCTCTTGATCATAAAAATTTATAACCATACTGGGGAAACTAACTAAGGTTATTTAGAACAACCTTTCTCGAATTAAGTAGGATACACATTCACCACAAAATATTATAAATTTAAAAAAAATTACATAAAAAAACTCCATAATTTAATGGGACTACAAATACATTTGTAGTTGACCATTGAATAATTTCCTTAAAGAAGATGTTTCTCACTATTGGGATAAATTATAGGGAAAAATTAATCATGGTAGTATATCATTTTTATATAGATTAAAGTCAATGGTGCATATTTATTCAAAACACATAGGATTAATAATAAATAAAAAAATGTGATATACAATTATTTTATCGTACTCTTCTAGGATAATTATTTTTCTTGTCTAGAAACTAGTAGATATAGAGAGATAATTACATAGTTTTAGACAAAAGGAAGATTAAAATTTAACTATGTATGAATCCATCATTACATGGTTTGTAATTAATTCTATATAAAATATATATAATACAAAGAGTAAGATTCCCAATTATTTAATGGGATTAATCTAATTCATTTAACGGAACCAGGATCTAAAACCTTAATATCATATAATTACATAGTACCATGTGGTTTAAAGACACAGATTGAATTCTAAATGAATGATTATTTTTAATAGAAGAAAGATATGTTGAGGGTGGTAGATTAAATGATAGATAAAGTGATAAATGTAATGAAGTGTTTACTCCAATGTAATAATTATGGAAAGAAACACTGTAGTAATGGATTTAAGGGAATTATCATTTTATGATGGCGTGATCAGAAAATCCGCCATGATTGTGATTAAAATTCATATAAATAATATTCTATAATGAAACACATTACTTCTAATGAGATGGGGAACAATGTAAATGAATTTGAAAATCTACAAGAGAATATACCCAAAAAAAGTTATGTAATAAAGCACAAGAGTATGTTGTTACTATAGATAATGTGGAATGATTCATGTTATTGTATTTGGATTTAATAAAATTATGTTATAGGACTACATGGAAATGATGTTATAGTTATATGAAAAATGAAATATATATTTATTATACAACAAATTTTTGTAATGATTTGAGACCATATGTAGAATGGTATTAGTGACCAAGATAAACTAATACAGTAGTAAGATGATCCTTTTAGAAAAAATAATATTAAGGGCGTAAAATATGTTTCAAATGTTATGATAATAATGATAATTTGATTGTTATGGGAAATTATCAGTGATCTATAAATATATTATTGCTTTTATTTTTAGGTTATACTCTCTGGAGTACATTTCCTGATTGGATTAATTGAATATAATTAACAACCAAATATTTCATTCTTGGAAGCATACATGATTCCCTGGATTTATTAAAGTGGTCAAGGTATAAACATATTTGAATGTGACATGAAGATCCATTTTATATTTTATGTGGAATATAATTTTTATTTGTCGAAATTTCTAAAAAAAATTGGACATTGAATATGGTCTGAAATAGTTTAGAGGAATGTCATAGTTTAAATTTTATGAGAATGATTATGTTTAATTTGAACTGTTATTATTGAGGTAATGAAATTAATTCAATATATTACATTTATTATGAAAACCATTTTTTACTAATTAAATGAGGAATATCTTGTTACTCTATTATATAAACTATGATTCATTAAAAGTTCATTTAGGTGCTTTATGGTTAATTAAAAACATTTTAGATATTAATTTCATTGTGTAATATATGTAGTTGAAATTGATCAAATAAATTAAAAAGGATTAAATTGTGATTATAATGTATAAATATATAATTTATGTATATATACTTATATTTATAGAGAGTAAAAAAATTCCTCAACTTTAAGAAAATTATCTTGAAACAAAAATGTTATAATTTTAGTTTTACATCGAACAAATAAATTCTTCTTCAAATCATCATTGATTTGTGGTTTTGTGGTTTTTGAATTTATTTTTATCATTCACAATATTGTGATCAAATATCTGTATGAATATCTTTAATTATTTATGCTTTTATTCTGTGTACATAACTTTACTTCCATGTAATGATCTCATACAAAGAAATATATCTATGTGTTATTATAAATGACCATGGAATTTTCATTTTTATGTTATAATGGGTGTAGTTTATTAACCATTTTCTTTATGTGGGGGTTCTAGAAAAATATTTTGTCAAACCCCTAACTACCGTGATCATGATTTAATTTTGAGGACGTAATTTATTTCACAGTTGAAAAACGTAAAACCCTATGATTTTAAAATAGAAACATCATATTTGATTGCATATATGAAATGAAAAACTGGTAATATAATAGAAAATATCATGTGGAGAAATTATGATATATTGATTTTTAATTAAATTAAATCTTTTTTATTTCTTGAAATGCATGAAACACTTGGTCTAAACAAAAAATTATACACTAAAAATATAGTATTATTTAATTGTTCCCATTATAAGTAATCCATAAAGCTTGAGGGTATGAATTGGAAAAAATAAATAATGAAAATTATAGTATTATAATATGTATAAAATAAATTGAATGATTACATATTTAATATAAATAAAATAATAATCATTTAATGAAAAAGGGAATGATTTCTACAGAAATGTTTTTTTTTTCTAAAAGGCCGTTAGGTGAAATTTTCAAACAAAATATAAAATTAATTATTATATATTTTATAATATTTATTTTTTGAAATAATTTTTCTTTTAAATCTATACATAAATATTATATTTGTTTTAATTTTTTTTGATTTTTCTAAAATGATTAATTTTTTGAAGAATAGTGATAATACGAATATTTATTAAAAAATACCATTTAATTTCTTTTATTTAGAAGAAAAAATTATATTTCAAATTATTTAATATTCAAATATGTTAAATTATATTAATATTTAAATAATTTAATTCATTGTAATCAACATTGAATTAAATTCTAATTTCCATCTTTATAATGTTTTTATTCCAAAATACTATTTTTAAACACTTTTGTGTATTAATTTTAAATTGAATAATGACACTATTATAAAAATAATTTGTAAAAATTAAATCCATATTTGGAATAATAATAATTAATATTTTCTAATAATGATGACAATATATCATTCTATAATTCATAGTAAAAATAGAAAAAATTAATTATATCAATTGATGTAAAATGGGTTTTATGGGTATTTAAACATGAAGATGAGTGTTAATATGATCCAAAACATGTAAAACACTTTTTATGTAAATAATTTTACCACATAAAATATTTTTATCGATGATGATCCATTTTGGAGGCTTTTGAAACAAGAAAAATGTTGTATCACATTATCTTATCAAAACCTCTACGTGTATCCTCTCCCCATGTTATAAAAGGTTACCTAATATCCTTCTATATTCACACTCCCAAAACCATTTGGTTAAGATATTATTATCCCAAATATATTCTGTAATTAACTCCCCATATATAATATAACACATTATGAATATGAATCCCTCCTAAGTAGCCTTTTGGTATAAACCTAAAGAGGCTCTCCCAATAAAAGCTAAATTTCTTAAACATAACTATCTATTTTATTAAATCATCCCCTTATTTACAATCATCTTAAAATATTATAATATAATAACAATTGTATAAAATATATAATTATATTTTATTATATTAATTTAAAAACCAAATAAATAAAAATTGTCGATCATGTGTATGGCTAACTACAATTTTTTGAATGGGTAAAAATAATTTCCCATCATCACATTTCATGGATGGATATAATGATGTATTTATCATATTTATATTATATTTAGGAAATTAAAATAATTATTAAATTATTATAAAAAAAATTCATTAATTCTTTCTTATCATTCCATGGGGGGATATGATATGGTCGTTCATGTGTACAACAGACTAAAACCTCCTAAATTGATGAGATTTGATTTTATATTACACTTTAAATGATTATATTTTGGTAAAAATTAATAATTTTTTTTTGATATTTAGGATCTAAATATTGTTATTTAATATAATATCAAATCCAACATCTTAAATTCCAATTTATTGGAAAAAAATATTGTCGATTGTGTGTACAAGTGGAATATCACCTCCAAATTATGATGCGAAATGGTTTTCATTTTATTTTTACATGGATGGTAATAAGAATGGATTTTATTAATATAAATACAATACATAAAATAATAAATATTCTTAAATTTTAAATTATAATTATTTTTTATTATCTACATCGATCATGAAAAATAGTTACATCATTCGTGCAATGGAACGACCTACCATCTCCATGAATGGTGTAAATAAATTTCTACCACTAAACCTTATATATTAATCTAAATATACATATAATAAATATTTAAAATATTAATATCATGGTTGAAACTCTGGAATTTAGGTAACCATGATTAAATTAAAAATATTTAAAGTATTCAAATATAATATTTATGAGAAATGAAACAATTATCACCCAAAAAATTGATTTTAAATACAATTATTTCAAAAGATTCATAAATGACTATAAGTAAATTATATATGATCTGAAATATATAATTATTTTTATTTAATTCATTTATAATAATAATATATTTATTATAAATTATTTTATATTTCCTGCAAAGGAAATCAGATTGATGTTAAGGGTATCTTATCTTACATGAACGTCTATGATACATATGTCATATTCAGAAATTATTCCTTTTTATAGTGCATATACTGGTCTTTTTTATTTTTATATCATCAATCTAATTTTATTATAGGAATCTAATGGTTCATTTCAATTTATTTCTTTTAGGGGTATTATAATTTAAATATTACCATAGAGGTAATGGTTTATTAATTAATCCTATTTTATTCATGATTTTAATTGTTTAATACTCCATTGGGGTATTATTTTTTAATTATATAAAAAACAAATCTATTCACTTCTAATATATTTATTCATGAAAATATCATTTAATAGTTTTATTGTTACGCTATTTTTTACATAACATTATTGAAAAGATATTTTTTAGAAAATATAAAAGTACATATCATTTTAGTCGAGAAAAATTTTTTCTCCAAAATAATTATTTCTTATAATGATTCCATCAATTTTTCCAAATTATTCAAATAGTTTATTAATGATAATTTTTACCATTTTATAATTATTCAGAAATATATTTAATGTATTCTTCATGTAATTTTCAGAATAATTCCAATTTGGATTTTTCCAAAAATTTGAAATGAAACTTTTTTTAACATGTACATCAAGGAATGATTTTTCTTCTTTCATGACCTCCCAATGATTGAAGACCTATTTTACAATTTTTAAAAGGTTATTTTCATAGAATATTATTTTCAAAATAATTGATAAATTATTTGTTCAATTTTTTTTTATCAATTTGAAATGGTTATTTTCTTCAATATTGATATTTTTATAGTATTTCTTTTCATAAATGATATCAGAACATAATTGTACTTACAATAAACTATGAAGATAATATATTTAAATTTTTTATAATATTTTTATATGTTTTACAATTATTTTTAATGAGGATTCACAACTTAATAACTATTTTCTATATAACACATACTAGGCAGAAAAGGGGATTAAATACCCTTGTGCGTTAATCACGGTATGAATATTAATTTAGAAATTATTATTTCCCAACAGGATCTTGACATTTTTATAATAAGAGTAAATTTTTTATCTTTAATGTTTATGATGGTGTTACCCTTTCCAAATTTATCTAATGATGACGCATTGAAATTAACGAAAGAAATACAGAACAATGACACGTTCAGTTTTACATTGATCTTCACTAAAATCCAGTTCAAAAAGAATATATCTAATAGTGTTTTGTTGCGCCAAAATTAGTATGATAAATTTTTATTATTTTAGTCTTGGCCACTCATCACAAGTATCAATGCAGTTATAGTTTTTTTGTTGACTCACTCTCCCTCCTCATTTATAAACCATCAGAATTTTAATGCTCTATGCTCTATCAATTTATTTGTACTCAAATTCCATAAAAATATTATTATTTTGATCACTAGAATAAAAAACATTTACACGTCATTTTGTGAGTCATTATGTTATACATTTATCCACTTGATTAATACCACATTACATCATATTTACTGATAAGTAACACAAGGTTTCCATGAGATTTATTTATGTAAAAATCTTATTTCTAACATTAACGAAACTTCCCAATTAATCCCATAAATATCGTTATTTTATGATGCTCCCAACATACATAAGGGTCACTACATTCATAAATCACATATAGCCTTCAATAATCATTCTCTTGATGACAAGATCACAAATACTTTTTGAGGCTCAGAACCTCATAATACTCACTACCTTTATGGTGAATACATATTTGTCACCAACATATTTTTTCATATAATAGGTGATCATTAGAAACATTCACACAAGAAAAACCCTACTCAAATAACCTTCAAAATTTCAAACCATTAGATTTATTTTTATTTTTTATCTATCAAATGATAGGGCAGATTATTAGTCATAGATGTTTCCTCCCTTTTGTGAAGCATTCAATATCACTACTGTTTGTTAACAAATCTCTCCATTCTTGTTCTTGAATCTCTGCACCATTGAGAAATATTATTGGAAATTTCCAAATTTGTGAAGCTTCCTATAGTATCAAATCTTACTTTCTTTCCTTCATTGTCATCCCTCTATTGTGAATCTCAATACCATATAGAAACACAATATATTGTTGAATCACTATACCAAACTGAAACTCTATATCTTCAATAAATTAGTTCTTACTACTTATTTTGATGAGGCATTCCTTAAATTAAATATTTCACAATTCATAAGTCATTTTATAAATTTTGGAACCCCAAAATTTGGTTGTCAGTGTGAAATTGATCCCGAAAGTATATGAATTTTTTTGTAGAGCCTCTGGTTTATACATTACATTTACTTGGATAATTTTCAACAAAAAATTTAGGAATCCACAACTAACCTTAAAAACCTACTTCATAAATAAACATAATCAACAAAAAAAACAGTAATGTACCCAAAGGGATTTTTCCCAACAACACTCTATGTTGTATGATTATGTTAATTTTATTTCAGTAAGTGATAATATTTTCATTATAAATTTTTCAATATGAAAATTTATAATAATTAGGTTTCAACCCATAATATTTGTAATGCATCAAACATGTTAAGTCATTTTTTCGGCCTAGTTAAAGATAATACCAATATTCATCGATTAGACAATTGAGACAAATCAGTTGTCAAAATTAGATGGGTCTTTCCAAAAATTTAAATTATCTTGTGAAATAACTTGATAGTGTATTTCATATGTCAAGAATTTTTCATTAACTAATTACAATATTAGTTATTTATGTTTCATATGATTATTTTATTTGTTATATTATCAATGGATAAGTTATAATCTCATGTGATTATTAATGTAATTTTTTAACAAATAATTACTCACATATTATGCTCATGTAATTCTTTATATGGAATGTGTTTATGTTATTTATCTTTTATTAGTGATTATGATTATATATTTATGATATGTTAGGCTATATGCATAACCTTACTTACCATGGATCTCACCCCTTTATATTGTTTCATTTATTAGGATGCCAAGATGTGTATTGTGATTTATACAGAATGTTATTCTAGAGCAAATAATGATCAACTCAAAGATATTAATATGTCCTAATTTAGATTTTCAATTTTAATTTGAGATTCATGTACTTATATAGTTCACCAAGACTAATAAACTATAACATCTTTTAGTAAGTGATTATCTTTATCATATTCCAATGTAATAAAATATCATTAAACTATCATCTACTTGGTTTCTATTATTTACAGTTAGTAACGGATAATGTTTAGTAAAAAATGATAAATTGAATTAGGAAAACATATATTAGGGAACATAACCATATGATAGAAACTATTGATAACTATACATAAAAACATTGTAATGTTTTGGTATGGTTGGTATTATGTGGTTTTTCCAAGGAGGTTATTCCTTTTTGGATACTTCAAGTTGACATGGTTATGTAACAAATATACTAAAGTGTAATAAATATACAAAATGAATATCATACTTGACTCAACTATCAAACAATAAATAAAAATGAGCCTTAATAAACACCTTGTTTTAAACTCCTATGGTAAATTCAATGAATAATCCACATTTTTACTACAAACCATTTTTATGAATTTGAAAATATTTTTGTTATTTTAAATCATTCCTAAACAGACCATGTTTATGAGTATGATATTATCCATTAATAAATTTTTAAATTAATTTTATTAGTGCATTGGATTGTGAATTATACATTATATTTAACAATTTTATGATATAATCTAGTATATTCTATTATTTTAAATGGTTCCTAGTGGAATTAATTGAAACTATATCAACTAACATACCCATATAGGGATTTTACTCATGGGAATGTAAATGTAATTTGAGTTATAGATTCATCATGAATTGATCTTATTATAACAACAAATGGGCCACTATCCTATGTTATGAGAAATAACTATGTATTTAAGGATACACATGTTGATCCATAACATGGTTTAACAATGTTATACAACTTTATTAAAAATCATCCTCTATCATTTAATAAGATAAAATAAATACATTTTTGTAATTAGTGGATAAGATATTTAAAAAACAAATTTCTTACTCTTGGAATAAATTAAAGTGAAATATTTTTCATAATATATCATCATCTATTTGGAGATTTAGATTAATGGAAATCATTGATTCACAATACTATGTTTTTAAGATGATTAAAAAACATGAAATTGAAAATTTTATGGAGTTATTCTTGGAAATGTATTTTCCTCACGAGCAATGAGAGGATATGGATAAGAAATTATTTATTCTAAAATAAAAGGTAGTTGGAAATTGTTCTATGAATAAATCTGAATTTAAAATTTTAGAAACTCAAGATATGGATTACATACATTATCAAAATAATAATATTGTCAATTTTATTGACAAGACTAAACAAATTATTTTAGCAGAACTTGTCTTAAAGAATTTATCATCATATGTGGACCTAGCATCATGTGGTATAAAAGAATTTATAGAATTTATCATGTATTATATATTTGAGGACAAGTAAAATAATAAAAGAATTTTATATAATCAAACAAGCCTTTACCCAATTGGTACATGCTTCGTTTTGGCATCTAAAAGACCATGGATCGATTCTGGGAAGGGATAAATTTCTGGGTAGTGTAGTTGTACTATAATAGTACTGTAACAATGGTGGAACTATAGTAGTGGTGACACTATATTATAATAAGAACTATAGCAGGAAATGTAGTGGAGGTGGTTTTGTAGAATTTACAACAGCTACAAATAGTATTATAGTAGTAAGGTTCACCAAAGGGACCTTTGGGCCTAAAATGGGCTTTCAATCCATGTATTCAAAACATTTGGACTTCAGCCTTCAGGATTTGTAATGGATGTCACTATACAGAGTCAAAAGAGATCATTTTTTTAATAAAAAAATTAGGGTTCGAGCCCATCCTTTTATAAAAAAAAGTGGATTGTATAAAAAAAATAATGATAAAGGGAATTAAAGAAATAAGGATTCCCATATGTGATAATTGTTGAAGGAAACACTTGGGAACCTAGTTGAAGGGAATGATAGTTTACTACATGTTTGGGGGGAAAGGAAACCATTATCATGATTTCAATGGAAATAAAAAATAAAATAATCTGAAATAGTTTAAATTTATGAATTTGTGGAATTATATAAATAAATACTCCAAGAGTCAAGGGAATATACAACAGAATAAGCTAAGAGATCAAGTTTAGACATATGATAATACAATGGATGAGGAAGAAAGATTAAATTTCTTGTTTTTTGAGTAAATAATTATGTTATATATGTGTTTTATCAATGATGTGCGCGTTATATGAATGATGAAATTCATATTGATTATACTTCCATAATATATCTATAAATACCTGAGATCATATGTTGAATGGTATAAATAAAAAATATAAGTGATTCAATAGTATATTTATATTTCTTTAAAACAAATTATTAAGGTATTATATCCCTTGATATATTCATGATGTTTATATAATTATGGTAAATATATTTATTTGGGGTATTAGTTGTGACCTTCAAATTGGATGGTGATTTGACGATTTATATTATATTATATATTATTTCTTTCATATTTAGATTAATTGAATATATTGGACACACTGTGATTTTATTTTTTGGATCATTGATACTATAAATAATTCTTTAGTGTGATCAAGTTATTACCATATTTATAATGTTTCATTATGATCTATATTATATTATCTGGGGGAATTAATCATGATTTTGGGACCTTCCAAAAATGTTTTTGGACATTGAATATAGATAGACATATTTTTTCTAACTATTAAGTAATACCATCCATGATATGGTTATGTTTAATTTTCAAAGATACATCTGAGATATTTTAAATTGATGATTTATATGAGAAAATATGTGCAAACAATTTTGGATTTAATAATGACAGTTGGAATATCTTGTTAATCTTTTAGGGATCCTATGACCCGTTAAACAGAAATTTATGTCCTTCATGCATGAAATTTTTTATTTATTTATTTCATTGATTGAGATATTTATTTTAAATATATCTAAATACAACCAATGTATTATATTTTTATCATGAAATATAAGTATATCTTGTAAGTATATCTTTTTATATTCATATATAGTAAAATAATTCCACAACATTTGGAAAAAGATCTCGAAACAATGATGTTATCTTGTTAACATTGTATCCATTTAATAAAATAGTCTTTGTACTCATCCTATAATTTTAGGATATTTGGTTGTTGGATTTATATTGATTATTCAATTTCTAGTTATCAAATATCTCTGTTAATATCTATAATTATTTATGCTTTTCTTCTAGATCCATATCTTTACTTCCCATTAATATTCTCCAACATGGAAACAAATTTATGTTTTATTGTTGGGGAAATTTTTCCATCACTTATCATCTTATAAAATGGATATTTTATTAACACTTTTTATGATTTTGGGTTTTAGTTAGGTTGTTTTCAAATTTCATTCCCTTTATTAACAAAATCAAGGTCACATTATGATAACCCATTTTATTTAAGGTTGTAGAATAAGAAACCATAATATTTTCAAAGTGGAACCACATATTTCATGGCACATAAAAAATAAAATTCATATATTATAATAAAACTCAAAATCCCGAGACTTTATGATATATTTATCTTTAAATCAATTCATTATCTTTGAAATCTTGCAATTCAGGCTACATCAAGTTTAAAATGAATTTGTCAAAATATTATTATCTAAACATGACTATTATAAACTCACTATTATGTTCAAGGTTTTAGATACATATAAAAAAATGAATAATAGTTTTTTATTTAAAAATGTATAAAATAAATTCAATAATTTATTTATTTATTATAAATAATTTAAGAATCATTTGAATGAAAATGTAATGAATTCTGATAACCAATTGTTACTAAAATAAATTTTAAACATGATTTATTTATAAAATTTAAAATATATTTCTACCACATTAAGAATAATTTCAGGAAATATAAAATTAATTTTTTAAATATGTATTTCAAAATTATCTTTGGGATATTTTTGGGTTATTTCAAAATGGATTAATAGTTCTATTAAAATGAAAATTACTATATTTTATTATTCCTTTTAGTTTTAAATATTCTAATATATATTTTATATTTAAAATTAGTTTTAATGTAAAATTAGATACATTATGTTAAATTTTTTATAATTTATTCCATTTGAATCAATTTCATATTATATTATTATGTGAAAAATATTTACACTTTCAAATGTTTTTCATTGGAGAAATCTATTTTTCTACCTTCTTGTGGTCTAATTTAAAATTGAAATTTAAAATTCTATAAAATGGATTTCAAAAATAGATTCCATGTTGGAAATTAGTATAATTAATATTCTATATTAATTTGAACTTAATTTTTTACTATAATTAATAATAAAATTTATAAAAATAATATTACCCTACTTACAGTAAAAATGGGGTTAATGGCTGTTAAACAATGATGAAAAAGTTTTATAATTTCCAAAAACTAGTCTAAGAATAGATTTAATAGATATATTTAGACCTTATATACAATTTGTTTCCATAATTACCCATTTATAAGGATTTGGTAATTATACAAACTTGGGTATCATTTTTAATTCTCAAAAATTAAATGCATGTCCTCTCCCCAACTTATAAAAGGATACCCCCTCTTCGACCTTCTCCAAACGTCCAAAACCATTTGTGTTGACCAATACATATAGTAATATCTTCATTAATTAAATTAACACATACTTGTTTAATTGTTCAGATAATAGTTCATTATAAGAATTCATTAGGTATGAATATAATGAGGCTCTCTAAATAATAAGTAAAATACATAAATGTGGGAATTTATTTTATTTATTTTCTTAGATTTTTAAATAATAACAAATTATAGTAATATAATAAGATAAGTATCCCATATATGTTTATATGTTATTATATTAATTTAATAACTTATATCCATCTCCATTTATATAAAATGGAATAAAAAACATCGATCGTGGGTGCGGTGTACTACAACCTCACGAATCGATGCTATACATTTTCCATCACCACATTAAAAAGAAATATATAGTTATAGAATTAAAATATTTCTTTTATTTTATTGAAATTATTATAATTATATATATATTATATCTAATATACCTTTTATCTTACAATTATGCTGGAGGCATATGATAACATCGCCCATGTGTACAGCTAATCATCGCCTCACGAAGCGATGCGACTCTTTTTTCATATACAATTTACATGGAACATAATATGGTTAAAACTAATTAATATATATGATATTGTTTTCTGAATAATTATTTTATAAACATAATATCACATACAAATTCTTCTATTACAATCTGTTAAAATACAATAACATCACCCACCCATAAGTGTGGACACCCATCACTATGATTCAATGTGAAGTGTTTATTATTTTATATTTAAATAGAATGTAATAAAGATATATTTTATTAATATAAGAGGTATATATGACATAATAATGATTTTTTAAATTTTTAATTATTTTTATTTTCCTTTCATTACATCTTTCATGAAATATGGAATTAACATTCATGCTTACATACAATTTCTTGTCTCTATGAATACCATAATCCGTTAACTATTTCTAACATTTATTGATTAACATAAATACATATATAATGAATATATAAGTTATTTATAACATTTTTAATATAAATTATTTTTTTATCCATGATCAAATTAATACAATGGAAATTACCGAACCATAACATAGATGAAAAACAAAGCGATTGTCACTCGATATAATGAATTTAGTAAAAGAAATTTCATCATAAACTGGTCAAAAGAGGATATAATTATATCAAATATGGTATTAAATATATTAATATACATATATAATTGATATATAATTTACCTATATTATTTATATATGTGTTTGACAATATAAGAATGAAATAATACCTAATGTAAGGGTTTATCATCTCACTTTTACTTCCCTAAGACATATGCCATATTCCCCACTTGGTACTTTTTATTGGGTTAATACTTCCTATTTTTATATTATTTATCATGAATCAATTAATATACCTGTTATTTAATGTTTCATTTATCTTTATTTATTTCATTAGACTTATGATTCAAATACTTACAAAGTAGAAAGGTTTTATTTCACAATCTGATTATTATTGATGATTGTTTTTATAAGTCTCCATTAGGGGAATTAGTTTTTATTTGTATCATAAAACAAATATAGATCTCGATTGTAAGCTTATTTAGGATCCTTTAATGTAATATTTCAATTTCCCACTCTTTGGTAATTAAAATCATTGAGAAAATATTTTTCTTGAAAACGAAACTGTTTTCTCTTTTTGGTTGAACATTACTTTTCTTCCAAAGAAATGTTTTCTAAAAAAAATTTCAAAAATTCTTTTATATTTATAAAAATAGTTAATTGAATAAAACTTTTTCCTTGTTTTACATTTTTAAAAACAAATTCAAGTAATCCTAATTTCATTTCCAAAATGATCCCTCATTGTCTTTTTTGACAAATATAAATTGAATAAATGATTTACATAGTACAACATGAATGAAATTTTTTTCTATCATGGATTCTCAATATTTTAGAAAATATTTTAATAATTTCAATATTAAATTTTCATATAATATTATATTCCAAATATTTTTTGACATTATTTTTGAAAAAAATCAAATTAATATGTCTTTTTTGAAAAAAACAATTAACGACATATTTATGGAATTTCTATTCATCGACAACCTCAAGTCCTCTTGTACTAATGATCCACTCAAAATATGTTGTATTGATATTTTCCTTACTATCTCTTTAGATAGATTATTATTATTTTTACTCATGATGTTCAATTTTATTACCATTGACTATAATACTCTGTATTGTCCTTGATTATGTTTATTTTATTGTGGTAGGTATTTACATTACATATGTTAGCTTTTGAATATAATTTTTATAATGATTTTGTTTCAACCCATTTTTATGGGGAATTCATTGGACATAGTAAGTGAAAGAAGGGGACCAGTTATATATACCCCTGGATGTATAAACGTGTTTCATGAGAATAATCAGTTGGATAAATTTACAAGTTTTGAACCACAAATTTTAATTTTTTCGGAAGGTCATGACATTATGTTTCAAATAATTGATATTTTTTATTCTATCATTATCAGATTTGTTATTGATTTTCCATGTTATTATTCAGTAAGTTAGAATATTAATGTTAACATTTCAATCTCATGGGGTTATTTATATTTAATTATATGATTATATTTTATTCCAAAAAATATTGTTTCTAATGTTATTTGTTGAATGTCTTATGATTCATTAATTTACCTTTCCATATTTATTATGTTTATTTGTTAATTATATCTTCTACTATACACATATAATTACTATTAATTTGAGATTAACCCTTTATTATATTTATTTCCAAAGGATTCCATGCTTTTTATTAGGATTGATATGTTAGGTTATTCTAGAGTAAATAATTATGCACTTGTTGAATGTAATATGTTTAATAATATGTTTTAAATTTTGTTGCGATAAAAAATGTGTATCTATTTTACTGAGACTATTAAACTATATAGTCTATTATTATGTTATTCCTAGTATCTTTTTCAATTATAATAAATTAACAACATACTCAATCTTATTATAGTCTAGGTATTTACAATTTCTGTTAATCAATACCACCCTTATGCATGTCTAAAATGATTATCAATTCCATGATTATAATGTATGGATAATAAAATAACTATATATTATTAAATATATATGAAATAATGTTGGAACAGGTCTATTTCATCAATTGATTTTTAATAACCAAAACATCTCACTCATTATTAATTTTTCTACTCTAGGCACTAAAAATTACCGAATAACATTAATTTTACAATAATAAATGGTTGAGTGGTACACCCAAAATTTACATCTTTATTCCCGACATCGTATATTTATAATTTGAAAAATTTATACCTTCCTATATAAAGACAAACTATGATACCATTTTTTAATATCTATAACGTGGTTAAAATATAATGTATATATTACAACACATTTAGTGTTCAATATCATATACATGAAACATATAACCCTAAAAATGGGATTGAAACATTTATGTAAATAATATTTGGTCAAAATTTCTTTGTAATTGTTTAGATTGTTTAAATTAAATGTTTACACCTATTAAAAAGGTTTTTTCATTATTTTTATAGTTTTTATTAATTATTTTAGTATGTAATAATCCATTGTATACATCAATCATAAGATCATAATGATTGAAATCATATAGATAGACATTCAACTATAAATGTTGTATCAAAAACTCCTCAAAATAATAATCATTTTAAAATTACAAATTAGGAATAGTAATATAAATAATTCCATTATAATTAAATATCTTAATAAGAGGAACTATAATCACTATAGAATTACAAATATAAATATTTCAACCATGGAGTTTAGGATCAGAAGCTTAAATATTATTTCACTAGGGATCCTATCTTTCATTATTTTTATTATATTTAGAGTCATTTCATATGACTATATTTACAAGAACATTATGATTAACTCTATAACCTTGATAACATTAGATACATATTTGTAAAATCATACAGTTTTAAATTGTTTTTAGTGAAATGTATTTGAGGTGCTTTATATAGATTTTGATTTGATATGTATTGGATATATAATAGATTACTAATAAAAATTATATTAAATAAAAATAAAAAAACGTAAAAATTTATTAATAAAACATTATTAAAAAAATTGTATTATGATCATCAAAATAAAGATATTTAAAATTTTATTTATGAAATTGACACAGTAATTTTCCAATAATTAGGAATCGTAACACAAAGTAAAAAATTATTGTGTTAAATGAATATTAATTACTTTTATGTAATGAAAACATCGTGTTATTCTAAAAAATATTCATTAGAATATATTTTCTTAAAAACATTATCCTCTTTATGAGATAAATAATCATTCTAATTTTTATACCTCTTTGATATTTCCAAAAAAAACATGTAATGTTAAAGTGTTATAAATAATAATAATAATAAATAAAAATCATAGAGATAATATGAAAATTATATTCTTGATGATTGTTATAAAAATTAATTAAATCATGAAATTGAGGATATTTGTTTATTTTTTGACTCATATCTCTTTTTTTGAATTTATTAATGCCGCTTTTCTACGAACTGGTCATTTTTTATTAAATCATCAATTTCATTTATTAAATTTTTACACCTATTAAAAAAGTTGTTACTTTATTTTTATAGTTTTTATTAATTATTTTCATCTATCAAAATCATATATATTTTATTCTCCTAAAAATTGATTAGTAAAATAGAAATATACTATTATGATTGTAATAATGCATGTGGTAATCATACTTTTATTTAAATTCAATGTGATCATCCTATATAATAGTTTGAAATCTAAATTTTGTAGGAGTTTCCATGAAATAATCAATCTTAATAAATATTGTGAATTGAATTTTCAATTCCAAAATAAAATATATAAATTTTATAATATTGAAAATATATGTTAACAATAATTATAATCCTATAATATTTATGATATTTATATCAGAAATGTAAATATATAAACACACATGTATATGGTTTTAGATATATCATTTAGAACTATCATTCCCTTTGGGTCATGTCCATTCAAGACATTTTTCATTTTCGAAATGGAATCAATGGAATCACATAATAAATATTATTAAAAAAATTAATGATTTATATAATATTTTGAATAAATAAACATCAATTTTTGTTCAACGTATCTCTTAATTATAATTTTGGTTTCATCATATTAAATTTTATTTTACAAGGATTTCACAATGTCTTCTGATACATATATTTAGCTACCATGTCTAATTTTTATATTAAATATTTTTTGAGTTAGTGTAGACATGGATCTGAAACACATATCCTCAACCTACATTTTTTCTAATGAGAATGATGATGTTGAATAATATTCAAGAGATAGTCTTAAGGATTTGTATTCCTCTTCTAAATATTATAAAATATATCATTTTTTATATGCTTGAGGAGAGATGTAGTCAGAGAATTTCTTTTCATTATTCAAACAGATATGATCATCCTTATTCAGTAAGGATTGATAGAGTCTATAATTTATTTCATTAAAAATAATTTCTCATTATTAATATTATCTTGTTTGTAATTAGGGGATGGAATTCTCTAGGTTTCCTTGTATGAAAAGACAAGACTATCATTATCTATTATTAAAATTATGGTATCATTTTTTGATCCCCCATTTTCATATCATCTATTTATGTTATTATATGGTTTCAACCATCATATTCTTTTATTCACATTATATTATATATATCTTACCCATCTCATTTTCTAGAAGTCTTTTTTTTACATTCATCAACATGTTTACTTTTAGTCACTTCTTTATTGTTAGTATATATTGAAAATGTTTTTTAAATATTGGGAGAAGGAACTGAACATTGCTTTTGATGAATACTCAACATTACAAACATACAAAACTCAATAATTTGATCTTGTTTATAATTCCATGATTTATTTATTCATGAACATTTATAATTATATACTATTTATAATTTTTTCCATATATTTCCCAACATTATTTCCATTTTGAACCATAATATATTTTTATTCATCGTCATGGTTAATTGATTTTATAAGATTAATTTGGATTAAAACAATTATAAATCAACTAAAAGATTGAATTATTTAGTAATTATTTCTCTAAAGA
The DNA here is from genome assembly GCA_963277665.1 of Viscum album. Taxonomy (NCBI): domain Eukaryota; kingdom Viridiplantae; phylum Streptophyta; class Magnoliopsida; order Santalales; family Viscaceae; genus Viscum; species Viscum album. Next base: position 1,458,604,181 of record OY728135.1, on the reverse strand, counting down.
ACTCAATAACTACCAAATCTTATATGATTTCATTTTATTCAACAAGTTATCGTACTTAACCTCACATATTGCTGATTTTTTTATTTAAATATAGATTAATTTTTCAAAAATAATAATTACTATATTGTTTTTATAAAATTATATAGATCTATAAATTCATATACACCATCATGTTTCAAAATCCGAAATTTAAATTTTTTCAGGATCTATCCAAAGAGAAGAATATTTACAATTATTGTCTAAGATAAATTTCATTGATGTAATCCAATAGAAATATAATTATGTTAAATCATCACATTTCATAAAAATTGTAAATGTATATATGTCCTGTTATTTTATGGTGTTTTTTCACCAGTTAATTTTAATATAAATAACTAAATCTATAGGAAATCATTCTTTAATTTTTCTTATATTTATCAACTTTTTCAGTTTTCCTTCTTCAATAAATAGTTACAAGATCACCTATCTCATATTTATGTTTTAAACTATTTTTAATTTTTAGTATTTACTGGAAGGGATTCTACACATTGTCATCTATCAAAATAACCAACCTATTTTAACCATAATTATTTAATATGATATATTTTGAAAAAAGTTATGAAAAATATTAGCAATACACATATACAAATTTTTCTGGAGTGCAATTCCTTACCATGTCTTGTGTTTAGTAGATTTTTTATAAGTATTTATTAGAAATGTTCTGTAATAGATAAATAGATATAAAAATGATGATATATGAAAATTTAATACTACTTTCATTGTCTTATCCAAGAATTTTGATTGATTATGGATATGAAAAATCAAAATATCACATTATAATTTAGACATGTTGAAGTATGGGTATTCTATAACTATAAAATAGAACATGTAACAAAAAAATAAATATCTTCATTAAAAATTAAATTTTGTATCTATTTGGGTTTTATATATATTATAAAGATAGGGAAAATGGATGTGACCCCTTGATATTATAATGTACAATTGTCTAGGGTTTATTCCCACTTTATAAAATATTTTTATTCTATTGAAATCATAAATAAAAAATCTATAAGGATATCAATAAACTATAACATTTAAAATTAAATGTAAAATTATATTACAAAATTGGAATAATAAAATAGAATTCAATGGATATATAATTTCCATGAAAAAATGAATTGAAAATTTCATCATGATTTTTGTAAAAAAAATTATAAAAAAAAATTTTTATTCAAAAAAATCCTTTAACGTCAATTTGTGTCCTCCTCTTGAAGAATATAAAATACATAAAAAATGTTAGATAATTTATATTAGATTAAATTTTTCACTCTTTATATAGGATTTTATCAATATAATGAGTTAAAATGAAATCATAAAATAATAGAATACAATAAATTAAACCCATATTATATTTTATTAATTTGAATCTTTCATAATATAATAGTCTATGTATAATATTTTTTATCTTATTTTCTATTCAGAAAATTCAAGAATAATCTCCGAATTGTTTATAATGTTCAAGGAAGTGTGGTCTTATACAATAGAAATTAGATTATAAGACTTTTTTGATATTATTAAATAAATAATAGGAATGGTGTTTTGGTAAAAGTTATCATTTTCTGTAAAACTCATTGAAAAATTTAGTGATATTTTTCTATATCAACAATAATTTTTATCAATATTATCATGTTGATACAAATTTTGTTTCAATATTGTCTTTTTTATCAGAATAATTTTTTATAGTGGAATAAGAATCAAAAGATGAATATAACAAATGATAATATTGATAAAAATTTGTGTGTAGTTATTTTTTGAAAAACATGTCATCACAATTTATGTACTATTTTAATATCCATTTATAACCAAACAACCATTTATCGAAAGAATATATTTATTTTCAATGTATTTTCCTCTGAAGTATGATATTTTTTTGATAACTAGCATATTTTTAGGATTTTTAAAAATATATAAACTATATTCGAATAAAATTTATTAATTTATTTTTAAATATCCATTAAATAAAAATCATCACTTCGAACATCATGTATAATTTTATTTTCAAATTTTGATGAGAATGCATGATTTTATTTTCTAATCTGTAATGAAATTATAGATTTTCTATGATGAAAAACATCACCAATAAAATTGATAATAATATAGTCTATTCTAATTAATTGGATAGTATCCAAAAGGTAGGTTTTTCTGCATTTACATAATTAATTCCTTTTAATCTATTCAACTTCTAATTAGACCAAGTCAATTTTTGAGGTGAAATTTCAAAATACAGTATTCATTATGTTTTTTAAACACAATCCAAAAAACATTCATTATTTATTTATTCAAAACTTGAATTCGTAAATAGATTGATTTCATCAACTATCACATATATAATTTCCTCAATTTTATGTTAGTATTTTCTATAAAAGATATAAATCCTAATTTTGGTTGGGTAAACATAAAAATTCTATTTATATTATTTTATATTAAATTATATTATACTATATTTTTTCATTGAAAGGGAATAATTTATATTAAAAAAATTAGGTTATAACATATAATTTTTCTACTTTACCTCATCTAGTGGGGTTTTTCATTTTAACTAATTTATTAAAAACATAGTAAATTGTTTTCTAAGTGGTTCTTATGTCTCTAGAAATAAATAATAACAAGATATCAAAGAATATGGATTAAATATTTTTTAATGATTTCTATTTCCCCTTTTTATTATATCGTTCATTTATGGAGTTATTCGGTAAAAAAATACACTTTTTTTACACAAGATTTTTTAAATGAAATGATCTAAAATTCTTATCCATGATCAATTGGGATAGTGATAATAGGATTATTTTGGAATTATTGAATTTATAGAGGTATTGTTTTTAAAAAACAACCGTACTAAATATATATTTAAGTGAATGTAACACTATGTAAATTTATTATTGTAATAAACAATGATATATAATATTTTTAGTAATAATAGAAATTTTTATATTTTGGGTATATTTATATATATTAAAAACACTTTGGTTTAGAAACTGATATTTCACTTATATGATTAAAAGTATATCTATGGTTCTTTTCATAATGATCATGGTAATAAAATATTAACGAACTAAGTTTGTTCTCCAAAAGGTCAATCGTATGTTCAATAATTTAAAGTTATTTATATGTTTGAATATATAAATACACTATGTTTCAATGTCAAATCCAATAAAAACCTCAATTGGATTAAGGATATGAATATTCTAGAATTTATAGTCTTCTGGATTAAATGATTAATCCTTATATTATTTGTTGGAAAATAAAATTTGGATAATTTTTTATCATGGGGTGGTACATGTTTCTTTCTAATATTTCATGAGGTAACATTTGTTGAAAATTTTACTAATTACGTTTAGGTTTTACTTATATCCTGTAACACAATGAATATTCGAAATTAAAATATCTACATGGTTGAAAACTTCATTAATAACTAATACCTTATAATTTGGATTATACATAAAAATAACATATCTAAATTTATGTTTTAGTAAATTATGAACGTTAGCATTTTTTATAGTCATGTGCTAAGAAAATCAGATATCCATGAAATTAATGTTTCAAAAAATGAGGCCTTAAATATTATATGAATAATATAATACCAACATTTGGTACTAAAACATATTTGGATATTAAAATATTATCAAAAATACATTATCCTCCAACATCTTCCAAACACATTTTTATAGAAGAACTAAAAGTTATTCAAAAATATAAGTATTAAATGGTCATCAAATATTTTCCTTCCTGTAGGTGCATAAAATTTTCTTATTCCATATAATTAAACATATAATACAAAAAAAATTACATTCTAAAATAATTTAGTGTAAATAAAAATTTGGCTTTATATAAGTAGAAAGTTCGAGTTTGGATGGGGACATTAGCGGTTTCATTAACTATATGTTTATCAAAAAATATTATTCAAGGATCTAATGTTTGATGAAATCTTATTGAGACATTCAATTTTTAAAAATATTAGTCCATTAGTGTGATGATCATTAGGTAATAAAATATATAATTATTTGGCATTTGATTATAATATAAGATTAAAAATAATCGAAATTTCCATTGCATGATATTTTTTTTGCATGACTGTATGTTTTCATCATCATTATAAATGGTATCCCATAAAAATAACATATTTTTCAATTTCATCAATTGCTGAAGATACTTTTATACATATAGTGAATAACGATATTTTAATGACTTAGTAGAGAGTGATTTAGGAATATTTGTTTTCTAATGAAGTTTCATTAATTGGATTTATGGTAACGATTCCAATTTTTTTCAAGTTGATAAATCAGCAAAGTAATTGTTTTTTATCCATTTTTTACATTATAAAACAACCATTAATAATATATATTAGTCTAATATATTGTTTTTGAGTGGTTTTGATACGTTTGAAAATGAGGTTCTGATGTACTATGTTCTTTATATATGTTATTCATTAAAAAAACTAACAAAGTGAAAGGAATGGAATTTGGAACATATATCATAATAGGATACTGAAAAGTATTATATATTTTAAAATGTGATATATATAATCAATTTAATAATAGTGTAAAAAAATCTATGTTTCTAAATGATATGTAATTTTACATAGATGATATGTAATGTCTTACATTGAAATTTAGAAATGTAATAGAATATATAAAATCAATTATTATTCATTTTATGGTATTTATGTTTACATCAAAGTATAAATAATATTTATTTATTGATTCATAAGGTTAACTTTGAAGATAAATTGTATTTTTAATATCTTATTTTCATATATGTTTGAGTTATATAGTGAATTTTGAATTTAAATAATAAGAACTTTAATAGATGTTATATTAACCATTATGATATATATGAATACAATTTTGTTTCAACTAATACATGATAAAATTAATAATTTCATGTATGAAAAGATAGGTTCTCTTATAGAATTATTAATATTTAATCAGTGGGTATTATGGTTTTTAGTGAATAAATTACAAAATTATAATGGATTTAATACTCTAATCAAGTGATGATTAGTACATAGATCTTGAGAAGTATATTTCTCCATGAAATTAAATTACACAATATATTTATATTATTTCACATGATAATGAATACATAGAAAATAAAAAGAATCATTTTCTAAATTTTAAAAAAGAATGATTTTTAGGTTTGCGAAAAAAATAAATAAGAATAGTATGGATATTTGATAATATAATTAAATTATATATGATATTTTATTAATAATATGATTTCCTTTAAATTATTTTATTAGCCATATATCATTATTATGAATGGATATTTGAAAAATATAAAACGAATCATATTTACACCTATTGATGAACATGAGATTAATTTTAGAGAATATTGATTTAATACTAATGAAGTATTAAATTAAAAATGCATATAGGATGATGATAATTAAGATAAATATTTATTCAAGAATGTAATTATGGTTTTCTAATACTTATGAAATCCAATATAAAAAAATTCATGAATAAGCAATTTTGTAAATTCATATTGAATATTTTATAGTATTAAGGATAATATCAATAATTTATCTCTAAAAATATATTGGATAAAATTGGATAATTCATTTTGAATATACCACTTATTATAAATAGATGAGATATATTTTAAAAAATAACTAATAGAATATGTTTCTGTTAAATTTTTTTTTTAATATAATACCTACCATACATGCAATCACCTTATAGCGGTAGTGACTTATATGTATCTTAAACACGAGTCGAACAGAGAAATGTCCTGATATGCCACATTGGTGGAGAACCTCAAAAAAAATCTAGAAGACTACTCATTAATGTTTACTTATGTTTTATACAATAGTGGTTGAGATATTAAGAATGGATATATTATGAAACTAAAAAATAATAATTTAAAGGGATATACATTATAAAATAGAAAAAATAACTCAACCCCTATTCATATTGTTTTACTTTTTAAAACCTAGTACCTTCATGTATAACTACTGAAATCATGTTTCCCACTAAATGTAGTTTTCTTGGATAAAGATAATACAGATAAACATATGTTAGTAAATAGAGGATCCTTCTCATATTTTAATGGAATGAATCATCATGGAAGAAAGAATATGTTAACTCCATGTCTTCTCCTACTTCACTAAGAGTTTGTTATGTTTTCACTATTTATTTTATACTGCATGATAAATAATCATACATGACACATGAAAACAAAAATAATCTATAAGTATATATAAAATTATGGAATATAATAATGATTTTTATATCATAAATTTTATATTACATGGTTATTAGGCTATTTACTAATAAAATTATATAGAATAATAACCTTTATAATTCTCAAGTGTCTATTAATGTATATAACGTTGTCCAATGGATATAGACATCTAAATTTTAATGTATAAAAATAAAAATTTCTAAGACTATTGATTTCAATTTATCTATTGTTATTGATATTGTCAACTCCATCATGTGTTAAGGAGATACCATATAAAACACAACCATTAAAATGAAAATAATGAGAAACATCCCTCAAATATTTATATCATGATTTAATTTGTATAATAAAAATATAAATTGTGACATGAAGAGTTATATAATACTCTTATTTATTATAAAATGAAAAAATGAATCATATTTTCAATAAGAATACGATAGAGGATGAGGACATTGAATCCAAAAGAATGTGAAAGTGTAAAATCATGGCAGATAAAGATGTATTAATCGATTAGTATAATTAATTCCAAATATAGTTAAATATTATGATAGAATAATATATATTATTTTAATGATTTTTATATAAGGACAACATATGTACACTTGTAAACTATAGATAAAAAATTCCAACAAAGGAATATAATAGATATAATGTTTTTCATAGAAATATAATGTTTTATAATAATTTTATTCATTACTAAAAAAGATAATAATTTAACATTACACATATAACTATTAATATATAATATAGAAAAAATGGAAATTTAAATTATGAAATATCCTAGCACATATTCCCAAATGAACATCATCCATATAGTAAGAACGGTAAAAATTAAAAATAATATAAGAATTTGAATAGAGATTTTAATGAAATGTGTTATTTAAGAGATTGGTTTAGATGAGTATATTAAAATTAAGAGAAAATATAGTAATTTGGAATTATGAAAATTGGCCAACATCATTGTCAATAATTATGACCAATATTTAATATAAACATTAAGCATTTTAACAAATGGGATTTATGGTCATTAGTTGTTTGACTATTAAAAAGGGTCTTTTGGGGTTATTTTATATTAAAAGCAATGAAGAGGATAATTATCACAGATAGTTAGAATGATTACTTCATCCAATTATAATTTCCCTTATAAATTTCATTTATCTCATATTTAGAATTTGGTTGCATCATTAGGGTTTTCCATTGACCAATCCCAATAAGAACATCAATTTCTAATGTTAGAGGAGAATTTCCCATGAGAGAATATCTAATTAATATAGATGATACCATATTTATTTTTTTCATCAATAAAATAAAAATTATAACCATTCTATAAATTAATATTTTACCTTATTTGGGTGTGATAAGAGGTTAAGTACCTTAGTGTTAAGTAGTAAAAAAGAATAAATTCTTTTTTAATTAAAAGAGTGTTACTCTCGTAATATAATAATTTTTAATAAATGATCCCTAAATTGACGTAAAATGTATATAATTAGTGTAGTAATTTATTAAAATTATTTTTGTATCAATTTTTATTAAAATATTGATATACATGTGGTGAAATGTGAAATTATTTTTTAACAATATTAAAATAAGTTAAGAAATAGTAAAATATGTTTAATATAAGATCATATATATATATATGAGAATAAAATAACCAATTTATCACTATATTTAAAAAATTTCACTAAACTTTTTAGTGAATCATTACATAAGGTAATTGGGTACTATGGGAGATAGTGAAGCACTAATGATATTAGATAAATAAAATAATCGATAATTAATTTCATGAAATTCTTTTCACCAACCCTCAAAATCCCACCTCCATTTCAAATTCTCTATCCTAAAATTTTAATTTTATCTTTTCGTATCTTTATCATATATTCTCTCTCATATCTCTACCTTCAATTATGAGGATTTTTTATGGTTCCATTGTCTAGTTCTCCTCTAAGAAGCTCACGGGAGGTAATGGTTCTCTTTCTATCTATTTTCAATTCATACATGAGTTTCCATTGTAATAACTATTTCAATCTCTATGTTATTTTCTAAATATATGGATAGATATTATTTTATGTATAGTAATTATAATATCATTCCTATTTGGGAACCCTTTTTACTCACATTAGTCCCCATTGAGATGTAATTATTATGTGAAATAATTTTCATATCCATAAAAATAGTATCATTATAAAAAATCAAAGAGTTTTTGGGTAACCTTGAAATGAATTTATAATTACCCTTTTTTTTATTTTGAATTTATACTAAAATAAATAATGTTTTCAAAATAAATTTTTATAATTAACAATTATATAAAATGATCGATGATATATTAATAAAAAAATCTAATCAATATTACTCATATTACATATTTATTTAACTTTTAAGTGTAAATAAATATAGTGAAATAATTTAATTTTCATATAGTGGAAAACCAATGAAATGATGAAATATATTTATTTCATATTAAAATAAGTTTCTTGATTGTGGATATGAGAATTCATTTCTAGGGACTTCCAAACTCAAATCTCATACATAACATCAATTGATCAGACTTGAGTAGAATTTCTAGTTGGATAAATTCAATCTAGTGGAAATCCCTATGAGTTTTATATTTTCTGAACAACCGCATATGTCTTCCACTACTTCTAATTTCACAATTAAATATTATATAGAGTTCATACTAGTTTTTAAGTGGGAATTTGAATATTTTAAATAGTTAACAGCAGAAAAACAATTCATTTTCAAAGTAAGGCATGGTTTCATTTTATTCATAAAAATATACTTTTAAAATATTCAATAGTAAGGCTTATGATAATTAAATTAATTTTATAACCATTATAGTTTACATATAGATTAATTTTATTAAGTTATAAATTCACCATATCAAAATTATAATAATTTTTTTGTATTTTCCGGTAAAGTTTACTTTTTTATTAATTAAAATATATTTTTTATTATATTATATTTATCTATATTAAATATAATTTCTATAACCTAAAAAACATAGTCTATTCAAATGGATTCCTTATTTATAATTTTCATAAACATTATTTTCTAAAAAATTCAACATAATATTTTTACATTGATATTAGTTACCATGGGAATCGTTTTTAACTATAATAATGGTTAAAATGATTAAAATGGGATAACCTAATATATAAGGCATCAATTATCACTAAAAACAATCTAAATATTTATTATTGATTAAATTTCAACTTTAAGATATTATTTCTAGGAAATCATACTAATGTGGTGCTACTTACTATGAGAAAAACATTTTTTTTATAAGTTGATTATATTTATAAGAGTTCCACTCCACCGAATTTTAAAATAATCCTATGACAACCCATTAAAACCCAATAAAAATATTTAAATTATCACCTATACTAATCCTTATTGCATTCTAAAATAATCCCCTCCCATATTTTTTAGCATATGGACTGAATATATTAAACAAATATTATCTAAATCAAGAATTTGTATAAGAAAATATGATATTTTTATATGTAACTATTTTCTCCTCTCATATGAGTTCTACATTTCTTCTTCTTATTACAATTCATAAATCCTATATATTACTATATAATAATTTTATTTAAATAATTATGACTCTATGAATGGAATATTATGTAGAAAGATTATATATAGTGACCCAAAGTCATTGTTTACTTCATTACATTGGTACTAGATACAAGAAATCACATCCCAACAGATCGAATAGATTAGTAGTCCGGGAAAAATATATACATACTATAATTTTACAATACATTTGAAAATTTACTATTAAAATAATTATTTTATTTGATTATACCATTATAAATGTATGAATTCCCATTAATATCCGTCATAATAAAATTATTGGAATCCTATCTAAAGGAAACATAAGAAAGGTTTGATTATAGATTCTCTGTAATGGTATGTATAAAGTGGATTACATCATTAATAAACATGTCATAATAAATATTGAAAGGTAAATATCTCATAAGAAAATCTATTTAATACATAACATTATCAAGGATAGTAATATGTATTAAATAAAATATGATAAAACGTTTCAGATAAATAGAAACATGATCATGAAACTTTTCCATGGATATCCTAACTATTGAAATAATCACATCGAATTTAATAAAAAATATCATAATGAGGGAATGCATAATGGATGACATCATAAACATATCATCAATACATCATTCTAAGAAAACATATAAAAATTGGTAAAACCTTCTCCAAATACCAAATATATATTGTTTTCATGAGACCTACCAATTCATTGTTGGGATATTGTGGGCCCCTCCCTTATATTACTAAGTATAATACATTCCTTGTATGAATGAGGTGAATAATATTCAATATAAACATTTATATTGAAATTATAGCTTTAAAATCATAATAAACTCCCCAATAAATAAATATAATCATATTCTATTTAGATTAATAAGGACAATGAATAATAGATTGGAAGTGAGATGGAAGCAAGAGCTCTCTCCCTTAAAGTAGAAATGACGCCTTGGGTTGATGATTTTCATGGAGGTGGTACCAAATTACCTAGGATTCAATCTCCGTCCTCCTCCTAGACGAGCTATAGTGGAGTTTCCTTCTGCATAGACCTTATTCTCGGTGGCTCGCAATACTAGCATCTTTGATGTGAATTGATCAATTGTTTTTAGAGAAGTTAAACGCTTCGGACGAATTCCAACTTTCCCCAGATCTAGGTTTGGTTGCTTGATTTGATGATGATCTGAAGGAGGTTATTCTTAGATCTTCTAATTTGGAGTAAATCGGCAAAAACTATGTAGCATTTAAAAAACCCTATTCAACTTCGGTGTTGTGGGATGCTCAAGAGAGGTTATGCAGTTCCTACACTGATGCGGCAAGAAGTTCGACAATAGGTGGATTTAGATATTTAACTTTGTTGTAAGATTCATGTCCATTTAGAATTATTCATAAGGTCTCTTTTACCCAAATTGAGGCAAACCCAGCTATTTTTTTAAGAGAATGTAAATTGTAAACAACTCTCTAATTTCACGTGTAGTTCATCCAAAATGTGAACAACCATTGAAGATCAAATATTAGACTCATAGAATCTCATTTCATTGGGGATTCTCAAACATAAAACGTTCCTATCTAGGTTAGGGATTTTATCGTTTCTTGTTTTCCTCCGATTACATGAAGAATAGGTCATGGGGAATTGTCCCTCTATTTTTGAAACCTAGTAGGATGCATTTACGTAAATGGCCTTTGTAATTTAATATTTTGTGTGTTCAGATTTTTTTTTCATGTATGGTTTCATCTACATAGACTCAATTGAGTCCTATGGAATCCAAATATCTTTCATGGAATTATTATACAAATTATAAATCCTAGCTATATTCATAATGAGATGGATGATGTTATGCTTAGTCATTATGCTAGGATACTGGTGTAGCTTAATCTCAGCTACAAATATATTGAAAAGGTAACCCTTGTGACACCCTATGATAACATACAAATCAATGTTGAATATGATTAAACCCCCTTTTCTTCAATGAATGTATGGTGGTTGGACATTCGTTGGATATTTCTTGGAAGAAGGTTTATTATGTTGGATGTGGGATGAGAGGCCACTTATCCAATATCTCTCAAAAAAATAAAAAATGAAAACTCATCAAAGGATGTTGTCTATAATGGTGATTCCCCCATAGATACATTTTTACATGTTGTGGATTTGCTTCCTAAAGAGAATAATGGAATGGGGCTGCAGGTGGGTCTCTGATGAGGTAGAAATCTAGGGATTCCATGATTTTTTAGGAGGAAAATGCTAGCGATTCTACTTTTCAAAGAATTAAAAAATGTTTTCATTACACAAACTCAAATTTAAGATTCTCTATAAATTATGGATAGTGTAAATTACTTGAATAAACAATCAATAAATAATAAATTCAAAACAAGGGTTTTCAACATCTTGTTTTGGAAAGGATGGAAACATCAGGCAGAGGGGAATTGTGGAAGCATACTCAATAATGTCCATCTCCAAAAATGATAACATTGTGGACAATTAATTCAATGAATATGACTTACATATAGAGGGGTATCACCATATCTCAAAGGAAAGGATAATTGCATCGTGTATCCAAAAGAGTATGAATATATTATAATATGAATCTTCAGTCATTTAAAAATTTTCAATGCTAGCTGTGTATGGTGAAGGATTTTAGTTAGATTCCTTTAAGATGAAAATTTATCAAATTTCCACTTCTATGGTGTTTGAGAATTCTATTATAGATCCCCATTATATTTTTGACCTCACTGAATCAATTACTATTTAGGGAATGAAGATAACTTTGGAAAAAGACAATTATCATGACAAATGTTAGGAGAGACAAGAAGAAAACATTGATTCTGAAAGCACTAATGTAAATATGATTTACAAAAGGATTAAATATCTTCCTTCATGTAATTTTTGATTGCGAAGCTCAGGGCGTGGTTTTGGAAAGGTTGATTGTAATGCACATTTGGATGAAAATAAGTGGTTAAGTGCACGACTGTTGAAAAAGATCGGTTAGTAGTTAAGATTTGGGATTTTCCTTATTTTTTCATTCAATTCTCATCCACTAACTTTTACATTTTTTTAATAAAAGTGGTTCAGCCTACATATTATTCATGAAAAAAGTGATTAGTTTCAATATAAAATTACCCTAGTAAAGAACAATATCCACTTCAAAAATTTTATATTGATGATAGTCCTATAAAAAGATCGTTGGAATATTTCTTGTCTAAAATACCCCTCTAATTTTGAAACAGGTTAATAAATTTTTAAAAATTTCAAAAATAATGAGGAATAAAATTTTTTGGAAGGAAATTTCGAATCATGTAAAGGATGATTTAACGGGTTGATTCTTCACGTTGTTATAAAATTCACTTCTGTGTATATAATTCAAGATATTATTCAGTTCACAATTTTTGAAAAGTTCAAAATGTACATCTTTTGAAAAGTAAAAAGAAAATTATTTCAATTTTGTTAAATAAAAATTGGTAGAAATATCATAAATAAATAAATGGATAGTAGTAAAAATAATCCTGAAGCATATCAAGGAATATATAGATATGAAAGAGAAACATTCTCGTCCATGTAGAAAAACAATGAATGTTTTCCTTAAAAAAACTATATCTATATCTTGAGTACTTAAATTATGGAATATTATTGAAAATATATAATTTTTATAAATAAATACAGTACAATAAAATATATTGGGTTTATGGTATAATGGTAAATTATTTCCCACAGGGGATACTTTGACAATAACTATCTAGAATAATTATGAGATTGTGAAATAAACCATAACCTCAGCTCCAAATTCATTTGTAAGTGTTAAAATATCCTATTAAATAAATATACATTTAAATTAAATATAATATAGAACCATAATTATATACAAATTATATTTTTTAATTATATTTTTTTATCACGTGGTTGTTGAAAATAATTTATTAAAATCACTATTTCAGGTGATAACTGCGTAGTTTGTCATCTATATTTTTGTTGGTATATTTTTTCCATAAAATTTGACAATGGTTGGATAATATAAATGATTATTTTCATGATATAAATTATATATATAAATATAAATTATTTAATTACAGAGAATCATCAATTAAATTTCGATATGATGAAATGAATAAAAATGTTCATATGGAATGAAGGTTATACATCTACATGAATGTTGTTTCTATTTTTTCGATCGATTGATGAATATAAAGGTAAATATTAATTTAACTCTATAGAATAACTATTTTATCAAATATATCATATATATTCAATAATAAATCCTTATTTTCTTGCATTTCCAAATAATATTGAAAACATATCACACTTCATAATGGAGGTGGATGTCCCCATGTATGTATGAGAAACATATATATTTTCTAATGTGTTATAAGGTAAAGATGTATAAGTGTTATTAAAATTGAATATGTATAATTATATCATATATATCATATATATAAATATGTGGGTGTGTGTGTGCGTGTTTCTGTGTGTTAAATCCATCGTGATATCCATCTGTAAGAGGCTTGAATGGAAAACAAATTACATTGGTTCCCAAGGTTGAAGTCTGTTGTACGCATGATAGATGGTTTAGTTTCACATTAGATGTAATATGAGATTGATATTGGTTTTTACATTAAAATAATAGTGTCTGAATATATTTAATATAAAATTTTCATACATTTATTAATTTGGGACCAATATTTAAGGGTGTGGAGGATGAAATAAAATGAAAATTCATAGTTAATAATCATAGATATTCTTCCTATAAACTCTTTAGGATTATACCTATAACCTTACTATGAGTTTATGTAGATCAAATTAGGGATTTTGGTTCCTGGGGAGGTTTGTAAGAAATTTATTTATGGAATACATAGTAGAATAAAAATTATCTTGAATTATAAAGTGGGGATGAGATGATGTATCCTTTTCTAAGTAGGGGAGTGGACCCACATTGAAATTTCCTAAAAGATTAAAAAGTTATGATGTAATTCATGAGATAAAAATTTATAATTTTCCATATATTAGTATCTGTTATTTGGTATGGTTGTAATATTTATAGAAAATATGATGAAAATTTTTTAATTGGAAATATTACCCTTTTCATTGGTTTTAACCACCCACACTATGTAAACCTATTTTAACATTAACTGGGGTATTTAATTTTTAATGTTTTTATTATTTATTCTCACAAAAAAATTATTTCAAAATATTACATAATATGAATTATTATTATTCCAAAAATTAAATCCATTTCAACAAATATAGTTAATTTATTTTGAATAATTTAATTTAAAATTAAACCCACAAGTGTGATAATAAGTGGTTTTCCAAAGACATTATTTTATTTATTATAAAAAGTTTTTTTCGCATTTAAAATTTAAGTTGATTAAAATTTAATAAACTGAATTAATTATATTATGGTTAAACTAATTTTACTCTTCATTATACAGGAATGAAAAACTGATCTTTAAAAATACATTAAATGTAATAAAATTTTCCAATGAAAATTAGTATTATTCAGTTTTCATCAAAAAATTAATCCTTCTCAGAATATTCCAATACATTATCTCTAAGAAGAAACTAATTTCAATAAAAAAGAAATTATTTTTCTTTCGAATGTTTTTTATATTTTCCAATTAAATTACTAATCATGAAATTTATTGAAAATCATATACATATCATAATTTAGTTAGTACTATTAATACCCTCCAATTTAATTACTAGGTTATAGAGATATAGAAAATTACCCAAAATTTATACTTAGGGTTATATTTATTTCAATCAATAAAAGAACTAAATTTATTTTACTATATATACACTCTAAAATATCATTGTGTTACATTCTTCTTTACTTAAAAGAAATAATTCTAGAAATTTACAGAATATCACCTCGTGAAGAGATTGGTGTAGTAATTCATCATAATTTCTTTAGGATCACATGTCACCTCTTTCATATTTTGATTTCTCCGAAGTAACTTACAATTTTTGTAATTGAATTCCTAAAAATGTACTATCTAATGTACAATATTCATTATTAGAATTTATAATTTCGATATATAATGTTCTAATTATATTTCTTTAGAGGATAAGACATGAATTAGGTTTATAATGTGATTCTGTAACAATGATATATAGAACACATCAAGTATATTTGAGATAACAATGAATTAGGTTTATAATTATGATGTGTTTTTAGTTTTGTTTACCATTCTTACCAAATATTATAACAACATTTCATTGATATTATTTTAAGAAAATTATATCTAAAAATATATTTAAAAATCATTACTCATGTTATTGTGAAGAACCCAACCCAGATGCCCTCTCAAATTTGAACTTGACTAGAACTTCCACATACCCATAGGTCATTTCAGATCCATAAGAGATCTCAAATAGCACTTGGTTATCAACAAAATAGCTAATTAAACTACAACAAAATGGCCTATTAGTGGCGGTTATTTTTTCATATAACGGTGGTTTAAAGTGCCAATATATGGTTGGGTGGTGATTTACAGAAACAGACGCTAAATTGGCCATCAAAAATCTATTAGCAGTGGTTATTTCCATTTAGTCGTGGGTTAAAGGAAACATCATAGCTACCTCATTTCACAGTGGTTATAACCTCTGTGAATAAAATAAAATCCAGTGACCGTAAAACCACTACTAATTCATGAAAACCACCTAGGAATGCACACGGGTGATGTGACTCTGTAGTGGTGGTTAAAACTGCCGCTAATGTAAGCCATTAGCGGCGGTTATAACCGCCTCTAATTAAGAAAATACTTACGTTTAGTGGCAGTTTTTAAAGCCACTAATGTCTTACCAATATTCTTTAGCAGAGGTTAAAACCACCATGAAAAGATAACAAAAAAACTGACGTTCTACTTCCACTACACCACTACCCTGAAAAACAAATCAAACAAGAAATACCATTTACCTAACAAATTAATGAACACCATGGAGAGAACTACTAAATAAATTATGATCGTGATGCTTGGGGATAAAATCACTTTACCAGAAAGATTGATTTAAATATATTCCCCATTATTGGATATTCTCAAGTTGATAAAATGTATGATAAGGGTTTAAATTAGAATTTATAACTACCAAAAATTCGACACAAAAAAAATATCATGACTTGTATCATATAGTATGAAGGTACATGAAGAGAGGACACAAATCATACCTAAAACCAAACTATATGTTCCCTAAATCATTTATACACATAATCCTATATATATAACTCTTATCACTATGTTATTGACAAAAAACAATCAAATGTAGTGATTGTGGGAGTGTGTCAAAGTGTCCCTCAACTCTTACTACTCCTACACCACTAGCTTCTAAACCAAAACCAATTACATGTAAATCAATTATTTTATAATAGTAGAATCTATGACCTCAATGTTACTTCTAATCTAGAGGGTTTATCACACTATTTCTCTTGAAATTTTCAATAAAATCTATTACCTAATCCTAAATCTTTAATACATCCCTACCAAGAATTCTCAACCTAACAACACTCTAATAAGGACTCCAACACAGGTGGAGTTTTGTAAGAGAAAACCCCAACCTAATTTCTCTATAGAGTCTTCATATAAAACTCTAATATCGAATAAATCTATTATAAATAATGTTTATGGAAAACCTTATGATGCTTAGAATACTCAACAATTTTTTAGATATGGTCATGTAACCCTACAAAGGGTTTAACATATGAAGAACTCAAACTATCATTAGTATTTGAGGATATAGTATCATCTAGAACAAGGGATTAAATTAAAACAATAACATATTAATACCATATGATTTTGAGAAAACATCATCCACTAAAAACATAGTGTGTTGTATAGGTAACTTGGTTATAGGATCACCATATGGTTTTTGGGTTTCTGAAATAGTGGAATTTCATGAGTTGATAACTCCACTAAATCATATACAACAAGAGGATTAGTGGCTTCTCAGAATCTAGGAGGCCTCAGTTACTGGAATTCATGTTACACAGTTTGCTTATGGTTAGTCCATCAGTGGGAACTGCTGTCTTCATTATATGAAGTTCTATACTAATAAAGTGGAGAGAAGATATCTAAAATAATCAGGAATGTATATATCTTATATAAGTTTTTAAATCAACAACTCATCAATTAAATTAAAAGTGAAAAAACGATCAAGCACTGAGATATTATTTTCACAAACATAACTCTAAAAAAGTTGTTTTTGTGTGGGTGGAATTATAAATTTGACAGGATGAACCCATAATGATTAAAGAATATATAATTAAACTAAAATAGGAGTTACATTAAATATAATGTTTGAGAACTATATGATTCCTTTATCAACATAATTTTACCATATATATGATCATTTAAAGATTTGGGTTTACTAACAGGTTCCCAATGTCTCGATGAAAGGATACATTTATAACCACAACTACTATATCCTCACTGGTATGATAACTAAAATAAAAACCCCCATGAAATCACATCATTAAATTCCTAAACTAGTCATCATGTGAATAATAAATCCAAAATCTATTCCTAGGACCTGAACTTATCAAATTGCACCCTAATATGACCTACCGTACAGAGAGAAAAACTAGGATGATGATAAACTATGTGTGCCAACCAAATCCTAACTCCAATAGGCCAGGGAATGGTGTAAAAGACTGAGTAGGAATATCACATAATGTATTAGTCTATATCCTATAATAATCTAGGTCATATCCTATAATAACCTTCTATATATATGCATCTTCAAAATGAAAAAATAACCAAAAATACCTATAATATATATAAAGGAACTATTAAAATGTATAAAAAGCATAATTAGAATAAAAAATGATAAGTACAACAGCATAGGGGAAATCAAATAGGATAAATAGTTATAAAAAACAACACACCACTAGGTAAAATAAAATGAAGATAATGGAAGACAACCCCA
Organism: Viscum album; assembly: GCA_963277665.1. Taxonomy (NCBI): domain Eukaryota; kingdom Viridiplantae; phylum Streptophyta; class Magnoliopsida; order Santalales; family Viscaceae; genus Viscum; species Viscum album. The sequence continues at coordinate 1,458,585,496 of OY728135.1, read as the reverse complement.
CATAAGAATGGACTAAGGTATCATATAGTTTAAAGTCATTAGATGGGGTATATATTGTAATGTTTATTTACATGTGGTAATGTTGTTCAATATGTAGTTCCACATCATATGGTGAGGATGAGTATGAGGTAAAATCAATAATACTAATGAGAAAATAGATCCAAAATTCCATATACCATATGATACATGACCAATATAGGAATCAAGGGAAATATAGGGATTACCAGGGTCATCGGGGGCTAGGGGAAGCGGAGTCGTCAGGGTCGCAGGGTTGCGGGGGACCGGGGGAAGTGGGGTTGTCGGGGTCGATGGGGGCCGGGGGAACAAGGTTCTCCAGGGTCGCGGGCTCACTGGGGTCATGGGGTCATGGGGGGCCGGGGCCTTAGATTTGGATGAATTCATTGTTTGTTCCTTGGAGGGGAAAGAACAACCTGAGTGATGGAAGTCTTGAGGCATGACAAGTGGTGGTGTTCATGGAAATTCATGATGAAATAACATGGGAGATTAGGTTTTGAGGTTCTATGAACCTTATGTGGATTCAATTACTAAACCTCTCTTTTGTTTATTCACATAGAAAAGAGTGGTGGTTTGTCTTGATGGGGATTTGTATCATATATGTGTTAGTGTTCATGAGTAGAGAATTATGGTTAAATGGGATGATCGAGGATCTGACCATGGAGTTGAACTAAGAGTTAAATTCAGTCTTCCGTGTGGGAATTTAACATTTTTGTTATTCCTTGAGTTTTAAGGAATCATGTTTAGGATATGACAGTGCATTAGTGGGTGGGATTGAGATCCTTTGGTATAATTCGTCTATATAAGGACTTACTAGTGTAATTTCATAAAAATCGATGTTGTAAAGTGTAGACCACATCAGAAATGTCATTCAAGATGCAGTTGATGTGTTCTGGGGATCAAACTAGGATATTTGAAGAATATTTTATGTGATTGGGCTTGGTGATTGGAGTTTCATAGTAGAATCATGTTGGAAAGTTGGAGATGAAATGTGGGGTGTTGGTACTATCCTTCATGACAAAAGAATAAGATAATCAGAATCACATAGGTGGAAATAGATCCTAGAAGGAATTCTCTCTAAACATCGTATTCGGGAACATGGATGAATAATATTCATCTATACCACTACAATAAGTTAGAATGAATTCATTACCCTTCACTTAAACAATCATATAAATTTATGCAAAATAAATTAAATGATAGTATTAAAGAACACTTCGTTTTATGTTGTTTGGATTAAAATTCTTGTTTCTAAGGTAAATACACTACAACATTCCATTTTAGCGAAAAGAAATGATTAAAACTTTTGAGAAACAATCTATGACATGAGGCATTACTATGGAATCCCTATAAAGACACTAGAGTCTCATATGGTAGTAGGGGATTCCATACAAATGTATAAAGTATAATGGATTCAATGACCATATATCACAATAATGAGTTAACTCTAGACTGTAGTAATACTATAATTAGGGACGTTATTACCATGTATTAAAAGTATAAGTGATTCAATGACTAATTATTCTGATTATTAGGGACACCATTCTCTGGTGTCATAAGTATATGGGACACAATTCTTGAGTACCACATATATAATGGAAAATATGCTTGAGTAACACATGTTTGATGGACTCCATGATCAAGTATCAAAAGTATAATAAACACCACACCTAAGTGTCATAATTCATTATATTCTAGTAGGCCTTATAATCTGTCATCATCATAGTTTAACAAATGAGTATCTTTTTTTTATATAGAAACAGGTGATATGGTCTCATAACACCCTTCTCATCAAATTCATTATAGTCACAACATTTAAGATTCAATAAAAAACACATATAATATGGTTTGGTCACCTAATAATTCATAATACCTATGGATATTATAATTTAACACCTTAATTTGTTGAAATAGTTGATAGGGTTTAAGCATAAAAAATAAAAAATTGATAATAATTTTTTCTATCAAGGATAACATATTAAACATGGGTTATGTGTATGTTTAACGTATCGAATGGAAAATCATCCATCAATATTAATAATACATAATATAAGGAGACAATAATTGAGTTAAAATTACTATAATTTAAACATTAGGGTTCATATAGGTCGTTGTGGTCGCAGGGGGTCGGGGGAAGTAGGGTCACCGGGGTCGCGGGGGGCCAGGGTCACGGGGGAAGCAGGGACGTGGATTGAGAAGGGGGGTTAGGGTGGGGCAGAATGTTCATTAGTTTAAAATATATATATATATTTTCATGGTATTTTATTATAAACCACCGTGAAAAAATTTTAAAAAAGGTTTTTGCAGCAGATCCCAAAACCGCCTCTAAAAACAACCGTTAAAGTCAATTTCTATTATAGTGTAATTTTGACCAATTTAAATTAGAATAAATTAAACACACACACACACAAACATATATATATATATATATAATGGAATGGTTGAATAAAATAAGAAAACATATTTTATAATTGATAGATTTCAATATAATAGATAAAACATAAATGGTAGAAAAAAATTTATGGAGAGAAGTAAAACTGTAAAAGTCAATAACGTAGAGCCTCTAATATTATCCATATGATAACATGGTAAAACAGACACCATCTCATAATTTAGATACAAAAACCCAGATGAAGAAAATAGAATCATTAAACACAACTATGATTCCTTGTCATTCCCTACATCAAAAGTTATGAAAATGGAAATCCACAGCGAAAGTGATACATTGACTATATGTTATTCGGTTTAATTGGGTCCCACCCAAGTGTTCCAAAATGTTTCTTTGTAAAACTATTCTAATAAATATTGTACTTTTTAAAACATAATTCATGATATACATTTTTATAGTTTTATATCAAAATCATGGAATGAAAATTTCAATTTTTCATTTCTAAATTTCCCAAAAAACAGTAAGATTAGTTTTAAAACATTTCATATACATATATACCATTAGATATATCATATGAAACCAAATCATGTATCATATGAAATATCAAATCCATGGAAGTACACAAAAAATTGTATAATCCAAAACATCAAAAATTGGTTAAAATCATACGTACCCTCATGCTTAAGAATACACTAGGTGAGGATAGTTTGAAAACTCATATATAACATAAAAGATTATTCATACATCAATACACTACTCTTCTTCATCTAGTCTGGATAGTTGAGATATACCAAAAATGTGAACCCCCAAAAGGTCTTGTATGTACTTAGAACAACAAGACTAGGGAGCATAGGAACACCCCTTGAGTGAAATCCATTATAAGGGACACGTCCTATTACAACACCTTTGAGCAATTTTCCCATGGATTCTCATGTGATCTATTTTCAAAATGATTTCATCCAACCTTACCATTATATAATTCTTTGAAATAACTTTTTGAAAAACAATTATACAATTCATTGAAAAACAATATTATTTTACAAAACATGGGGAAATAATGATTTTATTAAAAACCCCATTTACGTGAACAAAAAATCAAATCATTCAATTACTACATTTAGTTTAATATTTTTTTTCATAAACCCAAATAAATATGTTCCCCAACATAGGCTGGAGATGGATCCAAAAACCTCTAAACATTGGTCTCACATTATAGTAATTAAATCCACCAACCAAAAGAGCAAAAATAATGATAATGGGGGCCCTAGAATTTGTATAAAAACTCAAAATTGATTTTATTGAAAAAATGGCCTGCTAAAGGGAACGAAACAAACATACATCCATAAACCACACCTATCACACCACAACCAACAAAGGATGGGCTTGTGGAAACAAGACCACATAATAGATCGTGATTCAAATAATAAAAATAATCATCATTGATCAAAGGATATAATAAAGACAAAGAACAGTTCTATTGAGATCAAAGGATAAAAGTATTGTAGTGTTTTACTCACTCAGATTGATAATATGAAATACTCTGATGATTAAATGTAGAATGAATCAATTTTGAAGGATACTATGCTTTCAGAATCATTATAGATTTCTCAAATGGTCTAACATTTATTGGATCCCAAATTCCATGTTTTCAATGAAAAAAGTGACCTAATTGAGGAGAAACAATAAATAAAACTATGTCAAATATCAAAAAATCTAAATGGTAATGTGGTTGAACCACATAATATATTATCCATCCAGCACTACAACAATAGACCTGCGTATATCCTAAATCCTCACATATGTCTCTTAAAACAAACTCGGTCCCACCAAGGAAGCTATTCCCACATGTTCCCATCAAATAGGTGACCTGTATGAGCGACCATAAAAATCATATAAAGTATTTATTCCGATTTAAAATTGTTAATTTCAGTTATATCCACACTCAATATATCACATATGTCTTGCCCATGATCCACCAAATTCTAAGATATTTCCAGAGATCCTATCCTATAGTATTTTAATTGCATGCTTTATTTGACCATATTCTATAGATGATATTTGGTTCTCAATCTGACCTAAGTACCAATCACCTACAAGAGACTCCACAATAATATTTAAGTAAACCTAGTAATCCTCTCTAAAACAAAGGCATATGGAACATTTCGAAACATCTTAATCTTCTACAGAAACATCTTACAAATATCATCATCATTATTTTTATCCCTGATTCAAGTGAAATGAAACAACTTGGCCAACTAAACAATAAAAAACCATATAGGATTATTCCCTCTAGGATTATATGGTAATCCAACAAAAATAACAAATGGATAATTCACCCAATTTCCAATCTGACACTGAAATAAGAAATAAACCTGTAATATTTCCTATGATATGTCTTTGTATTTTTTAACTTATAAATGTGGGAATATAATTACAAATGTCTTCCACCTTGCCTCACCACCGAAATCATTATCTCATTACCTAACACATCATTATAGTACCTAGATGAACATCCCATGAATAATGGTGACAATCAAACAAATCAATATCCACCTAGATTCTAGGACAATTAACCAATCACAAAAAATGGTAATACCATATCATAATAAGGACCTACTAGAAATAGTCCCCCTATATACGGTTTCTCAAATTCCTCTAAAATCATCATCTTTTTACTGAATCCATCAAAAAAGTCAATTAGATATGATGATAACTAAAAAATGGACATGACAATTCCTATAAAATTTTCCTAATAAACCCGAAGCAATTGAGAAAATATCCTCATAAGGTTCCAATCTCCCATTGATTACAAAACAATCTACATTGTCCCTTTCAGGCTAAGAGAATATACAATGACATTCCCCCATCCCTTGGTTGTAAGTGATATCAAAGTAAAATGTCTTAAGTTAATCTAAATATCATTCCTATCTGAGATTCAAGTCCTTCAATAAAAACATATAAATCAAACTCGTATGGTAATAATGTATTGTGAACCTCTCTCCAAAAAAAATAGTGTCACTTGTACTTAAGTGCATGCATAACAAAAAAAATCTAAAACATGAGTGGGGTAATTAGTTTTATATTTTATATGTTGATATGATCTGTAAGATATCATATAATCATTCTTCATGAACACACAAACTGATCCATCACTATATGTATCATATAAACCACATAGTCTTTATTGGGAGTGAGTATGATCAAAATCAGTGTGGATTTCATAAGTAACATTATCTCATTGAAAAATGACTATAACATTTCATCCCATTAGAATTTTACCCCATTACTCATAATCCTAGTCAATGGTGAGCCATCTTTGAAAAATCATTGAAAAATCATCAAAAAATATCTTGTATGACCAAGGAACCTCTAAATCCTGAAATAATTTTTTGGTTATTCCCATGTCCAAAAAATTATTACCTTCATTGAATCAACTGTTAATTTATGATTATAAACCAAATGACCAAATAACATTACTACATAAATCCAGAAGATTCATTTCATAATCATTCCACACTAATATTGATTCCTGTATAATTCCAAAACTAGACTCAAATGTCTCTCATTCTCTTACAAGGATATTGAAATAAAAAAATATCACCCACAAACACTATGAAATTTTATTTTTCATAATAATGGAATATTTGATTCTTAAAATCTGTAAAAATGGCATGATCATTTGTTAGACCATAAATCATCAAATGGTATTTGAAATGTCTATACCATAACGGCATGATCATTAGTTAGACTATAAATCATCAAATGGTATTTGAAATGTCTATACCATAACCTAAAATCTTCTTCAGTATAACATACTCTATAAATAGAATCTAATGATAAACTAATCAAATATCAATCTTAGAAACCCACCTTTCAAACATTATATGATAAAAAATCATCCATTTGAGGAAAAGGAAACTTATTCTTAATTTTTACATATGTTTAACTTCTCATTTTCCATGCACTATGAGTGTGGACCATATTCATTCTTGGAAAATATAATTATGGTTCGTTAATGAAAAAACTACGTAAAGAAAAACACTTTTCCATTAGGTCACACAAAAATTCTTCATCTCTTTTAACTCCACTAGTTCCATATGATAAGAACATATTGAAACTGGCTATGTACCTAGAACTGGGTCCACCATTAACTCTACCTCCCTCTCTTGATGAATACTCATGAAATCATCTAGAAAAAGAACCAAGAAATCCAAAAAAATTGAGAAGATAAAAAATTGAATAAATGTCATTAGGATCATCTTCTATATCATATAAAAACTCATGACCATTGGGTGGGAAGGTCCTCGAAGCCCAAACCTCAGGTCCCATTATCCTTGAAACACATATGATCTGCCACTGATTGTAAGAAATGAGACACACTCATGATAACTATCGACCTCAGTATGATTAGAAACATGTCAATCCTTACAGATTATGAGATAAAATTGATCCAGATAAAGTAATTGAATATCCCATACTATCTTCTTATTAACCATTAATAGTGAATATAAATTACATCAAAACCCATAATATTTACACTTTCCATGTGGTGTCTCTAACTCCATAAAAAATGAAATTATCTTTATTGGAATATTATGAATATCAAATAAATGGTTGAATATAAATAAGTGTGAATAACTAGTATTAAATTTATATATATATATATATATTTAAGATTCAATAAAGATGGATCCACTCACTATCACCGGACCCACATCTACCTCCCATGGAAAAATATCTACTTCCTGAATGTGATTCACTCTTGAGGCACGTTTCTAGATCCCAATAGACTTTGAGTCATTTGACTACAACTTTGAAACCTTAAGGGATCATGATCCTAGACCATATCAATCTGTATAAATAGCCTGAAAAAAATAAAACAGATGACTATAACTTCCAAAAAATTTTCCCATATTTACAGGTGAAGGAAAATTACACTGTTCTTGGCCAATCATGGAACATTGATAGAACTTTTAGAGGAATAAACTTTTCATTAATTGATATTTTGAAAGATTTATGATACCAATAACCATCGCCACTTCTCTGGGATGATACATAAACGTCCATGTTTACCATGGTGCAAAACCAAATCAACCACTAGGATTAAGAGGAGGAAAAGAATATCTAAAAATCATACCATCTATATCACTTCCCTCATATAACTATCTTATTCCTCGACATAATTCGAAATATATAGTATAAGTACATGTAATCCAATATCTAAACATAACTCTACAGGTACTTATGAGATTTTATCTAGTAATTCTTTATAACCACTTCTACAAAATTAGCAAGATTAACTGACTAATTATTTTATATCGACACTAGAAATTCTCTTTTATAAAAAGAGAGGAAGTGAATATACTTCTCTATAATGATTGAATCTTGAAAAAACAACTATAAAATGAGAGTTTTGTAACCCTTTCAAACTACGCCAACATGCCTATCCACCTATATCAAGGATTCAACCCATCTCATGCTAGGACCATCAAGTCTGAATGTCACACACCTCAACATTAAAATCTCAAGGGTATCTAAGAATTCTATGTTCTAAACAATATAGAAACTAGAATCCTCCACCACTTGAGGTTCATTATCACCTTTAATGTATGGTGTCTTCCCAAAACAAATCTCGCATGATTATTCCCAAATTCCTAGTACTTATGGATTTACCATAACAACTTTGTTTTGAGCTTGTGTTACATTATTATCCACAAGATAGGATTTTCACATGATTTCGTCAATAATATTCAGAATTTTAGGAGGATTTCATTGAGGGGAATCAAAAATAGCATCATGAGGAACTCACAAAACATGTCTCATTGGCATACTGTTGCACATTAAAATAGAAGAAATAATCATAAAATAGAATAATATCAATTAAAACAAAGAAATTATACGAAAAATTTCCATTAAGTTCAAGAACACAAAATATGATTCACATATCCCAACATCCCATGAGAACTTGATTCTCATCATGGAAAGATCTAATAATGAACTCTCTAAAACATTCCTCTCAGGTTTTGACAATCCCATATCTAATCAACCAAACATCCAAATACAAGGACTCTTGAGAAAAAAGATATATTTTATACTAAACTATGATGAAACCTACCTAGATACCCTATCAAATTGGTACCTAAGTTGAATCTCTATGTAAACAAAGAGCATTCCTGATCCCCATGGGACGGTGACTAGCACCTATGAATAAAAAAAATAGGGGGAATCATTTTAACCAACCAAAAGGTGACAACGTGACATATATATATATATATATATATAATTTTGGAATAAAATATTAATGTATTTGTCATCACTGATAAAGAACGATTGAAGCAACACAACTGGAATAATATAAAACAATATCCAAGAGAAGTGTATAACTACAATGGACAACATTCATAAATACCTTCTCTAATTGTATCCATTTAATAAAATGGGGAGTCTCCAACCATCTCACTGGACACCCAAACCTAGCTGACAAAAAAAAACCTACCGCCTTATTATGGCACATTTCTTCTAACTATATCCAAACATATTAGAATGTCTATGCACAACTAATGGTGGGAATATAGTGTGATGTAACTAACTAACTAGGGTCCCCCACAAATATTTCAAAACAACTCATTTTACAAAAAATATGGGAATTCTAATGTTTTATTGAAATCATGGAATTATATATTGTTTAGAAATTTTATATTGAAATCATGGAAAACGATAAAATTTCCAATTATTCCAACATTTCCAAATGAATAATGTAAATTTGTTTTAATTAAATTAATTTATATTAATATATATATCATAACATATATATTTTAATAAACCAAATATTTTATAACATAACATATCAAATCCATGGATGTACAAAAAAAATATTACATGACAAAACATCTCAAATCAACCAAAATAATAGGTAACATTATTCTTAGGATCACAATGTGCTAGGTTAGATTGTGCACTCATACCTTAATAAATACTATTTTTCACTCATCAAACCTCTATAAATTTTCATAGAGTCTATAAAGAAAACTATATTTCTATAAATTGAGTTGAAAACTTGTCTAACAAGTCCATAAAACAACATACCTAGGGAGAAGAGTCACATACCATGTGTAAACTCAGCAATATTAGTCATGGACTAATAGTACACCTTCCACCTAAGTAAAAAAGGCTTCCAATTTTCCCTGTTTTCCAAAAGATTTTATTAAACCATTTCATCACATCAATCATTTAAAACAAATTTATAAAACAATTTCAAAATTTCTTGAAAATGCATTTTCATTTACAAACACTTGGAGATACCCTTCTATTATCATAAAATAAATTCCACACACAATAATAAAATTAGTCAATAATTATATTTTATTTAATAAAATAATGTTTCAAAAGTCGAGTATTTTAGTTCAACAACACAACCTATAGATGAAATAACCTACCAAAACTTTGTCTCAAACATTCACACAACAAGATACACCCAAAGGAAGAACAATAAATTGGAAATGGAGTCCATATAATAAATACATACAAATCACAATTTATTATATTTATATAAAAAGTCATTTAAAGAAGAGGAAACAACCATACCACAAGAACTAACACCTCGATCACTACAACCAACAATGCATTAGAACTGGAAAAAAATAACACATAAGGTCTAGAAGAAACCAATCATAATTATCATCTCCAATAAATGAACCTGAAAATGTAGTAAAAGAACACTACAATGATAATTGAATATAAAGAATTATAAATTATTACTCAACCTTAGAGATTTTATACACAACCCAAAAATATCGAACTCTGAACAAGTCACCCTTGAAGGAGAAGAGGATCCCAAAATTGGAGGATAGTGCCTCAAGGTCAAGAGGTAATTTGGATGTGGAATAATGAAATAAAAATCATATGTGTGGCTCCCGAATACCACAATTAATTTCTATTATATGGTGGGTAATCCCTTTACATGTCATGTAATCCATGGTTTCCATAAAAACTAAACAACCAATCACCATTTATAAACATGATATTTAACACTATATAGTGTGTAATATTTTCATAGAATGTATTCTTTCACATTGTGTACCTATATCATGAAATGATCCTAGTGATCAAATACAAGACATGTGAAATTTTAAATTGACATCTGATCACCTAATATTCTATGAAAGTGGAAAATTATTACATGAAACCATAATCACCTAAGGCTTTCTCCAAACTAAAGGAGAATTCTGATAACATATAACATGTTTATACCCATGTTCCATTAATTAATAAAATATACATCCCTAAACATTAGATTATTATCCTTAGAAAATCCTATTCTTTATCAGTTGTCTAATGATTTACCCTCTAAAGGAGGAAAACAAGTAAAGAGATTGATATTTGTAAAATGATGGTATCAATAGGTTATAGTTATTGACAAATCTCTTTTTACTATTTTGATCTATTTTAATGTTAAATTGAATAGACTTTACCTTTTACACATTCTCCTCGACAAGGTTTGGACCTATCTGAGCCTTTCACTAACATCATTAGAACAAGTTGGAATATGATATCTATTATTATATAATGATTCATCTAAAACCATTTCAATATAATAATATAATCTACTGGTATAATCTAACTCTATCAATGGTACGTATGTAACACATATTCCTTGAATATCAAAATATAATAACCATAACATGTATTATAATAAATGAATAGTCCTTTTAGATTTTATGTCATTTTGAGGGTGATAAGTGGTTCTCAAATGATGCTCAGTATCATGATACATCTAAAGACTTTTCTAAATTTTTTATGTAAATTGTGGATCAGGATATGATACAATTGAATGATATTGTATATAAATTCATACAACTTCATTAATATAGTTCCTTTTATACTTCTTATATTGTAAATATTTTCTTATAAAAAGGAAACATACATGTTGTGTTATGATAATGATAATAACTCATATCAAATCATTAAATATATGAGTATTTGTTAATCAAGTGACAATGTCTATTGTAATATTAACTTATTTTATTATAGGAATAGGTGGAGGGTGTATAAATCCTATATGGTGTAGTTAATTATCCTTAGACTATATGAAAACCCATCTTTTTCTATATTATAAATATCCCACATCATATTATCCCACCAAAAATGATACTTAATGTATCTATACATATTGATGATAAAAGGATTTACAGTTCAACTTTATCTATTGGAATCATCCGACAATTACCTATTAAGAACATATAAGAATTTAACAATTATTATTTTTTCCGAATTACATAATATCTTTTTCACAAAGTATTAATATCAATCATACATCATTTATGTAATTAATTTCCTTTTAAAAACTCTCACCATCAAGAATAGAACTATTTGAAAAAAATTATTGTTTGAAATTCATTTGAAAATGTGGTGATCTCTATTCATTAATAATTATAATATCTAAAATTACTATATCTTTGAAAATAAGATTTATTTAAATCCTATTTGTTTCAAACTCTATGGTGTTTCGCACAAAATTGGTATTCTCCCTTGTTTGACTTCCTTGGGCGGTAGTGTATTGAGAAATCCTAATATTTTAGTAACTTGAGACATCACCTTTACCTCACTAAGACATATTTCCTTGAAAAGATTTACAGAAATGTTTTATTATCAATATATGTCTCACATGATTCTCCGTATAAATATTTTCTCCATATATTCAAATAAAAATATTAAAACCTCAAAATCAAGATCATGTGTTAGCCAGTTTTCTTCATGAATCCTGAATTTCCTTGATTCAATGGAATTTTTTTTTAATTTTGCATAAGAATAAATCCAAATCCCTTATATTATACATCACTATATATCACAAATCAATAACTTCATTATGTTAGGCCATGTATCAAATTATTCACTAATATATTATTCAATTATATAAGACATTCTTCCAATTATATTTTACATATCAACATAACCCTTTTACATGTATGATTGGTTAATGGGTTACCCAATTAGGGAATTTCAGAGAAAAAATTCCAATTATAATCATTCAAAATAATAAAACAATATATCGAAGTTATGTTTATTGGAATATCTCATTCTGGGAATGCAATTTTCTTCGTAGGATCAACTATAATTATATTATTCAAGAAAATATGGCTGCAAAAATAATATTTTTGAGGAGAGGATTCACACATGATAATCTTTCCATATAAGAATTTTCTATTAAGGGTCTCCAGAGTTAATATCAAGTGATTCAAATGGAACTAATATATCATCAATTAATACCAAACCAAAATTCTCCTCATATTCCATGAATATTAAATTTATTGTATCTACAATAAAAATGGGAGCATTAGTATATCCAAAAAAAATTATTATAAACTCATAATTTCAATACATCATTTGATATGAAATATTTGGAATATAATTCTTCTACATATGTAATTTATGTCATATAGAAATAATTTCAATTTTTGAAAAATATCAAGCTCCACAAATTTCATTAAATATGTTATCAATGAAAAGTATATAATACATTTTATTTATCATAATTACATTTATTTCCATGAAATCAATGCATAGACTCATATAAAAATATTTTCCTTATAGATAATAATTAGGTATCCCTGAGTATGAAAACATAGAAAATATATAAATTTCCCTTATTACAAAAAACCCTAAATTTTTTCATCAATTCCAAAAATTCCATGCAGTTAATTATATATGGAGCCAACATAATAAGTATTACCTTATGCATTAAAGATATTGAAAACCCAACTTCAGACATGGGTGGATTTAACGGAAATTCCCACATAAATACACAAATTTATTAATTTACAATAACTATATCCTCTATTTTATGATTAATATTTTAATTTTTATCTTGTACATTCGTTATGTCCCTTAGGATATCATACAAAAATTATACATGGGGTATATCTAGAAATTAATTATATGATGAAGTGTCCCCTATGAAGATAATGAATTCAATATCTTCATGACAAATGTTAATTTCATTCACTTTGAAATAATGTTTTGAATTATATTTTTAAATCCATCACATACAAAGAATAATATAATACATAACCATATGTGTAATAATAATTTTAACAAAAATGTAATGATTATTTTTTATAGTGGGAACTGAATGACACTAAGTAGTTATAGTGATACTTCCCCTTAGATTCTTGACTAATGTATAATTGTTTTAAGAGCTAAATAATATATTATTTTCTTGAAAAAAAATTATGAAATCATATAATGGAAATATTAAGAATCAAATAATGTATTAGGAAAATTTGAGGATATGATTAAAGTAACTTCCACCACATTTTCAATAACATAATCCTCATATTATTTGTAGTTTATGATTGTCCTTAGTCCCTTGGCATTTTAGGTGGAAAATTTCTTTTTTACACCTGAAGATAATTTTCATAATTCTCTATTTTATTACAGTTTAAGAATTAGCGATTAAGAGCTTATTTATTTTCCTTTTAATCAATATAATAAATGAATTTCTCTCTACACATATAGAAATCTGTCATTACTATTAAATATTTGTCAGGGCGTTTCTTTCAACTTTTATTAAAAGTTATAAATTCTACCCTTTTATTTCTTCATATTGATGTATTTCCTTTTCCCGAGTACTCAACGACCCTCATATTATCTTGTATACCATCTAAGCCATAATATTTTGATAATTTTTTTATATTTCATGATATCACATGATACAATATCTTTATATGATGAGAATATTTTCAAGACCATTTACCTTTGATGGATTTGAATAACCAATAAAATTAACAGTCATTCATGATCTTGGTATTTCATATGTTGTTTGTATCATTACATGGTTCCATTTTATCTTTATACATAGAAATATTCCCTCTTAATTTTAATATAGAATCAATAATTTTATATCCAAATCCATATGTTTTTTATGGGGAAAATATTTTTCGCTATAAAGTTTCATCATATCCATTCATTATGTTATCTATATTTCCTAATAATTCTTAGTGTATTGAATCAATGACAATCATGTATATAAATCCCATGAGATATGATAGAATTATATAAAAATAATATCCCATTCATTACATCCCAAGGTGATTAATGTCTACTCTAACGGACTTATACATTACTCAACCACAAAAAGGATGTGAAGTCTCATTAAATGATAGAGTATGTTGACCCATAAATTGGCCTAACATGGATACACCACATTATAGATCATTATGATGCTCTGTATAGAAAAGGATATTATTAATCACTCATGTCAAAAACTCTAATGTAGTAATAATATATATTTTTTATTAATATATCTATCTTGAGCTTAATTATCTTTCATATTACTCAAATCCATACATATATTATGTGTATTAAAATGGTTCCCATTAAATAAACTAGGGAAAATTTCAAAATATTTTCATACACTATATTAGATCATTAAACTATGAATCATAATTTATAATTTCAATACTACGGTAACAAAAATAATAAATTGAAATTTTTATTAAGAGAAAATCCCTAAATCACAAACATGGTTTCCTTGGGTTTTTTAATTAATAAAAATATTTTGAAATACACCATAATTTATTAATAAATTTGTTAATTAACTTGTGAATATACCTTGAGAGTTTGAAAATGTTTTTACAGTATGGTAACACTCAATGTGTACCAGAATGACTGTCGAGAGATACTCAAACCAACTCCCTTTTGGGTAATTACCCCTACATTATTCTATACCAAAACAATTTCGACTTACAGTGTCTATACATGGATTTATTTCCTGTAAACCCACATTATATATACATTGTAAAAACTATAGGTTGATATCTTATAAATATACTTATCCTTAGATTCATTCATAGAGGTATATTCCATGATCAATGATTTACTAAATTCAGTTCCTAATTTTTTTACTACACTTTTTTAATTACAAAATATAAATACCCACTCCCATTTATTATATAGTTTTTGGTTACATTATTACATTTATACTAGATACATGTTATTTTACTCTAAATAGTATAATATTTTTATTATTCCAGATAACAATATATATTATTGAATTTCACAAGACATTTCAAAAACATAAAATAGAAAATAATATTATTCAATGAGAAAACCATTATTCCCTTTATAATATCCTTAAATATTTATCATTATACAATTCATATCATCATTGGGAAAGGAAACATATAAAATGGGTGAGATTAGATGCTCATAAAGGGTATAAAAAAATGGAATCCATCTTGACTAAAAAATTAAAAATCATTATGGGAAGGTAAATATATGAAAACACATTCTATATAATCAATATGCTGAGAATAAAAAATTATATAGAATGGATAAATAATGAACAATCAATTTAGAATAAATAGTAACATGATATTTAATCTTATCATAGTTATTATAACTAAAAAAATCACATAAAATCAATAACATTTATCACAATGAAGGGATGCCTAATTTTTTATATCATAAATATATCGTCATGGCCTCATGATAAAACATCTTACATAAATGGGAAAATTCTTATCCAAACAGTAAACATACTATGTATCATGAGAACTATGTGTGAGTCGATGGATAATAGATATCACCTCCCATGATATACTTTTCATAATGCAATCCCTGTACGACATTTGTAAAACATAATCATCCTAAAAAATAATATTAAAAAATTATCATATTAATACTAATACATTCCCCATGAATAAAAATAATCATAAACCATTCAATGTACTATTTATAATGGTATAAAAATAGTACATACCAAGTATATCATAATATCTACCAAACAATGTCTACATAGATGAATAATCGTTAAAATGTTCACTGGAATATTTATTTGAGAAAATACGACTTCCATTTAGAAAAAAAATGATTAAAAATGCAAAAAAAGATGAAATATTAAGGTATAAATTTTTCCTGGAAAAACATTTGAAACTCATAAAATAATTTTCATTTATATGATTGTTTCTAATAGTGAAAAATAAAATTTGTTTTTTATATGATATTAAACATTCCTTTCATAATTTTGTAATACGTAAAAATTACCCTATTCAAGAAAATTATTGGAAGATTAAATTTAACAAAAAAATTAAAAAAATAGTTTTAAAAAAGTATTAAATAAACTTATTTCTAATTTTTAAAAAAAAATCATTACTCTTTTCAATAAAGAATGATTATGGAATAAAAATTATTCCATTTTGAGTGAAAAGTAAATTTTATTTTTCCTTAACAAAGTGGATTTAGTATCTTGGGTAATTAGAAAAATTTATTTGAATGCAAAAAATATAATGTCTATAAATAATCAAGGATAAATAAAATATATTCGGATTATTATTAAAATATCAAATAATTTCCCTAATAAACACTTTAACATTTAAAATCTAGAATAATGAAGTGATTTTGTAATAAACCATTACCTCAGGTCTGACATACATCATAAGTCATTAAACCTTCCCAATAATATATATATATATATGTATTATAAATATATTATAGAATCATAAAAAAAATTACTATATATTATTTACTTGAAATATTTTATTTATTCTTTGATAATAATTCTTAATTAAAATTATTATTCTGGGTGATAACATCTTCTTTTTTCATGTATATTTTGGTTCAGATGTTTTTGTCCATGTACGTTGACCATGGTTCCATCATTACCAATAGGTTAATAATATATATATCTTATAAATTCATTATATATTAATTTATATTCTTCCAAAAAAATCTCTATATATAAATAAATGAATTACATTTTTCAAGGAGATGGTAGGGCGTACGTACGCACACACATTTTTACCATTTTTTTTGAATGAATAAAATAAAGGTAAAAATAATTAAACATTAAATTATAATTATTATATTATATATATAATATATTTTCATTAAATCTACCATTATTTCCATATATTTAAAAATAAAATGATAAATGTTTCACACCCATTCATGGAGCGAGTAGCCTACACACACGCACGAGAAATGTTATCATTTTCCAAGAGATTAAATAATAAAAATGTAGATATGATATTATATTTCAATAAATATAATTATGTTATAAATATAATATAAATACATATCAATTAAATCTACTATTATATCCATCAGTCAGGTTTTTTAATGGGAAAAAAATTACATAGCTTCATGAGGTGGTAATGCATTGTACACACAATCGATGGTTTCGTTTCCCATTTGATGAAAGAGGGTTGGATATACATTATTACATAAAAATAATAAAATATATTTATAGGTAATATTTTTTTTATTAATTTATCATAATTTAATAATATTTAATTTTTCTATAGAAATAAATAAAATTAAAACATAATGCTAAGAACAGTTTTTCTTCTTAGAAGATCCTCTTCAGTTTCAGACCTAAATCGTTCCTAGGATTGTATTACCATCACATCAAGGATTCTATTTAATGTTGAGGTATTTAATAATTAACTTGGGAAATTATTTTTCAGTCACAATTACTCTTGAGGTATGTATAATAAATAAGAGAATGTATCATTTAATAACTGGGAAGGGGAACCCCTTAGAAATTTCATAAAATAATACCAAATCATAATTTCATTCTAAAGAAAAATTCCGCTAAAAAGATATATATATATTAAATTATGGGATAAGATAAGGAATAAAAAATCTAGATAATGGGATTTATATAAGGTTATTTCGGAAACATGGCCATGTTTTTTGTTCAACCCCACCTTGTGGTAAACCCATTTTAACCGTAACTGAGGTAATCACTTATTAATGTTATTTAAATTCATTATAAAGTCATAAATTCACTGTGATTAATAATATAAATTATTGTTATTATAAATATATAATATTTTTCATGAAATTTGATTCAAAATACTGAAGGCATTAAATTTACTAATAAACCCACAATAGTGAAAAAATTAGTTTTCAAATAAAAACATTTCAATATGTTATTTTCTTTATATAAAATAGCATCATAAATTGATTCCATTTATATAAATTGGATTAATAATATTACTATTTAACTAATTATACTTTTAGATAATTTAATAAAAAATATAAATTTTTATATTCTTTAAACATGATTGTGGTTTTCAATAAAAATGGTATTTTTAACAATTCATCAAAAATTAATATTTTATGAAAATTCCCAAAAAATCACTCTATGATAATTATAAAATTATAAATGAAAATTTTAATTTCATTCTGTAAATTTTTTTTCTAAATTTGTATAAATTTAAAATAATTATGAAAAACATGACAGAACCTATTTTGAGGAAAATAAAATTTCTACTATAAAATAAGATTTATTATTATATAAATATTATAATATTATTAGAAGAATGGTAAAAAATTTATTGAACATAATATAATAAAAAAACTAAAATAATTAACTAATATAGATTTATTTAATTTATAAAGATGTAATCACTTTTCAAGCATAAAAATAGTTTTTAGTAAAAACATTTCTTTTTTATTAAAATTATTATTATTTTCATTTCTAATAAATTGATTACCATTTTATTTGTTGTAAACCATATAATCTTTATAATTTTTTTGTCCTATTCACACCGTGAAATTTGAAAACACGTTTAATTTAATATATTATATTAAAGTTCGTTTAAACACTAAGTTTCATATTTACCATGTTATTAATGAAATTAAATTTATTTAAAAATACTTAAATCATAAAATCACAGGGTGTTAAATATTACCCATATTAAATAGATTTATCTAATCTATTAATACAATATAACAAACTAATTTTTGGAAACATTTTCCTTCTATTTGAGTAGTGGTATGATGATAACATCTTAGATGATTATAAAATGATAAAAAATAGTAATATTAAAAATTAAAAATTAAAAATTGATTTAATATAAATTTTTTAAAGATAAATACTATTTTTAATTATTTCCCAATTACTAATAATCAAATTAATTTTATGATGTTCATATTTTTGTTAATTTGACTAAATAGGTTATTGGTAAAATATATTGTTTGCATTGAGGGTTAAGAAAACATAATTTAAATTAAATTTGATATTAACACATAAAAAAGGATTCATTTTCATATCTAAAATTTTTATAATAAAATATAGATAAATATTATTAAATTTGATGTTTGTTAAAATATATTTATTCAAATTGATTTTATTTTTTTCATTATTAATCTAACTATGTTTTATATAATGAATACAGAGTATAATAAATATTTATAGAACTTTTAGTTGTATTTTTCCATTCATGAGATGAAATAATTATAAACATGGAGTTAAAACCAGAACCATTATAGAAAAAAAACATACTATGGTTATAACAAAAATTTATAAATTATTAATATCAACTTCAAATATGTAAAATGATTTAAGGAATAAATATAATATATTATGAAAAAATAAATAAACCTGAATTATATTATTTCAATAAGTGAACATTGATCCCATGGGAATTATAAATTATGTTTCAACACATCTTAAAATGTAGGAATAAATGTTTTAGGTTATTATTGACTAATTTTTTTTCAAGGAGTCATAAATTACATTCAATGATTAAAATATTAAATGTTTGTTTTATTCTTCAGTTTCCATTTTATATATGATTTTTTTAACATAAGAAATTAAATTTTCTAATCAAAATATTCTTTTATGATCAATTTCATCTTTCCTAAAAATACTATACTATAATAAACAATTCCTACAATTTATAATTTACCACATTATTCAATGTATATATCATACTTCTTACCAATGTTATCATTTCTAATTTTATAATTTTCTTTTACACTTTTAAAAAGGAATATTTAATACCCTTTTTAAAAATAAGTATTTCAATAAATTTATATTAAAATTATAACAGAATTTATCTTTTAATAAATAGAGTTTTATCATTCACTAGAAATTTTTTGTATTGGCCATTATATATTAAATAGAATTAATTAATGCATATTATTTTTATGATTTATTTTCTAAAATTATTATATTTAAAATTAAATAAAATTAAATTTCATATTTAGTAGTGGTTTCAAATATTAAAACAAATATGTACATTTTTTGTGAAACATTTTTAATTTTTCTTCTAATTTATCTCTATGATCTATCTACTATGTATAAATGTTATAAACCACCCTCTAAATCCCATTTTGAAATAATATTCTTATGTAATAGTATTTTTATGATATCTGATAATATTCATGATATAATTGTTTTATGATAATAGTTGGAAATATAAATAAATCATTTTTTATTCTATTGGTTTTCACGGTACACTAAATGTTGTATTCTTATGGAACATGTATGTTTGGATAATGAATAGTTTGGTATGAATTTTACATATAATTGTTTTCTAATGTTATATATATCATGTAAAAATAATATGTTGAAATCTATGTTTTCTTCAAAATCAAGTACAAGTGCATCAAAGGATTGATCAAAATATAAATCATGGGTTTCATGGGACAACTAAAAATGTTATAGTTTCTAATGAATCACTTTTAGATATATTTCAATGTTTTTTTTTGTTATATATGTTATTCTCTCATTAAAAGTGACTTTTTCATAAGATTCTAGGATATGGTATATTTTTTATACTTTCATGAAGATTTATTTATCTCATAAAATTATCCATGATGATCTGTTATTTGTATTGATTATCTATAATTATTCCATAGTCCATTTTATAATATATTTATCATCAATTTCATGTTTTATCACAACTTACTAATATATCCTAATTTTTTTAATTAATATGTTTCCCATACATAGAATTTCAATTCACCGCTTATTTTATTTACCATCCCACTAAAGATTGTATGGATGATTTTGTGTAGATTGATTTATTTTTTTGAGTTGATTTTGGGATATGTTGAATTACATATGTATGAAAAGATGTTTTTTCACTTAATCATTAATGACACAAATCCTTTGGATCTGCATGTTCATAATATTATGTGTGAAATGAAAATTTTAAATTATGAAAATGATTAAAGATGTATTTTTTTTTGAGTTGACTTTGTTTTCCTCAATGTAAGTTTTATCTATATTTTGGGATTATAATGATTGAATATTTTTGAAAACCATTAGGATATATCTAAATATACAATAAAATCATAGAGTTTTATACCATAGAGATAGTGTGGTATATAAGAAATAAAATACATATATTGATACAAATAAGTGTGTGTTGTCTCTTGTATACATAAGAGTACATAGGGTTAATCACCCTAAATGTTTTTTAGTTTATTGACATGATCTCCACCCTATGAATGAAAAAGAGCCTTAATTACCCACCTAGTTTGAGACAATTGGGAGATATTATTTTGTTAATTTATATTATATTTATGAACAATTATAATTTATTTTAATACACTTTATTTCAAAATACAAATATAAAATGACTATATTTAACCAACAGTGAAACCTAGATGATCCAGAGCAATGATATACAAATTATTTGTGAGTTATTTTTCAAAATCTCATAGTTTTTTGTTACATGGTATTCTGATCCATAGCATTCATTTTATTAATTAAATATCTCGGAAAAGAAGGATACAAGTAAATAATGTAATAACTTGAGATTTTAGAAGAATAAAATTATATTCAATTTCATATTCAATACACAACAAGTAGTTTCTTGAATAGATTTTGTTACATGATGGAATTATTTTTACCTTCTTAAACATCCTATTATATATATCACTACTATAACTATACCCATAAATTAGAGGGAATGAATAATATTATCTAATTAATATATTAAATATAATATATATATATATATCATAATCAACAAAATTTATTGATAAATTATGAATAAATAATCAATAAATTTTTAATAAAGTGTTTTTATTCATTAAAAAAAATTTCTTAAAAACCGTTTTTATTAATTATCTTCAAATAATTATTTTGTTAAATTTTTATAATTTTCGGAAAATTCATTTAAAAATATTAACATATTTTTTGGAAAAATAATATCAAAATATAATTTGGGTAAATTTTTTTGACATCTCAGAAAATATTGATATTTCAGTAAATATCGAAAATACATGTTTTGAAAAAAAAAATTCATTTCAATTTATTAAATAATATAAAAGTATAAATATGTTTAAAATTAGTTTTTATGTAACTCATGTAATAATTATTTATATTAAATCCATTAAATTACTTTTAATCAACTTTATATTGGTGTTTAGTATATTTTTTTCTTTCAAAATTAATTTAGAAATCCTATACAAAAATCATTAATGCCTTTATATTTTAATTAATTAAAATAATCCCTTATTGGGATTGTATTAAATTAAATGTACAACAAATTTATCATTAAATATAAATTTATATTAATAATATTATTATTTTTATTCATAGATTTAATATACAAAATACTTTTATAAAAAATACTCTTCTTAAAAACTATTTTTTTCACCGCATTTCACATATTACTGTTAAATTAAGAAATTCCACTTCTAAGAATTGAATTTGGAAAAAATGATACCATATTTTAAATACAGATATTTTTATAATTAATAATAAATTAAACATTATTTTTTTACCATAATAATTAGTGAAAATAGTTAAAATTCATCACAATTATTAAGGTATAAAAGGTTTAACTATGGGATTAAATATTACACTTATGATGAAAATAACCATGATAATTGTCCAATACCCATTTTATGGGTATTATTTGACCCTTTGGAACTTAATATCTATTTTTATGAGTTCATGGAACACATTACAATTAAACTGACCAATATAATAAATCATATAAAGAAAATGATAAAAATAACCTTTTTTTATTAACTTTTTTAAATTTTTAGGGGTTAGAAAAAAAAATATAGGTTGAGTTATAAATATTTTATTAATATATAATTGATTTTTCTCTTTAATGATATTTTATTTAATTTTATATATATAGTTTATTACTTTAAATACTTAAGAAATGCCAATACTTTAAATAATTAGTTTACAATAAAATAAAATAAATGTTTCTAAGAATATTATAAGTAATGTCAGTTAAATGAATTACTATGCCACATATTCTCAATAAATTAATATAATGTTTTTATATGTATTAAAATAATATATTCTAATTCAATCCTTGTATTGATATTTTTAATTTCAATTTATAATAATAATTTAAATAATTTACATTTATGTTTTTTTAATTTATATTTTATTAAATGATTGAAAATAACTAAAAAGCATATATCCTACCAATTTATTGTTATATAAATTTAAATATAAACTATATGTATTTCATGTACAAATTATTCTATTGTAATGATAATAATTACCCCTAAATAATAAAGACTCATTTAGCATAGTTATGGTCAAAATAGTTTTTTTCACGTTTGAGGTGATTTTTTAAAAATTAAATTCAATCACACATAGGATATATATATATATATATAAACATTTGGATTTAATAATTTGAATCATTGGGTCAAAACTATATAAATATTATAATTTTAATTTAGTATGAATGGATAAATAACATAGGATAGAAAATTAGAAACCATAATGTAAAAACAACAAGGCAAAATTAGGAAACAAACTATTTAAGTAACAAAATGTTTAAAACAAATGATATAATATGTTTTAGAGGTGTTCATAGATCATATCATCCCTTTACACCTGTATTATTTTATAATGTGTATATAATTTAGATTTTATGTTTTATTTCATTAAAATCATTGTATTTCAGGATATTATATGTTTAATTTAATTTTATTTCCTCACATGGATTATGATTCAATGTTTCAAAAGTATAAAGAATATTTTGTTTCAATATAATCATTTATCTGAATTGTGTATGATTAAATATACAATGTAAAACTCTTATAATTATTATGAATTAGATTATACATTGTTTTTTCATTCTATTTAAAAATTATAGAACCTTTTTTCACTGTTTAGTGCATAAAATTATAGATTTTATTATGAAAATATTACTTTATTTCTCGCTTTGATCGATAAAATTGTTTACTCCCAAACCACGATTCTGAATATGTTTTCATTTTTTTAATCATTTAAAAATTATTTATCAAAGGAATTTTAATTAATTGTTACCATAATTATTTTTCAAGTAATCATTCATTATTTTCAAAAAATTCCAATTTGGAATCTACAACAAATGTGAATGGAATCTTCTTTTCATTTTCTGAACAAGGTACTTTCCCAACATTATATATTGAAAACGAATGTTCTTTTATAGAATATACATAATTACCCACTATTATATCCATCATTTATTTGAATATTAATTTTTATGTTTGAGAATATATTTCAAAATAAAATGATTTTAACATTGATTTTCAAATAATTGGATTTTCACAATGTTTAATGTTTTAAAAAGAACATTTTCAATATAAAAAATTTATTTTCTCAAAAATTGTATTTAATGATATTTTAATGATATTTACATTCATCAATTTCAACAACCATTGTGGTCACCAATCCTCCACATGGAATTTATGGTATTGATACTATCATAATTCATTCTATAGATGGAATATTGTTATTTCAAAGATATTTTTATGAAACTTATTTCTCTTCAATGGTGTAATCATGATTCAATGAAATTATTATGGAACTCATTTCACTTCCATGATTCAATCATGATTAAAATAAATTAACAATAATCACATTTATTTTCTATATTATGATAATGTTTATTTCGGTGCGGATGTGCGTCGGGTTTCTGTTCCGACGCTGTTCCGCCAGGACGCGTTCGCGCATGCACCCGTCGACCCGAGGGGATGGGCGCGCGCGGCTTGTGGCCCCGCAGTCCCGCTTTCCAAAGGCGGGCGGCATCCGTCCCTTGTTCAGGGGCGTCTGCTCCTTGATCGAAACCGGGATGATGGGATGTCGGCTCCTCCTTCCGTGGACGTCTCCTCGGAACTCGTCGCCTAATCCGGGTCTCCCTCATAGATTTAAGACGTGCTCGTGAATAACACATGTTTGATGGACTCCATGATCACGTATCAAAAGTATAATAAACACCACACCTAAGTGTCATAATTCATTATATTCTAGTAGGCCTTATAATCTGTCATCATCATAGTTTAACAAAAGAGTATCTTTTTTTATATAGAAACAGGTGATATGGTCTCATAACACCCTTCTCATCAAATTCATTATAGTCACAACATTTAAGATTCAATAAAAAACACATATAATATGGTTTGGTCACCTAATAATTCATAATACCTAGGGATATTATAATTGAACACCTTAATTTGTTGAAATAGTTGATAGGGTTTAAGCATAAAAAATAAAAAATTGATAATAATTTTTTCTATCAAGGATAACATATTAAACATGGGTTATGTGTATGTTTAACGTATCGAATGGAAAATCATCCATCAATATTCATAATAGATAATATAAGGAGACAATAATTGAGTTAAAATTACTATAATTTAAACATTAGGGTTTATATAGGTCGTTGTGGTCGCAGGGGGTCGGGGGAAGTAGGGTCACCGGGGTCGCGGGGGGCCAGGGTCACGGGGGAAGCAGGGACGTGGATTGAGAAGGGGGGTCAGGGTGGGGAAGAATGTTCAGTAGTTTAAAATATATATATATTTTCATGGTATTTTATTATAAACCACCGTGAAAAAATTTTAAAAAAGGTTTTTGCGGTAGATCCCAATACCGCCTCTAAAAACAACCGTTAAAGTCAATTTCTATTATAGTGTAATTTTGACCAATTTAAATTAGAATAAATTAAACACACACACACACAAACATATATATATATAGTAGGATATAGTGGAATGGTTGAAGAAAATAAGAAAACATATTTTATAATTGATAGATTTCAATATAATAGATAAAACATAAATGGTAGAAAAAAAATTATGGAGAGAAGTAAAACTGTAAAAGTCAATAACGTAGAGCCTCTAATATTATCCATATGATAACATGGTAAAACAGACACCATCTCATAATTTAGATACAAAAACCCAGATGAAGAAAATAGAATCATTAAACACAACTATGATTCCTTGTCATTCCCAACATCAAAAGTTATGAAAATGGAAATCCACAGCGAAAGTGATACATTGATTATATGTTATTCGGTTTAATTGGGTCCCACCCAGGTGTTCCAAAACGTTTCTTTGTAAAACTATTCTAATAAATATTGTACTTTTTAAAACTTAATTCATGATATACATTTTTATAGTTTTATATCAAAATCATGGAATGAAAATTTCAATTTTTCATTTCTAAATTTCCCAAAAAACAGTAAGATTAGTTTTAAAACATTTCATATACATATATACCATTAGATATATCATATGAAACCAAATCATGTACCATATGAAATATCAAATCCATGGAAGTACACACAAAATTGTATAATCCAAAACATCAAAAATTGGTTAAAATCATACGTACCCTCATGCTTAAGAATACACTAGGTGAGGATAGTTTGAAAACTCATATATAACATAGAAGATTATTCATACATCAATACACTACTCTTCTTCATCTAGTCTGGATAGTTGAGATATACCAAAAATGTGAACCCCCAAAAGGTCTTGTATGTACTTAGAACAACAAGACTAGGGAGCATAGGAACACCCCTTGAGTGAAATCCATTATAAGGGACACATCCTATTACAACACCTTTGAGCAATTTTCCCATGGATTCTCATGTGATCTATTTTCAAAATGATTTCATCCAACCTTACCATTATATAATTCCTTGAAATAACTTTTTGAAAAACATTTATACAATTCATTGAAAAACAATATTATTTTACAAAACATGGGGAAATAATGATTTTATTAAAAACCCCATTTACGTGAACAAAAAATCAAATCATTCAATTACTACATTTAGTTTAATATTTTTTTCATAAACCCAAATAAATATGTTCCCCAACATAGGCTGGATATGGATCCAAAAACCTCTAAACATTGGTCTAACATTATAGTAATTAAATCCACCAACCAAAAGAGCAAAAATAATGATAATGGGGGCCCTAGAATTTGTATAAAAACTCAAAATTGTTTTTATTGAAAAAATGGCCTGCTAAAGGGAACGAAACAAACATACATCCATAAACCACACCTATCACACCACAACCAACAAAGGATGGGCTTGTGGAAACAAGACCACATAATAGATCGTGATTCAAATAATAAAAATAATCATCATTGATCAAAGGATATAATAAAGACAAAGAACAGTTCTATTGAGATCAAAGGATAAAAGTATTGTAGTGTTTTACTCACTCAGATTGATAATATGAAATACTCTGATGATTAAATGTAGAATGAATCAATTTTGAAGGATAATATGCTTTCAGAATCATTATAGATTTCTCAAATGGTCTAACATTTATTGGATCCCAAATTCCATGTTTTCAATGAAAAAAGTGACCTAATTGAGGAGAAACAATAAATAAAACTATGTCAAATATCAAAAAATCTAAATGGTAATGTGGTTGAACCACATAATATATTATCCATCCAGCACTACAACAATAGACCTGAGTATATCCTAAATCCTCACATATGTCTCTTAAAACAAACTCGGTCCCACCAAGGAAGCTATTCCCACATGTTCCCATCAAATAGGTGACCTGTATGAGCGACCATAAAAATCATATAAAGTATTTATTCCGATTTAAAATTGTTAATTTCAGTTATATCCACACTCAATATATCACATATGTATTGCCCATGATCCACCAAATTCTAAGATATTTCCAGAGATCCTATCCTATAGTATTTTAATTGCATGCTTTATTTGACCATATTCTATAGATGATATTTGGTTCTCAATCTGACCTAAGTACCAATCACCTACAAGAGACTCCACAATAATATTTAAGTAAACCTAGTAATCCTCTCTAAAACAAAGGCATATGGAACATTTCGAAACATCTTAATCTTCTACAGAAACATCTTACAAATATAATCATCATTATTTTTATCCCTGATTCAAGTGAAATGAAACAACTTGGCCAACTAAACAATAAAAAACCATATAGGATTATTCCCTCTAGGATTATATGGTAATCCAACAAAAATAACAAATGGATAATTCACCCAATTTCCAATTTGACACTGAAATAAGAAATAAACCTGTAATATTTCCTATGATATGTCTTTGTATTTTTTAACTTATAAATGTGGGAATATAATTACAAATGTCTTCCACCTTGCCTCACCACCGAAATCATTATCTCGTTACCTAACACATCATTATAGTACCTAGATGAACATCTCATGAATAATGGTGACAATCAAACAAATCAATATCCACCTAGATTCTAGGACAATTAACCAATCACAAAAAATGGTAATACCATATCATAATAAGGACCTACTAGAAATAGTCCCCCTATATACGGTTTCTCAAATTCCTCTAAAATCATCATATTTTTACTGAATCCATCAAAAAAGTCAATTAGATATGATGATAACTGAAAAATGGACATGACAATTCCTATAAAATTTTCCTAATAAACCCGAAGCAATTGAGAAAATATCCTCATAAGGTTCCAATCTCCCATTGATTACAAAACAATCTACATTGTCCCTTTCAGGCTAAGAGAATATACAATGACATTCCCCTATCCCTTGGTTGTAAGTGATATCAAAGTAAAATGTCTTAAGTTAATCTAAATATCATTCCTATCTGAGATTCAAGTCCTTCAATAAAAACATATAAATCAAACTCGTATGGTAATAATGTATTGTGAACCTCTCTCCAAAAAAGATAGTGTCACTTGTACTTAAGTGCATGCATAACAAAAAAAATCTAAATCATGAGTGGGGTAATTAGTTTTATATTTTATATGTTGATATGATCTGTAAGATATCATATAATCATTCTTCATGAACACACAAACTGATCCATCACTATAAGTATCATATAAACCACATAGTCTTTATTGGGAGTGAGTATGATCAAAATCAGTGTGGATTTCATAAGTAACATTATCTCATTGAAAGATGACTATAACATTTCATCCCATTAGAATTTTACCCCATTACTCATAATCCTAGTCAATGGTGAGCCATCTTTGAAAAATCATTGAAAAATCATCAAAAAATATCTTGTATGACCAAGGAACCTCTAAATCCTGAAATAATTTTTTGGTTATTCCCATGTCCAAAAAATTATTACCTTCATTGAATCAACTGTTAATTTATGATTATAAACCAAATGACAAAATAACATTACTACATAAATCCAGAAGATTCATTTCATAATCATTCCACACTAATATTGATTCCTGTATAATTCCAAAACTAGATTCAAATGTCTCTCATTCTCTTACAAGTATATTGAAATAAAAAAATATCACCCACAAACACTATGAAATTTTATTTTTCATAATAATGGAATATTTGATTCTTAAAATCTGTAAAAATGGCATGATCATTTGTTAGACCATAAATCATCAAATGGTATTTGAAATGTCTATACCATAACGGCATGATCATTAGTTAGACTATAAATCATCAAATGGTATTTGAAATGTCTATACCATAACCTAAAATCTTCTTCAGTATAACATACTCTATAAATAGAATCTAATGATAAACTAATCAAATATCAATCTTAGAAACCCACCTTTCAAACATTATATGATAAAAAATCATCAATTTGAGGAAAAGGAAACTTATTCTTAATTTTTACATATGTTTAACTTCTCATTTTCCATGCACTATGAGTGTGGACCATATTCATTCTTGGAAAATATAATTATGGTTCGTTAACGAAAAAACTACGTAAAGAAAAACACTTTTCCATTAGGTCACACAAAAATTCTTCATCTCTTTTAACTCCACTAGTTCCATATGATAAGAACATATTGAAACTGGCTATGTACCTAGAACTGGGTCCACCATTAACTCTACCTCCCTCTCTTGATGAATACTCATGAAATCATCTAGAAAAAGAACCAAGAAATCCAAAAAAATCGAGAAGATAAAAAATTGAATAAATGTCATTAGGATCATCTTCTATATCATATAAAAAACTCATGACCATTGGGTGGGAAGGTCCTCGAAGCCCAAACCTCATGTCACATTATCCTTGAAACACATATGATCTGCCACTGATTGTAAGAAATGAGACACACTCATGATAACTATCGACCTCAGTATGATTAGAAACATGTCAATCCTTACAGATTATGAGATAAAATTGATCCAGATAAAGTAATTGAATATCCCATACTATCTTCTTATTAACCATTAATAGTGAATATAAATTACATCAAAACCCATAATATTTACACTTTCCATGTGGTGTCTCTAACTCCATAAAAAATGAAATTATCTTTATTGGAATATTATGAATATCAAATAAATGGTTGAATATAAATAAGTGTGAATAACTAGTATTAAATATATATATATATATATATATATTTAAGATTCAATAAAGATGGATCCACTCACTTTCACCGGACCCACATCTACCTCCCATGGAAAAATATCTACTTCCTGAATGTGATTCACTCTTGAGGCACGTTTCTAGATCCCAATAGACTTTGAGTCATTTGACTACAACTTTGAAACCTTAAGGGATCATGATCCTAGACCATATCAATCTGTATAAATAGCCTGAAAAAAATAAAACAGATGACTATAACATCCAAAAAATTTTCCCATATTTACAGGTGAAGGAAAATTAAACTGTTCTTGGCCAATCATGGAACATTGATAGAACTTTTAGAGGAATAAACTTTTCATTAATTGATATTTTGAAAGATTTATGATACCAATAACCATCGCCACTTCTCTGGGATGATACATAAATGTCCATGTTTACCATGGTGCAAAACCAAATCAACCACTAGGATTAAGAGGAGGAAAAGAATATCTAAAAATCATACCATCTATATCACTTCCCTCATATAAATATCTTATTCCTCGACATAATTCGAAATCTATAGTATAAGTACATGTAATCCAATATCTAAACATAACTCTATAGGTACTTATGAGATTTTATCTAGTAATTCTTTATAACCACTTCTACAAAATTAGCAAGATTAACTGACTAATTATTTTATATCGACACTAGAAATTCTCTTTTATAAAAAGAGAGGAAGTGAATATACTTCTCTATAATGATTGAATCTTGAAAAAACAACTATAAAATGAGAGTTTTGTAACCCTTTCAAACTACGCCAACATGCATATCCACCTATATCAAGGATTCAACCCATCTCATGCTAGGACCATCAAGTCTGAATGTCACACACCTCAACATTAAAATCTCAAGGGTATCTAAGAATTCTATGTTCTAAACAATATAGAAACTAGAATCCTCCACCACTTGAGGTTCATTATCACCTTTAATGTATGGTGTCTTCCCCAAACAAATCTCGCATGATTATTCCCAAATTCCTAGTACTTATGGATTTACCATAACAACTTTGTTTTGAGCTTGTGTTACATTATTATCCACAAGATAGGCTTTTCACATGATTTCGTCAATAATATTCAGAATTTTAGGAGGATTTCATTGAGGGGAATCAAAAATAGCATCATGAGGGACTCACAAAACATGTCTCATTGGCATACTGTTGCACATTAAAATAGAAGAAATAATCATAAAATAGAATAATATCAATTAAAACAAAGAAATTATACGAAAAATTTCCATTAAGTTCAACAACACAAAATATGATTCACATATCCCAACATCCCATGGGAACTTGATTCTCATCATGGAAAGATCTAATAAAGAACTCTCTAAAACCTACCTCTCAGGTTCTGAAAATCCCATATCTAATCAACCAAACATCCAAATACAAGGACTCTTGAGAAAAAAGATATATTTTATACTAAACTATGATGAAACCTACCTAGATACCCTATCAAATTGGTACCTAAGTTGAATCTCTATGTAAACAAAGAGCATTCCTAATCCCCATGGGACGGTGACTAGCACCTGTGAATAAAAAAATAGGGGGAATCATTTTAACCAACCAAAAGGTGACAACGTGACATATATATATATATATAATTTTGGAATAAAATATTAATGTATTTGTCATCACTGATAAAGAACGATTGAAGCAACACAACTGGAATAATATAAAACAATATCCAAGAGAAGAGTATAACTACAATGGACAACATTCATAAATACCTTCTCTAATTGTATCCATTTAATAAAATGGGGAGTCTCCAACCATCTCACTGGACACCAAAACCTAGCTGACAAAAAAAACCTACCGCCTTATTATGGCACATTTCTTCTAACTATATACAAACATATTAGAATGTATATGCACAACTAATGGTGGGAATATAGTGTGATGTAACTAACTAACTAGGGTCCCCCACAAATATTTCAAAACAACTCATTGTACAAAAAATATGGGAATTCTAATGTTTTATTGAAATCATGGAATTATATATTGTTTAGAAATTTTATATTGAAATCATGGAAAACGATAAAATTTCCAATTATTCCAACATTTCCAAATGAATAATGTAAATTTGTTTTAATTAAATTAATTTATATTAATATATATATCATAACATATATATTTTAATAAACCAAATATTTTATAACATAACATATCAAATCCATGGATGTACAAAAAAAATTTTACATGACAAAACATCTCAAATCAACCAAAATAATAGGTAACATTATTCTTAGGATCACAATGGGCTAGGTTAGATTGTGCACTCATACCTTAATAAATACTATTTTTCACTCATCAAACCTCTATAAATTTTCATAGAGTCTATAAAGAAAACTATATTTCTATAAATTGAGTTGAAAACTTGTCTAACAAGTCCATAAAACAACATACCTAGGGAGAAGAGTCACATACCATGTGTAAACTCAGCAACATTAGTCATGGACTAATAGTACACCTTCCACCTAAGTAAAAAAGGCTTCCAATTTTCCCTGTTTTCCAAAAGATTTTATTAAACCATTTCATCACATCAATCATTTAAAACAAATTTATAAAACAATTTCAAAATTTCTTGAAAATGCATTTTCATTTACAAACACTTGGAGATACCCTTCTATTATCATAAAATAAATTCCACACACAATAATAAAATTAGTCAATAATTATATTTTATTTAATACAATAATGTTTCAAAAGTCGAGTATTTTAGTTCAACAACACAACCTATAGATGAAATAACCTACCAAAACTTTGTCTCAAACATTCACACAACAAGATACACCCAAAGGAAGAACAATAAATTGGAAATGGAGTCCATATAATAAATACATACAAATCACAATTTATTATATTTATATAAAAAGTCATTTAAAGAAGAGGAAACAACCATACCACAAGAACTAACACCTCGATCACTACAACCAACAATGCATTAGAACTGGAAAAAAATAACACATAAGGTCTAGAAGAAACCAATCATAATTATAATCTCCAATAAATGAACCTGAAAATGTTTTAAAAGAACACTACAATGATAATTGAATATAAAGAATTATAAATTATTACTCAACCTTAGAGATTTTATACACAACCCAAAAATATCGAACTCTGAACAAGTCACCCTTGAAGGAGAAGAGGATCCCAAAATTGGAGGATAATGCCTCAAGGTCAAGAGGTAATTTGGATGTGGAATAATGAAATAAAAATAATATGTGTGGCTCCCGAATACCACAATTCATTTCTATTATATGGTGGGTAATCCCTTTACATGTCATGTAATCCATGGTTTCCATAAAAACTAAAAAACCAATCACCATTTATAAACATGATATTTAACACTATATAGTGTGTAATATTTTCATAGAATGTATTCTTTCACATTGTGTACCTATATCATGAAATGATCCTAGTGATCAAATACAAGACATGTGAAATTTTAAATTGACATCTGATCACCTAATATTCTATGAAAGTGGAAAATTATTACATGAAACCATAATCACCTAAGGCTTTCTCCGAACTAAAGGAGAATTCTGATAACATATAACATGTTTATACCCATGTTCCATTAATTAATAAAATATACACCCCTAAACATTAGATTATTATCCTTAGAAAATCCTATTCTTTCTCAGTTGTCTAATGATTTACCCTCTAAAGGAGGAAAACAAGTAAAGAGATTGATATTTGTAAAATGATGGTATCAATAGGTTATAGTTATTGACAAATCTCTTTTTACTATTTTGATCTATTTTAATGTTAAATTGAATAGACTTTACCTTTTACACATTCTCCTCGACAAGGTTTGGACCTATCTGAGCCTTTCACTAACATCATTAGAACAAGTTGGAATATGATATCTATTATTATATAATGCTTCATCTAAAACCATTTCAATATAATAATATAATCTACTGGTATAATCTAACTCTATCAATGGTACGTATGTAACACATATTCCTTGAATATCAAAATATAATAACCATAACATGTATTATAATAAATGAATAGTCCTTTTAGATTTTATGTCATTTTGAGGGTGATAAGTGGTTCTCAAATGATGCTCAGTATCATGATACATCTAAAGACTTTTCGAAATTTTTTATGTAAATTGTGGATCAGGATATGATACAATTGAATGATATTATATATAAATTCATACAACTTCATTAATATAGTTCCTTTTATACTTCTTATATTGTAAATATTTTCTTATAAAAAGGAAACATACATGTTGTGTTATGAGAATGATAATAACTCATATCAAATCATTAAATATATGAGTATTTGTTAATCAAGTGACAATGTCTATTGTAATATTAACTTATTTTATTATAGGAATAGGTGGAGGGTGTATAAATCCTATATGGTGTAGTTAATTATCCTTAGACTATATGAAAACCCCTCTTTTTCTATATTATAAATATCCCACATCATATTATCCCACCAAAAATGATACTTAATGTATCTATACATATTGATGATAAAAGGATTTACAGTTCAACTTTATCTATTGGAATCATCCGACAATTACCTATTAAGAACATATAAGAATTTAACAATTATTATTTTTTCCGAATTACGTAATGTCTTTTTCACAAAGTATTAATATCAATCATACATCATTTATGTAATTAATTTCCTTTTAAAAACTCTCACCATCAAGAATAGAACTATTTGAAAAAAATTATTGTTTGAAATTCATTTGAAAATGTGGTGATATCTATTCATTAATAATTATAATATCTAAAATTACTATATCTTTGAAAATAAGATTTATTTAAATCCTATTTGTTTCAAACTCTATGGTGTTTCGCACAAAATTGGTATTCTCCCTTGTTTGACTTCCTTGGGTGGTAGTGTATTGAGAAATCCTAATATTTTAGTAACTTGAGACATCACCTTTACCTCACTAAGACATATTTCCTTGAAAAGATTTACAGAAATGTTTTATTATCAATATATGTCTCACATGATTCTCCGTATAAATATTTTCTCCATATATTCAAATAAAAATATTAAAACCTCAAAATCAAGATCATGTGTTAGCCAGTTTTCTTCATGAATCCTGAATTTCCTTGATTCAATGGAATTTTTTTTAATTTTGCATAAGAATAAATCCAAATCCCTTATATTATACATCACTATATATCACAAATCAATAACTTCATTATGTTAGGCCATGTATCAAATTATTCACTAATATATTATTCAATTATATAAGACATTCTTCAAATTATATTTTACATATCAACATAACCCTTTTACATGTATGATTGGTTAATGGGTTACCCAATTAGGGAATTTCAGAGAAAACATTCCAATTATAATCATTCAAAATAATAAAACAAAATATCGAAGTTATGTTTATTGGAATATCTCATTCTGGGAATGCAATTTTCTTCGTAGGATCAACTATAATTATATTATTCAAGAAAATATGGCTGCAAAAATAATATTTTTGAGGAGAGGATTCACACATGATAATCTTTCCATATAAGAATTTTCTATTAAGGGTCTCCAGAGTTAATATCAAGTGATTCAAATGGAACTAATATATCATCAATTAATACCAAATCAAAATTCTCCTCATATTCCATGAATATTAAATTTATTGTATCTACAATAAAAATGGGAGCATTAGTATATCCAAAAAAAATTATTATAAACTCATAATTTCAATACATCATTTGATATGAAATATTTGGAATATAATTCTTCTACATATGTAATTTATGTCATATAGAAATAATTTCAATTTTTGAAAAATATCAAGCTCCACAAATTTCATTAAATATGTTATCAATGAAAAGTATATAATACATTTTATTTATCATAATTACATTTATTTCCATGAAATCAATGCATAGACTCATATAAAAATATTTTCCTTATAGATAATAATTAGGTATCCCTGAGTATGAAAACATAGAAAATATATAAATTTCCCTTATTACAAAAAACCCTAAATTTTTTCATCAATTCCAAAAATTCCATGCAGTTAATTATATATGGAGCCAACATAATAAGTATTACCTTATGCATTAAAGATATTGAAAACCCAACTTCAGACATGGGTGGATTTAACGGAAATTCCCACATAAATACACAAATTTATTAATTTACAATAACTATATCCTCTATTTTATGATTAATTTTTTAATTTATATCTTGTACATTCGTTATGTCCATTAGGATATCATACAAAAATTATACATGGGGTATATCTAGAAATTAATTATATGATGAAGTGTCCCCTATGAAGATAATGAATTCAATATCTTCATGACAAATGTTAATTTCATTCACTTTGAAATAATGTTTTGAATTATATTTTTAAATCCATCACATACAAAGAATAATATAATACATAACCATATGTGTAATAATAATTTTAACAAAAATGTAATGATTATTTTTTATAGTGGGAACTGAATGACACTAAGTAGTTATAGTGATACTTCCCCTTAGATTCTTGACTAATGTATAATTGTTTTAAGAGCTAAATAATATATTATTTTCTTGAAAAAAAATTATGAAATCATATAATGGAAATATTAAGAATCAAATAATGTATTAGGAAAATTTGAGGATATGATTAAAGTAACTTCCACCACATTTTCAATAACATAATCCTCATATTATTTGTAGTTTATGATTGTCCTTAGTCCCTTGGAATTTTAGGTGGAAAATTTCTTTTATACACCTGAAGATAATTTTCATAATTCTCTATTTTATTACAGTTTAAGAATTAGGGATTAAGAGCTTATTTATTTTCCTTTTAATCAATATAATAAATGAATTTCTCTCTACACATATAGAAATCTGTCATTACTATTAAATATTTGTCAGGGCGTTTCTTTCAACTTTTATTAAAAGTTATAAATTCTACCCTTTTATTTCTTCATATTGATGTATTTCCTTTTCCCGAGTACTCAACGACCCTCATATTATCTTGTATACCATCTAAGCCATAATATTTTGATAATTTTTTTATATTTCATGATATCACATGATACAATATCTTTATATGATGAGAATATTTTCAAGACCATTTACCTTTGATGGATTTGAATAACCAATAAAATTAACAGTCATTCATGATCTTGGTATTTCATATGTTGTTTGTGTCATTACATGGTTCCATTTCATCTTTATACATAGAAATATTCCCTCTTAATTTTAATATAGAATCAATAATTTTATATCCAAATCCATATGTTTTTTATGGGGAAAATATTTTTCGCTATAAAGTTTCATCATATCCATTCATTATGTTATCTATATTTCCTAATAATTCTTAGTGTATTGAATCAATGACAATCATGTATATAAATCCCATGAGATATGATAGAATTATATAAAAATAATATCCCATTCATTACATCCCAAGGTGATTAATGTCTACTCTAACGGACTTATACATTACTCAACCACAAAAAGGACGTGAAGTCTCATTAAATGATAGAGTATGTTGACCCATAAATTGGCCTAACAAGGATACACCACATTATAGATCATTATGATGCTCTGTATAGAAAAGGATATTATTAATCACTCATGTCAAAAACTCTAATGTAGTAATAATATATATTTTTTATTAATATATCTATCTTGAGCTTAATTATCTTTCATATGACTCAAATCCATACATATATTATGTGTATTAAAATGGTTCCCACTAAATCAACTAGGGAAAATTTAAAAATATTTTCATACACTATATTAGATCATTAAACTATGAATCATAATTTATAATTTCAATACTACGGTAACAAAAATAATAAATTGAAATTTTTATTAAGAGAAAATCCCTAAATCACAAACATGGTGTCCTTGGGTTTTTTAATTAATAAAAATATTTTGAAATACACCATAATTTATTAATAAAAATGTTAATTAACTTGTGAATATACCTTGAGAGTTTGAAAATGTTTTTACAGTATGGTAACACTCAATGTGTACCAGAATGACTGTCGAGAGATACTCAAACCAACTCCCTTTTGGGTAATTACCCCTACATTCTTCTATACCAAAACAATTCCGACTTACAGTGTCTATACATGGATTTATTTCCTGTAAACCCACATTATATATACATTGTAAAAACTATAGGTTGATATCTTATAAATATACTTATCCTTAGATTCATTCATAGAGGTATATTCCATGATCAATGTTTTACTAAATTCTGTTCCTAATTTTTTTACTACACTTTTTAATTACAAAATATAAATACCCACTCCCATTTATTATATAGTTTTTGGTTACATTATTACATTTATACTAGATACATGTTATTTTACTCTAAATAGTATAATATTTTTATTATTCCAGATAACAATATATATTATTGAATTTCACAAGACATTTCAAAAACATAAAATAGAAAATAATATTATTCAATGAGAAAACCATTATTCCCTTTATAATATCCTTAAATATTTATCATAATACAATTCATATCATCATTGGGAAAGGAAACATATAAAATGGGTGAGATTAGATGCTCATAAAGGGTATAAAAAAATGGAATCCATCTTGACTAAAAAATTCAAAATCATTATGGGAAGGTAAATATATGAAAACACATTCTATATAATCAATATGCTGAGAATAAAAAATTATATAGAATGGATAAATAATGAACAATCAATTTAGAATAAATAGTAACATGATATTTAATCTTATCATAGTTATTATAACTAAAAAAATCACATAAAATCAATAACATTTATCACAATGAAGGGATGCCTAATTTTTTATATCATAAATATATCGTCATGGCCTCATGATAAAACATCTTACATAAATGGGAAAATTCTTATCCAAACAGTAAACATACTATGTATCATGAGAACTATGTGTGAGTCGATGGATAATAGATATCACCTCCCATGATATACTTTTCATAATGCAATACCTGTACGACATTTGTAAAACATAATAATCCTAAAAAATAATATTAAAAAATTATCATATTAATACTAATACATTCCCCACGAATAAAAATAATCATAAACCATTCAATGTACTATTTATAATGGTATAAAAATAGTACATACCAAGTATATCATAATATCTACCAAACAATGTCTACATAGATGAATAATCGTTAAAATGTTCACTGGAATATTTATTTGAGAAAATACGACTTCCATTTAGAAAAAAAATGATTAAAAATGAAAAAAAAGATGAAATATTAAGGTTTAAATTTTTCCTGTAAAAACATTTGAAACTCATAAAATAATTTTCATTTATATGATTGTTTCTAATAGTGAAAAATAAAATTTGTTTTTTATATGATATTAAACATTCCTTTCATAATTTTGTAATACGTAAAAATTACCCTATTCAAGAAAATTATTGGAAGATTAAATTTAACAAAAAAATTAAAAAAATAGTTTTAAAATAGTATTAAATAAACTTATTTCTAATTTTTAAAAAAAAATCATTACTCTTTTCAATAAAGAATGATTATGAAATAAAAATTATTCCATTTTGAGTGAAAAGTAAATTTTATTTTTCCTTAACAAAGTGGATTTAGTATCTTGGGTAATTAGAAAAATTTATTTGAATGCAAAAAATATAATTTCTATAAATAATCAAGGATAAATAAAATATATTCGGATTATTATTAAAATATCAAATAATTGCCCTAATAAACACTTTAACATTTAAAATCTGGAATAATGAAGTGATTTTGTAATAAACCATTACCTCAGGTCTGACATACATCATAAGTCATTAAACCTTCCCAATAATATATATATATGTGTGTATTATAAATATATTATAGAATCATAAAAAAAATTACTATATATTATTTACTTGAAATATTTTATTTATTCTTTGATAATAATTCTTAATTAAAATTATTAGTCTGGGTGATAACATCTTCTTTTTTCATGTATATTTTGGTTCAGATGTTTTTTTCCATGTACGTTGACCATGGTTCCATCATTACCAATAGGTTAATAATATATATATCTTATAAATTCATTATATATTAATTTATATTCTTCCAAAAAAATCTCTATATATGAATAAATGAATTACATTTTTCAAGGAGATGGTAGGGCGTACGTACGCACACACATTTTTACCATTTTTTTTGAATGAATAAAATAAAGGTAAAAATAATTAAACATTAAATTATAATTATTATATTATATATATAATATATTTTCATTAAATCTACAATTATTTCCATATATTTAAAAATAAAATGATAAATGTTTCACAGCGCTTCATAGAGCGAGTAGCCTACACACACGCACGAGTAATGTTATCATTTTCCAAGAGATTAAATAATAAAAATGTAGATATGATATTATATTTCAATAAATATAATTATGTTATAAATATAATATAAATACATATCAATTAAATCTACTATTATATCCATCAGTGAGGTTTTTTAATGGGAAAAAAATTACATAGCTTCATGAGGTGGTAATGCATTGTACACACAATCGATGGTTTCGTTTCCCATTTGATGAAAGAGGGTTGGATATACATTATTACATAAAAATAATAAAATATATTTATAGGTAATATTTTTTTTATTAATTTATCATAATTTAATAATATTTATTTTTTCTATAGAAATAAATAAAATTAAAACATAATGCTAAGAACAGTTTTTCTTCTTAGAAGATCCTCTTCAGTTTCAGACCTAAATCGTTCCTAGGATTGTATTACCATCACATCAAGGATTCTATTTAATGTTGAGGTATTTAATAATTAACTTGGGAAATTATTTTTCAGTCACAATTACTCTTGAGGTAAGTATAATAAATAAGAGAATGTATCATTTAATAACTGGGAAGGGGAACCCCTTAGAAATTTCATAAAATAATACCAAATCATAATTTCATTCTAAAGAAAAATTCCGCTAAAAAGATATATATATATCAAATTATGGGATAAGATAAGGAATAAAAAATCTAGATAATGGGATTTATATAAGGTTATTTCGGAAACATGGCCATGTTTTTTGTTCAACCCCACCTTGTGGTAAACCCATTTTAACCGTAACTGAGGTAATCACTTATTAATGTTATTTAAATTCATTATAAAGTCATAAATTCACTGTGATTAATAATATAAATTATTGTTATTATAAATATATAATATTTTTCATGAAATTTGATTCAAAATACTGAAGGCATTAAATTTACTAATAAACCCACAATAGTGAAAAAATTAGTTTTCAAATAAAAACATTTCAATATGTTATTTTCTTTATATAAAATAGCATCCTAAATTGATTCCATTTATATAAATTGGATTAATAATATTACTATTTAACTAATTATACTTTTAGATAATTTAATAAAAAATATAAATTTTTATATTCTTTAAACATGAATATGGTTTTCAATAAAAATGGTATTTTTAACAATTCATCAAAAATTAATATTTTATGAAAATTCCCAAAAAATCACTCTATGATAATTATAAAATTATAAATGAAAAATTTAATTTCATTCTGTAATTTTTTTTTCTAAATTTGTATAAAATTTAAAATAATTATGAAAAACATGACAGAACCTATTTTGAGGAAAATAAAATTTCTACTATAAAATAAGATTTATTATTATATAAATATTATAATATTATAAGAAGAATGGTAAAAAATTTATTGAACATAATATAATAAAAAAACTAAAATAATTAACTAATATAGATTTATTTAATTTATAAAGATGTAATCACTTTTCAAGCATAAAAATAGTTTTTAGTAAAAAGATTTCTTTTTTATTCAAATTATTATTATTTTCATTTCTAATAAATTGATTACCATTTTATTTGTTGTAAACCATATAATCTTTATAATTTTTTTGTCCTATTCACACCGTGAAATTTGAAAACACGTTTAATTTAATATATTATATTAAAGTTCGTTTAAACACTAAGTTTCATATTTACCATGTTATTAATGAAATTAAATTTATTTAAAAATACTTAAATCATAAAATCACAGGGTGTTAAATATTACCCATATTAAATAGATTTATCTAATCTAATAATACAATATAACAAACTAATTTTTGGAAACATTTTCCTTCTATTTGAGTAGTGGTATGATGATAACATCTTAGATGATTATAAAATGATAAAAAATAGTAATATTAAAAATTAAAAATTAAAAATTGATTTAATATAAATTTTTTAAAGATAAATACTATTTTTAATTATTTCCCAATTACTAATAATCAAATTAATTTTATGATGTTCATATTTTTGTTAATTTGACTAAATAGGTAATTGGTAAAATATATTGTTTGCATTGAGGGTTAAGAAAACATAATTTAAATTAAATTTGATATTAACACATAAAAAAGGATTCATTTTCATATCTAAAATTTTTATAATAAAATATAGATAAATATTATTAAATATGATGTTTGTTAAAATATATTTATTCAAATTGATTTTATTTTTTTCATTATTAATCTAACTATGTTTTATATAATGAATACAGAGTATAATAAATATTTATAGAACTTTTAGTTGTATTTTTCCATTCATGAGATGAAATAATTATAAACATGGAGTTAAAACCAGAACCATTATAGAAAAAAAACATACTATGGTTATAACAAAAATTTATAAATTATTAATATCAACTTCAAATATGTAAAATCATTTAAGGAATAAATATATTATATTATGAAAAAATAAATAAACCTGAATTATATTATTTCAATAAGTGAACATTGATCCCATGGGAATTATAAATTATGTTTCAACACATCTTAAAATGTAGGAATAAATGTTTTAGGTTATTATTGACTAATTTTTTTTCAAGGAGTCATAAATTACATTCAACGATTAAAATATTAAATGTTTGTTTTATTCTTCAGTTTCCATTTTATATATGATTTTTTTAACATAAGAAATTAAATTTTCTAATCAAAATATTCTTTTATAATCAATTTCATCTTTCCTAAAAATACTATACTATAATAAACAATTCCTACAATTTATAATTTACCACATTATTCAATGTATATATCATACTTCTTACCAATGTTATCATTTCTAATTTCATAATTTTCTTTTACACTTTTAAAAAGGAATATTTAATACCCTTTTTAAAAATAAGTATTTCAATAAATTTATATTAAAATTATAACAGAATTTATCATTTAATAAATAGAGTTTTATCATTCACTAGAAATTTTTTGTATTGGCCATTATATATTAAATAGAATTAATTAATGCATATTATTTTTATGATTTATTTTCTAAAATTATTATATTTAAAATTAAATAAAATTAAATTTCATATTTAGTAGTGGTTTCAAATATTAAAACAAATATGTACATTTTTTGTGAAACATTTTTAATTTTTCTTCTAATTTATCTCTATGATCTATCTACTATGTATAAATGTTATAAACCACCCTCTAAATCCCATTTTGAAATAATATTCTTATGTAATAGTATTTTTATGATATCTGATAATATTCATGATATAATTGTTTTATGATAATAGTTGGAAATATAAATAAATCATTTTTTATTCTTTTGGTTTTCACGGTACACTAAATATTGTATTCTTATGGAACATGTATGTTTGGATAATGAATAGTTTGGTATGAATTTTACATATAATTGTTTTCTAATGTTATATATATCATGTAAAAATAATATGTTGAAATCTATGTTTTCTTCAAAATCAAGTACAAGTGCATCAAAGGATTGATCAAAATATAAATCATGGGTTTCATGGGACAACTAAAAATGTTATAGTTTTTAATGAATCACTTTTAGATATATTTCAATGTTTTTTTTTGTTATATATGTTATTCTCTCATTAAAAGTGACTTTTTCATAAGATTCTAGGATATGGTATATTTTTTATACTTTTATGAA
This sequence comes from Viscum album, assembly GCA_963277665.1. NCBI lineage: Eukaryota > Viridiplantae > Streptophyta > Magnoliopsida > Santalales > Viscaceae > Viscum > Viscum album. The sequence continues at coordinate 1,458,540,813 of OY728135.1, read as the reverse complement.
GATTTATTTATCTCATAAAATTATCCATGATGATCTGTTATTTGTATTGATTATCTATAATTATTCCATAGTCCATTTTATAATATATTTATCATCAATTTCATGTTTTATCACAACTTACTAATATATCCTAATTTTTTTAATTAATATGTTTCCCATACATAGAATTTCAATTCACCGCTTATTTTATTTACCATCCCACTAAAGATTGTATGGATGATTTTGTGCAGATTGATTTATTTTTTTGAGTTGATTTTGGGATATGTTGAATTACAAATGTATGAAAAGATGTTTTTTCACTTAATCATTAATGACACAAATCCTTTGGATCTGCATGTTCATAATATTATATGTGAAATGAAAATTTTAAATTATGAAAATGATTAAAGATGTATTTTTTCTGAGTTGACTTTGTTTGCCTCAATGTAAGTTTTATCTATATTTTGGGATTATAATGATTGAATATTTTTGAAAACCATTAGGATATATCTAAATATACAATAAAATCATAGAGTTTTATACCATAGAGATAGTGTGGTATATAAGAAATAAAATTCATATATTGATACAAATAAGTGTGTGTTGTCTCTTGTATACATAAGAGTACATATGGTTAATCACCCTAAATGTTTTTTAGTTTATTGACATGATCTCCACCCTATGAATGAAAAAGAGCCTTAATTACACACCTAGTTTGAGACAATTGGGAGATCTTATTTTGTTAATTTATATTATATTTATGAACAATTATAATTTATTTTAATACACTTTAGTTCAAAATCCAAATATAAAATGACTATATTTAACCAACAGTGAAACCTAGATGATCCAGAGCAATGATATACGAATTATTTGTGAGTTATTTTTCAAAATCTCATAGTTTTTTGTTACATGGTATTCTGATCCATAGCATTCATTTTATTAATTAAATATCTCGGAAAAGAAGGATACAAGTAAATAATGTAATAACTTGAGATTTTAGAAGAATAAAATTATATTCAATTTCATATTCAATACACAACAAGTAGTTTCTTGAATAGATTTTGTTACATGATGGAATTATTTTTACCTTCTTAAACATCCTATTATATATATCACTACTATAACTATACCCATAAATTAGAGGGAATGAATATTATTAACTAATTAATATATTAAATATAATATATATATATATATCATAATCAACAAAATTTATTGATAAATTATGAATAAATAATCAATAAATTTTTAATAAAGTGTTTTTATTCTTTAAAAAAATATTCTTAAAAACCATTTTTATTAATTATCTTCAAATAATTATTTTGTTAAATTTTTATAATTTTCGGAAAATTAATTTAAAAATATTAACATATTTTTTGGAAAAATAATATCAAAATATAATTTGGGTTAATTTTTTTGACATCTCAGAAAATATTGATATTTCAGTAAATATCGAAAATACATGTTTTGAAAAAAAAAATTCATTTCAATTTATTAAATAATATAAAAGTATAAATATGTTTAAAATTAGTTTTTATGTAACTCATGTAATAATTATTTATATTAAATCCATTAAATTACTTTTAATCAACTTTATATTGGTGTTTAGTATATTTTTTTCTTTCAAAATTAATTTAGAAATCCTATACAAAAATCATTAATGCCTTTATATTTTAATTAATTAAAATAATCCCTTATTGGGATTGTATTAAATTAAATGTACAACCAATTTATCATTAAATATAAATTTATATTAATAATATTATTATTTTTATTCATAGATTTAATATACAAAATACTTTTATAAAAATTACTCTTCTTAAAAACTATTTTTTTCACCGCATTTCACATATTACTGTTAAATTAAGAAATTCCACTTCTAAGAATTGAATTTGGAAAAAATGATACCATATTTTAAATACAGATATTTTTATAATTAATAATAAATTAAACATTATTTTTTTACCATAATAATTAGTGAAAATAGTTAAAATTCATCACAATTATTAAGGTATAAAAGGTTTAACTATGGGATTAAATATTACACTTATGATGAAAATGACCATGATAATTGTCCAATACCCATTTTATGGGTATTATTTGACCCTTTGGAACTTAATATCTATTTTTACGAGTTCATGGAACACATTACAATTAAACTGACCAATATAATAAATCATATAAAGAAAATGATAAAAATAACCTTTTTTTATTATCTTTTTTAAATTTTTAGGGGTTAGAAAAAAAAATATAGGTTGAGTTATAAATATTTTATTAATATATAATTGATTTTTCTCTTTAATGATATTTTATTTAATTTTATATATATAGTTTATTACTTTAAATACTTAAGAAATGCCAATACTTTAAATAATTAGTTTACAATAAAATAAAATAAATGTTTCTAAGAATATTATAAGTAATGTCAGTTAAATGAATTACTATGCCACATATTCTCAATAAATTAATATAATGTTTTTATATGTATTAAAATAATATATTCTAATTCAATCCTTGTATTGATATTTTTAATTTCAATTTATAATAATAATTTAAATAATTTACATTTATGTTTTTTTAATTTATATTTTATTAAATGATTGAAAATAACTAAAAAGCATATATCCTACCAATTTATTGTTATATAAATTTAAATATAAACTATATGTATTTCATATACAAATTATTCTATTGTAATGATAATAATTACCCCTAAATAATAAAGACTCATTTAGCATAGTTATGGTCAAAATAGTTTTTTTCACGTTTGAGGTGATTTTTTAAAAATTAAATTCAATCACACATAGGATATATATATATATATATAAACATTTGGATTTAATAATTTGAATCATTGGGTCAAAACTATATAAATATTATAATTTTAATTTAGTATGAATGGATAAATAACATAGGATAGAAAATTAGAAACCATAATGTAAAAACAACAAGGCAAAATTAGGAAACAAACTATTTAAGTAACAAAATGTTTAAAACAAATGTTATAATATGTTTTAGAGGTGTTCATAGATCATATCATCCCTTTACACCTGTATTATTTTATAATGTGTATATAATTTAGATTTTATGTTTTATTTCATTAAAATCATTGTATTTCAGGATATTATATGTTTAATTTAATTTTATTTCCTCACATGGATTATGATTCAATGACTCAAAAGTATAAAGAATATTTTGTTTCAATATAATCATTTATCTGAATTGTGTATGATTAAATATACAATGTAAAACTCTTATAATTATTATTAATTAGATTATACATTGTTTTTTCATTCTATTTAAAAATTATAGAACCTTTTTTCACTGTTTAGTGCATAAAATTATTGATTTTATTATGAAAATATTACTTTATTTCTCGCTTTGATCGATAAAATTGTTTACTCCCAAACCACGATTCTGAATATGTTTTCATTTTTTTAATCATTTAAAAATTATTTATCAAAGGAATTTTAATTAATTGTTTCCATAATTATTTTTCAAGTAATCATTCATTATTTTCAAAAAATTCCAATTTGGCATCTACAACAAATGTGAATGGAATCTTCTTTTCATTTTCTGAACAAGGTACTTTCCCAACATTTTATATTGAAAACGAATGTTATTTTATAGAATATACATAATTACCCACTATTATATCCATCATTTATTTGAATATTAATTTTTATGTTTGAGAATATATTTCAAAATAAAATGATTTTAACATTGATTTTCAAATAATTGGATTTTCACAATGTTTAATGTTTTAAAAAGAACATTTTCAATATAAAAAATTTATTTTCTCAAAAATTGTATTTAATGATATTTTAATGATATTTACATTCATCAATTTCAACAACCATTGTGGTCACCAATCCTCCACATGGAATTTATGGTATTGATACTATCATAATTCATTCTATAGATGGAATATTGTTATTTCAACGATATTTTTATGAAACTTGTTTCTCTTCAATGGAGTAATCATGATTCAATGAGATTATTATGGAACTCATTTCACTTCCATGATTCAATCATGATTAAAATAAATTAACAATAATCACATTTATTTTCTATATTATGATAATGTTTGTTTCGGTGTGGATGTGCGTCGGGTTTCTGTTCCGACGCTGTTCCGCCAGGACGCATTCGCGCATGCACCCGTCGACCCGAGGGGATGGGCGCGCACGGCTTGTGGCCCCGCAGTCCCTCTTTCCAAAGGCGGGCGGCATCCGTCCCTTGTTCAGGGGCGTCTGCTCCTTGATCGAAATCGGGATGATGGGATGTCGGCTCCTCCTTCCGTGGACGTCTCCTCGGAACTCGTCGCCTAATCCGGGTCTCCCTCATAGATTTAAGACGTGCTCGTGAATCTAGTTCTCGGCGCCATATCATCATGGACACCGGTTAATTACGCTGCTTCCGCCCGGACGCTCCAAGGGGTCTGGTAGGGGCAGCAACCTGCGGTGAGGAGACCGGGTGGCTCCGGGTGTTGGGGGCATGTCTTAACACTGCGACTCTGCATGTCTGCCTTCTGTCCCTAATAGGGCTTCTCAAAGGCGTGATGGCCTGAGGCATCCCGTGCTGGGTGCGTGGAAGTGTGTTACCTGAGGTTTTCCTCAGCTTCCCATGTTTAACACGGGGTATGCCGCGAGTTTAACGTCCAGCGGGGACGACATCGGACTGATCAACACGAGAAGTGGATCAGATGACAGAACCCCTTACGGGGAACCTCTGACGCTGGGGCTAGCCCATGGGCGGCTTCCCGAGTGAAGTGGAGTGGAATGAAATGGCATGACCCCACCGGGATGTGGCGGCCCGGGTAAGGATCAGGATGGATGATGGAGTGAAGAGCTTGGACCCCGTAGGGGCTTCCTACGTACCGCGCGTTAGCGCGGATCAAAGTCAGCGTAGTTCGGATATACAGTTTAACGTCATGCTGGACGTCGGCAAGCCGACTCACGAAGAGGTCGAGGCTGCCGGGCAGAGGATTGAACCGAGCCACCTCGCACAGAGGGGGATGGAACGGCCGGGTGGATCACAATTTTACGTCATGCTGGACGTTGGCAGGCCAACTCACGAAGAGATTGAGGCCGCCGGGTGGAGGATTGAACCGAACCACCTCGCACAGAGGGGGATGAAACGGCCGGGTGGATCACAGTTTCACGTCATGCTGGACGTTGAAAGGAGAAAAGGGAAGTGGGGAAGCACAATGGAGATACACATGTGCAGTCTCCCACAAGGGCGGATTCATAGGTGAATAGACGCGAGTGTGAACCCAGGAGGGGTCCACTGATGGACGAACCAACGTGAATACGACCGGGACGACCAGGTGGTGGGCTTGAACCACGGAGAGGCCTCCTACGTACCCTGTTTAGAAGACAGGGATAAAATTCCACGTAGTTCGTTCTGTTTGTAACACTCTACCCCCGTGGGCGAAGGCCACTCCAATCCCGACAACCCTGCAGAGACGAGCGGGTGGGGGCCACATCCAAACCGGGGGGATCCTGCGTGCGAGACACGGGATCGGGTGATGCGGACGGTTTAACGTCTTGCCGGACGAAGTACAGTTTAACGTCGTGTGTTGAGGACGAAGATGCTTGGCAGTTTAACGTCTTGTCGCGCGGACGATATGCTAGGCAGTTTAACGTCGTGCAACTTGGACGTGGTACAGTTTAACGTCATGTTGGACCAAACACTTGGTAGTTTAACGTCTTGCAGTGCGGACGAAGATGCTTGGCAGTTTAACATCTTGTCGCGCGGACTAAGTACAGTTTAGCGTCCTGCAGGACGAATGCTGAACAGTTTAACGTCTTGTAGCTCGGACGATACTGCCGCCGATGGGTCCGTGTCACTTCGCGCGAGCCTAGAGGGCCGCACGGGAAGACAACGCACGGTGCGGGCACCCAGGATGAAGATCATCGGGCGCCACGCAGGCGGGTACCCTCAGGGGGTCAAAGGGGGCGACCTCGGCGGATTGCACGCAAAAGAGAAGCTTGGCGCGCAATACCACGGGTCGGCACCCAAACGGGCGGGCTGGCGCGCAATTGGGCCAGCGCTTTGCGCGCAGATGATTGAGATTGCGCGCACCGGGCTTCGGATAGAGCGCGGGGGCAACGGCTCAATCTCTAACAAATGGTCACTTTGAAAAAGGGGGGTGCGCGCAATCGGGCTGGATTGCGCGCACCCGGGGGCAATTGCGCGCAAGAGGCTTCTTTTGCGCGCGAAGGCCTTTGGGTGAGGAATTATTTCAAAGGAAAGGAGCCGAGGGGATTGCTCGCGAAGGCGAACCCCGAGGCTTTATTGCGCGAAAGAAAAGAGGTTACCTGAAGATCGGCATTGCGCGCGGAAGGGGTTGGATTGCGCGCGCGAGAGCCCTTTCGAATTCCGGCAACCTCCAAAACGTCGGGGGTCGCCTTATATTTATAGGCAACCCCGGGCGCGGAATCCGGTTCGCGGGCGCGGAATTCTCTTCGCGGGAGCGGAATCGGGCCCGGCGCGCAAGGGAGTCGCGCGGGCCGCGGGCGCGCAAAATTGTGCGCTGGCCCAGCGCATTGCGCGCATCCCAGGAGGTTTGCGCGCGGCACTCAAACACTGCGCGCGGGTCTCCAAAATTCCGCGCAAGGCCTCCGGGCCCTCCGAAACGTGCTTCTGACTCCAAATACGACATCGCTTTCCGCATCCGGATCTTTGTTTGGGAAAAACGTACTTTTACAGCGTCTACAAAAGCCCCCCCTCGGAATCTGATCGGTGAGAGGTCGTAACGATCGGGTTCCGAGGGAGACTCCGGAATGCTGAAGTCCTGGGTGGCGCGGGACTGTGGCGCACAAAAAGGGGTGTCGGGCGCGAAATTCGCTGTCTCGGTCGCGCAAAGTGCTTTCCGCGCAGCGCGGACTCCCGGCCTTGCCTATAAATAGGGGCCCTGGGTCCCCCGCACCGTACACTGGCCTTCCGCGCGATAAGCATTCGAGCTCTCGTGCGCGAAATTGCCCTTTCCGGCGTGGAATTCACCCGTTCGTCGCGCAAACCTCTCCGGATTTCGGCCTGATTTTGCGCGAACACCCGGGGTTTTACGCGACAGACTTCCCGATTGCGCGCCGTCAACTAGGATTGCGCGCCAACTCTCAAACTTCTCTACCAGCCTTGTCCGATTCCGCACGCTTCATCCCTTAACCCACACGACTCCCGGAGCTTCTGAGATGGCCGCGAATCAAGGAAATGAGGGGGATGCTGCCACTCGCAGAGATGAGATGGCGACGAACGAGGAGGTGTACGGAGCCAAGGAGATTGTTTCCAACAATCAATCCTTGTTCGACTTGCTGACGTCGGCCCAGAAGACATATCTGCTGTCGGACAACCTTCCGCTCTTGAACTTTGGCATCCTAGATGAGGTTCCGGTGCCAGGGTTCGAGGTTGATGCGCCACGGACCTGGGTGACTCGGGAGGACGAGCTTCCCTGCTATAACATCACCAACAATGGGCATCCTGCCAGGGAGACCAGACACTTAGATGTCTATGTCCTGAACCTGAGGACGTGAACCATCGCCGGGGGTGAGCCTACTGCGGAGAACTCTCCAGCCCTCTACTCGAGCACATATCGCCAGAGTGTCACCGACGACACCAAGGGCTGGCTGAAGGACTGGGACTTGCGGTCTGGGGGCAATTTCACCAGTGAGTGGGCCTGGGCGTTCTGGGTACGCCACACTTGCGATCACTTCGCGGAGGAGCTGCGGTACATCGGCCTGTTTGAGGCGGTGTGGATGTCGCAGTTCCACTTCTACCAGCAGTCCGAGCTCGGGCCGGAACTGTTCACCCGCTGGTCCCCGGATACCAACACCTTCCATATTCACCATGGGGAGGTCGGCATCGGCCTCTGGGACATCCACTGCATCGGAGGTATCCCGCTGGAGGGTTACCAATACGATGAGTTCCTGCCTCCGAAGAACATCTGGGAAGACAGGTCACAGACTCCCATTCTGACTTGGCATCTGCTTGACCTGACTATGCAGCGGCTCGGGATCAAGGACTTCCACAATGACATAGCCTACAAGGAGTGGTTCGGCCAGTTCTTGGAGCATGACCCGGCGGTCAAGATTCCAGGCAGGGGGAAGCGGTGCCCGACCGCAGCTCAGAGGAGCCGGAACGGGTCGTACTGGCGGGTCCTGGAGACGGGCGACTACCGCTCATGGGGGTACCGCGTCATCGAGGCCAGGGACCCAAATTTCCGGTACGCGGCGTTCCTGGCCGCCTTTCTGAGTGGGTGGCTCCTGCCAGTGCGGGACGTGAGAATGGGTGTCCGCCCGGCGACACTGGCGATGGCGGGCGCCATGGCCGCCAACAAAAGGTATAACCTCGGGGTCCCGGTGCTGGCTAAGCTGTACGCCATCCTGGGACACATCTCGCGAGGGGGTCTCCAGGAAGGATCTGTGGGCCCTTTCAATTCTTCCACGGCTGGGTGGCTGCTCACCTTGGTGGGTACACGTTTCCAAACACCGTCATTCCTCCGGGCAACGGCCTGCGACCCTCCCTGCTAAACATCGCGGGGGTCGCTCCGATGACCCTAAATGAGGAGGGTGTGAGGATTCAGATTGGCAATCATGCCAATTTCAACTTCAGCCCGTTCCCCACTCCCGATGGCCAGATGATCGACAATGGGAAGGGTCTGCTGGAGCAGCACGAATACTTCCTGAACATGCGGGGTGGGGTGCTCGTGGTTCGGATCGACGGGAAGGTGATCTGCGAGCCCTACGTGCCAACCCGGTTTTACAGGCAGTTCGGGTGCCTTCAACGGATGCCGAAGAGGGTATTCACTACTATCCGGGAGGAGACGAAGCCTTGCGTCCTTCGCCAGATGTGGCTAATGTTTGCCGCTTTCGGCTCTGGCGAGGTCATCACTCTCCCTCCTACCGGGGTCGACGCAGGCTTGGCAACCGAGTACGCTGAACACTGGGCCATCGCGTACCCCGAGGGGCTTCTACGGAAACCAGTTCGGCAACTCGAGGTCACCCGTGCGGAGACCGGGCGTCAAGGAAGGATGCGAGGCGCCGTTACGCGGGGGAGAACGGAGGCGCGCCAAGCAGCGGAGCCGGCACGAGCAGGGACTTCGGCGGCGGGCACATCGCAGGCTGCCGCTACGACCTCGGCGCCCAGAGAGGGGGCACATGCGGCGGTCGGGGAGCAGCACGGGAAGAAGGTAAGGCGTCTGCTCGAACCCTCCCACGATGCAGTCTTCCCGGCGCTGTGGTCGGCCTGGATGACCCTGCGGCAGTCACTGGGGACCGAAGCCATCTGGCGAAAGATACTCAGAGAAGGAATCCATCTGCCAGAGGTCGGGTGCCTCCAGATCGCCGACAGGGTGAACTTCAACCGGCAGTATGCGTATCTGATGGCCATGGACGAGTACGCGCGCCAACGTGGTCAGCGTGCGGAGCCATCCCTTCTGGTGAAGGTGATGCTCGGTCTAGAGCCTGCTCCAGAACAGATGCCGCCGGAGGAAGATGACAGTAACGACGACTCCGAGGAAGAGGAGGAGACGGGGGAGGATGAAGGCTCCGAGGGAAGGTCCCATCAGGGGAGCCCGCGAGAGAGCGGCGAGGTGGACGGATCTGGCAATATTGACATCACTGACTCCTCGAGGTCCGCTTCTATCCCTACTCAACCTGCTTCATCCATTTTCTTTTGCAGCTTCTAACCCATTTCTCCACCTTTCTCAGGAGTGCACGGATGCTGGTCAGGCATCCTCGGTACGAGTAGGAGAGGCGCCAGCAGGACAAGGCGGGGGCCAGACGCCGATCATTGAATTGACAAGCGCTGAGGGGTCCCCTGCTGCAATTGCTCCTGCGGCGGCCGGGACAGCGGAAGATGATGCCCTGGATTCCCGTAAGTCTCCTTACCTTACTTTCGGTGCTTGCCGTTGACGATCTGTGACTAACCATGGCATTCCCTGTGCAGTGATGTCAACACTGGAGGCTCGTCGGGCTGTCGAACCCGGGCCATCCACGAGTGGACCAGTGGCAGACCTGCCGCCTGCTCCGGAACAGACTTCCCAAACCGAGACGGCCCCACCAACTGCTGATCTGGGGGCTGCGGACGCCGGCGGTGCGGCCATCGGAGAGAGGTCAGGGGCTGAAGAGGGTGTCAACGCCGCTGGGGCGAGAGAAGAAGGTCTCCCAGATGCTGGGGAACCTATCCCCCATGAGGACATCCCAGGGGTGGACCCTGCAGCAGACCTGCTGGCTGCCTTCCCTGCCTACCGGCCTACCGACCCCGAGGAGATGGACGACTCGGACGCGGAGGTGGTCGAGGAGAGCCGGATAACGCGACGCAGGGGGTGGAAGTGTATCCAGCGCTTCCTCAAGTGAAACCCATCGGAGTGGCTGGGGCGCATGGGATCCCTTCAAACCTGGCTGCGCTTCCTGTGTGCCGGGGGAGCTGATGCTCAACGCCTCCATCTGACGGTCCGTGATTTCATGGCCTAAAAGATGCGCGAGAGCCGCCGGCGTGCCGACGTCGCACAATGTCGGGACATGTCGGAGAGCACGCGGGTGCTCTTCGTGGCGGAGCAGGAAGTCTGGCGTCTCGAAGGGCAGGCGGCAGAGAAGGAGGCCTTCGTTGCAACGTGCACTGAGCTTGTGGAGCAACTAGAGGCCCAGCTGGTTGACGCCCAGGTACAGCTGACGGAGGCGGGCCAACAGATGGTCACACTTCAAGTCGAGCGGGAGCATGCAAAGGCCAGGTTCGACGAACTGCGTGCTGCGACCGCCGACGAGGAGAGGGCACACAGAGAGCGAGAAGTAGCTCTGGAGGCCGCCAGCCAAAGGGTAGCGGCGTTAGAAAGACTAATTCAGCACGCTAATCCCTAGGGGCTTTGTTTTTGCCACTCCCAGAACATTTTCTTCTGCTACTCGATATTTCGATCCATTTGTATGAACCAATATATTTATCTGCATCTTTTGGCTTAACATGCTCAACCACAAATTGTCTCGCGGGAGCGTTAACCAAGCTTCAGGCATCCGTAATTGGGGCTGGATTTCTAAATAAAAGAGGGAGATCATTCCTAGGAAAGGAGACCTCAGACCTAATCAATGTATCATCCCCCCAACTTGTTCCGACACACGAGCGGGACAACGCTAGGGGCGTTGAGGTTTTATCCGAACATAGGGAGATGAGAAAGGGTGAATCGCGTGTCCCGAATTCAGAAATCCACAACGGTCAGCCTTCCAGGAAATGCCCAAGACGGAAAGCGGACAATGGATCAATCGACCATACTACTGCAATAGACGGACCGAAGGTCATCATTCATATTGCAGGAGGCGGATCACATGTCATCATCAATGCCTCTTTGGGGGTTCCTTCAGGCACAAGGGTGGAAATCCATATCAACAGGGCATGCGAAGCGTGGGGCGAAGTGACGATTTGTTCGGACAGAATCCAACGCTCTCAAAATTGTGCCACCGTGGGGAAAGTGTATTAGGCGGATGCACTAATCTGGCCGTGAATCACCTCTATTCTTAGACAGAACCTCTTTGACGAGGAAACTGTCGCTTACCATCATTGCAATGGGGCATCCCGAGCTGAATCGGGGAAAATATCACAATCGCACCACTCTACCAGAAGCCAGGCCAGACGGCCGGTGATGAGGAGGGGCGTGACTTAGCGATCCCTGAGGCTGGACCCGAGTCGAAATGCCCGGGCGTTCCTACGTACTCCATCAGGCTGGAGATCAAGCCACACGTAGTTCTGAAAGTGTAGTTTAATGTCATGCAGGACGTAAAACCCCGTTTGGGGAGATCTTAGTTTAAGGTCGTAGAGCTTGGACCATAAAGGCAGATCTTAGTTTAAGGTCTTAGAGCTCGGACCATAGGGGCAGATCTTAGTTTAAAGTCTTAGAGCTCAGACCATAAGAACCTCAAAGCACGCCACATCGTGGTCCCATCCCCTGGATATGAAAAGATGCACTGAGGGATAGTGTCAAGAGTGCCGAGATTTTCCCTGGTCAGAATGGGGGGTGGAAAATGTAATGTGAATCATGCGGCCATTCACTCAAGGACTGGGGGCACCGGCATGACGATATAAGAGTACTGCCGACCGTGGCGGAAAAGCAGCATCAATATCGCACTGACCGCTGATGGAATGATGCAGCAAACGAGCATCAACCGCTCAAGCGCAGGATTCATATCGATTTGCTGCCTGAGGCCCTTGGGGGCACCAGCCCGAGTCAGTGGGAGAGCTCTGAGGCATTGTGTCCAGACCGATCACGGGGGCTCCACCCAGGGCGTAGGCGATGGGTCCGAATGAAAGGGAGCACGAATCCTGAAAAGTGGAAGAAACTTGACCAAACTGAACCTGACCCTCCTGGCAATAAACCATAGTACTCTTGACACTGGTGGACCACTGCAAGGGGTCGAGGGACACGCCTTGAGGGTGACCCGAAGGCGGCGGATTCCCCAGAGAAGGGGGAATCTCTAAGAGGTGGGGCTGGACCCGAAGTTTCAAACATCCGGGCGTTCCTACGTATCCCATAAGGATGGGAATCAAGCCACACGTAGTTCTTGAAGTGTGGTGCAACACAATCGGGCACCAGCGCGGGGAGGGGTGTGGGTCTGACCCTCACACACAGAAGAAGCGGTATTTGATATTTCTTGTTTGTTCTTAAAGATGGATGGTTTTTCTTTGTGCAGCGACATGCCTGTGATTAACGAATCCGTGGCGTCGCCACAATAATCAAGACATGAAAGGCATTGATAAATGGCGTTGTTATTAACCAGTTCCCAACGTGAGTGTCCTCTGAGGAGAACATCACGATGCAGTGCCATTTCTCATCGGGCGGCCAAGACGATCACAGTTTACGGTCGTGTGGTAGGACCGGACAACACAGTTTAAGGTCGTGTGGTTCGGACCATGGAGGAATCCGCTTATTGCGATATGGCGGACCCAGCGGAGGTGGGAACATACCCAGCCCTGTGGTCACGCACGATTCCAGGAGAAGGATCCTGGGATAGGGGCCTGCGTATGTCCATCACCCGAGGGGCAGAGATGCTAGCCTCCAGTTATACTGGGCCCAGAACGCGATTGTTCGGGCGACTCCTTCCTCCTTATGGGGACGAGGGTCCAGCTACACATGGCCCTTAGGGAGGACATCAGCATATATCCTTGGTGCTCAGATCGTGGTAGCCTCGACAGACACCATTACCCTGGTTGGCCTGCCTAACGTGTAAAGGTGTACTGAAGGTCAATATGAAGAGAGTGTCGAGATTCCACTATAACGCACAAAGGCGGAGTGTGATGAGGACCGCGCAACCAATTTTCGGAGCCTGAAAGAGCCGACATGGCGATCAAGGATGTCGCTGACCATATTCGCAACACAACATCCGATCGCGTCAGCCTAGGACAGGGAAAGCAAACGAGCATCAACCGCTCAAGCGCAGGATTCATATCGATTTGCGGCCCAGGACCCGCCGGTAAATCGACCCGGAGCGGTAGGAGAGCACTGAGGCATCGTACCCAAACCGTTAACGAGGATCCCTTTGAGTGAAGGCTCGAACAAGAGGAAGAGCGAGGCCCGACAAGCAACACAGGACTTGTCAGGATTGAATCTGACGCCACGGGTCATAGACCTGAGTACCCAAAACATTATAACAGATCACCGGAAAGGGTCGGAGGACTCACCCTGAGAGCAACCAAAAGACGGCAGATCCCCGTGATCAACCAAGAGACGGGGCTGGACCTGAGACACAAGCGTCCAGGCGGTCCTACGTATCCCATAAGGATGGGAATCAAGCCATGCGTAGTTCTTGAGGGGCAGTTTAACGTCATGCAGGACGATGAGGGGTGTGAGGTAGTCTCACACACGGGGGAGGCGTACGGCGCGGCCAGTAGACCAACGTGAATGAGGACATAATCCCCCGCTCACGCGTTACGCCTCGCACAAAAAGGAGGGGAACTGGGGCTAGAGGCCCAACACGGGATAGAGATTCCCGAGAAATGGGGCTGGGCCTGAAACATGAATGTCCAGGCGGTCCTACGTATCCCATTAGGATGGGAATCAAGCCGCACGTAGTTCTTGAAGTTCAGTTTAACGTCATGCAGGATGAAAAGAGAAAGGGGGGAGCAGAAGGCATCCCCAAACGTGGGGGGGGGGCGTACAATGTGGCGAGCAAACCGACGTGAAGGAGGGCATAGCCCCGCGTTCACACCATACGCCGCACACCCGGAGGCAACTGGGCCAAGGGCCCGAGATGGGATGGAAATTCCTGAAGGATGGGGCTAGGCCTGAAACATGAATGTTCAGGTGGTCCTACGTATCCCATAAGGATGGGAATCAAGCCGCACGTAGTTCTTGAGGGGCAGTTTAACGTCATGCAGGACGAAGATGCTTGGCAGTTTAACATCTTGCAGCGCGGACGTGGTACAGTTTAACGTCATGTTGGACGAATGCTGAACAGTTTAACGTCTTGTATCTTCGACGAATTGCACTTAGGAAAAGTACTGCTTGAGGAACCTAGCGTTGGTGGGAGGAGTAACACGCTCACCATCCATAGTCTCTAGGGAGTACGCGCAATTGGGATAGCCTTTGTGGACGACAAGAGGTCCCTCCCACTTGGGCTCCAACTTGGGTGGCTTCCTGCCGGGGATCATTAGCGCTCTTAGGGCCAGCACTAGGTCACCCTACAGGAAGGAGCGGAGGCGAACCTTCTTATTGAAAGCTCGAGCCATTCTGCTTTGATGCCTCTCCAAGTTGTGCAAAGCGCGAAGCCTATTCTCATCTAGTGCTTCCAGCTCGACTAGACGGGCTTCAGCAGCTCTGTCCGGCGCTTGCTGGTCATAGACCGCAGTGCGCAAGGACGGTAACTGGATCTCGATGGGCAGGACGGCCTCAGCTCCATACACTAGGGAATAAGGGGTCATCTGGGTGGAATTGTGAGTCATCGTCCGATAAGCCCAGAGGGCGTTGGGGAGCTTGTCTGGCCAACTCTTCTTGTTCTGACCAACCATCATTTGCAGAATGTTAGAGAGGGTTTTGTTAAACGCCTCAATCTTTCCATTCGCCTGCGCATGATAGCGAGATGTATGGTTCGAGCGAATATTGTACTTGGCGTAAAACTTCTTCAACTCGGCTGCTCGGAAATTGGCTCCGTTGTCCGTGAGGATAGCGTGAGGCACTCAAAATCGATAAATGATGTTGGAGGTCACGAAGTCAGCGATCGAACAGGATTTGACCTCTCTGAGCGGAATCGCCTCTGCCCATTTGGAGAAGAAGTCCGTAGTGGTCAAAATGAACCGGCACTGGCGAGCCGTCGTAGGCGGGTAAGGTCCCACAACGTCCATCCCCCAGACTGCAAAGGGCCAAGAATACCTAGTGGTATGGAGAAGCTCTGGCGGCCGATGCACAAAGTTCGCATGAACCTGGCACGCATGGAACCTCCTGGCATACTCGATGCAGTCATGGATCATGGAGGGCCAGAAGTATCCCAGCCTCCGAATCTGGTGGGACAGCTTTGGCCCAGTCTGATGGGCACCACATGAACCAGCATGAACCTCTTGCATGACTCGTGGGATCTCAACTCCATGAAGGCAACGGAGGAGAACACCATCAAATCCGCGTCTGTAGAGGATCTGCTCCAGGCCGGGACTGCTCTGGAGGACAAACTGCGATGCGCGATGTCGAACTCGCTCGCGCTCGGCCCGATCCGACGGGAGAATGCCATGTTGGAGGTACTCAACCAAAGGCATCCTCCAATCAGGGGCTGGTTCGACTGCCATATCTGGGGTACTCGGGGCTCCGGGCATAGGGGAAACCGTGGTGAGATTACTTACCGACGGGCCGCGATCTCCCTCCGGGATAACGGGAGCGATGAGCCTGCGGTGCGTCACGCGGACGATCAGGTTATCCAGTTCAGGCTCTACAAGTGACGCAGCAAGGCTGGCCAAAGCATCTGCTCGACCGTTCTGCGACCGGGGAATATGGACAATTTCTGGCCGAGAAGGGAACTGGGCCATCAGAAGGAGGGTGCACTCCAGCAACGGCACATGTTCCGGCTTCCTGACAACATAGTCTCCATTGATCTACTTAACGACCAGCTCAGAGTCCCCTTTCACACACAGATGGGGCACGCCGATCTCGAGAGATAACTCAAGGCCGGTGATGAGGGAATGGTATTCCGCCTCATTGTTGGTACAACCCTCTGACAACAGGAATGAGTACGGCAGCACGGCTTGCTCCGGGGTAATGAAGACGATACCCAAGCCCACTCTGTTGAGCTTAGGATTATCGAGCCTTCTACCGGTGGGGATCCAGGAGGCACCGTCAAAGTGCATCTGCCAGCACGGATCGGCATGATCGACCGAGAGAATGGCCTCATCAGGAAAGCCTAGATCCAGCGGCTGATCCGTGGAGGTCGGGTGAGCAGCCAGAAAGTCTTCCAATGCTTGCCCTTTGATGGCCTTCTGAGACACATACCTGATGTCGAACTTCTAGAGAATCACAGCCCACCGCGCTAGATGGCCAGTCAACATAGGCCGGCTCAGGATATATTTCAACGGGTCTACCCTAGAAACCAACTGTACCTCATGGTGCTGCAAGTAGTGTCGTAATTTCTGTACGGCAAATACGAGCGCCAGGCAGCTCTTCTCGATGGGGGAATACCTGACTTCCGCATCGAGGAGCATGCGACTGAGGTAATAGAGGCTATTCTATGTTCCCTCGTTGTTCTTCTGGGTGAGAAGGGCACCCAGGGACCGTTCCATGGCGGTCACATAAAGGACCAACGGCTTCCTGGATACAGGCGGCATCAGAACCGGAGGTTGAAGCAAGTACTACTTGATTTCCTCGAAGGCGGTCTGACACTCTTTATCCCATACATAGGTGACACATTTCTTCATGAGCCGAGAAAAGGGCTTACACTTGCCGGCCAGATTCGCAATGAATCGGCGTATATAGGCTAAGTGGCCTTGGAACCCTTGCAGTTCCCGGATGTTACCTGGGGGAGGCATCTGGCTAATCGCCCTGATCTTCTCCGGGTCGATCTCAATACCCCGGTATCTTACCACAAATCCAAGGAACTTTCCGGAGGTGACCCCGAAGGCACACTTCAACGGGTTCATCTTCAGGCAGCGAGACCGGAGGAAGCCGAACACTTTCTCAAGATCTTTGAGATGGTCCTGACGCTGGCGCGATTTGGCCACCAAGTCGTCGACGTAGCATTCCACCAGTGTGCCGAGGATTGGGTTGAATATGCGGTGCATCTCCCGTTGATAGGTGGCACCTGCATTCTTCAGGCCGAAGGGCATGACCCGGTAACAAAAGATACCTTGAGGGGCCCTGAAGGCAGTGAACTCCTCATCCTCAGGGGCCATCCGAATTTGGTTGTATCCGGAGTATCCATCCATGAAGGGGAGGGCTTTGAACCCTGCCATGGAGTCAATAAACAGCTTTGTCACCGGAAGGGGAAAATCATCCTTCGGACAGTGGCGGTTGAGATCGCAGAAGTCGATACAGACTCTGATCTGCCCGTTCTTCTTCCTGACCGGCACAATGTTGGCCAGCCATTTGGGGTACTGAACTTCCCTCACGAAGTTGGCTTTGATAAGCTTGTTAACTTCGGCCTCAACCATGGCACCGTGGAATGGGTGCATCTTCCTGGGAGGCTTCTTGAACCCGCGATGGTTCGCCGGGAGACCAAGGCGGTGGACGGCTACCTGAGGATCTAGCCTCGGCATCTCGTCATAGCCCCAAGCGAACACATCACGGTGCTGTCTGAGGAAATCCACGTACTGCTGCCACTCTTCAGAGGGCATGGCGACACTGACCAATGTGGGTCTTGGATCTGCTTCGGTTCCAAGGTTCACCTATACTAACTCATCGATCGTGGCGGAGACTCCCTCCTCAAAGGCTGGGGGTGCGTCTTCCACGTCCTCTCCACTCGGGGAGGGATCATCCACGGGAGAGACTGCGTTGAAAACTGCATTGGGGATACCAGATCCTGTTGGGCCGCTGGTGCTGGCACGGGCGGTTGCGGTCATCTCATCAGGAGACTCACAGGCCGTCGAGACCACGGCTACGTCCAACCGTTGAATCGGGAGGACGTAAGCGTCATCCAAGCTTGCCCAGGGATCACTTGCAACAGCGACAGGCTCAACCTCACCTTCCAGGATCTGCTTGTCCTTGCTCTTGTAATAGACCGCGTCCAGATAACGGGCTTCACATGAGGCAAAAGGAGAGGCATAGCCCTGAAGCACGCCTACTCGACCGTTAAGGGAGTATTTGAGGTATTGGTGGTATGATGAGGGAACCGCCGCATGAAGGTGGAGCCATGGCCTTCCCATCAATGCGTTGTACGCAGTGTCTTGAGAGACTACCATGAATTCGGTGTTGGCAACCAAGTCACTGAACTGGGTCTTCAAGCGTATCTTGCCGACCGGGGTTTGCTCGGTGCGGTCGTACCCCTGGATCCTGAGGTCGGAGGGGAACAAGTCATCCTCAGACAACCCCAATCTCCGGAGCGTCCGAGTTGGAATCAGGTTAATCCCGGACCCCGTGTCGACAAGACAGCGCCGGACTTCAAGGCCATTGAACTGGCCAGTAACATACAGCGGACGAATGTTCCCCTATATAGGGGGTCTTCATCTTTACCAGAGAACGAAATAACTGCCTGAAATTCGGCGTCCTCAATCGTTTCGGCGTGAAAGGCCTCTGCAGCCGCAACCTCTGTCTCAAACTGGAGGGGGCTTTTCAGGGCTTCAGCGAGTGCCTCACGCATCTCAGGTGACATGCGCAGAGCCTCAAGGATGGAGAGCCTTGCTGGGATGTCGGCCAAGTGCTTCAGGACATCATACTTTTTGGCCAAGTGCGAGCCCCTGGTTGCAGGAGGTTGCTCTGCGGTTGGAGGCATGACGGGCCTTGCTGATTGGACCGGCGGCCGACTGGTGCTTGGCGCATCCCACTGTTCATTGGTTGAAGCCCGGGAAGTAGTCACCGTACTGGTGTCAGGAGGCCGGGATGGACTTGCGGCAGGGTGGAGCTGATCGCGACGGGGCTGAGGCGGTTCTGCCTGGTCCCACACCACAAACAGTGGCGGAGGCGAATCCGTCATCCCCGGATGGGGGGGCTGCGCGCGCTGAACTCGGTTTTGAGCCTGCTGCCTAGTCTTAGTGGCGTGCACGTCCTGGCTGGAGGTACCAACTGCTATGCCCCGGCGACTCCTGTTGTTGCGGTTCCTCCGACGGTGGCGACGACCGGGGACACTAGGGAGGTCCACCTTGTGTTCTTCAATGTCGGGAACCGAAAAGGGATTTACCAGCTCGACGGTATTAACCGAAGCGTACCCAACACCATCATCGGACGAATCATCCATCGCCGGTCGGATCCGAGGAGGGACCCCCATCTCCGGGGGCATGAAATCGCCGAGAGTGCGGGATAGTGGCGGAACTGGCGGGGCGCGCTCTTCCTTCTTGCGCCGCCGCCGTTTGCTCTTCTCGGAAGAGGCAGGCTGGGATGACGATGCCGAAGCAGCACTCGCAGATTCTGGGGGCTCAGGCTGATTCAAGCGCGCACGGATGATTCCATGGGCGCGAATGATCGTCTTGCGGGCCATCCAGTTTGTATACTTCTGGGATCCGCGGTCGGAGACCAGCTGTCATTCGTCCTCATTGCCGCTATCGCCATCTGATCCCACGAACACGCCCGCCACTTGTGCTGGAGCTGGGCCCAACCTGATTACATTGTTGTTAATATGGTCTTGGAGCCAGTCCTTAAACACGTAGCACCGCCGGATGGTGTGCCCCATGGCCCGATGGTAAGGGCAGTAGCGGGGGTTATCCGTGAGATGTGCCTCCTCTGGCCTCCAACACTCAGGCAGTCGCACAATCCTCTGCTCCAGGGCACTCCGGAAATAACCGGGGACCTGATCCTCGTGAAATGAGTAAGTCAGGTATCGCCGGCCCCGAGGAGCGTGGTCTTGACGAGGGGCTGGAGGGGCCTGCCGAGGAGGTGGACCCTGATTATCTCGCCTGTGTTGTGGCGGTACATTACGCGGAGGGGCCGGCCGGTTCTGAGGCTGCCGCTGCTGGGCCGGGAACTGAGCCCGTGGAGGCGGATTCCTGTGAGGCTGTGGAGCTGGCCTCGCCGGCAGCAGCTCCAACGGCCTGGGGGCCTCTATCTGGGCAACAGCAATGGGCTCAGCCCTGCTGGCTCTCCTTGTAGGAATCATAGGAGGCAGCGGGTGTGCCTGACTGGCCTGTTGCAGGGCTTCCTCAAGACGTTGAGCTTTGTCTGAGAAGTCCCTGAACCCTCCGGGGTAATTCTGAGTGATCAGGGAAGGGACCAGCTCGGTCATGACGTTCCCGACGCACATTGTCAGCAATTGCTCCTGAGTCAATGGCATGTCAAGGGAATACGTGAGACCCTTCCATCGGGCGACGAAATCCGCGACTCGCTCATCAGGCCTCTGCTTTCACTTGAAGAGGTCTGTGATACTCGTCTTCCAGGTCGTGGAACTAAACTGGTAGAGGAACTGTCTACGAAGGTCCTCCCAGCTAGTTATCGACCCGACGGGGAGCTGGCTGTACCAGACAAATGCTGGCCCTTCCAGTGTCTGGACAAAGCAGCGAAGCTTAGCGGCATCCTGCTGCACCGGAGTTCCCAACATAGGCCCGCACCTCGAGTTGAAATGGGCCAGATGTTGTGGCGGATCTCCAGTCCCGTTGAAGGGGGCGAAGGTGGGATTCCCGAATCCCGGAGGTGCCGGCATGTCATCCACCCATGCTGGGTATGGCTTGCCGTTCGGTGGGATCGCCACTTGCCGAGTCTCCAAGGCCTCCAAGCGGGCGATGAGTGCCACCATCGGATCGTCCAGACATGGGTTCCAGTCCTGGCGAGGATCTCTAACCACGAGCGCATTGCATGACCCTTCAATCGGGTCGTCGACCGGGTCATCGAACTCGGCGGCTCGTGGGATGGCGGGCGGAGCGACCCTTGGGGCAGCGGGAGGAATCCGAGCGGGGTCTCTCAGGTAGTCACGCCGCTCGGGAGGGTGCGGTTTCATGAAATTAAGAGGTCCATTAATTTAGATCAAGTCACAGGTTTTACCTAATGATTTTAGAGGCAATTGTACCATGATTTTGGATCTCAGTTATGCATCATAACTTCCTTCCACACTCACAATGATGGACCAATGGAATAGATTATCCAGTCATCTGTGGATATTTTGCAGTCATGCATCTTGGTGTTTTCTGGATCTTTGGTAAGACACCAGAACTTGTTGGAGTTTTCTTATAATAATAGCTATCATTCTTAAATTTCTCATAGACCTATTTGATACGGTGTAAGGAAAACCATGTCATTCTGCATTTTATTTTACAGAAGATGAAGATACATATATTCCTAGTCCAGATGTAGTAAAAATATTGATAGAGAAATTTTATCTCATTCATGAGAGCATTAAAGCATCACAAGACTGACATAAGTATTATGATGATGACATGAGGAGGCCCTTAGAGTTTGATTTTGGGAACAATTTGTTCTTGAAAGATTCCCCTTGACATGGGGAGCAGAGCTTTTACAGAGTTTGTAAGCTTTATCCTAGGTTTGTTGTGCCATTTTTTGTGTTGGGGAAAGTTGGCGAGGCGGTGCACTGATTGGTGTTTCCACAAAAATTAGAGAGAATAAATGGTTTCCTTCATGTATCTCTACTCCATTTGTATCTTTAAGATGAATCTGAATGCATTGATTGGGGATATTTGGAAATCAAGGATGACATTAAATTTTTTGGAATGGATAATGGAGATCTAGGATCATCATGTTAAGGAATTGTATGGATGGACCCTTCCTATGGTTCATGTGTTGTGTAAGCATGGTGGCTGATAGTGTAGTTCTTGGGACCAATAAACATATATGCCTACCCAGAACCCTGATTTGTTTTGATTTTTAATTACACCGTGTTTTATATATGAGTTGATGTATTAGTCTTTTGGTTTTATTATATGATTTGTTTTTCTTCGTTGTTGATGTGTGTGGCATGATGTATGATAATGTATTGTCCTATGAAACGGGTGGACTCAATTTCTAATTGAAATTAATTAATTTTTATGTTATTAAACCCATGTAGTTCAGAATGTTTTTCATAGAGAAATCTTATATTTACATGGAGGATTAAATTCCCTGGTTCATGTTTTTGTGACTGTA
Source organism: Viscum album (assembly GCA_963277665.1). Classification (NCBI taxonomy): domain Eukaryota; kingdom Viridiplantae; phylum Streptophyta; class Magnoliopsida; order Santalales; family Viscaceae; genus Viscum; species Viscum album. Next base: position 1,458,518,657 of record OY728135.1, on the reverse strand, counting down.
TGACTCATTGGTTATAGGAAATTTTGGTTTTGGTAGTTTAGAGGTTTGGGACGTTTGAGTAGTGGTTGTGTGATAGTTTGGTTGTATTTGAGGAGACTTTTATTTTGTTTTGGTTTCATTGTGATGAGGCTTTGTGTGATTTTTTTAGTAATTTGGTTTAGCTTGTTTAGTTGGCGGTAACATTTGAGGTATGGAAGGATCATTGAGAATTATCTTGTAGGGTTGTTTTCGGGCCAATTTACATTTTAGGTATGGTTTTGGATTCTTGTAGGAAATTATCATTTAAGAGGTATCTGATGTGATGATATATTCTTTACCGGTCTGTTACATGGATATATTTGGTTGTTGGAGGTGTTTAGAGAAGGATCTAAGAAAGTTTTTGTATGTTTGGTTATTAAAGGATGAAATCAAGGTGAATAAAAATGCTTAAGTAGAGTACATGACCAGAAAGTTGGTTTCATGGTTTGATTAGGGAGGTTTCATAGTTTATAAATATGATACATTATGAGAAGAAGGGTTTCAAAGTGTTTAATATATCATGGTAAGAAAAAAATGAATATGGAATGGGTTTTTTCGTGGATAAGAATCACTGGGGATTTCATGAAGCGGAATGGAATTACCTGTCATGTAGTCACCTGATACTTTTCTATATTAAAAATTATTTTCAGCCAAAAATTTATTCATTCGGTCATGCCCACTTCTTACTATTGTTTTGGATGATCCCTACGCACCCTAAGGTGTTATTAGATCCTTAATCCTCCCACTTTGATACATCGATCCTTATGGTTGTTCTTTAGAAATCTTTGACTGATCCGTGGCGAGTTTTCTCTAATTTCTATTCCATTTTCTCTCTTTCTTCCCATAAGATTCACTACAGTTAAATGTATTGGATTGATATGGATTATAGGGAAATTCTTTTAGAATATTTTTTTATATACTAAGTTAACTGACATTTCTTGAATTGTAGATGTAGTTTTCAGTCATTCTTCTTTTATGTGTGGAGTTAGCATTTAGAGGTTGCATCATAAGTGATGATGATGTGAGTTTTTTTATTTAAACCCATACACTGGGATTTTATATTCATATATATATATACTATACATTCTTGTGATTTCCATACGCATCCCACCATCATTGAGAACTATGTGTCGAACACTCGCATAGTCGCACAAGTGGTGTTTTTCCCAGCATTTGGTGAAGTGTAGGGATGGATGGGTACCCGCTCTTTCCCACTCTAATATCCAGATTAGGTAGAAATGGAATAGGTTGTGATTTCCTTATGATTTGAAGTTATTTATTTGGGTTTTATGATGTCCCAAGTGTCTTTATGAGAATTATTATAGCCTAATTTTCTTGAAGAGAGGTTATATGTTACCTAGGTGTCTTGACGATGATGTGTGATTGCCTAGGTGTTTTTTGCGAGAGACATGGTCATGCATGTGGGGTAGTATCCATTGTATTTTAGGGCGATATGTGATGTGTCCAAGCATGTAGGGTGGTGAGCCATGGATTATAAGGTTGAGGTGTGTTGTGACCGTGATTGTGGGGTGGTGTGGTATACATAAGGGATGGGAGCACCAAGGCATAAAATGATGGATGAGAGAGTGGAATACCAGTGGAAAATAAGTGTGGGCAACCCTTATCAATGTGATAATGTTGTATTATTTTAATTTACATGCGTTAATTGGTGATCGTGCCTTGGTGAGTCTCGTATGGTTAGTATACCTAGTGAGTTGTTGTTTGGTCCTTCTATTTTCTCACCAGTGAATTAGTATGCTTCTTTAACATGTTCGCAAGAGACATTGAATCTATTAATCAGTATACACATATTCTCAACCTGTGCATATAGAAAATTATTTATTTTTCTAGGAGGACTATGTGGACCATGATGGACATTTCTAACTTAGAACATTGGATAGCTATTATGTCACTACATTATCTTTACTTTTTCTTATTAACTTTGGAGTCTTTTATTGTATCAGTTCTATTTATAAATTCATATTTGATGTTTTCGGTTCCCCTTTTATATTACACCTTTGAGTTATTTTTGGATGATTAAATCCATATACCGATTATATTAACATTATAGAGGGTAATGCCTCCCATATTGTAAGAATTGAACACCCTTAGTGCTAGTCAATGGCTAGGGGGAAATTGGAAGCAGGATTTTGGATCATTATATATCCCCCTCATTGTGTTATCCTTAGAGGGAGGGGGTTGTGAAACCTTCTACACCACATTCAGTGTACATCAATGGTGTTATTAATGGTTCTTAATGTTATCTTATTTTCATTTAAAAATAATATCGTGTCATATGCAAACAAAAATAGGAAAACACTATAAATGAAATAGTAAACAGAACGGAATAATACTTTCTCCATTCCCTTAAATATTGATTAGTATTCTGAGTGATTCTTGAGGAATTATGAACATGCTTAGAGAAAATCGTTCTCCCTATCATAGGCCTTCAACATATTTAATGAAACACACATCCTACCGATGAATGAAATGAATAACCATGGGGAACTAAAAAATCCGAACAATAAGTCCAAATTCCAAGAAGAGAAACCCTCCCTCAAAATAATGTTCCTCTAAAAACTATTGAATACCTTGTCCATGACCAATTTAATAGCTACATTATAAAGTGATATTTTTTTATTAATATAGAATATTATTAACTATGATGGATCCTATAAATTATCTAAACAAGAAGAAACTACGTTGTTATTTGGAAATCCAATAATGAAGATAAATGATCAATATTTTGCTAATGACCCTCATATGCACCTTATAGTGGACATTTCTCTTTCTTATAAGCCTAAAATAATTCATTGAGGTAGGATTTTTTTCTTTTAGAATGATAATAAATGGAAGTGGAATGGGCCACATGATAGAGAGTGCCACCACAAAAAATAATTTCATAGATTTGATTTGATTTACCTTAACAAAATCCCAGGAAGCCATGTAAAAAAATCATGGAATCATTCTTAGCCTATAGAGGTAGATTGTTTTAGATCATCAACTACTTCCCAAGTCTCATTATCCTCGGGAAAGGTATTGAGAAAAATTTTATAATGCTCTAAAACAACATAGGGGATAGCCTCGTATATGTTAGAGTTTCCCCTTTTCTACCATTCCTACATCTGGGGGTAAGGATATGCAAGGATAGATTTAAAAATTGATTCATTTATACCTCCAACCACCTCAATGTGTCTAATCGGAGAACCATTTTATTCTATAATGTTAGAATGATAAATCATCTTCCACTTTTTAATTAATTCATAAAGATTATAACACACTACTATTTTGGTATTTTTTTTGAAATAATTTAATATCCAAAGTTTCATGAAGCGTTGAATATAGCATGTGTAATAAAAAAGAACAATATTTGGTTTGTGTTAATTTCAAAACAATGTTCACCATGTACTACAATGACAATTAGATTATCTTTTGTTACACACAATAGTGTGGTTTTCTTATGGTACACATAGTAATGTGTTTCCTTGATATCTTGAATTACATGCAAGGCCCGCCTTTGGCAAAATATAATATACTATAAATATTATTCTTAAAATATTCTTATAGATACCACCTAGCCTTTGGAATTGATGTTATGATTAATATTATCTAAATTGAAAATATGTGATTTATATATTTATATAAAATGAATCATTTGGTTATAAATAAGTTGTAAATTAAATAATGAAAAATCTAAATAAATAAATTCATTTTCTATGAAAATTATTTCCAATGTACAGAAAAAAACTTATCACAAAAAATTATTAAAAAAATTATAAATAATTGTTTTAATAAAATTTATATATTTTATAGTAACAAAATTACCCTCATTCAATTTATATAATAGTTATAAAAAAGAATAAATAAAATTTTATTGAGAAAATATGTATTTTTCTAAAAGATGATTATACCTACTTTTGATGGATCACCTATTTTAAATCTAATTTCCAAAATTTTATAATTTATATTTAATAAAATATTCATCATTTTTTGAAAGTTTGAATTCCAATTTTTATTTGCATAATTTTTTGGTATTTTTATTAGAAGTTTTATATTTTGATGTATTGTGAAAATCATTTTATTTTAATTTAAAACTACTTTATTATCAAATTTATTTATGTAAGGAAATTAAATATTAATTTTTTTTAAAAAACATAGTTTATTTTTAAAACGAATACTTCAATTTAGTTTACAGGAACCCAATTAAGATTTAAATTAGATAAAAAACATTTGAAACTTTTGAAGATTTCACTTTAAATACTCGTTGTCTCGTCCCATTTGTGGGATTAATTTTAAATTAACTTATTACACTTATGCATCAAGAATTTGAAAAACAGTATTCAATATTTTTAATCATAATAATTTATAATTACTATTATTTTCAACTCCTTTTTTTGAAATAATGATTACGGAATTTAATTAAAATTATTTACAATGATTTACCAAGAAACAGGATTAATTAATGACAAAACATAGAATATAAGGTGTATAAATAACCCTATACAAGTCTAAAAAGTATTATTTAGAAAAAAAGTATTCGATACCACCTCAAATATATATAACTGTCCATTTTGGAACATCGGGGGACAAGTAAAATGTTGGGAGCAAACAATTCATCTCATAAATACCTTGTGTGCCCTTTACCACACTAATAAGATGCCCCACCTATTCCCATATATTAACCCCTATAAATCCATTTGGAATGGACAAAACCTTCCCAAATATCTCCCCAACTTATCTATATTCATCATTCAATCCTCCCATTGGGAATAAATCTTACCAACGAATCCCTTTGGTGAAAACCAAAATGAGGTACCCCAAAAAAGGTAACATCCTTCAATGAGAACTTTTGATTTGTTTCTTTATAAACCACTATATTCTTTTTATTACATGATTATATAACAACATAATCATTAGAAATATTATTATATGTTTTTATTGTAATGGTAATACATTTAATCACACTGAATTCAATCAAATGGGATACATAATCATCATTCACCTATACAGTGGATGACGACCTCACCAACCAAGGACATTCGTTAATCCATTCCAACCATTTAGGGACAAGAATAATGATGTAATTTATGTTTCTATATTATATATAAATATATATAATATTTATTATTTATTTATTCTGATATAATTATTAAATAACAAATTCCTTTATGATTTCCATTTTGGGGAATATGATAACATCATTTGTGGACATATGGAATACCACCTCCCCAAAGTGATCTGTTTCATTCATAATTTACATGGAATGTATAAATTATTGGTTAATTATTTTATATTTTATATGAGAAATAATAAGGTAAAAATAATTATAAATAAATATATATATATATAGGTTATTCACATTCCTTCTTTCATCACAACAAGAAAATGGAAATAACATTAATGCATACGTACAACCTACTGTTTTCATGAATTGTGTATTTAATTTCATATTTATTTATTTAATAAACTATTATAAATACATAAATAAATAATATCTATGTAATTTTAAGAAATTTTAAATTCATTAAATAATTAATTCATGATCTAATTCATTTTATCAATAATCACAACTCCAAACCTATAAGAAAAACTAAGTTGATATTACCAAAAACATAATATTAAGAAGGAATTGTTAATATATTTGTTATATAAATTCATAATAAAATAATATAAAAAATTATATGTAAAATATGAATAATTTGTTGATTTATAAATATATTATATTTATTATATATGAGTTTTGAATGTGTACAAGAAAATTGAAGACTTCAGGTAAGGTTTTTCTTACGTCAATTTTATTTATTTGATATATATGTTGTATTCAACACTTATTCTCATGGTGTTGTGTATATACATACTTATGAAATTCTATATAATTAATTTAATTTATTAAATGATATTAACAGTTTATGTTTATGTTTTTTTCATGGGTATTGGGATTTAAAAGTTACTCATGTTGTAATGGGTTCTCACTAATATTTCGGTGAGACTTGTGCCTTATTAAACCATTAATTATTTTCTATGATGTATATAATTACCATTAGTTAATTATATTATTATTATCCATATGTTTATGGGTATTTACATAACCATTTTATTATTTGTATTTCTTGGTGTTTACAGTTAAAAAGTTACCAAATCATTAAAGTAATTTGGTCTTAATTTTCCATCATTGAGACACATGCCATGTTATGAACCAATATTCGTCTACGAGGTGTATAAAATATAAATGGAAATTTTTTTATCATTAATATAATTATTCAATGTTAAAAATGTGGCAATAGTTTTTTCTACAATCTTATAATTTATCATGATTATATATACCTCCTATGTAAATTATTTATTTTCAAAAAAATTAAAGGGAAAATTGATAACCATAACAACTAGCTTGATGAAGCATAAAAATAGACTACACACTTGTAAATGAAAATTTTAATCCATTTGGAATTAATCTCCAAACATATTTCATATGGAATTGAATTTACCTAGATGTCTAGTTTATCATTCAATATGTCTTTATAATGATACGATAGATAATCCCATGAGTTCATGTACTCATCTTTTCAAATATTAGCCCTGTTAAACCGTCTAATAAATATGAGGTAATGTTAATCTATCCATTCACATCTCTCCTTTGTTGAAACCACTTAGATCATTCTTTCTATAATTTGATCAACCTCTCCCTTTGTTTCCTTTATATTTAGAACATCCTCAACTATTTCTTGTCCTGAGTGCTTGATCATTCCCATGATAGGATCTATAACCTTGTCTTCATGTCATTGAGGACCATCAGGAGTCCCTACCCACACTACTCGTTCTTCTCATTTGTATCTTCTTCAAATGATTCAAAAACCACTAAGAACTAATCAGCATATTGTTTTGGGATCTTATGTCACCTACATAATGATCCTCTTTTCCACTGTCTAAGGTTCCCTAATCTGGTGAAAACTCCCCACCCTGCATTGGCTGAGGATCATATTTTGTTTAATTCCCAACATCTTTGGTTGACATTCTCTCCATTATTCTAGGTATATTTGAGAATTCTTTTCATACCTTTGGATTCTTATTAATGGTGACAATGCAACATATTGGGTCTATATTTTCATTGTTTCCCTTATTTCTCCTTGGGATGTGTAGGATATTACAATACTTCCCTATTTTAGTTTATCGTTGTTCTCCATAAGATACTAATTTTGAGGGACAAATGTTGTTACATTCAACCCCTCCTTCGATACGATGTGTGTCAACTTGGTTGTTCAAATTTAAACAAGAAAGAACTCTCATGAGACTCTGTTTTTTCAAATGATATATACCAATCCTTGTCAAATCCCACTCCTGAGCCACCTTAGAGAATCCCACACTAGTTACTTGAGTCCCCCTCTGTGGTTTATATTATGTCTTCATACACAACCATGTCATAGGTGTTGGATTTGAGAGCCCCATGGTATTTAGAGTATCAAATACTACTGAAGTAGGATATTGATCAATTTATGTGAGAAAATACACTGTTCCTCTAGCCTGATCTACCCCTGCATTCAAGAGAGGGGGTCTGCTAGATCCCATATCAATCTATTAAGGATAACAGTTACTGTTGGTTACTTGACATACATTTTTTTCCGTTTCTCCATCTGATCCCAAAGTAATACCCAACAATCCATCATTCTATGATAGTTATCCATTCCCCATCACCACATTAGATGAGCTTGATTAAGCCAACTACCAAACAATGGAATCATCAAGGCGAATCTTTATCCTTTTATGTCCAATGTGATCATCAATAGGAGTGTCAATAAGAGTCTCTATTTTCCTCCTATAAAAGGGTTCATAGTAAGCCCTCCCATCACACCACTCCCTTGTAGACCCATGCATCATCTCTATCATGACTGGAGTAAGTTCCCAAGGTAAAAACATAATGAATGAAGGTTTATCTAGAATTAAAAACACAACATGAAGTTTCCATTGAAAATCTTATCTAACCACAGTACACACCAATTCCATCATAGGTATTGAAAAATCAAAATCGATGAAAATATAATGTAAAATAGGTTGAAAAATGGATATGGTTCTTAAATCAAAGAAAATTTAACATCCAACCATGTGGATGATAAAGAGATTGTGAAAATGAAGATTGATTTTAGGAAATCATAAACACAATTCCACTGGTGGTGAATCGCAGTTCATACGGACATCATATGAAAAAATTAATATGTGAAATAATAGACCATTAAATGATTTTGGAGATGCAGACCACATTGTGATCAGATCATTCATGGGGAGAATCGAATCATGACATGACTATTCTCTAGTAGTCTGATAGTCTACTAATCATGAAGTCCCCAACATCCATAAACAGACGTGTCGAATGTTTTAACTGATGGAAAATGTGAAGTAAATTAAGAACCCAAGGTGTGATGATGAAGAGTTGAACCATCAGTAAATTTCTCAATTGAAATCACGGGATGAGGGAATCAATTGCAGAGGTTTGAGGCCATAGGTAAATTAGAAACATTAGGCCATGGGGGTAAGAAATAAGGTTTCATAAATAAAATGAAAGGGGGATGAAACTGTGCTGAGGAAGGGTGGCCCCTCCCCACCCATGGAGGAGGGCCGAGGTGGCAGCCCTTGTTGTGCTTCCAAGGATAAGGATAAAGCTAGTGACATTAAATAAATAATTCTATGTGTTGTATTGGTTATGATAATATGTTTATTGATTAAATATTATGATATGACTATCATAATTTTTTCTCCTATATTAATTGATGATATCTTCATGTATTATTACCATTCTTTCACTCTTTAGTACATAAGATTATTAATAAAATGTTTTTTAAGAATATTCAACTTTGTCTCCATCGTTAAACAGAAATATGTTTTATTTAATAACCATGATTTCTAAAAAATATTTGAAGATGTTTTTAAATGATATCTTAATATTATTTTTAGGGAATATGATTTTAATGAAATATGTTATGTTCTATTGTGTTTAATAGGGTTTTTTAATTGTACTTTATAAATTTTAATGGTTATTTTCCATGAAAAACATTTTCAAAATGTTTAAGGATTTAATAAAAACTATTCAAAATTGAATGGTTATTTTATTTAAAAAAATTAAATGAATTTTAACAATTACATAAAAACATTTCAATGTGTTTTTATAAGAAATTTATATTGAAAATGATTTATATATTATTTTAATTATTTTTCAATGAAATGTTATTATCTCTAATAAATTATCCAAGTGATCATTAAAAATAATTTTCCATCTAAGAAGACATAATTTGATATAGTTTATTCTTTACAAGTGATAACATCCCTGAAAACCATACTTTTTATTTATAAGATATTATTTCTTATGAAACAAGTTTCTCTTACATAGAATATACCATTATTAAACTCTTAGGAATCCTATTTCTTATCATGGGTTATTATATAATGAAATAACCATGAACCCTATCTCTTTTCCCTATGTTATGACTGGATGGAGTGTTTAAAATAACCATTTCATTTCATGGGTCAAATATGAAGTTAATGAAACCTATCTCCTTTTATAGGTCATGATATGATTAATTTTTTTAATGGAAAAATATTTTTTATTTTATTATGTGATGGGTGGGACCTATATCTCTATAAAATGAATTGGTTAATGATAAATGTTATATGAGCTCAGAGGGTACGTGTGATGGTATACTGAGCCTATAACAGGAGGGTACATTGGAAGAAATCCCAATACTATAACAAGATGGTATTTATTTGGGAATCTCATTCCTATAAAAAGATGGTATAGAAGAGGGAATTGAAAGTCCATAATAAGAGGTTATACAAGAGGGAATATCTAGCCCATAACAAGAGGGTACACAAGATAAAATCCAACAACTGTAACAAGAGGGTACACGATATGAAATCCCAAGACTATAATATGAGGGTACATAAGAGGGAATTTCAAGACTATAACGAGAGTATACATGGGAAGTCATCCAAATCCTGTAAAGAGAGGGTATATAAGGGGGAATCCCAAACCCATAATAAGAGGGTGAACTAGGGGAATCCCAAGAATGTGACAAGAGGGGACATGGGAGTGGATCCAAAACCCAAAACAAGAGGGTAAACATGATCGTATCCCATGACTGTAATAGGAGAGAACACAAGAGTGAATCCCAAGCCCATAATAAGATGGTACATAACATGGAATCCCATACCTGTAATAAGAGGGAATGTGGGAGGTCATCTGAAGCTAGAGAAAAAGGTTACACGAGAGGATATCTCATACCCATATTTGGAGGGTATATATGAGAGAATCCCAATCATGTAACAAGATGGTAAATGGTTGGTCATACCAAGCCTGAAAAAGGTACATGATTAATAAGCCCATTCCAAACATGTAATGGGTTACTTGGTAAGTAGCTTGGACATGGGATTTTCTATATTTATGTGTATTAAACCATTATATGACATCATATATTTTTATGATCTATTATAATTTAATCATTACTCTGTTATGATTCATGTTTTATGGATTACTAATCCTTATTACCTGACAATTTATTATGATCTATGATATACATGGGATGATATTCAAAAGTTATTATTGTGTTTTCATACCATTATTATCATTATATGCTTATATATATATCCCATTTTTATTCGTACAAAGCAGATGAGCTCACCTGATTCATATATTTTCTTTCCCTATATTATGTATAATGGTTTTAATTAGGATAACTAAAGGGAAGGATAATTAAGGTAGATATTGATGATATTTCCCCAATATAGAACATTATGTTTTCGTATTTCCAAAGTTACTCAACAATTACAAATATTGGGAATGTACATTTTTAATGTGAAAAAATATTAATCTAAAATGGTGTAGTACACATGTATGTTACGCCTGGGGTGTTATAGTTGTAATCAAAGGAAATATATATTCAAAAATCATAAAATAGAATGAAGAAAAAAATTTAGATACATACGTTTAATTATAAGTATATGTCATGGAATGATTCTAAGGATTAGCCTATGATGTCATATATTTAAAAGAATATTTCTTTATTTAAGCATCTAATAAGTAATTTTTCTTCAATATATGGTTGTCTTCATTTATATGTATTTCTCACACGTGGATTTTTTGTCTTATCTAATAGAAGGAAAATGGAGGAACTCTAATAACATTGAATGTTTCATATGTAGAATGTTTTGGAATTATGCATATAGATTCCCTATATTGAAATCTCATGAATAGAATCATAAAGGGGATTGTTTATTGGTTATAATGTTGAAGATAATGATATTGTGAATAAAAAGGGAATGATATTGGATGTTATATCAGTATTTTTCAAATAAAATGTAAGAATCGTGATTAATTCATGGTTGAGGAACCTTAAAACATGATTTATATTTAATATAGAAGGGAAAATGTATTATAAATTATGTTTTTGAATACAAAGTAATGGTTTATGAATAAATTTGGATGATTGATGTGTATATGAATTGGAATTTATGAATTATGAATCGTGAAATATATGCTTTCAATTAATGATTTTATAAAATATATTGAATGATGTTGATAACCTCGATATATGGTTTAATGGAAAAGAGATATTTTCATTAATGGATGTTTACCCCAAATAAGTTTCAAATGTTGAGAAATTTTTTTTCATCTTGGATAAAGAAATGATAGATTTGTATTGTGTAAATTAAATAATAATAAGTAAATTAGAACTAATTAATTATTTGTTTGAAAAATTGATCAATATTATCAAGGATTTAGTATACCACATTTTTATTGATCTAAGGAATATGTCAAGTAATATTTGGAATAATATATCATTCATGTTTTCAAAAGGTTTTTATGATAATTCATATTATTACCACGTTTCAGCATAATACATGATAAAGTTATTCATGTGTTTGGAATGTGATAGTAAAGGGGTACAATACTATATATAGGGGTAAATTTAAAGTGGATTTTTTAAAAATTTGGTTACCTTATTTTCAACATTTTGGATTTTCATCATTCATAATGGTTACTTGTTTGACCATTAATAGAATGGTATAAATTAAAATACATATAATATTTCATAGATTAACTAATTAAATCACCATGATAGGATTCATGGACAAAGGATAACATGTGCTAACCATTTTTTTGTTTTCTTAAATAAAAATTAATGGAAAGGCCGGTCATTAAATTTATAGATCTCATGATCTCCTAATGATTTAGAAATGACCAATTAACCTTCCCTTCATGGAATAAGTAATGAAGTAGAAATTTATCAAGTCCAAAACCAATGGTGATATTTTATTATAAAATTTTATAAAATAAAGTAAGTACATTTTCTTATTAAAATTATTAAATTTAATGAAAACATATTCAAATAAAGATTTCTATTTTGATCATCATTTTTATGATATAAATGACATCTTTCTTGCCTCATTAATTTTTTGTTTTTTGTTTATTAACATTCTCAGGATCATACTATTTCTTATGATTAGTTATATTTATCCATTTCTATAATTATTTTCAATTTTCATCTATGTAAAAATCATTACCATAGTTCTCCTAAATGGAAACCTAGTTATGAGTTACATGTGGTTACCATTAAGGTTCCAACATTCCATTATTAAAGAATGTTTTAGTATTCATTTCTATAATGCGAGATTCTATATAATAAACTATCAGGTATTAAACCTTTGAGAACCTATAATAATTTAAAAGAAAAATAATTTACAGTTTCATAGATTATAGAATACCAAGATTTTGGGAATTAATTTCAAATTAATCAATGTTCTGAATTCAATCAATGTTTATTATATCTTTTCTTATATTAAAGCACTACATTTATCCTAACTTTCATGCAAAACCATGTAAATCATACACTACAAATAAACTGCTTTATACTTTCTTAGATACAACACAATTTTTATCTTTTGTTTTAGACAATTATATATTCCTTTCATTTCTTGTGTTGCACGCAAGGTTGAGTTTTACATTACTAAATTATTCTATTAATGTTGTTATTAAAATATAATTATAGTTACTTCATTGCCTTTGTAATGTTAGTTACTACTACGATTAACTAAACTATAAAAATATGATTTACACATGTATATAAAATTAGTCCATTGGTTATCAATTATATAGAAATTAAATTATGAACTATATCCAAAAAGAGAAATTCCTTTTCTATCAAGACTGTTTTTCTATGTAAAAACACAATTTTATGACAATATTTTTCAAAAAAATATTTCATTAATGTTTTTAATCAATTTAATATATTATATATTCTATAATTTATTTGAAAACCATCTAATATATTTTATAGGTTGAAGAAAAAAACTAAACCTAATTTTATGTATAAAAAAGATACTTTTAAAAAATTATTTTTACCACAATTTAATAGCAGAAATATTTTTATTATAATATTTGAAAGAAACTATAATAATTACATAGGAATATGAAATTTTACATTGGGTGAATTTTGGGTATTTTTGCTTGAAGTTTCATTTTTTTTGTTGAATAGTGAAGAGCATTATATATTAATTAAAAAATGATTTTTAATGAAATTTATTTTTATAGATATATTAAATTTTATATTTTTTTAAAAGTAAATTTTTTTAAATTATAAATCATTAAATCAAATTAAGACATATTAATCAATTTCACTGTCAAATTGGATTTAAAAACATTTCAATCTTTTTAATGTTTCACATTAAAAACTCATTGTATTCTCCTATATGAAGGAATAATTTTAAATTAATTCCTACCACATTTGTGTTTAGAATTAGGAAAAATAGATTAGATATTAGGGATCAAAATAATTTATAATTTCTAATATTTTTATCTCTTTTTTTAACAAACATTTTAGTGAATGTAATGAAAATTAATTAGAGTGATTAAGGTTGAATCAATTAATTTAAGTAAGGACTAAACATAGAATATAATGTGTTAAATTGTCCCTACACTTGTCTAAAAATTATTTTAAGGACATGTTTATATAATTTAACCAATAAGGATTTTTAAGGGTCCTTTTATGTCAAATTGTGGTTAAATAAAATGTGAGGATCACACAGTTATTTTCAAAAATACTATGTTTATCCTTTTCCCCAATTATAAAAGGCCACCACACAATTCCCATATCCTCACACCTATTAAGAAATTTTTACCTAAACAAATCATCACAAATAACCTCAAAACCTTCCACCTATCATTCTATAAGACTTATATTTTGAGTAAGTCCAACCAAGGTATCCATTTGTTGCAAACCAAAAAAAATTTCTCAAAGAACAGGTAACATCCTTCAACAAGTACTTTTGTTTTATTTCATTCTCCACCCCCCATTAATTCTTTTTATTCCATGATTATATAAAAAACCTCAGAATAAAAAAATATAATTTTATGTTTTCATGATAAAGTTATTATATAAACAAGCACATACATCCTTAAAATTTGATACACAATCATCATTCGTGTTTATGGAAGACTACAACTTTGTGAATTACTATCGTTCGTTTTTCTATTAAATCCATTCATGGAATAGAATATTGATGGATTTTTTTATGTTTTTATATTATATATGTATAATTTATGATTTATTTATACTTCATTAATTATTATAAAACCCATACCTTCATTCTTTTATTTTTTAGGAATATGATAAATTCATTTGTGGACGTGTGGACTACCGCCTCCATAAAGTAATGTGATTTGTTGACATGTTACATATAATTTATCAAAATTAGATTACATAAAATAAAATGAAAAATATGATATAATAATTCTACATTAATTATTAGATGAATATAAATATATATATTATTTACTTTCTTTCTTTCAATATGAGAATAAAATAGAAACAACGTTCATGTATATGTAAGGCCTACCGTCTCCATAAACAGTGAATTTAATTTTTTATTTATATATTTTATATATTATTATAAATTCATTTATAATGAATATATAATATATTTATATCATGTTGTATATTATTTAAATAACTAAACCATTATATAAAAATATGATCCATAATATCAAGTCAAAACATATTCGAAATACAAAGTGAATATTACCCGAAACATAAATATAACATGGAATTATAAAGAAATAGTAATATAAAGTAATAAAATAATATTATATGGTATTATATATAATATTGTATTTATAATGTTAATTTATAATATATTTTTCCTATTTTACATTACTTTTGAACGTGTACGTGGAAATTCAAGGATTGAGGTAATTGTTTTCTCATCTCACATTTTTTCCACGAGATCTACTTTATCTTCACCTCTTATTCATTTCATGTTTTGTAAATAGAAAAATATGCTGTATTATACCGTGAATTTAATTTATTTTATGATATTAAATGTATCAATTTATGTTTTTCTTTAATGGGGATCAAGATTCAAAATTTACTCTTGTAGTGTGTGGATTTCTATTCTCGTATTATTCTTATGAGACTTATCCCTTATTGAACACATATTTCTTTTGGGTGGTGCATATAATTCCCATGAATTTATTAAATTATTATTATACGTATATCTTTGTTTATTTGCCTATGTATTTTATTGTATTTCTTTCATGGGGTTTAAGGTATAAGAAATTCAAAATTGGTAATGTAATTTTTTTCAATTCTATTTCTTTGGGACACATGTCATGTTATGCACCTATATTCTAATATGAGGTTTATATACTTTATTTTTACAAGTTATATCATTAATATCATTATTTTCCGGATATTTTATTTATAATTTTATGTTATTCATTCTTGGGTATTATGATTTAAAGTTACCAAAGTTGTAATAATTTATTTATAATGTCTCATCATTTATCAATATTGTTTATCATTTTTCATTAACTGATGAAATATTATGAACCATAACTCAATTATTCTATTGAATTTTATAATATTGTTTTTATTTATCATATTTGTATATATTTATAGCATTATTCCACTCTTTGGTATATAATATCATTAATAAATATAAAAGAACCTTTGTCGTTTAATTTTTTTAAACAATGTTTTTGTAATTGTTGAAAACTAACATTTTTTGTTGATCAATGTTTCTGTTATTCAAAAAATGTACCTAATATATCATAATGAGGTTTTTTTAAACATGTTTCTAGAGCCAGGATTTCGTATTGTTCTACAGTATAACCATAAGATGTCAGAAAGTTGATTTTGTTGATTTGACACTATCATATTCCAGACCATCCGCACGACATTGAAAATTATAAGATTAAAAATAATCGATGGTAGAATATATTGTTTTTTGGAATTTTGTTTTTCCCCATAATCAGAGAAATAATGTAGTTATAGAGTTAGAAAGAAATAATTTTCCGAGAAAGAAGTTTTTGGATGAAGAAGTCATATTGTTACTAAATATTTTCTGAAAGAGTAATTATTGATAAGAGTTATAATGTTTTCATACTTTCTAAAAAAAATTAAAATATTATTTCATGATCACAATGTTTTAAAAAATATATTAAACTCTCAGGATAAAATATTTTCAATAAATGGGGGAGTGGATTGAATAATTTAAAATAAGGAATGTGAATAATTCCCTCATAATTGGAAATTAACCATAATGGGAAAATCCATCATAATTGGAAAATCCATCATGAAGGTAATTCAACCATAATGAGATCATAAATAAACATGTTGTAATGATCTGAGAAATAAAAATATCATAATGAGCTAGGAACAAAATATATCAGAATGAGTTGAGAAAAAAACATATCATAATGATATGAGAATGAAACATATCATAATAAGATTAGGATAAAACATATCAAAATGAGATGATAAAGATATAAAGATTTGATGAAGCCAAACATAGTATTCAATTTTACATAAATCACTTTGAAATATAAAGAGGATTGATGATGTCAAGGTTTAAGTTTAAATGATATATATTTTAGTAGTTTTGACCTTTTATGATGGGGAATGTTTTCATGTTTTTGTCATCGATTTTCTGAGTTTCTTAAAAATACATTATAAGTTTATTCATTCATTAGTAAGCTTTTATATATATACAAAATATGGAGTCCTTTATAATTCTATGTGAAATCAATCATCTGAATGAAGAATAATTGTATTGATAATTCTAGAAGTGTTTGAGTTTTTCATATTGAGAATGTGTTCATCATATTGAGTCCCTCATTTTAGATACTCCGAACAAAGATCATTGTTTTAGATAATAGGATATATGTTCATCATTTAAGAGAATTAGATCCATGATAATTCTATTTATAGAAACATATCTAGACTCACCATATTGATAAAATATGATCCAACATCATCATATTGGGAAAAATGGATCCATTATTATTGTATTGAGAAAATTGTATCAAAACAAAATAGATTAAGGATTAATATTGATTAATTGTGTGGAAGATTCATGAAATTCTTTATTCAGTTGTTCAGAATAAGTTTTTTCTAATAAAACATTGTAAACTAATGTGAGTCAGTATAATAATTCCTATTCATATATAGAATGTGTGTAAAATTTGTTTTTATAGGTTGTATTCACTTATTTATAATAGTGTAATTTCGTAGACCTAATTGAGCGGCTAAGCAAAGGATGTAGGTTCTCACACCGAGGATGAACTTTGTAAATATTGAGTTCTTTATGTTATTTAATATTATTACATGAATGTGTATTTACTAAAATCATAAAAGTAAATGAAACCTAATTTTTTGTAGGGGTTAGGTTAATAGTTGTTTTGAAACCTATAAAAGGTGGATAACTGATTCAAGCCCCCTCCCCCCAATTTTTATTAGAACCATTTGAAAAATAATTATTATGAGAGGGAAGGATCCCTTTTTTAATCCTTAACATATATAATATCTATTATTTCAATAGTATAGGTATTTATACATTTGACGGAAAAATTATTATGGATGGAAAAATAGGATGATTCCTTCTGTCCAATATCTTTGATTAAAATTTACTAATTCTTCTACTATTGGGTTTCCACCTGTTGAAAAATATGACCCAATGACCTTTTATTGATTAGACAAATATAGATGTTGATGGAATGTATATAAATGATATTCTCATGTCCTTATTAGAAAATCTTTATCAAATCATGGTGGGTCTAAAAACAACAAAATTTATGGGGGATAATCTGGAATGTGTTTTCATTGGTAATAAAAAATTTTATTAAGAGATGTTACAAATATAGGATTGTATGTATTAAAAAATTTGAATGGTAAATGAAGAAATAATTTATGAATACTTCACCATATTAAAAAAAAATTGTTTGAAACATCAAACGATTCATATACTTCAAGGAATATTTTACAATTGTGAATAAACTTATGAGAATAATTTTGGATAGGTTTGATTATAAAAAATTTCTATAAAAATAAGGACTGTTTATCTCTTATTGAATTTCATAAAATTAAAATTTCTTATCAAATGAATAAATATCCAATTTATAAAAAGAAAATTAAATAAGAAATATCTTTTAAAGCTATGAAAAATTTGAAAATTCAAGATATTGAAGATGTTTATCCTTTTGGCATTGAAGATTAAGATAGTGATGAGTTAAATTAAAAAACACATGTCTCATATATCCAAGAACTATTATATTTGAAGAGTAAAGTATAGAGGTGAAATTATTGTCAAATGATTTTATTGTGGAGGAATCAGACACATTTCTATGAATTTCCACAAAAAGAAATATTTATGATTTCTAGATTATCCCAATTAAAAACCTTGATGGAATATGTGGATCAAATTTGATAAAGAATAAAATCATACAAATATATACAGGAATTAAATTTCTCAGAAAAGATAATTATGTTGAGATATAAATTTGAATCAGAATCAACTAATAAAAATTCTTTTTCTGATTAATTTTTAGAAAAATTAAGGACCATCATTTCAAAAGTTGATAAAACAGAATATTCCTCGGATTTCAAAGAAGGTGGTGAAGAATCTTATATAGAGTATCAGCTCTGAAGAATACTTGTTTCATTTATTTGGAAAAATAAAACACTCAAGAATGAAATTAGTGTATTCAATAATGATTGTATTTAATTTACTGATGGAAGAAAATATTTAATCAGGTTGGAGTTCAAATACATTCATAATTTTTTGTGTTTAAAACCAAAATTTTTTTAATAAGTAAAGATGATTAAAGATCATATTAAGATACAAGGTGCTAAGAATGAAGTGTATACAATGATTCAATAAAACCTTCTTGATTCCAAAATTTCCATGAGAAATATGAATGAAAACTTCCATAGTGATTTAGAATTAAAAGAAAATAATTATAGAGACGATGAGGAGTCTCAATACAAGAATTAGGTGAAATCTACCCTTACAAAAAATAATGTTTCATCAGATTCTATTAACATTTCAAGTTCAAGAAAAATAATTAGAGAAGAATGGGTAGTTAAATGATGTGAGAAACATATCCGACCATCAAAACTAAATTACTCACTAAAAATAAATGATAGTTCATGCCTTGAGTTTGTTATAGTTGAGAGAAGTTAAAAACCACAACAATGTTTCATAAGTTAAAGATTTTATTTTAATAAAAAAATCGGGATTTGATGGTTATTATTGGGGTTGTATAATATATAGTCATAGAGAATATTGTTGTGGGAACAACATACCCTTACCTTGAACAAGGTTGGAGAAACGTGGAATAAATAGTTAAAGTATGATGAGAAAATATCTTATGTTATCAAATGTTAAGAAATTCCATTCTCAATATGATAGAAACTCATCAATGAGATATTAAATTAGATTTATTGAAGAATATAATCTAAAATCTGATCTGGCTATCCATCATGCCAAAAAAATTATGAAATTCATTACAGAACAAGATTTGTATAATAGTAAAGAAAATAAATATGAAAGGAATAATGTTTAGGAAAGATATTTTATTGTTGACGAAAAGTTGAAATCAAGTAAAAAAATATGGGTATATTATAATGGATTTTATTCACATATGATGGTTTATATAAAAATTATGAAACATGTTTAATTTTATGATGGAGGATAGTTTACCTTTGGTAATGGTGGTTCCTTAAAAACATAGGAATTAGAATGACTGAAATTGAAGATGAAAAGTTGAAATCAATGGAAAAATTATTAATTGATTGGCTAAAACATAAGATAAATACTTAAAATCATCTTTTTTATGATGGAAAACATGGATTTTGTAAAATATTTATTTATTTCCAAAAGCATAAATGGGGAAAAATTATTGCTAAAAGGGAAATAATAAGAGTAAATGTCATTCAAATTGAATAGTTCAACTACTATTGTTACTTGAGTAATGACGATGAAAAATAGTTGTGGAACTGAAGACTTGGCCACTATTGGGATAAAAAGATGAATATAATTTATAAATTATATTTTATTCAAAACAATCCACAATTGAAAATAAGAGAAGAAGATGTTTCTATAACTTTCCAAAATGTGATGATGATTAAGAAAAGTCACAAAAGAGTTGAAATTCAATTAACCCAACCACATGAGATTATTCATTATAATTTATGTGGACCTATGATAAAATAATAAAAATGAAAATTTATAATTTAACACATTTATTGATGATTTCACCCTAATAGAAGACATAATTTTAATTAACAAATAGTCAGTGGATATTGAATTATTAAAATTATTCATAAAAACTGTTTAAAAGGAAATGGGGGTTTCTATAAAGTAGATGACAACTTATAATGTTACCAAATTCACAAACAATACATTTGAAAATTATTTGAGAAAACATGTTATAAAACATTAGTATAGTGATACCTCTACTCCACAACCAAATAGAGTACAAAAAATATTGAATAGAAGTTTAGTGGAAGTGGGAAGAAGTATTTTAGCAGAATACAATCATTCAAAATTATATTATATAGAAGTTGTTAGTACTATTGTACATGTTCAAAATAAAATATTTCTGGGACCTCAAACAATCATGTCTCCTTATCAAAATTTGGTATAAAACTCGTAATTTAAATAACTCAATGATTTTGGAATTTCATGTTTCACCAAAATCCTAAATCATGATTTGGGAAGGTTTGAAGAGAATGATGATGATAGAAATTTTATGGGTTATTCACCAAATAGAATATGTTACAAATAATGGAAAAAACATTTAAAGACATTAGTGAACTCATATGATGTGAGGGTAGATTAAAAAAATGTTCATTATCAAAAATTTTGAAAATATTGAGCATGATAAATTAGAGAGTTCCTATAATAGTGAAATTAATTTAAATCATCCTTAGTAAGATTCAAAAGAACAGTGTGATGAGGAAATTTCAGCTTGGAAAGAGACTTTGAAATTTCCCACCATACTAAAACATGTTGAATCTGAAAACATTATTGGGAATCAAAAGACTATAGTCTTGAAAAGATTAAATTTGATAATATATAATCATACATCACTTATCTCAAAATTTGAACCAGAATCATTTTCAGAGGCATTTAATCACAATGTTTGGGTGGATTCTATGAATTAAGAGTTAGATCAGATTAAAAAAATGAAACATGGTATCTTTTTCCATGTCTACAAAGTCAATTTCTCAGATCTAAGTGGGTTAACATATAAAAGTTATATAAAATTGAGAAGTGTCAAAAAAAATTTCCTGGATTGTTTGTAATGTTTATGCATAGGTGGAAGGTGAGTATTTTTCTGAAACTTTTTCCCTATATTCAATATTAGGAACTATTATAGTGTTTCTTTCGGTGGGAACACATCATAATTACAATGTTCATCAAATGGATATAATTTCAACCTTCTTAAATGGTGATATTAAGGATGAAGTTTTCATTGAACAACTATGTGGCTCTTTAGAAGATGATGAAGAAAAAATTGTTAATTGAAGAAGGATTAGTATGAGATAAAACAGGATCCACATTCTTGGTATTATAAAATTTAAATTTGATAGATAATATTGATGTATTATACAAGAAATTCTCATAGAATCTTATATGTGAATGATGTAGTCTTCATATCTCTAATTTTAATTTTTTATGTGGATGATATAATTTTTTCTATAAATAAAGTAGATGTTTGTAAAATATTTTCGGTGGATGTGAGGAAGAATTTTGAAATGTTTTTGTCAGGAGAATTAGAATTCTTCCATAGCATACAAGATTATCAAAATGAAAAATTCATTTTCTTATATTCAGAAAATAATTTCATATAATTATTTAATAAGTTTATTATGTAAAAATGAAATGATATTTTAAATCCTATATCATTTATCATAATTTTGAGGAATGGTGAATCTATAGTAAGTGTGAATTAGAGATAGATTTGGATATTTATAGGAATTATTATTTACCTTATAGCCTCAAGGCCTGATATTATTTATTTCGTGACTTTGTGTGATAGGTATCAAATAAATCTGAAAGAATAAAATTTGTTGGAAGGAAAAAATATATTTGAGAAATGTTTAAAGAATAACTCAACATTTGTTGTTATACAAAATAAATAGTGATATGATTTTTTATGTTTATATAGATAATTTTAGGCTATAGATTATAATGATTGAAAATCAACCTTAGGAGGAACATTTTTCTTGGGTGAATGTTGTGTGAGTTGTCACAGAAAGAAAAAATGTTCATGTAAAAATTATCACAATTGAATCTAAATATATTGTAGACACTCGGGCATATACTAAAATATTTTGGATGAAATTTTGTAGCAATATTTTAATGTAAAAGTTTCTATACCATTGAAGATAATTTATGATAATCAGAGTGCAATTTTTTTTTCTTATAATTATATCTAACATTAAAGATCAAACCACATTGATACAATATTTCTCTTTATAAAATTGATTTTTGTTATATGAGATATTATTCTAGAATATATTTCATTGTTATATCAGATTTATGATATTTTTACAAGTTCAATGTGGAATGAAAATTTTGTGGAATTGAGGCTACAACATCATGTTCAGCCTCCCCCATGTCTTCTTAAACTCATAAGAATGTTCACCACCATTGTTCTTTGGATTATGTTGACAAAGGTGGATAATAAGTAAATACTTTTTTACTTTGTAATAATTTTATAAATATCTTTATTTTAAGATTCTAATGATGTTGTTAGCACAAAATGGGAGACAGAAAAATAAATGTGATAATAAATGATAAAATTGAAAGGGATTTTATCTTTACATGGCTGAAATATTTTCTTGCCACCGAGGGATGTAATTCATTCAAAAACATTACTTTTCTAGTATTGTGGTGTCAAAAACATACTTGTGGGAAAGGATATATTTTACAAAAAATAAAAAAACATTTGATGTTTACAAAAGTTGATTTGTGATCAAATTATGACTGATAATTTGATAAGAAGGGTTGTCAGAAAACCTAATTTGAGAGATTAAAGAACCTTAGTGGTTATATTTTGTTAAAAAAATGTTTTCTTATTTGTTGAAAACTAACCTTTTTGATTGGAAAATGTTTTTTATTTAGAAATTTGACCCAGTAAATCGTAATGAGGTAGTTTTACAAACAGAAGTTTTCAAACCAAGGATTTCATATAGTGTTATACCAAACATAGAAGAAGTCAGGTAGATGACGTTTTTGATCAGACACTTTTCTGTATTTATATCCATCGACATGACATTGAAAATAATTAGATGCAAAATAATATTAGGTAGAATCTATTTTTTTATAGATGATTTTTTTCTTTAATCATAGAAATAATGATGTTCATAAGTTATATATATAGATGATTTTGATAAATAATCTACTAGTTGAAGAAGTTGTATTGTTTCTAAAGAGTTTTTGAAAGAGTAATGTGATGTTAAGAGTTATAAATATTTCATAATTTTGAAGAACTAATAATATGGTGATTTGACAATCATAATGTTCTCAAAAATCATGAAAACAATAATGATAAAATCAGAAAATGAAATCGTAGAAAGGTTTGATTATTTTCAAGGAAGAAATTTTATAAATTTCATTATAATAAGAAATTCATCATAATTGGAATTTAATTATAATGATAATTCAATAGTAATTGGATTTCAATCATAGTGTGAAAATTCATCAAAATAGGAATTTGATCATAATGATTTGTAAAAAAAAATATCATAATGTGATGAGAAAGATATAGATTATAATGATTTGAGAAAGAAATAGATCATAATGAGTTGATAAAGAAACATATCATAATTAGATAAAAATAAAACATATTGTAATGAGATTGGAATTATAAAATGATTTGAAGAATTTAAATGTGATATTCAATCTTGCATTAATCTTTTAGAAATCTATATAGGATTGAAGCAGTAAAATTTGATGTTTAATTATGAACGATTTTTGGAGTTTTGAAATTTGAGGAATCAGGTAATATTTTTAGGTTTCCATCATCTTTTTTCCATGATTCCTTTAAATTCCTGATATATCATTATTTCATTTGTAACTATTTATATACATGAGAAAGGTGGAGATGTGAAAAATTCTAAGTGAAGGATAACTTTTCAATGAAGTGGAATTGTATTGAGAATTCTTGCAGAGTTTGAGATTTTCATTTTCATAATGAATTCATCATATTTATTCCATCATTTTAGATTACCGTATCTAGGATCGTCATTTCATAGAATCATATCTACACACGTAATTTCAAGGAATCCGATTTTGGCTCATATTATTGAGGGAATCAAATCAAGATGAATAGTGTAGTTAAAATAAGATCATGCATCATTGTATTGAGAAAATCAGTTCGTGCATTATCGTATTGAGAAAATATTATCCATCCCAATCAGAATGAGGATTTAGACTAAGAAATTGTATAGTAGTTTGAACAAAGTATTTATTATTTAATTTTGATCAACTATTTTATAAGAAAACAATGTTAACATATCGGGGTAAGTATAATCATTACAATAGGGAGGTAGAAGGTGTCTAATGGGTTTTGGAACAAGTTTTATTCACTTATTCGTAATAGTGGATATTGATAGACCTAAGAGAGTAGCTGTTGAAAGAATTTATATTCTCACACTGAGTTTGAACCTTATAGTTATATTGTGCTTTATTACTTTTCTATTATTTCAAGCATGATTATTTACAAAATACTCATAATGAAATAAATATTTAGAGTTTATAGGGGTTACATTTCTAAATTTTTTGAAACTTATAAAAGCTGGAAAACTAATTTAACCCCCCGTCGAAGTTGTTATTCAATCCATTAAAACATCATTTTTTTATAAAAATTTAAATTTATCTCGCTCTTTGATATAAAATCTATTTTTTTCATGAAAAATGTATTCTAAAAAAAAAATTTTATTTAAATTATATCTTCAAATTATTTTCATAGAAGATAGTTTTAAAGAAAATTCTTATGTTTTAATGTTTTTAAAATGTTTTTTAATTCATTCTACATATGTTTTAGTGGTTATTTTAAATGAAAAAGGTAGTCAAATTTTTTTATGATTTAAAAATAATTTTTTAAATAAGAAAGGATATCATCATTAAGAAATGTTTTTTATTATTTTTAAATCTTATTTTATATGATCTCAAAGAGACTGTCAAATTAATGAATTTTGAAAATTATTTAAGTTTCATTTTAAATGATTGTTAAGGAATTGTTATTTCCCTTAAGAAATTATCAATGTTATATTTCATAATCCTTCTCCATTTAAGATGGTATCATTTTATAATGTTTATATTTAATTGTTTATATGATCAATCGATATCATTATTTTTAATTATTTGAATAGATTATTTGTATTATGACATGTTTCTTATGAAAAATATTCTCATCCACGTGTTAGAACATGATAAAATGCTTATGAAAAAAACATATTTTTCTGGGTTATTCAATGATGATATTATTGTTAATACTATATATTTTCAACATGTTATGATATTATTATGTATTTATAATATTCATCTAATTTCATGGGTTACAAAATGATTTTAATGAATCACATATCTTTTTAATTGTCATTGTATGATGAATGTATTTACTATATTGTTGAAAAAGTATGTGTACTTTTATTTTGCGATGGGTGGGTCCTATATCAATATATAATTAATTAAGTAATTTTAAGTGTTATATAATCTCAGAGGGTACATGGGAGGGCATCCCATGCTCCAAACCAGAGTTCACATTGGAGGGTACCCCATGCCCCGAACAATATGGTGCATGGGAGAGAATCACTATCCCATTAGAAGAGGGTACATGGGAGGTAATCCTAGCCCATAACAAGATGGTGCGTAAGAGGGAATCCAAATCCCATTAAAAAAGTTTCAATAAAGGTATCACAAGCCATAGACAAGTGTGTAAAAGGGAGGGTTTCCCAAGCCTGTTTCAAGTGTGTACATGGTAGGGCATCCTATCAAATAAGCAAAGGGGTACATGGTGTGAAATCCAAATAGTATAACAAGTGGTTATATAGAATATAATACCAAACCCAAAACAATAGGGTAGAGTGGGAGGATATCTCATTCCTGTAATTAGAACGTACAAGAGAGGGAATCCAAAACCAGTAATAAGTGGGTATATGGTAGGAAATCTAAATATAGAAAAAAATAGAACATATGAGGAAATCCAAATCTCGTAACAAGATGTTTGATGGGAGGGAATCCCAATCCTATAACAAGAGGTTACATGAGAGGTAATCCCAAACCCATTACAAGACTTTACATGATTTGGAATCCCAATCCCCAAATAATAGTGTACATGGGAGTGCCTCTCAAGACCATAATAATAGGGTACACTAGATGACATATGAAACCCATAATAGATATGTTCACATGAGGGCATCCCAATACAGTAAAAAGATGGTACATGGAAGGTCCTCCCAAGCCTGAATAAGTTACATGGGTGTTTATCCAATTATATAATTTTATGTGTTTCTTAGTATGTTTCCTAGATGGTGGGTTTCGATGCTAAAGGTTATTCAATAATATCATGTCGTACTCCTTCATTATGTTATCATGTATTTTAATCTTGACTCCCTTATAATTCAGGTGTTATGAACAACCAATACTTAAACTATTACTGTTGATTTTGATCATGTATATGTAAGGTAAAATCTTATAATGTGATGATCATGTTGTCATACACTTATGCTCATGTTATTCATATATATATTCATTGCTTACCCTAACTAAGAAAATATGATCACACCTTTCTATATTTTCCTTCCCTAGGTTATGAATAACGGTTTTTACTAGGATTACTAAATTGGGTGATCTTTAATGGAGATGTTGAAGATATTTCATCAATATAGAATATTATGTTTCTAATCATCCATTGACACTAAAATATTATGATCCTTGAGCATTTACTTTTGTAATGTGTTGAACATTCATTTAAAATGATGAAATATCTATTTATGTTAATACAAGGTTATTATAGATATAGGATGTGGTCTGGTCATCTACTTTCAACCACATTCCTTTGGAGGTCTCACGATCATTCCACTCTTACTTCAGAAGTATCTCTTCATCTGATTTTCTTGAGGACTAGAGACACAAAGAGATCATTATTACATGACACATGCATTATATCATCCATTTTATCAATATAATATTTCGAATTAGATAATAAATTATTTGTGTAGGAATCCTATTGATTCGAGAATGCATGTGGACTTTGAGTCGCATATGCTTATTGTGAAGGCTTAACCACCCGCTACCCAAGACTAGATTTTTCTTGGAATAATTCACCACTTGGTGATAATCCAACTACACATTGAAAAATAAAAATAATAATAAGACATCATTGCCTTCACTTGCACAACCCAAGGAAACTATGATTAGATAATGTCCAAAGACCATGTGCACTATATGAGTCATCTTTGTGTTGGGAAAGGCATATATAGAATTATCATTAGACAAGAAATATTCTAGATGAAACCAAATTTGAATATCAGATTTCTTATTATTAGACCATGGGTAATTTTGTCCTAAAAAATACTAAATACAATATGCCAGTCAAATAATATATTGATGTAAAATATAGACTATCTAATCCAGGGAAAACTCCACTTTATTTTTCATAACAATCTTAAATTACATTAAATACTGATGAAATGTGTGAGGTAAATTCACCTATTTTAAAAGATTCAATGTATTTATATAGAATAACTCACTCTAATGATTCAAATTTTTCTATCAAAATTTATATAAAGAAGCTGAATATACCATTACTGACTCAGGAGGTGATAAACTATTCAGAGGCCATCATTTTTTTGACATTAATGTGGGCTTCCATAAGACCAAAATTTGATGGTTAATGGATAACCATGAATTGAATCACAAATCCCAAAACTGAGATAAGACTTATAAATATGATAAGGATGTTTTTTGGGATGAATAACAAAAATTAGATAGAATTATATTTTTCTATGATCACATCATATGAAATTTGTCATCACTCGAGCACCCAAGTCCCCAATATTCAAAACTACAAAGGAGTTAATTATAGAAGATATCACCAAGATTTAATTCTAGAGACCATAGATTCAATATATTGAGGAGAACCATGATTTATCTGATGATTTATCTTTGATGTGTTGTGAACTGTAATCTATGAAGAACAAGAAAGGCATTATAAACCCTTTGGATTTATATTTCCTAAGGGAGATGATAAAATCTCAATACAATTTTTAAGGAAAATAATAGGACTATAAGATGAACCTGATTATTTCTATAGAGAGGTAGATAAGATGGGAGGAGAAATAACATCACCATTAATAAGGGGAGAGAGTTCCTTTTATCTATCAAATTGAAGGGATACTCAAGGAACCAAATGTCAGAAAGATACATGGCCATGGTAGACTGTGGAAGCTTCTTGTCATTAGGGAGGGATAAGGTTTTGAATGAGGAGGCAGTAGAAAGTGGTAATTTTATTGGGATGGAAAAAATGGTTGGGTGGATTAGGTTGAGTTGGGGATTCCATAATTGAAGGGGGTGAGTGAGAATCAGGTAAATGGACTAAGATTTGAAATTAAGAGGTGAGGAAAGGGGATAGAAACTGAAACTCCATTAGGGAATGAGTAAGAATGAAACATTCTAAACGTATAACAAAGGTTAATATGCAGCTATCACAATGAACAAAATATATCTTGATTCCCAAAGAAGGGATTAAAACACCAATATAAAGAATCACTAAACTAATATATGATTCAAATCAGATGTCTTTTGGATAGATCTACATCTACATAAATCTAATCTAACAAAGCATCAAGAATATGTAGTGTTTGATCATCCACACAAAAAATTGATATGATTGAATCATATATATTTCAATGTAACAGAGTGTTGGGGGAGGGGATTGGGAGACCTAGTATATTTATACAAACCACAAATAAAGATGAATGAAGAGAAAAATGCATAGTCAATGCCCACATAAATAGAAAAAACCACTATTTTAAACACACTCATAGAAAAAGAGAACCATGCTTTTATAAAGACTTATTTGGAAGATAAAATCATACATATTGATTTTTAGATAAGAATTAATTCTTGGTCCAATGAATCCTTACCCCATGATCCAATTAAATCCTTGAACACCTAAAGAGGTGGCCTTTCTATTCTAAATGTGGTTGTGATAGTCAAATAAAGATAGTGCCAGGCTTCCATGAAGCATTAAATATGGTAGGAAACCCTTGTGGAATAATTAAACCTAGTTTGGAATGAATTTTGTAAATATTTATATGGTAATTGATAAAACAAATATGGAGTTGAAAGGTGATGTCAGAAAATGATGTCATTCAATATTGGACCTGTAAGAAGAACCAAAGGGGATGATCCAGGTGATTAACACAAGAATAAGATGAAGCTCTATCCCGTTGGAAAATTTGGGATACCAAAGAAACCCCCAAAATTGAGGAGGATGGAGGAACACCCAAAGTAATAGTCCCTAAAATTTTCAAAGGTATTTTTGTGTGGGGATTTATCTCATGAGATAAATCCATTTGTTTCTTTTTCAATTAAGTAGCTAATCAACCCATAGACCATTTTCATATTTCACTCATCTATCAGTTATTGTATAAATATAATCAACATAACGGAACAATTTATATTATATGGGTCCTAATAAGAAATTTGGTTGTATATTTAACTCAAATTACATTGAAATACTTCATCACCTAATATACTCTAATTATATAAGAATATGTTGATATATTTATTGAGTAATTTCAATATCCACCCCAAAATCATGAGGCTAGGTTTTAAATTGAACTCATACAGAGGGATATTCTGATATCAAAGAACCCATACTTATTTTATTTTATTTTATTTGAGGAATTAAAATAAAATTAAACGAAAATATAGATATGGTATGTATATTTTAGAGTGATTCATCATGCAATACACCCATTCACTTTATTAAGAAGAATAATGTCATGATGTGCCTATTCAATAACTAACATGAATATGAATTGCTAGTAACAAAAAAATATCCTCAACCACTTATTTATGATCTATTTGATCAATTATGGTGTTCAAAATGTTTTATGAAAATTGAAATCCAATCTGAATATCATAAAGTATGGGTGAAAGGGTAGATATACCAAAGTCAACTATACAAAAAACATTCGGACACTTAGAATTAATATTTATTTCAATAAGACATATAAAATGACATTCTATCCATATGGATATAATATATGTATTTTTTATTCATTAGCCTAAAAAATTCTAGCTTGCCATTATTGATGATATTTAGAAATGTTTTAAGTGTAATGACAAATCGATAGAGTATTTAAGGATTTCCATTAACACCTTATGAAAGAATAAATTATCTCACATGATAAAAATATTGAATTTTCGATTATAAAGGAATATTTTATAGCTCATATAATCACATGAAATGGTATATATGTGGATCTATTTAAGATAATTATGATCAAATAAATTTTATGACCAACCATTGTTGATGAAATCTGATGTTTTCATAGATTAGAGGGATAGTAACATTAGATTTGAGAAATTTCTCAAGACTATAAAACCCTCTAACATGGTTAATAGGGATGGGAGTGGAGTTTCTAGAAGTGAAATAAGGGGAGGAATGCTTCATGGAAGTAAATAAGATATTGATCACCATAAATTTTCTATGATAATCCAGTAGTATATAAATATTTTCAATTTGGAATGGATCTCTATTGAATTAATTGTAATTAATCATCATATTGAGTGATGAAAAATTGCATATGACTCACATTAATTAGAAATACACGATGAAAATTAGCTAACAGATAATTTTGAATGGGTGATAAGAATCATTTAATTAATTATATAGTTGAATTATCTCTATGGTTAACATTATGATCTATATACTAATAATAAGATTTAAAATATTAATTCACATAAAAAGGGTTAAATATGCACCAAATATTTGGATTTAATAGATTAAATAGTATGATTACTCAAGTTGTGACCACGTGTAAATTGAAAACAAAATGATTGATACTCTGGGTAAGAATGATCATGTATCCATAACAATGATAAATTTTGAAAATTGACCTGAACTTATGGTTTTAAAAATATAAATATTAAAGTTATAATATAAGGTTTTATATCATATCCCACTATAATCACTTCTCAATCATCCTACAATATAAATAATAAAGGTGCATACAAATTATCTTGGACTCCAAAATAATGTAGGTAATATTCTAGAGTAGGTAAATTGATAATGATATATTTATAATATTTAGAACTGGGATGTGTGTACTATCAGAACATGAACCCAAGATGGAAATATTGGATTATACGTACTGTTGAGCCTTCTATATTAATTTTAGAAGAATGAATAAGTATTGATATGTAATTAAGAAATTATGAAGGGATAAAATGATGAAAAAGAATATTTCAAAATATATATCATTTTTACTACATTAATGTATGTTAACAGAATTCAAACAGGTAGATTCCACCGTTTCCCATACCAACATTAAAAATGGAAAACTTTATTGTGTATTTTTTTATAGGACACCCAGTGATATATAAATTATATAAATATATTTTAACTACATTTGATACCTTATTAAATATGTGAAATGATTTTACAGAAAAGAATAATTATTGTTCAGAATAATCATAATGAAATGTATTAGGGATGTTCTAATGATTCATGGTGGACATCTCTATGTTATATTTAGCAGAGAACTCAAGATTAACATGAGAATCTGGTTAAGTCTTCTAAATTATTTAGGTATAGATTTATGTTTCATCCCTTATTATAGACCTAAGAAAAATATTCTTCTTGATTAATCCTTTTAAATTCAATAGGATATGTTGATAACATGTTCAATGAATTTGCAATGATGTTGGGATTAACACCTCCGCTAAAAGAATTCCCATATTAATAAATTTTTCTTTCTATCATTCATATTTCAATATATTTTGATGTATACGGGAAGAGATATAGGAAACCAACAATATATGATAACATTGGTATTTACATTATGATTAGATCTAAATTTGTATAATAAATAACTAGAAAGGTGTAAACCACCAAATTCTATATGTTTGTGGAACAATCAGGATAGAATAGCTATGTAGATAATTATTGATTATATCCATTTTTTAATGAAGGGGATGTTTATCCCTAGTTATATAATTACCTTGTAGATCCATGATTTTGTCAGGGATATATATTAACACTTATAAAATCCTCCAAAAATATCCCATGAACATTTCAAGTTCAACATATATCTTTTGAGTATATACATTTCATACCCTACATATTTACTAAAATTGAAATTCATGTACTAAAAAATGATCTCTCATATGAGTAACAACACGTTGAGATTCTAGATTTAATTGATAAGGTGATAAATTATAAGAACACCAATTTGGACAATGTAATATGGTGAAATAAATATATTTAGGAATATATATGGGAAACTGAGGATATAATATGACAAGGTTACCCTCGTATAATTTTACCAATGTAAGATAATTTAGAGGGAAAATTTTATATAAGGTGGTAGTATGTAACAAAAAAAAATTTATTACATATATATCCTTAAATAAATAATTTTTTTGGTATATATTTTTTATATGGGAAACTAAAATAAAATGAAATATGATATATTAATAATATTATATTATTATAGGTCACCAATATTATATAACCATTCAATTTGTAGATATAAATAGAGATAACTAAACAATAAAAATTATATAGAAAGGATAACCAATGGATTATAGAGGTAAAAGACATATTTATTAATATCATATGTCTATGTATATAAAGGATGTAGTTTCAAAATGTTTTTCACTACACCAATCCCATGATGAAATTCAACATGCATGACTTAAAGGAAATCAGATTTCTAGAAGATCAAGATCATGTAAATCCCTAAGAGATACATTCTAGACAAACCACCACATTCAAATTTCACCACTACTTATAGGACTATAACATGTTATAAACAAGTCTTATGGGGTTTATAATGTAGTAATTAACATGATATATCCATGTAGTTTTATAATAAATAATTATTTATAATCCTAAAAAATCATTTATTCAATTTATATTTAAAAATATCATTTTGAAACTTTTTTCTCAAAATTATGAGTTATTATAATAAATAAATTCTTATCACCTTACCATTTTCAATAATGTAAAATAAACTCTGTGTTTAATTTCATCACATAAAAACTCTCTTATGTTTATATATAATTAATTTATAAAAGTGATGCTTTCTTAGAGAATAGTAATAATATTTTATTATTATATATGCTTTAATTATTTTAATTTTAATCTTTAACACCTATATAAATTGAATATTATAAAATAGATTATATATATGAAATTATAATAATAAATATTTAGTAATAAGGTAAGCATAAATTTGGACATTGAAATAATTTACCATGGAAAACAATTTCACCACGATAAGGGTTAAATGGGTTAAAGGTGGGAAACTTAGAGATAAGTCCACAATTATGAAAAACTCATTTCCTAATATGATTTTTTGAGTGTATTTAGATCATGAATTATCATATATTAAAAATTGTACTAAATTTGATACCCTTTCCATGATTAATACATCTACTATAATTGAAAGTTATTTGTATTTACAAGAGTGACACTCCCCTCATATATAAAAAGATAATTAGAATACCCTTATAAGTAAACAATTAAAAACTTCACCCTGTCTACATTTCCTCATTTACATCCAATATCACCACCTCCCAAATTTCTCACCGTCTAGTCCCTTTATATTTGTCAAATCCTTGTAATTTTATAAATGTTTCTATGAAAAGATTAACTTATTTTACATATTTATTTTTCTACCATATCATACAATTATTTTATTTTGGATAAACGTATTCTCGAATTATATTTATCACTATATTATCAATTATTCCAATCATTACTAATATATAAATTTATCTTTATAATTTTCAAATACAATGATTATATATGTTCAGTTACTATAACATGTTCCTATTTGGGTACGGTTTTCCACCATTGTGAATTGATTTTAATGATTATATCATGAATAATTAAAAAATCCGAATTAATATTATTATTTTATAATAAAATGAATTATTTTTATTATCGTAATTTTTTAATGATAACTAATTTAATAAAATTATTCTATAATCACTCTTAATTAACTCATAAAGGTTCTTGTTTAGGTCGATTTAACCACCCAATTTAAATGAACCCATTAATTTTTATCATGGATATTTATCTAAACATAATTTCTTATATGATATTATCTTAAATAACATAACCATTTGGTTTTTTTCTACAATGAAAATGTTTTGATTTCACTCAATACAACTAAAAAACCATTTCATCAATAAAAGTTACTGAAAAAATATCATCATAAATTTAAATTTTAATAATCATATTTCAAAGATTCATAAAATATACAAGGAAAATAATAAATCAATTTATATCTTCAATTTATATTTCTAAGACCATTATATTTATGAAAATAAATGTTCATGTATTTATAAGATAAGCATAAAAAATAATCCCGGAATGGTTAAAATCAATAATTTCAACTCGTTGATATTAAAGATAAACACGTAAAAATTATATAATGAATGGATATAAATTTTTATTTCCAAATAAAATAAATATAAATTATATTCTATAAAATGATTATTGATGAGTATATTATTATATAGTATTTTTTATCGTGTCTGACCAAGAAGGAATCTATAGTAAGGGATTTTATTGAAAAGATTTTTTTTAATTAGTCATAATCTAATTTCCAAGAATATAATATTCTTTCATTCTTGTATTAAAATATTAATATATTGATTATTGTATTTTTCAAATTGTTTGAGATAATTTAAATTTCACTATTTAAATATTCTACTTTGATCTATTTCCTACATCATAAAATTTTTTGATCATAATTAATAATTAATAACTTTTCTAATATAAAATGATCATATCTAACCATATTTTTTGTCATATCCATATTATAATTTATAATTCCTAAATCCATATATATATATATATAATTATAGATAAGTATATAATTATCTTTACATATTTTCAAAAGGATTCATTATTACTCATTTTAAGGATGTGGGTTTCAATAAATGCATTTTAAAATTATAAAGGAATTTATTACACAAATATTTTTAACTTACATTCCACATTTATTAGAAGGATAATTATTTATTTTTAAGGATTCGTTATTGGATATAGTTTTTAAGATTTAATTTTTATAAATATTTACCTTTCCTGAAAAAATTAATTTTCATGTGTTATATTTAATTTATCATCTTTTGACAACATTTAAAAAATTAGAGAACATTTTTTTCTTATATTTTACTATTTATGATCTATATATAATAGAGAAATGATATTAGTAACCATATAAAATCTAATTTGTAATACACTTTCTGAATGATTGGATTTTTGTGTTATCTAATAAAATTACTCATTATTTTTTGTTGATTACAATTATAAAAGTTATAAACCCCCTTTTAATCCATGGTCATTATTAAATGTTGAATTATTAATATATTAAGGATAACATAAGTAGGTATGATTCTATGTGGGGTTATATATATCCCTATAATTAATTTTTTATGATTTATATCTATTATAGACCTTATAGGTTTCTTCCAAGTCTTACATTGTGTCCATCAAGGTTATTATTACAACATTAAGAAATGGAATCATTGGGTTTATCATAATGCTATGATTTATTATAATCCTATTTTATCTATATTTCTATTATATTTCAAATTATTATGTAATACAACCAGGAATCTTGATTTTTTAAAAGATTCATATATATTATATATGTTTAATGCTTCCGTGATTTCTATTTTATCCCATTTCCACATAATATCAAATCATTTTATTATCTATTATGATTCTGATGTATTATTAATAAGATATTTTTCCTATTATTCAAATTTTATCATAGATTTATCATGTAATATTTTTTAGATCATTGATATGTTTTCTATCTAGAGATTATGATCTCACCCCATCATTTTATTCCTCTCTCCATAAAACTATATACTAGATTATGTGTAGAAGTTAATAATATAAATAGTTTATTATGGAAGATGTTTAATCAATACTATGTAATAATATATTTATTTAACTAATCACCAAATTCCCTAATAATTTGGCTCAACTGGTCTGTTTTGTTACTTATGATATGTAATTTTTATATAGTGAAAATGATGAATGATATATATATATATATATATCATCTGTTATAATAGAAATTATATTCAAGATACAAACAATTTGAGGTAATCTTCAACATAGATGAGACATGGAGGAAATAACCCTAAAAATGATATTTGTGTATTAACATGGTTTTCACTTAGTACACAAAAAGGGGTCCTAACTGCACCAATAGTTTTAAAATCCCATTGAATATGCTATAGATATAAAAAATCATTATTATCGTCCTAAAAAGTATTTTATTATATTTCTATAGAGATTTATACATAATTTTATTGGACTCCCACCATTAAAAATATATCATTTCAATTTCCCAAACTCATTGATACTCTTAATAATTTTATGTAACCAATATATATAAATACATATTATTAACATTATAATAGTAATTATATTAGAAACTTTTAATATCGAATTATTCCCTATATGATTTGATTAAATTTACTTATACATACATATTAATTAATTGATTTTGGATATTTTTTAATAATCTGTTTAATTCATTATTTTATATGATAATATCATTCATGATAATATATTTTATGAAATTATTCAACATATTTCTATTTTTTAATCATTGAACATTATTCCATGTATAACCTATGATGTAGTAGTTTGTGAAGGAATGTTTTTAACTTTTAATAGGTTAATGGGGCTGTAAATTATTTTTCCCTTCATTGAAATTTTTAGTATCGTGAGACAACTAAGATTGGATAATGAATGATTCCTTACACAATATAAATTATAACATAGTGACTCTACTTGATGGTGTGTCAATGGATTCAGATATTATATATTTCCATGAATTCCATATTTTTGTGACTATTTAATTTTATCTCGGTCATTATTTATTCCCATAGTCATTAATGATTTTTTATTCATATATATTCATTTATATGATATTATTCATCTATGAATTGAATTTCCCATTATTATTCTATGTTGGATTAGATTTTATGATTTCACATACTAAGAATTTGAGATCACCCTTTACATTTTGACTATTTCCCTTAATAATGAATTTTAATACTATGTATGATAATCAAAAATAATATAAATAGGTTGTAAATATTTTTACATGGGTTTTATAATGAATAATAATGTAAGGAAATTTTTTTTTGTATCTATTCTATCAATGAAAATTAATCCTTGATCTTGGGAATGTATTTTCATATAATCTAGTTACCATGATATAAATAATATTGTATCTCAAGATAACTATAATTTTTGGTGTTATATTTTTATTAGATAAATGGTTATTAGAACTCTTAGAAACTATATTAAAAATAATATATTAAGATAAAATCAATATTTTCATTTTAAAATCAATTGATTATTCAATAATTATTTTGAAATGTGTATAATTCAGTGGATTTTAATTTTGGAAATCATGATATTGAATTAAAATTTTATATATTATGATCCTAAAATATTAATAAATTTGTTTTTTTATTTATTAGGAAATGATGGAATAGACAAGGAAAAAAAATCCAACAATCATGTTCAATGTTTGGGGTTTTCTTGATAATCAAGATAATGTAGTAAATGTTGGTTCTAGAATTTTTTTTAATATTATAGCAGAATTTACTTGGGTTATAGAAAATCTCATTTCTAGAATAGAGAAACCATTATCCCTCTATATAGTATCAAACTCTATATATATCTTCTTAATGAAATGAACTCCATGATTTAGTGGGTCCATTAATCAAATAGTGGAAGACCAATTGATATTGTCTCTAGAGGTGATAAATATCGAATTAGGTTATACTGAGAAGGAAAAATTTAACATGGACATTAATCATTTAACGGTAGATAAAGACAAATAGTGTTCCCTGATTCAAAATACATTAATGGTAGGGGACATGAAAAACACGCCTCAAATTTGATTTAAAGTGATAATTTTTGAAAAAAAATATCCTACGCAACAATGTGCTGAGATGGAAATACAGTTCGAAAATTTATGACCCAAGGAAAATTATATGTAAGTTAAACAGGAGGATAATTTTTTATGGTGAATAT
Organism: Viscum album; assembly: GCA_963277665.1. Lineage (NCBI taxonomy): Eukaryota > Viridiplantae > Streptophyta > Magnoliopsida > Santalales > Viscaceae > Viscum > Viscum album. The sequence goes on along the minus strand of OY728135.1, from coordinate 1,458,479,989 downwards.
AATGTGTCAGTGATTTTATATGAAACCTTGAAAAAATATTTATCATTATATTTATAGATTAAAAAATAGTTTAAGGTCAATAGTCTCTCAAACATTTACATCAAATGATTAGATTTTGATGGGTTATATCCAGAAATGGGAAGATAATTTTAAATAATTAATTTTAAATGGAAAACATTTGAAGAATGTGATGATTATTATCCATATATATGAAATAATATAATTAAAAATACTATAAAATTTATGTTCCCTATATGAAATATATATTAGGGTGAATTGTTATCGAATTTTTTAAATCGAGAGAGAGAAAATTTTAAATATAGTGAGAAAGGATATCAAACACATTATTGTAACGGAAAGGGAGAATAAATCAATGTTCACTACATCAAATAAAATAAGATGGTTTATTAATCTAATCAATGCACTATGGACCATGGTAATATACAATATAAGAGGATTCTTGATCAAAGATTATCTTTTTCAATGACACTATATGATGTGGAAGCTCAAAATTATAAGATATTGTGTCCATTGGCCATTTGAAAGAATTTAGCTAACACGTTATTTAAATACATATATAGAAACAGCATTATATCATGCATTTTTTAAAAGAACATCCAATACTTCTGATGTATTAAATAATTAATTACTAGTTTGTACAATAAGGGGGACTTTGATTGTATAATTTATATACACTAAAATTTAAATTAAAATTAAGGGGTAATAACTGGTTCTATGTTTAGTCATTATACCTATGGTGGGTTTTTATATACTCATGGGTATGTATTAGCTCTATAATTATAAATAATAAATTTAATATAGAGTGAAATATGTTTGAATTTTTGTGGAAATTATGGATTTACTTCTTTATCATAGAGATAATTCATTACATGAATCATTTCAAGAATTCATATAGGAGATTAGGTTTATAAAATCCATATGGAATACATGGATGAAATTAAATACCTGATAGGTAAATTAGAAATGGGAACAAAATACATACCCATTTAGAAAGTATATATTGATATTTTTCCTTTTGAATTACATATATATCAATGTATTGAGAAGTATAATTCTATATTTATCCTATCCCATATGGAAAAACTCATTTCTAAGGTTACATATCAAATAGATCTGGTGGAGTTACTTGAGATAAATAGTAAATTTAATGACTTTTGTGAAAAAAAGTTATTTTTTCCAATTGCTTCACCATAGATAGAATCTATTTTATTTAAGAATAAAAAAATGTTTCAATTATATAATGAATTTATTATAATGAAATTAATGGAACTAGAATGAAGAAAAAGAATCCATTTACTTATATTGATGACCTATTTCATCAACTTCATGGGGCACAATAAGTTTGAAATAATGATCATCATTACAGATATCATGGATTAAAATTTTAGGAGAATATTCAAATTATTACCTTCATTATGTAATATGGTCATCATGAGTTCAAAAAAATCATTTTGGGTGGATTAATTCTCATTCTATGGTTACATATGTGATGAATATATTATTTAGGAAATATATTTATAAATTTCATGTGTTAATTATGTATGAAATTATGAAATACTCTTAGCGTTATAGGGGGAATGAAACTCATTTAGAAATCATTCATGAGGTTTTAAGGAAGATGATTCATATGGGATATTGATAGAGTTTTTCATTGTTTATATTGTATTTTTATTCCTTTTTAAGGGTTTATATATTTCATCAATACAATAGTGAAGAAAAATATTATAGATACAGCTCGTAACTAAAAATTTTATATATTTATAATTTCATTATTTAGATATATATAGTTATCACATAGAAGTTGTATTAGGAGAATAATAAGTGAGGTATTTGGGATTATGTTTCCATATTCTTAGTATGCGAAATAGTTAAAGTAGAGAGAGAACTACTCGAAGGTGTTATATATCCTTCACAAATACCATATTTGAGGTAGTGGAATATCACCATGGATTTATTCATCAATATTACTAAGACATCCAAAGAGAATAATAATATTTTATTTATTATTGATGAACTTACAAAACTATCATGGTTCGTTGTAAATACAATTTATTTCCCTATATATACCCTTATAAGGAATTATAGAATTGAATTTATGTGACTTTATTAAATTCCCTTATCCATAATTTCTAATGGTGACCCGTGGTTTACCTGAGTGTGTTTGGTAGAGTTCCATGAAAGATTTAAAAAAAGTGATTAATATTCATATGACCCTTCACCCACAAATAGATGGAAAAGAAGAATGGACTATCTAAAAATTAGAGGATATACTAAGTTTAGTTGTGACATACCGTAAATGGATTCCACTTAAAATGTGAACCAAAAATGATTGGCCAAATGACCCCTGGCGCATCTTTCAATAATCAATGGGATTTTAGATAACAACATTGGTGTATAAGTAGTATAGTGGCGATACTATAACCCCATGTCAGAGTTCACATTGGATACAATAAATAGTAAATAATATTGCAATCACAATACAATAGATATATACTGTAAACATAGAAATAATAAATAGATAATAGAAGAATACTGGATAACTAAATAAAGAAAACATCCTCAATAGTAGTGTCTACAATAATGATATATGTCAGGATGATAATACTAAAACAAATAAATAGATACAACCAATCTATAAAATAGTAAAAAATGAAAAAAAATAATGAATCAACTCCATGATAATCTCGAGCCTATGCCTGATCATCTCCTTCTAAGATCAATCTATGAAGTAAATTTCAACAAATATTGTACGGGCCTTTAATAATTCCCGTACTAGGAGATACATAATCATATTAGGTTCTAATGGTGTCTTGGGTTGTGAGTGAGATAAACATCTCAGTAGGCCACCATCAACGGTGTCTACGTATAATTAGAGTAGGTGCTCGTATTGGTGTAGACTTCGATCGGGCATCTCATCTTCCTCAAAGAATTAATCTATTATTTGGGATGGATTTATCATTATGGAAAAATATTATTTTCCAATAGTCTCACGGTTTTTGTTCTCAATGTAAACATCAAGGGAATTTTTATTTATTCAGCAACAATCAAGTAGTTTATATTAGGGTGTCAAATGAACCTCATCATCATGGGAATGATCATCCAACATTTAATTATAATGTGGTTCAAGATCATGTGACTTATGGGATTCTATATTATGTCGCTCTGGTTTAGGAGGTGTCTGGTGTTGGCCATTTGGTCGATGTGAATTATTTGTTTCTGGATCCTCTTGTTCTAACATCATTTTCACTTTGTCAGCTATCTCCGTGTGGAAATGACAATGATTTTCTGGTGGTGGTTGAGATCACGGGACTTTTTCATCTAGTGGTGGTTTCTCAATATATTTTTAAATATTATGCCACTTATGTAGTGGGTTTGTCCTATTGTTCAGTGGATCAAGTGGCCATCTCACCGATTATGGTTATTAATCAGGGGTTTCCTATAGTTAATTCCGTTGATCTAGATTCCAAGGCATTAGCTTGTGTGTCTCCCTTTCCTTATAAAATCTTAAAAAGTCCTCTATTCTTTATGAAAGTAATACTATTATAAATTCCTTCAATTTGATAGATGATTTTGGAGAGGAATTCTTACAATCATCATCAGTTTGGGGTGTTTCTAAGTCATCAAACCACAATCCTCCTCCCACTAGCATTGAAAATTTTTCGAGATCCTCAAATTAAATAATTGAAGGTCTAGGAAAATAGGAAAATTTCAATATTTCATCATGAATAATTACATTATAAGGAATTATAGGTTTCCGAAATTCTTCTCCAAGACATAATTTTTTTAAAAAAATTTCAAATGAAAATGGTATCTTTTTTGGCGATCCACAAACCAAATCATAAACGTAAATCCATCAAGGACATGACTTGTGGTTTTTATTTCATTCACTTTTTCATGCTTATCATCATAATAGGAATATTTTGTTATTGTGGAATAATCCAATAATTGCTGATTTAAGAGATATCTCTAGTTAGCATATTTCCATTAAAGTTAGTGGAAATGGGGTTTCTTAATTTATGTCTATTCTGTATTACAGTTGTGATTTAGTAATAAGGAAAGATTTATGGTCCTCTCTCTCTATATTTCACACTGGTTCTGCTACTTGGTTTACAAAAGGATATTTCAACACTATTATAGGTATATCAAAAAATAAGAGGGAGGAGTTTATCTAAGAAATGGTATACATTACATTCTTTTATTTATTGAATCCAACCATCTTTTGGATTTTGGTTTTCTTAATATGGTTTTACATGTTGTAATAATCAAAGGGAAATTAGTATAATTTAGAGTCGACATGATAGGTTTCTTGGTAATTTTTTGCCCACATCTAATTTCTAAGGATCCTCTAAAGTTTATATTTCTTTTTCCAGACCCATTTGTTCTTATCTCATACTTCATGTTCATGTTTTAAGTGACATCAGGAAGGGTTTCTTTTATTCTAGACATTGGTAGAAGAATATGGTTTTTTAAGAGGTGATTTAGGATTCTTGGATTTTTTTTGTTTAGGTTTTTCCTTGGGTTTCACTTCATAATAAACATGTAATAATTAATTCCATCATCCCCTATTGGATACTTTACATTCCTAATCATGATTTTTTATTGGAAACTCTAGAGGAAGAGACAAATCTTTTTGGGCTTCAGTGAAAACTTCAATTATACAATGATAACAAATATTCTTCATTCTAATAGTATTCAATGGTTGGAGTAGATTTTGATGGATATTAAACCTTCTTCTTGAGATAGATAAAAAAGATAATTGGCTTCATGTTAGTGAGAAGAATACTTTATTCATTCATTATTTTGATTTGGAGAATTTTTTTTCGAAATATTTATCTGCCTCTCCCTGATTGGTCCTTTAATAGTGATCCTAGTGTGGTGGGTCCATTATTTTTCCTCACTTATCGAAGTTTATTTCTATTTAGGGGAAATGGCATGAGGGTTTCATTCAATATTGGTCAACATTGGATCCTTTTTTTTGACAATCATACATCTTTTTTCTAGTTTAGATAATGAATTGCTAGAGTCTCTTCTGAGAGATGGGGGGTTCGCAAGGCAATAAAATATATTAATCTTAAAATTACCAATGGTATTGAAGTTTTTGCTAGTATTTTTTATTTAGATTCATGTCACATTATCAAAGATGATATGGTGTGTGTTTTTCTTGATATGTTAAGGGGAGGTCATTTACCTAGTTTTGCTTCAGCTACCATATTGTCTCTTATTCATAATTTCAATTAGTCTAGTGGTTTTGGGAAATTTTGGCTTATTAGTATATAGAATATTTCATACAAGTTTTTGGCCACTATTTTCAACAAATTTATATCACTCCATTTTCCTCTCTATGTATATAATTTACAACATGGCTTTATTAAAGAGAGATGTATTTATGGAATTATTAGTCCTACCCAATGAATGATTATTGATCTTCACAATAGTGATTGGAGATAATTTAATGGTTAAAATTGTGTGGGAAAAGGCGTATGATAAAATGGATTATTATTTTCTCACTAAACCACTCAAAAAATGTCGGTTTTCCAATTGGGTTGGTGATCTCTTCTTCAAGTGATTGTTTTCTCTTTTGTTATATATTTCCTAAATGAGTACTAGGTTTGGTTTCATAAATTCTTCATGGGGATTGAGATACCGTGATCTTATATCTCTGATCATATTCATTTTTTCCCAGCAGTTTCTCATCATAAATATTGGCACGAGTCCTGATATTGGCTGGATTCATCGATTTAATGGGTGATATGGATTCTTGGGTATTTCTCATATATTTTTTTAATAATGATATGTTATTGTTCCTTAATGTAAATGAAAATTATATTCATAATTACAATATGACTCTTTATCTCTTTTGAAATAAAGACATCCAAAGTGTTAATACTAACAAAAGTGGTGTATTTATTTCCACCAAGTGTTCATCTGAGTAAACCATGCTCATTCTAAATAGAATTTTTTGGGGAAAAATAAACCCAATGTAATATTTGGGTGATACATTATCTAATGGGTGAGTCATAATATTTTATTTTGATTTCATTTCCTCTCAAATTATGGTAATTGTCTAAAATTGGAAAAGTTATTTTTATCCATAGGGGGAAGGATCAGTTTGGTCAAAAATATGATTTCTTACATTCCTATGCATGTGTTATCTATATATATACCTCTTATATAAGTGATTATAAATATTAAAAGGCTTCTAAATTACTTTATATGGGAATATCATCATGAAATAAGTCATCATTGCGCTAGTTGGTCAAGATTGGAATTCTTTTTTATTAGGGTTTTTAATCAGAAAGGTATTGATGATAATATGTGATGTATGGTGTCTAAACTAGTATGTGAGGCTATTTCTAGGGATTCCCTTTGGTTTTTTTATAAATAAGAGTAACGAGGAATACCCTTTTGATTGGTTTTACAATAGTAATGGTTCTCAGCTTTTATTTTTTTAGACGTGTCATGTTTGACCTATTTTGCATAATTCATACAAGATTACTAGGATAGGTAAAATTTCATTCTTGAAACATAATTAGATGGGTTCCATTTTATTTTTTCCAAGCTCTTTAATATTAAAGATCACTATTAGGCAAGAAATTGAATACCCCATGTTCATTGGTGATGTGTTGAATGAGGTTTAGAATGATTTTTTTCTTATTATTTACTTTTTTGAGGATCTGGATAAGTGTTATATTACTATTCTTCCAATATAAATATATCATGATCATATTCTTGTGATATGATGAATTATTATACTAATTAGGACTATATGGGAAATAGACTTTGGCGTAAATAACTGTCTATTATGATTAGTTTTCTTCATTGTTTAATATGGAATTGTGTTGCCTATATTGATAATAATACGCAATGGATTTCAATTCCTATTATTTATAAATTAAAATGCATCTTGATATATAATTCTGATATTGATTTTCATTTTTTGAAAAATTGATTGTGGTGTTCATCAATGGGTTTAAGATGATGGTTATTTGGATTTCAGTGGTTATGTGAGGATGGAAAAAGAATTTATTCAGTAATTTTAGAATTCATAAGATATAGATTATGTGAAATCCAATTGGTGGTATTTACTCATCCTTGCCGGTTTCTAGATATTATGGGAATTTTCGAATGCTTCTTCTCATCCATGTTTTTTTCATAACTGGTATTATATTAGATTTAAACTTTTTTCCCTTCTTTCTTCATTCTTGAGGTAGTGAAAATGTGTGAATATTTCTCAGGTTAGGTAATCATTTCGTTCTTAAGTTCATCTTATGGGTACATAAATTTCTATGTGGAGTTCTTCTAGAATATGGTTGTGATGGAATCCTCCTATCAATGGAATTAAATTATATATGGATGGTTCTTGTGTTCAAGGAGACCTACACTGTCGGGGTGTAGTTCGGAATTATAATGGATCGATTAATGTGTCTTTTCTTATTACTTTGGGGAGGGTAATTCAATGGTGGATAATGAATTTGTGCTAATTCAAGGTCTTAATACATGTAGGGCATGATCTATTTAACATTCTAAAATCGAATCAGATTCTTCTATTATGATTAATGCCTTGAAAGGTATTGTGTATTTCTATTGGAATTCTATATTTTCTATCCATGATTACAGGTTTCTCATTTATTAAAATATGTTGGTTTAACATATGCGGGGATAGGGTAATATCCTAATAAGATCTTATTACTTATAAATACAATCAGAATGAAAGACTTTTGATTTTTTATAGCACATGTTCTCCTTTTATTGACGGTTCTGTGATTATTCAAGAGGATGCCCTTATACTTTACCATTTTCATCCCTCTAGAAATTTCAATCTAGTTACCTTTTAGGTTTATGTATTTTTTTTATAAAATTTGATAACAATCGATTAGATTAAATAAGTAACCTCCCACTTGGGTTCTTAAAGGAAATTTGGTGGGTTTACGTGCTTCATCCCATGGCTGGAATGTCCAAACCATGTCACTAAAGATTTAAATATAGTATATATATATATATATAGATATATATTTATATGGATCTTAATGAAACCCGCATACATCTGAAACCAAGGGATGCTCCCACGGTCTAGAAACCCTATACAATAAAATAGATTATTTTCTCTTAAACATTGTAAATTGCATTATAACACATAGGGGTCAAGAGTAAGGACAAATAAAAACTCATTAGATCATTTTGGAAATTACAATTCCAAAATAGATTCACACCATTTTGGAATGTTGGAATACATTAATTATACAGGAAATGAAGGATAATTCATATGAAATTCATGTCTAAAGCTAAATTATGTCCCATGTATTTTGGACCATTTCACCAAAATGACCATTCTAAAGGTTGTATGCCTATGGGTTTACATAAAGAGTACATGTGATGTATAAATCAATAAACAAGATCCAATTCACCTATATCAAGGTATTATGGTCATTTATACATGAATAAACCAACACAGTATGGATGTTTGGATAATAAAATCTTAAGGAATTATAGAATAAATATGAAACAACCAAAAATAAATTTTAAAACTATGTGACCACCATCCATTGGGTTGAAGATGATGTATCACATGATATTGAGCTCAGATTCTAAGATGTTTAAGAGAGATATATATGTGTCACTCCAACACCTTGAAAATATTGGGAAAGTTCGTACATATAAATAACAAAATTTATGGTGAGTTTAACTGAGGAAGGAAGAGAAAATGGAACTATCCTTACCTTTGGCCATGAAACTATTCTGAAGCATTGATGATCAGCTAAAAAATTAATGAGTATCATGATATTGGGAATTGAGGGATTTTGGAACCAACGGGAGACGAAATAAGGTATTTTTTTTGTAAAATATAAAGGTAGGAATTGATTTTAGTTTTTATAATTAAAGTTGGTAAATGGTAATTTTTTCCCAAAATCCTTTTATGACTGGTTTATGAAACCGAGATAAATGGCTATATTCCCCAACTTCTGAAGGTTTCATGATCGTTCACTAATCCCATACATTTTAGAGATACTATGCGGAATTTTAGATGCCTCTATCTATAGATTGAAAATTAATAGTGAGGCTTAGGTCTCACATTTTTCAGTAACCATGCAGTATAGCCTATAACCCAGTTCTCTGAATTATCAGGCTCCAAAAAATACCATTACAGTCCATGGAAATTATTTGGGCCATAGAATGAATTTACTATGATTAAAGTAATGATTCAAAATGACATTCAAATTATCCAAACCTTCTTCGAAAAAAGAGGGTTGTTACATCATTGTCACTTGAATTCTAATGATACTCAGATAAATATTTACCTTTATGAGAGTTACATAATTAGTTAGAAATCGGGAATTAAGGAATCAATTGAATACTTATATGGAAATATATTTTGGACTCTATCATACTTGGATGAGGTTTGATAAATCATGTTATTTTTACTAGAATTGTAGAAGAAATATAATTTATTGTATGATATAACAAGAATAATATATTGGATGATTAAAGTATATAGAAATGTTATGATGAAAATTGGGGGTTATATCTTGTAGTGAATGTGGGGGGGCATGTCTTCCAAAATATATCCCCCTATAATGTGGTCATGTGATTTAGAAAGAATGGTAAGTTATGTCCATGGTACATTGAGAATGAAATCTCATATTAAATGATTACAATATAATTAATGACCCTATAGCTATATGTTTCTAGGTTTTGGGAATTATATTGTATAATTTTCTGGTTTTTAATTGATTTTCAAAATATGAAATCTCGAGATTATTATGATGATGATGATAAATGTGTAATTTTCTATGTAAATTAATTGAATTAAAATATCTAAAAAATATAGTATATCAATTAAGTGAAATAAAAAATTCTATTGTATAAAAATAAAGGTCTTAAGTAAAAAAATCATAAATGAATCACAATAATTAGTTAATCAAAATAACATACTACAGAAAGGATAAAAAAATTATGCATAATTTTTTAAATAAAATATTTAATCCCCATGATTTAATGAACATGGTTTTGCATCCTACACTAACTATATATTGAAATAGGATATTGAAATTTATTTTGGGAAAAAAATTGAAATATGGACATAAATGAAGGATGGAAATGTGAAAAAATAATTTTTTGATGCACTATTCTATATAATATCTAATATCAATGAAAAAAAATCTCTTCAATTTTATACTTATTATAAAATAACATAATGTTAATGGATATTCCAGAGAACCTATTAATTATGAATTATACAAAAATAAGAAAAAAATCAAATTGTCTTGATGTTGAAATTTTTTTAAGAAAAATGATGAATAATTATGATGAATTTCTATAGTGAAGGATAAATCATCTCACGCTGCTGAGAATGCTAGCTAAAAATATCATGAAAAATATACACATATAAATATTAAAAAATTATTTTTTTAATAGTGTAGTACCTTAATCTATATATTTGTATTAATAGTATAAAAGTAGTATAAATATATTCTCATGTCAAATGTTGTTAAAAATTAAGTGATAAGGTATAATCACCCAATAAAAATGAAAAAAAAGAATTTCATAATTCATCTAGATAGAAAATATATTTTATTAATTAGAATGCATTATATAATAAAAGTAAAAGATTTAAAGGAATGGATTTATGTTTTAGTATCAATGAAAATAATGGCTTTTTTATTGTATAAAATTTATTTTTCATAGAGTCAAATAATCCTTGAATTTATATGGAATGATTATTAAAATATGAAAATATATTTTTAAAAAAGGAATTGTATGAGGATAGATACATCAAATCAAAACAGAAAAATATATTTGATTAAATACAAAAAAATTATATGAATTTGAAAATAAAAATGTCAATATGATGATTAATTTTTGACTAATCATATAAACAAATCACTACAAGATATTCAAATTATGATATTCCTAAGAAAAAATGAAAAAAATTAAACTTTGATGAAATTTATTAAAATGATAAAAAAATTAAGAAATACATGGATACATGATAGTGTATAATCATTCCACACAAAATAATAATAAAAACATGAATAAAAGTGATGGTTTTGATTGGTGTTTAGCATAAGAAGAATGTGAGTACTCAGGGAAAATTATCAAAGATGTGCAAGTTATATTGAGGCTTTAAAATTGAAATTCAAGGATCTTAAATTTTTAGATGAGATCAAAAACACTTTTTTATGTATTAACCATCACTATAATTATGGGAATGATGTTATTTTTATAAAACATATTCTATAATTATGTGCATTTATTATAGAATAACTCTCACCAAGTGAGAAAAAATCATTATGAACCAATTATAAATTCAAAATTCTTATAACATAACTTAAATTAGATCAAAATATGTGAAATAAAAACTCAATTGAATACATATCCATCTCAGATAATAGATATTATGGTACATCTAAAATGAGGGGTGGTGAATGTAATTCTTCAACTAACAAAAGAGATATAATTTCGGAAACAAGTCAAAATGGAAAATAGTTCATGTAATTAAAAAAAGGTATAAAATAAATCAAATAGGTTACATAAATTAATATATTAAATTGAATGGTTCAAAATGATACATCAATATTATAAAATGATTCCATATTTTATTGCATTCATTAATATTTAAGAGGGATGTTTGGAAATAGATCTTGAATATATCAAAATGTTAACACCTGGTAATGGAATAGAGTTCCCTATAATTTTATATAATCTTGTCCATAAATAATTGGATTCAACACTAGTATATCTCTCCTTATTCATCATAGTAGAATTGACATATATAAAGGAATAACAGAGTCATGGTTGAGATGGGAAGGGATATTCAAATCAAATTTAAACTCTCAAAATTATAATCGATGAATGTTATAAGTTGTGCATATTCAACATGAATAATTGTTTAGAAAAAAATATAACATAAAAAATTATTAATATGGTATAATATTAATCATCTTATAAACTATTTCAACATGTTTGTTAGTCCATGTCCCAAGAAAGATAAATTAATATTTGGGAATATTTTATTATAATATTTAAGAAATTATTTTAATGTGTAATTTATAAAATTGTTGTAGATACATATATAGGAGAACAGGAAAACATAATTTGGTGGACCAAAATGAAGTATATATAATTTACAATAAACCAAATATGAAAAGAACAATGTTAAATATTTTTATAAATATATAAATTATAACATTCCCAATTTAGAAAATATGAAAAAATACAATACTAAAAATAACTAAAATCATGTTGATATAGATTCTGATCAGACTGACTACTGATGATGATGTCATAGATTAACATCAAAATTATAAGTTTCATTAATTCAAGAACATGTTGAATCTAATAATATCCTCTAGAATAAAACTTATATCACCCTAACACAAGACACTTGATATACTTGGGTATTCCACATAACCTCATGCATTCCTCCACATATTCAAGAAGTTGAAAACTAGTGGTGGAGGAATATAGAACATTTTAAGAAGACTATTACTATGGTACCAATTGAAATTTAGAGTAAAAATAAATAAATATATAATAATACATCAACCAAAATTGAATAAACAACAAATATGTAGCCGCATTTTCCAATAATTCCTCCCATTTAAATGTATTATGGCATGGTAGATAAAATCCAAATTAAATAATGAATCCATGTTATGAAATAACGAAATTAATAATGCACTAACATACACCCATCCAAAACATAATCCAACAACAAACCCATCCTCCCAAAAACTAATCAATAATCCACTATATGTCCATTATCCATCACAAAATCCCTAGATTTTTAATTTTTAAGATTGCTACAGTACATAATTAGGGGGGGTTTATTAGACTTAGAGGGAAAACACCAAGTACATATAGGATTAGAAAATTGATACAGGTACATACCATTAAATTAAAAAGAACAAATAGTGATAAATATATTACACAAGTACCCCCAAATATTTAAGGTCCTAAAATACCATATATACATTTTTTGGAACCATTCTAGAAGGAATTTCCCCCTTTTATGTTTGAAAGTTCCCCCTCTTCAGTAAGGTAGTTCACAAAACACTTTTCACACATCCCACTAGAAGGTATTTCTTATGATAGTTCTGATCAATATATTAGATATACTGGTCCAAGGGAAAATAAATATGGAAAAACCATGAATGACTATAAAAAAAAGGGAACATTACATGAAAACATGTTTACAAAATAAAAAATCATGCTTCCGTTCATAACAAGAAAGATATTAAGAGATAATAGAATATATTTGATCAAGCATCATACATAGTTTCTATAGGATACACATGTACAAATCATTTTATAAATAATAAAATATAGGCATCACATTTATACACATGTATGTTAATAATCATTCCAAGAACACATATAAAAGATGATCTAATGTCAAGGGCTTCCTTCCTTGAGGTTATTGACAATGAAATCCAGATTTTTTTCACATAATCACCAAGCAAACACATATTTGTGAACTAAGTTGTGAGAAAAAGTAAAACATGGTATTAAAATCACTATTTCCTTAAAAGTGAATTATTTAAGGGTGATGTGGATTTAACATTATTCAGATCATTGACTTAGAATGAGTATTTGGAGCTTTAAACTTTCTTGGGATTTATACCCTTATGTACAACATGGAAAATCATGATCACATTTATGGAAAAAGAATATTTCTCATACAAAACCCTTGAAAATTAAGGATTACGCTTACATAACCCATACAAACACTGGTTCCTTTACCAAGTGTAATGAATCTTCACCGTACTTTTTCAATGTTCTTGAGGTACCCTTTTACATCCTTTTGAAAAAATTAGTTACCCTAATACATGAATGTATGAGAGGGTCTACCATTATATAACCCTCATAAATTCTATCATACCATTGAAAAACATGAAAAACTATCCTATATATAGGTAAAAATGATTTACCTTAACTTATCATGTGATCCATTTTTATGGGTAAAAATTAAAGTTAAAATTATTTATTTAATATAAAAATAACTTATATAATATAAGGAAAATAGGGATTGTAGATCGTTTAAAATATAGAATGTTAAAATTAATCCCTTATAAATACTTCTCATCCAAGATAAGTATATCTAGTAATATTTATTAAGATACATAGATTTAATGTATCACTCCCACTCTCATTTAAAATTTTTTTCATTCCAATCCTCCACAAGACATGAACAAGTGGAAAGGATTTTTCTAGAAACACCTATGCTCTCTGGTCTATAATCCACTTTGGGAACTACTATTAAGATTTATCTATCTCCCCCCCAACATCCTTGCATTCATTAATATGTGAGTTATTGTTCACGTACCTCTATTGACTAGAAATATGGAATACATAATTTTTTTCCATTAAAATGTAGATGATGGTTGACACTTTGAGAAACTATTCAAACCAATTTGGTTATTTTTAAGTCTCAAAAAAACAATACAACAACCTCCCATGATTTAATAAATGATAATTATCAAACAAGTTGAAACCAACTAGAAACCCCAATATTCAAAATAACTACAAAGGATATCTCCTATATACTGCATATTATTAGCTCTGGTTCTTATCCACATATTTCCATTTAAAATTAACGTTAGTTGTTATGAGGTCTCACGTACCATACTCAATACAACTACAGAAGACTCACCTACCACATTCCATCACATTAGTGAATAAAATTACCACCCATATAGAGCCTTAAGTGGATATATATTAATCAAATACTGAAAGTGTCTATTTTAGGGGAATTACACAATAATCAAGTGATTATCTCAAAATCCTATGAAATCTTGAATACACTCTCAATGTATGTCCTCTAAATTATGGATCATTCAATCTGGTTTCCTATTAGTATGAGGTTTAAATTCAATACACATCATTAACTGATAATCCATATCTTTCTTTATTCCCTTCCAAAATTGTGAGGTAAATAAGGAATCTATGTTATATCCAAAATTTAATGCACTCCATGAAGAATTTAAATTTCTCAATCATTGTGATTTTCTATCTTATCAACTATGTTCATCTTTAGGACTGGTATAATGTTATATGAGTTTGTCAAAATGTACTACCCAAGTACTAGAGGGTATTATGAGGGATTGCATACTAGATTTTAGTTATATCTGGGAGGATCACCATCCTTTTTATGAGTTTATGTTCAATAAAATTTATTACTCTACTATCAAAATTGAGCCTTTTTAGGCCCTATATGGGAGACCTTGAATGAAACCTTTTTATCATACGATGGTGGTAGAATCTTCCCTCATTGGTATAGATTTGGTGTGAGGACTAATAGAGAAGGTTTAGGTTATCCGTTAACAAATGAAGATGGCCTAGATAATATAGAAATTATAGGCAGACCACCGTCATTGGCCCATGTAGTTGATGCAAGGAAGCAAATATTCATAAGAGTCTCTCTATGATGTGGAATGTGGATGTTAAACTGGGGAGGCAAGATATCCTTAGGGTTTATAGGACCATTAGAGATATTTTTGATGGTTGGAAATTTTTCCTAACACATTTCCATAAACCAATTGCTAGAGTGGGTGCACAGCATCTTCCACCTGTCGCAGCTGAGGAGATATGTGAATGATCCTACGCACGTCAACAACTAGGGAGAGCTGGACATTGAATTAGGAGAAACATATATAGAGCACCCTATGGAGAAAGTGGAACAATATGAGAAAAACGAATGTGGATTGGTCATCCCCTTTGTTTGTGTATTCTGGAGGTATGGAAATGTGCAGGAGAGTTATTGGGAATGGGAGAGCCAGATGCGGGCTCAGTTTCTGATGATGTTTTCCTATTTTTTTATTTTTAGGGAAAAAATACTGAAGTATGGAATGATGTGGAGACCCTATTTTTACATGGTAATACTTTGATATATATATATTTATATCCAGAGATAAGCGGTGAGGTGTTGTGCAATTCAGGGGCCCGGGGTGCCCAAAATAAATTTTCGAAAAGTATTTCGTGTACCTCTATAATATTCATTTTGTAGAAATGGGAAATCACTCAAACGTATATTAGATCAGTAATAGAAGACTATGGTGGAGTTCAAAGTGTTCCATCTACCCTAGGTGGGAAAAACACTTTTCAGAAAAATAATTGTGTAGAAAAATCCAAGGAGGTCATCTTCATAAATAAAATAAATGAATATAATTATTTTATCTGAAACACCAAATCATATAACATTTTCACGGTGACAAGGATTATAAATCAAAAGAGTTACGTTGAGTTTTGAATGGGTTTTATTACTAAATCAAAACCTAAATTGATAGGGCGTGGGGGGTTCAAATCCTGCATCTATTGGAAAACATTTTTTGGTTTTCTAAATATAAGAGGTTGAGAAAATAAACAAGGGTGTGAATCATTTTATCCCATAATTGGAGGAGCTCCTCTCTCCTTTAGATAGGAAAATATACATTGGATTCTTGACAGATCATGATTAAACCTTAGATCCTTGAAGAAAATAGCACAATGAACACAACAGAGGTTAATGAATCATATAGGATGGTTTTTTCAAATTATACTTTTCTCATATTGATGTCTTGTCAATGAATTTTATTCATTTTTTCTTTTTTAATTCTATATTTATCTTTTTTGAGGGAAAAACTAACAACTAATATCATCCAATTATGTTTTATTTTGACAATTATTAATGTTCATAACATTTTCTTCAACATTCTTCATCATTAGTTTTCTATACGATGAAATGAAATCTAAATGTTGAGAATAGAATGGATTTGTGATAGTCGTGATCTTGGGATTTTATATCTATAAAAGTTTTTAGTTTTGGGAAACAAAGGAAGTTTTAAATTGAGAGGAAGATCTACCAACTTTTCAGCATGTCGAAACAGTGACATAAATTCTAGTGGAGACTGCATATTTGAATATCGCATCCCAAGGTTCCCAGTTCTGGTCTTATTATATTTTTTCGAGAACCAGAGCGGTGAGTGGCGGCGGCAAGCTGCGCAATGGTGACAACACTTTTGAGGGGGGATACAACCTATGTGGTCCATGACGGATGGGAGCTGGGGCATGCTGGTTGTGGAGTCTAGTGGGATAGTGTGGTTGGGCTTTCGGCTAACAGAGTAGACTGGGTCGGCCGGTGCAGGCCAGCCCTGGCATGGAAAACTGGCCAAAGAGGGTAAGTCCAGCCCAAATAGGATGAGGCATGACATTGAATCTCTAAGCATCAGTAGCATATAAATTAGACATCTGATTAACATGACATATATGGCCACATGTTCCATCATTGAGATAGACCCTTTAAGTCAGGTTTATGAATTTTATGTTTCGGTCTCGATGATCCGTGGCATGAAATGTCCAATAATAAAAACAATAATATTATTATTATTATTTATAGATTCTTGTATTAGATGTATCTCCTACATCTGGTGTCCGATCAACATTCCATCTGCGGTGTCGTAACCATGAAATTAAGGTTTACTTTTCAAGGATGATTTCAAGAGCATATAAGGAAATTGAGGTGTGGGCCCCATGAAGTCCGGTTCTGGAATGTTCTGATGAGCTGTGACCTTTTCCTTGGGCTTCCTATTGGGGAAAATTAATTTCCAATCCTATGTGTTTCCCTATGAGGATCTCAAAAAGTGTGATCCATATAATTTGTTACAAGATCGAGGTTTCGACCTCATGAAACTCCATTCCTATGTAATGCTATGAAATTAATTTTCTTCATTGAGATACCGATATGGGTGAATGAATAGTAGATACCATGTGTTTTTTCTCTAGGATCGTGATAGTGTGATATATTGTTCATCTATTTCATCTATGGATGTTACTCAATAACATTAGGTTTTAACCCCTTTTGGACATGTGAAATATATCGTGTGCTCGATAGACTTATGGGTAAAGGTTCCAGGTACTCTGGGAAGATACTGGAACCAATAGTGGTACATGATTGTAGTTTATTTACCAGGTATGGCTAGGTACACTTCCAGCTAATGTGGTGGGGTCACACATCATGTGGACCCCACACATGTCGTATACCACATTATGAATCTTCTACCTATCGTATCTCATTGTTCAATAATATTTTGTCATATGAGTAGCCTATCCATAGTTTTTTCTCATATATAAGACAATGGTTCCCTCAGTTGGGGATTTTGAGATATGATGAGAGATGATATGAGTGTGATGCATATTTTTGGTAATACACAATGACTGCAACATCGTTCCTTGATGCTATTTCGAGAGGTACAATTTTTTGGGGATTGAAAGAATAGTTCCAGGACTACCCTATGGTGTATTACCCTTTAGTGGACCTAGGTAGTTGTGTTCACCAATGAGACTTTAGTCTTTACCCTCCAACTAGGTTGGGCAGTGGCGTTCACCTAGGAAACTTCTGGCCTTTCCCTATAGAGTATTACCATTCAGTTGGGCTGGGTAGAGGCATTCACCATAGACACATCTGAGCTTACCCTTCAATGTATTACACATCAATAGGGATGGAAAATGGTGTTCACTGATGACGCTTTAGGGATTACTCTCCTTGTCAGCTAGATAGTGGAATTCACCAAATACACTTCCAGGAATACTCGCTAGAATGTTATGCTTTAGTGGGGATGGGAAATGGTGTTTAATGATAGAAGTACTAATGAATACCCTCAAATAGGGATGGACATAGGGTTATCTTCTGTGATACTTGATCACCTAGCAATGTGGATTAGTGACAGAGACATGTGTTAATGTACCATTGGACTCATGAGAAAGAGGAACACCTTCCCCATTGAGACACATCCTTATGACATAGAGTTAAAACATGCGAGCAAGACAGAGCTGCCCAATGTAGATAGAATCAAGGTGTGGTGATTGAGACCCATTTACTTTTGTGTTCAGGTATTATGTAAGGGATGATGGGAATCATTGGTAGTTACTTCAGGAACTATTAGAAAATATTTTCTTATTCTAAGCTATGATATGGAGATCCCCTTACTCTCTCATTTCGGATTTTTTGGATCTGCATGTATATTTATTCTAATTATTTTCCAACTCCTTGGGTTTTGGATACTCTCTTTATAAGAAAGGGAAAAACTCATAAGTTAAGCCACATGATTTCTGTGTCAATCTTATCATGGTTAGATGAGTCTACTCACCTACTAAAGCTAGAGAAGACGCAAAGAGAAGTCTATATTTTCATGTTTTTGAGCTCTTTTTTTGGATGATCTTACTTTACACACTTATTGGGTTGAGATGCACTACTTTTGCGGTACTTTTTCATATATAATTTATTCATATTCATTTTTATCTCAAATAGCTCACCATTTTCCATTTTAGGGTGGTGTACAGAGTATTTTTATAATCACTCATGTATGTGCTTTTCTGGAACATATCACACCATATACAGATGACATAAAAGTTATGTATGACTTTAGAGGAGCATAGGTATACAATGTTCTCAGACCACATGTAGTGTTTGTGTCTCGGGATCCCGGAGTAGGGCTCCCTCATCTTTTTTATTTACTTTTCCAGTTAATGATAGGTTGTGGCACATTTTTTGGTTGGGTGTATATTTTTTCCATTTACTTCTGTTTACTACACCAATATTTCATTGTATAGTGGTTCGTGCATGATTGGTTTATTTTTATCAATGTTTCATCTTTTGTTCTTTTTTCATGTCACTTTTTCATTGAGTTTGTTATGTGTGTTTGTCTAGGTTATTATAGAAAGGCCTCACAGAGTTTTTTATCCCTTCAAAAATATTCTCCAACCCTAGCCTATGGGGCGGGTTAGGGGTAGTCGTGGCTCATTCCCCGACATGGACTAGATGATGAGATTATAATTCTATTAATTATTTTACAACCAATCCATCATAGTTCATGATATATGGAGTTTCAATTCAAAATATTTCATCCGTGAGGATTTTATAGGAATTTTACCATTAAATAAGGAGGTCAATAAATTAATTTATTTTCATTAGTTAATATTACATTATCATTTACTATTTTATTTATAAATTATGTTTATAATGACCTATTTTTTATTTATACTTCATTAATTTGTATTTTAATTTGTTATACATAATCATTTCATTGATTAAATCTCAACTCAAGGGTATAATCATTGTTTGGGTTTCAATGATTAATAAATTTCAATAACCAACTAATTATTTCATGTAATGTATATAATAACTTAGTGATATGATATGTCATTATTGAATTTATATTTATTTCATTTAATTATACAATTGTATTGTTTCATTCAGTGTTATTATGATTCAAATGTTACAAAAGCTGTTAGTGTTTATTTCATAATCTTATCCTTATTTGAGTGGGTTTTTTTTAGTATCCATGGGAATAATTATATGATATTTTATCATAAAACTATTCAATTATGGTTTTAATTAGATATTTCATAAAACTATAATTTTCCATTGATTTTTCTCTTATATGTACTCAAGTGACCGAATTGTTTCCTAAGAAAAAAATGATTTTTTTATATTTTGTTAGGATTCCTCTCATTCATGTACATATTTTAATTAAATTGTCTTTAAGAATGTTTTTATAATTATAAAACGAATTTTGAAAGTAATTTTTACACATGAATGTGTTTTAAACATTGGTATAAGAGGAATCTTTGTTTCCTTTTCTAAATGAGGTAATTTATTGAATTTTCCTATAATGATTGAATGTATTGTTTTTTTAACATTTATATCATGAATGGAATTTCTGGAAATCATGCCTGCACAATTATTTAAATCTTACTCAAATGTTTCTATGGTCCATTTCAAAGGATTTTTCAATGAATATTTTGGACGTTTTTAATTTTTGTGTCATCTTCAATGTAAAAGGTATATTTTCCTCAAGATTGTATATAATGATAATTTTGTGGTATTTATTTTTATAAATTGAAATGAACCTTTATTTTACATATAATCCATCATCAATATATTGTAATCACATTATCCTTATTCTTTCTGTATAATTGTATTAATTGGTTTAACTACAAAAATATTAACATTATATATTCTAGTTTTCAATATAAATATTTATATATATTATATATAGAATTACATTTATAAAATTTCATTTGATGAATGAATTGGACTTAGTATGTGATAGGTGGGGCCTAATTAAGACACTAAATTAATTAGTAGGTCTCATGTGACAAACTAGTTTAAAAAATTTTGATGAGTTCTTACTCATTATTGTAATATTTCCTTCCAGGAGGCCTAATTTTATGATTAAGATGTTTGAAATTATTCAATACATAATTAAAAGATTAGTTAATGATATAAAAGAGATTTATTGAAATTTATTTATATTCCTGGATAAGATTCAATGTCATATGATTAGTTATGTGACACTATTTTTTCATCATTTATCCCTTGAATATTATTCTTCATGCACATGTTATTAATTAAATAGAATTTGATTTCAGTTATTTACCTATTTGTATTGATTATTAAATATATAACCACGAGATATTATATTTTATGTAATCCATATTAATAGTTTAATATCAGCATTATATAATTTTATTCAATGGGATATGAAGAAGGAATCTCTGAATAAGTTTCAAAATGTAGAATATTAAATTTCACTATGTCATATTTTTATGTATTAAAATTTAATGAGATATTAATGTATTGTCCCAATAATAATAAACTATTTTGTCATTTTGGATTTTATCTATTGTATCTTACTCTAAAATAAGAAATTGACCACTAGATCTATGATACTAGCTTTAGGGTCTTTAAAGTTGATATCCGATCATGTTTTCTCGAAACCTTCAGAACATGATTTTTTAAAATGTTTATTATGGAATATAACCCTAGAAATATCATCAAGTATTTGTATAATCATATTATAACATCCTAAATATTATGTAAATTAAATTTTATGTTTATTTTCTCATAAAACATCCACTCTTGGATACTATAACATGGTGAGGTTTTGGCATAAATGCATCTAGGGATTGTAAGACTAAAAAGAGGTGGTCAAATATATCTCAGCCATCAAAACGATTCATAGTGAGTGTGCCCTTACTGCCCTCATTCTTTTAAACAACTTGGGGATATTAATAGATTTATTAGTGTTTTCTCAATGAACTATAATTATGGATATGATAATAGAATATATGGAAACCTAATAAATTCCATTTTCATATAGAATAATCCTAATGTTTCTAAGGGTGATATGTCTAGTTTTGATCATTTTTTTATGCTTAGACAACCATTATGGGAATTTTTGTTATGGGAAAGTGATTGCGGTTATTTTTTAATCATTTATGGATATACAACAGTTTATTTTAATATTTGTTTTATATAAAATTTTGTTTTAGGGATAATGTTTTTATTTTATGGTCATATATTTAATGTTATTCACAACAATTATTTCTTATATGATTATTGATGATGAATTGATTATGGTTTACAAAAATCTGGGAACATATGATAAATCATATAGTTTAAAATGATAATGAAAACATATTTGTTTATTAATGTTATATTTTAGGGCGTTCATAAAATATTTAGGAACATTATTAGAAATTTATTAATATATATTTAAAAAATGATAAATATCATATCAAGAAAAATTCATCCCATCTATAAATTCCATTAGAATGGAACCCATGATAAATGGGAAATAAGGGTTTATCACCTACCACATGAATACATGATAAACTCCTTTGTATGAATTTGTTTTACCATAACTGGTTGGATAGATATTTTTTTGATTTTGGGAAACATATTATAAGATAAAATAGTTTTTATTTTCTTTATTCTAACATTATTATTGATATTTTTTATGACATTTTATTTAATTAAGGTATATATATCCTTTATATTTAATGCAATGGAATATTTTTTAAAAATTCTATTATGTATTTTGAGATATAATATAAATGGTATGAGATAACCTTTGAGGTTAAAAACTTATATCATATTGTGTTTATTGGTGTTATTTTGGATACATGGTTATTTATTTAAGTAATGATCTATGTTAAATATTGGGTTTATTATTGAATTTTAGAGATTAGTGTATTATTACTACACATGATGGTTTATTAATTTTTGGTATTATATTACATTTTACTAACAATTTCAACATTATTAAATATTAGAGGAATATATTGTTACCTTTTATAGATTATTTTATCTCCTTGATGTTTATTTTAGTTCTTCAGCTGAAAAAATAACTTTAATACACATCTATTTGATTAAAAGGTGGTATTGTTATTGAAATTAGATAATTATAATTCCTTTTTCTCTTAATAATGATGTTAATTTAATTCCCCCACTGTAAGAAAATGATCTTGAAACAAAAATGTTATCCTAGGACCTACATTTATATGAAATCAATAATATTTTCACCCCTACATGATTTATACTTTTATGGTCATTAAATTTTCCATGACTGTGTTTTCTATCACTCAATATTAGTCATTAGATGTTTATCTTACCTTCCATTTATATATTTTAACTTCTCCCTAATGTTTTACTTATCTATGAACCTAGATGCATCATCCCCAAATTCTATTAGGTTTTGGAGTTGAATTTTTTGGTGTTTTTCAGACAACCTTTAATTGAGAAATATATTCCCATACATTTTATAGGTAGTACCAAATAAATATTATTCAAAGAACCAAAAACAACCAATGAATATCATATCTATGTTGACCCATGGACCTTTTTTAAAAATGTAGGTTTCTACTGGGGAATTTATCTAATAGATACCTAATAACTCAAATTGGATGAGAGGATTTGAGACCAGGCTCATTGTACCCTTTTAGGGGTTATTTTTTCTATCTATGAATCTCTATTTATGATTTATTATATGTTCTCAAATCCATCATTAATTCCCTAGTATGATTTGTGTCACCCTCAGAATCAAATTCAGTTATTACCTTGTATGGAATTTAGAATCATTGGTTTGTGTATGAGGTTATTCATCGATAATTATATCTTTATGCATCTATGTTTCTCCATAAATGATACTATTTTACATACATTTTAGACATTATTTTCATTTAGTTTTAAGATATTTTTTTTAAGTGGCATAGTGGAGAGCTCAAGAGTTTTTCATCATCTATTGAGATGTGAGTTTTTTTGATGTTGGGATCATACCCATTAAATTGAATTCCTCTGTATCCTTGTTAAAGGAATAATAACCCTCTTAATTTGATTCTAATTAATAGGAAATATCATAACTTTTGTGGTCATCTGATGAGGACCAAATGGTACACTTTAACATCATGCGATAGGGACATCTAACCAAAATGTCCTTAATTAAATTTTGTTGTGAGACATATAACAAAGAATCCCAAGGAACCTGGAAAGAATATGGTCACCCAAGTTTAACATGACCATACTAATAATGTATCCAAGAGAGAATTATGGTATATTCTTTTAGTGTTAGGCATGGAACTCATGAAGCGTTCCAATATATTTCACATGATTATGAATTAAATCCCATATATTTTTGTTATGATGACCTATGACTATGAAATACCTATGAAGGTTTTGTATAATATAGTAATATGTCCCTTTGAGAGTATTAAGGAATCATATTGGGGATTCCATCATATAGAAGGATTCCCTAGTGAATGGGTCCATTATAATGTCTTGAATCATGGTGATTTGGATGTTTGGATGGGAATTACATGTAAATCAATTCACATTAGTTTCTTATTACACCTATATATTATGCTCATATGTTTATAATAGTGAATGAATCATCATCACTATTGTCCTCTAATACCAGGTGATTCATGATTAGTGTGAGTAATAAGAAGAAGTGGTTGATCCGAGAAAAAACATATTTTTTTGTCCCCTGGTGGGCGATGATGATGATATGGAATAATACTAATGGGTTGGGATATTCATTTAACCAATTGTTTTGGTAATACATATTTTCACAGAAAATCTGAAATATTCTCCAATATGTAATGAAGAACTAATGTTCAATATCCTACAATAATGAAAATGCGATTACTACATGGGGGATACCCTAGTGTCTAGTTATTGAGGAAGAGTAGAAGATGAGACACTACACATCAAAGGGATATCCATCCCCAACTAGAACCAAGGTTCCCTTGTCATAAAGATGATAAGGGAATGGAAAAGGCCACATCCATCATCTCAAGTACTGGGAGGTCTCTAACACTCCCCTCAGGGGTAGGTTCATTGTGACCAATGGGATGCATATCTTTTTCAATCCCGAGCACCCTAACTACCCTCTAGGGAAAGTGTGAGAGAACTGTGATAGATGGAATTCATATCTGAATGATAGACACACTGTTGTGTCTCTTTCCATGGTTTTCCTTTGGAAAGGAATCAATGTAGGATTCAGTTTGTTCCCCCTCAAGCAAAGGATCCAAAAGAAATAGATCCCTTCTATTGGTGTATTTAAATATGCCCTAACGGATGTATTGTACAAGTCAATGATTGGCGAGAAAGATGTGATTTATGCATAACCATGGAGGAGGTTGAGGTGTTTCAAATAGGTAGGCAATCTTTCACAGGGTATTGGTTCCATTAGTGATATATCACTTGGGTGAAAACACATGTGTGAGGAAATACCCTATACATCAAGGGTCTCCTTCAGTGTCCTAAGAAATGTATTGAGTCAATCCAATGTTTGGGGAGATACCTTCATGTAGGATCTTGTCAACATGGGTAGTATGGGGTCCCATTAAATCTGTATTTTGTGATTTCTCAAATGAGGAAATCCAAGGTCATATTAATAGGAAAATATGGGACCATGGTTGAATGATTTTTTCCACACATGTGCCAAGAATATGTACCCCGCATTGGGGTGGTAAGTCCTTCAATATCTTGAATGGGGTCATGTGATATCCTTATGGATCACTGTATGGGTGAGTACATGAAAATTTGAAGAGATTTCTATTGATCCTCCTTAGTACCCCATGGCTCTCTAATTATTGGGATACAATTCATAATCATTTCATCCCATGTGAAAAAATATAGTGTCAAAAAAATCCCACAGGATTGGATTTGTTTGGAAGAGGAGGGTCTAGTCTTAATGTATTTGGACGAATATATTTTTTAGGTTGTGCAAGACATCTATTCTGGATTTCTATGTAAGTCATCAGTGTAGGTATAGTAAGAAGGTTTAGCTCACATGTCTAACTAAGAGGAATATGGTGTCTATAAGTACTAATTAACTTATGTAATATTTCTCTTTCAGTGTTTTTCTTTTTTCTCTCATCATTTAGATAGTTCAAATTTATTTTCCACTATTGTTTCTATTATAGGCCTTTTACTGGGCTTGATCATTCATGTTCATGGTACAACAACTTGATCAACCACCCTGTACGAAACCACCTTGTCGAGGAGCCTATACTAGGGTTCATCTTGGGTGTCCTATTTAAGGAACCTAGTAGAGTATCCTTTATGATGGACCATCCTTTTAAAAAATCACATTACATTCTTAAATAATTATTTTGAAATTAATAAAAAAACTATTTATATATTCTTTGCAATTTATTAATTAATGCCATAATGAATTCTCGCAAATAAGTTGTTTCATCTGTATCTGAGATGATCAGGGATGTTTATACAAATTATTATGACTTTTTTTATTCCACTCTTCATGAATTGGAAATGAACATGATGCATTATTATTGTGATTATCCTCAAATTCAATATCTACCATTGTATTATCATGTACTTCTATGTCAAGATCTCATAATAAATGATCATAGTTACTTCTAGAAGTGTTGGTTCTTGGATAATAATTTTTTCAGGCTTCCAATGATTCAACTAAGTATATATACATCCAGGAAGGGAAAATTCTCATATCTTTTAGTATGCTCTATCGACACGGTACACCAGATCTGAAGTCACATAACCCATAGTGGAAAATTATTATAATGGTTCATCCTTTTGTGATTTCTAGATAAACTAGTCAAAAGGATGGTAGAAGTATTGGAATTTTCACTCTATATGGGGATACCTACTTTAATAGATGTTGGTGTACTGGGTGTGATATTCTATTGAAAAAATATTTATTTAGTTTCAATATGTCATTATATATGAGTCTATTTTTATAGGATAAATTACATTTATTAAAACCCAGATTTCTCCCCTGATATGTTGAGTTGGTGGAGTCTACTGACAAATTCTTATAATATGTTGCTTGGATAAGTCAACATTAGCTTTTGGGATGTCTAAAAGATTTATAAAGCCCTTATTCTCAGGGATATGTATAATGAGTTCATTATAACTGAAAGGAGAATTGGAATGATTCTAAAAGGTAACTATATTTGGACCATGATATTTTCAAGGAGCCTCATATGGTGTAAAATAATGTCCCTCCCCCATGGGATTACATCTATCAAAGATAATGGATAAATTCATTCTTCTATTTAGGAAGAGAATGTCCCACTTTCCAACACCCAATGGGATGTACCAACTTAGAAAATTGGAGAACTCATGTTAAATTATATCCAATATTGTAGAAATAAAAGTATACATATTGGGGTTTTATTATCAATTTCTAGGTTTATGTGAGGACTTATTTTCTCATATTATTCACAATGTGTTTAATAATATACCTGTTGTCATTTTATGAATCCAAATGTAGCATAAGACTTGGTACATTTGTTATAGCAACCAAAATAGAAAAAGGGGTCCATATAGTCTTGGCTATGAAATGTCTTGGATTTTCTATCTATTATTTCTGGATAATATAATTATTTTTTTGAGATGAGATGTTAAGACAGACTTTGATTCTGAGACTTATTGTGCCTAGAATAAATTTTTCAAATATTTTAAATATATTACATAGAACATGCATGCACTTTTTCTCTAAAAATGGAATAAATTTTAAATAGTTTCCCAAATAAGTAATTTAAGGGAACTATTGTGTTTCGAATGAAAGTTTTACATAAGGAATGAGATTACATTAGTTTGTGGGGGGGGGGGTTTCTAAAAACGTCATAGCAGAAAGGGGAATGAATAATTTTTTAAAATATATTATTTTTTTAATTTGTGTTGAGATAGTTATTAAAAATCACTAAATACATTACCATATCATAATTATAGGGTTATCTGTATAACCTGGAAGATGTTGGAGAAGCCTTGGAGAGATAGTGGGAAAACATATTAGGAAAATGACCATGAGATCATGGATCGGTGATCGAAGCCATAAAACTCAAAGGATCTCCCCAACGAATATGATAAATCCCGGTTCATTGTTAGTGATCAATCCAAATAAATTCAAGGCATGTATTTTTATTGGATTATTCCATGTTCTTGATTTCTATGATTAATTTGAATCAATTAATGAATATACATATCCATAGTTTGATCATCATGTGGGGTGGGTATATTTCTTGTATTTTATGGGATTATTTCAACTTGATTTGATTTATTTTTATTTCCATTATAATTTCAACAAATCTAAAATGTCATTAAATTTGACCGAGGTATATTCCTATTATCTATTCTTGGTCTTTTCTCCAATGATTTTTCATTCATCGGGGGTGTTATTTTTTTGGCTCATGACTCAGAAAACCCTGACAAATCAATCGTTTTGCATCTTATTCTTATTGAAAATATCTAGTACTGTAGATAAGGGAGAGGTGTGACATGATAATGATGAGATGATGAAGATATATAAATTTTGATTCTGGTGGATATATGATTTTTTTTAGAGTTCATTGATGCACAATGATAAACCACAATTTGATCCAATTTCCAAGCAGGTATGATGAAATAACTTACTAGGTGTTGATGGAAATTCTTGTACAAGGCCTCCCATAGAGTTTATTGGAAAGGAATGAATGGAATGGTGGCTTGAGAGTTGGATAATATGAATGTATTAGAGATCAATGATATTGAAAAATCCTATAAAACACATTGTCTAAATTGGATCTACACATTATGTGCCCCCCCCCCCATTAAGGTGGCTTGGGGTTTGGTAAAATGTTACGTATCACACATCATGTGACCTTTGTCACACTATTTGTGGTACATCCGTGGTAACTAGTCATGTAATTTGAAATTACAGACTTTGGGTGGACTACATGAGTTGGAGCACAATGTGTACTACTCCACATGGACACAACCTAAACAAGGTATAAGTGATTTGTCATACACTATTACACTAACAAAAATCTATGTGTTAGAGCTATGTACGGGTATAAGAGTATACTGTATGATCTTCCTATATTCAATGTATTACTACAAAAACATATCTTGATGATAGATTCTATTTAGATGGGTAGGACCCAGTGTTAAGGGACACAACATGTAACCCCAAATAAATATTATGTACTCTATAGAACATGGCTTGGATCCATTTTCCTCTTTATCATAGATTAGTTTCATTAAGGTATGTTCACCTTATTCTTTCTCTGCTGGTTGTTATGGAATCGTCTCCTACTCCTATAACTATGATCATTTCAGCATGATTTCTTGGATAGGGTCTATTGTGTCTAGAAAATTATGCATTCAAGATGAAGAAAATTCCATCAAACATATAAAATTTTAGAAATAATGTATTGTATGAGATTTAAGAAAAGGATCAAAGTGGTGTGACCATGAGGCACAAAATATCATCATAGACCGCCACTCCACATGGTGACCACCACTTCGTAAAGTACTTAATAACTAAATAGTTTACAGGATGAATATGGGTGACTAGGACCCACAAACAAAAACAAAGTCTATTGTGGGAATGTTGTTGTTATTTAAGCCACAAAAAAATGAATATCTCATGTTGACTATGAAGTTCGTAGGGTGATGTTTCATAGACATCACCCTCAAAGGGTACCCCACTGACTAAGTCCATCATGGGATCCCTCAAAATAGTCTATACGGCCCAATATGATCCGCTATAAAAATATGATATGGGAGAAAAATAAATAATGTGAAAAATATATGAGAAAATAGATGGATCATGGGGAAAAATATAGAGTGTGAAAGTGAAATCTCTACCACACCTAAATCCTTTCACGTATACCTTCTCGTAAACCATATACGGGTGTCCAATCATGGACTACATCTTATTTCATTTTCAAATTGGGGATTTAATTTATGAAATAGGAGAATGAATAAAATTTGTTCAATGAAAACCCCCTACTTGGATGGAATATCATAGGAAATCGTTTACGGACAACTCTATTGTGTCCAAACCATCATGGATAATCTTATGCAGATGATTCCATGACACGAAATAATTTGCAGACCTATTTGTGGAAATTTCATTACAAATGACCCTTCACAGACAGAACCCTCATTGGTCAATTCTTTGCATCCACCACTCCATGGATTTCTCCAATTTGGACAACCGGATATTGAAAATCCTATACACTCACAGGTCCACATGACGTGGGGTGTTCCCCCAAACCCCCATTGAGGAATTGTGTCAGTCTGTGGTCCTGGCCCTCTAGTTTTTCCCTTCACTATTGTTATTAAACCCCTTGACAAATTTGCAGTCACAACGTGAAATTTTTGTCCCTAGTCAATTTAATTTTACACGTTTCCTTTATTCTTCCCCAAAATCCATCCCTCTAATACCATTATTTGATGTACTCCTCAGGCCACTCCTTAAATAATATCACCTTCCTCTTATTCTTGGTTCTTCATGAACTCCATGGACTATTATGGTATGAATTTTTCATATATTATCAGACACATCATTTCCATTAATATAACAATGTGTCCACGGAGATTTATTATCAAAATAAACCTCTATAGCTATTAGAAATTGATGGTCGGTGTTATGAGGACACCCTTTCATGACTATGCACAATGCACCAGGGTGGCTATGCATATGTTTCCAACAAAAATGGCATGTTAACCAAAGAAAAATTCATCCATAAGAGATGATTTTACAACCAAAATACGCCTTAATGGATTCCATGCCCCATAACATTTATCCTAATCTGAGAATCTCTGGAATCATGGTTTATAAATTTCTTCCCTCTCATGTTCATAGAATGTCAAACAATTTAATCCCAATTATCATCTAGTAAGTTATAGACTATATAACATGTGGTCCAAAATCTCTGACCATAAACTACGAGTTGTTTTCCTGACCACATGATGATAAACTATATTGTATTAGTCCCTAAAAAATGACATTAAACTATGATTTTATAGTCCCTACAAAATGTTGTTAAACAATGATTTCATAGAACCTATACGAATACATTAAAATGCGATTCCAAATTCCAAGTTATAAGCCATTAAATTGTATTATAACCACTATAAAAATTCAATGTCGCTGTCACTGAGGTAATCCCCTATAATTTCATGCCTGAGGTGGAACATTCACTCATTTTCACCTTATCTGAGGACATATTCGGATAGATCACCAAATATTACTATCCAGGATATGGAAACAAGGTAGGAAATGGGTGCAATCAAATCCCTGCCATCTATCTCCAACTACGAGATCTAGAACCATCCCTTAATAAATGGGGAGGGCTATGTGATCAATATAAATATTGATTTCTATTGTTTCTCACACTGATCATGACTCATGTGGGTATAGTGGTTATTTGAAATCTTGACATCCGCCCAACCCAAAATGTAAAATTGGAATTCTTTCATGATTTATATCTTGACCACATAGAATTATTACATTAAATAGTCCATTCTTTCAGAACTATGTGGACTTTAATTCCAAATTAACTGGGAAATAGAAGAAAACACCTTGAGGTTCAATCCCAACACTAACATTTTTCAGGTATCTCTACTCTCATCCCAATCACATGAGGTTAAATTGATCATGTCACAAAACAATGTGGGTCATGATTAATCACATGAAGATATGTAGGAATCCCATTTATGGGATCGATCCCAACATTGTAGCAATTCTCATCCCCTCTGGATGAATATAAAATTGAGATATCCTCATCACATGGATCGATCTATAACTGTCTCAGTTAATGATTAAAGATTTTCTGGTCATTCCATATAAAGTAAAAAATTGATTAAGAGCATAATATACATAAATATAATTTGGAATCCATTTTTATTTGTGATTGGTATTCCATAGGGGTAATAGCTGGACACATTCCTGGGAATAAACTAAGGATTCACAAACACATGAACATGGCTTACATCTATAAGATAGTCCTAGAATATGTGATAATCCCCCCACGGGTGTGATGAGCATCATTTCTCATCCTCTCGACCAATGTGAGTTATTATGTCTTATTTTCCAAATAATCCAATGAATGACTACCATTTGATAAAAGTCCATGAATCATGGATGGGAGATCCATTTTTTGTTTTTGGATCCACGAACAACCCTGTTAGAGGCCATTCTTAAAAACTGTTTTTTAACCTGGATCTATTTCAGAAAATAAAACCCCTTAAAATCACCCATAAGTCCCAAAAACAATATGTGGCCTGAAAAATTGGTCAACCTGATGTGAATCACTTTACTATGGTATTTTATTCATAGGATATCATGTATATATTACCTGGCCACCTTTAAGACAATTCTTTGGCATCAACACATCATCGAGTCAAAATATAGTCTTTGTAAAACCTCTTATAATCCTAGAATGAGATCCTCTCTTCATCTTCATACACTAGGATGAGTTCTTATTATCATAATGGCCAACACTACATGGTCTTAAATACTCTAATTAGTGGGTTAATAGATAATGAATTTTTGATATCACCTTGATGACCTTCATAGTTATCCTCATTTTTGTATTTTATTATCTTTGGATTATCACCAAGTTATTTTTCATGTTGAGATCAATGAGAATAACCACTTAGAAGGACATCATTGGTGCTATCAAACATAGGAGTGTGTTCTCCTATAAGAGTTCCATTTATAATCTTTGAAATGGTATCATAGGTTATTATATTGTGGTTTTGAATTACCTCTGTAGTGTGTGTATTTTTTTGAGTATATCTAGATATCCTTGATAGTTGTGTTGTATAAATATACATATTTCAGGTTTACTATAATTTCATTTGTTGTATAATTTGTGGTTTTCAGGTGTCATACTGAATATTTTATTCTCACCCATAAATGGTATTTTCCTTCACATGTCTTGTCTTTTGATGAAGATCTACATTTTGATAGAGTCTTTGGGGTAAGAAGTCTAGATGACTCTTAGTGAGACCAGATAGACCCTGGTGTGTTCTTTTGGCTTGCTTAATGTAGTCCCAATAGTTACATTCACGATGGACATGTGATTCAAACTCATTGTGGTGGGATTTTATTTGGACATGTTTACTTTATTTTACATTCCGTTATACACAAGATACATGATTTAGATGTGTGCATTCTTGGTTGACCATTTTGTTACATTTCCTCATTTTTTAGTCTATGTTATATGTGCCTATTTATAGGTATTTAGGATAAGGCCTCCTCATTCATTGATATTACTTCTAGACACTAGTCACTAGCCCCAGGTATATTAGAGGTGGTCTTTGGGAGTCCTGGTATCTCCTCCTAGGATGGGTCATGACATTTTGGTATTAGAGGATGTTTTTTGTACATTAGAACCATGATTCTATGATATTGTTTTTTGGAAAAAGTATTATGTGAATTTAGTTCATCATTCAGGCAAGAGAATATAGTGTTCTTAAAGTGGTCGGTTTAATCATTCACCAAAACTCAAATCACCTTTTTTAAGCTCAATACAATAGAACAATTGTTATAGGGAAAAAATTGTCCATGCATCATATACATATGGATTTTTTTATAAATTTCATTCTAGATTCATATCTTAATATATAATCATTGAAATTGGTACATTTTTTTACTATTTCTCGATAATATATTCTAGATAAGATCTATCATGATGATCACGACAATGATCCACTTAGTTATTATGTGTCATAACCTGGGACTAGCTCCTAAGATGTTACCACCATGTAGTCAAAAAGGAATACCTCCACCAATAAATCTTCATTTGGTACCTGCATTAGCAGAAAATGAGGTGCTCAAACTGAGCGCCCTTCATGAGTTTCAACAAAAAAACCATCAGTTTCTAAGGTGAGCTCGACCCATTGGCAGATGAAGACTGGCTTGATGTGGTGACATGATTTTTCCATCTAGTGAGGGCACCCGCATATTTTAGGGTAGTCTCGAAGGTGATCCATCTCTGTGGCTTAGAAGGGAAACGGTATGGTTTAGTTACCAATTATTACGATGAAGTGACTCTTTCGTGGGAATACATTTACCACATTTTTAGAGAGGATTTCTCACTAACAATGTTGAGTTTTTTATATATTATAGAGCTTCTATGGCTTCAATGGGATAGGAATATTTTATATTAGTATTCATTAAGGTTTATAACCCTTTCTACGTACTCTATAGATATGGTTCTAGATTAGTTATTTTAGGATCTGACCTTTAAGCGAGTTCTTCATATAGACATCTAGGACCTTATTGTCCATCTTTTTGTTCCAACATATGAAGGGGGTTCTAGATCGGTATTTGGTGGTTGATAGTTTCATAACTAAGAAGATAAAACATGTGGTTGTTGGAAGTGGGAAAGAAGGAGGATAGAACTTAGAAGAAGGGTGAGGAAGGTATTCTCAGGGTCCTAGAAGTGTCATATGTTTTTTTATGAGATTTTATGATAAAGGATATATGGTTTAGGGCTCACAGTTTGGGTCCTGTAATCCGATAGATAGGTGGTTCTACTCATGTGATGGCATGGGATATCATACATCATATTGTCTGCCCCATAATATAGCTAACTAAGAGTCCGTGGAAGATCCACTACGGTAGAGACTATGGTAATAATATTTAGTTTTTAAGGGTTGTGGATGTGTTTGAGGTTCTGGGAGAGTAGTAGGAGGTGTTTTACGTTTAGTCTTGTTAAAACCACCCCCCCCCCCCACAAGTTGTCCATGCTAGGATTTTGGAGCTGGAGGACTAGTGTGCGGAAAAATATAGTAGGCCTAATATTACTACCCAAAGGCTCCATTCATGATTTTAGGCATTATCTACATCTTTTATATCATAGTGGTAGCACTGTTAGAGACATGTTTTACACATTACATTATTTTAAAATACCTTGTACAAGACTTATATATTTTGTTTGAACCTTTTGCTCGACCTATACATATAGAGACTCCTACTAGAGAAGAGTTAGTGATTAGACATTTGGGCCAAAATTGTGAATTGACTCTTGGAGTGAAGTGTTTATGATTGAATCTATTGGTAGTAGCATCAAGGCCTCACAATGTAATTATTGGTATGGACAAGTTACCAATAGTTCATTCTTAGTTTTTATGTTTTTGAAAAATGGTAAGGTTTATCTGTATTTATAGAACTAGTTTTTCATTTGTTGTGAAATAGAATCCAAGACAACCTAATATGGAATCATGCATAGGAGGGTGTAGTATATTTCTCAATAGTTGGATAGCATAACCCTTAGTTTACTGTATGGTATGAGATTCTTGTTTTTTTCATTAGTGGTTGAGTATGAGGATAACTTTCCTGTAGATCCTCTAGGTTTAACTCCCCACTAAGAGATAGACTTTTTCATTGATCTACACCCTAGTATGACACTGATATCTACACCACCATATCATACGGCTCCTGTATAGCTTTAGGGGATGATGGTAAATTTGGAAGACTTCTAGAGGAATGGATTTGATAGACTTAATGTTTCACACCAGTCAGCCCCAGTTATCTTTCCAATAAAGGAAGACAGGTGCTTGAGGTTGTGTGTGGACTACTAGCACATAAACCAGGTGATCATGAAGGATATGTTTCTACCCCTAAGGGTCATTGATTGTTTTATCATTTGATAAGGGATCAATGGTTCCTGATGTTTTATCTTAGGTAATGATATCACTAACTATGATTATGGGATGAGGATATAACAAAGATGACACTCAGTTGTTTCTGAGGTCAATATGAGTACCCATTGATGCCCTATGGCATAACAAACCTCCACTAGTGTTCATGTGACTCATGAATCATATCATTCATTATTTATTAGAATTTTTTAGGAGAGTCTTCATCAATTATTTTCTTGTGTACTAAGAAGATGACCATTATCAATAGAGACACATGATGATGGTTTCTGATGTACTCTGAGAGAAACAAGTCTACGGAATGATCTCAAAGTGGAAATTTTTGAATTAGGGGTTCCAAATTCTAGGACATGTCATCTAAATGTATTGTGTGGTAGTGGACCCATCAAATTTCGAGGGAGGGTCTTCTTGGGATCCCCCTAATAGCTTGATTGTGGTGTGGAGCATCCTTAGGTTGAGAAGCTATTTCCATAGATTCATACTTGATTTCACGAGAGTATGAGAACCCATGAAATCTTTGACTCAAAATGGAATGAATTTTGTGTGGTTAGAGGGCTTCCAAAAAAATTTCTGATGATGAGATAGATCTTGAATAGGACTTCAAATTTGAGTTTTCTAGATGAGGATGTCAAGTATATAATGTTCTGTGAGGAATCTGGAACAAGACATGGTTGTGTTTTTATGTAAAGCTAGGTTGTGATTTCATATGGTTGAAAATATTTGAGACCACATGAGCTAAACTTCACTACCCAAAATATTGAGTTATTAATAGTATTTTTTATACTAAATATGTGGTGACACTACTATATGGGAAAGAAAATTATCATTAATTGGAAAACAAGAGTCTCATGTATACCTTCTAAAATATTGTTTTTAAAATTATAAATAGGTTATGGATAGAGATCATCCCAGATTATTACTTGTAGAATCTATATACTCCTAGGAAGGGGAACATGGTAGCAGATACTCATTGTAGGAGATCATGTTCACAATATCTGAATGAAGAATAAGTGATGTTGTCCACATTACAGTTATCATTTTTGGATGGAGATGAATTATTTTGCCTCCAGTTAATGGTTTCTACCCCTTTGAATATATAGTGATTTTGGGAGTCACAACCTGGGGATACTGAATATGATAACCTTTATACATAGATATGCAGTGGTCATACTCATGATGGATTTCCCAAAGTTGGGGATCACATCATTCTTTTTAGAGGATGTATTATGGTACCATATACGTTGTTGGATGAGGTTATGATAGTGGTTCATACATCACCATTGGAGTTACATATAGGTGTGTAAAATATGTATCATTAAATATGATGTTAGGTTTTGGTGGATAGGGATGATGAAAGGAGTTGCGTATTTTGTATCTATATGCCTTACGTATCAACAACTGTTGGTCGATCCCCTAGTTCAAGTGTGTTTACCTCAACCCCTTGAGGTTCCAAAGAGGAATTGGGATGACATATCTATGAAATTCAGGATGGAAATACGATTTACATCCAAAGGACATGATACCAACTGGGTGATCATATACTGTATCACGATGTTGGCCCACCTCCTATCTATATTAGAGCATGGATCAATAGGGAGATTTGGATGGCTCTATGGGTAGGAGATAGTCTTAATCCATGGAGTTCCATCAATGATTGTCTTTTATCATTATTCTCACTTCACATACCTATTGTTGAAGGGAATATAGGAAGTTATTGGGACCCATTTATGCTTGTTCATAGTGTTTCACCCCCAAAATATGGTCCAGACGGAGAAGACCAATTAGGTTCTCTATAATCACCAATACTAGGGGAGAACTCCACTCTACATATAGGGTTGAGACATTGTGAAATTTAAGGTTGTGAGACACGGATACGGTTCTTGTAGTTTGACATCAAACAATGGGGATTTTGTTGTATATTTTAACTTCTGTTGACTAAGTGATTATTCCCTGATGTTTAATTTAATACCCCAATCACATGTAGGGATATAATTTTTGTTCTATTATCTCTTACAAAAAGATTAATCATTACCACATTCTTGGTAATTATTCCAATAATGTCCCATCATATTTATGTATTATGGGGAAAGGTTGTAAGATATAATGTGTGGTCACTGAATATGAATAGTTATATGGTGGAAATGGAACATTTAAATAGAAGAGGCCTCCCATAGGGATGAATTTACCTCCAGTTGAAGGGCTCATTTTTTGGAAGCATTATGTAGAGACAATTGTGGTGTGTTACAACATAGAAAAATAGTTTCATCCTCTAGATGACATGCACTTTTGGTGGGGGATTTTATGAAAAGGAATCAAGGGTGTGTTACTGTATATTCAAACAAAGGCATTCATAGGAATTATAAAATTTTATTTTCAATGTCTCATGGAAGTTTATAGAGATTTGAATTTCCCCAGAAACATATTATTTTTGTGGAAGGAATGTACCTAAATATGTGAGTTTTATGTCATGTTAATACTTCCAAATAATAAGAGAGAAGTATTACTACACATGTCTAACCCAAAAACCCAAATATATTGGATTTATATTGATGTTAGACTAGTAGAATAGTGTCTGTGAATCACTAATTAACTCATTTGATTGAGAATCAATCCATATGTAGTTTTGGGAAACCCATGGTGTTTAAGGTATTTCAATTAGTACTTATTTTACATTTTAGCATCAAAACAGTATGTTGATATGGTTTATATTATTTTTACATAGGACTAGGACCATAATATTTTGAAAATGATAAGTAACATAAGGCCTACCAAACCATGGTTGTTGTAGAATACATCAAAAATGAGGGAGGAAATTATAAATAATATCATTGGGAGTCATAGATAGGGAGGAGTGACATGGAACATGAAAATGTGGGATGAACATGTACCATAGTCAATTAAGGACTTCCATAATGATGTTGTCAGGGATTTTGGATATTGAAGAGGCTCCTCCCAAGGATAAATGTGTCACTGGTTGAAAAAACTATTTAGTGGGATAGTTTATGTAAAGAAAATTGCAGAGTGTTATTGAATAGTTAGATAACAGAATCCTCTAACTAATTGTTCCATTGGATGTGTTACTTAAGAAATACCAATTTGGTTGTGTTACTCTATAGTCAAAAAAGAGTCCTCTGGAATCAAACATTCTACTTCTGGTGGCTAGAGAATGATTATGAGGATCCCAAATTGTCCAATATTGAGAGTGTGATGTGTGGAAGGAATATTTATGTGCACAAAGGAATAATATGGAACAAAATATTATATGGAGTGTTGATTCACTTACATTCATATAACTTGTATATTGGATGGGATATTTTAGTTTCCTTTATGGATTCTGGAATAAGGGATCCCAATTTATTGTCACTTTGTTATATCATTGTTTTTCTACAAGAGAGGGGGGATTTTTTCACCCCATGGATGGGACAAAGACATGTGAAGTAGGAATCACGATATATTTCTTTATAATTATAATTATCCCACATGTTCTTCATGAGGGACCATGAATTTTATAGTTATTTAGAAAGGAAATTATCTACGAATTTTAATGTATTATGAAAACGATGAATGTGACTCACCCTAAAAAAGTTATATTTTGGATAGACCAATTTATATGACCTGGGTGTCACTAAGTATCTTTCAGGAACAATAATAAATCAACACATAGTTCTATATGAAATATTCCCTATACTAATCGAACTATTTTACGGATATGGGGATATATTTTGGGATACAGTCCAACAAATATGGTGAGAACCCATATAGGATCCTCTGATGTAGATATGAATCATTCATAGGAGAGTAGGGGAATTTCATATATTTCATCTTGTGTAGGATGGATGATCTAAGAGTCCCTACTTATCTCATGGGAATGAAAATTAGGTCACACGTAGTTTGTAAGAAAAATCACATTAATGTCTTATGGAAAATATAACTGTTTGGATTTTTTATAGTCTTGTAACTATGACCATCAAATTTTTTATGTTAATTTGAATGCCTTGATCATATAACATATTTTTTACCAGAACACCTAATCCAACATTAGTTATTCTTGGTTTGGGAAATAAGTGGTGTAAAAGGTTTCTTCCACTAGACTAAGGTGATAAAAATGAAGTATATGGGTATTTAGATTGTTTTAGGTTTTACGATAATGTAGGATCCAGGAATCACTAGGTACCTGATTAGAGTGAGAATAAATCCTTATGTTGTTATATGAAAAGGATCCTAGTACACATCTAAACTATACATGGGGAGGGTCATTTTGATGTTGTGGTTGGGATAATGATTAGGAAACTATGCATCACTACGTATCTCATGATGATACAGATAAATCCACAAAATGTTCTTGAAAAAATATGTTCTTTGATACAATCACCAAATATTATTATATGTTTGAGAACGTATACATTTTTTTATGGATTTTTACATCATGCTATAGGATGTGAACCAAATAGTTTTACTTCATGTATTAAAGATGTTGTCAAATGATTTAATGTCTCCTAACTAGGACATTAGGCTATGTATTTTTGTCTTATAGTTTCGTCTATGATTTATTTTAGTTTTGGGAAATTTGACTAGGGCCACATGGTGTGCCCATTATAGATGTGTATACAAAACCATGTTGTTATGTAGTTTATTTTACTATATTAATGACCTTTTTATCATTCATTTTATCATCTTTGAATAAGGATGATAGGACATTCTTTTCATTATGTTCATATGACAAAGACTAACAATGAAGTTTTACATCGTGTAAGTGATACACATATCATTTTTATAACATGATGTACATTTTTGGAAAACTTATATTGGTTGTTGTTGTTATGAGCTCCCCATCCATCGAGATCATTGTATAAGATCTGTTAGTGTGGACCTTGGTTATGGAATAAGGCCCCTTCCACATTTTAGGATGTTTTAGTCGGTTCTTCCTAGGTATCATTATAGTCTTATGCACCGCTACCAATTCTACAGGGTAAAATGAAGAGAGGAAAAACATATTTTTATCAGATTTCTCTATCTGATTTTTATGGGCCACTATGTTATATAAGATATACATTATTTTCCCACAAATTATATCCTATTTATATAGTCATTTCATTGATTTTTCATGATATCAATTTTTGATCATAGATGGAAACATGATGTGATGGAAATTAATCCACAATATGATGGACCCAATATATTTTGTATATGAGTGAATATGGGGTCACCTGTGTGGAGATTTGGGTGTTATTTCAGTTGTACCACATGCAATTGAATAGAATCTAAGCTAAGAATTTAATATCATTATCCAAAATATTTGGGACTATATTCAACAGGGTCCTCACGAAGGTCTCTATATTTCTATTAGTCACTACATGATAGTGGGATGAGTGCTTGGATTTGATAATAAACATCCAATACAGCTTCTTAAACTCAAAATAATAGAAATTGGAGTCGTTTTCCATAATTTTTGTATTAGGGACACCAAATATGGTAATTATTTTTTCTTTCATGAAGATGACGATGATTTTGGACCTGACTTCGTTGACAAGAATTTCTATAGCCCATTTGGAGTAAATATCATTAGTAGTTACAATATATTTTAATTTCTTGGTCGGAGTAGAACTATACATCCATACAACATCCATTGTCTATATAGAAAATATCTAAGAGTATTTGGTTATATGTTGAGACTCTGGGGGTTGATGGATGATGTTGTAATGAATTTTTTTATAATGAAATTTTATTCTGATTTTATGCAATATTTTGTTTATGAATGTGAGAAGTATCCAATCCTTCACATTTTATTGGACATGTCACAACCAGAAAAATGGGAATCATAATATTTAAAATGTAAATTTTTTATAAAACAAGTAGTTTCTTGTCAATATATACATATGAGAAGGAATATTTCAAATCTTTATTTATAGAGAACAATTTAGTGATTTGCTCCATTATAAAGAGTTATGTAGGTCCCTCATCATTTAATTCAAACTTTATTGGATCCTTCCAATGAGAAAAATCGATTTTGAAGATAGATCACAATGGGTATCATCCAAAAAATCATGGGTACATATGAATCAGAAACTGTTCTAAAATTCCTGACCTCTTCCATGCTGGCATGGGTGAAAAGAGGGACCATTCATAGATAAACAATATTGATGGTTGTTTAATCCATATTTGGATAGTTCAAAGATGTGTCAACATTTTCCCATGCACATTCTTAGGAATTCTTGGATTATGTTATGTTAGTAAATATTGGATCTAATGGGAACACTTCCATTAACCCTCAATCATATTCATGCAGGGGTATTGTCTCTTCTTTACTAATGGAATAATCTCAATTTATCCCTTGGATTACCAATTTTTTATCACCATTCTCTTCAAGTTTTCCTATTGGGTCTGATGTTCCTGTTATAGGATTATAATGATGGACTGATACTCTATCTCTTTGTTTACACATCCTTCTGACCATAGGAAAGAGTAATAAAAAATTGTCTTTGCCTGATACATTAAGAGAACTCCTAGCACAAATTTTTTGAGATTGGAGTCTTACATTCTATATCTTTTGGGCTCCCAGAGGTTCCATTAAAATAAATTTCCCATATTTGTTTTCCATCTTGTATTAAAAATAATGCATCATATCTAAATTCACTATTAACAATGTTGTTTCAATAGATGGGTTTTCTTCAATAAAATCATTGATGACTAGGGATTTCACTACTTTTTGAGGCACACATTGTATTTCAATTTAAAATAGGATAATATCCCTGTATTCCAAAATTCCTATCAACATAAGAAAACTAAGGTTATATTGGAGTGTTTTTTTAGGAGAGACCAAATTTACCTCAAGGTGTTTCATGTAGTGCCTCAATTTATGAACCACAAAGATTAACATTAGGAATATATTTTAAAAATCATAATATTGCGTCTCAGTTTCATACATGGTTGGACTAATATAAAAAATTTTGTTTTTTATTGTCAGGATAATTATTTTTCAAATGGAAATAATTAAATGATTTATCTAGGAATGTTATATTAAAAATGAGCACATATCCTTAACCAGGTGTCATTAACACTATTGGGATCAAGAGATATTTTAATAGTTTGTTGAATGCTTCCTAACAATTATTGTCCCATTGATATGTGAACCCCATCTTCATCAAATTGATGAAGAAAAAAAATACTTTTATACATGGTCGGATATAAATCACAGATTGTAGGGGAGGTTTTATTGTAAACCCCTCAACTCTCGAAGGTTTCGAGGTGGTGACATACATAGGAAAACCATTATCTTCTCAGGTTCTTCATTGATTCCATGATTTCATACAATGAGGCTGAATAATTTTTTATAGGTAACCCCAAATGCACATTTCACAGGGCCGATCATCAGTCTGTGTTGTTTCATTTTGTTAAAGTTAAACTCAAGATTATCTAGGTGGTTAGAATGTGGTCTAGACTTAACCACCACATCATCAATGTATGTCAAAAAAATCCCCATAAAGGTCTTTAATATGC
Organism: Viscum album; assembly: GCA_963277665.1. Taxonomy (NCBI): domain Eukaryota; kingdom Viridiplantae; phylum Streptophyta; class Magnoliopsida; order Santalales; family Viscaceae; genus Viscum; species Viscum album. The sequence continues at coordinate 1,458,436,728 of OY728135.1, read as the reverse complement.
AATGAATGACATGTTTTTATATGGAACAAACATTTTTCAAGTAATATGACATTACTCTAGAGTAGAATACTCCCTAGAGATCCATGTATGAGGTTGATTATTCATATACACGGTCCATATAGATTTTATTGTACCATTAATAGCTAACCAAGAATGAGAGGGATTTATAACAACTTTTTTTATCAATAAGGAACTATTGGATTAGAATCATGAAGTCAACTTCTAGACATTATCAGTTGAGATCATTGAATCTGATACAAACCCAAAATTTCCCCATATTCTTCTTTAATGATATGATGTTGGACAACCATTTTTAATGTTGAACACATCATATGAATTCATCCTTGATAATATTGTACACTTCAGCCTCAATTTTGGTGTTCTGAATTAGGTGTGTCCTTTAGGTATGTTGTTTTATATCCCCAGTTGTTTTTGACAAAGCCCATGTGGTTAGTGGCCACCTCAAGATCAAGGCCTAGTGTATTAGTGTCATTCTTTGAAAACACATACTGATATTGTTTCAGGAATGATTTGTATACCACATTTCCTTATAATGTCATAGAAACGATGATAATAGTGGGTTTCATATCTTTTTCCATACCTATATTTATTTCTCTAAGTTATTTAATGGTGGTAAAGTCACCTTCATCAAATGATGAAGGGGAATCCATGCCATCTTACACGTTCTCTTACTATTAATTATCCTCTTCCACATATTTCGTGTTCTAAGGGTGAGTATGTGATGAAATTACTTCCATATAGTTATGGGTGGAGTCAATATTTCTAAATTTGAATGGTGAAGAAACTAATTTCAACCCTACTTGTGATATTAAGACTTTTTGAGTCTCTAATGGGGAGGTGAGTGATATTGAATGAGAATATGCATTTTCTATTAGTGATTTGAGAACCTCTTCTGACCCAGTTTATAGTTAAATGATTTTTTATTCTTAGGGGATGGAATAAAAGAATTTTCACATAGGATTCCATTACTTTCTAGAGATTAGATTACCTATCCAGTGCTACTGCATTCATTTATTATGATTGATACCTGTAGATTCACTAAATATTCACCTGAATTTGATACCAATTATTTTATATGAATGATGGGAATAAAATAATATACAATGTGATCATTAAATTTATTATATGGGTTCATCTATAGATTGTTCTTTTCATTGATTGATCAACTTTTTCAATCATTGGTTGTTCCCCTTATCATTGATAGAATCCTGTATCATTGTATTGTGATATATAGGAAGTAAATGGGGCCTTGTCACCATTAAATGTTCAAATTTTACCCTTAATTATATATTTTATCCATTTGTGGTATGATGAGGGAATATACACATGAAAATGTAACAAAGGACTTCGTAGAGGAATATTGAAGGTTATATCTTTCCAAACAACTATGAATTTTGAGGCATATTTGGGATCCCAAAACTATGTCCTAATATTTACTTTTCTAAGTGTTTTTTCTCACTGTATTCATAACCCTACAATGTTGGATCCATGAGGGAAATGTAGGGCTTGTTATAACCTCGTTTAAAAAGATTTCATACAAGAATAAGGTTGAATCCTGATCCATTATAAATGATTGATCATTTAATATCAATTTAATTTATCCTGCTATACTCATACAATTATATAATGGTTCCATGAATGATGAAATTATTGTCCTACTCCATGAAGGAGATGATCCTTTGGAATTCGTTAGGATCTATCTATGAATGATATACTTCGATAGTAGAATCATCAATCTCAAATTCTTGAGTTCTTGACAAAGCCTCTACATGTTCATCATGGAGGTATTTTGATAGACTAAATGCATACATGATTAAAAAATATGTTTGAACCATGGTTATTTGATTTATTATGTCTTACATAAGGTTTAGTGTTATGTTCTTCATGTCATCCGTATTCCCTTTTTTAGTAAGAATTTGAATTGATTAATATTATGTTGGTGTATTAGACCTTGGAATTGTAATAAAAGTCATTTCTAACCTTGGTGGATTAAGTAAACTAGGTCGGCCTACACTTCGAGGCATATGAGTTGGAGGAATCCCCAAAAATCAATCATCCCTGGATAATAGATCAAGGTGAACAGTATCATGTGTGGGGATACATTCATGCTCTTTCTAAGATTTTTTATGGTCCCTCATAAGATTTTTAGCTATGTTAACTAGTTGAGAAAGGATGTTTCTAGAGTAGTTACTCTTTGAACAACCACATCTTCCCTATATCCATGAATCTAGAAGACTCTTCCCCTAATTAACTTATCAACATTATGTAATTTTGTTTCATAGTTGTATCGAAAAATTGAAAAGGTATCCATTTTCTGAATAACTATAATGGGCCAAAGATTAACTCCTCATCTGATGTGGACTCTCTCCTGTTGGTTGAAACATGTTGTATAATTTGATGGGGGCGGTGACAGAGTTTCTAGAACCAATGCAATGAATTCTTATGGAGTCAAATTTGTCTTTTTTCGTGGAAAAGAATCATCATATTATGTCATATTCTCACACCATTGTCCCTATGTATATTTGAATACTAACCTTTAGAGTATTGTCGCACCGATGAAGTTGGGTGAGACATAGCAAAAAAGACAAGGTAATAATTTCCTTTTTAATATATTCTAAAATGATAACATGATTTTTTGCATGGTTTTTAATATATTATCACTAAACATCAAATAACCCTTTTTTGACATCCTTAAGCTCATTATCCCCCTTTGAATTTGTAGTAGAATGATAGGACACATGAGCGGGTAGCTTGTCTAGCTTCACATTCCCAGAGCCCAAAACATTCTACAAGATTTCTCGAAAAAAAATCTTTGATATTTTTCAATAATAATGTATGGTAGTTTTATTAGTCTTGGAGATATTTGACACCATCTAGGTCGGGTTTTAGAAACACGATCATGTTGTTCTCCAATTCTAAGTTGATTTTAAATGAGATTTCGCCATTTCAAAAACAACAACAAAAATTATCTCTTTAGATTTTTTTTTATCTCAACAATTTGATATTCATGAATAGGTGGTAATTCATTATGTTTTTTTGGATGGGCACCTCATGATATGGTGCATTCAGTGGGTTGTATTGGGTACAAGGGTTGAAATAGGGGCAATGATAGTTGCTTCTGTTTTCTAAATAGTTTTTCCTTGAGATTATGGAATTACTTGTTAATTATCATTGCTTCATGTGATGTAGTATCCCATTCATTTATAAATTCTGTCAAGATTCCAAAATCACCATGTTTGTTTCATAGTAATGATTAGTGTGCACAACTCTCATGAAGATTCTCTATACCGATAGAAAAAAAATATTCTTGAGGAATCTATATAACTATTTATTATGTCAACACCATCAACCAATAACTAAAATCTGAAACCCTTTCCGTATCCAACTATATTTAGTTTTCGAGTTCAATAACTATTTTCTTCTATAGCATTGAGATGATTTTGATGATACAATTTTGACAGTGAAATTCACACATTGTAAATGACTGAGCCAGAAAAATATTATACCATTCAAAGTAAATCCCCAATAGTGTTTTCACAAAGAACATGAGTTTCATTGCTTTTTATTATTTAGTAGTCCCCATCATGGGATCATATAAGAACACAAAATGTGCCCAGTAATACTTTGAGTCCCTTAATACATTCACAATTGTTAATGTAGGGTGTCTAAATTTTGTTGGAGGGAGAGTCGTATCGACCTATTTAAGGTAATAATTCTTTTTTGGTTGTACTAATTAACATAATTCCTCTATAGATTAAAATTGAGTTATTAGTAACTAAATACTATTGGTGGTTCCCTAAGGAATGTTTCGCTGAGTAGGAACCTCAACCGGTGAAATAACTTGTAGATGAAACCCTAGAAGCCCTACTTGTATCTATCGTGTGTATCCAATAGTTGAATGTATTTAATGATGTTACTAACCCTATTCATATTGGGTACCAAATAGATATAATTCTTAATCTTCTACTATGGTATCTAAATATATTGTCTTATATAAACCCTCATTCGTCGGATATTGTGGTTCTATTTTGATTGGTGTCGAAAAACCACTTGATTTAGGTACACTAATTGGGACTTCATGTTGAGGGTCTATCTAAAGATCATATTAGTGATGAGTAGTTCATCATAGTAGTTTTGTATTGAATCTTCTCAATTATATCATTTTTCCCCTTGTTATGAAAATATTTACCAAAGTTTAAGGGGATTAATCTCTTGAAATGTGGGTGAAGAAAAATCATACAATTACAATTTTTAATTATTTATTATCTTGAATGGGGTTATGATGGATTGGTTAATTAAATTCTCAAATCCCAATCAAGCCTCATGTTCTAGGTACACACACCTCATTAAATTGTTTTTGGTGTGTACTATATTATGTACAAAAACATCCTCCTCTAGCTCCCCCATATTAGCCATGTGCTCAATAGGGTCAGTAGATATGGTGTTAATGAAATTCACAAATTTATAATATATTATAGGTCCTTCATCCGCCACATTGTGAGATTGAAATTTTTTCACCCTCCATGAGGAATTGTCTTCCCTATCGACGTTTCTCTTGGATATCTTCAATGGACCAAAATCCTATGGGAATTAACAAAAAACTATTTTGTGAAAATTTATAATGACGATACTGAATCCTTATCTATGAAAAAGATGGAGGATTTCCTTTTGGGTGCTCCCACTAATTTTGAGAATACAACATTTCACTAAGTAAGATATTTTTAATGTAAAAAACTCTAACCCTTGAGGTCTGGGCCTATTCTTACTACATTTTTACAATATTTTATCCCTAATTTACTTACCGTAATGGTTGTTTTAAATTCCCAAAACCCTACAAGATGGGTTTCTCTTGTATCATCATTGAAGATACTTTCATGGATGGCATCCTTATTTGATAGAGTTGTTCTCGAGCCTAGTATGGGTTCATCATAATGATTTAACATGACCTTCCATACTCCAAATAAAATTTCTCTATTTGTCAAATTTTTGGTATTTGGTTATTGAATTACCTTAATAATGAGGTAAATAGGATATTTTCATATTCCTAATGAAAATTATTTTTGATAGAACACACTATTATAGCTCAATGTCGATGGGAATCATTCAGGGTCAATATTTTTAGGGTAACTTTTGTTCTAAAAATAGTCTCTTTTTTGAATTCATCCTAAATATATGACATTTAACAATGCCATATTTAGTAGAAATTTATTATAAGAGGGTGTAGTGAAAATAAATTCTCCATATTCTTCTCATCATTTGATATACAAAATGGATGATGCACTTGTGATTTTCTGATGCAGTTCTTATGACACACAACAATATGTGAGCTAATGGGATACTTATTATCTCCCCAAATATGGATGTCATTTGGCTAGGAGAGCCTCCATGTCAATTTGGTGGTGTCCCCTCTATTACCATGATGTGACTTAGGCATTAATCATAAAGTAATAATTTATCTCTTTAATGATGAATAGTATTCTATATTTTTAGGTGGATGTTGTGCACACAATCATCCAAAAACACTTCTTGAATTATGATATGAGAAGTGGATAATGGTCAAAACATTATGGTATGTCCTCAATATCCAATTGTATCATCATATTTGAAATCACATATTAATATTTCATGAGTGTTTCCTTAAGATAGTCCAACCAAAGTGGACACTTCCCCGCTGCTTGATTATAATCCTCAAGATTGGAATCAACTTCATCTATCAAATTGGATGGTTTGAGATCCATAGGTGGTTTGGAGAGTGATGGTTTCTTGAGTACGTTTTTTATTCCAGAAAGGATTTCAATTTTCAATGATATGGAATCAGACATAAATGGACCCATTTTCCAATGTTCCTCATGTTATGAGTCATTTCTCATCGTTAAATCACATATAGGGGGCCCTCCTAACAGAGTGAAAATCTACTATAGAGAGAACATCCACAAATAATTCCATTATGTGTTGGAAAAAAATTCTGGATAAATAGATTAATGTAAGGATAATTATTGTAGCATATATGCTTGGTATGGCCCTTAGGGTAGATAACATTTGGGGAAAAATGTTGCTTTTTTATAATCTTCTATCCATAGATAATGATTCTGTGAATCTCATCAATAGATGGTCTCTAGATACTGATCAAATTATGGACATAAATAAACCATTCCTAGTGGTTTTTTAAGAGGAACATCGAAATTATTGCAATTATTCGCATAATTTGTTAATGGGATAGTATGTTTCTGATCTACCCCATATAAATGTATGATGTGGTTAATAATTCCATCATTAATTATAGTGGCATCTAATATATAATCATCATTTTTCCATTCATCCATAGTGAGATTACTTTTGGACTCCATGTGAGTGGCAGGTACCACTTCCTGGGGAAAGTATTTTTCAGCTAAGAAATAATGATTCACTAGATCATGTGTCATTGGTGTAATTTTCCAATAGGGTTTTGTAATTTTGTTAGGGGTTTATTCCTACCTTAGAGTGAAAACTAGGATAATATGATTAATTCTAGCTGGTATTGCATTTAGACTAGACCCAATTATCTGTATATTCTGGCGAAAATTTTCTAACAACCCACTTGGACATGAGAAGTGGTGTGTATCAACTAAGGGATGACATGTTTATGAATCACCCAAATTACGGGGATGGAGATGTGTGACATTACCTCTTTCAATTATATTTCTATAATATTATCATGGTAGTTTCATAGGATATGGGTATGAATTTTGGTATATACTTTCATCATTATCAAGATATTCTTGATAACGTCAGTCCACGGAATGAGGATATATTACCATCCCATAGATGGAGAAGGGGTGTGTTCTTAATCTTTTACAAAATTTATAGTTAGTGTATATTTAAAGTACTCAAATGTGGTGTATATATTTTGGTCTTCCCACTATTCATCATCAAGACATTAAGGTATAATTCTCAAAATACATGCATATGAGGTCGTAGGACGTCTTGGTTGATATGGAAAAGTGTTGGTTTCTACTCATGGTTTTCCACCAAATTTTACTCATCATGTTTATGGGAATAAGATAGAGATTGTTCTTATTCACTATTTTCTCTTGAATTTTGTTAGAGAGCATCCCAAGATGCTTCCAGATGTGTCTGTTGGTATTCATGATTGGTTTGGGAAGGTGTGTGTGCATGCTCATATTTTTACAATAAATTTTATTAGTGGGATTGTCCAGATGGGAAAAAGGTATACCCATATATCCTATTTACCGGTTTCAACTATCATTGGTACATGTGGTCAGAATCTCGAGGTTAGTTCCCTACTCATGTTAAGAGCTTACTACCACACTATGATGGTGGTGGTGATTATGAGAAAGATACGTTTTAAAGGACCCCAATGTCTTAAGGGTGAGATTATTTGTGGCCTATTAATCTACTTTTCTATGATTGGGGATGAGATGATTATTTCAGTAAAAGGATAAAATCATTAAATAGTTTTAAATATCGATTAGTGATGCACGCCTTTCGTAGGTAATGCATAAAAAATTATTTACTAAGTTAAAATATAGTAATGTGGTTGACCTAGGATGTCTCCCGAAGAGGAGTATACACAAAACAGGTTGTCACTTTAAAATGGGCGTAGAAATGTTGTGCTTTTGAAAAACATTTTTGAAATTAAAATGATGGAAAATTTATGATAATAAAATGAGTGATTAGGTTGGGATCAGTTTCCTAATTTTATTTATATCCTTGTTCAATTTAATTCAAACTTCTTCTTCTTAGTTGATTAAAGTGAGTTTCCATAATCGTTTCCTCTCACTTCCTTGGGTGAAATTATTATTTTGAAAGAAACCCTTACCAAGATCTTGGTTTGGTCAACACTCCTTCCATGTGTAAAATAATTGTATTGAATATCCTTAATTCAAATGGGAAATAACTGATCGGGTTTTGTTTATCCCAAACAATCAAGAACCTTCACTACACCTTTTACACGTACTGACGATCGTCGAGTACTTCACCACTAATTCCTGGTTTATTCCATCGTATATAAACCAGAAATTAGTGGAGGGAGATTTTGATTATTTTACCAAGGTAAAAATAAATAATGGAATTAATATTCAATAAAAATCTCACTTGATTATATAATCCGCTATAATAAATTGAAAACAACTTTGAAGAAGAAAGAAATTTATTCAATTGCGTCCAAGAACTCAAGCATTACAATGTAGAAAACCAACCCTTCCCCAATCACTCCAAATGATTACCCCACCATGGTAAAGGTAATCGAGATGAATGGGGAAGAAGAAGGCATTAAAAAACTATAAAAAAAATAAAATAAAATAAACAACCTAAATTTTCTCTTTTTTGGTGTCCCGGAAGGAATGGGGTGGAGAATGGGATGATTCGGGCAGGAGGTGGGGGCCTCCTTTTATAGGCAGAATTCGTCCTCTGATATTTTGTGCAATGTAGACCCAATAAATGACCTCTTCATGCGTTCCACCCTTCATTAATGATGTTCATAATTAACTTTGTCGTGTCACCTCAAAATCGTATAGGATATGAGCATGTATTTTGAGAGTTATCGTCGTTTTACTCTGAGAATTTATTCTGTCTAGTCAGACTCGCCAAATCGTAAACCTCCAGATTTGAGTGATTAAATGACCGATTAAACGGCCAATTCACGCGACCCTTCTTTAATTCAAGATGATCCAAAACTCTTTTCGCATCCACCAAACGAATATAACAACATTTGGGCCAACCATGAATGAGTTATAAAGCCCACACCAAAACGAGGCATAACTGCAAACAATTTTCTTTCTCCCAATTCTGAGCTTCTTTTGAGCTTCCATAGGGCCAATTCAGCTTTTAGTCAAAAAATAGTAAATGAATCCCTAGATGTGAAAAATCTGGAAAAGAAATAATTTTTCAATTTGTATTAGTGTAGATAATTTTATGGCAAAACTACAGAAATAATTTAAAACTGTTAAAAATCCAAAATGGCCAATTTTTACAATTCAGCTCAAAATAACACAAATATCATAAAAATGAAACAATTAATCTTAGAGGAACACTTTTGTGGGTTCAAAACAATGATATTAAATATAAATTAATTGAAAATATTTTCTCTATCTATTACCCAACACATAGCACTTGGACTCCTGGACAAGTAAAAATCAAATCAACTCAAATCCAAAACACATATCAATGAGATCTACCAAATCAATTCCAAGAAACAATAAGAAATCATGTCTCATAAAAAAATTATTTCATGTTCTCCATTTTATATTTTAATATATTTCCACTTCATTTCTTATCTCATGCACACAAAACACCTACCTCACATGAGTTTTATCTCATCTCACAAATGTAAATGCTGAACAAGGCTTTTCTCATCCATACTCACACAAGAGTCACCATAGGCTTGATATATTCATACTTCTCCACCCGATGTGGGTCAAGGACCTGTGATTTTCATGAGGACTTTTCAGTGTTATTCTGTGGCTTCTGGTTGGTAGGATTTAGATGTTTAAAAATTCTGAGTCTGAAAAAGAAAGTCTTGGCTTTTATTGAAGCAAAATTGCAAGATTCTAATTTTCACTCAAATATGGTCTCCTTCACTTCCCCTTTGTTGAAAAAAGGTTCCATCATCATTCAATTAGCTCAGTAGAAAAAAATTCAATATTTTCAAACATGATTTTTTTAAAGCTCTAGATAGGCACAACTTTCTTTTTACATTGGAAGCTTTAAAAAGGCACAACTTTTCTTATCATGAAAGCTCCAGAAAAGGAACATCTTTCAACAGAATAATTTTTCATCATCACACGCATCTCTTCCACAATTTATTTTCCACCCAAAGTATCACCAAATGAGGTATTACACCACAGTACATCTGCCCCCACACTTAAGTTCAACTAGATCATGAAATTTCACATCAAGAGCATGTAGGATAGGGAAAATTTCCTTGTAATGTGGCTAACCTAACAGGAAATTCATGGATACTAGGGGCTAAAATGAAGGATAAATGTAAGGGTGGGCTATAATGAAAAGGATTATTTTGAAAAGGGGGCTTCAAAACAAATAAATGCATCTATAATTTAAAACACAGGTACCTCAAACCCTCATGTTCTAAAAGAAATAAATCAAATTCTGTTTTATGCAAGCATGGTCTGGTTCTCTCAAAAATGAGGAAAATAAAAATTATATGATAAAAATGGAATAGAGGCCTCACGGGAAAGTGATTTCAAAGATATAGACAGTACAATATGGCATGATATTCGAAAATCCGAGTACTTTTCATGAAATTCCATAATCTTTGAACTGGAAACAAAGTCATTTTCAGCATTCATTTAAGCTCAGTTTCATGAAATAGATTGGTTCACTCATTGAAACGGGTTTTAAAAAATGGTATTGATAATCATTTCAGATCAAAAGTTTCAAAAACACACCAAAAATTGAAAAATAATCAAAAATTTGAAAACACACATTTTTTTTATTTTTTTTTATTTTTTAAAACAAACATCAAATGAAAATCCTATACTACAAAGGTTCCATCCCCCACACTTAAATGATGCAGTGTCCTCAATGAATTCATGTGGATTTAACATGTAAGATAATTTTCAAATGAATCACAACATCAATCATGTGTGAAGGATAGGTACACCCTGATGGATCTTATTGATAGATTGGTTGGAGGAGAGGGATCTCCTCCACTAGCTCTGATGGCAGGGTTCCATGTAATTTCCTCAACCTATGCCCATTCACAGTTAATGGATCATGCTCTTCATCCTTCGCAATATTCACAACACTGAAAGGATATACATTAGTAACTATAAATTTCATCTCCCACCTGGAACAATGTTTACCTGGAATTATCTTGAGTCTGGAATTGAATAGCAACACTTTATCTCCAGGATGGAATTCTTTTGGTTGGAACATCTTGTCATGGTCCACTCTTGTTCTCCCTTTGTAAATCGTGGAATTTTCAAATTCTTCTCTTCTAATTTCCTCTATCTCCTGTAACTGCAACCTTCTCTCTTTCCCAGCACTTCCAAGATCTAGATTCATCTTCCACACAGCCCAATATGCCTTATTCTCCAGTTCCACAAGTAGGTGAATTTTTTTTCCATAAATCAACCTATATGGACTCATTCCAATCGAGGTCTTGTAGGCTAACCTATAAGCCCATAAATTATCTTCCAACCTTTGGCTCCAATCCTTCCTGTTTGGATTAACAGTCTTTTCCAAAATTCCTTTGATTTCTCTGTTGGAAACTTCATCTTTACCATTAGTCTATGGATGATAGGGAGTTGATGTTTTAGGATAGACCCCATACTTCTTTAGAAAACTCTCCATTCTCCAATTATAGAAGTGAGTCCCCTGATCACTGATGATTTCTATAGGCACTCCAAACCTACAAAATATGTTATACCTCAAAAAATCACAAAAAAATTTACCATCGTCAGTCCTTGTGGACTTTTCTTGCATCCATTTGGAAACATAATCAACTGCAAGCAATATATAAGAATTTCCAAATGACATCGGGAAAGGTCCAATAAAATCTATCCCCCAAACTTCAAAAGTGTCAAAAAAAATTCAATTGGTTTTGGGGAATTTCTTGTCTCTTTGAAATATTTCCTGAAAACTGACATTTTTCACATATTTTTCAAAATTCATGAGCATCTTTAAAAATGGTGGGCCATTAAATTCCAGATTCTAAAACCTTTATTGTTGTCCTTTGAGGTCTAAAGTGGCCTCCACAAGCTAATGTGTGACAAAAATCAAAGATATATTTAGCTTTACTTTCAGGAAAACATCTTCTTATTACTTGATCATTGAAAATATTCTAAAGGAATGGATCATCCCAAATGAAATACCTATATTCAACATTCAGTTTTTGAATTTGGTTAGAATTGAAATGAGATGGGACCGGAGATGTTACTAGGGGTGTCCAAACCCAACCCGACCCGACGGGTTCGACCCGACCTGACCGGGTTGGTTCGGGTTGGGTCGGGTTGGAGGGAAAAAAACTCGGGTCAGGTTCATATTAGGTCACTTTTGTATGGGTCGGGTCGGGTCTTGGGTTGGGGTCATTTAGACCCGACCCGACACGTGACCCATCCAAAAAAAATTCCATCTCTCTCTGCCCAGGGGGGTAGGGGTGTCCATGGTTCGGGTCAGGTCAGGGGTGTTCTAGGGCCCGACCCTACACCGGCGGGTCGGGTCGGGTCTCATACTTCGCAGGTAGGTGACTCGACCCGACCCAAACTGCTGGGGGTCGGGTCAGTTTGGTTCGGGTTACTTCGGTGAACCCGACCAAACCCGAACCAACCCGAGCCAGCTCCATAGACCCAACCCCTCCCTCCCCTCGTACCTGACCCCTGCACTACCCAGACACGACCCCTCCCTCCCCCATGTGTGCAGTTAGACCCTCCCCCCCTGTGCAGCTAGACCACCCCCCCTCTGCAGCCAGCCCCCCACCAGACCCAACCAGCCCCCCCCTGTGCAGCAAACCCCCCAGACCCATCCCCCCCCTTGCACCCACCCCCCAGACCCAGCCCCCCCACCCAGACCCTTGTCCATCCCCCCAAACCCATCCCCCCCAGACCCCGGTCCAGCCCACAGCCCCCCCCCCCCCGTGCAGCCAGCCCCCCAGAGCAGACCCAGCCACTCCCCCTAGACCTCTGTCCCCCCCCCAGACCCAGCCCCCACCCTCTGAGAACTCATCCCCCCATCCCCCACCCCTTGTGCACCCATCTCCCCACACCCTGTGCACCCAGCCCCCCCTGTGCATCCAGCCCCTCAGACCCAGCCCCCCCTCCCCACTGTGCAGTCAGCCCCCCAGAGTCTAGACCCAACCCTCCCCCCCATACCCTTGTCCAGCCCCCCAGACTCAGCCACCCCCCCAGACCCATGTCCAGCCCCTCCCCCCTAGCCCCCTATGTGTTGTGAGGCCAGCCCCAGACCCAACCCCTCCCCCCAGACCCCTATCCAGAAACCACATTCAATAATCAATCTGAAAATAATTGTGCATTTAAATTTGTAACACTATGGACAAAAAAATATAATTCTACTATATATCAGCATTCTTGATGAGATAAATATATAAATAAATTCATTTATTCATTGTCAATTGTTTGACATGCACTTAAAAACCTCAAACCTTTACTTACAAAAAAACAGTTTGGAAAATTGATAGGAGGGAAAAACTTCTTGGAAAACAACCATACCAATGTCTTGGTAAAAAGATAGAACTACATCTTCTCATGGGTGGTCTAGAAGTGGTTGTTCCCAAAATCCATGGAACACCTGTGCTCGATGATTTTGATGACACAGATGAGCGTGAGGATGTTGACGGCACACATTATCAGGGCATTGGCTCTGTACCCAAAAGAATGCATCTTCCTCCCCCATACTCATCCAATGACCGCAGTCACCGACACCTGAAGAATTGTGTTACTATTTATTACAAGTAATAAGTTCCTTAAACAATTTTCAATGAGTGCTGAAAAAAAGTCCAAGTTGATTGAAAAATAAAATATGATTGCTCTTTTTTTAAACACATTATCACCTGATGCACAATGGCGATTACTCTCTCTCCCCTGGATTATTCTTTACAGGGAACCTCTTGTTCTATCTCTCACACCTGGTCACCAGATGCACAAAGATGAAAATCACTCGAACACAATTGCACCCCCAGACCCCACTGTCCAGCCCCCTAGACCCAGCCCCTCCCCCCAGACCCATGTCCAGCCCCTCCCCTGTCCAGCCCTCCCAGACCCAGCTGGGCCCCTCCCTCCCCCAGACCCAGCCCCTCCCCTGCACTCCAGCCCCTCCCATGTCCAGTGTCCATCCCCACCAGACCCAACCCCCCCCCCCCAGACCCCTGCCCAGCCCCTCCCCTGTCCAGCCCCCCCAGACCCAGCCCCTCCCTCCTCCAGACCCAGCCCCTCCCTCCTCCAGACCCAGCTCCTCCCCTGTCCATACCCTCCCCTGTCCAGTGTCCAGCCTAACCAGACCCAGAAACCCCTCCCCCCCAGACCCCTATCCATCCCCTCCCATGTCCAGCCCTCCAGACCCAGCCCCTCCCTCCCCCAGACCCAGCCCCTCCCTTATCCATCCCCTCCCCTGTCCAATGTCCAGCTCCACCACCAGACCCAGTATCCCCTCCCCCCCGGACCCCTGTCCAGCCCCTCCCCTATCCACCCCCCCAAACCAAGCCCCTCTGAGAGCATGCATGGAGGGAATGAAATGAAAACATTGCAGGTAGCATACAGGAACATGCTTATTCTGAAATCAGAAATGAATGAAAATGGATGAAATATGAAACACTCATCTATAGACATTTCAATATCAAATAAGGCAGTGGGTATGTAGTTGATCCTTCACTGAGTCATCAACCATATTTAAAAAATAATCAAAAACCTATCCTATATCAGACAACAAGATCTAAAAAAAATCATATCTGATGACAGTATTATGAAAAGAATTTGTAAAGTAATTATAAATTTATACTTTAATTAAGAGTGCTCTATCATCCTTGATTCTTCTAATTTAGATAGTGGAACTCTGATCATTAATTGTGATGTATGGTGGAATATCATAAAAAACACAACAACAAAAAAGAACAAGTCAGTATTTTAATTTTTCAAACAAACGTTTATTATTGAAAATTGAAAAATGATAAAACAAATCATAATATTTTTAATGCTGGTACCTGATTCAATTGATTCCACTTATTCTAGTTGCTTTCAAATTTCAATTGGTTTAGACTTTATAAAGAAATTTTGTGAGAAAATTAATGCTTCAATAGTGTTGGGATTCAAACAACTACGAAATGGATCAAGGACTCGTCCTCCTATACTAAAAGTTGACTATGAAGATACTGTAGTTAAAGGAATTGCTAGAATATCTATAGAAATGCATGAGAGAACATGATATTTGCTTGCATTTCCTTTCCACCAAATCAAAATATCAAATCCTTTAAAATCATCCTCACAATCATCAATCTCAAGATATCTCTCTAGTTCATTCTTTTGTTGTGTCATCCGCCTTTTCCTATTTTTAATCTATATGCATCTTTCCATTTCTCATCATCCTCACTATCAGTACTAGAATCATGAATATGTGATTCTTGATGAGAGCTGGACTCACATTTATCACCAACAACTCCAATGGGATATCAACATTTGTAAAACTCATAGAGATTATTCAGAACTTCTGTTAATTTAATGATCAACTGATATTTGTCTTCTTCATCATCAAACAACATTTCAAAACTATCCCAAACATATTCCAATTTATATCAGGGATCAAGAAAAAAATCCACAAGCAATAGATAATTAAAATTTGAACCAATACCCCAATACTTGTCCAACATAAGCTTCATTGTAATAGCCATTTCACTCATAGTAATATCATCACTCTTCATCCATTTCTTGATTTTTCTATATATGTCACAAAGTGTATGAAAGAATGTGTGACATGTCACATGCAAAGAACCAGAAAACTCAACAGTGTTGTCATAAAACAAATTAGGAACATGACCAATACACGAGCACGCTCCCAATCATATTTTGTAAGAGCCCCACCATGACAGACAAGAGCACTTATAAAACTTGCATCCTCCTCAAGGCGAATAAATACTTTTTCATACTTCTCTGCAACATCCAACATAAAGTAAAAAGAACTCCACCTAGTAGGTACATCAAGAATTATGGCCTGTTTACTAATAATTTTTAACTCCTCAGCTATGCTTTTGGAAAGATCCAATCTTGAAGGTGAACTTCTCACAAATTTTCAAGAAGCTATGATTCTAGAAATTGATGTCGATATTTCCTTTAACCCATCACTAAAAATAAGGTCTAAAATATGTGCACAACATCTAAAATGAATATACTCTCCATTAAGAATAGAACCATTCCAATCATTAACCCTCCTCACCAAATAATTGATCTTTGTATTATTAGAACTAGCATTATCCACTGTAACAGTGTTAATCCTTTCAATCCCCCATTGTTTCAATGTCTGTTCTATTACTCGGCCAATTTTTTCCCTGTTATGATCTGCAACAAGATAAAACCGGATGATTTTTTATTCAATATCCAATTATCATCAATAAAATGTACAGTCACAAACATATAATTCATATTCTGAATTGAATTCCATGTGTCGGTGGTAAGACATACCATGTGAGAGAACATATCAAACATAGACTTCAATTTTTCTTTCTCAACCAAATATAACTGCAAGAAATCCCTAGACACTATTTCCCTAGATGGATCTTGAAATTGTGGTTGAACAACTTCAATAAATTATCTACAACCTTGATTATCAACATACTTAAATGATAACTCATCAATGATTATCATTTAAGCAAGAGCTATTCTGCACTCTTCTGAGTTAAAATGAGCTACTGAAATTTTAATTGTCCCATCATCCTCATCTTCACACTTCTTCCTAAGACCAAGAGTGGTTTTACTTTTGTCAAGACTTTTGTGTGTATTTTTGTTTCACCTTATCAAATGTCTATTCAAATTACTAGTTCCATGTTGGCCAGATGTGTAATAATAACATTTTCTACAATAATTACAAATAGCTCTACCATTTTCCTTATGAAAATGATCCCAAGCATGAGAAATTATAGAACCAGTAGTAGCTTTAGGAATTATTACCTTTTCAAGAGACCTATTACCCTCACATTCTTCAACTGGTATGTTACTACTCCCCCATCCTTTTTTATTGTACTCCCCCATTCTTTTTCTATTGAATGTGTAGTTGGAGTAGACCCCATCTGACTTTGGGTTCTTGCACAAACTATAGGATGAGAACCACTTATTTTATCACCTTCCATGATTTCTACCTGCTATCAAAGGGAATAATTAATGAAATGAAAATCCATAAAGTTCTAAACAATTGATAATAATCATAAAAAGCAAGTCTCACCACCATAATTCTTACCCAAAAATATCCAATATAAGCACATAAAAAAAATGTGACAACTCATATTCCAAAAATAATCAATGATCACAACATAATTTATAATCCATTTAGAAACACACAAGGAGCTAATGGAACATGTTTCCCTTGGAGTTCATACATTGAACCTTCCATCAACAAGTTAATGGTTAAACAAATCATCACCCAAATTACATTAAAAAAGCCTCATTGGTGACAGACATACCCACTAGCTAGTTATAACATTCTACTATGGTATGGGGGTTTAGCCAAGATATCACACTCAGGATACATTCGAAAAATTTACACTTTGTATCCTAGGTTCCTCATGTCATGGATAAAAAGATTTAGTTAACATAAAAAAAATTTTTAATGTGAGATGCACACTACCCTAAGGCATTATAATAAAATAATAAAATAAAATTTGACCTCTAACACACACCATTTTAAATTTAATAAATGGAATAATCCAAAACTAGGAAACAAGAATAAAATTCATATAATCAAATGAATTCTCACAAGTATAAACAATAGGTGATAGCACACTCAACAATGGGGTAAAAGTAAGATAAATTCTAAACAATCACCAACCAAATTCAAAGCACTAATAAGGGTTTTCGAATAAAAATTGATTACTAATTAGTGAACCAATCCAGGCCGCATGCACATGCACGTAGGAACAGGCAGTAGAAGGAGGCACCGCCTCAAAGCACACCCAAAATCCAAATTTTTCAATCCTCTTTTAATACACCTTTAAAATCATGATAAATACTAAAAAATCAACATCCAAATTAAATTCAAAGCCCTTCCACCACTAATAAGGGGTAAGAGATCTAAAAACTGCTTACTGTTAGTCTGTTAGACAGGAGGAGGAGGCGCCGCCGCATGCCAGGGGTTGGGGAAACTTAGGGAAGCAGGAAGGAGGAGAGGGAGGGTAGGGTTTTTTCCGACCGCAACTCATGAGGTAATGAAGGGAGGGATAGTAGAGTTTCTTTCTTTGTCGAGAGGGAAGGTCGGGGTCAGTAGGTTAGCAGGGGAGAGAGGAGGAGCAGGCTGGTAGTGGTTGAGGCCTGGTGAGGTGAGAGCGCAAGCGAGTGACTTGTGTTAGGGAGGGAGGGAGGACTGTTGTCGTCGATCATGAGGGAAGAGGAAGAAGGCGGTAGGGTTTCTTCAGGGGGAGAGGAAGAGGGCGAGAGCACGAGAGGGATAGGTGGATGGAAGTAAATGTTGGTGGCCCCTGGGCTGAGAGAGATGGAAATTTTTTTTGGTTGGGTCACGGGTCGTGTCGGGTCTAAATGACCCCAACCAGACACCCGAACCGACCCATACAAAAGTGACCCGATATGAACCCGACCCGGGTTTTTTTCCATGCAACCTGTCCCCACCAGGTCAGGTCGGGTCGAACCCGTCGGGTCAGGTTGGGTCTGGACACCCCTATAGGGGGGCCCCGACATTTCCTTCCTTCCACCTCTCCCTCTCACGCTCTCGCCCTCCTCCCCTCCCGCTGATGAAACCCTACCTCGTTCTTCCTCTTCCCTCATGGTCGACGACAACAGTCCTACCTCCCTCCCTCAAACGAGTCACTCGCTAGCTCTCTCACCTCGCCAGGCCTCAACCACTGCCAGCCTGCTCCTCTCTCTCACGCCAACCGACCGACCCTGACCTTCCCTCACGGTGATGATTGAAACCCTACTCTCCCTCCCTTCCTTCCCTCGTGAGTTGTGGTGGGACAAAACCCTACCCTCCCTCTCATCCTTCCTCCTTCCCTGAGTTTCCCCAACCCCCGGCTTGTGGAGACGCCTCCTCCTCCTATGTAACAGACTAAGAGTACACAGTTTTTAGTACCATAACCCCTTATTAGTGGCGGCAGGGCTTTTAATTTAATTTGGTTGTTGATTTTTTATTATTTATCATGATTTTAATGGTGGATTAAAATAGGATTGACAAGGTTTGATTTTGGGTGTGCTTTGCGGTGGTGCCTCCTCCTACTACCTGTTGTTGCGTGCGTGTGCATGTGGTCTGGATTGGTTAACTAATTGGTAAGAAGTTTTTATTCGAAAACCCTTATTAGTGATTTTAATTTGGTTGGTGATTTTTTAGAATTTATCTTGGTTTTACCCCATCGATGAGTGTGCTATCACCTATTGTTTATACTTGTGAGAATTCATTTGATTATATGAATTTTTATTCATGTTTCCTAGTTTTGGATGAGTCCATTTATTAAATTTAAGAGGGTGTGTGTTAGAGGTAAAATTTTATTTTATTATTTATTTATAATGCCTTATGGTAGTGTGCATATCACATTAAAACATTTTGTTTATGTTAACTACATCTTTTTATCCCTGACATGAGGAACCTAGGTTACCAAGTGTAAATTTTAGGAATGTTTCATGAGTGTGATAACTTGGCTAGACACCCATACCATAGTAGAATGTTATAACTAGCTAGTGGGTCTGTCTGTCACCAATGAGGCGTTTTTAATGTAATTTGGGTGATGATTTGTGTCACCATTAACTTATTGATAGAAGGTTCAATGTATGAAATCCAAGAGAAGCAAGTTCCATTAGCTCCTTGTGTGTTTCTACATGGATTATACATTATGTTGTGATCAATGGTTATTTTTGGCATATGAGTTGTCACATTTTTTATGTGCTTATATTGGATCTTTTTTAGTAAGAATTATGGTGGTGAGACTTGCTTTTTATGATTATTATCAATTGTTTAGAACTTTATGGATTTTAATTTCATGAATTATTCCCTTTGACAGCAGCTGGTGATCATGGAAGGTGATAAAATAAGTGTTTCTAATCCTCTAGTTGGCACAAGAACCCAAAGTCTGATGGGGTATACTCCAACTACACATTCAATAGGAAATGGAGGGGGGAGTACAATAGAAAAAGGAGGGGGAGTAGTAACATACCAGTTGAAGAAAGTGAGGAAAATAGGTATATTGAAAAGGTAAAAATTCCTAAAGCTACTACAGGTTCTAGAATTTATCATGCATGGTATCATTTTCATAAGAAAAATGGTAGAGCTATTTGTAATTATTGTGGAAAAGTTTATGCTTGCACATCTAGCCAACATGGAACTAGTAATCTGAATAGACATTTGATAAGGTGCAACAAAAATCCACACAAAAATATTGACAAAAGAAAAAACACTCTTGTTCTTAAGAAGATGTGTGAATATGAGGATGATGGGATGGTTAAAATTTTAGTAGCTCATTTTAACCAAGAAGACTACAGAATAGCTCTTGCTAAAATGATAATCATTGATGATTTATCATTTAAGTATGTTGATAATAAAGGTTTTAGAGAATTTATTGAAGTTGTTCAACCTTAATTTCATGTTCCATCTCGGAAAACAGTTTCTAGGGATTTCTTGCAGTTATATTTGGCTGAGAAAGAAAAATTGAATACTATGTTTGATATGTTCTCTCACATGGTATATCTTACCACCAACACATGGACTTCAATTCCGAATCCGAATTATATGCGTGTGACTGCACATTTTATTGATGATAATTGGATATTGAATAAAAAATCATACGGTTTTTTTTTGTTGTAGATCATAAAGTGGAAACAATTGGCCGAGTATTAGAACAGACATTGAAACAATGGGGGATTGAAAGGATTAACACTTTTACACTGGATAATGCTAGTTCTAATAATACAACGATCATTTATTTGGTGAGGAGGGTTAATGGTTGGAATGGGTCTATTCTTAATGGAGAGTATATTCATGTTAGATGTTCTGCACATATTTTATACCTTATTGTTATTGATGGGTTAAAGGAAATATTGACATCAATTTCTAGAATCATAGATTCCTGCAAATTTGTGAGAAGTTCACCTTCAATATTGGCTCTTCTCAAAAGCACAGTCGAGGAGTTAAAAATTCGTAATAAACATGCCATAATTCTTGATGTTCCTACTAGGTGGAATTCTTGTTACATTATGTTGGATGTTGAAGAGAAGTATAAAAAGGTATTTATTCACCTTGAGGAGGATGCAAGTTTTAGGAGTGCTCTTGTCTGTGAAGGTGGGGCTCCTACAACATATGATTGGGAGTGTGCTCGTGTATTTTTCAAGTTCCTAATTTTTTTTATGATAGAACTATTGTGTTTTCTGGTTCTTTTCATGTGACATGTCACACATTCTTTCATACACTTTGTGACATATATAGAAAAATAAATAAATGGATGAAGAGTCATGATATTATTGTGAGTGCAATGGCTATTACAATGAAGCTTAAGTTGGACAAGTATTGGTGTATTGGTTTAAGTTTTAATTCTCTCTTGCTTGTGGCTGTTGTTTTTGATCCCCGATATAAATTGGAATATGTTCGAGATAGTTTTGAAATGATGATTGATGATGAAGAAGACAAAAATCAGTTGATCAGTAAATTAACAGAGTTTCTGAATAATCTCTATGAGTTTTACAAATGTAGATATCCCATTGCAGTTGTTGGTGATAAATGTGAGTCCAGTTCTCGTCAAGAGTCACATATTCATGATGATAGTACCGATAGTGAGGATTATGAGAAATGGAAAGATGCATATAGATTAAAGATAAGGAAAAGGCAGATGTCACAACAAAGGAATAAAATAGAGAGATATCTTGAGATTGATGATTATGAGGATGATTTTGAAGTATTTGATATTTTGAGTTGCTGGAAAGGAAAGGCAAGAAAATATCATGTTCTCTCATGCATTGCTAGAGATATTATAGCAATTCCTTTAACTATAGTATCTTCAGAGTCAGCTTTTAGTACAGGAGGATGAGTCCTTGATCCATTTCATAGTTGTTTTAATCCCAAAACTGTTGAATCATTAATTTCATCACAAAATTGGTTTTGAAAGTCTAAACAAATTGACATTCCAAAGAAACAGGAAGAAGTGTAATCAATTGAATCAGGTACTAGCATTAAAAATATTAAGAATTTTTTTTATCATTTTTCATTTTTCAATTATAAACGTTTGTTTGAAAAAGTAGAATACTAACTTATTCTTTTTTTGTGTGTTTTTTTAAAATATTCCACCATCCATTACAATTCATGATCATAGTTTCACTAACTAAAGTAGAAGAAGCAAGGATGATAGAGCACTCTTAATTAAGGTATAAATTTATGATTATTTTACAAATTCTTTTCATAATACTGTCATCACATATGAGTTTTTTTAGATCTTGTTGTCTGATATAGGCTAGGTTTGTGATTATTTTTTAAATATGGTTGATGACTCAGTGAAGGACCAACTACCTACCTCCATGACTTATTTGATATTGAAATTTCTATACATGAGTGTTTCATATTTCATCCATTTTCATTCATTTATGATTTAGGAATAAGCATGTGCCTGCCTGCGACCGGCAATGTTTTCATTTCATTCCCTCCATGCATGCACTCGGAGGGGCTTGGTCTGGGGGGGGGGGATGGACAGTGGTCTAGGGGGGACGGGATGGGCTGGGCTAGGTTTGGGGGGATAGACAAGGGAGGGACTAGACAGGGGTCTGGGGGGAGGGGCTGCTGGGTCTGGTGGTGGGGCTGGACACTGGACATGGGAGGGGATGGACAAGGGAGGGACTGGGTCTGGGGGAGGGATGGGCTGGGTCTGGAGGGCTGGACAGGGGAGGGGCTGGACAGGGGTCTGGGGGGAGGGGTTGCTGGGGCTGGTGGGGTTGGACACTGGATAGGGGAGGGGATGGACATGGGAGGGGTTGGGTCTGGGGGAGGGAGGGGCTGGGTCTGGGGGGGATTGTCAGGGGAGGGGCTGGGCAGGGGTCTGGGGGGGAGGGGCTGGGTCTGGTGGGGCTGGACAGTGGACATGGGAGGGGCTGGAGGACAGGGGAGGGGCTGGGTCTAGGGGAGGGAGGGGCCCGGATGGGTCTAGGAGGGCTGTACTGGGGAGGGGCTAGATAGGGGTCTGGGGGGGAGGGGCTGGGTCTTGGGGGCTGGACAGGGGGGTCTGGGGGGTCTGGGGGTGCAATTGTGTTCAAGTTATTTTCATCATTGTGCATCTGGTGACCATGTGTGAGATCTAGACCAAGAAGTTCCCTGTAAAGAATAAGCCAGGGGAGAGAGAGCAATCACCACTGTGCATCAGGTGATAATGTGTTTAAAAAAGAGCAATCATATTTTATTTTTCAGTCAACATGGACTTTTTTCATAACTTATTCAAAAAATTTTATGGAACTTATTACTTGTAATAAATAGATACACGATTCTTCAGGTGTTGGAGCCTGCGGTCATTGGATGAGTATGGGGGAGAAATATGCATTATTTTGGGTACAGAGACAATGCCCTGCTAATGTGTGCCGTCAACATCCTCACGCTCATCTGTGTCATCAAAATCATCGAGCTTAGGTGTTCCATGGCTTTTGGGAACAACCACTTCTAGACCACCCATGAGAAGCTGCAGTTCTATCTTTGTACCAAGACATTGGTATGGTTGTTTTCCAAGCTGTTTTCCCTCCTATAAGTTTTCCAAACAATTTTTTTGTAAGTAAAGGTTTGGGGTTTTTACGTTCATGTCAAACAAGAAATTATTTGATAATGCAGAATTGAATTTATTTATATATTTATCTCAGCATGAATGCTGATATATAGTTACATTATAGTTTATGTCCATAGTGTTACAAATTCAAATGCACAATTATTTTCAGTTTGATTATTGAATGTGGTTTCTAGATAGGGGTGTAGGGGGGAGGGGATGGGTCTGGGGGGCTGGCCGCACAACACATGGGGGGCTAGGGGGAGGGGCTGGACAGGGGTCTTGGGGGGTGGGCTGGGTCTTGACTCTGGGGGGTCTGGCTACACAGGGGGGAGGGGGCTGGGTCTGAGGGGCTCGCTGCACAGGCGGGAGGGGGGGCTAGGTCTGGGGGATAGCCGTAGAGGGGGGGAAGGGGCTGGGTCTGGGGGGCTGGCTACATGGGGGGGGGGGCTGGACAGGGGTCTAGGGGGGGAGTGGATGGGTCTGCTCTGGGGGGGTTGCTGCATAGGGGGGTCTGGGGGCTGGACCAGGGTCTGGGGGGGATGGACAGGGGTCTGGGGGGAGGGGTTGGGTCTGGGGGCTGGGTGCATGGAGGGGTTGGGGGGTTGGGTTTGGGTGGTTGGCTGCGTAGGGGGGGCTGGCCTGGTCTGGTGGGGGGCTGGCTGGACAAGGGGGGATGGCTGGGTCTGGTGGGGGCTAGCTGCACAGAGGGGGGGGGGTCTAGCTGCACGGGGGGGGGGGGGGTCTACCTACACATAGGGGGATGGTGGGGTCGGGTCTGGGTAGTGCAGGGGTCAGGTATGGGGGAGGGAGGGGCTGCGTCTGGGGGGGCTGGCTCGGGCAGGCTCGAGCTGGCTCGGGTTGGCTCGGGTTGGGTCAGGTTCACCAAGTAACCTGACCCAAACTGACCCGACCCACAGAGGGTTGGTTTGGGTCGGGTCGTTCGACCATGAGTCGGGTAACCCTACCCCCAGGGGTTAGGGTTGGGTCGGGTCACCTACTCACGAAGTTTGAGACCTGACCCGACCCGACCCGCCGGTGTTGGGTCGGGCCCTAGAACACCCCTAACCCGACCCGACCCAACACATGGACACACCTAGATGTTACTAGAAAACTGACTATGTCTACATACCAAGGAACTTCTCCTTCAATCAAGTACAACTGCTCTCCTGTAATTTGATCATTCAGTGGGTCTCATTCTAGAACTTCAATTTCAGCAGTGTTTGGCAGTCTACTTAAGTGATCAGCCACTTGGTTCTCAAATCCATTCTTATCCTTGATTTCTATATTGAACTCCTGAAGCAGTATTGTCTAACTCACTAACCTAGGTTTAGCATCAGCTTTCTTCATCACGTACCTCAAAGATTTATGATCAGAAAACATAATGATTTTAGTTCCAAGAAGATATGATATAAATCTTTCTAAAGAAAAAACAACTATAAAGAACTCTTTTTTCGTTGTTGTGTAATTTAATTGGGCCGCATCTAAAGTTCTTGAGGCATATGAAATGACTTGTGGTCTTC
This sequence comes from Viscum album, assembly GCA_963277665.1. Classification (NCBI taxonomy): domain Eukaryota; kingdom Viridiplantae; phylum Streptophyta; class Magnoliopsida; order Santalales; family Viscaceae; genus Viscum; species Viscum album. The sequence goes on along the minus strand of OY728135.1, from coordinate 1,458,411,780 downwards.
CCTCAATTGGATGAGAAAGGACTGCTCCAACTTCTTGGTTAGAGTCATCACAAAGTAGTTCAAATGGTTCTTCCCAATTTGGAGGTTGCATAACGGGTGGTGAAATCAATCTCTTTTTCAACTCATCAAAGGATTCCCTACATGCACCATTGAAATGAAAATCAGAATCTTTCAAAATTAATCTAGAGAGAGGGAGAGAAATCTTACTGAAATCTTTGATAAACCTCCTGTAGAAGCCTGCATGTCCTAAAAATGATCTAACATGTTTCACAGAAGTTGGGTAAGGAAATGAATTTATCACTTCAATTTTTGATTTATCCACTTCAATTCCATTTTGGGAAATGACATGACCAAGTACAATTCATCTTTGAACCATGAAATGACACATTTAAAAATTTAAAACAAGATTTTTTTCAATGCTGGTTTTCAAAACTTTTTCCATATTTTTTAAACAATGATCGAAAGAATCTCCAAAAACTGTGAAATCATCTAAGAAACCCTCCAAGCAATTTTCATTGTGATCAGAAAATATACTCACCATGCACTTATGAAATGTACCTAGAGCATTAAATATTCCAAATTGCATTCTTTTATATGTAAAAGTACAAAAAGGGCATGTAAATGTCATCTTCTCTTGATCCTTGGGAGCAATGGGTACCAAAAAGTAACCTGAAAATCCATCCAAAAAGAAGTAATGAGTTCTCCCTAGTAATCTTTCTAACATCTCGTCAATGACGGGGATGGGGAAATGATCTTTTCGAGTGACCTGGTTCAATTTCCTAAAATCAATGGACACTCTCCTGCTGTTTTGAATTCTCATAGGGATTAACTCATTCTTTTCATTCCTCACAGTGGTCGGGCCAGTTTTTTTTTGGAACGACAAGAATAGGGATGACCCATTGTGAATCTGAAATGGGATAGATGATCCTAGATTCCAAAAGCATATTGATCTCCTTCTTCACAACTTCTATCATGGTGGGATTCGGTCTCCTTTGGGGCTATCTAACAGGTTTGGAATCTCCCTCATGAAAAATTTTGTGCGAGCATATTTTTGGGTTTATTCCTAGGATATCACCTAAGCTCCATCCTATTGCATGGACATTCTCTCTCAAAAGCTCAATCAATGATTTTCCTGGATTTTAGAGAGATTATTTGCAATTATCACTGTTAGTTTTTCTCCCTCCCTAAGGTATACATATTTCACATTAGTGGGGAGTGTTTTGAGTTCCAAATTAGGGGGATGCTCAAGGGATGAGACTAAATTGACATTTCCCACTTCCAAATTTTGGGCCTCCTCTTCCTCCCACATGATGTCAGAATCTCCAACATCTTCAGCATCCACAAGTTCAATGATATTTCCAGGGGAATAATTCTCTCCTATGTATAATAATTAAAATAAAATACCTGATTCTTCAATTGATTATACACCAACTTCATGGGAGAGTGAAAAGAGGGAGTGATCATCTGATGGGTGCCTCCTGGATTCATAAATATTGAAGTGAACCATGCTCTCTCCAAACTCCATGGTGAGTGTTCCATCATGCATGTTGATAATCATCCTTGTTGTTTTCTGGAATGGTCACCCTAGGATGATGGGAGATTAGAATGGTGCTCAGTCTTCCTCCATGGCAAGGACATTAAAATTTGCTGGAAAGATTAATCCTCTCGCTCCTACAAGTTCATATTCAACGACTCCAGCTGGGAAAACGGTGGATCTGTTTGCAAATTGTACCACCACCCGAGTTGGTTTTAGTTCTCTGATCTGCAAAGATGAAAACACTGAGTGAGGCATCACATTTATCGAAGCTCCAAGATCACATAATGCAACAGTAAAATTTAAAGAACCGATAGTGCAGGGAATATATAAAGACCCTGGATCTTGATATTTTTGCGGTATCGATGATGTGATTAATGCTGAGACGCTTCTTCCTAAGTTTATTCTTTCATTTCAATCCAGCCTCTTTCTTTTAGTACACATCTCCTTTAAAAAATTTTCATATTTGGGGATTTGTTTGATTTCATCGAGTAGTAGGATGTTAATCTCAACTTTTCGAAATGTTTCTTTAATTTACCGTTGAATTTGTTCTTCTTTACCCTTCTTTGACTCAACCAATTCTGATGGGAATGGTGCTAGGATATCATTTTTCTCCCTTTATTTTTTTTAAAGATGTGTTTCTGTTCTTTCCTTCTGAAACCTTGTTCTTTCACTTTTTTTGTCAGCTCCATATCTTTGTTGGATAGGACGAGCTTCCGAAGATTCCCTGGAATCATCCTCCTCATTTTTTTCTGGTGGTGTGAGCTCCTTACCGCTTTATGTGGTTATTGCACTAACATTCTCATTTGTATTGGGAATTATTTGTGAGGGGAGTTTACCTGGGTTCTTGGTGATAGAATCCATAATTATTGTAAATTTATCAGCTAGCTTGTCCATTTTATCTTCTAATCCCGAAACTCTTGTCTTAAACTGTTGATCTTCATTTGTCGGTGCACTTGTGGATGGTTGCTCATAATTCATCCGCTGTAAAGGTGGTGGTTGGAAAGTTGGTTGTTGTTGAAAGGGAAACTTATAAGGTTGTTGGAATGCTATCGGATTCTGATATTGCTACTGAAAAGGTGCTCTAGCTTGGTTTTGTTGAAACCCATACCCTGGTTTCACTTACGGTTGGTATTGCCTTTTTTGATAGGTTGCATCAAAACTTTCTATCCCCTGCACTTCTGAACATTGATCAGTGAAATGATAATTAGAAGAGCATAAACCACATACCTGATTTAGCCGTTGTTATTCCTTCACATGGTTCACAGCTATTTGTCGCACCAACCTGGTGAGTTCACCCATTCCATTCCTAATTAAATCTACTAAATCAGATGTTCTTACCTCATGGATTCCTCTAGTGATCGTGCCTCTGGTTCCAAACTACTGTGAGTATTGCGTAATCTTTTCAATCAATCCTCTGGCAGTCGTTGGTTACTTGTCAATCAAGGCTCTTCCAGATGATGCATCTAGCATGTTTCGATCATTGTCAAGAAATATTTGATAGAAGAAAACAATGAAATGGTGTTCTTCCAGATTCTGGTGTGGACAACTGGCGTAGAGCTTCTTGAATCATTCCCAGTATTCGTAAAGTGTTTCACTAGTTGATTGGTGAATGGTGTAGATCTCTTTTCGGATAGTTGTGCCCCTGGATGCGGGAAAAAAACTTTTGCATGAAGCATCTTTGAAGATCTTCCTAGTCATGTATTTATTTCGGTTGTAGACTATCCAACCATTCCTTTGCTGCTCCCTAGAGTGAGAAGGGAAATTCCCTCCACTTTACCTATTCTTCTGCAACACCTCAGGGTCTGCAGTTAGAGCACACATTTGTAAATTCATGGATATACCTTTTGGGGTCTTCACCTGCAAGACCATGGAAATTAGGAAGAGTTTGAATCATGTTAATGTGAAATTCAAAATCATTTTCTAATGTAGCAATAACTAGTTTATTTCATTGGTTAAAAAATTGTGGGGCGCAAAGATCGTGCAATGTTTGGTTGGGGTTTCCAGCCATTGGAGGTTCAGAGTAATCACTGGATGTGTCACTTGAATTTGTAAGTTGAATTTCAACAAAATCTAGTTGCAAATATTTCTTCCTAAATTGGGTTTTTTTTGCTCAATTTTGAGATCAAATTCAATTACATTGTTGTTTGAACTACGGGTCATTTAGAAGAAAGCAGTAAAAAAAATGTTTTTTTAGGTTTTTGAGGCACTGCCTCCCTGGCAACAGCGCCAATTTTGACGCACGCCTGTCGTAGGGCATGGAAAAAAAATTATTTCCTAAGTTAAAATATAGTAATTTGGTTGACCTAGGATGTCTCTCAAAGAGGAGTGAACACAAAATGGGTTTTCACATTAAAATGGGGGTAAAAATGTTGTGCTTTTGAAAAATAAATTTGAAATTCAAATGATTGAAAAAATATGATATTAAAAAGGGTGATTAGGTCAGGGTTGGTTTCCTAATTGTAATGATATCCTTGTTCAATTTAATTCAATCCTCTTATTCTTAGTTGATTAAAGTGAGTTTCCACAATCATTTCCTCTCAATTCCTTGGTGAAATTATTATTATGAAAGAAAACCTTACCAAGATCTTGGTTTGGTCAACTCTCCTTCCATGTGTAAAATAGTTGTATTGAATGTGCTTAATTGAAATTGGAAATACCCGATCAAGTTTTGTTTATCCCAAACAATCAAGAACATTCACTATACCTTTTACATGTACTGACGATCATCGAGTACTTCACCACTAATTCCTGATTAATTCCATCGTATATAAACCAGAAATTAGTGGAGGGAGATTATGAATATTTTACCAAGGAAAAAATAAATAAAGGAATTAATATTCAAGAAAGATAACTATTGATTATAAAATCCACTATAATAATTTGAAAAACAACTTTGAATAAGAATGAAATTTATTCAATTGCGTCCAAGAACTGAAGCATTACAATGTAGAAAACCAACCCTTCCCCAATCACTCCAAATGTTTACCCCACTAAGGTAAGGGTAATCGAGATGAATGGGGAAGAAGAAGGCATTACAAAACTATAAAAAAGAAATTAAATAAAAGAAAAAGTCTAAATGTTCTGCTTCTTGGTGTCCCGAAAGGAATGGGGTGGAGAATGGGGTGATTTGGGAAGGAGGTGAGGGCCTCCTTTTATAGGCAGAATTCGACCTCCTAATGGTTTCGCGTTTTGGACCCAATAAATGACCTTTTCACGCATTCAAATCTTCATGAATGATTTTTATAATTATCTTTTCAGTGTCCCCTAAAAATCTCAGAGGATACTGACATGTATTACGATAGTTATGGCCATTTTACTCTGAACATTTATTCTGTCCAGTCAGACTCGCCAAATCGCAAACCTACGGAGTAGGGTAATTAAAAGACCCATTAAACGGCCAAATCACGCAGACCTTCCCTCATTAAAGATGCTCAAAAACAAATTTCACGTCCACCCTACGAATTTCACAACATTTGGACCCACCCTGAATTATTTATGAAGCCCACGCCAAAACTAGGCAGAACTACAAACACTTTTCTTTCTCCCAATTGTGAACTTCTTTTGATCATCCATATGGCCGATTCAGATTTTAGTAAAAAAATAGTAAATGAATCTCTGGATGTGTAGAATATTAAAAAGAAATAATTTTTCAATTTTTATCAATTTAGATAATGTTATGGCCCAACTATAGATTTAATTTAAATCTGGTAAAAATTTAAAATGGCCGATTTTTACTATTCAGCTCAAAATAACACAAATATTATAAAAATGAAATAATTAATCTTAGAGGAACACTTTTGTGGGTTTAAAACAATGATATTCGATATAAATTAATTTTAAATATTTTATATATCAATTATTTTCATCTGGTTCTAGATCACTGACTATCACTAAGTTGATTACTAGTTGGGAATTCTGAAGTAGAGCACCTATCAAGTATTCTCCATGGTTAGGATGATATCATTTAGGTGTTAATACCAAAACAGTTCATTTCTTAACCATTTTCATAGATTCTATGTAAGATATAGTGTTCTATTCTTGTATGAGTACCCCTCATGAATAGTAGTACAAGAATAAAACTGTGAGAACAGTTGTTATTCCATTTGAATGGAAGGAAGATATTTTCAGAATATTTTGATATATATTTGAGAAAATTCAAAAAATAAAACCTAACAAATTCAATATCTCAATAAATTATTACATGTGTAATTGATTGTCTAGATTTTAACTTTTTATATTTGAGAATGAAATAGTTCGGATAGGAAGGTGACATTTTTATCTTGGTTAATGATTAAGGTATGGCTACACTTTTTTGTTTTATCCCTAAATTCCACATGGATATAGAATTGTGTTATTTGGTGTTGGTGGGAAAAACAACACATCATTAAAATATACAAACATCTTTTATAGGATTATTATAATGGTTTTTATTCATTGAATAGGACGCACCCATCAATTCACATATATGTGGTATGTCGTGGACATTCATTTTAAATGTAGTAATTTTTTTTGTGAACTTGTCCTGTGGTATTTAAGAACTAAAATTAGTCAAGAGTATGGGAGGACCTGCTCTATAAACCCTTATAGAGATAATTATTTTATTCTTTCGGGAACTCTTATATATTTAAGATATGTTAATATATCTTATATTAATTCCCATCTATAATGTGTCTCACCTCAAGATAAATTTCAATTATTTTCTCTCATGAAATTTAGAATCAAGATCATGTATCTGAGGTATTTCATCGATGAATATATTTATATGAATATACGGTTATCTATTAATTATACCATTTCATGTATGGATTATAGATTCCTTTATCATTGAAGATTACATTCCTAGTTTCAAGCCACGTTGTGGGGAGTTTATCATTATCCAAGGAGATGGGTGTTTTTTATATCAGAATCATTCTCGTGAAATAAGATTCTATATATTTATGAAAATAATTAGAACCCCCATAGTTATATTCCACATACATGACACATCACACCACTTATGGTAAGGTGGTGATGACAAACCCAACATTTTAACAACATTCTATAGGAATTTCTAGGCAAAAAGTTCATTATAAAAATTTTGTATGGGACCTATGTTAAAGCAACCTAGGGAACCTAGAATAGATATAAGATCCCTCATTAAATATGAACCTAATGGTGATGTTCTCTAATGATCATTATGGTTATTTTTTAGTATTGGGTTTGAACCTCATAAATGTTACCAATGTATCCAAATTAGTTGGGAATAAAATTCCATATAGGTCTGGAAAACCACAAAATCTACTTTGTCATCTACTGAATGAGGCCAGGAATATGGGGGAAGAAAAAGTGGTTGGGATGTTTCAGTGTCCTCTTGTTTTTATATCCATGATAGTCATGTCGACTTATGGTTATGCCCTAGTAGGTGAAGTGGAGAAAGTGTGAAACCTCCTATTAGAGAGGTCAGGGTATTGCTCCCATAGGGATTCCCTAGTGACTAGTTAATGGGTAAGAGAGGAGGATATGACACAACACCTCAATGTTAATGTTATGTGTGATCATATCCCTCCATGCCTATACCTAATGGTACCTAGTCATATAGATGATGAATCAATGTAATATCTCTATTATTTGTGTCTATGAACTGGAGATCTGTGAATCTTCTCTATGTTTGGTGTCCCTATGTCCAATGGTATGTATAACTTCATACACCCATAGGACCCTAACCATCATATAATACATGATCGGGACACCTCTTACCATGGAATGAATATCCTACTGTGAAACATGATGGTGTGTCTCTTTCTATGATTTTTCTTTTATGGAAACTTCAATGAAAGATTCAATTTGTTCCTCCTCTAACAGGGGATCCAAAGGAACAATGGCCCTTAGATTGGTGGATTGAAGTTGGGAACACATGATTTCCTACACTAGTTATTGTATGGCATGTAATATTTTCTTAGTTTGGGACCCGGGGGAGATAGATGTGTTGCATATTGGGGGTAGGTCTGGTAAAGATGGAGGAGCCTTAACATATGGCTCACCTAGGGTACAATAGTTGGTTGAGGCCTTCCTCCGACCATTGAGGGTCTACTCAGGTGTCCTATGATGGGTCTCACATAGAACCCATGATTTGGGAGAGACCTTCATGTGTTTTCCTATAAACTATATGAAGGGTTCCTCATGAAGTTGTATTGTGTTTCAGAACCTTGAGGTTAATTAGTCTCATTATCCGCCGTAATTCCCTCTTTTCTTAGGTTATGGTGGGATACTTGGGTGGTTTTTGAAGACATAGATGAATGAGATATATGACTATATTTTGGAGGCTTATTATGTTTTTATATTCTATTAAATGACGGTTTTCAGGGTCCCATTTATATGAAAATATGGGACACTAATTAAAGGAGTAATTCCACGTATTTATCTAGCAAAGGTACCCCACGCAGGGGTGGTCGATCCTTTAGTGTCACAAAGGGGGTCAGGTGAAATGCTTTTGGAGCACAGGCTGAGTGCGTGCAATCCACGTTAATGAGAGTTAACTTTATAATTCTTGGGACTCTTTTCCACTCTTTTTCATTATATAATGTTCTAAATCATTACATCTCATGTGAAAAAAATAGTGTCTACACTGAATAGATGAAATTTTAGGTAACCATTATGACTTAATTTTTTTACAAATACATGATTTCGAATTATGTTATACATTATGGGTATTTTACAAATGATATAAATTTGATAAATAATGTATAATTGTGAGGTAGAAAATATCTAAGTGGGTAAAATTTAACAATCTGAAATTTTATAATAAATTTCTCTTTAAATGTTTTTTATTTTCTTTATGTACTGTGTTAAAAAAATTCTTATGTTCAAATAAGAATTGACATAAAATTAAAATATTTATACATGATATTTATTACCTTTATATTAAAATTTATTAGTGTATATTATAAGAAACATTTATTGAAAATTATGTATAAATATTTTAGATGAAGATAATATATTGGTAAATAATAGGTGAATGTTTAGTAATGACAGAAAATGAGTCCAAACATTTTCATCATCGAAAATGTTTTCATATATTTTTTAATAAATTAATATAATTAATTTCCTCATATTTTAGAAATTTTATAGGAAAAAATAAATTTCATTTTCAAAATTATCATGGAAATTTTAAATTAAGTTAATAATTTTTTATTTATTTGGAAAATATTTATTTTTCAGTGATTATTGAAATATATAAATTTTGTAAAACAACCATTTATTTTCTTTGAAAAATATTCATAATATTTTTAATTTGATCCAAAATTAATATAATAATATGTTATGTATATATAATAAAATTAATTACATATGTAGCACCATTATATAGGATCTTGTTAACAAAATACATTACGACATTAAAAGTGATTTTTATTCTAAAAATCATCTTTAATCGTGATTTGATGGATGCATATAAATTTAATTTTCACTCTTATAGATATTGGATTTAGTAAGGTGGATTCTGTTTTTGTAATCATCCAAATTAATATATTTAATATCTTCATATTTATTTTGGGCCATAATTAAGATTAAAAACTATAAAAATCAACCCCATGGTAGATGGGTAAATCGGGTTAACCATAGTTTAATGTAGTTGATAAAAACAACTTTTTTAATATTCAAACTTATTGGATGAAATTTTATATAACCAGGTCACCAATGTTTTTTACGGTAATATTTTCCTTGAAATTTAGCTATATAAAATATTACGTAAATAGAAATACAAAATGTCAATTTCTTATGTTAAAATATATATTATGTGTTAAAATTGGGAAAAAGGAATGTTTTGAATTAATATTAATTCTTATTTTAAGAATAATGAAATTATATTAGTGTCTATAATATATATTTAATTTCTAGTGATTATATATTTACCAAAAAATTCTTATGCTATGCGGACACAATATTTCATTAAGTAATAGAAAAGTAAATAATTGATTTTCAAAATAATTAAAATAATGTATTCTAATCGAATTATCGTGGTCCGTGATTATTAAAAATGACTAAATCATATTTTTAGATTTATTAAAACGTATATTTGAATAACCCATTTTCATTGGTGTATTTAATATCAAATTAACTGAATTATATCAAAAATTATTTTAATTATATTTTATTAACAATAATTCTTAATTGAAAATTTTAAATTTATTCAAAATACTATATTAATCTATTTTACGGGTATATTTTTAAAATAAAAACCATTTATGGTCCATTTATTAGAAATGGTTAATTTTATGGTAACTATCATGACCCCTAATGTGTAAAAACAACGTTATCACTATAATTATCAAAAACGGTTTAGGTTGGTTAAGACTAAGAAATAAGGGTAAAATAATCATATAAATTATCCCAAATTTATTAGATAATATTATTTCATTATATAATCATTAAATATTCTAATTAGATCAATTTTTATCCATTTTAAAATGAAAATTTATTTATTTTAATTTAATACATTAAGAAATTCCATGAATGATTTTCCCACACTTCTGAAAGGGCACCACATCTCCTATTTTATTCACACATGAAGAAAATTTCATCTAAAATGAAATACCCAAATATATTCCTAAAATAACTCCACATGTGCTATAGGTCTTATATTGGAAAAAATATTGTCTTTAGAATGATTGATGTATAAAGAAAAGGAGAATGTTGGAAAAATATGTATAACATTTAACAAAATGTTTTAGTTTTTTTCTTCTTTAGCCACCTTAACATATTCTTAAACCATGATAATATTATAAAATTTGAATCTCCAAAATAATTATATTTTATTTTGTTAATGGTATTACCTATATCCATATCTTTCTTCCATAAAATCGGAAACAAAATCATATTTTCTCTGTACGGTGGATTACTGTATTGTGAACCAATGTAATTTCTTTTCTATCACCACCATTAAAATATGGTTATAGTGATGGATTTAATGTATTAATATTATAATAATGAAATATTTATCCTTAAAAATATAATATATCATTTTCATATTAACCTTTCCATCCTTTGAAACATGATGACATCAATTGTATGTATATGAGCACTACCACCTCCATGGAGCGATTTGGTTTATTTTCTATTTCCACATCACATGGATGATATATATCACAGTTTATTTAAGATTATAAAAATGTATTTTAGACATAATTTTCATTATTTAATAATAAAAAACAATTTGACTCATCTCTATCATGATCATTGAAAAATGGAAACATTACTCAAGTATACATATGGATTACCATCTTTGTGATTGTATGATATTTCTACATTCATAAACATAATTAATTGATGTTTTATAAATATATTTTAGGTAAAAAATTATTAAATATTTTTTTATTATTAATCACTATATATGTATCAGTGACCTCTTTTATCATTGTCAGCCTATCAAAGTCATTATATATATATACTGGATAAAATCAAAATGTATGACATGAACATAATTGGTTAAATATAACATTTTAGAAAATAAAATTAATTAAATAATAAATCTAAATGTGATATTAATAATTTAAATAAATGATTTTATTTTTTTTATTCTATTTCATTAAAATGTGCACGAAGTGTTAGTCATTATGTAAATGATTTTATCTAAATTCTACTTCACGAAGGCATATTTTAATGTTATGAACATAATTTATTTTATATAGTGTATATTCATTATCATATAAAATTTATATCATGAGTCATTCATACATCACAATATTTAAAATTTCAATCTAATAGGATTTGAAATGTATTTTACAATGTGGTAAGAACTTTCATAAATCAATCTCTCATATTTGGGTTATATTCCATCTTCATTTTCTATATTTTGACATGATTATGTGTTCAATGACCTATGATTAAATTATATTTTATTTTCTACATTATTTATGTGTATTTTTGTTTTTTTCTCATAATAACATCATTAATTAATTCTCACTTGAATGGAACAATCTTCGAATGGTTTTCTCATATTACTATTATTACTATGAAACATATGTCATATTCACCAATTACATATTTCATCTGGTTTATATACTACAAATTTTATATTAAATATCTTGATTACCTTTATATTCATTGTATATAATGATTCATTGTTTTTAATTTCATTCATTTGTATTTCTGTATTTAAAGTTACTAAATTTGTAAGGGTTAATTTCATAATCAGGTCAGTATTCAATATTTTTTATGTTTTTGTCTCAACATCAAGAATTATATGATCTTATATATTATATATAATATATTTTATTAGCCAATAATTATTTTTAAAAATTACATTTATTCATTTCATTTACCCCTAATATGTACTAAAGAGTCCCAAATAATGTTTCAAGAAAAACTGTCTTTGTTTTCTAATTGGTATGCAATCATTTATTACATGTACCTATTTTATTTAAAATGTTTTCAAAAAAATTTCTGCAATTCCCCAATGATTTATTAAATGAATATCAATATATATATAATTTTTTAAAAATATATTAAAATTAATATTTTTTTTTCTAAATGATGTACTTTTTTTATCTTTTATTGTAAGGTGTGTAATGGATTTTTTTAACTTATATGACCTAAATGGAATTTCCCACCACCATGACCACTAAATGGTTTTAATCATCCTTTAAATGTTTATTTGGTCAATTTCAATGAAAGAAATTCATAGTATTTAAAAAAATCATAGTTTAAACATTGATTTTAATTTTGAATAGGATATATTCTTCTAGGCTATTTTTAATCATATTTTATGGAATTTCTATTCTTCAATGAAAATTATCCTTTATTTTACATATAATATAATGTGTATATAATGTAATGTATATATCTATATTATTTATGAGGAAGGATTACGATCAATTTGAATGAGGAAATATTTACAATTCATATACTATATATTCAATATCAAAGTTTATGTTGATTATATATTTAATAAGTATTCATTCCATTCATGTGATAAATGCATTAGACTTAGTAATTGATGGGTGGAACCTGATATATCCCATTAAAGAATCCAATATTCTCAACATACAAACTATTTTTTGGTGTTTGTCCAAGTCCATACCAATTTTTTGTAATATTTCATGGCATAAGGCCTCAACATTATATTTATGATATACTATTTTATGTGTTACATTATTATGAGATTGGTTATTGATATCCATGTGATTTTGTGAATAGTTATGTTATCCCTAGATTATTTTAATTCTCAAGTGATTTTTTATATGGAAATATTAATCATCATTTATTCATGGAATATTATTCTTCATAATCAAATTATAGATTCAGTCAAATGTGTTTTGATTTATTTACCTTTCTATATTTATTATTACATAAATAATCATGTTGGATTTAGCTGTACATAACCGTTAATGATCATTTAGAATTAACCTTATTTTCTTCCATTTCACCGATATATGAAGAAGGAATCTATGAATGTGTTAGATATGTAGAATATTTACTTTCACTATGATGTATTTTAATGTTTTCAAATGAAATCATTGATTAAATTATGTATCTAGTCTACGAATATTGCTAATATAATTGGTCCATCGTGATGTGATATGTTTTATCTTATATTATTTTAATAATTTTGAAAATGGATATGGGTTACTATAGTAGGGGTATTTACATGCTTGGGTACGTTCCTATACATGAAAGGGGTGATACTAGATTTGGAAGACATCTATGATGTTTATTTCTAGAAACTATCGAATAAACAATATTAAAATAAAATAAATTAAATAAGGAATCGTAAAACAACATATTCAAACACAAGTGTAAATAATATGGTTTGTCCATAGGGGAAACTCGGAGGAATAAGGAATAACCAAATAGTAACTACCAATTACTACAACAAGCCTTTTATTCCTTCATATTATTCACATTATCATATATAAAACCAATAATATAATACAGTAATCTAAAAAAATGAAATAAATAATGCACAATGTACATATCATAATTCCAACATTCATTTAATTATTTGGGCTCTATCTAATGAAAAGAATTTTTATATAGAATGTGATTATGTGTGCCCATCAAGATACATGAATAAAAAATTGACAAGTTAGTACCAAAACATCATGTTCATCAACCAAGATTAATTTACACAATGGTATAATGTAATATTAAAAATATAAAATCTCACCTTCCTAATAACTTAGTGGTCCACTATACTATGTTGGTCAGGAACTGACATAGTTCTTCTGTCTGAGTCCCAACTATTTGTACTCAGGTATACAAAATCCCAAATTATTGACATTTAATGAAAAATGTTAAATGACGTTGTGTTTTGATACCATTTACTATCACCTCAACCTCAGCCACTCTTTTTGAGTTGTTGGTGACACATCCCCTCTTGTTTTTTTTCACTATAAACAAGAGGATATTGAATAGTTACGAGTTCCAACAAAACATCATGGGGAGATTATTCCCATAGTACCATGTAAATATCATTATAAAAATAATGATGAAATAAAATAAAATAAGAAAAATTAATGAATAAAAATAAAATTAGTAGTAGCATTTACAAATAAAATAGTATATGTAGTATATGTATGGAATATCATATATAAGAAACAAAACTAAATAAATTATTAAAAAAATGAGATAAATCCATAATAAATAATAAATATAAACCCAAATCGGACTCTATTCAGTAAATTCTTTATCCTTCTACCAACCTACTAACACATCTATCATAGGTCCCTTTCCTCTCATCGAATCCCTAGTCCTAAAATCTATAAGCATACGAAAACTTCTGAGTTGTATATGATAACTAATATTTATATGACAACAATAATGAACAATATCAAATGATTATAGGTGATATAAGTGGATGACATAAAGGTAAACATGACTTATATCATCAAACATCTGATAGAGGTACTCCACATATGTTGGTTCCTCAGATACTTAATCTACCAGATTCGACACAAAATTAGAAGTACTGTCTGTCTGCCATGTCTAACACGTCTTCGTCTGCAGTAGAATTATATAAAAATCAAATTTGGTGCATCCTTGTAGAATGGATAGACCATGTATGTGATTATAAATATCTTACACATCCCTCTTAATAGAAAATCAATATAAAACAACCTATGTTAACTAAAAAAAATAGATAGAAAATAACCTACAAATATTTGTATAAAATTATATATCAAACATCACGTAATAACAAGAAAGAGTCACCTCCCATGAAAATATATGCGAGAAACCATAAAACATGTTTTCCTTCAGGCGCACACACACCTCATGTGTTTAATCATCAAACAGAAGTCTCATAGTACTACTAAATCATTAAAATAATCTTTCTAAAAACCTATATAATACATGTTCTTAAGTTAATGGCTTCCTACCTCAATTTTGTTGTTAGAGAACTCCAAGGATCATCATGTAATCATCAACCAAATAATTTCTAGATATTAATTGGTTAAAAAACACAAAAATGATTCTTATAATTAATCACAAATATTTTATTTCCAAAATAAATAAAAAAACCACAGATGATAATATTTTATCTCTACTGGATAATTTCTATATTATTAATTTTAGCCTATTTTTTGGTTTATTTCTTCAATAATAATTTTAATTACACCTCAGGTGGTATTAAACTTCTATATAATAATATATGATAAGAATGATAGTAATTATTTATAAATATTTGATTATTCTAGAATATTTATATTTAATAAATATTTATATATTTTTTATAAATTTCAATAAATTCCACATGAAAAATGAGATGAATAATACATATTCATATATGTTATTATCATTTTAACACATCACCTATTAAGTGTGGAGGATATTAGGGATTCCAAAGCACCTGGAAACTGGATGAAGTACTCATATAGATCATATAAGACTTCACATGTCTTGGGTATTGGAATTTTAGACTATATAGATACATAATGTGATCCAAAAAAAGATCATAATATGAATGAGATATTTTTTTGAAGGAACCCACATGCTGGTTCAAAAATAAATAAATAACAATTAAAATAACAATTTTAATGTTTATAATACATGAATACTGAATGTGGATCATTGAAAAAATTCTTTAATATGAGTTATAACATTTCATTAAGTTAATAAAACTGAACCCCGTGAATTTTTTTATTTCATAATCATTGAAATAAAATTCTAAATCATTATGGGGAACAATAACTGTGAATAGTGTTTTTTAAAAAAATTCCCAAAAAGGGTATTGTGTATGATTAACATGGTGTTAACCTAAGAATAACATAGTTTAACCTTATTCAACACATGGTCATCATATAAGGTAAATGAGTTATCCCCTTATGTATTTCTCATTCCCATATGTGGCATATGGAAATGGCTAGTAACCATTATGAGAGAAAATCATTACCCTTACATAACCTTATAAATATAAGGTATACCTTTATTAAACCCAAGAAAAACCAATATTACCTTAATGTAGTGTAAATTAACATTAACATACCCTTATGGATCACCTTAGTTAAATTTATGAATCCTTCAGAAAAACAAACATACCCACAGAAAACACATAAAAATAAAGTTATACCCTTACACAATGAGAGTTTACCCAGACATAACCATCAAAAAAAAATTATTATCTTTATTAAACTCACAAAAACCTACATCTCTATTGTTTAATCGTATTTAAATTTACATATCCTGATTCCCTTCACAAGAGTATAAATAAAATTGTAAATATTTAATTTTCCCTAAAAACCTATATAATATTACCACAATAGGTAGAAAAGATCATTTAAACTAATAATGTTACAAAAAGGATCCATTTAAAACCCAAATAATACTAATAATTTAAAATAATATAGTTTGAGTATCAAAATTTAATCAATAATTAGTAAATAATTATATATATATATATATAATAAACTAATTTATCCAATTAAGAGATAGATAAAATTTAAAAAATTGAAAATTGGGATATTTCTCAATGAATAAAAGTGGGAAAATTTACATCAATCGCATTGGTTTCAATAAAAAAACTCATGAAAATTGGTATTTATAAAACAATGTAATGTTGTTGTAAAAAATTCTTATTATAGGTTGAAGGGATTGATTATGAAGAATCATTTTTCTTTGATTTCAGGTATAAAATTGGTATGAATGTTATTGGATATTTTTCTAATATAAAATAAATGTTTAAAAAAATAATTGATCATTACATTAATGAATAATGATCATAATGAACATATTTTAATTGAGAAATGACTGAATATATTTATCCATCTAAATGATTGACCATTATTGTGTATTTTAATTAGGGAATATTTTGGGTTGACACAAGCCTTTATAATCAAGTAATCCAATATGTATTGCATCTTTAATGGATTGAGTTTCACTAAAGTGATTTTAGAAAGAAACCAATATATATAGAATATGAGCATGAGAAATAATATTATCACTGTTTTTTTATGATATAGTCCTGGTAAGTTACATATATTACATCTAAGATTAATTTTAAAACTAAAAAATATTTCGTTTTGAAATGTCAATACATGGATTATAGAGATTCCTTTACAAATTACTATTTTCAGAGAAATAAGTTTATATTTTTTTATATCAGTGTAAATTTTCTAAGGAGTTATAAAAAAAATTTGGAATGGAAGACTATTAATTTTTTTTTCACACATTACTGTTGAAATATATTATATAATGAATAAATTATGGAAAACTAATAATTAAAAGTATTTTAGAGAACTTATGGGATGCTTATAAAATAAAAATGATATAAAAAAACTCAAATATGAAGGAAACTATGTGAATTCTATAATACATTTATAGAACCATGAACTAAAGTCTACTATAAAAAATAATTAATTAATAAAATAAATATTAATACAGTGATGGTTATTTTAATAACTATTATAATGAATAAAAATCAACATCAGGGGATGCATTGTTTCTGGGTGAAATTTTTTGAAGTTACAACTATAAGGAATATAATTCAATAATTTTATCCCTCTATAGGATGAGTATGTTTCCATTAAAAATTATTTAATAGAAATTATTTGGATTAGATGGAAATTTAAATTCATGAAGATGATGGTGGAGAAGCTACTTATTTTTTACTCTAATAATCAGAATATTATTGAGTTCTATAGTAATCCAATGAAACACTCAAGATATTGTCAATTTGATATAAAATATTATTTTATCAAGTAGAATATAGAAAATGGATATGTGTGGTTTAAATATGATTCCATAAATGATGTATTAGAGGAATTTTTACGCTGTCTATACAATTTAATAAATTTGAAAATTTATGGATAAAAGTGTATGATTTTCCTTTGTCACATAAATAAAAAATATTGGATATTCCAAAAAATTAATTTGATTCATCTATCCAAGCGGGGTTATTTTAAGAAACCCAAATGATGTCTAGTTCTAGAATCTACATCTTTTTTATGGTAAAATTAGTATTATATATTTTGTGGAAATAGTGAATCATTGTCATTGGACACAAATTCCTATTCACAAGGGGATGTAATTATATAAAACACTATGATTTATTAAAAAATAGTATATTTATAGCAATTAAATTATTATATTCCATGAGTATTTGAGAGTTGGGATGTAGTTGGGGTTATAAAATCTAAATGGGAAAAATAAATAACCCAATTAATTATTGAAGGAACGTTCTACTAGTTGGGAACATTTTAGGGGAAAAATTTAGAATCATAAGTGGTGGGGGATATTGTTTTTATGTTTTTTGGAGAAGTTTACAGAACTGTTTTATTAGTTCGGAGTTATTTAAAGATGTGTAGAGATTGTACATAATTTCTAGGAAAATAGAAAAACTATGTCTCTTAGTATAGTCTATTGGTATAGTATTGTTGGGTAAAAAATGAGATACAAATGGATGATATAATTTTATATAAGAATATTAATTTCTTCTTCAATGATACATGACATCTCAATGATGATACATGAGACATGTAGATGCATTAAAAAAATATCAAATTATATAAGAGTAACTCAAAAACTAATTTTTTTTATTTTAGAGTATCATAAAACATATGAAATATTGATCTAGTGATAGGGAAGATTAACATTAAATTTCCCCTACATATGTGAAATTATATTTATAGATGTTTAATAGTATGTTTTTATTATATAATATATAGAAGATAATATTTCGATCATGTGGGATTCAATTTAATTATATATATGACTAATATAGTGTTTTAATAGATAAATATGATCTTTTAGATGAATTTATATGGTTTAATATTATTTCTTATAAAAAGTATAATATTAAATAAATTAGTGTTGTGATATTCTCTAGTGGATAAATATCATGGTGTTAAGTGATTAAATAATTGTTTCTCTCAAATATTGGTTTTGAGACCTTGAAAATGAGATTATGTCTAGAATGAATGGTGTAAACCAAATTTATATTTTTTCATGTGAGAATGAATATGTCGAAAAAATGAAGTGGGTTTTGAGGAAATTTAAATTAAAATACAAGTCAAGATCGATGGAGAAAATAAATAATAAGATCATGGTTATGTGAGAATATCATTAAATGATATTAAAGGAGGTTTAAATAATAATTTTTTTATATCTTTGTTGATCACTATTTTTCTATTATCAAAGAATATTTTAATATCATGATCTGAAAGATAGTTTTTAGTAAATCTTGAGATAACTAGGATTTCAAGGATATAATCATGTAAATTTTTTTATGTTTTAATGAATAATAGAGTAACTAATGTTATTTCAGAGAAAATTTTTCAGTACAAAGTGACCAAAGATCAAATACTACTACTAAAAATATTCATATCCATTATTTGGATGAAGAAGAATAAAATAATTAATGAATTAATTTATGCTTAATATTATAATTTATTAAGTATATAATCATTAAATGGGGTTTAAGTATCTAGAGGAAAAAATGAATTATTTTCATTCTAATTTGAAGACATATTATGAACATGATGGATTCAATAATAATAATTGTTTGGGGACAATGATGTTTCGATATATTTTCTTTGGTTATGAATGATATCATCAATTCTTTTAAACATTTTATGATAATAGTTGTACATTTTTTCATGGACTCAACCAAAACACATGTGGTTATACTTAATAAAGTTGAGGTGAACATTTGGATAGTAAATTTGTATAAATGATCTTGTTTATATCCATTACATATGGTTGACCATACGATTTGATGAATAAGTTGATAATGATTATATTAAATTAAATAATTTTATTTCCAATGAATGAAATTTTGAAATGAAATCCCAGATATACCCTCAAACCTATCTAATTGTTTCTCCATCATGAAACTAAGAACATTATGTCATCCCACACCAGTACTATCGGATATGGTGTAGAAAACATAACTCTGAAATTGTGTGATAAATATAATTTTAGGTGAAGAAAGATTCATATGTCATTATTTTAAATTATTTCAATAATTAAAACATTACATTAAAAAATTATCACATATTTCTAATAAACAAACTCTTTGTGCCTTGGGGATCAAATATATTAGAAAGTAATTTTATGATATATGTGAACATTTATCCTTCATATAACAACACTACACTCCCTTCAAGACTCCTTATAGTTCATAATCATATTCATTTGTAGATTAATAGAACCATATGAATGGTGTAAACTCAAACTCCTAGTAATGAAAAACATATTAATTTGTTTTCAAGGGTTAAATCATATTAATGTGAAAAAACATGATCATGGGTTAAATACCACCTTAAAAGGACATAGACAACTATGTATTTAGAACTAATCATGATATAAGGTTAGATAATTTCAACTCGTCAAATATGAACCATTGAATAAGAGTGTGAGATAATAAATTTAATCTTGGGAGCATAATCATAGGCATTAGATATAAAAATGTGACTTGTTGTATAAAACATATCATAATAATAAATTTTTGAATAAAAAAATCATATGGAATCCTAACATTGTGATTACATACAAGAAAATCCACCCTTTAATTTTTGAGAATATATATTAATGAATACCCTTTATGTTTTTATAATATCCAAGAATACCCACAAATTCGGTTGTATCCATATCAAATAACTCCCATGAATTCAGTTGTAAGCATGTCCAAGAAGGATATCCCTTTATGTTGTGTGTATAATATAAAAAGTATCACCCTTTTTGTTATATATATAATCCTAGAAGGATCACCCTTTTGTGGTTAGTGGAATCCAATAACGATAACCTTTTATGTTATGATCACAATATAACAAGTTTTGTGTTATATCATCTCATGATGTATAAAGCCTTAACTAATGGTTTTCAATGAGATATAGGATACCACACATCAACCATTCATACATATGTTTACCAAATGAAATAAATCATTAATGATATCATAAAATCAAAGAGAAATAAAATACGGTCCATTCCATTTACAATTTTATAACATAACATGATATCAAATGTAGATAAGTTCATACCAAAAATAGAGTCACCTAAAATGAATATATCATATAGAAATATAGAATTTCAATCATGAATCATAACATTATTCGATCTAAAACAATTAATGATAAATTATAAAATATAATAAAAAATAAAAGATGATTATGAAAAGAATTATTAAAATTTTCATATAAAGATCAAGTTATATATAAATTTCAAAAATATCTCATTTTAGAAATTAAAGAGTAAGAATTTTTTAAATCATAATTTTGAAAGAAATTTCTATAATTATTCTTTAATTGAGACATAAATTCTTCAATTATGTGAAGTAAAAATTTATTTAAGATATTAACTTTTAATAGAAAATGATTAATAAAGCATTGAAAAGTGATTATGGGTTAATAAAAGTGCATTGATTTTTTTGAAAAAATTTATATGTGTAAAATAATCTTCAATAATGGATCATTGAAATATAAAAAAAGGTTTCAAAAATAAAAAATTAAATTTTTATCTCATACTTTTAAAAATAATCCTCAATATTATAGCCCTAAAAATAAATTATGGTTTTCAAAAGAAAATATAAAGTCTAAGATTAAAACATTGATTAAAAATGATAGAATTTTTTTTAATATTTTGAGGTAACATTATTTAAAATATAGGATATAAAATGGATAATAATACAACATTTGTAAATAAATAAAGGGAAATATGATGGTAACATGAAATAATATATTATTGTGACTCTATATAATAAATAGAATATCAAAGGGAAGTGAAAATATTGGTTTTTAATAAAAATTGCACAATCCAATGGATATTAATTTTATATAACATCAGTACACATTATTGGGATTGAATTTATTTAAAGAATGAAATTTCACTTCAAAATCCATTTTCTCAAAAGATAAATAGAATTACCTTTTTAAATAAATCTAGTTTTGGAAGAAAACAATGTCAAAAGAAATGATTTTATAATCCCACACTTTGTGTGAGTATTATTTATTATCAGTTAATGTCAATATATTTCAATGGAAATGGTCATTGAAATAGAAATATCATATTTTTTCGATATATTTAAGATGTTATCAAGAATAAGATATTAGATTGATCACTTGAAGTGTTCATGTCTTATTATATCTACAAATATATAAATTGGGTTCTATTCTTTATTAATGATTGTGATTATTCATTTCATAAAATCAATTTGTTCTTTGAAGAATTTTAGTTCACTTATTATTATTCATGAGATATTAATTATTCAAAAAACATGTCATATTATTGATGAAGAATCATATTTATTATTAAAATTTTATCATTTTCCACTAGAAGTTTCATTAAAATTATTTAAAATAAAAATTTATGATGATGGAGATGAAGATTAGATGATGATCATTGAATAAAGGTGATCAAATGAAGTAAATTATACAGATATCATTAGAAGAATAAGATCAGATAAATGTAATCACATGGTAGTTTTTTAACAATACCATTGTGTTGAGTGTCTAATAAACAAGATTTTATAATGTTTTCAATATAGATTCAATCAGATAAAACTATACAATTTCATCCAACATAGTATATTGGATGGACACAAGATGATAATTCAAATCATACTAATGAATGTTTTGTAAACCATAAAATTAATTTCCATTGTGACATTAGATATATGTGGGTGGACTGTATCAATCTTATGATATTTTATTAGAATAGAGAAGTATCTGAAGAAGCTTTTAATCAGCCAATTTCAAAGGGGATATATTTCAATAAATGTGTCATAATGAAGTCCTAAAGATATTAATAGTCTTCATAAATAATGTTCTAAAAAAATTGATGTACTTATAGAAGTGGTATTAAAAGTTATATGAATTATATCAGGTGGGATTGAACAAATATCAATATGTGAGTTAATATAGTTATAATGAACAAACGAATGATGTATTGATGAGTTCTATCTAAAAAAATAATGTACAAAGTCTATCATAGGAATAGGTGAGACAATAGAATGACAATACCAGATAGAAGATAATAAATGATCACACATATTGTTTTCAAAAAAATTAAATGTCAGAGGAAACATGTGATGTTCATTAAATGAGGAGATTACTGAAAGAGGGGTTTCAGAATCATTTAGTCGAGGTGAATTTTTTGAATAAGGTGATCTAATAGGGGAATGGTTATGTAGTTTGTAGAATTTTTTTTATAATGAAAAAAATTATTTATTAACAAAGTTAGACAAAAAAATATGAAGATCATTAGACATATGTTGATGATGTTTCTAGTCATTTGGAATAGAAATATTATTCCTTATGATGTCATTGAACATGGGATTAAAAATGAGGTTAACCAAACATATATTTCTAAGTAGTGTATTTGTATATATGATTGGTAATTAAGAACAAATCTTTTACATTCATAAAATTAACTTTTTTGGGATAATTAGAAATAATATTCTTAAATAATATTAATCAGTTAAAGGCTTCCAAGATAATGTAACAGATGATGATTTATAAACATATTTTATCTTTAAGATGGATAATTTTATAATTGAGATTTATATTTTTTCTATAATTTTATAAAGGACCATTGAGTGATGTTTCACTAAATTAGAAGATGTGTTATGAACCTATATTTTATGGAATATTTGAACCTTTACCAGGTTTTCATAAATTCCATAATTTTGTAGATGATCAGTTAGTAGATCAATGTTTCTATAATCATTAATGGAGGTCATGATTCGAGATAATATTTCATAAGTATTAAATAATAACATTAACATTGATATATAATTATGTTTCCTAAAAATATTTGTTGACTAATTTCATTGAGGAGGTTTGAATTTAGTGGATTATCTACTATTATTGAGTAGTGAACCAGGAAAAAATATAATGTTCCATATTTTACAATATTAAATATACATTCATATGTTAAGGAGATTATATTAGTATAATCAATATCCTAACAAGTCTAGTACGTAATGTGATAAATATTTATAATTTTTTTAACAAGGAACTAAAACTGAATCAACCCCCTCTTAGTGTTGATAATATCTAAAAGTGGTCCTCTTAATTGGTATCAAATCCAAGGGTAACATCTATTGGATTATATATATTCATTATATTATCATTTGAATGTTTTATTATCTTTCTTGTTGAATAAATTCAATGTTGATTGTGTAAAGATTCACTAATATCTGATTATAATTATCCTTCTACCAATACAATAATGAACATGATAAAGAATGAGAAAAAATTTCAAAGGATTAATCTTTCTTTCTTAATGAATATTAATTATTGCATGCCATGATAAAAATGAAGATATATTACGATTGTAAAGTAAATATTATGGGGTTTAATTTTTAAAAAAGTATATTGAAAAAAATTCTTACCTAAATTTCTTCAATAATGTTAAGTTATCACGAGGTTAGTGAAAAATCCTATATAAATTTTACCCACAAATAATATCCTATCATATGGGGTAGTTATAATAAATCTACAACTTCTCTAGATATATCATTTGATATATTAAATGGTATTTCTTATTTTATTCCAAAAAAAATGTGTCTCTCTATTTGATAAATTATTTGAATGTATGCATTAAGAGATTACCTATTAGGAAGAAGAATTCAATAACATGGGTAAATAATTCAAAAAAAAACTTCTACAATTTATAAAGGTCTCCAAACAAATAAAAGGTTTTTGATCAAGAAATGTGGAGCGTCAATAAGATTCTCAAATTTTAAATACAAATTTCTAAATAAAGGAGAATAGAAATATGTAGTAATGAAGACTCTTTAAGAAAAAATATTTAAACATGAAAAGATGTTTAAAAAAATAATTATATTCAATGATTTGAAATTGGATGTGAAATCCAAAAATTTAGGGAACATGATTATTTTTTATAAAAAATGTTAAGTTTAATAAAGTGTTTGTTGAATGAATAATGAAGGATTATGCAGAGAAGCTGAATATTATTAGCAATCATAAAAACACCCTTAACATGGGATTTCGTGAATTGAAGGTCATGTTTCCTATCATGAGAATAACATGTTGAGACTTCACAAAATAAATATAATTTATTCACTACAACACAATTTTTACTAGAGGATTCTAAGGATTCAATACCTCTAATATGTGATAAGAATATCATGATTATGTTCAATGATTTACCTAAAGTAACTGTGAAGAATGTGGTAAAATATATATCATATTATAATAATGATCCTAATTATATTTTTAGAATTATTTTAGGACGAAAATTAGAATCTCTTCAAGTATGTATGATTATATATGACTAGAATCCTACCAACATGACTATAGTGGATAATAAAAAAATTAATTCTAGTTCCTCATGAAGCTCCCATCAAGTTATAAATAATTCCCAAATATATATTATAATTGATAAAAAAAATAAAATGGTTTTTTGGTCAATTTTAGTGATACAATAGATTTAGGGCTAGTGTGTTATATTTATGTTATAATCCTCAAAATTTTATTACAAAAAATGAATCCCGTGCAAAGGGGAAGAAATATAGAGCTGGATATAAAACATCTATAGTGTAATAATAATATGAAAACAAACAACATAATATCAATTTTTTAAAATACCTATGATGTTGGAAAATATTTGGTCACATTATTGGTTTATACTCATAAAACATGGCTGGTTTTTACTTATATCAACCACTCCCATTTCTCACATGGATTTGGCATGACATCTCTATGGATATTTTGGATCGGTTACCACATATATAGAAAAAGAATAATGTGAAAATGGATGTGATTAATAGGCTAAAATAATTTTATCACATTATAACCATTCATGACACAACCAAAGTTGAAGAGTTGGGAAATATATATGTGAATGATATTGTTCTTTTTTAAATACATTCATCTGATATAGTCTATGATAGAGATACCCATTTAGTATCTAATTTTTTTTATGCCTTTACTATTAATTCAGAACTCAAGATCATTTGATTATAGAATACCATTGGTAGGTGGATGGCTAGACATAGAGGACAATACAGTTTAATGAGCATATGATTCTTTTTTTGTTATTGAATTTTTTGGTGATTAAGATATCCATTTAGCACGTGTTGTGTTAAATTATAGTAATAGTTACCAACCTATGATCAAAATGAATCCATTTAAGGCCTTGTAATTATTCTTTTTATTGTTCAGATATTGGGAAAAAATTATTGGTTGGACTTATTTTGATCAAATAAGTTACAAAAAGGATTGAATTGATTCATTATAGAATATTGAAGGGAGTGACTAGTATAATTATTTATATTGACTGTCATTGTAAATTGTCGGAGTCTTCTGTTTGTGACTATCGGTTGTCGAATGATTCACCTCATTCAGGTCATCGATAAATAGGGCGGAAGGGGAAAGTTACTCTTCATTTTGTAAGGACTTTTTATGTTTTTGGCCTGATAGGGAAACTGTACCATAATTTAGTTCTTCTATTGTAGTTAAAATTGGTTCATAATTTGTTTCATGTATCTTAGATACAAATGTATCTTTCTTACTTATAGCATGTTTCGATCTGCAGTGATCCTGATGTTTAACCTAAATTATCTTTTGTTTAGATTCCATTTAGGACTGTTGATTCTAAGATAGAGGTACTTTTTGTGAGGATGATACATTTTTTCCATGGGTCGTGGAAAAATGAATATGATTCTCATGATTCATGGGAGAGGGAGACACTAATGAGAGAGTAGTATCCCCATATTTTTTATATGAAATCTTCATGATATACTTTCTATGGATTGAAAATCTCTATGGTGGGGAGGTTTTAACATCCTGTTACTAGTATTCATATACTCCTAAACCATTGTTTTATTCAATTTTTCTCCGAAATTAAATAGGGTTATTTGGGAGGATTTTTAAAATTTTAATGGTTTTTTTGGACCTGTATTGTTGTAGCATGGTTTTCCCAAACCTTGTTCCCACCTAGTGAAAAACATGAAACCCTAGACTCTGGGAGGTTCTCATGGTTAGTTCATGGTTTGAAAAAAATGCACCCCTATAATATGGGTACAAAAATAGGGTGAACGGTTTGTCTAACCATGCAACCCTTCCCTACAAAACGAGTGCGTCTAAATTTTTAATTTTTAATTTTTTTGAAAATTTTCCAAACCCCTGTTTAAGTCCCCTATCTACACTGACTAAACATAACTCGAATTTTTCGGTCATGGAGGCTTTCATGAACCCTTATTTCATCCCATAAAACCATTCTTTTTTGTGTCAAAGTGTGGTGTATCTTGTTTTATCCATCTCTAAAAAGTGATTATCTTCTTTTCTATCTTCTATCACCCTTTATTTATCCCATTCTTATATTGAGTTTGATAGTCTTTTTTATGGATATAATCTATGTTTTATTGAATTTTTATTGTTGGTTTGACCCATTGTGATCAATGGTCATCATTATTCATTGGAAAATAGCATTGTGGATGATGTTGATACATTATTTAGTGAATAAATGTTGGTGTTTCTATTTGAGTTTCACTACATAACTGAATCCTAATTTTCTAGATTTTATTTAAATTTGTTTCAATGGAATAATAAAGACCAAATTTTATGTGACTATTTCTTGAAATTTAATTGGATTGAATTTTGATAAAATTATCCAATTCCTATGGAATTTTTATTTTGGTAGTATTTTTGGATGTGATGGAATTTGTAAAATTAGTTGATAATTGATTTTAAAAAATGGATTAAATTGAATATTTTAAAACCTATTATTTTTTTTGTATTTAATAGGAATGTATTTATGAAAACCCAATGTTTTGTTTTGAAAAGTGAATTGGAATTTTTAAAAGGAAATTTGTAAAATTAAATTATGAATGATGACTTATTTTTAATGATGTGATTTCACCTTTTTAATTAATTTATTGAGAATATACAAGATTGGGTAATTAAAAGTTTATTTGGGACAAGAACACTAAGATTATTATTCCCTAGCTATGGATTTATAACTAAAAATATAAATAAAACCTAGTTCATTTCTTGGTATCCTCGATGGGTTTTTGATGGGTCTTACACATGTTGAACCTAAGGAAATTTTGTTAACATATTTGTATGATCATGGATTTGAGATGTGTGGGGGTACTATAACTAAAAACTATTATACCATAAGGTATATGACCATGGTACTTATATTGATTTCATTGTTCCGGAATTCCATTGATACTAAGAAATTTTATTCATGCATATCGATTCATAAAAAATTCATATAAATTATTTATTAATCCATTTTTTAAATTTTACTCATATTTTTGAAATGAGAGCATGTTTTGTTTTAAATATGAATATTTATTTTCATTTCTTTTTTTATTAATAATGTAATAATGGTTTGGTTTATTATTAATCAATATTTTTGTAGAACACATGGTGATACCTTACTAGTAATTTTATCTCATGAAATACATGTTCCTTATAGTGTTAGTATATTTTCATTTCCCAGGTCCAAGATAAAGGAAATCCCCACTTGTTTGTAGTGGAGGATCATAATCCTCTGAATTATATTTATTTTTTCTTTGGTATGTTGAGATTTTATAATCAATTTTGTTTATATTTATGAAGTTTGGTTTTAGTTTCTTGTAAACCTATTTGGTTTCTATTATATTCTCCCTATGGAGCTTTGAACAAGCAGACTTGTATCTATTTTATTCTATTGTTTTATGCCTAGTGATTTCCCTTTTTTATATTGTATGATGTGATGTTAATGTCAACATCATATAGGTGTTGTTAATTCCCTTCTAGATATCTTTATACCAGCCCATGTATCATGGTAGAAGGTTATTCGTGTTGGTTCATTAAAAGTTACTTGGGAAATATGGGAAAAATTATCATAGGTACTATAATCTTTATGAGTAAAGAAAAAAATTACTATATCATAATATATAATAAAATTCCCAATGAATTTGAGGTTTATAACATAATCACATTTTTATTGATAATAATGTAAAAAATTGACCATGGTATATAATGGAACCACCCTTCTTTTGTTTATATTAGAACCACTCATCCTTATTTTATTACATAACCACACATCTCTCATCCATACATATAGTTTACACTATAAAACAATCATTTGTAATATCATAAATAACTCATGGAATGAAATAGGGTTCTATATCCTTTTTAAATGGAATAGCATAATGAAGTCATTCATAAATCCACTAATAACAAAAATAGGATAAACCCATGAGAAATAAAATGGTATCTTAATTTATTCAGTAGATTTCATGGAAAATTCCATTTAGTTAACAAGATAAGTTATATATTATTTACCCAATATAGATAAAAGGAATATAGGTTAGTAAATAATATTCTCTAATAAATTATTGAATCTAATTTAGTTTATGACACTTAATTCAATGTAAACAAATATAGATTGTGTACCGTGTAAATGAATAATTAGGAAACCAATATTTATTCTCATTGGATGGTTTGGGAATAAAAGAGAGTAACTAATAATTTCCCTCTTATAAAAGAATATTTTACAAGAAAGAATGAAAAACATAGTGGATGATATCATTTTAAGAAATCATTATCAAGAATAAAATAATTCTAATGACATTGACATAAATGAAAAAAAAAATTAAAAAGAATTAGGGAAATAACTTTATAAAAAATAATCATTATAAAAATTTTAGAAATATATAACTATGTGGAAAATTTTATAAAACAAGTTGTATAAGATTTATTTTTTTCAGAAAATGTTGATATATATATATGAAATTTTATTAAATTTTAAAAGAATTATGAATGATTTGTTTACATCAAAAATATTAAATATAGATTTCACTCGCAGATTGATAAAAAATACCCATGTGATGAATGTTTTGGTTTTTTAAAAAACATTTTAAAATTTTCCAATTCATATAATATGAACCTAATAATTTATTATATAACAATAATATACAATAAAACAATAATATAATGAATGTTATCATGCGAAAGAATTATTCTTAACAAAAAAGAAGAGGATGGGATGGTTTCCCTAAAATTGGAAAAAATGATCCAATGGGAAACATTAAATACAAAAATGACATATAAATCCAGAAATATAATGATATATGCGGAAAATTATGGGTGTTTCTAAATAAATACTTTTCAAATTCCCTATATTGTTTTTCATTCAAAAACCATCCCGATTTTAAGTCAGATTAAAAAAACGTTACCGTAATTGTAAAATAATAACAAACATAAAAACAATGGATACTATAAAATAGATATAATATATAATAAAAGTAATGGTATTCTTTATACATGAAGAAAATATTGAATAGAATAAATCATATAAAAGACACGATAGTGAAAAACATGAAACATGCCTCATGGAATTCAAAATAAAGATAACTACCCCTTGAAACATCATTATCATTTGAAATGAAAAAAAGAAATGTAGAACATGATTTTGATTATTAAAAATATTTTATTTCATGAAAAATTATGAAAACATAAATCCATAGACAATATATACACCATAAAAAAGTATAAATTGTTAAAAACATCATTTTATAATGAAAGATAATTTAGATTCAACACCTATTACGTTGTATTCTTGCTTACTTGATCGATAATATTACATACTTTATAATGAATATAACTTCATTAACAAATTATTTGATAATATTATTCCAATTTAAAATCATTTTTGATTATTAATTATAATCATATTTTATCAATGAATTATTTAGTTATATATTATTTTCATTATTGGGAATTATAATTTTAATTGTTTGTTTCAATAAATTTTCACTATGATGAGTTCAATTCAGACATAAGGAATTTCATTCCCCAGTTCCCATATTATTAAAGATAAAATAATTATTTATTTCTTTATTAAATCCATTTTTCATTTCGTGAAACATGTAGATTTAGTATTTTTAATGGAACTAAAAATAAAATAGTTTCAACGTATTTAACACTTAAATGGTGATATATTATTAAATATATTAAATTCCAATAACACCAATTTAAAATAAATAAAAATAAAAAATATTATTTTATTACATGATATTATAATTATAAAACATTTCTTAATTATTCATCATATAAATATTATGACTACATTCGCGTAGATGGTAAAACTGGCCTAATTAAGAGGATGTTACCTGATTTAATGAGTACAATGTTTTATGAATAAATTATAATAAAAGTTTTATATAAGAATAATCATGTAATTAATTTCATATATATTCATTTATTTTTATTATAACCATCCATTGGGATGGTGAAGAAAAATAAAATTCCCCTTTCATGGTGTAACACCCCATGGTTTTTTAAAAAAATGATATGAAGGTAAATATTTTTAATTTTATAGTTGTAACTATCCTTTAAACATAATTTACCATATTCTATAATTTTAATTTCAAAAAACGGTCATCCAAAGCTGTGATTAGTATGTTATTTGGAGATGGATTGAACCAACATGTTTTTTTGGTGAATAGTAACATGCCCTTATGAATAGTAATATGACCTCTGTGAATAGTAAATCATATTTTTATTTTATTTTCATAAGGTTATAGGATAATGATATGTTGATCAATTTTTCATAGTGTTAAACAATGAGATATAGATTTAAAATTGATGTTTTTAAATAAATTATGATTTTATTTAAAAGTTAAATTAATAATATTTATAGAGTTAATTAATTAAAATGGAGTCCATTTTTAAAGTCTACAAGTCCAAAATGGTTAGGGTGACTTTTTGGGATTTTTATAAAATTCTTGAATTTTTTAGTAGTAGTAAAAAACAATAAATTGCGATAACTGATAAATACATGTTTTATTGCATCATATGTGATGCAAAGCTGATGTAAGCGCACATAGTTCTAACTAACATGAAAATATTGCTATTTTTTCCTCCCGAATCAATATTATTTAATGTTTGGAGAAAAAAGTATTATAATAATGATGAAAATAATGTAAACTCCCTCCTCATCTCTACAATTAATACCACCTTCATTCCCCTCTTTCTAGCACACCTCTATGAACTTAACCATTGTATATGTTTTGAAAAATACTATCTTCATAGATCATCCTTACATCCAAGACATTTTGGTATCACTGAAATTCTAAAACCCAAGGCATTAAGAAGGATCTCAATGAGAATAGATCAATAGCTAAGAATCCTATTCCTTTTTTGTGTATTTTCATTACAATTTATTTCTTTTCTTGTACTCTCTTTCCCTAAACATATCCAAAAGGTATTAAATATCTAAAAACATTTATATTTTTTATTTAATCATGTTCATGGAAAAGATAAATCAACTTCCTTACTCTCCTCTCCCATTGGTACTTAGAATAAAAACAACGTCCATAATGTGCTGATTTACAAAAATTAGGGATCATGTGTTTGCAATATCAATTGCATCCTTAAAATATGATAATAAAACCCTTGAAATGTTTGAAACATAATTTAATGTGTATTTTTAACATATTTTATATTTCTGAATGTACTTCAACACTGAACATTAAATTATATAATGAACCATGTGCTTGATTATCGAGGAACCAACAAAAATGATCTAAACAAATATCATTAATGTTTTATCTAATGATTCATAATCATATATGATAAAAAATTATTTATGGTATAATTATATATTATGGTAACATATGAATACCATTTCATTCCACTTATGGAATTTCATTTCCAAATTATAAGAATATCGAATACAAACTAGCCTTGGAAATCATGTATAGAATGGACCCAAAATCATGGATGAAATAAAATTCTAATAATTAATTGGTAAAATGATGTTATGAAATGATAATATAACGTGTTATAAACATTAATATTTTTCTATAAGAAATTAATAACACCTTTTTAACCAATATACATGAGGTTTATATGAGTTTTAAGTAATAAAAACCTTAGGAATGGGAATTCATAACCCGATTTCTATTCTTTGGGTAGACATTTTACATCATTATTTATGTAGTATTAAAATTTTTTCTTAGATGATTTTATTACTAATTTTAATTATTATTATTTACCATGTATATATATATATTCATCCACTATATTATGTCTCACTTCATTTATATTAAATTAATAATGGACTTTTTTTATAAATCTCTTTTAAAATTAAATTTTACGAAATTCAAAAGTAATGTTTTAATGATATTATTCATGTTGTATGATTGGGTTCTGGTTCATGAATATTTTTTTATGATTATGGTTGGGACATGTATCTCCCTCCAACTCAATTGGTGTGTGTATGTTAGAAGTGTTTTGTTTGGTTACTCCATGTGAATCTATAATGCTTACACAAATTTTATGGTAGTTGTGAGGGGTACACATTATAAGGTAGCTGAGAGAGTTTCTAGATTATGTAACTAATTCACAAAGATATCATTATGGTTCTATTTATTTTCTATATTTTTTTAGAAATCTCATGGAAATATCATGTTTCAAAATGTCATTTTATATGTGGATAAAATATGACTTTTTAAAAAAATTTATTTCATTTCATAAATTTATTCCTGGACTAATGTTTTCTATCTTTTTTTTCATTCCATATCTATTATTTTTATTATATTACAAATTTTTTAATTTATTTTTACATGTTATAACAATGTTTGAAAAATATGGAAGCAATGTTAAATGTTATAACGATTTGTCAAAGTAAACTTGTTTTATTTAAAAGTCTTATATTTTTGACGAAATAAATATTTTTTTTTGTGGTATCGTATCTATATGAATGTGGAATGTTATATATGTATTATATCCCAATTATCTAAAAATATAAATCTGAAAAGATCATCAATGTGAAAGGATGTGATTTCTAGACTAAAGTTTATGTTTATGTAATGTATTATGGTTAGGTCCTTATAGTGTTTATGAGAAGATGGTTTAGATAACATTAGTGTTTATGATGATTTTAATAGTATAACATAAATGTTTTTTACTTTGTGGTAAATTTTAAAAGATATAGAACATAAATATTAAGATTTTTCTTTGACTAAGATATGTTTGTTCAAAATCATTTTACATAGAAGAAACAAGAATGCAGAAGAGGAGAGGCACCATGAGAATGATATCCTTTTGAATATGCATCCCTTATTGCTGGGAATGGAAATTAGAAATTTCATATTGTAATGGTTCAAAAAATGGTGGAAATAAATGGTGGTGGAATTCAATAAAGAGAACAACCAGATGTACCAAAATATAACATGATGATAGTGGAACATTTTATGAAACAACACCATCCTTATTTCAATGTATCTTCTTACCCAGTAGTGGATGAAGGCTATATTAAGGCCCTTGAAAAGATATTTTATGTTATGGGATCCTTATATAATAAAAAGGTATGTCTTTCCATTTATCATTTTTTAATGTAAATATAATCACTGGTGGTAAATGGCCAAAATTATTAGGGATAGAGAGGAGATTGATTCCTTATAGTGGGATGAATTTAAAATTATTTTCCTTGAAAAATATATTCCTAAGGTAGTAAGATGTAGGATGAAGTGAAATTACTTGAATTGAATAAAATTGAAGATGATTTTGTGAATTAGTGTGAAGAAATATCCACCTGAATGGTGAGGTATGCTCCAAATATTATTTTTAATCTTGATTGAAAAATCAATCTCTTATAATCTGGATTGAAGCTCATGTATCGAATGGAATTGGCCTCCCATGAATTAAAATGTTATGAAAAACTTGTTTGATGTGATGCGTGGTCAAATATAGAGTTTTCTAATGATCGCATGCACTTTAAAAATAAGGGGAAGAAGAGGTATAGATGGAAAGTGATGGGTAGGAATCATCCAAATAAATATGATGGTATGAAATTACAGTTTCTTATTTGTGAATAGTGTGGAAAAAAGCACGATGGGGAATTCCATTCCAAAACTGGGTAATGTATTTTATGTTGTGTTTTTAGACATATGTCCCATGAATTAATGAAAATTATCATAATACTAATCCTAATAATTAAACATTTTATAATTTTATATGTGGAGAGATGGGTCAATATGAAAAAGTATACCCAATGAGATATCTGAATGATTCAAAAAATCCAGACTATTGTAATAAAGGTGTATTGAGATTCTTCTCAACTACGTCAACAGACGTCGGTCCATCCAACGAAGTTATATCAGGTACCTTGTTTATTTACTCATATTTTTCTAATGATTTTTTTTATATAGGGTTTACATGTTTCTTTATTTTTGAGGATTTTTTAGGTAAATTAGAAATATCACCTCATCAAATGAAACTAGAACTAATTGTTAAAAGAATAGGGGGAAATATTATATAAAAAAAGAATTATGTGAATCTTTCTATTACGGGTTGTGGAAAGACTTTACCTGCAAACCATGATGGTTATTCCTTAGTAGTGTTTTATTTCATTCTGTGAATTGATTGGCTTTCTATTTATCATCCTACGATTGACTATATAGATAAAGAATTTGTTTTTCAGAAATAATATTAGTTTTTATACAGGAATGACCCCATAAAATTGATAAGATATTATGAAGATGAGAAACTATTTAAATATTACAATGAATTTTATCATTCTTATATTGTTAGAAACAAGGGAAATGATTAGATTAATGATGTGTGAGTAGTAAATGAATATATTGTTGTTTTTACTAATGGGTTTCATGATGCCATTACTAATTGGGAATTCTAATTCAAAATTGGCTTAGTTCATGGTGCTAACCCCATTTCAAAACCCCCATATTGAATGGATCAAATGGAACTTAATGAGTGGAAAAAATCAATTGATGGAGTTTCTTGATAAAGTATTCATTCATCCTAGCACTTCACCAAGGGGTACTCCTATTTTATTCATTAAAAAGAAATACATTTCCATGAGAAATTTCATTTATTATAGATCCATAAATAACATCACTGTTAAAAAGAAGTATCCTTTCCCTCATATTGATTAGTTGTTTGATCAGCACCAAGGAGCAAAATACTTTTCCAAGATTGACTTGATATTTGGATACCATCAACTGAAGCTGAAGGAAGATGAAATACCAAAAATATCTTTTCGCACTAGAAATAGTCATTATGATTTTTTTTTCATGTTGTTTGTGTTTTTTAATGAAACTTCTATAATCATGGATCATTGGAATATAAAATTTCATGATTTTATGGTAAAGTATGAGGTAGTTGTTTATTGATGACATTTTGGTATTTTTTTAGAGTATAGAGTAACATGAATAACAACTATGGGTTTTTTCATAATCCTTAATGGAAAATAAACTATATGTAAAATTTAAAAAGTGTGATTTTTGGTTGTAATATTTTTTTTCATGGATAAATTATAAATAATGATGGAATAACAGTTCATCCTTCCAAAACAAAAGTGGTTGATGAATTCCCATGACCTATAAATGTTATAGAGAATAGAAGTTTCATTTGATTAGCAGGTTATTAGAGAATGTTTGTTAAAAACATTTCACATTAATCAAGACATCTAATTTAGTTAACATGTAAATGGGGTGAAATTTATTTGGATAGAATAATATGATTCTTTTTCTATAACTGACGAAAATATTGGTGAATTCTCCAGTTTTGGCCTTCCCATCCCGAAAATAGTGAGTTTGTGATATATAGGTATTCCTCGTTAAAAGGAATTTTTTGTGTTATGATGTAGAATGATCTGGTAATTTCTTATTCTTCAAGAAAATGAAAAAAATGGAATTATTCATCCCACACATGATTTGTAATAGGATGATTTGGTTTCTTCTATGAAAATTTTGATATATCATTTATACAGTGCCAAATTCCAAATATATAGTGAAAAAAAACATTGAATTATATATTCACTTAAATGTAAATAAACATGAGCCATATAAGATTTATTGAACTCATAATGTATTCTGATTTCATGAAAAATTACTATCCCGAAAAATCAAACAATGTGGTGGATTCCTAAAGACAAAAACATCATTCATCATTAAAATGTCTTGTTTAGAACATGATCACTTGCTTAATTATTAGATGAATTTTTGCTTAGAAATTAAGGGTGTAAGAAATTCCTCTGTATTTTTTCTAGATACAGTGTAGTCTTGATTATCGTACAGAATTAAGAAAGCCCAAATTAATGATTATGAGCTACATAAAATGGTAGAATTGTTTAAAATGGTTATGTTTTCAGAATTTAACAATGATAAAAGATTGTGTTTTATGATCTTTTAAAAGGTTGTGTGTGTCTTCTGATTCCTAGTTAATGAAATATTTGTTCTGTAAAGCTTATAGTTATCCAATTTCATTTTATCCTATAGTTACTAAAATGTACAAAGACAGTTGGGAGTATTAATGGTGGGATGGAATGAAAAGTGATATTTCATATTTTAAAGTGAAATATTTGACATGTAAATAGGATAATGTAGATAGGTTTTTTATAAGGCCCCAGCCTTAAACCTTACTTAATCTTGAGTTATTACAAGATTACACATTGAGGATCTTTTCGGGTTTAGAGTTTTAGAGAATTAGATCATAAAACTTGAATTACATTCCACATAGATACAAAGTGGTTACATAAAGATAGTATTCTTCATTCCCATCAATGGAAACACATATAAAATAAAACATGGATTATTTCTTGACTCATCCTTGACTCTATCATCTTATCATGTACCTTTCCCTTGACCTGTGAAAAACATTTCAAAAACTTGGGATGAGCATAAAAACTCAGTATGGGTTATAAAAAAAACATGGAAAGGAAACATGAGTTCATATATACATAAGAATGAATTCATACTTTACCCATAAAACATAGGATCTTTAACATACCTCATAAAATCATAAATAAATCATAGAAATCATAATACATAAAGGTAACTTGAGGCATTCATAACATTCTTACGTAGGGAGTAACCCTCTTGGTTACGTTTGGAAT
This sequence comes from Viscum album, assembly GCA_963277665.1. Classification (NCBI taxonomy): domain Eukaryota; kingdom Viridiplantae; phylum Streptophyta; class Magnoliopsida; order Santalales; family Viscaceae; genus Viscum; species Viscum album. Next base: position 1,458,373,952 of record OY728135.1, on the reverse strand, counting down.
ACCCATCACAGTATATTCCCTAAAATCTCTTCGGAGAAACCTTAACTTTTCACTCCTTCGCGTTACCCAATGCATTAGAGAGCTATAACGGGCTCACCCGCCCTTAGTTTATCACGGAACCACCCATCTTCATAATAATACCCAAGAACCATAACATAATCATATCACATAAAACATGCATAAAGGAAACATAACATTTCCACATTTCAATCACAAGATATCAATACAACACAAAAACATTGTGAAAACCATTTTCCATACCAAAATAAAAGAAAAGTATAACATGATATTTATTTTTCTTTTAAAAAGGAAGGTATGGCTTGTAGAGGAAGCTGAAACTCAAATAACGGTCACGACGGCGGAGAAGTCGTTGTCGCCGCATACGTACGACAAAAACATTCCATTTTGTCTTTTAGTAAACGCTTCGTATAAAAAAGATTCCTTTTGAATAAATGTAAAAGTCAAAGGGGTTTATACACCGTATAAAAGAAATTTATGTATAAAATAAAATATGCCTCAACGAAAGGAGATTGAGACGAAGTCCCATACCTCGTATCCGACTTGACCCGACCGTTCTTTAATCTCCTGAATAATAAACTTGAGTTAATCTCTACTTTATTATGAATCTTTTTCAAGTTCATTATTCCTTTTATACCATGTTATGAACATCACGTATTCAGTTAAGTTAATAATGTTCATTTTGTCGGTATTTGGTTCTTAAGTCAAAAATAGTCTTCTTACACTTACATGTTGTTAATTTGGTCAAAGGTTCATTATATCCAGAATGGTATTCATGATGTAGATATCATATATGTCATATATATCCAGTACATACATGCATTTATAATATTACATAATCATTTAGAGGTAAGAAATGAAATGCCCCGTTCATGGAGACGGTAAGCCGTACGTACGCATGAACGCTACTTTAATTTCTATTTCGTATTTTATAGAATTGAATCATAATTATATAAAGTTATATTTTAATTCCAGTATAATATCATATATAATATCATAGTTCCATCCTTTATATGTCCCACATATGGTATTTAACGAATCAAATCACTTTGAGGGGGCGGTAGTCCGCACTTCCTAAAATGAAGATATCGTGTTTACCCATAATGGAAACCATAAAGGTATGCCCAAAATGAAAAAAAACAGAGGCTTAAGGAAAAAAAACATATTATATATCATATATAAAAATAGTGACATCATAATGGCCACCTTTGAAGGTGTTAAGTGAGTATTGAACAATCATCGTTTCGGGAGGCAGAATTTCGCCATCCACGAAAACCGTATGTTCTTTAACCATTTGATGTAGTTCTGTGAGAGTGTAGCTCGAATAAATCTTATAACAACATCCTAGTATATTGAAGATACTGGTGTTGTTACAAAATAAGTAAATAAAAAGAGTTTAGGGGGGTTGGAGAAGCAAAATAAAACAAATGAACATGAGAGAATGAATTACCTTTAAAAGTGTAACTCCTTTTGATTTGAGTCTAAAGGATTCCATTGAAAGGATTATGTCCAAAGGGAATCCTCTAGGATGAGGAGAGGGATGTGGAGAGAGTAAATGGGCAGGGTTTGGTCGAGCCAAATACTTGAGTAGTGTGTGAAATGAGGTAGAGGTGGGGTCCTTTTATAAGAGGAGAGGAGGGGCACTTTTGGAAAGTAAAGAAATATTACTTTATTTGAAAATGTGTATCGGTTTAAAAAGGTCCCAAATTGATATAATTCCTGGATAAGGTGATAAGTCTTCGAAATCCACTCATCCAATAAGTTTTGTACATGTGTAGTTCATAGATTTTACATTGTCTTTCCATTTTATTTAAATCGTCAAATAATGATGTCATCGCTACATCATTATTTTGTCATATATAATTAAATTTATTTAATGTCTAAAAATTATAAAAAAATACTATGATATATTAAATCTTTTTATCTTTCCAATGACTATTTATAATCAAAATTTGGACTTGTATAACCCCACTTAAAAATTGTTTTCGTAAAACATATTATGTTTGTGTCATTTTCCCTTTAACATTAAATAAAAAGTAATTTATGTCATTTCCCAACAAAAGTGGATCCATGGGGTCCCCAAGTTGACCCATGGCATGTCATGGTCGGCCATGACACAACCAATGAGGTTGGGACATGTTTCTAGGTCATTTCATTTTATTAAAGTATTATTTATACCTTAAACTACCCTAATTACCACTAATCGTGATTAAGAACTTAATAAGTTACTATTCACCAAAAAATTATTATAATCTCATTGAACCAAATTTTACATACTAATGACAACCATGTATGTCGGATTTTCAAAATTCAATACACATTAGTGGTAAACTTTCATTTAACTGAAAAATCAGTTTGCTTGATTATCACTTAGTGGTTTCACTATTCATCAAAAATTGAAGTTTTTCAGAAAATTACCAAAAATTCACCCTAAGCTATATTTGATATTCCGAATTCAAAAATGAATTCTATTTTACAAAATTCAAAACATATAGGTCACATTAATTAATTTAATAATTAATTCCCACTGTCAGAGCAAATAGCGTGTTTTTATGAAACAATAAGTATCAAAAGATTGACACCAGTTTAAGTCCAATTTCAAAGTGAAATTGACTCCAATGACCACCATTGGATTAAATGGTAAAAATATATTCATATTACACATTAAGACAAATTCAAAAGATAATCTAATCATATAATTAAATTATATTAAAAAGCAGTTTTGATGTAAAATGCAGTATTTTTCACTATTCATTAAAAAATGAACCTTGTCAGAAAAATACCAAAAATTCACACAAAGTAAATTTTGATGTCCCAATCATAAAGAATAATTTTATTTTGACAAACATAGTTTATAAATTTGTCAAAATATAGATTCAAAAATGGTTTTCCATCAAAAGGCACTGAAACAATCTTTTACGAATATTAGTGTATTCCATGCATAAGATTGTATTTATTTTCATTTTAAGCCTCTATAACACTATCTTAATCATTAATAGAAATAGATAAAAATATCTATTATTCATTACTTACTTGGGATGTTACATCCTTTCCCCCTTTAGAAAATATTGTCCCCGCAATTTATTTACTTATCGAATAAATGGGGGTACTTATCCCTCATTACATTTTCAGATTCCCATGTTGCCTCTTCAATCATGTGGTTTTTCCACAAAACCATTACCTGCTTAATCACCTTATTCCGTAACACTTGCTCCCTGTGGTCAAGATTCTGGACCAGTTGTTCCTCATAAGATAGGTTCTCTTCCAGCTGAACTACCTCTGGACTCAAAACATGAGATGGATCTGGCATATACTTTCTCAACATCGAAACGTGAAAAACATTGTGTACCTGAGATAAACTCGGAGGTAAAGCCACTCGGTATGCAACTGATCCAACTCTCTCCAGAATTTCGTATGGTCCAATGAACCTTGGACTCAACTTTCCTTTCTTACCAAATCTCATCACACTTTTCCAAGGAGAAACCTTGGGAAAAACATGATCACCTACTTCGAAAGATAGATCCTTCCTTCGGTTATCTGCATAACTCTTCTGCCTGCTCTGAGCTGTTCTCATGTGTTTCTGAATCAGCTGAACTTTTTCTGCCATCTCTTCTACCAATTCTGGTCCCATCAACTTCCTTTCACCCACTTCATCCCAGAAAGCTGGAGTTCGACACCCCTTCCCATATAATGCCTGAAATGGTGCCATCTGTATACTGGAATGAAAACTGTTATTATATTAAAACTCAACCAAAGAAAGATATTGGTCCCAAATTCCCTGATAATCCATAGAACAAGCTCGTAGCATATCCTCCAATGTCTGAATTGTTCGTTCTGACTACCCATCTGATTGAGGATGAAAAGTTGTACTAAAATTTAATTCAGTACCCAACGACTTCTGAAGGCCATTCCAAAAGTTAGAAGTAAACCTGGGATCACGATCCGATACAATGGAGAGAGGAACTCCATGTAACCTGACTATCTCTTTAAGATACAAACAGGAAAGTTGATCAAGAGAGAAATTATCTCGTATAGCAAGGAAATGAGCAGATTTCGTCAAGCGATCAACAATAACACAGATTGCATTATTACCTCGATATGTCTTCGGTAATCCAACAACAAAGTCCATGGATATATTCTCCCATTTCCACTCTGGCACTGGTAAAGGCTGAAGCATCCCTTTCGGTAACTGCCGCTCTGCTTTAACCTACTGACAAGTCAAACACTTCACAGTAAAATCAGCAATATCTCTTTTCATTCCATCCCACCAGTAATACTCCCGCAGATCTCTATACATCTTAGTACTGCCCGGATGAACTGAAAACGGATAACTATGAGCTTCACATAACAAATATCTCTTCAACTGTGAATCACAAGGCACACACAATCTCTTCCCAAATCTCAAAACACAATCATTATCAATGTTGAATTCAGGCAACTTACCTTTCTGAACCAGCTCTACCTTTTTCTGCAACTCACTGTCTTGCTTCTGTGCTTGCTTGATTCTATCTGATAGAGAAGATCTCACTGATACCTGAAACAAAACAGAAGGACTTCATGCACCAACAACTTCTATGCCAATGTTCATCAAATCCTTAATCAAAGGATCACATTCCAAACGCAACATTGTTAATGAAGCATTACTTTTTCGACTCAAAGCATCAGCCACTTTATTTGCTTTTCCCAGATGGTAATGAATTGTACAATCATAATCCTTGATTAATTCCAGCCATCTCCTTTGTCTCATGTTTAACTCTTTCTGAGTGAATATATACTTTAAACTTTTTTGATCGGTATATATTTCACACTTTACTCCATAAAAATGATGCCTCCAAATTTTTAAAGCAAAAACAACAGCAGCTAATTCCAAATCATGTTTAGGGTAATTTACCTCATGAGTTTTCAACTGTCGTGAAGCATAATCAATTACCTGATCATTCTGCATTAGGACGCAACCAAGTCCTTTCAATGAAGCATCACTGTATATAACAAACTCACCATTCCTGGAAGGTAGTGCCAAAACTGAAGCATTCACCAATCTTCTTTTCAATTCCTCAAAACAATCATCACATTCTTTTGTCCAGATAAACTTAACACCCTTCCGAGTTAGCTTAGTCATTGGACTAGATAACCGTGAAAAATTTCTAACAAACCTTCGGTAATAGCCCGCCAAACCAAGGAAGCTACGAATCTCGGTTACATTTGTGGGTCTTGGCCATTCTTCCACAATTTTTGTTTTTGCAGGATCAACAGTTATTCCATCTTTAGAAACAATGTGACCAAGGAAATAAATTTGTTGCAACCAAAACTCACACTTGCTGAATTTCCCATACAGTTTATTTTCTTTTAAGGTTTGCAAGATAACCCTTAAATGTCTTTCATGATCTTCTTTACTTTTAGAAAACACCAAAATATCATCAATGAAAACCACCACAAACTTATCCAAGAACTCATGGAAAATTCTATTCATTAAGTCCATGAATACAGAAGGTGCATTGGTTAGCCCAAAAAGCATTACTACAAATTCATAATGGCCATATCTCGTACGGAACGCGGTCTTCGGAATATTTTCCTCCTTTACCTTCAGCTGATGGTACCCCGATCTCAGGTCAATCTTTGAAAAAAACTGAGCTCCCTGGAGCTGATCAAACAAATCATCGATATGAGGCAAAGGATATTTGTTCTTAACAGTGATATTATTCAAGGCTCTATAATCAATGCAAAGTCTCATAGAACCATATTTCTTTTTAACAAATAAAACAGGAGCACCCCATGGTGATGTTCTAGTTCTAATGAAACCTTTCTCTAATAAATCTTGCAATTTATCCTTCAACTCTAAAAGTTCAATTTGTTCCATTCGATAAGGGGGTTTTGAAATTGGCTTAGCATCAGGAACTAAGTCAACAGTAAACTCAACTTCCTGATCTGGTATTATTCCAGGAAACTCATCAGGAAAAACATCAGGATACTCATTTACCACTGGCACATCATTAATATGAACAGTTCCTTTATTTTCAACGATGTGTGAAAGGTAACATTCATTTCCATCTTTTACAAGTTTCTCGGCCTCTTGATATGTTATCAAAAGTAAGGGTTAATTCTTGTAAAAAAACTGAAAGTCTTTCAGAAAAGAAACTTCTTTAGCTCTACAGTCAATCATAGCATGGTAAATAGAGAGCCAATCCATACCCAGGATAACATCAAACTCTACTAGAGGTAGAACAATAAGGTTTGCAAGTACGTTCTTTCCACAGATAAGGATAGGAAGATTCTTATAAATTCTTTTTGCCTCGACACTTCCCCTAGGTGTTTTTACCAAAAGTTCCGGAGTCATTTCTTGAGATGGTATTCCCATTTTACTAGAAAAGGTTTCAGAGATGAAAGAATGTGTAGACCCTGAATCAAACAACACGCTGGCATAATCTAAAAAAACAAACAAAGTACCTGATACAACATCATTTGATGGCCCGACATCTGCTGAAGTAGTTGCAAAGGATTTCACCACCCCTTTCTGCTTGTAGTCTAACTGCTTCCCACCACTCAAGCTCTTTGTCGGACACTCATTTGCATAGTGACCCATCTCATTTCACTTAAAACATTTCACTAACTGTAAATCAAATTTGTTCTTACCTTCACCTTGATCCTTTTCAGTGCAATCACGAGCCTTATGTCCCATCTTACCACATCGGTAGCACTTCCCAGAATTCAGAAGACATTCCCCAGCATGCCTTTTTCCACATTTATCACAAACTGGAAACTTAGTTCTCTTACCATCATACTTTTTTGAAGAATTCTTACCTTTCTCCTGCCACCTCGGTCTCTTCTTCTGCTGGTAGTTATAGAAAACTTGGTCATCGACAAACTCCATTTCCACCTTCTCAGCACATCGAACAAGCTTTTCATAACTTTTAAACTCACGAGAAGATAATGCCCTTCGATAATTTGGCTTTAATCCCGAGTAAAAACGATTGATTTTACTATCAAGGTCTTGGATAAAATTTGGAGCATACCTTGCCAATCGAGTGAACCTTTCTTCATAGGCAGCCACTGAGTCTTCCTCTTTCCTCAATTCCAAGAATTGCTTTTCTATCCTAAGTTGAACAGCCTTAGGAAAATACTTCTCAAGAAACATACCTTTGAATTCATCCTAGTCAAGAGCATCAGTCTCATCGGCGTCCCAGATATTTTTAACCATAGACCACCACTGATCTGCTTCACCCTCCAAACGGTAAATAGCAAGACTACCCTTTTGATTATCTGAACACCCCATGACATCAAAAATCTTCTCCAGTGCTTTAATCCACCCTTCAGCTAGCACAGGGTCAGATGATCCTCTGAATGATGGTGGATGTTGCCTCCTGAAATGTTCCACCACTGACATGTTCCTCTGCGGTTGTTCTGGCTGATCTCGTGCATGGATACCACCGCCATTTATCTCTTGAGTCAACTGCGCCGTTACTGCAACAAACTGTTCAGTTCCAATTCCGACCATTTCTGGATGCTGATTCGGGAGGTTATTTCCTTCTGTATGCCTTCCTAGCACTGCTTCCATGTTTCCTCTACGGAAAACCATTCTGAACAAACATGTCTTAGATGAAGCAACATGGTAATCTTTAAATGCTATATCATTTCAAAAAAATATATTTTTGGATAATCATTTAATAGAATTCTAACTCCTAAAGTTATCTAAACTGACCTCTGATACCAACTATAAGGCCCCATCCTTAAACCTTACTTAATATTGAGTTATTACAAGATTACACATTGAGGATCTTTTCGGGTTTAGAGTTTTAGAGAATTAGATCATAAAACTTGCATTACATTCCATATAGATACAAAGTGGTTACATAAAGATAGTATTCTTCATTCCCATCAATGGAAACACATTTAAAATAAAACATGGATTATTTCTTGACTCATCCGTGACTCTATCATCTTATCAGGTACCTTTCCCTTGACCTGTGAAAAACATTGCAAAAACTTGGGATGATCATAAAAACTCAGTATGGGTTATAAAAAAAACATGGAAAGGAAACATGAGTTCATATATACATAAGAATGAAATCATACTTTACCCATAAAACATAGGCACTTTAACATACCTCATAAAATCATGAATAAATCATAGAAATCATAATACATAAAGGTAACTTGAGGCATTCATAACATTCTTACATAGGGAGTAACCCTCTTGGATACGTTTGGAATACCCATCATAGTATATTCCCTAAAATCTCTTCGGAGAAACCTTAACGTTTCACTCCTTCGCGTTACCCAATGCATTGGAGAGCTATAACGGGCTCACCCGCCCTTAGTTTATCACGGAACCACCCGTCTTCATAATAATGCCCAAGAACCATAAAATAATCATATCACATAAAACATGAATAAAGGAAACATAACATTTCCACATTTCAATCACAAGATATCAATACAACACAAAAACATTGTGAAAACCATTTTCCATACCAAAATAAAAGAAAAGTAAAACATGGTAATTATTTTTCTTTTAAAAAAGAAGGTATGGCTTTTAGAGGAAGCCGAAACTCAAATAACGGTCACGACGGCGGAGAAGTCGTTGTCGCCGCATACGTACGACAAAAACATTCCCTTTTGTCGTTTAGTAAACGCTTCGTATAAAAAAGATTCCTTTTGAATAGATGTAAAAGTCAAAGGGGTTTATACACCGTATAAATGAAATTTGTGTATAAAATAAAATATGCCTCAACGAAAGGAGATTGAGACGAAGTCCCATACCTCGTATCCGACTTGACCCGACCATTCTTTAATCTCCTGAATAATAAACTTGAGTTAATCTCTACTTGATTATGAATCTTTTTCAAGGTCATTATTCCTTTTATACCATGTTATGAACATCACGTAATCAGTTAAGTTAATAATGTTCATTTTGTCGGTATTTGGTTCTTAAGTCAAAAATAGTCTTCTTACACTTACATGTTGTTAATTTGGTCAAAGGTTCATTATATCCAGAATGGTATTCATGATGTAGATATCATATATGTCATATATATCCAGTACATACATGCATTTATAATATTACATAATAATTTAGAGGTAATAAATTAAATGCACCGTTCATGGAGACGGTAAGCCGTACGTACGCATGAACGCTACTTTCATTTCTATTTCGTATTTTATAGAATGGAATAATAATTATATAAAGTTATATTATAATTCCAGTATAATATCATATATAATATCATAGTTCCATCCTTTATATGTCCCACATATGGTATTTAACAAATCAAATCACTTTGAGGGGGCGGTAGTCCGCACTTCCTAAAATGATGATACCGTGTTTACCCATAATGGAAACCATAAAGGTATGACCAAAATGAAAAAAACATAGGCTTAAGGAAAACATAAACATATTATATATCATATATAAAAATAGTGACATCATAATGGCCACCTTTGAAGGTGTTAAGTGAGTATTGAACAATCATCGTTTCGGGAGGCAGAATTTCGCCATCCACGGAAACCGTATGTTCTTTAACCATTTGATGTAGTTGTGTGAGAGTGTAGCTCGAATAAATCTTATGACAACATACTAGTATATTTAAGATACTGGTGTTGTTACAAAAGAAGTAAATTAAAAGAGTTTAGGGGGGTTGGAGAAGCAAAATAAAACAAATGAACATGAGAGAATGAATTACCTCTAAAAGTGTAACTCCTTTTGATTTGAGTCTAAAGGCTTCCTTTGAAAGGATTATTCCCAAATGGAATCCTCTAGGATGAGAAGAGGGATGTGGAGAGAGTAAATGGGAAGGGGTTGGCCGAGCCAAAGGCTTGAGTAGTGTGTAAAATGATGTAGAGGTGGGGGCCTTTTATAAGAGGAGAGGAGGGGAACTTTTGGAAAGTAAAGAAATATTACTTTATTTGAAAATGTGTTTCGGTTTCAAAAGGTCCCACATTGATATAATTCGTGTATAAGGTGATAAGGCTTAGAAATCCACTCATCCAATAAGTTTTGGACATGTGTAGTTCATAGAGTTTACATTGTCTTTCCATTTTATTTAAATCGTCAAATAATGATGTCATCACTACATCATTATTATGTCATATATAATTAAATTTATTTAATGTCTAAAAATTATAAAAAAACTACTATGATATAGGAAATATTTTTATCCTTCCAATTACTATTTATAATAAAAATTTGGACTTGTATAACCCCACTTAAAAATTTTTTCCGTAAAACATATTATGTTTGTGTCATTTTCCCTTTAACATTAAATAAAAAGTAATTTATGTCATTTCCCAACAAAATTGGATCCATGGGGTCCCCAAGTTGACCCATGGCATGTCATGGTCGGCCATGACACAACCAATGAGTTTGGGACATGTGTCTAGGTCATTTCATTTTATTAAAGTATTATTTATACCTTAAACTACCCTAATTACCACTAATCGTGATTAAGAACTTAATAAGTTACTATTCACCAAAAAATTATTGTAATCTCATTGAACCACATTTTACATACAAATGACAACCATGTATGTCGTATTTTCAAAATTCAATACACATTAGTGGTAAACTTTCATTTAACTTAAAAATCAGTTTGCTTGATTATCACTTAGTGGTTTCACTATTCATCAAAAATTGAAGTTTTTCAGAAAATTACCAAAAATTCACCCTAAGCTATATTTGATATTCCGAATTCAAAAATGAAGTCTATTTTACAAAATTCAAAACATATAGGTTACATTAATAAATTTAATAATTAATTCCCGCTGTCAGAGCAAATAGTGTGTTTTTATGAAACAATAAGTATCAAAAGATTGACACAAGTTTAGGTCCAATTTCAAAGTGAAATTGACTCCAATGACCACCATTGGATTAAATGGTAAAAATATATTCATATTACACATTAAGACCAATTCAAAAGATAATCTAATCATATAAATAAATTATATTAAAAAGTAGTTTTGATGTAAAATGCAGTATTTTTCACTATTCATTAAAAAATGAACCTTGTCAGAAAAATACCAAATATTCACACAAAGTAAATTTTTATGTCCCAATCATAAAGAATAATTTTATTTTGACAAACATAGTTTATAAATTTTTCAAAATATAGATTCAAAAATGGTTTTCCATCAAAAGGCACTAAAACAATCTTTTAAGAATATTAGTGTATTCCATGCATAAGATTGTATTTATTTTCATTTTAAGCCTCTATGACACTTTCTTAATCATTAATAGAAATAGATAAAAATATATATTATTCATTACTTACTTGGGATGTTACATTTTTACTGAAGATGATGCTTCATGCACTACTCATACTAGAGTTAAAATTGGAGAATATATCCATAGACTTCGTGGAGGGACTGCCAATGAATTCTTCAGGTAACAATTAAATTTTGGGTTATTATAGATCAACTAACAAAATACACATATTTTCTTTCTATTTGACATACAATGTCGTTGGATCAGCTTTCTAGATAGTACCACAATGAGAAAATCAAGTTACATGTAGTTCCTCTTTCCATTGTTTCTGATTGGGATTTCTTGTTCAATTATAACTTCCTGAAGAGACTTTAGAAGTCATTGGGATTAGAATTAAATTTTAGTGCCACTTTTCATCCATAATCTGATGGGTACTCAGAACAAAAAAATTCAGACATTGGAGGCTAAGCTTCGATCTTGTTCAATGGACTACTAGGGATGTTGGGATCAAACAATTTCATTAGGTGAGTTTTCGGATAATAACAGTTTTCATTCCATAATACAGATGGTGCCTTTCGAGGCATTGTATGGAAAGCGGTCTAGAACACTAGATTTTCGAGATTATGTCAGGGAAAGGATGTTGTTGGGACCCAAATTAGTAGACGAAGTTGCTTAAAAAGTGATGATGATCCAGAAACACATGAGGAAATCTCAGATCACGATGAAAATTTATATATTAAACAAGATTAAAGACATTTCTTTTTAGGTAGGTGATCATGTTTTTCTTAGAATCTCACCATGGAAAAGATTTATGGGTTTTGGTAAGAAAGGAAGTATAAGTTCACATTTTATTGGACCTTTTGAAATCATGAAGAAATTTGGACCGGTCACTTACCGAGTAGTTTTGCCTCAGATTTTATCTCAAGTACACAATGTATTTCATGATTCATTGTTGAGAAAGTATGAGCCAGATTTAACTCACGTTTTGAACCTAGAAGTAGTTCAGTTGGAAAAGGACCTTTCTTTTGAAGATAAAACTCTTTAGATCTTTGATCAAAGATAAATAGTATTAAAGGTTAAGGTAATCCACCATGTAATGATTATTTGTAGAAACCACATGTTTAATAAGCAACATGGGAGTCTAAAAAGGCTATGAAGAAAAGGTACCAACAATTGTTTAACAATTAAACAAAATTATGAGGATGCAATTTCTAGATGGTGGGGAAAATGTAACACCCAAAGGCTCTTAAAAATGAAATGAAATGTATGAAAAAATTTCAAATATATTATTATAAATATCTTATAAACAATATTTTGTAGCTTCTATGATTTGAATTTCAAAAATTGGTCATCTATGGTTATGATCAGTATGTTTCTTGGAGTCTGATAGAACCAACATAATTTTTTGGTGAATAGTAACATACCCTTATGAATAGTAATATGACCCCTATCAACAGAATATCATATTATTATTTTATTTTCTTAAGGTTATAAAATAATGATATGTTGAATAATTTTTCAAGGTGTTCAAAAATTAACTATAGATTTAAAGTTGTAATTTTTGAATAAATTATGATTTTATTTAAAAATTAAATTAATAATATTGCGAATTTTATTTCCAAAAATGGAGTTCTTTTTTTAATTATACAAATAAAAAAATATCTAGGATGAATTTTGGGGATTTTCTTGAAATTCGGGAATTTTTTTGAATAGTAAAATGCGATAAATTATGATAAATGCTCAATACTTGTTTAACTGCATCATAGGTGATGCAAGGATGATATAATCCCATTTGGTTATAAATCACATTAATGTAATACTATTTGGGATTTCATGAACCAGCACTATTCATATTCTTGAGAAAAATATTATAATAACGATTAATATAATGTAAAATCTCTCCTCTCCTCCAATATTAATACTACACTCATTCCCCTCTTTCTCACACTCCTCTTAAGCTTTGAGAATTTTTTATATTCTTAAAAATAACCTATTAAAGGCTCTTACCCACTTCCAACACCATCTGGTGTCACTAAAAGGCCAAAACCAATGGCCTTAAAGAGGATCTCAAGGAAAAGATAACAATAGGTAAGAATCATCTTCCTTTTTCATGTGTTTTCTTTCCAATTCATTTCTTTTATTATACTCTCTTTCACTCCACATATCTAGGATGCATTAAATATCTATAATATTATATATTATTTGTGATATCTTTTTTATGTAAAATATTTATCATCATTCTACCTCGCCTTTCTCTATTGTACAAAAAAATGAAAACATCATCCATGATGTGCCGAATTACCAAAATTGTTCACAATGTGTTTGAAATATACATTACATCCTTCTAATATGATAATAAAACCCTTTTAATGTTTGAAAAATAATTCAATGTTTAGGTTTTAACCTATTTTATATTATTTAATCTGGTTTATATGTAACATTAAATTATAAAACGAAAGAATTTCATGATTATTGAGGAACTTCTAAAAATAATCTAAACAAACATCATTAATGATTTATCGATGGATATATCATCATATATGATAAAAAAATGTTTTACAATATCATTATATATTTATTAAAAACATTAACACCACATCATTCCAATTCTTCAAATTTCATTTCCATACAACAAAAAATCAAATACAAACTGACAATGAAAATCAAGTAAAGAATGCACCCAAAACAATGGAAGAAACAAAATAGTAAAAATTAAAGGGTAAAATGATGTTATTAAATGATAATTTAAGGTGTTATAAACATTAATTTGTCTATTTAATATATTAATTAAACTCATTTAAACATTTTATTGGAGTCTAAAATGATTTAGATGTAAGACAAATCTAAGGTAATGGAATTCATAACCCAATTTCCATTATTTGGATTAACATTCTACATCATTATTTATGTTGTATTGAAACTTTTTTTGAGATTAATTGTATTTATATTATGTTAAATTATATTTATTTACGGTGTATAAACATATTCCGTACACTCTATTAAGTCTTCCTTCAATTATATGATATTAATAACGGACTTATCTTTTAAAAACTTATTTTAAAATTCTATTTTATGAAATTAAAAGGAAATATTTTTATGTGATTATTCATGTTATTTGATAGTGTTCTTGTTATTGCTCATTGTTTATGATGAAGTTTGGGACCTATATCACCCTACAATGAATTGGTTATGTGTATGTTGGAGGTCGGTCGTATGGTTACTCTAAGTGTAACTTCGATGGATACACAAATTGTTAGGTATCCATGAGGGATACAAATTATAAGGTAGCCGAGAGTGTTACAAGAATATGTTAGTAATGAATCAATATACCATTATGTTCAATTTATGTTTTTTTTTGAAATTATAATTGAAATATAATTTTTCACAAATTATTTGTATATAGGTAACAAGTATGACATTTTTTTAATATGATTTCATATGTTATAAGTATTCATGGACTAATGTTTTCTTTTATTCTTTTTATATACCTTACTAATATTTTTGTGATCATACCATGTTTTGAATCTATTTTCAAAAGTTCTAAGGATTTGTAATATAAATAAGTAATACAAGTTAAATGTTATATATAATTTTCAAAGAAAACATGTGTTATTTAAAAATCCTTATATTTTGGATGAAATGGATACTGTTTTTATGGAATCTTCTCTATATTATTGTTGAATAGTATGTATGTATTATTTCCCAGTTCTCTATGTCAATAAATGGTAAAAGATCCTCAATATGAAATTAAGTGAGTTCTTGAATAAAGTTAAATATTATGTAATGTAATAAGGTTGGGTCCTTAAACATGGAGTTGGTGGTCTGTATATACACACAATTAACAAGTCCATATCTCAATTAATGGGATTAAAAGAATGAATATGATATATTATTAGGTTATCAAAAAAATTTAAATATAAAACATATTAATTGAAAAAATCAATCATAATTATCAACTATTTAAAGTGGTGGTATAAAATTTTTCTCATCACATCATGGAGGTGATAGTCTTCACACACATAAGATAGATGTTTCTTTATTTTTCTTAATGATTGAAAGGATTGAATAATTTTTTCTAGTTAATATATTAAAATTAAATATCATTATTAAGATTTATTACATTATATTTTATTATATAAATATATTTCAGAAGATTTATATTTATATTTTTTAAAAGGATGGGGATGAAGCCTCATTTTATTATTAATGCCACGCAAAGATCTCTTTTTGTGAATACCATATTACTCTTGGGAATATAGTTATATATACATAGAAATAGAGGGATTATGCTAAATAATTTATATTATTGGATGCCAAATGTTGGAGGGTATTTTTTTTGGAGAAAAACATTAAAGTCATAGGATGAGATTTAAATAAATAGTTTTATCATAAAGTGGTGTATGTGTTCCCATTTTAATAAGTCATAAGAAGGGAAATTTGGGATGTACCTATTCTATTTCTGTAATGTTATGTCAGTGTTATATTTTGTAAGGATACAAAACTATAAAATAATATATTTAAATAGTTCTATATCATAAAACTCTCATCCAAAAAGTTATGGATTTCAAAATAAATATTTCTTAACCCAATGTAAAACTCTTCATACTCTATTATCTTTTACTTGGTTGGATAATGTTTTTAACCTATAAAATTATATTTAATGTTCAATATTAAAGTTGACCATATTTGATAATATGAACATGATGATTAAAAATATTAAAATCATGTTATAAAGTATAAAAAAATATGTAGTAAATTCATAATTTCATAATTAATCAACATAATGGGTAAAATTAATTTTTAGAAATAGTGTATTCTTAATCGAAAATTTTATTTGTAAATTGAAATTATCCATGTTATTATTATCCATAAAATAAATAAATAAATTATAAAACAAGTAAATATTTTTTCTTTAAAATCATGAAAAATATAATTTTGTCATTAATGTTTTAAATGAATATAAATCAATGTAACTATTTTTGAATTGGAATAAAATGTAACATAAGTTATAAAAATTAAACATTAATTTTTTATGTTATGAATAAAATTTTAAATTCATAATTTTATCCCATAAATAAAATATTTATTTTTTAAAATGTTCTAAAATCTTTTATTTTGTTCTTATATAATGGTGATTTCATTTGTTGTGCTTTTTTTAAAACCCATTATTGTTCATTATTTACATAAAAACAATTATTTAAGAAAAATCAAAAATATTAAAAATAATATAATATTGATATTTTAAATTCAATTATTATTTTATTTTTATTAATATAAATCTACAAATTTATAAATTTTTCATCTCAATGAAAATAAATATATATATACAAAATCTTCTTTTATTTAAAATAGACCTTTTATCGTTAAAAAATATTAATTATTTACCCTTTAAAGGTATGAATTTTTTGTTTAGTACAAAAATAAAAATCAAATACATTTTTTATAAAAAGTCAAAGATAAGAATATGGGACGATATATGGGGTCATATAACCACATATTCCCTCATACTAAGAAGAGTAAGTGGAATAAAATTTAAGATCCTAATCAGACTAATAAGAAAAATAATAATCACCAAATTAATTTGATTCTAATTATATGTTTCTAGAAGACTAGGTAACCAATATTAGATTTAGATATGAGTATTAATTCCTATGTTCTGATTTCCAAAGAGGTTTGGATCTAATGCCTTTATCATCCATAATAAATTTCTTCCCTTTAATCAATTCCTAGATAAAGGAAGCCTATTTTGGTGAGTCGTCCCCTATATCATCTAAGTTTCTACGAATTCACTATATTTTCCCTATATTATTGACATCCTCCGGGAATGATGAAAGATTATCAATATCACTTTTTTTAGAGATCCTTGGTTTCTTGATAGGTGGCCTGGAGACAATGATCCATTTGGAAATTCACTACAAGTTTAGTGTTTTCATCCTCTTTTTTGATTGTCTCTCATTGATCTATCAGTAAATCGAGTGTGAACCCCTTCCCTAATCAATTAAATGTGAACCTATACTCCTCAATTTCATGACTATGTAACTATTTCTCATTAACCAAATCCTATTGATTCATGTTTTTTCTATTTTTATAAGACACTTCATCCATTCATGGGGGATCACCTATCATATTCACCCTGACCATGTTAGTATGTTCTGGTTTTATTCTAATAGAAAACACATTATTGTGCTCTATCTACCACCTCAATATCTTCATATAATAATCATCAATAATCCTTGTAAGGAAAAAAGATAAAACCACATTCTTATGATATATATCCTTAACATGAACAATAATTTAAAAATATGGATAGAAAACATATATCCTATCATAATCCATCATCAGATAGATATCATCATCTAATGTTTCCAAACAATATTATTAATTATGAAATATCTGCAATCTACCTCCAATGCTACCATAACATATTAACTAAATTTGTGTACTTCAGTGGTCCTATATATTTTGATCGGAGATCCCATTTTAGATGCTATATTGAATAAGATCTTTTTAGGCAATAAGATCCAATTAAGAAAAATAATATTTATCAACATATGAGATATAGTATTTTTTAAAAGATAATTTTTTGAACCAATAATCCCATTAATGAAAGAAAAGCATACCAGGAGTTAATGAAATAGAACTAACCCCCTAAGCCATGAGTTTGAAATATTTTGATGGGAAAAGGATGTAAAAAAATCACAGACCTATTGGTATACATATAAATTCATTAGAACATCATATTGAAATTATCAACTAAACCAGATCATGGGTTTTCCAAAAAAATCCTATGTATGTAGAAAACGTATAGAAATGATGGTGTTTTACAAAATCTTGATTATATAATGAATGGCCTCTAAATTATCAATAATTTATGTATTTTCATCTTTCATCATGATTCCATTTAGAAAAAATATTTTTGATATGAAATATTAATTTTATTTGAGTCCCATTTACTTTTTGAAAAACTATATTGGGAATTCAGTGTAGTTTTTGGATTACCATAGTTCTTACTCACTGTGGAAAAACAAGTTTAATCTACCACCACCACCTCAATTTCTACTGTACCAAGAGTTCATAAATTCTCATATGTCACATCCACCAATAAAAAAATAGATCGAGGACATTCTAAATAAATCACATTAATAACTACTGAGTGGAGAATTTCATTTGATTCTACTATCATATCCATAATCCAACGAGCATCTTTCAGCATGAACCTCATGAACTATAGTATACAAAATATCATTATATTCCACTATCAATGAAAATCAACACTCACTATACTACATGGATTCCATCTTCATATTCTAATGATATCTGATAATCTTATATGATCCAATAATTATATATCGGAAAGGTTTTATCATTTGAACCACATAGGACACCCTAAAACTAAATCATTTAGATCCACCGGTTCCCACCTCAACCTCTTGATGAGAACATTCAGCACCCCCGTCTCTAGTAAGAAGTATGGGTCTATTTAAAGTTTATTTATTATTATATTAGAGGTTTATTATTGGTTTTTAATAATTATTATTAAATATATCATGGCTCATTTGTGTTATGTGTTGTGTGTGACATATGTTATCGATTAGATTTTAATTTTAAAGAAAAATATTATATCAAATTACAATTTTTTTAAATATTTATTTTATATAAATTTAATTCATTAGATTCTATACATTATAATAAAACATGATTTTATCTTTTTTGACCTAGAACACTGAGTATAGCTTTCTTTTCATGAAACTCTGAGTTGAAATGAAGTTTAACAATCTATTCAAATATAATTATTTAATATTATAGTTATCAAATATTAATTATAATGGTTTTTATGAATATCATTAAAAAAAGTATCAAAATATATGGTTTCACTTGTATAAAAAATGAATAATTATTTGAACAATTAATTTTAAATATATATAAAACATCCAAAAGTAAAGGAAATTTTTTTCTGAAAAACTATTTTTACACACAAAAACGTGTTTCATCTCAATAAATATATATATATATATATATATTACTAAATGATTTTATTGATATATATATTATATAATTAATAAAAAATGACAATCAACATATATGTTTTCATGAATGAGATAATAATACATCAAATTTTATGCTTAAAAATAAATTCTTTGAAAGAGGGATGTTTTCTCTCATTTCAAGATATATTTTTAAATTATTTTCTCCTGATTTTAAAAAGATATTAAAAAAATATTAATTTTGTAAATCCACTTCATGAATTTTTAAAATATTGAATATTTATTAATTTTGTAAAATTATTATTTTTTCAATTATAAGTAAAATATACTCGTCTTTAGTGAGAATTACCTTTTTCATTTAAAGCATTTTAAAACTAAAAATTTGTTATAAGATAGTTTTGAAAGAAATATTAGCCCAATTAAGTTATATTTAATCTTATATAGTTCATTAGAATCAATTTTATATCAAATTGTTACATAAACCATTTTTGACTTGAAAATTTTCACATTGGAAAATTGCTTTTTCATTAAGTCTATGGGATTTTTTTAAAATTAACTTTTTCATATATTCAGTGGAATATGATAAAATGGATTAAATTTTATGATATTTAATTATTACTATTAAATGTTTGGGTAAACTTATCTCTTGATCAAAATCAATATTAAAAATAGTAAATATTAATTAGTGGGGTAAAGGTTTAAATGAGTTTACCAAAGTGTTAAAATTTAAATATAGGGGATAGAAATTCCCAAAAACATTTCAATAACACATTTTATGGACTTATTTAAACCTTATAAACCCAAAGGATATTTAATGATACATTTTGATCTTTTTCGAATGTATAAAACATGGGTACCATTTATTCTTTTCAATACATTCATTTGTGTCTTTGGCCCCACTTATAAAAACCCACCCCCTCTCATCTCCTCTCAAAACAACAGAAACTATTTGTATCATCTAATATGTTCCCAAATAAAATATTTAATTACCTACCTATAACCTATATGACTTATTTTTATTTGGAATACCTCGTAATAAGGATTTAGATATAAACTTAAAGAGGTTCTTCGAAGAGGAGGTGAAATTCATAAACTTATGTTTTTGTTTTATTTCTACTTATACCTATATAAACTATTTTTAAACTATGATAATATAATAAAATTTGAATATCCCATATACTAATATGTCATCATTTTATTTTATTTACCAAAATCTATATCCTCTTCCATCAATTGGAAAGGAAACTTCGTATTGTGTGTGCATCCGACTACCGCCTCACAAACCGAAGTTAATTATATTATATCACCACCTCTCATAGTAGGATAGAATTGTCTATTTAATATATTTATACAATGTTTAATATATAATTATTATTTTTTAATTATATTATCCCATAAACCTTATAAATTTCTATTACATTCAAATATGATAATTTTTCGTATGTTTACAATGATCTACCGCCTCTCAATGTGAGGTGGTTAGTTATTCACATATTATTTTAATGGAAAATAATAAAAATATGCTTAATAAAAATATATTATATATATTAAATAAAAATGATTCTATAATGTTAATATGTTATTTAATATTCTTTTATCGTATCCATTAAGTAAATGGAAATGGAATTCTTGCATAAGTAACGCATATCGTCTCTATTAATGTTGTAAATGAGTGTTTATATCTTTACTTATGGATTAATATAAATTAATATACAATGAATATATATGATATTTATTTAATGGATAAAATTAATTATATTATGATGAATGATCAAATTAAATTTAAAAAAAATTCATACCAAAATATATATGAAAAGAATAAGATATATCTAAAACGTGATTCTAATAAATAATGGTTAATAAATTGGTAATAAAAGGTCATAATTAAATCATATATGGTATGATATATCTAAATGTTATCCTATAATATATTTATAATTATCTATTATTTATTATACATGTTTATCAACTGTATTCAGGGAAAGATCAATCATAAAGTAATGGATTGTCGTATCACTATTATTATCTATGAGACTCATGGCACATTTCACATGTGTTTCTTTTTTGTGGTGTATATACTGACCATGAATGTATTATATGATAGTTATCCTAAAAATTATAGAGATTTTAATATGGTTTTTTGAGTGATATTTCATAGGTTTTGTTATTCAAATGTTACAAAAGTCATAATATATTTTTCACTTATGATTTATTCTCTAGGATATACATTATGTTATGCACCAATCTTATTTAATGAGGTGTAAAAAAATCCCATTTGAGATGTGGTGTCATAGATCAATTTATTATCATGATATTTATGTTTTGTTTATTGTTATTATTTTCTGATGCTTATGATTAAATGTTAAGAAATTTTTAGGGGTTATATGATATAACCTTGTTGTTTGTGGAGATTGATTATGCTTATGAAAATGATTATGCAATATTATGATACATATCTCAATAAACTCATGATTTTTCTTATACAATGGTTATGTCATCAAAATGAATATGTTCCTATCATTTTACTCTCTTTATATTCTAAAGTTTCTAAAAGAATTTTTTTATGTAATATAGATATTATTTATCTCTTAAGTTGAACCACTCTTTAATTCACATTAATTGTTTCATAAAAATTCTATAATATTTAAATGTTTCTATATGATTTTTTTTATTTTTTTCCTTTCTAAGTTTTTTAAAAAACAAATAAAATGAATATTGAGTTCATTTTCATAACAAGGACTGTTTTTCTTTGAACAAAAATTTCAAATGTGGCATGATGTAAATTTTTTTCCTTTATGACTGATCAATGACTTAAATATTTATTTATAAGTTTCCATGATAATGTTCAATGAAAAGGATTTTGAATAATTTTTTATTTTAATAATTGTTTTTCCAAGTGGGAAGGATATTTTCCTTTAGAAATATTTTAAATAATTTTAAATTCTTCCCTTATAAAATTCAAAGGTAATTTACAATGAAAACTTTTTCAGAATGTTTTTTTGAACTATTATTTTTAAAAATGTAATTTTCAATGTAAAAAGTTTATTTTGTTCATGAAATTTTCTAAGTGATCTTTTAAAATAATTTTCTATAAAAGGTGGAATTCAATGTTGTTACATAATATTTCTTATGGATATTATCCATTAATACCATACTTATTCATTATACAGTGGGTTTGTGATTATGATTTTAAAATTTTAGTTAATATCATACTGTTTTTATGGGTATTTATATGATGAAATGATGAAATTTGATTGAAACTTATTTATTTTCCAAGGGTAATGTGATGATAAAATGTTTATAAACCCCATTTCTTTTCTTTGGTTCTAATATGATGAATGTTTTATGATCCCATGGAACACATATATACAATTTCCATTATGTGTCAATAGTTATTTTTTAACCATGTATGGTGGTTAAATTATAACCAAGTATGGTGGTTACTTTTTAACAAAATATAGTGGTCACATTATAACAAAATATGTTGGGTCCAATATCTCCCTCTAATTCATTGGGTAAGGTTTTAAATATCATGATATTAACTTGACATGATGGGGAGTGAACCTTGTTCAGCAAGGGAATTATTCCACTATGATAATCTTGGGAGTGAACCTTAAATAATATGATGGTTTGAGGAGTGAACCAATATAACCGTGATATTTTTGGAAATTAACCTTGACAAAAAATAAAAATATTTTTTACTCTTACGTTTATACTGAAATTATCTATCTTATTATAGTCTTATTTTCATAGATATCATATTCAATGACTAAATTATCATTCATATACTATGAACTACCATGATATATTTCATGACTAATGTTAATGATAAATGATTTGAAATGTATAGTTTTCAAATTTTATTAACTATTCTCAAACCATTGTGCTCATTTTATGTTGATATCTCATTTATTTATCGTTTTAAAGCGTCTAAAAACTCCCTTTATTATGTTTATTTTCCACGGGTTATGATGAAATATATTGTGTATTCTATTTCTAGGAAGGGTTATAGTTATGATTAACTTAGTGGGAGATGATAGAGCTCACTTATGAACCGGTTGGTTATGTGTTGGTGTCTCTAATTTAATTATTCTTATACAATTGTGGAAGAGATTTTTATGTCATATAATAAATATTAAACTATTTAAAAGTAATGAAAATTTATGAGTAGTATGGGTCATTACAGTTGGTAATAGAGAAAAGGTTTAGTTATCCTTTGGAAACTAATATGAAAAACATTTAGCAAAGAACCCATAGGGTGAGTCTAACTATAGGATAATATTTTAACACCTGAGATTTTTATAAGAAAAATTTTGTTTTTATGTTATATACATCATCAAAGGAATCTTTCACAATACACAATACTAGCTTGGCTTTCTTTACACTCTATCGCGACCTTCCTCGATAGCTTGTGTTGTATGAAATACCGAGCTTCACTAAACAACGATATGCTATTAAAATATTATTAAAACTAGACATTATAAATAGTAATACCCACTTTTGGAAATATTATAAATTTTATCTTTCAAAATAGACTTCATTTTTGGATTCAAAATTTCGAAATTAGCCTAGGGTGATTTTTTGGTATTTTTCTGAAAACTTTCAATTTTTTATGAATAGTGAAAACACTGGGTTACTATTTAAAAACCAACTTTTTATTTAAATAATTATTTATTTTATTTAAATTTATTTTAGGTCAAAATTGATACATAATACGTATATAAGTTCAATGTAATTCATTGGAGTCATTTTATAATAATTTTAGATATATAAAAATTTTATTTAACTTTTCACCATCTTTTACCCACCTCCTAGGAGAATTTGAAATTTTACATAAAACATAATTTTACCGCTTCTGTGAGTGTAATTTCAAAAATCAGAGAGACACGGTTAATATCAAGGAGAAAAATGAGGTTAAATATGATAAAAATAATTTCTGTTGAATAGTAACTTTTTACTTTTTTTACCACGGTTAAAAGTAAATAGGGTAATTATGGTAAAAAATGATATTATTATTACCCTAACACATGTCCTAATTCTATTGGATAAGTTTAATTTGACCCAAAACAACCTTAGGAATAAACTATGACCATTTAGGTCCACTTAGATTAGATTAGGACATTTAATATTATTTTATTTAAATAAGAGTTAAAATAGTTAAAATCAATGTTTAATAACTAAAACATTTTTAATATATGGTTATAATGAAAATAAATTAGTCTATAAATATTCATTAGAAAGATAAAAATATTTCCTACATAATGGTATTTTATTTATAATATTTAAACTTTAAATAAGGTAATATATTTATGACACAATGATGATGTAGTAATTACCTTATTAAGGAAATATTAACATAATTGATATTATAAATAATTAAATAAATGTAATTTCAGACTTTTTATGAATTAAACTAATTTTATAGGTTAATATGACATATTATTAGTGATTTAATTAAATATTTTCTAACTAATCATGCTTTTATGAGTTTCACAAAAATAAATTACCAAATAGTGTCAAAATTGACATAAAATAGTTTTTAAAACAAATATTATATTATTCATTGTTATTTTATTCTTAAAAATCTATGGTTCTGAAAAATTACTTAGATAAGGTTAAATATAATAATAATGAACCACTTGGGGTTCGTTTGGCTTGTTATAGTATGTTTATTAACCATATTGTGTAAGAAAACAAGAAGACACGGTAAAAGTTAAATTGTTTAAATTAGAGTTAAATCTAAATGATATGGTTAAAATAGTAACCTAAACTTGTCTAAAATATATTTTTTGAGGGGATTGAGACCCATACCCACCTTATATTTGAAATAAATAAATTTTGGGCTATTAAAAACCGAATATGACTCTATAATAATATAATATTTTAATATTTTCCTACGGTGCCCCTCTCCTTCCTTATAAAAGGGCACCTCCTCCCTCTCCTCCTCACACCCCATTGAGCCTTAATGATCGGCAAACCCATACCAATTTCTCTTATACACATCGCTAGTAATATTATAGAGGTTTTGGTATTCTTCAAAGTCCAATTTGAGTTCCCAAAGAGGAGGTTTCAAAGAGGCGTGTTGAAGAAGAGGTAATATCTGTTACCAATTCTATCAAATTTATTTCTTCTTCTACTTCTTCTTTAGTTGTTTCATTATGAAGTAATAACATCAGTATCACTCATATACTGATATGTTATTATAAATATGAAACATCACTATTTCACCTTCTATCCATCCTACGGAAAATGAAATCACCGCGTGTGCGTACGTACGGAATACAATCTCCACATCGCGGTGTAATCTGTTTTCCACCACCACCTTAATTGGATGGGTATAATGGTGTATAGAATAACTATATATGATTATTGTAAAGTTATATTGATTCTTAAATAGTATACATATGCTCGAATACAATTCCTCAATTATGGTAATGATATCATCGCTCGTGCGTACGTACGGAATACCGTCTCCATGATGTGATGCAACTCGTTCAACATGATCTTCATTGCATAAGGATTATATAAATGAATTGAATTAATAAATATGGTATATATTAGACTAATAAAATTCTGGAAATGATGTATCTATAACCTAAAAATAAAATTAAGAATTTATTCTACAAAACACGCATAAGAACAAAAAGCAATAAACACCTGAATAACAAGTAGCAATGAAATATTACTAATAAGAAGCTAATAATATGACCATATATGATATAATAAAAATGAGTATGATTCTTTAATAAGTCAATGACATTATTTAAATCATTATACATAAGGTTCAAACACGTACGAAGCAAATCGGACCAAAGGTAAGGGAAAATCTTGCAATCTCAATTTTTATCCGAGATTGTTTATAGTTCAGTATTTACTGGGGAATATTTATTATCCCCATACTTGTTTTCTAAAAATTTAATATTATTTATATCCTCCTACAATTTTTTAAATCCAATTTTACTTAATGGTGTATTTTTAGTAAATGAAATGAAAGGAAACTTTTGTCATTTTAAGTACAAGATACTTTTTGACTTTTCCGCAAAAGTATGAGAAAAATGTTTTTTAACTTATACAGCATGAATGGATTTTTATTATTTCATCAAACATTATTTTGAAGAAGCTTAATTTACAATTTTTCATGTTTATATTTAATCAAATTCTTTTAGTTTAAAATTTAATGACATTTTTAGAATGAAAAATGTTTTTTAAGTAGAAAGGCTATTTTCCTCAAGAATGGAGTTCAAGCATTTTATCAAAATTATTTTCCATATAAGATAATATAAGTTCTATTTCTATCCTTATTGTTACATTGATTTGATTATGTTATTATGGAATTATTTTTATGATGTCCTTTTATCTTATATGGATTATGTTTTGATGGCATGACGTTTAAGAATCTCATTTTTATTACATGGGTTATGCTATGATGTATGATTTATGATCTTGCGGAACACATAAGAATGGTATCATTATGAGATGGGTGGACTTATATATCCCTCCAATGCATTCGGTAAAGATTTATATCTCATGATATAGACATGGCTGGAAAGGCAGGTTAATCCAGCTCCGTGATACAGGACTGAAATGAGGAGTGAACTCAGTTCAGAAATGGACTTTGGCTGCTATGATAGTCTTGACAATGTTTCTTGACAAATAAGAAATGATTCTCTATGATTATGTGTGTATTCCACAAAGTTTCATGGTTTATGTTATGATTATTGGGATTTACATTTCACTACTATGATTTATCCCAAGTTATGATTTTATGATCTCTTTTCCAGGTTATGATTTCCAAAATGTTATGTTCTTATGATTGATATTTCTTTTGTTTACCCTTACTGAGCATTTGAGCTCACCCTTTTGAATGTTTTATTTTACCCAAGTTAGGAAGTAGGGTATTAAGTAGGATATGATAAAAGGGACTCTAGATATGATAAAATAAAATAGAGACAATGTAGATGCTTTATGAACCAGTTGTTTATGTTTCCTAGTTTCTAAAGACACTATACCTATACGGTCCTTTCATGGTTTTGTTATATGTTGTAATAAGTATGATTCAATTCTGATGTAATAACAATTTATGTACAGTACGGGTCGTTATAGTTGGTATCAGAGGAAAGGTATAGTCAACCTTTGGAATCTATAATGTGAAAACCTTAGTAAGAACCCTTAGGATATATCTAAGCATAGAACACAATCTAAGTGTTTTAGAAATGGCCGTGAACAACCTATGATAAGAACGTAATTGTGAAATTTTATTCTTAAATATGTGGTTTTCCTATTATAATTGGTGTTTCTCACACTATTATTTTTGGTTTTAGTCAATGGTTGGAACCCAGAGGAATTATGTTAATGCTGAATGTGACGGACAATGCAATGATTGCCCCCTTGAGAAACCAAACATTATGGGAGCGGGAATGAAAAATCTTGTAGCCATGATCACACAACTTTCTCAAGATAGGAATCATTCAGGACTTCCAAACGAACAAAGGATGAAACAACATTCTATTTAATCCTTCATGAGGCAGCGTCCAGCCTCATTCAGCGGGTCAACTGATCCATTAGTGGCTGAATAGTGGATCAGCACCATTGAAAAGATATTTTCAGTTCTTCAATGTTGTGAACATGATAATTTCATCTTATCAGTATATCATTTGGAAGGTGAAGCTGATCAATGGTAGAATCTTATCAATAATACGAGTCCAATAGATGAAATTCTGTCCATTGAATGGGATGAGTTCAAGAACTTATTTTTCAATAAGTACTTCCCTCGTATTATTCGAACAAAGTTGGAGTAAGAGTTTCTTGAACTGAAGAAAAAGGATGATGAATCTATCGGTACCAACGAAGTAAGTTTTACAAGACCTAAAAGGTACGCTTCTAGAATTATTATCCAACCTGAGAGTAAGATCGATCGATTCTTTAGTGGCTTAAAACGAAGTCTTCGAAGGGCGTTAGCCATATGGTACTTCAATAGATATGTGGAAATCGTTCGATTCGCTCTCAAGGTTGAGATGGAGATTGGAGTAACCCATTAGTCATATGGGTTTGATAAGAAGTGGAAAATGGAATTCAAAGGGAAATCTAAAGAGCACACTGAAAAGAAGATGACTTTTACCTTATGCTCAATGTGTGTAAAAAAACATGGAGGGAGTTGTCTAAAAGGGACAAGTAAATGATTCTAATGTGGAAAGGAGGGTCATCAGGAATTTGAATTCTTTAGTGATGGGAAAAAGTTGTTTAGTGATGCGAACAATGAAAAGGCTACACAGAATACACCTCCTACACTTCAATGTTACAAGTACAAGGAAATGGGGAATTATGCCAACCAATGCCCAAATCCAGGGGTTTTTTTATAATGAAATACGTCAAAAAACTCTTAAGGCCAAAGAAAAAGGAATGTCACATGCAATTTCTATCAGTGATGTGGAGTACGATAAAGAAGTGGTGAAAGGTACACTTACCATCCACTCTAATGTAGAAAATGTTTTATTTGATTATGTATCCACCCACTCTTTTATTTCTGATGAATTTTATATGGTTATCACTGTATTACCTCAACAATTAGATTTTGAGTTAGCTATGACAACCCTTAATGTCACAACAGTTGCATCAAAAGTTTGTAATTCTTCTCCGATTGATGTCTATTGGAAAGTGCTTCCTGAAAATCTTGTGATCCTTCCTATAGTGGAATTTGATGTGATTCATGGAATGGATTGGATTTCTTTATATGGAGATCATATTGATTGCCAAATAAGGGAAGTCACATTTTATATTCTAGATCAATCTATGATTGACTATCAATGAATGGATGAACATAACCTTCCGTTGTAAATTTCATCCATCTTGTGGGTCTTGATTCCACTATGTAATGGTTATTTTTCTCCGATGGTTGGAGAGAAACTCATGATTAAGAATATTCCCATTTTACGGGAGTTTGATGATGTCTTTCCGAAGGAATTTCCTGTTCATCCACTAAATCGTGAAGTTGAGTTTTCAATAAAACTCGTACTGGGTGACATACCTATTTCAAAGACACATTATATAATTTCCCCAATTGAGTTGCAGGAATTGAAGAAGAAACTCCAAGAGAATCATGATAAGGCATTCATATGCCCTAGTGCGTCACCTTGGGGAGCACCTTTTCTGTTTGTTAAGAAGAAAGATGGATCAATGAGACTCTGCATTTATTATCAAGAACATAACAAGATCACAATCAAGAACAAATAACCTCTCCCATGCATTGATGACTTATTTGACTAACTACGCAGAGCTCAATACTTTTCCAAGATTGATCTTCATTTAGGGTATCATCAATTAAGGGTGAAAAGGGAGGATATACCAAATATGACTTTCCGTACATGGTATGGACAATATTAATTTATAGTGATGCCATTTGGTCTTACTAATTCCCCTGTTATCTTCATGGATCTAATGAATAAAGTCTTTAGAGGTTATCTTGATTAGTTTGTGGTAGTCTTTATAAACGATATTATTGTCTATTCAAAGAGAAAGGAAGAACATGAAGATCACTTGAGAATTGTATTGAAGACCCGGAGAAAGTATAATCAGTATGCCAAATTTACCAACTGTGAATTTTAGCTTCAAAAAGTTGGATTTTAGGGTCACATAATCTCAAAAGAGGGGATATTTGTAGATCTATCAAAAACAGAGGTTATCGAAAGATGGTCGAGACCAACAATAGTAACTGAGATCCAACGTTTTCTTGGTTCGGCTGGATATTATCGTTTTTTTATGAAATATTTTTCACGATTATCTAATCCACTCACCAGGTTTACTCAGAAAGGAGTTATGTTCATGTGGATGGAGGAGTGTGAAGAGAATTTCATGGAATTAAAAATAAGGTTATCCATTACACCTGTGCACACACTACCTTGTAGTAGAGAAAGGTTTGTGATCTATAGTGATGCATCCAAGAAGGGATTGGTGTGTGTTCTCATGCAAAATGATATGGTGATAGCTTATGCCTCATGACAGTTGAAAATCCAAGAGCAAAATTACCCAACTCATGATTTGGAGTTATATGCGGTAATCTTTGCATTAATGATTTGGAGGAATAATCTTTATAGTGAAGGGTGTGATATTTATAATGATCATAAAATTTTAAAGTATATTTTCACACAAAAGGAGCTGAATATGGGCCAAAGAAGATGTTTGGAGATGATTAAGGACTATGAATTCTCAATTCATTACAACCCCGGTAAAGCAAACAAGTGGCAGATGAATTAAGTCGACA
This sequence comes from Viscum album, assembly GCA_963277665.1. Taxonomy (NCBI): domain Eukaryota; kingdom Viridiplantae; phylum Streptophyta; class Magnoliopsida; order Santalales; family Viscaceae; genus Viscum; species Viscum album. The sequence goes on along the minus strand of OY728135.1, from coordinate 1,458,343,498 downwards.
AGACCATGCTATCTTATCAATGATGAGGATCACAAAAGATCCAATATTTATGGATTTATAAAGGATCGATCTTGGAATTACAATGGAAGGGGAACAATCTTATCTTTCTCAAATGAATGTTCAACCATCTATACATGTGAAGATTAAAGATTCACAGAAAGAAGATGTAGATTTACAAATGAAGGTGAGAAATGATCTTGAATTCAACCTTGATTGTGATGGGATAATAAAGTTCAGGAATCGTGTTTGTGTTCCCCCCATCCCCGAATTAAAGAAGGAGCTGCTGGAAGAGGCTCATAGTTCTTCATTCTCTATTCATCCTGGAAGCACGGAGGTGTATAGGGACCTGAAAGAGTACTTCTGGTATGATGGCATGAAAAGAGATGTTTCTGAATATGTTTCTCGATGCTTGGTTTGTCAGCAAGTTAAATTAGAGAGACATAAGTCTAAGGGGGTGTTACAACCATTACCCATACCCAAATGGAAATAGGAAAACATCATTATGGAATTTTTCACTGGACTTCCTAAAACATCCAAAAGTAATAATGTTATCTGGTTCATAGTTGATCGTCTTACAAAGTCGCCACACTTCATTGATATTAGAGAGGATTTCTCTCTTGATCATCTTGAAAGGATATTTGTGAAGTAAGTGGTAATATTTCATGGAGTACCTCTTTCCATTATATCTAATCATGATACAAAGTTTACCTCGATGTTTTGGCAAAGTCTTCAGCATACTCTGGATACAGATTTGAGTTTCATCACTACTTATCATCCTCAGATAGATGGTCAGTCTGAGAGAACAATTCCAACTCTATAAGATATGTTAAGAGCTTACTCTATGGATTTAAAAGGTGGTTGGTATCAACACCTACCTTGGTGGAATTTTCATATAATAATAGCTTTCACTCCAGTATTCAGGTGGCTCCTTATGAAGCTCTCTATGGAAAGAAATGCAGAACTCCAACTTTCTGGGATAAAGTTGGGGAACGAAATCTATTAAGACCTGATCGTGTTGATGAGATGGTAGAAAATATCCAATCTATTCAATAACACATTAGAGCTCTCGGAGTCGAAAAAAAAGTTATGCTGATAACCGAAGAAAAGACCTAGATTTTGATGTGGGTGATAAACTGTTCTTACGAATATCTCCTTGGAAGAGAGTAATGAGATTTGGAAAGAAGGGAAAGCTGAGCCCTAGGTATATCGGTCCTTTCAAAATAATGGATCGTGTTGGGAAGGTATCTTACCGATTGGTGATTCAACCGAATCTCTCTCATGTTCACGATTTGTTCCATGTATCTCTCCTGAGAAATTACGTACCTGATCATTCACATGTACTCATCTCTTAAGTTGTAACGCTGGAGCATGATCTTTCTTATGAAGAACAGCCAATAGAGATTCTGGATCGTAGCGAAAAATTCCTACGGAACAAGAGCACTTGCTTGGTGAATGTTTTATGGAGGAACTAACAATTAGAAGAAGCTACATGGGAGCTTGAGGATATGATGAGGGAGTGGTATCCTCATCAATTTGTTAAAAAGTGACGAATTTCGAGGGAGAAATTCATTTTAAGGGGGATAGAATGTAACAACTGATATTTTTATGAGAAATATTTTGTTTTAATGTTATATACATCATCAAATGAATCTTTAACTACACAGAACACTATCTTGGCTTTCTTTACACGCAATTACGACCTTCCTCGATAGCTTGCGTTGTACACAATACTGAGTTTCACTAAACAACGATATGCTATTAAAATATTATTAAAACTAGCCATTATGAATAGTAATACCCACTTTTTGAAATCTTATAAATTTTATCTTTCAAAATAGACTTTATTCTTGGATTCAGAATATCGAAAATAACCTAGGGTGAATTTTTGGTATTTTTATGAAATCATTCAATTTTTTAGGAATAGTGAAAACACTGGGTTACTATTTAAAAACCGAATTTTTATTAAAATAATTATTTATTTTATTTAAATTTTTTTAGGTCAAAATTGATATATAATACCTATATAAGTTCAATGTAATACATTGGAGTCTTTTTATAATAATTTTAGATATGTAAAAAATTTATTGAACTTTTCACAGTCTTTTACCCACCTCCTAGAGGAATTTGAAAATTTTAATAAAACTTCATTTTACCGCTTCTGTGAGTGGAATTTTGAAAATCCGAGAGGTATGGTTAATATCAAGGAGTAAAATGTGGTTCAATAAGATAAAAATAATTTTTGGTGAATAGTAACTTTTTACTTTTTTACCATGGTTAAAAGTAAATAGGGTAATTAAGGTTAAAAATGATATTATTATTACCCTAACACATGTCCTAATTCTATTGGATAAGTTTAATTTGACCAAAAACAACCTTATGAATAAAATATGACCATTTATGTCCACTTGGATTAGATTAGGACATTTAATATTATTTTATTTAAAGAAGAGTTAAAATAGTTAAAATCAACTTTTAATAATTAAAACATTTTTAATATAGGGTTATAAATAAGATAAATTAAGATATAAATAGTAATTATAAAGAAAAAAAGATTTCATACATAATGGTATTTTATTTATAATTTTTAGACTTTAAATAAGGTAATTTATTTATGACACAATGATGATGCAACAATTACCTTTTAAGGAAATATTAACACAATTGATATTATAAATACCCAAATAAACGTAATTTGAGACTTTTTATGAATTACACTAATTTTATAGGTTAATATGACATATTAGTATTGATTTAATTAACATTTTTATAACTAATAATTCTGTTATGATTTTTACAAAAATAAATTACCAAATAGTGTCAAAATTGGCATAAATTAGTTTTTAAAACAAATATTATATTATTAAATGTTATTTTCTTCCTAAAAATATAAGGATAGTAAAAATGACTTATATAAGGTTAAATATAATAATAATGAATCACTTGAGATTATTTTGGCTTTTTATAGTAATTTTATTAACAATATAGAGTAAGAAAACAAGAAGACACGGTAAAAGTTAAATTATTTAACTTAGAGTTAAATCTTAATGATAAGGTTAAAATAGTAACCTAAACTTTTATAAAATCTATTGGAAGAAATGATTGAGACCCATACCCACCTTATCTTCGAACTAAATGAATTGTGATCTTTTAAAAACCATGTATCACTTTATAATAAAATAATATTTTAAGTTTTACCTAAGGTGCCCCTCTCCTCCCTTATAAAAGGGCACCTCCTCCCACTCCTCCTCACATCACATTGAGCCTTAATGATCAGCCAACCACTGAAAATTTTACTTCTACACTTCCCTAGTAATATTATAGAGTCCTTTTCTTATTCAAAGACCAATTTTAGTGCCTTAATAGGAGGTTTCAAAGAGGCGTGTCGAAGAAGAGGTAATATCTATTACCAATTCTTTCAAATTTATTTCTTCTTCTACTTATTCTTATTTATTTGTTTCATTATGAAGTAATAACATAAGTATCCCTCATATAATTATATGTTATTATAAATATGAAACAACACGATTTCACCTTATATCAATCCTATGGAAAATGAAATCACTGTGCGTGCGTACGTACGGAATATCGTCTCCACGCCGTGGTGTAATCTGTTTTCCACCACCACCTTACACGGATGTGTATAATGGTGTAAATAATAACTATATATTATTATTTTAAAGTTATATTGATTCTGAAATATTATACATGAACTCCAATACAATTCCAAGATCATGGTAGCGATATCATCGCTCGTGGGTATGTACGGAATATCGTCTCCACGATGTGATTCGACTCGTTCTTCATGATCTACATTGCATAAGGATTATATAAATGGATTGAATGAATAAATATGATATATATTACACTAATACCATTCTTTAAATGAGGTATCTATAACCTACATGTAGAATAAGAATTTATTCTACAAAACACACATAAGAACCAAAAGCAATAAACACCTGAATAACAAGTAACAATGAAATATTACTAATAAGAAGCTAGGAATATGAACATATATGATATAATAACAATGATTATGATTCTGTAATAAGTCAATGACATTATTTAACTCATTATACAGGAGGTTCGGACACGTACGAAGAAAACCGGACCTAAGGTAAGGGAAAATCTCGCAATCTCAATTTTTATTTGAGTTTGTTTATACTTCGGTATTTACTGGGGCATATTTATCATCCACATCCATGTTTACTGATAATTTAATATTATTTCTATCCTCCTACAATTTTTTAAATCCAATTTTACCTATTGGTGGATTTTTAGTAAAATATATGAAAGGAATATTTTTTCGTTATAAGTACGAGATACTTTTTGACTTTTTGGCGAAAGTACGAGAAGAATGTTTTTTTACTTATACAACATGAATGGATTTTTATGATTTCATAGAATATTATTTCCATGAAGCATCCATTACATGTTTTCAAATTTATTTTTAATCAACTTCTTTTAGTTTAAAATTTTATAACATGTTAAGAAAGGAAAAATGTTTTTGATGTAGAAAGGTTATTTTCCTCAAGAATAGAGTTCAAGCATTTTATCAAAATTATTTTCCATCTAAGATAATATATGGTTCTATTTCTATCCCTATTTTTACATTTATTTGATTATGTGATGATGGAATTATTTTTATGATGTCCTTTTATCTTATATGGATTATGTTATGATTGAATGACATTTAAGAATCCCATTTTTATTACATGAGTTATGCTATGATATATGATTTATGATCTTGTGGAACACATAAAAATGATATCATTATGATATGGGTGGGACCTATATCTCCCTCCAATGAATTGGGTAAATATGTATATCTCATGAGATTGACATGGATGGAACAGCAGGTTAATCCAGTTCAGTGATACAGGACTGAAACTAGGAGTGAACTCCGTTCAGAAATGGACTTTATCTGCTAAGATAGTCTTGACAATGAGTCTTGACTACTATGAAATGATTCTCTATAATTATGTATGTATGACACAAATTTTCATGTTTTATGTTATGATTATTGGTATTTACATTTCACTACTATGATTTATCCCATGTTATGATATTATGATCTCTTTTGCAGGTTACGATTTCTAAAATGTTATGTTCTTATGATTGATATTTCTTTTGATTACCCTTACTGAGAATTTGAGATCACCCTTTTTTATGTTTTATTTTCCCCAGGTCAAGAAGAAGGGTATTATGTTGGATCTTTCAAAAGGGACTCTATATATGATAAAATAAAAGGGAGACAGTGTAGATGCTTTATGAACCAGTTGTTTATGTTTCCCAGTTTCTAAAGACACTATACATATACGGTCATTTCATTGTTTTGTTATATGTTGTAATAAGTATGCTTCAATTCTGAAGTAATAACAATTTATGTAAAGTACGGGTCATTATAAATATCCTAAATTTTTTGAGAGGAAGAGAATATATGGTTTTAATAGAGACACATTTATGTCTTGGCACAGTAAGTTAGTGGGGTTATGGTGAAGATTCATCTAGGTTCTAAAAACAACTAAATAGGCATTCAAGCATATCTCATCCATCATTCAACTTCATCGGGTAAGTTCCCCTATATCACACCTGTATTGACACTCTTGAGGGTTTTTTTGTTGATAAATATTCTCTTTAAGAAAATCAAGAATGATTTGAATACATGATGAACATGGATGGCCATGTTTAAACCTAATGTGTCAAATATTTAAATTAAGGTTTAATAATTATAAATCTTGTATGTGATTTTTCATAATGATATGGTTCTATAATATGATTCATTTTCATCACACTATGATTTTTGGTTTTAGTTAATTTATGGATCGAAATGAAATTTGGTTAAGATTTTATTTTGATATGAAACATGTTTATGAGAAACCAAATATAAATATAATGATATTGAAAGATATTGTGATTATTTATAATCATTATAATTATATATTATTATAAAAATATCCTTCTTAAACTAATTTTAGACTCATCAATGATGGTAAGACATAGTTTACTATGTGATCAGATGGTAGAGAGCATAGAATAGTGAATAATCAGTTTCTTATATGTCTAGAATGTGGTAATAATCACTCATGGTTATTCTTTAAAGGTCCAACAAGAAGTTTTATGTTATGGGAAGAAGGTAATTTAGTATATAATTTCTAATGGAAAATGAAAAGTTCAATTGATGTAGCAGATGGGAATATCAGTTTCCTAAATGAATCACTAGTGGTGGAATGTTTTAAAGGTGTAAATAAAGGTAATTAAGAAAAGAAATGTCCTAGGAGGAAATATAAAGAATAATATTATAAATGTTATGTAAGTAATGTTTTTTCAATTGATGAAGAAGATACTATAAAGGATATATTAATTGAATAATGTCCTAACGAATAAGATGATAAAGACTAGTTAATGGTTTAAGAATGACGTGGAATGATTGAACTGCCAATGTATTGAAATATAAGAATTATGTGAAATGAAGAATGAAACATATAAGGATTGAAGGAAGGAATTTTTTCATTAAAAATTATCAAGAACATGTTGAATGGTACTGATGACCAAGAAAAGTTATTTAGTGGAATGATAATATTTTATGGATATCACATGACTAGGGTAAAGATAAACCTTATCGTGATCCTTATATTGAGATAATGTTGTTTCGTTGGTATATGCTTAAAATGGATATATATAATTTAATTTTTACAGTATTTATTAACATGGAATTGATTACTTATTTAATGATGAAGTGGTTTTTATTATCTTTGATATAAATTCGATCATTTTTTGGTTAATTAAATAAATTATATAATATGTAAATTTTACATAAAGAATGTATAAAGAGTTAAATTTTTGGAATTCGGTATTTTTTCATTTAGTTTTAATGTTAATTCAGGTTATTAGCATGTTTGAGGAAAATATTTGATCATGGAATTATAATATTTTCTGTATAACAGTAATATTTATATAATTTTGTTTGTGGGATTAATGAAAATTTCATTTCAGATATTTATTGACATAATTTTAAATATTTAATTTTTTTATCCTTTGGGTGATCCTTAAGGTTTACTATTTTTTGGAATAAATTAATATAGACATTGGGGGTTCTTTTAATTTTAGAGGTTAAAGTATTATTTCACCACATGAATATTTACCCATATTTGATAACATGTGAAAACCATTTATGGATTTTATGATAATAAGAGAATAATGGAATGGGTTGTCATTATTGTGATATGTTAGATGTTTACCTCAGCTCTTCATTCATGAAATATTATTATTCATTTCTTCAATTAAGATATGATGTTGAAATTGATATAACCACAACCAACAGATGAAACAATGCTTATAATATGAAAGAAAGTTGAACCCTGAGTATATTGGTAGCTTTCAAATACATTATCAAATCAAAACATCATATTATCATTTAGTTATTTAACTAATACTCTCTTAAATCCATTATGTATTTCAAGATTCTATTTAAGGTAAGTAAATAACTTACCCCATACATAAACTAAACTCAATGGTCATACCACTGGACTAGGATGATTCATATGAGGAATAGCCAGTGGAGATTCTGAATTATCATAAGAAATAGTTGTGAAACAAGGCCACTCAAATGAAAAAAATTGTGATCAAACTAAAATCTTGAGGTTGTTACATGGGATCTTTCGGGTATTATGAAGAAGAATTATTCTCAGTTGTTTGTTTCAGGTTAAGGGAATTTCCAAGGTGAAATTCATTTCAAGGGGAATGATTTTGACACCCTTAGATTTGGTAAAATATATTGGATAAATAATTTTTTTTTAATTATAACCTTCTGTTACATGATTAAAATTGTAGTTTTAAACAAAACACCAAGTTTATCTTCTATTACATGCATCTCTAGTTTTAAACGAAACACGTTAAACTATTAAAATGTTATCATTTAATATGATTATTTTCAGCTAGCCATTTGAATGGTGGACCTGCACATATCTAAAAAAATTATGGAAATATATATTTTACACATACATGAGAAATGAATTATTATATACCAATTAATCGTAATTAAAAATAAAAACCATTCAAAATTAGTGGAGATTTGTTTCCAGGAAAAAAAAATTTATGTGGAAAAACATGGTTTATCTAAAAAATTAAATAATTAGTTTGGTGAATTAAATTTATGAAATGATTAAATTTTATCACAAATAAAATTTATTAGAATTCATCTTTTATGATTTTTATTAATGATACAAAATTTTATCCAATTTTAAGCTCCTAACACGCATTCTTAAAAAATGTAGTTTTATAGCATTGTGTGCATTTTTTCAAAAGTTAATTTTTCTATACAATTAGAAATAATGATTTAAATAGTAAATTTCCTTTTCTATGTAACCATGAAAAAAATTAGATTTAATTTTTATGAATATTCTTTAATGATTAATTTTTAATTGAATTGTGAAAAATAACAGTTTTTATTAAGATTTTTCGATTTGTTTATATATTTTTTACACATGATTTTTTTTAAGTGTTAAAAAATATAATTATATAAATTATATTATAATAAATATAATATCGGTAATTTTAATAAACTCTTTATTAATTTTAAATTATAATGTTTTAATCATCTGAAATAATTCTATTTGGAAAACTCATTTTACTACACGTTGATTTTATTATTTTGAAATTAAAATTTTAAATTTATATCAATGTAATTTTAAGGTAATTATTCCATATTTTTAATGATGGTAACTAGTATTATAAATTAATATAAATTTAATTTTTGGTTTAAATTAATTGTAAGAAAATAAAAATTTATTAACGTAGTTACGGATAAAATGAGTCTATTAGGGGTTTAAACTAAATATGATAATGTGTAAAATTTCCTAGAAACATTGAAATTTACCATTTTATACTCAAATAGTTTTACCTTATAATATCTTATAATTTATATTTTATCATTTTGGAGAAAGTTTTCATGACAGAAATGTTGGTACACTTTCTTCATTCCAAAAATTCTCTATGTGTCATATCCCCCACTTAAAAATGGAAACCCACTCTCCTCTTCTCTTCACACTTAAAAAAACATTTATTACATCTATTACCAGTAGAAATACATTCCTTAATACCATAACCACACCTAATATTACAAATGTTTCGTAGTAAACCCCCTAATGAAGTCATTAGTTTTGAACCTAAATAGGTTCTCCAAATAATATGTAAAATTTTTAAATATATGGTTTTATTTTACATCATCATCCATATCAATAAAACAACTATAAAATATGATAATATAATAACCCTATTATATTGTATATAATTATATTTTATTAATTAAATATCATGAACAATATATATCACCTCTTTATTCAAATGGGAAATCAAACTATCGATCATGTGTGTGAAAGACTACCTCTCAATGAACTATTAATATTTATCTTCCATTGGCACCTATAAAAATAGATATAATGACTGATTAAACATATTTATATGATATTTTATGTAATTATAATATCATATATATCTTATTACTTTATTTTTAATGGGAATATTACAACATCACTAGTGTGTATAGTAGACTACTGTATCGTGAAGTTATGTGATTCGTTATTCATTCATACATTACATTGAAAGTAATAAGGATAGTTTTAATCAAAATTTATGATCTATATAATATAAAAAGTATTATTTAAATTTAATATATTATTTAACATTCTTTCTTTTTATCCACCTAGAAAATTGAAATATCGCTCATGCATACACGTGGTTTACTATCTCCATGAATTGTATAAATAATAATGTATCTCTAACCATAAAGGATTAATATAAAAATTTTATAATTAATATATATTATATTTATATAATTTTTAAAGTTTTATAGATTTTTGAATCATTATTTATGTAAAACGAATAAAAATACCAAAAAAACATACAAGGAAACCAGAGCAGTTGTCAACTAAAACATGATTTTAACAAGGAATTGTTAATTAATGTGTAATAAAAAGTCATATGTATATCATATATAGTATGATATATATAATTTGTTTATGATATATATTAAAAATAAACCTATATTTATTTTATATGTGGTTTAAACATCTGTAAAGTGTGTTGAAAATTATGATAAGGGGTTTAAGTCTAACTTTTATTTTATGTGAGACACAGGTTGTATTCACCATGTGTTTCATTTTTGTATTTTATATATATGAAATTAATGTATTTTATGAATATTAACCTGAAAATTATGGGTATTTACATATCCATTTCATGATCTCTAATTCATGGGGTTTACGATTCAAGGGTTACTAAATCGGTAAGGGATTTGTGTCTCGATTTGTCTTCTATAAGACATATGTTATGTTATGAAGAAATATTTCTTTTATGAGATGTATATAAAACCCCATATACATTTAATGTCATGAATTTATTTATTATAATTACATTTTAGGTTTCACTTATTTTTAGTTTTTCATGGGTCTTAAGAATCAATGTTACCAAAGGTTTACGGGTTTTATGATAAATTCTCATCAATTATTAGGATTGTTTATGTTTATGATTATGATGATAAAATATTAAAATATACTTATAAATAAACTTATTAATTTTATTCTACTTGGTTTATTCTATTAAAATACATGATTAAATTTCATTTTCCTATCTTTATGTACTCATTTTTTTAAAATTACATTTTTATAAAAAAACAGCTTTATTTCTCTCTTTGGTTATAAATACATTATTATCCTTATAATTTTTTTTAAATAATTTTCAAAAAATTTTAAATGTTATTATATGATTTATTAATGATATTTTTACACATTAATTACATTTAAAACAACTAATATTAATCTTTGTCATTTTTCATTAAAGGATCATTTTAATTTTTTAAAAAATATAAAAAGAATCTAGTTTTCAAATTAGAATGCCTGAATGAAATTTTTTACAATCCTGAACAATCAATTATATAATGAATAATTTATAATTATTCATTGTGATTTTAATTTAAAAGGATTTTGAAAATGTTTTATCATTAATTAAATATATTAATAATTATAAAGGATATTTTCCCAAATAAATTTTTTAATTATTTTTAATCGTTCTATTATAGGTTTAAAATATTATCTTCAAAGAAAAGGATTTAAAAAATGTTTGGGAACATTTAGTTTCAAAATGATAATTTTCAAAGTGAAATTTTTTTCTTATTCAATAAATCTTTGAAGTGATATCTTAAAATCATTTTCTATCTATGATGACTTCCTTTGAAGTTATGTAATATTTTTATGGGATATGATCCATTAATACCATCCTTATTCATTATTTGGATAGATTATGATTATGATGATATTATTTCCATGAATCCTATACCTTTTTAATTTTTATTTTATATAATTAAAGGTTTAAATATTTATGTTACTATTTCTTTTCAATGGGTCGTGTTATGATGAAAATTTAAAAAAGAAAATTCTTTTCATGTCTTCTAATATAATGAATGTTTATGATCTCATGGCACACTTATGTATGGTTTCAATAATGTGATGGATGTAATATTATATCCATGTATAGAGGTTATGTTATAACCATGGATTATGGTTATGTCATACCCAATGAAGGTGGTTGAATTATAACCATGGGTGGGTTCTATGTATTTCTCCATCCAATGAAATGGATAAAGATTGTTGTCTCGTCAAGTAAAAAAGTGGAATGAGGAGAGAAAATAAATCAGTAAGAGAATTTTTCCTATATGATATATTGTTAGTTAGCCATTAATATTATGATCTCATTAGAATTAAACCAATTCTATTATAATAGTTTTTAAAATTATCCAGGGCTACTAAAGAAAGGATTTTCTATGCTTAACAGTATGAAACAATTCCTTGTCTTATTAAAATGTCATATTATGAGCACACATTCTCTTTAATTCCAATATTTTTCATATATTATAAACATAAAAGGTTTATTCCATGACTGATATTGATGATCTATTATGTTTAGGTTATGGTTTTCCAATGTTATTATCCAATTCTCAGACCTTTATTTTTATGTTAAGTTGATATCTTGTTTGTTTACCCTTATTGAGAATACAATATCACCTATTCTTATGGTTACTTTCCCCATAATAAGATGAAATATTTTATTTATGATATCTCTAATATGGGTTCTAATTATGAGGAACATAGTGTATGATGATATATATCCATTATTAACATGTTGTTTAAGTATTTTGGTTTCAAAAATAATTAGACCTAAATGATTTGGGCTTGAATCATTATGTTATGTAATTAATATCATCTATTTAGATGTAAAATATATCTATAATAAGTTAGTGTGTTTACAGATATATTCTCAAACACTGAGTAATTATACTTAACCCCCCTTAAATAAACCTTGTCCTCAAAATTTCAATTTTTAGAAACTAATAAATATATGGTAGTGAATTCATAACATATCCATTATTTGGGATATAACATCTAAAATATCATCTTTTATAAGCTTTAAATCTATTTAAATTTAATTATCATTCATAAATTTACATTTTATATTCATTAAATCATATATACAAATATTTATTTAATCTAATTATACATTATCTATAACATACCTTTCCAAGCATCGTTTGAATATTCAAGATATTAAACCATAACAAAATAAAATCTTCCTCTAAATATTATCTCTTTATTTAAACCATAAATATATTAATCATTATTTCATAAATTTACACAATAAAAAATATATTCCACAATCCAATAAATGATATAGGGGTCAGAAAATATATTATGGGTCAATTGTGTAATAATTTAATTACTAATTATAGCATTATAAATTATATATGACTCGCTTTCCTCAAAATAAATAAAACCTTTACTAAATAACATAAATCATATATCATACCTAAAATTTATTCATCATTCAATCATGTGTTATTCAATAATAATCCCAAACAATATAACCTTGATGTAAAATCACTTTTCAAGGTTATTTATTGCATTTAATATATGTCACAAAACTATTGTAGAAAAACTAAAGAGGAAAATACCTTATATGTCTCATACAATACTAATAACATTTAAAATATTCTCAAATATCGTTTATATATGATACCCACTAATGAAAATATATAAGAGTATCAAGATTTAATATCTATTAATATATCAACCACACAACCTTCAGATGGTCTAATTAACTTATATTTTCATATATAGTAATAATTTACTAAGATTCGCGACCATTAAGTATTATCTCTTATTGAGTTATAAAACATATTAATTTTTACATATATACATTTCATATCATCATTTTCAAGATCTTTATCAAATAAATATAGAAGATAAAAATTTTATGATAATATCAAAATATGAATATGGAAACATCAATCTAACTTTTTCTTCCCCTATGACTCTATTTTTAATGTATGACATTCCTAGTTCCACCATTGACTATATTTTTTAAATATTTAGTTATCCATGTCCATTTTTATGATGTTATATAACATAATCGGTTATCATCAGAATCAAATCATTTAAATTTTTTTATTAAATTTAATTATAATTAATCATACCATATCCTCTAGGAGTGTCACACCAGGTGTGTAGTTAGCTCTATTTTTTGGGCATCGAGTGATGATTGAGTTAATACCAAATATATCATTTTAAGATCAATTAACCCAAGGTATATATATTATAGATCCTACATACACTTTTACTACTAAGAGAGAGATTTTAATTACCGGAAACCCATAAACTCAAATTTTTACTAAACATTTAGTATTTTATCTTAAATATAGACTTTCACATTAGATTTATAGCTACGGTGTGAAATAATTATATCTAATACTAGTCCCTAAAATAACAACGTAATATTTAAATAAAACAAAACTCATCTCTAACACCAATTGATGAACCCAAGACCTATACACCCAAACCTGGTTTGAAAGACACTTTCATTAAACGAATGATTTGATACAATGTGAAATTTCCCAAGCTAAACATATCCTTGTTTTACATAATTTATGTAACATAAACACTATATTTAACAAATAAATATGAAATAAAAGGAATGTGATATTTTAAATCGTAAAGGATCAAGTATATAAGAATAATTTATTATGATACATGTCATCACTTCTTTATAATGGAGCCACACCTAACTTCCTATTATACCTTTCATAAATCACACTAATTTTCAAAACCACAAGAAATGAAAACTTAAAAAAAATATTAAGATCTCAAACACTCTATAATGTTAAATTGTTGTGATAATAATTTATGATCTTCAATAAGTATAATATTAATTTATGGATATAATTAAGGTGCAAGTACATAACAAATATAATTATACCAAATAATATATAGATAACAAATCATGATCCTGAACATAAAAAATGGAATAACATAAGACATTAATCAAAACAGTGTGAGAAAATTATTCAATTCTCATAATCCATGATTTCCTTACATAAATATATAGTATAAAGGTGACACAAACAATATAATAGGTATCATAATCATTTTGAGAAAATCCAACACATCACTATCTCTTGAGATATGATGCTTTTCCCAATGAATATAGGTTTATAACAGACCCTCCCACCACTTTTTTATAATGTAACCACTCATACACGGTTTATAATTAAATAAAAATTCCTTGGATAGTAAATAAATTACCAAAATCTTAGGATTGTATTTGAACAAAACCTCTTTGGTTTATAAGGTATCCATTTTTCTGGTATACATACACATTTTTTCACTTGAAACAATCATTCATCACATTATAAATAACCCATGTAAAAAATATGGTTCATATCTTTTTAAAATTGAATCACATGATGATATAATTCATAATTCCATAAAAATCATGATATGATAAACCGATGGAAAATTAATGGGTATCCAAAGATATTCTAGATTATTATTGATAAATACCTATAAATTATGATGGTAATGTTTATGGTGCTTTCACCATATAAATAAAATTTATATGTTTTACTCAATAATTTCCCCCAATAAATCAACATGTGACATATAAGTAAATACCATTCAATAAAATGAAGTAAATATATCGTGATCATAGATGAATGAATTTTTTTGAAACCCCACATTCAGTCATATTGGATTGTTTGGAAAGAAAATGTAAATAATATATCATTATTCTGATAGATAATAAAAATTCATAATACATCCTTTGAATAATTTTTTCGTGTAATTTGAAGATTGTCCTTGATCAATACTAAATTTTACAAATGATATTTCCTTAGAGGAAAAATAATTTGAAGCATTAAAAAAGTTACATTTAGAAAAATGAAACATTATACATATTTTTCAAAAGATATATTTGTATTGAATTATTTTATAAAATAATTATAATATGAATTTATTTTTCAAAACATTAACATCTAGATCCAAAAATTAATAAAAAGGAATAAATATCAGAAATATGTGTTTGCATAAAAATCAATAAAAATAGAATATTTTCAAACATATATGGAAATTAACCATGTGTAAATTGATAATAATATTGCTAAAAATTTAAACGTGTTTAATATAGTAAAATAAAAAATTAAGAATTTATTATGTAAAATATATTGGAATTTGTAAAATAATCTAATGAAATTGGTTGTAAAAAAGGAGGATTCCCAAACAAAAAGGGTAAATAGGGAAAGTTTCATTATCAATGGTAAATAATGAGAAAAGGAAAAGTATAATAGTGAAAATTCATAAACACAAGAAAAACTAATCACATTAGTAGAAAAGTATTTGGTGTTTTAGAAATACGGAGAATCCAAATTACCTAGATGTACTATCATTCCGAATAAAATCTGGTTGGAAATTGAGAATAAAGAGGGAAATTTTTTAATAATGTAATGTAAGAATCATAAGTATATAATATTGTTACCATTAAAAAAATATCTTGAAAATAATCGTATTCTTTCTCTAAAAATATAATAAATAATTACCTTCAACATAAATAATAAATTATAGTGTGAAATAAAAAACATGTGTTATAAAATTTAAAATAAGGACAAATATCCCACACAACATCATTATCTTTCAAATTAAAGGTATAAGTGTTGGATCATAAGAGTATATGATAACATACAAGAGGGTGTGGTGAATTTTAGTTCAAAAAATAGAAACAATATAAATCATATAATATCTTAGAATAAAATAATCAGACTCATAAATGTCTAATGATCATAGTTTTATAATCGGTATCACAAATGATATGATTTTATCATGGTATGTTCTTATCAGTTTCCCATATGTACTGAAAAATTTTTTTTATAAAGATAGGTAAAAAATATACTTTTTAAAAAAATGCACAGTGAAAAAAATATATCTTTTAAAAATATGAAACACACAACATAAAACTCTATGAATGACTTACACGCTATATTAAAATAATTCACTCTTTTAACCCAAATAATAATGGTATATAGAAACCTTAGATGAAGGTATCCATAATTTTATACAACCTATAATGATCTATATTTCCTTTCTTGTAAATCCATCGATATGATAATATGAAATCTCTATATTCCAATCATCAAAATCACTCAATATAATGATTGAAAAGGTATATCATCCTATACATAGAATCTCGTATAAGATGATCAACATATATCATTCTAGCCACTAGATTTCCTCAATCTGTGTGATCAGATTCACTATCTTATGCTCCAAAGAATTCCTCAATCAGTAAAATGAATGGATAGAAAATTCAAAAACAAATCTTAAGAAAATAACTATAACAAGGATTCCATAGAACTAAAAATATCTAATGTATTACAAAGAAAATGAATTAAAAGTTCACAATATGAAATAATTTGAAGACTTGATTAGTTAAATGTATCAACTTCTTACACTTCAAATGAACTAATATATATAGGTAGTCTCTCAATGGTCATATTTTCAAGTTAGTTACACTATCCTTAGACAACTATCTATTGACAATTCATCAGTAACTGAATTATAATGTTGTTTTATTTGAGGGACATTAAAATTATATACATATTCTATATGATATAAAAAATTTCTATATATTATTTTTATAATCATATTATTTTATGGTGTACTTACATATCATTTTTTGATACAAAAAAACCATATAAAAATCATCACAATGTATCGGTACCGTTAACAGTCTGATTGTTATAACTTTTTTCATTATAATGGAAAATGAAAAGGTCTAACCGCTTACTCCGAATAAAAAACTATGTGATGAGTGAGACTCATCCTTAATCTAAGGTATTTTAATGAATACGGATGATTTCATTTTCTTAATACTTTATAATTATTTATATGTTAGTTAAAAAGTAATGTTTTCTACAAAAATTTAATATAATACATGAAACATAAGTGATTATTAACATATTTTTAATAGATTGTTTGTGATTTCTAAAACCAATGAAATAGAAAAGGAATAAGTAAAAAATATCAGTCAACAAGAAGATATGTTGTTTTTTTGAATACCATATATTCCATGTGAAATTATAAAACACTAAAAATGTTTAAATGTTATACACTACAATAATGAAAATTGATTATTAATATTCATGACTTCCCAATGAAGTATAATTTAGATAAAAAAACTTTACCTTGTATTAATGCTTACTTTATCACTACTCTAACATATTATATTGTGAAAATGACTATCTTAATAAATTATTTAATAATCCTTTTAAAATTTAGTAACTTTTATAGAAATCATTTATATTAGTATTGATATATATGGTTTCATCATGTGTAAACTATTTTTATCATTTTTTCTGTGGATGCATAAAATATAATTTTTAGACTTTTAATAATGTTTTGTAATGAAAGATACAGGTGAAAGCATAATTTTTAAATGTTTATAATAAATTTTTCATAAGATGAAAAGTATACCTAATCACTACTAATAGATAACGTCATATTATTGTTTAATGATTTTGGTTTCCCATATCTATTTTACTCATGTAGTATTAGTATTGATAGATATGGTTTCTATTTCATGAGATAAAAACAATCAGTAATTAGTCCTCCATGGTTAAAAAAATTACAAAAGTGTTATTCTTGTGAATAAGAGAATTTTCAATGATTCAATGATGTTTTATGATGTTAAGAATATTTTTCATTATGTTGAGGATGGTTTTCTCATTATCATACTTTTTTTCTAATAAAAATTACTATAAATTATTTGTCTTCCATAAAAATTTTATCAGATGGAGTAAAAGAGCTCGATTTTTCAAGCTGTAAAATTACAAATTTGATATACACTATGTGGGTTTGGTTTGGATTGATTATATCATCTTTTATAAATGTTCCATCAAACTTAATTTTTATTGAGGAGAAAAATATAGTGATGAAAAACTATTTTTTATGTTTATAACTTTCTTATTATTTAATGATATCATGAATCTAACTTAATTTGAAAGGGGAGAATTACCATGTTTGTAAAGTTTTTTATATAAAGGATTATGAATTTTACCAGGCAATAAAATTGTATGTAGTATACCGAAATGATATTACCTGTCAATGTGATGGTATGAAATGTTATTGGCCAATAATTTTATAGTATTACTGATCAAAAAATCATTCAATGTACAAAGGGAAGTAACTGGGGAATTTCATCAAATGTTCTCTCACAATGTAATCAGAATGATTCTATTATGTTAACCATTTGGATTTTTTGGGAGGTGTTTACTTCTGTAAAATAAATACAGGATGGACATGTATAAAGATATAAAAATTAGTTATTACTATATGATCAAATAGAAGTAACCAAGTCATTAGATAGGTAGTCATTAGTTGATTTTTTCATACCCATGTTCGTGTAAGATGTTAATCTATTAGATGCCGGCATGTGAAGGAAACATCCGTAGGGATCTGATACAAGTCATTACACTAATAGAATATTCAAACCTAATATATATAATATTTTCAAATGTTTTATTGAATGAACTTCCAATAGGTGTTCATCATTCTGATGTTCTCATATCATTTTCATCAAATGGATGAGTGGAATAATGTTGAAGTAGTTTGACAGAATTTATAATGTTTTTGTGTTGTTATCAAATGTTATGATGTCACATTAATAATTTTGATATTCCAAATATTTTTAGGAAATATATTTGATTCTCCAATAGTTTTAAAGAAATTTTAAAAAAACTCAAAAATTTTGTGTGTATAGTGAATCTCATTCTTTATAAGAGGTTATTATGGTCAAGAAAGGAATATTCTTAGTGGGATACTAAATGTATTGATCAAGAGGATTGTATTTAATTTCATTTTTTCCCTAAAATATAATTGTAACATATCCTATATAAAGGTATTTTATCTTTAATGAAGTTTCTATTGGATTATATGAATATGAGGTGAATTCCTATAGAATTCAAAATTCAACGAGATAGGAATTATGAAGATACCTCGATCTAACAAATATTGGATGGAGATATCCCATCAATTATCATCGTACAAATTTAGTGAAAAAAGGAGCATGAACAAATTGGCCAAAAGGAAGTGGATGAACAGTAGGAAGAAGAATCAATTGATATATTATGAATAGATTTTCAAATTTGGTTGGATCATATAGATATTATGCTGAGCTGAAAGGAGGAATAATACATAATATGTGGTACTAGTATCCAAAAGGAACAAAATAGAGAATACATGATGTATGTAAAGACATAGCATACCAGAAGAATTTGATATCATATATAATAATTCTTAATGAAGTTGAATAAGGCATTTTTTCTAACTACAATGTTGAAAATGATGAGAGAACATAATTTCCTTTAAAAATAAAAATAGTGAAAAAATTCAAGCATCACAATGAAAATATAGTAAATCATATAGGTGAAGGTTCTTACAATTATAATAAGAATTTTTTTATCATTTATCTATTTGTGGAGAACATGCAATGTCGATTTACTATAGTGAGGTGAAAGTATAAGGTATTTCCCTACATAATGTAACTAATTAATTATTTCTTTTATAGTGGTTTGTATGGTCTAGTATTTTTTCTATTCCATGCAATGGAATAGATGTCTTACATTGTATTGAGTTCTTTAAATACATATATTCCAATGGGTTTTATTGTTTTATTGTTCGAGGAAATGAAATATCTATATAATTGTTGATAAAGTTTGGTTTTTATGAAGTATAACATAGAAAAGTAGATCATCGATTCACCCCTTATACCTCTCAGTGATAATATATATCTACATTTCTCCTTTGATGTGGTTCCACCTTCCCATGAATTAAAATTTATAATATTTTAAAACATTCAAAAACTATATGAGGGTCACTCCCCACACTTATAAAAGTGAACCAACTCTCCTCGCTTATTAAAAAACTATTATCACTCTAGCATGACCAAAGACTACATAAATCCCTTACTAACTATCCTCTTCATTTCCTCGGGGTCCAGATATTCTCCAAGGAACTGTCCTATGAGGCATTTGGTTAATGAAATGGGAGGTTATCTAAGGGGATGTGTAATACCTAATTGAACTCAATCAAAATTAATTCATATTCTAACTCTATATAATCTATTTTCAAAATTATGAAGTAATTAGATAAGTAACTTTAATATATTAAAATATTATTATTCTTATTTAATAATAATTTCCTATGTTCTATCTATAATATGAAAATTGATAACATAACCCATGCATATGTGTGGACTATAACCTCTACAAAGTGGTGTGTTTCATTTCCTAACCCCACATCGTATAGATAGTTTTAAATTTTGAAAAAAAAATTATATGATATTTATAAAATTATTATGATTCTTAAAATATATGATGTTATATGATATATTACCCTCCCATTTTATGAAATATTATAATATATCTCGAGCATACATATGGACTATGACCTCTACAAAGTGGTAGGATTCATTTTACATTTTTAACATACATGGAAGGTCATAAGGTTATATTTAATTAATTATATCTATATTTACAAATTAAATATTATTAATTAATGAAAAATCATTATCCATTTTTTAAAACTTATATCTCATAGAAAAATAAAAATGATTTCGTGTGTACATATGGACAACCCACACCATGAAATGAAATGATTCAATTTTAATGTATTTCAAAAATATGTGGTTTAAAAATAGTATTTAATTTAAAAATAAATTAATTATTACACTAATAAGTTTCTAAAAAAAGACCCCTTGACCATTGTCAACATAAAAATGTTTTTTTAACAATTAATGACCAAATAATCACAAAACTCCCAATGTCAAATTATACTGCATATTAACTAAATACAAGAATGTAATAATTTCAAAAATTCAATAAAAGAAATTAATAACTAATATATTATTATTATTTAAATTTAATGGAACATATGATTAATGAAGGGAAATAAGGTAATGGATTTTTCAATAAAATATTGACTTTAACTTTCCTTCGAACTCTTTTTCTATATATACATATTACCATAACTAATTAATGAATTTATCTAATTATTCATAAATTGTTGTTAAATTTAATTTTCAACTATTTTTTACTTTCTATAGATTGTTTAAAAAATTAATATTTTCAACATATTTCAAATGGGGTATTTTCAGCTTTTTAAAATTGTAAAAAATATTAATATATATATATTGGATGCATTTTTACACTATCATAATCACTATTCATTATTAGTATTTTATTATATTTTTATAGGGTTTTTCAGTGAATATTCTACAGAAGGACTGCTACTAATCTTTCATTTCTATGTGTGTTCAGGGAAAGGTATATTTCAACTTATTTTTATTAACTAATGGATGGACTTTTTTATAGCTTCAAGGGACTTTTTCAAGGGTTTTATGATAAAATATTTCATGATTAATTTTTTTCATAAAATAATACATTATCATTATAGATATTGGATAGTTATTCCAACATTTCACAAGATAATTGGTAATCCCAATATCGATTTCCAATTCATTGGGTAATAATTTACTCATCAAAGATGATGATAGCCGAGGTAAAAAAGTAGGTTAGTCAAATTGAATTAATTCTGATTTATTTATTTAGACATAGGATAATAATTATTCAACATGATTTATAAATATGATTCTCCAAACATCCTGCTTTATGGTTTCTATGAGTTTATATGGAAATATTTTAATTTCCTTGTGAATATAAACCTTGTGATCCTCTTAAGATGATTTTTTATTTCAATTTTTTTTAGTTCTTATATTCATCAAGATTCATTCAAATTTTTCCTGTGAATTGAAACGGGTTTAAATTTATTGTTTTTTTCGAATTTTTATATTATAATGTGAAAATTTATTCTTTGTGTGATCGAAATGTTTTATTATGAAGATTTAAACATTTTCATTACATTTAAATTTTGTCAACAAACAAATGATATTATATTACATTTATATCCCTTAATGTGGTTTTTGTTTGTATAACATACTTAAAAATGTTTTTAAAAGTATATAAGTATGATAAGAAACATTATAAATGTAATTTATTCAAATTAAGACTCATATTGAAAAAATAAAATGTGTCTTGAATGAAATTCTAGTGTAAATAAAAATCTATGTTTTCCCGAAGAATTAAACACTATGTGGAAGGGTAAAATTCGTTATTTAATTTTGTTTCTTGGTTATCTAAATATATTAACAAACACGATAATGGGAATATAATAATGTGAAATAATTTCTATTAAACTCATATATATATATGGATTGGAAAAGTAAAAGTTTGATATAGTTGGTATGAGATAAAATTTTAGATAACTTTAGAGCATAAAATAAATTCATAAGAAATATATATTTAGGGTCATATTATCATGATGTAACTTTTCATTATTGATATGTTTATTTACATAATATGTGTATGTTTATAATGGTTTTCCACCAAGGAAACAGTCTTGTTGGAGTTGGAAGGAATAATGGGGATAATATCTATCCAACTCAGCAACATAGAATGTTTTGAAAAAATAATTTAATAGCTTTTTTAAAATGGTTGAAAGAGGATATTAATTATAAAATCTATAATATCCTGATATTTTGTAAAACAAATTATTGATAGTGTATACCATATGCAACACATAGCTTACATAACCCATGAAATATATTTTAAATATGTTATTTATATTATAATAGTTAAATTTGTTGGGTATGATATTAATCACTTAATGGAGAAAATTTTATTGTTTATATATGCGTAAATACTTTATTTTATCAATTTATTATAAATACAAATAAAGATTACTTAAATTATAATGAAATGATTTCCTAAAAAACTATATATTTTATAAAAACTTGTTTCCTCATGTTTTATGAACTTATGACAAAATTAATTTTTTCACCTGTAGAAACTGAATTCAAATATTGTAATTAATTTTTAAAATCATCATGTTAAAATTATATTGTAGGTATGATTTTATATTTATCATAAAAGGCTATTTTTTATCAAATGTAAAAAATAAATAAATATTGGGAACTGCCTTTTCATTTGATGAATTATAAAGTTCAATTTTGATTCAAAGATGTTTTAAAAGAAAAATTAGTAACATTATTTTATAATTATTTAAGTTTAGATCATTTTAGTCATTCAAATTTTAGATTTTATGTGAAAACATATTATACTTTTAAATGTGTTTCTATTGGAAAGTCATTTTTTGGATTCGTAAGCACTTTTAATTTTAAATTAAATTGATCCACTTATATTAATTTAATTAGGATTAATGGATTAAACATTAGTAATAATAAAATCTAATATTATATAATATGTTTAACATAATTTTTTCCCTCATGAGTAGTCAAAATATTAGAAATTAATTATCGTGGTTAAGATTAAAACATGTTTATAAGTGGTTAAACTAAGAAGTTAAGGGTTTAAATGAACTAAAAACTTATCTATTCCCAATAGAATTTCCATATTCATACCTTATATATTAAAATGTTCAATAATAATAATTTCCTTCCTTTTTTCATATTAATAATACCTTTTTGATTTATTCTTTTCAAAAATTCCATGTTTTTCATCTCCGCCACTTATCAAAGGTAACCACCTATTATATCCATTTCACACATCCAAATCCAATTGGATCATCCAATACATGGACCAAAAAATCGTTAAATAAATTACCTTAAAACATATTACTGTTTTTTTTTCAAAAACCGGTATAGGGAGAATTTAGGTAGAAACCAAAAGAGTTTCTCTGAATAAGAGATATAGTTCCTCCCCATGTGTCTTTGTTTTATTTCTCCTATACTCTGAAAATTTTTACAAAAATATTTTAAAATTATAACCCCATTATATCCCATATAATTATGTTTTATTATGTTAATAGAACAACCTATTTCAATATCCTCTGCTATCAAATGGGAAATGAAGCCTTCGATCATGTGTATGGAAGGCTAACGTCTCATGAACCGATGTAGTTCGTTTTACATCCCCATATCTTGTGGATGGATATGTTGATGTATGTAATGTTTATATATGATATTCATGACATAATTATACATCTATAATTATAATTTCATATCTACCTTCTTACATTCTGATCCATTGGAAAAATATAACATCTCTCTGAAATATGTGTGGACTACGGCCTCCATGAAGCGACTTGATACATTTTTCATTTTATTTTGACATGGATGGTAATAAAGAAATATTTAATAAATATATATTATATTTATGGAGTAATAATGATTTTATAAATTTTAATTACTATTAATTTTTATTTCTATCTATTTTTTTAAAAATTGAAAACACTGATGACGTGTAATTACGACTAACCATATCCGTGAATGATGTAACTTGATATTATATCTATAAATTTAATGGACTATTACAAATAATTAAAAATGAATATATATTATATTTATATAGAGGTAAAAAAAATTATCATAGATCTATTATCAATTTATAGGCAATTCAACTACCAACCCAAAACATATATGTATAATAAAAAAATTATTAACAACAATAGTGATTTCAAGGAGGAATTATTAATAAACTAATGATAAAATGTTATAAATAAAGAAATTATTGTTTTATATATATTCTTATGGTTTTGAAATATATTTATAATAAATATATATTTATTTTGAATTATGTTTGGACACATAATAATGATATCGAACCTAAGGTGTAACATCCAGAAATTTTAAGAATATTTTTTACTTTTAATAAAGGTTAATTTTTTTAAATATATTAAGATGTTTTTTAAAAAAAGAATATTTTATGTAATGGATTAATTTATTTAAAATTAATAAATATTTAATATTTAATATTTATTAATTCAAATGTTTTATTATAAATATAAATTTTTAAAAAATTATTTTCATAACAATTTTTTCAAAATAACTT
Organism: Viscum album; assembly: GCA_963277665.1. NCBI lineage: Eukaryota > Viridiplantae > Streptophyta > Magnoliopsida > Santalales > Viscaceae > Viscum > Viscum album. Next base: position 1,458,318,219 of record OY728135.1, on the reverse strand, counting down.
TTTACAAAGAATTTTTCATAGAATTTATAAAAGAATTTTCACTATATTTAAAATCCCATTCTAGTAAATTTTATGCTCACCATATAATTTTGAAAAAAATTCCAATAGTTCAATAAATATTCTACACGTGTTTTTTTTTATTTTAAGAACTAGTGCAAGTGAATCCAAATAGGTGTTTTGTTTATAGATTGTCTAAACTCAAATATATTATTATTAAATTTCATAATACTAAAAACATAGAGTAAAAAAGATACATATATGGTTAAATTATAATATATTTTATTGTTAGTTTTTATAAAATAATATACATCATGTTTTTGTATGGAATTTGGTAGTGCAGCTCGTGTACTTTTTTAGTTGGTATTGGTGGGATTGTATTAGAAAAATTTAAATATTGGCCATTTAATTTTTAGGATAATTTATCTATTTGATGTTTTATTTTGATGATCTAGATAATTATTTAATCCTTAATAGCATATAATTTTTACAATTCTATTTTTATAAATTCTAAAAAAGGGAAATTTTGGATTTCTTTAAGTGTAAAGAAATAATTTCAAGGGCGTTATTCCATTTTAGGGTTAGAATGTAACATATGATAAATTTAATCAAATTTTTTTTTTAATAAATGATAATTTTTTCAAATATATTGGGATGAATTTAAAAAAAATATTTCTAAAAAGGTTTTCTTAAATAAAAATTAGTTTTGAGAAAAAATAAAAATAATAATTAATTTAATATATAAAAATTATTGATATAATTTTAAGTATTTTCAATATAAAATATTAAAATTAATATTTTCAAAAAAAATATTTTTAATGTGTTTTTCATTATATTTATAAAATTATTTTTCTATAATTTTAAAAACCATTTCGGGGAAATATTATTCTCACTATATGTTTTATAAATGTCTTTCATAGGATCAACAGACATTTCAATAGTGATTGGCTTCTTTTGAAGAGCTAAAGAGACTGAATCCAAAAATAAATTTTTTTATAGATTATGTAAACTCTGATATATTATAATAAATATATCTAATCCAACAAAATCATGAACAAAAAGTTCTCGATACCTATAATGGAATATATTTTATCAATAAATATTTATAATATATATATATATATTGTATTTTTAGAACCATATACTAGAGTGTGGGTTTGGAGTTGTTATATATGGTCATATCTTCTCACCTTTACATCCATTATACATGTGACAAATTCTACATGTATTAATTTTTTGTGAATTATATACTAACCATTTGATATATTATTTGACTAATCTATTTTTCATCATACTATTTAATTTTTCATTTGAATTTATTTATTCTATTGGGATTATAATTCAAAATATACCAATGTGGTAAGGGTTTATATAATAATCCCTTCAGTATGTGGAATTATTATGGTTTAATACACACAAGGGGAATTTTTTTTGAAATTTATATTTTAAACCCAATGTATTTTATTCTAATCTATTTATTCTTAATCGTTCCATGTAATGGTACCATTTTCTTGTATTTGGTACAAAAAATGTTTGAGAAAATGAATTCAATAAAAGATTACTTTATTTATCTCTTTGGATGAAAATAATTTTTACTCTATATATATAATTTATAAAACAGTATTCAAAAATATTTTTAACATCTACCAAAATAAGTTGTTAAATAAAAATGTAACCATGTTTTACTTTTAACAACGTCTTTTGAGAAGAATCATCCTATTATATTCCGAATGAGGAGATTTTTAACTAATTTATAACAATATGAAGTGAATATTTTTTAAACTAATATGATATTTACAGAATTACCAACTATCATAAAAATCATTATTTTGAACATTCATTTTAAATTATAAAAATGGTATTTTTAAATAAAATGTTTTTTATAATATTTTATAATTTTTTTTAAAACGTATTTTCAATGTGAATAAGGTTATTTTCCTCAAGAACGTTTTTAATGACATTCTAATGGTATTTCTATTTATCAATGAAAAATATTATTTTACTTGTGATCCATTCAATATATATTATAATGATACCATACATATTATTTATCTAGATAGTTTATGTTCATTTTTACAGGATATATAAAGTTTTATTACCAATCACCATATTACTCGGGATGGTTTATGATTATATATATTTATTGAGGAAATTTTTAACATTTTATAAGAATGGTTTTTAATATGAATGTTTATATAGATTATGTTTCTCTCCTTTTAAATTAAAAATGAATTATACTTTGTAAGTGACAAGAGGCTCCTATAATAGACCAACAAATCATTGGTAGGTCTCATGAGATAATCTATCTTGGGTATTTGGTAGCATCCTAACCCATTTATATAAAAATTATTTTCAAAATGCCTTATCGATATGTTTATGATGTCTGACATTATGAATTAACTAATTTGGAGTTAATTTTAATGATTCTGATTTGATTATTGAGTTCGGTATGATATCCATCAATAAGTTTCAAGTTTACATTATTATTTATCTGGAATTATTTGATCATCATTTATTCATTAAATATTTTCTTTTGGGGTCAATAATTTTATTCAATGGAATGTTTTTTAGTTATTTCCCTTTCCAAATTCATTAGAAAATATATATTCATAATATATCCCGCTACATGCATGCCCTTTCTAAGCATATGATATGAATTATTTCTTATGTATTCAATACATAGTATTATAATAAATAATAAATGATTGATTTGTAGGGATATAGTAAAGGGAATAGTTTTATTCCAAAAGAAAATATTGTATTGTTTTTTTTTGTTTTCTAATTAATATGAAATTCAAGAATGTATATAGTTTTCTAATGCTACTAAACTATTAGGTCCTTTTAGATATAATTTATTATATCTAAAACCAATATAATAAATTTACTTCCATGTCTGGGATACTAGGCTAAGGGTATTTAGAGTTGGCATCATAGAAAGTTTAGTATAGTCCCTGATAACTAGATTTAAGAAAATATATATCAGAGAATATGTCACTGTGACTGGCATTGTGGACAATAAACAATATAGGATAATATCCCAAATTTTTGGTAAGTTAAGGATTTTATGGATTTTATGTCAATAAATCCTTTTCTGGATACAAATAGTTGATGGGAATATGGGATAGTTTATCTAAGGGTTAACAACTATGAAAATGTCTCATTGATCTTTAACTCAATTGTCACCTGGTTCATGACAACAAGCCCTGATAAAGACCCAGTATGCAACTCCCAGGGGATATTCTTGGACTAATTCATGTTCTATTTACATCCTATTATGAAGGAAATGAAAAATATATATCATTTTATAACATTACCCAAAAAATTCATGATTAGATTTATGAAATTAGTTATAAATAAATTATTAATTTTTAGTGGTTCACTAGTTTTGGTATTATAAATTATATTTCATAAAGTAATGATCTAAAATTAGGTATTCCAATAATTATAAAAGGCTCCTAGAAAAAAAAATTATAACTATATAAATGCCTATAATCTAAGATTTGATTTCCATCCTTGAAAAGATAACGAAGCGGCATATAGAGATATAGCTGGAATTAATAAAATTGTTACTATATTGTAGAAAATGAATCAATTTATGACTAATATCCTTTCATTAACAGATTATTATACTGATCCACAATATAGTGTAAATATCTTTTACATCCTTATGCATAATACACATTGATTATTTATTGTGAATACAAATCCATTTTTAGGTGAGAAATGGATAATTTATTTAGAAAATATATTTACAACTCTAGGATGTAATAAAATATAGAATATTTTCATTTTTATATATAATATCTCAGAATATATATATCAATGGTTGTCAATGATAGATAATTCTAATGATGAAGAAGGAATATCAATCATTGAGGGGAAGTATTTTAATGTAATACTCTTGTAAAAATATTTTCCTCCTGGGAAATGAGAGGATATGTTGAGACAATTATAGATTATAATATAATAGGAAGATAATATTATTTTTTTCTATGAAGAAAATTTTAAAGTGTTTAAAATTGTTGTTTCTGACAATGTTTATAATTAAAAGTGATATATTGACCATTTATTTGATTTTATTAATCAAACACTTTCAAGGGATGTAGTGTCCCAAGAATTTTAATCATACAAGGACACAATGCCATGCACTATCAGGACATATAAATAATTCTGCAATTTGTATATAATTGAAGTTGATTAAGAGAATTAATTTTTGATAGTCTACAAAATTGAAAAATATTATAGGGGAAAACTAATTTCCCCACATGTGAAAATTGTGGAATGAAATATCTTGGTACTTTATTGAAGGTAAGCGGTGTTTTTATCAGGTGTGGAGAGAAAGGGAATCAGGTGCATGTATTCAAGGGTAAAAAATACACATTTAATGTTCAATATTAAACATGTAATGAGATTGAACATTATGATAATTAATTCATTTAGTGTTAAAGAAATATACCTTATAAGAATCTAATGATTCATGGTTATTATTATGTTATTACTATAACATAGGTGGAATGATAACATTTTATCATGTAATTGGATTCAAGTGTTATATTTTCGATGTATTTTATCAGTTATATCCTCATTATAATAGTAATGTTGTTTTTATGTGTTTTACTACATTAGTTTTTTAGAAAATAATTGAAAACATATGATGAATTGTACAGATTACCAAGAAATGTGTTTCAGTTTATTGTTAATCTTTTTCCAAAATAAAATATTTATGGAAGATAACCCCTAGTATGTTCCTAATTTTGATATTACATTAATACATAGATATTTTTGGTATAGTATTGATGATCATAAAATTGGTTAGTTATTTTAAGGAATAGGGTATTTTTATACATATTACAACATATTTTGAGTTATGTAATATAATAGAAAATCAGTGGTTTGTTTTTGAAGAATTCATTTTTTAATGATTGTTTTATAAATATCATAGTTTAAACATATTTGGTGTGATACATTAAGAGATACATTATATTTGTTTCAGTAATTTCATGTTAAATTGATTTAAGAAATTTAGTGACCTTCCCTAAATTTTTTTGACATTGATTTTGTTTAGACATATTTTTTATGACTATTAAGGTTACCTATTTATGAAATAGATTAATTTGAACTATGGTGTCATTTTTGAAGTTATATAAATTAATAAATTATTGTATAAATTTAGCTAACTAGTTTGGTTTCTGTAAACTATCTAGAGATAGGAGGAATGACTTCTCATTCTTTTATGGAACATATGATCTGTTAAAAGTTAATTGGAGACCTTTAAGAACAAAAAATTCAGCTTCACTACTCATACTTTTTAGAAACACATGATATTATGGTGGAAATTTATTAATGGATTAAATTATACATATCTAGTAAGTATATTTCGTTATTTTTATATCTACATGGTAAATGAATTTCTATACTCCTACTGAGGATTTTGAAAAAAAATCCTTATACCATTATTTTAGATTAACTAATGGTAGTTTAACACATCTTATATTTATGGATTTTGGGTCATTAAATTTACCCTAGACATGATCTATAATAATATTTATTATTCCTTGGTTGAATAGTTTTCCCTTATTTATATATGTTCACATTCCACCAAAGTTCTCTTACTTGGAACCCTTATTATGTGTTATTCTAGACAACCTTAAAATTCCTTATCCCACTTTTGAGGGGAATGTTTTATCTACTCTTCTTAAATTGTGTGATTTTGACCAATGTATTTTGAAATCATATAACATTGTTTAATAAGATCAATTTCAAATTGGGTGGATAAAATTTATTAAAAGATGGTAGAATTTAAAACACTGATATTTATATAAAATACCATTATGTTCGATAGTGTATTCAACATTCAACACCAAGCATAAATGCCCCATGAAATGTATTATATAAATATAGTCTCTATACCATAGACATTAAATTGGTGGTTATTAATAGTAATAAATAAAATATGAAAATTATATGTTTTACACATGTGAATGTTAATTTATCGGTTATTATTTCATTATAAAAAAATAAAATCCATTTTAATGAAAATGAAAGGCTTAAAAAACTCCGTCATCGCATTTTGCAAAATAATGTTAAAATATATTTTCCTCCATTTGAAAATTGAGTTGAAAATTTTAATCTAGATATTTAAATCATAATTTCATAATAATATTTGATTTTTTTTTAATTTTTTTTAAAAAAATGTATTTTTTCAACTAATAGTGAAAAATAATGATTTTTAATGAAATCTAAATTTTCATTTAATGAATATAAAAGTTCAATATTTTCAAATTTGTTTTAATATAAAAAATATTTTAATAATGTTATAATAAATCTTCTCAGTTCATTGGAGTTAATTATATTTTAAATTTTTATATTAATTCTTTTTATATTTTTCATAAATTTTTCTTTTTGAATCTATTTTTTTCATCATGATTTTAGGTTCAATTTAATATTAATGTCTAAAAATTATGTAAATTAAATTCGGATAAATTTATTAAACATTTAAAATAAGAATATTTAAAATTATATAATAATTTCAAAAAAAATGAAAATGAAAATAATAAAATAATAAAAACTATTTACCACCATTAAAGTTAAAATGGACTTACCGAGGAGATAAAATTTGTTGATAAGGATTAATATGAACTAAAAATTTATTTAATTCCTATTATATGGATATAGTTACACCTTATATCATATAATATTTTATAATGGTCCATTTTTTAGCATTTTAACATGTGGAAAACAATGGTATAATTTATTCTTATAAAAAACAACCTATATGTCACTAAAGATAAGTGAAACTATTAAAGGTAGTTATTTTTTAGTGTTTAAAGGATTATAATAACATCTAAATCCATTAATATCTTTTTTTTGGAAATTATGCTAATGTTCCTACCAAGTATAATTAAATTAAATTTTGAGTAACTGATAATAATGTGATGGTGAATTTAGAGGTGGTTTAATTGGAGGGGATTTAAATACCCTCTAATTTCATTCTAGATTATCTATAAATACATTAATTATGGGTAGTTCCAACCAACCATATATATATATATATATGTGTGTGAAAATTTAGGGGTGGAACTGAAAACCACAAACAAAATTTATAAAAATTAGGGTAGTTTTTAACTACCACTATAATTCTAATTAGGACACAGTTAGAGGTGGTTTCCAACCACCTCTAATTTTAATCAAATTACTGTTGTGATTCACAATTTCTCCAAATTTCTTTTTTTAAACCCTCATTCCTTATGGTGTGTGACCACCCTCCCCTCCTTCTCTCTTATTCTACTACTAAAAATATTCCCTTTAATAGAGAACAAAATGTATTTTAATTGTGTAAAAATGCTATTAATCATAGCTCTACTATAAGTGAATCCTTTTATCAGTGTTTCAAAAGTTATAATAAAGGGGGTCCTTTATCCGCCCTAAAAAATTGCACTGATAATGGAACCCAGTTATCCGTGCTTGAAATATTGCTGATAAAGGGACAGCTGGTAGTAATGTGTTTTTAATAATACAAAACAACTATAAAAAACCATCAATTTCAAACAATTCTATATGAATTTATTTTTAATCCATGAATACAAACACTTAAACATGTGGAATATAAAAAAAATCTATATAAATTCCAAAAAAAATTACATAAGTACATTTATAATTATCCAACAAACATTTTTAAACCTTAATGTTTCATCTTTTGATGCATGTGATCCCATTTAAAATTTGTCCACTAATGGTTTTAGTTGAAGAAAAAACCATATCAACCTGAGAAAAATATACTTAATATATAAGAAAACTAATACAGTGTTAGTAATACTATAAATAGAAAAATTCAAAATTAATATGAAACAATACATTAATAAAATGACAATATTTAATAAAATAGACACATATGGAGATATTTCAATCACACCATGACTCACATTGACGTGACGTTGATTCTTACACATCACAAATGACTCATGTATAGTTGCCTTAAAGTATCAAAATAATCCAAATCTGTTTTCTTGGTTTTTAGTAGTTAACTTGTTCATTATTTTAAAATTAATTTCAATTTAAAATATTCTCACCCACATGGAGTTTTACCGATCATACCATGAGTCATATTGGGGTGTGTTTGATTCCTAAACATTACAAATGACTCATGGAAAATTTTACTAAAGTATCAAAAACAATATAAATGTATTTTCTCAGTTTTTAGTATGCCAGGTTTTTTATAAAAATTTCATTTCAAACTACAAAAAACATATTTTGATTTATACTTGTCGCATTGTGAAATGGTTTTACATGAGACTATGGTATTTACCTAAAATAATAAATATTAGTCACTTTCATAAACATTAAATACAATCATAGCTTTGTTTTACTATTTTTCAGTAGGTGACTAATTTTAACGAAAAATGACAATTTTAAACTGATAACATACACATTTAGTCATACTAATAAAACTATATAATGGATTGTGGTGTGTCTGACTTATACATGTCACAAATAACTCGTGGATAATTTTCTTGTAGTATGAAAACAATGTGAATTCTTTTTCTTGGTTTTCAATGTGTCACTTATTCTTTTTACAAACATTAATGTCCTTTTTCAATAAAAAGACACACTTGATGTTATACCCATCACACCATGTGTGGTATTGTGGTGTGGTTTATGACTATATTTCAAAAATAACATATGGATCATTTTTATAATGTATTAAAATAATATGAATTTGTTTTCTTAGTTTTTATAATGCGAGTTGTGTTTTTTACTAAAACAACATTTTAAATTGGAAACAAGCATTTTCAGTTATATCAAATTCATCATATGTTGGTATGACATGGGAATAATTAGTTCTCCTCAAAAATGACTTATCAATTACTTTACTAAATAATAAATATAATTATAGCATGTTTTTTTATGTGAGTGACATGTTTTGAACTAAAATGTAAATTTTAAACTTATAATAGATATTTTTAGCCATTACAGTCACATAATGCATCATATTTAGGTGTGGTTGATTCCTATAACTTAATACATAATCATGGATAATTTTCATAAAGTATTGAAATAATCCAAATTCATTTTCATGGGGTTTAGTATGTCATTTGTTCCTTTGAGTAAAATGAATGTGATTTAAAATAAAATAGAACACATGGAATAAAACTGGTCAGACCATACATCGGATTGAGTTATGGTTTATTCCTACACATCAACAATGACTCATGGATCATAATCCCAATGTATAAAAACAATCCAAATGCGTTTGCTCAATTTTTTTTTATCTAGTTGTTTTTATTATTAAAAGAAATTTCAAACATGAAACACACATTTTGAGTCATACCAGTTGTATTGTGTCTTGATTTGACATGAGACTACATTATACACATAATAAATTACTTAATAATAATTTAACTATATTATAAATACAATCAGAGCATGTTTTATTTGTTTTTAGTGAGTGGAACATTTTTTACTAAATGTCAATTTTTTATTAATAACATAAAATTTTAGTTATATTGGTGACACCAAGTATCAGATTGAGGTGTGGTTGATTTTTACACATAAAAAATGACACATATGTTGTTTTATTAAAGTATCATAATAATATAAATATGCTGTCTAATTTTTCATTATTTCACTTCTTCTTTTTAATTAAATTAATTTCAATTTTAAATAAAAATACACATATTTAGTCATAAATGTTATATTGTACATCGTATTGAGTTGTCGTTGACTCCTGTATATAAAAACGGTTCATATATAGGTTTTCTGATGTATAAAAAATATGAATGTTTCCTCTTGGTATTCAGTATGTTAGTTGTGTTTTTCTTACTAAAATATAATTTCAAACTAAAAGCTTGCATTTTGGTTCATATTAGTCACATTGTTCATCGATTTGAAATGAGGCTTCTTCATACATGTTTGTGAATTTATGTCCAAAAGTATCTAGACAATTAGATCATGTTTTATTTTTTTTAGTGAGGGACATGTTATGAACTAAAATATCAATATTACATTGATAACAGAATCTTTTAGTCAAAGTAGTTACATCATTAATCGGGATTAGGTGGTGTTGATTCCCACACATCAAAAATGACTCGTGGGTCATTTTCCTAACGTATAAAAACAACACAAATGTGTTTGTTTGGTTTTCAGTATTTGACATGTTTTATTTTACATAAATTAATTCCAATTTTAAATAAAAATTCATGCATGTCTTCATAACTATCACATTGTGCATCTTATAGAGTTGTAATTGACTCCTATACACTACAAATAACATGATGATTGTTTTCCTAAATTACTGAAATAATCTGAAAGCATTTTATTAGTTTTCAGTATGTTACTTGTTCTTTTAACTAAAATTAATCTAACTTTTAAATAAAAATAAACACATTGAATTATAATATCCACATTGTTTCTCATATTAAGGTTCATAATATTACTACATTTTAAAATTGACTTATAGAAAGTTTTCGTAAAGTATTAAAATAATCTAAATATGTTTTCAATGATTTGAGTATGTCAGCTATCTTCTTTACTATAATAAATGTCAATTTTAATTAAAAATTATCAATTAGATTATGGAAAAGTGTATATAATAGATAATATTATTTTTTAAACGTAATATATTTAAAAAAACATTACCTTATCATTGAATTATGACTTTCAGCCTTGAAGCACTATCTCTCACGGGCATGAACATCTTCAAACAAACCACCCCAACTTGAAGAAAGGAATCCACCTGTATAAGTAGAAAATTATTTTATGATTAATATTAAGTAGAAGTAAATTAATCAAAAATATGAAACACTACACTAATTCTCTGGAAATCACATCATCATGTTATATTTTTACATTCTTCCATCGGGAATGGATTACATTCATTTCTAAGAAAATCAATATCATCTGGTAAATGAGATTATTTTCTACACTTATAGTAACACTAGAAAAATATATATACACAAATGATTAATAAATATTTTAAATTATTGGGTAATTATCTTAAAAAATACCTCTTCAGTGATTATTTTTTTCGATGGAATTACATCTCTCTCCTAAATTTACAAAAATAATAAGCACAATATTTTCTATTTATTAGTTTCAGAAACTATATAATAATTGGAGACAATAAGTAGTTTTTTTATATGCGTTTGGATATTGAAATCATATTATATATACCCTAATACGTGTCCAAATATAAAACTTCTCATGGTCTTTATTCTTATCCTCTATCCTCGTTCCATTTTTATCAGGATATTGATGCACTGCCCTATCATAAAAGAATACTCATTAAAATATAATCTAATTTATAAAATGTGATTTTTAGTTTTGAAACATTAGATTTACTGTATTAAAATTTTACAAATACCATCATGTATGGTCTGTTTGATGGATACTCATTCATTAAATCTTGGAAAAAATATATTTGGAGTACTGAAATTGAAAACAACGAGCATCAAATATTACCTAAAAACACAAAATGGAATAAGTAATAAAAGAAAAGAAAATATATTTGATATGACTAAATTATTGATTTTTACCCATCCATATTTTATATTATGAACAGTATGTCATCTTAAATTTTTTATTCAAATGATTTTTCCATGCCTACAAATATTTCATCCTTTTTATTGGAATCTATTTTTCATTGTTCTGTAAAGGATATATGAGGACTAACGAGTCCATATTTTTTCATAGGGAAATCCTTTTAATAGATTTTGATATATATGTATGCTAAATATATGAAATGTATTTACTCATAATTAACATACTATATAATATTTTTTAAGAGATAAAGATTACGATATAGAGACTCTATCTATAAAAAATTTTCCTTTAGGGTATATCTTTGCGATGACGAATTTGGATGACTTCATTTACCATGTGGAGGTTTTTGTTGGAGCCTCAAATAAGGTGATTAATGGGTCTTTTTGATGCATGATTCCATTCCAGTTGGGGAACAGATGAATGAGAAGTGATCTGATATGGGAGTTCTTTCTAGAGGCAATGATGAGTTACACATAAAGTGTCAAAATATATTCTTCTCCATCTTTCATAGTGGTGATCCCACTACCCACAATTGGATTTCTCATAATGGAAAACTTATGGTCATCGAATCAACCATTGATTTTTTGAGGAAATAATTGAAGCGTGAAAACATTTAACCATCACTGAGCTCATCTCTCAACCATCAAAGTCATAAAATATTGATGACCTTTAGTCATGTCCTATTGTGGGGTTTTTATGAATGGAATATTATTTTTATTGCTATGAACATATATCATAATAATTATTATTCAAATGAGTTGAAATTGAGGGCCTAGAGTATAAATTTTTTTCAATCTCAAGACATTAAACCATTGGATTTTGGACTAAGATCCTTGAATTGACTCTTTTCAAAACAATAACATATTTAAAAAATCTCATATTCGTGTTAAAGGGTTGAATTGGATATTCTACCACCCAAGTATCCATTGTTATGTCTCCATGGTTATTGGAACCATAATTAAGGTTCATTGGGAGACTAGATCATTTAGGTATGGTCATTTTCCATGTATCATGATAGAGTTTCATCTTTCCTTTCCACTTTTTGAGAATGTATACATGGTTATTGGATACTATAAATTTGATCTTTAGATTGAGATTGAACATTACCCTGGATGTTGCCTTAATTTTTCATCTATTTGACAAATTAATGAAAATATTTACCAAGTGATGATATTCTATAATTGAAAAATATATAGACATATAGTGGAAAAATGTAAAATACTTGTATGTGATTCTGGGAATATGGGAACTTGTGTTGGTATTAAAGATGATTCTCATCCATCACCATAAGGATAAATTGGTGCATAACTTTATAGAATGTGGAGAAGCCTCCTTTACTATATTTAGTGCTGGGAAAACTCCTATCTTCTATGTTGTTATTGCCACTATGGCTGTCACATTGGTTTTTTTGAAAAATTGTGATAAAAACACACTTTCGCATAATACTATGCTATAATGGGAAACCTATATTTCTAAATTGGGTGATTACTATAGAACTAATAGTTTTATTTAGATTGACCATGCAAATTTTTTAAGATCAATTCCCATCTAAAGGGTAATTGAATTCAAGATCAATGAATGTTAATGATACTTGACTGAATAAGTAATGCAATCAAAATTCTCTTTCTTATCTTATTGATTTGGTAGATGCTATTACATCTAAAAATTTGGAAGCCAATTCAAATGTCAATAATGATTCTGGGTAGGTATTTATTTCATTTTCACCTTCTCATGTCAACTATTTGTCCATATTGATTATTCTCATGGATGATAAAATTAATTTTCTTACACATGATATTATAGCTATGAAACTAATTTTTTTATGATTGAGTATATGTACTCTACCATCTTTGATGAGCTCAGTTGGGAAATATAGGAGCGGAAAGGATATAATACATTGAAATTGTCTGCTACTAATATTTCCACTTTAACTATGAAATTTTAGGATTCCCAAAAGGACCTGCTGATACGACATTCCTTAAATGAGGACATGTCGGTTGGTATAGAATCTATTAAGAATTACACTTTGGATAATTGTGAAGATGTTCAAGTTTTTTATCATGTTTTGGTAGTTGATCCATTGGAAGTCTATGATAAATATTTTGAATGATATACCCCACAAAAATGGAGGAGTGGAAGGAGCCCAAGAGGACATGGTGGTCATGGAAGAGGTAGAAATTGATGAATAATGTCTATGTTTTCTTTGTTTGGTGGTCCACTTGTAAAATGTACCAAAATATCTCCTTTGCTATCTGGTTATACTATTTTTGTTAAATTAAATTTTTGGGGCCATGGATTTTCTCCATGCTTTTACTATTCTAATATATCAGCTTTGAGAAAATCAAATAATTAAAACATACCTCATGTATACATTTACTATTGAGGCACCTAGACAATCATAGTAAAGGATTTTACTGACATTATCAACCACGATTATGTCTTGAAAATCTTCTCCATACATATTTTATTCAAAATAAACTATGTGACTTCAAATATTTTTTATCTTATTATTCATATGAACCTTCAATGATAGTAAATTCAGATATAGAACTGGTGGGATAAATGTTCTTTGCCATATAATTTTGATAGGTTGGTTGATCGTTTCGATGGTTTTGAGTCATTTTTTGGTTTCACCACCTTACCATTATCCATAAGTAATAACACTAATTGGTTCATAGCTTTTTTCATTAATTGTTAAAGGGTTTTATTCAAAAATAAATTGGAAATTAATACATTCTTTTTGATACATTTTTTTTAAAAAAGATGTGACATCCATGAGATCAATGTTCTATCATCTTGTTCAGCCTTATGAATACCTTTCTCATCAATTGGAATAGGTAAATCAGTTCTCGAATAATGGGCTGTACTAATAGACACACTCCCATGACTTACTATAAGTGGTCTGTTGTGTTGCATGTCCTGTTAGATATTGATCATCATATCCCTCATTAAAACACATTGGGTTGGTGTTGATAGATATAAATCATAGTAGTTATCACCCAATATAATATCAGTATAAGAAGTGTAATAATTTCTATATAAATTCTATTTCATGTAAATAATTATTTGAATATTCATTACTATGTCTAAGATAAATTTTTTAGGGTAATGGATTGCCTCAATGCTTGTGGTGGGGGACAGGTTCTTCACGTGATGGTTTTTCCTAAGTCGTTTCTTCTTTTTTCTTCCCCCCATAAAAGTTTCTATCAAATCTACCTATCATTAGAATTTTTCTGAAAGGGTAGCTATTATTTCCCTTATATGTTTCATTTTTTCACTTTGATCCTCCTCTTTTTTTTCTCAAAATATGTTCAAGGTTTCACGCCAAAACCCACATTTCAAAAGCAACAATACTGTTTAGGACACTTCAAGGCCACCTATAGTAGGTGGTAATCGGGTATATGTGTTACTGGTTCTTATGAATATGTTTGATATTAAATATAGTATAAAAATTAATCAATGTTATATGATAAACAGTTAATGAAAAAAAATTATTATGTCATACATACACATGTTTCAAAAACTTTTTGTGTGTTTTCATATTTTCGTATCCCATATTTATTTACACATGCCTCCTTCCATAGAACATGGTGTGGGATGAAAGTAAATTTCAATTTTGATTCATCAATCATCATATAAATAGAGGAAAATAATTTTTTTTATTTCATGTCACATAAAATTATTACAGAATATTTTAAATCCATACCAATTTTTTTCGAATGAAGTCTACCACACCCTTGCTTTATGGTTTGGGTACATTGGGTTTTTACCCATTATTTATTTCCATAACTCAATGGTTGTTTTAGAAATAGAAATTTTTCAATGAAATTGATGAATCCTTGTTCCATCAATCAACATATTACTGGCCATAGTGTACCTGAAAAAACACATGTGCATGATGTCCTATAAATGTATCCCATGCTTCATCGGTTATCTAGTTTTCATAGATAATTGGTGTGTGTGGTTATATTTTCCCATAAGCATCATTAAGATAATTTCTCATTAGAATAGTGTGAAATCTTCTATGATTCCCCCAAGAATGCATTAATATATATTTCTTTTGGGATTCATTTACTATTATTACACTCATTATGGGATAATGAAGAGTATGATAGTTTTTCAGTATTTTATATTTTAGTCAAATAAATAAAAGATATCATAATTTTTCCCTAATCTCTTCCGACAATATTGTCCTAAGTTGGGAAAAAATGTGGTTCCAGGAATATACATCAATCAACATACATTTCCGAGTGACTATTCCAATGTAACTATTCAACATAGCCTTGTTGGGGTCAACATGATGGCCTCATGCATTCCATCTAACCTTGTATTTGATACCTATGACTTTCACCTTATTGGTTTTTTCTAAAACCATCAAACTACGGTTCACCTGTTTTTTCTGCATCACCAGTCCTTTGTTGGCTACCATTTCCTCATATTAAAATCCATTAATTTGTTATTAAATAGTGGTAGAATAAGAATTTGTAGATTGTTATTGTACCTATGGACTGGGAGTATCAATAGGGTGACAAACCAGTGGTTCCTCAGTATTGACAGTAGCTTCACATGTAGAAGGTCTTTATTCTTTTGCATTGTAAGAAGTAGTACGTTCAGAGACCTATTGTTCCTCAGGATTAAAATCACTAACACTTTTGAAAGTCATTATCTATATAAGTGCTTTAACATTTTATTTAGAGTAAATAAATGCATAATTGAATGGATAATAACATATGGAAACAAAATGTATATTATAAAAAAATATAACCATATTATTAATCTCTCTTTTTTAAAGGCTGAAGAGAATTAACCCATATATCTACTATCTAAATACCTTAATTTTGTTCTACACTAACATAAAAAATTTGGTATACATTTGGAATGCGATGAAATGATTGCAAAATACTAATGAAAGGATCAACCTCATTTAAATTTTCATCTGAACCTTCAGTGGTTTTGGTTCATAACAGAACAATTGACCACATTCTGTTTACAAGATCTATAATATAAAATACATTTTCTTCTTATGATTCCATAATAAATGGTTTTTATTTTTACACTTCCATGCTGAAATAAAATTTTATGAATCCCAAATCATATATTTTAATTACTATCCTATTATCAATCCACTTACATTGAATAATGGTCACTTGGAATGTTGTATAATCAAACACCCATATTTTTTATGATTTCAAATTATAACATATTCTCAGAAATTGGATTTATTTCCTTAGTACCTGAATCATGAATCTCTTCAACCACAAGTGTAACTCAACTATTTTTATGTTATATCTTCATCATGTTCATTTTTTTAGAATGTATAATAAAAAATTACATAACCATTTAAATATAATACATAAATACTTGGTCCTCCATCTAACAATCAATGTCATGTTGAAATTGAATATGTGTTTTCATATAACACATTAAAAATATATTCATGAAACCATCTTATAAACTGTTGATTATCTTTATTGGATATCCATCATTCATCCCTTAATTTATTCAAATTCCTAAGAATTTATTTATGTATTTCAAAATATCAGGAGACCTCTAAGCTTTTATGAAAAACGTAAACATGGAACTTCTTCTGATCTGAAAAATTGATTGGGAAAACATGTGATCTAGAAATTCCTTTACCCACAGGTCTCCTAGTGTGATGAGGTTTCAATATACCAATTATTTACACACCGGATAGGTATTCGGTATGTAATTCAATGGTTTCCACTAAAATATACATCTCTATAATAAAACCCTCTTTTTGACTTTGATTTTTTCATACTATTTAAAAAAAATAATTGTCTATTAAATGGGGTACGTTCATCTATAGTTAATAGGACCACATAGTTGAATCTCACTCACCATGCAAACCATAAAATAAATCATCATAACAAATAATGTTTGCAAGAATAACCTTTATAATTCACATAATATGACGGTAATCTCTCTTCCCATAGTAATCAATTTTGTTTGGTCTATAAATTTTCCACAAATAGCATTGATGTAGAAAAAAATATTGGTTAATGTATAATGAACATTCTTGGTCAAAATTAAGCATAAAGCTATAGGAATTAGAACATTCATAAAACATGGTAGTCATGTGTTTTCATACACTATAATTTTAAATCTGTCATTGAAGCAATTATCTTGATATTTGATGAATACCCATACAAAAAATTTACATCATTCCAGAAGTTGTGAAACTGATATCCCTCTTTCCATGAAAAAGTGCAATCAACTGTGTAAAGAAAAGTTCATTTTTTAAATTTCACTAGAATGAACTTTTTTCATATTCCCATGACAACCGTTTCAAACATAGATTATTTACAACCATTGTTTTTTAGGGTGCATTTAGAAACATGTTGATGATACTATCACATACAAGTTTTTTCAACATTTATAACATCATGAAAAACATGGAAAAATATACAATTCCATCAAGGTAATTCAAAAAATTGAACTTTTTCCTAACAAATTTTTTTATGGTTTTTTTAAAATAGTTTACCAAAAGTAGTGTCCACTTCTATTAAATTCTCAAAACGTAGATCACTTGTTAGTGTAGATAGTGTTGTACATCCTTCTAAAAATATATTGAATAATGTCATCCAATATCAGTACATATTTCTTTAGGTTATAAATCATTGTTTTCATAGAAACATGGTTTTTGATGAATGTTACAACCTAATTAACTGTATACATTATTTACAAATGTGAAACCATTGAGTTCCTTTAATATTATATCCTATCAAATTTCCATAATCAAGAAATTCATTTATCATTCCATACTACATGTCTCTAAACATCAGAACTTAATTTATGTAAGGATCATACAATGTAACACCGGAATCCCACAATAATTTAAAATCCTTGATCAATGGAGAAAAATAAAAATCAATATCATTTAACAATTGTTTTGGTTCTGATAAAATCATAGATAACTTGACGTATTTTTGTTCATGGATAACCATAGTGGATTGTTACAATTTACCAACATAACTGGTCATTTATTGTGAGTGATTCTTTGAAAACCAAAAGGATTCACTTCATCTTAAGATAATGAAAGATTAAGGTTTCTCAGAACTTTTCAAATTTTAGGATAGTCATGATCAAGTCTCTTCACTATAGAGAGACTTCCCAGTGACATAGTTTTCTATATTTAATTCTTTTATCTATGTTGCATGTCAATTTCTATTCATTCTTCTCACATCCATGTAGTCCTTTAAAACATGGAATTATTGGAATGTACCATAAAACTTTCATAAGACTCTATTAATATTTATTATATCAATAAAAACTACATTTTGGGTATTTTTTATGTTATTTATTTCCCTTGTGAAATAGTATAAATTCATTTGAATAAGTGTGTATTATTTTACAGATCATACTAATCGAGCATAGGATTTTTTTTGCATTATATATTCAGATAATGACCTCATTATGATCTAGTATAATGTCATTTAATAGGGAAAGTAGTTCCATAAAACTGGTATTACTCCATATATTTTCTTACATTCAAATTATACATCATTAGTACAACTAAAAATGCTATATTTTTAATGAAACGAGTATATAATGGCATCCTTTCACAACTCATTAACTTCTAAAAAATTTAGAAAATCACAAATATCAACTTCCACTATACTTATCATTTACACAATATGATGTTCATCATCATTCACATCTTTAATCACATCCTCAATACGGACTTATTCATTTTCCACACTTGTAAAAAATTCATATGATCCATAAAATGCAATTTTATTGAGACAATATTTATATTCTATTTTTTATATGTTTATTTCGTAATTTATAGAATAGATATATTCTATGATAGATCAAGTATTCTCCCAACTTATCTATAATTGCTTGTCATGAAGAAAAACAGCTTTAATAAAAGAAATATTTGATAAGGGTCATATTCATGATCTTTTGAAAACATGATGAACTCATTTAATCCACCTTCATACAATATTGTCATAAAATTGGAATCCAAACATTAATTATTCATATCCATAAAATTTGATTATATAATATTGATATTTAAAAAATAAATTCATAAAAGGGGCCTTTCAAATAATTGTAACTCAACATTTGAATGATAGTTATTGTTGCATCTTTTTGGAGACTCATTCACTTACTAGGATACACCAAACTAGATAGAATGTGTTATTGTATAGGACTCTCCTAATTTAAAATTTGTAGGTGCCATTGGATGGAAATTAGGTTTATGAGTTGCAATGGGGTTGAACATTAATTCAATTTTTGTGGGTTTGTGGTCATGATATGGTTTGGATAGAGTTTGTGATATTCTCTTTCTTTCGTGTTATTATAAATCTACATGTCTTCCATATATGATGTAATTGTTTTTCTAATTCGATAAATTTATAAACATAAAATATTATGGAAAAACTACATTGTTGATATCCTTTTAAAACAATTTATAATGTAACACTATAAATCCTATTTAAAAACCAACCATTTACACAAATTCCACTGTTATATAACATGTCCATATAAAAATAAATCAATCAATTCCAAGTACACTTTCAAAAAACAAAAATTCAATTCATTAAATCAATCAAATAAACTTCTTGAACTAGCTATATTAGTCATTTAAAATGAATATAAACCCTATATATATTCATAAATTCCATTTATAACATCAAACTACCCTAGTTAAAATGAAACCAACATTAAATAATCTTTCAAATTATTCACATTTCATACACATGGAATGCAACTTAAGTCTATGAAAATTGATTAAATCTTTATAATTCTCTTTGATACCAAAAAAATGTATGATGATCGCATATAATTTTTTATCAAACATTTAAAAAAACTAGAATCATTTTAAAAGAGCCACTTATGCATTTTCACAAAAACATAAATCCAAATATTGGAACATTAAAAAATATGAATGAATAAACAATCACAAACCATTTATAAAATTTAAATCTATAAAAGGTTTACACATGATCCAAAATATAAAGGTAATCCAAAAAAAATATTATCAAGAGGGGAACTTTATAATAAATATCATAAAATAACACAATGTAACACCCCGACCCTAGTTACCCAAATTTGGTGCCTTATTTTAATACATTTACATGCTACAAGGAAATCATGTCACGAAAGACTGATCAATTTAGTAGTCTTCGAAATAGATTACTTACATCAACTTCATATTACAATTTCAAACATAAAATAAAGCATAGATAGTTCTTTGAGAATGTCACTATTCCCTTTTAGCTTATCCCTTCATATCAATCAAAATAAACTTCTTGAAAATTGTGAGAAAATAAAACATAAGAAATGGGTCAGCTCAGATGCTGAGTAAGGGTAAACAATTTAGAAGAAGATAACATGAACTATAGGCATGATGAATAATTGAAAACACATAACTTTATAAATAATAAAAATGAAAAATTTATGGCAGAAATATGAAATGAGTAAATAATTCTATACTGAAACATATTCATGGGTATTCTACTAGTCAAATAACCACATGAACCGTTAATATTATTTTCATAATGAGGGAATGTTTAATGCTGGACATTCTGAAACATTTTTCCAAGGCCTCAGCCAAGACATCTAAAAATGATTAAGGCCTCAGCCAAAAAAATACATCAAATTGCAAATGGCTTTGTCCAATTCCACATAAAATAGTCTCATGAGGCCTACCAATGCATAGAGGATCTATATCAGGCTCCATCTTTCATTTACTATGTCCAATACATTCCTCATATGAAAAGTTTGAAACATAACATAAAAATTTGTATTACAACTTGCATAAAAAATGTCAATACTTTAACCCTAAACCATGAATCGTATAAAAATAACCCATCCACAGTCAAATATATCACAAAAACATCAATAAAATATGGATAATTTGTATCATAATAAATCAACCTCGATCCAGAATAATATCCCGTAAAGGATGTCAGCATAGTTGGAAATGATGAGTAAAAATCTTTGAGATAAATATACCATTTTCATGAAATCATTTAAAGTCACATAATTTATAAAGTAAGTAATTTAAAATATAGTTTTGAATCAATTTGTCCCATAACACATTGAAACTTTTGAAAGGAATTAAAATTTTAAAAAATTCACGCCCATATAAATAAATCCTTAAAATCATTTTGAAAACATGGACATCAATGAGAATGGTTTTGAAGAATAAACCATTAAAACATTTAATAGGATTTTTTAGTTAAAGATCCACTTAAAAATTCTTTTGAAAACTGTTTTATGAATCATGGACTTGGATAAAAAATATAACCTAGTAAAAACCTACACATAAACAATCTTGGATAATAATAAGATTGAGGAATTAACCCTTAAAGTTCACATTACTTTGGTCGAGGATACGTTTAACCTCATTTATAATGACCATATTTTGTGATTAAATTATACTAGAACCATATTTATATTTATTATATCATAAATGATTCTTTTGTGACTTTATACTACCCATTTAATAATGATATCCATGTTAAATTAATATTTCGTTTAATAATCGCTTTCTTTATTGTACATGTTTTAACTTGTTATTCTAGATCATGATTTTAAAACTTCCAGAATATAAAACCAGATTTATATATCATATATATTTAAAATATATATCTTTATAACAGATAGATATATGAAATGGAAGGTACCGTTTATGGAAATGGTAGGCTGTATGTACATGTAAACGATGTTTTCGTTTTCATATTGTACTGAACCGAAGTATGTGAAAATATATATGTAAGTATATACATATAAATATACATATAAGTATCCAGCATCATTATTATGACATATATTACATACTTTTTTATGATATATTTATTAATAAAAATCGTTGAATGGTGAATGTGGAAATGAATCTCATCGCGCCATGGAGATGGTAATCTAGACGTACGCACAAGCGACAATATCATTATATTGATGGGGAAATCATATTTAATTGGATGTTATATCATATATAAATAATAATTAACATGTTATGTTTATTATTTAAATCATTTATACTAATTATTATACCCATCCAAATAATGAATTGTTTGAATAACAAACTACACCACGGCGTGAAGACGGTAAGCCGTACGTACGCACATATGGAGACTTTTTCATTTATAGGATGGATAGACAAACAAATATAATTGTACCATATTTATAATATCATCATAGTATATAGGAGGTAATGAAGTTATTATTTTTTATGGTAACAACAAAGAAAGAGGAAGTGGAAGAAGAAAATAACTTGAAAGAGGGTGGTGAAATTATTACCTCTTCTTCGGGTGTTTCCTTTTGTGTTGAACAATAGGGATCCATAGATTGGATTTCTGATAAATGTAAAGACTAAAGTTGATATGAGGAAATTTTGGAGGATATCTGGGAAGGTTTCAGTTGAGCCAAACATATTTTGAGGTGTTAAATTAAGATAAGGGGAATTATGATTTTATAAGAGAGGTCAGGGTCATTTTAGGAAAACATTAAAATATTAATTTATTATACAATCATATTCAGTTTATAATGGCACCAAATGAATTTATTTTGAGCCTTAGGTGGTTATGGGACTATATCCTGTCAAAAAATAGGTTTTATACAAGTTTAGGTTTCCATTTTAACTGTATCTTTTAGATTTAACACTGAGTTATGTAGTTTAAATTTTAATGTGTCTACTTGTATTCTTACACTATATGGTTAATAAACATACTCTAAACAACCAAGAGAACCTCAAGTGGTTAATTAATGACATATATAATATTATTTAAGCCATTTTGAAGAAGTATATATTTTTATAAATATTATATCAACCAGTAATATTGAATTTGTTTTAAAAACAAATTTCTGACAATTTGGACACTCTGGGATTTTGTTTTTGTAAAAGTCATAAAAACATTATCATGTCGAACAAAATTTATGTAATCAACCCTAAAATGTCATATTAACCTAGTAAATTAGTGGAATTCATCTGACGTCTCAATTTACATTTATTTTGATATTTATAATATCAATTACTTTAGTATTTCATTAATAAGGTAATTACTACCTCATCATTGTGTCATAAATAAATAAAATTATTTAATGTATAAATAATATAAATAAAATACCATTAGATAAGAAATATTTTTAGATTTATAATTAATATTTATATTCGAATTTATATTGACTATAACCCTATATTAAATTGATTAGTTATTAAAAATTGAATTTAACACTTTGAACTCTTCTTTAAATAAAATAATAATAAATGTCCTAATCTAGTCCAAGTGGTCCAAAGAGGATCATATTTTATTCCTAAGTTTGTTTTTTGTTGAAGTACACTTATCTAATAGAATTAGGACATGTGTTTAGGTAATTAAAATATCATTTTTACCCTTAATTACCCTATTTACTTTTAACCGCCGTAAAAAAGGTGAAAAGTTACTATTCACCAAAAAAATCATCTTATTGAACCAAATTTTACTTACTGATATCAACCGTTTTTGTCATATTTTTCATATTAAACTCACAAAAGTGGTAAAATTATGTTTTATGTGAATTTGAAAATTCTCCTAGATCTCGAATGGACGGAAGGCATTCTTTTTTTATTATGGATAATCTCTCTTTTAAGGGTTGAAGGGGAACTCGTACATGACCCGTAGGATCAAGGCACAAGGCCTGATTGACCCGCAATACCTGACCCAAAGGCCCATAGGCGTACCATTCCCAATACATGACCTATAGGCCCAGCCCCCTTGAACTGCCCCTCCCAAACATCTACTCCAATGATCACCTAGCTCCCCACCATGAATTTATGATCTACTAGCATTGCCCCATATAATGCTGCATGGTGTTTGGTCCCGATGGCGGTTGTCATACCCTCTCATTCTTCCAATCCGATTAGATCTTCTTCTGGTGGCTACTACTCTTATTGCTCTGATCCTCTTCTAGGGCTTGTTCTATGTGAACTAGGCTACTCCATGGTATACATGGCCTAAATTCCTTTATTTACTCGAATAATTTTCAGACCCGTAGGCCCAAACCAGTGGCCCGAAGGCCCAAATCTGGTGAATAGTTCCAGCTGCTATAGTACCGAACAGTAACTGCTATAGTAATCCTATAGTGACTACTACAGTGATTGTTACAGTCCCCTAGAAATTAACCTCCACTTAGTTTTGAACCTGGGTCTCTTGGATGCCAAGCCAGAGTCCTTACCACTCAGGTACGGGCTCGTTGGCCAAATGCTTCTAAATGGTGGGTAAAAAACATTAAAATTTTCAATAAAATTTTATACATTTAATTTTATTATAAAATGACTCTAATGAATTATATTGAAATGATATAGGTATTATAAATCTATTTTGAATTAAAATAAATTTATATAATATAATTAATTATTTAAATAAAAAGTCTGTTGTAAATAATAACGAATTTTATTTCACTATTCATCAAAAATTGAAGGTTTTCAGAAAAATACCAAAACTTTACCCTAAGATTATTTTGATATTCCAAATTTAAAAATGAATTCTATTTTAAAAACATAAGAACGGATAATTTTCATTAATTAATTTAAAATTTATTCCCATTATCAAAACCAATAAAAGTGTTATTAATAAATAACAACAATAAATAGATTGACACTTTTTTATATCCAGTTTAAAAGTGAAATGACATCCAATGACCTAAATTATATTAAATGATAAAAATATAATCTAATGATACATTAAAACGGATCAAATTCATAATTTAACACTATAAATTATTTTGATTAAAATAGTGGTTTTTAATTAAAAGTTAGTATTTTCATTATTCATAAAAATATGAAAGTTATCGGAAAAGTACCAAAAAATTATCCAAAAAAATTTATGTCACAATTATAAATAATAATTTAACTTCATTAAATATATTATATAAAAGTGGTAAATACTGGTTTTAAGAAGGGTTCTTCATTAAAAGGTTGTAAAATTGAATTTTTTGAAAAATAATTCTTTTATATGAAAAAATTAATTTGTTCTCATATTATGTCTAAGAGACACGTAATATGGGTGTTAAAATTATATAGAGTATATAATATTCAAAATGCAGTTAATATTATTCATAACCTCTTTTTCAATGGATTGTTCGGTTAGTTTTGGTGCGTTCGAACTTAGTGTTGTGTGTAGTGCATGTTATTGAATTATTTTAATGAGATAACATACTATGAAATATTGGGGTGTTACATTCTTCTCTCCATAAATAAATTTCATCCTCACAATTTGAAATTGTTCTTTGAAAATAAATGGTTAAAAATTGAAAAATATTTTTCTGGAAAACCCTCATCAGAAATTGGGATAATAGAATTTAGTTTTAATAAGAGGGAAAGGGAAATGAAAAAAGTCACCACCAAATTATGATCGCAGTTAGGAAAACATTGGTGCTAATTAGGGACACATAATTGGATGAAAACATAACTATTTATAGGGAGTTATTGAGGTCATCAATAACAAAATAGTGTAAAATTGAGGACCTCAAAGCCATCAATCTAAGATGATGTAAAATATCATCGGTTCAACAAAACATAAGGTATTATGATAAAACATTTTTGGTTTTAAGATCTCTTACCTAATGTTTATGAATTAATTTATTCATATAATAAGAGGAATATATATATATATATATATATATATACTTGATAAGTATAGTTTCATACTTCTTCTATTTCCTACCACAAAATCTTCATTCACTCCCAATGATAATATAATTCAAAAATATTCTATTTATCTTAATCATATTGGGTTCCAAAAATAATTAATTCACATTTAATTTGTCTAAATATTAAAAACTAAATAATATAAACCAGCACATCATGTATGTCAATGGTATATGATCCACCCTTATCGGCCTTCAGTTGCGGGTTCAAGTCTCACGACCTTGCCGGACGTGACTGGTTGTCGCCTAACTTTTGGGTAACCCTTTTTATGAAAATCCCAAAAATTAACTCAAGAAATGATTTAACCATAACAATAGTATCCAATGTAAAAATTTCTTGATTCCAACCTTTGGACTTATCCAAAATACTTCTTTCTAGACTCATAGTTCAAAATTTATATGTATGGTAAACACAATGAAGATATTTTTTCCACATAATAACATGTGACTTCCTTCATCATGTATTCATTTAAAACATTGTAACACCATTAAAACCATAAAATCTTATTGATTTCATTCATGCTCCCTTATTCCTAATAGAATACTGGATACACTCCTTATATCTAAAAATGTTGTAAAATCCAACAATGATGGAATGTACAAATCATTAATCAATTTCAAGTTATTCAAGAATATCCAATATAATTCATCCAAATCAATCATATATTATTCCAAAATCACTAACTCGGTATTAGGACCATATTGTGGTTTACCTTTCCTTAAACCATGTATTTTCCAAAATGTTTTTCCTGAAACTATGTCACTTTACTTGGTACCATATAATCTCAAATCCTTAATGAAATAGTACTACAGTATAATTCTTATTTATTTTCATAATTCATATAACCAGTACCTCATTGATACAACACTCAAATGAAACAATTCTTAAACAACAACATAATAACACTATTCATTCCTCTTCATCTATGGTATTATCATAACATGATTATTATCTAATAGCATCATTTGGGGAATACTTTCATGATTTGGAAATTGATTCACATAGTGTCCCAACTCCTTGCAGATGAAGCATTGTACATTTAAAACCTTTTTCATACCCTGGAAATCACGTACATGGTGCCATTCTTTTCAACACTTAAAAAAAACTCTCATTCCCTTCAATAATTTACCATGTTGATTCTTTATGCAGTTATCACATAGGGGAAAATACTTCTTTTCCCTTACCTTTATCCATCATTTTCTCTACCATCCTTTTCTTCTCTTGCTTCACTTCAAATCCAGTGTACTCAGATAATTTTTTTACTTATCTTATTAGAACATGATATTATTTATTCATATTATGAGAATATGTGGGAGACTATTTCCATATAAAATTTTGGGTTAATACAATTAAATATATGATCCTTCTTACTCTTTCGATCTTGCATATTTATGGAATTATCATTCCTTCTACTGGGCTCCATTTATAAACAATGACATACACCAGGTTAGTTTATGAATCGTAATGCATAATTCTAAACATGTAAAATAGATAATGTCAATTGAAAAGATTATGCATAAAATCTATAATCATAAAATGTTTTCTTTGAGGAAGTAATTTCTCTTAAATCCATTATAATGTATTATAAAAAAATTGTAAATTATCCAAAGAATATCCCATAGGAGTGTCGTAACCAAGATTGCAGCAAGGCCCATTGTCGTGTACCAAGATACCCCAGGTCAGGCCCGAAACTCCTTGTTGGATTTTTCTCTAGGTACAACTTTTTCATATCCTCCTCTACCTACTTGAATCTAGAAAGGGATGAATTTTGTGGAAAATTCACAAAATATCTACATTACCAAAAATATTATGATGTTATTCCATAATAATCCACAATTTCTATCTAAGAATAATGTTATCTAATCAGAGTTTTTCTAAATCTAGTTTCCAAGGATTATACTAAACTTCCACTAATACCAATTGTAACACCCTGACCCAAGTTACCCAGAGTTGGAGAATTATTTTAATACATTTCCATGATACAAGTAAATCATTTCCTGAAAAACTGACCAGTTTAAAAGTCCTGGAAGTAGATTACATATATCAACTTCATATTATAATTTCAAACATAAAATACAGCATAGATAGTTCTTTGAGAACACTATTATTCCTTTTTATCATAACCCTACATATCAATCATAATACACTTCTTGGAGATCCTTGGAAAATAAAACCTAAGAAAGGGGTGAGTTCAGATGCTCAGCAAGGTTAAACAATTTAGCAGAAGATAACATAAACAATATGAATAATGAATAGTCGAAAACACATGCCTTTAAAAATATTAAAAATTAACACTTTATGGCAGAAATGTGAGATGATTAAATAATGAAATACTGAAACATATTCATGGGTATTCTACTAGTAAAATAACCACATAAAACATCAACATTATTTTCTTAATGAGGGAATGTATAACGCCAGACATTCTGAAACATGTTTTCAAGGCCTTGGCCAAGTCGTCTTAAAATGATTAAGGCCTTGGCCAAAACCATATATTGAAATTTGAAATTCCTCGGCCAATTACACATCTAATTTTGTCATTAAACCATCCAATGCATTGAGGAGCTATAAGGGACTCCACCCATCACATACTATGTCCAATACATTCCTCATATGAAAACGTTGAAACATAACATAAACATTCATTTAAAAACTAGCATACAAAAGGTCAATACATTAACCCTAAACCATGAATGCTATAAAAATATTACATACACAATCAAATATATAAAAATTCCTTAAATATAATGTTGAAGATTTGAATCATAATAAATCAACCCCGACCAAGAATAATATCTGATAAAGGATGTTGGAATAGTTGAAAATGATCAGTAAAAATCTTTGTGAGAAATATCCCATTTTTAGAAAATCATATAAAAGACACATATTTTATAAATTAATTCATTTAAAATAAAGTTTTGAATTAATGTTTCCCATAACAATTTGAAACTTTTGAATGGAATTAACATTTTAAACCATTCATGTCCACATAAATAAATCCTTAAAATCATTTTGAATACACAGACATTAATGAGAAAGGTTTAAAAGAATAAATCATTAAAACATTTAAAATGATTTTTTAGTTATTGTGTCAATTAAAATGAATAATTTTGAACATTATATTATGAAACATGTTCATGTATAATAAATATGTCCTAGTAAAACTATACACTTAAACAATCTAGGATAATAATGAGATTGAGGAATTAACCCCTACCTTGCACTTTCCTTTGGTCAAGGGTATGTTTATCCTCCTATATAATGACCATAGTAAGTTATTAAATTATAATAGAACCATATTCATGTTTATCATATCATACCTGATTCATTTATGACTTTATACTACCCATTTAGTAATGATATCCATGTTAAATTAAAATTTCGTGTAATAATCACTTTCTTTGTTGTACATGTTTAAAGTTGTTATTCTTGATCGTGTCATTTAGATCATGATTTAAATAATTACAGAAGATAAAACATGATTTATATATCATATATATTTATAATAGATATATATATAAAATTTAAGATCACGTTTATAGAGATGATAGGTTGTATGTACGCATAAACATTGTTTCTGTTTTCAAATCTTATTGAACAGAAGTATGTGAATAATATATATTTAATTATATACATATAAATATACATAAAAATCTCAAATTGAATTATTATGTCATATATTATATACTTATTAATAATATATATTTTTATAATCATTGTTGAATGGTGAACGTGGAAATGAATTGCATCGCGTCGTGGAGATGGTAATCCGTACGTACGCATGAGCGACTATGTCATTTTATTGATGGTGAAATAATATGTAATAGGATGTTATATCATATATAAATAATAATTAACATGTTATATTTATTATTTACATCAGTTATAATCATTATTATACCCATCCAAATAATGAAGTCTTTGAATACCTAACTACACCATGACTTGGAGACGGTAAGCCATACGTACTCATGTATGGTGACCTTGTCATTTATTGGATGGATAGAATATCCAATAGGGTTGTAATAAATATATATATATATAATAACATCATAGATTTTATGAGTTATCGGAATTATTATTTTGGTATGGAAATAACAAAGAAAGGTGAAGTGGAAGAAGAAAATAACTTGAAAGATGGTGGTGAAATTATTACCTCTTCTTCGGTTATTTCCTTTTGAGTGGATCAAAAGGGATCCATAGGTTGGATTTCTGATCAATTTAAGGTCTCTAGTTTTATATTATGGAATTTGGGAGGATATTTGGGCATGGGTTGGATATGAAAAATGGCTTTGGAGGTGTGAAATTAAGATAAGGGAATGTACACTTTTATAAGAGAGGTGAGGGTCACTTTAGGAAAAGATTAAAAGATTAATTTATTATTTAATCATATTCGGTTTAAAATGGCTTAAAATGATTTTATTTCAAGCGTTAGGTAATTTTTGGTGGAAATAATCTCAACCCATTGGTTTTAGACAACTATAGGTTACCATTTTATCCTTATATTTTAGATTTAACTCTTAGATAAGTAGTTTAACTATTATTATGTCTTCTTGTATTCTTATACTATATGGATAATAAACATACTATAAAAAACAAAAAGACCCTCAAGTGGTTCATTAATGACATATATAATAATATTTTATCCTTTTGGCCGAACCTTAGATTTTTTGGAAGACTATATCAACCAATAATACAGTATTTGTTTTAAAAACTAATTTATGTAAATTTCGACACTATTTGGTATATTGTTTTTTTGAAAGTTGTAACAACCTTATCACTTAAAAAATTATATAATCAACCATAAAATTTCATATTAATCTAGAAAATTAGTTTAATTCATTTGAAGTCTCAATTAACATTTATTTGGATATTAATAATATCATTTACTTTAACCACTCATTAATAAGGTAATTACATCAACATCATTGTTTCATAAATAAATTAAATTATTAAATG
The DNA here is from genome assembly GCA_963277665.1 of Viscum album. Classification (NCBI taxonomy): domain Eukaryota; kingdom Viridiplantae; phylum Streptophyta; class Magnoliopsida; order Santalales; family Viscaceae; genus Viscum; species Viscum album. The sequence goes on along the minus strand of OY728135.1, from coordinate 1,458,287,066 downwards.
TCTAAAACATATAAATAAAATACCATTATTTTTGAAATATTTATATATTTATGATGAATATTTATAGTCAAATTTAAATTGTGAGTAACACTATATAAAAATGGATTAGTTATTAAACATTTTATTTAACACTTTTAACTCTTCTTTAAATAAAATAATAATAAATGTCCTAATCTAGTCCAAGTGGACCAAATAGGATCATATTGTTTTATTAAAGTTGATTTTAGTCGAATTACACTTATCCAATAGAATTAGGACATGTTTTAGGGTAATTATAATATCATTTTTACCCTTAATTTCCCTATTTACATCTAATCACAGTAAACAAATCTCAAAAGTTACTATTGAACAAAAATTATTTTCAACTTATTAAACCAAATTTTACATATTTATGCCAACCCTTTCTCTCGTATGTTTGAAATTAAACTCAAAAAAGGGGTAGAATTATATTTATGCAAATTTTCAAATGCTCCTAAAATGTGGGTAAAAACGTTAAAAAGTTCAATAAAATTTTATACGTATAATTTTATTATAAAATGAATCAAATGAATTAAATTGGATAGATATAGGTATTATATATATTTTTTGACATAAAATAAATTTAAATAAAATAAATAATTATTTAAATAAAAAGTCGGTTTTAAATAATATAGTTTTTTTACTATTCATAAAAAATTGAATGTTTTTAGAAAAATTCCCAAAATTTATCCTAAGATAATTTCGATATTATGAATTCAAAAATTAAGTCCATTTTAAAAAATTCAATACAAATAATTTTCATTTATTAATTTAATATTTATTCTTGTTGTCAAAACCAAAAAGTGTGTTTTTATGAAATAATAACTATCAATAGATTTTCACTTTTCTATGTCCAAGTTAAAAGTGAAATTACATTAAATGACCTTTATTATATTAATTTTAAAAAATTATATCTAATTATACTTTAAAACCACTCAACTTCATAATTTAACACAATAAATTATTTTGATTAAAATAGATGTTTTTAATTATTATTTACTATTTTTCACTAGTCATCAAAATATGAACATTATCAGAAAAGTAATACAAAATTATCCAAACTAAATTTTTATGTCCCGCTTATAAAGAATAATTTAATTCCATTATATTAAATATGTAAAAGTATTAAATAGTGTTTTTAAAAAGTGTTCTCCATTAAAATGTGGTAAAATTTCATTTATTGAAAATACTTCTTTTATCTGAAAAAATGAATTTGTTCTCATATTATGTATAAGAGACACGTTATATGGGTGTTAAAATTATATAGAGTATATAAGATTCAAAATTTAGTAAATACTATTCATAACTTCTTTTTTAATGGCTAGTTTGGTTAGTTGTGGTGCGTTCGAACTCCATGTTGTGTGTAGCGCAAGTTATTGAATTAATTTAATTAGATAATGTACTATGAAATCATGGGGTGTTACACAAAAAATGAGTATTTTTTATTTATTCCCTATCATAATCTCTACATCCCATTATCATTATATATTTGACTGGTGACTATGGAACACCACAAAAAAAGTTTGACCCTTTCCTTTTACCAGTATCATAGACAATTATATCTATATATGCACCAATGTATATTTGTAAGGTGTGGGAAATGTTCCTAGTAGGATATACTCAAAGACTTTATTCTATTCATTGTTTAAGACAAACCAAAAAATTATAGATTTAGGAGAAATAATGTAATTTATTTTATTACATAGGGTTGAGTAAATAAAACTAAAAATAAATATTTTTTTAAAGAAAATAACATTTACCAATATTCTTACATAAGTTATAATAATAATAAAATATATAGAATCAACCATTAAATGGTACCTATAAAATATTTGTTAGTTCATGTATAATATCAAATAAAAGGTTGTAATTGATTTTATACAATCAACTATTTTGAGTCAATGTGTTTTTACTAATATGTTAATCTATAAATCATGATCCTCTCATATTTTAACGTTATTGGTGAATTATTCTCACTATAAAAATAACATAATACACTACACCATTGTAATAATAAAACATACCATATGTTCAAACTATATAGTAACATGAATTGGAATAATATAAGTGGTGTAATATAGTAAATAATTTTTGAATAGTTAATGTTTTCACATAACATATTAATACTTTTGTTAGTATATTTATGTTGTGGAATAAGGTTTAAAATTTAAAATCCCTTAGGATGTTCTAATCAATCAATATAACAATGTCATCCCCATTTTATGTGTGTCTAATTCATGGGTATATTCATAACATAACCAATACCTCAGGAGGAGTGATGATCATTAGGTAGATTTTTATCCTTATAAACATTTTCTTGGGTATAGGTATAACATTTAGAGTCCCTCAAGATTATAATATGAAAATGGAATCACAATTAAATGTAAGTAATAACATCAATAATGGACTCATACAGTCTACTTAGGATAAATATTTTATTTTATAACATGCCAAAAATTATATAAATTGTTATACTATGTATTTATATTGACTACCCCTAACACAAAGACTCACACACAATGATCATTTCTCAAACAATCCAATATACCTTAGGCCACCAATCTCTTATTTCAAAAATTTATCCTCTGTTAGAATATCTAACCCAAATTACAAATAAATGATCTCACGAAATCATCACATATTATAACTAATGTTTGACTAATATATTTAATTTCTTACCAATGAATATTTACTCATCCAAGGGTCCTACAAATATTTTTTAAAATACCTAAATACCTTATTTCTATATGAAGAATATAAAATAAATGTAACCTGTGTATATCATACACCACAAAACTAATTGGTATTACTAATGATTTCAAAGACATTGAAATAACACTGGTTACCTATTAAATCCTATTCACTATATTATCTATACCCATATATCACATAGTTTATAAAAAAATCATAAATACACAGATAATGACATATCCCACATTCCTTATTCTAAAAATTCTTTATCCTTGGAAATCATAAACATATATATATATATATGTATATATATTTATATATATGAATAATCAATTGTAATAAGTGACACTAAAACACATGTTTATTGATTTAGAGGAAGTAAACAATAAATAGATATGAAACCAATAATAAATGATTGTGTTCCTTTAGTCTTTATGATAAAAATTATACCCACAAAAAATACAACGATCAAATACTCTATGAGATTTGGAACACTATAACCCTATAATTAATATTTCATTAACTAATTATTCAAAATAAAATAAGAACATTCCATTTATTTGGAGGTCTGGTGGTAGTAGTAGGGTCTGGTGATAGTGGATTCGGGTTAGGTGGCATTGGTAGAGGAGGTTCTGGAGGGGTTCGAGACGGAGTTGGGTGGTAACGTCCCGGTTTTGGAAGCCACCAAGAGGAACCCCCTACCCGGTTGGTCCCATGGCCTCAAGCACATTTCTCCTAACACAAAAGGCTTTTGAATAGAAGTGAGGTTCTTAAGTGTGATAGTGGGGAAACTAAACCCTCATTGGAAGAGTAACACAATGGCAGTAAAAAAATGCCAAAAATAGAAGCAATAATAATACAGAAAAAAGTAAACAATGAAAGACATGAAATAATAAACTGGAGCACACATATATATAAATGATGCATGATACATACGTCTAGGAATGATTCAAATCAAATCTTAATGTTGGAAGACAAAATATAAATAAACCAATGTACAAAATAAAACAGATAAACAACTTCTTAGCATCGCAAGCCTCAGCTTGGTCCCATGCTCTCTAGATTCATAGAAAATCAAGTACCTGAAGTTGATGGGTGCTTTTCATTATCTATTCCTGCAATAATATTATAGGTTTGGGCCCAAATTTATAGCCCAAAAAAGGTGTGAGACTAAATCCCAGCAGGAAATCACAACAACATATGTGCCTAACAGTCAGCGAATATATGACATGTAATAAACAAAAGAAAGCAGTAAATAAGGAAGTACTCATAAGTAACGAATCCTATAGTTTCAATGCAATCAGTTCCATATATTAGCAACAACAAAACAAGCAGGTAACCCTCTAGGTATTTCTCTCAGCCTATCCCCTATAATTTAACCAAACCAAGGATACTACAAAGTCTCTTTGAGGATGCTCTCTCAGTCAATTCCCATTATATTACAAGCATTAAAGACTCTCTGAGGAAGCTCACACGGTCAATTACCCATATAGTCAATAGCGAAAAATTCCCTCTGAGGAATCTCATATGATCAATTCCCCATATAGTCAAAAGTGATAAGGACTCTCTATGGAATCTCACACGGTCAATTCCCCTTATATTCTACTACACTCGGTCCTCACAGCCCTGTGTAAGTCAAACGAGTATAGAAATGCAATATGGACAAAGTAATCCTCAAGAACTAGTTGGAAAAATATTCTACAACATCTCAAGCATGTCAGATAAAAATAATCACTCAATCCTACATTACTAGGCATGGAAACATCAATTAATCCTAACGGCTAAATTGGACCAAACAGTCGTAAATAAGACATGCATGGGAAAAAATCCAATGCATAGAAAACAACCATATTCACATTCAAATAACCCCTATTTATGCATATTAGCATAGAAAGCAATCAACATGGTTAAAACGGTAAACATGAAATACCTCATTTATGGTTATTGGACAAAAATGTACATAGAACTGAATGAATTTAAATGGAGAGGCACAAACCACCTACCGAGGCATTGGGAGATCGATATAATTGAGCCTCTGGGCATGAATCACCTTATAACACCTAAAATCTACAAAAATGTCTAAAATGTTCAATGGATGATAACTTGAGATGGATAATGAATTGGGAAATGAATCTCAAGAAGAAGAGAGATCTTACTGAGGTGATCCCAATGCAATCGACGGTAGTTGAATCGGGGTTTGGATGCTCGGTCGGGGGCTTGGAGGAAGATTGCGGTCATACAGGAGCTCTCGGATGAACGAATCCTCGAAGAAGATAATTCTGGAAATTAGACATGAATCTGGTGCGTTTAATGAAAAACAAGAAACTACACAGTGTTTAACTTTGAAGTACACAATGTGTAGTTTCCTTTTCCGTACTCTGCATTAGGTGGCCTCCAAGTCACCCCCTAGCGGCCATGTGTGTAGCCATCACACAGCTAGCACAAGTTCTCCTATGGTGACCCAGTACACGGTGTGTACTCATAATGTACAGGTCATGTACATAAAAAATTTCCAGAAATTCCTATTTTTCTTAAAAATGATGAGAAAAGGAAAAAATACCTGAAAAAGAAGATCCTGGTTCCTATAAACTTCCCCCATTAAAGAAATTTGTCCACGAATTTCCTTATCAAGGCTGCAAAAAAGAAGAAACCCTAAATAACTCTGGCTATTGTGCTTATACATCGGCTTCCCTCTCCCAAGTCTCATCATGTACTCGCCTGTGCTGCCATAGCACTCATACCAAAGGAACAGAGCATCCATGGAGAATATTTGCACTTCAATCGAAAATCCGGATAGAATGTTCCTCAGATGATGAATCTGCTTCCAACTCAACCTCATTGGGTTGGAAGGCATGAGACGGGTCTGAGATGGAACGTCGAAGCTGGAAACGTGGAAGACATCGTGTGTAGTTTTGTACCTCTATGTTAACTGTAACCGATATGCAACCGGCCCAATTCTCTCCAACACCTCAAACAGCCTGACATACCTCGGTGAAAGATTACCACGTCTCTTAATACACTTCTGTCCCAATCTTTGTGTGACAATTAGGAAAACCCGATCCCCGATCTCGAACTCCAGAGGTCGTCTCCACTGATCATCATAAGACTTCAATCGAGAAAATATAGTGTCCATCCTTTTTGGAATCAACTCTATCTCCTCTATGGTCTTTAAAACAAGAGGATGTCCCCTCATAGCTACCTATCCTACCTTCAGCCAACATAATGGTGATCGGTATGGACTACCGTACAAAGTCTCATAAGGTTCCATCTGAATAGTTTCTTGAAAACTATAATTGTAGGAAAACTCCACAAGATGTATAAGCTTCTCCCAAGAACCTCCAAAATCTAGCATGCATGGACGAAGAATGTCCTCATGCACCTGAATCGTATGCTCAGATTGTCTATCTGTCTGTGGATGATAAGTTGATCTCAAAAGTACCTATGTACCCAAAGCCTTCTAAAGCCCCTTCTAGACCCAAGAATTAAAAAAAGAATCCCTATCTAAAAAATATGGAGTGTGGAACCCCATGTTGACGTAAAATCTCTCAGATGTACAACCATCCCAGTTAATCCACACTGAAGGTCTACTTGATCAGAAATAACTGAGCAACCTTCATGAGTCTGTCAATGGCAACACAAACTGCATCATTCCCACGAGGCAACCATGGAAAAACTGTCACGAAATCCATTGGAAAATCATTCCACTTCCACTCTGGAATGGGTAACTGCTACAATATCCCTTTTAGTCGCTGATGCTCCGCCTTCACCTTCTGAAAGGTGGAACACCTCATGATGAAACCAGCAACATCTCTCTTCATACCTGACCACTAATACTGACAGTGTAGATCACGATAAATCTTCTTAACACCAGGATGAACTTCCCAAAATGAGGAATGAAAGTCCCACATCATCTCATCGCGTATATCTTCTGGAACCCATACGCTCCCCTGGAAATACACGATCTCATCCTCACCCATGGTCCATCTAGGAAAAGGTTCCTCTTCTGACACACTATTCCATAGTACTAGGCCTTAAAAATATGATAGCTGTCATATTTGCACTCGATCAAGAAGAGTAGAGGTAACAGCTAAAGAAGAAATAAAGGTCTACCCCTATCTGTTGTAATCCTCCAAATGCATCTCAGTGAACAGAGCCACAAGTTTCCACTCACTACAGGCCTCCTGAACTGCTTGTATTTGAGTCCTCCTACTCAACACATCAGCCAATGTGTTGCCTTTCCCAGGCATATAGGCAAGATCAATGTCAAAGTACTGGAGGTACTCAACCAAACATCACTATCTAAAATTCAGATCACACTGAGTGAAGATGTAATTGAGAATATTTTGGTCATAGAAAACTAAAAAATTATCTCCCTGAAGATAATGTCTCCAAAAACCCAAGGCATGAACAATAGCAGCCAACTCGAGATCGTGCGTCGGGTAATTCCTCTCATGTGCCCACAACTGCCAAGACTCATACTCAAAAACTCTTTCTACCTTCACAAGCACATCTCTAAGACTAATACCTAAAGCATCACAGTACACAATATAGCTCTTCCCCGGCTCTAGAAAAACTAGTATCGGTGGTAATGTCAACCACCCTTTCAACCACTGAAAGGCTGACTCACAAGAATCTGACCACAAGAACTTCACACCCATCTTATTCAGACCTGTCAGTGGTGCTACTAAGCATGGAATGTCCTAAATGAAATGTCTATAGTATCCATCCAACCATAGAAAACTCCATAACTCAAAGACGTTCTTCGGCTTCTCCCAAGAATCTACCGTTGTCACTTTCTATGGGTCTACTAATACTCATGTCTCTAGTATAACACGACCCAAGAAGTGAATCTAATCCTTCAAAAAGTGGCATTTTAAAACAATAACATATAACTGATGCTCTCTCAATGTAAACAAAATTATCTCAAGATGTGTGGCATGGTCATGTCGAGTGTGAGATTATACCAAGATATCATCCCAAGACCACCGTGAAAGAATTAATGTATGAATGGAACACTTGGCTCATCTGTGCCATTGAAATTGTAGACGTTTTTTGGAGAATGAATAGAATAACCACATACTCTTATTGACCATACCTGATATGGAAGGTTTTGATAGGTATATCTTATGGTCTAACATGCAAATTATAGTTACAGGATCTCAAGTTAATATTCGAGAACACCCAGGCTCCTCAAAGCAGATCAATGAAATCATCATCCTGGGGTAGTGGAAATCGGTTCTTGACCATCAACTGGTTCATCTTCCGGTAATCCATACAATGTTTGTGGTTATCGTCAGCCTTATTCGCAAATAGGATAGGCGAACCCCAAGGAGAATTACTAGGTTAGATGAAACCCATTCCCTATAACTCCTCCAACAGCTTCTTGAGATATTGTAACTCTAGTGTAGCCATCATCTATAAAGGAATGGACACTGGTGCTACCCCTAGCACAAGCTCAATGGAAATTTCTACCTCACACTTTATATTAAAACCTAAAAAGTCTTCAATAAAGACATCTCTGAAATGATCTACCACTGGAGGAAAGTCCATATTTGATAAAACCTTGTCATCCAGATAAAGACTAGCGATTTGGGTTGTACCACCTCCAAACCCATGATGCTCGGGTCCCGCTCTACTCGCCTAGACATCCCACTCACCCTTATGAAGAAAAGATCTACCCTTTGGTGATGTGAAACTCACCCTACAGCGACAGAAATCGATGATGACCTAGAAGAGAACTAACCAGTCCATTCTAATAATGAAATCATAACATGTCATCTCTAGGACATAGATTTCCCATAAAAAGTGAAAAACACCAACATCAATAGGGAACTCCTAACACTGATTTACACTCACCGTTTTAGTCCCCCACAAAGTCTCTAGTGTCAAGATATCAGCAAGAATAAAATATGCAGTGCCCAAGGCTCTCCACAACCACAACAGATATAATGTTATGAGAACCGCCAGTATTGAAAAGAGAAGAATATAAAACTGAGGCAACTAGGATCGTACATAAAACTGTAGAGGTTCCAGGATCTTGCTCATGTTGGGTCTGATCCACTACAAAAGTATGACCTATAACACAGCCCTGTGACCCTAATTGACCACTCTGAGTTGATCCTCCCTGATGTCGCTGAAATCGGGTGACTGGATACCACAATCCCAACCTCCACCTCGGCCTGAGTGGTTGGAAGAACTCCATTTCCCATACTTGTGGGAAACTGGTGGTACTGCACCTGAACGAGGAGTCATGGAAGAACCACTGTCACCAGCTGTTGGTGGAAATAACTGATATAAACACTGAATATGGCCCATCATTTCACATGATCGGCCCTCCACTAGGTCTCTTGGGAAACGTGGCCTTGTATGCCCGCTCCTCCCACACTGGTAGCATACCACCTGGATACCAGAATATACATCCCGCCTACTCTGATCTCCTTATTCAACCTCCCTATGTGGCTGTCTGCTATCAGCTAGCGGGTCACTAAATATGGATGTTGAGCCGCCCTAGCTCACAGCTCCAGAATCCCTCAGATTGCGATGAGTGATCAGCACCAAGTTGACTATAGAAGAGATAGAAGTTATCCTAATGATATTCACCTACGATCGGATGTCATGCCTCAGACCATCCTCGATCTTCTATGTTAGGAATAACTCATCACCTCCTCGAAGGGTTGTAAAGCACTACATCTCGGTGAAGTGAGAGGAATACTCCAAAAAAGAATGAGTAACCTACTCCAAACTCATAAACTCTCACGTTCGATCGGCCCTCAACATCTCTCGGTAGAAGTAATTGTCGAAGGTTCACTGAAACTCATCACAAGACATATTCTGCTGGCGTCCCACTTATGATATCACATCCCCCCAACTCTTGGCATAATCCCAAAGCATGTACATATCTATATTGACCCTACTCTTCAGAGGAGTCTCTAGATTATCTATGTTCATCAACTTTTCATTTATCCATGACTCTACAGGTTGGGGTCCTCCATCCCCTAAGAAAGTGGGAGGATTCTACAGCTGAAATACTCACGTCAAATATTCCATCGACGGGGCCGGAAGAGACTCTCCTTGGAAGGTCTAAATCATCCCCATAAAGCCTTACCTGAACTGTGCATTAACACCTATGTTAGGTATAACTATGGGTACCAAGACTGGAACAACTAGAGGATCTTCCTGCAGTCCCTGATTCGCTATATCTAGTTGATGATCATCACCTTGCAATTGTAGTACTACAGAAGGACGTCATTGTGGAATAACTCTGCAAGGTCTAGTGCACACCTTAGAACAAAAAAATTATGGACCAAAAAATAGAAGCATGATAAAGCAACAAGAGAAAGAAAAAATTCTTGTTTTACCAAACAGAAATACATTGCGTTTATAATAACTACACAGCATGTTCACTTAAGTTTTTCACTTGGGTGTGTACTTCTGCCAGAACTAGTCGTGTGACACCCCAAACACACAACATGTTGTCCTTACAAACGGCATGTAATTGAATTATATTCCCCTAACCGAGTCCTTATACATGTCTAAGACACACAGTTATCCTTAGAACAAGATTACAAGGCGTGTTTCCTCTAGACATGACATGTACTAGATGTTCTTCACCGACCCATATTGTTCATGACATGGCCGGATACATGGATCACACTAAATGGTGTGTTCTAGATGGACACGGTGTGTACTTCTTAGGTTTCAACTGCCCATGTTGTTAGTAATATAGGTGAACACACAGCTGGATACTTGACTGAAACTACAGAGTGTGTTTATAACCTGCATGGCATGTAAAAGCTGTGATTTCTCTGTCCCTGTTGTTAGTCACATGGGCAGAAACAGGGTCAACCCTACATGGTGTGTATGATCGATACATGGTGTGTTCGCACAAGAACATCCCTATCTTGTGTCTCTACCCACACAACCTATGACACGGTTAGTGACTACATGAAATGTACATAAGGTACATGGCATGTACTTAAGGAAAACGGTTTCTTCCTGAATAGAAGAACACATGGCGTGTAATCAAAACTACACGGCGTGTATTCTGGGTTTTCCAGATATTAATCATCATAAACTACTTTTGATACCATAAAAACATTGAAATGAACATCAAAGTGCCAAATTCTGATACATGAGGTCCCATAATCCCTGTGAATTAAAGCTTTCCATCTTATACATGTGATTGAAAGAAAAACAAGGCAATGATCCATCAAATTTCTATCCATGAGGGCCCATAAAACCTAAAGAACCAATTTTTGGTTTTCATTCAATCAAAACCTTACACAAACAATACCCTATAAAATAAGAGGTATTTTTATCAAGGCATAAATCAAAAAAGTATGCATATCTAGCAAAACACTTATCACAACAACATGCAATCACTAATGCACCCTAAATGGCATCGAAGGTATGCATGACATGTGATTCCTAGAAATTTCCTATATGAAGCATGAGATTTTATACCCTTATCTCAATGGGTTGGAACAAAAATATATACTCAATAAAATCAACAATAACAGCACAAAACCTGGGAATCACTCAAGGTGAAATCAATTCAACTATAATATTTCCAAAACTAGAAAATTTGCAACACGAGGTAAATTGGATTTTCCCTATACATGGGTTAGCTAATCTCAGGCACAGCTTTTTACCAAGTACCAATTCCATTCTATCCCTAACTATAGGATCTAAACACTATGTCAAGAAGAAAATAATTCTTCTGATACCACTTCGTAATGTCCCGATTCCGGAAGCCACCCATAGGTCCCCCATACCCAATTGGTCACATGGCCTCAAGCACATTTCCCCAAATACCATTGGTTGTCGACTAGTAGCGAGGATCTTGGGTGTGATAGTGGGGAGACTATGCCATCATTGGTAGAGTAACACAGCGGAAGTAAACAGATGGAAAAAATGTAAGAAGTAATAATCCATACAAAAGTAAACAGTAGATGACTGGAAATATTAAACTAGAGCACACGTAAATATAAATGATGCATGATAAGTAATTCTAGGAAAGAAGCAAAACAAATCACAATCCTGGAATACAAAAAAGTACTAAACCAATGTACAAAAGAAAACAGATAAACAGTATCTCAACATCGCAATCCTCATCTTGGTCCCACATTCTCCAGCTCCACAACAATCTAGTACCTAATGTATAAGGGTGTTTTCACTTATCTATACCTACAACAATATAATATATTTGGGCCCAATTGCATTGCCCAAACAGGGTGTCAGAATAAATCCCAATAGGAAATTACCACATGATCTGTGCATAACGGTCAATGAATATATTGCAGGTAATAAACAAAAGAAATAAGTAAACAAGGAAGTACTCAGCTGTAAACAATACTATAGTTTCATTGCAATCATTTATATATATCACCAACAACAAAACAAGCAGGTAACCCTCTAGGTAGTTCTCTCAGCTTAACCCCTCCGGTTCAACAAAAATAAAGATACTATAAAGACTCTCTGAGGATGCTCTCTCAGTCAATTCCCCTTATAGTCCAAGTGTTAAAGAATCTTTAAGGAAGCTCACATGGTCAATTACCCATATAGTCAAAAGTGATAAAGACTCTCTAAGGAAGATCACATGGTTAATTCCCCATATAGTCAAAATTGATAGGACTCTCTGAGAAAGATCACATGGTGAATTCCCCTTATAGTCTACTACACCGGGTTCTTATGGCCCTGTGTAAGTCAAATGGGTATAGAAATACAGTACGGCCAAAGTAAACCACAAAAACTACTTGGATAAATAGTCTACAGCCTCTCAAGCATGTCATATAGAAATAATCACTCCATCCAACAATACTGGGGATGGAAACATCAAGGAATCCTAATGGCTGAACAAGACCAAACAACCACAAACAGAACATACGTGGAAAAATACATCCAAAGAATAAAAAACAACCCTATTCACATCCAAATAACCTCTATTTACGCATACCAACATAGTAGGAAATCAATAGGGTTAAAATGGTAAACATCCAATACCCCGTTCAATGGTATAGGAAAAAATTGCACATATAACTCAATGAATTTCAATAGAAAGGCACAAACCCCCTACCTCAGGGTTAGGAGATCGATATACTAGAATCTCAAAACTTTAATCAACATAGAATGAAAAATATCTAAAAAAAATATAAAAAGTTTAAGGGATGATAATTTAAGAAGGAGAAGTAATTGGGAAACGAACCTCAAGAAGAAGAGAGAGCTTACTGAGGCGATCCCAAGGCTATCGACTATGGTCGAATCGTGGTTCAGATGCTTGGTCAGGGGCTTGGAAAACAATCACGGCCATACAGGAGCTCTCGGCCGAGCAAAACCTAGAAGAAGATCACTCTGGTGATTAAAAGAGACCATGACGCGTTTAATCAAAAAAAAATAAACTACACGGCATGTACATTTGAAGTACAGGATGTGTACTTTCCTTTTTCGTACTCTACTTTAGGAAGCCACCAAGTCACCCCCACATTTCCATATGTGTGGCCAACACACAGCCTCTTACGGTGACCCAATACATGGCGTTTTCTCATAAATTACACAGCATTTACTTCATAAATTTCCAGAAATTCCCCTTTTTTCAAAAACGACTAGAAAAAGAAAACATACCAGAAAAAGAAGATCCAGGTTCTTACATGGGTTCCTAATTGAGGATGGGTTTGTGGTGGATTTGGGGTTCACTATGTAGGTGTGGTTTGTGATGGCGGAGGATGGATTCATCGCAGTAGAGGAGGGGTCATTGAAGAGAAGTGGTCGTAGAAGAGGAGGGGTCGGCGGTGGCAGGGGTCGACATCATGAGAAGAGGAATCTGTGGTGATAGGGGTCGACTTCCATGATAGAAAGAGTTGTGCGATAGAAGAAGTCGACTTCTGATGTTCACTTATAAAATCGGGTAATGCTTTTATCAATGAAAGTTACAAAATCGGAGATAAAGGTGTCTTTTAAGAGAGATAAAATAGAAAGCATTGATAAACAAAACCAATTAAGCACTAAAAAAGTTTGGACTTTATCAGCGCTAAAAATGAACTAATGAAAATATAATTATAATAATTTATTTTTATTATTATATATTTATAACTATAACAATAAATAAATATATATTTTTTTTATATTTTTGTATATAATAAATATATTTATATAAATATATATACTTTTAAAATTATAAATATTTATTTATTTATTTATTTATTAATAATTTTTAATGTATAAAAAATATTTTTATTATTTTTATAATTATATATAATAAATACATAAAATTTATATATTTATTATATATAATTATAAATATGTATTTATATTTATTTATTTAATTAAATAATTACAAAATTGTGATAATTGTATTTCTTATATTTATATTTCTATAAATTTATATAATTAATATATTAATTAAATATATTTATAAGATTATATGTATAATAACTATATAATAAATTTCAATATATATAAATATATAATATAAAATATTATAATAATTATATATATTTTTTATAATAATAATTATAAAAATATATTTATTTATTTATTTAAATAATTATAAAACATTAATAACTATGTAAATTATTTTGATAATTTCATAAATAAATATAGTTAATATATATCTTATTATAATAATAACAATTCATATTTTGTTATAAATACATTTATATATTTGTAAATATATATATATATATATTTAACATCATATTTATAATAAATATAATTATTAAAATATTATAATTATTTAACTATATGTATATTTAAAATTATAATTATAAATAAATATTTATTTATTAATAATTATAAATTTATAATAAATATATATATATATTGATAAATAAAAAATTATAATAAATATTTATTTATTTATAGTTTTAATTATATATATATAAATATATAAATAGATATAAAATTATAACAAATATATTTATTATAATTACAATTTCATTAACAAATATAGTTTCTTTATTTATTATAATTTTATAATTGTTTGAGTATATAACTTTCTATTTATAATTATAAATATAAATCTTTGTATTTATTTATAAATATTTTTTTATATTCATAAATATATAAATTTAATTATATATATCTATAACATTATACAAATTATAAATATGTTTTTTATAATTTCATTATTATTTATGTTTATTTATGTTTATTTATTATTATAATTATAAATAAATATTCATTTATTTTTAATAAAAAACAATAATAATTATACCAAACAAATGAGAACCATGGGTTGATGTCATGATTGATAAATTTATCAAAAATAAATGTTCATAAAGTACAAAATAATATGTTGAATGATCCAAGGGAAAAACAATTCCCATTGAGAAAACTAATCATTTATGTGATCAACCACCCCCTCCCACCTATATGGTATCCCCTCCTCCATGTTTTTGTTTGTTACAAATTTCCATCATCATCTGGTGGGTTTGGGTCTGCCGAACATGAAGAATTTTCTATTTCAGTGCATTTGACAGGATGAGAATTGTCGAATTCCTCAAAGAACACCTCTTTACTCTTAAACCTATTTAGGATTTCAAGAATTATAACTGACCATACATGATAACTATCAGGCATGTCATCCATACTACTTTCAACTAGTGCATTGACCGGCTTAGACGTATAGGTCTTCTTCTGTTGATTGTCAATAGTAATTGTGTTTTCTACTACAATGAAAATCCCCTTATCGGAGGTTATCAATACATAAAAATTAGTATGAGGATATTTTATGGGGCCTGTAATATTTCCCTTACCATTTGTTCTCTATGATATAAGAACAAAATTAAATTTTTTCTTACTATGGTGATCAGAGGAGGCTGTCAAGATTCTTTCCTAGGTCAACTACAAATCAATTTCATTCTTCAAAGTAAGATCTTTTTCAGAGTCTTTATGATCAGAATTATTTACATCACAGACCAACCAATGATTTCCATGAACCATCAGGTTTTATAGGTAATGGATTATAAATATTTAAATTTACATACCCTGATTTATAGTTATAATATTTTGTATTTATTTATAATATTTTTATATATTTAAAAATATATTTATTCCATTATATATTTTTATAACTATATAAGTTTAATAAATATATTCATTGTAATTTTATTATTTTTTACTTATATATATATATAATTATTAGTTGGGGTGTGCCTTAGTGGGATGCACCCTGTAATTCTACATCATAGATTGAGGGTTCAAATCCCATGAAATGCAGGCACCATAGTGGTACTATAGCAGTGGCGGGTACTATTGTAGTGGTGGGAGACACTAAAGAAGTGGGGGATACTATATACAATTATGTATTTGTGGTCATATTGTTTCAGATATTTTAGTATTAGTAGTATTTACATAATTTTCATTGGGCTAAAATTTCTGACATATGTTCCATGTAATGGGCTTCATGCCTGCCGGACCTTCAGGAAAAAAATATATAATTTAATAAAGTGGATGGTTGGGTGGGTTATCCCATGTAAGGGTTATGATATAACTTTTAGACATGTTTTTGTGCGGTGTGTCTGTGTTTGGATGTAATTGTACCACCAAACACGTAATATAATATATTTGTTATTATAACTATAAGTACATATATATATATATATTTATAGTTATATATATTTATTAAATTATAATATATGTATCTATTAAAATTTTATAACTATTTACATATATATATATAGTTATAATTATAATTGTAAATAAATAAATTTAAAAAGTACTTATATAGAATTAAATAATTATAATTATAAATGTAAATAATTTTTTTTTAATTTTATAAGTATTTAACTGCATATATTCATATGGGTATTCCATGAATGAATCGTATAACTATTAATGTATATAGTTATGAAAAAATGAGTCATCACATATGGACAACATGAATAATAGTAAGAAGGGTATAATTCAAAAATGAACATTAAATCATGATGAATACATGGCAGACACATGTCAATTACACCCTTGCATCAACATATTTAATTACCAAATTAATTTGAAACATATATTAATTTAAATATAAATATATTTATTTATAATCATAATTATAATTATATATATTTAAAAAGTATTTAAATAAATTATATATATAATTATAAATAAGATAAATATATTTATTATTTAATATAATTTATTATAATCGTATAATTATTTAAATATATATTTGTATTCTTATAAATACCTTTTTTAAAACATTATATATAAATATTTGAGAAATAAAAATATATATATTAATTATAAGCAAGTGTTTTTTATTTAATGTGAATAAATAAAAGCTATTTTTTAATATAAATATTATAAATATTATATTAATTAATATTAGTTTTGATTATACATTATTTTTATCGCTAATAATAGTGATGATAAATAAACAATTTACAAATTTTAAATAATGTTCTAATAAATTGTAGATTTAACAGTTCTTTTAGCTAACGGTGATGTAACACCCAAGATTTTTATGAGAAATATTTTGTTTTTATGTTATATACATCATCAAAGGAATATTTCACTACACACAGTACTAGCTTGTCTTTCTTTACATGCAATCGGGACCTTCCTCGATAGCTTGCGTTGTACGCAATACCGCGTTTCACTAAACAACGATATGCTATTAAAATATTATTAAAACTAGACGTTATGAATAGTAATACCAACTTTTTAAAATATTATAAATTTTACCTTTTAAAATAGACTTTATTTCTGGATTCGTAATATCGAAATTCTCTTAGGGTGAATTTTTGGTATTTTTCTGAAAACTTTCAATTTTTGATGAATATTGAAAGCACTAGGTTACTATTTAAAAACCGAATTTTTATTTAAATAATTATTTATTTTATTTAAATTTATTTTATATCAAAATTGATACATAATACCTATATAAGTTCAATTTAATTCAATAGAGTCATTTTATAATAATTTTAGAAATAAAAAAAATTATTGAACATTTCACCGTCTTTTACCCACCTCCTAGGAGAATTTGAAAATTTACATAAAACATAATTTTACTGCTTTTGTGAGTGGAATTTCGAAAATCTGAGAGACACGGTTAATATCAAAGAGTAAAATGTGGTTCAATAAGATAAAAATAATTTTTAGTGAATGGTATCTTTTTACTTTTTTTTCCACGGTTAAATGTAAATAGGCTAATTAAGGTTAAAAATGATATTATTATGACCCTAAAACATGTCATAATTCTATTGGATAAGTTTATTTCGACCAAAAACAACCTTAGTAATTAAATATGACCATCTAGGTCCACTTGGATTAGAATAGGACATTTAATATTATTTTATTTAAAGAAGAGTTAAAATAGATAAAATCAATGTTTTATAACTAAAACATTTTTAATATAAGGTTATAAATAATATAAATTCGACTATAAATATTAATTAGAAAGATAAAACTATTTCCTACATAATTGTATTTTATTTATAATTTTTAGACTTTAAATATGTTAATTTATTTATGACACAATGATGATGTAGTAATTACCTTATTAAGGAAATATTAACATAATTAATATTATAAATACCCAAATAAATGTAATTTGAGATTTTTAATGAATTAAACTAATTTTATCGGTTAATATGACATATTATTATTTATTTAATTAACTTTTTTCTAACTAATCATGCTGTTATGAGTTTCACAAAAATCAATTACCAAATAGTGTCAAAATTGACATAAAATAGTTTTTAAAACAAATATTATATTATTAATTGTAATTTTATTCCTAAAAATATAAGTTTCGGCCAAATTACTTATATAAGGATATAATGAACATCTTGGGGTTTTGTTTTCTTGTTATAGGAAGTTTATTAACCATATAGTGTAAGAAAACAAGAAGACACGGTAAAAGTTAAATTATTTAACTTAGAGTTAAATCTAAATGATAATGTAAAAATTGTAACCTAAACTTTTCTAAAATCTATTGTATGAGAGTACTTCGACCCATCCCCACCTTATGTTCGAAATAAATCAATTTGATGCTATTAAAAATCGAATATGACTTTATAATAAAATAATATTTTAAGTTTTACCTATAGTGCCCCTCTCCTCCCTTATAAAAGGGAACCTCCTCCCTCTCCTCTTCACACCACTTTGAGCCTTCAATCTCGGACAACCCCTACCAAATTCTCTTCTCCACATCACTATAAACTTACTAGAGGTTCTGGTATTATTCAAAGACCATCTTTAGTGCCCTAAGAGCAGGTTAAGAAGAGTCGCTTCAAAGAAGAGGTAATGTCCATTACTGATTCTTTCAACTTTATTTCTTTTTCGACTTTTTATTCTTTAGTTGTCTCATTATGAAGTAATAACATCAGTATAAATCATATACTTATATTTTATTATAATTATGAAACAACCATATTTCACCTTCTATCCATCCTACAGAAAACAAAATCACCGTGTGTGCGTACGTATGGAATACAGTCTCTACGTCGTGGTGTAATCTGTTTTCCACCACCACCTTACTTCCATGGGTATAATGGTGTAAATAATAACTATATATGATTATTGTAAGGTGATATTGATTTTTAAATAGTATACTAACACTTTAATAAAATTCTACGATCATGGAAACGATATCGTCGCTTGTGCGTACGTACGGCCTACCGTCTCCACGATGTGATGCGACTCGTTCTATATGATCTTCATTTCATAATGACTATATAAATTAATTGAATGAATAAATATGATATATATTACACTAATACCATTCTGTAAAAGAGTTATCTATAACCTAAAAATGAAGAATAAGAATTTATTCGAAAAAACATGCATAAGAACAACAAGCAATAAACACCCGAATAACAAGTAACAATGAAATATTACTAATAAGAAGCTGAGAATATGACCATATATGATATCATAACAATGAGTACGATTATGGAATAAGTCTATAACAATATTTAAATCATTATACATAAGGTTCGGAGACGTATGAATCAAATCAGACCAAAGGTAATGGAAATTCTCACAATCTCATTTTTATCCGAGATGGTATCTACTTCAGAATTTACAAGGGAATATTTATCATCCACATACATGTTTCCTCAATATTTAATATTATTTCTATCCTCATACAATTGTTTTAATCCAATTTTACTCATTGGTGAGTTTCTGGAAAATATATGAAAGGAATCTTTTGTCGTTTTTAGTATGAGGTACTTTTTGACTTTTCTGACCAAAGTACGAGAAGAATGTTTTTTTAACGTATACGGCATGAAGGGATTCATAGAACATTATTTCAATGAAGCTTAATTTACAAGTTTTCAAGTTTATTTTTAATCAAATTCTATTAGTTTAAAATTGAATGACATGTTAAAAAAAGGAAAAATGCTTTGGAAGTATAAACGTTATTTTCCTCAAGAATGAAGTTCAAGTGTTTTATCAAAATTATTTTCCATATAAGATAATATAGGGTTATGTTTCTATCCCTATTTTTACAATTATTTTATTATTTTATGATGGAATTATTTTTATGATGTCCTTTTATATTATATGGATTATCTTATGATGGCATGATGTTTAAGAATCTCATTCTTATTACATGGGTTATTCTTTGATGTATGATTTATGATCTTGTGGCACACATAATAATGGTGTCATTATGAGATGGGTGGGACCTATATATCCCTCCAATTCATTGGTTAAAGATTTATATATCATGAGATAGACATGGCTGGAACGGCAGGTTAATCCGGTTCAGTGATACATGACTAAAACGAGAAGTGAACTCGGTTTAAAAATGGACTTTGTCTGGTAAGATAGTCTTGGAAATGAGTCTTGACTACTAAGAAATGATTTTATATGATTATGTGTGTATTCCACAAAGTTTCATGTTATGATTATTGGGATTACATTTCACTACTATGATTTATCCCATGTTATTAAATAATGATCTCTTTTGCAGGTTATGATTTCCAAAATGTTATGTTATTATGAATATGATGTGATTGATATTTCTATTGTTTACCCTTACTGAGCATTTGAGCTCACCCGTTTGTATATTTTCTTTTCCCCAGGTCAGGAAGAAGGTAATTAAGTAGGATATGCCAAAAAGGGAATCTAGATATGATGAAATAAATGGGAGACAATGTAGATTCTTTATGAACCAGTAGTTTATGTTTCCCAATTTCTTAAGACATTATACCTATACGGTCCTATTATGGTTTTGTTATATGTTGTAATAAGTATGATTCAATTATGAAGTAATAATAATGTATGTAAAGTATGGGTCATTATAGTTGGTATCATAGAAAATGTATAGTCATCCTTTGGAAACAAGTTTGTGAAAGCCTTAGTAAGAACCCTAAGGATAAGTTTAAGCATAGAACACAATCTTAGTGTTTTAGAAATGGCTATGAACAACCTATGATAACACCTTATGTGTTAAATTTTATTCTTAATTAAGTAGTTTTCCTATTATAATTGGTGTTGCTCACACTATTCTTCTTGGTTTTAGTCAATGGCTGGAACCCGAAGGAACCGTGTTAATGCTGAATGTGACCGATAATGCAATGATTTTCCCCCTAAGAAACCAAACGTTATGGGAGATAGAATGAAAAATCTTATAGCCATGCTCACATAACTTTCTCAAGCTATGAATCATGCAGGAATTCAGAACGAGCAAAGTAAGGAGCAACATTCTGTTGAATCCTTCATGAGGCAGCGTCCACCTTCATTCAGTGGGTCTAAAAATCCATTAGTGGCTGAATAATGGATCAATACCACTGATGTTTTTAGTTCTTCAATGCTCTAAACATGATAAAGTAATCCTAGAAGTATATCGTTTAGAAGGTGAAGCAGATCAATGGTGTAATCTTATCAAGAATACAAGTCCAGGAGATGAAATTGAGTCCATGGAATGGGACGAGTTCAAGAAATTATTTTTCAATAAGTACTTCCCTCGTATTCTTCAAAAAAAAAGATGGTGAAGGAGTTTCTTGAACTGAAGCAAAAGGGTGATAAATCTGTTGGTACCTATGAAGCAAATTTTACAAGGCTTGCAAGGTATGCTTCCAGAATTACTATCCAACCTGAGAGTAAGATCGATCAATTCTTTAGTGGCTTAAAACCAAGTCTTCAAAGAGCATTATCCATAAGGGACTTCAATAGATATGAGGAAATCGTTTGATGTACTCTCTTGGTTGATATGGAGATTGGAGTAACCCATCATTCATATGGGTTTGATAAGAAGAGTAAAATGGAATTCAAAGGGAAATCTAAAGAGCACACTGAAAAGAAGATGAGTTTTCCCTTATGCTCAAAGTGTGGAAAGAAACATGGGGGGAGTTGTCCTAAAGGGACAATTAAATTTTTCAAATGTGTAAAATAATTTCATCAAGCATTTTAATTCCGCAATGATGGGAAGAAGATGCCTAGTGATGCGAACAAAGAAAAGGAAACACAGAGTGCACCTTCTATGCTTCAATGTTACAAGTGTAAGAAAATGGGGCATTATGCTATTCAATGCCCTTATCCAAGGGTTTTTTATGATGATCGACGTCAACAAACTCTTAAGGCCAAAGACAATGGAAAGTCACATGCAATTTCTATCAGCCATGTGGAGTACGATGACCATGTGGTGAAAGGTACACTTACCATCCACTCTAAAGTAGAAAATGTTTTATTTGATTCTGGATCCACCCTCACTTTTATTTCTGAATAATTTTATAAGGGTATCACCGTATTACCTCAACAATTAGATGTTGAGTTAGCTATGACAACCCCTAATGGCACAAAAGTTGCATCAAAAGTTTATAATTCTTCTCCGATTGAAGTTTATGGGAAAGTGCTTCCTTCAAATATTGTGATCCTTCCTATAGTAGAATTTGATGTGATTCGAGGCGTGGATTGGATTTACGGAGCTCATATTTATTGCCAAAGAAGAGAAGTCATGTTTCATATTCCAGATCAATCTATGATTGTCTATCAATGCATGGATGAACATAACCTTCCGGTGGAAATTTCTTCCATCTTATGGGTCTTGATTCCACTGAATGAAGGTTATTTATATCAAATGGTTGGAGAGAAACTCATGATTAAGAATATTTCCTTTGTACAGGAGTTTGATGATGTCTTTCTAGATGAATTTCCTGGTCTTCCACCAAATCTTGAAGTTGAGTTTCCAATAGAACTTGTACCGTGTGCTTTAACTATTTCAATGAAACCTTATAGAATGGCACCAATTGAGTTGCAGGAATTGAAGAAGCAACTACAAGAGAACCTTGATAAGAGATTCATATGCCCTAGTGCATCATCTTGGGGAGCACCTATTCTGTTTGTTAAGAAGAAATATGGATCAATGAGGCTCTACATAGATTATTGAGAACTTAACAAGATCACTATCAAGAAATAATATCCTCTCCCACACATTGATGAATTATTTGACCAACTACGCAGAGCTCAATATTTTTCCAAGATTGATCTTCGTTCAGGGTATCATCAGTTCAGAGTCAAAAGGGAGGATATACCAAGGATGGCTTTCCGTACAAGGTATAGACACTATGAATTTATAGTGATGACATTTGGTCTTACTAATTCCCCTGCTATCTTCACGGATCTATTGAATAACATCTTTTGAGACTACCTTGATCAGTTTGTGGTAGTCTTTATAGACAATATTCTTGTATATTCAAAGAGAAATGAAGAACATGAAGATCACTTGATAATTGTATTAATGACCCTTAGAAAGGAGAATCTTTATTCAAAATTTACCAAGTGTGAATTTGGCTTCAAAAAGTTTCATTATTGGGTCTCATAATCTCAAAAGAGGGGATATCTATGGATCCAGCAAAATAGAGGTTATCGAAAGATGGTCGAGACCAATAACAGTAATTGAGATCTGATGTTTTCTTGGTTTGGCTGGATATTATTAATGTTTTGTGACAGATTTTTTACTATTATCTAATCCACTCACTAGGTTGACTCGAAATGGAGTTAAGTTCGTGTGGACGGAGGAGTGTGAGGAGAATTTCAAGGAGTTAAAAAGAAGGCTATCCAGTGCACCTGTGCACCCACTACATTGTAGTGGAGAAAGGTTTGTGATCTAAATTGATGCATCCAATAAGGGACTGAGGTGTGTTATCATGAAGAATTATATGGTGATAGATTATTCCTCACGACAGTTGAAAATCCACGAGCAAAATTACCCAACTCATGATTTGGAGTTAGCTATGGTAATATTTTCATTAAAAATATGGAGGCATTATCTTTATGGTGAAAGGTGTGATATTTATACTGATCATAAAAGTTTAAATTATATTTTCACACAAAAGGAGATGAATATGTGCCATAGAAGATGGTTGGGGTTGATTAAGGACTACAACTGCCCAATTCATTACCACCCTGGGAAAGCAACCAAGGTTGCAGATGCATTAAGTCGACAAGACCATGCTAGCTTATCCCTGATGAGGATCACAAAAGATCCAATATTTATGGATTTACAAAGAATGGATCTTGGAATTATAATGGAAGGGGAGAAATCATATCTTTCTCAAATGAATGTTCAACCATATATACATGTGAAGATTAAATAGGCACAAAAATAATATTTAGAGTTACAAAAGAAGGTGTGAAATGTTCCTGAATTCAACCTTGACTGTGACGGGATAATAAAGTTCAGGAATCAGGTTTGTGTTCCTCCCATCCCAGAATAAAAGGAGATGATGGATGAGGCTCAATGATCTTCATTATTTATTCATCCTAGAAGTACGATAATGTATAGAGACCTGAAAGTGTACTTCTAGTGGGATGGCATGAAAAGAGATGTTGCTGAATATGTCTCTCGATGCTTGGTTTGTCAGCAAGTTAAAGCTAAGAGACAGAAGTCTAAGGGGCTGTTACAAACATTACCCATACCAGAATGGAAATGGGAAAACACCATTATGGACTTTGTCACCGGAATTCCTAAAACATCCAAAGGTTATAATGCTATCTGGGTTATAGTTGATCATATTATGAAGTCGGGACACTTCATTGCTATTAGAAAAGATTTCTCTCTTGATCAGTTTGGAAGGATATATGTATACGAAGTGGTAAGATTTCATGGAGTACCACATTCCATTATATCTGATTGGGATCTGAGGTTTACCTCAAAGTTTTGGCGAATTCTTCAGCATACTCTGGATACAGAGTTGATTTTCAGCACTGCTTATCATCCTCAGACAGATGGTCAGTCTGAGAGAACAATTCAAACTCTATAAGATATGTTCAGAGCTTTCTCTATGGATTTTAAAGGTTTTTGGAATCAAAACCTACCTTTATTGGAATTTTAATATAATAATAGCTTTCACTCCAGTATTTATATGGCTCCTTATGAATCTCTCTATGAAAAGGAATACAAAACTCCAACTTGCTGGGATGAAGTTGGGGAAAGAAAGCTATTAGGACCTGATCTTGATGATGAGATGGCAGAAAAGGTCTGATTTATTCAACAACACATTCGAGCATCTCAGAGTCGAAAAAAATTTATTTTGATAACCAAAGAAAAGACCTAGAGTTTAAAGTGGGTGATAAAGTGTTCTTACGAATATCTATTTGGAAGAGAGTAATGAGATTTTGAAAGAAGGGAAAGTTGAGCCCTAGGTATATCAGTCCTTTCAAAATACTGGATCGTGTTGGGAAGTTAGCTTACCAATTGGTGCTTCCTCCGAATCTCTCTAATGTTCACGATGTGGTCCAGGTGTCTCTCTTGAGAATGTACATACCTGATCCTTCCCATGTACTTAACTCAGAAGTTGTACCGTTGGAGCAAGATATTTCTTATGAAGAAAAGCCGATAGGGATTCTAGATCATAGTGAAAAAGTGCTATGGAACAAGATCACTCGCTTGGTGAAAGATTTATGGAGGAACCACCAATTAGAAGAAGATAAATGGGAGCTTCAGTATATGATGAGGGAGAGGTATCCTCATCTGTTTATTACAATGTGACGAAT
Organism: Viscum album; assembly: GCA_963277665.1. Lineage (NCBI taxonomy): Eukaryota > Viridiplantae > Streptophyta > Magnoliopsida > Santalales > Viscaceae > Viscum > Viscum album. The sequence continues at coordinate 1,458,261,419 of OY728135.1, read as the reverse complement.
TTCGATGGTGAAATTCATTTTAAGGGCGGTAGAATGTAACACCGTATATTTTTATGAAAAATATATTTTTTTAAGTTATATACATCATCAAAGGAATCTTTAACTACACAGAACACTAGCTTGTCTTTCTTTACACACAATAGAGACTTTCCTCAATAGCTTGCATTGTACGCAATACCGAGTTTCACTAAACAATGATATGCTATTAAAATATTATTAAAACTAGTTGTTGTGAATAGTAATACCCACCTTTTGAAATTATATAAATTTTATCATTCACAATAGACTTCATTTTTGAATTCGGAATATCGAAATTAGCCTAGGGTGAATTTTTGGTATTTTTCTGAAAACTTTCAATTTTTGATGAATAGTGAAAAACTGGTTACTATTTAAAAACTGACTTTTTATTTAAATAATTATTTATTTTATTTAAATTTATTTTATGTAAAAATTGATACATAATACCTATATAAATTCAATTTAATTCATTGGAGTCATTTTATAATAAATTTAGATATATATAAATTTTATTGAACTACTCACCGTCTTTTACCCACCTCTTAGGAGAATTTGAAAATTTACATAAAACATACTTTTACCACTTCTGTGAGGGGAATTTAAAAAATCCAAGATACACGGTTAACATCAAGGAGTAAAATGTGGTTCAATAAGATAAAAATAATTTTTGGTGAATAGTAACTTTTACTTTTTTTACCACGGTTAAACGTAAATAGGGTAATTAAGGATAAAAATGATATTATTATTACCCTAACACATGTACTAAATATATTGGATAAGTTTAATTCGACCAAAAACATCCTTAGTAATAAAATATGACCATTTAGGTCCACTTGGATTAGATTAGTACATTTAATATTATTTTATTTAAAGAATATTTAAAAAAGTTAAAATCAATGTTTAATAACTAAAACATTTTTAATATAGGGTTATAAATAAGATAAATTCTACTATAAATATTCATTAGAAATATAAAAATATTTCCTAGATAATGGTACATTATTTTTAATTTTTGGACTTTAAATAAGTTAATATATTTATGACACAATGATGATGCAGTAATTACATTATTAAAGAAATATTAACATAATTGATATTATAAATACCCAAATAAATGTAATTTTAGACATTCAAGAATTACACTAATTTTATAGGTTACTATGACATATTATTATTTATTTAATTAACTTTGTTCTTACTAATCATGATGTTATGATTTTCACAAAAATCAATTACCAAATAGTGTCAAAATTGACATAAAATTGTTTTTAAAACAAATATTGTATTATTAATTGTTATTTTATTCCTAAAAATCTATGTTTTGGCCAAATGACTTAGATAAGGTTATAATGAACAACTTGGGGTTCGGTTGTCTTGTTATATAATGTTTATTAACCATGTAGTGTAAGAAAACAAGAAGACACAGTAAAAGATAAATTATTAATCATAGAGTTAAATCGAAATGATAAGGTACAAATAGTAACCTAAACTTGTCTAAAATCAATTGGATGCGAGGTTGTAGACCCATAACCACCTTAGATGCTAAATATATCAATTTGGAGCTATTAAAAACCGAATATGACTTTATAATAAAATAATATTTTAAGTTTTTCAAAAAGTGCCCCTCTCTTCCCTTATAAAAGGGCGCCTCCTCCCTCTCCTCCTCACACAACTTTGAGCCTTCATGATCAGAAAACCCCTGCCAAATTCTCTTCCCCACTTCCCTAGAAACATACTATAGGTTCTGGTCTTCTTCAAATACCATCTTTAGTGCCCTAAGAGGAGGTTAAGAAGAGGCGCTTCAAAAAAGAGTTAATGTCCGTTACCGATTATTTCAACTTTATTTCTTCTTCTAATTATTCTTATTTAGTTGTTTCATTATGAATTAATAACAATTGTATCACTCATATACTTATATGTTATTATAAATATGGATGAACCCTATTTCACCTTCTATCCATCCAACGGAAAATGAAATCACCACGTGTGCGTACGTACGGAATACCGTCTCCACGCCGTGGTGTAATATGTTTTCCACCACCACCTTACTTGGATGGGTGTAATGGTGTAAAAAATAACTATATGTGATTACTGTAAAGTGATATTGATTCTGAAATAGTATAAATACACTTCAATAAAATTCCATGATCATGGGAATGATATCATCGCTTGTGCGTACGTACGGTCTACCATCACCATGATGTGATGCGACTCGTTCTACATGATCTTAATTTCATAATGATTATATAAATGAATTTAGTGAATAAATATGATATATATTACACTAATACCATTCTGGAAATGAGTTATTTATAACCTAAAAAGAAGAATAAGAATTTATTTGACAAAACACGCATAAGAACAAAAAGCAATAAACACCCGAATAACAAGTAACAATGAAATATTACTAATAAGAAGCTAAGAATATGACCATATATGATATCATAACAATGAGTAAGATTCTAGAATAAGTCAATAACATTATTTAAATCATTATATAGGATTTTTGGACACGTACAAAGGCAATCAGACCTAAGGTAAGGGAAAATCTCACAATCTCATTTTTATCTGAGATTGTTTATACTTCAAAATTGACTGGGGAATATTTATCGTCCACATCCATGTTTCCTAAATATGTAATATTATTTCTATCCTCATACAATTGTTTAAATCCAATTTTACCCATTGGTGAGTTTCTGCAAAAGATATGAAAGGAATCTTTTGTCGTTTTCTGTATGAGGTACTTTTTGACTTTTCCGGCCAAAGTATGAGAAGAATTTTTTTTTAACGTATACGGCATGAAGGGATTCATAGAACATTATTTCCATGAATCTTCCTTTAAAAGTTATCAAGTTTATTTTTAATCAACTTATTTTAGTTTAAAATTGTATGACATGTTAAAAAAAGGAAAAATTCTTTGGAAGTATAAAGGTTATTTTCCTCAAGAATGAAGTTCAATTGTTTTATCAAATTTTTTTCCATATAAGATAATATAGGGTTTTGTTTCTATCCCTATTTTTAAAATGATTTGATTATGTTATGATGGAATTATTTTTATGAAGTTTTTTTATCATATATGGATTATGTTTTGATGGCATGATATTTAAGAATCCATTCTTATTACATGGGTTATTCTATGATGTATGATTTATGATCTTGTGGAACACATAAGAATGGTATCATCTATATATCCCTCAAATGCATTGGGTAAAAATTTATATCTCATGAGATAGACATGGCTGGAATGGCAGGTTAATCTGGTTCAGTGATACATGACTGAAACGAGGAGTGAACTCAGTTCAGAAATTTACATTGTCCACTCAGATAGTCTTGGCAATGAGTCCTGACTACAAAGAAATGACTCTCTATAATTATGTGTGTATGCCACAAAGTTTAAGGTTATGATTATTGGGATTACATTTCACTACTATGATTTATCCCATGTTATGATATTATGATCTCTTTTGCAGGTTAAGCTTTCCAAAATGTTATGTTCTTATGAATATGATGTGATTGATTTTTCTCTTTTTGACCCTTACTGAGAATTTGATCTCACCCTTTTGTATGTTTTCTTTTCTCCAGGTCAGGAAGAAGGGTATTAAGTAAGATATTCTGAAAAGGGATTCTGGTATGATGAAATAAATGGGAGACAATGTAGATTCTTTATGAACCAGTTGTTTATGTTTCCCAGTTTCTAAAGATATTATACCTATACGGTCGTATTGTGGTTTTGTTGTATGTTGTAATAAGTATGATTCAATTACTAAGTAATAACAATGTATGTAAATTATGGGTCGTTATAGGTGATAAGAGTTAGCCTTTTAACATCGTATTTTTTTTATCACAGATAATTGTCAGTGTTTCCCTTTCACAGATTTGTGGTAGTGTACCACTCCTGCTCCTCCTAATCCCTCATCCATTTTATCCCCCCAAACCATATCTCTTGTGTTCTCTTGTCCCTTCTAAATTTCCATGCATGCCAACCTATCCTTTACCATGTCCACACAGAGCTCTATACCCCCACTCTCTTCCTGATTCCTCACTGACGTACCATTTATACCAAGAAAATGTGGGACCTGACGAAAGCCGGACCCAAAAAAATATATAAGAAAGGAAGGGAAAATAATAGTCATGGTTACAATGGGTTATTTCATATCAGAGAGTGAATCACTCTAAACATATCCGCACTCAATATTTCTTCATATTAATTAGGAGTTGTAAAAGAAAAAAATATACCCATCTCACGGACAGCCTTCTTTAATAGCCCATCTACTACTTGGTTTTCTTCTTGATATATGTGGGAGACTTCCAAATTAAGGTGAGAGCTCTTGTTGAGACACTCAATCCAAAGAGGTTAAATTATCCACTATACATCCTATGTCCTCACCTTAAAATATTTCACGGCAACCACAGTGTCTGATTCATGACACAATGTTTTCCAATTGTACTGAATAGTATAATAAATTTCATATATCATGGCCAATAACTCAGCCTCCTATGTTGTTTTAATTCCAATGGAGTTATAGAAACACCCTTTTACAAATCCATTATGAGTACGATAGACACCAATACATCTCGAGGGTCCGAGCATTCATATCGCAGCCCCATCTACATTAACTTGTAACCATGACACAATTGGAGGAATCCACCAAATGTATTAACCTATTCTAGGATTCCTCAGTTGGCCTGCCACAACCAATAGTCTAGAAATTTTCAACACTCCAAACATGTTAAACATACCTCTAGGTTTCACAACTAATGTGACATAGACCTCTTTGTGTAGCGCAATCATCCCTGCAGGAATATAAGGCTACCTTTCATTGAATAGTAGCTGATTGTGAGCATTCCAGATGTGATATACCACCATCGTAGCTACTAAAAGTAGTAGGTGGAAGACCTGCTCACAGTAATTGGCCATACAAAGTACCTTTATAAACTCTTAAAACTTGTTGTTCCTGTCAAATTCCAAATCAAACCAAATTCTATTATTTTTCCAATGTGTGTTAGCAAGGTTACATGTAATGAACAAGTGATTTATGCCCTCTTCAGCATGCGGGAAGAGACTGATAATGGAAGTAAAAAGAAATCCAGCCTTTTTAATTCGATCCTGAGTGGGTGGCCATCATTTCAAGATTTTCTATAGAAACATAAACCATAAGGGCTAAATGAAACAGTAATTAAACTGCATCATCAACACTGATGACTAATTAGCAGCACCACATTCAAGTATGTAAATCTCTTTTGCATTAAAATTCCCTGATTGATTGGGCTTCCATATGATAGTATCATAGTCCATATAGATATAATTATAGATGTCCTTGATGATCTAATGAGGAATGCTATCAAACATGGAAATTTGTGATAGCAGTCTTGGAATTGACATGTTAGTATCTTCTATAGGAACACTAATGACATCCTGTAATGGTGTATCCTGTTATACGGTAGTCCAACAGTTAAGTCTTGGGTCCCTACTCACAATCTACTTGGTGTCATGAGTGATTTTCCTGAAGAAGATATAAGAGATTTCTAGATAGAGGATTTGAGGTGATATATGTATCCATTGAAGAGCCACCCCTTGAAACTATTAAGAAAGAACTCAGGAGAATTATCACTTCATATGAGAATCCAAATGAATTTCACAATTAGTCCATTATTAAAAATCTTGAGGTTTGTAATTACAAGGCCTCCCATTTAGATGGTTTTAATTCCCTCTGACCACGAAACAGTGACCAGTTACCTCTCATAATTATATCTTGTCCATATAAAATTTCTGATCATTCCTTGAATCACCTTCACAAGACCCTCGGTCCATTTATAGAGTGAGATAGAGTAAACAAACATAGTAGTGATCAAAAAGTTAACCAAACACATCCTTGCAGCCTAGGACATGTATTTTCCTTTCTATTGAGCCATTTGGTTGATAATGCTGATCTTTTTACATTTAAGGTATTTCATTTTCAACATTCCCTAAAATAAAGGCACTCCAAACTAATTAAAAGTAAGTGGGGCCCTTTTAATGCCAAGTCTCCTAGTTATCCTGTTTTGTTTGTTTATTCTCACTCCATCACCAAAGAAAATGAAGTGTTTATCCCAACTTATGTCTTTCCCAAAAACTTACTCATAATGGGTAAAGATCCCCTTGATAATAGAAATGGTCTTTTTTGTGGATTAACCAAAAAAGATTATATCATCCGCATACAAAATATTTGAAGGGACCATATTGTAGCTGCCATATTTGATTTTCTTATAAAGTCCAAGTTGAGCTAGCTCATTAATAAATTTTCTCAAATAATATTCAGAAATGGAAAATAGAATCCCTGACATAGGATCACCCTACCTCACACCCCTAGTGCACTGAAAAAAGTCTCTCAGTTCCCCATTAATAAGAATGGACAGTTTGGAAGATTCAAGGATGTCATTAATAAGCCTTATGATATCCTATGAGAAGTAATACCTTAGAAGGATGTAAAATAGGAAGATCTAATTTAGTGTATCAAAATAATTTAATATATATACATTGAAGGAAAAGTTTTTATATTTCGTTGGTATCCTCATCAAGATGACTCCTTCCAATGTTGTGTACTTACAGTGTTGAATGCTTCGTCTAGGGATGAAACCAAGTTGGTTCATTAATATATGTTCTTCATATGCTCCCTTATCCTAGTCATAAGGATCATGATAATGAATATAGGAATTGTGTTCCCAAGATCCAATGGTTTGTAATCCATGATGTCAAACACATTATCCTTCATTGGTATCAAGGCAATAAACTTGGAATTTGTTTCATGTGGCATTGAGAAGTGAATAAAGAAGTCCCTAATAGTCTGAGTAACCTCATCTTGCAAAATATCCCAATAGAACATGAAAATATTGTTGGTGAATCCATTAGGTCCAGGAGCACTTTCTATTTTAAGATGGAAGAGGGTAGACTTGATTTCCTCCTTGGATGGAGCTATCAATATATTTGGGTTATGGAGTTCCTCAATGAAAGTGATGATGTTGGAAATTATTTGTTGAGTGTTTTCCACTCCATTATCCGAATAGAACCCATTAAAATATTCCACAACTTCTTTTACATTCACAAATTCAGAGGTGAAAACATTTCCATTTATTTTTATAACTTTAATTCCCCCTTTTTCCTCCATTTCTTTATGCAATCTGTGAAAAAAATTGGAGTTTTTATCTCCCTCCTTCATCCATTTCAAATTCAATTATTCTTTCTCCAGCCTCTCCTTCATAATTATAAAGTCATTAAGTTTATTATGTTCTTCTCTTTCATCCCAAAATGGTGTGTCCTGTTGTTGGCCCACTGCTTGACTATGGCCAAGACAATCCTAATCATTTTTCATGTCAATATCCAATCTAGAGAAATAATGTTTACTCCGTTCTTTGAGCATCCCTTTAAGATGATTTAGTTTCAAAAGAAGCATGTAAAAGAGACTTCCAATGGGCATCATCTTCCTTGCTTCCAACACTGCATCCCGGCATCTGGGTATCACAATCCACCCATTATTGAAATGGAATGGAAGAGGAACTACCTGTGATGGATGCATGCATAAATCCACAATGATAGGATTCTTACCTGAGTGATTCCTAGGGAGATTAAATCACGATATTCCAATAGGAGCAGTCCTATCATCAATTTGGATAAAACATCCATCCAGCTTACTTTCTTGCCTCTCCAGCATCATATATCTACTCCATGTGAAGTATTCACCTGCAATAGGTACCTAAACAAGACTTTAAGAATTAATACATGCGGAAAATTACTAGGAGGCAATGTGATTGATATTTTCCCCAGTTTTTTCTTTAGGCCTTAGACCAGTGTTAAAATCCCTAATAACCAACCATTTCCCATTCATGCTGTTAGTACAAGATTTCGTCTATTTCCATAATTCCCTCCACTTAATATATGATGTCACTGTATATACAAAATAAACGATCAATTCACATCTTGAAATATTTCAAGAGACTATGACACATTGAGCACTTTGGCTGAACGAGTTAATTTGAACAGACTCATGTCCTAACACCCCCAAAATGATAAATGTTGGATGCATGAGAGTTATGAGAGATGAATCTATATCCATGATATTTCTATTTAAATCCATTCTAGTTTCCAACCAATAATTTGGGTTCAGTAATACCAATTACTGATGGTTTTTGGTTAATGATAAAGTTTCAAAGGGCCCAGGCTGTGGGGTTATTCCCCAACCCTTGACAGTTCCAATAAAAGATCATTATTTTATAGAGGTCATGAACCTTGTCCAAGGGACTGTTTTTTGTGCCACGTCTTGTTGGATTTTGTTTCCATTCCCTTTCCCTTTTCACTCTTTCCCCTTTTCATTACTCTCCTCTTCCGGACTAGGTGTATCTGCAAAGACTTCAACACCTTCATTTAGAGGGTGAGCATCCCACTCACTAGTGTTCATATCTTTAGCATTTATTGCTTCCTCGGTTGGGGGTTCCTCAGTATAATCAGACCAGCAGATCCCATTTAGATTTTTGAACATATTTTTAGTGTGCTTAGATTTCTCACTTCTCCTTGATGTGCTTCTCTTGCCTGCTTTAAATGATGGCACATGTGAGAATCCATTTGCCTCATCATTCCCAGTGCCACATTCACCTTCCCCAGCTGTTACTAACTGCTTCCCCATAGCTTCATTAGGAGATGTATTTGATGATTGTAATCCATCACTTTTCATAACCTTTTGAATTTGTGATCCATGTGTTCCTAGATTTATCTCATCACCCTCAGCAATGACCTAATTTTCATCTTGGCTTCCACATTGGGAATCTATGCAATCCTTAAGGATGAATGGAACATAATTCATGAGGGGAACATACTTAGGCATCAAATCAGTCTTGCTGCCACTTATGTTAGAAGTGACATTGCCCCCCATTGGAGGCCTTCCCAGGCTACATGGTCCAGATGTTTTTCCCCTCAGACATGCCTATCACGTCATCAGCTACTACATGTTTCATGAGTGTTGCCTTCCCTTTTTTTCTTGTAGGAGCTTACATCATGCCATATTCCTTTACAATATTCACATTCTGTCTCCCTTTTACATTCATCTAATAGATGCCCAAATATATTACACTTCATGCATAATTTGGATTTACCTTCACATTTGATACCAGTTCTAATTGTGGCATCCCTTTTTGGGAGCACCACCTCCTCAACCAATGTTCTTTCCATGTCACCCTCCACAAGAATACGGCTAATGTGGCTCAAATTGGGTTTCTCATTTTTCATGTCCATTCTAATAGGGTTTACAACAGATGATGAAATGTCCCATTAAATATTAGGGTTCTAATAGATCCAATTTTTTTTTTGATTCTGATCCATACCTGAGCATCGGTATTCCAAACATTATCAGGGTCAAAGCCTCTATCCCATTTCAAAATTCATAGAAATCCATGCTTCAAAGCAATAGATCCCATGCTCCATGCCCTTCCAATGTGATCATCAGATGAGAATAGGATATGGTAGAATTTTTTTTCCACAGAAATCATTTCCCAATCAGTAAATCCCCAGACCTCAACACATCACCGAGTGAGATCAAAGCAACCCCACCTTTTATCTCCTTTCGAGACCAGAACTTGGGAAATGATAGAGTATTTCCATAGATTGAGTTCCTCCTCAACGGCATCCAGATTTTTTGTGACATGTGAAATATGCCCCTTCCTAAAAAATATTCCAGTGTAGGTGCATCAAAATATGCGAATGATTTGGGAGTGAGGAATCTTACCACATCTACAAATTTATTCATAGTGGATTAGCCCCTCTCCTTTTTCAGGTTATGCCTATTCATGAGCTGGAAGAGCTTCTTATGACCTACATGTTTAGTCCCAAATCATTCACTCGAGATGACAATGGGATTTCTATTTTTAACTCCATTCTATTCCACCGGTTTAGGATTCTCGGCATTCACGAGCATTGGATCCACAATAAACTCATAGGATTTGATATGTGGTTCCCAACATATGTTGTATGTGCCTGTCCCACATAGTTAAGTTACTTTTGGTTTATATTATACATATTATTTTATTTGTGTATATTTTTATGTTTACTAAAATAAATATTATTTATATAATATTTTTAAATACATTTAATATTCAAAATATATTTATATATTTATTTAATCTATATGAGTATATTTGTATTAATACATATTTTTAAATACTTATATGTATATAAATATAAATATAAATATGTATGTATGTATATATAATTTTTATGCACACATATATAAAATATATATTTACGTATATTTAAATAAAATTATGTATATATGTATTTATAAATACAGTTATATCAAAGAAATATTTTTATTTATATATTAATATGTAAATATTTATACTTATTTTCATACATGTATATAATACATGTATATCTATTTATATATTACCCAAATATACTATGAATACATATATATACGCACAGAATTTAAAAAAATATTTATATATATTTATATTATATATTTACATGAATAGAAAATATTATATATTTTATAAATCCATTTTTATGTATAAATATATATATTAAATATATATATTATTTATATTTTAGATATACATATAATATAATATAATATTTCAGTATTAATAAAACATTACCAATATTTATACATCTATACATATATTTATATTTATATTTATATAGTTATATCATGTATACACATAAATATTTAATAAATCAATATGAATACTTATATATATATATATATTAATATAAATTTATTTATTAGAAAATATGTATATATATATATTGTATTTATATATTCAATAACAGAATATATATATAATGTATATATAATAAAATAATATATATATATATTTGTATAATTATTTGTATATATTACCATTTATGTTTTTATATATATTTTAATTTATTTAATATATTAATATAAAAGGTTTATAATGTATTTTAATACATTTATATTATTTATTTACAAGACAAATAAACACACATTCTATAATTTGGAATATTTAAAAAAGAATTAAAAATAATTTAAGGGTTAAACCCCCCTCTTCAATGGTAAGAAACCACCACTAATTTCTTAAATTAGAGGTCGTTCAATACCCCCTCTAATAATATTCTTATGTGTGTAAGTATATATCTTTATAATTTATAATTATTAATATATTAACAATATGTTTTTTATCTATTTCTAAAATACATTTTATTTATTTAAAAATTTATATAATATATTTATACTTCAATATTATAATTAATTTTATTTTAAGTACGATATTATATAAAATTAAATATTAATTAATTTACAAATTATGCAGTTATATTTATGTATATATATAAATATGATTGCATATAATCATATTAATTTTTTATATAAATTTTTATATAATATGTAATACAATATTAAACTATATTTATATAATGTTTTATATATATATATACATATTATATTATGAGAATTTTGTGTTATGAAAATTTTGGGGGGTCACAAACCCTCTGATCCCTTAAATTAGTGGGAGTTATGAAACCCCTCTAATTTAGGAGAGAAAAGGGGTTTGTGAAAACCCACCATTGTCTTATAAAAGTCCATAATATATATATATATATACAATGCCTCTAAAATCCAACCAAATATAATATATAAATATATATATCCTCTATCCTAATATTATCTCCATTAAATTAAAATCTTATTGGTTGTTTTTGAATGACCGCCTCTAAAATCTAGCAAAATATTAACAAAATAATGATAAAATTTTTAGAGGTGGTTGTGAACCTGCTCAAAATTGGATGATTATCAGAAATTATATATACAACCCTTGAATTTATTCTAAAAATTATATTATATAGGGTTTTCATAAACCCTTATAAATAACAACCACTAATATTCTATTTTTTGTAGTGTCTCTACACCACTTATAAAAAGGGAATCTCTCTACTCATGTTCAACTTCAAAATCCATTTGGTTCATATAATAACATCTCAAATCATTTCCATGCATATCAAACCATGACTATTAATCCACAGTTTGATCATAAATCCATTTTAGGAATACAACTGGTATATACTTTTAGAGGTTCTTTGAAAAAGAGTTATTGTTCATACCTATGCAACATCATTTTATTTCTTCCTCTAACCAATTAAAATATACTCCAACTATGAAAAAATAATAACCATATTATCTTCAATATATTGATATGTTATTAAATTAATAATCTAAGTTATATATATCTTTTCTTCTATAAAAAATGTAACGAAAACATCGATCGTGTGTACAGTAGACTACAACTTTGTGAACCGATGTAATTCATTTTCCATTAACATCAATCATGGATTGAAAAAATGTTGTATTTAATATTTATATATAATTTTTATCGAATAATTATACTTAAAGAATTATAAAATCACATCGAAATTATTACCATCCAATCCATTAGAAAACTATAATGTCGCTTGTGTGTGCATGCGGACCACCACCTCTACATAGCAATGTTATATGTTTTTAATTTTATTTTGATATGGATGGTAATAAGGGAAGATTTAAAGAATATATATGCTATATATGGTATAATAATGATTTTATATTGATTCAGTTCTATTTATATTTATTTTATTCCATCCATATAAAAGTGAAGGTAACGTTCATGTGCACGTACAGCCTACAATCTCCATGAAAAGTGTAACACATTTTTATATCTCTATATGTTATGAACAATTATAAATACATATATAATAAATATATATAATAATTATATATTGTTTAAAAATATGTAGATTATGGAAAAATGATAATTGTACAAGGATCTAAACAACCAAACCAAAACTTATATGGAAATAGAGATTGTTTTAAAGAACAGTGATTTTAACAGGGAATTATTAGTAAATGGATGATAAAAATAGTTAATTAAATATTATATAGTTTGATATATATTATTATGGTTACATTATATATTTATAATAAATATATATTTACTATACCTTAGTTTTAAACATGTATGAAGGAAATCTGACCCACGATATGGGTACTCTATAACTTTTACTTCCATGAGACTTATGTCATATTCACCAATTATTTGAATTTTGTGAAGTTTAAAAATACCATTTGATATGTTATGATATTTATATCATTATATTTATGGTATTTATTCTTCCATTTGTTTTTATTTATTTTATGGTTCTTAGGACTCAAATGATACAGAAGTGGTAAGGGTTTGTTTCAAAATCTCATTATTATTTTAGATTGTTTATGTTTCAACCTCCCTTGGAGAAATTTTATTTGATATTTCTATCTTAAACCCAATATATTATCATATTCTATGTTTATTGATTATATTTTCAATTAATGGAATATTTTTCATTCCATTCTTAATTAAAATGATTTGGAAAATTTTTTCATGAAAATATAATTATTTATCTATTCGATCAAAAATCATTCTTCTTCCATATCAATGTTTTCTATAAATATTTTAAAAATTGTTTTCAACATCCACCTAATGAATTATTAATTTAATTTTTACACATGTTTTTATTTTTAAAAATTGTTTTTAATGTAATATTCATATCATTTTCTAAATGGGGTACTTTTTTATCAAATTATAATAGTTTGAGACTAATGTTTTTAGCTTATAAACAATCTGAGGAATTACCTACCATCATGACCCATCCTTGTTTTGATGCTTATTCTACAAGTTTGAAAATGTTATTTTTGAAAAAAAAATTATATTCTAGACCATTTTATTGTAATAAACTTATTTTCAATGTGAAAAGGGTAATTTCCTCAAAATCAATTAATGATTTTTTTTATTTCTATTCATCAATTTTAACAAATGATATTTTACATTTTATAAATTATAGATATGTTTTAATGATACAATAAACCATATTATCAAGAAGGGTCATGGTTATTTTTATTGGGGATTTACTATTATTATATCATTAACTCTATTGTGTTGGATGGTTTATGATTATGATTATTGGTCAAGGAAATTATTATCATTTAGTATGATATATTTTCAATAGAAATATTTATATTGATTATGTTTCTACCATTTAATACAATGAATGAATTATACATAGTGTGTAATGGGAGGGGAATATTATAGCCCTTTAATGCATCAGTAGGTCTCATGAGAAAAACATGGTTGTGTTTTTTATAATGCATGGTCCATTTAAGTATGATTTATTAGCATAATGCCTTGGCGATATATTTCTCATGTCATCCCTTATGAATTCTCTCATTATGAGATTAGTTATTGATTTATATGTGATTATTTTATTAGTTAATATATTCATGGATATGCTTCAGGAATATATTTTTATTTCTATGGAATTATCTGATCATAATATATTCTTATAATATTATTCTTTGTACTCATGTTATTGATAAATGAAAATTATTTTTAGTTATTTACCTTCCCATATTTAATCTTTCTTTTGTAATCATGATACATTCTATAGTAAGAATCCCCATAATGAGTAGCTAATATGATATATTTCTTTTATTTCTATTACCTTGTATTTTAGGGAATATATTATGATTTACATAAATAGGGATTTAGTAATTGGATTAGTGGTTTAACAAAAAAATATTATGTTAAATATTATGTTGTAAAATTTAATGTGAAATTGAAGTATAATTCTTTTATCCAATAATACTAAACTATTTTTCCTTTTGGGAAGTTTTTACTTGAATCTAAAACCAATGTAATAAAGTGACTACAAAATATGGGACACTAGGTTGGATACTTTTATTGAACCCATAAAAGATAATAACCAAATTATCCTTAGTAGAATATGTATATATTTAAGTATTTCATGAAATATCACCCTCTATAATTTGGTGGATATTTATACCTACTGAAATTTTAAGTGTGGATAAATTAAATAGAGAATATATTTGTTTTTTATGATATATAAAATATCAGAGGGTAATTTTTTTCTTTTTTTTCTGAATTTTATCGATGTTGGTCTATGAATAAGAATTTCAATTAAAAGAATAATATTAATACCATGGAGTGGACATTCATTAATGATATTTATCTACGTAATTATTTGCTAATTTTTTTAATATGGATTAAAAAATTAATTTTTTGAGTTAAAGAGAAATGGAAAATTATTACTTTCATCTTATGAAGAAAATTTTACCAGATTGTCTACGTCTGTAAAAAATATCATTATGGGCCTTGAATATAAAATTGATAGATTTTATACAGGTATAAAAATAATTTATAAAATAGTTTTGTGCTCTCAATATTTTAACAGATATTAGGGAAATTTTTTATGTGATTATGGAGTTTATATATAGTTTTAAAACACTTATATACGTCATTAAAACAATAGTATGAAGCGGTCTATGTGACATAAAATTGAGTATCTTTCGAACAGTAAATTGGGATGTGGGACACGCAATATCTTCCAATTAATGTAAAATTAAATTTAAGTTATGATTGAAAATATTATATAAGTGTTAATGATTTGGTAGGATCATTCATTTCTTCATGAATAGAAGGCAACAATTTTTTAGGAGACCAACAATGAGAAAAATTTTATTCTGCTAGTAGTGAGATTTTTTAATTAAAATGTGTAGATTCATTATGCTGGTACATGTTTGATGTTTAATACTCAATGTTTGAATCATCATGAAAAAAATTATTAATGATTTTTAAATGACCATTTATACTACTATAGTTGACGGTAGACCACCAAATGGAATTGTGATTGGTATATTACTTGTATATTCAGAATATAAAAATTTCTTGTTTGATTTTTGACCTACAAATTAAATTTGTAATATTAATTTTGAATGTAAAATGGAAATATAATATCATTAAATTATTTAAAAACATTTGTTAGAAACTCATTAATTTAGTAAAAAGGAGAAAAAAATTTATAAAAATCATTCAGTTACCATCTGTGGAATTTTTTTTCGTGTAAACTATGTTGCCTTCTCTGTTGTAATGTTTGACAATATAATAAGTTTGGGTTGGATTTCTTTTTCTCATACTAATAATATTAAAAAGTTAAAGAATTTTTTTTTGAAGGAGTTACATTTTTTATAATATAATGAATCCAGAAATTCGATAATATATATTAATGATAATAAATAGATAATAGAATTTAGTGAAATTTTTCTTACACATACTTTTGAAAAAATAGTATTATAAAAGATATTATATAATATTAATACATATATATATATATATGAGTATTTTATAATGATTTTCCTTATGATTTTTCTAAATAGCATGTGGAATTTACTTTTCAAATAGTGTTTGACACTAAGCTAATTTGAAAACCCCCTTATCAAATAATCCCAATAGTACTATTGGGATTGAAAAATAAATTACCATAATTTATGAATAAAGACATCATTAAAATAAATCATATTTGGGTTTCTATACATTTTTTTTGTTAAAAATATTTATCGTTCCCTGATAGGTGACATTATTATAGAGATCATAATAGAATCACTATTCTGAAAAAGTACATGTTTCCTCATATCGAAGAATTTTTTGATCAACTCCAGAGAGATCTATATTTTATGATAAATAATCTCACATCTATGAACCACTAGCTAAAAGTGAAGGAGAAATTAATTTTAGTAATAGAGTCTCATACTATTTATAACCATTATGAATTTTTGGTTTTTTTTTGTTGGACAACTGGACCCGCTATATTTTTGAATTTTATTAATTCATTTTTTTGTGTATACTTGGATAAATTTGTTATGGTTTCAATTTATTAAATTCCAATTAATTATTTATTTCATGAGGATCATGAAATACATATATGTATTGGTATGTGGACACTAAAATAAAATAATTACTATATAAAATTTGGAAATTGTAAAATTTAGTTACTATAAATTTCATTCTAGGGGAATACTATTTCAAAATATGGAATAATAATTGATTGTATTATAACTAATGTGGTGAAAGAGTCCCTGGCCTAAATTTTTCACTGATATTTAAATTTTTTTTGGATTATTTTACTACTAAGAATTTTTTTTCAATATATTTCGTGGTTGTATATACCACAGACAATGTTAACATAAAAAGGATATAAAATCATATTGATAAATAAATTTGATTACATATTCAATGAATTAAAAATATTATTGGGTAATTATACATTGTTATCCTACATAATAAGAGATTTTAAATTTATCATTTTTATTAATTATTTATTTAAGACCCTTGGTTGTGTTTTTTTGAAAAAGGATTTAGTGATTGTGAATGCATTTCTTCAATTGAAATTCCACGATATGGATAATCATATGCATAACATTGAACTATCTATTTCTCTTTTTTCTTTGTAAATATAGATACATTGATTATATGTGAAAAATGTGAAATTTATAATGTCCATAAATCTTTGAAGTATATAATAACTCAAAAAGAAATGTAAATGAGTAAAATAATATTCTTTGAATAGGAAAAGGATTATTATTTCATGGATTACTATCATCTATGTAAAACAAAAAAAAATTGTTTATTCCATAATTCAAAAAAGATAATGCATCATTATATATGATACATTTGAAACATGATTAATTGGTTAATGATTAATATAATATTTTCCGATAAATTTTTTATGCTATTAATCTATTTCTTTTAGTTCTACTGTTAGTGAATATATATATATATATATATATCAAACATAAAAAATGAAGGATTTGAAATAAGATCACGATATCTAAGAAATATTATAGTTCGATAAGATTGGAAATTTTCATTAATATAAAATTGAAAAAGAAGTTTTTATAAAATTATGAAATAGATCTAGTTTTTAATGTGATCATCAGTTGAAGGAGAAACTGGTGAGTTGTTTGTATAGATCCCCATTTTTTATTTATACTATAGGTAATTAAATATATATAGAAATAATGAAATATTATTAGTGTTATATAATGAAGAAATATATTTCAGACCATACCTAGAAATGTTTGAATTTTTAATAGGTTAAATTAGAGAAAAAATATTAATGGTGATACATGAGCTATTTCTAATTTCTGAATGGAAATAGGGTAATATAACCATGGATTTTGTGGTGGTATTTCTAAATATATCTTGATGAAATAATGTTATTTGGGATATAATTTATTGATTTAATAAATTTGAATTTTTTATTCCTATTCAAGATAATATTTCATGAGATTAACATTATTTAATCTACTATAAGGTGGTTTCATATCCCTTGGAGTCCATATTTTTATTATATATGATCATAATACTAGATTCACATCATGATTTTTAAAAGGACATAAAATATTATTATTTTTTGCAGGATTATAATTTCGTATATATTTTCATCCACGATATGATGGGAAATCGAAGAAAATGATTCAAAATTTGAAATATGTATGGTTATATTTTTCATTAGATTACTTGGTAAGTAAAGATATGAATCATTAATTAGTTGAATTTTTAGATAATAATATTTTTCTATCAAATATGTAGATGGAATATTTTAATGTAATATATGAAAACTTATGTCAAAATCTATAATATAGGGATGAATTTAGAAAGAGGATGTTTTTGGGACCGTAAATAGTAAATAAAATGGTTGAGAATGTAAATATTATTCCATATAACATGATGGAAACATAGATCCCTGAGATGATATATATATATATATGATGAAAAACCATTTATTTGATTCAGTCTATCATGAATTTCATATAATAACTCCATGGAAAGGTATTATATATTTTTGTTAAAAGGGAAAATTAAGTCTAATATTTATTTGACCATATAAAATTGTAGAAAAGTGGAACTAGTTACTACTATGTAGATTTACCTTGTATTTTATATTAGGTACATGATGTGTTTCATGTTTTTTATTGAAAAGTGTATGTGGTGAATCTATTTCTATTATTTTTAATGTTGTATAGTTGGAAGAGAATAATTCAACCTAAAAGAAGATATTTTAGGTTTTGTATTATAGATATCATATATTGTGGAATATGGTGGCTAAATAGAAAAATGGTTTATGGAATATTGACATGATCATGGGAGAGACATGGGAATCTAAAAATCTATAAAAGAGAAATACCCACACATAGTTAAGTAATGAATAAAATTATAAGGAAAAAATTTATTAAAAAGGGTATGTATGTGAAAACACAGGCATGACATGCAATGAATCAATATTATAATTTATAATTAATCATTTTATGCATTCATATTTATCATAAATTTTTTTATTTTTGTTTTTTTTAATTGAAAATGAAATATTAATTATTTTTAATAAATTGTTTTTCCATAGATGGTATGAATTTATATAAATTTTATATTTTCAAATCCTAGGATTTTAAATTGGATAAAAAGAATTTATTTTAGATTCATAATATCAAATTAATATTTGTTTGTTTCTTTATTTTTATATTGTAGATTATTTTTTGATGAATAAGGAATAATATCATTTTTACCAAATACTTTAACTTTTATGCAATAATAATGTTGTGTGTCTTATTTTAAAAAATTGAATATTTTAAATGAAAAAAATATATTTTTATTAATTTTGAAAAATATTCCAAAAATATTATTAGGAATTTGGAATCCCATGCTTTATATTTTAGAAAATCTATTATATTTAACTCAAATTAAAATTTATTTTTGAATATTTTCATTTAATTGTGTGGCATAAGGGTTATATTTCGTTTTCTCATGATCAATATTTCATATATTGTTCATGTATTTAATTATAATCAAATTAAGGTCATTATATTCAATTCTATAAATAATTTATGTGTAAAATAATTTTTACACTTAAAATTGGTGTTTTTTATAACATTGGTTTTCTTGTGTTTTGTGTAATTAAATTAATAGTAATTTATTTTTCACTAATAAATTTAATCTTATAAAATGTATTCCATATTTGGAATATAAATTTACAAAAAAAAATTATAATAATCCATTTAATTTTGGTCATATAAATTAGTTATCTTGGTAAAAATGTTACGTCATCTCAGCAAATGTTAAAATGGGATAAAGGAGATTAATATAAGTGATAAATAATTAAATATCTATGAAACTTATTTAAATGTTATTATTTGATGTTATTTTGAATTTAAATAATATTATATAATAAATTGGGTTTCCTTTGTGGCACTTTACCATGGAAAACAGTTTATATATTAATTTAAAGAATCAATTATTTATAAGAGATCCACTCCCCTCTCTTATGAAATAAATCATCATTTCCACAAATCATAGCACACCATTAACACTCTATATCGACCAAAATATTTTCAAATCCATTAAACTCTATCCTCCCCACATGATACTGGTATTGGTATTTTCTAAAGACAAATTCTATATGGGATAAGTTCATATCCAAAGGTGGTTATCCAATGAGGATTTATAATCCCTAAATAAACTATTTCTAGATTATTTAT
Organism: Viscum album; assembly: GCA_963277665.1. NCBI lineage: Eukaryota > Viridiplantae > Streptophyta > Magnoliopsida > Santalales > Viscaceae > Viscum > Viscum album. The sequence goes on along the minus strand of OY728135.1, from coordinate 1,458,241,023 downwards.
TATTTTACCCACATATAATCTATCATATCTATTGTAAATAATAAAATAATTATATTAAATATTATAAAATAGTATTATATTTACCAATTAACTATTTTTTAGGTCCTTTACATCCATTGTTAACTGAATACATCCCTAATGTATACGTGTGGGCTACCACCTCATTGAAGCGTTGTTTTTCATTTTTCATTTCCACCACACATGGATGGTTATGAATATGAAATTAGAGAATATATATGAAATATATAAAATTATTATGATTCTATAAGCATACTATATTATCTGACGGCTTACAATTTCTTCTTTTGTAAAATGATAACTTTGATCAGGTTTATGTGTGGACTGGCCCCTCCATGAAACAACATGATTAATTTTTCATGAATTCCTTAATTATTTGGTTTAAATTTTATTTTCTATATAAATATATTAACAATTCTATTAATGATATTATAAAACTTTTAACCCTTTCCCACAATATACCTATAATTTTTGTTTTAAAAATTATATATTGAACGTCTTCCAAATGTCCAATTTAGTCAAAATGATATCTTAAATAAATAAAACAATGTGAAAATGAAAGATAATAAATAATTATGAAGGAATTAGAATTAAAATGGTTCATATAAAAGTATATAAAAATATAATTTTTTATTCCACCATTATATACTGTATAATTCTATATGGGTCTTAAGTTTACAAATTTTTCTTTCAAATATTGTTTTAATGTAGTCTTTCAAACTCTTTTTCATCTATATATATATTAGTTTAAATGTTTTTAAATTGTTATCAATTATTCTAAAAAGGTTGATAAAGGTCATTTTTTATATTTTTAATTTATTTATTAAAATAGAATATGGATTATTTTCTACTTTTCTAAAACTAAAAAAGAATTTCTTTTTTACTTGAATTATTTACCAACCTTTTTTCATCATCATAGATGTTCATCATTAAACATAATTATCTAAAGTTTTATATTGTTTTTATAATAATATATTAATCCAAATATAGTAATATTTTTTATTTTTTAACTACTTTCAATGGAATAAGACATTTATCAATATATTTTGGAGAAAATTTAATATTCTTTACTAATGGATTAAAATTATTTTTCCAACAGTTTAATGGTAAAAAAGTGAAAGAAAAAAAATTTATTCCGAATATAGAACTAGATAATTATATATGTTTATAGGTGATACCAATATAGCTCATGATGATAGGTGCGCATGATATACTGCTCCAATGAATTGGAAAATTATATAGTTATTGAATTAGAAAATAAGGGAGATGATCATGAAGGTCACTCCTATTGAATTAATTGGGAATTAGTTATTATAACATGGGATAAACATGAGTTAACATAGTTTAGGAATATAATTCTCCATGATAACAATTTAATTAACATTAAATAATTAATTGTAAATATTTTAATTTAATTATGAATGAAATTTGTTTCAACTTATAATGGTGATAGTGTTATTTTTCATTGAAATATTCTATACGTTATCTTTCTCTAAAAGAATAGTTTGTGATCATTCTACGATTTAAAATTAGTTTCAATGGTTTTCCTTGAGAAAATATTTAATTTGTAAATGAGAAGTTTTTATTTATGTGATTTAATAATTATTAAGTAAAAGGCCATCATTTTCCTTTATTTTCATGTATTTCACAATATGAATAGTCTTACATTATTTCAATGTCACTTACAGGTTTTTTTGTCCCTTAGGTGTAGAAAAAATCCTTTTTGTGAAAAATAATCAATGTGTGGATTTGTAGATTATGTGTTATATTTTTTGAATTGTTTTCTGGAAAATTATACTGAAAATATCATGGGAATGTATGAATTTTAATTCCATGATATTAAACTTATATTTTGGATTTGTTATACTAACATATTTTAATATTGGTGGACATCAATACACCTATAAAGTAGTGAATGATTTTTTGGGAAATGGTGGTAATTCATATAGATATAGTAAAAATCATTATTTTTAATAGATTAGTTATAGATATTTGGGGATTAAGGTGTCTAAAAAATAGTTCAATCATCTGTTACAACCAATAATCAGATAACCTAATGGTTTTAACATTAGGGGAACATACATGTGAAGATTCAATCAATATTTTTATCTACTCTGATGTCTCGCAAGTGATTTATAATGTTATGAGATATAATATTATATTCCTCTAGGTAATAAGGTAACATGGAACATTAATTCAAAACATCATATGTATAAGAAGATAGTTTTGTATAAGATAGACCACAATATCAAAGTAAATAATGCAGTTGAGGAACTTTTTAATGATGACATGGTTGTTCTCATAGTGGTGGCCTCAGTAGTGGATAAAAATATGAAATTCCAATTATTTGACCATTAAATGTACTAGATATAAATAAATTTTGTATTATAATACATTACCAAGACCTTTCAGATTAAGTGTTTTACTAAATCAAGAAAAAATTATTAATAAAAAAACTAATGAATTTTTCAACTAATCAAAAAAATTTCAAATATATATAAAACTATTTAATAGGTAAAAAGTCAATAACATCTTTAAATAATTAAATATAAATTATATCATCAGATAAATGTCATATTTTTCTTTTCATCATAATTTTTTAAATCGAAATTAATAAAATGCACGTGCTCAAATTCTTTTTATGGGTAAAAATAATTGATAATAATAAAAATTCATAAGTGATCATAAGATGAGAAAATGGGTATAATAAATATACTTAATAAAATCACTACCAAAAAAACTTAGGTCATATGTCATGTCATAAATATTTCAATTAAATAACACATTACTAAAAAGAGTGATCCAATAAACATGATAAATGATATCATAACATTGTCATGATAATAAATATTAAATAATGACACTTTAATCAAGTAAAGACCATACATTACTAAAGGGAATGTAACTTTTATGAGACACATCATGACTGACCACTCTAATGATAAATAAAAATTTAATCACTAATCTATATCTCATGAGATATAAACTCATAATCAACACATTAAAGGTTGATCTAGGACCCACCTATCTTCATCAATACTTATGTGCTCCACTAGAAATGAATTAAAATCTAAAATAAAAACGAATGCATGGAAATAAAAAAAAATCATATCCATTTCAGATTTATTAACATAAATAAATAATCTACATAATAAACATATGGAATATAAATATTCTTCCAAATATATTTATTTTAATTTTTGGTAAATACTATGTTATTTAGATTATAATTATTATGGTATTTACACTATATAGATAAAGGGTATATGTGTCAGACAAACAATTCCCTGATAAATTGATGAATGTAATCTCGGTGAACACACATCAATACAAGTAATCATAAATAAGGTATTCATGAAAAAAAATGTGTTAGAATAAATAAATATTCATACACTATAGACAATTAAGCAACACACAAGAAGTGATATATCATTATTCTTATTGAAATGATACTTTAAAAATTCATCTAGAGAAATAATTTGGATGGTTATATTTTAATTATATCATTGAATAAATCATAAGATTTATCAAATAACAATGAATTAGATTAAAACTAGTTTTTAGGACTTTTATAATAAATCACTTTAGAAAAAGGAATTTTCCTCTATTTTGGAAAAAAACCAATACAAAATATTTTAAAAAACAATGAGAAAAATAACATATCTTAGAATAGTTGAAATACTATTGTAAAGTATTTATATAAAATAAAAAAAACAAGTGAAGATATTTTTCCCTTGGAAGAAAGAAATAAAAAGTGTATATACTCAACATTTTAAATATTATAGTAAAAAAAAATTTCTTGGTCACCTTCAAAATATATTTTCTAAAAGGTAATATAAAAAAATTTCAGTTATTTGACATTGAAAAAGGAACTCCAATAATAGATAATTTAAAAGAAAAATTGTTTTTTAAAAATATTTGAGTGGATGATAAAACATTTTATTTTGATTGGATCGAAGAGTGTTTTGTAATGATATATTGAAAAACCTTTTCATGAAAACACTAAAAGTAAAAAAAGTATCTATTTATCATTTTAAAATGGAATTTTAATGAGATATTAAAATCATGTAAATTAATTCAATTTATCATTACTAAAAATAGATGATACAGTTAATAGGACTAAAATTATGGATACGGAATAAAAGGTTCATTGGTAAGAATGTGGGTAATTATTATGAATATTAAACTTCTATTTTCTAAATAATTTTATCAAAGAAGTTGTTATTGATAATGAAAATGAATTAAAAATATAGAAAATGTTAATTCCATGTAAAATAGTTTAATGGTAAGACCCAAAAAATATTGACAATTATTTTCCAGTAATAAGTATTGTGACCCAATAAATCATAAATTGAATTTTTAAAACTCTTATAGAGTTGGTAATGTAATCATAAAAGGATATTGAGAGGTAGATCATGAAATAGAGATTAAAATATCATGAAATGTAATATATTATCATATGTAAATTAAATTGAGTAGTTTAAACAACTTATAAATTTAATTATGGTTTATAGTATCAAAAATTTCCCATGATGTTGAAAATTAGTTAAATAAACCCATACAACTTAATGTGAATTTAAATCAAATTAACTTGAAAGATATGGATTTAAATTTTACCTCAATTTACATGAATAAATTTATGTTCTTCATATAAAACCAAAATTATTTATATTTTAAAACATATATATTAAATTAAGCTCATAATAAAGAACATGTCTCAAGGAGATGAAGTTGAGGAAAAACCCTTACTTTGGTCAATATTAATTCTAGACTTAGAGTGAATATCCCGAATAACTAAATTAAGTTTATTAATAATATAACCAAGAACCCTATTTATACCAATGACCATTTATAATACCCCTTTATAATGAGTCCATACACACACCCACACTCATAAATATTTTTTATTTTTAATGATTTTTCCACATTATGAATTTATAATTTTAATCATAGATACTAGTTTTACAAGAATAATGTTGATATATTTTATTAATATTAATTTTATCATTACCCAATCATTAATTTATACATAATATAATAATTATAATTTTTAATTATGTTTAAATTTCTTTTCATGGGTACTTTAGTCTTTATCGAAGAAGATGAAATTGATAACGATCATTTTTCTGTGATTTTTAACCAAGGAATAGTGTTTTATTAATTAATGGTTTATTTATTGACATAACCTCTATATAAACAATAATAATAATAATTTGGGATATTTATATTATATTATACATGTAATTATATTTTCAATGTGATCTTCAATATAAAACCATAACATTGTTCAAGTAAGTTTTAAAATCGACCCGCACATAAAGATACCATGATTAATGAATGATTATGATGTGATTAAGTAATAATGTCATTATACTAACAAAAGAATGATATAAATTACTATTTATTTTTATTATATATCGTAATTAGAATTAATTATGTTATAAGTGATAGAAACAAAATTATTTCACAGTATGAATAATTTCAACCCATAATTAACTTTTTTAAGATAGTTAATTTCTTAATGATTTTTCATCATTCATAATATTATGAGTACATTTGATAAATCTAACTATAAAAAAACTAATATCATAAAGATTATATTTGTCATTTAAACCCATGATTAAAACTATCCTCTAAATCTGTTAATGAGAAATGATCGCGTTTACTCATTGATGTGGTAGTCTACACACAATCATGATTCACAATTATGTTTTACTTAAAATAAAAGAGGGAAGGGTGGATACAGATTTTACCATCATTATAACAGCATGTATTCATAATAAAGATACTAATGTTATAATTTTAATATTATGTGTTGAATTTTTCAAAAATAATGAATTTACAAAATAAATTGAAAAGTAAAAGTAATGCTTTGATCATATAACTCACTTATGGGATTATCTCCTCTCCAAATGCGTCAAAGACTTTGAGGGTTAATCTTATAAGAAGAAAAAAACAAATTTCTGGTCTAATGAAAAGTTTTGAAGAGGTTTAGGAATATTTTGAAGAAATCTTATGAGGTTTTTTTTGTAAATACACAAAATTTATGGAATCGAATTATCCATTCTTATATAATTATTTCATATTTAGTAACATATTATTATATAAATAACATGCATCAAATCATTCATGCTACAAAAAATTATCATATTGACTTGAAAATTACATTCATAAAATAAATTTATCAATTATAATTTAAAATATTATAATTGGATAAAAAAGGAAAAAAATATTATGATAATATAAAAATTATGATCATAAGGATACTATAGAATGATCAATCTCCCAAACAACACTATAGAAATAGATAAAAATATTAGTTATAAAATATTAATTATTCTAATTAAAATATATATAAACTTGAGAGAAAATTAAAGATTATGATTAATGACAGATATTTTTTTGTATTTATAGAATTTAGGGAACCTATATGGCCTTTAAAAATTTGATAGTTGGAATAGTAATAAAACCATTAAAATAATAAGCTGACCATTGTAATAGTAATATCATCATTATGAATAGTAAAATCACCATTATAACAGTATTCTCACATATTTAAATGTAAAATAATATTTATTTTTCATACTAAATGATAATATTACATATTTATATCAAGATACATGTAACCAATTGTTTTAAAAATGATAAAATAAGTGTTTTTATTTTATTAAAAATAAATTTGTTATTTAAAATTATATAATAAATATCATTATTTAAAAGAATCTTAATCTTACAAAAATGGGTTTACAAAATAGTATTTTGTTTAATTATAATGATAATATAACATTATGAGACCATATTTTTTTGAAAGGGTAATAAAATTGACCAAAATATTAAAATTTTTAATTTTAAAAGAAAAATGATTTTAATTACTAATTAAATTTCTCATATTTTATGTTTTTCATTAATATGGATTTTATTATATGCATTTATGGGTAAAACAATTATGGTGCATTTTTTTATCTCTACAATTGTTTAGAATTTTTTGAATAGTATAATAAAACCAAAAAATAGTAACATAAAAATATTAAGAATAATACATGAATAAATGAGTCATACATAATCTATGTGACAACAATATTGGTCTAAAATACAGTATTTATTGTCAATATTCATAATATAAATCATTATTGGTATTCTTGATCAAAAATTAAAAACAAATCAATATTATATTCAAGAACACTTCTCTCCCACTATATGTATCATCAATCACCACCCTTCTCTTCATACATTCTAAGCCCCAGAATATACCTAAAATCTACCCAAATATCTAATAATCTGCATCCCACATCCCTTGAAAACATGGTTTTATAAAATTATGAATATGAGGTTCCTTAATTATAACCTTATGAGAATACAAACCAAAGGAATTTGTAAATTCTATTCAAAGCCTCTTTGAAGTTTTTTCTTCTTCTATAGGAAACATATGTTTTATGTCCTCATATAAATAGTATTATTAGTATCCTGATTAAAATGATATATCATTTTCTATTTTGAAAGATCTATATTCTACACTCCTATCATGTTATTCAAAAAAAAATTTACATTATGGTTGGTTCACTACTTTCATGAATAACATACTTCGTTCTCCTCCACCAATTTCATGGAAGGATATTGAAATAATATTATTATTAAATATGATGACAGTAAGTATTTTATATCTTATATAATTTTATAAAATTTATTAATATATTTTTAAATAAGTAAATAAATTTAGATCATTTAGGTGGTAAAATCGCCGAAACCAACAAGTCATATAATAATAAAGATTATACTAAATTAATCACCCCTATTCCAAAACCCATATCAATATGTTTGAAAATTTCTATTTCTATAAGGAATTTATTATCATTTAACATCTCTTCTAGTGTTTAGTTACATTTTAAAAGAAATTTAATGACTATCCAGAAATGAACTAACCATAGAACTATGAAATGAACGCCATCAGAATAATGAAATTAAACATGATATCTAATAAAATGGTTGTGAATGAACATAATATAATTATAGTAAATAAAATATATCAATAAAATATTACGAATTACCAAATTTTGTAATCTAATATAATTTTTCATGATGTCATATTCAAGTGAAAAAAAAATCCACACACAAGGTAAGGGGTCTTCCGAACCACCCTTCATAATTTTAATTTGGTAATTTTCCCTCTAAAACGCATGTCACCATACTATTATTTTCATATATTAATTTAATACTATATATATATATATATTCCTATGAAATATATATTTAGTCATCATTAATAATATTTCTTTATGATATACATGGTTTTAAGGTTTCCCTATAAATTTCATTCATTAAGAAAACTACATTGTATGAAAATTTTCTATTTCTAAACCATTTTCATGTACCCCTCCATAATGTATTTTATGGAAAACATGGTGTTTAAAATTTATTATATTATCATGGAAACAGTTTTTAGTACATTTATAGTTTGTTTTAAATTAATTTTTACTTTAATTATTTAATTATTCTCTACCATTTTTACTAAAACCTCACATAAAAATAATATTTCCAATATTATTTCTCCACTCATTTTCATATCATAAATACAATTGGTCAAATTTTCTATTAGCTATGATTATTTATTTATCTACAATTATTTAATGATGACATAATCTATTCTTTAATGGAATTAATTATGATAACATATTTTCTTATTCTCTAATACTTTATTATGTTACACATTTCTTTCCATGGGTAATACTTATGTTTATTCCATTTGATTTCCTTATGTGAAACCCATATTCCGTTATATATTATTATAGCTAAACCCAGATAGATCTTCAATTCATTGGGAAATTTTTATGTCTCATGTGTTAATATATATTGGATAAGGGAGTAAACCTAACCCATGGTGGGACTCTATCTACCATATGATGTTCCCTTACCGATTTTCCTTAATTTTCCTTATTTCATTGTCTATATTGTTTTTACATTCCACTTTTTAAATGATCTTATGGTGATATCTTATTTATTTCATGATTCTATATGATTATTAATGATTCTTGTCTTTTATTATAGATTTTTTTTGTTTTTGAGTAATATATTATGCATAATATCATCCTTATTCCCATACTGGGATTTATAGCTTACCATTCTTTTATATATTCCCCCAGTTATCCTTTGATGTTTTAGTAGATCGGTGAGATTTATGAACTCAATATTCATATTGAAAAAATATTTATTTATTATTGTTTCGGGTTTTGTGTTATTAAAATATTCTTCAAAGGTCACTAGGGATCTCAATCTTTTTGTTGTATTTATTGGATATTTTGATTAAAAATTGTTTTATAATATATTTAAGAGTTTTGGGCCACTATAGTTTGTATAAAATCAATAGTTTAGTAAATTTTGGAGATAATGAACAAAATATTAAAATATATATAGATTTTTCATGAGGTATAGATGGATTGTTTTCCAAGAAGTTACATCCCTCTAGAGACACTACATGTGGATGAAGATCTATCACATCTGTTCCTAGGGGTAATAAATCTGAAAGGGGTCATGGGGTATTAACTTGACCTTTTACTAGATCCTGAAATAATTTATTTTGTGCACACATGTTTTGAATCTCTTAGGAGTATTATTTCTAAAATTCCCAAACACGTCATGAACCATTATAGAGGACTTTAATAGATTATTAGTTTAGAAAACATAATAAAGAAATTATGATTGATAACATATATAGAAACCTAAAGAATCATGTGTTCGTAAATTCGCGTCATTTATATTTTATTTCATATATTTTTATAGTTTACCTATTTATAATCTTGTTAGATTAACGAATCCCACCCCATTATAATTTTTTTATTTAATAGTGGGAAGTAAAAGGAACCATTCCAAGGACAAGTGTTAAAGGAAATTTGATGATTTCCCAAGTGATATTTCTAACTTGAAGTGAGTGGGAACTAATAACATCATGAAATTAATTACTCAAAATAATCATGTTGCGAATAATAACATGATTCATGTTGAAATACCTCCTTCTCTTAAGGAAGATAATCTTACAATAGTTCCCTTTTGGTGTTAAAATACTTGAATTTTTAGTGGATGTTATGATCCCTTCAAAAAAGAAAAATCGATTAACTCTATTAAGAATATTTTCATTATCCTTTAATGCATATAATAAGATAAATTGAAATTGTATGTTTATCACTTGGAGGGTGAAGATGATCAGTTGTCTACATTAATCAAGAACATGAATCCAAAGGGGAAAATCTATTCCATTTAATAGTAATAAATAAAAAATCAATAAATAATTTACTTGAAAAATCTTTTTTAAATAGAGGGAGTTTTTTATGCAAAAGAAAAAGGAATATGTGATATCTGTGCATGTGAGGAGAAATCAATGAGGAATTATCAATACACCTATATCTTTGGAATTGTGATTAAAATGAATGTGGAACACTTATTTAGTGGTTTTATGTTGATTACATGAAAATAATTGGTGATTTGATATTTTCATAGTTGTGATGATTTTTTTTATTTTCCTATGGTCATTATGGGGATCAATAACTCTCATCGGTCTAATAGGGCTATAGAGGAAAATTCATAAAATAGAGCTTTATTAAATAGTATCAATAGGTATATCTCATTGCAGATTGAAATCCCAATTACCAAAATGAAAAACATATGGGTATACGAATCTTAAAAACTATAACATCATAAAGGGTAGATTCTTAAAGTGTAGAAAAGATGAGAATATGCCTAACAAATTCTCTAGGGATATAAGGAATGCCACTAAAGTGATAGAATAAAATTATTTTTTCATAAATATTCAGCCAGTTGTTCAATGTTTCAAACCTATGTAATACTTTAATTTTGAAAGAAAATTGTTTATGCAAAGGATTATAAAAAAATCAATGAATACTATAGAGATATAGAAAGGGTATATATGATAATTACCTCTAACATGGGTCTTGAAAATGACATGTTAATAAGTGTTCTAGTTAATAATTAATTAATATAAAACATACTAATTTATTTTATTTCAACACATTCCATCATATTTGGAATTTTTAGTATAACTATTCCAAAACCACCCCTAAATATACGGCTTGACCAATATATGGGAACATAAAATGGGAAAATTATTATATCCTATGTATATAACTCATCTCCAATGTGGAGACACATACATCTAATACATAAATAATACATTCTAATTGAAGAATTTTAATTAAATATCATAAAAATTCATTGAATAATCATTTAGGTCTACAGTACTTATAAACACAGGCACATAAATAATTGTCCATAAGTGTGCTATATCATCTCCCACTATGTTCTTCATAACTATCTCCCTTCTTAGAAATATCATTCAAAATACCATTATTCATATCATGGAGAAACTAAACGTAATCAAGGGTGAGATCAAATTCTCAATAAGGGTAAACAACCAAGATAAAAATATAACCTAAACATATGTACTTGAGAACATGATATAAAACTTTGAATACCATTACCATTATATCATATATCATTAATGTATTCTTAAAAATACATCTTGGTAGTTCATTTGACATTAATCTTAATGGAATCAAAGAAACCTAGACATGGGATTATAAAATTGGCATATAACATGGATTTGGGGAAATCACATAAGAATAGAAAACCATATGTCAAAGATACCCACCAAGACATTCATAACATGTTAGTCATGGGATAACCACTCATGTCCCTCTATCAAGATTGAGATAACCTCCTATGAACCCTATGATCAGTCTTGGGATAACCTCTTGTGTACTCTCTTATCTCGTAAAACATAAATCATTACCCAATTAATTGGATTTAAATATAGGTCCCACCCATTACATAATTAAAATAATGCATATGTTTTCCAAAATATCATAAAACATTAATCATATTAAACCCCATGAAAATAAATTGATTTTATAAATTTTTTAACATAGTATAATATTTGTAAAATAAATAGATTTTATTTTCATTTCATTTTATCATCATAACTCATGGAAACAAAACCAGTTGTGTAATCTTTTTATCATTTCATAACCTTTAGAAGGGGAGTGAGTTTCATTAAAATCATTACATTATAAAGATAAAAAATTTGGGGAATGAGTAAAGATAGTATAATCATCTCATATACCTAGTAAATCATACATAACATCAAATGATTTCATCTTAGATGGATCAAGAATTTTAAAATAAAATAGGGTGGAGCATTTCACGATGAAAATAAATTTTATTTAAAAATATCAATTTTAAAACATTAAATTTCTAAATTATTTTGGAAATACTTCACATTGGATTTCAGGACCCATCTTAGAGGGGCCCATGAATATACACTCCCTATACCACCTCTAATAGGCCAGGGGCTGACGACTAGCACCATGTAAGCATATCCCAAAAATGGGGGTATTTACCTATGTACATGTACACATGCACACATACCTAATCCAAAAATGTTAAAATATAAAAATCTATGTAAACGAGAATGTATTCCACTATAATACAAACAACAGAGTATGGTTGTGGGAAAATGGAATCTTAAAAGGTCCATAATACATTCCCTCCCAAAAAGGAGTCTGGAAAAGTGAATGTACAAGTTCTTGAAACTCATCCAAAGAAAACCCTATATTATGGGTATTTATAGGGATCGCTATATGAAACCACTAGAAAACACCTTGAATGTATGATCTCTTTAAGCACCACTAAGTCTTGGACCACCAAGGGCTTTGTCAAAGCGTCGATCATCTTCAGAAGGCATGATAAATTCGGGATAATCACATACAAGGGTGAGTAAAACAATACTCAGTAGGACTCCCAGAAACCAAAAAAGAATTCCACTAAGAAAATAAACTATGTATGCCAACAGGAAGTAATATGGTCTGCTCACATAGTTATATATCTACAATATATATTTTAATAATGTCCTAACATACTATATTCTATGAGGCACACCATCTCTCTAAGACACACAATATCCATTAAACACACAGTCTTGATAAGATAAATAATATCTTTAAGACACACAATCTTTATAATACTTACAGTACCAGTAAGATACATAATATCTATGTCAAAGAGATTCGAGGTTACAAAACTTTTAGGTTACCCAAATTCCATGTCACACAGCTTCTAGGTTACTGCCAGCCATTGGACTCTGCTCATAGCACACTCTTTCCAGTAGTACCTACTCGTATATCCATTAGGTAGCATGAAAACATCTAATAAAACACAATAAGAGAATCTAAAAATAACCATCTTGTCTCAAGGATCCCAATACCACAAACATCTTATCATACAGACACACAATTTGAATGTTACAACCATTTTTATAAACATTTCTACCCCATGTCTGGTCTGGGTCTGACTCGACCCACCGAACTAGGCCCGACCTAGCCCGACCTAGCCCGATAGACCATTAGCCTAGCCAGGATCTCACTGTTCTGGCCCACACTGTAGATTGGATCTCTATGCCACATGTGGTCCACCCCAACCACGTGCTTTTTGTTCTGATACGGTGTCATGCCACATTTCACAAGGACATACAACCACATTGCCTGCCTCATGGCCTCCTCACCATAGGATCCTCAAGTGAGTCACTGAGCCGCATCCCATCTCGACACCATTTAAGAATCCTTCCTTCAAGACTTCCCCTAGACAACGTTGCAGACACCTGTCATGGGCATGTTGCTCCCAACATGGCCTCCCTACCATGCCCAACCTCCACCATCCACCACATCGAGGTCCTCGCCCTGTTGACTCATCGTTCACCTATATTATCCCCCTGGACCCATTCCATCTTTCTTGAACTAGTTGGATCCAACACCTCTAATTTTTAACTTATGTTGTTTCATCTACCGAATTGCATCACGCCTGCCGTCGCACCTCCACAGTTTCATTGTGTCTTTGATTCACTCTCAGGTTGTAGATCTAGGAATGGATATCGCAAAAAATATCTACTGACAAAAACATTTAAGAACATGAAGAAAGTCAGGGGAAGGGAGGAGAACAAAAATAACAAAAGGATGGATCTCTGACTTCGTTCGTATTGACCTCGATTCATCCTTGTTTGAGGAAACAAGAATAATGAAGAAATCACATAGATCTATCCTCCATTTATATCCCTTAAACCATAACTCCCTTCCCAGAAGCGATCAAACTGCAGATCAACTTGTTCGTGGGTCGGTATGCATTCATTTTCTAATTTAATAATGGGTAACGAATCATAATGAATCAATATCCAACCATATGTTTGGATCAGTCATTGATTAAGTAAAAAAGATGTGTCGTCATCATTTATCAATTCATCATTGTTTAATCTGGGATCCAATCTATGATATGTCATTAAAATATAGAGAACTTCTTTATCCTTGTCTAAATAAAACTCTAGTGTTATGGTGAAAACATTGGATTCTTGGAAAAATATAACATAAATTAAAACAATAATTGCGTCAAAAAAATATACTTTTATCAAATATTTGATTATTGATACATCCAAAAACTGGCATTCATGTCTGGCCCATGGCAGTTGATGTTTTTTCCCATTTAAGGTGAATTCATTGTTCTAAATTCAATGGTTCCCTCATATTATTGATACAGACACCCATTTATGATTAAGTACTGTTTTAAAGAAAAACATCTTGAATAATTTATTAACAACTAGACATTCATTAATAAATTATTCCGGACACACTGGGCCATTAAATCACAAACTCTCTGAGCACTTGGTCTTGAAAATTTCTTAACTAATTTATAAAAATTAAACTGAAAAAATACAAATATTTTTATTCCCCCCACATTAGGGATTATTGTCCACAAAATCCAATATATGGGACACTCAAATAAAGGTGAGGGTACTGAGCATGAATCTAAGGCTCTTGCTCCCAAGTGGTTTCAGGGAGATTCCAATGCAGCCACAAAATATGCACTAGTTCCCACTAATGATCCTCTATAGTCAATCCTCAATCTTCCGGGGGTACTTTGTAAAAGTCATTCCGTAATTAATTTTAAGCTCACCCAAGTTGATGGAGAGAGATGGATCATGCACATACCTCCTAATCTACGATACATTGAATATGAAATGAACCTAGTGAAAATATGGCGATAGTGCTAAGTCATACACCAACTCTACATAGAATCTAAAAAGGGATGAAGTATCTTGGAGATAACATATTGCCCTTTCCAAATATCTTTAATCTGCATTGAGGTGAGACAAGAAGGAACATTTGGTCTCCTTCCTCAAACTCCAAGGGCATCTATCTCCTATCATTATATGACTTTTTTTGGATCTGTGTTGTACTCATCTACTCCAGGATGATCTTCACCTTCATTGTTGTAGCTTGAACCATCTCAAGGCCCATGAGTGCTAACTATCCTAGGTCAGTCCAGAAAATTGGTGACTTACATGGTCACATGTATAAGTCCTTGAATAGTTTTTATAAATGTTGGATTTGTAGCAATTGTCATACTCAAACTCTAACAGAGGTAGGTTATCATCCCAACTATGGAAAAAGTCTATGATTCAGGCCCGTATCATATCCTCTAGAACCTTAGTGTTCCTCTATGTCTGGCCATACGTCTAGGGATGAAATGTTGTGATAAGAATAACTCAATGTCAAATGCCTCCTATAATCCCTTCCACAACCAGGATGTGAAGCGATTATCATGTTCTGAAACAATCATTGACAGATCTTTATGGATTCGAACTATCTTCTACACATATAGTGGTATCAAGCTCTCTACTGAAGCCTACTCCCAGATTAGTTAGAATTGGGGAAACATTATGAGTTGGTCAATGATCACCCTGATGGAATTGTGTCCCCTAAATGTGTGGCGTAAACCCATCGCAAGGTACATTGATATCTCATTTCACTTCCACTCTAGAACCACTAGGGAATGGTTCAAGCCGGCTATAACCTGGTGTATATCCTTCACTTGCTAACAAGTGTGGAATCGAGAAAAGAATGATTCCACTACCTTCTTCCTCCCCATCCCCCGGAACTGATGTCGGAGGTCCTAGTATATCTTCACCACACATGGGTGAACTAAAAAATGGGATGTATGGAACTCCATAAAGACCCCCTCTTGTAACTCCATTGGTACCACTTTATTTCTATTAAAAAAATTGTGTTCCCCACATATCAAGTATCCATCAAGGGAATTCCATTGGGATATCGGAGCATGTAATGACTCAGATTCAGCATCCCCAAGATGTGAATAACTAATGTTTTATAAGAGAAGTGGTGTGACAACCTTCGTCTAAAGGTAGTCTACTCCATCATCACACAAAAAGGATATTTTGCAACTTGGAAAACTGCTCTGATGCCATACTCGACAAATATGAGCTGGATCTCCTACTAAGAGCATCTTCCACCACATTCCCCTTACAAGGATATATACAATCTCAAATTCATAGATCGGGAGGAACACTATCTATATCCTATTTCTCACATTTAGATCCTTATAATATAAGATATACTTGATACTCTTGCAATCAGAGTAGAAGGTAAATTGCTCACAAATAAAGTAGTTTAACCACATATTCTTGGAGATGACTACCACCACTATCTCATGATAATGGGTCACATAGTTATGCTAATGAAATTTCAATTGGGATAAGAAATAAGAAATTAATACTTTCCCCTTCATCAGGACACAACCATGCTCTGTCCTGAATGCATCACAGAACACTACATACCTAACACCCTCCTCTAGTGATCTCATGATGGGAGTTCTCGCCAACCTCTCCCTCGGCTCTTAAAAAACTATTGGAACTTCCTTTTCCACACAAAAGTCTGCCCATTTCTTGTCAAAGATATCAAGGGTGATGCTACATTGGAAAAGGATGGTAAATCCTTTGATAGTTCCCATCTAAACCAAAGAAACTCCACACCTCGGTAACACTCTTGGGAGGCTCTAAAGAAATCACTGCCTCAATATTTTCAAGATCTGATGTGACTCCATCCTCTGAAATGATATGTCCCAGTAAATGGACTAATCAAGTAAAAACTTGATATATTGAATGATTCCCATTATTTTTGTTCTATCATATTGTGTTAAAGACCATCCTCAAGTGTATTGTGTGATCCTCCAAGGATACTGAGTACACTAGGATTTCATCAATGAAAACCACCATGAACTGTTCTATATTAGGATAAAAGATCCTATCCATGAGTCCCATGAACACTAATAGGGAATTAGTCATGATAAACAGTATCACCAATTACATGAAGTCATCATACTAACATCTGAAGGATGTGTTCGGCCCATTATCATCTTGTACATTAATTTTTTGATTTCTAGATCTGAGGTATATCTTTGAGAACCACTGGACCCCTTTCAACTGATCGAAGATATAATCAAACCTCAGAAAATGATTTTTGTTTCTCACGGTCACCATGTTCAAGTGCTAGAAGTCCACACAATATTCAATCTCTTATCTACATTCTTGACAAACAAAACAAGGGATGCATATGGTGAAACATTGGGTCTCGCGAAGCCATTCCTCTATAAGTCCTACACATGTACCCTCAACTCACAAAGCTATGTGGTAGCAAAATGATATGTAGGTGTAGATATTGGTGTTTTCTTAGGATATAGATCAATGAGGAAGTTTACCTCCCTACGAGGCGGTAATCTAGGAACATCCTCAAAAAATAAATCCTTATACTCCACTTCTATCATCCACTACACTAAGGGTGAGTCTAGAAAACATATTTTTAATCTGCTGCACCCACTCATTAATAAGTCAATCCTTTATTACATGAGTTTCTTATTTCTCTAGAAATGTAAAACCAAGTCCCATCACTGCATACACAATGCAATCTATACGTAAAAAATTTAATCTGAGCATGGATTGTAGATAGCCAGTCCTTACCGAGAATTATTTTATAACGCCACGATGCCACTACTAAGAGATCCCAACTAAAAAATTCCCCTATATGAGTAAACTAATACTATCAGAACCATTTTCTGATCCTCAAATCCCCTACAATATAAGTCTCTGTATGTAAAGGTCGAGTCAGCAACCCCACAAGAATCTCCAATTCTTGAACAAGGGTCATGGAATGAAAATAATTATTGTCATATTTGTCTATCTAAACTAAAGATAAGGATGAAAAGACATAGATAATACCTCTAATCATCACTAGAGGCATGTGGAATTAAGCCTCAACCACATGAAGTTGTCCTATTCTCCATCAACCAATTCCCTAAGCACATGGTGGACCCCCTGGTGGTGGTCCTGGTAATAACTTGAACCACCACCCACCTCCTCCTTCCCATCCTTCTCTGATGCCACTTCTGTCACCCTGTAGACCACCCTTTTCAGGACTTCTCCTCTTCCTTAGTGGTACCTTGACCAGCTTCAGATCATCTTTTTTTAGTAAAGAAATATCGATCCATATGTACCTAATAGCCACACGAGTCACACAACCTTTCCATCGGAAGACTCGCTCTACCCGGGCAGCCTCCCAATTCTGATCTCATGTCCTAGGATTATCCCCTAAAGTTACTAACCCACTTGGTTCCCTGTTAATATTGTTGGATACCAACCACCAAAGACTCATATACCTGGTGCCTACTTGTATCTCTCACTCCTGGTGTCTTCTCCACCAAAAAGCTCTCCACTATTATAGCTCACTCGAGAACCCCAGTATATGTAGGAATGCTAAGGAATAAAATGGTTTCTCTGATCTCCCAATGAAACCCATGTTCAATGGAAATATTGGGAATAACATGTCCCACACCATATCCATGGTGTAGTGATAGAGGTATGAAAAACACGATGAGTACTCTACCACAGTCTGACTACCCTACTACATATGTTAGAGATCCAATATGTGAACTGATAGTAGAATAGATGGATATAACTCCACCTATAAAAAACAGTTGATGCTTTTTGAAGAGAGAGTCATCTAGTCATGCCTCTGGTTTACTAAACCCCACTATCGCCCCACTGAGCTAAGAAGAAGTCACATGTCTATGACCACCATCTAGTCGGATGGCATCCTCATAAGGTGGAAGAAATGTGTAATTGAATCCAGTACAAACTTAGAAACATGAGGTTCTGTCTCCCCCCAAAAACTAAGAGGTGGATACCTATAAAACTCAGGAAAAACATTCAGTTGGCATGAATCCTCTACTAGTTGCCCAAGTGGTAACTTCTTCTCCATAGGTGGTGGTATCGCGGTTACACGAACCAAAGGTGAAATCTTCAATACAGAGAATATCTCTGATACATGTCTCTATACCAATGCCTCATCACTTGGTGGATCATCCTCATGACCAAGAAATGAAATCTTGGATTGCAGTCCACATATTGGAATCCATAAATAGAACATGATGTTGCATAGCCAATAGATTTTACCTACTGATTAACACAAGAAGGACATGATAACACACATAAATATTATATGATGCATATACCATTGAATTCCATACAACTATTGTTTTCATTTACGAATCTGAAAATAATAATTTAGAGTCTTTTTTATAGATATGTTGGTCGCTGCCGAAACACTAGATTCCCTAACATAAAATTCAAACATGAGACCCATAACATAATTTCCCCAACCTATCCTCACAGACTCATATTACGTAAGTAGAATTG
This sequence comes from Viscum album, assembly GCA_963277665.1. NCBI lineage: Eukaryota > Viridiplantae > Streptophyta > Magnoliopsida > Santalales > Viscaceae > Viscum > Viscum album. Next base: position 1,458,221,408 of record OY728135.1, on the reverse strand, counting down.
AACCTACTCTAATTCTAGTTCGTCATGCTACTTAAAAAAGGTTCCCATGCTTCGATATCCGAGATTCCACCTCTAATAGTCCATTGGTTGGAGACATAAACTTTTTTGGCACATCCCAAAAATTAGAGTCATTTTCCTAAGTACGTGTACAGACGCACACATCTCTACTCCCAAAATGATAAAGTTAAAAACACTATGTAAACAAGAATGCATACCACTAAGAAACCAACAATAGTGTATGACATAAAAAACTGGAAAGTAAACATGGCCAATATACAAGTCCACCAAAACAGGAGTATGGGAAAGTGGAAGAAAATGTTCTTAAAAATCATATGTAGAAAACCCTACATGAAGAGTTGGTATTGGGACAACTGTCTGAAGCTATAAGAGAACACTAAGACTATATAATATCTCTAATCATCATCAGTTCCGGATACACCTTAGACTCTATAAAATTATTGATCATCTATACAAGACATGACATGTGCAGGCATAGCTCATGTAGGGGTGAGTAAAACAATTCTCAGTAGAAAATTCCAAAACCAAAATTAGATACCACAAGACAATAACTAAAGTATTCCACAAAGTAATAATACAGTCATCTCACAGAGGTATATATCTACAACATATATTCTATGAAAGTCTTGATTTACTTGATTTGATGAGTTACACTATCTCCATGAGACTCACAGTCATCATAAGATGCACATTCTTGATAAGACACATAGTCTCAGTAATCAACACAATCTCAGTAAGTCACATAGTCTCAAAGAGACATAGTTTCTATGTAACATGGATTCTAGGTCACATAGCTTCTAGGTCATAGCTATTCCAGGTCATAGCTAGCCACAAGATTATGTTTAAAGAACACTTGTTCCAAAAGAACCTACTGGTCATGTATTTAGGACACATTCCAACTTCCTAAAAACTCACAATGAGTATCTCAAATGATCCTCCTCCTTGAAAGGATCCCAACGCCAAAAAGGATCACCAAAAGGACACATGGTTATAATGTTAGATACACTGTTATATAAAGGTCTGACCCAGGTTTGGTCCGAGTCTAACATGACCCACCGAACATGGCCCAACCCGGCTTGCTGGGTCCCACCCATTGGGCCGCTGGGTCCATCCCGTTGGGTTACTAGAGTGTCCCGTCTCCCCTGGTATTGCCCGCGCTATGGGTCGGTTCCCTACACCACATGCGGTCCTCTCCGACCATGTGGCACTCATGCTGGCTTGATGTCATTCCACGCTACACATATCTAGAACCACAGCCTCACCTCGGCATATGTGGCCTCCCCTCGACACGTCCCCTGATCAACAATGTCGCCTCCTGTCGTGGATCATGATCACTGGCCCCAATGCAGAATCCATATGACATTATTTCACCACTGACCACCCAGCTAGAAGCCTATCCCTACCGGCTTACTATCTACTAGGACTGGCCCCATGGACCTGCGCCACCTTTCCAAAACTTTCTAAATCTTCCACCTCTATCTACCGCTATTCTCCACCATATGTTGTTGTCTCAAAATAATAGAGCCTCTCATACCACCACACATCCACAATGTCTTTTTTGTATATCCCTAGCCTTAAAACAATAGATAATATTGAGTTTAATAAAGAATTTACAATCAGTATCTTTTCAATATTATATTTTTAGAGAATTAATACATAACTATTACATTGCATCTCAAATATTACAAAGTAGACACTTCTACTCAGTATCAATTTTTTTTAAAATAGATAATATTTAAATAAAAAAATAATGATTTTCTTGATAAAAATCTTCTTGAATTCATCCTTTATTTTACAATTCCTAGAGCCCTGTGAAAGACATTTCAAAAACATGGGATGATCATAAAAATCATAGTAAGGGTTATATAATAAGGGAAGATAATTTTATTCCACCAATACATACAATCAATGAAATCATACTTTTCAATCCTAAAACATAATCTCTTTAACATACCTCATGAAACCATAAAATTTATGAATAACACATTGAAATTATAAACCATAACGGTAACTTGTGGAATCAATAACATACTTATGTTGTATCTCTAATACATAGGGGTTTATGTTTAGAATACCCATCAAATTATATTCCCTAAATATATTAGGAGAAACATTAACATCTACCTCTGTCACGTTACCCAATGCATTGGAGATCTATCTCAATATCATCCACCATAGGTTTATCATGGAACCACCTATATATGTATACAATATCGAAGAACCATAAAATAACCATAACACATGAACAAGTATAAAAGAAACATAACATTTCCACATTGTAATAAAATTTCAATATATTAACAGAACCCATCCATTATCCAAAACATTTTCAATACAAAAATATCTAAAAAGTGTATTTGGTATTTAATTTTATTTTAAAAACACTACTGGTTGTAGAGGAATCCAGATATCAAATAATGCTCATGGTGGTGGATTGGTCATTGTCACCACGTACGTTAAAAGGAAACATTCCCTTTGTCATTTAGTAAAATTCTTTGAAAAAAAAGATTACATTTGAAAACTAATGAATAAAATAAAAAAAATTATAATTATAAATCATATAAAATAAGGTCATGTATAAACTAAAATATGCCTTAATGAATGGAGATTGAGACAAAGCTTCTTACCTCAAGTCTAACCTGTCTTGTATGTTTCCTTGTTATTCCTGAATAATAAACTCATGATAATTTATACTTTCATAAGAACATTTTTTAATTTTATTGTTCCTTTATTAACACTTATTACATTTCTATAACAATTATTTAATTATTTGAGTTCATATCGGATATTTGGTCATTGTTCAGAACTTGAGTCAAAAATGAACTTGCTATAATTACCAATTGTCCGTGTAATCAAAAGTGCATTATCTATAGAATTATATTCATGATTTAGATATCATAAATATCATATATATATATCCTTTATATAAATATTTACAATAGTCCCAAAAATTTGGAGATATGAAAATGAATTGAACTATTCATAGAGACAGTAAGTCGTACGTACACGTGAACGCTACTTTCAGTTATTTTATTCATTTTTAAATTAATGAAAACCAAATGTTAGATAGGTATATTACTATTTCAATATAATATCATATTTTATATACATTACACATGTTCATTAATACCAACCTTTATATGTTTCTTGTATGGTATGAATGAGTCATATTACTTTGAGAGGGCGATAGTCCGCACTTCGTCAAATGACATTATCATATTTATACATCATGAAAAGGATAAAGGTATGTTATAAATGAGAATTAAAGAAGAACAGAGATAAAATAAATATCATAAATATTATATATAATTTTACTGTCATCATAATTTCCACCATTAGAGGTGGTAGAGGAAGTCGAACAATCATTATTTTGTGAGGTAGTAGTTCACCGTACACAGAAATAGTATGTTTGTATCCATTAGATGGAGGTGTGTGTAAGTGTTGTTTGAATAATTCTCATAATAACAACCTTGTATATTGACAATACTTGATTTTTTATATAAAAAATTAATAATAAGAACATAGGGAGTAGAGAAGGAAAAATAATGGAATGAAACATGAGAGAAGATGCCACCTCAAATCGTGTAGCTTCTTTTCATTTGAGAAAAAGGGTACTCTTGAATTTCATTTTTCCTAGGGGAATCCTTCTAGAAGTAAGATATAAATGTTGGGAGATTAATTGGGTAGATTTTGGATGATCCAAGTGTCCTTAGAGGTGTGATTAAGGGGATAGAGGTGGTGTCCTTTTATAAGAGGGGAGATGGGGTCTTTAAGAATGTTTTTAATGTATTATTTTATTATAAAATTATTTTCAGTTTTAAAAGGCCCAAAAATCATTAAATTTGATTATAAGATGAATATAAGAAGAAATAAAATCTTCTGTTAATAAATATACAGTTTTTGGATATTTTTTAATCCTTATCCTTTTTATTTAACCCTTTGTTAACTTATTTAACTTTTACTATGTCTTCAGGTGTATTCATACTATATGGTTAATATATTAACAATAAATTGAAAAGAAACCAAAAATGGATCATTAATGACATTTTTAACATTATTTATATAATTTTTACGAATATTATATTTTTAGGACTATTTTATCATTTAATAAAATATTAATTGACCTAAAAACAAATTTTTGTCAATTTTTTTACTATTCATATCTTGAATTTTTTAAAATCCATAACAACATGATCAACTCAAAAAAAAAATTAATTCAAAGATAACAAGTAATAACCATCCATAAAATTAGTGGATGGAATAAAAAATTTTCAAATAATTTTATTTTAATATTTATAATCTCATTTATTTAAAAAATTTATTAATGAGTTAATCATTAAATCACAATTGTGTCATAAATAAATTTATTAATATGATGTCTAAAAATAAAAAAAAATACCAGGATGTAGTAAATCGTTTTAAATTTTTAATTAATATTTAGAGTTCGAGGTATCAATTATATAACCCCCACATTAAATTTTTTTAGAAAAAAAATACATGTTTATGATATTTTTATTTATACTTTATATAAACAGTTATTATTGTAATTATATTACCCAAGTGGCTTCCAAAGTCCAATGGTTCTTCCAAAGGATTTTATTAGTTGACCATGACTCATACAATAAGGTTATGACAAGTGTTATGGTAATTTTATATTATTTTAATAGTAGTTTTACCTTGAATTACCCTATTTACGTTTAACTGTGGAAAATAAAAAATCAATATTTACTATTCACCAGAGATTATTATTATCTTATTTAACCAAATTTTACTTAATGAATACAACCATGTATGTTGTATTTTTGAAATTCAATTCATATTTGTGGTAAAATTCCATTTAAATGAAAAATTTGGTTTTTGAACTATTATGTAGTGTTTTTCACTATCCATAGAAAATTAAACGTTTTTAGAAAAATACAAAAAAGTCACCCCAAAAAATTTTGAAATTCCAAATTCAAAAATGATATCTATTTTATAGAATTTTAAAACATATAATTTAATTAATTAATTTAAAATTAATTTTAGTTGTCCAAACTAGAAATTGTGTTTTAAGAAGTAAAAACTACAAAATGATTTACAGGTGTTTGTGTCCAATTTCAAAGTGAAATTACTTACAATGACCATAATTGGATTAAATTGTAAAAATATAATCTAATTAAAATTTAAAACCATTTAAAAATAATCTAACAATATAAATAAATCAGATGAAAATACAATTTTTACTTAAAATGCAGTATTTTTCAGTATTCATTAAAAATGAGCTTTATTAGAAAAATTCCAAAATAATTACCCAATGTAAATTTTGATATAAAATTATAAATAAGTAATTTATTTTTTCAAATTAAACATAAAAAATCTATATTTAAATGGGTTTTCCCTCAAAATGTGGTAAAACTACCTTCCAAAAATATTAGAGTATTTATGCTTAGAATTTGATTCATTATAATTTTATGCCTATAAATTTTATTGGATAAATGTAAAATCATTTAACGAAAATGTTTAATTATAATATGGTTAGTTCTATTCATTTCATCCAAAAAAACGTCTAGGTGTTTACTAAGATTTAAAATAATAATATTATGTTATTATTTTCTAGTATGACTCAGCCTTATGTGCAGCATATGATTTAGGACAATACCATTATTATGTGTTGGGTACGCTATTGAACATAGTATCCCATTTAGAATAAAATTATCATTTAATTAATAGATATTATTAAATATGAAAATTTCATATTCTTTATTTACCTAGGATTTTATATCATACCCCCTTTTGGAAATTGGGTCCTCGCATTTTGGAAATTGGGCTCAGTAACTTAATTTGAATTCCCACTTCGGAAAAAGTGAAAAAAAACTATAAATTTAAAAGAAACAAAAAGAAGTAAAAAAGGTCACCTAATATAACACATACTAGGAATCCATGTATGAATACACGGATATGGAGGAGAAACTTTTTTTCATGTTCAGATAGAGAGTTATAGAAAACATGATCAAGAGAATGTTAACAACAAGAAAACCACAAACTTGTAATGGTTTAAATGATCATTGGTTTCCTAGTAGGAAAAAAAATAATGCTTTTCTTTTAAGTTCTATTTCATAAAGATATTGAATTTATTTATGACATTTACTAAGGAGATATGGAAATATATTTACTTTTAAAGAAGAATTTCATCCTTCAATAAGTTTCTACCAAAAACTCATCTTTTCTCCAAACGATGTGTAATCAAGATGACTTCATCAAACCTAAAGCACTATAATAAACTTCTATAGAATCAAAATACCCAAAAATGATTATATATATATTCCTCTTATCTTTAAACATTGTCCAAAACAAAAATGTCTTTTACCAGATCATATAATCCCCCAAATGGATAATCTTTAAAAAAATAAATACTACTCATAGTCACGAAAATTGAACAAACCATACCCAAAGTATAAAAAAGGTATTTCAATAAACAATTTCTTATAATATTCATCAAAATAATCCAAAATATATACAAATCCCAAAATAATTTATTATTTGATCACATAGTCTTTCATAAAAATCTTAACAATTATCTCAAAATAACACCAGCTACTCATAAATTCTCATACTGAAAATTAATTAACATAATCACATATTCACTATGATAGGATAATCATTTATATAAATAAAACAAATCTCTATTATTCTACAATAAAACATAAATTCTGACAAAATAAAATTCCAACCATTTCTCCACAAATGAAATACCATAGCATTCTATTTTCCTTCAGCATATAGTGTTCTCAAAAAACAGAGCATATTCCCAAATACAATTTTTCACATAATACTAAAATAATTTTCTTATAAAAAGTATATTCATTTGATAAATCACAAGTTCCCCAAAAAACTTATTCTTGATCCATAAAACATTGAACAAAAAAATAATAAGGCATATTAACCAGGAAATTCACATAGTCTAGTGGAAGGTGATTAATCTCAATTGCACTTTGGTTGTGGATTTTATTCCCTCCTCTTTGTCCAATGAAATGGGTTTTCACATGGTCTATGTGATTTCCTTTCTCGAAAAATTATATAATTTTATAACATTCCCAAAAATGGGATAAATTTTTCAAAAATAATAATTTCATATTTTAAAAAAAAAATTTATCTGATACCTCGTATTTTCATCCCAAAATGTAATAACATGTAATTACCTCAAATTCAAGTATCATATAAACCTAAATGGTTCTTTATAACTATATCAAAAAAGGAAAAGATAATTCTTCCTTGAATAAAATTTTCACATATCAAAATTCAGGTGTACACAAACTGGAAAACGTATTCCAATGTAATCATATCATTAATACATTTAAACATATCATCATCCATATATCCAACATAACCCTTCATTTATTAAAATGTAGACAACTTAATAATCGAACATTTTTAATGATTCCTTATCCATGTCTTTTCATCTAATTCTATTATACTTCTTTCTTATAAAAAATCACGTATAATGTCTTAAGATTTCAGTAATGTCAAAACATGAGATTAGAAATAATCCATGCCTTTCATAGGTCATTTTTAGTTTCCTTATCGTCAATTTGAATGGAAAAAGGAATTGGTAAACATATATTTGTACGATCCCACTGATCCCATTCTTGATCCTTCTTTTTAGGATATCTATTTGTATAATAACCATGCAAACCATATTTAAAACATTCAATTGATTCTTAATAAATAACTTCAGTCCCTTTCATGGAGTCAATTGGATGCTTCCTTAATCTATGGAATTATCTGGCTTTATGACCTTAATTACCACATCTATAGAATATTATCATCCCATTGAATCATTTTCCTAGGTGTTTCCTTCCACATCCTTGACACATAAGGTTTGTAATATGCATACCTTTATGATTATTACTTAAACATCCATTGGGATTCATTTATCGAATATATGATGCCTTAGAAAAATCACCAAAGTTCAAGTGGCCAATCATGACTCCTGGTAGTCGGTTAGAATAACCACAAAATTTCTCATTGCAATTCCCATTTCATTCTGTTACTTATTCAAAAAACCATCACAGCTTTTCGCACATCCATTGTTATTTTAGTGCCCGCTAGATCCATCCATTTACTAAAACCAAAAATGTCAGTGTGATTATAACATAAAAATCATCATATACTATCTTGTGAGGATGGTAAACACTAATATATACTTATTCATGTTATCTTAAACTCATTCCATATATCTAAAATTACTATGACTCTTTCTAATATTCTTACCAATATGGTTATGTCACTTATGCTTAAATAACACCTGAACCTCAAAAGTTGTCTAAACCAAATATTGATAAAAACTATAAGGCACAGACTTAAAAAATTACATAATCTTGCGTCAAATCTTGAATTAACATTGAGGATCTTTTTAGGCTTAGAGGTTCAGAGAATTAAGCCATAATTATTACATTTCATCTCAAATATTATAACGTAGAGACTTCTACTCTGTATCCATTTTTTCATAAAATTAATACTCCTAAAAAGAACAAGAATTATTTTCATGATATAAATATTCTTTAATTATTCATTTCTCTTTTCCTTCCTTATACCCTATGAAAAACATTTCAAAAACATGGGATGAGTATAAAAATCTTAGTAACGGTTATAAAATAGGGATAGAAAAATATTGTCCATCAATACATAAAATCAATGAAATCATTATTTTAAATAATAAAAAATAATCTCTATAACATTACTCATGAAACCATAAGATTTATGAATAACACATAGATTCCATAAATCATAATGGTAACTTGTGGAATCCATAACATTCTTACGGTGTAGCTTTCACAACTACATAAAGAGTTACGTTTTGATTACCCATCACAGTATATAACCTAAATCTCTTAGGAGAAACATTAATTTTTACCAATGTCACATTAAACAATGCATTGGGGATCTATCTCAGGATCACCCAACCTAGGTTTACCACGGAACCACCCATATACTTATACATTTCCCAAGAATCATAACATAATCATAACACATGAACAAGAATAAAGAAAACATATAATTTACACATTGCAATAAAATTTCAATATATTAACAAAATAAATCCATTCTAAAACCCATTTTCAATACCAAAGTATGTAAAAATAGTATATGTTATTTATTTTCCTTTTAAATACACTACATATTGGAGAGGAAGCCAGATATCAAATAATGCTAACAGTGGAAGAATGGTCATTATCACCACATACGTTGAAAAGAAACATTCCCTTTGACATTTAGTAAAAAACATCACAAAGAAAAATATTTCTTTTGAAACCCATTTAATTAAATAAAAATAAAATGGTATAATTATCAAGAATATAAAATAAGGTTGGGTATAAACCAAAATATTCCTCAATTAATGGAGATTGAGATGAAGTCCCTTACCTCAAGTCTGACTTGTCTTGAATGTTCCTTATTCTTCCGGAATAAAAAATTTATATTAATAACTAATTTATTAAGAATATTTTTCATGTTTACTGTACCATTTGAATCACTTATTACATTTCAATAACAATTAGTAAATTATTGGGGTTCATATTGGACACTTTGTCGATGTTCGGAACATGAGTCAAAAATTAACTTGTTATAATTAAAAATTTTCCGTGTTGTCAACAGTTCAATATCTCTAGAATAATATTCATTATTTATATATAATATATATAATATATATAAAATATATATGTATTTATAATAATCCATATCATTTGGATATATTAAAATGAAATGCACCATTCATGGAGATGGTAAGCTGTATGTACGCTTGAACGCTACTTTCATTTATTTTTCCATTTTAAAAGGAACGAAAACAAAATAATACATAGGTATATTATTATTCCAGTCTAATATCATATTTAACATAATATAAATTAGTTCATTAACTCCATCCTTTATATGATCCATTTACAGTACAAATGAGTTATATCACTTTGAGGGGGCGGTAGTCAGCACTTCCTCAAATGAAATTATCATATTTATTAAAAATGAAAAACATAAAGGTATGTTATAAATGATACGTAATGAAGTATAGAGATAAAATATATATCATAGATTTCATATATAATTATAGTTTCGTCACAATGGCCACCACGAGATGCAGTAGTGGAAAATTAAACAATCATCATTTTGTGAGGTAGTAGTTCGCCATACATAGAAACGGTATGTTCGTATCAGTTAGATTGAGGTTTTTGTAAGTGTAGTTAGAATACTTATCATAAAAAAATAATATAATTTTGAGGATTCTAGTTTAAACAAAGAATAAGAATAGAATAGGGAGTGGAGAAGGAAAATAATGGATTGAAACTTGAGAGAAGAGGTCACTATAAATCGGGTAACTTCTTTAGATTTTAGCCAAAGGGAACTCTTAAATTGAATTCAATATAATGGAAGGAATTTAATAGGAATATATGGATTTTGGGAGTTTATTTGGTCATATTTTGGATGATACAATGGGTTTGAGAGGTTTGAGTAATGGGATAGATGTGGTGTCCTTGCATTAGAGGGAGGAGAGGCTCTTTAATAAAGTTTTAAAGTATTATTTTCTAATAAAATGATTTAAAATTTAAAAAGTTCCACAACTAATTAAATTAAATATAATATGATTATATGTCAAAATAAAATCATCCATTAATAATTACATAGGTTTTGGAAATTTTTTAATCCTTATATTTTTTATTTAACACTTTTTTAACTAAATTAACATTTACCATGTCTTCTTATATATTCGTACTACATGGTTAATATATTTACAATAAAATATCAAGAGACACAAAATGGATCATAAAAAACATCTGTGACATATTATATTTTATATTTCCGAATCATATATTTTGAGGTCTATTTTTTCATTTAATAAAATACTAATTGATTTAAAAATTCATTTATGTCGATTTTTATACAATTCATATCATGACATTGAAAAATCCATAATAACATTATAAATTAGGAAAAAAACATCAATACTTAAAATATAACAATTCATAATAATCCATAAATTTTTTGTATCGCATAAAAAGTTTCAAAATAAATTAATTTTAATATTTATAATCTCATTTATTTAAAACATTCATTAATGAGGTAATCATTACATCATCATTGGGTCATAAATAAATTTATTTATTTGATGTATAAATATTATAACTAAAAAAACATGATGTATAAAATATTTTTATATTTATAAATAATTTCTAATTAAAATTTATAGTCAAAGATATAAATTATATAACCCAGTGTTACATTTTTTTATCAAAAAAATACATGTTTATGATATTTTTATTTTAACTTTAAATAAAAAGTTGTTAATGTAATTATCTTACCCAAGTGGCTTTCAAAGGAAAAAGTTTCTAACGAAGGATTTTATTGGTCTGAAATGAATCATCCAATATGTTTATGATAAATGTTAATGTAATTTTATATTATTAAAATATTATTTTTACCTTGATTTAGCCAATTTACCTTTAATCACAGTAAATAAAAAATCAAAAGTTAATTTTCACCCAAAATTATTTTCATCCTATTGAACAACATTTTAATTACTGATGACATCCATCTCTGTCATAGTTCTTAAACTCAATTCACAAAAGTGGTAAAATTTCATTTATATGAAAATGTTGGTTTCTTAACTACTATGCAATGTTTTTCACTATTCATTAGAAATTGAACATTTTTATGAAAATATCAAAATTTCCCCAAAGATAATTTTGATATTCCTAATTAAAAAATGATATTTATTTTACAAAATTCAAAATATATAATTTTCATTAGTTAATTTGAAAATTAATTTCTGTTTTCAAAATTTGAAAGCGTGTTTTTAAGATATAAAAAATTCAAAAAAATCATGACAATTGTTTTTATCCAATTTCAAAGTGAAATTACATAAAATGACCAACATTATATTAAATAGTAAAAATAATATACAATTAAACTTTAAAACAAATTAAAAATATAATATATCCAATAAATAAATCAACTGAAAAGACATTTTTGACGTAAAATTTAGTATTTTTCACTATTCATTTAAAAATTAACTTTATCAGAAAAATACCAAAAATTATCCCAAAGTAAATTTTGATATCCTAATTCTAAAAATAGTTTATTTTTTTAAATTCAACATATAAAAGTAACGAAAACTTAATTATAAGGGGGTTCTTCATCAAAATTTGATAAAACTACCTTTTAAAAATGTTAGAGTATTTATGCATAAAATTGGATTCATTATCATTTTAAGCCTCTAAATTTTATTGTATTAATGAAAAAACATTTAAAAACATAATTAATCATAATATGGTAATTTTTATTCATTTCCACTAATAAAACAACTATGTGTTAACTACCATTTAAAATAATAATATTATGTTATTATTTTTCAGTGTGACTCAGCCTTTTGTGCAACATAAGATTTTTGAGAAACCCATTATTGTTTGTTGGGTACTCCATCGAACATAGCTTTCCCTTTAAATTATAATTAATATTTAATTAATAAATATTAATAAATATTAAAATTTCAAATTCTTTATTTACTTGGGATGTCACAGTTGTGGCGTCAGATATTCAATATTTGGTTGTTACACTAAAAATAAAAGGCACAATAACCGTCTCCTCAAAAAATCATGAAGAACATGAATATTTAAAAAACTTTCTTGGCGTATTAAGATACAGAAAACACCAAAAATATGTGTCTTGGCCTTGTTTTGTTTCTACATCAATTCATCCTTATTTTTAGGGATTATAAAAAATGAATTAGTCACACATATCTATCCCCATTTAAATATTTTTAAGTATAACTCCCATCCAGTAAGAAATAGAATGAATCAATCAAACATGTTATATCAACACCTGCCCTATGAAATTTCTAAAATAATTTATAAACATAAAACCTAAAAATTTTGATTCATTACATTGAAATTAACAATTCTAATTTATAAATTTATATTTAAATATATTAAAAAAATATTTCCTTAGGAAAATATCATGTCCCCTTGAAAAGAACATTCTAAAATATATAAATTCTTTAAAAACCATTTCCTAAAAAATAACCTTGAAAATATATAATAGAATCATAAAAATCAATAAAAACATTTCTTGAGGAAAATTTCCTTTTCCGCTTGAAAAATTATTTTTAAAAAATAAAATAAAATCGAAATGATTTTCTTTGTAAATGACCACAAAAGTTTTAATGGAATATTTAAAAATCAATTAAAACTTTTTTTGAGAAAATTATATTCTCAAATTAAAAAACACTTTATAATGTATAAAATATTTTCAAAATCCTTTTATTTCAAATTAACCTTGAAAAATTCTAAAGGAATCATGAAATATAATTTTAAATAATTTATTGTGGAAAATAACGTTTCTTTAAAAATAACTCCTTAAATATTAAAATTCATAAATATTTTTTAAATAATTCTCTTTGAAAATAGAAATTGATTCTTATAATTTAATCATTAAAATATTGATTGGTCCTGAAGGTGGGTAATGCCAAACATGTTAGAACAATGATTCTTTTCACATTTTTAGTAAAATCCAAAGTGAAATTATTTAGAAAACTAATTAAAGGATACTTTTAAAAAATAACGTTAATAATGCATAATAATTACTTTAAAAAATGTCATATGTGCATTAAACTATTTTATATATCATTGTTAGAAAAATTTAATATTGAAAAAAAGGGTATTCCACCTAAAAGTGAAAAAAGGCTGTAATATTTAAGGAGATTATTTTTGAATGATGAGTACATAAATAGAAAAAATAAATAGAGAACAAGAATTCTCCATATATTCTTGTTGGATAATAAAATTCATGAGCTTATTCTGACGTATATCATAATAATACATTATCATCAAAATCATAAACATAAATAATCATAATAATTGATTTGATTGTATCGTAAAACCCTTACCACATTGGTAACATTGAATCATAATCCCAATTAAGGAATACAATTAAATGAAACATAAAATATCATGACAATAAGTAAATTATTGGTATAAAATTTAAAAGGGTCTATATATACACCTCATAAATGAAGATAGGGGCGTAACATAACGTATGTCCCACCGAAGACAAATAGAGGCAAGAATTCCATACCTTAAGTCTCAAATTCATTCAGATATAATTTAAACTCCTATATAACAAAAATAATTTTATTATAAATATATTATAAAACCATAATTATATATCTCATACCATATATTATTTTCTTATGACCTTTTGTTTCCCATTTATTGTCAATTCCATGTTAAAATCTTATTTTGGCCAATAACTACTTTATTATTCATGTATGCATTGATTTTTTATATCTAGACCTTTTACTTCAATAATAATTACATAATATCTATATTTTTAGCCATTATATAAATATCATATATATTCTTTATATATATTTACTTAAAATAATATATACAATTTATATATATAAATTTAAATACACCATTCATTGAGATGGATATTGGTATATGTGAATGAACGTTGTTTCCATTTTCTCAATGGGTGAAATGAAATATGGTAAAATCATATTTTACCTCTATATAATAATTATTAATTCATATATATCACTTATATTCATTAATTTTACCATTATTACCTTCTATGCAAAGCATTAGTGAAAAACAAATTATATCTCTTCATGAGGCGATTGTCCGCCATGCACAGAAATGCTATTATTTTATCTCCCATAGAATGTAATGTAAGAAGGTAGTGATTATAAAATAGTTTCATAGGTATAATTATATCACAGATATCATATAAATTTTCTAAATTAAAAATTATATACATAAATGAGAGGTGTTTTAGGAAAACAATTTACATTTTTTCGTGAGGCGGTATCCCACCATACACACGATTGATAGTTTCATATCTGAATTGATGGAAGATGATGTAGATATAGTTTATCCCATTAACATAACAAAATATATGTATATTTTAGATAACTATGTTAATAAATTTTAATTATTATTGAATTAATGTTTATGGTAAGATAAGAAGTAAAAATGAAAGAGTTTAGTGGAGTCAATTAACATTACATATTAGAACCCCATTTGGATCTCTTATTAGGGACCCTAGGGTTGTCCTTTTGGGGAAAACATGATAAAACATTTATATAGATTTTTTGGATATATTTTTTTTGTTTTTTTTAGAAAATGTCTTATAATTTGTGAATATGTGAGGGGAGTGGTGGCCTTTTATAAAATAGGGGGAGTATCATTTTTTAAAATACTCAAGCTTATGCAATAATGTGAAGTCACTCTCCCATAAAGTGCCTCATAAATTTATAATTAATGTTTTCTAGGAAATATATTGTTTATAGACACCACCACCACATAAAAACACATTTTTTAAACATGTTATTCCTTAACATCTATGTTTCCTTTTACTATTTCAGTTTTCACAATGGTAACTAGTCTTTTCAACTAGGTAATTTATCTTTTATGACCTGAGATAAGTGAAAATAATTTAATTATTTGTAACCATGGGTTATAAATTTGAAATTAAATTTTAATTATAAAAATACATTGCCTTTGGAAAATTAATTTTAACATAAGAGCATGTAATGTGTAAAACATTGTTTTACCCTCTATCATAGTAAAAAATGTATTATTTACTAGTAAATATAATTATTTGAAAATAAAAATTAGTTAATTATTGGAACATATTTGATATATTAAAACATTTATAAATAACTTTACAAGAAGGTAGTATTTTTAAAAAATTTGAATCATTTAATATAATATTATTTATTAAAAAAATCATTAATATCAATTTTGACACTATTCATTTTATTTTTAATAAAAATTATAAATAAAATGATAGAATTTAAATATATTAATTTTAAAACTTCAATTAATTTTATATTTATAAAAAAAGTTCTTGAAATTATTTAATTCATTCAATTTATATAACAATTTATATTATTAGTTTCATTTATTTAAATTTTCTACTAATCAAATAATAATTGTGTTGGAGTTTCCTAATCTTTTGATATAATTATAAAATTAATAAATATTAAAAATAAATTAACCTCATGAAATACATTTTATTATTCTTAATTTTACCTTTAATATTCCTTCACTTATTTCTTTTCCCCCATTCTGAACACATAATATAAATTTAAAAGCAAGTGGCGGGCATTTTTTCATTTTCGTTGCATAAATTATTTCATTGGTCACATTCATGTAAAAGTGTAGAAAAAGAAGAAAATTAACACAAATAATTAAATAAGGATCAAAATATGTGTATAAAATTTGAATGAGAAAATTTTTCATTCCATTTTACCCTTCATTTGTTTTGTTTAACCCCCGGTAAACTCGTTTTAACTTCAACTTTGATAATTATTTTTTACTATTTTTACAATTTTTACAATTCATTTTGACCAAAAATAATTTGAACATATTTTATAAAATAAATCATGATTATTAAAAATAAGGAATACATATTTTTTAAACCCCATTCATAGAAGTGGATAATGTTTATTTAAAATTAAACCCGCAATTGTGATTTGAAGACTTTTTCTCCAAAGAGAAAATAGACAAAAGTTCAAGCATTTTTTATATGAAAATTCTTCATGAAATTGATTACAATGAATTAAATTTAAGTAATAAATATATAATATATCTACTTTTAAATTTAATACCATTTTTAGAATGAGTAACATTTAA
Organism: Viscum album; assembly: GCA_963277665.1. NCBI lineage: Eukaryota > Viridiplantae > Streptophyta > Magnoliopsida > Santalales > Viscaceae > Viscum > Viscum album. Next base: position 1,458,204,723 of record OY728135.1, on the reverse strand, counting down.
ATTCATTCAATTAAAACTTGATTTTAAATAATGACTAGTATTTTCATTATTCTTCAAAAACATAATCCTGAAAATTATCAAAAAATAACCCTAAAATAATGTTGATATTTAATTTTAAAAAATGAATCTTATTTTGAGAAATAATATTTTGAAAAAAATTAAAGAAATTATTATTTTTCATAAAAAGATATAAAATAATTTTATACAAAATTGTATTTTTGAAACCAATAAAGGATTTTCCGAAAATTAGTTTAAATTTTTACCAATAAGTTATATTTAAGAAATACAATTATAATAAATATTTTAAATATAGTTATTCATATGTATAGCTCCATGTTTAATAGCTACAAAATAATGATCAAATTTAAATAATAATATTAATATTTTGGTGTGGTATGCTAAAACTTGGTGTTGTGTGTAATGAAATCTATTGTATAAAATAAATTTACTCAAAATATATATATATATTATAAAATATTGGGGTGAAATATTTTTCACGCCCCATCTTCGGGGCTCGTGTTGTGACTACCCCCAGCCCGCCTTCCATAGGCCAGGGGCTGGCGACTAGCACCAAAGATGTAAATCCTGATAACCGGGAAGGCATTTCCTTTATAAAAGTAAAAAAAACATCACAAAGTACAAGCGGAAGTAATACACTAAGTAAAAAAGAAAGTGCTCAAAAGTAAATGGGCCAAAATTCAAACCCAACTAAAAAGTACAGGTATAACTGAACGAAAGTAGAACAGAAAAGACAAACAGCTGGAAAAAAGATGCAGCTACTGGGTCATCAGCCTCAGATCCTACTTGATGGGTAGGTATAGATAGCGCAGCTCCTGGATCGTCCACCACAGATCCTACATGAAGCGTAGATACAGATAGCCTCATCAACGCGCTCGCCCGTCAACCTCCTCTGAGTGTCGTCTCGTCGTGAAGTCCACCTCCAGAGACTGACTCATTGTGTGGTCCACCTCCGGGTATCGTCGAGTCCTCGAACACTCAGCCTCCATCAGCGTTGTTTGTCATCTCCATCCAACACAACAAGGTGCGATTATAGCCCGTGCAGGGGTGAGTATAACGATACTCAATAGTGACCTTAAGACCCTCAAGGTCTCACTAAATCCAACAAGGATAACCATAAATAAGGATCTAAACAGATAACCCTAACTTAGGTATAATCCCATACTAGTACCTAAGTTATCAAGTACCCCATCTCAATCATGAGGTATCACACAGATATGAAATCAACAGATAACCACAACTTAGGTATATGCCCATACATATACCTAAGTTATCAAGTAACCCATCTCAATCATGAGGAATACACAAAGGTCATTGACTCAGGTCAAACCAAGATTTTCATTAATGATATCGAAACCAAAACTGCTAAAGAGCTCCTCCTCTATCATGTACGGTGATCCTGTCATGACTCTGAGGCACTGCTCACTAACCTTAGACTGCTGAGATACTCCTCATGTCGAGTACCACGGGTCTTCCACCCAAACACAGCAGTGCTCCCCACCATGGGTCTGCCACCCCAACACAGTAGTGCTCCCCCTAATAGCCTACCTAGGTACTCCTTCTGTAGAGTACCGCAGGTCTGCCACCCAAACATAGTAGTGCTCCCCGCCATGGGTCTGCCACCCAAACACAGTAGTGCTCCCCACTGGGCTATGCAAGTCACTCCGACTCGAATCGGACAAGCAGTCATCAGGTCTCAGCCAGCTACAAGGTCTCCGTACTCCGTACGCCCATCTCCAGGAGGATCTACTCCACGAGCTACTGGTAAATACTCAATGTATCACAAAGTTCCACGAAAAAGTATCCCAAAGTACCTCCTTTTCAGAGGGGTCTCAACGCAACAGACGACGCGTCAATCAGATGCCCGGTCTGTGAGTTATTTGTATTTTCATCTCGGGGGCCCGGTTGGTTTCGTGTACGAACCAACCTGACCATATCTCAACTGTACCCTGAACTCTCATAGGGTATAATCATAGGGACAATTTCTCAACGTGATTAGCAACGCCACTGACGGTTCATCAAACGGACGTCCGGTATGAGAGTTATTAGCTTTTCCGTTCGAGGGGCTCGATTGGATTTCGGGTACAATCCATCCCGAACATACTCCAATTATGCCCAAACCGTAGATTAAGTATACCAAAAGATCTATCTCACCAAAAAAATCCAACAAAGTCAACGGTATGTCAATCGGACGTCCGGAGCTCAAGTTATAACCATTTCTGCTTCGAGGGCCGGGTTAGTTTTGCGTTCGAACAGACCTGTCCATACAAAAACATTGCCGAAAGCTTCAGTGTAATATACCGAAGTGACTGTCTCGATCCAAGGATCCCTACGCAACGGATGGCGCATCGATCGGAGGTTCGTAGCCAAAGATATGGGTGTCTGAAAGAACCTGGTCCGAAAATAGGGTTTCTTGGCTCGGTCTGACCTGGCCCAATACCCCCTGGGTCGGCCCGAACCGGGTCGGCCCGAACCAGGTCGACCCGACCCGGGTCCATCTCTGACCTGATTGGGTGTGGCCTGGTGCAGACGGTGCATCCCGGCCCAGCACTGGCAGCCCGGCCCGGCGCGGGCGGCCTGTCCCGGTACTGGCGGCCCAGCCCGTGCGGCCTGTGGCACAAATCGAATGCCGGCTGTGACTCGGTGATTCCGAGCGGGACGCAGAGGGGGAACCGCCCCCTATTTGTGGAAACACCAGGTCCGTCCTAAAACGGGTCGGGGGGGGGGCTGTTACGCCCCCTGGATTCTTCGAAACGGCCAGTTGATTGTGTAACCACGGGACCCAATCGGGTCCCACCTCCTAGTGGCGTCGGGGGATGGCACAGTCGACCGCCCCTTTGAAGACTGTCACGGCCTTAGGCCCCGGCTCGTGTTCTACCGGCGCGGCGTGACGCTGCCGCGCCCCTCCACCGCGGCCCGCCCCAGCCGCGACCACTTGAATCTTTGGCGCGGCGCGGCAGCGCCGTGTCCCTCCATCGCAGCCCGACTATTACTCCACGGCCTCTCCGTCGCGGTGTGACAGCGCTGCGCACCACCACCATCGTGGCCCGCTCCGTTCGTGGTCCCCATCGTCCTCGTACAGTGCAATGTCACCGCGCCTCCTTTTCCTCAAACATAAACAAAGTTAACAAGAGGAGGGGAAAAAAATCGGTCGTGTTTGTGCGGTTATGATCTCCTCCTGTTACGATGATAACAATCGGGAAAATCATAAACAACTAAGGACGATGATAAGACTTGAACAAAGAAAAATAACCCCTACCTCAAGAAATATCCACAGTAGTCGGGCAACATGGATGGCGTTCTTGCTTCCGTCGTCATAGGTGTTCACCCGAAGAAGAAAGGACGCCTCCTCTCTTGTCACGGAGAGAAGTATAGATGTCGCGTTCTCGTTCTTCGTTGGAGGGTTGAAGAACGAAGCTTCTATTATTTCATCAGAGGTTCCGCCACAAAATTATTTGACAAACAAATAATGTATTAACCTTCTCCCATTTAAAGACAAGCCACCCTTTTCAAATTAATTCAAGATATTATTTATGTGAATAGGCTAGCTTTAATGGTGGAGAGGAGAGGTTTAGGGAGTTGAGGGGGAAATGAATAGTTACACAAAATAAGAGGAGATATCATAATTAAAGAAGGGGTTTTGGGAAAGATTGAAGGTTGGGGATCATGTCGGCCCCACCTCTCATAAATCACACATGGGAGGTTGGGTGGTTATGGACCCCACCAACAACATCCCATGAGATTGTTAAACTTCCAGGGTTACAAAAATAAAATTGCTCAACAATTTTATTCATTTAAAACCAATTCCCAAATAAAAAATTCTCATCTCACTACATACGAAATTGCTGTAAATGTCCCCTTAAGAAATTACAAGCGCTGCAGTTTCATTGGTGCCCTCGGATTTCAGTTCTGAGCACCGGTTCAAAAGATAAAAAAACCTGCTCATTCGTTCACTGAATTTACCCGAGCTAAACTTTGGAAATTGATTCCAGGCACACTGGGCCTCAAAATCAGGTGCCTTATGAAACTGTGCACTTGTAGAATTCCAAAGAAATTAAGAAATAATTTTCCTTGAAATTTATGGGTCTTTACACCACTCCCACCTCAGGGATTTACATCCCCATAAAGCTACAACACAACTAGGGAAACTAAAGAGGTACCGAGAATGCATCTCAGCGTCCTGCTCCCATGTGCTTTCATGGAGGTTCTCGTGTTAGCAACGAAAGTACATAAGAGAAATTGACCATTTCCGTAGGAACCGCTCATGTCGATCCTCAAATTCTACTAGAACCTTATGAAAGTCGCCTTGTCATCGATGTCCAGCTCTCTATGGTCAATGATGATGGATAGTTCGTACACACATCTCCTCAGCTGAGATACGTGAATGACTTCATGCACCCGGTGTAATTGAGATGGAAAGGTCAGGTGGTTAGCCACCTTGCTTACTCTGCTAGGGACATGGAAAGTTATGAAGAAACGCGGAGATGACTTGCCACCTCGGCCACATCTCCATAGACCCCATCGAGGTGAGACCCTTCTGAAGACATGGTCGTCACCCTCGAACTCCAGTGGTCTTGTCTTTTATCAACATAGGACTTATTTATGCTACGTGCAGTCTTCATCCTCTCTTGGATGATCTACACCTTTTCCATCGTAACCTGATCCATCTCTGGTTCTTCACGAGCTGACTCTTTCACTATCCACAAAGGATATCTGAAACGTGTCCAGCTGCTGTCTCGCCACTCCTAACAGCTGAATGACCGATCTCTTACTAAGAGTATCTGCTACAACGTTCCCCTCCCCAGGAGTATAAACTATCTCAAAGTCATAGTCCTGGAGGAATTTAATCCATCACCGTTGTCTCAGGTTCATGTCCTTCTGAGAGTAGATACACCTGAGACTATTTGAGATGGAGAGAACTGTAAATTTTTCACTTAACGAACAATGGGTGAGACTAAAAAATTGTAAGAACTCATCCCCACCATTTTTCGTCTATGTTCCACCAAAGAGATACTAAGACTTCTCCTCTACTGAAAAGATAAATCTGGTCTCATCCCCTAGATGAACCATGTTTTTTTTCTAATATAGTTAATCGTGACATGTATGATACGTTCATGCCATGGATGATGTCATAAGGCCTCAACGCTACTTCCAAGAGATCCAACGGTTAATCTCGTCTCCAAGGGTCGAGTCACACTGTCGGTAGCATTGTGTGGTCATTGGGTCTCCTCCAGTAGGTATCTCGAAAGTGAGAGTAAAGTCAATGGTTTTGAACCGGATCCTCTTAGTAACAAACATATAGAGAGGACTAGAAAGTAAAAGTCACAAATAATGGTGTCTTTTATAATTGCAGTTCAAATTACAAAGACACATACAACCAGAATATCATCAAAAAGGAAGCTAGAAGCACTAATAACCAAGGCCCAATGCCTGGAACTAGTCCTGCTCCTGTCCACCTGCTTCTGGAGCTCCACTTTCTTGTCCACTTCTCGGGTGCTTCTCAAGCTTTAGCCACTACTTCTGTCTCAGTGGCTCCTCCTACGCCTACAGATCAACTGTGCGGGGAGTCGGACAGTCACGTGCCATGTGACCCTGCTTGCGGCATGAATAGAACTTCCTGCTCCTCATATGGATGGATCTGTTTCGTTTACCTTGCACAACCAAACCTAAAACCCAAGGTCACCCACCTTTTGGCCTATTCCTCTTGGACCTCTGCATCATTTGTCTCCTAACTACAGATGACTCGGCTACTGACGAAAAACCCTGTGGCAAGGGCAGAAGCTCCTGAGCATTCTCAGAGAGTAGAGTCGCTGGTATAAACTCCACCCTGAATAAGGTCTCGAAGTCTCCCCAGGTGAAGGTCATCCCGTCGCAAAACTAGAACATGTGGCTCCACCACCTCTCAACTGCTCCCTAGAAGACGCTAATAGCTAGGTACACCATCAACTCTACAGGTGTCCCAGCTGTGTGGAAAGCTTTTGATACAAACTCCAGCCACAGTCCATCCATCTGAAAATCCAACTCGCCTAGAAATGTCGGAGGCCCCTGTCACTGAAACACGCACATCGCGCTCAAGCGGCGTGCACTCTCTACTGGTGTATGAACTGGTAGAGGGCCATGTACTGAGGCCTCATTGTTCATTGAGCTATCATCACGCTCTCCACTTGGTACCTGCACTGTCTGACTACGTGAAGACATTCTGAAAGAAATAGACATGACACAGTCAAATGATTATACCTGGTGAGCTGACCTGGTTTGAGCTAATATTAAAGAAACTTTTGAAAACACACACGCAATCAATATTTTCATGCACTGAGTCAGAAATCAGTAGTCAGGGTCCTGGTGTATGGATACGTCGGTCGCCCATACCAAAATTGGACTCCTTGAACTGAAGACCACACTTAGTACCCTTAACATTATTGCTTCACAGATAATAAATATGAGAGTTCTATGTTCTGCGGTAGAACCGACGTCCTTTGATACCAATTTGTCACGACCTGTCTTCGGGGCACGTGCCGTGACTGCCCCAAGCCTGCCTTCCATAGGCCAGAGGCTGGAGACTAGCACCAAAGGCATAAATCCTGATTATTAAGAAGGTATAACCTTTATAAAAGTAAACAAACACCACAGAGTACAAGTGGAAGTAATACACTAAGTACAAAAGAAATTGTTGAAAATTAAATTGGCCAGAATACAAACCCAACTAAAAATTACAGCTATAACTGAATGAAAGTACCATAGAAAAGACAAACAGGTAGAAAATAGAAGCAGCTCCTGGTTCATCCACCTCAGGTCCTACCTGAAAGGTAGGTACAGATAGTGCAACTCCTAGATCGTCCACCACGGATCCTACCTAAAGGGTAGGTTCAGATAGCCTCCTCAACGCTCTCTCCCGTCAACCTCTTCCAAGTACCATCTCGTCATGAAGTCCACCTCTGAATATTGACTCACCGTGAGGTCAACCTTCGGGTACCGTCCTGTCCCCAAACACTCAGCCTTCGTCAGTGTTGTCTGTCATCTACATCCAACACAATGAGGTGTGGGCATAGCCCGTGCAGGTGTGTGTATAACGATACTTAGTAGGTACCCCAAGACCCTCAAGGTCTCACTAAATCAAACAAGGATAACCAAAAAGAAGGATCTAAACAGATAACCCTTACTTAGATATAAGCCCGTACTTATACCTAAGTTATCAGGTTGCCCATCTCAATCATGAGGTTTCACACAGATATGAAATCAACAGATAACCATAATGTAGGTATATGCACATACATATACCTATGTTATCAAGTAACCCATCTCAATCATGAGGAATACACAATGGTAATTGACTCAAATCAAACCAGGATATTCATTAATGATATCGAAGCTCCAACTGCTGAAAAGCTCCTCCTATGTCCTGTACGATGATTCTGTCATGACTCTGAGGCGCTACTTACTAACCTTAGACTGCTGAGATACTCCTCCTATTGAGTACTGTGGTTCTGCCACCGAAACATAGTAGTACTCCCCACCCTGGATCTGCCACCCCAACATAGTATTTCTCCCCCTAATAGCCTATAGAGGTACTCCTTCTGTTGAGTATCGCGGGTCTGCCACCCAAACACAGTAGTGCTCCCCGATGTGAGTCTGCCACCCAAACACAGTATTTCTCCCCACTGGGCTATACAAGTCACTCCAACTCGAATCGTACAAGCAGTCATCAGGTCTCATCCACCTACATGGTCTCCGGACTCTGTACTCTCGTCTCTAAGAGGATCCACTCAATGAGCTACTGGTCAATAATCCCACTATCACAAATTCCCACAAAGAAGTATCGTAAAGAACTGCCTCGTCACAGGGGTCTCAATGAAATAGACGACGCGTCAATCGGGCGCCTGGTCTGTGAGTTATTAGCCTTTTCGTATTGGGGGATTGGTTAGTTTCGTGTACGAACCAACTCGATCGTATCTCTACTATACCCCGAACTCTCATAGGGTATACTCATAGGGAAAATTTCTCAATGTGATTACCAATGCTGCTGATGGTTCGTCCAACGAACGTCCGGTCTGAGAGTTATTAGCTTTTCCGTTCCTGGGGCCCGGATGGATTTTGTGTACAACTCAACCCATCCATACTCCAACTGCATCCAAACCTCAGATGAAGTATACCAAAAGATTGGTCTCACCAAATGAAAACCAACAATGTCAGTGGCACGTCAATCGGACGTCCGGAGCTCAACTTATAACTATTTCTGCTCCGAGGGCCCTGTTGGTTTCGTGTTCGAAACAACCCAGCCATACCCAAACTTCTCTGAAATCTTTATTGTAATATACCAAAATTCCCTCCTCGATCCAAGGATCCCTACGCAACTGATGGTGTATCGATCGGAAGTCTGTAGCCCAAGATATGGTTGTTTGAACGAACCTGGTCTGAAAATAGAGGGTCTGGGCCCGGTCCGACCCGGCCCAATACCCCCTGTGTCGGCCCGAACTGGGTCAACCCGACCTGGGTCTGGGTCTGGCCTGATTGGGCAAGGCCCGACCCGGGTAGCGCGGCCCGGCGCTGCCGAGCGGGACGCAAAGGGGGCACCAACCCATATTTGTAGAAATGGATGACCCAGTGGGGTCCGCCCTAAAAACTGGTTGGGGGGGTTATGCCCCCACGGATTCTTTAAAACGGGTGGCCTTTATGGCCGGACAGTTGTGAAACTACAAGAACCCCTTGGGTCCCGCCTCCTGGTGGCGTCGGCGGCCAGCATAGCCAGCCTCCCCTTTGAAGACCGTTGTGGCCCACCCCAGTCGCGGCCCCTTAAAGCTCTGGTGCGACGCCACATCGCCTCGTCCCTCCATCGCAGCCCGACATTTACTCTGCGGCCTTCCTCGGCCTCTCCGACGTGGCACGATGGCACTATGCACCACCGTTCTCGTGGACTGCTCCGGTCGTGGTCCCCTTCGTCCCCGCACGGTTCAAGGGCACAACACTGCCTTTGCCTCAAACATCAACGAAATTAACAAGAGGGTAGGAGAATCAGTCATGTTCATGCGGTCTGATCTCCTCCCATTACGATGATAACATTTGACCAAATCTTAATCAACGATGGACGATGATAAGACTTGAACAAATAAAAATAACCCCTACCTCGAGAAAGATCTATGGTAGCTATGCAGTGTGGATGACATTCTTTCTTCCGTCGTTTTAAGTGTGCACCTGAAGAAGAAAGTATGTCTCCTCTCTTGTCGCGAAGATAAGTATAGATGGCGCATTCTCGTTCTTCGTCAGAGGGTTGAAGAACGAAGCTTCTCTTATTTCTTCATAGGTTACCCCACCATATTATTTTCCAAAAAAATAATGTATTAACCTACTCCCATTTAAAGACAAGCCACCCTTTTCAAATTAATTCGTGATATTAATTATGTGAGTAGGCTAGCTTTAATGGTGGAGAGGAGAGGTTTTGGGAGTGGAGGGGGAATTGAAGAGTTACACAAAATAAGAGGAGCTATCATAATTAAAGAAGGCGGTTTGGGAAAGTTGGAAGGTTGGGGCTTGTGTGGGCCCCACCTCTCATAAATCACACATGGGAGGTTGGGTGGTTGCGGACCCCACCAACAACTTCCCATGAGAGGGTTCAAATTCCAGGGTTACAAAAATAAAATTTCTCAACAATTTTATTCATTTTAAACCAATTCACAAATAAAAAAAATTCTCATCCCGCTACAAACACAACTGCGGTAAAGGTCCCCTTAAGCAATTACCGACACTGCAGTTTCATCGGTGCCCTCAGATTTCAATTCTGAGCACCAGTTCAAAAGATAGAAAAACTCACTCGTTCGTTCACTAAACGTACCTGATCTAAACTTTGGAAATTGATTCCAGGCACACCGGGCCTCGGAATCAGGTGCCGTCTGAAACTGCGCACTCGTAAAATTCCAAAGAAATTATGAGAAAAATTTCCTTGAAATTTCCTGGTCTTTACCACATTCTACCACCATTAAAATTAAATTATCCTCAAATTTTATTAATTTGGAGAATAAACTAAGGATAATTTTGTATCATTACATCCTTAGGTTCCCACAAAGCTTCTATAGGCTAGGTGTTTTGGCACGAAAAATTTACCAGGGGAGTGGTCATGTTTCATCGAACTTTATTGGTACGATCCATAATCCCCACTAGTTGTTCCTCAGAAAAACGATCATGCTACAGTGGTACATCCTTTGATTTTAGTATATGTGAAGGATTGGGTATATAATTTCTATTTAGAGTTAAATAGAATACATTATAGACTTGATATAATTTTTGTTGAAGTGATAAAGGATAAGATACTAGTCCGATATTACCAAAATTTTGAAAAGGACTCGATCAAATAAGGATTACAATTCATTAACATCACAATAAAAATTTCATCAATTTTATGTTATTTGATAAATTATCACTTAATTAAAGAAATTAATATTCATGATCAATTTTTCATGCCCAAAGAACTAAAATCATTATAAGATTCATAATTAATCATTCAACCTCTCAAAAATAAACAAAACCAAAATAGATAGAAAAAGTTATCAAATAACATCCAAATATCATATTAATTCATTCCATGAACTATTAATAATATGGCTCCTCTATGTCTGGACAAAATTTAAATCCAAAAATTTAGAAATAAGGTCACTAAATTTCAATAATGAACATATCATAAATCATCAAAACAACATGATGTAGATCTCAATGACACATTCCAAATATGTGAATACATTGATCATATATTCTACTGATACTTGTTTATTTCATGAATTATAATAAAACATTAATCATATCACATATTCATTCAAAAATTAACTCTTTATCCATTACTTAAATAAATATTAGTATTATTTAATATATTCCATAAATATAAAAATGTTTTATTATCAATAAATTAAAACACAAGAAACATTAATCTAAAATCCAAAATCTGTTTCAAGGTAATCGGTATTGTCTAATTTACTTTATCCACGTCAATAATCTCTTTATCCAAAAATTATTGTCTCAAAATTATATCCAAATTAATGGTAATATCTCCCATAATCATCTGTTTTCCATAAAGTACTACATTTCCATTAAATCTATTTTTTATTTCATTAAAATCATTTAAAATAATCTTGAATGTCCTTAATAAAAATATTATATTAAATAATACTTATATATTTATTGATTCATATAAATTAATTTATGAATTTTCAAACATAAATACTTTAATAATTCCTCTTTTTTCTTAAAACATTAATAATGCTTAATCCTATTATTCTATAATTCCTCCCTCATATAATATGAAAGTTTAATCATATGTTCACATTAATAAACTCTAATTGTATTATTATTATGTTCATCAAAAATAATAATGTTCTATTATCCAATATCAATAACATGTCATGTGTTTCCTATTATTAATCAACATTATGACCATTACACATAGCACAATGTGGATTCTATTCACAAAATTTTACCACTAGGATATAGATTTTTATAACAGACATACTTACCCAATTTAAAACATTAAACTATCTTTGATAAATTTGGTATATCATTAATCTCATCGACTTTGTTAACAAAAAATTTCATATTTCATTGTAAATAACTTTCTTTATTCCCTTCTTATTTAGATATTAAAAAATATTCTCATTCCCCTAAATCATTACCTTGAGTTATTATTCCCATATTCTTGACATATAGGAAACTAAATCTTTTTTCCATCATGGTATCAAAAAATTTAAGTCTCAAGAAACCATATTCTTCCTTTATTTATTGAGTGTGAGAGTTAATTATAATGTATGTTTTTAATCATATATCATGTTGACTAATTTGGAATACCAAAAATATTCTTCACTCCAATCATCATGCCATTCAGGTTCTCATCTACACATTTTTTATCACATTCAACTTCATCGAAATTCATTTTTTTCATTCGATTGAAAAAAACAAAAAAATAGTGGTTGGAACACTAATAATAGTGGGAAAAATGTAATCATAAAAATTAGATTATATGATATCAAAATTATAACAATTTATATTCAATCTCTTACACATTAGAAATTAACTAGTTCATTCATTTTAATTATTCAAAAACATCATGGTTGTTCATAAAGTGTTTATAAATTTCTTAAGCCTATCTCATAAGAGACTCAAACTAGGTGTGAAGCAATAAATGATTTTCAATACCAATTAATAACCTAATCCATCTCAATATTTCTTTTTTTAATGATAATACCCCTAGGTAAATATATACTTGTTCCACATCAACTTGTAGTATCCATACAGGGATGAAATTTCATGTAATCCTCTATCCCATTTCTTTACCAAACTTATATGATTTTTTCTTATACTTTGATATATCCCTATGGTTATTACTAAAGATTTATCATCCAAGTTTAATAATTTATAACTAAACCATTCTATAATACCTAATATAAAGACCCAAATTTCCCATAAAGAAGTTTGACATATAATTGTATTAATATTCATTACGAAATATAATGATCAATGATCTAAATGATTTGGTCCAGTTCCATTGGAAACATGGACACCTAAAAAACATGTCCAAAAGTGAGCTATGTCATCTCTAACTATGTTTTTCATTTTTTAAACAAACTGAGATCCTGCTAGGAAAAGCCGGACCCCTATATTAGTAGAAAATAAAACTTACACAAGTCTTAAAGAAGAAGATTTACAAAGATCCTTCCTATAGAGAGGAAGGAGATCATCTGGCACATGATCCAACCAAAGATCATAATTACTATTCACACCCTTATTATCAAGCCCATCTGCCAATGCATTTGCCTCTTTGTAAACATTAGTAACAAAGTGATCCTTTGAGTAAAGATAATCTAGGAATCTAATCCAATTATTAGTTAGCTTCCATGAAAGGTGAATGGACCCAGTTCGTAAAGCAAAAACAATAGCCATAAAGTCACACTCAATCCAAATCTTGTCCCAACCTCGTGCTTCCGCTTGCTCCACAGCCACAATAACAACAAGAATCTTCACTTAAAGAGTGGAGACAATACCACATGATCCATGAATACATCCAAGAGCATTCCCCTGATAATCCCTAAAGATAGCACCAAAACCAGAGGGGCCTGGATTTCCCCTTGAAGCACCATCAGAGTTAACTTTAATCCACCCACATAAAGGTGGTTGCGAGATGACGTTCATTATCCCAAGAGGAGGCCAAAAATTACCTTTAATCCATATCTGATTCAACACAGACAAATCATGAATTTAATTATAGAAAAACACACCTTTAGGTGTTTCCACCTCACGCAAAGTAGCAAGGATACCTGCAAGACCAGCACCAACCCGAAAAGGTTGTGACTCATGTCTGAATTTGTTCCTCCAAGACCAGATAAAATGAATAGTTTCCTCCACCGCAACTTGAAAAAAATTCCATATTTGCGGCGACAATTTCTTAAAATTCCATCTCTTAATGAATTCACATATTGAGTTGGTTTGAGGTATAAAAACTTCAAAAATATCAGTAACCAACCTCCACAAAGCCGAAGCTGCTACACAACTAATGAAGATATGATCCACGTCTTTCCTATGCTGAGAGCATAAAGCACAAGTAGAGAAAAATGAGATTCCACAGACCTGTAAAAATTCATCAGTTGGAAATTTTTTATGAGCCAAAATCCATGCTAGAATGGATCTGGATGGCCTCAAGAACTTCCGGTAAAGATTTCCAATCCATTTCAAATCTGATAAACTGCCAAAATAGTGATTATAAAATCCTTTAGATGTGATAAAACCATTGATAGCAGGTTCTCTTTCCCAAAAATAACCTCTAGAAGACCAACAATAATTATCCACTAAAGAGGTGATGTGATCTGGAAGGTTCTCCATACTCTCAAGAAGATCTTTGGTTGGAAAGTCAAAATCTAGATTCAAATACTCCTATATAACTAAGTCAATCAGATAAATCCCAGTCCAATTAAATTTCCAAAATGGAAGAGATGAGTCACTGGAAACCAACTGCCAAGAGTCAAAGAAAATTTTAAATAAAATACCTTTGAAGGCAGACCACATAGAACTATTGAAATAGTTGAAGTTCCCTGTCTTGAGCCTAAGAGTAAATCTGGCTTGAAGAAAACTAAGAGCCTCAGATTACATATTTATAAACCTCTAGATAAACGCTGCCTAAAAAGAATCAGTAAAGCCCCTAATATTTTTGATGCCCAGACCACCACCAACATAAGGCTTGCAAATAGAATCCCATAGGACCATTGCCAGTTGCCTTTCCAAAATGCTACCACTCCAGATAAAATTTTTAATAGAAATTATAATGCTCTCAATCAAAGAAATTGGCCATTTATACACCATAAAAGAGTACACAAACTTGGATGTGATTATTTACTTCACCAAAAAAACCCTACCAGCCATTGAGAGTGATTTTCCCTTCCACGTGGAGAGTTTCCTTCTAATCATGCCAATAATTCTAGAAAAATGACATACCTTTGGCCTCCCCCAAAACATGGGCACCCCCAAATAAGTGAAGGGAAGATGTCCCTCACGAATTCCCAATTCTCAAATGATGACATTTTTTCTATGAGGATATAAGTTCCTTGTAAAGTATACAAAAGACATGCTCCAACTAATCTCTTGAACCGATAACATTTCATAGTGAAAAAGAGCTCTCTTTATATTCGTGACATTAACTTTATCCCCTTGAGTGAATAGGATTATGTCATCAGCATATAGAAGGTGGGAAGGAGCAACAATCCCTCTTCCAGCTTGAACAGATTTCAATTTTCCATTGCCAGTCATGATAGAAAGAGACCTACTAAGATAGTCCTCAGCAATGGAAAAAAGGATGGCTGATAAAGGATCACCATGCCTAACACCTCTCGAACAATCAAAATATCCATCAGGAGATCCATTTATTAGGACTGAAATATGAGAAGAGCTTAAAATAACTTTGATCCAGTTAATAAAGACATCATCAAAACCATACTTAGCAAGGATATTGCAGATGAAACCGCAATCCATTGTATCAAAAGCTTTCTTTATATCCAATTTCAAGGCAATATTGCCACCTCTGGTGGATTTATTGAGGAGATTAACACATTCTGAAGCAGTGATAAGACAATTTTGAATTGATCTCCCTTTAATGAATCCAAATTGATTTGGAGAAACAATTTTGCAAGCAATGTAGGAAATCCTATTAACAAGAATTTTGCAAATGATTTTATAGATGTTGTTAACCAACGCCATTGGCCTAAAGAGATGAATTTCATTGGAATTATCCACTTTCGGAATAAGGGAAAGAAACTGGGAATTCAAACCTTTAGGAAGAGATCCACCTCTAAAAAATGAATGACTAACCTGCAAACATCTGCATGAATGAAGTCCCATAATGTTTGAAAGAAAAAAGTTAAGAAAGCCATCAGGACCAGGTGAGCTCTCAGATTTGAGGCTAAATACAGCCTCCTTGATCTCATGATAAAGAGTCTCAGTAGAAAGAATGGAATTTTCCTCTTGATTTACCAATTTTGGGATCACCCCATCTAGTAAATCAATGGTGGAGTGGGAGCACTAGTAGAAAAATGATTTTTAAAATCACCAGTTTGACGTCGGTTTATTATAAACCAACGAAAATAATTTTTGAGGTGAATTTTTTGCGTCGGTTTTTTGAAAAACGGATGCCAAAAAGAAAAAAAATTGTTTTGGCGTTGGTTCTTAAAAAAACCAATGTAAA
This sequence comes from Viscum album, assembly GCA_963277665.1. Lineage (NCBI taxonomy): Eukaryota > Viridiplantae > Streptophyta > Magnoliopsida > Santalales > Viscaceae > Viscum > Viscum album. The sequence goes on along the minus strand of OY728135.1, from coordinate 1,458,189,002 downwards.
ATACTAAAAAACTATATTTTGGCATCAGTTTTTATGAAAACCAATGCCATAAAACTTAAAAAATATACAATTGTTTTTTATAAACCGACAAAAACTATTTTTGTGGTGATTTTTTGGCATCGGTTTTTTTAAAAAACCGACGCCAAAAAGAAAAAAATTGTTTTGGCATCGGTTCTCAAAAAACCAACGCAAAAAACTAAAATAAAAATTATTTGGCGTCGGTTTTTATAAAACATGATGCCATAAAACTTAAAAAAATATACAATGTTTTAGATAATTCACTAGGAAATGATTTTACTGGTCGTAGAGCAGAAACGGAGTTACGTATTAAAAGTTATAGATGTCAGAATTTGACCTTCTCTAAGAGAAGTCTTAAAGAAGATCAACTTTCAAAGGCCATAACTTTTAGTCTGTAACTCTGTTTTAGCTCCACGACTAGTCAAATAAAAGATAAAGGAATTATTGAAAAAACTGTAAATTTTTGTTTAATTTTTTGGTGTTGGTATTCATAAAAACCGATGATTTGTTTTTTGTTTTTCGCGTCTGTATTTTAAAAAACGGATGCCAGAAAAAAATATTTTGGGTTTTTGGCGTCGGGTTTTTAAAAAACATACGTGAAACGTTTTTAAAAAAAAAAATTAGCATTGGTTTGTTAAAAAACCGACGCCGAAGATATTTTTTTAACTTTTTGGCGTCGGTTTATTTAAATATCGAAGCCAAAAAAGATATCCATTGGAATTTTTGGCGTCAGTTTTCTAAAAAACCGACACCATAATACCAATTTAAACCCACTTTTGCATTGGTTTCAAACAAAACTGATGCCAAAGAGTAACGTAGGATCATAATTTCAATTTTTTCACAACGCGTGTTTATCTTTTTAAAATCACACCTACATTTTCATACAACGCAATTGAAAATATTTTTGTTTACTATATATATATCTAGTTTCTCCTTCGTTCATCATTTTCAACATCTTATATTCAATCAAGTTTTAAATGAAACTTCAATCATTAATTTTACACACGGTACATATTCTATTCATTTTTTTCTTTATTATTATTATCCTTTATTTCAAAACACTTTATTTGCTTACTTATAATGATGAATCAATCTCATTTCTAAATATAAGTTATATGATGATAAAAAAATATATCATTTTGATGGAATCCCATAAAACCATTGAAATATGTTTGAAGTATTATGCATATTTTATTTCATTTGGGGAATATAATTTTAATTTATGTTATCATGTTTTCTTTGAAACAAGTTGTATCAATCGAAACTTTGATAGGTTCAACTTCTTACCGTGATAACTTTTGATCTGTAACTCTATTTTAGGTCCACAACCTATCAAATCAAATCTTAGGAAATGATCTAAAACTTATAAAAAAAATACCTATTGGCGTCGGTTTTTATGAAAATAGACACCAAAAATGATATCACTTAGTTTTTTTGGCATCGATATTTTACAAAACCAAGGGCAAAAAACAAATGTAATTCATTTTTCCTGTCGGTTTACAAAAACCGACATAAAAAGTCATATTTTTTACATCGGCGACTTTATGTTGGTTAAAAGCCGACGTCAAAAATAAAAAAAACATATGTTAAAGACCATTTTTCTACTAGTGGAGCCATTAAAAATATACTTAAAATAGGATATAACGTGCTCAGAAAGATCTGCTCTATTTTCAGTGAGGCAATCCCCATTATTAATCAAAGATAGAGGCTTTGAGACTTTCCTGATTTTTTGAAGAGAGTTGAAGAACTTTGAATTCCTGTCACCATCCTTTAACCATTTGGCATTAAATGAATACCTCTGTAAGTCATCTTTCATGTTAAGAAGATTATTATGTTTATGGGATAACTCTGTTTCCACTGAAATCCCATAAGAGAAGTCACAATTAGTATTGACCTCTAGAGCCTTATGTAGAGAATATTCAAGGGAAAAAATATCAGAATCAAGGGAACTGAAACGAGCCTTGCTCCATATTCTTAAATTCCTATTAAGAATTTTGAGTTTGGTAATGTAGGAAAAGGAATCATCCCTACAATTCACAAAGCTCCAGGTGCTCTGAACAATGACCTTGAATTTAGGATGATAGACCCAAACCTTGTTGAACCTGAAAGGGAGGGGATGTTTAGGTTCCTTCTCACAAAGATCCATCAAGAAGGGATGATGATCAGAATTGAGTCTAGAGAGAGTTGAGCATGATATGATACCACATGTGTCCAGAGAGGCCTCATTAACAAAGTCCCTATCAATCTTACTAGCCACAAAGCTATTCCAGTGCTTCCTAAACCATGTGTATTTGTCCCCCACCAGCTTAACCTCAATCAGGTCATTCTGGTCAATACATAATTTGAACACCCTAGAGGAGTTTGAGGTGTTTTCAGCTCCTACTTTCTCATCTGGACTTAAAATTGCATTGAAGTCCCCCAATAATAACCCAGGGTTAGAGATACGAAATTTGTGAGATGTAATATCCATCAAAAAATTCCGATGATCCTAATACTTGTGGTGATAATAGATGAAAGAGAAGGTAAAATGGGAACCAAGGTAATTGAAGGAACATGTGACATGCTGATCACTTGACATAACCATGGTGGTGTTGCCAATAGAATGATGAGCCAGCACCCAAAGAAACTTGACATCATTTTAACACCTATTGGTGTCAATTAGATGAAACCCCATGTTCTCCATACTAGAAATACCAGAGGGGAAGATTTTTTTAGGCTCAGACAGACCTATAAGAATAGGTTTGTGCTTCTGAATGAGTAACCGAATGGATCTGCATGTTTTTATATTTCCCAGACCCTGGAAATTCAAAAACATAATCTTTATTTAGAATTGAGGTCGGGGTTGGACCCCTCATATTTTTACCTCCAGGACTTTTCAGTGTCCTTTCAGCCTTGTTATTGGGGATAGGAGAAAACAAATCATCAATGATGGACAAAGCATTCTTCCCTTTTACAGATGGATCATGACTAGCTATATCTGTTCGGACTTGTTGATTCGAGATGTTGTTAGAGGCATTCATGTAATCTACAGGACTACTCTCCTACAATTTATTTGTTGCAGTAGGTTCAATAACACTAGAGCAGACAGCACCCTGGATATGGCATGTGGTGGACTGAACTTCCTGCATCTTAGAAGGGATTTCTAGGCTACTATGAGCTTTTACCTCAGCTGGTCAGGGATTCATTTAATAAGGAAACCCCTCTGGTATTATCCTCACAGCTGAAGTAGAACATGTATGATCATGTCTAGTAGGAGTAGAAATTCTGGAAGGAGTGGAGGTATCTACCGTATTTGAGGTACTTTTTTGAGAAACAATTGAGGTGTCACCATCCATCAATGACCAAACCAGATCCCTGATGTCATTATAAAATTTCAATGAAATGAAGTCATCGTCCATTTGTTGATGAAGACCAAGGATCAGATTGAAAAAGTCATTAGATAAGGCCATAACCATATCAAAATCCTCCTTGATTTCCTATTCTGAGGGGTAAATCTTTGCATGTTCCACCCTAGAATGAGGACCTGAAGGATTAACACTTTTAGAATTTTCATCATCCACCATGTCAGCCCATGTTTTTTTCCAAAGGATGTGCCAAGATGAAACATAGTAGAAGTGTGAATTTCCTTAGGAACCTGCACCTGATTCATGATCGGTTGAATCACTAGGGGAGCATGTGATGTTCCAGCCTGCTCCCTACTGCCATCTTTCCTTTCCGGAGGCAAGTTCTTGGCTTTCCTGCTTTTATTGTCTTTAATCCATTCCACAACATTAGGTGCATTAACCTTATTTTGAAGAACTCTACAATTAGAAACAGAATAACCCCCCATTTTTTAAACCTCATATAAGGATGGGACATTCTCATACTCCACACTTACTTTTGTTCGATTCCTATTAGCAAGGAAAGAGATACTCTCAGGCCTCTTAGTTTCAAAATTTACATCAACTAAAATTCGGGCATAAAAACCCAATTATCCTTCCAAAGTCTGTTGATCCATTATGATCTGTATACCAATTAAAGATACTAGATCAATCAAGATCTTTTGATTCCAATAAACCCAATTCAGACCATGAAACCTCACCCATAGCTGTGCATTTCACTGCCTGAGGATAAAGGGATTGAATTTGATGACCCATTAAGAGAGCCGAAGAATACCAGGTTTCAACTGTAAATTCCCAATGTTCTAGATAGAGTTTAAGGTATCCTTAGATTGAAGAATAATATGAAAAAAACCTTGTCCAATTGGGATCAACCTCTAATCTCAATTACCCCAACAATGAGAGATTTTTTTCTTGATATCATCATAAGACCAGGGCCTATCACTATTTTAATAAATAACACGTCCATGGACTAAAAACTTACATATATTGATTCTTTGCTGAAGAGCCTCTAGATCTGAAACTATGCAGACACCCCCGTTTTCAAGTCTCGTTACATTAGAGGATCTGTGTGATTCCTCATTGATTGGATCTACAGGGCCAGAAAGTGCTTCGGCGAATGAGAGTCCCTTCTTCCCCACAATTGAGGGTTCTTGAGAACCGAAATCTTTGATCGAATGCGTCAGGGATCCATGGCCATCCGGGAAGGCCAATTCCCATTCAAGGATGAATGAGTCCATCAAAGAAATCAAGGACCAAGCCAATGAAGTGTAGAGATATGTAGGTCCCACCCATCGCATAATGAAAATCATTAAAAGGAATCCAACAGATTATAAAAAATTTATCATATCATAAACCCTAAAATGAAATGTGTTTCATAAAAATTTCATTATAGAATATACTATTTAAATGAAATATATTTCATAATCATTTCATTATGTTATAATGTCATCATATCCTATGGAAAGTAAGTGGGTTTCAGAAGAATTTTATCATGGTATAATCCATGGAAGATAAATGGGTTCTATTAAAATAGATTCATTGAACACATAAACCACCTAGATAAAGAATAAAGAAGTTATCGTTGGATAGTACAATGTATATTATGCTTTATTAACATCAAAGGATGTAATCATATATGGAAAATCATTTTGGACATAAAATCACATAGAAAATTTTATCAGGAATATAAACATTCATTGAGAATAAAATTTTTAAACTATAAATTCAAAAAGAATCGTAAAAATCATTTTCAATGAAAATAATCTTAAAAACGTATAATATATTCATTTAATATAATTCAAAAAAATTATTAGTAAAATATCCATTCCACTTGAGAAACTTTTTTTAAAACATATAAATTCTTTTAAATACTTTTCATTAAAAATATATAAGAAAATTTATAAAGGATTATTTCAAAATAATTTAACACATTTCTTGAGTTAAAAAATACTTTTCTATTTAAAAATCCATTTTAAAACATAAATTGTTTTTTACAAATTATTTAATTTAAAAATAACCTTAAAAGCTATAAAGGAATCACATAAAATAATTTAAAACAATTATTAAGATAAATATCATTTACATGTAATTTTTTTAAAAAAAACTAGTTCAAATCCCTATGTTAAAATAACCATAAAAACGTTTTAATAAGACCAAATGAACATTTAAAACATTTCTTGATGAAAATAAAATTTATTTTAAAATATATTTTTTAAACTGAAAATTCATAAAACAAATTTTATATTATTTTCTTTTAAAATAAACATTCAAACATATAATGTAAGATTTAAAATATTGAGTGGGCATGATTGCAAACAAATCTCATAAAAAATAAATGAATGATTACTTTCACATTTTTGGTAAAATCCAAAAGGGCCCTATTTTGAAAATGACATGAAAATTCCATCAATAAATTTTTTAAGAAAATTAAGCAAGTATAAAAATTACTTTATACAATTCTAGTGAAGCATCAAAATAATTACAAAAATAATTTTTAGAAAACATGGATGTGGAAGAAAAAAATTTCTACTAAAGGGACAAATAATGTCAGTTTTCATTGAAACATTTATTTTAAAATCATGAGATCATAAATGTGTAAAATGAATGGGAAACATGTATTCTCAATAAATAATTATATGAGAATAAAATTCATGGGATTATTGTGTGATATACTATAATATATCATCATTAGAATCATAAAAAACAATCTTGATAAATTATGAGATTAATTCATAAAACCCTTACCATTTTGGTAACATTGAATCATTATACGCATGAAGGAATAAAATTAAATGAGACTAAATATATCAACAGTATAATTAAATTCCTTATTTTACATTTCAAATGGGATTCATATACAACATATAAAAAATATCAATGCATAACATAGAGCATGTCTTAAAGAATACAAATTGAGAAAAAAATAACTTACCATATATATGGACTTCCTTCATACATGATCGAACAAAATTTATAATAAACATAAGTTTCATATACATATATTAATGAAGACGGTATGTCCTACATACGCCTAAATGATGTTTCCATTTTCTCAATAGATGAAATTAAATAAATAGAAATAATATATTGAAATTTTAGAATCATTTTTATGTCATTTATATCACATTTAGACATTAAATTTAATCTTATGACCTTCCAATCAATGATTTAGTAAAAAATAGATTTCATCGCTTCATGACATTCACGTATGTTGTATAGACAAATGACGTTATCGAATCCCCAGAAGAATGAAAATTAAGATGGTATATCTGATATAATAATTTAAAGAGTTTTAATATATCAAAAATATCACATAACAAGGTTAAATTTGTTATTATATCCATATGTCCTAGTTAGTTAAGGAAAAAATAATTACATCGGTTTATGAGGCGGTAGTCTAGTGTACAAATGATTGATGGTTTCTTTTACTAGTTTTTGGAATTTGGGAGAGGTATAGGTTATTAAATCCACAAAACAAAATATCACTATATTTTATATATAGGATTAATTATATTGTATTTATTATGAAATGAATGGATGTGGAAAGAGAATAAATAGAAAAGGAAGAGTTTAGTGAATACAATTACCTTCCCATAGAACAACCCCAATTGGATCCCTTGTTAAGGACCCAAGGGTTGGTATTTTGGGATTAATAGTTTCTCTATGACATGTTTATAGATGTTATGGAAGGATTAATTCATGTTTTGTTTGATCCAAATAGAATAGAAGGGTTGAATAAATGGGTGGAAGAGGAGGCCTTTTTTAATCGAGTGGAGTGTTATTTTTGCAAATACCCAAGCTTATTGAATAATGGGAAGTCAAACCCCCCTAAAGTCCCTCAAAAATGAAAATTAAATTATTTCAGTAAATACAGATTAATTACACACCTCTACAAAAAAAACACATGTTTAAAACATGTTATTCCTTAACATCTATGTTTCCTTACTTTTACAACTTTAGTTTTCTCTAAGGAATCTAGACTGTTTAACTAGGTAATTTATTATTTACTAATGGACATAAGTGAAAAAAATTATATAAATTGTACCCAATAATTTCATTTTTAATATATAGTTTTAAAAATAAAAAACTTATTTGTGTAGAAAATTAATATTAACATAAGTGCTTGTAACACACAAAACTCAATTTTACTATTTACCATGGTAATGATGTTTCTACTATTTATGAGTCAATAAAATTAATAGAAAATAAAAATTGGTACAATATTGGGAAATATTCTATATTTTTTAACATTTATAAATCACATAGATGATGATTGGAGTTTTTGGAACTTTAAATAATTTAATAAAATATTATGTATTCTAAAGTTACATTAATTCTTATTGTAACACTATTCATTTAGTTCGACATTAAAATTTTCAATAAAATGATGGAATTAAAATATAGTATTCTAAAAAATTACTAAAATTTCATATTTATATACAATATACTTATAATTAAATTATTAATTCAACTTATATTACTTTTTATATTTGTAATATATTTTATTTTCATTTTCTATTAATTATATAATTATTTCCTTAGTGTTAGTTAAGATTTTAATGTAATATTGTAATTTAAAAAAAAATAAGAAAAATAAAATCATTGAATTATTTTATTATTACCAAAATTACCATCAATATTCATTCAGTTCTTTCTCTTTTACCAACATGAACACATAATTGTTATTTAAAAGATGGGGGGTGATGTTTTTTCTTTTTCTTTACATAAATTCTTATATAGGTCACATTGATGGAAAAGTGTCATAAATCAAATAAAAAAAGATCTTAAGGTAATAATTGTTTAAATATGGCCATACAATAGAAATTTGGATAGTTATAAGGTCATTTACCCATTTATCTTATTAAGATAACAACCTGGAAAACCTGTTTTAACGTTAACCATGGTTATGATTTTTAATTATTTTTTCTACTAATTTCAAATAAAATTAACTCGAAATTATTATATGATATAAAATAATCTGATTAAAAATACATAATCCATTTTAAAAAACTCAAATCAAAAAATTGAAAAATTTTAATTTATAATTATACCCGAAGACATGATGGAAGAACTATTTTCCAAAGAGAAAATGTTCAAAATATTAAAAAAAATTATTAAAATTTTCAATATGTAATTTATTAAAATAACATAAATGGGATTAATGAATATATAATTCTACTAATTTTACATTTAAAATAATTTTCAAACTAAACAAACCATATACATTCTTTTAATGGAAAGGTAGTTCTCTATAAAAATGAATAGTATTCACAATTCATTAAAAAATTAATCATTTCCTAAATATCCCAGAAACTCCCCCAAATATAATATTGACATATAGATTTTAAATTTGAAGTTTTTTTGTGAAACAAAATTCTAAAATTTGTAAAAATTAATATTATTAATTTTTTACAAAAATAAATAAATAAAATTATTTGATAAAATAATATATTTCTAACGTACAAATACATCACCAAAAAATGTGTACTTTTTATCAATGTTTTTTATATAAAACAATTATACTTAATATTTAATATTTAGTTATAAATTTTCATTCATATAGGTTTAATGGATATTTAAGTATGTTATTTTTTAAATAAAAATAGTAATAGTATGTCATGGTTCATTAAAATTCAGTGGTGTGTGTATTTTAAGATTTCAAAGATATTAACTTTATTCAAAAAAAATCATTAAATTTCATGATGTTACATCAATAATATTTTTTTAGAATGAATATCTAAAGAAATATTTTTATACATCATTTAGTGTAATTTAATTACATATTGGACTCAGATTGGTTTCCAAAATATAATCCATCACCCGCTGTTTGGATTGAGAGATAACTCTTCATATATTTAGTCATCATCTGATTATGTACCATTGTATGGAGTAGAATGAATCTCATTTTTAATCCTAATATTAGGAATGGATATTATTACTTTATAATAAATCATACCTTTGTCAAATTTTTTAGGCAAATGAGAATATCATTCTGTGATACATTCTGGATAGGAGGGTTTATACTGATATATTCCCTTCAGAGTTTATTGGTCTTCCTACTGATAAAGTGATTCAATTGTAAATTGAAATTATACTTGGATATTACCCCATTAAAAATCACAACCATTAAATAATAAGAACTAAATAAGTAGTTACAACAGAATCTGGATAAGTGTTTTATATTCCCAAATGCATCATTATGGGGTGAACCAGTACTCTTTATCAGAAAGAAGAAGGGTTCATAGAACCTCAACATTGATTATCATGAACTCAATAAAATAATGAAAACAATAAGTAGCTTTGTCCATATATAGATGAATTGTTTGATGAACTATGTGGGACAATTATTTCTCAATGGTGGACCTTCAGTTGGGATTTCAATATTTAAATATAAGGAAGAAGGATATTCCCAAAACTGACTTTAGGACAATGTAAGGAAACTATGAGTTCAAAGTTACTCCCTTTGGACTCACTAATACTCTATTAATATTCATGGAGTTAATTAATAAATTATTTAGAGATTGTATTTAAATATTTTATAACTCTTTATTAGTGATATTATGATATACTCGAAAATAAAAGAGGATCATATACAGTATTTGAATACAGTTCTAAAGACTTATTGAAAGGAGAAGTTATATATAGAGTATTGTTTATGTGATTTTTTTATGGTTTATGTACAATTCTTGGGGTATGTTATATTGAAAATTTTAGACCATTATATGATAATAACAATTGCGTAATATCCTATACTAATATCTATAATGGAGATCTAGCTTTTCCATATACTACCTGGGTTTTTTAGATGATTTTTTTAGAAACATATCATGATTTTAAAACTCACTAACAATGATTTTTAGTACGTGAGTAAATTTTATATATAATAATGAATGTGAATGATGCTTTAAGGTGTTGAAAAAGGGTCTTATCACTATACCAATACTTACTCATCTATCACTGGGGGACATATTTGTTTTATAGAAATGCTTCAAATAAATTTTCCATATGTGTGTTGATGTAAATTAATAATGTGACAACCTATTTCTCATGAAAATTGATTGATCATGAGAAACACAATCCAACACATGATCTGGAGTTGGAATAAGTAATGTTTAAATTCAATATTCAAATAAATTACCTCTAAGGGGAGAACTGTAAAATATATATTGATTATTATTTTCTCATATATATATACTCGTAGTAATAGATTCATATGAACTAGTGGGGATGCTTAGATATAGTCTAGTATTATGACATCTCAATCCATTACTATTTTTTTACGAAAATAAATTTCTTGTTGATTTAACTTGAAATGATTATGTAACATTATAAATGGTGAGAATTCAAAAGGGTCCAATATACTTATACCTTAAATGGATGTACTTGTATATCATAAAAGAAGGAGGGATATATTTTCTAACTCAAATTATTTCTCAATAATAAATTCTGGAGAAGATAATTTATAATCAAAGGGAGAATATAGATATATTGAAGAAAGCTATAACTATACGAATATGTAAATACTCATAGTTTAATTTTATGGAAGAACATGTTGTAAGAGTTGGGTCAAGACCATGTGTACCATAAAATCTAAATATAAAAATTTTGTGGTAGAATGATGCATATAGCTTAGAATACACAATCTTTCCTTGGAGAAAAAAGATTTATTAATATCTCTTAGAGAACTATTTATGGAAAAAAAATATGAATAACGAGATTACAGAACATACATAATACTACTCAGTATGTCATCAAGTGAAGCAGGTATGTTAAAACTCAGATGGTATGATGAAAATATTTGCATACCTAAATGGATATAGGGAAATATCACCATGTACATTGTCACTACAAGTACAAATATATCAAGGGAAATAATTTTTTATTGTTTAGTGGACCATCTTTCAAGGAATAATAACTTCATTTATATTTAATGGGAATTATCACTCAGTCGAATACATAGATATTGATTAGATTTGTGATGAGGCTACATATAACACCGTTATCAGTTGTATTTGATCATGATATGATATTTACCGCTATGTTTTTTTAAAATTATATAATATTATCTAACTTTGTAGTTAAATTTCAGTGTAGATCGTCACCCCTAAACTAAAGTCCATATTGAGTGGACTATTCAGACACCTTAGGATATTTGGAGATCCAAATTGATGGAATTAAGAGGAGTATAGTATCAAAATCATCTTCTGGATGAGTTTTCATACCATAATAACTTCTACTAATGCTTCCAAATGTCTCTATATAAATCCCATTATTAGAAAAGATTTATAACATTAGAATGTTGGGATTAAATTTGTAAGAATAATCTATTGGGAACTTAAATTGTTGAATAATATATATAAAGGGTTAATTCCATTCAATGGAAAATTAGAGATGATTAGAGTCAAAATAAGTGATATGTTATCAATATTAAATGAGGCCTAGAGTTTTAGGATGGATATAAAGTGTTCTGTCTTATATCTCTATATAATATTCTCATAATATTTTGAAATTATGGGAAACTAATCCTAGGTACAATAGCCCGATTGATATTCTTGATTTCATTGGAATTTTATCCTATCAACTAGAAATACCACTAAACCTATCTCATGTTCATGTTTTATTCCATGTATCCCATTTGAATAAGTACATAGTAGATCACTTACATGTTATGAATTCAGAGGATGTACAACTAGAAAATGATCTCTCATGTGAGAAGTAGTTGATGAAGATATGGGACTCTATATTGAGAGCTCAAAATATTAAGATAACTCACCTAATAAAAGTGTTATAGTGGAACTATTATGTTTGGGGAGATATGTGATCTAGTGTAATCAATGTAGTATAAGTAACCACATATTTTTTCACCATTTTGGGTCAAGCTAAAATTCAAGGACCAAACTTCTTAAAGGGGAAGAAAATAATGATTCAAATTTTTAAAAATGTAATATTCTGTTCTTATATAAATGTTGTATATTCAATAACATAATACTATAAAAATCATATTCACCACATGATTAAAAAATATTATATTAATCTAAAAAATACACATTATTGAGTTAATATATACATACGATTTGAAAATATTATAATATGGTCAAATTATAAAATAAGACAATTATGATATTCTAATTTTGGTCTACTCAATCCACTATAATGATCGCACCAAAGTAAAATGGTTTAGAAATTAAATTGAATATTATTAATATCATATTTATTCTAAAAAATGAAAACATATACAAACTTGAGAAAAAATATATGTTAATTAAGAATGAAAAATACATGAGGTATTTATATAATGTTTGTGACCCATATTTACTATTTAAAATATAACCGTTTAAAATGTAATTTGGACGTTATAATAGAATTCTGACAATAGGAAAAGTAATTCCACCATTAGAAATAGTAACATGTCTCTTATAAAAGTTTTATGACTAATGTAAGTGTAAAATAATATTTATTTGACTTAAAAAAATAAATAATTATATATTTATATATTGATACATGTAATAAAATTTTTCCAAAATGATAAAATAATTATTTTATTTTTGTAAAACAATAATATTTTGGTTACATTTTTATATAAAATATAATGAATTAAAATAATTTATTTTTTCATAAAATGGTTTTATAAATTAATTTTATGTTTTACTAAAATGATAATATAATTTTATGAGACTGTATGTAATTTTTCAATGGGTCTAAAAAAATTATATTTATTAAACCATTTACATTTAAAATATATAAGGATTTAATTAAAAATTAAAATTTTTATATGGAGAAAAATGTATTCATAATATGGATTAATTTTTTGAATCAAAACCTACATAAATTTTTCTGTTAAATTTTAGACATTCTCCTAAAGTAATTGATTTTTTGGTGAATAGTAAAATATAGAAAATTACGATAATTTGAAAAAATAAGCCAAATATATGTATGAATGAGTCATTAATGATTTAAGTGAATATTTTTTTGGAATCAAATTACTTAATAACTTTATATAGTCATGAGAGTTATCAGTATTGGTAGTCTTGAGGAGAAATACTAAACTATTCAATGTTAAATTTAAAAACACCCCTATCCTCACCTTATAAATACATCCCCTTGTCTTCAAACCTTATAAGACTTCAGGGTCACCCAAAATCAACAAAAATATATCTTCATATCGATTACCAAATCCATATAATAATTTTTCTTTTCAAAATGAAAATCCATGGTGCCTTAATGGGAATCATAAGAGGAGACACCCATAGGAAGAGGTAAATTCACATCAAGACCTCATTAAATTTTATTCTTCTTTTACCATCTAATATTTCTTCCATCCCCCTAAAAATATAAACATAATATTCCTAAATATAATCTTATTATATTTTCATGGTGAAATATACATTTTATACCCTTCCATCATTTCATTCTAAAACAAAAACATTGTTCACATATGGTTGGTTCACTACCTCCAAAAACATTGTACTTTACTCTTGTCCACCACCCCTATGAATGTTTATATAAATACTATTATGGTTAAATATGATTATAATAATTATATAATATATTATTTATTATTGTAGAATTTATTTATTACATTGTGTATATATATAATCTAGTTCATGATACTCAGTAAAACAACTTTAATGAACTAGAAATCAAGAGTGAATCCATACCCAAGGTAAGAGAACTTTTGAACCTCCCTCATTTTTTTGGTTCAGCTTGTTTCCCAATAAAAATAATTTAATAAAACTATTATTATCTAGTGTCTCTTTAATATTATATATATTTGTGTGTGTGTGTGCATATAATATATATCTCTTTGTGTCATGGAATTTATATTTTTGGATATTTATGTTTTTAGGGTTTCACTCATCATTTCATTTGATGATAAAATAGATTAAAAGGAACATATCTATTTTTTATTACTTTACAAGTCCCAAAACAATAAGTGTTTTAAACCATACATTGTTTCTAAAATTTACCAGTTTATGATTGCAAAATCTTTTTAGTTGATTTATCATTTTATGGATACTATTTTTCTAATTACATCTTTAATGATTGTCTACATTTTTTCCAAAAACCCCACTAAATAGAATATTTACAAAAAAAATGATCCAATACATTTAATTTTTTTCAATGGAATTAGACAAAATTTTCATATAATATTCCACTTTATTAATCTAATAACATTATATAATTATTTAATCACATCATTAATTTAATTTATTATTTTATTTCATTTTTTTGTGCTATAATAATTGATTATATGATCCATTTCATTACATGGGTAATACTTATGTTTACTAATTTTTGTTTTATATCTTTATGTGGCATTACTGTGAATGTAGATGTTCTCATTGATTAATATTTAAATATATCAAATTAATTGGGTAATTTTTATACCTCTTGAGATATCTATATATGATTTGTTAGTCAACCTAATCAATGATGGGAGTCTTTCCACCATGTGATGTTTTCTTGTATTTAATACATTACTTATCTTTATTTCATGTTCTATATTATTTCCAAGTTTCTATTTTTCCATTTTTTATGATTCCACATTTTTTATTTTATGATTCTATGTGATAATTATTGATTCTTATCATTTTAATGTCTTGTCATTCCTTTTGAAACATATTTTATAATTCATATAATTCTCATTCCCTTTTTGGGATTTATAGATCACAATATTTTTATGTATTCCCCATGTTATCCTATACAGTTTTAGAAGTTCAAAAATATTTAAGAAAAAATTATTGAGAATAAAATACATATGTTTTATTTTATTTTAATTTTTTGTATTATGAACCTAATATTCCAAATACAATAAGCCTCTCAATACTTGGGTTTTACATTGTGGATACATATTATAAAAATCTTGTAATAATATATGTAAGTGGCTTCTATCACTATATTTAGTATCATATTAATGTTTTTTTGTTTTTTTTTATTTTATGAAATTAATAGATTAGTAATAAAACATAATATAAATTTATTTATTGGAAAATAATTCTAAAATTTATATGAAGTAATGAGTGAGCTATTTATATGAAATTACATCTATATATATATATTACAAGTGTTTTTCAATCTAGAAAAGACATACCATGGGTTAATAACCCCAAAAGGCCAATTATGTATTAACTCAACCTATACCTAGTTCATATAAATAAGACTTTTTCTATACACTTTATTTGAAACTCATGGGGGATATTACTTTTGAAAATTCAAAAAATCTTTAAGAACTACTATGAAGGACTAAATTAAATTTTTATATTAGAAAACATAATAAAAATTATATTTTATAATACAGATTGAAACTTAGAGACTCAATAGTTACGATATCCATGTCATTTATATGTATTTACTTAAAATTTTATATTTTCATTTTTATTCTTATTTGATTAAGTATTCTTATCTATAATTTGGTATTTTTAGTTAATGGAATGAAATATGAAGATCCTTCTAACAACCAATATGATAAGAAATGTGATGATTTTCCTAATGAGATGTCTGACTTAATGGTAGTGGGAAATTATAACATTGTAGTATTTCTAGATATATTGACTCATGTTATGAATAATAACATGGGATTTATAGAAATCCATATTTCACCTAAAAAATATTATCTTATTATTGTTTCCTTTATGAAATAATGTTCTCATACATTTAATGGACATATAGATCCCTTCAACGGGGAACAACGTGTTTCCTCCATTGAGAATAAATTATTCATCCTCCAGTGTTTGGAATGAGAATAATTCATACTATAAATAAATTACATGCATGAGGAATCTGATTAGTGGTGTACACTAATAAAGGACATAAATCTAGTTACACCACAAATTTTTATGAATTAATTTTTTTCAAATAATTTAAATTTCTTTGATGGATTTTATTTCAGACCACACCATGTTTTGATTACTTTATATGCAACACCAAGTTATTATTTCACTACATTAAACACTTAGATTAACTTTTGGAACCAGAGAAACTATGTTTATCTAAAGTTATATGTAATTTTAAGTCCCTTCCAAATCATGTTATTCATAGAAGACCATGTTTTACCAAACTATAATTTATAATTAAATTCTATATTAAAATATAATTATATTTCTACCTAGTTGTTTGATTGGAATTTATGTATTTTAATAATTAAATTATGAAATTATGGATTAAATTTGTGTATTAGAAATATTATTTAGTTACCAATTAACTAGAAATAAAAATAAAACAATTTTTAAAATATAAGAAATCGTTGGTAGGAAAACAATATTTATGAAATTAAGAACATTTTACCGAAATAAATAAAATTCACCACTTATTATAAATTATTTTAATTATATATATATATATATATTATTCATTAAACTTTATAATGTTAATCTTATGTGTTTTATATACAATTAATAAGAATAAATCCAATTTTATTCATTAATATATATACTTTTTCTAAAAGTAAATTTCAATGACATTTAGTGGAGCACCAAATTTTAATATAATATTTTAAAATTTTACTGATTTAATGTAAAAAATATATTCATCTTTTTAATAATAATATTACATTTTACATTTTGTTATATTTTGGTAGTTTTCAATGAAGTTTTATTTTTTGATGAATAGTGAAAACATTGATTTTTTACTTGAAAATTCATTTTGCATCAAATTTATTTATATAGAAAAATTATATATTTAATTGGATTAAAATTATATTTATTTAATTTATACGAATATTAGTAAAATTTTGTTCATTTTAATCAAATTCACATTTAAATTGTATATACAAACATTTCAACCTTTTGAACGTTTCATTTTAAAAACTCTTTGTCTCACCCCTTCGGTGGGAATCATTTTAAATTAATTTCGATAAATTATGTTTTTAGAATTTGGATTAATAAATTAAATATTAATTATCATACTAATTTATAATTTATGTTATTTTATTCTTTTTTTACCAAAAATATTTTTGAAAGTAGTTAAAATTTTATATAGCGATTAAGATAAAAATGAGTATATATAGTGGATAAACGTTTACTTAAGGGAAAAATAACCCCGAAACATGTCAAAATCCTTTTTCTATCCATATATAGAATATATACTACATATTATATAAAACTAAAAATTATTTGAGTCACATAATGTAATTTTTTCCTCTCAATATTGTTTACCTTTGGTATTTACAGGAATACAACTCCTCTTCCACTATAAAAGGGAACTCAAGCCCCTCACTTATTCGCACCTGAAAAGATATTGGGATCATCCAAAACCATCTAAAATAAGATCCTAAATTCCATACACAAATCATATAATCATCACATTGAGAATAAATCCATAAACGAATCCATTTGGTGATAACCAAAACGAGTTACCCGAAGAAGAGGTAACGTTCATCAACATGCAATTTTTATTTTGTTTCCTTCTCTAGCCCACAAAATTATTATTATTCCAGGATTATAAAACACCATAATTATATGAAATATAAAGATATAATTTTATTTAAATGGTAATACCTACACTCACAAAAAACATCCATCAAATGAGATACGAAATCATCATTCAGGTGTACATTGGACTAACACCTCGGGAATCGATGTCATTCATTCATCCATTATAACCTCTCAAGGTTGGTAATAAAGATGAAATTAATATTTTTAAATGATTTATATGATATTAGTTATTTATTTAGGATATTTTAATTATTATAATACACATACATTCATGATTTTAATTTTGTGGGAATACTGTAGCTTTATTTGTGGACGTGTGGACTGCCGCCTCCTCAAAGCAATCTGATTTATTCACACTTTACATGTAATGTGTTAATTATGAATTCAATAAAAATATTTTATATATATTTCATAATAATTCAAATATAACGGTAATATATATATATATATCATTTACTTTTATTTCATTTAAAATACAATAATAAAATGGAAAATTTGTCCATGCATACGTATAACCTACCATCTCCATGAACGATTCAATTAATTTCAAATTTATATCTTTTATAGGTTATTATTAATAATATTATACTTAATATATATGATATTTATATTATGTTATACATTTTTAGGTAGGTAAATCACTATATTTGAAATAGAATCAAGAATAAAAAGTGAAAATATAAACAAAAAATGATGTTGTTATTACCCAAACAAACATTAACATTAATATTATTATAAAAGATGAATATTAATTCATAATAAATTATTATGTGGTATGATATATTAGAATACGGTTTTTTTATTAATAAAAAAATAAATTTATTATGAATGAGGTTTTAATGTGTTCAAAGAAAGTCAAGGCTTAAGGTAAGGGTTTTATCTCTCACTTTTATTTCAGAGAGATATATTCTATATTAACAAAATATACCTATTGTTTGGTGTAATTACTTCCCTTTTAAATTTTATATCATGTATTTACATTATATATGGATATTTAAAGTTTCAACTGATTTTATTCTTTCACAAATAACACAGTTCAAAAGCTACTCAAGTAGTAATGAGATTTCTAGTCTCAATTTTATTTCTACAAGACGTTTTCTACGTCCAACAACCATTTTTTTATTGTATATAATTCCCACTAATGTATTCTATTATTATTCTCCAAAAATTTATGGGTATTTAAATATCCATTTTATCTCTCTTTTATGGGGTTTATGATTCAAAATTTACCAAATTGGAAAAATAATTTGTCTCCATTTGCCTTCTCTGAGACACATGTTACGTTATGCACCTAAATTTGTTTATTAGGTGGATATACTATCCTTTGAAGTATTGTATCATGAATCTGAATATTTTCTTGATATTTAAATATTCATTTAATTATATTCTATCATGTTTATTATGATTAAATGTTACCAAAGTGGTAAGAGTTTATTAAGACAATATTTTTTCTTACTAAGATTTTTTATGATTATGCTTCTATTAATGAATCATTATGAACTATATCTCAATAAATCACAAAACATTTCTTCACCATTGGTTATGAATTATATATTCAAGTAATTTTCCAAATTTTACACTATTTGGTACTAGTGAAAATTATGAATTATTGTTTGTAAATATTTGACATTATCTCTCTTCGGTCCAAAATATGTACTTTTTCATAACCATGTTTTGTAAATAAATTCTCAAAAATGTTCTACTATTCCCCTATTATAATTAAAAGGAATTTTATCCTTGTTTTACCGTTTTAGAAAAAAAATTAAAAAGTAAATCATAACGTCATTTTCCGATTGAGGCATTTTTCTATACTTTTTATAGTGAAGAAGAAATGTTCCAAATATATAGATTTATCTGTTATCTTGACCATCATTTTTTTGAATATTCCTCTTCAAGTTTAAAAGATTGATTTGTAAATGGAAAAATATTTTCCTAAAATTTTATATGTTTTTTTAATTTTTTTAAATGTAAAATGTTTTCAAAAATAGTTTATATTTAGGAAGTGTTTTAGATGATTTTAAAATCTTATTTTATATTTTTTCCTATTTATTTTCATTAAAAAATGTTTTCAATATTTTTTGATATTTCAAAAATAGTTTTTATGTAGAAATAATATTTTACAGAATAAATTCATAGAATTATTTTAAAATAAATTTAATATGTTATCAATGTGGATTTCAATGAAAAGGCTTTTGAACATGTTTAATGCCTTAAAATGTGATTTTCGATGAATGGTTATTTTCAATATGAAAATATCCATGTTATATTTCAATATACTTCTCCATATAAGATGAAATATTTTTATATAGTTAATTATTGGGTCTGGATATGATATAAGTACACCATTCACATTCTTTATCTATATTTTTTATATTTAACATGTCAAGTTATTTATGAAACCAATTTTTCTTCCACAATTTATACCATGGAACAAAACTTATGAAACAGGATACATTTCATCAGTTATTCTATTATGAAATCATTATGAAACCTTTATTATTTCGGTAGGATAAAATATAATGAAATTTTTATGATACCCATTAAATTTCATTAGTTTTTATATGATGTTTATGAAAGATGTCTATATTTACGGTTCATGATGTGATTAATGTTTTATAATATTATAAAAAATGTATATAATATTTAATTCTGATAAGAGAGAGACCTATATATCCCTCTAATTATTTTGGTAAATATTTTTATATCATGAGATAATTATTGGGAAAATGCTAACGGGCATGATCCAAAATTAAAAATAAATGTTTCGGAATCCATAATGGGAAATTCCTATATCCTAGTCTAAAATGGGAAATAGGTGTATTCAGGTCCATAATAGGAAATATTTTATTCCTAATCCACAATGTTAAACTAGTGTGTCTTGATCCACAATGGGAAATTGGAGTGTCATGATCTACTATAGGAAATAGGTGTGTCATGGCCCACTATATTAATAGTCTTGGAATTTAACATTGATACATTAAAAGGTTTTCAATATTTATGATTGTTTCACACTTATATGACATGTGATTATAGTTCCTGATTGATTTATGATTAACTATCATCCTTATAATTCATGGCTTATAAATAAAAAATATTTATCATATGACTCATTTTTAGGATTATTAATATGTAAGTGATGATGTTATAATGTTATTCCAATTTTCTCATACAATATTTGTCATGTTATACTTACATATCATACTTGTTTAACCTTACTAAGTATCATGTTTACTTTTTTGGGTTACAAAGAAAGGTTTTAATAAGTATTAGAAATTGGGAAGACCATTATGCTGGACATTAAAGACCTTTCAAAAATTAAGAATATTATTTTTAATGATTATGATGAAACTAAACTAATACGGTCCTCGGGTATTTATTTTTTAATGTGATGAATATTCACCTTAAATGACGTAATATCCATTTATGTTTTCCCCATGCCGTTATAGTTGGTATCAAAGTAAGCGCTTAGCCCACCTTTGGAAACTAGTATAATAAAACATTAGTGATATAGCATGAGATATTTTTAAGGATGACTCTAGGGATATACCTAAGAAGAGTTAATGTATAGTCAAATATTATAGAATTTTAATAAAAGATAGAGTATGTGGTTCCCTAAAAATGAAAACATGTCTGAATAAATTACATGGATGTTTCTCTTGTACAAAAGTATACAGGGTTAGTAACCCTAAAACTTCTTATTGAGTTAGACTCGATCAGGAATTTGTTCTTGAAAATAGACAATACTGTACATAAGGTTTGATAATCATTGGGGACAATCCTTGGGAATTTAGAATCTATTTGTGAACCGACATGAAGGATGTAAATACATAATAACTTTAAATAAACTAGGATGAACCTAATGTGTCATAGATTAACTACTTTTATGTTTAGATATCATCTATGTAGTTTTCATGATTATGTGGTTTTCCTTTATGATAAGAATTACTGACATTATGCCCGTTGGTTTTAGCTAATGGATAGTACATAACCGAACCATGTAAATGTGAAATACAATAAAAATTTGATTACTTTACTTATAATAAACCAAATGATGTAATATCTAGAATTAAATGTATTGTTGATATTCTCTAATAACATTCTCAATTTACGATCCATGATGAACTTCTAAGAGAGAAATAGATGAAAAAATATTCTATTGAGTCCTTCATAATGAAATGTTCACCTTATGTTAGTTATTCCACTGATCCACTAGATGCTAAATAATAGATCAGGACCAGTGAAAAAATATTTTATATTCTTCAATTAATATAGCACAAAAAAGACATCTGGGATGATTCTCATTAGGAAGGACAAGTTTATTATTTATCGACACTTATTAAGAACATGAGGGAACAATAAGAAATTTAATCTATGGAATGGGAAGATTTTAAGAGTGTATTTTTCAAGAATTATTTCCCCCATATTATACCAAAAAATATGTAAGAGGAATTACATGAGAAAAAGGAAAATATAGATAAATATTTTGGTATATATAAAGGTAAATTTATAATATGTTCATTTCATGATTCTGTTTGATCATCATCTGTGAATGAAAAATTTATTAATTCATTGGTTTCACAAAAACTAATTCATTGAATTGTATTTTATATAACAGACTTTAGTAGTTATGATGAATCCATTCTTTGTGAACTGATGTTGGAACTGTAAACTACATATTCCCAAAATTAATATGAATTTAATAAAAAAGGATGATTGAGTCTCATTAAAACTCAAATGGGGGAATGAAATTCTAACCATATGTCTTCCTGAAATGTGGGATGAAGCTGTATGGGGTTTTTTTAATGGAACTGGGAGGTTATTTAAATATGGAAAAGAATGTTATAAAAATATTTAATATTAATATATGATTAATGCGATAGTTAATTTAATTTAGTAGAAGATAATTCCAACAAAATCACCACCCACACTCTAGTTTTTCAGTTGAAATTATTTTTTGGAATTAAGCGAATCAATTCCCTAATCCAAGGGATAACTCAGATGATAAGAGAAAACAAAATTTGAGGAAAACAAAAAAATGAATAACTTATTCAATAAAAATGGTTTATGTTAATCATTATAATTAGAAAACAATTATCCCTCCTCCATAGTTTTATATTTAATTTTAGATTTTGTGTAAGTAAGCCCTAAAAAATTTATTTTTAAACCTCTTGTGATGTTTCATTTTATTATATCCTTCTATAAAAATTCTACATTAATAAAATAAAATTTTATATTCTATCATTATATATATGGATCCATGTTTCCAATGAAAATATTCTTGGTATAAGATAACATTTTTTTAGGAATAAAGTGTTAATTTTATATTTTCTGGTTTATAAGGTTAACCATTTATGGAATGGTTTTAGTTGACCACTAGATGAGGCTTTGAATATTAACATATTTATTCACCATATAAATATTTATTCATACTGAATAACCTCTACTATCAATTGTTTAATGATAATTAAGGATAGAAGGAATAGCTTTTCAGTCTATCTATGGGTTTTATGATCCATTAGTGTTTCAGGGGTAAAAAAATCAACATCATTTTAAGTATTAAGATATTATTTTTAAATAGATCAATGAAAAAAAAGTGTGAGATTATTATTTTAAATGGAAATTAAATCATGTAATTATATCTTCACATAAAAATTCTTCAACATTATAAAAAGGGTATTGAAATAAAATTTTGTCCTCTTATCATCATTTTTACTTATATCAGTAACCCTTTTCAAGACAATTTTTTTGTGGAATTGTGATCATTAACTTTATCCTAGACATTATATCTATCCTTATCCATTAGAAATTGATAGATATATTTCTCTTCCATGTCCATGTTTTCACTTTCCATCTATTTTCTCTTTTGTGGAAAACTAGTTATTAATTACTTTGGGTAACCATAATGAACCAAACATTTTTTATTCAATAAATTTATAAAATTTATTTAAATTATTATGTAGGTTTATTTGAAAGAAATTTACATGTATTAAAATTTTTATAACCAAGAATAATATACTGGGAGATTTAATTTTATATGGGGTAAAATGCAACACCATATGTTTTTAAGAATTAATTTTTTTCGAATAAACTAAATTACTTTGATGGATTTCATTTCATGCAACCCCAAGGTATTATTGCATTATAATAAACACCATGTTACGATTTAAGTACAATAAACACCTTTATTCTCTTTTTATTTAAATAACACTATATTTGGATTTTGTTACACACAATTCTGAGACCCTTCAATAGTTTCTATTTCAAGAAATACGAAGTTTTACAAAAGTTCAATGTATATTAATATTATTATTTAAATATTATTACAGTTTTCACCTTGATATTGTAATGAAATTTATGAATAATATTGATTAAATTTTAAATATATGGTCCACACATGTATATAACAAGAATTATATGGTGAAAAATTATCTATAAATGATAATAAAACCCTTTTGAAAATAAAGAAAATATTTTACTGGAAAACTATATTAATGAAATCAAAATAAATAAATAAATTAAACAAATTTTGATAAATTATTTTAGTGAAATAAATATTTTATTAATTCTAATAGTTCACATTCATCATATGTTTTTTCTAGATAAGGAATAATAATAAATCCATTTTTATGCATGAATATGTATATTTTTCTCTAAAAAGTAATTTTACCACCTTTTTACAGCATAGCTATTTAAAATATAATTATATAAAAATTTAAAAATTTTGTTTTAAAAATTAATCTTAATTTTTTTAATTCATTAGATCAAAATTTACTTTTGGTGAAATTTTGGTATCTTTCAAAGAAGTTTTATTTTTGATTAATAGTAAAAAACACTGAATTTTAATTGAAAACTAATTTTTCATATAATTTATATATATAGTTAAATTAAATTTTAAATTTTTTAAAGTATATTCAGATCCATAATAAATATACTAATATACTTTTTTTCAATGTAATAAATTTTATGTTGAAATTGGATATAAAAACATTCCAAACTTTTGAACTTTACACTTTAAAATCCTATTATCCTGTCTCGTTTTTGGGATTAATTTTAAATTAATTTATGACAATTATATATTTATAATTTTGAAAAATGTATTTTATTATTTTAATAATCATAATTTATAATTTTTTTATGGTCTACTTCGTTTTTTACCAATAATATTATCAAATGTCAATAAAGTGAATTACAATGATTAAGGTAAAAATTAGTTTACTTAGTGGGTAAACATTATCTTAATGGGCCAAATAACATAGTAAAATGTCAAAAATATATTTGGAGGAAATTATCTACCATTTACTCTATTTTATTTATAATTTAAAATTATTTAATGTAATATATATAAAGTATACCTATCAATAGTTTTTACATTTTGGTATTTATATGTGTGTGACTCCTCCTCCTCTATAAAAGGGAACTGCCCCTCTCCATCATTTATTCAAACCTCTAAATCCATTTAAATAATATTAAATAAATCCATATAAGCTCCCAAATTCACCCTTATCAACCTAAAAAATTCACTTTGGGATTAAATCCATCCATGTAAGACCTCTGGTGAAAACCAAAAGGAATTACCCGAATAAGAGGTGATGTTCATCAATGTGCTTTTATATTTAGTTTCCTTCTCCAACCCACTAAATTGTTATTAATCAATTATTATATAATTATATAATTTTCATAAATATACTAATATTTTGTTATGTTAATGTTAAATAATACAATAACATGCACTTCCATCATATGTTATATGCAATCATCGTTCGCCTGCATGGTAGACTACCATCTCTCGAACTGATATCATTCGTTCTTGAATTACCACCTCTCAAGGTTGGGAATAATAATTAAATAACTATTTATATGATATATATTTTATTTCTGATTTATTTATGATTCTATAATTATTATGTAACACATAACTTCAAGTTATCCATTTTAGGGGAATATAATAACTTTGTTTATTGACGTGTTCACTACCGCCTCCTCAAAGCGAGTTGATCAGTTCCCACATAAAATGGAATGCATTAAGGATGGGTTTAATGAAAATTTGGGATATATATATTAAATAATAATTATAATATAAATAATATATATATATATATATATATATATTTCATTTATTTGTTTCTTTAAAAATAAGACATGAAAATGGATACAGTGTTCATTCTTGTATACGACCTATCATCTCCATGAATGGTATATTTAGTTTCTTATTTCCATATTTAATATATTTTTATAAATATATATACTGTTAATATATATTGTGTTTATTTCATTTTTTACATTCAGGAAATAAGGGAATCATTATCTAAGTATGATGATCTTGAAAAAAGAGTAAAAACATATATGAAAAACAAATTGATTATTACCCAAAACATAACATTAACAAAAAAAATTTAATAAAAGGATCATATAATGTCAAAATAAAATCATATATGGTATTCTATATAAGAACATTATTTGATTTATAGTAGTATTATTCTTATTTTAAAGTTTAATTGGATTTTTATGAATAAATTCAAGAATTAAGGTAAGGGTTTTCTTGTCTCACTTTTATTTCTATGGTATATATTCTATATTCAACACTTATTATTTCTGTGTGGTGTACATATTTCCCATTGAAATTTAATATCATAAATTTAAATTATAACTTGATATTAAAATTATCAAATTATTTTACTCATTTATGTATATCATGATTCAAAATTTACTCAAGTAGTAAGAAAATTTCTAGTCTCACATTTATTTCTGTGAGACTAATGACCTATTCTCCACTCATTTTTTAATGTGGTGTTTATTTTACCCATGAATGTATTATATTATTATTATAATTAAATTTATTTTTATTTAAATATCCATAATCTCTCCATTTCATGGGGTATATGAGTCAAAAGTTACCAAATCGGTAATGTAATTTTGTCTCAATTTTCCTTCTTTGACAAAAATGTTGTGTTTTTCACTTAAATTATTTTATGATGTCTATATTTTCATGACATAATCCCAAAAATTGTACCCCCTCCTTGGTTGTACATGATATTAGAGTAATATCGACAACCAATTCCCACCTCCAGTAAGTCCTAGTTTAATGACCAGCACCGAGGTTATAGGGGACACAAAGATGAGAGGCATTACCCTCTTAGAGAACACATGAGAAAGAGAGAGATAAAACATTCACAAAAAAAACTTCTTATCAGACTTAGATATATAAAAATTTAAAATACACATATTTAATGTGAAGCAAGAACTAATACAACTGAAAGAAAAATTTCCACTACAATAATAAAGGTAATGACGGTAGCGACCACGAACCGTAAATAGCCCATGCTAAACCATGTGATATTAGTAACCTTCCTGATCTCAAACCTTCTCAAACTGACAAAAAAAATTATATATTCATCAGTTGAGTATAATATTATACTCAATATTATCCTTCCCTGTGCATCTCATGCTAAAGGTAAAGAATGTATGCTATATAAAATTTAACAACAAGTAAAACTAACTCGTCACCTAAATAGGTATAATGAGATCCTAGAATCATTATGCATATTCTCACAATGTATCTCATAAAAGATCATATATTATATAATAAATATTTCAAGGAATCCTTGATACCACTTCCCCCACATGTTTTCTTCACTACCCAACATCGCACAACTGGATCATATCACTCCAAAAAGGTAACCCACAAACACCTGAGTGATGCACCGCGACACACACCTCATGAAACACACCACCATATACACATAAGAAAAAGTAACTATTTAGATTCTGAGATACACCACAACCAATATAATATGTATCATATATCGAGTATTATACCTCAATCTATCACATCCCATACAATGAGTAAGGATCCTTATGATAATACAATGTATACATGTTATACATATCATAATCCTTAGGAAACTATATCCCGAATACATATGTGTGAAATAACCAAAATATATTACATAATTCTTCACACATATATATGAAAAACTAATAAATTTTTATAAAATAATAAGTAACTACCATGAAAAGACAGTGTTTCTAAAGGGTGTAGTCATCCATCCATCCTCCCACCTAGATGTTGGGGAAAACACCCCCCCCCCCAGCTCAGAATACTCTTGGTGTCAGTTTCCCTAACTGAAAGTGTGGATTATCATTTAAAAACACAAAAAGAACCTTATGTAATATAGCTCACAACCACAATATAGGCATAAAATAGTCTCAGAATAAAATGTAGCTAACATCTCTCAGATTCATGGCTGCCACCGCAATGACTATAGATCATATAAGTAAATAAATATTTAAAGTGTTTCATTAAATTATTTTATTCCAATTAATCAGTTTGAATTTATGTAAAATTAATTCTTTCACCATTAATTAACCATTAAAATGTTTCCACATTACGTTATATTACCATCACAATAAAGTTTCACGCCCTCCAGGCATAAAAAACCCAAGTCCATGGCCTCTCAATATTTTAACATAAACATTATTTCCCAGCAGGATCCAACCCCCTGGGTTTAACATTTCTTCATTTTTTAAATTACTTTCCATATTACATGGTAATATAAGAAAAATACTAATCTACCAAATAAGGTATAAAACCAAGAACATCCATCTGCCTCAAATAGTGGTGAAAGAAAATAGTAAACCAAAATCGGTAATTAGAGGCAGTTTTTAGAAGCGATTTAAGAAACCACAACTCAAAAAATTGTTCAAATATAGTGTGTTTTTTTAACCACCACTAAAACATATTTTAAACATGGAACTTCTTCTACACCCCTGCCCCCCCTCAAACCCAACACCCCTCTCTTCCCCCAACCTCATGAAAACCAACTATCCTCCCACCATCCCCTTCTCTTAGTCGACTTCGTCTTCCCTATCTTTCAATGTCCCCTCCCCCAACTCGGCATCCATCCCCCCTCTTCCCCTACTACCATAAAACTCATGCCCCATCACACTGGACCCCTTATCCCACTCATATCATCCCCCCATCTCCCCATCTCTATTGACTTCCTTCTTGTTCATCATCCCCTACATGACCTACTCCATCGTCGTCCCCTTCACAGCCCATCATTCCAGCCCCCTTACCCCCATCAGGTATGTTGTGTTTTTTTTCTTATATTTAAAAAAAATTTGGAAACCCTATAGTTTTTTCATGTCTATTGTGAATCCTTTATTTTCCTATTTTAATTTCTCTATACACTTGATTCATTATAAAGATATTTTCTATATTATTATTACATTTTCAATTTATAGATATTTAATATTCAGTATATCGAGTATATATAAATTAAAAATATGCATGTATCATATTAAATATTTAAATTTTAAATATTCCGTGTATACATATTGATTATTTAGAATATGGACATTACATGTTCAATATATGCATATTTCATATTGCATTATATCATATTTCATCATAAAAAATCTATTTGTGAACATTCTGAATTTATTATTTAATATTTTCTATATTTATATGTGATATATCTTGTATATTAATATCTTATATATTTTATATGCACATTGAATATATGCTATATAAATATTTTGTATATGCTTTCAATGTTCTTTCATACCTCATGGTTTCTTTATCCACATTGTCTGAATCTTTATCAATAGTTATATTTAAATTTTAGTAATGTTTATTTTATTTGAATTTTCTTATTTAATAATATGGATTTCTTTAAATACCATGTATTCTTTTGTTTCTTTTAAAACATTTTATTATAATTGGATAAAAACAATTCAATTTATTTAGTTGTGGTGAGGAAGGATTTTCTCTTAGATTTTCAAACTTCACACACTCAATTCTTAGGATATGTCTTCTTGATGTACAAGGTACCAAAATTTTGTCATTTTAATTGTAAACTATTTTATGTTAACTTTAGCTTTTACCTCCAAAAAAATGCCCATGTTTTATATGTTCCCTATAATCCCTTATTTTTTTTCTTAGTTACTTGTTATTCAAAATTTAATTTCTACATTTTTAACTCAAACATTCATGTTATTTTTCCTTATGAAAAGTCTATTTTTTAATTTGTTTTATAAGGTATTATGTCATGTGAAAATGTATTGGAAGGGATACTGGTTAAACACAAAAAATTGTATTCGTCCATTCATCCATATCCCATAAAAACATTTCATTAATGTACCCCTATAATAGATCATCCATTTAAAAAAAAGCCGATATCATAAAATACATTATTATAACATAGAACCCACATCACATCTTTCAAGTGAAAATTTCTTTTATTTCTTTAATCCAATGGAAAATTAAAAAACAGAAATAATTCCCTTATACAAATGATCATAGAAAAAACATTCCAATTATTGAAGTATAGATAACTTTTTCCTTTTATATAGCCTTATCTCAAATTTTGAGTTATTTCTCATTGTATAACATAAAATATTTGGAAAATTTGGGGGTCATAGGATGACATATGATAATTTTAAATCTTTCAATGAACATTTAGATATATTCCTTCTATAAACTAACCAAATATACATCTTAACTATATCTCAAGATTGGTAACCTAAATTTACAATTAGATTTATTGAGATACTTAATCTCGAATATTTTAAAAAAAATCATTTAAACTATTATTGAATCCATATTTAAATCCACCAGTTTTATATTATCTATATTTAGGTAAATGTGACACAAAAAAATTCAAATACTCTCTTTTGGATTTCTATAGATTTATTAGATAATTTTTAAACCTCTCTAGTTGGTTTGATATGTACCATTTATCAATAAATAAAAATAAAATGTGGTATACATAATTAAAATCTCTTAGATCACCATTAGAAATACTACACATGATTGATTTTCTTTTTTTACTTTGAATTATTTAGTAATTATATATATCTTCTCATAACTAATTGGGTTTTGTTATTTTAATTACATTTCTCTCTTTTCCTACATAGTAATAAATATGTGTTTTGATTTTTTTAACAAAGTGTTAGAAAGATGTGATATGTATAAAATCCAGATCACATTATTGAGGAACACATCTCAGTATGCTAAGGGTTTAGAGGAGTTTTTAGATTTTTCAATTTCCAATTGATCTGTTAATGGGAGAATAAGATATCCATGTCCAAAATGTAAATTTAGAATATGGTTGAAGTGCAATGAAATTTATAAATACTTTATATTGAATCAATAGCATGGTTAATATTTTCATGGGATTTGGAATAGAGAATCGAACAATACAGATTGTTTGAGCACTAATTTAAATCGATAGAATGAGCTCCCATATTTTTCTATAATAGAAAATGAAATGTATAACCTTATAAATGATGTATTAGGCATCGAAATACAGCCAAATCAATTTCAAAACATATAATAACAACTACTTTGGGGTGGTACAAATAACAACATCACATGTAAGGTTTTTGAGACTATATGACAACCAGATCAAGAATGTAACATATAATTGGATCCCCCACTTAATTATGTCGAGTCTAATGTAAGAGAAACCTCTATTGAGCAAGAAAATGTAATTAATGGATTAGTTGAAGATAAAAATAAAGAGTTTTATAGTATCTATTTAAATCATTCAATACATTATTTTCTACTAAAGTTGTACAATATTAAATGCATATATGTTATTAAAAATATATTCATATCTATGATTTTGGAACTGATTCATGACAAAATTCCTAAATAAATTATCCCTAATACTTTTTCTGATATGAAAAATTTTGTTAAAAAACTTCTTCTGAAATATAAAAAAATGCATGTGTGACCCAATGATTGTATTCTTTATTTGGGAAAGGATTCAAGCAGATATGTTGGAAAAATTGTTCTTCCAATATATAAAAATAAATGGGTGATGTTGGAAGTCTTAATCAACAATAATCCATGAAGAAGAAGAAAAGGAACACACATGTAAAGGTTTTTCATTACTTTCCATTAAATCATAGATTGAAATGATTATTCATGTCATCGAAAACAGCCAAAAACATAAAGTGGCATTCTATAGATAATAAAAAATTTGGGTTTATGCAACATTCAGGTGATTCAAAAGCCTAGAATATATTTAATTCATTGAATTTATATTTCTTATCTAATATTAGGAATGTTTTATTGATATTGGATGCTTATAGATTCAACTCATTTAAGACATTTTGTGCCTGTTATAGCATTTGGCTAGTTGTTTTTATCACTGACAATCTTCTTATGTGGTTGTGTATGAAACAACCTTGTTTTAACATTTGAATTATTATTCTTGGAAAAAATATCCTAGAAATAATATTGAGGTTTAGATTCATCCTTTAATTGATGAATTATAGGAGTTATGGAGCAACGGTGTTGATACATATAATGCGTCTTCAAGAACAATATTCACAATGCCAGATGCTCTAATGTGGGCCATTAGTGACTTCCCTAGGCTTGAGAATTTATCTGGTTGGGGAACTTATATGGGTTTGGATTATCCAATTTTTAACTTTTATTTTGTTCCAGATGACTACCTTATAGTAGAAAATGGTGCTTCTTGTGTCGTCGTATATTTCTCAATTCATCTCATTGATTTTGATTGAGCGATTCAAAATTCAATGGTTCAATTGATCGTAGAACACCTCCAATGTTTTTTAATAGGTTATGAAATATTTATAAAACATTGAAATGTTGAACAAATATTTGGGAAGGTGCATCATTTTAATGATGGTGGGAATCGTGTTTGAAGTGCATCGTCATGTGAAATCAAAATGAAACAATGGAAGAAACAATGTAAATTCTTTAAACATCCATATTGGTAATTTAATTTTTTGTGGAATAATCATGATGTAATGAATATTGAGAAGAATTATTGCAACAATATGACCATCACATTTCTTAATAAGAATGTAAAATTGAAGAATCATCTCAATACTCAAAAATACTTACAAACAATGAACATATAGCATGATCTCTAGCCAGATGATAATAGAAAGTATGATCTAATCATTTTTCAATGAATAATCCGGATAAATATATATTCCTTAAAATTTTAAAATGTTTTAAGGTATTTTATGGGAATCTAGGTAAGATATCAAGGTCCGTTTACTTAAATCATCATAGGTTATATGGATTGAAATGTCACGATTCACATATTTTGTTACAGTAACTACTACCATTCGAATTTAGTATATTATTACCTGAAAAAGTTACTACTTTTGTAATTAAATTTTACACATTGTTCCTAAAACTATGTGATAAAACTCTGCAACCATTTGTACTTGAAAACCTTTAGGATAGATTTGTATTGACACTTTGTGTAATGGAGATGATCTTTCCTCCATCGTTCTTTACTATCATGATGCATTTAACTATTCATTTGGTAGAGAAATCAAAATAAGGAGGCCCCATACATTATCGAGGGATGTATAAAATTGAGAGGTAATTTATTAATATGTATTTCATTTATGTAAAAAATTATTAGTAACTCATTAAAAATTATGTATTTTTCTTTTATTTCACAGATATCATGGGTATTGGAAATCATAAGTGACAAATAAAGCACAACAAGAAGGCTCTATTTATGAAGAAAATATATAGGATGAGTTTATTTCATTTTTCTATAGATACTTTTATGATACTGAGACAATATTCAATCGAGTTGGACATGTTGAAGACACATCGACTCAATCTCAACTACATTGGAAATCAAAAATCTATCCTGGTATTGGATTATTAGTTAGGAGGACCTCAAATGTTACACTGAAAAAAATGGAATTAACATTAGAAAATAGATATGTTCTACTGAATAGTGAAATTTCAGATCAATTTAAAAAAGTGTTAATGATACAAACAAAGAGACAAATGAGAGCTTGAACACGAAGTGATAAAGATATAATAATAGTGGTTAATGGAGATCTTGTAGAATGGTTTTCACAATGTGTAAGTATATAAATATTGAAATCAATATATATATTATGTTGAAAAATATATTTTGTAAATCTAATAATGTATATAATTTTTTTAGATCATGAATACTGATACTCGATCTAAGATTTCAGAAGATTTGAATTTTCTTACACAAGGCCCTATAAAACATGCTTTAAAGTTTGATGCTTATAATTTAAATGGATTTAAATTTTATACAGTCGGTCCAGAAGAGGGTTTAAAAACATAAAATAGTGGTATATTTACATTTTCCAAATTGGGACACTATGAGAAGTTGACTGATGTTATAAAATTAAAATACTATTGGAATTTTTCAGTTACTTTATTCAAATCAAATTGGGTCGATATTATTAGGGGTGTTAAAATAGATTCCATCCAATTTAAATCTATGAACTTCTCTAAAATGATGGATGTTGATGATTATAAATTACATGGTCTATATAAATTATCATCACAATAAGAATGGTATATTATATATAATATGTAGTGGATTAAGGGTGGAGTGTAGTTTCTCACATAAAACAAAGAGACTATTGTGATATGGGTGATAATGTGTATGATTTTACCTCTCACATCGAGTCCCACCATCAGTAAGAATTGAACATATTATTCCATGATGATATTGAAAATATTAGTAATTCAAGGGTGGATAAAGAATATGTTTTAATGATAGGTCAATAAAATGACCTGATTGAAGGATAAAATGATTTTATGGGCAGTCATCCATTCATTTATCAACCAATTTTGTCATTTCTGCTGTCATTCATTTTCATATGTCTGTATATTTTGTTTTTCAGTATTTTGCATCTGTTATCATTTCTAATTTTATTTTCTGGCTGAATTTTTTGATATATATGTTCTGAAGTTAATTTTATTTGATTAAATGATATGAATTCCAAGGATAAAGCATTATACTAATATCATTCGACCCTCATTTTATGCTCCCTTGTTCATATATACAGATGATGATCCATTTTTATCCCTCCCTATAGAATCTGAGACAACATCTGGTTTCCCCAACACTATCTCTCACACCCTTCATCAGTATCCCATCTACAGCTCAGCTAACACCTCCCCATTCAGCAGCCTCAGTATCGAGGTAGTATGACACCAATCCTTGTGATTCACAAGGATATTAAAGGGTGACAATAATATGTACATATTTTAATATGAATAAAGTTATTTATCATTTTTATAATACTATTGTTTTTCATAATATATATAGACAATTCTACTATAGACAAAAATATGAAAATTTTAGATGTTTAGTATATTAATGGACTAAATGTTGTTTTCCCATTTGACTGCTATAGTGCTCATATGGATGATGTTGTAAGATTATTTGGACCGATTATATGAAAGCTAGTGGTGAATCTATTTATCCTATTGATTATGTATGATTATTAGAGGCATATGACTTTATCTTGAAAAAATGATATTTTGATTCACATATAAAGGTAATTTTATTACATTATGGTGTTATTTAATGTAATTATGTTAGTAAATTAAAATAATTTTCAAATTAATCACTTTTTATAGATATTTCTTCAATTTTCACATTGCTGATGTTATAGAAAAAATTATACATTGAAACATTTGGCCTAGAAGTGGGATGATTTTAAATAATGATTATGGAAATAATTCCACAATACTTCCTTGAGTGCCTAAAAACTATATGATATGGTACCAAATAGGTGACCTAGAGAGTAATGGATTGTTTTTATTGATATCCATCGTGATGAGAAGCACTTGGATTTTTAATATATATTATTATATTAATATTATTTTATATTTATACATGCATATTTTAAGAAGAAGAAATTTCATAAATTACTATTAAATTACATTTCCTTTATCTCTTTATGTTTCAAGGAAGAATGCATCGAGTCGGGCTTAGAAAATCAACCCTCACACAGTGGGGTCATAGATTTTTTCTAGAAGCTGATTGACATTGTTAATACTTTCATTAGTTTAAATATTATAAGACAGTATTATATATTCCATATATTAAATTGTTGATTAATCTGTGTTTAACATAGTCACAAATTTTAGGGCACCAATCCTCCAAAAAAGAATTGTGGATGGATGTTTATAAAAAATATGATGGGAATTAGGTTAATGATCTTTCCAAAGAAGTTGGGGTATTAATTAATTTTTCATTATAAAAAATTATTATCATTTTTTTCTATGTTAATATATATTACATCAAATATTATTGATATCTGTTTTATAGGTAAAAAATAATTAATTTTCGGATGCCAATCCCATGTAGTCCTACTCAGTATCCCAAGATGACATAGATCATAAAATCCTTCTAAATGTGTATCTTGGTTGAGTGTGTGGGATGGGTTTTCAACCATTACAATATAAGGTATTTGGTATGCCATTGGGGATTGAAGTTGTGTCTAATTCTTCTTGTACTCACTCCCTACTAAGATATTCTCATAGAGATTTCGTTTCAATGAAAATAACAATTCTAGAATAGGGTGCTCGGATATCCTCTTTTCTAAAAGAGTTTGTTGATTTATATCCGAAGATGACTGGATCTGTCCCTAGTGGTATTGCATCGATGACCGATGGTGAGAAGGTAAATCAAAATCATCAAAATCATTTATCTCACTTAATTTAATTATTTTTAAGATTAAATATAAATATACTACAATAATAAATTTTTAATATAATTGTCTTATAGGTTACAGTGGTAGGAAATAGAGATAGAGAAGGAGAGGGTGACAAGTAGAGATCAATTGGCATTGATTTGAGGTCTATTTCATGTCTACAAATAATATGGAATGATAGAGTTTGATTATGTATCATTTTTTGACATAGAGATCAAATGATTTATGGTTGATGTAAACTAATATGCATGTTTGTTCATGCCATATTTTTTATTTAACTATGATTTTGTCTTCATGTGATAAGGATTTTTTGTTCTTCTGACAGGTGATACAATAGGTCTAATTTGGTTTTTTTCAGAGAAGTTCTATGGGTAAAAAACTCACATTAGTTTATTTTAAATTCATCATTTTTTATGGTTTAAACCACTGCTAAATATGGAATATTTTTCTTCATGGTGGTTAAAACCACCACTATATAATTTTTTTATGGTGGTTAAAACCACCACTAAATATGATGCACTATTAAATTTTGGTGGTTTTGTTCATTCTAGAAGTGATTTTGTGGGGTAAAATTTTAGGATTTAGTGGTGGTTTTAAGCACCACTAAAACCTCAATTTTTTTCATAAAACTGACACTAAAAACTATCATTAAATACGCTATATGTGATGCAAACGAGAAATCACTAAAAATTTGAGGAAATATCAATGTATTGGATTTTTTCACCTTTTTAGAGGAGGGTTTTGGAAACCATCACCGAAAAATGTGACTGTAGTTTAAGCTTCTTCCAAATAAAAAAATTTCACTGTTCAGAGCATTTCATGTAATGAAAGTGGATAGAAAAACTTCTTGGTCGTCAACCAAGAAACAGATTTAAAAAATTATCCTGCTTTAATAATAACTTGTATGCCCAGATTCAACAAATTTTTTATCCTTGGTGTCCTCCCCGACACCCACATGCATATCCCAATGAATCCCACAATTACAATCCTCAATTTCTATCACCACAACCAATCAAACATGTCCAATATACCACAATTTCTCTCCATGATTATCCATACTAGAATCACAACACATCTGGGATTCACCACCCATGATACCACAACATCTCTCTAGGATCTTTTATCCCGGGATCACGTCATATCACAAGAAACAAAAGACAAACATATCAACATGGCTCTTGGCCATAAATCCAGGTTTTCTGCCTTCAAAAACAATGATCCCACACTTATAAAAAGAATAAGTTACTGAACCTTTAAAAGATAGTGAGAAAATAAATACCTACAAGGCATTATCATTTATTACACAACTGATTCGTCTTCCATCTTAACATTACATATTCATTATTCACAGGTTCCAACTATGGGACACCTAAGAAAAATGATATCCCAAGTTGTCACAAATTTATTAAACAAATAATTTAACATTCCATTATTACTTTTATCAAAAATAATTATAATTATTCAAGTTAATTAACCTATACAATTAAACATGAATTCATACATAAATTTTATAATCATCAAATTTCTACAAAAAATGAATTCATTAAACAAGCCCCTTTAATATTTTAGCCAATTTTTTATCAATTAATTATAGATTTTTCATTCTTTACCAATTTCCATAAATAACACCATGCATATCCAATCAGCACATAGATACCACATTATCTAAAAATATATGCAAACGATCATCATGGTACAAAACACCAACATCGTCATGTGATCAACATCAATTATTTAATCCAGTTTAAGTAATAATTGGGTTAAATTCATTTCAATACAAGGGAAAATCATGATAGATATACTATTTTATGTAAATAAATAGTTACGAAATAAATCCCCTAACTCAAAAGTGTGTCAAATTTCTTCACATGAGAACAAACCAATAATTAAGAACCTAATTTCCTCTCCCGCAAGATCTAGGTCAACCCAAGGATGTTGTTCAACAACCGTACCAAAATAAAATCCAAAACACTACCATTAGAAACATGTATATTAAGCACAATTTCATGGAAAAGAATAATGGTTGGAAACATATCCAAAAAGCCATAATAATAGAGGTATAACATAACCTATATCACCATGAATCACCAAAAATAGAGGAAGGATCCTTGATAAAACATTCCCCTATAAGGAATCTCCAAAAATCCTGGAAGGGTGCCACTAGTCATTTGAAAATGAGTGAAACTAATGAATCCCTAGGGTTTTTGAAAAACCCAAGTGGATATAATATTATAAAATGTACAACATTAGTGATTTATAAGACATGGAATCTCCTTTCGCATCACGTAATCCTTACGATTCAATATCCTCTGAGAAACATGTCGTTTTTTTATTTTATTTATTTTTAAACCATTCTTTATTACACATCGTGAAACATACTTTTGCATCAAATAAAAATTTTACTTGACATTACATCTCCCTGGTTCTAGAATTGATTAGCTGAACTTTTTAAGACATCCTCTGAGCCTCCTACGACCACCTCAATCTTCAAAAACATTCAAATGATCAATCCACGTGCATCTGGGCCCTTAAATTAGATACCACTCAAAAAATTATTATATTCAATAATCAAAAACCATACCAAATTGGAAACATAAATAGGCTCATCTGAATAGCCACCCCAAGAGAAATCTCTCAAGGATTTGGCCCCAACAGGAGCTCAAATAACTCATCAGAGGAACAACGTGAAATAATTAAATAACAATAAACATCTCCAAAACACATTCTCAGGGGAGATACCTCTCAAAAGACTGAAATGAACAGTGAAAAAAATAGAATTCATCTCATATATGTGAAATGATCTTTAACCAA
The DNA here is from genome assembly GCA_963277665.1 of Viscum album. NCBI lineage: Eukaryota > Viridiplantae > Streptophyta > Magnoliopsida > Santalales > Viscaceae > Viscum > Viscum album. Next base: position 1,458,149,863 of record OY728135.1, on the reverse strand, counting down.
AAAATGTACAACATCATAAAAGAAGAGAAAAACATTGAGTAACTCAGGGTACATTGTGTGTATTTGTGACTGAAAATCATAGGTTCTCTCCTCCACACTACTGAACAACCAAAAGACATATACCAAGGGGATTTAATTCGCTCACAACACTTTTTTCTATATGTCTTGGATTTTTATTGTCTACTCCATGAATTTATCATCATCAGAATCAATTATTGTGCCCAAATCAAAGACATGAGAGTCTCCGTGAAGATAATGATAGAGCTATAACATGTAAAAAACATAGTGTATCTAGATCATATATGGGAGAAATGATATCTGATATTTTATTTATACAACATGAGATAACACCTTGAAAGGTCCAAAATATTTGGGAGAAATCTAATTACCTTGACTGAACCTTCATAGCCCATGAAGGGGAGTCACCTTGAGGAACACATGATCCCCATATTCAAATTACCAAGATCTCCTCCTATTATCGGCACAAGATTTCTGATGATCTTTCTCATCTTTTAGCCTCTTGTGAATCACCTAAACCATCTCAATCGTATTCTGCACAAGATCTTTATTCAGAATTTATGAATCTACATCCGCAGTATAGCACAATAGAAAATGGAAAGTTCAGCCGTATAAGGCTTCCAGCGGCACCATACTGATGGTGGAGTAAAAAAATATTTTTTTACAAAAATTATACCAATGGTAGTAGCCTCATCAACATACCTCAAAAATATAGTACATAAGAGTGCAACATGTGTTCAAGATTCTGGATGGTATGCTTAATCTGAACATCTGTCTGCGGATTAAAAGAAGTTATAAGGAGTAGTTAAGAACAAAAATAATGATGGAAAACTCTCGAAACCATGTGGTTAAAACAAGGATCTTGATTAGAAATGATCATCCTCAGAACCCCGTGAAGTCTCACCACCTCCTCCAAATACATCCTTGATAAAACCTCCCCTGATCTCAACTCATTGATCATGATAATGTGGGATGATTTCATCAAACGATCTACTACCACCCATATAGCTTCTTATCCTCCCTATGGTCGAGTTAAACCCATAACAAATTCCAAGAAAATTCCCTCTCACTTCTACTAAGGAACATTTAATGACTGTAGAAAACTACTGGGGAACATGGTCCCAAGCCTTCAACTTCTGGAATACCAAACATCAAGACATAGACCCTACAACTGTATGCTTCATCCCTTGCCACCAAAATTGACCTCCCAATGATGGGAACAAATTTTTCAAGACAGGATGTACCACTAATGGTGAACTATGGAACTCTCTAAGAACTATCTAATTCATCAACAAACGAAATAAAATATTTCCCTAAAATGGAAATCAATATTCTTCATCCTCAGACCAACCATCAAGGGCCTCACCATAAATAACTCGGCCCCTCCAGACCTCCACCTCATGATCCCCAAACTTGGAGTCCTACATCAAATGCACCAAATATGACTACACGATAATAATAGGAAATATCTTAAACAGTAGTACTTCCCCACAACTAGATCGCAGTCTCTAAATGAATCAAACAAGTTATCTTGACCTCCATCTAGCATAATCAATGCTAAGGGAACTGGAAGCCTCTCTATCTTATGTCTCAAAATCATGGACAAGGTTAGGTGATAAAAAATAGTTTGTTATTCTTGTATCAAACAAGGCATTCACAAAAGTATAAAACAAGAAAAGGGTACCTCAAACAATTTCATGCTTTCCTGACACTTGTAACTCTAACCCATGCACCTGATGAAAACTTCTAAAACCATACTTCTGACCACCACCATGGTCGTGTTATGCTCTTTAATAATGGTGGTATCTTGGGAAATTCTTCAACCTACCCCATCTATTCTCTACAGATCCAATACTAAAAAGACCTACTAATACTGCATTGGAAAGAACTGACTCAGTTGACAAGCCTAAAGTTGAACAACTGGCACATGTTGATTGATCAGAATGGTCAGGCACACTCATTGCTAATGACCTCATCCTACACAATAAAAACATTCATATGATTTCTTCTAATAGTCCTAAGAGCCTCTAAACTCAGAGAAACGAGACATTGAGGGGTGAAACATACCCTTGACTAATCAGAAGCTCCCTTTTCCTCAAAACTGGGAACCCTAGACAACAGGTCTCTATTATGAGTAATCCAAAAAACACCCATCTCATGATGATCTGATTCTATATAAGATTCTCTTGATGAAATATACTCTATGTATCACCTCAAGATATGCTGTCAACATAAAGTGGTCCTATAACTATATCTCTATATGCAAATCCTCCTCAAAATTCCTCACCATGGCCTCTTAATCTAGAAATAGGTCCATAGAATATTGTATAAAGTTCTTGAAATGGATCATGAACTCTCTCTCTTTAGAGCACCCCTACCGATGTGTAATAATATCCTAGCAACAACCCTCCTTTATTTTCAACAAAATAATCATGGCTTTGAAATACTCTTGTAACTCCTCCCATGAGACTACCGACTCTTCACAATCACCGAGGAACATGAACCACATCAGCCTCAATGACCCACACAACATCTTCATATATAATGATACACAGTTCTCCTTCCGGCGATGGATTGAACTAAATTATATCTTAAACTCTTTCAAGAATACTTTCATTAATGCATCTATAATGGATCCATCATATCTCTATATGCTCTAGTGCTGAAACACTTGGAGTTTCTTCCTCTAAGTGTCATCGTGGTCAACATCCACTCTACGGTGTTCTGCTAGTGAAACCTGCTGAGCATATTCTGCATCAACCTAACAAGGATGTCAACCCGAATCCATTCCTAATAAAGAAAAAATAGTTAGAGCTCTTAAAACTAAAATATTGATGACCGTAATTTTTATCAATTATTTTCTTTTATTCATTTTTGGTTAACCTATCCCATGGCCTACCGATTCGAACACATGTACAATGAAGAATGATACATGATCCTTTCCAAGGTCTCTACCCTACAACAATTATCACCTCATTTAGTAGAAATTGTAAGATAAAGGATATTGTATCATATCATTGGGGGCCCTAAATACATGTTTTTAAGTCAATTTATCATGTCCATATCACTTTATAATCATAGCTAACATTATTTCCAAAACACTCCACTCAACCTCACCTGTACCTATCATCAAACACCATCCTACCACTCAAAATGCCTTGGAGGCCACATTTACATGACCCCCTCCCATCAAATATTACCACTAATAGAAAACAAATGGGAAATATGGGATAATGACAATCAGGTGCAACCTCCAATAACCCAAAAGAAGGGAACTTGCACTGAGGGTGTAATAAACACATGGATGGGAGGCATTAAAATTTAAGAGAAAACATGAGAAAGAGATAGATAATACATATACCAACCAGACCCTGATTAGAAAACCATATAAAAGGAAATAAAAACTAATAAAATTTGTAATTACATTCAAGGACTAATATAGAAAAAGTAAAACAATGAGTACCAAAGAATGGTAAATATGACAGCGACCATGAATCTTAACAAATCCAGTAGAACCTCATGCTATTAGTAAATAGTATCATCTCCAACATACTCCAAGTGACCTCAAACAAATGTTTTTATATATAAAGGGTGATTATAATTGTATACTCAATAGGATTCTCCCAATATACTCTCGTGAAAAAGGTAATGAAAACATGATAAATCATTGTGAAAAATAAGTTCAAATACCTCAGCACCTAAACAGGTTTAATAAGTTCCCAACCTCATCGTGGCTAATCTCACTATGTATCTCATACAATATCATATAATATAAAAATGAATACCAAGGGTACCCTGCTACCTCTTCCCTACTAGTTTTCTTATCTTCCCTAACATCGTGCATCCTATGAATCTATCTCCAAAGAAGGCTATACAGCAATCACTTGGGTGGAGCACCATAATTTGAACCTCAAGAAACACACCACCACATCTATGTAACCAAAAGTAACTAGGTAATTTCTAATATCCACGAAAGCCTATTTACTTTTTGTCATACATCAATATTTATACCTCAAGCTGTCAAAGACAATTTATCAACTAAGGATCCTTAATTTATCACACCCATACATGTTATACCTATAATAATCCTTTGGAATCTATATTCAGAATACTTGTGTGTGAAATAAACAAAATACCTTATTTACATCTACACTTATATATGGGTCAAACTAACTGTCATGAATATCATCACATGTAACTACCAATAGAATAGAGTGGGGGAATAATTTGGTAGTCCACCATCATCCTCCAACTAGGATGTTGGGGAAAACACCCCCCCCCCCCCTATAGGATTAGAATCGCTGGGGTGTCTGATTTCATAACTGACTGCGTAAGGTAGAATATAAAAACAAAAAAAAAGTAAATGATAAAATATAGATCAATACCACACTATGGGAATAACATATTCTCAGAATCAACTACAACTAATTCCTCTCAGATTCCTAATTTCCACTGCTAACACTATATTTCTTATAAGAACACATCCATTCGAAGAGAAAAATTAAATTAAATTATTCATTTTCAGTATTCAAAATGTACGTTACATAATTATTTAACAATTAATTAAACATTAACATTTTCCACATTGAATTACATTACCTTCACAATAATGATCCATGCACTCTATTAATAATAAAACAAAGTCAACTGATTATTATAATTATAACCTCAGTATTGTGTCCCAGTAAGATCTAGCCTCATGGATTAAACATTTATTCATTTAATTAGAACATTAAATTCCATATTACTAGGTATTATAAGAAAACATATTGATCTACCACACATGATATACAACCAATCACATCTATCTGTCTCAATAATTATGTAGAGAAAACTAGATAAACAAATAAATTGTCTATCTACTAAGCATCAAATGAAAATAAGCCTCCAAGTATTGTAACAATGGTTAAACCCAGAATCAAACCATTTCAACATCATAGATATCCTCCCCAACACTCACCTAAAAAACCTAATACATCCTTCTATCATAAGCATCAACTGATGCCACCACAACTGGTCCTCCTCACCCAATATACCACAATAGCCCTCTAGGTTTAGAAAACCATAGATCACATCACATATAGGCCACCCCCACTCTACATAACACAATATACCTCTAGGTTTAGCCATCCTGGGCTCATATCAAATCACAAGTAGTAGTAAAAAACATATAAATAAGGATCTTAGCAATAAAGCAAGGAATTTAACCTTCAAATTCAAGAAGACCCCATGGATCCAAAGCACATGTCACTTGACATTTACAAGAAAATGGGAAACTCATTCCCTATAAAAAATTATATTTTTTCACACAAATTAGTCTTATTCAATATTAAATTAACAAACTCATTATACACAGGTTCCAACTATGGGAAACATAAGAAGCAAGCAATATAAAGATGTCACAAATTAATTAAACAATAAATACAATCTTCCATTAATTATTTTATCAACAATAATTATCATGATTCGGGTTTATTAACCAATTAAATTAAAAATGAATACATGCATCAATTTAATTATCATCAAATTACAACAACTTGATTAATTAAAAATTCATCTTAAATCATTTATCCCATAAATTATCAATTAATTCTAGTTATACGTTCTTCACTAATTTTTATAAAGAACCACATGCTAATAAAAAAGTCATATATGTCACACTATCTATAAGGTACCACAAGGCACCACAATTTTATCATTTTAATTCTGAACATTTTATTGTTAACTTTAGTTTTTACCTCCTAAAAAATAATGTTTTCAACAAGCCTTCTAATCACTTATTTATATTATTTGTTACATATTTTTTTAAAAATTTCATTTATAAATTCTTTACTAAAACATTCATGTTATTTTTCAATAAGTACAGTTTATTTTTTAATTTTTTTAGAAGATATTATGTCCTGTGAAAATACATGAGAAGGGATACTAGTTAAACCCAAAATAATGGTATTCTTCCATTCATCCGTTTATAATAAAATCATTTCATTAATGTACCCCTATACCAGATCATGAATTTGGAAATATAATTCTATATCTTATAATCCTTTATGATAATAGAGAATCCACAACACATATTCCATGTGACCCATTATTATATTTTCTAGAATCACAATAAAAATACAAACTACATCAATAATTTCCATATATAAATGATCTTCAAAAACACATTCTAATAATTGATTTATAAAGAACATTTTCCTTGTATTTAGTCTTGTCTAAAATTCATGGTTCTTTCATGTTGGATAACATGAAATATCTAGAAGATTATGTAGTTATTGGGTGACACAATGACATTATAAATATTTAACTGAACATTTAGATATATTAATTCATTGAAAAAACAAAATTTATTCCATTACTATCTCTCTTGATTGGTTAAATAAATTTAAAATTAGATTTATTCACACCCTTCATCTCAAATATTCTTTAAAAAGTTTCTTTTAACTCTTTTATTTAATCCATGTTCATATACCCATGTTTTATGTTATCTATGTTAAGGAGAAATATGACACAACCTATTGAAATACTCTCTCTTAGATTTTTGTGGATCTGTTAGGTGATTTTGAAACCACTGTAGTTGAATTGAGATATACCATCTATAAATAAATAAAAATAGAATGTGATATACCTAAATAGAATCTCTTAGATCACCACTAGAAATACAATCCCTGATTGATTGTCTTTATTACTTTGAATTTTTTTTAGTACTTATATGACACTTCTTATCACTAATTCGGTTTGTTTTCACTTTAATTTTTCTCTTTTCCAACATAGTAATACATATGTGTTTTAATTTTTATAATAAAGTGTAGGATCATTGTGATGTGGATAAAATCTTGACCGCATTGTCGAGGAAAACATCTTAGTATGCAAAGGGTTTTGAGGACTTTTTAGATTTTCCAATTTCCAAAAAATCTGTTAATGGGAGAATAAGATATAAATGACATAAATGTAAATTTATAATATAGTATAAGAGAGATGAAATTTATGAAAACATAATATTGAATAAATTACCTTCTCAATATTTCTAGTGGATTTTGAATAGAGAATCTAACATTACAGAATGTTTGAAAATTGATTTCAATCGATAGAATGATCTCTCAACTTCATTGAAAATGGAAAATTAAATATAAAACCTTATAAACAATGAATTTGGAATCGTAAGACACCAACATCAACATTAGAACATATAAGAACAACTAGTTGAGGGTGATACAAATAAGAACTTCACATATGATTTTTTTGATACTATAAAGCAACTAGATCAAGATTGTATCAAATCATTGGATCCCCCACTTAATTATGTGGAGTTTCATGTAAGAGAAACCTCCACTGAGCAAGAAAATGTGTATAATGGGTTTGTTGAAGATGAAAATAAAGAGTTTTGAATTATATGATTAAACCATTAAAAAATTAAAAAAATCTGATATTGTACCATATCAAATTCTATAATGGAATTACAAATAAGGTGATGTCAATGAAATTCTAATTGTTGCATGGTGCATTTCTGGAAGAAACTATCCATGAGTATTTTTATGATATGAAAAATGTTGTTAAAAACATGGTATAAATTACAAAAAAAACATGTCTGTCCCAAATATTATATTCTTTATTAGAGAGATGATTCAAGAAGATATGATTGCAAAAAATGTTTTGATATATAAAGGTCAATTGGTGATGTTGTATGTTTGAATCAACAAACTACCATGAAGAAGAAAAAACACTACTGGAAAACTAACCTTTACCAATGGTTTGAAACCATTGGTATAGGCCTCCAAACCGTTGGTATAGCCTATACCAACGGTTTGGAGAACCGTACTCAAGTAAGCCGTTGGGATAGGTCTATACCAACGGTTTTCCAAAAACCGTTGGTATAGGTAATATGAAATCTATACCAATGGTAATGGAACCGTTGGTATATAAATTCCAAAAATAAAACATCCGATGGGATTTGATCCCAGGACCCCTCGTTTATCATTGAACGACTCAACCACTAACCTAACATGACTTTTTTTTATCATAATTACATAAATATATATATGTATTCTCATAAATATTTTAAATTTTGATTTATATAATGTTCTCGGTACGAAGGTCTGATAAAAAATGAAAGTACCTATACCAACGGTTTTAACAACCGTTGGTATAGGTATTTGGTTGTGATTTTCATTCTGCGGAGGATGTTGAATTTTTGGGCCACTTTTCCCAACGGTTTGGCTAAACTATTGGGATAGGTCTACCTTTCCCAACGGTTTGGCCAAACCGTTGGGAAAAGTGGCATATTTAGGGACCTATCCCAACGGTTTGGCCAAACCGTTGGGAAATGTGGCCAATTTGGGGGGCCTTTCCCAACGGTTTGGCCAAACCGTTGGGATAGGTCTACCTTTCCCAACAGTTCGGCCAAACCGTTGGGATAAGTGGCCAATTTGGGGGCCTTTCCCAATGGTTTGGCCAAACCGTTGGGAAAGGGGACCTATACCAACGGTTTTTTCAAACCGTTGGTATAGAAGTGTTGGGAAAGATATAATTTCCAGTAGTGAAAAGGGGCACACCTGCAAATCTTTTGTGTTACGTTCCTTTAAAGCCTCAATTGAAAAGATTATTCATGTAATCCAAAACCACCAAACACATAAAGTGGTATTCTATAGATAATAAAAAGTATGGATTCATGAAACATCCAAGAGATTCAAAATCATGGAAGACATTTGATTCAGTACATCTAGATTTCCCATATGATCCTAAGAATGTTTGATTGGGATTAGATGTCGATGTATTTAACCCATTTAGGAATTGGCGTACTAGTTATAGCATGTATCCTGTTGTTTGGATCCCATACAATCATACCCCATGGATGTTTATGAAAAAAACTTATTTTATCATTTCTATTATTATTCATTGAAGAAATTCTTTGAAATGATATTGATGTGTATATTCAACCTTTAATAGAATAATTACATGAGTTATGCGGCAATGATTTTGATACATATGATGTATCTTCTAAAAAATATTCAAAATGAAATATTCCAATATGTGAGCCATTAGTGACTACCCATGTCATGGGAATTTAGCTAGTTGGAACCAAAACATGGATTTGGTTTACCCTATTTTTATATTTTATTTTGATCTAGAATTACTACCTCATTTAAGAAAATGGTGCATCTTCATTCCTTAAATATTTCCATATGCATCTCAAATATTTTGATTGAACAAGTCAAAATTTAACGGTTATATTGATCATAGACCACCTCCAAAGATTTTAAAAGGTTATTAAATATTCTCACAACCTTGAAATGTTGAAAAGGAATTTTAGAAGGTTCATTATTTGTATGATAGTGGGAAATGAGTTCAATGTGATTCATCAAGTGAAATCAAAATTCAAAAATGGACTAAATAAATTATATTCTTAAAAATTACATATAGTTAATTTAATTTATTGTGGCATAATCATGATTTGATGAATATTGAGAAGACATTTTGTGATAATATGATCTTTACATTGCTTAATGAGCTTGTAAAATTAAAGGATCTTCATAATGCATAGAAATAAATACATGCGATGAACATACAGCATGATCTCTAGCAATATGATAATGGAACCTATGCTCTAAAAGTTTTTGCAATGAAAATAGGGATAAAGATTAATTCCATCAAATATTAAAATGTGTGAAGGTATTTTATTGGTATTCAAGTAAAATCTCAAGATGTGATGACATATGTCATTATAGGGTACATGGATTGAAAAATCACAATTCACATATTTTGTTATAGCAACTACTACCATTGGTATTGCGTATATTATTACCTGAAATTGTGACTAATTTTGTACTCCAATTTTTTACATTTTTCAGACAACTATATGAGAAAACTCTACAACCATTTGAGCTTGTAAACGTCTAGGAGATATTTTTATTGACACTTTTTACAATGGATATGATCTTTCATTCATTGTTCATTACTATCATGATGCATTTAACTATTCATTTTGACAATGAAGCTAAATTAGGAGGCCCCATACATTATCGATGGATATATCCAATTGAGAGGTAATTTATTAATATTTTTCTCATTTAAGTAAATAATTATTATCACCTCACTAAACAAATATTATGTTTTTTTTCTTTTTTTTCAAAGATAACTTGGGCATTTGAAATCATATGTGAAAAATAAAGTTAAACTTGAAGGATGTATTTCTAATGGAAACGGTCATACACTCCTCTTTAAATATTGCAATCAATATAGATAAATATTGAAATAAATATAGATATTTAGTTTAAACATATATTTTTTAAATATAATAATGTATATTTATTTTTTTAGATCTTGAATACTGATATTCAAGATGAGTTGTCAAGAATATTTGATGTGTCTTGCTCGAGGTCCTTTAAAACATGCTAGAAAGTTCAACGATTACAATGTAAATAGACTTAAATTTTGTAAGGTTGATCAATAAGAAGGTTTGAAAACATATAATAGTGGTATATTTAAATTATCCATAGTGGGATACTATAGAAAGTCAACTGATATTATCAAATTCAAATACAATAGGCATTTTTCTATTTCATTGTTCAAATTAAATCGTGTTGATATTATTAGGGGTGTTAAAATAGATACAAGGAAATTTTCTTCTATGAACGTCCCTCACATGGAAGATGTTGTTGATTGTGAATTAGATGATCCATATATCTTATCATCATAAGATAAAATGATTTATTATATAGATGATTTCAAGGATGATGGGTGGAGTGTAGTTGCCCTCATAAAATGAAGAGACATGTCTAATATGGGTGATGAAGTATAAGATTTGACTTCTGACATTGAATACCATCACCTTTAAGAAGTGAACCTATTTTTCCATCATAATACTGAAAATATTAGACTTTATAGAGTAGATGAATAAGATGATGTAATTAAAAAGATATAAAATAACATGCTTGAAGGAGAAAATGATTTTATGTGAAGTCATCCTTTCATTTATCAACAACTTATGTCATGTGTGCAGTCATTCATTTTCATAGTTATTTATATTTTTTTTCAGTAATTTTCACCCATTATCATTTATAATTTTATTTTCTACCTGAATTTTTTGAAATATATGTTCAGAAGTTAATTTTATTTGATTAAATGACATGAATTCCATAGATGAATCATTTTATTGATACCATTAGACCCTCAATTGACATTCCCTTGACCATTCCTACAGATGATGATCCATCTTTATACCTCACTACAGAATCTGAGACACCATCCTCTCCCCACATGCACCACCCCTCACACCCTCCGTCAGTGTCCCATCTGTAGCTCAGTCGACACCTCCCCATTCAGTAACCTCAGAAGCGAGGCAGTAGGCCACCAATCCTCGTACTTCACGGGGATATTAGAGGGTGACTGTAATAGGTATATATTTCAATATGAATAATGTTATTTCACATTTTCATACTAAATTTTTTTTCCAAAACTATTGAAACAATTACACTATAGATTAAAATATGAAATTATTAGATATTTGGCATCTGAACAGACTAAATAAATTTTTCCCATTTTACTGTTATTTGGCCCTTATGAGTGACACTGCATGATTATTTGGCCTGATTATATGAATGTTAGTAGTTAATCTAGTAACCCTTCATATTATGTATGATTACTGGAGGAATATGGATCCATCATGGAAAAAACATAATTTTTATTCATATATAAATGTAATTTTAATACATTATAGTGTTATTTAATGTCATTATGTTATTAAATTCTAATATTTTCAAAATTAATCCCTTTATACAGAGGTTCTTCCACTTTTCCATTGTTGATGTTATTGCACAAAAGTAGACATTGAAAATTTTGGGCAAGAAATGGAATGATTTTAAATAGATATTATGGTATGAATTAAATACTACATCATTGACCACCCAAAACCTATATGATAAGGTACCAAATAGGGTACCTAGAGTGCAATGGATTTTTTTTATTTTTATCCATCGTGATGAGAAGAATATGGTTTCTAAATATATATTATCATATAATTATTATTTTACATTTATGCATGCATATTCCAAGGATATGACATTGTATACATTAAAATTAAATTAAATTTTATTTATCTCAAGTTGTTTCAAGGAAGAATGCATCACGTCGGGCTAAAAAAATCATCCCTCACACTATGGGGGCAATGTGTTTTCTAGAAGCCAATTGGCTTTGATAATATTATCATTAGTTAATATATTATAAGACAATATTATATGTTCCATGTATTAAATTTTCAATTAAGCGTTCTTAAATGTAATAATAGATTTTAGGACAGTAAGCCTCCAAAAAATAACTATGGATGGATGTTTATAAAAAATATGAATGGAATTATTTGAATTACTATACCACAGAATTTGGGGTATTAATACATATTTTTTCATAATACCTTACTATAATTTTTCACTATTTTAATATATATTACTTAAAATATGATTAGTATTAGATTATAAGAAAATATTAATGGACTATTGGTTGAAAATCTCTCACAGTCCTACTTAGTCTCCCAGGATGACCTAGTTTCTAATTTCGTTGGGAAAGAGCATCTTGGTTGAGTGTGTGGGATGGGTTTTTAACCATTACCATATGTGGTAATTATCTAGCCATCAGGGGTTGTAGTTGTATCTACTCTTGGTTATAGTCACTCTCTACCATGAGATTATCATAGTGAGTTTTTTTCTATGCAAAGTACAATGTAAGAATTGGGGGCTCAGATATCCACTTTGTTAAAAGTGTTTAGTGATTTATATACAATGATGACCGGATCTATCCTTGGTGATATTTCATTGATGAATGATGGTGATAAGGTAAGTCACACAACTTAAAAATAATTTAGTTCACATGCCTTTATTGGTTTTAAGATTAAATATAAATATAATACAGAAATTAATTTTGAAAATAATGGTCTTACATGTGATTATAGTAGGGAATAGAGATGGACATGGAGACGGTGAAAAGTAGAGTTCGTCGGGCAGTGATTAGTAGTCTTTTGGAAATATTTGACTAATATAGAATGAGAGGGTGTTTTGATGTATCATTTTTTTCACAAACCTGAAACCATTTATGGTTGGATGTAAATTAATATACTTGTTTGTACATGCCACATTAGAAATTTACCTGTGATTTTGCGTGAATATGATAAAGACATTGTGTGCTTCTGATAGGTGATACACCTTGTTTGATTTTTTTTATTGGGTAGTTCTGGGCCAGCAGAATCTGCAGAATTTATTTTACTCAACATTAGTGATGATTTAAACCACAGCTAAATATGGCATATTTTTATTTACGGAGTTCAAAAATATCACTATATGATAATTTTTTTGTGGTAGTTAAAACCACCAACAAATATGATGCACTATTATTTAGTGGAATTTTTCCCCATTCTATCAGTGGTTTTGGGGGATACAAATTTAGGATTTAGCAGCGGTTTTAATCACCACAAAATCCACAATTCTTTAAATGGAAAAATACTGCTAAAACATAAAAAATAGTTAAATACACTATCTATGATGCTAAACAAAATTTTCCAATAAATGGTATAAATATACATGTATTGTATTTCAGAACCTTATTTAAAGTATGTTTTATTAAATCTTCACAGAACCATGTGATAGAAGTTTAAACTGCCACCAAATCAAAAAACAAAATCACTACTCACATATTTTCTTATAATGAAAGTGGATAAGAAAGCAGCTTGGTCGTACACAAAGAAACAAATTCAAACAAGTATCTCAATTTCAAAAATAAATTTAAACCCATATTCAATCCATTTTTTCATCCCATGTGTCCTCCCCAACACCCACATGCATCTCCCAATGAATCCCACCATCACAAGCATCAACTGGTGCCACCACTACCAGACCTCCTCACCCCATATACCACAACATCCTTCCAAGATCATCCATCCCAAAATCCCATCACATCTGGCCCTCCCATCCTCACATACCACAACATCTCTCTTGGATCAGGAATCCCAGGCTCACATAATATATCAAGAAGCAGAAGACAAACTTATCATCATGGCTCATGGCCCTAAATCAAGGCATTTAGCTTTCACACACAATGATCCCTCATGACTCCAAATCACAAGGTACTTAGACTTTACAAGATAGAGGAAAACTTAGGACCATCAAGGCATTATCCTTTATCAGACAACCAATTCGTATTCCATATTTAAATAACTGATTCTTTATTCACTAGTTCCAACTATTGGAATACAAAGAAAAAAGTAATCAAAATTTATTCAAAATTTATGAATATAATAATTTATTATTAATTTAATAATTTTATCAAAAATAATTATAATGATTCAAGTTCATTTATTTATTAGATTAAACATGAATTCATACATAAATTTTATAATCATAAAGCTTCAACAACAAATCATTTCATTAAACATACCTCTTTAATATTTTAGAAAATTAATTATCAATTAAATATAGATTTACACTCTTTACCAATTTAAATAAATAACACCATTCTAATCCTATCAATTATTAGCAATCAAAATATCTAAAAAAATATTTAAACGATCTTCATGGTATAAAACAACAACATCATCGGGCGACCGATATCAATTATTTAATCCGGTTTACGTAATTATTAAGTTAAATTCATTTCAATCCAGTGGTCTAAATCATGCTATATCCACACTTTCATTAAATAAATATAGAATAAATGAATCTGCTACCTGAAAAGGGTGTCAATTTTATTCACACTATAATGTACCAATGCTGTAGATCATGATTTACTTTACCGCAATATCTACATCCACCTAAAGAATTTTTACCATATCTAGGGCAACAAAAACCAACAAAATACCATTATAAACATGGATATCAAGAACCATAACGTTGAAAATAGTAATTGGAGAAATCATATCAATGAATCCACAAGAAAGGAGGTAGAAAATTACATGGATCACCATGAACCACTATAAAATAGAGAATGGAACCCTGATGATCGATTCCCATATAAGGAATCTTCAAAACTCTTGGATGGGTGCTGATGGTCATTGGACGTTAAGAGAAAATAATACATCCATATGTTTTTTGAAAACCCCAAGTGGCTAAAACATTTTAAAATGTACAATATTAGTTATTTACATGACATGTAATCCCCTTTCACATCATGTAATCCTCAGGGTTCGGTTTCCTTCCAAAATGTGTTGCCTTTTTTATTTTATTTATTTTTAAACCCATATTTATTACACATTGTGAAACCTACTTTCATTTCATTTAAAATTTTTACATGACATTCAATCTCTTTTCTTCTACATTTGAGTTGCTAAACATCTCGATACTTTTTCCAATACTCCTATGACCACCTCAATCTTTGGAAACATGCAAAGGGTCAATCCACAAGGATCTAGGCCCTTAAATTAGATACCGCTCAAACAATTATTATCCTCAATAATCCAAGACCATCCAAAAGTGAAAATATAAAATGGGTCATCTGAACAGTCACCACATGAGATATCTCTCAAGGCTCTCACTACCAGATGATCTCAACCACCACATCAAAGATGCAATATCAAACCATAAAACAACCACAAATAGCTCCAAAACACTTTCTTAGGGGCTATACCTCCCAAAAGAGTTAAATCCATAATGAAAAACAATATAATCCATCTCATAAACTAGAAATTCTCTACAACCACAAAATGAACATCATTACAAGAGAAGAGAAAAACATCAAACAACTCGAGGTACTTAGTGTGTATCTATGACCCATATTCCCAAGTACTCTCCTCCACATTGTTGTACCACCAAAATACACGTACCAAGGGGATTGAATTCCTACACAACACCTAGTCCTAGAGGTATTGGTTCTATATAGGCCACTCCAAAAAGGACGTATCATCAGAAACATTGATCTCTCCCAAATAGATGATGTGAGAGTCTCTATGAAGATAACGATGGATCAACAACATATGAAAAACATAGTTTATCTAGATCTTCAATGAGGAAAATGTTAGCTAATATTCCATGTCTACAAATTCATCTAACTCCTCAAAATTTCCCACAAACTGGGGAGAAATATTACTCCCATGACCATCCCTTCACATCCCATGAAGGGGAGTCACCTTGAGGAACACATGATTCCCAACATCAAACTCCATAGGTATGTTATTATGATCGGTATAATTTTTCTGATGATCTTGGACTACTTTCATCTACTTGAGAATCACATAAACCATATCAATTGAATTCTTTTCAAGCTCTTGATTGAATGTTAAAGATTCTTCAACCCCGGTCTTGTACAATAGAGAAGGGAATGTTTAGATATATAAGTCTTCCAATATAACCATACAGATGGTGGAGTAAAAACTATTTTGGTAAGAAAACTCTATTGAGTGTAGTCGCCTCATACACATACCTCAAAAGTCTATGACATAAGAGTGAAATATGTGTTCAATATTCTGGATGGAATTCTCAATCTGTACATCCATCTATGGATGAAATGTAGTGTTAAGGAGTAGTTGATAACAAAAAGATTGATGGAGACCTCTTCACACCAATGACGTAAAAATAGGATCTTGATCAGAAATGATCATCCTTGGAACCCTGTGGAGTCTCATCACCTCCTCTAAATACTACCTTGACAAAACCTCCACTGATCTCAACTCCTTGATAATGATAAAGTGGGATTATTTCATCAAATGATCTACTACCACCCCTATAGTTTCATAGACTCCCTAATCTCGAGGAAACCCCGTAATATATTCAATTGACTTCCCCACCCACTTCTACAATGGAACATCTAACAGCTGGAGAAAATCACTGATAACATAGAGCTCAGCCTTCACCTTTTGGTAAGCCAAACATCTAGAAACAATCCCTACAACTACATGCTTCTTCTCAGGACACCAAAACTGACCTCTCAAATCATGGTACATATTTTTTTCCAAGATGTACCACCAAATGGATCTATGGAACTCTCTAAAAACCATCTCATTCATCACCAAAGAAACTAATATCTTTCCATAAAATTAAACTCACTGTTTTTTATCCTCAGACCAACCATTAGGGGCCTCACCATAAATAGCTAGGCCTCTCCAGACCTCCACCTCAAGATCCTCCAATTTAAACTCCTCTAACTGATACTCCAAAGATTTCTAGACCACAGTATGAAAAATACAACATCCTCCACAACTTATAACATAACTAGATACAATGTTTAAAGTACATAAATCGCTATATGGGAATTAGTTGATTCCCTCACAACATCACTGTGTGACATCCTACTCAATGAATGAAACAAAACATTCCACTTTATAGGTGTATATAAAATGTCGATGTTGTAATCCTATAATAATTCCATCCACTAATGCTAGACCGAGTTCAAGTCACATTGGGAGATATCATACCTTAGGAACATATGATCAGTGAAGACAACAAAGCACTTACTGATAAATTAATATCTCCAAACCCTTTGGGAAAACACCATCACCACCAACTCGAGAATGTGGGTTTCATAGTCACACTCAAGGGGATGTAACTTCTGAGAATCATAAGAAATGATCTGTATTTTCTGGATTAGAAGATAGCCCAACCCAAGATGTGAAGAATCACAAAAAACCAAAATGTAAACTCCTTCTATTGAAAGATATAGAACTAGACCACTGCAGAAATTATCCTTCAAATACTCAAGATATATCTGACACTAATCATTCCACAATAACTCCTGAAACATTCTAGTCAATTCCATTAAAGCAGTTTAAATGTGAGTAAAACTGAATATGGACCTCCTGTAATTTCTAGAATAAAGAAAGAAAATCATCACCTCTGATACTATCATGGGGGATTCCAAAGACACAATATATTATATATTTGATGTATATAAAGATACTCTTAGTTGGTAAATTATATTATCTAATAAATGGTTTTCTTAAGCCCATAACTCACACTTCAACAAATTCCTAAACAGATAATCACAACAAAGAACTCCCACAATGGCATGAATATTCACTTCATGCTTCTCCTCAGACATGGAGTACACAAGATTTTTGTTGATGAAAACCACCACAATATTATCCAAGAACTCATGGAACCTATCACTCCTTAACCCCGTGAACAAATTTGAAGCATTTTTCACACCGAGTGACATGATTACAGAATTGTAATTTTTATGATAACAATGGAAAGATTTTTTCCAGGATATCCTCATCTTTTACACACATCTAAGGATATACTAACTACAAATAAATCTTTGAGAACTAACTTTAAGCATCCATTTGATCAAAAACATTTATCAATATGTGGAAGAGGATATCAGTTATTCACTATCACATGGTTTATGTGATGATAATCGATACAAAACCACAAATTGTCTTCAACCTTCTTCACAATCAAAACTGGTGCAGCCCATGATGACACACTTGAGGAAAAAAACCAAGCCGTAATAGACCATTGATCAATATATCCATCTCTCACAACTAAAAAGTTTCCATCTTATATGGAGACATCAATATAAGAGACATGCCTTTCTATATTCTGATCCCAAACATGATCTCTCATCATAGGTAATGCCACAAACTCTTCTGGAAATGTATGAGGTTACTCTTCTAAGACCCTAAGAAATATCGATTATTGACCTCCAATGAACTCAAAATATTCTCATCCATCAAGGATAAAAAGAACGAAACATGCCTATGACTTATTTGAGGGTCTCTCTCACTAGAAAATGTTGTTGGCTCTCCATCATCTTTTAATAACAAAACCTACATCCTGAATTAGTACATGTTATCCTACAATAATACAATGAATCCATGTGGTGGATGATTTCGTATGGTTATATCAAAAATTATAGTAAATATCTACAAGAGAAGTACTTCCCCAATGCTATCTCACAATCTCTTCATGCATCAAATATGTTATCTCGACCTTCATCTGGCGTTGTCAATGCTAAGGGAACTGGGAGACTCTCTACCTTAAGTATAAAAATCATGGACAAGGTATGGTGATATAAAAGGGTGTGTCATTCTATTATCAAACAATGCATTTACACAAGTATAAAACAAGAAAATGGTACCTCGAACGGCTTCATGCTCTCCTGGAACTAGTAACTCTAAAGCATAAAGATGACAACGACCTCTCAAATCATAATAATAACAACCTCCTAGTTTGTGCTATCATTTTTTATAATGGGTAGTTTCCCATGACTATCCTCTACCTATCTGATCTACTCTATAATGATCCAAAACTAGAGAAACCTACTACTTGTTCCTTTGCTTGAACTACCTCTGCAGAGGAGCCTAATGTGGAAAAATTAGTGCATGCTAACTAATTCTAATGGTTGGGAACACTCATAGATGATAACCTATGCCTCTTTTAGAAAAACGTACATATGATTTCTTGTAATAGGTTCGAGAACCTCTTACCTCCGAGAGAAGAGACATCGATAGATGAGTCGTACCCCTACTAATAAGAATATGTTCAATCCTGGAAACTATGAACGCCAGAACATAGAACTCCTTTCTGAGGAATCCATATGAAACCCCTCTCATGACGATCATATTCTAGATAGAATACTCTAAATTACCTCTACTCTTGTATGCACCTTAAGATATGTCTTAAACATAAATTGGTGACCTAGAGCTAGATCTCTAGATGCTAAGCCTCCTCAAAATGTCTCACCCTATCCTTCTCATCTGGAAACATGTCTGAAGCATATTGTAAAAGGTTCATGAAACTAATCTTGAACTCTCACACATAGTGACACCCCTACCTAAGGGTTATATTATACTAAAGAAAACCCTCCTTATGTTCAACAAAATAAACTTGTCGCTGAATTGGTCTCATAACTCCTCCCATGATACTACCCACTCCTCACAATCTCTTAGTAATAAGAACCACTACTGGATCATTTCCACACACAACATCTTCAGAGAAAAAGATACCCACTGCTCCTTCTGATGATGTATTGACCTAAATGATATCTTAACCACCTCCAATAACACTTTCCTGATTACATTTGTAATGGAGCATTCATTTCTCTATAGACTCTATTGATGAAACTTCCAAAGTTTCCACCTTCAAGTGTCATCATGGTAATGCTCCACTTTATGAATATCTCCTAGTGAAACATGCTGAACATATTCTAGATAAACCTGAAAAAGATTTCAACCTAGAGCCATTGTTAATAAAGAAAAAAATAGTTATATCTCCTAAACCAATAATATGGATGACCTTAAAATTACTTAATTACTTTCTATTATTCGTTTTAGGTAATCATATCCCAAGGCCTACTGATTCGAACACATGAGCAATGAATAATGATTCCTGATCCTTTCCATGGAATCTACACTACAACTGGTATCACATCATTTAGTAGACATTGTATGATTAATGGTTCTTGAATCATATCACCAGGGGCCCTAATTACATGTGTCGAACACAATTTCTCATTCTTATATCACTTTATAAACAAAGATAACATTGTTTCCCAACCATTCCACACAAACTCACCTATACCTAACTCCAAACTCCATTCTACAACTCCAACTATATTGGATGACACTATGTCATGACCCCATCCCCTAAACTTTTACCACTATTGTGCTGTAAATGGGAGAAGATGGATAATTAAATCCAAGTCTCACCTTCAGTAATCTATGGGTTAGTGGCTAGTACTGATGGTATAGTAAATACACATATGTGAGGCATTACTATCTAAGATAACAGATGTAAAAGGGAGATATTATTAATACCCCAATGAAATATTTCTCACAAACCAATATAAAATAAAATACATAGTAAAAAATTTGAAATGACATTCAAGGACTTCTACAACTAAAAGTAAAACTGTAATTACAAAAAAAAATTAAATATGGTAGCATCCATGAAGCCTAAAAAACTCATGTTGAACCTTATGCTATTATTTTCCAGCATCATCTCCAATATTCTCAAAGTGACTTGAAAAAAAATTATATATGTAGGGTGATTGTAACATTAAACTCAGTAGGATTCTCCGTAGAGACACTTTTGAAAAAGGTAATGAAAACATGACAAATCATAGTGAAAAAAGTGAAAATAACTCATCACCTAAATAGTTTTAGTAATTTCCCAACCTCACCATGGATAATCTCACTCAGTATATCATAAATTATCATATAATATAATAAAAAATAAAATGGGTACCATGCTACCACATCCTCCCTAGTTTCTTACACTACCCCAACATCGCAAATCCTATGAATTTATCTCCAAAAAGGAAAGCCTACAAACTCCTAGGTGAAGCATCATAATGTGAATCTCAAGCAACAAACCACCTTGTCTCTACAACCAGATGTAACTAGGTAGTTTCTAGGATCCAACACATCTTATATAGTGTGTATCATACATCAAGTATTATAACTCAATCCATCACATCCCATATATCAAGTAAGGATCCTCGATCCTTCACAACCCATTCATGTAATACCTATAATAATCCATAGGAATATATATTACAAATACATGATTTTAAAATAAACAGTATCCATTATATCCTTCTACACGTATTTGGGGGGAAAATTAACAGTAGTGCATACCATCACAAGTAACTACCAAGAGAATAGTGGGGGGAAGTGGGTAGTCAACCATCCGTCCTCCCACCGTGATGTGGGGGAAACCCAACCCCCCCCCCATAGGATTATAATCCCTGGGGTGTAAGATTCCATAACCGAAAGGGTAGAGAAAAGTATAAAAACATAAAAATGAAATGATATAATATATATCAATACCAAAATATGGGAATAACCTATTCTCAGAATCAAAAATAGCTAATGTCTCTCAGACTCCTGACTGCCACTACTAAGACTATATGTACTAGAAAAACCCATCCATTTGAAGGGCTACAGTAAATTATTTTTTTCATTTTCATCACTTAAAATCAACATTAATTAATTAGTTAACAATTAATTAATTATTTCCATTTTCCATATTTCATTACACTACCATCAAAACAAGGATTAATTCACACAAGAATAAGAAAATATATTCTACATATTCTCATAATTATAAACTCTGTATTGTGTCCCAGAAAAATATAACCTCATGGGATAAAAATTTATTCATTTATTGATAATATTACTTTCCATATTACTAGGTACTCTTCAAAACATCTTGAACTAACAAAAAGGGTATAGAACCAAGAACATCCATCTTCATCAATAATTGGGGAGGGAATACTAGATATGAAAATAACATATCCATCATCCAAGCATCAGATTCAAAAAAGTATCCAATTTTGATAACAATGGGTAAGCCCAATGTCAAAACATTTCATCATCCTTGGTGTTCTCCCCAACACCCACCCACATATCCTGATGCATCCCTCCATCACTAGAGTCAACTACTGCCACAACAACCTGGACTCTTCACCCCATGTACCACAATGGTCCTCTGGGATTATCCATCCCATGATCACATCACATCCAGGCCTCCCCACCCCACATACCACAATATCCCACTAGGTTTAGCCATCATGGGATTACATAACATCACAAGAAGTACTAAAAAAACATAGAAAATAGTCTCTTTTCCATAAATAAAGGAATTCAGACTTCATACACAAAAAGGCCTCATGGATACAATGCACAAGTAACTTGACCTTTACAAGTAAGTGAGAAACTTACTACCTATAAGTAATTATATTTTATCACATAACTAATTCTTATTCCATATTAAATTAAAAAAATTATTATACATAGGTTACAACTATGGGAAACCTAAGTAGCAAGTTATCATAATATGTAACAAATGAAGTAAACAATTTATTTAACATTCCATTAGTTTTTTTATCAATAATAATTATAATGATTTAGGTTCTTTAACCACTTAGATTTAACATGAGTACATGTTTCAATTTGATTATCATCAAATTACAAATAAAAATCGATTATTTAAAAATTTATCTTTAATCATTTATCCAATTATTTATCAATTAATTCTGATTTTACTTTCTTTACCAATTTTCATAATGAAAAACTTGATAATTCAAGCAAGTCGTATATATAACACTATCATGAAAAAAGGGGGAAAACGTTATCATTGTATAAAATAGAAACATTTCTATGTTAACAATATCAATCATTTACATGTTTTCAAATCTCTTTAGTTCAAGATTTTAGTGGCTACACTTCTCTAGACATTAACTAAACCTCCTTTGAGCACCTCAGTCTTTCGTAATGCTCAAAGGGTTGATCCATATGAATCTGTGACCTAAATATATACATCCCTTTAACATGTGATATCATGAATCTCAATCATTTCATGATATTTTTAGATTCATGTAACATTATTCTCACATGGTCATTGTTGCTCAATGTTACCAAAGTGGTATGAGTTTATTTCCATAATCTCATGTCAAATCAAGATTGTTTATGAATATGTCTCGATTGATTAAATCATATGTTCTATCTCTTTGTAATCTCATAAATTTTCTTCTCCTATTTATATTCATGATATATTCACATAATGGTAGAATTTTTTAACTCTTTATTTCTTAATATAGTTTTGAATGTGTTTTTATGAAAAGTCAACTTTATCTCTCTCTTATGTCACAAATATGTATCCTTTCCTATAAATTTTTTTAAAAAAAAAATCAAAAATGTTGTATTATTCTTGTATGATCATAAAAAGATATTTTTACCCTTGTTTTACATTTTTAGCAAAATAGTTTTTAGAAAGGAATCTTCTTTTTCCAATTGAGGAACATTTCTAATCGTTCTATATCACAAAAGGAATGTTTGGAATTTACAAATTTATCCTCCATAATGACCCTCATTTATTTGAAGCTTCATTTGAATATTTACAATATTAATTTTTTTATGAAAACTATTTTTCCAAATATTATGTAAATTTGTTGTTTTTAAATTGGCTTTCACAGAAAAACGTTTTTAAAAAAATTGTTCAGGATGTTTTTTAAATTATTTTAGAAGCATCATATATATTTTTTCAATGATATTTTTAAATAAAAAGGTTTTAAAATATTTTTTGATTTAAATTTAATTTTTTAAAATTGGAAAGTATATTTTTCCAATGAAATTTTTTAAATAATTTTATTTCATTTTATATATGTGTTAAAAAAGGATTTCAATTAAAAATATTTTGATAAGGTTTTATACCTTAAAAAGTGATTTTGAAAGAAATGTTATTTTCCTTCAAAAATTCTCCAAGTTATTTTAAAAAAACATCTCCATATATGAAGACATCCTTTTATATATTTTATGATTTAATGAGGATATGATCTAAGGACACCATTCTCATTATTTATCTAAATGGTTTATGTATTATATATCATGTTATTTATGAAATCTATTTCCCTTAAAAGGGTTATAACATAATAAAACACTTATGAAACCCATTTATTTTTATGGGTTATTCTATGATGAAATGAGTATGAATCTAATCTCATTTTCAAAGGCTATATTATGATTAAATGTGTATGATACCCCTTTAATTTCATGGGTTATGATATAATGTTTATAAAACCCATCCTTTTTTAGGTCATGATATGATAAATGTTTTATTATAATATAGAACACGTATGTATGATTTAATTATGTGATGCATAGTATTGATAACTAACTCCAATTAATTTGGAAGAAATTTATAAATTATGATATAATGAATAGAAACAAGTTGAAGGGCTTGATCCACAATGGGAAATAGGTGTGTCTTGATCCACATTGAGAAATAGGTGTATCCTGATTCACAATGGGAAAGAGTTCTATCATGATCTATAATGGGAAATTTATGTTCCCTCATCCACAATGGAAAATAGATGTGTCCTCGTCATCATGATCCACTATGGGAAATTGGTGTGTCCCGATCCACTATTTTGATGGTCTTGGTAGTTAACCTAGACACATAAAATTGTTTTCTATATTTATAATTATTCCATACTTATATGAAAAAATATTATGGTTTATTATCCTTATGATTAAATTATTATTAATTATAAATTTGTATTTCATGGCTCATGTGTATGATCTCTGATGTGTAAGGGTTGATCTTAAAATGTTATTCTCATGTTCTCATTCCCTTATATTCATATTGTGATTACGTATCTTAATTATTTTTCTTTATTGGTAATTTGATCACACTAATTCTTATGGTTCATTTCCCCATGATATAAATGAAGTTTTTAAGTAGGATTACTAAAGTGGAAGATTTTTTAAGGATATTTCGAAGATCATTTATTAAGATTGAATATTGTGTTCTCAGTTTGCAATAAAACTAAACAATTATGGTCCTCAAGCATGAATTTATATAATTTGATGAATATTCTTATAAAATGATGTAATATTGATGTATGTAAAGCTATCTTTAAACAAATCCCATAGTGGAAATAAACTCCAAAGAATGTGAAGGATTAAAAAACATTTTTCCAAAAAAGTTCTATCCAGTATACTCCATCATAAAACGGGTAGGGAGTTCATTATGTAGAAGAAGAAAAAATATAATTCTATTAATTAATATGATGAAAAATAAATGAGGCATACATGGTTTGACTATGTCTTGGTTATCGACACTGAAAGTATGTTGCACCAATTTTTAATGGCTTAAATCTGATTTTATGAAAATATGTGTTGATTGGAACTTTGATAGCTATGAATAGATAATGTGTTGCTTCCTTATGGTTGAGGTATAGATTGGTGACTTTTAGTAGACTCATGGTGTTGGAGAAAACAAATAATAACTTAGAATTTTTTTCTAGGGGATCAATGGTTGAGTCCAATTTAGAAATGAAAACCCAACTATCTATGTTCTAAAAATTTGGGATGATTAATTTAGTAAATTATCTCTTAGGAATGACGAGATTCATTAAGTGTGGAAAAAATAGGAATCAGGATAATCAATATATAAGTGAGATGACGAATCCCACTAATGAAATGGATTAAAATAATGTTATGATTGATACTCATCTATATGTATTGTAATTCAACTACAAGTAACATGAGAGTTATTCTAGCCAATTTCCAAAGATAAGGATTGTTAGAAACAATCAACAAAAAACCTTAAAGGCCTAGAGAATATGGAAGGGTATATGTCCTAACTAATTCAGTTGTAGATCCTCGAAATGACTTGGTGATAGGTATGGTGGTTATTAATTCAAGGATAGTGAATATGATTTTTGATTATAGTTATTAAAAACCATTTATATACTAAATCAATATAATAAATATTAAAATATATACCCACTTATAGGGGTTGACATATGTTTTAGAACTAAAAATGGATAAATTGTTGTATTCCATGTATTTTACTCTTCTCCATTAAATTGTTAGGGACTGAATCACCAAGAAAATTGTGTCATACATCCATTAGTAGATTTTATTTATATATGATTCATAAATTGGTTGTCCTTATATAAATCCAACATCGACTGTTGGGAGATGGAGATCACTCCTCATATCCTTAGTTATCCACTGATTCAATACATGTTTAAGGAGTATAATGAATATCCTTTGGAATCATATTATAAATCAAGGTTATTATTTACATATGGTAGAACATATCCACCTAAAACGATTAAGACAAAGGAGATGA
Source organism: Viscum album (assembly GCA_963277665.1). Taxonomy (NCBI): domain Eukaryota; kingdom Viridiplantae; phylum Streptophyta; class Magnoliopsida; order Santalales; family Viscaceae; genus Viscum; species Viscum album. Next base: position 1,458,123,290 of record OY728135.1, on the reverse strand, counting down.
TATTTCATGAAGACATGCCCATTGTGAGGGACTATATTAATTTATTCTGAAAAGATATGTATGGCAATCCTCCTAAGAAAGAGGTTGAGTTCCTAGTTGAAATTATACCTAAACCGCTACCCATATCAATTAATCTCTATAGAATGGACACTATTAAGATGGATGAACTGAAGAACCAGTTAAAAGAGAATATATTCAACTTTTTTATACACAATAATGTTTCATTATGCGGTGTTTCTAAATTCATTATAAAAATTAATTATAATTCAATTCGACTATATAATTATTAACATAAACTCCAAAAAATGATCATAAATAACAAGTACACCCTACCATATATTGATGACCTACTCTATAAACTATATTGGGGAATGTTTTTTTAGGATGTGCAATGAAGGGAAAATATCAAGTCATTCATTAGTCTCTCACAAGGAAAATCACCAACCCTTGGGTGATTTTCTACCGTATTTTATGGTGTAATAATTTATCACTAATATAATAAATATCCTCCACACTTGACATGAAGGGAATCAAGTGTATGACTAACATGATTCCATATTTTCTATTGATCACTCTCTATATTCATTTACTTTAATGGGATCCCTTCCCAGTGAATGTGTGAGTATTGTTAGAAGGGATTCTCTTGGCCACCATTTTTTCAAAAACTTGTGATCATATATTGTTCCTTGTGTGTTTTTCGAGTTTTTTTTCATCTCTTTGGAATAAAATTTACTTTATTATGTGTTGATATCACTAAATGAAGTCAAAGAAGGAGGATATTTCTAAGATGGAATTTTGTATAAGGTATATAAACTATGATTTTTTTAGTTATTTCCTTTGGAATAAATATTTATCTATCAATCTGGATGAACTTAATGAATAGTTTCTATAAATATTAGGATGAAAAATATTTTGTATTATTTGTAAATGATATTTTGATATACTCTAAAAGAAATAAGAAACATGTTGAGCCTTTTAATATTATGTTAAATAAATTTTAAAATTATAATCTACATGAAAAATATAGTGAATGTGAGTTATATATATAGGAACTATCATTCTTGGGGTATGTTTCACCAGAAAAGGACTGTCATTAGACACTTATAATAGATTAGTAATTTTTTAGTGGCCAAGACTATGATAAAGAGATATGTTTTTCATTGGTTTAGAAATTTATTACCGATTATTTGTGAGAAACTTCTCATTATTATGAATCACATTAATCAAGATATCTTAGAAGGGAGTAAAGGATTTGAAAAAGTGGCTTATTATTACACCAATTAATACACTTCCCTTAAGAGAGAGATTTTTTTGGAATATAGTGATACTTCAAGTAAGGATTTTGGATTTTTACTAATGTATAATGAAAACATCATAGCTTAATCCTTAAATATGTTGAATTTTCATGAGAATAATAATCAAATTCAAGTTTTGGAATTAGCTCCAGTAATCTTCATATAGATGATTTGGAATAAAAATATATGGGGAGAAGTGTGAAATATATATGAATATTAATAGTCTGAAATATATATTCTCATAGAAGGATCTCAGTATGAACCAATGAATATAGTAATAGTTGATCTATGATTGTAGATACTCAATCCATTAGCATCTTTACAAGGAAAATAATGTGGCAGATGATCAATTCCATTTGGATATGTGGGAGAAAACATTATCTGTAAACTTGAATTATAGTTCACATTGATGATTATCCAAATAGATCTTATTTCATATATCGAAATGTAATATTAAACAAAGAAGATGCACCACAATATATAACAATTTTTTCCTTATTTTAATTTCAAAATTACATTTAGATATTAAATATATCTATAATAATCAAATAAATTATAATGGGGTAAAAATAGAAAAATATATAATTATAATATAAAAAATTATATCTTCTTGATCCCCTAAAATGATTACACTCACGAAAAACATTGTATAAAGAGGAAAAAATATATGTAATAAAATATTCCTTTTTTATAGTTAAAATATATATAACCTAGAGAGATAATAAAAGTGAATAAAAACTTAATTTTATATTACTTAAGTATATATTGTATAGAACCCATAAAACATTACAAATATAACTATTCAAATTGTAATATGACTGATGGAAATGTAATATGGTCATTAGAATAGAAATATGACAAATAGAATAGCAATAAAACAATAAGGAATTGTAACCAGGATGTTATAGTAGTGTTACCACCAACGTCTATGTAAAATTATATTTCTTTATCTTATAAAATTAAAATATTACCATCATACAAGTTACTAAATGCTTCAAGAATGATAATATAAGTATTGATATTTTTGTAAATCGGAAAAATTTTATTTTATTTTTTATAAAAAATATAACCATTTAAAAGAACTAAAATGTCATATATGGGTGAATAAATCAATATTAAATTTAATTATAATGATAATAAAGTTTTATTAAAACATATAAAATTTTTAAAATGGCTGAAAATTTGATCATGTCATTAAAATTGAAACATTAAAAATATATAAGGATTTGAATTAAAAATTAAATTTATAAAATATAGAACAGTAGGTTAATAATATAATTATAATGTCAAATAATTGGTTTGGTTAATTTTTGTTGTTTTCCAAAAATTGATGATTTTTTTGTGAATAGTTAAATACGATAAAATATGGTAATTTGAAAACTAAGGAATGAACATGAAGAAATTATTCATGGTAGATATAAGTAAACACTTTCTCAACATCACATGAACTAATTATTTTATATAATAACAATACTCATCACTATTGGAATCCTTAAGACAAAATAATTAACAAATCAAAATTATTTTTAGATACACCCCTCTCTTTCCATTATAAATACAACCACACACACCACTTCTTCACGCACCTTATATGATTTTAAGTTTACCCAAATTAATCCCATAAATATTATTTTACCTCCCACACATCCCTATAAGTCTTGGTATTATCAAAATTCAAATCCAAGGTCCCTTATCTATAGGCCTAAGAAGAGACTACCAATATAAGTGGTAAATTCTCAATTAAACATCATTAGATTTTTTTCTTCTTTTTCCACCCCCATTTATTCTCCATCCACCTATACATGGAAACATAAATAAACCAAATAGAAATATATTGTATTATTATTTAAGAATACCAATCTTCTACCCTCCCAACAATTGATTACAAAATTACAATATTTCTCACAATATGGTTGGTTCACTAAACCTATAGACAACATTCTTCATTTTATCCACTGAATTCATGGATGATTAAATAAATAATATAATTGTTTAATATTATTATGATAAGTATATTATAAATTATTTCATGTTCTGAAATATATTAAAAACCTTATAAATAAATAAAACAATTCTAGTTCATGATGGTTAGAAAAACCACCTAAATAAACTATCCCGATAAAATAACATTTAAACTAAATTAATCATTATTATAATATAACACATATGAATATTTGGGAAATTTTAAAATTTTTAAGGAAAATAATATTATTTCATTTCAATTTTTTTTTCTCAATTTAACAATTACTTAAGTAATTATTCATAAGTGATCCGACATTACAACTACGAAATGAACACCAACGGGGCAATGAAATTAAACTTGACATCTCCTTCAAATTATTATAACTAAATATAATATAATAATAGTAAATAAAATATTTATTTATTTTGTAATTAATTACATAATTAAAGAAAATAATTTTATTTTATTTTATATTACCTTCATGATGAGAACTAATCCATACACAAGGTAATTGAACTTCTAAACCACCCTCCTTTATTTTAGACAATGTATTTTCCCACTAAAACTCACTTCATCACACTATTATTATAATATAATGATTTAATATTCACAATAGATATTCATCTAAAATGTATATATATATATCTTATTATCATGACATTTATTTTTTTCATTATATATTTTTTTTATGGTTTCCTTATAAATTTCATTCATTATGAAAACCTGATTAAATAAAACATTTATATTTCTTACCACATTTCAAGTGCCACACAAAGAGTTATCTTAAACACTATATGGTTTTTTTAGAAATATTTTATGATGAGTAAACGTTATAGTTCATTTATAATATTTTTGAAATTACTAATCCCTTACTATCTTTAATGATTCCCTATTATTATAAATAAAACACCAATTAAAAAGAATATTTTTAAAATTATTTCTCTTATAATTTTCATGTATTCAATTACATGGATGTAATTTTCATGTCCTATGATTATTTAATTTTCTATGAACATCCAAGGGTGATTTTATCACTTATATCAGAGAATTAATTATGATATTCAATTTGTTTGTTCTATAATTTAGGATTATGAAACTCATTCCCTTCCATGTGTAATCCTTTTGTTTGTGTCATGTGATTAAATTTCCTATGCATCAAAGATATTCATATAATAAATATGATTTGTTCACCTATATAGATATCTAATGAAATGGGCCATATTTATTTTTCATGAGACTATATATATGGTATTATGGATTAAACATAATCTATGGGTTCATTCTGCCAACCATGAGATGTTTTCTTGAAAATTTTACTTAACAAATTCGTGAATTAGTTATCCAATGAATTGGGTCATATTTATTATTCCATATTATTGATTTATAGCTTCTGAAATATTATTCATGATATTTTCTCTTATGATATCATGTTTTACCTTTTACTCATATGTTATTCTTCGTATTATGCTTATTCCTTTACAGGGTTTTATAGCTCCCCATTGTTTTATGTATTCCCTGGATTAGCCTATGTATTTATAGGATCTCAAATGTATTTAATACCTCACATTAGAGAATTAAATAACTATTTCTAATTTTAGTGTCATTTTAATGTACTGTAAAACCAAGTTTTTCAAAGACACTAGGACTCTCAATATTTGGGTAGTTATTAGATATTTTTTTCAAAAATAATTTAATAATAATTGTAAAAGTCTTGGGATGTAATAGTTTTGTGAGGGGAGTGAGGAGAGGATATACCCTTTTATAACAAAAATGATGTAGAATTTTGGTAAATACCCAAAATATTTAAATAATTAGAAGTCATTCACAAGGAATGTGAAACTAAAATTGAGAAATAATTTTGAGGGGAAGATAAAAGGTTAATTATGGACATAACCACACATTATCACACATTTTTAAACATGTTTGAGGTTTTAACTCATATAATTTTACTTCTACCTATTTATATTTTAGTTTGGGGACTAGTTTTTATCTTAGGAAACATATATGTTTTTTCCTAAAAATATAATATCACTTTTTATACAATTTTGACCTAATTATTCAAATTTAAAAAACATTTTATTTGATTCTATTAAAAATGTGATAATAATTATTCTCAATATATGAGACATATACTGCATTAAAAACAATTTTTTCAAAAAATATAACCTATTTTTTAAATTGGAAAATATCTATTTGTAAATTTTTAAAAAAAAGATTAAAATTACATTGTAACTTATAAAATACATATTTTTCCATAGAAAAAAATAATTCATGAATTTCTAATTCAAACATATACATTATTCCTTTCATGAATGGTATGTTATTTGTAGAAGTTAAATTGTACACTATTTATGAAAGAATTAATCTTTTTATGATAGTCAAAAAATTATCTCTAAGATAATTTTCACTTTCTGAATTCAAAATGCACATTTATTATGCAATTAAAATAATATTATTTAAATAATTAGTATTTTAAATCAAAATAAAAAATATAAATAAATATTTTTTTATTGAAAAATTACATCTTAAACATAAATTTTCTTTAAATTTATTTTATATAAATTTCAAAATATTTAAATCCTTAAATAAATATTTTTAAAATATGAATATTACATACTAGAATAAAAATTTAAATGTGATCAATTTAATTTATTAAGGTAATATATTATTCCTTTTTTTAAATGGTTATATCAAATACAACCCTTTTTTAGAAGAATATTAAATAAAAATAATAATATGTTATTATTTTGATTGGTTATTATCTTTTTATCTATTAAAGATTATATTATTTATGTAATTTTAATATATATTATTTCATTTCAGATGTGTGTTTTGAAATATCCAAGTTTGCTGTGACACAATTTTATTTACGTTATTATAAATTTAAAGGATCAAATTTCTTGGCTCTTTCCATTATATCACCTAAAATAAATTATGTACTAAAAATTTAAACTATTACACATTAATGAAATTAGATGGGAGTAATCATAAAATGTCAATAATTAAATATATATATAATAATATAAAATCTACCTTACTCACTTTTTCCAAACTGAGTTACGTATCAATACCCAAAAAACATTAATAATTTATATGATCGTGTACCCAGGTATGTATACACCCTAATAATATATTATCTATTACATAGCCTTTCCAAAACCATTTGAATTTCCAAGAAATTAAACCATATATAAATAAAATATTCCTTCAAAAATTAAATTGTATCTTTAACCAGTCATTCATAAAATTAAACACCAGTCTATATATATCCTGATCCCAAAATAAGATAAATATGAACAAAACATTCATGGATTAATTTTTCATTAAATCAATTATAAATTCCAAATATATCAATACAATATAACTCAATTTTGTCAAAATAAATCACCCATTTATTACCTCAATACCAAGAATATATTAAGCAATGAGATATCTATACATCAGTCTTGTGATCTCTAAAATTTATCCCCAAAAATATAACCTTTCTATTAATTTGATTTTTAAGCTTTTTGATACCATTTATTATATTTTTATAATATGTTAATGAAAAACTACTCAAAAACAATGTAAAATCCTGACCATTAAATGAAATATTTTTTCATTATATATTGTTTGAAATACTATATAAATAATTAAATGAATGATCCCCAATAGTAGGGAAGGTTTCATGAGTATCCCAAGGTGTTTGGGACATTAAAAAGGGGAAATGGGCTTTATTAAACATTTCTCATGATTAAAACATGCTTAGTACTAACCATGGATCATGTCCACACACCTAGGAGAAGGGAGGTGCACAATTTGTAGACTATGAAAGGAGAGGGTGGAAACTCTGTAACCTCAAACAGAAAAAAACTTCAAAGATTGACAACCCCCCCCCCCCCACCCAGTAAACCATGTGACCAATACCACCCTCAGTTAGAGGTGACCAGACGTTTGGAAGATGGTCTTGAAAACCATTTTTCCTCACCATGTTTAAATTAATATGTTGTGATTTTATATTTTATTACCCCGTCCTTTATATGACATAACCCAATTTTCTTCCTTGTTCTTTCCCAATATCTTTGTGTCCAAAATAATAGCTTTAATATCTTCCAAGGATCTATATCCTTCAATTATTAGGTAGTGGAAGTGTTGTTCAATGTAAATTTATTCTCTGAGTATGTTTATGAGTCCTATTTAATAAATTTTCATGAATAATAATGGTTGGTTTTTTTCAAATCTCATGAACCCTATTTCAATGGATTTCTTCAATTGAGTGTTTTCAATCATTTTATATTGAATCAATGTTTGATGTGATATGAGTAGTTTATTACTGGTTTGAGGTAGTTGTTCTAAAGTTTTTTCCCCATAGATTTGATTTTATTATTGTGTATGTTTTTGTTCCATAAAACATCCATGGAGAGTTTTAATTCCATTAATTAAGAAAAGTAAATTAGGCGATAAATTTATCTTTTATATCCTTTGTAGACCTCATAGATTCTATTGAGGATGAATTGACTAAGCCTAATGTCACCAAAGGAGTTTTCCACTCCATTGTTCACAGTAAATGTGTAGTAAATGGTGAATATTTAGGTTTATGGGACTAGAAATAATGTTATAGTTATTCTCACTATTTTTTTGTCTTAAGTGGATATTTAACATGGAAAAATTAAAGGTGTGATGAAATGATAAAGAAATTAAAGGGGAAATGATTAAAGTGGGAAGGTCATATTGTTAGATTGTTTTGATAAAAATATAATTAGTGTGTAATATTAATAAATGGTACTGAATATTAATTATTGAATTTTATTTGAAGTGTGGAATGTATTGTACATTATAAATAAAGATAAATGGGTGAGGATCACCCTTGATTTTTTATTGTGGCAAAAATTCCATGCATATTAAATCTTAAAAGTGTAATTCTTATCAAATGATTATGGGTGTTGTTTATGATGTTACACAACATGGTAATGATGTTTTTTATGCTGTTCTACATTAAGAAATGGGTTTTGGTCCTTGAGATCCACACTAGAGTAATGATGTTAGTCATGAAGGTCCACATCGTAGTTTAGGAATGGTGTCCATGGAGTTCCAAATCCCCAATTTCATTAATTGGATTGATTTTACTTGTATAATAACATATGAACACTATATTATATGGTTTCTATGACCAGAATGTGCTATATAAGGTTTAATTGGATCGGTTTTTACAAGGTATACAAGGTCCTTTATGGTTAAATTGTATATTCTTAAATATAGAGACATATTTTCTTTACCATCTTGTATACTGATAAGATAAATTTTTACAGACTATTATTAGTCTGTATATTTTATTAGAAACCATTGGTGGGGTCTTATTGAGTTGTACTCACACCCTTCATGGGATTTCAATGACTCTCTATAATTACTCACATTTAGAGGTTTAGATAAAGGTTTAGGGCCCCTTGATATATAGCTGACTAGGGATAAAACATGGATAAGAGGACTGAACATGAAGTTAGGACCCAACATGGGAATTTTAAGTGTTTTTCTTTGTTTTTGATTGAAACTCTATAATCTCAGGACATGTAATGTCTTTCTATATTGGTTTTGGGATTTTACCTAGTATTGGAACCTGAATATCTGACTTGTGGATATTACATATTATTCCATTTTATAATTATTTTTAAATACCCTTTTTTTACTCTGATAAAAGGGTATAGTCACCCCATGTATCTATTTAGACCCTTTCTATTATTCGATAGTCCTTGGTGTATAGAGGGAATGCATTAGGTCACATAATGAACTATCATTTGGAACCAGTTTAGTGGAACTCAGATTAAGAAATTATAATTTGGTATCAAATCATGATTCGGGTATTTTCTTGATTGTTTGGGAAATGTATATAATAAAATAGGGTGTGTCATGGATTGGTAATGATCTCATGCATAGTATTAGTTGAAAAATGTGTGGGATATAACCCATGTACCTAAAGAGGTATTTTTTTCTTGATGTTAACTTATTATAATTGAAGGATTCTTTAACCATTATTGAATCACATGATGTGTGATTTTATTTATTTTGGAGTTTTACTCATGGGATAGAAGGATGTGATATTTTTTTCCATGAACAATTTTAGGTACACAATGAATATGTGACATGCGTCATCTTAGGCACCCTAGGAAAATAAAGTTGGTTGTTGGAAAAAATTTATTTCTTTTGGTATTTAAAATAAGTAGTTCCAAATGAAGAAGGTGAAATTATATAAATTGAAAAGTTTTTAAATTAAATTGGATAAAATGTTTCCAAATCCGTATGTTATAACTATTTATAAATTTCAAGATATTCAAATTATGTCAAATATGATGATTTAAAATTATTTGTTTGGTTTACCCAATTATAGGTATTTCCCCGAATAAGGATTTTTTGGGGAAGTGATAGTGACATAGTTATAATATATAGGATAGTGTATATGGAATTTGTTTTTAAGGATTGTTTTGATACAGCCCTTGTATTAATATGAAATTAATTTGTTATGTTGCATGAAAAATTCATTTTGAATTGTAGATAGATATCACCATGATGATATTTATAGATAGGTAAACATGAGTACATTGTCGAGAATGAACCTCAAATAGTAGGACACAAATCCCTATTGGATCTGGGTGATAGGGGAGAAAATATTTAAGGTAAATTAACTCATTTTAATAAGTTTATAGAGAGGCAACCAAGGCTCATAGTGCCAAGAATATTTGACCTTACAATTGTGTTCCATATGTATCATCCTTTGATATTCATCTGATAAAGAGGACTTGATACAGCTTAGTGTTAGATTGTGTCTATACATATTACTCTAGATCAATTAGAGACACCTATAAAGAAGAGGTTCAAGTAAGTAGACAACATTCTATGAGGACCAGTGATGTTCTGATTGGATATTCATATTCTGGCTAAATATTTAGGGAGAATTTCTTGGAATAAAATTATAGTTATGTCTATAGAACACTATTATCTAGAGACTATGAGGAAAGAGAGGGTCACACAGATTATGTGGTTGAATCAAGGAACCATTTTTATGGAATATTTTGTCCACTCCTCTGACTTGAATTATATTCTCTTAGTTCTAGTTAGAGATGAGAAAACATTATGGAGATGTTTACTAGATAATATTAAATATGAAATCATGTCCCAGGTGAATATATTTTCTTTCAATATTTTTATTAAGGCAGGGAATTAGAATCTTTTTTATGAGGGGAACATAAAGGAAGATTATAGTTTTGGATAAGTTGACTCAATTGGGATATCATGTGGTTTGTATTCCAATAGTAGGATACATCACTATGATAACTTTAACCTAAGTGGTGGTGAGAAGAGTATACATGGGATAGGATCATCTACTCAAGTGGTAGTTTATTCATCTATTTTCAGTGTGGTAGAACTGGTCACATGTTTGGTTAGTATATTCATCCACCAATTTAGTGTTGAGATTTCATAAGGATGGGTCCTGTGAAAAGGTTCTACAAGAACACTCAGTATATGGTAAATGAAAACGGATATGGGATGATATATTGCAATAGTATGGGATATTCTACCTTATATCATTATAGAAATTGAAGTTCCATTTTCCATACTAGTAGGATTGGTGGATGTTGTACTTTAAAAAAAGATAATCCATATCAGTAGGTCATTGCGACACAAATGACTCAAACTAGATCCCAAGGAAGATGCATAGGTCAGCTGAATGTTGTTAAGCCTATACCTTTTAGTTTTTTGGCCGAACCATCAGTAATTTGAGGAACATTTATTGTAGCCTTTATACTTTCATGTTCTTTATTTCATATTGGGGGTTTAAATTCCTTTATATATGATTGGTTTTTTAATGATTTGGGACTATCGATGTAGTATATATTTTTGGATATGTATATCAAAATACCATTATGGGTACAAATGAAGAAATTTAAAATTGCAATTGGTGTTCCATCGGTATTGTTGGGTACTGTATCCTTTGGTATTTTTTCATGATTTAGATGAAAGGTTTGTAATTGATTTTGGGAATGTATTTGTTGGTTTCATATAGATAACATATTGATTTTTATCATCAAAGGATAATATTCACAACCCCTGAGGGTGACATTTATGTTCATCCAGGAGAGTGGGATGTCTGGACAAGTTATCGAGGTCCAGTTATTCAGAATATGGTTGAACTCACAACCCATGTTGAAATTATATTTATTTACGATAATATAGTGATGTGTTATTTTTTCCCTCCTACAGTGGATCAATTCTAGGATATATTCCGTAAAGCGTTTTTTCTGGCCACCTGAGGTTGAGTATGCTTTTATGATTGAGTTGATGCATAGATCCAATGAAATTTCTTTTTTGCCTTATAAAATGTCACAAATTGATATTCAAGAGATTAAGACTAAGTTGGAGGAGTTTTATGATAAAGGGTTTTCACATCTAAGAATATCACCTTGGGGATAACTTATTTTATTTTCCAAGAATTTTGAGGTAATGTCTAACTTGTGTGTAAATTTATGGAAGTTTAACTAGCTGTAGATTAAGAATTTGTATCCTATATAATTTATTGACGATATTTTTGACTATATAGTGGGTTTCTTTGTATTCTCCAAAACTGATTTGACATCATGTTATCATAAAAAAAGGTTAGGACCTTCTAATATACCATGAACATCATTTAAAATCAGTTATGCCTTGTATTAACAATTTTTTTATGTTTTTTGGGAATAAAAACACTCATATTATGTTAACTTATTTAATAAAACAATTATCTACCTATAAATTGATTAGATTTTTGTTTTGTTTGTTTATGAAATATTTTTTCACTCACAAATTCCTGAAGATCACTCTAAAATTCTTGATATTGTCGCAACTACACTGAGAGTAAATTGAACATACATAAAGTTATATAAGTTTCATTTATGTATAAAAAAGATATATTTATTATGCTATAGAATCTCAAAAGTAGTTTTTTTTAGTTGACCTGAATAAGGTTTGAGTAGTTGTTTTATGTGAGTAGACCAAGATTGTTTTTGATATGCAAAAACATGTGATATCTAGTGGTCTGATACTAAAGGTTCATTTGGGACATTTATAATTTATAAGAGCCTATTTTTGGCCTATAAAAAATGGTATGAATTTTCAGTGGTCTGTGTAATGTGAGAATTCATTCCCGGATCTAAAGAGGATGTTGACCACCACACTAACTCGATCTTAATTGGCTTGGTTGTGGAGTACAGACTATTTTTTATGCATCTAGAATCATAATTAAAGTATTATTGATTCATAGAGATCGATTCTTGGTATATAAATCAGGAAAATATAATTAATAATAACAGAAATACCCAATAAATTACCTTTATCTAGATATAGTGGTGTATTCTATGATGGTTGGTGACATTAAATTATGTGTAAGAATTTTTATTTGTTATACTAATCATTACAGCTTAAAATATATCATTTCACAACATTATTTAAACTTTTAGTAGCGGATATGGTTTGAGTATATGAAATCTTTTTATTTTGAGTTATCATTTACATTAATGAACAAAAATAGTGTTTTTAATGATTTAAGTGAAAATAAATATTTTCAATCTATCTAGAAGTCTTAATCTAAGTGGATGATGATGGATCTATTCAAAGAAATGTATATAGGTGTTTAAGAGGAAAAGGAGTAGAAAAATATCATTTCCTTATATATTGAGTCATTTCATTTATTCTAGACCAAGAGGAGGCTTTATGAGGATACATAGTGGATGGATTTGAGGGACAACATTGATGGTGGGGAGATGCCTTTTGATTTTAGCATTTATGAAAATTAGAACATCCATGCTCATAGTCATGCGATAATGAAAACTTTTATACATGTGGAGATGATGCATGATTTTCATGCTTAAAATTTGGAAGTACCCCCAATAATGAAAGAAATATACCATTATATTTTTAGATAGTATTGGTTGTTGTAGATGAAGAATAAGATTATTTGTTTTTTTGATGCATTATACAACCATTCACAAGGTTAAGGATGAGAATCAGTGACCTATTGATATATCATAGTCATTTAAAATTCCATAATCGAAGTGGTGGGATATTATGATGTATTATATGGTGTTATTATCAAGTAATCCATAGAATAATTATGTGATATAGGAGATTATAGATGGATTTAAAAAATGAGACCATTTGTTTCAAATCTGGGAGACTTTCACAATCAATCAGTGTAGAGACTTGTATGTTTGGTAGATATTGTGGTTGATTGAGGAATATCAATGTATATTTTAAGTCAAAGATATGCATTTTACATCATTGTTATTGTATTTATTATATAATCTACTTGGTAGTCGAGTGTTTTTATGTGTATCTTTTCAATTGTAGCAGTATTGATAATCAGAACAGACTATCCATGTGTCAACGGACTTCCCGTGGGAATGAATCCTCAATCATAGTGGAACTTGTAAGAAATTCCTAGCACCAATTGAGTTATCATAAAATAATATTTTTCATGTGTCTATTTATACAGAACCATATGAGTTACTCTATAGTAGGTCATGTAGATCTAAATTTTGTTATAATGAAGTAAGAGAATCATAATTATTAGGAAAGTGTCTCATGTAAGGGATGATATTTCATGTTTAGATGATCTAATAGTATATGGCCATGTCCAAGGGTAGATTAATGTCTTAAACTAATCAATATTATAAAACTCTTGGGTATATAGTGTGTCAATGTGTTTTTATTTGGGTTTCAACTATATTAGGTCACCATCATATTTTAAAATAAGCAATGATTTTTCATAGGAATGTGGGGACATTTGATATTGTGTAGATGATATGTCTGATAGAATATTGATTAGTTCTTCTATATAAACATTGTGTGATGTGTGATTTTTATCATTTGTACAGCCTCAGTAGTATAAAGAACACCCATATCATGTTATTGATAAGGGTGATATCAATCATGAGGTAGATGTGTCCTTTCAGTAGTATATGATTCTTGTTAGTGAGAAAATTATTCAGTGTAAGAGTGTTCCTTTGAACTGAATGTTGAGGCCTCATGGAAATATTCAATATGAAACATGGGAGATGGGTGTTGATATACAATATCAAGGGCCTAACCTTTTTACCTTGAAGGATTCATGATATAGGGAAATTATTCCCAACGATGGTATGTTACATGGTGGAGAGGTTGTAAGATATTGACCCTTTGATGAGGTATGTTTCACATTAGATTTTGGTTGAAATCCTATATATATAATTAATAGAATGATCCATAAGAGTATGTAATGTTTCAAGAGATCCCCAAGATTTAAATATATGATGAGGGTAAAAGGAACTAACTATTCTTGATGCATGATTAGTAAAAACCATGTGTTATGACAGTGTACCTTTGACAAGGGAGGTTCATGGTTCATTAACCATGCTTGAGGAGGGTTGAAATTATTTTACCATTGAAATAGAAATCTTTATTACCTCAAAAAGTCTTAAAAAACCATTCAACCCCCCCCCCCTTAAAATCATGTGACTCATACCTCCCTTAGATATAAGAAACTGCATGGTTGGTTGATGGTTTCCCAAAAAAGTTATCCCTTAAAAACTGGTTATTTAATGCTTTTTACCTCCAGATCCATATATAGTGCAACCCAATTTTCCACTAATTTATTCCCCAATATACTTTTGTGCAAACCAAATGCACCCCTCTCTTCCAAGGAACAATTCCCTTCAATTCATAGTCATTTTAAGTGTTTTTTGTGTGAATCAAATATAAAAGTATATGAGTCTATATTTTTCTATTTTCTAGAATAACCATGGTTGGTTGTTTTATTTTCTTCCAAAACTCATGAACCCAATTTCTAGGGAGTTATTCACCAAATCATTTAAATAAATTTTAACATGATTTAGGGGTTGAGGTTTGATGACTTATTGTATACAGGCTTCATAAATGTAAAATAGAAGCTTTCTCCCATACACTTGCTATTTTTACTATGTATTTAGTTATTCCATCACACTTCCTTGATATGGAATTATGAATTTGATTATTAAACTAAAATTATTCCTTAAATTGAGTTGTGATACGCTTCAAAAACCTCATCAGGTTAATTAATGATGTCATGATTGGGCTTATGGTTTCTCATGAGGCGTGTCCCACCCTTTTTCAATGTACATGAGTTTTAAATGATGAAAAATGGGTGTTATGATATTAAATCAATTGTTCTTGTTTTTTGGAATGTTAGAATGCTATTGGGGGATATTTTTCTTAGCATGGAAAAATTAAAGGATAAATTACATGATAGAGAATAGGAAGGGGATATGATTAAAGGGGAATGTTCATGTTGTTAATTGTTTTTTAGGATCATATAATTCATGTGTTATATTAATAACTTTTCTATAAATTAATGTATGTAATTGGGCTTCAAATGGTTAATGAATTAGACCATAGAAATAGTTATTAATGGGTGAACTATAACCTTGATGGTTTAAAGTGATGAAAAGGGTAATAAAATTATATTTTTAAAGGTTAATTTTGATAAAATTATTATGGGTATTGTTTGTGATGTTCTACACCATAGTCATGATGTTAGTAATGGTGGTCCACATCAAGGAACTAGTGTAATTCATAGTGTTCAACACCATGATAATGATTTTTTTCATGGTGTTCTATAGAATAGTTTCTAAATGGTATTCCTGGTGTTCATTATCCACCATTTGGATACTTGGAATATTTAATTTTGTATAATAATGTGTAACCCCTATGGTATATTGTTTAGATAGATGACACAGAAGAAGTAGTTTTGATTTTATTGGGTATCACCTGGAACCTGAGGGTCATTGCGGTTAAATTGAATACAGTTAAATGTGGGTACCTATTTTATTTATTGATTTTTTTATTATTACTATACTACTTTATGTACTATAATTAGGATGGATGATTCTTTAGTCACAACCGGTTGTGGGCTACTATGTTGAACTCGCACATTTTTATAGTCACTAATGGTAGAAGAAAAGACCTCATGTTTTTAGGATAGGATAATGGAATGCTTCATGTTATTGAGAGTTTACATGGGATATAACATGGATGATGGGACCAGATTAGATATTGGTACGCAGATAGGGTGTTTGTCGGTATGTCCTTATTTTTTTACTTCCTTTGACCCTATATACTCTAATAACATGTAATGTCTTTTTTTATTATTTAACGGTATTTTACATGGTATTAGGTCATGGATATATGATTTATGGATATTTTATATCAATTTAATGATATTTTTTATTTTGAATTCTATAGTTGGTTTACTATGATAAAGTGGTAATAGTATCTCCATGTTTATCTTTAGACTTTCACTACCAATCATTATCCTATAGAATATGGGGAGGAATGCCTGAGGTCATATAATGATCAGGATTAGGGAACTAGTTTTATATCACTATATTCAGGAGGTTATCATTAATCCTTATACGATTCTCTTAATCCTTATATCATTTTGAAAATACCATAATTTCATTGATAAATATCACTCAATAATGAGTACGGTTAATATAATATCCATTATTATATCATCCTCACCACCTTAGGTAAGACTAGGATATGTATATTTCATTTTATAACATGAATATTCAATGATTCTAAAATATTTAAGTAATATCACATATTCGGTTAGATAACATAGTGGTCCAAAGCTACATACCTTTCTTGACTTTGTTTATGTGATCCAATTTAAACCCCATAATTAGAAAAAAAAATTATTTGGATAATTCTCAAAATAATATAGTAAATGATCATATGATAATGAATAATCTACCACTATATGTCTTTCTAATAACACAATAATTTCAACCTTTGATACTTTCATTAAAATTATTTCACTCTTGGTTTATCCTATATCTCTCTTGGTTGAAAAAAGGTTACTTTAATTTTTTTTCTATCACCATTATTATCATAATACCTTAATGTAATTAAGAAATAAATCTATCATAATTTATCGTAAATTTAATGTGATTGACCTAATCATATCCCTCATGTGTTTCAAATAATGTGTACAATTGGGCCTCTTTGTCATAAACCTAGTGAAAATTGAGTTAATACCAAATATTCATTTTTTTAGTTTTTTAATCCTTATAAAATATATTCTAAATACTGAATCCACATGCATTACACAATAAGGGAATTAACTTCTTGGAAAATAATACAATCTTAACTTTACCAAACTTTTAGTACGCCTTCTTAAACATTATCTTATCTCTTATACTTATCCCAATAGTTTTCAATAAATTCCTTTTATCCTAAGACCATTATTATTAAATTAATCGACCTAATGTTTTATTAATACCACTGAAATTATAATCAACCATAACTTATCAACTTTTATGACTTTTATAAATACATGTTTATCCTTAACTAATATCATCCAATTTTTCAAAGTTATGTAAACCCTACTTTGATACTGACTATATTATCCCTTAGATGTGGATATCTAATTAAAAAACATAAATATAATTTTCATTACAGTTCATTCTAAATGACTTTTAGGTTTTCGGTTTTAGAGAATTAATAAAAAACATTACCTATCAAAATCATTTCTTTTTCAACTAATGGAAATTTTACTCCCATATTTGAAACTACATAATCCATAAGAAAATTCAACATCACCCACTAATAATTTATAAAAGATACTCTACTATACATTCCATATTATTATTATCTTCATAACCTATTGAAATTTAAATTTAATATATATGTGGGATAATATGATACGTAAGGGTAAACATAAGTGATAATAGTAAATGATCATAAGTAACCCTATGATGTGTATATGGGAATAATAAAGTAACAAAATAAAATCATAGCTAAAAATATTCATTTAAAAATACTACTAGAAATATTTATATAAACTAATACATGAATCAAAAGAGTAATTATATAAATTTGATCTATGAGAGAATAAAATAGTTAAATAATAATCGTAAAACTGTGGAACATCACTCAAGAATCGAACATACATTAGTATGGGAAAAATGACATTCATGATCTATAAAATTAGTGTTCATGAACATTAAAAACTAAAATATACTCATTAAAACATATCCCAATATATATAAACACTTAACCAATTCATTGTATGATGATATAGAACCCCTCTCATCATCATCCATACTTATTAATTCCACTTGTAATTTATTCACTTATTAGTTTATAAAGAAATTTCTAAAAGAAACTGGGTTTCATATCTTTTAATAATGGATTAAAATAAATAAATATTCAACATGATCATCCCATGTAAAACTAATTAGTATCCAATTATATTATGTATCTCTCTAGGTAAATAAAATTATTCCAGATAATAAACAATATGGTATTTAAACAATTTAGAAATAAAAGGTAAATGGATAAAACAATAATTTCCCCAATAAATTTATTTATGGAATCTATGTCAACACACATCTATCAATAGATAAAAAATGTTATTCAAAGAGAAAATATATGGGAATAAGTGTTATGGTTTTACAATGAAAATATTTATGTAAGATAAATAAAGTGATTGATCATTCATTTGATAGAAATGAAAATTTCATGATTCATTCAAGACATTTTAAGAGATATAAATATTTAAAGAATATTATTTAATCAAAAAAAATGTCTTATTAAATGAAAATTACTTTTATGGTTAAAAATTATGAGTTTTACAAAAAACCAACTTTGTAAAAGTGAATTTTCATTGATATTTTAAAACCAATTTAAAAAAATATTTTTAAAAAATATGAGAAAAATAAATTATTTGAAAAACCATGAAAACATAGTGGTGTTTATTTATATAAAAAATTGAAATTTGTTAAACTTTGTGTGAAAACAGATAAAATACATAAAAAGAGTCATTAGAAAACATTTTTAACAGTGTCATAAAAAGAGAAGGTTATGGGTCACATTCAAAAGATATTTCTTAAAAGGTGAAATATGAATACTAAAATATTTATGTTTCAAATTTTAAATCCAATAATATATCCTTGAATAGAAAAAAAATCAAAAAAAATGTGTAGTGAAGAAAAAATATTTTATTTCAAATGCCTTGAAACCAACTTTTTAAAGACATTTTGAAATACATTTGTTTCAAACCCCAGATAATAAAAATAGAATTAAAATTTCCTTTTAAAATGGGCTAAGATAATTATGAGACTCCTATAAAATATTACATATTATCTTTCCCAAAAATATATGAGAACATTAATTGGGAGAAATTTTTTACAATGAAAAAATAGATTCATTTGTAGGAATTGGAGTTATTCTTACCAAAATCACAAATTAATTCCAAAAACCATTTTATCAACATGGTGGTTATTGATGATGCTAATAAATTTACCCCATTTAAAAAATGAAATAAAAAATTAATATGGTATGGTAGTATCACGTAAACCTTAAATATTATATTCAAGTTAGAAATAGTATACCCATTGAATCATAAATTGAGTCGTTAAAACTATTATAGATTCATTAATTAAAAATTCAAAGAATCATGATAGGAAGATAATTAAATTGACATAAAAATATCATGAAATAGTATTTATTTTCATATTTAAAATAATTTTATAAATTTATAAACTATATAAATGAAATTATTGTTCATCATGTAAAACATGTCCCATGGAGTTGACAATGAGACAAAGAAACCTTACATCCCAAGTAGCATTTAAATAAAAACATATTGAATAATGGATCATTTAATTTAACTTACATTAGAATTAATAAACTTATTTAATGATCTAATAACAAAATTAGGTAGCTTTTACAACACATATAATAAATTGTTTTCATAAAACAAAACATTTCTCAAATAGAAAAATTTGAGTTGAAACCCCTTTCCTTGATCCAGATTCATTATACACTAGCACCAAACATAATAAATTAATTAATTAATATTATTAATTACATTACCAAGAAAATAATTCAAAACTAAGGAAATTTATACCATCCATTTTCAATCATTATATATATTAATTTTTTTTATATTTTCCCACATCACATGTTTGTAAATTTAATGGTTAATACGTGTATCATAGTAGTGGTGTTATTAATTTTTCTCCCTCCAAAGTGTAAATTTACAAAATCATTAACATTTATAAAAGTTATTATTTATATTGATTTAAATATATTAAATTTATCTTCATGAGTACTTTATTCTTTATCCTAGAATATGATATCGATAACGAGCATTTTTTTTATTTTTAACCTATGATGGGTGTTTTACAAATTAATGAGTTAAATATTGATGTATATGATAAATAGATAATATAATAATTTTTAACATATTTATACCATAATATACTGGTAATTAAGTTTTAATAATCATCCACGATATAATTTCATTTTTTTTATTCATGTAGTTGTCCAACCCTACCCAAACATGAACATACCATGACTAATGGATAACTATAGGGTGAAAAAAATAAAATATAATTATTATAGTGGTATAATGAAATAATTTATTTTTTACTAGATTTTTATAAAATAATAACTATTTAGGATAATAAGTGATGAGTATGATACTATTTTATAGTATGAATAAATTATTTCCCTCTTAGTTTGCATGTTTAAGACTATTAATTTTTAAACCATAATTTATTACTAATTTCATAAATAGGATATTAAATTTGAATTAACAAATCCTTATTAATATCATTAAAATCATATTTATTCTTTTAAACAACCCCAAAAACCATCCTCTATATGAGGTATTGAAAATGAGCTTGTTTATTCATATAGGAAACTGTCTACACACCAACATGATTTACATTTCCATTTTTCATAATAGAAAAGTCTTTATGGTGGTTAATTGTAGTGACATCATTATAATAAAACAACATAGTATTTATGATAGTAATGTTATATTTTTAATATGTTTGAATATAATTTTAAATATAATGAGTGAATAAAAAATACAAAATAGAAAGAGATGTTAGGAACTTATACCCCACTTCTGAGATTCTCTTCTTTGTAAAATGGGTTGAGAATTTAAGGTATGGTAATTTTAAAATAAATAAATCTCTTTATGTTGTATTATAATTATTAAGGGAAGATTGGATAGATTTTTTTATAAATATTTGGTGTTTTTATGTGAGGGGACGGGAGGATAGAACATCCCCATATTATAAGTGAAAATGGATTGTTTTTCTGTAAATACCCAAAACATTTCAATAAAGTGATGTCACACTAAATGAATCTAGCTCTAATATTGAGAAATATATGACATATGAAGATATAAGGTATTTCCATTCCTTAAATATATATACCTATACTTTTTTTAAATATGTTTCAGGTCTTTTACTCGTATATTTTTTCTTTTACCATTTTAAATTTTATTGGGGTAAATATTTTATACAGGAGGCAACATATACATTATACCAAAAAAAAGTGGACATTACTAAAAAATATGGAATAAATGATTCCAAATTCCAAATCCATTTTTTTATTGAAAATATACGAGTTATAGTAATTAATTTAAAATTACTAAAAGTTTCATATACTAAAATAAATATTTTGAAAAATATAAATCACGTTTTAAAATAAAAAATATGGGCTAATAAATTAAAACCAAGAAATTTAATATAATAATGTATCTTCTAAAATATATTTTTTTCATAGGAATTTTTATCATGAATTTCAAACTTATACTTATATATTTATAAGGTTTTAAAAGTCATGTTATTAGAAAAATGGCAGTTTTCACCATTTCACTAAAAATCAATTCATTTTAAAAAATAACAAAAAATAACTGTGAGATGATTTTGAAATTATAAATTCAAAAATGATTTTTTTATCTAATTAAAATTCTTATTTTTTATATTTTTTTATTAAAATAGAAATATAAAATTTTAATAAAAGATGTTTTTATTGAAAAATGGGGTCTCAAACTTCACGTTACTTTAATATTATATTATATAAATTTATAATTTGTGGAATATTGAAATAATAGATTAAAAATAAAAATATATATTATATACTGAAAATAATCATTTAAATGTGATCAATTAAATTTATTAAGGTAGTATACTATACCCCTTCATTAAAATGTATCTTCAAAAGAGAACCCTTTTTAAAAAAAATATTAATTAAAAGTAATAATAAATTATTATTCTAATTTATTAATATCGTTTATATATAAAAATTATTATATTTAACAAGTAATTTTAATTTTTATTACTTTATTTCAATCAGGACTTTTGTTATTTATATGTTCCATATCACAAAATCTGTTAAAGGTTGTAGTAATTTAAATGATTCAAAGTCTCCTGTAATTACACTAGAACGGAACTCACTAGGGTAGATTGAAATAGATTTATTAAAATGTTATTCATCCATCACCACCCTCAATAAATACCCTATGGGTTTAGAGAGTATGAAAATTGGGATGCAATCAAATGCAGGCAGTGAAGGGTTAGAACTTGGTGGTTCTTAACATAATTAAATATATGATCTGTGTCTACTCTAAAAAATAATCTACACTTATATATATATATCAGCCCAAATAATTATTTTATTTAAATAAACACTAGTTTCAGTGTAAAAATTTTTTATAGTGATTTTATCCCAACCTATGTCGCTAGGGACCCCAACGAGAAACAATAAAAGAATAAACCTTATTTTATTAATGTGAGTTTTAGAATAGTGTATAGAATATTTTTTATACCATTATGTTTAATGGTATGATTCCCTATAGAATCGTCTGCAATATAGACTATCTATATTTTTTTATAAATTTTAATATCTCCAACAATATATGATTCTAAATTAATTATAAAATGGAAAAAAAATAACTTCAAGATATCAAGACATTGGATTTGAATGGTTCAATAATAATACCTCCATCCAAAAAGAAGAAGAATAATAGCACTATAAATGAAAAAAAATTGTAAAGAGAATCATATTTTTATAGAAAAAATATCTCAAAATGATCTCATCAAGTAAAGTAGTTCAATAAAAAACTGAACTGCTACTATGCCAGAATAATGATAGAAATTAAAATGGGTTTCATTAACGGTTAATATTTGTATGTACAGAAACAATAGCCTATATGTGTAGTTCGTCAGTCAAACTAGAATAAATTTTTTTTCATACTACTACAATACCATGCCATTGTTTTGGGGAATCTCTGTTATACTATTCATCATTGTAGATTATTGGTTTGTACATGCCTATTTTATTCATCTAAAATTCATCCAAGGTATTTGGCACCACCATTCAAAATATCTCCCACTTAAATCCTAATATAAGAAACTAGGTTTTATCAATTGTTTTATCTTTGTATGAATTACTTAATCTGATATCATCATCCTCTTAATTCACCAATGTATATATTCACATTGAATAATTAATTAATTGGAGAGGATTCAATAAATTACAATTTATTTTCCTTATATACTCCCACAATGTTTTTCTATATTATGCCTCCCATCCACCATTCGACAATGAAGTCAATAAAATTAGTAAAAGTTCCTTATATTATCAATCCCCTCAGATTTGGAAATAAATCTATTAGATTATTAGATAATTACATATTTTTCTATTGTCAATAGTCCAACATGTATTAAAACTATTTATAAATGTTACTTTAAATAAATTTTCTTCAATAAATAATGAAACACTAGTTTCTTATAAAAATTATTAAAAATCTATATTTCATAGTGAAATATATTTTACTCTTATGTTTTATCCAAATATTATAATAATTTTAGTAGTCAAATAATCTCCTTCTTAGATTCTATTACATAAATGTACATTTACATTATGGTATAAAGTCCCTAAAACATCATTAAATAAGATATATATCTTACTAATGATCCACCATAGGAAAACATATAAAAAATCTTACTCATCCTTCTATCAAAATCTCCTCCAATATTAGTATTCACATAACCCTAAAATGACATTCCTTTCCCAATCATAGAAATACTTCATTGATTCCCGTGAAATGCCAAAATAACTATTTCTTAGCATCCTAGTACTAATTTTTAGTGTTTTCCATGTTCCTAATCATATCTCCCATAGAATCAGGAATATCAGGTCAAGTAAAAGCCATGAAATATTTTTAATCTTCTAATTATTGATACATAAGGAACCATTTCAATTTAATTAGCCTATTTTGTTGTTTCTACTATTTACTCCAATAAACATTTGAAATTTACATTCAAAGGAATGGAAACTTTATTTTATTCCAATATACTATATTTTCTCAAAATCAATCCATTTTAATTTTTTTAAACATCAAGGTTCTATATAAATTATCTCTTGATATTTTCCACCATAGTGTTTATAGATTCTCTGAAACCATTCATCACAAAATCTTCATCCTAAATCCCTTACATCTCATTAATTCATGGTATATATAATATTATAATGATTATGACATCAACAATCATAAGACATATAATGTATTCATCACTAAAATTCATGAATCCAAAGCATTAATCAATAAAACATCATTCATATGAATTGTTACTCTTGAATTATTCTTATTTCCTTTTCAAATTTCTAGTTTGTTACATTGACCCATATAATGTTTTATATAGTTCTTAACCAATTCCATAATATAGTCACAAAATAAATCCTTCCATTTGATTCATATAAATCTCCTCCTAAGAATATCTATAGAAAATAAAAGGTTGAAAATATAAAATACCTTCGTGGAAAACCCATATTGGAAATAGGATTAATAAAAATATGACTTTAAAATAAATAAATAGAAGTACAAAGGTCACCCGAGATATCCCATACTAGGATTCTATGAAAACATGGATATGGAGGAGAAACAAACCATCAAGGTCTGATGGAGAGTTGTAGAAAACAGGATTAGGAGAATGTTAACTATAAGAAAATCCCAAACTTGTGATTGGTTAAATGGTCATCGATTCCCCAGTTGGAAAAGTTAACCGAAAACATCTTTGTTTTAAGTTACCTTTCATAAATTTAAGGAAGTTATTTAGGAGATTTACTAATAACATAAGGAAATTTACTTACTTTTCATGTAGACTTTCATTCTTTAATAAATTTTTACCACAAACCCATCATTCACTCCAAAAGGTAATTGAACTCAAAAATATTATATTTATCTTAATCATACAAGGTTACAAATATTAACACATACCATTTAGATTAGGAAAACTATTATGTAATAACCAGGGACTTCTTATAGGCTACTGGTAGGTAATAAAGTCCATTCGTACTATGGTTGTGGGTTCGATTCCTGCAGCTTTGTCCGACGCGACGGGTTATCCCCCACCTACAGGCTGTCCTTTTCCTAAAACTATAGTATTATAATATTAAAAAAATACTCTTCAGAAATTTTTTAACCTTAAACAATATTATCCAAAGGTAAATTTAATCCATTCCAACCATTATAGTTATCCAAAATACCTCAATCCAGACTTTCTCTAAAAGGAATCTAAATTCCAAAATCAATTCATCAGATTCTCCAAACAAAGTAATGTTTATCTTATTGTCACATACTAAAAATATGATTACCTTCATCATATTAAAACCTTAATGAAAACAACAAGTACTTCAGTACAATCCTTATATATATCACATTATTCTTATAACCATAATATAGTTCTTGAGTCCAAAAACACAAATACAATAATTATTCCACTTCACCTGTAGTAACAGCATAAGATTATCCTTTCTCTCTTGGCCTTTTCTAAGGTAAGTTTCCTTGACGCTTAGGGTATTCATTTTCATAATGCCCCATTTCTCTACAATTTTAGTATTCAACATTGACATCCTCTTTCTTTCCCTTGCAATCACAAGCCTGGTGACCTTTTTCTCCACATTTATAACAAACTCCCATTCTTTTTAGCCAAGTACAAGGGTGATTCTTCCCACAATTATCGCATATTGGAAAATCCTCCTTTCCCTTTTTCCCTTTATATATCTCTTGTTCGACTATTATCTTCTTCTCTTGCTTTACTTTTTTGTCATAAGACTTAGAGAATTCATTTTCTGTCTTGATAGCACACGAGACTATATCTTCATATGTTGAGAAAGATTGTGATATTAATGCTCGATGGAGAAATTGTTTTAACCCATCAAAGAAAAGATTAATCTTACTTCTTGGGTTACGTATATAATCTGCAACATTCCTCACTAACCCTGTAAAGTTAGACTCATACTTTGCGACATTATCATCCTTTTTTTGCCTAAGACTCAGAAATTGTCTTTCCGTATCTGTTTGATGGTCAAGAGGAAATTATTTTTCTAAGAAAATCTCTTTGAACTTTCTCCATTCCATACTTGATACTTCTTCTTCTTCATTTGTATTTTGAATCAATGACCACCATTGATCAGCATCTCTATTGAGGCGGTAAACTTCCATGATAACCTTTTCCCTTTCACTACTCCCCAAGGCATGGAATATTTTCTCTGATGAATTTATCCATTGCTCAGCTACTAAGGGATTTTTACTCCCATTGAATGTTGGTGGTTTTTTCCTCATGAAGCGGTCTAACATTGATCCTCCACGTTGCGGATCAGGGTGCTCCATACGAGTAAGGTTATTATTCATAACATGAGTGAGTTTTCCCAATATGGTGATAAGCCGATCAGCACCAGTTGTATCACCAGCTCCACTATAATTATCTTGAGCAAGAGGTCAATCCCTACATGGAGTGCATGAATTGATAAGGTTTCCATTCCTACCACTAGGCGCCATTTCTAAACAATTTCATAAACAAGATTTGTTTATGAATCAAAATACATAATTCTATAATTGTAAAACACTTAATATAAATTGAACTATTTATGGATATAATCCATAATCATAAAAAAAATATTTTCTTTGAGGAAGTATATACTCATAAACCCTTCATAATGGTTTGTAATGAAAATGAGAATTATCCAAATCATATCCCCCAGGAGTGTCGTAACCAAGAGTGCAACGAGGCCCATTGTCGTGCACCAGTTCCCGTTCGAGTCTAGATCAAAGCCGTGTTTTTAGGTTTTACACCTAGGTACATCTGCGCTAGAGCCGCCTCTACCTTCTCGTATCCAGTCAGGGATGTATTGCTTGGAAAACTCACCAAATCACTATAATACCAAAATTCTAGGAAGTTCCTATATAATAATCCTCAAAGTATATCTTTTGGTTATGTTCTCTAATCAGTGTTTATCTAAATATAGCTTCCAAGCTTAGTATTAAACTGCCTCTGATACCAACTATAATGCCCCAACCCGAGTTACCCAGAGTTGGTTCATTATTACGTAACATTGGCATGGTCACAAAAGATCAAGTCTCGAAAGACCGATTAGTTTAGTAGCCTTTGAAACACTAGATACATTCATAAATGTTACATTACAACATAAAGTAAAAAATCACAATAACGTAGCCTCCATAGTCCACATTCTTATCCCCTTCATAATATCATTGTAGGTCAGTCATAAAATATTTCTTTACATCCTGGGAAAATAAAACATATAAAGGGGTGAGCTCAGATGCTTAGTAAGGATAACAATACAGCAGAAACATTCATAAATAAACATAAACATTTAAGGCAATTTATAACTAAAACAAAAGCCTTTTAAACTTGAACTTCAACATAATATGGAAAAAATAAAATGAAATAATTTCATTTACTTATTCACATGGATATTATACTAGTATAATAATCACATGCAACATCAATAACCACTTTCATAATGATGGAATGCATAATTCCATACTATCATAACCACATAGTCAAGGCCTCGTGCCAAGACTAAAAATAAGATTTTGTAAAAGCCTCGTGCCAGGACACTAGTTTGTCTCATAAGACCTATCGATGCATCGAGAAGCTTTAGCAGGCTCCAACCATCACTTATTAAGTCCAATGCATTCCTTATATGAAAAAGTTTAAACATATCATAAACAATTCCCAAGAACCATAACATAATCGTTTCACATTAAATATGCATAAAAGAAACATAACATTTCTATATTCCAATCATAAGATATCAATAAAACACATTAATATAATCAAAAAATTATAAAATCCATTTTCAATACCAAAATAAAATAAAATTAAAACTTGGTATTTATTTTTCATTTAAAAAAAGTTGTGGCTTGTAGAGAAAGCCGAAACTCAAATAATGGTCATGGCGGTGGAGAAGTCGTTGTTTCCCCATACATAAGACAAAACATTCCTTTTTTCGTTTTGTAAAAACGCTTCATATAAAAAGATTCCATTTGAATAAAAGTAAAATTAAAAGGGGTTTATACACCGTATAAAAAAGTTGTGTATAGAACAAAATATGCCTCAATTAAAGGAGATTGAGATGAAATAACTTACCTTATGTCCTACTTGACTCGATCATTCTTTAATCTCCTGAATAATAAACTAGTGTTAATCTCTACTTTCTTAAGAACCTTTCTCAAGTTCTTTATTCCTTTTATATCACTTATTACCACGTTATGAACATTATGTAATTATTTATGTTAATAACGGTCATTTTGTCGATCTTTGGTACTTAAGTCAAAAATAAACTTCTTATAATTACAAGTTGTTCATGTGGTAAAATATACATTATATCTAGAATTATATTCATGATGTAGATATCATATATATCATAAATATCCAGTATATACATGCATTTATAATATTACATAACATTTAGCGGTAAGAAATGAAATGCACCGTTCATGGAGATGGTAAGCCGTACGCACGCATGAATGCTACTTTCATTTCTATTTCATATTTAATGTGATGAAATCATAATGATATAAAGGTATATTATAATTCTAGTATGATATATTATATAACATCATTAACTCTATCCTTTATATGTCCCACATATGGCATTAATGATTCAAATCACTTTGAGGGGGCAGTAGTCCGCACTTCCTAAAATGAAATTATCGCGTTTACCCATAATGGAAATCTTAAAGGTATGAAATAATTGATAAAATACAGAGGCATAAATAAAAAATAAACATAATATATATCATATATTATTATAGTGGCATCTTAATGGCCACCATGAGAGGTGTTAAAAGAAGATTGAACAATCATCGTTTCGTGAGGCAGTAATTCGACACCCATAGAAACAGTATGTTCTTTAACCATTAGACGAAGTTGTGTGTAAGTTTAAATCAAATAATTCTCATAATAACATCCTATTATATTGAAGATACTATTTTTGTTACAAAATAAAGGAATAAAAAGAGTTTAAGGGGGTGTAGAAGCAAAATAATACAAAAGAACATAATTGAAGACATTGCCTTAAAATCGGGTACCTCTTTTTGATATTATCCAAAGGCTTCCTTGGGAACCCATCTGCCCAATTTGAGGCTTATAGGAGTAATATAGGGATTTTGGGAGAGTTTTTGGGAGGATTTTGGCTGAGCCAAATGGCTTGATGGCATAAATAAGGTGGTAGAGGTGGGGGCCTTTTATAAAAGGAGTGGAGGGGCACTCTTGGAAAGTCAAGAAATGTTACTTTATTATATAATGAGTTTCGGATTTTGAAGGTCCCAAAATTATATATTTAGAGGATAAGGTGATAAGGGTTATAAATCTACTCATACAATAGGTTTTTGACAAGTGTAAGTCTTAGATTTTACATTATTTTTTCATTTTATTTAAATCGTTAATTAATGAGGTAATTGTTGTATCATCACGGTGTCATAAAAAATTTAATATATTTAATGTCTAAAAATTATAAAAAAATTACCATGAGGTAGGAAATATATTTAGGTTTCCAATTAATATTTATAGTCGAAATTTTAACTTATACAACCCCATGTAATAATTTTTTCAGTAAAACAACACATGTTTGTGACAATTTTATTTTTACTTTAAATAAAAAGTTATTAATGTCATTTTCTTACCCAAGTGGCTCCATGGGGTCCCCAAGTTGACCCATTGATTTTATTGGTCGTCCATGACTCGTCCAATAATGGTAGGACAAGTGTAAAGGTAATTTCATATTATTATAACCTTATATTTACCTTAAATTACACTAATTACCTTTAATCGTGATTAATAAAACTTAAAAGTTACTATTGACCAAAAATTATTTTCATCCCATTGAACCACATTTTACTTACTAATGACAACCATGTATGATGGATTTTTTAAATTCAATACAAATAAGTGGTAAAGATTCATTTAAATGAAAAATTAGTTGTTTAACTACCACTTAGTGGTTTCACTATTCATCAAAAATTGAAGTTTTTCAGAAAAATACCAAAAATTCACCCTAAGCTATATTTGATATTCTTAATTATAAAATGATTTATATTTTAAAAAATTCAAAACATATAAGTTTAATTAATTAAATTAATATTTAATTCCCATTTTCACAACAAATAACGTGTTTTTAAGAAACAATATATATCAAAAGATTTCCAATTGTTTATGTCCAATTTCAAAGTAAAATTAATTCTAATGACCACCATTGGATAAAATGGTAAAAATATATTATAATTATAATTTAAAACCACTAAATAATATAATTTATCATAATAAATTATTTTGATTAAGAAAAGTTGTTTTTATGCTTTTTCTCTATTCATAGAAAATTCGAAGTACTCAGAAAATTACAAAAAATTCCACATAGGATAATTTTGATATTCTGAATAAAAAAATGAAGTCCATTTTAAAATATAAATTGTATATAATTTCAAAAAGTGTGTATTACTGTTCATAACTACTACTTTGATTGGTCGTGGTGTGATAGAATCTCAAACTTGCGTACAATGCAAGCTATTGCATTATTGAAATAGAAGCGTATTGTGAAAGCTTGGGGTGTTACATTCTCCCATCCTTCAATAAATTGTGTTATTCCCATTTGAAAATGTTCTTCGAAAATAAAATGATTGAAATAGAAAATACCTTTATGGAAAACCCATATCGAAAATAGGGTTAATAAAAATATAACTTTAAAAGAAAGAAAGAGAAGTACAAAGGTCACTCGAGATAGACCATACTAGGATTCTATGAAAACATGGATATGGAGGAGAAAAAAACCATCAAGTTCTGATGGAGAGTTGTATAAAATAGGATTATGAGAATATTAACTACAAGAAAATCACAAACTTGTGATTGGTTAAATGGTCATTGATTCCCCAGTCGGAAAAGTTAACCGAAAACGTTTTTGTTTTAAGTTACCTTTTATAAAGTTGCGGAAATTGTTTAGGAGATTTACTAAGAACATAAGGAAATATACTTACTTTTCATGTAGACTTTCATTCTTTAATAAATTTTTACCAAAAACCCATCATTCACTCCAAAAGGAAATTGAACTCAAAAATATTATATTTATCTTAATCGTACAAGGTTACAAATGTTAACACATACCATTTAGATTAGGAAAACTATTTTGTAATAACCAGGGACTTCATGTAGGCTAGTGGTAGGTAATAAAAATCTGTCGCACTATGGTTGTGGGTTCGATTCCTATAGCTTTGTCCGACATGACGGGTTATCCCTCGACCTTTAGGGTGTCCTTTTCTTAAAACTATAGTATTATAATATTCCAAAAATATTCATCAGAAATTTTTTAACCTTAAAAAATACTATCCAAAGGTAAAGTTAATCCATTCCAACCTTTATAGTTATCCAAAATACCTATGTCCAGACTTTCTCTAAAAGGTCTCTAAATTCCAAAATCAATTCATCAGATTCCCCAAACAAGGTAAAGTTTCTCTTATTGTCACATACTAAAAATATGATTACCTTCATCATATAAAAACCTTAATGAAAACAAAAAGTACTTTAGTACAATCCTTATATATATCACATTATTCATATAACCATAATATAGTTCTTGAGTCCAAAAACACAAATACAATAATTATTCCACTTCAACTATAGTAACAACATAAGATTGTCCTTGATCCCTTGGCCTTTTCTGAGGTATGTTTCCTTGGAACTTAGGACATTCATTTACATAATGCCTCATTTCACTACAATTGTAGCATTAAACATTGATAGCTTCTTTCTTTCCCTTTTAATCGTGATCTTGGTGACTTTTTTCTCCACATTTATAACAAACTCTCATTCCTTTTAGGAAAGTATCGGGGTGATTCTTCCCACAATTATCGTATATCGGAAAATCCTTCTTTCCCTTTTTCCCTTTATCTGTCTCTGGTTCCACCATTCTCTTCTTCTCTTGCTTTACATTGTTGTCATAAGACTTAGATAATTCCTTTTCTGTCTTTATAGAACACGATACTATATCTTCGTATGTTGAGAAAGATTGTGATACTAATGCTCGACGGAGAAACGGTTTTAACCCATCAAAGAAACGATCAATCTTACTTCTTGGGTTACATATATAATCTACAACATGCCTCACTAACCTTGTCAATTTAGACTCATACTTTGTGACATTCTCATCCTCCTTTTGCCTCAGACTCAGAAATTTCCTTTCCATATCTTCTTGATGGTCAAGAGGAAAGTATTTTTCTAAGAAAAGCTCTTTGAAATTTCTCCATTCCATACTAGATAATTCTTAATCTTCCTCTGTATTTTGAATCAATGACCACCATTGATCAGCATCTCCAGTGAGGTGGTAAACTGCCATGATAACCTTTTCCCTTTCACTACTCCCCAAGGCATGGAATATTTTCTCTAAGGAATTTATCCATTTCTTAGCTACTAAGGGATTTTTACTCCCATTTAATGTTGGTTTTTGTTGCCTCATGAAGTGGTTTAACATTAATCCTCCATGTTGCAGATTAGGGTGCTCCATATGAGTAAGGTTATTA
The DNA here is from genome assembly GCA_963277665.1 of Viscum album. Classification (NCBI taxonomy): domain Eukaryota; kingdom Viridiplantae; phylum Streptophyta; class Magnoliopsida; order Santalales; family Viscaceae; genus Viscum; species Viscum album. The sequence continues at coordinate 1,458,090,331 of OY728135.1, read as the reverse complement.
TTCATAACCTGACTGAGTAGTCCCAATATAGTGATAAGATGATCAGCACCAGTTGTATCACCAGCTCCACTATAATTATCTTGAGCACGAGGGAAATCCCCACATCGAGTGCATGCATTGATACGGTTTCCCTTCCTTCCACTAGGCTCCATTTATAAACAATGTCATAAACTAGATTAGTTTATGAATCGAAATACATAATTCCATACTTGTAAAACACTTAACAAAAATTGAACTATTTATGGATATAATCCATAATCATAAAAAAATGTTTTCATTGAGGAAGTATATACTCATAAACCCTTCATAATGGTTTTTAAAGAAAATGAGAATTATCCTAAGCATATCCCCCGGGAGTGTCGTAACCAAGAGTGCAGTAAGGCCCATTATCATGCACCAATTCCCGTCCGAGTCTAGTTCAAAGCGGTGTTTTCGGTTTTTACCCCTATGTACATCTGTGCCAGAGCCACCTCTACCTGCTCGTATCCAGTCAGGGATGTATTTCTCGGAAAACTCACCAAAACTCTATAATACCAAAATTCTAAGAAGTTCTTATATACTAATCTTCAAATTCTGTCTTATGGCTATGTGCTCTAATTAGAGTTTATCTAAATCTGGCTTCCAAGGTTAGTACTAAACTTCCTCTGATACCAACTATAATGCCCCAACACTGTTTACCCAAAGTCGGTGCATTATTATGTAACATTGGCATGATCACAAAAGATCAAGTCTCAAAAGGATGATTAGTTTAGTAGCCTTGGAAACACTAGATACATTCATAAATGTTACATTACATCATAAAGTGAAAAATCACAATAACATAGTCACCATATTCCACACTCCTATCCCCTTCAAACTATCCCTATAGGTCAGTCATAAAATATTTTTTCACATCCTGAGAAAATAAAACATAGAAAGGGGTGAGCTCAGATGCTCAGTAAGGATAACAATACAGCGGAAACTTTCATAAATTAACATAAACATTTAAGTCAATGTATAACTAAAACAAAAGCCTTTTAAACATTAACTTCATCATAATATGGAAAAAATAAAATGAAATAATGCCATTTACTTATTCACATGGATATTATACTATTAAAATAATCACATGAAATATAAATAACCACTTTCATAATGATGGAATTCATAATGTCAGACTATCATAACCACATAGTCAAGGCCCCGTGCCAAGACTACAAATAAGATTTTGTCAAGGCCTCGTGCCAAGACACTAGTTTGTCTCATGAGACCTACCAATGCATCGAAGGGCTATATCAGGCTCCACCCGTCACTAATTAAGTCCAATGCATTCCTTATATTAAAGGGTTTAAACATATCATAAACAATTCCCAAGAACCATAACATAATCGTATCACATAAAATATGCATAAAATAAACATAACATTTCCATATTTCAATCACAAGATATCAATACAACACATTTATATAATCAAAACATTATCAAAACCATTTTCAATACAAAAATAAAAGAAAATTAAAACTTGGTATTTATTTTTCATTTAAAAAAAAGTTAAGGCTTGTAGAGGAAGCTGACACTCAAATAATGGTCATGGTGGCGGAGAAGTCATTGTCGTCGCATACGTAAGACAAAACATTACTTTTGTCATTTATTAAAAAAGATTCGTATAAAAAGATTCCTTTAGAATAAAAGTAAAATTCAAAGGGGTTTATACACCGTATAAAAGAAAGTTGTGTATAAAACAAAATATGCCTCAATGAATGGAGATTGAGACGAAATTCCTTACCTTGTCTCCGACTTGACTCTATCATTCTTTAATCTCCTGAATAATAAACTAGAGTTAATCTATACTTGATTAAGAACCTTTATCAAGTTCTTTATTCCTTTTGTATTACTTATTACCATGTTATGAGCATTATGTAATTATTTAAGTTAATAACGGTTGTTTTGTCGATCTCTGGTACTTGAGTCAAAAATTGACTTCTTATAATTACAAGTTGTTCATGTGGTAAAATATCCATTATATCCAGAATTATATTCATGATATAGATATCATATATATCATATATATCCAGTATATTCATGTATTTATAATATTACATAACATTTAGAGGTAAGAAATGAAATGCACCGTTCATGGAGACGGTAAGTCGTACGTACGCATGAATGCTACTTTCATTTCTATTTCGTATTTAATTGGATTAAATCATAATTATATAAAGATATATTATAATTATAGTATAATATCTTATATAACATCATTAACTTCATCCTTTATTCATCCCACATATGTAATTAACGATTCAAATCACTTTGAGGGGGCGGAAGTCCACACTTCCTAAAATGAAATTATCTCGTTTACCCATAATGGAAATCATAAAGTTATTACATAAATGATAAAGTACAGAAGAATAAAGAAAACATAAACATAATATATGTTATATATAAATATAGTGACATATTAATGGCCACCATGAGAGGTGTTAAAAAAAGATTGATCAATCATTGTTTCGTGAGGCAGTAATTCGCCACCCACAGAAACAGTATGTTCATTAACCATTAGACGAAGGTGTGTGTAAGTGTAAATCAAATCATTATCATAAAAATATCCTAGTATATTTATGATACTGGTTTTTTTACAAAAGAAAATAATAAAAAAAATTTAAGGGGTTGGAGGATCAAAATAAAACAAAAGACAAAAGAGAAGACATTACCTTAAAATCGGGTATCTCTTTTTGATTTGATCCAAAGGCTTCCTTGGGAAGACTTCTTGTTGAGTAAAAAGTCCTCTTTTGACTTCTATATCATGTTTTGGAAATCACAAATGCATTCTATCATATTATGGAATTTACAATTGTCTTATATTTTGTTTATCGTATCGTACAATGGTGATCGTACTATCCATATCGTATCGTATGATACTAATCGAACTGATCGTACTGATCATGCTGATCATACTGATCATGCTAATCGTATTGATCATGCTGATCGTACTGATCATATTGATCGTACTGAACATATCGTATCGTACAATACTGATCGTACTTACCATGCAAATCGTACAATGTTGATCATACTAAATGTGAAAATTGTATTGATTCTCTTACTCGTAACTTTTGTTACATTCTTGTTTCAATACTTAGTCAAAAACACTCATTGCATATGAATCATACTCATGTTTTTCATTCCTATATATCTCTTTTCCTAACAAAATGATGTCGTTGAGTTAGTTACAAACTAATCAAAATGATGTCGTGCTTTCTGTTTCAATATGACCGTTGGAGGAAATATGACCGTTGGAACCCGAGGCCTATAAATAGGAGGTCATTTGAAGCTGAGAGAACAATGATGAATGAAGTGAATGAATGAAGAGACTCTGTGAACTACCACGATTCTAGAGAGAGACACTGTGACTTCTCTCATCTGCCTTGTGCGTTTGATCATTGTATCGAGGGCTTTCAAGTAATTGAAAGACAGAGGTGCCAGTTACCTACAAAATCGAGGGCTGCCAGGGATAGGCAGACAGACGTGCCGATCATCGTATCGAGGGCTGTCGGGGATAGGCAGACAGACGTGTCGATCATCGTATCGAGGGCTGTCGGGGATAGGCATACAGACGTGCCGATCATCGTATCGAGGGCTCACCAAGGTGTTGTTGAGACAGACCTTTTATCCTAGGTGAAAGGATAACCCTTCTCTTTGGGTTAAAAGAATTGTAATACTTTTACATTTCCGTTGTTACTTGTATTAGAAAAGAATTTGTATTGTTTCCTTTCTTCTTTACATATTCAATTGTAATTGTTTCAATTACAATCATTCTATTACATATTGTATTGATTGTTTCTATACGCTTTAAGGTAGAATCATTCATCTTGATATTACTCTGATTATTGTGTTCATCTTGAATACAATTGTTTTACATTACATTAGTATTACAATACATCATACCGTTTTTACATTCAATACAAGTGTGGGTGTTTGTATTTTTATTAGTTTAAGATCATTTAAACTAATCTCTTAGTTGCTAAAACTTAAAGGTTTTTAAACCTACAATTCACCCCCCCTCTTGTATTGTTCCATCTAATAGACATACATATCTACATATCCGATCCAACAATTGGTATCAGAGGAGATTTTCCACTAATTTGTATTACTAGCTTTATTTCTTTCATATTATTATCTTGAATACTTACTACACTAACGTGTGAAGTGGAAAATTTTTTGTTGTATTAGATGGCAGGAATGAATATTGGGTCAATAGACAATCTGAATCCTTCTAGGCCACCAATCTTTGATGGGAATGATTATGAGTATTGGATAGATCGTATGAAGACTTTCGTTATCAATACTGGTGTAGACAATTTTATTATGCTTACTGGAGGTTACAAAATTCCTGACAAAGAAGTCAGTACTTTCACCAACCAAGAGAAGCAAGAATATCAACTGAATTACAAGGTACGCAATACTTTATTATGCTCTATGACCAGGAATATATACAGCCAGATATCTTCATGTGAAGCAGCCAACTGTATTTGGATGAAATTAGAAGTTACTCATTTTGGTACATCCAAGGTTATAGAAACAAGGAGAGCAATGCTTCGAGCAGAGTATCATGGATTTGATTTTCCTTATGGAGAGCATGTATGTAAAGTACAACAAATGTTTATGACAATTTTCAACAGCTTACAATCTATGGGAGAAAAAGGTCTTGATGATTAAGCTCTTGTTGATAAGATTATAGATATAATGCCAAATGAATGGGAGTCAAAAAGAACAGCTATTGATGAAAATAGAAAAGTTTCCCAGATTACTCTTGATGAACTCTTTGGAACTCTTCTACAACATGAGACAAGAATGAAGAGAGATGATTATTTCAACAAGAAGAAGAATGGGAATGTAAGTGTAGCCTTTGCATCTAAAGCTAAAACACTTGAAAGGCTTACAAGGTCAAAATCGAAGAATGTTGTCATATCTGATTCAAGTGATTGTAATATTTCGGATAATGAGTTAGCCAATCTTGCTAGAAGGATGAACAAAATTGTGGGAAATAAAGACTTTCAATATAGATTCAAAAAGAAATATAGGAAGGACAAAAAGGATTTAGAGGTAACTTGTTATGAATGTAAGAAAGCATGACATATATGGCCTGATTGTCCTTTACTGAAGAGGAACGACAGAAAGGAGAAACACTCTGAATGAAACAAGAAAAGGTTTTATAAGACAAAGAAAGTCTTGAAAGCAAATGATACGTGGAGTGAAAGTGGTAGTGATTCCTCATATGATTCTTCAAAATATGAGACATCAGGACAAAGGAATATCAGACTCTTAGCCAGATTACCTATTGAAGATCATTGTCTTATGGCTAAGGTACATAATGCTGAAGCTATTACAAATGTCTCTTTGAATGCAAATTATACTAATAATAGATATTATGAATCTTTAAATGACGAATCCTCATCATCATAAGATGATACATTACCTTCTTTTGAAGAAGTATCTAGATTTGCTAAATTACTTGAAAATGAAAATTCAAAGCTCAAAAAGAGATTTGAAAAAGCAAATTCTAGAATTTCAATCTTGACTAAAGAAGTATCAGATCTTTCTAAAGATCTTGATGTTAAAAATTATGATTTTGAAAGTATTTTAAAAACCCTTGAGAAAGTTAAATCTGATAAGGATAAACTTTCTAAGGATCTTGAAACTGTAATTTCAAAGAAAAACATTTTAGAGCCTAACTCTAGTTTAAATGTTTTGGAAAATAAGAATTTGGTTTTAAAACTAAAGTCAGAGATTTTATCTTTGAAGAAATGTTTGTCAAACTTTACTCATGGAAAGGAAAACTTTTATAGGATGTATTCTCAAACTAGACCTCTAAGAAATCGTTCTGGTCTTGGTTATACTTATTCCAAACCTGTTTTCAGCAATAACTATTTTGTTCCTCAAAAAACCATTTTCTTTTCTAAGTGTCAATGTGGTGAACACTGGAGAAGAGATTGTTCTCTTAACAAAACTCAATCTTTAGGATTTCATAAAGCTCATTTTGAAAAACAAATGTGGATTCCTAAAATTCTTTTAACTAACTCTTCTGGATCCAAACAAGTTTGGATTCCGAAAATCTAATTGTTTCTTTTTCAGGAAAACGAAAAGTGTACCAATAAGAATATTTGGTACATGGATAGTGGTTGTTCTCGGAACATGACTGGAAACAAAGATCTATTTGAAAGGGTTATCAAAACAAAAGGTGGAAAAGTTACCTTTAGAGATAATTCTCAAGGAAAGATTGTTGGTATAGGTAATATTGTTTTTCTTGGAAAAGTTCTTATCTCAAATGTTTTGTTTGTTAAAGGTATTAGGCATAATCTCATCAGCATAAGTCAATTATGTGATGAAGTTTACCTTGTGAATTTTAGAAACGATAAGTGTCTTGTTCACAATTCCAAGGATGAGTTCATTCTATCTGCCCATAGGCAAGAGAATGTTTACACAATTGACTTAGATGTCCTTAGGAACCAAAAATTACCTTGCTTAAGTGTAATAGAAGACCAATCGTGGCTATGGCATAGGAGACTATGACACTGTAATATGAGAAACCTAAGTAAACTCTCAAATAAAGGACTTGTAAAAGGGCTATCGGATCTTAGATATGATTCTTCAAAAGTTTGTGATCCTTGTCAATTTGGCAAGCAACATAAAACTAGATTTAAATCGATTAATGAAGTTTCAACTTCTAATGCGTTACAGCTTGTGCATATGGATATTTTCGGTCCTTCACAATCTGGAAGCATTGAAGGAAAATACTATGTATTTGTTTTAGTTGATGACTTTACTAGATTTATATGGGTTTACTTTCTCACAATGAAATCTGAAGCCTTTTCATATTTCAACACTTTTAGAGCCCAAGTTAAAAATGAGAAAAACCTACCATTGATACCTATTCATAGTGATCATGGTGGTGAATTTCAAAATTCAAGATTTTGAAACTTTTTGTAGTAAGAAAGGTATTGCTCACAATTTCTCAGCTCTAAGAACTCCTCAGCAAAATGGTGTTGTTGAAAGAAGAAATCGTATTCTTCAGGAAATGACTCGAACCATGTTGAGTGAATACTCAATTGCTAAGCACTTTTGGGATGAAGCTGTTAGTACTGCCTGTTATACTATAAATCTCGTTTTAACTAGACCATTTCTTAATAAAATCCCTTATGATTTATGGACTGGACGAAAACCTAAAGTTTCATACTTCAATGTTTTTGGATGCAAAGTATTCATTCTGAATACAAAAGATAATCTACACAAATTTTCACTAAAATCTGATGAAGGAATCTTTCTAGGCTATTCTACAACCTCTAAGGCTTATAGAGTTTTCAATAAAAACACTTGTATTGTTGAGGAAACAGTACATGTAAAATTCGATGAAACTAATCCTTTTGTTTTCAACCAACCCAATCCTACATCCTCGGATGTGTTTTCTAAAAATGTTTATCAACTGTTATTAGAAGATCATTATGATAAGGAAAATGTTCAAGAATGTTTTCTTGAAACATTTACCACAGAATATTTTCTACCATATGTTGATGAACAGGTTTTACAAAACTCAAATCAATTGTTTCTTAGGAATCATCCCAGTCATAACATCATTGGTGATGTAAATCAACCTGTAAGGACCAGAAATTCCTTAAGAAATGAAATAGAACATCTTGCTTTTCTTTCCCAATTTGAACCTAAAAGTCCAACTGAGGCTTTAGGTGATGATGATTGGATCAAAGCAATGCAAGATGAACTAAATGAATTTGAAAGGAATCAAGTCTGGACTTTAGTTGATAGACCTAAACAAACAACTGTGATTGGTGTAAAATGGGTTTTCAGAAACAAATGTGATGAAAATGGAATCATTGTAAGAAATAAAGCAAGACTTGTTGCTAAAGGATATAATCAACAAGAGGGAATAGACTATGAAGAAACATATGCTCCTGTAGCTATACTTGAATCTATTCGTATTCTATTAGCCTTTGCATCATATTTCAATTTCAAACTATTTCAAATGGATGTCAAATGTGCTTTTCTAAATGGTTTTGTTCAAGAAGAAGTTTTTGTCGAACAACCTCCTGGTTTTCAAGACCCAAAATATCCTGATCATGTTTTTAAACTTACCAAGGCTTTATATGGTCTTAAACAAGCCCCTAGAGCATGGTATGATAGACTTACAGGATTTATTTTACAAAACAATTATACAAAAGGTACAGTAGATCCAACTCTTTTTATAAAAATGGAAAACAAAAATGTTTTGATTGTCCAAATCTATGTTGATGACATCATATTTGGATCAACTCAGAAATCTTTAACTGATTCTTTTGAACACTTAATGAAATATGAGTTTGAAATGAGTATGATGGGTGAGTTAACATTATTTCTAGGTTTTCAAATTTCTCAAAAACCAGAAGAAACTTATATATCTCAACATAAGTATATAAAAGATTTACTCAAAGAGTATGGATTTGACAAAACTAAAAGTATTAGTACTCCAATTGGTACCTCAAATACTCTTGATCTTGATGAAACTGGGAAACCAGTAGATCAAACAATCTTTAGAGTTATGATAGGAATTTTTCTATACTTGACAGCTAGTCGACCAGACTTGATGTTTTCTGTATTCTTATGTGCAAGATACCAATCTAATCCAAAAGAGTTTCATTTAATAGCCGTAAAGAGAATCTTTCGGTATTTAAAAGACACTTTGGATTTAGGTCTTTTTTACTCATCTAGAAATGATTTTGTTTTAAAAAGTTTTTCAGATACTGACTTTGGTGGTTGTAGAATGGATAGAAAAAGTACATCTGGAACATGTCATTTCTTAAGAGATTCTCTGGTTTCTTGGTCCTGCAAGAAACAACACTCAGTAGCACTATCCACTGCTGAAGCTGAATATGTAGCAGCTGGAAGTTGTTGTTCTCAAGTATTGTGGATGCAGCACACACTCACTGACTATGGATTGAGTTTCTCCAAAACTCAAATTCTTTGTGATAATATAAGTGCCATAGCTCTTAGTAAGAACCCAACACATCACTCACGTGCAAAACATATAGATGTTATGCATCACTTTCTTAGAGATCACACACAAAAAGGAGATATTGTTTTACAATTCATCGGAACGCAAGAACAACTTTCTGACAATTTTACAAAACCCTTACCTTCCGATAGATTTGAATTTATAAAACAGAAGCTAGGAATGATTACATTAAAATAATCATTCATATCTACTTCCTGTTTTACATCTCTCCTAATAGTAAATAACTCCTCGGAGAAATGGGGAGAAAATTTGATTCTATGTTTCTCACTTTATTTCATTTTATCTTATGATTTTAATTTTTCCATAGATTTGGTTTTCTGTTTATCGTATTGACTATTTTAGTTTTCTGTTTATCGTATTGTCTATTTTAGTTTTCTGTTTATCATATTGACTATTTTAGTTTTCTGTTTATCGTATTGACTATTTTAGTTTTCTTTTTATCGTATTGACTATTTTAGTTTTCTATTTATCATATTGACTATTTTAGTTTTCTGTTTATCGTATTGACTATTTTAGTTTTCTGTTTATCGTATTGACTATTTTAGTTTTCTGTTTATCGTATTGACTATTTTAGTTTTCTGTTTATCATATCGAACGATCATGGTACTGAATCGATCGATGAGGGTATTGAATTTCTTTTCCATAGTATCGAACGATCATGCTATTGAATCGACCGATGATGGTATTGAATTTCTTTTCCATCATATTGAACGATCATGGTATTGAATCGACCGATGATGGTATTGAATTTCTTTTCCATCGTATTGAATGATCATGCAATTGTATCGACCGATGATGGTATTGAATTTTTTTACGATCATATCAATCAATCAATAGTATTGTATCGACCGATGATGGTATTTTTTATTTTTATCATAATGAACGATGATGGTAATGATTTTCTTTTCTATTGAATCGACCGATGATGGTATTGAGATTGTTTTCCATCGTACTGTCAGTTCATGGTAATGAGATTGTTTTCCATCGTATTGTTAGTTCATGGTAACAAGATTGTTTTCCATCATATGGTCAGTTCATATTAGTGAATTTGTTTTCCATCGGCATGATGATGTTTTTTTCCTTACGATTGTATTTTCTTTTGATCTCTATCAAAACCAAAAATTACCTTACGTTCTCCGACAGGTATTTTTTCATTTTTTTTTCTTTGTTTTAATCCTAACCATTGATCTGGTTTTCTCTAATCTTGACCGTAGATGATCAATGTTCACCCTTATTCGACCGTAGAAGATCAACGGTCACCCGTTTATCGCATATAAATATCCCCCCTCCCCTCCCCAAACCCACATTGATTTTTCAGGATTTGAGGCGAAGCTCTTCTCCACCAGCTATAAATCTTCGTACGATCTTCTCATCGGCAGAACCTTTATGTCTCAATCCTCTACTAATACTCCCGCCGAAATGTCTTCAAAGACTTTTATAGAGAAAGACTTTAACAGAGAAAGGTTAGTTTCTTGAGACTTTTTTGATACGTACGATTCTACAATCAGGAGGATCATTTTTTTTCAAGGGTGGGAATATCTGTGTGTTGAAAAGCCTGATTCTCAAGATCCGGTTCTTTTTGATGATGTTTGTCAGTTTTATAAAACCGTTTCTTTCGACAAAGATATGACTATAAACTTTGTTGTGTACGATAGAAAATTGTCTATGTATGTGAAACAAGCGGCACATTTTCTGAATGTTTCTTTAGAAGGGGATTCTGTCTGTCCATCGCACAAACTACCAGAGGAAGTTGGTACGTTTAATAGAGAAAGTGATGAAAAGACATTGTTTGTTATTAATGAGGAAAAGAGAAAAGTGTCTCATATTTCACCGGACAATCGTTTTGTCACCTTATGGATGCAAGGTTTTCTTATCCCAAGGAAAGGGGATAGAGAAACTCTGAAAGTTTCTGATATTTTCATGCATGACTATCATGTGAATATGAGAAAAGTAAATCTCATGGGGTATGTTTTTGAAACCATTAAGAATGTCAAGATAGGAGGGATTAAGTCCCAAATGATTATGTATCCAGCCATCCTTACGAATTTCATTCTTGAGAGTATGATGTTTTTTAACATTCCTTTGAAAGGAAACCCCATAGATCTGAATCCTTCTTGGATTAGCAAAAGTACGATGAAAAAGTTTAATGTTTGTTTTGATCACAATTCAAAACTTTTTGTCAGATATGTAGAAGCTGAATTGGCACAGAATCAATTGGCACATATGCCAGCGAAAGACATTCAATCTACAGGTGATTCTCAAAAGTCTGATCCGCAAACCAGTTCAAAGCCCAAGAAGAAGCCAAGGTACAGTAAGGAGGTTGTAGCAAAATGGAGAAAAGATAAGGAACAGAGAAAGGACGGTGATCCGAAGTTTGGTCATGACCCTGCTGAGGCTTTTACAGAAAGAGTAAGGGTAGAAGAAACCTTTCAGGCTGAAAAGAAGAAGAAGGTTCTTTTGAAAAGAAAGGCTCGGGACTTTGATGTCTCTAAAGTCTTGAAAGCGGTTGTGGATTCTAGTGCCCAACTAACAGAATAAGTGCACCAAGAGCCCATCGTACAGAGTCTCCCTGAGGAGGGAAAACAAAAACAAGTGATGGAAGAGATAGAATAAGTGGAAGAATAATGAGACTTTCTTTTAGAATTTCTTCAAAGTTCAAAGAAGAGTAGAGAGGAATCAGTTCAAAAGCTGAGTGAAGGTGTTCAACAAACTCCTCATGCCGATCAAGAACGATCTCTGGAAAGAATTTATTTTCAAGAAAAGCAAGGTTCTCAATCCTCTCACTCTGATAAAGTTGTTGTCATTAGTGACAAAGTGGAAGAAGAAAGAAAGCAGAAAGAAAAAGCAAAAGGAAAACAGCAAGCTGTTGACTCAAGCAGATCGTATGAACTAGCATCGTACGATGAAGATACAGATTCAGAGCATACAATCTCTCTCAAGAAGAGTGATTACATTGTTCATGTTTTGAGAAGGGTTGAGAAGACCATTCCTTATTTCCCGAGGATGAAGGGAAGATTGATTTTATTACTGACAATCAAAAGAAGAAGTTTGGCTCTGTAAAAGAATTGAGGAAGAAAGTTTTGTCAGTTGAAGCTGATTTGAAAGTTCTTTCAGAAAGCTCGGTTGCTCATAAGAAGGCATGCAATAAGATGACCAAGTGGTCATATAGAACAGAGAGCTCAATCAATGATCATGAAATTGCTATTGAAGATATAAGAAGGTTATCAAATGAGCTTGAAATTGCTTTCAACAAGCTTGACAGAGAAACGATTGAAAGTTTGAATCTTTTGTCTTCTCAAAGAGACGATGTTCCTTCAGTGAATGATTTGCAAGAGAGAATGAATGTTTTTCAATCTGAATTCTCGAAGGTTTCATCTTTGAAGGATGAAATGGTCTTGCTGAAGAATCAAAATTCTGTGTTATCCAAAGATAACAAGAATTTGCAAAACAGAATTGATAACCTTGAAGAAGTAATCATAGTATAGGAGGAGACTATCAGAAATCAAGATCATATTTTTGCGGACCAACAAGGGCTTCTCAGAAATCAGGGTGAATCAATTTCTGAAGACAAGAAGGAGATCAAAAAGATGAAAGTTGTTCTTCGTGAGCTTATAAAGAAGGAGAAGGAAAGAGAAAACAAATTATTGTTGTAAGTGTTTTCCTTTGGAACTTGTCTTTGTTTTGTAATGACTTTTAGGATCCTTTTCTTTTATCCATTGTATTGTATTGCTTTACTAACTCTTTCAGACAATTCAAGATTTCTCCTATTCCTTTTTGTAAATCACAAAGGGGGAGAATGTTTACAAAGGTGAGAATGTTTTATAAAGGGGGAGAATTCTTTAAAACACTCTTAAGGAAAATCTATGAATACAATCCTTAGGAAAGTCCATACCTAAGGGGGAGTTAGTTGTATTCAATTTCTTATTTAGAAGAGTTTCCAAAAACTCAGGGGGAGATAAGTATTTCTTGTTACATTTATTTGTGTGTTGTGCTTTCCAAAAAGGGGGAGATTGTTGAGTCAAAAGTCTTATTTTGACTTCTATATCATGTTTTGGAAATCACAAATGCATTCTATCATATTATGGAATTTACAATTGTCTTCTATTTTGTTTATCGTATCGTACAATGGTGATCGTACTATCCATATCGTATCGTACGATACTAATCGAACTGATCGTACTGATCATGCTGATCGTACTGATCATACTGATCGTACTGATCATGCTGATCGTACTGATCATACTGGTCGTACTGACCATATCGTATCGTACAATACTGATCGTACTTACCATGCAAATCGTACAATGCTGATCATACTAAATGTGAAAATTGTATTGATTCTGTTACTCATAACTTTTGTTACATTCTTGTTTCCATACTTAGTAAAAAACACTCATTGCATATGAATCATACTCATGTTTTTCATTCCTATATATCTCTTGTCCTAACAAAACGATGTCGTTGAGTTAGTTACAAACTAATCAAAACGATGTCGTGCTTTCTGTTTCAATATGACCGTTGGAGGCAATATAACCGTTGGAACCCGAGGCCTGTAAATAGTAGGTCATTTGAAGCTGAGAGAACAATGATGAACGAAGTGAATGAATGAAGAGACTCTGTGAACTACCAAGATTCTAGAGAGAGACACTATGACTTCTCTCATCTGCCTTGTGTGTCCGATCATCGTATCGAGGGATTTCAAGTAATTGAAAGACAGAGGTGCCGATTACCTACAAAATCGAGGGATGTCAGGGATAGGCAGACAGACATGCTGATCATCATATCGAGGGCTGCCGGGGATAGGCAGACAGACGTGCCGATCATCGTATCGAGGGCTGCTGGGGATAGGCAGACAGACATGTCGATCATCGTATCGAGGGCTCACCAAGGTGTTGGTGAGACAGACCTTTTATCTGAGGTGAAAGGATAACCCTTCTCTTTGGGTTAAAAGAATTGTAATACTTTTACATTTCTGCTGTTACTTGTATTAGAAAGGAATTTGTATTGTTTCCATTCTTCTTTACATATTCAATTGTAATTGTTTCAATTACAATCATTCTATTACATATTGTATTGATTGTTTCTATACGCTTTAAGGTAGAATCATTCATCTTTATATTACTTTGATTATTGTGTTCATCTTGAATACAATTGTTTTACATTACATTAGTATTACAATACATCATACTGTTTTTACATTCAATACAATTGTGGGTGTTTGTATTTGTATTAGTTTAAGATCACTTAAACTAATCTCTTAGTTGCTAAAACATAAAGGTTTTTAATCCTAAAATTCACCCACCCACCCACCCTCTTGTATTGTTCCATCTAATAGACATACATATCTACATATTTGATCCAACACTTCTGCCCAAAGTGAGGATTATAAGAGTAATAGAGGGATGTTGGGAGAGTTTTTGGGCAGAGTTTGGCCGAGAAAAATGGCTTGATGGTGTGAATAAGGTGGTAGAGGTGGGGGACTTCTATAATAGGAGTGGAGGGGCACTCTTGGAATGTCAAGAAATGTTACTTTATTATATAATGATTTTCTGATTTTAAAGGTCACACAATTATATATTTCTAGGATAAGGTGATAAGGGTTCAAAATCTACTCATCCAATATGTTTTTGACAGGTTTATGTCTTATATTTTACATTATCTTTTCATTTTATTTAAATTGTGAATTAATGAGGTAATCGTTGCATCATCATGGTGTCATGAAAAATTTAATTTATTTAATGTCTAAAAATTATAAAAAAATTACCATGATGTAGTAAATCTTTCTAGATTTATAATTAATATTTATAGTCTAAAAGATAACTTATATAACCCCATGTAATAATTTTTTTAGTCAAACAACACATGTTTGTGACAATTTTATTTTAACTTTAAATAAAAAGTTATTAACGTCATTTTCTTACCCATGTGGCTCCATGGGGTCCCCAAGTTGACCCATGGATTGTCTTTCGAAAAAATACCAAAAAATCACCCTAAGCTATATTTGATATTCATAATTCTAAAATGATGTCTATTTTACAAAATTCAAAACATTTAAGTTGAATTAATTAATTTAATAATTAATTCTAGCTGTCACAACAAAAAGCGTGTTTTTAAGAAACAATATATATCAAAAGATTGACAATTGTTTATGTCCGATTTCAAAGTGAAATTATTTCTAATGACCACAATTGGATAAAATTGTAAAAATATATTCTAATTATACTTTAAAACCACTCAATAATATAATTTACCACTATAAATTATTTTTAATAAAAAATAAATTTTTAAGTATTTTCTCTATTCATAGAAAATCGGAAGTTCTCCGAAAATTACAAAAATTTAAACTTGGGATAATTTTGATATTCTGAATAAAAAAATGAAGTCCATTTTGAAATATAAAATGTATATAATTTCAAAAAGTGTGTATTACTATTCATAACGGCTACTTTGATTGGTCGCAGTGTGTTAGAATCTCGAACTTGCGTACAATGCAAGCTATTTCATTATTGAAAGTGAAGCATATCATGAAAGATTTGGGTGTTACATAAATCCTCTTGAATTGCAATAAAGTGTGCAGTATTTGTAATATAATCCACATAAAACCAAGATATCATTGTTTACCTTGGATGTCTTCAAAAGTCTATTGACAAAGTCCATGGTGATGTTCTATTATTTTCGTGCTGGTATGGGTAATGGTTTCATGATCCCCTTAGTCTTATGCATCCCAGCCTTCACTTGCCAACATACTAGGTGCTTTGATGTATACTAAGCGATATCTTTCTTCATGTTATCCCACCAATAATTCTCTTAGATATCGCGATACATCTTTGTGTTTTCTCAGTGAATGGAGAAATTTGACCTATGTGCCTCGTACTAAATTAATTTCTTTAACTGTAGATTTTATGGAACACATAGTGTTTTCCCAAATCTCACAATTCCATCTTCATTAACATTGAACTACAAGGATTTTCCTTTTCTAATAGTTTCCACATTCTTTATAATTCCCACATCATCCTTTTAAGAACCCTTTAAGCTTTCCAAAATAAATGGTTGAGCAATCATTTGTGTAAGGATTGGTTATGTTCCCTTCTTTATGACTCCCATGTCCATCTTCATCAAATCTAAGATGATTGGATCCTTTTCAATTCTCATAAATGATATAATTGTTGGTCCTTTATACATAGAGCATCTCCTACTATTTTCTCTTTCGCATGGTTGTAATGGATTGAGTATTCATAATCATTGATCAGATCTAGCCATCTTCTTGGCACATGTTTAACTCTTTCTATTTGAATGTACACTTGAGGATTTTTTGATCCATTTATATTTCACACTTCTCCCCAAAGAGGTAATGTTGACAAATTTTTAAAAATCATATTACTACAGAAATCTCCAAATCATGTGTTGGATAGTTTTTCTCATTAACAATCAATTTCCTTGTAGAATATGCAATGACTTTGTCATTTTTCATCAACACACAGTCTAGGCCCTTCTACGAAGCATTCACTATTGGAAAAATAACCTATACACACAATTCAAAACCATGGGTATATCCCCCAAAACCGTGGGTATAAGCTATACCCACGGTTTTGGGAACTATGGGGCTGAGTGGCGTTGGTATAGGTCTGCAACCTATACCCACGGTTTTTACAAACCGTGGGAAAAGCTTTATTTCCATGTTGTCAATTCCTCACCATGGTGTCAAAGCCATGTTCCCACGGTTATAAAATCGTGGGTATAAATTTTTTTGTACAAAAATTGCAGTCACGGGATTAGAACCCGCGACCGGCCTCTCAAACTAAATATACCCGACCACCGATGCTAAGCAGCTTATATTTATATATATCTATATTTCATTAAAAATAATAATCGATACCTGTTTTAGAAAACTAAAAACTGCGTGTATCGATCCCGTGACCTCGACATCACAGTCCTGACGACTAACCAACCCAGCAATCATAATTCTATTTCTCTATATCTATATTTATATTTATATATTAATATTACTCTCAGTTTTAGAAAAATTAAAGCTGGAAGGATTTGATCCCGTGGCAGTGCAGAACACATACCTCCAACTGACCAACTCATCTATAGAAATTTTGTTATTTATCTTCTGTATATATCTATATATATTAATTTAAACCGTGTTCCTGCCAAATTTTTTTGTTTTCCCGCGTAATTTTCTTTCCCGCCTTATGGTGAAAAACCTATACCCACGGTTCTTTAAAAACGTGGGTATAGGTCTTCAAAAAAAACACCAATACCCATGGTTCTTCAAAACCGTGGGTATAGGTCTTCCGAAAAAACACCTATACCCACGGTTTTGCAAAATCGTGGGTATTGGTCTTTAAAAATAAACTATACCCATGGTTTTGTCCAAAATCGTGGGTATTGGTTACCTACACCCAGGGTTTTCTGAAACCGTGGGTATAGGTCCCCATATTATCCGTATACCCACGGTTTTGAAAACAACCGTGGGTATAGTCCCATTTTCCAGTAGTGATTACTAAATACCATAAGAAGTTTTCCACTCGTGGGTTGTTTGAGCACAGGTGTAGTGATAAGCCTTCTTTTTTTAACTCCTTGAATCTATATACGCAATCATCAGTCCAATAAAACATGACTCGCTTTCGATTTAGCTTGGTAAGAGGGTTTGAAAATCATGAGAAATTTCTCACGAATCTGCGATAATATCCAGCTAACCCCAGGAAGCTATGGATATCCGTTACAGATGTTGGCCTCAGCCACCCCTCAATTATAGCTATCTTGGTGGGATCCATAGATAACACTTTTTTATGATATAACACATGAATAAGACCTTCTTCAACTAGAACTCACATTTTTTATACATTGCATAGATCTTCTCCTTTCGAAAGGTCTCTATTATAGGGAATATATTCTCCTCATGCTCCTCCTTGGTTTTGGAGTATATTAAAATATCATCCATAAAGGCTACCAAATATTTTTCGAGTTAATCTCTAAATACTCTATTCATTAAGCCCACGAATATTTTTAGAGAATTAGTGAGTCCAAAAGGCATTAATATGAATTCATAGTGCTCGTATATTGTACAAAAACAGCCTTCTGGATATCCTCCTCCATCATCATTACTTGGTAATATCCCAACCACAAATAAACCTAGGTGAAGTATTGTTCTCTGTATATCTGATCTATTAATTCAACAATTTGCAGCAGAGTATACTTGTTCATTATTGTGATTTTTTGAGCTCACAATAATCAATACAAAGGCACATTAACTAGTCATTCTTTTGGATGAAGAGGACTGGTGCACCCCATGGAAAAGCTCATGGTCATATAAACCCTTTATCTGGATTCCCTTGTATTTGTTTCTTTAACTAATAAAGCTCCACAATAGCTATTCTATATGGATTTCTAGGTATTGGGAACACCCCGGGTATAAGATCAATTGAGAATTTAATATCTCTTCTAGGAGGAAGACCCGACAATTCCTCAAAAAAAACTTCTCTGAATTCCCTCACAATAGGCATGTCCTCAAAATGGTTTCTTCCTTAGACTCGATAATATGGTCCAAATACACATGATCATAGGGTAGTAATATCCATGCATGAGATGTTGGTGCTAAATAAGATTCATCCTTATCCTTTCAGTTGTACTGAATTAGGGGTTGATTTTCCATATGATGAGTGGTTTTCCTCACACAGAAACTTATGTTGGATCTATCTAAATAAATTTAATCCATGAAAATAATTTCATCAAATTCCCCCAAAGTGGGTATGAAGAGGTTCTTTGGGAAGTTAAATCCACAAATTATGACAGTTGAGGAGTTATATTCATAGGATGCAATGATTTCCCCCTTTTTCAATCTCAGTGACATCATTACATACGTAACTTGTTTTGGTGTTGGGATTGTTCTACTAAACTTTAGGTATAAAAAATAATGTGTAGAACCAGAATCAAAAAGTGTGTTGACTAGTCTAGAATGAATAACTAGCATACCCGTCACCATATCATTTTCTGGGATTACTTCGGTGGTAGTGATGGAAAAATCTGGCCCTTGCTTCCTTGGAGGCTTTTGGTTGCGTCTGAAAACCCTTGTCTTAGGGAACTGATTTGTGAAGTTCTGTGGTTATTTTCATTCGATTCAATGAACAATTATTTGAGGTTCGAATAGAGTTTTACTCTACTTTGTCGCATCTGTGGGTTTCTCTTGTCGGTAGTTAATGGCCAGGTTCCCTTCTCTTCCACACCTAATGCATTTCCTCATCCCCTTCAGGAAATTTCTAGGGTGCTTCTTCCTGTACCTATAGAAATTGGGGTGCTGGATTTTCATAGAAACATAGGATTTATTCATCGGACCTCCTGAATTAAATTCCACCTTGCACTTATCATCCCCATGATACCCCTAAAATTCTATGATCTCTATTTTTACATTGAGGGAACATCCTAAAATTTCTTCATAGCTCTCGAAGTCACAGATCCCTATGGATTTCCATAGGCTTGGTTTTAGCCCACTAAAGAACTGTCCGGCGTTGCATTCAGGGGTAACGACAAAGTAGGAGGTGCATTATGAAAGAATTGTGAAGTTTTCCTCATACACTTTGATGGATTCATCATATTTTTACATGAGGTAAAGTATGTCTCTTTCCATTTTAATTCAGAGTGTGAGAGGAATATATTAATCAAAAAATATCTTTTTGAAATCCTTCCATTCCAATACCCCAATCTCTTCCTTGGGATTCGTATTTTTTATCAATTTCCACAATTGATCATATTCTCCCTCCATATGATAAGAAGTCAGAAGAAGCTTCTCTTTGTTCGTAACATTTTTGGATGGATAAGATATTCTCAATGGAGTTGATCCATTTTTTGGTGATTTAGGGATCAAATGATCCATTAAATGTAGGTGTCCTCTGTCACATGAAGCTCTTGTTTGTGACTTGTTCCTTCTTAAGGGGGTGAATTTTCCTCTTGACCCATGTTTCTATTTAAAACATGAGTTAAATGAGAGAGTATCATGAAAAATTTCACAATTCCCAATCTCTCTGGATTGGGATTATCATAAGAACAATCATCTCATTGACCTTCACATAGGTTGTTAGCCCGAGTCCTCCTATTACTGGACATTTTCTAGAATAAAAGGAATGTTTGGGGTAACACATAAAGGGTAATCCAAATAAAAAATGGATGAATAATAAATTAATTTTATTTCCACAACTTATGAATTATAGGCTTCAATCTATGTTATCCATGAACTACTTCCCAACATATATTTTTAAGAGGGATTTTTTTAATTCCCCTAATAATGGTTCATACTAATCTTATGAATTTACCAAATAATATCTCCTGGAAGTGTCCTAACCAAGAGTGCACCAAGTCTCATTGTTGTGATCCATTTCTCGTTCGAGTTTAGCACAAAGTGGAATTTTCATGTTTTACCTCTAGATACATCTATGAAAAATCCACCTCTACCTGATCATATCCAGACAGTGATGTATTTTCTTGATAAACAACTTACACAAAACACACCAAAATATAGGAATGTTTTTATTATACATAGTCTTATTCCTAAGGATTTCACTAGGGTTTTATAATCCTAATCCAAAAAATAACCAGACATATCCTCTGATACCAACTATTACAACCCTACTCTTTATTACACACATAAACATGATTTATTACATAAAATTTCACATAAGAAAACTCTGAGGATCTATAAGTCTACTATCATGTGAAATTAGGGACATTACATAACAACATAAAACATTAGATACACATAATTATATAAAACATCTTTTACATGACCACATACAATCCTTCGTACTTAACATTTTATGGGATAACCTGAGGACATGAATAAAAAAAGGGTGAGCTATAAAGCCCAAAAATATATTAAACAAGGAATAACATGAAGAAACCAATATATTTTAGGAAATATACATATTAATGGAGCATCAGAGAAACATGAACAAAAAGGAATTATATAGCATGATTATCATAACATAAAAATGTGGCAACAATATTAAACATTATATTAGCATGAGAAAGGATCATTGAAAATGAAGCATGAGTAAACCCTAATAACACTTGAATTAGCATGAGTAAACCCTCATTATAGTTGACATATCATGATACTAATCTTTACCCAATCCATTGGAGCGCTATCAGGGCGCACCCTTCTTAATCATTTTATAAGTGTTCCACGTGGATTATTTAACATGGACTCCGTAAAATCATCATTTATTCCACTGTTAAGATATTTTTAATTAATACATGATAATCTATAATAAATAATTAAATTTTTATAAATTTGAATACCCTTGATAGATAATTGGGCATGGTATTCACTACACAATGACTTGGGCTTTAAAAATCACGGTGCAATTTCAGTAGCATAACGGCGTGACATAAGAATTCAAAAAAATGGTTGATGAGAGTGAAAAGGGTGTCCCATCATATGTAAATGAAATGGAAAGTAAGGGGGTCATATATATATATATATATGTGTGTGTCCAAACATATTTAATAGAATTTATATTCATATATCAAATTATTTTCTTGAATGTAAATGAGGAGATAGAAATTGTTTAATGAATTTCAGCATGGTAACAGGTGTACATGAGAGGAATTAATGAGAGAGAAAGAGGTCTCTCATAATTAAAACATAAGGAGGATAGTATGTGGTAGTTTTAAAATCATACCCCATCATTTTTAATTGAAAACAAAATTGTATAACAATATAATAAAATTTAGACAAAACTGAGAAAGGAAGAAATCCTTTACTTGGAAGTGCGATCCCAAAGGATTGGGAGGGGCTTGAGAGAGGATTCTTGGGAGCTTGGGGTGCCTTGGTAAGATTATATAGAGATGAGGGAAGAGTTTGGTCAAGCTCCAAAGTCTTTCAGTGAAGAGGAAGTGGGGTCTTGGGTGGGTTTATCTGGGAAAATAGAAGAAATTTTTTATTATTTAGGTTTTGTGCACAACATATTAAACTAGTCAAAACCACAATCCAATACATGGTTTTTGCCCATGTTTTTTTCTGAAGGATATTGGAAAAAATTATTTTACAAGTTAAATTTCTTAACTTATTAAAATATTTGTCTTGATTATGTAGAGGTGATTCACATTATCAAGGAAAACATTTTAAAAAGTTAAAATATTTTATAAGCCTTTAAGTGTCCACTAAAGCTTTGAAAAATAAATAAATCAAACCTAAATCCCATTATTTTAATGGTAACACATATTCTATCCAAAATAACCATTTATATAATTTTATTACATCACTATTGGGTCATTATGATGTCATAAACATATTATATATTAAAACGGTACTTAATATTTACCCAAAATTTCAACTATCTTTGAAAATTATGAAAAACTCACTGTCGGATAATTTGAACATCCTGATTAAAAAAATAATATTTATTTTATTTATATAATTTTATAAACATGTGAATTTTTACTTTTAAAATAATAACTGTCAATTATCGAAAATTCTTGGGTTTGACAAAAACAGTTTTAAGACTTTAGAAAAATTACAATTGTGTTCATAAAAATTATACGTTAATTTATATTTAACAAAAAATAATTTAGTAATTATTTTTTATTAAAATATTAATTAATTAAATAGTGGTACTTCAAAATATTGGTGTAAATATGATGTTATCTTTGTTTCCTCAGAACGGTCTCAATATGTTAGTCATGGTCTCTATGAGTGTTAGAATACACCAACACGTCGTCCACAAAGACCACGAGAAAAGAATCTAAATACAGATAGGAAATATTATTCCTCATAACCAAGAAAATATTGTGTATGTTCATAAGATATAATTTCATAACAAGGTACTCATATAGACCATAACTACTATGAAATGTTGTACGAGGTATGTCTGATGGTCTAACTCATACCTGATGATAACCCGATATTAGCTCAATCTTGGAGAAGACCTTCGCTCCTCGGATATGATCTAAGAGATCATCTATTCTAGGTATTGGATTCCAGTTCTTGACCATAAGATGGTTCAACATTCTGTATTCCATTCATAGACATAAGGATCCATCCTCTTTATTGGGAAAAAACATGGGAGAACCCCAACATGATGTATAGGGCTGTATAAATCTTTGGCCTCTAAATCCACTAACTGCCACTTGAGTTCCTGAAGCCCTGTAGGTGACATCCTATATGGATTAAAGGACACTGAAGCTTTTCCTAGAACAAGGTCACTTGTAATATATACCTCTCTCTTTGGAGGTAAGCTGTAATATTCGTCGGGAAACACATCCCTGAAACGATCCACTACTAGGGGAAACTAGCTGGTCATAAACCTTGATCCTCCAGGAAGGGATTTATAATATGGGAAATCACTCCACTTATCCCATGATTCTCTGCTCAAGCTCTACCATCATGGACATCCCACTCACTTTTATTTAGATACCCGGTTCCCTTCAATGATGTAAAAGATCCCATATGGCAATATCATTCTACAAAATAATGATAGTGAACCAAAACTTTCATCTCGATAATGACATTGAAGCCTTTTATCTCGAGAAAAAAGATATTACATAAGAAAGAGTCACATTATACCTCAAGGGGGTAGTCCCTACACTGGTTTATTCCCTCAGTTCGTACCCTTAACTATGTATCCAAGGTCATTACACCATAGTAATATTTTATCTCTAGTCTGAGACTTTCCATGATGGATATTGTAATAAAAAGATTCAAACCAACCATATCAAATAAAGAAGATACTATAGTATAGGACACTACAATATTACAGTGTACTGTATAAGGTCATATAGCCTAACCCTCGATAATTGGCTATTCTTCATGTAAATGACCTGAACCGCAGCCTTGTGCAACTGGTGGACTACCATGATTATAACTGCTCTGTTGGTGCAGCTGGTGATCAGGGGTCTGGCTACCATATCCACAACCTCCTCCTTGTCCAAACCTACTGGTGCTATTCCAAATCCCTGCTTGACATGGTGTAAAAGGACCTTCTCGTGAAGGTGGAGCTGGTGCGGATCCTTTTCAACTCGATGTTGGTGGAAAGGTCTAATAGAAACGCTAGATATTTCACATACAGCTGCAAGCCTGACACTCTAGTGGGTTTCTATCACAATGATTCTTAGAATTCCCCCTTCATCCACACTGATGAAACACTTTAGATCTATCAAAATGGATAATATGGTTTTCACTACTCTGATGAGAAACTTTGAAAAAATTCTTATGTATATGGGACGAACTATTGTCCTAATGTGGCATTAGTCCACTATACCTAGTACTATTTCTATCTCTCTAGTTGCACTCAATGATAAGACCTAGATTGAATTTCTCAAAACATGTTGGTAGGTTAAAGACATTGACCTACATATGGAAGATGTATTGGAGCCCGTCCTCAGAGCGTCTAGCACGTGAAATATCATCACTGGCTAAAAGCGGTGCAAAGCACTGCAACTCCGTGAATCCTACTGAATAATCTATAACTGAAATAAAATGCTACTCGAGATGAATGAAACCTTTGGATTTGTCATCTATCACTATTTCAAGAAAGAACTAATCATAGATGGTTGTTTGGAAATCATCCCATCACATGCCCTTATGATAACTAGACTGGATAATCACATCCCACCAGCCCTTGTCCAAATCCCAAAGCATGTATGTGGAATTCATGACCTTTCTCTTTAGAGGCATCTATAGATACTCAAAGATACATAGGTTGGATTCTAGCCAAGTCTTAGCAGCCTACAGAACACCATCCCCTAAAAATTATAGAGCATGCTGCTGTTAAAACTCACGAGTCAGATCAACCATCATAGGTCCAAGCCATGGAGCACCACACATGAACTACATCAGATGTAGGAAACTATCACGAACATGGGAATCGGTGCCCAAATAAGGTAAAATAGGCAGTGCCTCATGTATAAATCATAGAGGTAAGATTGGAGTCTTAAGTCCCACCATATCTGAAGCATGGTCTTCACCACCCTCCTAGTGTATGATACAAGGATTTCATGGTGGAGTTGGACTACAAATTCCAAGAACATGCCTCCGGACAAGATTAAAAATAAATATAGAATAATTAGCAGAGGATGAACTCTATAAAACATGATACCCATGGTATACTACCCAAACTACCTTTTTATATAGCTAGGTATCGGTAAGTGCGCATATATAATTTTTTTTCATTTTACATTTAATTTCCAAGTTCACTCCTTTACCATTCATTATCATGACAAGGTGGGATATGTATGTTCAACCATTTCATATTATAATTCATATTACATCTTATAATGACTATTTATTCCCATTAAATCAGTTCCCATTCACCTAATCAATGTAAAAGACACCCATTTTTTATAGCATAATGGCCCGACTGGTTAAATTACTAATCCCAACCCATGAGGGACCATACACCTCATTAATAGAGATAGGAAATCACTCAATAGAGGAATAGAGTAATAAAAGAATAATCTAACGATCACCACATCACTCAATAATCATAGGAATATCATGCAATGAAAAGTAGTGAAATGAACCTATATGGCATGGAAATATACATGACATGTTAATTTTAGTTGCCTACAATGATGCATGTAACAACTCTCCTTTCCCCCATATCATCGTTCCAAAGATGAAATAAAATCTTCAAACATAGTAATAATCAAAAACACCACACCACATATGCATCACCCAATGGTGAAATAATTTCAATTGTAATAGGAAAATTCAGAACGACAATTAAATATTGGGTAACAATGCCTTTACCCCGAACATGGGTTCACGACACCCAAGCATGACATATGACAAAGTCCCAATCATTCCTAATATCTAATATAATGTCTCCAAATAGAAAATAAAGAAAATAAAACCTACCTATGATAACTCTTTGTGAAATCCCAGACCTAGATGCTACATGATAGGTGCCCCGAGCCTGGTGGGCCACATGTCCTCAAACAAATCTCCAAAAATGTTAGAGGCTTTTGACTAGCAGAGACGGCCTAGGGAGTTTCTGTGGTGAGACTATACCCTCATTACCAAATTTTAGCATAGTGGGTGAAAGTAAATATAGGTAAATATTGGAATAAAAATAAGTAAACAGATGGAACATTAGAAAAATAGGAATAACAATAGAAATAACTGAACAACTGGAATAACATTCCACAACTAATGATATATTTTGTCACTAGAAAATTGGAAAACATGTATACAAGATAGAAGGAATAAAATTTTCTACATAAGTATAAATGAAATTAAATAATATCCCAAGCATCTCGATCTCTGGCTCGTTCATCTTCTATCATGCTCTATCCTAAACAAAAATCAATCAAGTGTTCGAAGTCTATGCTTCCATTTTATCAACACATGTAGTCAGGTAATCTACTCAAGTTACCAAAAAGCACTCGGAGAGGGTGTGAGACAAATATTAGTCGACCAACCCCAATAGTGTCCATAACCTATGGTCTATTTAATGGAAATTAAATAGTGTGCAATAAAGAATATATAAATTAAATTTGTATAATGTAACAAAATAACCAAGTATATGCTTTATCCCTCAACTAGTGTCTGACCATGTAACCAATTAATTTAATTGTTTAATTACCAATTTTATATTGATTGGTTTCATGAGTAATATTCAACATTTAAATAACATTTTGATAGTATAAATAGTGTTTTTTCCAAGATGTAACAATGAAACCATGATCATTGACATTTAATCGTGAAATCCTTAGGTGATGTAGACCTCAAGGGTCACCAACTTTGTAATAACTATAGCATGGTATGGGGTAAGAGTGTAATAAAAGGATAATAGTCCATGGAATTCCACAATGATGTTCCTACTAAGTCAAAGGTTATAAACCTCTGAAAAATGGGGCTAAGAAAAGACAGGTCCGGATGGGATATAATCATGGCACCAACTTTTCAATGTTGGATCCATGTAGCGTATCCAAGGTAACATTTAATGATAATTAAAGGATCATACAGTGTCAAACTGGGAATCCAAGAATAGGAATGGAACATGATCTAGGTGGGTTTCAACCTAATAAATTGGTATCCATGAATCGGAATGGGGTTCTTGAGTTCACATGGCATTCTCCAATCATAATCCAAGGGGAACTCGATTTAGGTAGTTCCTATTTGATTATGAAGTCATGTAATATCTCTTTCAGTTCAAGCCATTCCTTTCTATAGTGTGATATGGTCAGGTAGCATGTAACATTTTTATTAAGTCATTTGTTTCATGCCTTACCTTCCATTATTGTCACATGGAAAATTTTTATGAAACCATATAATACATTTAATGCATATTCCATATTCAAGGTTCATTACACTACCTTCAATTAATGTGGAAAGGGGTGATATAAATATGCACCCAATTAATCATTCACATTTAATTATTAATTTTCAACACTTATATTAGACAGGACAAGTGGTGATTACAAATTGTACTTTCTATTATGCATTTATCATTACAAAAAATCCCTTTAAGACAGAAAAACATACCCTTTGGAAGGTCAGTACAAGGCACACCTGAACGATGGCTCAAACGTGTCAAATTACTAAAAAAAAATAATGGCATCACATCTTACATAGAATTAATGGAGGTGTGGGAATAACCACCAAAATTAAATCACATATATAGAAAGATAAAAAAATTTATGGTTCTAATGATTATTATTATGATATATAAATTCAAATAAAAACATCTTATGAAATCAGTGGGGATCACATGACAAATAAAAAATCAACTAACTTAAGGGATGAGTTATAGATCACCAACCATAGGTTTTTATGACTCTTATCATCCATTATTAGCCCTTAATTTGGCTCAAATCGAAGTAGATCTAAGAAAAGGTGAAAAATGCTCATACCCTGATAACATCGTCGAGAGAAAAAGATAACAATAATGACTCTAAAGAACACAAGTACTTACCATCGCACATCCTACATGGTGAAAGAAAGATCAATCAGGTCTTATATGAAGGAGATCTCTTGATTCCTACCTTAGATCTTAAAATGTCTCAAAAATGAGATCCAAAGAGGGAAATCCCACATAATCAAGAATTAGGGAAGAAGATGGGAGGTTAGTTAGATCATTAAGGTAAAAAAGAACAATTTACCCCTAAAATAGATTGTGCATGGATTGTCTAAATTGTGTGACAAACCATGCACAAACCATACACATGTAAATGGGAAAAAGGGGTTCTTGCACTATTAGGCCGCACATTCACTCTCCAACCGTGAGAGGTGGCTCTATCTAGAAAAACACCATCTGTACAGATAGAAAAACCATGAGCCAACCATTCTCCTACCATGTGACTTGGACATTTTCCCCAAATAGATTTATTATGGGCATAGAAATTTCGACAAAAATACCCCATACATTTTAAAACCCTTTAGGAATCTATATTATGTAACCCCCTAACCCCAGAAGCCCAGAGTCGGTGCATTATTACGCATCATTGGCATGATCACAAAAGATCAAATCTCTAAATACCGATTAGTTTAGTAGCCTTGTAAGTACTAGATACATTCATAAGTTTTTCATTACATCATACAATTGAAAACTAAAACAACATAGTTTCCATAGAAAACACTGATATCCCATAGACTATCCCTACAGGTCAGTCATAATATACATCTTTTCATCCAGGGAAAAATAAAACATTGAAAGGGGTGACCTCAGATGCTCAGTAAAGATAAAAATATAGTGGAAACTTTCATAAATAACCATAAACATTTAAGGAAATGTATAAGACTAAAACAAAATCCTTTTAAACTTGATATTAATCATAATATGGAAAAGATAAAAATCAAGTAATTCCATTTACATATTCACATAGATATTCTACTAGTCGAATAGTCACATGCAATGTCAATAGCCACCTTCATAATAATGGAATGCATAATTCCAGACTTTCATAACCACATAGTCAAGGCCTTGTGCCAAGACTAAAAATAAGATTTTTTTAAGGCATTATGCCATGGCACTAGTTTGTCTCATGAGACCAACTGATGCATCTAGGAGCTATAGCGGGCTCCACCTGTCAAATACTAAGTCCAATGCATTCCTCGTATGAAAAGGTTTAAACATAACAAAAAATTCGTACTAAAACAAGCATACGAAATGCCAATACTTTATCCATAAACCATGAATGGTATAAAAATAACACATCCACAATCAAACATATAAAAAAACCTTCAATAAAATATGGATGTTTTTTATCATAATAAATCAACTTCAAATAAATTTAAAATCCATCAAAGGATGTTGAAATAGATGAAATCAAAACTTTTTTTAGAAAAATATCACTTTCTATTTTGAAATAATATAAAATGCATATAATTATAAATTAAAATATTTATTTTGGAAATATTCTTATAATCTTGTAAGGGATGCTTTGATTATGTTATAATGGTGTAAAATAGCAGCACCCTCTGTATAAGTTAAAAAAGACATTCTTACCTTAATTTTGTCGAAAAGGTTAAAAAGTACCTTGTTTGGAAAATGATGAAAAGATTCCTATCAAAAAAATTTATAAAAATTAAAACAATGGTATAAATAAATTTAACCCATAGTCTAGTACATAGTAAAAAAAATTGGAATACATTTTTAAGAAACATGGATGTGGATGATAAAGAGGTACTAGTAGATAATTACATATAAACAACCTCGGATAATGAAGAGATTGTGATATTAACCCTTACCTTTTACTTTTCCTTGGTTGAGGGAAGGTTAAAATCCTATATAATGGTTAAATAATTGTTATTAAATTATAAAATAATCATATACATTAATATGATATCATATATGATCTTTTAACATTTCTTTGTTAATAATATCTTAGTATTATCGTCGTTTAGGGGGTTAATGAATTTGTTTCACTTTATATTATTTGTTATATGAGTCATATTTTTTATGGATGGGATGTATATTATTCATATCCTGAATTATATAAAGTCTTTAAACATTATTTTTAATCATCAAATGAAAATTATTCTTGAATGGGTACGATGGGGAATGAATCTCATCGTATTCCTGGAGACTGTAATCCGTGTGTATGCACCAGCAACAATATCATTATTTTGATATTAAAATAATATATAATTGGATGTTATATCATATAAACAGAATAATTATCATGTTATATTTATTATTTACATCAATTACACATCATTATTATACTCATCCAAATAATAATGTATTGAATAACAATTACACCACGACGTGGAGACGGTAAGCCGTACCTATGCACCTATTGTGACATGTCATTAAAAGGATGGATAGAATAAAGAATTTGGTTGTACCATATTTATAATAACATAAAATGATATATAAGATAATGGAGTTTTTATTTTAAAATCGGAAAACAAAGAAAGAGGAAGTGGAAGAAGAAAGGAACTTGAAAGAGGTGATGAAGTATTCACCTCTTCTTTGGGTTCTTCCTTTTTATTTGATAAAAAGGGCTTCATACGATGGATTTCTGACTAAATTAAGGCCTCTATGATGAATATAGGACATTTTATAGGGTATGTGTTTAGGTTTTTGGCGATCCAAATGGCTTTGAAGGTTTGAATTATATAGAAGGGGGAGTGCCCTTTTATAAGAGGGGTGAGGGGCACCTTAGGCAAAGATAGAAATATTATTTTATAATAAAATCATTTTAGGTATCTAATGGATCCAAAATAAATTATTTAAAGGATAAGGTAGGTATGGGTCTAAAACCAATCAACTAATAGGTTTTATACAGGTTTGAGTCACTTTATTAACTTTATCTTTTAGATTTAACTCTTAGTTAAATAGTTTGTCATTTACCATGTATCTTTATATTTTAATATTATATGGTTAATAAACTTACTATAAACTCCCAATAAAACCAAAAGTGATTCATTTATGGTACACATATCATTATATATTTCATTTTTCCTAACCTTAGATTTTTATGAATGTTATATCAATTAATAATATACTATTTTTTTTTAAAACACCTTTTGTCAATTTTGACACTATTTAATAATTAATTTATGTTAAAGTCCTAAAAACTTTATTAATTCGAACTAAATTCATTTAATCAATCCTATCATGTCATATTAACCTATAAAATTCTTTTATGGCATAAAAACCTTCAAAGTATATTTATTTTAACATTTATAATAAAATTTATTTGATTCTTTCATTGATATGGAAAATACTACATCATCATTGTGTCATAAATAAATTAATTTATTCAATATTTAAAAATTATAAATAAAATAACATTATATAGTAAATAAATTTATCTTTATAATGAGTATTTATATTCTATGATATAACATTTATATCCCTATGTAAAAAATGATTTACTAAAAGATATATGCTTATGTCATTTTTGTATTTAATTTAACTTAATTAATATAAGGTGTCATTATCACTTACAAGTGAATCCATGGGGTCCCAAAGTCATCCCACAGATTCCCATGATATAAAATGTATCATACAATAGGATTAGGACACTTGTTAGGGTAATTTAATATTATTATAATATTGTTTTTTAGCCTTATTTATTGGATTTTCCCTTTAACCATGGTAAATAAAAATTTTACCGAAGTAATTATTCAAATATCTAAAAATAAAAGTTAACTATTTACACAATTTGGACCTCCTGATTCTAAATATGGAATCCATTTTTCTAAATTCAAATCATAGAAGTTGCAGAAATTAATTTAAAATTAATTCTCTTTGTCAAAACAAAAAGTGTGTTTTTAAGAAATAATAACTATCAAAATATTGAGACATGGTTATGTTCAGTTTAAATATGAAATTACATCCAATGAAAAACACTGAATTAAATGGTAAAAATATAATCTAATTATACTTTAAAACCACTCAATAGTATAATTTAGCACTATATATTATTTTGATTAAAAAAGTTGTTTTTAATTAAAACTTAGTATTTTTCAGTATTCATCAAAAAATGAATGTTTTCAGAAAAATACCAAAAATTAACCCTAATATAATTTCCATACTTCGAATCCAAAAATAAAGTCCATTTTGAAATGTAATGTTTATAAAATTTTAAAAAGTGGGCATTACTATTCATAAAGGATAGTTTGATTGGTTGTGGTGTGTTAGAACTCAAAGTTTCATACAACACGTGCTGTTATATTACTCAAAGAGAAGCGTAATGTGGAAGCATAGAGTGTTACATTCTCCCCTCCAAATAATTTCATCCTCAAAATTTCTATAATATTAATGCATAAAAAGATTCGGGTGGTTCTTCATCATATGTTCCTTGGGTTCCCACGTTGCCTCTTCCATCTTATGGTTTCTCCAGAGAACATTTACAAGACGAGTCGTCTGGTTTCTCAAAACCTGTTATCTTGTATCAAGAACCTTGATAGGCTCTCCACAGTAAGAAAAATCAGGTTCCAGTTCTAATTCATCATAGGTGAGTACATGTGTTGGGTCATGCATGTATTTTCTCAACAGTGATATGTGGAACACATCGTGGACTTGGGAGAGACCTGGCAGCATTGCCAAATGGTAAGCTACAACCCTGATTCATTCTAGAATTTCAAAAGGTCTGATGTACCTGGGAATCAATTTACCCTTCTTACCGAACCGTATAACACCCTTCCCTCGAGATACCTTCAAGAAAACATGATCTCCTATCTAAAATTCCAAATCCTTTCTTTGATTATCGGCATAGATCTTCTGCCTACTTTGAATTTCTTTGATGTGGGTTTGGATTACCTTCACCTTTTCCATAGTTTACTCCACAAGTTATAGGCCTACGAGTTTTCTTTCACATATATCATCCAAAAAAGTTGGTGTGCAACATCCCTTTCCATATAACGCTTCATATGTTTCCATCTGAATACTTGAATGGAAGCTATTGTTATAGGAAAAATCTACCAGAGAAAAATATTGATCTCACATACCTTGAAAGTCATGTGAGCATGATCTCAACATGTCTTCTAAGGTTTTAATAGTTCATTCTGATTGTCCATCGGTTTGGGTGTGGTAGGTAGTGCTCAAACAAAGTTCAGTATCCAGGGATTTCTGAATACTTTTCTCGAATCTTGATGTAAAATGTTGATCACGATCAGAAATAATCAATTAGGGTACTCCATGAAGTCTCATAACTTCATTAATATATATTCTTTCTAGATGTTCAAGTGGTAAATCTTATCTTATTGATGAAAATGTGTTGACTTGGTAAGACGATCAATAATGGCCCATATTTCATCATTCCTTCTAGGAGTCATTGGTAGTCCCATGACAAAGTCCATTGTGATATTATCCCATTTCCACTCAGGTACGGGAAGAGGTTGCAATACTCCTCCAGGATGTTGCCTTCCAGCTTTCACTTGTTGAAAAACCATACATCTTGACCCAAAATCAGCAATCTCCCTCTTCATGTTGTCCCACAAAAAAGTTCCTTCAAATATATATATATTCTGGTGCTCCAGGGGTGTATAGAGAAATTGGATTTGTGATCATCATTCAAGAATTCTCTTTTTAGATCAGGTATATCGGTAACACATTGTCTCTTCCCAAATTTCTAAATTTCATCTTTATACACAAAGTCACTTAATCTACCATCATTAAAAGATTTAATTTTCTTTTGAAACTCCCCATCATCAACCTGATAACTTTTTATCCTTTATAGAAAAGATGTTTTGGAAACCATTTGAAAAAGTAATGATGTTTCACCTTCCATGGTGATTCCCATATCCATTTTTACTATATCCATGTATATAAGTTCATTTTTAACTCTCATCTTGTTCAAAACTCCATGATACTTTCTACTCAAAGCATCTTCCACCGTATTTTCCTTCCCTGGGTGGTAGTGTGTAGTGAAATCATAATCCTTGAGTAGTTCAAGACATTTATTTTTCCTCATGTTGAGTTATTTCTGTGACAAAATATACTTCAAACTCTTGTGATCAGTATTTATCTCACATTTTTCACTATAGAGATAATGTCTACATATCTTGAAAGAAAATATTACAACTTCTAATTCAAGATCATGAGTAGGATAGTTTTTCTTATGAATTTTTAGTTGTCGTGATGTATATGTAATAACCCTATCATTTTGCATAAGGACACAACCAAGTCCTTTCATTAAAGAATCACTATAAATAACAATCCCATAATTCCCCGATGGTAGAGTCAATATTGAAGAATTGAATAATATTTTATTCATTTCTTCAAAAAATTCTTCACACTCTGTTGTCCAAAAACAATTTACCCCTTTACGTGTGATCTTGGTAAAAGGGTTACCCAATCAGGCAAAATTCTGGACGAAACGACGATAATAACCTGCTAAACCAATAAAAATATGTACCTCAGTTATTCTTGTCGGTGTTGGACATTTTTGGATTGCCTTAGTCTTTGAAGGTTCAACAGATATTTCATCCTAAGAGACAACATGGACAAGAAAATTAATCTCTTGAATCCATAATTCACACATCCTAAACTTCTCATATAATTCATGTCATCTAAGAGTCTTCAGGATAACACGCAAGTGATTTTCATGATTTTCATCTCTTTTGGAGTATACCAAGATATCATTAATAAATAATACTACAAATTCATCAAGATATTCCTTAAATACTCTATTCATTAGATCCATGAAAATAGATGGTGCATTAGTCAATCCAAATGGAATTACTGTAAACTCATAATCCATGTACCTGGTACGAAATATTGTTTTCGGAATGTCTTCCTTCTTCACACACAACTGATTATATCCATATCGAAGGTCAATCTTTGAAAAGTATTGATCTCTATAAATTTGGTCGAATAAATCATCAATGCAAGGTATGGGATACTTGTTCTTTATTTTTATAGAATTGATCTCCCTGTAGTCAATGCACAACCTCATAGATCCATCTTTCTTATTAACAAAAAGGATAGGGGCTCTCCATGGAGAAACACTACGGTGAATAAATCCCTTATTACTCAATTCTCTAATTTTTTATTTAGTTACACTAATTCCACAGTGTCCATTCTATAAGGGTTCTTTGATATGGGCCTTGAACTAGGAATTAAATAAATGGAAAACTCAATTTCTTTTTCTGGAGGATGTCCAGGTAAATCCTATGAAAATACATCAACATATTCTTTCGCAATAGGTACATCCTCTATTTGAACATTACTTTCCTCACCCACAATTATTTTATTCTCTTTCTCCCTAATAATTGAATTTAGTTGAGGTACTAGGGTGGATCTAGATAAGAATCAGGTGGTGATGATTCTGCTCTAAAGATAAGGTGTTCTTTGTCATCGTCATCAAAAATCGTAACCTCCTTCTTCTTACAATAAATTTTCTCATCATGGTCTGGATACCAATCCATAACGAGGATTATATCAAATTCAATCATGGGTATGACGATGATATAAATAGATAAAGAAAATTTATATTCACTAATGGGGACTGATTCAGAAAACATTATTGCAATGATACTTCCCTTAGAATTTTTGACTGACAACTCCCTTGTTAAATCAAATTGAAAATATCTAATTTTCTTTGAAAACTGGGAATATATGAAACAATGTGACGATCTAGAAGAAAATAAATCATTTTTTAACCTTGAGGAAACCATTAAATTACCTGCCACTACGTCTTTCAGATCTTCAACCTCATCAGTAGTGATAGCATAAGCTTGGCCTTGTTCCCTTGGCCTTTTCTGAGGTAAGTTCCCCTGACACTTAGGACATTAATTCGCATAATGACCCATTTCTATATAATTGTACCATTCAACAACAACAACCTTGTAGAGACCCGAAGATTGACGTACATTGACATTACATTACTTTTGCGGAATACTTAGTACATAACAAAAACACACACACAAGGATCGTAATAGTTTAGTGTCTTTGGAAACTCGGAGTATAATCTTATAATCCTGGTGAAAGATCTTCAACATCTCCCATAAAGATCATCCCTCTTGTTTATACCTAAAACCTTTCTTTACATCCTGGGGAAAATTAAACATAAAAGGGTGAGCTCAAATGCTCAGTAAGGGTAAACAAAAGAAATATCAACCACATCATATTCATAAGAACATAACATTTTGGAAATCTTAACCTGAAAAAGAGAGCATAATTTCATAACATGGGATAAATCATAGTAGTGAAATGAAATCCCAATAATCATAACTTAAAACATGAAACACTGTGGCATACACATATAATCATAGAGAATCATTTCTTGTTAGTCAAGACTCATTGCCAAGACTATCTTAGTGGACAAAGTCCCTTTCTGAACCAAGCCACCCTCGTTTCAGTCCTGTTTCACTGACCCGGTATAACCTACCGTTCCAGCCATTTCTATCTCATGAGATATAAAATCTTTACCCAATGCATTGGTGGGAGATATAGGTCACACCCATCTTATAATGAATCCTTTCTTATGTGTGCAACATAATCATAAATCATACATCATCGCATAACACATGTAACAAAAATGGGATTCTTGAAACATCATGACATCATAAAACAAATCATATAAGGTAAATGACTTCATAAAAATAATTCCCTCAAAACATAATCAAATCCATGTAATAATAGGGATAAAAACAAAACCCTATATTATCTTATATGGAAAATAATTTTTATAAAACATTTGAACTCCATTCTTGAGGAAAATATCCTTTCTACTTCAAAAACACTTTTATTTTCTTAACATGTCATACAATTATAAACTAAAATAAGTTGATTAAAAATTAACTTGAAATTTTATAAAGGAATATTCTTGGAAATAATTTTTTAAAAATCCATTCTTGTTGTATAAGTTAAAAAAACATTCTTCGTACTTTTGTCGGAAAAGTAAAAAAAAAAGTACCTCGTACAAAAAATGACAAAATATTCCTTTCATATCTTTTACTAAAAACTCACCGAATGGTAAATTTTAATATAAACTATTGTATAAGGATATAAAAATTACATATTAAGGAAACATGGATGTGGATGATAAAATACACCCCAGTAAATACCAAAGTATAAACAATCTCGGATAAAAATGAGATTGTGACATTTCCCTTACCTTAGGGCTGATTTGCTTTGTAAGTGTCCGAACCTCTTTTATAATGATTTAAATAATTTCATTTACTTATTAAAGAATCATATTAATTGTTATGATATCATATATGGTTCACTTATGACTTTATATTACCCGTTCATTTGTAAATTCCATGTTAAAGAGCGTTTTGGGTAAAATTGTTTCATTTATCGTAGGTGTTTGGACTTGTTGTTCTTGACATTATTATTACTTATATCATGATTTACTTACTTCCAGGATATAAAATATGATTTATATATCATATATATTCAGTATATATATATATATATAATAGATAGATAAATGAAATGAAACACACCGTTCATGGAGACGGTAGTCCGTACGTACGCATGAACGCTGTTTTTCTTTCCTTATTGTCTTGAATGGAAGTAAGTAGATGACATATATATATACATAAATCCAGTATATTTAACATGTCATATATTTCATGATTAATTATTATATATACTTTATAATCATTCATGAATGGTTAAAGTGGAGAATGAATCTCATCGCATCGTGGAGACGGTAGTCCGTACGTACGCACGAGCGATGATATCGTTCTCATGATCATGGGACTGTATTGGAGTGTATGTATACTATTTCAGAATCAATATCACTTTATAATAGTCATATATAGTCATTATTTACACCATTATACCCATCCAAGTAAGGTAGTGGTGGAAAATATATTACACCACGGCGTGGAGACGGTATTCCGTACGTACGCACGCACGGTGATTTCTTTTTCTGTAGGATGGATAGATGGTGAAATAGGGTTGTTTCATACTTATAATAACATATCAGTATATTAGTGACACCGATGTTATTACTTCATAATGAAACAACTAAATAAGAAGTGGAAGAAGAAATAAAGATGAAAGAATCGGTAACGGACATTACCTCTTCTTTGAAGTTCTTCTTTGAGACCTTCTTTTAGGGCACTAAAATTGGTCTTTGAGGAAGACCAGAACCTCTAGGATGTTTCTAGGTAAGTGGAGAAGAGAATTTGGAATGGGTTGTCCGAGATTGATGGCTCAAAGTTGTGTGAGGAAGAGAGGGAGGAGGTGACCTTTTATAAGGGAGGAGAGGGGCACCTTTGGAATAACAAAAAATATTATTTTATTATAAAGTCATGTTCTGTTTTAAATAGCTCAAAATTGATTTATTTCAAGGCTAAGGTGGGGATGGGTCGAAATACTCTCATCCAATAGAATTTAGAAAAGTTTAGGTTCCTATTTTAACCTTATCATTTAGATTTAACATTAAGTTAAATAATTTTACTTTTACCGTGTCTTCTTGTGTTCTTAAACTATAAGATTAATAAACTTACTATAAGAAGCCAAACGAACCTGAAATTGTTTATTATTAATATATATAATCTTATCTAAGTCATTTTTCCGAACGTTAGATTTTTAGGAATCACATAACAATTAATAATATAATATTTGTTTTAAAAACTATTTTATGTCAATTTTGACACTATTTAGTAATTGATTTTTGTGAAAATCCTAACAGAATGATAAGTTAGAAAAAAGTTAATTAGATCAATACTAACATGTCATATTAACCTAGAAAATTAGTGGAATTCAAAAAAAGTCTCAAATTATATTTATTTGGGTATTTGTAACATCAATTATGTCAATATTTCATTAATAAGATAATTACTGCATCATCGTTGTGTCATAAATAAATTAAATTATTTAATGTCTAAAAATTACAAATAAAATACCATTATTTAGGAAATCTTTTTTTCCTTCTAATGAATATTTATAGTCGAATTTATCTTATGTATAACCCCAAGCTAAAAATGTTTTAGTAAATAAACTTTGATTTTAACTCTTTTAACCCTTCTTTAAATAAATTAATAATAAATGTCCTAATATAATCCAAGTGGGCCTAAATGGTCATATTTTATTCCTAGTTTGTTTTTGGTGGAATTACACTTATCCAATAGAATTTGGACATGTGTTAGGGTTTTAATAATAATATCATTTTGACCCTTAATTACCCTATTTACTTTTAACCGTGGTAAATAAAAGTAAAAAGTTACTATTAACCAAAAATTATTTTCATCTCATTGAACCACATTTTACATACTGACATCAACCGTGTCTCTCGGATTTTTGAAATTCCACTCAAAGAAGCGGTAAAATTAAGTTTTATGAACAATTCAGTTTTTTTAACTACCACTTAGTGGTTTCACTATTCATCAAAAATTGAAAGTTTTCAGAAAAATACCAAAAATTAGGCCTAATCTATATTTGATATTATGAACTCAAAAATGATTTCTATTTTACCAAATTCAAAAAATATCAGTTTCATTAATTAATTTAAAAATTAATTCCCATCGTCAAAACAAAAGACGTGTTTTTAAGAGATAATAATTATCAAAAGATTGACCCTTGTTTATAACTGGTTTAAATGTGAAATTACATACAATGACCAACATTGTATTAAATTGTAAAAATATATTCTAAATAAACTTTAAAACCACTCAAATTAATAATTTATCACTATTAATTATTTTGATTGAAAAAGTTGTTTTTAATTAAAATTTAGTAATTTTCACTATTCATCAAAATATGAAAGTTATCCGAAAATCACCAAAATTTCACCCTAAGCTAATTTCGATATTCCGAATCCATAAATGAAGTCCATTTTGAAAAATAAAATTTAAAAAAATTCAAAAGGTGGTTATTACTATTCATAATGGCTAGTTTTAGTAATATCTTAATAGCATATCATTGTTTAGCGAAACTCGGTGTTGCGTACAACACACGCTATCGTGGAAGGTCGCGATTACGTGTAATTCAAGCTAGGTCAGAGATGTGTGTTGTGAAAGCTCCTTTTTGTGTATAGTATAACACAAGACATTAATGAAATTAAAAAGAATATTTTTCATAAAATCTCGGGGTGTTACATTCTACCCCCCTTAAAATGAATTTCGCCCTCGAAATTTGTCGGGGTTATAAATGGTTTACTATTCGAAAGTTTCTATAATCGAAACCAACATCGTAAAAAGGAATACCAGAACCAATCTTTAAAAACAAAAGTATGAAACGTAACGGTTACCCAAATAAACTAATCACTGGGTTTCCACATAGGTGAAAATATGGATATGGAAGAGAAATCTAACCATCATGTTTTGATAGAGAGTGGTAGAGAACATGGCTATGGAAAAGCTAGCAATCACAAATCCATAAATTTGTGGCGATCTAAGGTACCATCTGATTAATTAGATATAAGAGCACTAGGACAACATTTTTGGTTTTCAAGATCGTTTCCCTAAAGTTGAAGAATTTGAATTAGAATAAATACTTACTTTATTTTGGTACAGTCTCACTATTGTTCGTGCCTTGAACAATTTCCACTTCATCTCTTAAATAAATGAAGTTGAATTTTTTATTCGTGAAGTGTTAGTATGACAGGTCATTCCATCTGTCTCAAACAAAAGGTTAGCAAAAGTTATTAAATATACATAAGTCATTCTTTAGTGAGATTAATCATATATGGTTCCTAAAATGGACTTATACTTCATATATCATACCGCTTAATAAAATAAAACTAGTTTCTACTAAACAGGGACTTCTTGTAGGCCAGTGGTAGGCGATAAAGGCCAGTTGCACTTCAGTTGTGGGTTCGATTCCCACAGCCTTGTCCAACGCGATGGGTTGTCGCCCGTCCTGCAGGTTGTCCTTTTTCTAAAACTATATTACTATAACATCCCATCAATAATATCAAAAAACTTCTATTCTTACAAAATACTATCTTTTGTCCAACATAATCCATTCCAATCTTTAGGCTTATCCATAATACTGCAGTCCACTCTCATAACATAGTGAAAACGATTACCAGAGATTTAATACCATCATTGATCCCCATATATCATAATATATCTTTTGTTGGTCACATTCCAAACATTCAAAGTCCTTAATCATGTACTCTCTTGAATACCCATTGAACCTTTATTGAAAACATGAATGCAGTTAAAAGTTAACACTTTCCACATACCAAAATCCTCAAAATTCTATATACTCAAACCATGATATCACTTAGTCCTTATATCAATCATGAGCTAATGAATACTGTTAAACATTTCATTTTCTCGTTTTCCCTTCATTATGTGCATATCATCTACTTTCCAAAATATTTGAATCACTTTTCATGGTTACCGGTACCTTAAAATTATTGAAAACCATAATAGACCGATACATAAATATTTCAATACACCATAAAAGTACCTCAACAACATTATTCTTGAATACCAATACATAAACACTTCAGTCCATCCACTTCAACGATTCTCCTGGAATAAGTCTTTCCTTGATTTAGAAGTAACGTTTTAGGTCAGTGCATTGAGTTGGGTAATGCCCATGTTCTCCACAAATAAGACATTGAACTCCATAATAGTCTGTCACTCTATGACCCTTTTCTCCACAAAGATAACATCGGTCCCTCCATTTGAGGTATTCCTCAAGGTTATTCTTCCCTTCTTTAGAAATCTCAATCTTCCTTTCTTTATGCTCCTCAACATGCGAATATGAATAATAGTTTATCTTCCTTTTCTTTGATGAATTAGGAATACCACTAAATTTCACCTTGTTAATAATATATCGCGATGACTGATTCGGCATAATCACAATATCTTTCTCTCTAGGAATTACACAATTTTGTTGCTCATAGTCACCAATTTGTCCATTGGATTCAATGTTAACTGAATTCCTTCTGGTTCCCTCCATTAACTAAAACACATAAAGAATCTTGTGAGAGGTAAAAATCATGCTAGAGAAAACAACATAGTAAATGGGGAGTACCCTCAATATCTAACATCTTAGGTTAAATTCTAAGATCATTACCGTAGTTCTAGGACTATATCCTATACGTATACTAATCCTTAGGTACATCCCTAGACATACCTTAGAAATATCTCTAGGGATCTCACTAACGTTCTCACATCCTATTTTCCAAAGGTTGACTAAACCTTTCCTCTGATACCAACTGTAGAGACCCTAAGCTTGACGTACATTGACATTGCATTACTTTTGCGAAATACTTAGTACATAACAAAAACACACACACAAGGATCGTAATAGTTTAGTGTCTTTGGAAACTCAGAGTATAATCTTCTAATCCTGGTAAAAGATCTTCAACATCTCCCATAAAGATCTTCCCTTTTTTATACCTAAAACCTTTCTTTATATCCTGGGGAAAAGTAAACATAAAAGGGTGAGCTCAAATGCTCAGTAAGGGTAAACAAAAGAAATATCAATCACATAATACTCATAATAACATAACATTTTGGAAATCTTAACCTTCAAAAGAGAGCATAATTTCATAACATGGGATAAATCATAGTAGTGAAATGAAATCCCAATAATCATAACATAAAACATGAAACATTGTGGCATACACACATAATCATAGAGAATCATTTCTTGTTAGTCAATACTCATTTCCAAGACTATCTTAGTGGACAAAGTCCCTTTCTGAACCGAGTCACCCTCGTTTCAATCCTGTTTCACTGACCCGGTATAACCTACCGTTCCATCCATGTCTATCTCATGAGATATAAAATCTTTACCCAATGCATTGGAGGGAGATATAGGTCCCACCCATCTTATAATGAATCCTTTCTTATGTGTTCCACATAATCATAAATCATACATCATCGCATAACACATGTAACAAAAATGGGATTCTTGAAACATCATGACATCATAAAACAAATCATATAAGGTAAATGACTTCATAAAAATAATTCCCTCAAAACATAATAAAATCCATGTAATAATAGGGATAAAAACATAACCCTATATTATCTTAGATGGAAAATAATTTTGATAAAACATTTGAACTCCATTCTTGAGGAAAATATCCTTTCTACTTCAAAAACACTTTTCTTTTATTAACATGTCATACAATTATAAACTAAAATAAGTTGAATAAAAATAAACTTGAAAACTTATAAAGGACGATTCCTGGAAATAATGTTTTAAAAATCCATTCTTGTCGTATAAGATAAAAAAACATTCTTCGTACTTTTGTCGGAAAAGTCAAAAAAAAGTACCTCGTACGAAAAACGACAAAAGATTACTTTCATATCTTTTACTAAAAACTCACCGAAGGGTAAAATTTAATATAATCAATTTTAGAAGGATATAAAAATTACATATTAATGAAACATGGATGTGGATGATAAAATACACCCCAGTAAATACCAAAGTATAAACAATCTCGGATAAAAATGAGATTGTGACATTTCCCTTACCTTAGGTCCGATTTGCTTCGTAAGTGTCTGATCATCCTGTATAATGATTTAAATAATTTCATTTACTTATTACAGAATAATATTCATTGTTATGATATCATATATGGTTCACTTATGACTTTATATTACCCGTTCTTTTGTAAATTCCATGTTAGAGAGCGTTTTGGGTAAAATTGTTTCATTTATCGTAGGTGTTTGGACTTGTTGTTCTTGACATTATTATTACTTATATCATGATTTACTTACATCCAGAATATAAAATATGATTTATATATCATATATATTCAGTATATATATATATATATAATAGATAGATAAATGAATTGAAACACTCCGTTCATGGAGACGGTAGTCCGTACGTACGCATGAACGCTATTTTCCTTTCCTTATTGTCTTGAATGGAAGTAAGTAGATGACATATATATATACATAAATCCAGTAGATTTACCATGTCATATATTTCATGATTACTTATTATATATACTTTATAATCATTCATGAATGGTTAAAGTGGAAAATGAATCTCATCGTGTCGTGGAGACGGTAGTCCGTACGTACGCACGAGCGATGATATCGTTCTCATGATCGTGGGACTGTATTGGAGTGTATGTATACTATTTCAGAATCAATATCACTTTATAATAGTCATATATAGTCATTATTTACACCATTATACCCATCCAAGTAAGGTAGTGGTGGAAAATAGATTACACCACGGCGTGGAGATGATATTCCGTACGTACGAACGCACGGTGATTTCTTTTTCTGTAGGATGGATAGATGGTGAAATAGGGTTGTTTCATACTTATAATAACATATAATTATATGAGTGATTCTGATGTTATTACTTCATAATGAAACAACTAAATAAGTATAAGTGGAAGAAGAAATAAAGATGAAAGAATCGGTAACGGACATTACCTCTACTTTGAAGTGCTTCTTTGAGACCTTCTTTTAGGGCACTAAAATTGGTCTTTGAGGAAGACC
Source organism: Viscum album (assembly GCA_963277665.1). Taxonomy (NCBI): domain Eukaryota; kingdom Viridiplantae; phylum Streptophyta; class Magnoliopsida; order Santalales; family Viscaceae; genus Viscum; species Viscum album. Next base: position 1,458,046,000 of record OY728135.1, on the reverse strand, counting down.
AGAACCTCTAGGATGTTTATAGGGAAGTGGAGAAGAGAAGTTTTCAGGGGTTGGCCGAGATTTAAGGCTAAAAGTTGTGTGAGGAAGAGAGGGAGGAGGTGCCCTTTTATAAGGGAGGAGAGGGGCACCTTTGGAATAACTAAAAATATTATTTTATTATAAAGTCAAGTTCGGTTTTAAATAGCTCCAAATTGATTTATTTCGAGGCTAAGGTGGGGATGGGTCGAAATCTTCTCATCCAATAGAATTTAGACAAGTTTAGTTTCCTATTTTAACCTTATCATTTAGATTTAACATTAAGTTAAATAATTTTACTTTTACCATGTCTTCTTGTATTCTAACACTATAAGGTTAATAAACATACTATAAGAAGCCAAACGAACCCCAAATTGTTTATTATTAATATATATAACCTTATCTAAGTCATTTGGCCGAACCTTAGATTTTTAGGAATAAAATAACAATTAATAATATAATATTTGTTTTAAAAACTATTTTATGTCAATTTTGAAACTATTTAGTAATTGATTTTTTTGAAAATCCTAAAGAATGATAAGTTAGAAAAACGTTAATTAAATCAATACTAACATGTCATATTAACCTATAAATTTAGTGTAATTCATAAAAAGTCTCAAATTATATTTATTTGGGTATTTATAACATTAATTATGTCAATATTTCATTAATAAGATAATTACTGCATCATCGTTGTGTCATAAATAAATTAAATTATTTAATGTCTAAAAATTACAAATAAAATACCATTATGTAGGAAATCTTTTTAGCTTTCTAATTAATATTTATAGTCGAATTTATCTTATGTATAACCCCCTGATAAAAATGTTTTAGTAAATGAAGTTTGATTTTAACTCTTTTAACCCTTCTTTAAATAACTTAATAATAAATGTCCTAATCTAATCCAAGTGGGCCTAAATGGTCATATTTTATTCCTAGTTTGTTTTTTGGTCAAATTACACATATCCAATAGAATTTGGACATGTGTTAGGGTAATAATAATAATATCATTTTTACCCTTAATTACCTTATTTACTTTTAACCGTGGTAAATAAAAGTAAAAAGTTACTATTCACCAAAAATTATTTTCATCTCATTGAACCACATTTTACATACTGACATCAACCGTGTCTCTCGGATTTTTGAAATTCCACTCATATAAGCGGTAAAATTAAGTTTTATGAAAAATTAAGTTTTTTTAACTACCACTTAGTGGTTTCACTATTCATCAAAAATTGAAAGTTTTCAGAAAATTACCAAAAATTAGGCCTAAGCTATATTTGATATTATGAACTCAAAAATGATTTCTATCTTTCCAAATTCAAAACATATCAGTTGCATTAATTAATTTAAAAATTAATTTCCGTCATCAAAACAAAAGGCGTGTTTTTAAGAGATAATAATTATCAAAAGATTGACACTTGTTTATAACTGGTTTAAATGTGAAATTACATACAATGACCAACGTTGTATTAAATTGTAAAAATGTATTCTAAATATACTTTAAAACCACTCAAATTAATAATTTATCATTATTAATTATTTCGATTGAAAAAGTTGTTTTTAATTAAAATTTAGTAATTTTCACTGTTCATCAAAATATGAAAGTTATCCGAAAATCACCAAAATTTCACCCTAAGCTAATTTCGATATTCCGAATCCATAAATGAAGTCCATTTTGAAAAATAAAATTTACAAAATTTCAAAAAGTGGTTATTACTATTCATAATGGCTAGTTTTAATAATATCATAATAGCATATCGTTGTTTAGCGAAACTCGTTGTTGCGTACAACACACGCTATCGTGGAAGGTCGCGATTGCGTGTAATTCAAGCCAGGTCAGAGATGTGTGTTGTTAAAGCTCCTTTTGCTGTATTGTATAACACAAGACATTAATGAAATTAAAAAGAATATTTTTCATAAAATCTCGGGGTGTTACAAACCTATTTCTTCCCCTTGCAATCACGAGCTTGGTTGCCTTTTTCACCACACTTTTAAAAACTTACATTCCCTTCAAGCAAGTACCAAGGTTTTTCTTCCCACATTTACTATAGGATGGATATTCAACTTTTCCCTTATTTCCATTATTTCCATTTCTTCAGTGTTCAACAGATCTCTTCTTCTCTTGCATTTCTTTAAAGTTCTAAGACTTAGAGAATTCTTTTTCTGTCTTGATATTACATGAGACAATATCTTCACACGACGAGAAGGATGGTGAGACTAATGCTTGATAGAGAAATGGTTTTAATCCATCAAATAAATGATCAATATTAATTTTTGGGTTATGTATATAATTTGATGCATGCCTCGCTAACCTTGTAAAGTTAGCTTCATACTTTGCGACATTTTCATCCTTCTTTTGCCTCAGACACAGAAATTGTATTTCCATATCTGATCGACAATCATGAGGAAAGTATTTTTCTAATAAAATCTCATTAAACTCCCTTAATTCCATAATTGATACTTCTTCATCTTCCTTTGTGTTTTGAATCAATAACCACCATTGATTAACATCTCCAGTGAGGCGGTAAACTTCCATGACAACTTTTTCCCTTTCGCTACTCACCAAGGCATGGAATATTTTCTCTAAGGAATTTATCCACTGCCCAGCTACTAATGGATTTGTACTCCCATTTATTTTTCATGGTTGTTACCTCATGAAGCGGGCTATCATTGATCCTCAACATTGCGGATCATGGTGCTCCATAAGGGTAAGGTTATTATTCATAACCTGAGTGAGTTATCCCAATATAGTGATAAGATGATCAACACTAGTTGTATCAACAGCTCCACTATAATTATGTTGAGCAGGAGGTCAATCCCTACATAGAGTGCATGTATTGATACGGTTTCCATTCCATCCACTAGGCACCATTTCTAAACAATATCATAAACTATATTAGTTTATGAATCACAATAAATAAATCCAAACTTGTAAAACACTTAACATATATTGAAAATTTTATGGATATAATCCATAATCCTAAAAAATGTTTTCTTTGAGAAATTATATACTCATAAACCCTTCATAATTGTTTGTAAAGAAAATGATAATTTTCCTAAACATATCCCTGGGGAGTGTCATAACCAAGAGTGAAGCAAGGCCTGTTGTCGTGCACCAGTTCCCGTTCGAGTCTAGCTCAAAGCGGTGTTTTCGAGTTTTACCCCTAGGTACATCTGTTCCAGATCTGCCTCTACCTTCTCATATCTAGACAGGGATGTATTTCTTGGAAAAATCACAAAATCCCTACAATACCTAAATTCTAGGAAGTTCTTCTATACTAATCCTCAAAGTCTATCTTAGGGTAATGTGCTCTAATTAGTGTTTATCTAAATCTAGATTCCAAGGTTTTTACTAAACTTACTCTAATACCAACTGTAATGCCTCGACCCTAGAAGCCCAGAGTCGGTGTATTATTATGTATCATTGGCCTGATCACAAAAGATCAAATCTCGAAAGACAGATTAGTTTAATAACCTTGGAAGTACTAGATACATTCATAAGGTTTACATTACATCATAAAATGGAAAACTACAACAATATTGTTTCCATAGAAAACACTAAGATACCATATATTATCCCTGCAGGTCCTTCATAATATACTTCTTCTCATCCTGGGAAAAATAAAACATAGAAAGGGGTCAGATCAGATTCTTAGTAAGGATAAAAATATAGCAGAAACTTTCATAAATAAGAATAAATATTTAAGGGAATGTATAAGACTAAAACAAAAGATTTTTAAAGTTGAACATCAGTTTAATATGTCAAAGATAAAAATAATGTAATTCCATTTACTTATTCATATGGATATTCTTCTAGTCCAATAATCACATGCAATATCAATAGCCATATTCATAATGATGGAATGCATAATGCCAGACTTTCATAACCACAAAGTCAAGGCCTTGTGCCAAGACTACGAATAAGATTTTGTCAAGGCCTTGTGCCAAGACCCTAATTTGTCTCATGAGACCTACCGATGCATCAAGGAGCTATATCGGTCTCAACCTATCCCATACTAAGTCCAATACATTCCTCTTATGAAAAGGTTTAAACATAACATAAACATTATTATTAAAACCAGCATAAGAAATTTTAATACTTTATCCATAATCCATGAATGGTATCAAAATAAAACATCCATAGTCAAACATACCACAAAACCTTTAATATAATATGGAAGTTTTGTATCATAATAAATCAACTTCAAATAAATTTAAAATCCATCAAAGGATGTTGACATAGATGAAATCAAAACATTTTTTAGAGAAATATCTCTTTCTATTTTGAAATCATTAAAAATTAATATAATCATAAAATAAATAATTTATTTTTTAAATATTCTTATAAGCTTGTAAGGGAAGCTTTGAAGATGTTATAATGGAAAAAAATAGCCGTACCTTCCGTATAAGTTATAAAAAGACATTCTTAACATAATTTTTTTGAAAAGGTTAAAAAGTACCTTGTTTAGAAAACGATGGTAAGATTACTTTAAAACCATTTTATAAAGAGTCAAACAAGGGTATAAATGGCTTTAACCCATATCCTTGTACATATAAAAAAAATTGAATACATTTTTAAGAAACGTAGATGTGGATGATAAAAAGGTCCCAGTAGATAATTACATATAAAAAACCTCGGATAATGAAGAGATTTTGAAATTAACCCTTAACTCATACTTTTCATTGTATTAGGGTAGGTTAACCTCATGTATAATGGTTAAATAATTGTTATTAAATTATACAATAATAATATACATTAATATGATATCATATATGATCTTTTAACATTGCTTTGTTAATAATATCTGAGTATTATCGTCGTTTCGGGTGTTAACAGATTTGTTTTCCTTTATATTATTTTTTATGTGAGTCCTATTTGTTGTGGCTGGGATGTATCTTATTCATATCCATAATTATATGAAGTCATTAAAATTTATTTTTAATCATAAAATGAAAATTAGTCTTGAATTGATACGATGGGGAATGAATCTCATCGCGTTCGTGGAGACTGTAATTTGTACGAACACATGAGCGCCGATATCATTATTAATATATTAAAATAATATATAATTGGATGGTATATCATATTCAAAGAATCATTATCATGTTATATTTATTATTTACATAAATTACACATTATTTTTATACCCATCCAAATATTAATGTATTGAATAACAATTTTACCATGACGTGGAGACTGTAAGCTGTACGTACGCACGTATGGTGACATGTAATTCAAAGGATCGATAGAATAATTAATTTAGTTGTACCATATTTATAATAACATCACAATATATATAAGATAGGGGATTTATTATTTTAAAATGGAAACAAAAAATAAAGAGGAAGTGGATGAAGAAAGTAACTTGAAAGAGGTGATGAAATATTTACCTCTTCTCCAGGTTCTTCCTTTTGATTTGATCAAAAGATCTCCATAGAATGGCTTTATGACTAAAGTAATGCCTCTAAAATGAAATGATGATAGTTGAGAGAGTATTTTAGTAGGTTTTGACCATGAAAAATGGCTTTGGAGGTGTGAATTAGAGAGAAGGTAGAGTGTCATTTATTAAGAGGGGTGAGGGGTACCTTAGGAAAAGCTAGAAATATTATTTTATAATAAAATAATTTTCAGTTTCTAATGGCTAAAAAATGAATTAAATATAGGATAAGGTGAGGATGGGTCGAAAACCACTAACCCAATAGGTATTAAACTAGTTTGGGTCACTATATTAACTTTATGTTTTAGATTTAACTCTTAGTAAAATAGTTTGACATTTACCATGTCTCTTTGTATTGTTATATTATATGGTTAATAAACATACTATAGACTTCCAAGAGAACCAAAAGTGGTTTTTTAATGATACACCTATCATTATATAAGTCATTTTCTAAACCATATATTTTTTGAAATATTATATCAATTAATAATATAATATTTGTTTTAAAAACACCTTTATGTCAATTTTGACACTATTTAATAATTGATTTTTTTAAGTCCTAAAAACTTTAATAATTCGAACTAAATTAATTTAGTCAATACTAAAATGTCATATTAACCTATAAAATTTGATTATGGCATCAAAACGTTCAGATCATATTTATTTTAGAATTTATAATACCAATTATTTGATTCCTTCATTAATAAAGAAAATACACCATCATCATTGTGTCATAAATAAATTTAATTATTCAATGTCTAAAAATTATAAATAAAATACCATTATGTAGTAAATAATTTTATCTCTCAGATTAATATTTATAGTCAAAGATATAACATGTATAACCCTATGTAAAAACTATTTTACTAAAAGATGTATGCTTATGTCATTTTTATATTTACATTAACTTAATTCATATAAAATGTCATTATCCTTTACAACTATCTCCATGGGGTCCCAAAATCAACCCAAAAATTCCCATGGTCGTAAATATATCATAAAATAGGGTTAGGACACGTTTTAAGTAATTTAATATTATTATAATATTATTTGTTACCCTTATTTACCATATTTTTACTTTAACTATGGTAAATAAAAATTTACCGAAGTAATTATTCAAATTTTATAAAAATAAAAGATACATATTTACATGATTTGGACCTCACGATTATAAATATGGAGTCCATTTTTCTAAATTCAAAACACAAAAGTGGCATAAATAAATTTAAAATTAATTCATGTTGTCAAAATTAAAAACATGTTTTTAAGAAATAATAACTATCAAAAGATTTATACTTGGTTTTGTCCAGTTTAAATGTGAAATTACGTCCAATGACCAAAATTGGGTTAAATGGTAAAAATATAATCTAATTATAATTTAAAACCACCCAGTAGTATAATTTATCACTATAAATTATTTTGATTAAAAAGGTTGTTTTTAATTAAAATTTAGTATTTTTTCACTATTTATCAAAAACTAAATGTTTTCAGAAAAATACCAAAAAGTCACCCTAAGCTAATTTTGATACTTTGAATCCAAAAATGAAGTCAATTTTGAAAGATAAATTTTATAAAATTTCAAAAATTGGGCATTACTATTCATAACGGCTAATTTGATTGGTTGTGGTGTGTTAGAACTCGAAATTGCGTACAACACACACTATTCTATTATTCAAAGAGAAGAATATCATGGAATATTGGGGGGTTACATATTAGTTCTAAAGTAAATATTTAGAATGAAAATTAAAGGATCCATACCTATGTGAAAAAACTGGGTTCTTACACTAGAAATGATGGAGGTGCTTCATGGTCATTTAGAATCATGAAATCTCATGATTGTTTTTTGATCATGAGACGTGGTTACAAGTAGTATATGAAGATAATGGTTATAGAAAAATTATTGTCTTTATATCTCACATTGGGATCATATAAAGAGAATTATTTTTATGGGATATTTTGATTATATATCAGGAATCACTAGAAGACAATTTCACTAATTGTACAATTTTCATTGGATCTTTTGATGTGATTCTAAGAAACACTCAAAGACAATGACAATGATCATAAGAAGCACATATGAAATGAAATTGGTTATCATGTGAAGAAATCACATGAAGTTTTTTATATGGATTTTTGAGGTGGTGGAATGAATGACTATCCACTATTTGTTGAGTTAAGGAAGATGGCTTATGCATAAAAATACCCCCTAACACATAATTTATAAGTCGAGATGTTAGTTTAAGTTTTTTAATCGAATGAAAATATTTTTCTTGTGAACTAAGAAATTTCTTGTAATGGAGTCTTGTGATCCATTTAATCATAAGAATGTTTTACAAAATGATATTTTCAATAAGTTTTTTGAAATAAATCAAGCATAGGGTATTTGTGGACATTTGTAAAAATATTGATCATTCATGAACTGTGTTGTCAATATAGGGTCTCCTGATTCAAGTGATTTTTAGGTCTCTTTATCTGCATGATTAGTTTGTCTCATGATCCAGATGATCTGAAGAACTCCTAAAAAGGCTCCTGCACTAGGATCTCAAGTATGGGTTCACTACGATAAAAATAACTTTTATCATCTCTAAAAAGCATTGATAATTTCAGTACATTTAAAGGACTGAAGAATTTTTTAGGGCTAAAAAAGAGTTGTAAAATTCCCTCATTAACAGCACTAAAAATAACTATTAAAAGGGTCTATTAACAATGCTTTTTTAGTGTTATAAAAACCCCTTCTATCAGTACTTTTTTAGAGCTATTAAAGGGGTCTTTGACAGTGCCAAAAAAGCACTGATAAAGGCCCCAATGATAACAGGTATATAAAAAAATTCCACACCCCACATATCCCCCTTTATCAGCACATCCCCCCATATCATCTCTTCCCCCAACCCTTTATTATCACTTTAGATATTTCCACCCTCCCACATAAATCCGTTCCTCCAATGAGTTTTGAACCCTAGAACTCAAGCATATACATCCAAGCATTTTCCACTCCCCAATACTATTTTGATTCATATTTTATGATATATTTATATATTTATATATATTTGATTATATTTTTTATCTATATATATATGTGTTTTTAAATGTTTTTTTTATATTAATAACTTTATTTTATATGTTAATATGTTTAATCATTTATTTATAAAATTAATTTTTTCTGCTTGAATATATATATATAATGTTTATATTTTTATATATTTCATTATAAATTATAGTACATTGAAAAATGTGATAAAATTTTAAAACCATAATGTCAATATTAATTTCAGATCTATGAATAAATTTAGTCACCACCAGAAAAGAGAAAAAAGACCCCTATAAAGGAGCCTCAAAATCCATCAAATGTTAAAATATCATGGCACACCAACTAAAAACATAGTTTTGGAGGCCTTTTGAGACTTTTTTGGCCTTGAAAATTTTGAGATAGGTTTACCTCTATCACTAAGAGTGTAGATCTCTTCACAGGGTTTAATTTTATATGTGGTAGAGCCCAAATGGACATCCGATCAAAATTTGTGGTTGCTGAATTTTGAGTTACATTTTCAATTTATTTTATATCTTTTGTTAATTATATTTTTATTTTTTATCTTAAAATTGATATTAAATGACTATTAATTTGTTATAATAATCAAATTATTAATTAAAAATATTTTTTAATTTAATTTATAAGGTATTTCAACTATGTAACTTATATATTAAGTTTAAATACCCATTTAACTTATCTAAAACATATTTTTAAAATTATATATCATATTTCGATAAAAATATATTATTTTTAATGAAATATATTTTAAACCATTCTTTTTTCATTACTTGTAAACTAGTGTTGATAAAGGGGGGTCTTTTATCTCTACTTTTAAAAAAGTGTGGATACCCCCCACCCTTTATCAGTGCTTTTTCACAAGGGATGAAAAAGAACCATTTATCATTGATTTTTTAAAATCACTAATAATTTTGGGACATTATCAATACTTGTAAAAAATCACTAATAAATTTCCCCCTTAACATTATTTTTATCATCGTTAAAAACACCTTTTAACAATGCTAAAAAGATCATTATTAAATAAATCCTTTAACAACTACTTTTTTGGTGAAAGAGGTGGTTTATAAGAGCATTTTAGCTATCACTATTGAATTCATAATCCTAGACAAACCCAAATTTTTAGTATTGGTTCACTCACAAAGATCTCACACAAGTGTTATCCTACCAAGTTCTCACAAAAGGGGTTTCACACCATGAGCTCACAAATGTGGTTAAGTTCTAGGAAGAGGTGTCTTGCAGAGGAGTCTCAGACAAAGGTGGTTGTCATATTATTGATGAAAAAATATAATAAAGAGACACACAAATTTGAGTCAGCTCATAGATATTTCTTATATGAGTCTACATGAGGAGGAGGGTGTTTACATTAGATATGGAGAAGGGAGTTTTTAAATTCTGATTGGTTTTAATCCTAGAGGGATAATGATTCTTCTCCAAAAAATTTTAAATCAGTGAGATTTAATGGATTTGGTACATCACCACATTAACTTTATATGATCTTTTTACATATCCCAGTTAGGTTTAACTAAAAAGAAATGTTGTGTCATTTTAATATTTTATTTTATCTTCATTCTATTTAATGGGAAGGAGGGAGAAAAGAGTTATGTCTAATGATAAAACAAGAACTGAAGAGACATTTTTTTAATCTTTCATATCCTAATTTACCCCTAGGGTATATTACCTAGTTGGGATAATATATGGTATCATTGTAAAGGATTAAAGTTGTATTCTATCTCTCAATAAAATCAATAGAATATATAAATCATAATGGAAATCAAATATTTGTTGGAAATAATATTCCTCCATAAAAGAATCAGATATAGAACTTATTTAGATCATTAGGTATTTATGTATTTAGAGATGAAATTTATATTTTTTTTGGTAGAATGTTTTGTGGAGTTTTATCAGAAGTTAACTAGAGATAACTAGATGATAATGATAAATGAATCAATGCATCTTAGGGAGCATTATCCAACCCAATTTACAAAAATGTGATGTCATGTAATTCATCACCTTTCATGTTAGAAAATCTTTTCACTATATATTAAATTGATTCAAAGTCAATAGAATATAAACCAAATGTTATGTGGAACAAATATGAGGACCTAATAATTCACTCCAATGAGACTGTATATTCATTTTTTAATCTGGTGAACGTTATTATAGAAGACATGTGTGGTCTTGGAAGAATTCAAGATGATGTCGAGATTGGTAAGATCATCCTAATAATACTTCCACCATTATTCAATTATAAATTCATTATAATAGAGGATAAATATCTAAAGGTGTATACATTGGATTGATTACACAGTACTCTTGACTCCTATGAGAAGAAAAATGATGATAATAAGCCTGTGAAAAAAAATAAAATACTAAATAAGTGAATTGAAATCCTTTAATAATCACTATATATAACATTTTTAATATTAATACCTTATTAATGATGTTATTTCATTCTTTTCTTGAAATATTGAAAGGGGAAAAAGTAAGTTTTAAAGGTAAAATTTCTCTTAAATGATTTCATTGTGGGAAAGATACAAGTATTATAGAAAATTTGTTATGAAGTTTCATGATGATAATTAGGATTATAATTAAAATATGAATAAAATGTCTACAACTACTTTGAAATGTAGGAAGAATACTATGATAAATATTTTCTAAAAGAAAAAAGTACTTTTACAAGAAAATTATTATTCAGAATAATATGAGGAAGAATAGATGGAATACTATAAGGAACATGTAGAAGATTCTATTTTAGTAATTATAGGAAACTCCCAGATATGGGAATAATGTAATGAAGATGAAGGAGAAGTAAAAAAGTATATTTGACCTCCAGGTTGAATAATATGTTTATCTTGCAGAGATAACTACATTGAGATCCAAAACAAATAAATATAATATGGTGGTTCATGATCCCAAAAATCTACATTTAGTTTTAGGAATAAGATAAGTCTTATCTAAATGTTGTAATTAAAAAAAATTGATATAAAAATTGAGGTAATATGGATAAATTAATTGAGTTTAATCTCAATGTTTAAGAGCATGAAATATTTATCAATAGTTTGACTAACACAATAAAATATCAAGGAAAACATATCAAATAACATGAAGAGGAAGTTTTCATCTTATGAACAGAGGTGAAGGATCAAGAGAAACTATTGACTCAGGATATAATATTGGGAAAAATGTTACACGTGCAATAGAAAAAGATAAATAAAAACATGGAAATCAAGAAAAATAGTCAAAGGAATGTTAGGAGAATAAGTTTCCACAGTGTAACAAAATTTAGGGTATGAGATTTAATCCTAAACAAAAAGAAGTAATGGTTTATATTAGACTAAAATCTCTAACTCCATGTTTGAAAAAAAATTTAGGTATGAATGAGATGTAGAATGTTCAAAGAATTCAATGGACAATCATTGGTGTAAAAATAATATGCAATAATACACCTCATATTAGGTGTTTTTTCTATAGAAATTTTGGATATTCTCAAAATGTGTGTTCTATAGCCATGAGGTATTTACATGAGTAAGATAAATAGTGGCAACCACATAGAGTTCAATATTCCATTAATTCTTTTTTATGGTTACTATTTTTGTTTTTGATGATTTAGGAACACGTAAATATATTTATTTGCAACAATGAAAAGGAATGTACTAAAATGGATCCAAATTAGTTTCATGTAGAAACTCAAGGGATCATCAAATGAGAATAGAACACAAAATAAATATGAACTAATGAAAAATTAGGATGGATCATCATAATCTGTGGAATTTATAAAATATAGGTTAACATTAGGTATAAATACCATGAAATTGGTCAAAAATAAAAGAGATAAGCATTTCATAGTTTTAGAGATTTTCTTTTAAAGCATCGGATCACACTAAAACCTGGATCATTGATAGTGATGAACCTCCCATTTGACTAGAAATAAGAGTATGGTGATAAAAATAATTTACAATAAGAATTGTGTTGTATTATTTTATAATAATGAAGTACTAATTATTATTTGATTGGGAAAATTTTTGTTTAGCGGTAAAGACATAATACATATAGATGTCTTGGTTGTTTAATGTCTTGGTCACAATATTCTAAGTGTTATTCAAGTGTGTGACTCTGGATATTCTATAATATTTATTGAATAATTTTTTATTATTTAAAGAAAATATGGAGAAATTGTTTACCTATGAATGTTCATAAAGGTTAATCTCTACCATGTTAGTGGAGAAGATGATTTGGGTCTCTAATCTATAGAGGAAGAAAATCAGTTTTCGAATCAGAATCTTAGTCAACTGAGCCAATAATCCTTGGAAAATTATGTAAAATGTGATGATTCTCAATATCTCCCAAAGTTATCACAAGATCATACTCATTCGAGTGATTCTTTTTAATAGGAAAATATTAAATTAAATACTTATAACTCAAAAGATCTAAGGTTAATAAGAGTTCTTGAATTGGTGTATTTTTTTATTTGGACCTATTTAAAAAATATATATTAATGGTATAAGAGATTATTTCCTTTTCATTGAAGATTTTAGAATAATGGAATGGGTTTCAATTATCTCCCACATGTCAGAAGTGTTATGTTATAAACAAAATTCAATGTTAAGTCAAATGGATGGCAGATATAAGATCTAGATGTTTCAAACTGATAATGGAATAGAGTTATAGAATTGACAAGTTTGGGATTATCTCATGAAACATGGGATAAGGAACTAGTTTTTATTTTTTAGAAATCCATTGTAGAATGGAGTGGTTAAGAGAAGAAACAATATTATCAAAAATATGTCCATAATGATGAATATCGAGAAATAAATTTAAGGGAAATTTTTTAAATATGTATTGTTGACATCATTCTATATTTCTATGAGATAATTATTTTTTCTAAAAGAATAAAATACATCATATGAGTTATGTTATGGAAATAATCCAATTTTAAAATACTTTTGAATCTTTAGAGGTACTGTTTTTATTATTGATAAATAGAAATATAGGACGATTGAATCTCATATAGATAAAGAGATATGTCTTGGATACTTAGGAAAAATAAAATCATATAAATGCTTAAATAATTGGTTGGGAAAATTAAAGAGAGTAATGATACTACTATGGTGTAAAATGAGAATATTAATTAATAAGCACATGGATAGCCTATGGAGGATAGTGTTGAAGTTGTGAGTAGCTTAGTTGATGTGAAAGTACATGATGCATATTCTAAAGATGATTCAGATAATGATTCGAGTAAATATATAATGAAACCAAAGTGATGAACCAAAATTGATAGGTAGGATATCATTTGTGATCATACAGCTCTAGTGTATACAAGGATGATGAATACTCTATAGTAAGAATATTTCTTGTCACAATTTTGTGAATTTGTTTATAATAAACATCAATAGATGATATTTTCATTCAATAAATGAATTAATAACTTGATTAAATATAAAATAATATGATATGGTAGATTTGTTTGAGGAAAATAGATAATAATTTCATCTATTCCAAATGAGTTTTCCATTAAAATATCGATGGGTATGGATAATAATTAGATACAAATCATGACTGGAATGCAAGGGATGATCCCAAATAAAGGGTATTGATGTTGATGAAACGTTTTCACCTAATGAAAGCTAGAGAAAATTAAATTATCCTTTTCCATTTAAGCAAAAAGGAAATTCAATGATTTAATTATGAATTTCAAGTCATCAAATCTAAATGGGGTTCTTGAATAATAAGTTTCTTTTGAATATGAAGATGGTTCTATCATTCAAGAAGATGAGAATAAATTTTTTCTATTGATGAAATATTTATACGGGTTGAAGCTGGCACCAAGAACTTTGTATTCATAGCTTGATCAGTATTTGAAAAAGCTTGGTTTTCAATGTGGTGGTGTTGATTATACTCGATATATCAATAATTAGAGTAATAAAAGGATGATTGTACCAGTATATTTCCATGACATAATATTTTTTTGATCAAATGGAGTGCATTAAAAACATATTGCAGAATTTATGAGAAGAAAATTTGAAATTTCAGTCATTGGGGAGTTAACATTACTATTTGGTTTATTGGTTATTCAAGGAAGAAATCACACACTCATTTCTCTCTTAAAATTTGTAGAGTAGTTTTTTAGATGATTTGGGATGTAAAATTCATATGAAATTAAATCTCTAGTTGCTATATAGATGTAATTCTGATTATATGATGATTGAAATGTAGCCAATATCACTGAATACAGACAGTTCATTAGTATTTTATTGTATTTAATAGTGACATGACTAGATATTGTTTTTGTAAAATTCCATATTGAATTGTATTATAGAAATACCATGTGAAGACACATAGTTTCAGTGAAAATAATACATCAATATATCAAGGGAACAATGGATTTCAGTTTTAAATATATTGAAAAATCTCATCAAGAGTTATTGGAATTTACAGATGTAGATTGGTCTAGTTCAAAATATGATCAAATTTTATCATCAGGTGGCACATTATATCATGGTGGACTATGTATTTCATTAATCTGAAATAAACAAGATTGTATTTCATTGAGAACTGGAGAATATGAATATATTGTGTCCACACAAGTTATCACGCTGTTATTGTGGATTAAGTAACAGCTCTATGATATGGTAGTTAAATTTATGTCTTTTATCGGAATCCATCACAAAAATTATGTTATATAAATCTTATAAAAATCAATTACACCACTCATATAATAAGAAAAATTTATTAAATCATCATTTAATCAAGGAGAATGTGGATCATTGTCCTTTGAAGTTGGAGTATGTTCCTACAGAACTATAGTATGTAGAAATTATGATAAAGGTATTATAAAAAGGAGTTTCTTAATGGAATAAAGAGGATCTTGGAGTTCATTTTACTTCCCAAAATTAAACATAGTGGATATGAACCCCCCCCCCTCCTTGAGGTATGGTGTGTTTTCCCTTATATAATGATATGAGTTCTTTACCATGTTTTAGACCACCAAAGATTGATCTTTGGGTTCATTGAAAAAATTATGGATATGTATCAATCAATATATTGGACAAACTAATATAAGAAGTAGTGAAACATGGATATAATTAAATATAATTTTGCTAAAATGTTTATATCAAAAAATAATAATCATGAAAAAGAGAATTATTTTTTATTATGGTCCAATCAGAAGACATGTGGGTGTAAAAAAGAGATTTCATAGGCTAAGATTGTTCTATATTGTGGTATTTGTAAGGTCTCTAATTTTTTTCATAATGAAGTGATAAATTGATTAAAATATAATGAAAACCCTTTTTCTCATGACAAACTTGATTCATGTGAGCTTATATTACATGTTAGGGATGTCCTTGATCACTATCTATTATTGCAGAAGGAAAATGGTTTTTCATGTTAATTATGATTCAACATGTTGGTTATTGAAAATTATATGTGTTGTCAATAAAATAAAAGTGGGATATTATTGCAAAAAATCCCTCTTGGAGGTTCTTTTGGTTTGATTGTTTTTTTATAAGGTTTGAGGTTGTTAAAGAAGGCTAGTTTTCAAAGGAGGCATGAAGAGTGAGCGTGGAATGTCGAATATCAAAAAGTGTGATATGTATAATCTTAGAGAATAATGGAATATCAGATCGCATGGAATTACAAAATTTCTGATCTTATAGAGTTCAAAATATATGATCTCCCTAAAGTAAAAAATATCTGATCTTACAGAAGTGCAAGATATCTGATCTTTAGGAAGTGTGAAATTTATGATAATGTATAAGTTTAATATGTCTAATCTCATAGACTGTGATACATAACAACCCTTCATTATATGACACATGTAAACATGATTTATTACATAAAATCTTCACTTGATACAACATGGAAGATATAGAGGTATAGTGTCCTTGGGGCCTTGGAACATTACATAACAACATAAAATATAAAACACACAACATATTTAATGAAAAAATCATTTACATAACCACGACATTCCCTCGTACATTGTACTGCAAGGGATAACCTGAGGACATACATGTGAAAAGGGTTATCTATAAAGCACAGTAAGGGAGTAAAAAAGTCATTACATGAATAATAAAATACATTTTATGCAATAGTAATATCAATGGAGCATAAAATTACATGAATATAACGGTATGATATAGAATGACTCTGATAACATGAAAACGTGGCAACAAGACTTAACATGGAAATAGCATGATCCAAGTCTCATTGCACTTGGAGCATGAGTAAACCCTCATTGTACATGAATTAGAGAGATTAAATACACATTTCACTTGAATTATTATTATTAAATCCTCATTTCACTAAATTTATCATGATACTAATCTTTACACAATGCATTGGTGTGCTATCAGGACACACCCGTCTTAAACATTTATTTCATGCATATGTGTACCACATTGATCATAAAACATAGATTCATTATACATAATCATTTATTCCATGATAAGTGAATGTGAAATTAATACAAGAAACTAAATAATCAATAATTAAATGTGCATAAAGTTGAATACCCTTGATAGGGAAATGGACATTGTATTCACTACACAATGACTTTGGCTTGAAAAAATGCGGTGCAATTTCTACAGCATAACAGCGTGACAGAAGAATTCATACAAATTGATGATGAGAGATAAATGGGTGTCTCATAATATGTATATGAAATAAAAAATAAGTGGGTCATATAGATACATTTCCCAACATAATTGATGGAATTTGGATTCATAATACCAAATAATTTCTTGAATGTAAATGAGGAGAGAGAAATTCCTTATTGAATTTCGAAATGGTAGAAGGTGTAAAAGGGAAGCATTAAAGGGAGATAAATGGGACTATAATCATTAAAACATAAATAGGTAAGTATGGGGGAGGTTAAAAATCATAAACCAACATTTATAATTGAAAATAAAAGGGCATAACAATATTAAAAAAATGGATAAAATGAGAAAGAATGGAATCCTTTACTTGAAATTGTGATCTCAAAGGCTTCAGAGGGGATTGAGAGAGGCTTATTGAGAGCTTGGGGCTCCTTGGGAGGATTATAGAGCAATGAGGGAAACGGTTGGATGAACACAAAATGCTTTGAGTGAGTAGTAATTGGGATCTTGGGTTGGTTTATATAGGAAATGGGAGGGAATTATTTATTATTTAGGTTTGGGACACCACACATAAAACTAAAAAAACAAAAACTAGGCCACGGTGTTTCCCCATTGGTTTTTCCATAGGGGAGTGGAAAAAATTATTTTATATGTCCAATGACCTAACTTTTTAAAATATTAGTCTTTCTAATGTGGAGGTGAGTCACACTCTCAAGGAAATCAATCTAAAAAGATAAAATGTTTTATAAGTCTTGGAGGGTCTACTAAAGCATTCTAAAATAAATAAATAAAAGTTAAAATAAAATTATTTTATTGGTATAACATATATTGTCCGACCATAATGTTTACAGTATTTTATTACATCACTATTGGGTCATTATGTAGTCATAAAACACATTATATATTTAAGCGGTATTTAATTTTTTCCCAAAAATTTGACTATCTCAGAAAATTATGAAAAATTCACCTTTGGATAACTTCAAAATCTTGATTCCAAAAATAATATTCATTTTATCTAAATAATTTTCTAAATATGTGAATTTTTACTTTTAAAATAAAATCCAACATTTATCGAAAAATCATGTGTTTTGAAAAAAATAGCTTTCAAACCTTAATAAAAATTACAATTTTATTCCTAAAAATTATACGATCATTTATATTAATAAAAAATAATTTAGTAATAATATTTTTTTTAATATTATTTAATTTAAAAATCAATTAATTTATCAAAATAGATTTTTTTAATTGAATATTAACTAAAAATAGTATTTTTTGTTTTAGAAACTATTTAATACATAACAATTACAAAACGAATGTATATTCATTATTATAGAAAAAAAAAATCACATAATCACAGTCCTAATGTCTTGTTACATAATATTTTATGACACCCACATAAGACAAAAGGGTAAGGTGTGCGATGGTGATAGACTCTTGGGGTGGCTCGGATAAAATCCCTATGGTGCTAATCTCTATCAACTTCCACTTCTCCTGTTGGTAGTTCCGTTCGAGCTTAATGTGTTGAATATCGACTTGGGATTGGTCAAGAGTGAAGCCCAATACTGCCACATACTTTCTGATATCCAAAAAATGGGCTTCTTATGGGGCAAGTCTACTGAATGAGGCATTCACTTCCTTTCACTGAGTGAATTGGATTTCTTAAGGCTATATATTTTCACTAATCATGTGATCACTATTAAACAACTATATTAGAAATGGTCACATTTCTTAACAGTATGATAAAATCCAAAAACATAAAAACACATAAGTTTATACATTATATAACCATCTTACATAATAATACATTTAATTAGATCAAGAGGAATTTTCATTCATAAATGTTTGGGTTGTTACAATCTTTTCCCCTTATGAAATTTCACCCTCGAAATTTACTTTTCCCATACTAAAATAGATGTGTATAACTATTCTTCATAACTTCCTTTGATTCCCAAATTTCTTATCCAAACTAGTGTTTTCTCCACAACACTTTCACGTGGGGAATTTTCTTATTTCATAGAAGTTTTTTCCAATGATCTAAGATCTTCACTTGCAGCTCCTTGTACGAATGATCATCCTCTAACTGTACTACCTACGAAGATAGTACATGTGAAGGGTCTGGTATGTACTTCATTAAGATAGATACATGAAAGACATCATGTACTTTGGCCACGGTGGATGGAAGTGCTAGTCCATAGGCCAGAACCCCAACATGATCAATAATATCGAAGCGGCTGATGTACCTATGATTTAACATCCCATTATTTACAAACCTCATGAACTTATTATACAAGGACATTCATAGAAATAACATTTCTCCAACTTTGAACTCAAGGTCCCAATGATAGTTATCTTCAAAACTCCTCTATTGTATTAGGGCTACCTAGATATGCTGTTGAATATTTTTCACCTTCTCTACCATTTCTTCGACCATTTTAGGTCCTAGCAGCTTACGCTCGCCAACTTCATCCCAAAACACCAGTGTTCTGCACCTTTTCCCATAAAGGTCTTCATATGGTTCAATTTGGATTCTCAAGTGTAAATTGTTATTATAAGATAATTTAACGAGTGTAATAATTTGGTCCCATCCTCCTTGGATGTCAATAAAACATTATCATAACATATCTTCCAGTGTCTAAATAGTTCTCTTAGATCATAAATTTGTTTGAGGATGATAAGTTGTACTGTAGTTCAGTTCAGTATCCAGAGATTGTTGAAGACTATTCCAAAACATAAAGGTGAATCGTGGATCTAAATCGGATACAATCGATAGTGGTACTCTATGCAGCCTTTCCACGTCTCTGATATATATCCATGCTAGTTGATCTAGTGAGAAATCCTTCTAAATAGTAATTAAATGAAAAATATTTATAACATGATCCACAAGAACCAAAATAGAATTGATTCTTTTGGTTGTCTTTGGAAGACCAATGACAAAGTCCGTGGTGATGTTCTCCCATTTCCATGCTGGTATTCATAATGTTTACATCATCCCCTTAGACTTCGGCCTCTTAGACTTTAGTTGCTGACATACCAGGAACTTTTATGTATACTCATTGATCTCCTTCTTCATGTTATTCCACCAATAATTCTCTCAGAGATCTCGATACATCTATGTGTTTCCTAGGTGGATGGAGAAATTTTAACTATGTTCATCATCCAAAAGATCCTTCTTCATCTCTAGATTTAATTGAACACAAAGTCTTTTTCCAAATCTCACAATTCCTTGTTCATTAACCTTGAACTCTAAGGATTTACCTTTTTCTTATAGTTTCCACATTATACATAATTACCACATTATCCTTTTGAACATCCTTTAAACTTTCCAAAAGAGATGGTTGAGAAATCATGTGTGAAAGGATTTATGATATTCCATTATTTATGTTTCCAATGTCCATCCTCATCAAATCCAAGAAGATTGGATCCTTTTCAATTCTCATTAATGATATAATTATTTGATCCTTTCTACTAAGAGAATATTCCACCTTGTTCGCTTTCCTAGGGTGGTAATGGATTGAGAAGTCATAGTCTTTGATCAGTTCTAACCATATTCATTGGCACATGTTCAAATCCTTCTATGTGAATATATACATTAGTCTTTTGTGGTGCATATTTATTTCACACTTCTCCCCAAAGAGGTAATTCCACCAAATTATCAAAGTGAAGATCACTACAGCCTATTCTAGGTCATGCGTTGGATAGTTTTTCTCTTGAACTTTCAATTTCCTTGAATCATAGGCAATGAATTTGTCATTTTGCATCAACACACATCTCATTCCCTTCTTCAAAGAATCACGGATTACCACAAAAAGTTCTCCACTTTTAGTTAGTGTGAGAATGGTCATTGTGATAAGCCTCATTTTCAACTCCTTCAAGATCTCATAACATTCATCACTATAAGAAAACTTTACTCCTTTCTGAGTTATCATAGTAAGATGGTTTGATAATCATGAGAAATTTATCACAAATTGGCAATAATATCCATCTAACCTAAAGAAGATAATTATATCTGTTGCCAATGTTGGCCTCAACCATCCCTCAATTGCAACTATATTGGAGGGATACACAGATATCACATTACTTGTGATGATATGGCCCAAGAATGAGAAGTCCTTCAACCAAAACTCACACATGAGGTACTTTTCATAGATCTTCTCCATCTTCAAGGTCTCTAGTACTGTTCTTAGATACTCCTCATGCTTCTCCTTGGTTTTGGAGTATATTATAATATCTTCTATAATGACTACCACATATTTATCAAGGTAATCTCTAAAAACTCTATTCTTCAAGTCCATAAATATTTCTAGAGAATTAGTGAGTCCAAAAGTCATTACATTGAATTCATAGTGCCCATACCTTGTACAAAAAAGTAGTCTTGGGGATATCCTCCTTCTTCACCCTTACTTGGTAATATCCTGACCACAGATCCACCATGGAGAAGTATTGTGCTCCACATAGCTGATCGAACAAGTCATCAATTCGAGGCATAGGATACTTCTCCTTTATCGTGATTTTGTTGAGCTCACGATAATCAATGAAAAGGTGCATTGACCCATCCTTATTATTGAACAAGAGGACCGGTGCACCCCATGGTGATTAAATTGGGTGTATAAACCCTTTATCCATATTCTCTTGTTGTTGTTTCTTCAGTTCCTCAAGATCCACAATACCAATTCTATATAGAGTCTTGGATATTGGAAATTCCCTAGGTATAAGGACAATTGAGAATTCAACATCTCTTCTAGTAGTAAGACCAAGAAATTCCTCAGTAAACACTTTAGCAAATTCCCTCACAATAGGCATGTATTCATGGATGGTTGCTTCCTTGGACTCAATAATATGATTCAGATATGCATGTTCATAGGGAAATAATATCCACGCATGAGATGATGGTGCTGAGGAAGATTCATCCTCCTCCTTGAACTTTTATAGAATCAGGAGTTGATTCTCCATATGGATAGTGATTTCCCTCTCATGGAAATTTATGTTGTCTCTATATAAGGAAATCCAATCCAAGTTGAGAATTGCATCAAATTCCACTAGAGGGTGTATGATGAGGTCTGTTGGAAAGTTCAGTTCACAGATTGTGATCGGGGAGGTGTTATATTCATGGGAAACAATGATTTCCTCATTTTCCATTCTCACCGATATAATTACTTCTATTATTCGTGGTGGTGTTGGAATTTTACCACTAAACGATTAGGATATAAAATAATGTATAGAACTATGGATGATAACCCTACCTTCCACTTTTTGATTTTGGTTCTACGTATTTCCTTTATCCAAAAAGACGTACAGAATATTTTTTTAATTTAAAAATATTATACGCGTAAAGGGTAATTGAATGAAAAAAATGATATCTTATAAATTAAATTTATTTATTAACTTATGAATTTATAGGATTCAATCTATGTTATCAAGGATCTACGTCCCAACATATATGCTTAGGGGTATTTTTTTATTTCCTTAATAATGGTTTGTACTATGATTATGAATTTACAAAATCATATCCCCCCAGGAGTATTGTAACCAAGAGTGCTTCAAGGCTCATTGTCGGGTACCAAGATACCGTGGGTCAGTCTTGAAACTTCTTGTCGATGTTTTCACTCCTAGGTACATCTGTGCCAAAGCCGCCTCTGCCTGCTCATATCTAGACAAGGATGTATTTGATTGATAAAAAATTTAATCAATACTCACCAAAATTTAGGGATGTTTTTATTATACATATTCTTTTCTCTAAGGCTTCACTAGGGTTTTCTAATCCTAATCCCAAAAATAACTAAACTTATCCTTTGATACCAACTATAACAACCCTTATTTTTATTAAACACTTAAACATGATTTATTACATAAGCTCTTCACTTGATAAAACATGGAAGATCGAGAGGACTATAGTATTTAGGGCTTAGGAACATTACATAACAACTTAAAACATAAAACGCACAACATATTTATTAAAAATATTTTTTAAATATACATGACATTCCCTCATACTTAGTATTTCATGGGATAACCTGAGGACATACATGTGAAAAGGTTGAGCTATAAAGCCCCTTAAGGGAATAAAAAGTTATAACATGAAAAATAAAATACTTGTTATGAAATAGGAACACCAATGAATCATAAAAGAACACGAACATAAAGGCATGATATAGCATGATTATCATAACCTGAAAATGTGGAAACAACACTTAACATTGAATTAGCATGAGTCAAGGCTCATTGCACATAGAGAATGAGTAAACCATAATTTCACATGAATTAGAATGTTTAAATCCTCATTTAACCGGAATTATCATGATTAAATCCTCATTTCTCTTGATTTATCATGATACTAATGTTTACCCAATGCATTGGAGCGCTATCAGTGCACACCCTTCTTAAACATTTCATTTCATACATAAGTGTGCCACATGGATAATAAAACATGAATTCATTAAAAATCATCATTTATTCCTTGATAAAGGAATGTGTAATTAATAAATGAAACTCTATAATAACTATGTAGAATTAAATAAAGGTTAATACCCTTTAATGTGAAATGGGCTTGGTATTCACTACACGATGACTTTGGCTTGGAAAAACACAATGCAATTTCAGAAGCATAACAGCGTGACATAAGAATTCATACAAATGGTTGATGAGAGATAAATTGGTGTATCATAATATAGACATGAAATAGATAGTAATTGGCTCATATATATACATGTCCCAATATAAGTAATGGAATTTGGATTCATAATACAAAAGAATTACTTAAAAGTAAATGAGGAGAGTGAAATTCTTTACGGGATTTCGGCATGGTAGTAGGTGTACATGGGAGGAATTAGTGAGAGATAAATTGGTCTATAATCATTCAAAAATAAATAGGATAGTATGGGGAGGTTTTTAATAATACCCCCAACATTTATAATTTAAAATAAAAGGTCATATCAATATTAAGAAACGTGGATAAAATGAGAAATGAAGGAATCCCTTACATGGTAGTATGATCCCAAAGGCCTGGGAGGGGCTTGAGAGAGGATTATTAAGAGCTTGGGTGCCTTGGGAGGATTATAGATAGAGTAGGGAATAGGTTGGACGAACTCCAAAGGATTTTACTGAATAGGAAGTCGTATCTTGGGTGGGTTTATATAGGAAAAAAGAGGGAAATATTTATTATTTAGGCTTAGGAAACCACACATAAAACTAATAAAAACCATAAACAATCCCATGGTTTTTGCCATTGGTTTTTTCCAAAGTGGAGTGAAAAACATTATTTTATATGTATAATGTCTGAAATTATTAAAATATTGGGCTTTCTTTCGTGGAGGTGAGACATACTCTCAAGGAAATCTATTCGAAAAGATAAAATGTTTTATAAGCCTTTGGGGTCCACTAAAGCTTTGTAAAAAAAATAAAAAAACATAAGATCGAATTATTTTATTGGTAAAACAAATATTGGTAGAAAATAATGTTTATTGTATTTTATTACATCACTATTGGTTCATTATGATGTCATAAAACATATTATATATTTAAACGGTATTTAATTTTTACCTAAAAAATCAATTATCTCATAAAATTTTGAAAAAATCAACGATGGATAATTTTGACTACCTAATTCCAAAAATAATATTCATTTAATCTAAATAATGTTCCAAATATGTGAATTTTTTACTTTTAAAATAAAAATTTACATTTATCAAAAATTTTGCATTTTGAAAAAAATAGCTTTCAAACCTAAATAAAAATTACAATTGTATTCCTAAAAATTATATGATCATTTATATGTAATTAAAATTAATTTTTTAATAATATTTTATTAAAATATTATTTAAATAAATAATTCATTAATTCATCAAAATATATTTCAAAATTGAATATCAACTAAAAATACTATTTGTGATTTAAAAACTGTTTACAATGTAACAATAATAAAACTAATGTTTATTATTTATTATATAAAAAAATAATTCACATACTCACAGTGCTAAGGACTTATTATATATCCTCTTATAACACCCGTATAAGACATAATGGTGAGGTGTGTGATGGTGACAGACTCTTGGGGTGGCTCGGATAACATCGCTTGGGTGGAAATTTCTATCAACTCCCACAGGCAGTTCTATTCAATCATAATGTGTTGAAGCTTGGCTTGGGCTTGGTCAAGAGCGAAGCCCAATGACACCACCTCCTTTCTGAGCTCCAACAAATGGGCTTCATACGGGGCAAGTCTACTAGATGAGTCTATTTCTTCCTTTGTCTGAGTAAATTGAATTTGTTAAAGCCCTATATTTATATTAATCATGTGATCATTGTTCAATGGCTATATTAGAAATGATCACAATTATTAATGGTATTTTAAAATATAAAAAACATAAACCCATGGAAGTGTATACATTATATAACCATCTTACATAATAATCCATTTAATTATATCAAGTGTAATTTTCATTAATAAATTTTTGGGTCATTACATGATATGCCTGGTCTCATGGATCATGAGTTGACTAATATCATGTGTCTTGAATGTCTATACTAATTTAATGAAGAACCACATTATTTTTTTTAATATATCACCTTGATATAATGTAATTTGAATGAATACAATGCATTATTGTTGTAAGATATCACATTGATATCTTGTGAAGCACTAGGGGAAATCACATGTTTTTAGAGGTTGTCATGGTGAGAAAATGTGAATCACGTGAAGATACAGAAGCTATAAATAATGGATTTATCTCACTCTCATATAAAATCACTTGATTGTATGATTTTTTGGATCTTGTGATGGGGTCACATGAAGTTCTAGATGACGATGGCAATAGCCACATTATTGTCTTTAGCTCATGATGGGATTATGTGAAGCGCATGATTGTTATTGGATATCGTGATGGGGTCTCATGAAATACTGGAATACAATGTTACTCACTGTATTATTTTCATTGGATCTCATGATTCGATCATCTGAAGAACAAAATGATAATGACGATGATCATGTTATGTACAATGGTGTATTTACACATGAAACACATGATATAGATTGTGGAGGTTGTGTAACGGATGGGTATTTGGGATTTTTGGAGTTACAATGGTGTATTTACACATTTAAATACAACCTTACCCATACTTATAAATTAAATAAGTTTAATTAAATGGTTTATATGATTAATAAGTATTTCATATGACTAGAAAAAAAAATATTTGCACCAGAGGATTTCAATGTGTGTAATTAGAAGAGGGTCCTACAAAAGGATCTAACAAATAAGTCTCATGAAGTGAATTATGCATAGGGTGTTTGAACATATAGTCAGACCTATTTATATCTAACTATATACATTATACGAACATGGTATCATGATCCACGTGATCTAGATATCTCATGATCAGTTTGATTTTTAGGTCTTGTTATCCTCATGACTTGAAGATATGTACAAAGTGTCTCACATTATGATCTCGTACAAGGGTTCCCACACTAAGATCTTGCACAAGGGATCTCATGTCAGGATCTGATGAAAGCGGTTTTGTGCCAATATCTCATGAAATTGGTTACATTCGAGGTTATTGTTGAATATTCTTGCATATGAGTCTCATTCAATGATTATTGTCATATTATTAAATAAATAAGATCATAATGACACATACAACAATGAATCAACTCAGAACTATTTTTCAAAAGAGTCTAATGGAGGAGAAGTACATTTAATTCCGAGATATTAGTGAACTTTCAAATTTTCAAGGGTTTTATACCATGAGTGATGGTGAGATCACTCCTATAAAATTTAACAATAGTGATCTTTAGTGTATTTGGTACATCGACATATTTCCTTTTTATTATCACTGTATATATATCCTAGTGAGGTTGAAGCTAGAAAAATATCTATTTCATGTACATGTTTTAATTTCCATTTATATTATATAATGGGATGTAGTGAGAATATAGTTTTTTATAATAATGAAAAAATATCTAAAGTTGTAGATGTTTTAATCATTCATACCTTAATTCACCCCTTCGGAGGGTATTTAACCTTGTTGGGGAAACATTAATCATATAACTGCATACATTTTCCTCATTCTTCCTTATATAGAGTATAACCAAAGAATATGCATTTATCTATCCTTATAATATCCTCAATGAGGATAAAATATAAAAAGAAAATCCATATTCAACATTGAATTCTTTAAATAACTACTCACTACAATTACAAATTATTACTAACTATTAGGTAAATAAGATAATAAAACCAGTGAAACTGCCTCATAATGTACTGTAATTTCCACTAATGTATAGTAACTTATAATGGTTCTAATTCACTGAAATGAAAAAAAATCTTCCCTTAAATCTTATTTGGGTTGAAAATCTATTTAATTTAGTATACATTGTTCTAATTAGATGTCTTATCAAGTATATTTTCTTCAGATCCATCATCAACCTAGTCATATTTGTCTTTTCGTAGATTTTTAATGAAATGTTTTTTACTAATTTGATTTCTATAACTCATAAAACATATCAATCCATTAATACCCCCTTAGTATTATCCATATGTGTTAGTTTGAAACCTATAAGTGAAAAATGATATTTTCTCAATAATAATAAACATTAATCTACATACTATAATAAAAATAGTTAGATCGATAAAAAATATTGATCTTTAACTTGCCTTATTCCATATAAATCATTTAATTTGAGAAAAATTTCCTAGATCTTTCTAACTCAATATCTATATCCATTTATTATGGAAACATAAATAGCTTCAATGAAATATTATTCTAGTTACATAAAATGGATAAAAAAAATTAAATAGTAATACCATAAGACATGGTATTTACAATATTTAGGAATAATACCTATATCCATAGATAGGGAAAAAATAACACTATATTTGGGAGAGATATTACATAGAAAATATAATATTTACAAAAAATATAGCCTAAAATGATCTTATAAATTGAAATATTACTACAATAAATTATGCTACAATAGTTTGAAAACAAAATAGTAATTTCACAATAACAAAGTAATAGTGGAAGTATGCCCAAAAAGATATTTTACCGAATCATTTTCACTTTTTAATCCTACTATAGTAACCACATATAAGGCCATACTACCTTAGTACCCAGATGATGTATCCACTCAGTTCTACTATAATGTTCAAAGGTTCTGACAAGTACACAAAATGAGACTCTAGAAGATGGAAAATTTATATCAAATGGATTTAGATCTAGCATTACAATACTATCACCATTTCATGCATATATAGAATTCAAACATTATATAGTGATGTATTTTTTATTATATTATTAATTTTTTTCATTTATTAATCAGAGGTTCGATTAACAGATATGAGAAGAACATACACATCAGTACTTGCATCAAATCACCCATCAATTGTCATGTTTGGATTTATTTTTTGTGGATGAATTTTGTAAACTACTTATTATATTAATTTAGGAGTATGTTGATGCTTTTCCTGTGATTTTTTAGGGAATCCCCTCATCTGCATATTGATATTTATTTTTATCTAAACCTTAAAACCACTATGATATCATATATATCATATGAAATTCCCCCTTGAGATTAAGTAATTAATGTGCTTCTAAAGGAAATTATATATAAAGGTTTCATTGGACATAATATTTCCCTGCCATCAATGGTGTTGTTGTTTTTAATTACGAAAGAGGGTGCGATATTGAGTCTCTTCACTAACTATTAGCACCTTAGTCATGTCATAATGAAAACTAAATACCCTCTATCAATGATATATGACCTCTTTATCCAATTTAATGGTGGGAAGTATCTCTTAAATATAAATATTTTATTTTGTTACAATAATCATTGAGTATTCAAATATGATATCATTAATATAGCATTCTAATTCTGTTATATCCATTATTAGTATTTAGTGAGGAAATTTACTATAACAAATGCATTAGTTGTATTCATTTTCATCATGAAATTGATCTTTAATCTATTGTTTGATAAGTGAATCATTTTCTTCATTGATGAAATCCTCAAGAATTTAAGGTAGTAGGATAATCATACCAATAATCTGATGATTTTCATAGTTATTTATTTTTTAGAACTAAATACGTGGAAAGAACTTATTGTCCCTATTCCAGATTCATGAGGAAAAATTTATGGTAGAGGAAATTACAAAGGGTATATTAGTTATAAACTTAATGGATATTTATGGATTGATTTAATGGGATTCACCCAAGATAATGTTTATATGAGAAATATCTATAGGTTTGTTGGATGCTACTAGAGATTTGGGAAATATATATCTTGGATTGGAGCTACCATGATTACACTTACATTAAAGGGGAAACTCTTCATTTCATTTTGGGTAGTGATAGAGATTTTATGATGAGCTAAGGTAGAGGTTAACAAGTGATCATGTTCTAGGATTTCATGAGGAACGAGTTTAATATGTGGTATTCTATGATTCCTCTAGAGCTAGGTATACTTATGTGACAATGTAGAGGTGGATGGTGATTTCCTAAGGTCCTCGATAGTTGAGGCCTCATGAGAATAACTATGAAAACTATGATTTTGAGATGGTAGCGGTACTATTATCCATGAATAAGTATATTCATGTATTTCTAATTGAGTTATTTATGTCTATGGCCACTACCCCTAACGGTACCCCTACTTGGCCAGAAATGATGGAATAGAGATAATTATAGCCAAGTCCTGCCTCTAGTAGGCCCTGGGTTGGTGACATGCAAAGAAGGAATAAAAATATAAAATATTTAAGGAAATACCCTATATAGTAGGAATAGTATTGGGAAATATGATATCAATTATCAATCAACTCTATGAAATATTATAATAAATAAACAAAAAATACAAAAATGAATGTATAACTAAAATAGATACAGATAAAAGTCTCTAAATAATTACCCTAAAAAAGAAAATAAATTATAGTGAAATAAAAATACTCCAATGGTCTAAGATTGTATTGTCCATCATGGTCCATGTATTCCTCTAGGAAACCATAAATATTTTTGTATATATGTGGGTTAAGGAAATAATAACATCAATATAAGTCCCACTATCTCATGTGCATATTTGAAGAAGCATATTAATGCACCAGTGAGAAAATAATAGGACCAATGTCACACAAATAGGTGAACTAACCACCCCCTTCTCACCAAGGATCACTCAAATAATATCTCATCCAAGACTAGTAACATAATATAGATAATATTGATGAAAATTACCCGTTACCACATTCCCACTGATTTTCCACTCTCACACGCCAATGTTGTACATCTGGGGACTCCCATTACTTCTATATGACATCACATCACATCTCACACATAGACACTTGTCTCATCACATCTTTCCCAAATACACCTAGGAAATCACATCTCATCTCATATCCAGGGTATTAAGGTGTCATGAACACAAAGGACATCAACCTCATTCCCTCCTCTTACCATGTATGACCCCCACAATAAGTCATCTCAGTACATCTCATCTGAGAAAATCTCACACGAAGATACTTAATCCATCACACCACATCACAACTCATCATAAAAATGAAATTTTGAATTCATTCCATTTTATCTATTTCATTTAAATTTCCCATGGAATATGTCATAGAGAAGGTAGAGTATCCATCTAACCATCCTCGATAATGGGATGTTGTGAGAAACCCACCTAAAATATTCAGTTGTTGGCAGAAGGTTCTATACATGGGTGGGGTGCATAGTGAAAATTACTTGTTACCTCTTTCCGACTGATTTTCCACTCTCACACATAACTTTTTCACATCTAGGAACTCACATTACTTATGTTTGACATCACATTAAATCCCACCCATAACCACTTCAGTCATCACATATTTCCCAAAGAAACCCAGGGCATTACATCTCATCTCATATATAGGGTAGTAAGGTACCCTGAACATGAAGGATATCTACCCAATTCCCTCCTACCATGCACAAAACCCTCCATATGTCATCTCTTTACATCTCATATCAACACATATCACATGAAGATACTTATTCCATCAAACAACATAACAAATCCTCTCGAAATTTTACTTTTTAATTCCTTCAATTATTGCTCATTTATATCAATGTCACATGGAAGTGGGAGAGTTGTGGAGTGAGTATCTAGCCAACTATCTTAACCAATTGGTTGTTCTAAATAACACCCCTAAAACATTTGGTTGTTGGCACAAGGTTCCTGTCATGGGTGTGGCACAAAGAAAAATCACAATGAAATTAATGTATATAATATCATATCACACAATCCAAATATATGGGTTCACAACAATGAAATAATAATTCCAAAAACATTAACACTAATTCTTTCAACACTAACACATTAACTTCCACCACTAAATTAAAAATAGTACATAACAATGCACAAGACACAAGACACATTTTACCTTATTGTTACAATAAATTATATAGATTTCATATTACCAAACAATTACATTTAATCAACCCATTAATTTCATTATTTAAACTTGTTACTTCACATTTAACATTATCAAGTTGAAAAACACATCACACTTTAATTATTCCATTAATAGATTCCATCCCATTAACCAAACCCACCCATGCTAATTAAATTTCAACATTATGATTTAATTCCAATACTACCATGGTAACTATTACACACAACCCCATATAAACAAACAACCCCAATTATTATGCCAACACACCCACACATCACTACCATTTCATAGCCATTTCCAACTTTCATATAATAACTATTCTCTACATTCCACATCCACTTCTCATCACCTTCCCAATATAACCTCCCAAAATCACAACATCACATTAGAACCTTATAGAATTTCACCACAACAACAAATCATCCCCACCCAATACAACCACATAAAACAACAATCACATGACAAAAAACTTTTCCCATTTCCACATAACATTTTAAATATTTATCAAGGTAATTTTCATTACTTACTCTTCTTTATTTTCTGGGAATTCTCAGACAATCCATTTATCTAGGTGTAACTAATTAATTTTTTAAGTATATGTTATTAATCATTTTTTTAATGTGGTGTGGAAAAATAAAAAAATCAAGGTCTTCACAATGCATATTAAATCACTACCAGAAATTCCTCCCAACATCCAGGATTTTTAGTGGGTCATATAGCCCATACAATCATAGTACCAATAATAATATCAAAATCTGAAAATATGTGACAATAATTTCCCTTTCCCTTAAATTTCAATAAAAAATTTAATTATCATTATTAGCATAGTAAAAATAATCTTTTAATATAAAAAAAAGTAAAACCCCTCCCATATGTAACAAAGGATTAGAATCTATGTATCCCTTACCTCAAAAGAAAGATTTGGATTTTTTGTGCATGGTTGAAAAAAGAGAGATGTCACCTCCAATCATCACAATGAATAATATCACCTTAAACTCCCTAAAAACATCAACCCACAAATCTCCCTTAACAAAACAACAAAAAAAATGGTTTCCCAAAAAATATCCCCTCTTGGATGAATAAACCAAGACAAACTATAATAAGATAAAGATGGGACTTAACTAAACCCACCACGGATAAACCATATATGGTTGGGGTATAAATACATTGAAGGAGGGTTGAAAGGACCCTTGGTATGGACTTGTGTCACTAAAGAAATGAGTGAAGCATTGGAAAAGTAATCCAATCTGAGGGGATTAGGGAATTGATACCCAAGCTGAAAAACATAGTACCATGGTGCAGCCAACTAGACCATTCCAAAGTCTACCTAAAAACCAAGGTGTCTATATTGTAGGACCCCTCACCACGTTGTCATCCTACTAGTCAAACTGACCTCTAAGATAAAAAAATATATACATGCTTTATATCTTATAAAAAGGGGAGGAAACCATGAAGTAACCAAAGATTCTATGGTATAAACCCTTGAAAACCATGAAGAGGTAGTGTCACGACCTCAACACCTTAGTACAGCTATGCCTAAAAAGGTAATAGTATAAAATTATTCTTGATATCCCCCAATATAATAATTTATTATCCACTATTTAGCTATCACCTTCTATAGAGTTCATATGTTTTTTCCAAATCTCCACAGTATAGCTACCCCCCAAAAATAAAAATATATCTAAAAAACCTCTAACCACTATATATGCTATAGTTGAACCTACAATACTATATAATACACTATTATATTGTATCCCTAGGCTCCACACTATAGCCTTTCCAAAAATAGGCAGTGGAACGACCTTCTCCTTCTCAACACCTCTAAACACCTTGAGACCTCCCCTGAAACTTATGTGGCTAGAAATTTCCCAATATAATGGGCCTAAATATCTAGGCTATTACTTCATATGACTCAATATATATTCTCACACTTGATAAAAACTAGTCTAGAAAGAAAATGGATAATGTTACAAACAACCATCCCTAGAGATACCTCTCAAGGATCTCCCCACAACCAAAATTCCACCACTAATCAAACACACTAAATAATCTGAAAAAATTCACTAAACGTCCCTTAGAAGGCCCAATCCAATAATAAACACTACCATAAAACAACCACTATATATGCATGCAATTAAGTAATTTCATCGACCATATCAACAAATTGTCTCATTTGGACGACACTCACTCACCCCCATGGTTTAATCATACCATGTTATAATGAATCTCAATTAGGAATCATATTTTCCCTTCTTCACATGCCTGAGCATTTATTAAATATCATGTCAAGAAATAGACACATGTCATAAAATATCCCAATCCAAATATCACATAATAAAGCCTAACAAAAAATGAAAATCATGAAAATCTCAAAGCATAATTGGTTACTAGGTACGTATCTACATCTCATGCCACCATGTAATATACTCCAAGACATAATTCCTCTATAACACATGAATTAAAGAAAAGTTATATCCTTGTATCCCATTCTCCTAATGATATTAGATCTCCACTATTTTTCCATTAATATCTCCCCAATGTGGATATCCAATTATCCCCATTAAATGAAGTTTGATTCGTTAGGAATATGATGTAAGATATACAATATATAGAATCCATCGTGAAAATTATCCATCTATAGTGGAAGTGTCAAATGATAGTCAACTCAACCAATGCACCCCAACATCTTGTAAGGCCCAAAAAAAATAGTTGATACCTTAGTCCCAATGACAATCCTTCACAACCCATGCAGAGGGGAGACAATGAATAACACATGGTATCCATCCTCAAAAACCAAGGGCCTCCTACTATGATTGTAATTAGACTTAGGCCAATCTTTTGCTACTTTAATCCTCTCTTAGATAAGTTGATCCTTCTCTATCATTCTGTACACCACATTAGGACTAAGAATCGATGACGATCCAATAACATTCCAGCACAATGAAGAATGATACAACCATCCATATAAAACATTGAATGGGTCCCTGACTATAGATGAGTGGTAGATGTTATTGTAATAACACCTCCCCAAATACAATTACTTTTCCCAAGATCGAATGAATTTTAAGATGCACACCCACAACATATACTTCAGCATCTATATGGTCCCCTCTATTTTTCTTTCTGTCTGGGGGTGTAAAGTAGTGTTGAAGAGTAATTGAGTAAACAAATATTGTTAAAATCTCTCTAGACTTGAAATTTAGAATTAGGATCATGGTCAATGATAATGAGCCTTAGAACTTCATGAAATTGTATCACATAATCCATGTACCTCCTTTCAAAGACATCCATGGTGCTTGAATCCTTGATTTATAGGAAGTTATATGATTTCATTAACTGATCCATGATTAACTAAGTATCATCACAACCTCACATATCTCAGGGTAACCTAGTAATGATGTACATGAATATATCATTCAATTTTATCATAGGAAATATAAGGGCGGCAACAAACATCCAAGAATGTGATGCTCATCCTTTACTTGATGTCACCCCAAACACCGGGACACAAAATCTTCCACCACCAATTTTTCCTCAATCCACTAAAACTAAATCCTAATGGGACAGAACATATTGGGCACTCTTGGGTATTTTGACAAAGGTGATTTATGAAATTCTTAAAGGAATACCTCACACATTACTACCAGAATAAACAACCTCCCCTAAAATAACACCCATTAATGACCATACTCTAAACATCCCTCTATCTAATCACTATATCCAGCATCTTTTTGAATCACCTATGCCTATAAGTTTCTCCATTGAGACTCATCCACCTCCTAGATCAGAAAATACTTTACCATTATCTAAAACAAGCAAACAACACCCTCAACCACTCTTTAATCCAATTTTATGGATTCCAAATCCCCCCATCACTTTCTATGTATCCATTGACTCCAAAATAACATCATTACATGTCTTCTAAATTCAATCATATGATACAATATTTCCATTTTATATGGTTTAAGAGATCTCAAAATCATAATCTTAAAAAAAACTCTATCCACCTTTGTTATCGAAGATTCAAACCATGTTATGAAAAGATATAGATTTTCCTGACCCCCTCCCCCCAAAGGTACCCCTCTTAGCCTGAAAATAAAGGAAGAGATATATTTTTCCCTATGTCACACCTCCAATAGGCTTTATGTTGGAGAATATCATGGAGGGTGTAAGATTATCAAAAGTACAATGCATTACTCTCTATAATAATAATAGGATCTGGTAATATGATATCATCGATTAAAAAACTCCATGGTATGTCATAACAAGAATCCAAAACAAACCCATTAAGAATTTATTAATAATATAGATATAGATAAAAGTCTCTAAATGAATACCCAAAACCAACATCTAGGGCAATGACATAGCGATAGTCTAAAGGTCTGAGCTAGTACTGCCCAACATGGTCAGTGATGTCCTGTTGGAAACATGAATGTAGCTTTTATATAAATGGGATGAGAATACAATTATACTCAATATAAAACCCAATGTCTATAATTCACATGTGAAAGAAACATACTAGTAGATCAATTAGAATTAAAAGAACCAATAGCACCTAAACATGTCTACTAATCACTCCATCCCAAGTAGGACTAACTCACTAAATAATGCATCCAAGTATAGTAACCTAATATGAAGAATATCTATAGAAAGTTCCAAACCCCCCATTACCAATGATTTTATAATCTCACACCCCAATATCATATGTCTTGAAACTCCCACCACTACTATATGACATCACATCACATCCCTCCCACAAATACTTGGGTTATAAAATCATATCACATATCACTTGAAGACACATGTTTCATCATAACGCATCACATATCATGTGATGCAACATAAGAAATCACACCACATCACATCTCATCACATCTCATCTCATAACTAGGGTAGTAGGGTATCATGAAGATGAATGAAAAAATCCATGTTCCCTCCTCCTACCATGAACAACCCCCACCATAATATATCTCATCTTAAGAAATCATTCACAAATATACCTAGTATAGCACACCAAATTAAATTTAAAAACCAAAGTATTATAGTATAATGAAAATAACTAACATAAAACTCATTCACTCCTCCAAAAATGTATGATCCTGATAATAATAAATCTAATCACATTTCCTCACAACACATCTTTCTCAAAGATACACAGACCATCACACCACATAATAGCTCATCTAAAAAGTACAATTTTGACTTATGGCCACCACATACCAAGTATGTCATCATCTCCTGGAATAAAGAGTATGGAAGATTAGGTTTCCATCCATTCATCCATCTTCACAACTAGGATATTGGTAAAAACATACAAAAAACATGTGGTTTTCATTATAAGGTGCTCGACATCAGTGGGAGGATATATAAAATCACTCAGAAAAAAAATGAACAAAATATCATAGCTAAAATTCCCAACTGATGGTTTCACAATATGGAACTAGAAAACCCATACCATTACCACCAATCCTCCCTGGACTGCCGCTT
The DNA here is from genome assembly GCA_963277665.1 of Viscum album. Lineage (NCBI taxonomy): Eukaryota > Viridiplantae > Streptophyta > Magnoliopsida > Santalales > Viscaceae > Viscum > Viscum album. The sequence goes on along the minus strand of OY728135.1, from coordinate 1,458,009,018 downwards.
TCACTTACACTAATAAATACACAACGACAAACAACAAGTCACAATCCTAAATACACATTTCACTTTATCCTTAAAATCCATGAAATTGATTTATATTACCAACCCATTTCATTTAAAAATCAAATTAAAAAAATTATTTCTAGACCATTTATTTTTTTAATTCAACCTGTTACTTCATATTTAACATTATCCATATAAAACACACATCCCACTTAATTTATTAACTTCTCATTAAACACAATAAAGAAACTAGTTTTTTCCATTTTATGGTACTATTAACCAATTCCATTACTACCTAGTAAACTAGAACATAATATTACTAAAGCAAAAAAACCCCACTTCCCATGAAAACAGGGCCACACATCACCACCATTTCACAACCATAATCACTTTCAACATCACTATGATTCTCTATATGCCACATAATATTCGTCATTTCTACATCCATATCACAAAATCTAATCAATAAAATAAAATGTTCTCATTTATCATGGGTTTTTTCTTTACTTACACTTATTTATTTTATGGGTATTAGCACACGTTGTCCATCCACATTTGAGAATGTTAATCTCCTCTTGAGGTAGTCAATAACAACATACATAGAATAAAACCATTCGATGTTGAGGATAAAATTATACGACTGAAACTAAGGAAAGTAAAGATCCTCACATTACTGATGTGGCCCCATCACCAGAATACATCTTAGGAACACATCAAGAATGCTTTTCTATCCTTTATTTGGCATACTAAACACCATTGGAATGAGATGATACTCTATGTATAGTCCCATAGCATGAAGAAGATAGGTTTAAACAAAGTAGTGAAATGATCTGGTATTAGAAAAATAAAATACAAGGGTCGATAATAAACTCATCATACCTTCACCAGTCTATGGGCCATATGGTATTGATGAATAAACTATATGAAACAGACTATATTAATATCCTCTACCAGTATAATGAGTTCCAATATTATAGACATGCTTGGGATGAGCCCCCTAATCCCGAGGAACATAATGGGGTCAGTCTATACCTGCTCCATCTTCTCATAGTAGGGAATAAGCCTACTACTCCTGATATAAAAATGATCTCACTAGAAACTACTTCTAAAACTAGTGTTAAACCTAACTACCCATACCAATCAGAGCCCAAGGAGCCACTAAAATGTGGAACTAATGTTATCCACGAACCCAAAATTAAAAAAATCACTAGCATCAATCCCCTAATAAAATAATGGAAACCACTAGCCATAGAATCCCAAAAGTAAAGCTACTGAGGTCAACTCCCTCACTATTGAAACATTGAAGGACTCGATGCCTAATACCTTCCACTAAAAACCCTCCACCTCAAAGAACCATACTATTTCCTCACTCATAGTAATACTCATCTTGATTTCATATGATCAATCACTTTTTCATTCTTCTAAACCTCCAAATACATTAGAAATGTAAATTTAGTAACTACATACAAGATAGAAGAATAGAATGGCTTCAGGTGATGTTATTCTTAAGACTCCTCATCTAGAAAAAAGTTCTGGAGAAAATGCAATAGACCCTTGAACCTGACTCCAATATCCCGCATAGATACAATCCTATACTTATGATATATATGCTCCTACCTGTTAACATAATTTATGGTTGATGAAAGGAACTCATCCCAGAACACTTTCTAAAGGATCACCTAAAAAACATATCCCTCCTTTTTTATTCAGAGATACAGTTTCCACCACTAACATGATACTCCCCACATCGAACTAACTTCCAATTTCACATAGTACTCCATTGGGAACTAGATAAAACTAAAAGCAATCTCAATCTCTTCCAATCAGCTCATTGAATCATGATGAGAAATATTGTCTTTGTACTTCACTAAATCCTTTTAATAAAAATCGCTCCGTGTATTGTACCACTAACCATACTCCTCAAAAAAATAAACTATATTGTGATCAAATGGGTCAACCTTCGGAACTTGTACTCATTGAACCACAAGAATACAGTGGTAAGGGGTCAAAATAGATAAGGAAACAGGGATTTCCTAAGCACAGTATTATATAATTTTATTATGATTTATTTAATACATTTTAATTCATTTTTTCTTTCCAAAACCAAAACCAGCCAATTCAAAAAATTACCCATGTCAATAATGATGAATGTACCTTTAATAAGTCTCTACCCTATAAGAAGTTCCTCCTCACATGGTCATTTTGTAGGCTCATAATCATTTCATCAAATCATGGGGTCTTAAAATAAAATGTCCTAACTGGTCTTCCATAGATTATGTCATGCACCATGATCAATTAAATGTTTTCCCTACCCATGCATGCAATCCTCACTCTTCCTAACTCCAAATATCATTAAATCACTCAACCTTAGCCGTAATGGCACTTTTTCATGACCCTCTCCCTCCAAAAGTTCTACTCCTAGATCAGTAGTTAAGGAAGAGAGATAAGGACCCTCGAGTCTTACCTTTAGTAGGCCTTGATTTGGTGATTGGTTCCAAGGGAATAAAAACTCACAAATGGGACACATTATGCTCTATAATAATAAAAGGATTGGGAAATAGGATATGCGTGATTAATGAACTCCATGAAATAGTAAAACAAGGAAACCAAAAAAATTACACAATTAATTATTAAATAAAGTATAAAAAATAAACTTCTCCAATTGAATACCCAAAAATAAAAGATAACGAAGAGACACACCGATAATACAATGTTCTAAGCGAGTAGTATCCTTCACGGTCCACCAATTCATACTAAAAACATGAAAATTCTTTCTGTATATGTGGGGTCAGCCTACAATTATACTCCACATAAAAAAGTCTCACATGAACATGTGAAATATATATACTAGTTCATTAGTGAGAAAACAAAAAAACAATGAAACTTAAATAGTTTAACTAACCACCCCAACATCACCTAGTCTCACAAAAAAACAGTTTATAGTAATATAATTTTACACATATTGATGGATGGTACGTCACACTACATTCCCACTAATTTTCTACTATCACAAACTAAATTCATATTTCTTGGTGCTCTAACATATTTCAAAAATCATTATATAATATGCCTCCCTTAGAAACATGGGTTATCACATCACATCACATCACATCACAAAAGTTTAAAGTGTATATTAACCCTGGCAGAGTTAAATATACACTAACAAATATGGTTGTATTTGACTAAAAATTATGAATTCTAAATACTTTACCAAACTAGGAAAGCAAGCAATATAGTTGATGCATTGATATGAAAGGATCATGTTTTCTTATCCATGATGAGGTTCACAAAAGAACCAATATTTTGGGATTTTCAAAGGATAATATTTGAAATATTGATGGAAGTGGATAAATATTGTATTTCTGATGTGAGTGTTCAATGATCTATCCATGTAAATATCAAATAGGAACTAAATGAGGATTTAGAGTAAAAAAATAATATGATACATGCTATTTATCATATCCTTGATTATAATGTAATGATTTAGCTCAAGAACCTTGTTTCTTCCCCATCAATATAATACATGAATAATGGTCTATTTGTAGAATCTCATAACTCAGTATTCCCTATAAATCTTGGAAGTGTGAAGATGTATAAAGATCTATATAAGTATTTATTGTGGGATAAGATGAAGAGAGATATTTATGATTATATATCTTTGTGTTTGTTATTACAAAAAGGTAAGGATGGGAGATATAATTCTAATTTTATGCTACAAACATTCCCAATACCAGAATGGAAATGAGAAAACATAACCAAAAATTTTATCATTAGAATATTTAAAACATCTATAATCCATAATGGTATTTGGGTTTCAATAAATCACACAATGAATTCATAACATTTCATTACTATCATGGAAAATTGAACTCTTTATAATATTTCCATTATATAAATAAAGGAAGTGGTAAAATCTCATGTAGTATCACATTCTCTTATATTTGATCGAGATCTAAATATTATGTTGGTGTATGAGATAATTTTTCCATAAGAAATGGATATAGAGTATTATTTAAATATTGGTTATCATCCTCAGATAGATATTTAGTATAGGAGATCCATTTAAACCCAATTTTATATTCCAAGATATTGATATGAAAATTGAAAACTTGGTAGGGATCAACCAATTCCTCTAATTCGATTTTGTTAAAACAATAGATTTCACTCAAGAATTTATATGTATACTTATAAATATCTATATAGAAGGATGTATAGAACTATTCTGTTTCTAGAATAATATAGGTAAATAAATTTAATTTCATATGAGATAGATAAGTATTTAGAAAAGAAGGTTATATCCATTTATCAACACAACATGAAAAATTAGAGTCAATAGAAAAGTTATGCTAACAATCACTGAAGAAATATTGAATTCAATATTGGTGAGAATTTTTTCTAACAAATTTCTCCACAGAATAAGGTTGTGACATTAGGAATGAATAAAAAGTTAATCCCTAGATATATCATCCCTTTTATATTTATTATTGCATCGGGACACTTTATTATTGCTAATAACTTCCACCATACCTCTCTAAACTTAATGATGTGTTCCATGTATTGCTTTTGAGGAATTATATTCCAGATACGTAATGTGTTCTTAATTTATATGTTAATGAATTTTCTTATGATTAAAAACCTTTATAAATCTTTGATCATAGATATAAATTTCTATGGAACAATACTACTCACATGGAAAATGTTCTTTAGAGGAACTAGATATTTGAGGAAGCTACATGAGATCTTTAAGATGTAATGAAGAAGAAATATACTCATATTATTATCTCACAGTAATTGAATTTTTTTCTCAAATTTATCTTAAGTGGGGTATAATTTAAAAATTTAATATTTAATATGTATTTCCTTTTAATTAAAATGTAAGAATTTGATTTCTTTTTTTAAATGTGGTGTTATGTCAAAATGAAACATGATATAGAATACCTTTAAAACCTAGTCACTAGATTAGAGGATGTGAATATGATTAACCACATTATGAAATACATTCTGAAATGGTTTTCTAAATTAACATTCATTGATTAATTCTTTTGAAATAAACATTAAATTATTAATAAAATCATTTAATGACTAAAAACCTATTTTTAAAATAAATATATTTTTATATATGTTATGTATTATTATATAAAAATTATATTTATAAATATTAAAAAGTGGTTTTAATTAAATTTATTATTAATTATTGAATAAATATCAATAAATATTTTATATATAGGTTAGGAATAAAGATAAAATCATGTAAAGGTAAACAGTGTTACTTTTCAAAAAACGGTTTTTAAGTGTAAGATATGGTTTTATCCAAAAAATTTATATTAATAAAAATTTATAAATATTTTTAATAAAATTTTTATATTATATATTCTATAAAATATTTTTACATTCATCAAAAAGTAATTTCTAGGAATAGAATTAGTGTAAACTAATTTTAATGCTTAAAATTCATTTTTCTAAGAAAGAGTTATTATTGTATTTAAAAGGGATATTTTAAATTTATATTTGGCCAATTATATAAATATAATTTTTTTAAATGGAATATATATATTTTATTAGAATATACAAATTTTATAATCATGTGGATTTATTTTTTTGTCATAATGAATAGTTAAAATAGTAAAAATATCTTAGTGTGGTTACGATTAGGATGGGTTAGCTGTGGGGGATTAAATAAAGTGATAACAGTATATTTACCACCTAAAAATGTATATTTACTATTGTATGAATACTTTTAGAACCTATATTATAATACCTTTTAATTATTGGACATTTTTATCCACTTTCACTAGAAAATAATAATATATGTTATAAATATTTTAAGTAATTCCAACTGTATCCTCTCCCTCACTTACAAATGGTCACCTCCTCTTCTACCTTATTCATGAATTTTTATTCATATAAATTAGAAAATACTCACCCCAAAACCTTTATATATTCCAATAATTTATTATATATCCCCCATTATTCACCTATTACAAATCTTTCAAGTATTAAGATATAATTTAATGGTGGTCAATCAAAGATGATGTAAAAATCCTTACTGAGCTCTTTCAAATTTATTTCTCCATACACCTTCTCTAAACCCATTATATATAAAATAAAATGATTAATAAATTATAATAAATATACTCTGATTCTATTATGATGATTTAGTAACCCTTTTACACCACTTTTGTGTCCAATGGGAAATGAAATTATCGCACATTCAAATATGTGGACAACCACCTCTATGTAGCGATATGAAGCATTTTCAATTATTTTCAAACATTTATGGATATAGAAAAGGATTTAATAAAAATAAATTATATTTATGATATAATTATTATTAGATAATGATAAAATATTGTTTTTATTTTTTTACCTTTCCTTTCATTAGAAAATGAAAATTGTGTTCATGTGTATGTATGGACAACTATCTCCATGAACAGTGTAATTCATTTTTCTCTATATACATATTATGGGAAGTTATAAATATGTATATATTTAAAATATATGATATATATATTAAAAAAATTTATATGATCAAACCATTATCTGTATTCTTAAACCATAATATCTTATTTGAATCTTACATGATAAATGAAATAATTAACACCCCAAATGATGATTTGAATAAAGAATTATTAATACATGGGTGTTGAAATGTTATAAGTGGGTAAAATATGATAATATAAGTCTTTAAATGGTACGAGTATAGAATTATAATAAATTAAAAAAATAGATATTAGATCACTTAAGAAGAATGTCGAACTTTAGGTATGGGATTTATGTTACAATATCACTATTTACTGAGATTATTTATGCTAACAATTTCAATGGTAATATTATATATTGTATCTCTCATAAATTTTCGGTGGTGTTTTATCCCCTGATAATTTTAAGAGATTATGATTTTCCCTTTAATTTTCACCCTCTAATTACTCAAAATAATAAAATAATATTTCTAAAAAAACATGATTTGTTTTTAATACGATGTGGAATATATTTTTTTCAAATTAATTATTTTATTTAAAATGTTTTCATGAATATTTCCATTATTATACAATGATTTATTAAATTCATTTTAAAACATTTCATCATTCTATGAAAAATTAAATGGGGTATTCTTATCATTTTTTGAATCAGATACATTTTATTAGTGGTGTGAGTAAAATATTTATTTTAAAATATACCACATGATGAGATTTTCTTCCCATAAAGACTACTCATTACAATGAGTATTCCATTATAATATTCAATAATTCATTTTAAATTAAAAAAGTTCCAAAAAATCTAAAAATTTATAAATTTCAAATATGTGATTTCAAAATGAAAAGGATATTTTCCCCAAGGAATGTCAAGTGACCTTTTGATAGAATTTTCATCAATGAAGGCCTCAATTTATGATACATATGCTTCACTAAAAATATGCTCCATTAATAACATATTACTCTTTCTATTCATGGTTAATTATTGTGATTATAAAATTTTTATGAGACTCATTTTCATTTCTACGGGTTACATAATGTGAAATGAAAAATGATTTTATTATCATGTGACTTACAAATGAATGAATTATGATTATGTTATAGGATGGGTTTGATATTCATAAATATTATAATTGAATGATATATCCCATTTTCCTCTTAATTTTTACCTAATATCACTCTTAATTTTGTTTTAATTTCTGCATGATATGAAGCGAGGATTTCAATATGATAAGTCTAAGAATAGTAATATTTTTGAAGAACTTTGTGGGACATGATATAGATATTTTATGTATAAGTTGTTTAATTATCAATGTATCCAATGAAAAATAAACATTATAGTTATACCATTCATTTTAAAGATAATTAATTAATATTCATCTAATAATATGTAATATTTATTTTTGAAAACCCTCTGTATCCTCATTTCCCATATCCAACATGGTAGGATCAAGACAAAACACTTCTTCTTTCAAGGTCACCACACTATTATAGTGTTATATAAGAATAAATTACTATCAACATTAGTTTTATTCTATGACTTACTATATAATATTACATATGGTATATTGAAACAGAATGTTTCTAACTACAACATGAAGGTTTTGATTGTAACATGGAAATAAGATTTTGACATGATGAGGGTGACTGATAGAATTTTTTGTGGACTAGGGAGTTTTTATTTCTACTTGAAACTTTTGAGTTTAGTTTTTTGGTATTGGATAATATATCATACCATGACTGAGTTAAAAGATAGAGGGAAATGACCCATCATTAGATGTTTCTCTATTTTCATAATTTTTCATTTTTTTATAAAATTTTGGAAATATTATAACGTATACTAAGTGTTTCCCTATGTAGAATAGGAAAATTCATCCTTCTTAAGTATTAGTGGTGAGATGTGTGGTTCTTTATTTTATTTTAGAATCCTAAAATTTTATTATTCCAATAAATGGGATTGTCCGTGATGTTTAAACTATGATTTGGGTCTCGTACTCTCATGGTTCGGAAATGGTGATAGGGATAAGGTATCCTATAGGGTATTATAGATTGTAACACCCTATCCGTAATGAGTGTTAGGCCCCCAAGAGTCTATTTATTGAATTAATAATCACTTTTGAAAATAAATCGTGCATCCTTCACATGTTAAGTTGATTTTTGTACTCCCCAAATGATTTTTGACATTTACCAATAGGGAATGGGTCCTCTATTTATAGTGTTAATCTCTCATTCGACAAGGAGTGGATCCTTCATCACAGTTTCGTCACTCCTTACACTAGCATATATCTTCTCCTGGTGTGGTTCCCTTACCTCCATTGAGATATTATATAGTGTTGGTTTATCTTGGTAGCTTCCATTCATAATTCTCTCATAGAAAAAACATCCTTGATTAGTTGGATATTGATAAGTAAGACTCAGTGTACATATTTGTCTACATTTAAAATATCTATGTTTATTATGTTCTTTTAATTCTCTTATTCTATGAGATGGTTATCTTTTTTACTTAGTGGTCTTTATCTGATTAGGTATTTTATTTTTTCCATTATGATTTTTGGGGAATCATGTTGGGTATGTATATACTCACATAATATTTGGAGTTTCACATAAATATATCTTTTCTGATGCAGTTGACAGATAACTAACTAGTTACATTGGTGGATGTAGTGTTGGTGGAGGGGAAACATAGGGTTGAAAGTGGTTATATTGGAAAATTTTGTACATTTTTTATGCTAGTTGAATTTTCAGATCTCTTCGCCTTAGTTACATCAGGTTGGTTTTATGTAGGGTATGTTAAACACATATTTTAGAACCTTTTAATTTAATTATTTTCATATTATTATTAAATGTGGATCTTATAATTTCTTATATGAATTAATTATTCTATTTACTCATTTGCATGGTTTTAATTTTTATCCTGGGGGAGATTTGTGTATATGTATATGTTCATTTATCTAAGTCCACTCAACATAAGGGATTTACCTACTCACTGTTATTAAATTTTCCATAGCCTATTGTAGGTGTCATTTTGGTGGCCCAATTGACAATTTATTAGCCCGATTAGGTTTTTGGTTAGTGGGGTTGGGTGAGGTGCTTATTACATAAGTCTTCATTATCTCCCTCAAATATTCATAATATATATCATCAAAGATATGTGGAAATTTTTATTTGATATTATTTGATGTTCTATTTTAAATATTAGTTTCCATAAGAATTTTTTTGTATATTAAATTAGAAAAATATAATATAGAAACTAAATTTGATACTGAGTGTTTTCCCAAACAGGTATACCTGGATGAATTTATGATATCATTAAACATTGGTATTTATTAGATTGAATTTTTGTGTAATATAAAACTATTAAAACTAGAGTAATAAGAAAATTAGAACAAAAAATTGTTTTCGTTAACACACTCTAAATTAAACTATATATAAATGGAATAAAAGAATATGATAAGTTACATAATGTAACAAAAGAATATGGTTTTATATTATAAACATTATATCCTATAAAAATTATTAATGAAGAAGATATATGTTCCAAAAATAAGTACACCATTGATTTTGTCCCCGTGTGGAATGTGGATCAATAATCTTATCCAAACATACGCAAGTTCATAGGGAGAATCAATTAAATTAAGATATAATATGTATAATTTCCATTTCCCAAAATATCATCAACAAAAATATTAAAAGGATTAAGATATAATCCTAAAATCTAGTCTTATCAAAGATTAGGTGAACAAATCCATTATCCTAAGGCTTATTTGATCACAGGTGATCAAAAGTATAAATATTAGAAAAAAACAATGCTCCCTTACAATGAAATATCGCAATTTCGGTCTCTAATATCATTATAAAAGTATACACAAAATTAAATCATCTCTATCATAGTGTTCATGATCTTAGAAAAGAATTTATCCCAATAGAACTCTAATATTAATTTCTTAGTCTTCTGTTTATAGAAATATAATGTAAATAACTTTCTAAGAACATCATGATTTCAGTTGTAACTATAATAGATTCTAATTTACTTTAGAAACTTCATCCATTTTCAATTTATTATGTTGAATTGTATTTTTTATGAATCCAAATGAGTATGATTCATATTATACTTTATTTTAATAATTTACTAATTTAGAAGGATAATTTAAAAAAAATAAAATTTAAAAATATCATATATGCTTTTTTTATAATATATTGTGTATAGAAATTTACTGAAACAATTATCTATAAGATGACATTTTAAAAAATTGCTCAATAATATAATTATACCCATGTGTATTTATTAAGAAGAGGATATATACACCTTTAAGACTCTAACTAGTTATACCTTACCTAGGCTAGGTCGCACCAACATAACACTAAAAACAAGCATCACCTGATATTACAATGGGTTATTCCTTAAAAATTCTCTAATCCCATCATGAATTATCATTAATATGACTTATCATAAAATCCCACTAACTCCCAACCTAAAAATCGCTACCTGGACCATGGGTTATCACAATAATGGTGTAAAAATAAAACTACACCTATCATGAGAAATAATGAACATGATAAGAAAAACAACATGGAGTCATCAACGAGTTCCCAATAATCAATGATAATAAAAAACCAAAATGGATTCCAAATATGTCCTACCAAAATAAATATCAAATAAACCACAATACCAAGATAAAACAAAATAAATCAAATAATGGTTCATATACATGTTAAATAAAAAATATCATCTCTCATTCCAATCCTCACCTAACCCCAAAAGTACTTTCCAAATACTTCATATAGATTTCATTTAGAGAACCTCCTAATTTATCTTACCAATTAATTCTCCTAAAATAGGTAGTTTTTAGTTGAATAATCGTATAACACAATATTTTCATTGCTTGTTTCAAGAAATATTACCCCAAAATCATCATCTACTTATATAACATTGCAGTATTGAACCATTATAAAGACTTATGGAAGTTAAACCCCCTCTATAGTAGGTGATATTACTTTTATCAACATATTAACACTTTTATCTTAGAGAAGCATCCAACATCATATAATGTCAATCCACTAACATGGAAGTGCACAACTATGAGAGGAACCATTTCCAATTATTCATATCATTATCCATGTGTGTGACCATCCAATAATATAGATAATTGTCTATAAAGTATAATCATGATCCCTATGTTTAAATTGATCTAACCTCCATATTTATGGAACATAATGATCACTATAGTTATAGTAGAAGTCTCCATTAATCCATATGTAATAGCATGACTCTTACCTCCCTAATTAAATACTATGTTCAATGGTTTTCTCAACACACAACACTGAAATCAAGTGGATATAGACCGATATAAGGTAGCCATAATGTTAAAAGGTGTAAATAGTTGTAATATAATTATGAAATATATATATTAATAAATATATTTATTCAACATTTCAAAACTATTAGTACAGCTAATAAAATAATTAATTATATCCTTATCAATAAAATATATTTTATAAAAGTGAAAATTTTCATTTTCTAATATATTTATGATTATCAATAATTTTAATAGAATAATTAAAAAATGAAAAAATTATTTCTTATAGAAAAAGGATTTTCTAAATATTTTATTATACAATTTTATTTTTATTTGTACAAACATTACAATATTAATTTTTAAAAAATAACATTTTTTTATTTATCAGTGTCATATTATCTAATGTTCAATTTTGGTGATTTTTCATAAATAGTTAACTTTTATGTGAATAGTTAAAATACTCATTTTATCAATGGAATAACTTTAATGAATTTATTATATTATATGAATACATTTAAATATTTTTGAAAACATTTCCAAAAAAATTAATTTTAATTTTTTTGTAAATAATTTTAAAATAATATGCTAAATTCATATACCTATTCTCAACATTTTGAATGTATGTATAGTGATTTAATGAAAACTATTTTTTTAATTTTTTATAATTGATTATAACATGATGAAATAAGGTTTTTTATTTGTTTTTTTGTTCAATAAATATTCTTAAAATAATATTAATTATTATAAACTCATTGTGGTTAATGTAATTAATAATTCTAAATAAATCAAAAATTCGTTTTCTTAAAAATAATCTTTTTCACAAAAATTGGGGTTTTGAACTTTATATTTGTAAATGATAAGATAAAATACCAATATAAAGAAATTTAATTTGATAATGTTATTTTTATATTTTAGATAATAATTTCAATTCAATTTATTATGTAAAATTTCATTTTTATGTGTACAATGTAGATTATTAGGATTTATTATAACTACCATGATAATGGGGAAACAATTATGTGAAATTATTCTTCATTAATATCATGGAATGTCTATAAAAAATTAAAATAAATTAAATTAAAAAAATATTCTATTACTATTTATAATGAAATAATTAAATAGTATAAAACTCATTTCATTGTTAATCAATATGAAAAAAGATTACTAATATGTAATGCTAAAAATGTAATTTTCCTATGAAAATAGATTTCCTAAGATTTATTAGTTTTAATTTAAAAGTTACTGTAAAAATTTTAATGAATTTAATTTGATAGAATTTATGTTAAATTTATTTTAATAACACCCAAATTTTATTATATGGTACATGATATATGTTTAATGAAACATAAAATTTAATAGTTAAAAAACAAGTTACCAAGTTTAAAAGTAAAAAAGTAAAATGTAAATACTTATTTTTAAAACCCTTATAACACATTGAAAATATAATTGGAAACACATGTTTTTGGGTTTATCTAAAAAAATACACCCTAACTCAATAATTATGTAATTTTGAACCATTGACCATGAAATAAAGTCAAGGAATTATTGAAAAATGATGAGCTTTTTTAAAAGTTCTTTTTCTCCCATAATAAAAGGATATCACTACCACCCTTCAGTGATACACATATCCTTTTATTTAGTTCATTAAAACCATCCCTTTTACTCTATAAAAAATAATATTCCACAAATTAAGAACCTTTCACTCATAGATACCCAACGACCTTCAATTTCAAGGGATCTTCCAAGGGAAAAATCAAGTATCCAACATAAGTTTTATCTCCTATTATGATTTTATTAATAATATTAATTTAATAAAAAACTAATCACCATAATAATATTTCTAATTAAATATCACTATGTCACGACCCTACCCTACCCGGGCTCAAGTCGCAACTACCCCAAGCCCGCCTCCATAGGCCAAGGGCTGGCGACCAGCGCCGAAGACACAATAACTCGGGGAGGCCTTCGCCTAAGTACCTTTGAACACACACACGCAGCACACTCAATGAAAAAGTGCAGAGTAAAATAAAAGACAAGTAAAGAAAAGGGGAAACTGCTATATAAATACCACAAATGTGCATGGACCTCTAAACATTATAAGGTACAAGCTGAAAAGAAAAGGGGAAAAACACATGCCCAACCAAAAAGTGCCACAACCCGACAATAGGTAAACAAAAGAAACAGCTGATGGGTCTCCCACCTGGAACCCGGCCATGACCACCACACGCGGTCCAAGCTCCCGAGCTCCTATGCTCCACTGAAGTCACGCTCCACTTGTCCATCGTCTGCAAGGGCACACCAAGTGCGGGCAAAGCCCAAGCAGGGGTGAGTATAAAAATACTCAGTAAGATACCCCTAAGGCTCGAGGGACCAACAAAGGAGCTACCGAAGGGTGATCAGTAGAGTGAACAGAAAAGTAAAGGAGTATAACTGAAAGGGAAGTAAGGATTACAGTAAAGAGTCCAGCTCAACCCAACAAGAGGAAAAAAGGTAGACTCGTCCAGGCACAAGGAGCCAGAAATGGGGAGAAGATTAACTTCCCATCGAGTATTCGCTACCTATATCAGGAGGGTAGACTCATCAGACCACGAGAATCTAGACACAGAAAGCACGTGGCATACCTCGCGTGTCTTCGCCTCTCCTAGAAGGAGAGTAACCAAACCCAAGAAGTGGGTACTAGAAAAAGGTATATACAAGTCTATATGCTCAACAAGAAGACCGAACAACGTCGTAAGGGGATCTCCGTCCCGTAGCTCAGCCCAAGAAAATTAGTAGCCAATAGTCCTAGAGGTAACTCTATCGATTCCTAGCATCCCACACGTCTGCCCCAAACTGCAACCAAAGGGGCTCAATCACCACACCTCGACACTATCCGCTTGGGGCGGCACTGACTCACCCACACGGTTTTAGGTCGCGTCACAAGGATGCGTCTCGATGGGGGAAAGCGCTCCTATTACTTTAGAGTTATGGGGGAACATCAACCACAACTCATCACTACCCCGCAGTCGAGAGGTCTTCTCAAAGTCAACAGGAGACCCCCTGCCCAGCCCCGCTGGAGGGTCCCTGTAAGTCAACGGTTTCCCACTACAGGGAGACCCGGAAATTCGATGGGTGCCACACTGCCCAGTCTCGTAGCAGGGTAATCCACTGGAGGGAGACCCGGCTAAAGTCGGCGACGGGACCTCTGCCCAGCCCCAGCTGGAGGTAACCCGGCATCGGGGACCACTGCCCAGCCCAGCTGGAGGTAAGCCCGGCATCAGGGACCATTGCCCAGCCCAGCTGGAGGTAAGCCCGGCATCAGGGACCACTGCCCAGCCCAGCTGGAGGTAAGCTCGGCATCGGGGACCACTGCCCAACCCAGCTAGAGGTAAGCCCGACATCGGGGACCACTGCCCAGCCCCGCTGGAGGTAAGCCCGGAACTGCTCTGGCCATCCCTGTTGGATGGTACTGCTCGGTGAACACCGTTGTACTGGCCATCCCTTCGGGATGGTAACCCACTGACGAGCCCTACTCGATACAACCTTAGCCCTACTGTAAACAACCTCAACCCTACTGGAACAACCTCAGCCCTGCTGGAAACAACCTCAGCCCTGCTGGAAACAACCTCAGTCCTGTTGGAAATAACCTCAGACCTGCTGGAAACAACCTCAGCCCTGCTGGAAACAACCTCAACCCTGATGGAAACAACCTCATCCCTACTGGAACAACCTCTTGGGTAGAGGATCGGTGCCCGCGTAAAGTGTTGGTCACACCGAAACCACAAGCTCTACCAGGGAACACAGGGCAACGGGAGAAACTCCCCAGGAATTACAAGGAGATCCCGCTCCAATCCGCTGAGTCACTATCGAAGCGGACCGAGACACCTCATCCTAAAAAGTGGGGAAAGCGCCCATGCTGCATGAACACCCGTAGTCACAGACGGTGTCGCAGTCCGGTGAAAGGGAACAGTACTGAAACCCCACACAGCCAAAGAAGCAGAGGAACCAAACCATCTCTGCTGGCCAAACCATCGAGAACAAGACCAGGGGGAGACCGGTCAACCTTACTGGTCAGACAAAAGAGCACCAGGCCAGGGGAAACTCCACCCTTCTGGTCAAACAAACGAGTGCATAGGGACCCTCTACGTCACGAGAGGTCAAGTACGCAATGTAGATCATGGCATACATGTGGGGCCCACACGACGTGTGGCCCCAAGTCAACCCCAACTGAGCGCACAAACATCCTATGGTACAAACAACCACACGTACCTCCAAGCGCTCCCGTATACTCCCTGGGTATACCTCATTCCAGCCCAAAGGCTATCGTGCACACGGCACCCAGCGTCAATGCGAAGGCGTGACGTAACAACTCCACCTCAAAGGCCCAGGCATGGCCAGCCACATCTCGTGAACCATTTACATCACTCTCCCAAGAGTGTGCGATCACACGCCAAGGGTCCACTACAAACAAAGTAGGGCGAACCACCACTGGAGCACCTTTCATGCTTCCACATTTAATAATATCGCGCAAGAGTCTCCGCTCAGCCAAATGGATCACATCGTTGTAATCCTCGCAAAAAAGCATGTGAGATCGACTACTTACTCGCCTCCAATGTATATCTGATGGAAAAGTCGCCAACACTGCCTCACGCCCGAAAGGCGTCCCGTGATCCCGAGCCTCAGCCCCAAAAACAGTCGGGTGCATCGCACCATTGCGATCCCCTTGGGAAAACACGTCAAAAGCACTGCTCACTTGAGTGCAACGGATATCCGGATAAAAAGGTGCATCCCGGTGCACCGCAAATGAGTTGTGCCACGTGGGACCTGCATCCTGGTCCCGAAACTCAACGAATGTATTGCACCGTTGCGATCCTCTCGAAAAAGTACACGAAATGGACTATTCACTTGTCCAAAACGGTCACTCGGTGATAATGCTGGAATTCATCGTCAACTCCCGAAACGGACCTCGCGGGGCCCGCACCATCGTGCTGAATTAGGGCGGGCAGACCGCGCCAACGCGATGCCCTTGGAAAAACACCCAACATCGACTACTCGCACGCCCCGAACGGACGTCCGAGGAAACAGTAGCTAAAAGCTGCACGCAGCTCAAAAGACGGGCTGTGGGGCCCACGCCTCAACTCCGGCTTCAATGCCCGAAACTGCCCTGGAAACCTCCGCTTCGGAGCCAGGGTCATAACGCCGCTGACGGCGCTCAAAACGGACATCGGATGTGTCCGCGCCGCTCAAAACAAGATTCTCGGGAAAAACGCTCGTCCACTTAAAGACACATCGCGCCTCCGCGGCCCTAATTTCGGGAATTAAAAATTCCCAAAACCATCTCAAAAAGTTTGCATCGACATCAAGTCTGCGCCGCCATAGACGGTGCTCAAGATGGACGCCCATAGCCCGAAATACGGACGTCCGAACACATTTTTTTTAAAGGGCGGGGGGACCCCCTTGGGCCGGACCGGGCCGGTCCGGCCGGCCCGCTGGGACCGCGCACCGCGCGGGCACTTGCTCCACCGACCGGCCGTCAAGGCCGGTCTTTCTTTCTTTTTTTTCTTTTTTTTTGTCACGCGGAGACCCAACCGTGGCTGGTCTCGGTCTGCCACCGGGGTCGCACACCGCGACCCCTCCTCGCCCGCGCTGGCGAGGCGCCGCCCGTCCAGCCGGATGGTCGGCCTCCTCCTTCGCTGCCGCACCTGAAGCACGTAGCCGAACGCCCAGCACCCCGCCGACCACCGTTCGGCCTCCGCTCGCCCAGCCGCCGCCCGAAAGCCCCCAACCTGGCCGGAAGAAATCAAAAACCCGCAACATTCGGCGGTCGTTTGTGAGCTCCTCCGAAGTCGGAATTAAATTCTGGAAAATGAAAGGGAAATAGAAAAACCTCTACTACGCATTCATGGGCATAGATCAAAGATTGGGTAGCAATTCAACGTACAATTTCGGGTTTGAAGTTAAGTACGGGAATGAAAAATAAAAATGACAAAACCCTACCTCGTGGGGCTTCGCCCGAAGCATCGCGACGATCTGTCGGCACCACCGCACCTCGCCGGATTCGCCTTGCCGGACTGCCTCGCTGGAGATGGAGGAGGAGAGGGGGAGGAGGGGCTGTCAGGGGGAAGGGGAAGGAGAGGGGTGGGTTTAAAATAAATTAATTAAAGATTTAATTAATTTAAAACCCCCGAAAAGACCCGCATCTGAAACTCCCAGCGGGGTCGAGTTTAAGCCTCCCCAAGGGTAAACACCACCTCCCGAGAAAAACGGAGGTCTCAGAATTTTAATCCGAGACCCCGTTCAAAAGTTATAAAATTTAACGTCCGAAGCCGCTAAATTATGAAAACGCCCCTGGAGCCATTTTTCACAAATGGCCCGCTCCCGTGAAACTTATACCTCTCCTAGGGTAAATAGAATGCTCTGAACGCAACGGTGCCCTCAGTTTTCCAATCCGAGCCACCGTTTAAGAGATACTCGAGTTTCACCATTAAACGAATAAATTAATTAATTAATTTATCCATTTAACATTCCAGAAGCGGGCGAGGGGTCCAAACGTCCCATGCCGACAAGTTTTATGTCGTTCCTAGGGTAAACACCCCATTCCGAACCCATCTGTACACTCGGATCTCTGTTCAAAAGCACCGTTTAGAATTTATACCATTTATTTGGTGTTTCCAGTGTGAACGCACTGAAAATTTAATTCCGGACACTCCGGGGCTCGGAATCGCACGCCGTCTGAAGGTGCTGCTCTGGAATATCATCAAGAATATTCCAAAGTCTTTAGTAGCAAAACCAGGTTCTTACATAATTCCCTCCTTCAAGATTTTCATCCCCAAAAAGAAAAACTAGGGAGAAACACAGGGTACTAAGCCCACACCTGGCTTTCCCATACCCAGAAGAACCCACGCACTGCTCTGCATCACCGCACACAGACCAAAGGATTGATCTGTTCACGCGAGGTCGGCCCTTTCCGATGTCATGCACCCACTCCAGACTTTTGGGTTAGGGAAAGGCGGTAGGGTACCTCGTCATCCCTTTGCACGGTCTCAAACGGCCCGAAGGCCCTCGGGGGTTGCTCACCTCCCCGGTCAAACCTCTACGTCGCACGCCGCGACTGGAATCACCGCCCGCACCTGAAACAAGGCCCGGTGATTCCCTCCTTCAGAATATCCATATGGTGGAACACCCAAGGATATCTGGTCACACAAGGTTCCACAGTCGATGCTCTCTTACACGCTCAACATGCGAAGGAGCCAGCACCATCGTCTAAAGGAAAAGGTCTCACACCTTTTACCTTACCAACACAGGGTTACACCCGACGCCCCGCGTCACCCTGGTAACACATCAAACAAGGATCAGGGAGGAAAGAAGTTCACACACAAAGTCAAACAATTCTACTGCAAAAAGGTAGAAGAGCTGTAGAGCGTACCTCTTATCACCTCATGCTCTGCAGGATAATAGACATCCAAAGCTCGCAGTTGTCCTCGGTCCCAACTGTCAGCTACCGCAGCCTGACGTGGACCACCTAGTGGTGATGGGAAGACCTCGTAATGTTGTCCCCCACTACTAGCTCCTCCCTCTCCTCTACTATAACCACCACTCTGGGTACTACTCTGATCACGGTGTTGCCTCTGTCGTGGTGGTACACTTGTTGCCTGCCCGAAGCTCTCAACAACTCGGGTCAGGCAGTCTCGTGCCAAGTGACCTTGCCCGTCACAAGCAAAGCACCTAATCTCTCTGGGCTGCACTGGTGCCCTCCGGCGCCACTGTGGTGTATGACCAAGCCTCTGAGTCCGGTTGTCAGAAAGCCACCTGCATCGAGGTCCTGCTTGCCGACGCCCACTAGTTGCGGCAGACGTCTCGGCTCCAACGTGTCTGCTGCCACCACCAACTCCAGAACATGACAGGAAGCCCTCTATCACCAGCGCCTGCTCTAGCACCCTGTTATATGTGGAAATGCCCAAGGGTACTATGATAGAATGAATCTCTCAGAAGATACCCTGCTCAAACTTTCACGCTCGGAGGTTGTCACCATGGACCAAGTCCGGGTAAAAGTGTGCACGGTCTGCAAAACTAGTCGCGTACTTGGCCACCGTCATCCCTCCATGCTGAAACTGCAGGAGATCCTGAATCTGAAAAGAGATCAACTAGGAGGGGAAAAACTCCTCACGAAACAAAAACTAAAAGTTGTCCCATGAAAGCAAAGACTCGTCAAGAAGCTGAGTCACCAGACTACACCAACGCCAAGCTGCTCCACGAAAAAGGGTGGCTGCCAAATCCACTCTCTGATCTTTCAGCATCTGCACAAGCCTGAAAAGGTGAACCACTGCCTCGAGCCAAACCTCTGATGCCTGAGGGTCTGGATCACCACTAAACCTCAGCGGTCTCTGCCGCTGGAACTCACGGAGCGCGCTCACCCTGAGCTCAAGCTCAGCCTGCTCTACTGAAACTGCATGCTGCTCAACAGGTGGGGGTGCTACTACCGGTCCACCCGGAGAAAGGGGCTCGCATGATGGGTCCTTTACTGTGGCCTTGTATCTCACAGGGTCGTCGTCACGAACCAAAGCTGGTATCCTGGCTGGCTGCCCTTGTGGAGACATCCTGAAAATTATCAAGGAGTGTCACGGTCAGATGAGCATATATGTATATACCAAAAACAACAACGATGGGGAGCTGACTCAAGAAGGACAGTCAAGACTCAGTCCTATGTGATGCACAAACAAATTTCCCTGCAACAGGTGTCTCAGCATGCCGAGTCGACAAGCGGGTTATCAAGGTCATGGTGAATGGATACGTCGGCCGCCGCACCACCACTGGACTCCCTGGCCTGAGAGCCGCTCTCGAGACACATTAACACTTTTTCCCTAAATCCCAACCAATTCCTTTTATTTTAGGGACATACGAACAAAGTTCCAAGGAACTAACCACCTCTGATGCCACTTTGTCACGACCTGACCCTACCTGGGCTCAAGCCGAAACTACCCCAAGCCCACCACCATAGGCCAGGGGCTGGCGGCTAGCGCCGAAGGCACAATAACTCGAGGAGGCCTTTGACTAAGTATCTGTGAACACACACACGCAACACACTCAATGAAAAAGTGTAGAGTAAAAGAAAAGACAAGTAAAGAAAAGGGGAAACTGCTATATAAATACCAAATATGTGCATCGACCTCTAAACAGTACAAGGTAAAAGCTGAAAAGAAAAGCGGAAAAACACGCGCCCAACCAAAAAGTGCCACAACCCGGCAACAGGTTAACAAAAGAAACAGCTGACAGGTCTCCCACCTGGAACTCAGCCACGACCACCCCAAGCTCCCAAGCTCCTACGCTCCACTGAAGTCACGCTCCACCTGTCCGTCGTCTGCAAAGGCACACCAAGTGCGGTCAAAGCCCAAGAAGGGGTGAGAATAAAAATACTCAGTAAGATACCTCGAAGGCTCGAGGGAGTAACAAAGGAGGTACCGAAGGGTGAGTAGTATAGAGAACAGAAAAGTAGAGGAGTATAACTGAAAGGGATGTAAGGAGTACAGTAAAGAGTCCAGCTCAACCCAACAAGAGGAAAGAAGGTAGACTCGTCCAGGCACAAGGAGCTGGAAACAGTGAGAAGACGAACTTCCCATCGAGTCTTCTCTACCTATATTAGGAGAGTAGACTCATCAATCAACGAGAATCTAGACACGGAAAGCACGCGGCATACCTCGCACGTCTTCGCCTTTCCTGGAAGGAGAGTAACCACACCCAAGAAGTGGGTACTAGAACAAGGTATATACAAGTCTATATTCTCAACAAAAAGACTGAACAATGTCGTAAGGGGATCTCCATCTCGTAGCTCATCCCAAGAAAATGAGTAGCCAACAGTCCCAGAGGTAACTCCATCGATGACCAGCATCCCACACGTCTGCCCCGAACCGTAAGCCAAGGGGCTCAATCACCACACCTCGACACTATCTGCTTTGGGTGTCACTGACTCACCCGCACGGTTTTAGGTCGCGTCACAAGGACATGTCTCGGTGGGGGAAAGCACTCCTCGTACTTGAGAGTTCTAGGGGAACATCAACCATAACTCGTCACTACCCCGCAATCGAGAGGTCTGCTCAAAGTCGACAAGCGACCCCCAGCCCAGCCCCGCTGGAGGGTCCCTGGAAGTCAACGGGTTCCCACTACAGGGAGACCCGGAAAGTCAACGGGTGCCACACAGCCCAGTCCCGTAGCAGGGTAATCCACTGGAGGGCGACCCGGCTAAAGTCGGCGACGGGACCTCAGCCCAGCCCCAGCTGGAGGTAACCCGGAATCGGGGACCACTGCCCAGACAGCTAGAGGTAAGCTTGGCATCAGGGACCGCTGCCCAGCCCAGCTGTAGGTAAGCCCGGCATCGGGGACCGCTGCCCAGCCCAGCTGGAGGTAAGCCCGGCATCAGGGACCACTGCCCAGCCCCGCTGGAGGTAAGCCCGAAACTTCTCTGGCCATCCCTCGTGGATGGTACTGCTCGGTGAACACCGTTGTACTGGCCATCCCTACTGGATGGTAACCCACTGACGAGCCCTGCTCGATACAACCTCAGCCCTGCTGGAAACAACCTCAGCCCTGTTGGAACAACCTCAGCCATGCTGGAAACAACCTCAGCCCTACTGGAAACAACCTCAGCCCTGCTGGAAACAACCTCAGCCCTGCTGGAAACAACCTCAGCCCTACTGGAAACAACCTCAGCCCTGCTGGAAACAACCTCAGCCCTTCTGGAACAACCTCCTTGGTATAGGATCAGTGCCCGCGTAAAGTGTTGGTCACACCGAAACCACAAGCTCTACCAGGGAACACGGAGCAATGGGAGAAACTCCCCAGGCCTCACAAGGCGATCCTGCTCCAATCCGCTGAGTCACTATAGAAGCGGACTGAGACACCTCATCCCAAAAAATGGGGGAAACACCCACGCTGTAGGAACACCCATAGTCGCAGGCGGTGTCGCAGTCTGGTGAAAGGGCACAGTACTGAAATCCCACATAGCCAAAGAAGCAGAGGAACCAAACCATCTCTGCCGGCCAAACCATTGAGAACAATACCAGGGGTAGACCGCTCAACCCTACTGGTCAGACAAAAGAGCACTAGGCTAGGGGAAACTCCACCATGCTGGTCAAACAAACGAGCGCAGAGGGACCATCTACATCGCGAGAGGTCAAGTACGCAAAGAAGATCACGACATGCACTTGGGGACCACATGACGTGTGGCCCCAAGTCAACCCCAACTGAGCGTACAGACATCCTCAGGTACAAACAACCACACGTACCTCCAAGCACTCCCGTATACTCCCGGGGTATACCTCATTCCAGCCCAAAGGCTATCGTGCACATGGCACCCAGTGTCAACGCAAAGGCGTGACGTAACAACTCCGCCTCAAAGGCCCAGGCACGGCCAACCACATCTCGTGAACCATTTACATCACTCTCCCTAGAGTGCGTGATCACACACCAAGGGTCCGCTACAAACAAAGTAGGGTGAACCACCACTGGATCACCTTTCATGCATCCACATTTAATAAGATCGCTCAAGAGGATCCGCTCAGCCAAATGGATCACACCGTTGTAATCCTTGCAGAAAAGCACGCGAGATCGACTACTTACTCGCCTTCAACGGATATCCGATGAAAAAGTTGCCAACACCGCCTTACGCCCGAACGGCGTCCTGTGATCCCGAGCCTCGGCCCAAAAACAGTCGGGCGCATCGCACCATTGTGATCCCCTCGGGAAAACATGTCAAAAGCACTACTCACTTGAGTGCAATGGATATCCGGAGAAAAATGTGCATCCTGGCGCACCGCACACAAGTTGTGCCACGTGGGACCCATATCCCGGTCTCGAAACTCAATGAACAGATCGCACCGCTGCGATCCTCTCGAAAAAGTACACGAAATGGACTATTCACTTGTCCAAAACGGTCACCCGGTGATAATGCTGGAAGTCACCGTCAACTCCTGAAACGGCCCTCGTGGGGCCCGCACCATCGTGCTGAATTAGGGCGGGCAGACCACGCCAACGCGATGCCCTCGGAAAAACACCCAACATCGACTGCTTGCACGCCCCCGAACAGACGTCCGAGGAAAAAGTCGCTAAAAGCTGCACGCAGCTCAAAAATACGGGTCGTGGGGCCCATGCCTCAACTCTGGCTTCAACGCCCAAAACCACGCTGGAAACCTCCACTTCAGTTCCAGGGTCGCAACGCCGCTGACGGCGCTCAAAACGGACAACGAATGTGTTTGCGCCGCTCAAAACAAGATTCTCGGGAAAAAATGCTCGTCCACATAAAGACACGTCGCGCCTCTGCGGCCCCTCATTTTGGGAATTAAAAATTCCCGAAACCATCTCAAAAATTTCTCAACAACGTCAGGTCCACGCCGCCGCAGACGGAGCTCAAGACGGACGCCCGTAGCCCGAAATACGGACGTCGCCGAACAAATTTTTTTTTTAAAGGGGGGGACCCCCTTGTGCCGGACCGGCCCGGTCCGGCCGGTCCGCCCTGCTCGGGCCGGCCGGCTGGGACCGCGGGCCACCGCCCCGTGCGAGTCCCCTTTCCCGCGCGCCACGCGGGCACTTTCTCCACTGACCGGCCCGTCAAAGGCCGGTGTTTCTTTTTTTTTTTGTCACGCGGAGACCCACCTGTGGCGGGGTCTCGGTCTGCCACCGGGGGTCGCACACCGCAACCCCTCCTCGCCCGCGTCGGCGAGGCGCCGCCCGGCCGGCCGGATGGCTGTCCTCCTCCTCTGCTGCCACACCTGAAGCTCGCAGCCGAACGCCCAGTGCCCCACCGACCTCCGTTCGGCCACCGCTCGCCCAGCCGCCGCCCGGAAGTCCCCAACCTGGCCGGAAGAAATCAAAAACCCGCAACATTCGGCGGTCATTTGCGAGCTCCTCCGAAGTCGAGATTAAATTCCGGAAAATGCAATGGAAAGAGAAAAACCTCTAATACTCATTCATGGGCATATATCGAAGATCGGATAGCAATTCAATGTACAATTTCGGGTTTGAAGTTAAGTGCGGGAATGAAAAATGCAAACGACAAAACCCAACCTCGTGGGGCTTTGCTCGAAGCTTCGTGACGATCCGCCGGCACCACCGCACCTCACCGTAGTCGCCTCGCCGGAATTCCTCGCCGGAGATGGAGGATGAGGGGGAGAGGAGGGGCTGCCAGGGGGAAGGGGAAGGAGAGGGGTGGGGATTAAATAAATTAATTAAAGATTTAATTAATTTAAAACCCCCGAAAAGACCCGCATCCGAAACTCCCGACGGGGTCGAGGTTAAGCCTCCCCTCGAGTAAACACCCCCTCCCGAGCACAAAGGCGGTCTCAGGAATTTTAGTCTGAGACCCTGTTCAAAAGTTATAAAATTTAACGTCTGAAGCTGCTAAATTACGAAAACACCCCTGGAGCCATTTTTCACAAACGGTCCGCGCCCGCGAAACTTATACCCCTCCTAGGGTAAATGGCATGCTACGAACGCAACGGTGCCATCAGTTTTCCAATCCGAGCCACCGTTTAAGAGATACTCGAGTTTCACCATTAAACAAATAAATTAATTAATTAATTTTTCCGTTTAACATTCCAGAAGTGGGCGAGGGGTCCAAACGTCCCGTGCCGACAAGTTTTATGTCGTTCCTAGGGTAAACACCCCATTATGGACCCATCCGTACACTCGGATATCTGGTCAGAAGCACCGTTTAAGAGTTATACCATTTATTTTGCGTTTCCAATGTGAACCCACTGAAAATTTAATTCCGGCCACTCCGGGGCTCGGAATTGCACGTCGTCTGAAGGAGTTGCTCTAGAATATCATCAAGAATATTCCAAAGTCTTTCATAGCAAAACCAGGTTCTTACACACTAGTATATATATTATTTTTATATTATTGTTGTAACCCAACTTTACTCGTTTTCATCCTCTTAGAAAAAAAAGAATATTTTTATTGTGTTGTGTGAACTATTGCCTCCGCGAAGTGACATCATTTGTTTTTATTACCACTATTAAAGAGTGATATTAATGGTATTAATGATGAATAAATATTATATATATAATATAATTATCATTCTTAAATTTCAACTAAAAATCCACCTCCATCCCCTCTGATGTGTTGAGAAACGTGAATTCTAATCATGCATATGTGAGGATTACCATATCTAGAGTCAAATTTTTTAGTTCTTCAAATAATTTTTTATTCGTAATCTAAAAATAATTAAATAAAGTTAAATTTCATAAAAAATAAAAATTATATTATGGATATTGTTTTATAATTTTATTATTTCAAGAGAAACACAACTTTAACCATACACTCTAATCGAGTTAAAGTGTGTTAATGTTTGTGTCCATTTAACCACGTATGTGAACAATGTTTTAAAATAGGATTACAGATTAATGTGGGATCATGAAAACTAATATTATTATAATATATTAAGAAAATAATTATTATTATATGGTTCTAGAAATATTTAATTAAGTATTTAACGTATTATTTAAACAATATTTGTTTTCTCCAAAACTACCAAAACAATCAATTTTCAATTAGATTTTTACACAACCAAACCAAAACACATATATAATGAAATAAGAAAATATGAAAAAAAATATAAGTTATATATTAAAATTCATATATTATATATCAATAATTAACTTGGTATCAAGTGATGGGTAATGATATAAAAATTATTAAACATGTATCAAATAGTTAAAGTTATTCACACTTGATGTAGAAAATCGATTAAAAAAATATAATACAAGATGATGATTTTTATTAATAAATGTAATAAAAGGGAATATATATAATTATGGTTATGAAATAGATAACTAATGTTTTTACCCTTATGATATAGGAGGTTAATGCACTTCCATAGAAATTAAGGGTAAAAGTAGGGGACTTGGTAACTCAATCTCAGTTCTTTGAGTTACAAAATTAATTATTCGAACATCATTTTTTTATGAATTTACATTTAAATTATTTTCCCATTTTTACTTATATGGAAAATATGATTGAACCAATTCCATTTCCATGATATTTTTTGTTTCCATTTTTCATGAAAAAATAAAACTTTTTGAAAAGAGACTCATAACCATGTATTTAACAACAGTGAATTCAAAAAAAATCATATTTATATTTTTATAATTTTTTTATTATATTAAAATTATATATCTCTAATAGAGTTTATTTTCATGATTCACCCAACATTATTCGGTTATTATGTGATTATTTTAGGTGATCATGTTTTCAGTTTAATGTGATTTTATGTATTATATTATTTGGATGCTTTATAAAACCGATTTTATTCACTATGTTCTTTATGAAAAGGAAATATCTATATTTTGATATTATATAAAACCTATATTATTCCCACAGGTCCATTATGTGATATTATAAAAATCTCATGAAACCCATTTTCATTATATGGGTTTTTTTATGATGTGATGATTGTTTTATGTGGCATATAAAGGTATGGATTATGATATGTGTGGGACCTATATGCCCCTAAAATGAATTAGGAAAAGGATTATATATCATGAGATAGAAATTTTATTTGATTGGGTTAGCAAGTAGTTTGATTTAAAAGGGTGAGTATGTTTTAATTTTTCCCTATCACAATTTTATGATTGAATGGTTTGGAGGTTAGTTGGTTTCACAAAGTTATTAAATCCAATGTTTATGATTGTGAAACTTTCCTTCTTACATCCATGGATCGTTTCCTATGCTTTATGTTTTATTTTATCATGAAATGGTAAAATAATTATTGTTTGACATGTCATATCCATATTTTATACTTATATTTAACACTCATTGATTTATGATCTTTTAAATCAGATATTTTTCCTTATTCATCCTTTTACACATGTTTATTATCTAAATTTTATGGCCTTCATTATTTTATCACTTAATGAGTGTTTGATATCACCCTTCCTATTGTTTTCCCTTCCCCAGGATTTGAAGTAGAATATGTCATAAGGAAATTTGGCTAGTGGATTATGATTTTTGATAATGTTTTATAACATGTGAAATATTTTTTAATGTTTCTAGTATACAAGACCCGAAACATTTAGATCGATGGATTGTATGACTATTTTTAGATGAAATAATTATACCTTAATTTTAGGGTATTAATTATGTATATATATATATATCTTTGTCCACTTTATTCGGTATAAGATGTATATTTTAGTTATTTTGAAGATTAATATGTAAAAACATTAACAAAAATATTAAGTAAAAGTTCATGATATTTCTTTAAATCCTAGATTATGTGGTTTTATGAGAAATAAATCTTTGTAAGGATACTAAAAGTAGATGTTTCTTTGTAACATATAAATCTAGGGGTAAAAACCTAAAAAAAAATTCTATGTATGTATTGTCAATCATTGTGGTGCATGGTTAATGATCACATGTTGCAAACATGGTTTCACAATAAAAGGTGATATTATTAGGTTAATTTAAATTTTCATTTTAAATGGTTTTGAAGGGTTTTTTTATCCTATTAAATAGAATGGTTAAGGAAAATATAATTTGTAAATAACCATGAATTACTAAGATTGAAACATAGGGAGTTGTTAAAGAAGAATATAATCATTAATATTGTGTTATTTATTTTATGATCAGGGTTTTATGATTTATACATTTAATAATATAATTATCCTCACAATGAACATTACTTTATCAATGCTATGAAATAAACAAGAATTAATTCAGATAATAATGGATTCAAGGGATAATGTTGTGATTTTCAAAATGATATAGGAAATGTAGTTAATAAAAAAATTAATACTCACTCAACTCTCTCATGTTATGAATCATAACATGAATAATGTAGAACTCCCAAAAACACCAATAAGGGAGTATATTTCTATTTATTATTTTATGATTAAGCATAAAACATTGTTTAATGGGTATTCAATACCATTTATTGTTTTTTAAATGGGTTAATTTGATAGAAACGGTATTCTTCCCCTTAAATGATCATAGAATTAGAAGGTCGTTTAAGTTTTCTATTATCTGGAAGGTGAGGCTGAACAATTGTGGGATCTCATTATTAATATAAAGACAAGGGATGATTTTTATTATATGAAGTGAGAGGATTTTAAGGTATAATTCTTTACAAAATATTTCCCATAGACTATTCATTCTATGTTCAAATCATAATTACTTTAATTAAGACACAAGGGAGATGAGTTCAATGGTTCTTTTGAGGTGAAATTTATAAAGAGAAATGGTATTCCTTGGAGACCATCTATAAGTCTCAAAAGAATATTGATTGATTATATGGTGGATTAAAACCCAATATTTATAAAATATAAGCTGTAAAGAAATTTGGAAACTATAAGGATGTTTTTTGGTGTCACTATTAAGGTTGAAATGGGAGATAGAGAACCATGTGATTTTTGATAAAAGAAAATAAATATTGGGTATCATGGAATAAATAATGAAAAAAAATTGGGTGTAAGAAGGTATAACTAGCCATATGTGAATATTATGGGAGTGAAAACATAGTTAATTACCCTAAAGGTTCTACAAAGTATTGAAATTTTGGTAATGAACTCTATATAGCTCATGATTTTTTAAGAATGGGGAAAGGAGGAATAACCAATGTAATGTGTAAAAGGCCCTAAATAATGATCTACCTACTCTCTATTTCATCAAATTCAAGGAGTATTCTAATTTTAAGAATCAATTCTCTAACCCCAAGGTTAATGATGAGAATTGGAAGTCAAATCCTCTTAAACTAATGGATAAAGGGATAGAACATACTATTACTAATGTAAATGTGGACCACTATAAAGAAGTAGTGACATGTACACTCATTCTTCACTCTATAAATATGAATGTGTTATTTGATTTTGGTTCTTCATATTCTTTCATGTATTATAATATTTCAAAGATAAATAATTTACCACCAATAACTTTGGGTATCTATATATCCATAAAAACACTTGATAGCATGGAAATTGAAATTAAGGTGTACAGATCATCTACATTTGATATTTATGTGGAGTAACTATGGATAAATCTTGTTTATCTCACTGTTACTGAATTTAAAATAATTTAGGGTATGGATTGGATTTATTAATATAAATATCATATAAATTTCATAGAAATGGAAGCCTAATTTAGTGTCCCTAATCATCCAGTTATCATGTATTAAGCAATGATGATCTTGAACCATCTTCATAAAAAAGTTATCTAATATGATCCATGATACTGAGAAACAAGGGGTTTATAGATGTTATTATTGGGGAGATATAAAATATTGAGAATGTTCTCATTGGGAAAGAATATGTTGATGTATTTCAAAATTAATTTACATATCTTCCCCCAAAACATGTGGTTGAATTATCAATCAAACTCATCTTGGGATCTTTTCCAATCACAAAGACAGCCTATAAGATGGATTTTTTGAATTATAGGATTTAAAGAATCAACTGTAAGGGAATATTGAAAAGGATTTTATGTTCCCTAGTGCATCACCAAGTGGTGCACCACTCCTATTTGTGAAAAAAAGGATTGAAAAATGTTTCATTAAATCAATTATTATGATATTGACAATATCATGATAAAAACCAACTGTAATATTCCATGTATTGATGACCCATTTGAAAAAATCATGGGATATAAATTTTTCTAAAGGATTGACCTATAGTATGGATATCATCAGCGTGGGGTAAAAAGTTTGATATACAAAACCCAACATCCTAAATAAGGTATGGACACTATGAGTTTCTCATGATATTTTTTGGACATAAATATGCCCACACTATATTCATATATCATATTAATAGTTTATTTAGAGATTATCTGTATCAATTTGTGGTGGTATTTATAAGATATATTTGTATATATTCCATAATAAAGTAACTGTGTTATGATCGCTTAATGATTTTGTTGAAGACCCTGTAGAAGGAAGGTTTGTAAACAAAACACAATATATTTGAATTCTGGAAACAAAATGTATAATTATAGGGCTTTGTCACCACATATGAGGATATATCTATAGATTATAATAAGATTGTGTGTCACACCCCAACCTTGAAATATCAATTATCTAAATTATTTTAACCATTTTAAGTCTTTCTTCTGAGTTCATGTAGTTGGATGGTCAATACATAATTTTCTAGGGGATTTTTATTTGTTGCGTGATTATCCCATACAGTTTATAGTAACTATGTGGTGCTCATGTGGGAACCTAGGTGAGGCAGAGGGGTATATCATGGATTATTCATGGTCTATTAAACCATGTGGTTTGCATGTGGATTCTCTTTATGAGTTGGCAGTACCAAGTGGAACAGTTTGAGCATAGTCTGATCAATCGTGCATTTGCTTAAGAGTAATTGTGCATGGATTCCTAGATAAGGTAGTGTACAATGCATAGTTGGTGCATGGTTTGGTAAATAGTGTACTACCTATGTGGGTTTCTGAGTATTTTAAATTTTTGATTTTTATTTTAATTTTTTTCTTCAACTTTTATTTAATTTAATTTTCTTTAATTATTCTCTTCCCATGTGCATCACATGGATCCCCTCTATTATACCATGGTTCACCCCAATCAGATCCCTTTCTCTCCAACAAATTTACTAGATTTATTCTATTTTTTCAGTTGATGTCAATAATTCTACCCTCCTCTCCCATTATTCCCCCTCTTTAGGCATACTTTCCACCCCTCATCACCATATTCATTTCGAAAGAACCCCAAATTAAGGGTTAACCCATTTTTTCAGTTTCCTTATCTCATTAGGGTGTGTAGAGGATCTCTCAGGTCAGCTTCACACATATTTTGGCATTAACCACTGAAGTAAAACTATTTTGGACCATTTCTATCTGTTAGCCACCATTTTGAGATAGTATTTCTTATTTCTTTTCTTTTGGGCCAATTATAATTAGGGTTTTTTTAATTTTTGGATACTTAATATATTTTTGTGAACATTGATCATCCTAGATGTGTATTTTTTATAGACCCAAATCTTGACGTACATAGACATTACATTACTTTTTCAGAATACTTAATACATAAAAAAAACAAACACACAAGGACCGTAATAGTTTAGTGTCTTTGGAAACTCAGAACATAATCTTCTCATCTTGGTGAAAGATCTTCAATATCTCCCATAAAGATCTTCCATTTTTTTCATACCTAAAACCTTTATTTATATTTTGGGGAAAAGAAAACATATAAAGGTTGAGCTCAAATGCTCATTAAGGGTAAACATAGAGAACAATCCATAAAAATTTAAATGCAAAAGCTTGAACATAAAATCTAAACATGAAAATCTTGATCAAAGACATAAATCTTGGAAATACGTAAGTCATATATCATAATGGAAAATAAATCATGATAAAATTGCATGGGAATAAAACATGTAATTTTGGAAACCATTAAGCACATGATATGATTTCCATTGTAGCCAGGGCATTGCTGTCAAGGAAATCTTAGTGGACAAAGTCCCTTTCTAAATCGATTTCACTCCTCGTTTTAGTCCTGCAACACTAAACCAGATTAACTTACCGTTCTATCCATGCCTATCTCAGGAGATATAAATCTTTACACAATGCATTGGGGGGAGATATAGGTCCCACCCATCTCATAATGAAATCATTCTTAAGTGTACCACAACATAAACATAAATCATTCATCCTAACCCAAGAATAAAATGTGTTTCATAAACATCATCCCATCATAAAATAATCCATATAAAAAATGGATATTATTTCATCATAAGAATAATAAAACCATGTAAATAATAGGGAAATTATACTTGAAACATAAACATGATAAATAATTTCATCATAGAAGGAAAATATGTTTGATAAAACACTTGAAATGAATTCTTGATGAAAATATCCTTTCTCCATAAAAATCATTTTCTTTTATCAAAATGCCATGAAATTTTAAAAGAAAAGAATTTTGTTGAAAATAGTCATGAAATATTGTATAGTATGATTCTTGAAAATTATGTGTTATGAAACCGTAAAAATCCGTTCATGCCGTATAAGTTTAAAAAAAACATTTTTCTCGTACTTTTGTTGGAAAAGTCAAAAAGTACCTCGTATGGTAAAAAAAAGAAATATTCCTTCCAAACCTTATGGTAAAAGTCATAAAAGGGAAAAAATGACTTTAAAAATACATGGAATAATACTAAATATTTTATAAAAACATTTTTAGAAAACATGGACATGGATGATAAACATAACACCAGAAAATACTTATGAATAAACGATCTCAGATAAGAATGATATTGGAATAATTATCTCTTACCTTATGTTAGATATGCTTCATATGTATCTGAAACTCCTTTATAATGATTTAAATAATGTCATTTACTTATTACAGAATCATATTAATTGTTATGATATCATATATGTTTCACTTATGACTTTATATTACCCGTTCTTTTTTAAATTCCATGTTAAAGCAGCATTTTGGTAAAATCGTTTCATTTATCGTACGTGTTTTGACTTGTTGTTCATGATATTATTACTTATATCTTGATTTACTTAATTCAAGAATGTAAAACATGATTTATATAATATATATATTCAAAATATACATATATATATAATAGATCAATAAATGGAAAGAAATACACCGTTCATGGAGATGGTAGGACGTGTGTGCGCATGAACGCTGTTTTTCGTTTCCTTGTTGAATTGAATGGAATTAAGTAGATGAAATATATATATATATACATAAATCCAGTAGAATTATTATGTCATATATTTCATTATTACTTATTATATATACTTTATAATCATTCGTGAATTGTTAACATGAAAAATGAATCTCATCACATCGTGGAGACGGTAATCCGTGCGTATGCACGAGCGATGATATCATTCCCATATTTATTGAATGGAATTGGAGTGGATAATATTATATCATAGAATCAGTATGATGTTATAATAATCATATATAGTTATTATTTACACCATTATACCCATCCAAGTACGGTGGTGGTGGAAAAACAGATTACGCCACGGTGTGGAGACGGTATTCCATACGTACGCACGCACGGTGATTTCATTTTCCGTACGATGGATAGAAGGTGAAATGGGGTTTATTATTATTTATAATAACATATCAGTATATAATTAATACTTATTTTATTACTTTATAATGAAATAACTAAAGAAGTGGAAGTAGAAGAAGAAAGAATTTTTAAAGAGTCGGTATAAGAGATTACCTCTTCCTCAACGCACCTCCTTTAAACTTCTTCTTAGGGAACTAGAGTTGGTCTTTTGAGAAGAACAGAACCTCTAGAGAGGTTTAGAAGAGTAATTTTCATGTTTTTTTCAATATTCATGTCTGAAAATGGTGTGAAGATAAGAGGGGAGGGGTTCCCTTTTTATAAGGGAGGAGAGGGTCACCTTTGGAAATGCTTAAAATATTATTTTATAATAAAGTCATATTCGGTTTATAATAGCTCGAAATTGATTTATTTTGAAGCTAAAGTGGGTATGGGTATAAATACTCTCAACCAATAGGTTTTAGACAAGTTTAGGTTACTATTTCAACCTTATAATTTAGATTTAACACTAAGTTAAATAATTTAACTTTTACCGTGTCTTCTTGTTTTCTTACACTATATGGTTAATAAACATACTATAACAAGACAAACGAACCCCAAGTGGTTAATTATTAATATATATATCCTTATATAAGTCCTTTTTCCAAACCATAGATTTTAGAAATAAATTAAAAATTAATAATATAATATTTGTTTTAAAAACTATTTTATGTCAATTTTGACACTATTTGGTACATGATTTTTGTGAAAATCATAAAAGCATGATTAGTTCGAAAAAAGTTAATTAAATTAATAATAACATGTCATATTAACCTATAAAATTAGCTTATTTCTTAAAAAGTATAAAATTGCATTTATTTGAGTATTTATAGCATCAATTAGTTTAATATTTCATTAATAAGGTAATTACTGCATTATCATTGTGTCATAAATAAATTAACTTATTTAATGTCTAAAAATTATAAATAAAATACCATTTTGTAGGAAATCTTTTTATATTTAAAATTAATATTTATAGTAGAATTTATCTTATGTATTACTCTATATTAAAAATGTTTTAGTTATTAAACTTTGATTTTAACTCCTTTAACTCTTCTTTAAATAAAATAATAATAAATGTATTCATCTAATCCAAGTGGACCTAAAGGGTAGTATTTTATCCCTAAGGTTGTTTTTGGTCGAATTAGACTTATTCAATAGAATTATGACATGTGTTAGGGTAATAATAATATCATTTTTACCCATAATTACCCTATTTACTTTTAATCGTGGTAAATAAAAATAAAAGTTACTATTCACCAAAAATTATTTTTATTTTATTGAACCACATTTTACATAATGATATCAACTGTGTCTTTTATAATTTTGAAATTCCACTCACAGAAGCGGTAAAATTAAGTTTTATATAAATTTGAAAATTCTCATATGAGGTGGGTAAAAGACGGTCAAAAGTTCAATAAAATATTTATATATCTCAAATAATTATAAAATGACTCCAATGAATTAAATTGAACTTATATAGGTATAATGTATCAATTTTTATCTAAAATAAATTTTAATAAAATAAATAATTATTTAAATAAAATGTTGGTTTTTAAATAGTAACCCAGTGTTTTCACTATTCATCAAAAATTGAATGTTTTCAGAAAAATACCAAAAATTCACCCTAGGCTAATTTTGATATTCCGAATCCAAAAATAAACTCCATTTCAAAAGATAAAATTCATAACATTTAAAATAGTGGGTATTACTATTCATAACCACTAGTTTGTATAACATATCATTATTTAGTGAAACACGGTATTGTATACAATACACGCTATCATGGAAGGTCGTGATTACGTGTAATGAAAGCCATGTCAGGGATGTGTGTTGTGAAATCTCCTTTTGGTGTAACATACAACACAAGAAATCAAAGTAATTAAAAAAATATATTTCTCATAAAATCTCGGGTTGTTACATTCTACCCCCCTTAAAATGAATTTTTCCCTCAAAAATCGTCAGGTTTATAAATGGTTTACTACTTGAAAGTTTCTTTCATAGAAACCCACATCGTAAAAAGGAATACTAAAACTTTATTTTATAAATGTAACGGTTACCCAGATTAACTCATCACTGGGTTTCCATATAGGAGAACATAGGTAGAAATATGGATATAGAAGAAAAATCTTACCATTAAGTTCTGATGGAGAGTGGTAGAGGACATGGCTATGAAAAAAGCCAACATTCACAAAGCCATAAATTTGTGATGATCTAAGGTACCATCTAATTCATTCGATATAAGGACACTAGGAAAACATTTTTTGTTTTCAATATCATTTCCATAATGTTAAATAATTTTTGAATTAAAATAAATATTTACATGATTTTGGTACAATCTTACCGTTATTTGTGCCTTGTAAAATTTCCAATTCATCTCTTAATGAAATGAAGTTGAATTTGTCTTCCATGAAGTGTTAGAAGATCATGTGATATAATGATGGGTCATAACATCTTTCTCAAACGAAAGGTTAAAAAAATTATTCAATATACATAAGTCTATATATGGCGATATTAAATGTATATGGCTCCAAGAATGGACTTATACTTCATATATCATACCGCTTAATATAATAAAACTAGTTTCTACTATCCAGGGACTTATTGTAGTCCAGTGGTAGTCAATAAAGGCATGTCGCACTTAGGTTGTGGGTTCTATTCCCGCAACCATGTTTGACACGACGGGTTGTCGCCCGTCCTTCCGGTTGTCCCTTTTATTAAACTACACTATTATAAAATTCTATCAACAATATCGAAAAAATTTCTAGCCATAAACAATACTAACTTATGTTAAACATAATTCATTCCAATATTTAGGCTTATCCAAAATACTTCTTTCTAAACTCATAGTATAAGGAGAACGATTACTAAAAAGGTTATATAGCAAGCATTTGAATACCATCATATATCCCTCAGTCATGTGAATACCTTAATCATGTATTCTCTTGAATAATAAATACCCATTGAACCTTAGTGAAAACATTAATGTTATAAAAAGTTAACTCTTTCCAAAATCCAAAAATTCTATATACTCAAACCATGATATAACCTTGTCCTTATATCAGTCATGAGATCATGAATACTATCAAACATCTCATTATCTCCATATCCTTTCATTATCTACCTTCCATAAATATTTGAATAACCTTTCATGGTTACTGGTACCATTCATCATATACTTTAAAAAACTCAAGGAGAGAAAACAATGTAACAATCCTTAGATTTTTCATTATTCCCTAATACCATACATTATTCTTGATAAACATACAATCATTCCACTACCTTATTAAACCATTCACCGATCTCAAACAATTCATTCATCTCACATATCAATTGTAGTCTCTTCATCATCATCAACATAAATACTACCCATACAACCATGTTGATTCTCTTCACGAGACTTTCCCTTAGGGCATTGGTTTTCATAATGCCCGTACATTCCACATTTAAAACATTTAACCATTGCTGATTTCGTAGCAATACCATTATCCTTGACCATGGTGTTAACTGAATATTTTCCTTTCCACTTATTGTATTTGTGTCCTTCTTTTCCACACCCAAATCATCTTCCAGTTCTTTTGATACATTCTCCCTGATGCCTCTTCCCACATGATTTACATGAGGGGAATTAAACTCTCTTTCCTCTATAATCATCATAAAACTTCATCTTTCTCTTATTAGCTGAGTCGGGATACTTACCAAAGTTGATATTGTTGATCATATTATGAGATTTTTCATTAGTAATAACAACAATTTTTGGACTTCCAAATCCCATTTCATTTGGTTGGTCATAAAGAATATCATTCCATTGTCCATCATATC
Organism: Viscum album; assembly: GCA_963277665.1. Taxonomy (NCBI): domain Eukaryota; kingdom Viridiplantae; phylum Streptophyta; class Magnoliopsida; order Santalales; family Viscaceae; genus Viscum; species Viscum album. The sequence continues at coordinate 1,457,971,377 of OY728135.1, read as the reverse complement.
CTCCATTATCATGAATCTTCCTGTTTCCAGCCATTTTCTAAAATCTAAAAAGAATACTGTGAGAGGAAAAAATCATAATCAAGGGGGAGTACCTTCAATATATAACATCTTACGATTAATTCTAATATCATTACTGTAATTCTAGGACTATAACCTATATGTATACTTATCCTTACGGACATCCCTAGACATACCTTAGAAATATCTCTAGGGATCTCACTAAAGTTTTTGCATCCTAGTTTCCAGAGGTTAACTAAACCTTTCCTTTTATACCAACTGTAGAGACCCAAATATTGATGTACATAGACATTAAATTACTTTTTCAGAATACTTAATACATAATAAAAACAAACACACAAGGACTGTAATAGTTTATTGTCTTTGGAAACTCGAAATATAATCTTCTAATCTTGGTGAAAAATCTTCAACATATCACATAAAGATCGTCCTTTTTTTCATACCTAAAACCTTTCTTTATATCCTTGGGAAAAGAAAACATATAAAGGGTGAGCTCAAATTCTTAGTAAGGGTAAACATAGAGAAAAATCCATAAACATTTGAATTCAAAAACATGAACATAAAATCTAAACATCAAAATCTTGAGCAAAGACATAAATCATGGAAGTACGTAAGGAATATATCATAATGGAACATCAATCAAGATAAAATAGCATGGGAATAAAACATTTAATTGTGGAAACCATTAATCACATGATATGATTTCCATGTTAGCCCAGGAATTGTTGCGGAGGCCATCTTAGTGGACAAAATCCATTTCTGAATCGAGTTCACTCCTCATTTTAGTCCTGTAACACTGAACCGGATTAATCTACCATTCCATCCATGTCTATCTCATGAGATATAAATCATTACCCAATTATTTTGGGGGGAGATATAGGTCCCAAAACTCTCATAATGAAATCATTCATAAGTGTTCCACAACATAAACATAAATCATTCATCATAACCCAAGAATAAAATGGGTTTCATAAACATCATCCCATCATAACATAATCCATATAAAACAAATGGATATAATTTCATCATAAGAATAATCAAACCATGTAAATAATAGATACATCATACATGAAACATAAACATTCTAAATAATTTCATCATAGATGGAAAATAGTTTTGATAAAACACTTGAAATGAATTCTTGAGGAAAATATCCTTTCTCCTTAAAAATCATTTTCTTTTTACAAAATTCCATGAAATTTTAAAAGAAAAGGATTTTGTTGAAAATATTCATGAAATCTTTTATAGTAATTTTCTTGAAATTTAGGACTTATGAAACAGTGAAAATCCATTCATGTCGTATAAGTTTAAAAAAACATTCTCCTCGTACTTTTGTTGGAGAAGTCAAAAAGTACCTCGTATGGTAAACAAAAGAAATATTCCTTCAAAACCTTGTGGTACAAGTCATAAAAGGGTAAAAATGACTTTAAACATACATGAAATAATATTAAACATTTTATAAAAACATTTTTAGAAATCATGGACATGGATGATAAATATAACCCCAGAAAATACTTACGAATAAACAATCTCGGATAAGAATGAGATTGGAATAATTATCCCTTACATTATGTCTGATATGCTTCATATGTATCTGAACCTCCTGTTTATTGATTTAAATAATGGAATTGACTTATTATAGAATAATATTAATTGTAATGATATAATATATGGTTCACTTATGACTTTATATTACCTGTTCTTTTTTAAATTCCATGTTAAAGCAACGTTTTGGTAAAATCGTTTCATTTATCTTACGTGTTTTGACTTGTTGTTATTGAAATTATTACTTATATCGTGATTTACTTAATTCCATAATGTAAAACATGATTTATATAATATATATATTTAGAATATACATATATATAATATATTGATAAATGGAAAGAAATACACCGTTCATGGAGATGGTAGGTCGTACGTACGCATGAACGTTTTTTTCGTTTCCTTAATGAATTGAATGGAATTAAGTAGATAAAATACATATATATATATATACATAAATACAGTAGAATTATTATCTCATATATTTCATGATTACTTATTATATATACTTTATAATCATTCTTGAATTGTTAACATGGAAAATGAATCTCATCGCATCGTGGAGACGGTAATCTGTATGTACGCACGAGCGATTATATCATTCACATATTTATTGAATGGAATTGGAGTTGATGATATAATATCTTATAATAAGTATGATGTAATAATAATAATATATAGTTATTATTTACACCATTATACCCATCCAAGTAGGGTGGCGGTGGAAAAACAGATTACACCACGGCGTGGAGACGGTATTCCGTACGTACGCACGCACGGTGATTTCATTTTTCGTACGATGTATAGAAGGTTAAATGGATTTGTTTCTTTTTTATAATAACATATCAGTATATAATTAATACTGATGTTATTACTTTATAATGAAACAACTAAATAAGTGGAAGTAGATGAAGAAAGAATCATTAAAGAGTCGGTAGAAGAGATTACCTCTTCCTCGACACACCACATTTAAACTTCTTCTTAGGGCACTAGAGTTGGTCTTTTGAGAAGACCAGAACCTCTAGAGAGTTTTAGAAGAGTAATTTTTAGGTTTTATATGAGCTTTAAGTCTCAAAAGGGTGTGAGGAGAATAGGGAAGGGGTGCCCTTTTTATAAGGGAGGAGAGGGGCACCTTTGGAAAAACTTAAAATATTATTTCATAATAAAGTCATATTCAGTATATAATAGCTCCAAATTGATTTATTTCGAAGATAAAGTGGGTATGGGTCGAAATACTCTCAACCAATAGGTTTTATACAAGTTTAGGTTACTATTTTAACCTCATCATTTATATTTAACACTAAGTTAAATAATTTAACTTTTAGCGTGTCTTCTTGTTTTCTTACACTATCTGGTTAATAAACATACTATAACAAGCCAAAAAAACCCCATGTGGTTAATTATTAATATATATAATTTTATATAAGTCCTTTGTCCTAACCATATATTTTAGGAATAAAATAACAATTAATAATATAATATTGTTTAAAAAAACTATTTTATTTCAATTTTGACACTATTTGGTACTTGATTTTTGTGAAAATAATAACAGAATTATCAGTTCAAAAAAAATTAATTAAATCAATACTAACCTGTCATATTAACCTATAAAATTAGTTTAATTCATAAAAAATCTAAAATTACATTTATTGGGGTATTTATAGCATCAATTATGTTAATATTTCATTAATAAGGTAATTACTGCATCATCATTTTGTCATAAATAAATTAACTTATTTAATGTCTAAAAATTATAAATAAAATACCATTATGTAGGAAATCGTTTTATCTTTCTAATGAATATTTATAGTCGAATTTATCTTATGTATACCCCTATATAAAAAATGTTTTAGTTATTAAACTTTGATTTTAACTCCTTTAACTCTTCTTTAAATAAAATAATAATAAATGTCTTAATCTAATACAAGTGGACCTAAAGGGTAATATTTTATCCCTAAGGTTTTTTTTGGTCGAATTAAACTTATCCAATAGAATTATGACATGTGTTAGGGTAATAATAATATCATTGTTACCCTTAATTACCCTATTTACTTTTAACTGTGGTAAATAAAACTAAAAAATTACTATTCACCAAAAATTATTTTTATCATATTGAACCGCATTTTACTTACATATATCAACCGTATATCTAGAATTTTTGAAATTCCACTCACAGAAGTGGTAAAATTATGTTTTATGTAAATCTACAAATTCTCCTATGAGGTTGGTAAAAGACTGTCAAAAGTTCAATAAAATTTTTATATATCTAAAATTATTATAAAATGACTCCAATGAATTACATTGAACTTATATAGGTATTATGTATCAATTTTTATCTAAAATAAATTTAAATAAAATAAATAATTATTTAAATAAAAAGTCGGTTTTTAAATAGTAACCTAGTGTTTTCACGATTCATCAAAAATTGAAAGTTTTCAGAAAAATACCAAAAATTCACCCTAGACTAATTTCGATATTCCAAATCCAAAAATGAAGTCCCTTTAGAAAGAAAAAATTTATAAAATTGCAAATATTGGGTATTGCTATTCATAACTGTTAGTTTATATAACATAGCGTTGTTTAGTGAAACACGGTATTGTATACAACACACGCTATCGTGGAAGGTCATGATTGCATGTAATTCAAGCCAAGTCATGGATGCATGTAGTGAAAGATCCTTTTGGTGTCTCATACAACACATGAAATCAAAGTAATTAAAAAATAATATTTCTCCTAAAATCTCGGGTTGTTACAATTTTCTCCTCCGTTGTCTAATGATTATATGTGTATTCCTAGGTATACTTGTATATAAATAATTTCACCCTTTTTATATTTTTAACCTTGATGGAATGAATATTTATATTTACTATTGGTGTGATTATGTGTATATTTTTAAATTCATACACGAGTAAGTGTAAACTAGTATATGCACATGTATGTATATGTATAAGTACCCATTGTACTTATTTGTTTATGAAAATATATATTTTGGGATAAGTATCTTTCTACATAAGAGAAGGTGTATATGTGTGCAAGAGGTAAATTAAAGGTTTCATTTGCCATCATATTTAGTAACACAACTTATTTTTGAGGTATTTTCCCTATTCTTAGGAGTTTAATTTAAATTCCATGATTTCTTGATTGTTTTTAAAATGTTTTTCTATTTTTATATGAAATTCATATTATATATATATATATAACTGGTTTTGGATATTTCACAGTTTCTCCACACTTGGTCTATAATAATTATCTGGAAATATTTAAATGGTTTAATATGATTTATGCATGATTTCAAGTAAATTTTTAACTGTGTGGTTCTATGGGTTTTCAACTGGTATTTTTAAATGGTATTGGAATTAAAATAGTTAGGGGATTACGTTTTCTAAAATGAAAGTATTTCTTGTAAAGTACTTAGAAACATTTAAAAATTTGGAAATGATTTATGGAAGTTAAACCCCATTTGAGACACACCCCCTTGTTGTAGAAATGTGGTGTAAGTGTTAATTGTTGTTTTTTGATACGTTCCTAGTGAAGATGCATCTGCATTATTGTGCAACTTCAAAAATTTTGGTGCACTCAAGGAGGGAGATCAGTGGTGAGAGGTTTGATGGGTTTTTGGGTAATGAAAATTGATATGCTCATATATGTTTTCTTTTAAAAACACACCAATACTATAATAGATCACATTGAAAAACTAGATAAATAGTTGGGAAACTTATGAATAGTACTCTAGGTTGGTCAGTAGGTTCCGGGCCCAGTTTCACCCTATATGGATAGATGAAACAATACTAAATAAACATATGGTGCTAATCAGAGGCCACTACGCCCTAGGATTCATTCTCTTCTAGTGTCTCATGCTTGAGGACATTGTGGTTTTTGGTGTATGATCATAGACAACTCGAACTTGGGATTATTTCCACTCTAGTGGCTTGTGCATGAAGACATTATGCTTTATGGTTTCTATACCATGTCACTGAGGTACGAGGATCCAAGGTTCCCTCTATCCCATCTTCTTAGGGATTTCCTATTGTGATTTCTATATTTTATCCATATTTTTATATTGTGTTTCTTTATAAATTTTTTGTGCTCATTTTTAATTCGTTTTGAAAAAAATAAAAAACATGTTTTACTTACCCATATTTTTTAGAACCTGATGTTATTTTTTCTTAATAAAATGTTTCTTCCATGGCATTCTATTTATTATTAATTGACAATAGGAAGTGTATTGATATATATAAATGGTTTTTTCAAAATAAAAATGGGTAAATTGATTTAAATAAATTTCATATTCTCTCTTGTTTTAAAAAGAAATGAAATATCATACTTTTATATATTTTTATTTTTGAATGATCTTTAATTGGTTTTCATTTAAAAGGAAGGGAGAAGGAATAGTTTATCAAGTAACACCTACTAAGTTTTAATACTCATGCATATAGATTTATTTTCAGTTTTTAGTTTCTGAGGATTCGTACAGCTCATATTTAGTCATCGTGGTGAGGCATTGGTTTTAAGGTTGTTAGTGATCCATAGGGTCACATAGAGGTATATTAGTTGTTTACTTCTATTTCTTTTCCACTGCTATTTTTTTATATTATTCTTTTTTTATCAGTTATTTTATGGGAAAAATCATTCCCAATTTCATTATCATTGATGCTCAAAACTATTTTTCTATCGAGGAGGATTATGAATTCCTCTTGGTCCTTTTTGATGGTCATCATCGGTGACCAATTCGAGGTTGACCGGGGTTGGTTCGTGAAAAAATGGTATCAAAGGTGTCCCTTGTTAATTGGGATCACAGGTTGATCAAAGAGAGGATTTTCAGGTCTTATGAGGGTTGTCATGGGTTATTTTATGATCACAACCACTCATAGAAATACATGAGTTATATGTCCTAGAGTGTTAAATGTGGAGTAACATTGAATTGGGAAGTTTTGGTGGAAAAGTGAATGGGTAATTTGTTGAATGATTGGTTTTGATGATAAAATGGTATGTATGGCCCTTGGTATTCTTTATAGTTGTTCACATATGTGTGTGTGTGTGTGTGTGTGTGGAAATTGCATGTTGGAATGTATGTGTGTATGATATAAGCTAATGTGGGGATGAATATACAATTGATGACTCATGGGATTCCATGGGTGAGTATTTATGATTAAATATTTGACTTGGTTTTCCAAAGTTTTTTTGAAAAGAAAAATAGTCTCCATTAAAAAGGGGATTATTTTCCAATGATATTTTTGGATTTAAAAGGAAATATGTGGTGGAGTTTTAATTTTAAAGTAAATGTGCTCAAATTATTTCTAAAATTGAAAAATATTTTCATTTCGGAAGGGGAAAATTGAATTCGAAAATGGGTGAATTTGAAAATTGTGTATCCAAAAAGAGGGTTTTTTGTTTGTTTTGTGATATTATTGGGGTTTTTTTCATAAATTTTTTATTGTGATGTGTTTGTTTATGATATTTATATTTATATTAAAATTTTAATTGGTCAATTTCTAGTTTTATTTTGATCTGGGTTTGTGCCTTTGGTTATTGAGAGTATGCCACCCCGATAGACCCATAAGGTTTTTGAGGATTCTCGACCAGTTGTCAACCATTATTGGACTCCTAGATGAGTGATGTGTTCAATATCTTCTTAATTGGTGAATTTTTTTAGTTTTCATTACTGTCCATTATATTTGGTTGAGATTCTTGGGAATGTTTAATATCTTCAGGTTTTTTTGGGAAATCCATTTTTCGTGAGAGTGGGAGTTTTCTTGGGTATGTTTAAAGGATTAGGACAGGACTAGTGAAAGATGATTCTTCTATACTCATTGTGATTTGGTATTTCATATGTTTATTTCAATATGAAGTGGTAAATTATTGAGGATGATAAGGACAAGAATATTCCAGATCCCATGGATGCTCGACATCGTCAATTAATGGTGTAGGGGTTTGTTGAACATTTCAATGAACTAGTTTTATTTTCTTTAAATATGGTCTATATATTTTAGTTATAAGATCATAATTTCATGTAGTTTCTCCATATAGGTCTAAATAAGAAGTTTATATTGCTACTTTTTGAGGTTTCTCATCTGATGAGGAGAGTAAATTTGATGACCCTGTTATGGGAAAGTCACCTTGTTAGTTCATGTCTTTCATTTGTTAATCCGTTCACCTTTTTTATTAAAGTATAGAAAGTTTGGAAATCTAATCCATTATTCTAATATTACTAAGGATTTTGTTGAAAATTTGTTTTCTTGTGACACAAAAATAAGGAGTTATAGTAGAGGATTATCATCTCCTGACGATGGGGTAGTAGATTCTCCAAGACATCAGGGCTCCAATAATAAGTCCCAGAGTGAAACTCTTCATATAGTCTAGAATCACTAGGGTGTGGGGAACCTTGGATCATCTCTTGAATCCACTTTTGGGGTGTGTATAGTTTAAATTTTCTTGTTTTAATTTTCCTTATCATTGTAAGTTTCTTCTTATTGTAAACAACTTTTTGGTTCTCTCTTGTTCTCTTGGATGTTAGTGGAATATTTTTGATTCTGGCTTGTGATCGCTTTGGATATTATTGTATTTTATAGAAATGATGAATTATGGTTTGTTCAAATACTTTATTTTATTTAATTTTTTTAGTTTTTCCATATTTATGGGTTTCTATTTTGGGATGGGAGTTCCAAATTCTAGTGTTGGTAGGTTCTAGTTAGACTCTTGTGGTGATGAGAACCACCATGGATCCCCATGACTGTGGTTTCCCTTAGAACCAGACAGTTGTGACTTGAGAAGTCAAAAGATTCACCTTGAGGTTGGTAATTTCATTCTGTTTTGAGTTTAAATTTTTTTATTCATGTGGTAAGGTATATTTATAGAGGCATAAACTATTTTTGGTGGAAACATTTTTCACACCCCGACCTTAAAATATCAATTATTTTAATTATTTTAATTATTTCATGTCTCTATTTTGTGATTCAGTAGTCAATGGGTCTAACTTTAAATTTTTGGATCATTTTTTATGAAAATCATAGTTATCCACACATTTTGTAGTAATAGTGTGGTTCTTGTGCGGGTGACCAAGAGAGGTAGTGGATTAGCATAGGGCTTGCACACAGTCTGTTAAACTATTCAGAAATCATATGGGTCTGCTCTGTGAGTTAGCGTTGTTGAGTGGCATGGTTTGATCATGGATTTATCAACCATGTGTTTTCCTAAGAGTAACTATTTTGGGTGACTATCCTAGGTAGTGTTCATCGTGTGGTTGAATTATGATTTGTTAAACAATGTGAAAACCCTCTGGGTTTCTAAGTATTTTAAAATTTTATTCTAATTTTTTTTTCTTTTCTTCTTTTTTTCATTCCTCAATTTTTTTTTATTTCTTCATTTCCACTGTGTGTTTCACAGCTCCCCTCTCCCTTAAAAAAAGCACATGTGATCCCCCTAGGACTATCGACTCCTTTTACTCTAATGAATCGACTTAATTCCTTCTAGGTTTGCAGTTGACATGTTGAGGTAATCTCTCATCTCTAACTTTTCTCTATATTTTAAATGATTTTTTCTCCCCCCATCACCCAGTTTGTTTCATTAAAACCATAGGATAATGCTTAATTCATTTTTATAGATTTATTTCATAATTATTGGGTCTAATGAGTCTCTCAGATCAGCTTTAGATTTATTTCAGAATCCACCACCAAAGGCAAAGTGTTTGAGACCATTTCTGTCCACCTGCCTCCATTTTGTGGTATCTTTTCTTCTGTGTTTCTTTTTGGTCCAATTTTAATTATGTTTTTTTTATTTTTTGGGTTCCTAATATTTTTTAGTTGTTCTTTGTCTTCCTTGAATTATATTAGAGCCTCTATTATTAAAGGATTGTATAGATAGAAATATATATAGGTAATTTAGCCCTTTTTATGTATTCACCCATGGTAGGATGAATATATATAATGGTTCTTGGTGTGCTTATGTATATATTTTAAAATATATAGGTATATAATTTTAAAGGGGTATATGAAATTATAAGAATATATATAAGGATTCCCTTAGGCATATTTTACAAGGAAAATATATCCATAAGGGATAGGGTTCCTTTCATATAAACAGAGGTGCATATGTGTGCAAGTGGTAAATTGATTGCTTGAGATGTCTCTATCTTTAGAAACATGGATTGAGTTAGAGGTAGAGTCAATATTGCTAATAATTTAAATTTAATTCAATTATTTCTTGATTTTTTTTTTAAATTTGTATTTTATTTTTGTATGAAATTAATATGTTATATGTCTATAATTGGTTTTCATTCTTGGAAAGTGTATCCTCACTTAGTTGCTAGGAATTATCTTGAACTTTTTATATTGTTTGATTTGAGTTAATAATGGTTTCAATATTTTTTTTATTTATCATGCCTTGGTTGTTCAATTTTCCTTTTTAAATAGATTTGTAACTAAAAGGGTCCGATGATTATATTTTCTAAAATGAAAGTATTAATTATAAAGTAATGAGTCTTGTTTTTCATTTTAAGAATGATGTTTAGAAGATAAAACCCCCTCTTGAGGAACAAACCCCTGTTATAGAAATGTTTTGTCAGTGTTATTTTGTGTTTTATTATATGTTCTTTGTGAAGAAGAATTTGAATTGTTCTGTGAGTTGGAAAAATGGGGTGTGCTCAAGGTGGGAGATCCATGGTGAGAGGTTGGATTGGTTTTTGGGTAAAGAAAATTATATGTTCATATATGTTATTTTGATAAAAAAATCCACACCATTGTGATAAAGAATATAAAAAACCTGGTAACTTGAGTGGGAAGAATGAATAGAATAGTATGTGAATCAGTAGGTTTGAGGCCTAGTTTCCAAGAGCTAGATTAATGAAACAAAACTAACTATAAATATTATGGTGATTAGGGAATACTAGACCTTGGTATGTGTTTATCTGTAATGGATCATGTATGAGTATGTTGAGGGTTTTGGCATATGATCAGAGACCACTAGACCTTGGGATGTATTTCCCTCTACTGGATCATACATGAGGACTATATGAGTTAAGGTTTCTATACCATTTCACTGAGGTATGAGGATCCCAGGTTCCCTCTAACCTAGCTGCATCGTGTTTTTTCAACGTTTTTTCCACCATTTATCCATTATTTTCCTATAGTGTTTATTTATTAAATGTTTTGTGCTCAGTTTTCCAGTCATTTTGAAAATAATTAAATAAATTATTTACTTACCCATATTTTGTAGCACTTGATATTATATTTTCTTACTAAATTGTTTTCACCATTGCATTCCCTTTATTATAATGATATTATTATATGTGTATTAATATTTATAATTTTTATGAAATGTAATGCGGAAATTGATTTTATTAAATTTTATATTGTTTCTAGTTTTAAAAAATAATTGGAATATATTATTTTTATATAGTTTAATTTTCAAATGATATTGAATTGGTTTTCATTTTAGTGGATGGGTGTAGGGAATATATTATACAAGAACACATACATAGTTTTAATAATCATGCTTATATATTTGTTTTCTGTTTTTTTTTTGGCGCTCCTTCCTACTCAGATTCAGTCACTGTGGTTCGACGTTGGTTTTGAGTTTGGTGGTGATCCACATTGTCACTTTAGGATTAAATGGAAATCGTGTTCTAGGTACACCAATCCAGTGGGATCATTAATTATGTTGGGTATGAAAAATATCTCGTATCACTCCATTCAAACCACTCTCAAGTATATGAAGTTTTCCATGTATCACATTTGATAAATTAAATACCAAATCCTTCACATATACTATACTCAGAATCTGTGAAACTGTAACATGACCTCTCCTATGATGAACAACCTGTGGATATCTTGGTTTGAAGAGCTAAGGTTTTATAAAACAAGTCCAATCATCTAGTTAATGATATTTAGATAAATCATATGTTGAAATACATTTAGTGGGATCTTGTGGATCTCTTGGAAGAAATATTCCCTTAATTGTTTTCTTCCATGTAATTAAAACATGAGGATGAAATTATTTTAGGGGGTATATTAAAATGACTCATGTTTTTCCTCCATAATTAAATACTATTTTTGATGGATTCCTCCACATTAAACACTGAAACTAAATTAATATATAATGATATATGGTAGCTGTAAAATTAGAAGGCATAAATAGTAGAAACATAATAACAGAATATATATATATATATAATAATAATATTTTCACTTTAAATATAAACAAAATTAATAAAATTATGAAAATAAAAAAAATATTTCCTTATTCATATAATTTATTTTATAAAATGGAATTTTATCAAGTTTTATATATTTATGTTTTCCCGAAATATTAATATAATAGTTAACATCGGAAAAAAATACTTATAAAAAATCATTTTCAGGGTATTTTATGATTATATTTTGATATTATGTTTATAAAATTTAGTATGTTAATCTGAATAAAGTAAACATATATTTGGATTTATCATAGTCATGTTATCTGAAGATAATATTTTGGAATTTTTCAAAAAATGTTATTTTTTTGGGTGAATATTGAAAATATGGATTTTATCAATTCCATCGCTTTCTTCATACTATTTTATTATATGAATAAATTGAAATATTTTGAAATAAATTAAAATAAAATTATATATTATAAATTATGATAAATATTTTTAAATTACTATGTTAAATTTACAAACATATGTTCACCATTTTGAATGTTTATATAAAAATTTAATGAAAATTGGTTTTGAACATTTTTATTTAATTAAATATTACTTGATTAAATGATATTGTGTATTTAAATTATAATGAAATTAATTATTTTTAAGTAAATATTATTATTTTAAACTCATTTCAGTTACTAGAATTGATAATCCTATAATTGTTATAAGTCTTTTTTCTTAAAAAAACCTTTTTAAGATAACAGAATTTTCTGTGTTACATGCACAAAAGATAACATTAATTTAACTATAAATAATAATTTAATTGTAAAAATTTCTTCATATATATTATTATAGTAATGTTTATACTATTTAATATGGGTAATTTTATTTTTAGGAATAACACTTGTATTATTAGGATTAATGTTAATTATCATTATAATGATGAAACAATTATGTTAAAATACTTTTTTATTAATATCAATGAATTTATATTTAATAAATTAAATGGAAATAATTTAAAAAAAAGGAATATAATATAATTTAAATAAATATAAATAAATATATTAACACTCATTTAATTTTTAATCAATACTAAATAATATTAAGATTCTGTAATTATCAAAATTTCATTTTTCTACTACAGTATGGTTTTTACACATTATCTGTTTTAATTTAAATATTAATTTTATAATGTTTTTTAATTGAATCTGATTATATATATGAAAAATTTAGTTCCACAACTACCTAAGTTTGTTTTAATGGTAATGATATAAGTTTAATAAAATATAAATTTTCATATTTAAAAAAAGTTTGCTAGTTTAAAAGTAAACATTCAAATATAAATAAATAATGGTAAAAACAATTTAAAATGATTGAAACATGCATGGAAACACATTTTTTTATCAAGGTAAATTCTAATACACTCCAAAATTAATCATTTGTAACCTTTGGAGCCATTTACCATGGAATAATTTCATGACATCGTTAAAAATTTAGAGAGCTTCCAGAACTCTCCATTTTCACTTATTATAAATTGATAATATTACAACTCTTTAAATATAAACATATATATTGAATTTATCCTTAAAAATTTTACATTTTAATATCCCTATAACCCTCTTCCACAAATATAATACCATGTTCATTCATATATAGCCTAATCTATTCAATTTCAGGGGAACTTCCAAGATAAAATTCAAGTATCCAACATAAGTGTTGTGTCTTTTTAATATTTTCTTCTTAATATCACCCTTACAGTTAACATATCACCATAATAATATTATTAATTAAGTAAAATTAGTATACTGGAAAATCATGATATTATTTAAATAGTTATTATTTACTTATTTTCATTATCTTAGAAAAAAATATCATTGTCTGTATGATTCACAGACCACCGCCTCTAAAAAGGGACATAATTTATTTATTTTACTGCTCTTATTGGATAGTATTAATAGTAGTAATGATGAATAAATATGATATATATCATAAGATTATTATCTTTAAATTTCAATTTAATATTCACCTCCACCCCTATCACTGGTTGAGAAATAGGAACTCTAGTCGTGACTATGTGCATTTTACCTCCTCCACAATGAAACATTTTTTCATTTTTCATCCATATTTTCATATATTATCTAAACATATTAAAATATAGTTATAAATAACAAAAATCATAATAATATCATTATTAGTATATTATAATGATATTATTTTTAAATAAAAACCACTTTAACCATACTCTCCAATCGAGTTAAAGCATGTTCTTATTTGGGCAAGTTTAACCACCAATGTGAAAAATGTTTTCCTATATGAATATGAATGCCTATAAGAACATGAAAAATAATATTATTGTAATTAATTAAGAAAATATTTATTATTATATAGTTATAATAAAATTATATTAGGTATTTACCTTATTAATCAAGTAACATGTTTTCAGTAAAATTCCAGAAAAAAAAATATTTATGAATTAGGTTTTCAAATAATGTAAAAAAATATATGGTAAAAAAAATTAAAATCAACATAATTTATATATTATATAATATTAATTTATATATAAATAATTAACTTGGTATCTGATTACGGTAACTGATATCAAAAATTATAAACATCCACAAAATAGTACCATTTATTAAGAAACAATGTTGAAAAGAGACTTATAAAATTGAATAAATGAAAAGAATTATTAATAATGAAGAGAATAAAATGGAACATAAATTAATAAGGTTTTTAAATAGGTAGTTAATATTTTTATCTTTATGATATTGTAGGTTTAATCACATCTACGGAAAATAAGGGTAATGGTAAGTGACTTAGTAACTAAACCTCATTTATTTTAGTTATACAATTTCTTTTTCAATATTCATTTTTATAAGAATTTCAATTTTAATATATTTAAAAAAAATTTACTTCTAGGTAAAATAGTTTTAACAAATTACATTTTCATGAAAGGTTTTATTTTCATTTTTCCTAAAAACAAAGTATATATTTTGAAAAGGGACACATAGCCTTATTTTTTACAATGGTGAATACAAAATGTTTTCAAGTTGATATTTTAATAATTTTATTCATTATCATTAAATGACATATCTCAAATAGAGTTATTTTTAATGATTCACCATATTTTTTTCTATTATTATAAGATTATTTTTTATGATCGTGTTTTTTGTTTCAATCGATTAAAGATATAATGTTATTATGATGTTTTATGAAACCTGTTTTATTCCATGGTATCTTTATAAAAATGAAATGTTTTACATTTTTATATTATATTTAACTCACTATATTTATATGGGATATTTAGTATATGATTTTTTAAATTTCATGAATTACATTTTCTTAATATGGGTTATTTTATTCTATGATAATGGATTTCATGTGGTAGATAAATGTATGGATTATGAGATGGGTGGGACTTATATCACCTTCCAATTCATTGGGTAAAGCCTTATATATCATGAGATAAAAATTTGATTATAATAGGTTAGAAATTATCAAGGTTCAAGGATTGTGAGTGTGATAGATTTTACATCTACTCACAATTTTAAAAGTTTACAGGTTGGTGGTTATCCAGGTTCACAAAATTAATAAGTATTATGTTTAAGATTGTGCCCCTTTATATCCTACATTAATGGACCAAGATATATGAGTCATTTTTTATTTTCTAATTTCATAGTAAAAGTGTAATTATTTGAGATTTAATGCCAATATTTTAACATATGTTTAACATATAAATATTAATATTCTTTTAAATTTGATATTTTCCTTTATTCATAATTTTCCTCATGTTTATAGTCTAACTATTATAGACTTTGTTATTTTATCCGTTATATATCATTTAATATCACCCATTATTAGTGATTTTATTCCATGAGATTTTAATTATACTATTCCATAATAATTTTATAATAGTGGATTTAAATTATAGAGAAATTTTCACATCTTATAAAATAATTATTTTTAGGATTCTGGAGTCAAATACACTAATCCTTTAGGTATTTGGGTTATACTAATGTCTGTGAATGTAATAATTAAATCATTTTTTTAAATGTATTAATTATTTATATCTATCATTGGTCAATTCACCTTAGGTAAACTATAAGACCAATCCCTGCCTCTTAGAATATCCTCATAATACCTCTATATCACATGAAAAAATTGAAACACAATTTTGAGTTAACTATCACATCTTCTAAATTATGATTCAAATACCTTCTACAGAATATCTCTATACTAAGAATATATATCCAACTTTTATATAAATTATTAATAATACTTAATATATTTTTTACCCACAACCATACATTCACTTACCTCAAGATTATGATGAAAATTATCTCTATATCTTAAACTATTTTAGGATCTTATATACTTTTCCAAATTTTTATAATGATATTATATTAACTCATATTTGATAACCCAAAAATTCTTAAACTAATACCTTCTCATAGTGAATTGATTTTTGGGATTCTCATAGATATATAATCTATACTAACCCATAGAGTACCTTTAACATCCCTTTATAAAATAGTGATCATGGTCTAACTATACCTCTCAACATAGTCTAAACAACCCATCCCAAAAGGGAGTGTCTTATATATGGTTAATACTTATGAAATATTACAGTGAAATTTCTTGAAAATATTTAATCTATTAATCAAATTAGAACATATAAAAATAAATACATTAAAAATTGGGAATCACCTTAAAAAGGTCAATCACAACAAACCATTTACCAAAATATTTTTTTCTTAATTTTTATTAAGAATAAAAAATACCTATTTTACAATTAATTCAAATAAAATAACTTTATATATTTACACAAAATATCCCCATTTCATAGAACTAAAAAATATTTAAAATTTCTTACATTCATATTGAAAATATCAGTTCAAAACCATTAATTTGAAGTAACATTTTATTTTTAAATATCAATTCAAAATCAAAAATACTTTAAAATTTTAAATTTTAAAATATTTTTGGTCATAAATAAATTCATTAATTAACTCTTTCCACCAAATAATTCTTTAGATGGGACCCTAGTTATTGTATTATTTGTGTGTCACTAATATGGTCATTTAATATAGTTATGTGGTCTTTTTTGTAACTATAAGTTTGACACTAAGTCATAAAATTTTAGGATACACCATAATGTCATAAAATCATGTTAATAATGACAATAAGAATAAATAGAAAATAAAATACCCAATAAGATAAATTTATTTTGACAAATGATCAAACTAAAAAAATGAAAAATCTGACATATGAATATTTGTACACATTAACGTCTCAAATCTTATATCATCATTCATAAAATATAATGAGCTCATATATCATAAAAAATTTAATAAACTCAAATTTTTCTCACTTTAAATAAAAAATAATATTAATATCCATAAATAATATTAAACACGCCATTTAACACCCTAAATTTTAATAATATAATTCTCTTTAAAAAATCATGTGTTTGAAATCTTGTGATATGTGTAACACCGATCTCAAGTAAACAATTCATTATTACAAATATAAAATGAAATATAATATATTATTATTAAATTAAACTGATAAATTTCAGGTAATAATATGATGTGATGAAATTCATGAAATATTTCAGAAACAATAAAGAATTTTAGTCTTATAATTCTTCAGTAAATAGATGTTTAATTTTCCAATAATTTGTTTATTATATATATTTATTTTAAAAGTTATTTTATGTTATTTAGATCAATAAAAATATGGAAAATTATTTTTTATACATGTATAAAACTATTTTATCATAAATACATTGATAATTAAATAGTGTCAAATGATGATAAAACCATTTAAAGGTAAATAGTATAAATTTTTTCAAAAAAACATTTTTGTACACAGTGTGATTTTATATTATTTAATTAAACTAATTACTATATATGAATTATTTTAATAAATTTTATTTAAAATATCTTTAATAAAAGAAAATCACATTGATCTAGTGGTTTTTACAAGGAATGTATTGATAACAAAATCATTTTTATTCTTAAATAACATTTTTCTAAAAATGGATTTTACGTGATTTGTGTGCAGATATTACAAGTAATTTCTTAAAAATCGTGGAATTTTGTTTTTAAAAAGAATTAAATCTTTTTAATTACCATGATAAATATTATATAATATTTTAAACATAATTGTTTCCTATATTAAGAGTAACCTTGGAAAAAATCTTGTCACCATAATAATAGTTTCAAGGGTTAACAGGGGGTTAAACTAAGAGTTATTACTTAACTATCACTAAAAATTATCAAAATATGATTATATGAGATAAGTTAACGTATAAATAATCCAATATTGGATTCATTTTACATTTTGTGCCATATTTTCAGGAAAAATACTCTATAATATTTTAAGAAAATGAATATTTACAATGACATCACTCCCCTCTCTTATAAAAGATAAACTCTTATTCCCACATATTCAAGAAAAAATTAAAACTATTTATAGTCAAATACCTACCAAAATATATTTAAAAAATTCCTAACGATGTCCTAGAGTTTATTATCTCACCAAAAAAATCATATAATGGCTTAAGTTGTAATCTATGAGAATATAATCAAAAAACATTTAATCATTTTAATCGAGTTCTTTTTAGTTTATTTCTTCATCCACCTCATCCAAACCTTATATAACCATATTAATATAATTAAATTATTACCTTATCTAAACTGAAATGTATTTATGTTAATTTTATAACCATTTTCTATTATATTTCCATCCAATGGAAAATGAAATCATTTCTCAAGCATATGTGTGGACTCTTGTCTCCATGAAGCAACATGTCTCATTTTTCATCACAAAATCACCTCGATGGTAATGTTTATAGATTTAATTAATATATGTATATATATATGTGATATTTATGATATATTTATTATTTTTAAATATAAATTATTATTTTCCTTCATTTATTCTTCTTTATTAAAAAAATAGAGCATCTTCAATGCGTACATATGAACCACCACCTCCATGAAGTGATGCAATTCAATTTTCATCAATGACTTTCTTATATTTTAATAAAATTTAATAAAATGAGTAAATATGATATTTATGAAAGTTTTAGTATTCGTTAAATGGTGAATCAATTACCAAGGTTCAAGTAACAAAATCTCATAGCTAAAACATGCTTGAGAAAAAAAATTGTTAACACGCAGAATATTGATTTTCAGGGAGAATCGTTACTAAATTAGGAAGTTTGAAAATAAAAATGATCCATATATAGTAATATAAGTATGATTTTTTTTTATATATATATTTATAATAAGTATATATTTATTATATAATTGTTTTGACCGTGTATAAATTTAGCCAAGACTTTAGGTAATTGTTTATATTGTAATCTCATTTTTATTCAAGTGTTCATACTTAAATATCCATTGCATAAATATAAATATATCCATCTCCTAAAAAAAATTATTTTCTTCTCACATGGTTATTTATGTGTTTTTCATGTTTTATTTTCATTTTAACACTCTTTGGTACACAATAATTCTAAAATAATGTTTCTAATAAAAACTGACCCTATTTATCCTTGTTGGGCCGGAATCTATTTATTACTTGTTCATATTCATTGAAATGATTAAATAATGTTATTTTCTACTATAAAATGATTATGTAAATTTATTTATGTCTATATTCTACATTATTTAAAAATGATTAAAAATGAACCTTTTTAATTTTTTATGTACATGTTATTTATGACATTTTACAAAAGTGTAAAAATGATATTTTTTTAATGTTTACCAAATGAATGTATTTTACCACAATTACTGATATAATTATTTTATTCATTTAATTTTTATCATGTATTTTACTATAAAATTATATTCCCATGTTGGAATAAATTTTTAATTTTTAAAAGTTTATAATAGAAAATGATGTGTTCTATTATTTTCCAAAGAAAACTTCTAATTATTTTATAAATGTATTTTTCTTCTATGTAAATATCAAAAATATTATTTTTGATGGAATATGGATATTTGGTATTGAAAAAATCTAAATTATTTCAATGTATTTCAGAATATAATTATTCTTTAAGGAAATTTTTATACAACACTACTCTTTTCTAGGGGTAAATGAAGCTATGATGAAATTATTGATATTATTGTGATATTATATAATAGATATATATAGTTTTCATTATGTTATGGTTGGGATAAAAATTATATAAACCTTTAATTTATATGGAAAATATTAATACTACGTCAGATAATATGAAATGGGATGGGTAGAGAATCGAATTTAATATTGTACTCTATCCATTTTGGATTAAAAAGAACTGATTAGTAGACACATTCCACTATAAAACTATATCCACAATATTATAATGGTCATAGAAGTGATCCCAAACTGATTAAATATTTTTATTTGATTTGGATTATGACACATTTTTATAAAATTTTCTTATTCATTTAATATTCCTTCATGGATCATGATTTATTATTGATGATTCCACACCCTTATGACTCATACATTTTGTTATTATAATGTTTTATATGATGTATCATGATTTATGAGGTGTGATTTAGTAGGAACTAACTTCATAATTTATGATCAATATCTCATATTCATAATTATCTTATACTCACATATAATAATCATGTCTGCCATTTTTACCCATAATTAGCATTTGAGTTCACTATTTATTATGTTATCATTTCATCAAGTTATGATGTACGGTATCACATATGATATATATAAGAAGGGTACTATTTTGGATGAACAATGTTTTATATTTGTAAGTAATTTTATTAAATAAGTTGATTAAGTATTTATAATTCAAATATAGTAAACCTTAAAAGATCTTGGGATTATATTATTGTGAGATGTTTTGAATATTTATTTTAATTGACACAATATTTATGTATGGAATTACCAAGCTTCCTCAGTTGGTATTAGAATAGGGATTAATTAATTTAGGATATTAATCTATGAAAAATATGCAGAATGAACTTTAGACAACTTAAAATTTACTTAATTTTATATAGGAGGAATTTAAATTTTCATTAGTTGGTAAAAATGTGTAATAATTTAGGTTATAATATGAATGATTTTTAGGATTATATGATTTATGACTCTTAATACTGAGAATTAATTATAAAACTACGCTTTATGAGTTTTTTCAATGGATGGATTGAGGAGGAATCACAATAAAAATTAATTTAGTGGGAAATGTATTGATTGTACACATAATAAACCCAAATACATGGGGGTTAGAATGAGATATTTTTTATGATTAAACAATACTATCAAGATATAAATCATGGTGTTCATATAAATTCTCAAATGAAGGAGAAACATTCCATTTATTTATTCATGAGAAAGCATCCACCATCCTTTATTGGATGCTTTGATCTACTAATTATAGACTAAAAGATCTGTTCCATTAAAAATATATTTTAAATTCTCTAATGGACATAACATGAAAACAATTTATTATTTATTTATTATTTTAATTGTGAATTAAATCAATGGTGGGCCAATATTATATATATGATGAAATGTGATGAAATTTACTCCTTGGAATGTGAATAGATTAATAGGATATTTTTCAATACATACCATCCCCAAAATATTCAAGCAGAAAATGGAAAGGGGGTTCCTAGAGATAAATAGAAAGAATAATGAATTCATTGGTACCTATGAGAGAAATATTACATGACTGAATCAAACACTTCTAGATTTATCAACACTAAACAAAAAAATAATTGATTACTTAGTTGATCAAAACTATTTATCTAAAATTTTAGATCCAAAATAGACTTTAGTAGTTATGGATAAATCATTTTAATGATACTTAAGTAAATATAGAGATTGAAGAGATCAATTATTCTCATCTATTTTATTATAATAAGGTATGGGTGGAATTTTGAAGAAGTTATAATATTAAAACCTATGAAGGAAATGAAATAAATCATCCTTCCTGTAAAATGTGTGGAAGGAATAATTGGGAAAAATTATTTAAGGGGATTGATAAATGGATTAAATGTGTAAAATAAATTCATCTATTAAATTAATTTCAAATGGATATGGAGAGTCCATCCAATGATATGAATGAAGATAAATCTCAACTGAATACACCACCAATGATTTAATTATTAAATTGAAAATAGTATGGTAATTATGATAACCAATTCATTAATGCAAGGGTTAATGATGAAAATAAACATAAAAAATATACTAAGGCATAAGAAAAAGGGAAAGATCATGTTATATAAAATACTAAAGAGGTTCATGAGAAAAAAGTGATGAAAGTTCCACTTATCATACACTATATAACTACAAATGTCTTAATTTATTCATAATGTATTTACTCTTTTATATCTGATGAATTTGATAATATTATCATATCAACAAATCAGTGATTATATATTGAAATATTGCTAAAAAATCTTATTGGTATGATGATCTCATTTAATGTCTATAGATAAACTCTAATATAATTATGAGTGAATATACTTCTTAAAAATAATTTTATTCTTTCTATAATTGAGTTTTATGTGATTTAGTGCATTGATTACCTCTATATATAGTGTCCATATCAATTTCCGAGGAAGAGAAATAATGTTTGTGATTTTGAATCAACCTTTGATCATATATCCGTGTGATGATGAACATTGACAACCACAGGAAATTACATCCATTACATGGGTCTTACTACATATTCATTAGGGGTATTTAACACAAATGATTAGGGTGATAATCAACATTGAATATATTCTATTTTTTTGGAAATATGATGATGTGTTTCTTGATGTGTTTCATATTATTACCCATAAAAATTTATTTGAGTTTTCAATTGAACTCATACCTAATACTATAATTATTTCCAAGTCTCCTTATATAATTTCCTTAATTGAGTTTCAATAATTGAAAAATAAAATCCAGGAGAATATAGATAAGGTATTAATTTAGTAATGTGTTTAACCAAGGGGTTCACATATTATTTTTATTTAAAATAATGATTATTCAATGTGTCTTTATATTTATTATCATGAACTTAATCAGACCATGATCAATAATATGTATCATCCAACCTTTATTGTTAATTTTTTTAATCAACTATAGGGATATCAATAAATAATATGGATATCTTCAGTTAAAGGTAAGAATATAGTACTTGTGTAATATATCTTTAAGAATGAGCTATGGACACTATTGATTTATATAGATTCCATTTCAACTTTAAAATTCCCCCACTATATTTACAGTTATATAGAATATAGTCTTTAGTGACAACTTTGATTATTATGTGGTCGAATTTAGAGATGATATAATAATATATTTAAGTAATAATGATGTCAATGAATATCATTTGAGTATTGTATATAATACCTTGAGAAAAGAGATGTTGTATTCAAAAATTAGAAACAATGATTACATATTCAAAAATTATAATTATTTAGTTATATAAATTCAAGAAAGGGAATATTAGTGGATCCTTCAATGAAGGATTTTATCGAACATTGGCCTCGACTAACCATAGTGATTGGTATGTGGAGTTTTATTAGATTATATGGAACTATTTAATCTTTTTGAGAAAATTTCCATGAATATAAAATCCACTAAACATGATTACATGTAAAGAAATATAATTAAATTAGACTAATGAATTAGTAAAAAATTCAAGGGGTTGACGAGAAAGATTTTCAATAAACCTATGCTTACAGTAACCTATAAAGAAAAAAAAATTGATCTATAGTGATGCATAAAATGTGTTATCATGTAGAATTACATATATCTAATGTATAACAAAAATAAATTAATGTT
Organism: Viscum album; assembly: GCA_963277665.1. Classification (NCBI taxonomy): domain Eukaryota; kingdom Viridiplantae; phylum Streptophyta; class Magnoliopsida; order Santalales; family Viscaceae; genus Viscum; species Viscum album. Next base: position 1,457,947,892 of record OY728135.1, on the reverse strand, counting down.
TCATGAGAAAAATTAATTAACTCGTGATTTGAAGTTGGCATGGGTAATTTTTGGTTGAAGATATAGAGGCATTAACATTATGGTGAAGGATAAAATATATATACTTATAAAAGAATATTGAAGTATATTTTCACATATAGAGATAAATATGTGCTGAAAGAGATGGTTGGAGTTTATTAAATATTATGGATTATTAACAAATATCCATCTTTGGAAGAAAAACAAGGTGGATAATGCTTTAATTCTGATGAAATATTTTATCTTGTTCATAGTGAGGATTAATAAACATCAAATGTTTTTTTATTTAAATGAATAGATCTTGAAATAATTATTTAAGGTGATAAACTCTAAGGAATATTTAACCATACATTTATTAAATGATTAAAGAATCTTGTAATGAGGATTCAGTGTTTAATAAGAATGTATGTAATGTTCATAAGTTCAACTGTTATTGTGATGTAATGATAACATTAATGAACCAATAACGTACCTTTTTTATACCATAATTAAATATAGATATATTAGATGAAGAACATAGATCATCATTCTATATCCAATATGGGAATAAAATTATATATAGGGAACTCAAATAGAATTTTTGGTGGGACAACATTAAGAGAGATATTGCATAGTATGAATCTTGATGCTTAGTATATCAGTTAGGTAAGGCTAAACATCCAAATGATACTGGGATGATGAAACCATTTCCCATATCAGTATGGAAATTGAAAAAAAAAACTCCATATATTTCATCATAAGGATCCCTAGGACATCTAAAATCATAATTCCATATGGGTTTTTGTTATACTCTTTATGAAGTCATCAAATTTTATTTCATTGGGATATGATTTCTCCCCTGACCAAAATTTCATGATATACATTATGGATGTCATAATGTATCAAGTGGTACTACTTTAATTATTATCATATCAACATCTAAGGTTTCCCTTAATGTTATAGATAATTCTTCAGTAATCATTGAATCTTGAATTAGAATTTAGAATTATATATTATTCATAAATATTTTATCTTTATGATAAAACTTCTACAAATATAAAGGAGTTATTGATACATTTATTTGTGGATTTCATAGGTGTTTGTGATAAACACATTCCAATAGTTTAATTTTATTACAATAATATATTTTACTTGATTATTCAGATGGCTACTTATGAATCCTTCTATAGAAAATAAATATAGAACCCCAAAATGTTGTGATAATGTTAGAGAAACAGTTCTTTTGGGGCCTGATCGATCTATGTAAATGGAAGAAAAATTCAAATCAATTAATAGAAAATAAAGGCATATCAGATTCAATATAGGAGTTATGATGATATGCATCAATGGGATATAAGTTTTGTTTTTAGGAAGATGGTATTATTATTGATGTATACTTGGAAGAAGGTTATGATATTTGGATAGAGGGGAATTTTTAACCATAGATATGTTAGTCTCTCTTATATTATTGATCATATTGGGATAATAACTTATTTCTTCATGATTCCATCGAACCTCTACTAAGTTCATGTTGTGTTCTAGGTGTCTTTATTAAGGAAATACATACCCTATCCTTTAAATGAACTAAACAACATGGTTGTACAACTTGATCTTTAACTATCTTATGTGGATGAACGTGTAGAAATATTGGATCATAGAGATAAATTTTAGTAGAATAAGACCAATAAATTGGTTTTGGTTCTTTGGAGAAATCATAAATTTTATAATGCTACATGGGAACCTGAGGAGGTAATGATCCAAATTTATCCACATTTTTTATTGAGTGACTAAATATTTAAGGTGGAATTCATATAAGGGGATAAAATGTTACACCTAGATATTATAAGATATATTTCTTTTAAATAAATTCAATTTTATTGATAGCTTGTGAGGAACAAAGAATAAAACATAAGATAATTATGCCTTATTAAAAATAAGGAATTAGTTTATAGTTAAATTAAATTGGAAAAAATCATGTAAAGAATAATGTAGTGGAATTCAAGGTAATAGTTGAAAAATTATAAGTAATTTTATTCTAATAAATTTTTTATTAACATGATTTTTTATTTAATTTTTTTTATTACATATGTTTTATATAATAGTTAATTTATATTATTTTTAGTATTAAACATATAGAAAATATTTTTTAAAACTTTTATAAAAATTAATTATCATTCATATGTCAATTAATATACTATTATAAATGAAGATAAAATCATATGAAGGAAAAAATATTTTTTTTCAAAAAACTATTTTTATATGAAGAATATGTTTTTATGCTAATAAAATAAATTAATTATTATTTCTAAATTATTTTAAGAAAAAATTAGATAATATACTAAATAAAATAATTTATATTCATATAAATATTTTTACTAGGTAAGTAATGTGTATAAAATTATTTGTATAGTTAAAAATTCATTATTTCAAAAAATGGTTTTTATACATTTTATGTGTGGATATTGGAATTAATTTATGACACCTCCAATAATTGAATATTATAAAATGGATTAATTAATTAAAATAAAAATAATAAATGATATTTAATAAGTTCAATTTACGTTATATCCATAATGACTTGTTACCATGGTAAAAATCTTGTCACCAAGGAAAGAGTTAAAAGGGGTAATGAGGGGATTTTCAAAAGATATAAGGATTCAATTATCATTAAAACATTTATAAATTTGATTATTTGGTTTAATTTCTACTAGAAAATATTCTATATTCAAAAAATTTCATTTTCTTCCACTTTTTCAAGATAATTACTTTATATTATTTTAAACCATTGAATATTTACATGTGTGTTTCTCCCCTAACTTATAAAAGGGAACCTCATTTTCTCACTTTTTAATAGAAATTTTGTACATTATCTCATCAAATCCATATATAAATAACATCAATACTTTCCTCATTACAGAGATCATATTCTCATAAAAAGTTATCATGTGAAGGATGAAGGTTTAAGAAAAATGAAGATAATAGAAAACAATTTTTATCATATTAATAGAATGCTTTCAAGTCTATTCCATCCAATTTTAAATGAATGTATTGCTCAAGTGTACGAATAGACTAATATTTACCTCAAGCAACGTGTTTTATTTATCATCACTAGCTCATGTGGATGGTAATTTGATTGATTTAAATAATATATGTTATTTTTATTATATAAATAAGTGTCTAAAAATATGATTTATTCTTTACCTTCCTTTTTTAATTCATTGAAAAATTAACGCATTACACCTGTGTGAGTGTGGACTACCGCCTCCCTAAAGAAAATTAATTCATATTTTATCGTCCCCTTACATGTATATTTAAATATATATATATATAACTAATAAATATGAAATTTAAGACATAATTATGATTTTGTAGATGATTATGAAAGGATAAGGATCAAGGAACATATTATTTAAACTGGAACATGGCCGAAAAATGAAATAGTTAACCCCTAGAATATTGATTTAAGTGGAGAATTATTAATAAATTGGTGATTGGAAATTATGAGTGAAACATATATAATAATATTATTATAATATAGATTTATAATAAATATAAATTTATTATATATGATTCTAGAGAATTTATTAAGCATGTCAGTATTTGAGGTAAGGGTTTATATTGCAATCTCACATTTAATTGAGATAGTTCATGTTTACATCACCATTGGGGAAATTTTATATAATCTCTATCACTACTAAAACACATAAAATTTATTCTAATATGGTTATTTCAATGTTTTTCATGTTTAAATTCAAGGGTTCACCTTTTTGGTACTCAAAATACTAAAATACTTTTTTTAATAAAAACAAACCATATTTATCAATTTTGATTCACGAATAATTTTATTCCATGTTCATATTCATTAAAAATATTAATAATGTTATTTTATACACTCCAATGATTATGTAAATTTATTTTCAACCAGATTTTAATTTCGTTTCAATTTTTTAAAATTGAAACATTAAAAAATCACTTTTTATATTTGACTATTTACAAAAGTTTGAAAATCATATTATGTTAATGTATACTGAATGAATAGATTTTATTTATTTCTTGGACATTATTTTTTTAATATTACAGTACATATTTCCATGGTTTTACCAAGAAAATACTATTCTTATATTCATATTAATATTTTTTAAAAATTTACATAAAGAAAAACATTTTTTATGTTTCTTTTAAAAGAATATTTCAAATTATTTTACAATATTATTTTCCATATCTATCAATATCCCTTAAGGAATATTTTGTTTAACTAAAGATATTATCTAATGAAACCACTCATGTTATTTATATGTATGAATTGTTATACTACCCCAGTTTCAAGTAATTATGTAACGCCTCGAACCCAGTTACCCAGAGTCGGTGCATTATTGTGTAACATTGGCATGATCACAAAAGATCAAGTCTCGAAAGACCGATTAGTTTAGTAGCCTTAGAAACACTAGATACATTCATAAGTGTTACATTACATTATAAAGTGAAAAATCACAATAACATAGTCTCCATAGTCCACACTTCTATCCCCTTTAGACTATCCATGTAGGTCAGTCATAAAATATTTCTTCACATCCTGGGATAAATAAAACATTGAAAGGGGTGAGATCAGATGCTCAGTAAGGATAAAAATATAGGAGAAGATTTCATAAATAAACATAAACATTTAAGGAAATGCATGACTAAAACAAAATCCTTTTAAACTTTAACTTCAACATAATATGGAAAAAGTAAAATGATATAATTCCATTTACTTATTCACATGTATATTCTACTGGTTGAATAATCACATGCAATATCAATAACCACTTTCATAATGTTGGAATGCATAATGCCAGACTATCATAACCACGTAGCCAAGGCCTCATGCCAAGACCAAAAATAAGATTTTTTCAAGGCCTCGTGCCAAGACACTAGTTTGTCTCATGAGACCTACCAATGCATCGAGGAGTTATAGAGGGCTCCACCCGTCACTTATTAAGTCCAATTCATTCCTCATATGAACAGGTTTAAACATATCATAAACCATAACATAATCGTATCACATAAAACATGCATAAAGGACACATAACATTTCCACATTTCAATCACATGATATCAATACAACACATTGATATAATAACAACATTATCAAAACCATTTTCAATACCACAATAAAATAAAATTAAAACTTGGTATTTATTTTTCATTTAAAACAAATTATGGCTTGTAGAGGAAGCCAAAACTCAAATAATGGTCACGGCGGCGGAGAAGTAGTTGTCTCCACATACGTACGAAAAAAAAACATTCCTTTTTTTCATTTAGTAAAACGCTTCTTATAAAAATATTCCTTTTGAAAAAATCATAAAATTCAAAGGGGTTTATACACCATATAAAAGAAAGTTGTGTATAAAACAAAATATGCCTCAATGAAAGAAGATTGAGACGAAGTCCCTTACAAAGATAATTTTTTAAATAAAATAGATCTATAATGTGTATTCACTATATTTACACATAAATAAATTATAAATACTAGATATAACATAATAATATCATTACATAATTTGAAATTAGGAGATTAACCCAAAAAAGGGAAATTGGGTTAAGAAGTTCCCTTACCTCGTGTCTGTCTTGACTCGACCGTTCTTTAACCTCCTGAATAATAAACTATAGTTAATTTATAATTTATTAAGAACTTTTTCAAGTTTATTATTCCTTTTATATCACTTATTACCATGTTATGAACATTATGTAATTATTTATGTTAATAACGGTGGTTTTGTCGATCTTTGGTACTTGAGTCAAAAATAAACTTCTTATAATTACAAGTTGTTCATATGGTAAAATATCCATTATATCAAGAATTATATCCATGATGTAGATATCATATATATCATATATATCCAGTATATACATTCATTCATAATATTACGTAACATTTAGAGGTAAGAAATGAAATGCACCGTTCATGGAGACGGTAAGTCGTACGTACGCATGAACGCTACTTTCATTTCTATTTCGTATTTAATGGAATGAAATAATAATGGTATAGAGGTGTATTATAATTCCAGTATAATATCATATATAATATCATTTACTACATCCTTTATATGTCCCACATATGGCATTAACGATTCAAATAACTTTGAGGGGGCGGTGGTCTGCACTTCCTAAAATGAAATTATCGCGTGTACCCATAATGGAAATCATAAAGGTATACCATAAATGAGAAATACATAAGCATAAGGAAAAAATAAACATAATATATATATCATATATGAAAATATTGTCATCAAAATGTCCACCATTAGAGGTGTTAAAAATATATTGAACAATCATCGTTTCGTAAGGCAGTATTTCGCCACCCACAGAAACAGTATGTTCATTAACCATTAGACGAAGGTGTGTGTAAGTGAAAATAAAATACTTATCATAACAAAATCCTAGTATATTTAGGATACTTGTGTTGTTACAAAATGAAATAATAAAAAGAGTTTAGGGGGTTGGAAAAGAAAAATAAAACAAAACAACATTGGAGAAGAAATTACCTTAAAATCGGGTAACTCTTTTTGATTTGAGCCAAAGGCTTCCTTGGGAAGACTTATTCCCAAAGTGAGGCTTCTAAGAGTAATAAAAGGAATTTGGGAGAGTATTTTGGCATAGTTTGGCCGAGAAAAATGGATTGATGGTGTGAATAAGGTGGTAGAGGTGGGGGCCTTTTATAAGAGGAGAGGTGGGGCACTCTTGGAAGATCATAAAATGTTACATTATTATGAAGTGATTTTCAGATTTCAAAGGTCCCACAATGATATATTTCGAGTATAAGGTGATAATGGTTCTAAATATACCCATAAAATAGGTTTTAGACAAGTGTAAGTCTTATATTTTACATTATCTTTTCATTTTATTTAAATCGTTAATTAATGAGGTAATCGTTGCATCATCATAATGTAATAAAAATTTTAATTTATATAATGTCTAAAAATTATAAAAAAAATATCATGATGTAGGAAATCTTTTTATCTTTACAATTAATTTTTAGAGTCTAATATTTAACTTATATAACCCCATGTAATAATTGTTTTAGTAAAACAACACATGTTTGTCACAATTTTATTTTTACTTTTAATAAAAAGTTATAATGTCGTTTTCTTACCCAAGTGGCTCCATGGGGTCCCCAAGTTGACCCATGGATTTTCATGGTTGTCCATGACTCATACAATAAGGGTAGGACAAATGTAAAGGTATTTTCATATTTTTTATAATATCATTTTTACCTTATATTTCACTAATTACCTTTAATCGCGATTAATTAAAATTAAAGGTTACTATTCACCAAAAACTTACTTTACTCCCATTGAACCAAATTTTTCTTCCTAATGACAACCAGGTATGTCGGATTTTTGAAAATCAAATCACAGAAGTGGTAGAATTTCATTTAAACGAAAAATCAGTTTTTTAACTACCACTTAGTGGTTTCACTATTCATCAAAATTTGAATTTTTTCAGAACAATGCCAAAATTTCACCCTAAACTATAATTGATATTCCGAATTCAAAAATGATGTCCATTTTGAAATATAAAATTTATATAATTTCAAAAGGGGGGTATTACTATTCATAATGTCTATTTTGATTGGTCGTGGTGTGTTAGAATCTCAAACTTGCGTACAATGCAAGCTATTGCATTATTGAAAGAGAAGCATATCGTGAAAGCATGGGGTGTTACAAATTAACCCTTTAATTATTATTTTTATGTATAAAAATTATATGGGTGAACTTTAAGAGAGTTTGGCTAATTTTTGGAGATTTTTTTTGGATTATCTAAATGTTCATAGTTGGTTAAAAATTTTAGAAACCATGAAACACTTGTATAAAATTGTGTACAGTGAGTTAGGGGAAAGAGGGATGGTGAATTAGTTGTGGGTGGTTTTCCTAAATTATGCATCCTCTAAGGAGAAACCATTCATTTTGAAAAATGGATTTTGTAATTTTGAGGTAGTGGATCTATCATAGTTAGAGCATAGTCTGGAGACCATGTAAGGTGCATCCTTTTGGTAGTTTCTAACATGGTAAGCACATGGTTTACCTAACCAAATGACTAAGACATGTGCAGTTAAAAAAATATCCTTCAAAATTGGATCTTGGTAAACTTATAGTTTTAACCCCTTTATCCTCATCTACATCCCTAACTTAGTTTTTTTTTCACTCCAAGTTCAATGAGGGTTCTTCCATTAATCTAGAGGAAATATAAAGGCTCCCCTTGGTGCTTAGAAGCCAATTCCTTGTGGTATGTTATTGTTCTTGTTATTTTTCTTATATATACTATTACCCCTCTATTTGTTCCATATATTTATGGTCATTGTGGTTATATCTTTGTTTTTAGATTCCAAATATGTTTAAACATGGACTTGTTAATGATATGGAATATATAAGGTGGGTTCAAGAAGATTCAACTCAGTTTTGTGACTTTTTTCATGTCATTTATCATTTTCTCCAAAACTCTTGAGGTAGGTGGATTCACTCGCAAATCCTCTTGCCAAAACTTATTGGGTTGGTTTCAAATTGACTTAATTTATATAAATTTATATCCAAATTATAGTAAAAATCATATTATAAATACTCTTCAGTTAGGATTTGTAGTTTTTGTGTGAAATTGTGGAATTTTCATTTTTTGGTTGGGCAATGTGCTTTAATACATGATTTTTAATTGATTATTTTAAAGTAATTTCTTGATTTTTTTTATGGAAAAATGTTTTAAATAATTAGGTTATTTTATTGAAATGTTTGGAATTGAAATTTTTGATTGAAAAAGGTTTCCAAAAAAAGTGTTGATTTGATGAAATAGTCTTGGCATGGTTTTTTGGAATACTTGGTGTGTGTATTTATTTTTTATTTATGGGTATTGGTTGAAATATTACCTTGTTCATGGTGATATAGTTGTACTCGAACAAGGGATATAATTACATTTTGATAACTTGGTAGGTCAATGAGAGACCACTCCTGAGTATGGAAGTATTATACCAAATCATGAATGGTTGGTTGCGGTGATGTGGGAAATGGAATGATTATGCCAATGGGATCTTGTATAATGGTGTTAAATAATTTTTTTAATACTTTATGTGAAAATGGATTTTGTTGGAAAATTGGTTGATATGGAATATTTTTAAATTTAGTTGTAAACTGCTTTACATATTTTTTCATATAAAAAATTTTATATAAATGTTTCTAAATTTTATATCATAGTGGTGTGAGTAGTAAATTCATTGGGGAAAAGCTAATAATTTTTAGTACTCATATATGCTTTTTCAATTTGGTTTATTTTCATATTTCATCTACCACGGCATGGGAAGAGATAAATTATCACACATCTTTAACACTACTTCTTGGTGATTGGGTTATTTGGTAAAGTTAGAGTATGGAGCTTGTGTATATATGGGTCTTGTCATTGTCATGTACTTTTATTACCTTATATTCTACTATTTACTTTGATAGTTTATTCTTCCATTATGACACTTGATTTTATTATGAAATCTATAAAGGAAATGTTGAGTTTTATTCCATTTTTATGATGCATCATATACTGTTTGTTGGGTTATATATTTTTTAGTTGTTTTCTTCTTAAATGGAAAATCACCCCCCACATGTGTTGAATTTATTTCTAACCCTTGGAACCTTGGGGATTTCTCTTAAGGAAAAGTAAAATCTTTCCTCCTTCTCAAGCCAAAGATAAAAGGAGTTCTGTTACAATTGGTATTAGAGGGATGTTTAATTCATTCTTACAAATTCAATGATTTCCAATCAAAGAAAGGATTAGGAATATTGATTCTTGAAATGTATAGGATAAAACATTTTATCAGTCATTTTATGCTAAACTTAAAGTTACCATGGAGTTGGGTACATAAGTGTTTTGGAGACACTTATAGTATTTTGAATCTAATTTCATAGGTTTAGAAAATGAGATGAGAAAGACATGCATTTGTGGAATGACTTCTCACTAGAACAATATATCTCATTTTGAGTAATGATATATGATATGATTCATGGTAAATATTTCTGAAAATGTTGATTTTTTTTTCAAATGAATGATTTTGATAAAAGTGTATGGTAGTAGTATTTTGAAAATGGTTCAATTTTCAAAAATAAAGATGAAATTTTTTAATGATGTTTTGGAACATGGTAATGGTTGATTCTGGAAATCATAGTTATTATAGTTCATGTGATAGAATTTGACATTCTAAGCCTTCAGTTTCTAGATAGTGAGACTTATGGATTTTTTTTGTATAGAAAATGGAACCTGGTAGGAATTTTAGAAACCTACTAGAAGAATCTGTAGATAATGTGGTTACACCTGAACCATATGTGAACCAATAGCTATTTCAGAGTAGCGTCCAAGCTTTTGAGGTTATGGACATAGGGAATCAAAGGGATGACCTGAGACAAGTGTATCATAATGTCCAATTATAGAAGAATAATCCACCCATCCTCTTGGTGATTCTGAATAAAAAAAGGTAATAAGATTGGCTGAATGGGATGAATCATATATTCAAATTCATCGGCATTCCAGCAAACCTGAAAGTAATGTTGGTGATGTATATGTTGGAGGATCATGAATGTCAGTGGTGGTATCTAGTTGTGCAGGATAAAGTGGATCAATGCCATGGTTGGGAGGATTTTTAGGATTTAATTAAACCATAATTCTATCCTCACACGTTCAATATTTAATGAACAATGTACTTCTTCATCCTGAAGTAGGAAAATATCTTTATTACCAAGTATGCACCCAAATTAATGGATTTTGTTATCTTTTCCCCTGATGATGCTGCTAGTGCATCCTTAAAGGCACAAATATTTGAATTATGTCTTAGACATGAGATTCAATCATATATTTTTAAGCTTTGTATTAGAAAATATATAGATTTATTCAATAGAAAAATGGTACATTAAAGGGACATATCAGGATCTATGGGGAGAAAATGTTTGTCCATACTCACAAGAACCAGTGGGAACTCTATTGGTGGAAGAAACTAGAAGAGAGACACCTACTTTCAAGGTGGGAGAATGAATTAGAATCATATGGCTGGATCGATGAATCTTTCTCTGAGACGCATGAAAAAAGCTAGATGATTCCAATCTGGTTCCTTCGACCACATTAATTAAGAGTGAAAATAAAAACTAAGAGCAGTCCATAATTTCAAAAAGATAGGGAATATTCCGTGTTGTTGTTGCGGTGCTCTAAACTCAGGTGGTCGGTATACTTATTAGGTATCACAAGAGTTGTATGCCTTGATGGGTTGAGGATAGAAGAATCAGTCTTTTTAGCAAAACAGATCTAGCCATGGTGATTCTAGGAATACCATGACTCCTCGGGTAGGAAATCTAAACAAGGAAATAAATATAAATGTGCAGCGATGAAGTAATTATATAGAGATCAGAAGGTATTTGTGGATGATCAATCTAGACCGTCTATGGTGCGAAGTATGATTCTTTGGAATGATACCCTTATGAATGTACTAATTGATATTGGTGTGTTTCATTTCTTTATTTCTTCCCATTCTATTTTTTTCAATGTTTAAAACTTGAGATGATGCCTTTTCTGATAAAAATTATAACTCATATTGGTTAAAGAGAATTATTATCCTTGATGTGTAATGAAAGTTATATAACCGTTGATGGAGACAAACTAAAATGGGGCTTCTCAATGCTGGGGATTGATATCTATGATGTAATCATAGGTATGTATTGGATGATAATGTTCATGGCTTACATTGACTATTATAATTGAACAATTATATTTGAGACCGAGAATGGTGTCGAGCATCTCTTTATAGAATAAAGGGTTGAAAAGATAGGTGCAATTGTATTGTTCGCACCGGCATTGGAACGATCACATACCAGTTGACAATGTTGAATTTGTAATCAATGTAAGAGAATGAGAATATAATTTTTTCATCAATGGTGGATCAGTTTCCAAATGTGTTTTCTAAAAATTTGGGTTACCAACAGTAAGGGAAGTGGATTTTATAATTTATCTCTTTCTAAGAACCATTTCTATCTCACTTCCATCATATATAATGGAAGCAATAGAATTAAGGGAGCTGAAGGTGTTGTTGGATGAGCTAGAAAGATAAGGTTTCATTCAGCTGATCACATCTCTGTGGGAAACATTGGTCTTGTTCGTGACAAAATCAGATGGAACACTAATTTTTTGTGTATATTATCGTAATCCTAACTATGTTATGATAACTAATATATATCGAATTCCAAAAATTGATGATCTATCCAATCAATTGAATAGAGATCAACGGTTCTGTAAAATTAACATGCGATCGTGATATCACTAATTGTGGGTTCAAAAGGAAGTTATTCTAAAGATAGATTTTAGAATAAGATATGTCCATGTCATAATTCCTCTCAATTTTAAAATTTCAATAGAAGCCATTATGGAATTAATGGATTGAATATTTCAGCAATATTTGGATTCTTTTGAGATGGTGTTTCGGGATTATATATTGGTGTATTCAAGGACAAGTGAATAGCTTGAGAAACCATTGGACACAATGTTGGGAATCATTAGAGATCATATTTTGTATGAAAAATTAACTATGTGTGATTTTGGGATACAATATGTATGTTTCTTGGCCATGTAATTTTTGAAAAATGTGTTTTTGTGGATCCATAAAAGATAAATGTTGTTATCTCTTGGAATCTGCCAGAGAACATCTTTTAGATACAGGGTATCCTTGGTCTATATGGTTATTACAGATGCTTTTTCCATGAATTATCACAACTACATTCCTCTATTATAGTATTGAAAAAGAATAATGTTCTATTCGAATGTGATGAGGAATGTCAGAAATCTTTTCAGAAGATTAAATTTCACCTAACATTAACAACAATATTGATTTTTCCAAAATCAAGACAAGTTTGAATTATGTATTTTGATGCCTCTGGATCTGGGTTGGGATGTATTCTCATGTAGGGATAAAAAAATTTATCAATAATGAAACATGCGGGTTCAAGATAAGAACTAACTAATGCACGATTTGGAGTTAGCTATCGTAGTCCATGCTTTAAAGACTTGGCATCGTTATCTCTTCGTTGAGAAATTTAATATGTTCACAGGTCATAAGATCTTGAAGAATATTTTCTCACAATGCTATTTGAATATGATGAAAATAAAATTCATGTAATATATCCAAATTTATGACATCTACATGATGTATACACTGGGTAAAGTTAATTAGGTGGATGATGCATCAAGAAGAGGTTCATACACTCAATTAGAAATAGAATCTTCATATGAGTGGTAGATGATGTCAGTTCTTGCCTACATGCATTTATAATTTTAATAATGAGGTGACTTTTTGGTTTTATTTCTAGTTTCACTTATACCTAATTGGGTAAAGATAGTAAATTGGGAACAGACATATAATTAAAAATGTGTCTCAATGAGTTCAAAGCTCAATGGTGAGAAGACCATTGAGGGATGAAGGCTAGATGAGAGTTCAGTTTTGTGGTTCAAGAATCAGATTTCTGTACCTAGTGCTTTTTAGGAAAAAATTCTTCATTCTTACCACCATTCGATATAGTTTTTCTATCCTAGAATACATTAAAAGTATAAGGCATTGAAATTAATGTTTTGGTGGGTCGGCAAAAAAATTAAGGTGGATAATTTTTCTTCTAGATGATTATATTTTCAGGAAGATAAAGTGGTACATTATAAATATGTAGGTATTTTACTATATTTACTTATTCCAATGTGTAAATGGGTGAAGATAGTTGTGGATTTTGTTATAGGTCTCCCTAGAACTGTTCTGAAATACTATGACATCTGGGTGATTATGGATCGGCTCACCAAGTCAACTCATTTCATCTCTATTTATAAAACACATATAGTGGTTTATCTATCCAAAATAAATATTAGAGAAGAGTTAAAGAGGCATGGAATACATATTTTGATAGTTTAGGTAGATATCTAAGGTTCATGTTTCATTTCTATAAATCCTTAGACAAATCCATTGTGAATCAATTGACTATCAGTGTGGTGTATCATCCTCAGATGGACAGACAACCCAAATAGATGATATAAACTTTAGAAGAAATGTTATGGGCTTGAGTAATGGATTTTAGTGTCCTGTGGGAAGATAGCTTACCAATTGTGGATTTCTTGTATAACAAAAGTCATTAGGACTTGATAAAAAAGGATCTGTTTGAATCATAGTTTGGGTATCCTTATCGTTCTCCACTTTGTTGGTTAGAAATAGGTAAGGCTTAATAATTTTGGATGATCCATTTCCCTGAGACAATGTAAAATATTTAATTGATTATAAATAAGATGGATATGGCATAGAGTCATCCTAAATCTTACAAGGATTATAGTCAAAGTCTGTTTTCATTCACAGTGAGTGATAATGTGTTCTTGAGGATCTCTCCATGTCTTGTTCATCGACAATTTGGAATGTTGGAAAAGTTATCTCCTCTGTTCATTGGCTATTTTGAGATAATAGAATAGGTTGTTGATGTGTCATATCATTTAGAATTACCAACACGGTTTAGTTAGGTACACAATATGTTCTTTGTATCTTAGTTGAAAAAGTATCAGTCTAACCCGGACCATGTGATTTGACGGGATCGCGTTGACCCAGAGCCCGATCCTCATTAAAACATATCCTGGTGTAGGTTTTAGATAGGCAAGAGAAATTATTTTGTTAAAAAATAATTATTCTAGTGCGGGTTTTGTGGAAGTATAGTTAGATTTAGGAAGATACATGGGAACATGAGAAGGAGATGAAACAGAAATGGTAGGAAATATTTCAAGACACTGGTGGTTTCCTAATTTCTAGGGATGGAAAGACTAATGGTGGGGATAATTTACCTCCCCCATTTTTATGTAAGTAGACCTTTAATTTTGGTGTTTTTGTATATAAAGTATATGGGTGTGATTTGGGAGAGTTTAGAGAACTTTTGGATAGTTTTTGGGTCTTTTTTCAAACGTTCATGATTGGTTGATGGTTTGGGAAAACCATAAAACATTTTTAATAAACTATGCATAGTGAGTCCTGAGTTATAGGTATGAAATATGGGTAGTGCACAGTTTTCTTAAACTATGTGTCATCTCGGGAGAAACCGTGTGATTTGAAAAATGGATATAGTAATTTTGAGGTATTGGATTCAGCACAATTAGATCATGGTTTGGAGATCATGTGAGATGATCCTATGAGGTGCATCCTTAAGGTAGTGTCTAACACATGGTTAGTGAACATTTTGCCTAATCATGCAACTAAACTATACCTGGTTAAAAATAAGATCTTTAAAAGGTGTATTTAGGTTGGAAAAGGGTTTTAACCCCTTATTTTACCTTCTATAAAGCTCGGACTCTAATATTTTCTCTCTTAAAGGACAAAGATGGTTCTTCCATCAATTTGGAGGTGATCTTAAGGCTTCCCTTAGTGATTATAAGTCAATTCCATGCATTATGTGATTTTTCATGTTAGTTTTCTTAAATTTACTTATCTCCATCTACAAGATACTTAGATCTACACCCGTTGTAGGTATATCTAAGGTTTGGGATGGAAAATATGTTTAGATTTGGCCTTGTTAATGATAGTGGAGTATATCTAAGATGAGATTGTGGAGATTCAATGATGTTATGTAATTTTTTTAGTGACATTTAATGTTTTCTCTAAAACTATCAAGGTTTGTGGCTTCCCTCTCAACTCTACTTTCTAGAGATAATTATCTTGGATTCAAATAAATCAAATTGCATGAAATTGATTATTAAATTTCAATGAAAATCATGGTATAAATCCACTTTATTTATGATTTATGGTTTTTGGAGAAATTGTGGAATTGTGGTTTTTGGTTGTGCAATGTGCCTTATTAAATGATTTTAAAATAATTATTTTTAAATAGTTTCTTGATACGGTTTATGGAAAAGGTTTTAAATATAAAAAAAATTATTATAATATTTTTATATTGAAATTTCTTATGGGAAAAGGTTTTCAAAACAAAGTTTGATTTATTGAAATGTTCTTGGCATGGTTTTTGGGCATACTTGGTGTGTGTGTTCATATTGCATTTACATGGCTTGTTGGAAATATGACCTTGTGCTCAGTGATAAAGATTTAATGGCGCATGTGATATAATAACCTTTGGATGACTTCGTAGATCAATGAGAGACTTATCATTAGTATGAAACTGTCATAACAAAGCATGCATGGTTAGTTGTGGTGATGAAGAAATGGAAAGGTTATCCTAAAGGGAACTTGTTAAATGGTTTTAAATAATTGTTTGGTTTCTTTCTTTGAAAAATGGATTTTGTTGGAAAACTATTTGATATGTAACTTTTTTATATTTTTTTGTAAACTTTTTAAGAAATGTTTTTATATAAAACGTTTTATATAAATTTTTCTATGTTTTCTATCATAATGGCATTAGTGGGGAAGTCAATGAGGAACACCTACTAATTTTTAGTACCCACGCCTAATTTGAAACTTTGGATCTTTGCAGATATCATCTAACGGGACATGGGAAAATATAAAATATCAAACATGTTTAGCACTAATTCATGATTCTCGGGAAGTCTGGTGAAGTTGAAGAATATATCTTGGGGATCTTGGGGTCTTGTCATTGTCATGGAGTTCTATAAGTATTTCTTACACTATTTACTTTGATATTGTTGTCTTCCATTCTGACACTTGATTTTAGTATGATTTTTATAAATGAAATATTTCACTATCTTTAATAGTTATCATGCATCATATAGTGGTTTTTGGTTTCTGGTTTTTTGGTTTGTGGTTTTATTCTTCATTAGAAAATCATCCCCCATGTATATTGAATATCTTCAGCATTTATTACCAGCCTTTGGTGCCTCGGGGATGTCTCTTAAGGCCAAGTAGAGTCCTCAAGCCTTCTCAATATATTAATAAATAGAGGTATTTTATAATTATGATTACATATTGAGAAAATATTTATGAAATCCATTTATTTTCCATGGGTTAATGATGACATGATGAAATGATGATTTTTTTGAGATCTTATGGAACACATATGTAGGATTTTCATTATGTGACTAGTGAGGATTAAATTATATTACCCTAAAATGCATTGAGTAATTGTTTATATCTTGTTAAATAACATAAAAGTAAATGGGGAGTAAAATGAATCCAATGTTATAAATCTTCCACTATTAATGAAAAATAAATAAGGAGTAAACCTAATCCACTATGGTACTTTTTCTACACAGTTAGCATAGTAATGGATATAATCATTGACTGAGGAACTCATTTACTATTCCTATTATTTATCCATATTCTTATAACATGTTCTTATGCTAACAATATTCTCTCATGGACCATGATTAATTATTTATGATTTCTCACTCTTATGATCCATGTATTTTATTATGATAATGTTTTATTCCATGAATCATCACTTACAATCTATTACTCATTGGGAATTAATTTTATATGTTTCTATCAAGCCATAATATTTTTGTTCTTAGATTTTCCTCACTTATGATATTTATGTCTCCCATGTTTATTCTTACAGAGTATCTGATATCACCCTTTATTATGTTTCAATTTCACCATGCTATAATGAAATATATTATTTATGATATATCTATTATTGGAATTATGTGAGAAAACAATTTAGGTCATCCTTCCTAAAATAATATGATTATATATGTATTCTATAATGAAAATATATTATTATGGTTCTATAGTGTTTATTGTTTTTATATGTACTAAATATTCACCTAAAATGATGTAATATTTAAATATGTAATTCTTGATTCACCTCACACTAAATAATATAACAATGTCACAACACCAAAATAATGGAAAATGAATTAGATAAATTATAATTCCCTTTTAGAAAAATATATAATTTTCTAGGTACTATTGACTATATATTTTACCCAAAATTTATGAAATTATTATAAATACATATTTATACACAAACGTATATCTAAATTATGAGAAACTTCATGTCTACTTATTATCATTTAATTATTTTTAATTAAAACAAGTGAAATCCATGCACATATTCTCTCTTGAAACCACCCTTCCATATTTTTAATAAAAACATCCAAAAACAATGAATAATAACAAATGAGAAGAATTAAATAAGAAACAAAAGATCCTGCCTCATATCAAGGAACAATTCAGTCTTGACTATCTCAAATCGTATAGGGGTGATTTAAAGAATGAAATTATTAGAGGGAGAAACTCACATCTCATCCAAATATAAAAAGTATGAAAGGTCCTAGGCTGTCACACAAACAATTTTAATGGGGTTTTATCCAAATTATTTGACTCTTGAGGTAGAAAAATTGTAGATTTAGGCCTTGGGTTATCTCAAAATATCCTTTTGTATTAATATTTTTCAATATTTTTAGATTTTATATGGTATGAAACTATTATAAAATGATTGTGGATTTCTATTAATTTTTTAAATTTTTGAAATCCATTTTATAAGAAAATAGGTATTTAATGAGTAAGTGAATGATATATTATTTATTTAGGGGAAAATATTTCAAAATATTACATAATCATAGTCCGTCAAAATGATGAATTTCCATTCTTACTCTTTTTAAATGAGAATATTTATAGTAATAAAATTATCTCCATTATTTGAGTAGAATTTTTATCCACAACCATACTCTAATCACAGTATGGGGATTCAATTTCTTATATAAAAAGTTAAATATTAAGAAATATATTTATTCTATAATAATGAACTCATAACATCCTACCTGAGAATATAGAAATCATGATATAGAAATCATAAGAAAAACAATAATTAGAAAACCATGTTCCACACATGTACCAACAATATCTAGGTAATCACTACAAAAATTATCATTTTTCAAGGTATATAGCATTATTTATATGGTGGGAATTATGGGAAAAAAACTAATGTTGAAAAATATATTAAAGAATAGCTAGAATTATAACATACCCATATCAATCAATGTATCAACTAACTTTTAACTTAGAATAAGAGTTAAAAAATAGAATTACATAAATGTAAACATATTCTGTAATAAATAAGGTTGTACCCCCAAAATTAATCATTAAAATGTTAATTAGAGTTTTATGTGAAGGATCATGGTTATGGGAAAATGAAATACACAATAATATTAATACAATATCACTTGTATCCCTAAGGTTCCATAATAACTGAATGCCCAAATATTTTTTTGCTTGTTCTTATATGATTCATGAACCTTCAATGATGATTCAAAAAGTTTATAGGTTATAATAAATAATTTCCATGTGGAAAATACATATTTAAAACCATCTTGCATTTTTCCACACATACCATGATCACAATCTTATTAAATTCTCTATGGACTGGGTTCCACCTTTCAAATCTATTTGAATATTTCTAAAAGAAATTGTCATTTTATACAAGATGATTCCTCCATTTGAATAGATTTCACATTCCACCAATAAACCATACATGAATCAAGAAGCTTTTCCCAACCCAAATCATCAATATAGTTCTTCTTAGTGATTTATAATAGTTCTTCTATAAATTGATTATTAATAAAGTGATATGATATTACTATAATTTATTTTAATGGGTTTATTCACCATATTATGATATGTTAATATCATAGAGTACAAACTCATGACTAACTTATATTATGAGAAATTACATAAATCTTTCTCATCTAGTTATCTAACTTTATTATATGTTAAATCAAGAGACATATTCTTATAGAATAGATAAATTTATTTAAGGATATAATAATTTCATATCATGGGAAATTTATGTCATTATTCCTTTTCAAATTATAAAAACATTACAATTTTTCTTGTTCAACTAAATATTGAAAGGGGTGGTATAGCTCGGCTAATCTATTATCTTTTAATCATCACCAAATTTAAATTTCAAGCCTTTTTAAATTCCTTTGATATAATTTTATAGTAATGAGTGATAGATAATTTTTCTATTTTCTCAAAATAAAATAATAATGGTTGGGATAAAATATCTTCAATTAAAAAAATATTACCCAATTGTTGACAAATCCATTCCATAATAAAAAGAAGAAACACAATCATGGAATGTAGTAATAAAAAATATAATAAATGAAATCCATTACCTACTACATACTTTATTTCCACTACATTTGACATACCATATTCTTAATTTACGTCCCAATTTGTATACAAAAACAATCACATGTCATAGGGAAGACTCTTAATGTAGGTAGATATGACTATTTATTTGTAAGATCTAATGTTTTTTAGGTATATCCCTCTTTGATGTTTTTCATTAAACGTTTTTTAGGTTTTCCTTTATATTTAAGTAATGGGGGCTATGTTTGGTTTGTAAATGGAGAGATTTTATGAGGTAAAATGATCGAATGTTTTGGTATGTATGTTTATTTTAATTAATGAACTCTGAATATAAATGTGTTAAATGTTTATATGAGTTTTTTTCATGATTTGGAAGGTTTTATAGGTGGTTTGGATCCTTCTTTGTAAAATCTGGACTGAAAATTATCTGCAGAGCATTTACACATCGTTTACATATTACATGATGTTTAAAAACCACAAGACACATATCCTGAAATAGAGTAAGGAATAAAGTGGTTACACATCATGTAAACTATTTACAAAATTTAAATGTCAAGAAGTATAAAGTTTAACCTAAGGTGATGGGTTTTCTATTGTAGCTCTTAAGTGAGAAGTACAAGACATGAAAGGAGGTTACACTCCATGTACTTATAGGAAGAAACGATTTTATGGCTATTTTACAGATGTAATTTTCATTCTTTTCCATTTATCCATCCTCATATTGACTTAGGATGAATTTTAGGAGATTTTAGAATCCTTTCCTCTATTCCAGACATCCCATTCAGGTGATAAATCCCTATTAAGTCTTTGGATTTGTATTTCCCCTCCTCTTTTATTGTTATACATTAGGGTGGTGAAATCCTGATTCTGATTTTGGTTGTGATCTTGACCAGGGATGATTTATGTTCTTCTTGTGATCCTGTACACCTTCTTTTTTATTGGTGTTACCCTTTTTGAGGGATTCATTAATCTTCAGTTAAAGGAAATGAGTATAAACCTGACCCTATAGACTATTTAATCATGAATTACATGTAATAATGTGATTACCCTAATGTAACATGTGATATAATTAATTTATTCATTGATAAATGGTAAATCATGCATTGGAATATTGTTTGGATCCCTTTGGATTAAATTTTTATGCAACCTGTCTTATGGATACCTATTTGGATAAAGAACCCTGAATAGTAAGAACTTGGATAGTTGTTTAAAGTGGGTTTATCCAGACATGAGACCTTATGTGACTGCTTCATGTAGAATCCCCAGGTAATAGATTATTTTATTATGTACAAAGCTATTGATTATATGATATATAAATGAATGTTAAATTCAATGAAAAATGGTAATTTCATAATTAACCATTTAGGATTATGATGTGATATTTTGATATCCTTATTGTTTTGACTTCCTGGTTTTTTAATTTAATTCTTGTATAGTAGATTATTCCTTGACAAATATCTTAATACTTGTATAATATGTTAATCTCTAAAACATTATAAAATTAATATATATTGAATTATTCCCTCGCACACACTATACGGATTATATACCAGGTTATTCCCTAACACATGATGAAATGTTGATATACTAGGTTATCCCTTGATACGTACTGAAATTCCTATATTGTGGTCTCAGCACTATTTTTTGTGATATTCCCTTGATATATGGTTATGGTTCGCATGGTTTTTTTACATTCTTAGAGACATTCTGAACTGGTTTTAAAGAAGGTTATTTTCATGTATAGATATGGTTGGTATGATTTTGTTACTTGCTCAGAGACATTCCATCATGGTTTCAAAGAAGGTGTATTAATGTATTATGTCAACTAATTAATTAATACACCTACATATCAATTTATTGCATCCTATTATTATAATATTGGTTATATTTTGACAGGTTGGTGTTGACCTACTGAGTTTTACTCACACCCTACCTGATCCACCATTTGGTACCTTGACATATTACATGGATGTAGGATTGAAAAGGGGCAAGGGACCTTTCTGTTGATTTTTTTTATTGGATGGGCCTGATTTTGGAGATAGGACTGATATGGGGTTGGGACCAGGGACTTTTGAGTATTTATTAGAGTCACTAATAATTTTATTATATATTACATCCATCAGGACATTTAGTTACATTTTAGATTGCCATTACATTATTCCCTTATTATTTATTGGATTACCTAGTTGGCTTTTATTGTTTGGTTTTTCCATTGTATTTTTTGTTTCTGCTATTTCTTCTTATATAATTATTACTCTACGTTTTAACTCTATACCATGGGGTATAGAATCTCCACTGTATTTATTATACCCCTACTTTTAGTCGATATCCTCTAGCATATGTAGAGGAGCACTTGAGGTCTGGAAACTAGTCCATTTTTTCCAAGTGAGAGAGTGCCAGATCGGGGGATTACAATGTGGTATCATGGGATAGTTTCTTTCTTGTTTCATTACGATTTGAAGGACATAAAAAAGATAATAATATGTCTTGAGACTTTTTAATAAGACTTTTCATGGTAGTAACTAACCCTTGTAGTGCAGAAATCCAAGTACCTAGGGATGTTATTTTTTTTATATTTTTCCCTTGTTAGAATTGATGTTATTTCACATTGGTTGATTCAAATGTTGTCTGAGGTTATTAAATTGTGACGTTATTGGATTGTGAAATTTATACTCATGGCCTAGTATGGAAATATATGGGTATTAAATAATCATGATAGGTACATATGGATATATATTGACATGCATTTTTCATGATAGGGACATATTTATTGTATGTGATATATACCTTCATGTATGAACTATGATATATGATATCTATTATATCTCAAAAAATGAAATAAATGAACTGATAAGTCATGATAAAAAAATTTAATCCATGTTTATAGAGATAAGGAGTTAGTGGTTATCAGTTTCTGTCACATGTTGAGTTTGACATTATTATGGATAGTTCTCTAAGGAGTGTATTTTTCTTATATAGAACATTCCTCTTCATCATATATGAGTTGATAATCACGAGAGTATAAATCAGAATACTCATAGCACAGCTGATCTAGAGCTTCCAGTAGCTCTTGAAGATTAGATGGAGGTTCATCTTTACAGTAGCTTCCTAAGGGTCATGTGATTTATAGAAGGAAAGACTGGCCACATCATGCCTTTGATGTTTGAGCTAACGAGTGATTTCCAACTACAATACCCACATATTTTCATATGGGATGGAGGCCCTAAGGTAGATGATTTATTGATTGATTCAGTCCATAAGGTCTTGAATCATTTCAAGACAACCACATATATGTTTTTGAAGGTTTTTTTATATACTTCATAGAGTAGACAAGAATTTATGGGACGTTTTTTGAGTTGTTAAAGAACCAAGAAGATTTATTATGGAAGGACATCAAAACAATGTTCCTTAGAGATTTCTATCTTGGTATGTTGATAGATGAAAAGGATCATGAGTTCATGCACCTGACACATGAGAGGATGTTAGTGTTGGACTATTCCAGATGTGTCACTGAACTATGGTTCTCTGCGCCATCTTTATCTTCTAGTGAGATCTCTAGGAAAATATATTTTAAGGATGGTCTTCTCTATGATATTTGGTAGTATGTTAGGGTTTTATTTATAAGAACTTTTGAGTATGTTATAAATTAGGAACTCATTTCAAAAGTAAATTTTAGAGTGGCCCTGAGCAGTAGCTAGGCTGCTTTAGTGTGGCGACCTCATAACTCTTATTATAGTGTAAATAAGAGTCTCTATGATAATTTTCTTTAAGTAAATAGTAGATAGAGTAGTCAGGGAAGTGGATATCCATATTAGGGTTGCGTTCTATTATATTTCTATTATTCAGGAAAGATATACCATATGTGGCTTCAATTTCCATACCACACATTAGAGTGTCGATCTTGTGGTTTGATGGGCCACCTACATAGGTTTTGTAGTGGCATACATCAACAGAGTAGTGGTAAGTGATCAGGATAGATACTAGAGTTTGATAAGGACTTGTGTTCTCCTCATTATATTGATAGTTGGAGTTCCACATCACATTCTGGTAATGGTAGATGACATGGTATCCCATTTTTGGAATTATAGTAACATGTAGTGTGAACAACATAGGGGAGTTAGGTTACCGCCCATAGAAAAGGATCTAGTTAGCTACATGTTATTTAGACTACTCAGGCTATTGTAGATGTTAGACATTCTACTATTTGAGGTAAAATTCTTATATAATCTACCCTTTCTTGTGTTTTTTTTTTGATAAATGGGCATCACATTCATTTTTATCTACACATTTTTAAAATGTTTTGGGATTGGATGTGGAAATCATTGATGGTGTTTTGACCATTGATGCATCATTGGGAGTATAGTCAACGGATATTAAAAATTTCAAGGAATTTTCTCTAGATATTGGTGGTTAATGTTTCATTTGGTAAATGTTTTCTTTTGGAAATGATAGTCCTTGATTTGATTCATGGTATAGATTGTCTTGTTCTTCACTACGCTCATATCAACTATTACTAGAGGAGGGTTTATTTTCTATCTCTAGAATTAGGCAACTATTCTCACCTGTGTGATTGGGATCTTTAGACAAATTGTGCAGGAATAATTCAGTGCATATTGGATTGTCTCACATCTTAGATAGTCATTATTTCACTAGATGGTTTTGGAATGAAGAAGTATTATTCTCTACTAGTGGTAGACTATTTTTAGGATATATTTTGATATGAGTTATATGGTTTACCACCAATCGAGGCATTAATATCACAATTGAGTTCACACTGGGTGCAGAACCAATTTCTATCCTTCCTTATGGGATGGAACCATCATATCTTTGGGTGTTCAACATTCAATTATAATATCTATAAACTAAGGGTTTTATACAACCTAGTATATCTGAATGAGGTTCTCTAGTTATGTTCACCAAGAACGATTATGTGTATTTCTTCTTATGTTTGGATTATCATAGATTAAACCATATGACAGTGAAGAATCCATATTCCCTTCTATGTATTGATGATATCTTAGATCAGTTGATAGTTTCTAAGATCTTCTAAAAGATAGATTTGAGATTAGGATAATATTAATTGATGGTGAAACCATCAGATACAACATGGACTACATTAAGGAGTATGTATGGATTTTATAAGTTCTTAGTGATGTAGTTTGGTTTGACTAATGCATAGGCGATATTCATATATTTGAGATTACGATAGCATCAATTGACTGTGAAATCAAAAATTTATGGTGAAACCCTCAGACATACCTTGTGCTACTTTAAGTAGCACGTATGGATTGTATAATCTCATAGTGGTGTAGGTTGGTTTGACCAATGCATAAGCAGTATTCAATGAATTGATGAATCAGATCTTTCAACCTTTTCTAGATTGATTAATGGTGAAATATGTCAAATATATCATAGCATTATCCCCATGAGTGGACGATCCTGCCCAATATCTTGACATTATTTGGAATACATTGAGAGAGGATTGGATTTTATCCAATCTAAGAAAATACATTTTATGAATTGATAAAGTGAACATCTTTGGCCATGTAGTATTGATGGAAGGGGTTTCAATGGACCTAAATAAAGTTACAGTCATGTTATCTAGGTAGGATCTTAATAATGTCTTCTATTTTTCTATATTTCTTTGTTTAACAAGTTATTATCATAACATTATTGAGAAATTATCCCATATCGCATCACTGATGTCAAGGATGACCAATAAAGGGGTGAATTTTGTATGTTTAGATGCTTATGATAGGTATTTTCAAGATTTAAATGGTATATTGACCTCAAAACCTATCATCATGTTACATGTACTGGATAAAGAATATACCATGTACTATGACTCTTAGAGATTAAAACTTTTATCGTTCCTTTTTAAAAAATATTGATTGGTTACTTATGGATAAAGATATCATGTACCATAAGAGAAGAATTACCCTAATCATGATTTATATTTACTAACAGTGCTACATGCCCTAAAAATATGGACGAACTATCCTATGGGTGAGAGGTTTTTGTATACACAGACCACAAGAACCTCAGGTACATATTTTTATACATGTACTAGAACCTTTTATATAGTAGGTGGTTCGATAATCTCCATTATTTGGAAATTGAGTAAGA
Source organism: Viscum album (assembly GCA_963277665.1). Lineage (NCBI taxonomy): Eukaryota > Viridiplantae > Streptophyta > Magnoliopsida > Santalales > Viscaceae > Viscum > Viscum album. The sequence continues at coordinate 1,457,921,701 of OY728135.1, read as the reverse complement.
TTATACATCAGGAATGGACATCATTTTTTCTGATGCTTTGAGCCAAAATATGTAGACAAAAAAATTAGGAGTCTTTCAATTAGTGGATGATGATGTCACTCTATAAAGACATGAATCTAGATGTTTAGGAGAATCATGGTTGAGTATCTATGAATTAGAAATCCATTATACCTATTATTTTGGAATAGATCATAATATATTGGTTATATGATCCTAAGGTCGTAGTGCTGAGAGATAGCTTAAATGGTGGGGAGACACCATTGTGATTGTCTCTTAGTAGCAAAAATTCCATTCTTTTTTGTGGCCATGTTTGGGTTTCTATAGGCTTGTGAGGGGAGATAATGAGAGAGTTTCATGCTTCTATATTGGTGGTACATCTTAGTTTGAAAAAGATGTATCATGATCTATGTAGATAGTACAACTGGTTAGGAATGAATTAATAAGTATCAAGATTTGTGGTGAGATATTTTATCTTCTAGTATATGAAAGATGATAATCATATTCCATCTGGTATTTTTTATCCTCTACCTAATCGTAAATTTAAATGGGATGATGCCACTATGGATTTTGTGGCAGGATTACTGAGAACAAACTGTAAGAATGATGCAGTATGGGTGATCATCGATCGACTAACTAAGGTAGCCCGCTTTTTTTATCAGAGAGACCTTAAATGTTTATTATATGAGTAGTATTTACATGAGTGAGGTAGTTAAGATTCATGATGTTAATAGATGAATAATTTCTAATATAGATCCTCATTTCACATCATAGTTCTAAAAGTGTCCTCATAAGGATATGTGATCATAGTTTCTTTTGAGAAAATCATATCATCATCCCATTAACGGTCAATCTGAGTGTGTTATTCATGTTCTAGTGGAAATTTTATGAGCCCATATCTTGGATTTTTTTGTTTCATGAAAGAAACATATAGAACTCCTAGATTTTTTATATAATAATAGCTTCTAGGAATCGATTAATATGGAACCTTATAAGGCTTTGTAAAGAAAGTCATTCTATTCACCTTTATATTGATTGGAGTTAGGTGAGCCAGTTCTTCTTGGGCCTAGTCTCTTGTAGGAGATGACTAAGAAGGTTCAGTTGATTAGGATATTGTTTGTAACAACACATAGTAGGCATAAATCATATTTTTTCAGTCTGAGATGACCTCTAGAGTTTGAGGTCGATCATCATGTTTTATTTTTTGGGTCACTCTAGTTCATAAAATGTTAAATTATGAATAAAGGAAACCTATAACCCAGGTTTTTTATGGTGTATGAGATAGATTATGGGGTCATTATAGTGTCACAGTGACTAGACCTTTCATGGGACTATAGTTTCATGCATGATATGTTTCACATGTCACATCTTAAGAGATATTATATTGACCCTTACCTTGTGGTAGATGTCAAGAACATTGATATTTGTATTGATGAATCCATTAAGGAGAAACCAATATAGATTTTGGACTATAGTGGGAAGTATCTACAGGGTAGGGCTATAGATCTAGTTCATGTGTATTGGCAGAACAAGTGTTTTCAGAAGGAGACCTAGGAATGGGAGTCTGATGTATGAGCATAGTGGCTAGAAATTTTTTCCAATTCCCTATAGTGATGATTGAAGAAGCTTAGGGATGAGGTGCTATATTATGGGGAGGTTTTAATATCCTTTCTTATTATAGGTACGTCCCTATTTTAGTTTTTTCATTAAAATAATCTCATCAGGATTTCATATGTCTTTAATCCATGGTGGTAGGGTTTTTTATGGAGATAGAGAGCCTTTTGGGGGAATATAACTAAATTTTCAAGGTTGTATGTGTATTTTAATTAGTAATGTCCATATGTAAATGTTTTGAATGGTTTTATGGGGGTTTAACATTCTTTTTAAGGATTTGGAGTTGGTTTAGGACCTTTTTGATGAAAATCATCTATAAACTATCTGCAGAGTATTTACACATCATGTACAGGTTACATGACATGTAACAACCACCAGAAACATTTTGGGAACACTTATAGGTCATGAAGTGGTTACACATCATATAAACAATTCACATCATGTAAATTCTGAGCGGGATAAATATTAACCTAAGGAGATGGGTTTTTCAGTATAACTCTTAAGTGTGAAATATAAGATGTTCATAGAGGTTACAATCCATCTATTTTTGAGGTGAATTGGTTTTAATCCAACCATGTGGATGTAATTTACATTAATCTTTCATTCATCCTTCCTCTTCTTGACCTACAAAAATTTACAAGCAATTTTGGGAGCATTTCATTCATTTGGATGTCTTTTTTGTGTGATTGATCCCTAGTAAATATTTGAATTTCCTTTCCCCCTCCTCTTCCATTGTTCTAGATTAGGACAATAGAATACTTGGATATATTTTGGTTTTTATCATGAACTAGGTTGATTTAGGTTCTTCTTGTGATCTAATTCACCTTCTTCCTCATTGGTGTTACCCTTTGGAAGTGTGGTGTTAATCGTCGGATAAATGTATGGGGTATAAACCTAACCCTATGTTTTATTTAATTGTGATGTATATGAAATATTTTGATCTCTATGACATAACATGCACTCTAATAATTTTATTAATTGATAAATATTAAACCATGTATTTGAATATTTTTTGGATCCATTTGGATTTCATTTTTAATACAGCCTCACTTATTTCTACCCAATGGGGGAGTGAACCGTGAATAGTAAGAACTGGGCTAATGGTTTTAAAGTGTGTTTATCATGACATGATATCTTAGTTTATCCCATGATATATAATCCCTAGGTAATGTATTATTTTCATTTTAACATGAATGTTGATCATTTGATATATAAATTAAATTGAAATTGAAAGAAATATGGTAATTTCCATAATTAACCATTGAGGATTATGAAGTGACATTATGATATCCTTATTGTTATGACTTGTTGATTATATATTGAAAATCTTGTATAACAGGTTATGCCTTGACATATGTTGTAATTATTATACTCCTAGTTAATCTCAGACACATGCTTAAAAGCTAACGTACCACGTTATTCCATGACACATTATATAATTCTTATATAATGTGTTATGCCCTGACACTTGATGAAATGATTATATTTCAGGATATGACCTGATACATGATGAAATGCCTATAAAGTAATCTTTGCCTCATTTTGTGTAATTTTTCTGTAGATATATGGTTATGGTTGGAATTTTTGAGTTACATTCCGAGAGACCTTCAGGAATGGTTCTGAAGAAGGTTGTTTGGATGTATGAATATGGATGGAATGGTTGTGTTACTTGCTCAAATACATTTGGTCATGGTTCTAAAGTGGGTTGATTGGGGTATTGTATTAATTGATTAATTATACACATTTTTATCACTTTATTGCATACACATATTATTGAACTGGTTATATTTAGACATGGTGGTAATGACCTAATGTGTTTTAGTCACACCTACTCAGTTGGCAATTTTTTCCCCAAGAAAATTACATCGATGCAGGATTGGACACGGGTAGTGGACCTTGAAATATATTATTTTCTTGTTGTATGGACTATAATTAAAAGAGGGGACTGACATGGAGTTGGTAATAGGGATTTTTTAGTCTTATAAAATATTATTCTGTATTACATATTGAATGACATATATTTATATTCATACATATCATTACACTATTCAATTATTATTTAATGAATTATTCAGTTGTCTTTTACTATTTTGATTATCTGTTGAATTGTTTTATTTTTTTCTATTTCTGTTACAATGGTATTAGTTCTTATATGATTATTCTAGTATTTTTAATCTTTCTACCATGGGGTATATTCTCCCCATTATATCCCCTACTAGTCAGAAACCTCTAGCATATGGGGATACATACTTTATGCCATATAACCAACCCATTTTTCCATGTGAGACAGTTTCAAATCAGGGACCTTATAAAGTGGAATCAGAGAATGGTTTCTTTACTATTTCTCTGCTATTTTAGAAATATTTAAAGGATACTAGGATGTTTCTAGACATGTTAATGAACGTTTTCATGGGAGTATCAAACCCATGTACTGGAGAAAATCGATGTTCCCAGTGATGTGATTGTTGTTTATACTATTTTCTTATCACAATTGATTTTATTTCACCTTGGGTGACTCAAGTGTTGTTTGAGTTTATTACAACATGATGTTACTGGTTCATGAGATTTATACTCGTGGACCGCTATGTCGTGATATGAGTATGCATTCATTATGATTAGAACATAAATATATATATATTAATATGAATTTTTTATGATAGAAATATTTATTTCATGTGATATATACTACTCTATTTGAACTATTATATAAGATACCATTTATATCTAATAAATTAAAAAAAATAGAATGAATATATCCTTTTAAAACACTTTTACACCAAGTCTAGAGATACTAGGAGTGAGTGGTTCATGGTTGTTTTCACCCATTGAGGTTGACCTTTTTATGGTCAGTGTTTTAAGGAGTGTGTTTCTATTGTAGAAAAAATTCCTCCATGTCATCTTTTATTTGAGGATCAGGAGGGTGGAAATAATAACACTTCAAACACATACAAGATAGAGATTCCAATATATCATTCAGATTAGATGTATGTTCATCTTCATGATATATTTTTTAGGGTTGTGTGATCTCTGGGAAGGTAGACTATTCACACTCTACCATAAATTTTTGAATTGAGGATAGGGTTTGGGCTACAATATCTGCCTACATTCAATGGGGAGGGAGGCCCCTAGGTAGCCTGGTTCTAGATTGAGTTAGTCCAAATGATCTTTATGAATATATATACACCCACTTATATTAGTTTAAATATTCTAACATATATTCTTAATGGATAATCCAAGCATTGGTGGGATATTCTGGTAAAGGTTGGGTAGTATGAGGTGTTATCTTGGAAGGACTTAAAGATGAATTTCTTGAACCATTTATATCCTGAGATGTTAAGGGATGAAAATAATTGTGTGTTTATGTACCTAAATTTAGAGGGAATTCCAGCGTTGGAATACGTTGGATGGTTCACCAACCTACAATTTATTACTCCATATTTATCTATTGATTAGATATTTAGGGTGAGACATTTCTAGGATGGTCTTTGATATAAGATTGGGTCACAGGGGAACATTTTCCAACTGAGCAGTTTTAAGGATGTAATAAATTAGTCAATAATCATAGAAGGGAATATGAGATAGGAATCGAGCAGAGGACAGACTATTTCAGTAAGGCAAACTAGGAACTGTTCTTCTAGTGGAAAGAGGTGTCATTATAACAATTTTCACTAAGGAAAATTTAGACAGAGTGGTCTGGGAAGTGAGAATCCATATCAAGATTGTGTTATGTTTAAATTCTATTAGTGTGGAAAGATGGGCCACAACCAGATTTAGTGTATGTACCCCTCTTAAGATTTTTAATATTGTGGAGGTATGGGACACCTATATAGGTTTTTAGGGGCATGAAATATTAAATAAGTGGTAGGTGGTGAGGTTAAGAACAATGTTCTGGGAAGGACTCGGCTTCTCCTTAGCCAATAGGTAGTTAGAGTTCAACAATAAATTCAGGTTGAGACAAGGGATGTGGTACCCTAGTCTAGGAACGAAATTAAAAGGCACAAGTAAAATCTCTATGGAGTAAGACTACAACCCAGTACATAGGGGCAAGTCAGTTGTATTCTATATAGAATTCATAAACTATTTTGGATGAAGAAACTACTACTATCAAAGGTGAAATTCATGTGTCATCTCCCTTTTCTAGAGTTTTTTTGATATAAGAGAATCTGTTATTTCTAAGAGTTTCCTAGATACCCTGATAGGGGGACGAATCAGGGTATGCATATTATTTTTATAACTTCCTCATGACAAACTAGATCTTGAAATCTCTATTACAAGTTTCACTTCTTATTCTACATAATGTTAATGTTTATCATGTACTTTCTAAATTTATTTAATGAAAATTCACTAAAAGTAAAGAAATAAATCAATCACAATGGAACATAAATTTTTTCTTGGTTCACCCTCACTGGGATAAATCCCAGGATAATACAACTACAAAGTGCCCATTGTACCAAATTCACTAAGGATCACTGCTAATAATGATGTTCATGATGGATCACTTCTATGTCCGGGATCATTGCCTTTACAAGATTTATGTTTCTTCTCACTACATTACCAATGGTCACCCCTTATGTCTCTTTCTCTATCTCACTATCAGTGGAAAGGATCAATGTATTACTCTTCCTTGGCTTATTTATCTTTGAAGGGATCCACTCATTGTTTATGAACTTGTTGGTCCCTTCATTTTCATGACATAACACATCCTCAAATATAGATAGGAGCACTGCTAAAGTACCTTTTCCTCATGTATATGAAATCCACTTTTCCGTGTATTGTTTGTCAGAAGAAATTAATTTTGAAACCTATTTTAGTGTATTTATAATCTTCCTTGAGTCCTTTTTCAACCATATTTCTTATTCCACAAAATTGCGTAGCTGGTATACTTTTTGGATCATCTATTTTGTGAAATGCCTCCACTTCCTCCACCGTATATTGTCTTTCCAAACTGCCTCTGTGTACCGCCTCTACATACAACTTTTTCATACCTATTTCATGTACTACCTTAACATACCACTTCCACTTATGTAGAATTCCTTCTTCCATGGTCTAATTCATCCATGGACATCCTTATTCCTTTTTTTACTACAGTTCTCTACAAAGTCCCTTTCACAGAATCACTTCCGCATACCGCTTCACCCTTCATAGAATCCTCCTTGTGAACCTCATTCAAACTTGGCCGAATTTCCAAAGAAAAGTTGTTTTCTTATGATAATATCTCAAAGTAATGATGGGATTAGCACTCTATATTTAGTAAAATAGATCTGAAAAATCCTGTAATATGATATTTACCAAATCATCAATGTGTTACCACCTTTACTGTGTATTTTTCATCATCTATGAACCACAATAGTCCCGTGAACCATTTTTCCTATGTGGTTCATTTACCATATTTGTTCCTTCATCTTGGTGTTTGATTCCTTCCACACACAAAAAACCCCCTTCATAGTTACATAAATAAACATACAGTTTTCTCCAATGAAAATTCATCCTGCGTACTACAATCCTTCCGTAAACCACATACCATCCAACAAACTATTCCCACCTACTGCGCACTACGATCCTTCCACGAACCATTCTATGTGACTCCTTTTATAATCTGTGAAATGTTATTTTTTGGTTTGGGTACTGTTCACACCTACGCAAAAATCTTCCTTTTCCAAAAACCAAACTCATAATTTTGAGGCCCAGAAAATTTGCAAACTCTAGGAAACTTCACCACCTTAAACACCTATTTCGGTAAACACCGACCATACTCATTCAAGGTCATATGGATTTTTCAACAAACACAATCAAAACCAAAACATACCAAGAGGACACCTTGAGCTATTTTTTCCAATAATATCCCCATTTCGGTTTGTTGACAACACTTTATTAATTTTATATCACATTAAATCATCTTAAAACTTTTTCCATCACTCACTTATTGTGATTAATATAGAGATCCATGTTTTAATCAATATATACTCTAAGCACACATGATCCATGCTCAGCATGAGAAACAAGAGTATAATACAATGTTCATCAATGAACCACTTCATTCCATTCCAACACCACTATTATACTTTCTTTAAAAACATTAACTATCGTGATATGTAACATTTGATCCATAATGTCTAGCATCGTCAAATTTAATACTCCCCATGTGTCACTACTCCCCTAACAGTTTCAACTCCCCCTATCTCACTACACCAAATAGCAACATATCCCCATGTCTTGGATGAGACATTTTCTCCTTTTTAATAGCACAATTTCTCCCCCTTTTTCAATAAACTCGAAAGTCATTCCTTTGGGGTCAGTAATAGGGTAAAGAACACTGATTAGAATATTAGGTAAAAACACACCATACCTCGGGGAGAGGGGGTCTCACATCCAAACTTTTTCAAGTGCAGGAATTGACTGAACTCCCAAATCCTGTCAATGCCTCTCATACACTTCTTTGGGTAAGGCCTTTATCATAATTTCTACTACATGTTGATCTATAGGAACATAATACAAATTCAAAAGTACTTGATCCACTTTATCCTTGATAAAATGATACTTCATTTCAATGTGATTTTTCTTTGAGGGATAGACTGTATTTTTTCTCAGATTTATAGCACTTGAATTTCTGCAAAGAATTCTGATCGAAGACATCATTTCAACACTCATATCATCAAGCTACTGCTTCATCCACAATAATTGTGTACATTCTTGAGTAGTTGAACCATAGTCAACTTCTACGGTTCCTAATGAAATGAAATCTTTCTTTTTGATTAGCCATGAAATACACACTCCACTAAGATAGAAATAATCTCCTGATGTTGATTTCCTATCATCTAATGAACCATCCCAATATGCATCTATATATCCCAATTACTCTTACTTAAACATTTCATTATAAATCAAACTGAAATCCATTGTTCCCATGATATACCGAAGTATTAATTTAACTTAAATCATGTGGATTTCCTTGTTATTGCAATGATATCTCGCTTTTTAGCAAGTGGAAAAAACAATATCAGGTCTTGTCACTATCAAATATAGTAAACTACAAATGATTTTCATGTATTATATGATATTGACTTGCATAAAATCATAATCTTTTGATAGTTTCATTTAGGTAGAATTTGGAGTTTTCATATTGTTGGAATTTTCCATTCCAAACCTTCTCAAAACCTCAATGGCATGTTTATATTGAGAAATCATTCGTATATTTATTCCTTATATCACCTGTAAACCAAGGAAAAACAATAGTTCACTAATCATTGACATTCTTTCCCTCTATCTAAGAGTACCCTTTGCACACTAGTCATTATTTTTTCGAATCACAACATCTTCTTCATTCATTTTTTTATGAAAGACCCATTTTTTTGATGACATACTTATATGTTGGCCTTGGAAAAATCTCTCATGTCTCATTCTTCTCAATTTGGTGAATATATTCATTCATAGCTTGAACCTAGTTCTTATCTCCAACTGCTTCATCATATTTTACTTCATCTAAATCTGTATTTTACACTTTTAATCACCCTGAGTTCTTTACCTCATTATTTCTTCCATAGGAAAATTGTTCACTATTCTGTTAAAGATTATTTTTATTATCTACTACAGCAACATAATTTATTTCAACTACTTTTTCATCCTCAAGTTGAAATATTATTGAAATTATCACATAGCTTCTAGGTATCCTAAAAAAATCATTTGATACAATGTTTTTAGATAAAAATAGATAATCATGAAATATATGAGATTTGATTCTTCTTTCAAAAATATTCCTCTTGATTTCAGATGACATAATCATTAATATTATATATCACATTAAGATCATGAATCTGATAATGATGTTGAACTATCCCCCTATGATGTGGAACATTTTGTGTTATTGTGAACACTTTTTTAGACCACCAAACATTCTTCTTCTCAAACATCATTTATTCTCTTGTGGCACTTTCCAATGATCCATCAAAAAAACATCCAAGCCTAATAATTTAGAACTTAGTGTAGAAAATGATATATAAAGTTAATAATATAATCGTTTTCTATTGTGACCAATAACTTTCATCAATATACCATTAATTCATTTCAAGTAATTCTTCCATATTAATTCTCTATCTCTTGTAACTAATTTTTATTAGTTAAAATTATAGAGCACATCACATCATCATTTTGCATATTTTGTTACCATATCCCCTTGGATCGTATCTCCCCTTAAAACTGAAACACTTGAACATTAGTTAATATAATTTATACACATAGGGAGAGTGTTTTCTCTAGAATCCTCAAGAAGATGATTGTGGTTGATCTTGATGGATCATCCCTTTGATACTTTATTGAAAATAAATGTGTACTTTTTGTGCTTATTCCAACTGCTCGACCAACCTCACCTACTATTTAAATATAACTAAACATTATTTACTCACATTCTAAGTATTCTTATGATATTTTTATTCTTTTTATTTATCATTTTCAAAATTTGGGGTTTATACCAACTAGTAGAGATTTCCTTCATTGAGGCTCCACCAAAATTCCATTTTTCATGATTCTTTCTTTAAAAATAAGTATCTCCACTGGTCTTCTTCTCTTGATTATTCTTCTATTAGAGGGATCTTCCCCCTTAATTAACTTATCACCTTGTGACACATTTGGTATTATGGAGAAAATATTTATTCATTTTTCTTCTATCAGTTATTCGAGTCTCCACACTATTTATTGTTGGTGGTGGTTTCTTCACTAAATGTACATTCTTATTACTCAAAAATATAGTATCTCCCCCCATTTCTTCTAGGTTTGTTCAAATTATTTCCCAAATTTTTTTTCTTAGTGTATCATATGAGGTGATTAACACTCCTTTTATTGAGATCCTTGTGTTTCCCCTAATCCTATAAACCTATTTTTCAACTTTTCATGTTGTATTTCAATATAGGCTTTCTAATTATAAACCACTGGAGTTTGGGAACTCCTTTCAATTTCTTTTTCCTTCATTAATTTTCTTCAACTATAATATCATTCCAAATTCCCATTATTATAATATAGGAGACATCTATTGTTAAAAACATACCTTGTGTGATCATATCTCAGCTAATATGTTAAAAGATCTTGAGTTATTATTCTAACATTAATCTCCTGGGATTCTTGACACATATTCATGGTGTGTCCTAATATTCCACAATAGAATAATTTAACGGATAATTTATTCTAAGAGACTTTTCATTCAAATTTCTCAAGATGCTTCTTCTTATTCTCATATTTAGGAATATTGTTTCCTTCAATATTTAAAAAATAGTCCAAGGATTCAAAAAAACACATGGAGTATGACCAGGCATCCCATAAAAATAGCACATGATGTTATCAATTACTATAAACTATTTTCTAGGTCTGCTTCTAGTATCTATAGGATTTTTACATTTTTTAACTATTCACACCTCTCTTCTTGTCATTAATGAGAGGAGATTCATCAAATCCAACGCCGGTTTTTCCAAATAGTATGGCCTTTGAGATGAGAAAATATATTCTTGTTAATATTTATAAATAGAATATTTTTCTCATTTCATCATCACCTACTGATGGATAATATAATAATATGTTCAAGGAATCCTTAATTTTAGGCCTTCCTTTGGCATTGGATTACTCTGGTTCTTTATTCACTAATTCTATCTCTTTTCTCAATTGGTGAATCTTCATATCCCTTGATTCAATTTGAGAATTATGTTATCTATTAATATTCATTCCTCTAATCATATCGTCTTATAATTCACATGTGATCATATCCACCTAGTCACATTTATCCTTTTTTTAATAATTTTCTTGATCAATAGAATTGGAAGAAGAAATAATTATCTTTTTGTAGCCTTTAGTTCTTCTAAACTACTTCAGAAAACTATGTTGTAAGATCATCATTTCAAGATTTCAGATTCTAAATTTCATTTAACTTTTTATTCCCTTTATTTTCATCATATTTTGGTTTTTATATAATTCTAAATATGTTTGGTAGTTCTTCTCTTAATAATCATTATTCTTCCTCAAATTAGTAGACACATCAATAATCTTTTGATTTAAAACTCTTAGGTTTTTTACCTCAATTTCCTATTCTTGGATCTGGATATCTTTGGAATTAATTTATTCTTCCAATTTTGGATACACTTCTTTTATTTCAAGGGTATCTTCAACTTCTGGCCTTCTGGGAGATTATTCATCCTCAGTAGTTTCAAAATCACTTGGAAAGTCAATTTATTCACTTATTCCAACATCAACATTGAGTGAGTCAATCTTCTCCCTATCTAATTCATCCAAAAGATTATTTAGTAAACTATTGGATTCCTTAAACTGAATCACACATTTTTCATAAACCCTTCAAGACTGAGGAAAACCACCTAACTTCTACTTATTCTTTGAAGCTATTCTATTTTACATGCTAAAATGGGACAAGATCAGGCTAAATCTTAAATATTCAATTATCAACTGAAATAAGTCATATCAAAAATCTGATAAAAGAAACCTTTTATATGATACCAACTGTTAGGTCCAAAAGGTTCCTAGATACCCTGAGAGGGGTGTGAATTAGGGAATGTATATTATTCTTAAAACTCGTTCACACCCACACTAGATCATGACCTCTTTATTACAAGGTCCAGTTCTTAATATCTTTAACGTTAATGATGATCATGCCCTTTCTAATTTTATCTTATCATAATGCACTAATAATGAAGCAATAAACAAAACACAAAGACATATGGATTTTTACTTGGTTAAAACTCACATGGATGCATCCAAGGAGGATAAAATAGAAATGTTCCAATTGTACCAAATTCACAAAGGATCTCTACAAACAATGATGTTTGGGATAGATCAAATCTATGCCTAGGCACACTACCTTTTCAAGATTTAGGGTTTTCTCACTACATTCTCTATGGTCACTCCCTATGCCTCTTTCTATAGCTCACTGTTGGTGGAAAGGATCATCGTCTTCCTCTTCCTTCACTCACTACTCTTGGAAGGGATCCACTCACAGTTTATGGACTTGTAGGTACCTTAATTTCAATTAATTAATGAATCTTAAACTATATATAGATGCTCTGTTTAAGTCACTTTTTAACTGGTATATGAAATCAACTTTTCATGTACTAATAGTTAGTGTAAATTACTTTTGCGAACTGTTTTAATGAATTTTCAAGATTCTTTGAGTCCTATGTGAACTACCTTTACTATTCCGTGAACTGCATACTGACTGTGCTTGTGGATTTACTCTTTTTCAAACTACATCTACTTCTACAACTAAGTACCATCTCTTTATATTATCTTCACAAACCGCCTTTACATACTTCCTATGTGTAACACTTCTTCCTACTTCCTTCACTTAACAATTCCGCTTATGCATAATTCTTTCTTTCATGGACAGCTTCATCCATAGACCAGATTCTTCTATTTGGACTAAAATTATCTACAAAAACTCTTTCACATAATCACTTACGTGAACTTCTTCACCCTTCACAGAATCCTTCTTGCGAACCTCTATCGAACAATGCCAAATTTCAAGAGTAAAGATGTTATCTTAAGAGAATATCTATAAGTAATGATGGGATTAGTGATCCTTATATAGGAAAATAGATCTATAAAATCCGTGAATCTGATATTTACCAAATCCTCAATGTGGTACTACCTTCACCATGTAACGTGCATCTTCCACAAATCGCAATTGTATTTTAAAAGATTTTACCAATGTAGGTTGTGTACTATTTTTGTTACTTCCTCATAGAATCTAATTCCTTACACACAAAAACCCCTTCAAAGCTCCAAAAATCACCATATTCTTTCACCAATGAAAATATACCCCACATACTCCAAAACTTATATGAACAACATTTCATCCCAAGAACCATGTATTTCTACTATGTACTATGAGCCTTCTACGGCCCATTCTATATACCTCTTTTGCAATCTGCAAACTGTACTTTGTGGTCTACATTTTATTCACACTTCTGTGGAAATCTACCATTTCTAAAAAGTAAACTCTTGATTTTGAGGCAAAAAAAATTTGTAAACACTGTGAAATTTGGTCACCTTAAACACCTACTTCTAAAAACACTAACCGTACACATATGTGGTCATCTAGATTTTCCAACAAACAGAATCACAACCAAAACATACCGAGAGGAAACCATAAGGGATTTTTTTCCCAACATAATCAAATTACATTTTATCTTATTTTTTTTAAATGGTTTTGAATTTTATTTACGAATATTATATGGTTTTTTGACCATCCATACATGATTTGGATTTCAATTAGAGAATAATAGTTGTTTCAAGTCATATTATCTAGATATTGCTGGTTATCGTTTCTTTTTTGAACCAATTTTGCTAGAAATTATAGGATTTTGTTTAATTCTAGTTATCGATTGGATAGATATATATAATATCATATCAAATATTACCATAATATAGTTACCTTTCTATATCCAAAAAGAGAAATCCATTTTCACCAGGTTGAGTGGGATCTTTAGGTAGGTCATGTGGGAAAAAATAACTAAAAATTGGATTTTATCACATCTCAAATAGCTAATAATTCTATATATGATGGTGTAATAATGTAGGATTATTTTCCTCTACTAGTTGACCATTTTTAGTATGCATTTGCAATGAGTTATAATGATTGCATCTCGAGCGATAGATCGAGTTCAATATTGAATTGGTAATGTTAGGAAACATGATTTATATATTGATTTATATAGAAACAGAAGAAATTTTAGAATTTAATGTTAAATTGGATGATTGTAAAACTAAGTTTTTAATATAGACTAGTACATATATTTGGAGTTATCTAGTTTTTTTCTCCAAGAAGGATGATGGGACATTGAGATTTTGTGTGGATTATTATAGATTAAACAAGATGACTTTTATGAATCGTTATCCCCTTCCACATATTGATTATCTATTTGATCCATTGAGAATTTCCAAGATCTTATAAAATATTGATTTGAAATCAAGATACCATCAGTTGTGGGTGAGATCATTGTACATAACTCAGACATATTTAAGGAGTATGTATGGATTTTATGAGTTTTTAATGATTCTATTTGAATTGAAAAATGCATTGGTGGTATTCATGGACATTATTAATTAGATGTTTTGTACTTTTCAGGATCATTTTTTTGGTGGTTTTTGTTGATGATATCTTAGTTTACTCCCAATTGGAAGACTATAATTCCCAACATATTGACATTTACTTGTGTACATGGTGGGACCATCAAAATTCTACCAATATAACCAAATATAGTTTCAATGTTGATAAATTTCACTTCTTGGGACATGTAATCTCAGATGAATAGGATTTAATGGATCTAGAGAAACTTACAGCTGTGGTATCTTGGGAGTATCCCAATAAAGTCTTAGAGATTCGAAGATTTATGGATTTATAAGGTTATTATAAGTGTTGTTTCCATGACTTGTCCTATCTGAAAGCACCAATATCAGGGATGACCAAGAAAGGGTTGAGGTTTGTTTGGACAAATTTTTTTGAGAGGTCTTTTCAAGTGCTGAAAGGTTGGATGACCTTATCACCTATCCCCACTTTTCTTGTTCCTATTAAATAATATACCTTGTGTTGTGTGGCATCCATAGTTGGAATCATAGTATTCCTGATGTAGGAGAATCAAGTGGTTGATTATGGCTCCAGATAGCTGAGACCATGTGATTATAATTACCCTACTCATGATTTTCAGTTAGAAATGGTGGTACATACCCAAATATAATAGAGTAATTATCATATAGGTAGAGGTTCTTGGTATACATTAACAACAAGATCATGAGGTACATATTTTATTACAGGGACCTGAACATTTTATATAAGAGGTGGGTTGGGTATCATTAGACATTTGACATTGAGTTGGATTGTACAATATGAAAGGGAAACATTGTTGTCGATGCTTTGAGTCATAAGACATAGATAGATATAGTTTGGGAGTCTTGTAATGACTGTCGGATGATGGTAATCTTTTTAGACATGGAAATAGATGTTCAAGAGTCCTAGGGATGATTAGATTTCACTTCAACATGTGTTATACCCATTCATTTATACTAGATTAGGGCATATAAGTTATCTTATCTAGAGGTATTCGTCATGAGAGATAACTTATATGGGTTTGATACATCACCATGATGGTCTATTAGCAGTGGAAATTCCATTATTTTTTGTGGCCATGTATGGGTTCCTACAGGCTTGCACAATTATCTTATGAGAGAGTTTTATTCTTCTAGATAGGCGATATGTACCGGTTTGAGAAATATTTTTCACGATACCCATGTAATGTACTTGTGTTTACAAATTAATAAATAAGTAATAGTCTTTGTGGAGATATTTCTAATCTATCAACAAGTGAAAATTGTGTATCAGAGGCCAGTTGGGATTTTGTAACCTCTACACATTCTTGACTAAAAATCAGAATATGTCATTATATCTTTTTTAATAGTATTACCCCGGATAACCTGTAAGAACGGTGAAATATGGGTGATCTTTTATTGAATGATAAAGGTAGACCACTCTTTTCTATCTTGGAGACCTTAACAATTAATTATATGTGTATTTTTTTACATGAGAAAAGTAGTTCACCTATATAGTTTTATGAGGAGTATTGTTTTTTATAGATTTCTTTATTTCACATGACATTTTTGGATAGAATATTTTGAGGCTTTGTATGGTAGGTCATTCCATTAGCCTCTTTATGGGTTGGAGTAAGGCATGTCAATCCTTGTTGGGATTGGTCTCATATAAAAGCTGTCTAAGTAGGATTAGTTTGTATGAAAGTGGGTTTTAACCACACAGAGAAATAAGAAATTGTATTATGTCCTTTGAGTATGACCTATAGTGGTGAAATGTCATATCAGGAAATAGGTAAAGCTATCACACGTGCTTGTTGGGCCATTTGAGATAGTGGATATGGTCAGCCCAGTGGCACATCGATTATCCCTTCCAATATGATAATGTTCCATGAACATCATGTTTTACATGTCATTACTTAGTAGATATTATCCTAACCCTTCTCATGTGGGGCACGTTGAGGATATCGATCTTTGTGTTGGTGCATCCTTTGAGGAGTGTCTGATAAGAATTTTGAACTATAGTCATAAGTATATCTAGGGTAGGACTATACCTATGTTTTGAGTATAATGGAATCATAGTCATGTTCAAGAGGGGACCTATGAGAGGGGGCCTGATATGTGAGCACAGTGTCCAGACCTGTTCATAGAGACCCCATAGTGAAGCTTGGTGTAGACCAGGGATGATCTATTATATTGTGGGGATGATGTAAGATGTAACGCCCGAAACTTTTATGAGAAATATTTTGTTTTTATCAAAAGAATATTTCACTACACACAACACTAGCTTGTCTTGCTTTACACGCAACTGCGGCCTTCCTCAATAGCTTGCATCGTACGCAATACCGAGTTTCACTAAACAACGATATGCTATTAAAATATTATTAAAACTAGCCGTTATGAATAGTAATAACCACTTTTTGAAATTTTATAAATTTTATTTTTCAAAATGGACTTCATTTTTGGATTTAGAATATCGAAATTATCCTAGGGTGAAATTTTGGTATTTTTCTGAAAACTTTCAATTTTTGATGAATAGTGAAACCACTAAGTGGTGGTTAAAAAACTGAGTTTTTCATAAAACTTAATTTTACCGCTTCTGCGAGTGGAATTTAAAAAATCTAAGAGACACAGTTAATATCAAGGACTAAAATGTGGTTCAATGAGATGAAAATAATTTTTGGTGAATAGTAACTTTTTACTTTTTTTCCCACGGTTAAAAGTAAATAGGGTAATTCAGGGTAAAAGTGTTATTAATATGTCCCTAAAACATGTCCTAATTCTATTGGATAAGTTTAATTAGACCAAAAACAATCTTAGGAATAAAATATGACCATTTAGGCCCACTTGGATTAGATTAGGACATTTATTATTAATTTATTTAAAAAAGGGTTAAAATAGTTAAAATCAAAGTTTAATAAGTAAATAATTTTTAATATGGGGTTATACATAAGATAAATTCGACTATAAATATTGATTAGAAAGCTAAAAAAATTCCTACATAATGGTATTTTATTTGTAATTTTTAGACATTGAATAATTTAATTTATTTATGACACAAAGATGATGCAGTAATTATCTTATTAATGAAATATTGACATAATTGATGTTATAAATACCCAAATAAATATAATTTGATAATTTTTGTGAATTACACTAATTTTCTAGGTTAATATGACATGTTAGTATTGATTTAAAGAACTTTTTTCGAACTAATAATTCTGTTATAATTTTCACAAAAATAAATTACTAAATATTTTTAAAATTGACATAAAATAGTTTTTAAAACAAATATTATATTATTAATTATTATTTTATTCTTAAAAATATAAGTTTCGGCCAAATGACTTAGATAAGTTTATATATATTAATAATAAACAACTTGGGGTTCGTTTGGCTTGATATAGTAAGTTTATCAACCTTATAGTGTAAGAAAACAAGAAGACATGGTAAAAGTTAAATTATCTAACTTAAAGTTAAATCTAAATGATAAGGTTAAAATTGATACCTAAACTTGTCTAAAATCTATTGGATGAGATTATTTCGACCCATACCCACCTTAGCTTCTAAATATATCAATTTGGAGCTATTAAAAACCGAATTTGACTTTATAATAAAATAATATTTTTTGTTATTCCAAAGGTGCCCCTCTCCTCCCTTATAAAAAGGCACCTCCTCCCTCTCTTCCTCACACCACTTTGAGCCTTAAAGATCATCCAACCCCTGCCAATTTCTCCTCACCACTTCCCTAGGGACATCCTAGAGGTCCTGTTCTTCTTCAAAGACCAAGTTTAGTGCCCTAAAAGGAACTCTCAAAGAAGCGCTTCAAAGAAGAGGAGGTTCGGACACTTACGAAGAAAATTGGACCTAAGGTAAGGGAAAATATCACAATCTCATTTTTATTCAAGATTTTTTATACATTGGTATTTACTGGGGTGTATTTTATCATCCACTTCCATGTTCCCTCAATATGTAATATTGTTTCCATCCACCTAAAATTGTTTAAATCCAATTTTACCCTTCGGTGAGTTTTTAGTAAAATATATGAAAGGAATCTTTTGTCGTTTTTCGTACGAGGTAATTTTGGACTTTTTCGACAAAAGTGTGAGAAGAATGTTTTTTTTAACTTATACGGAATGAATGTATTTTTAAAACATTATTTCCAAGAAGATTCCTTTACTTGTTTTCAAGTTTATTTTTAATCAACTTCTTTTAGTTTAAAATTGTATGACATGTTATGAAAAGAAAATGTTTTTGAAGTAGAAAGGATATTTTCCTCAAGAATGGAGTTCAAGTGTTTTATCAAAATTATTTTCCATCTAATATAATATAGGGTTCTATTTCTATCCCTATTATTACATTGATTTGATTATGTTGTGATGGAATTATTTTTATTAATTCCTTTATCTTATATGAATTGTTTTATGATGTCATGTTGTTGAAGAATCCCATTTTTATTACATGGGTTATGCAATGATGTATGATTTATGATTTTTTGGAACACATATGAATGGTATCATTATGAGATGGGTGGGACCCATATCTCCCTCCAATGCATTGGGTAAAGATTTTATATCTTGTGAGATAGACATGGCTGGAATAGTAGGTTATACCGGTTCAGTGAAACAGGAATGAAACAAGGAGTGAAATCGGTTCAGAAATAGACTTTGTCCACTAAGATAGTCTTGGAAATGAGTCTTGACTAATAAGAAATGATTCTCTATGATTATTTTTGTATGCCACAAAGTTTCATGTTTTAAGTTATGATTATTGGGATTTCATTTCACTACTATGAATTATCCCATGTTATGAAATTATTCTCTCTTTTACAGGTTAAGATTTCCAAGATGTTAGGTTCTTATGAATATGATGTGATTGATATTTCTTTTGTTTACCCTTACTGAGCATTTGATCTCACCCTTTTGTATGTTTTCTTTCCCCAGGTCAGGAAGAAGATTATTAAGTAATATATGCCAAAAGGGACTATAGATATGATGAAATAAATGGGAGACAGTGTAGACGCTTTATGAACCAGTTGTTTATGTTTCCCAGTTTCTAAAGAAACTATACCTATAAGGTCCTTTCGTGGTTTTGTTATATGTTGTAATAAGTATGCTTAAATTTTGAATTATTAACAATGTATGTAAAGTATGGGTCGTTATAGTTGGTATCAGAGGAAAGGTATAGTCAACCTTTGGAAACTAGGATGTGAATGCCTTAGTAAGAACCTTAAGGATAAGTCTAAGCATAGAACACAATCTTAGTGTTTTATAAATGGCCATTAATAACCTAGGATATGTCCTTAAGTGTGAAATTTTATTCTCGATTATGTGTTTTTCCTATTATAATTAGTGTTGCTCACACTATTCTTCTTTGTTTTAGTCAATGGCTGGAACCCGAAGGAACCGTGTTAATGCGGAATGCGACGGGCAATGCAATGATTGTCCCCCTGAGCAATCAAACATTATGGGAGATGGAATGAAAAATCTTTTAGCCATGCTCACACAACTTTCTCAAGGTATGAATCATGCAGGACTTTTAAACGAGCAAAGTAAGGAGCAAAATTCTATTGAATCCTTCATGAGGCAGCGTCCACCTTCATTCAGCAGGTCTACTGATCCATTAGTTTCTGAACAATGGATTAGTGCTACTGAAAAGATATTTTCAGTTCTTCAATGTTCTAAACATGATAAATTCATCCTAGAAGTGTATCGTTTGGAAGGAGATTCTGATCAATGGTGGAATCTTATTAAGAATACGAGGAAAAGGGATGAAATTGAGTCCATGGAATGGGATGAGTTCAAGAACTTATTTTTCAATAAGTACTTCCCTATTATTCTCCGAACAAAGATGGAGAAGGATTTTGTTGAACTGAAGCAAAAGGATGATGAATCTGTTGGTACCTATGAATAAAATTTTACAAGACTTGCAAGGTACGCTTCTGGTATTATTATCCAACCTGAGAGTAAGATCGATCGATTCTTTAGTGGCTTAAAACCAAGTCTTCGAAGGGCCTTATCCATAAGGGACTTCAATAGCTACGAGGAAATTGTTCGATGTGCTCTCAAAAATGAGATGGATATTGGAGTAACCCATCAGTTATATGGGTTTGATAAGAAGAGGAAAATGGAATTCAAAGGAAAATCTAAAGAGTACACTTAAAAGAAGATGAGATTTCCCTTATGCTCAAAGTGTGGAAAGATACATAGAGGGAGTTGTCTTAAAGGGACAAGTAAATGTTTCAAATGTGGAAAGGAAGTTCATCGGGACTTTGAATGCCGCAATGATGGGAAGAAGATGTCTAATGATGCAAACAAAGGAAGGGACACACAGAATGAACCTACTACACTTCAATGTTTCAAGTGCAGGGATATGGGGAATTATGCCAATAAATACCCTAATCCAAGGGTTTTTTATGATGATTGACATCAACAAAATCTTAAGGCTAAAGACAAATGAAAGTTACATGAAATTTCTATCAGCAATGTGGAGTACAATAACGATGTGGTGAAAGGTACACTTACCATCCACACTAAAGTAGAAAATGTTTTATTTGATTCTGGATCCACCCACTCTTTTATTTCTGAAGATTTTTCTAAGGGTATCACCGTATTACCTCAAAAATTAGATGTTGAGTTAGCTGTGACAACCCCTAATGGCACAACAGTCGCATCAAAAGTTTATAATTCTTCTCCGATTGAAGTTTGTGGGAAAGTGATTCCTGCAAATCCTGTGATCCTTCCTATAGTGGAATTTGATGTGATAATTGGCATGGATTGGCTTTCTTTATATGGATCTCATATAAATTTCCAAAGAAGGGAAGTCAAATTTCATATTCCAGATCAATCTATGATCGTCTATCGATTCAAGGATGAACATAACCTTCCAGTGGAAATTTCTTCCATCTTATGGGTCTTGATTCCACTAAATGAGGGTTATTTATCTCAAATGGTTGGTGAGAAACTCACGATTCATAATATGCCCATTGTACGAGAGTTTGATGATGTCTTTCCAGAGTAATTTCCGGGTTTTCCACCAAATCTTGAAGTTGATTTTTCAATAGAACTCATATCGGGTGCTTTGCCTATTTCAAAGACACCTTATAGAATGGCCCCAATTGAGTTGCAGGAATTGAAGAAGCAACTCCAAGAGAATCTTGATAAGGGATTCATACACCCTAATGCGTCACCTTGGGTAGAACCTGTTCTATTTGTTAAGAAGAAAGATGGATCAATGAGACTCTGCATTGATTATCGAGAACTTAACAAGATCACTATCAAGAACAAATATCCTCTCCCACGCATTGATGACTTATTTGACCAACTACGAGGAGCTCAATACTTTTTCAAGATTGATCTTCACTCAGGGTATCATCAATTAAGGGTCAAAAGGGAGGATATACCAAATACGGCTTTCCGTACAAGGTATGGACACTATGAATTTATAGTGATGTCATTTGGTCTTACTAATGCCCCTGCTATCTTCATGGATCTGATGAATAGAGTCTTTAGAGACTATCTTGATCAATTTGTGGTAGTCTTTATAGACGATATTCTTGTCTATTCAAAGAGCAAGGAAGAACATGAAGATCACTTGAGAATTATATTGAAGACCTTGAGAAAGAAGAAGCTTTATGCCAAATTTACCAAGTGTGAATTTTGGCTTCAAAAGGTTGCATTTTTGGGTCACATAATCTCAAAAGAGGGGATATCTGTGGATCTAGAAAAAACAGAGGTTATCGAAAGATGGTCGAGACCAACAATAGTAACTGAGATCTGAAGTTTTCTTAGTTTGGCTGGATATTATTGACGTTTTGTGAAAGATTTTTCATGATTATCTAATCCACTCACCAAGTTGACTCGGAATGGAGTCAAGTTTGTTTGGACGGAAGAATGTGAAGAGAATTTCAAGGAGTTGAAAAGAAGGTTATCCAGTGCACATGTGCTCACACTGCCTTGTAGTGGAGAAAGGTTTGTGATCTATAGTGATGCATCCATGAAGGGGCTGGGGTGTGTTCTTATGCAAAATGATATGTTGAGAGCTTATGCCTCATGATAGTTGAAAATCCATGAGCAAAATTACCCAACACATGATTTGGAGTTAGCTGCGGTAATCGTTGCATTAAAGATTTAGAGGCATTATCTTTATGGAGAAAGGTGTGATATTTCTACTGATCATAAAAGTTTAAAGTATATTTTCACACAAAAGGAGGTGAATATGCGCCAAAGAAGATGGTTAGAGCTGATTAAGGATTACAACTGCTCAATTAATTACCACCCTGGGAAAGAAAACAAGGTTTCAGATGCATTAAGTCGACAAGACCATGCCAGTTTATCCATGATGAGGATCACAAAAGATCCAATATTTATGGATTTACAAAGGATGGATCTTGGAATTATAATGGAATGGGGAAAATCATATCTTTCTCAAATGAATGTTCAACCATCTATACATGTGAAGATTAAAGAGGCGTAGAAAGAAGATGTAGAGTTACAAATGAAGGTGAGAAATATTCCTGAATTCAACCTTGATTATGATGGGATAATAAAGTTCAGGAATCGGGTTTGTGTTCCTCCCATACCCGAATTAAAAAGGAGCTGCTGGATGAGGCTCATAGTTCTTCATTATCTATTCATCCTGGAAGCACGAAGATGTATAGGGACCTGAAGGAGTACTTCTTGTGGGATGGCATGAAAAGAGATGTTGCTGAATATGTCTCTTGATGCTTGGTTTGTCAGAAAGTTAAAGCTGAGAGATAGAAGTCTAAGGGGATGTTACAACCATTACCCATACCTGAATGGAAATGGGAAAATATCACTATGGACTTTGGCACAGGACTTCCTAAAACATCCAAAGGCAATAATGCTATCTGATTTATAGTTGATCATCTTACAAAGTCTGCACACTTCATTGCTATTAGAGAGGATTTCTCTCTAGATCTGCTTGCCAGGATATATGTAAAGGAAGTGGTAAGATTGCATGGAGTACCACTTTCTATTATATCTGATCGGGATCCGAGATTTACCTCGACGTTCTGGCGAAGTATTCAGCATACTGTGGATACAAAGTTGAGTTTCAGCACTTCTTATCATCCTTATACAGACGGTCAGTCTGAGAGAACAATTCAAACTCTAGAAGATATGTTGAGAGCTTGCTCTATGAACTTCAAAGTTGGTTGGGATCAACACCTAGCTTTGGTAGAATTTTCATATAATAATAGCTTTCACTCCAGTATTCAAATGGATCCTTATGAAGCTCTCTATGGAAAAAAATGCAGGACTCCAACTTGCTGGGATGAAGTTGGGGAAAGAAAGCTATTAGGACCTGATCTCGTTGATGAAATGGCAGAAAAGGTCAGATCTATTCAACAACACATAAGAGCAGCTTAGAGTCGATAGAAAAGTTATGCCGACAATTGAAGAAAAGACTTAGAGTTTGAAGTGGGTGATAAAGTGTTCTTACGAATATCTCCCTTGAAGAGGGTCATGAGATTTGGAAAGAAGGGGAAGTTGAGCCCTAGATATATTGGTCCTTTCGAAATACTGGATCGTGTTGGAAAGGTAGCTTACCGATTGGTGCTTCCACCGAATCTCTCTCTAGTTCACGATGTGTTCCATGTATCTCTCCTGAGAAACTACATACATGATCCTTCACATGTACTCAGCTCAGAAGTTGTACCGCTGGAGCAAGATCTTTCTTATGAAGAACAGCCGATAGAGATTCTGGATCATAGCGAAAAAGTCCTATGAAACAAGACCACTCGATTGGTGAAATTTTTATGGAAGAACCACCAATTAGAAAAAGCTACATGGGAGCTTGAGGATATGATGAGGGAGAGGTATCCTCATCTGTTTGTTACAAAGTGACGAATTTCGTGGGCGAAATTCATTTTAAGGGGGGTGCCCGAGACTTTTATGAGAAATATTCTATTTTTATCAAAGGAATCATTCACTACACACAACACTAGCTTGGCTTTCTTTACACGCAACCGCGGCCTTCCTCAATAGCTTGCGTCGTACGCAATACCGAGTTTCACTAAACAACGATATGCTTTTAAAATATTATTAAAACTAGCCGTTATGAATAGTAATAACCACATTTTAAAATTTTATAATTTTTTATTTTTCAAAACTGACGTCATTTTTGGATTTAGAATATCGAAATTAGCCTAGGGTGAAATTTTGGTATTTTTCTAAAAACTTTCAATTTTTGATGAATAGTGAAACCACTAAGTGGTAGTTAAAAAACTGAGTTTTTCATAAAACGTAATTTTACCGCTTCTGTGAGTGGAATTTCAAAAATCCGAGAGACATGGTTAATATCAAGGACTAATATGTGGTTCAATAAGATGAAAATAATTTTTTGTGAATAGTAAGTTTTACTTTTTTTACAACGGTTAAAAGTAAATAGGGTAATTAAGGGTAAAAGTGTTATTAATATTACCCTAAAACATGTCCTAATTCTATTGTATAAGTTTAATTCAACCAAAAAAAACCTTAGGAATAAAATATGACCATTTAGGCCCACTTGGATTAGATTTGGACATTTATTATTAATTTATTTAAAGAAGGGTTAAAATAGTTAAAATCAATGTTTAATAAGTAAATCATTTTTAATATGGGGTTATACAAAATATAAATTCGACTATAAATATTCATTAGAAAGATAAAAAAATTCCTACATAATGTTATTTTATTTGTAATTTTTAGACATTAAATAATTTAATTTATTTATGACACAAAGATGATGCAGTAATTATCTTATTAATTAAATATTGACATAATTGATGTTATAAATACCCAAATAAATGTAATTTGAGACTTTTTATGAATTAAACTAATTTTATAGGTTAATATGACATGTTAGTATTTATTTAATTAACTTTGTTCGAACTAATCATTCTGTTATGATTTTCACAAAAAATCAATTACTAAATATTGTCAAAATTGACATAAAATAGTTTTTAAAACAAATATTATATTATTAATTATGTTTTTTATTCCTAAAAATATAAGGTTCATCCAAATGACTTAGATAAGTTTATATATATTAATAATAAACAACTTGCGGTTCGTTTGTCTTGATATAGTAAGTTTATTAACCTTATAGTGTAAGAAGACAAGAAGACACGGTAAAAGTTAAATTATCTAACTTAAAGTTAAATATAAATGATAAGGTTAAAATTGATACCTAAACTTGTCTAAATTCTATTGTATGAGAGGATTTCAACCCATACCCACCTTATCATTAAATATATCAATTTTGAGCTATTAAAAACCGAATTTGACTTTATAATAAAATAATATTTTTAGTTATTCCAAAGGTGCCCCTCTCATCCCTTATAAAAAGGCACCTCCTCCCTCTCTTCCTCACACCACTTTGAGCCTTCAAGCTCGGCCAACCCCTGCCAATTTCTCCTCTCCACTTCCCTAGAGACATCCTAGAGGTCCTGGTCTTCTTCAAAGACCAAGTTTAGTTCCCTAAAAGGAAGTCTCAAAGAAACACTTCAAAGAAGAGGAGGTTCGGACACTTACGAAGCAAATTGGACCTAAGGTAAGGGAAAATATCACAATCTCATTTTTATCCGAGATTGTTTATACTTTGGTATTTACTGGGGTGTATTTTATCATCCACGTCCATGTTCCCTCAATATGTAATATTGTTTCCATCCACATAAAATTTTTTAAATCCAATTTTACCCTTCGGTGAGTTTTTAGTAAAAGATATGAAAGGAATCTTTTGTCGTTTTTCGTACGAGGTACTTTTTGAATTTTCCGAAAAAGTACGAGAAGAATGTTTTTTTAACTTATACGGCATGAATGGATTTTTAAAACATTATTTCCAAGAAGATTCCTTTACAAGTTTTCATGTTTATTTTTAATCAACTTCTTTTAGTTTAAAATTGTATGACATGTTAATAAAGGAAAATGTTTTTGAAGTAGAAAGGATATTTTCCTCAAGAATGGAGTTCAAGTGTTTTATCAAAATTATTTTCCATCTATGATAATATAGGGTTCTGTTTCTATC
The DNA here is from genome assembly GCA_963277665.1 of Viscum album. Lineage (NCBI taxonomy): Eukaryota > Viridiplantae > Streptophyta > Magnoliopsida > Santalales > Viscaceae > Viscum > Viscum album. The sequence continues at coordinate 1,457,894,995 of OY728135.1, read as the reverse complement.
CCAATTATTACATTGATTTGATTATGTTGTGATGGAATTATTTTTATTAATTCCTTTATCTTATATGAATTGTTTTATGATGTCATGTTGTTGAAGAATCCCATTTTTATTACATGTGTTATGCAATGATGTATGATTTATGATTTTTTGGCACACATATGAATGGTATCATTATGAGATGGGTGGGACCTATATCTCCCTCCAATTCATTGGGTAATGATTTTATATCTCATGAGATAGACATGGCTGGAACAGTAGGTTATACCGGTTCAGTGAAACAGGACTGAAACGAGGAGTGAACTCAGTTCAGAAATGGACTTTGTCCACTAAGATAGTCTTGGAAATGATTCTTGACTAATAAGAAATGATTCTCTATGATTATTTGTGTATGCCACAAAGTTTCATGTTTTAAGTTATGATTATTGGGATTTCATTTCACTACTATGAATTATCCCATGTTATGAAATTATGCTCTCTTTTGCAGGTTAAGATTTCCAATATGTTAGGTTCTTATTAATATGATGTGATTGATATTTCTTTTTTTTACCCTTACTGTGAATTTTAGCTCACCATTTTGTATGTTTTCTTTCCCCAGGTCAGGAAGAAGCTTATTAAGTAAGATATGCCAAAAGGGACTATAGATATGATGAAATAAATGGGAGACAGTGTAGACGCTTTATGAACCAGTTGTTTTTGTTTCCCAGTTTCTAAAGACACTATACCTATACGGTCCTTTCGTGGTTTTGTTATATGTTGTAATAAGTATGCTTCAATTTTGAAGTATTTACAATTTGTGTAAAGTATGGGTCGTTATATAAGATTTCTTATTTTTCCTAGTACATACCTCTTTGAGTTTTTTTCTTAAGATTATCTCATTAGGGATTACCTTTGTCTTTAATCCTTTTCAGAAGAGTCTTATTCGAAGACGAAGAGACTTTTTTGTAAAATGACCTAAAGTTTGAGGATGTATGTTTAGGTAATGGATTATGCCTTCCAATTCTCATTCCTTTCTAGTTTTGGTTATTATAGGTGTTTAGATTAGGCTCATAGGGATTTGGGAAACTTTTGGTTTCTAAATTTAGGGAGTAGGGAGATTGCACATCATGTAAGTAGATTACACAATGTGAAATTTGAATTCATGGTTTGTCTAGGATTAGTTCATGATGTGTAGATATTTTACATGATGTTAATAAGGGTTTCATGGAGCGTAATATATCTGGGTTAAAAAGAAATAATTAAATTAATAGGTGACATGGTATTTGGCAGTAACCAAACCTTGGGGATTATATGACATGAAAGGGGATTAAACGTCAGGTAATACACTGATCGAGTGAAAATTTAAAATTTATTTTCACTGGAAATTTTATTCATTCATTTTGGTTCTCTTATTCCTCTTGTTTTGGATGAACCCCATTTTCCTAGAGGTATTCTTCAAGTCCTTTTCCTCCCTACTGGATCTTAGGGTCACAGTTGATGTTTGTTAGTTATATTTGGTTCATCCATGATGATTTCTTGTCTCTTTGTCATTTTTTTTCTTTTGTTATTATCCCAATGATCTATTATAGTGGTTTTTATTTGGTTTAGGGTATGTTCTTGGTTGGGTTTTTATACTCTTGGGATGTATCATAGGTTTATATGTGGTTCCTCGTGTTGTATAAGTGGTTTACCGGCATTCTTCCTCACCCTAGGGTGCACAACAACTTGAAAAGATTCCATGAGATTGGATTTTATTTGTTTATATTTAATTTTGTGTCATGTGGGTAGGGTTTATTTTTTTTACCTATGTATTTTTACGGTACTAGATTAATTAAAGAAAAAGGAAATTTTTTAATTGAATTGAAAAGGGAAATGGGGTTTTGTTCTCATCTTTTTACATCACTGATACTATTTTTGATCTCGTGATTGTTTAGGCTTGATTCCTAACAAAATATTGTGGTCATTGGAGGCTTTGTTTGCCCTAGATTTGTGAGTTGTTATTGTTCTTTTGGTTGTTATTGTTTTGTTTCACCCTAGAATGGAAATTGGATAACCACATTTATTTGGATAATAAAAATGGTTACACCGGGATTTGATTTGTGTGATAACATCCCTAAATCAATGTGAAATGTGATAAAAGTACCTTTGTAAAATTGTAAAATGATATTGGTGTGATTTTATTTATGGTCATGTTTTTGGGGTAGCGGTGTGTGGTTGGAATGTAGTGTGAGAAAATGAGTGGTTTGATTGGACATGCCTTTAGGGTACCAAGGATGTGGTTGTTTGGTTTTACTTTTGGGGTGGTGAGGAGATGGTTTTTGGGTCATGATTTTGGGGCAGTGAGCAGACCATTTATGGGCTGTGATTTTGGGGCAGTGATGTGATGAAATGATGAATTCTTTGAGAAATGTGGTTGTGTTGTCCTAGATTCCAAATCAGTGATGGAATGAATGAATAATTGTTTAATAATGTTTGAAATATCATGGGTTTGTTTGGTTAATAAGATGATATTTATAAATAAATAATTTAATGGTTTGTTGGGTGATTAAAGGTGGTTTATGATAAAAATTTAAAATAATGGCACGATTTAATAAAATTGGTTGGAAATGTGAAATGAGGTTTTTGGATTGTTGTATGGTGTTGTGAATTTAGCAGTAGTATCAAAAGTGACTGAGATATAAGTTGGTTCATTTTTTTTAAACTAATAGGTTGGTCTTGTGGACTTTTCTCTATATATATGTATACACTATAATATTCTTAGGATTTCTATATTCATCCCACCCACATTGATCACTATGTGTTGAACACTGAGATAGTCACATGGGGGTTTTTTTCCAACATATAGTGGGGAGTAAGGATGGATAGTTACCCACTCCTTCTCACTCTCTCTTCCAAAAGAGGTGGGTATGGAACATATTGTGATGGTCAAAGCCTTGTTAGTTTCTTAGATAGTGGTTGTGATCACCCAGGTGTCTTTAGGTGAGATTTGATAGCCTAGGTGCTTTTGGGCAAGGTGATATTTGTCCCATGTGTCTTTGGGATGAGGTGCGATGGCCCAATTTTTTTTTGGGTGAGATGTGTGTGGTCACACTTGTGGGGCAGTGAGCCCCGGTGTCTACTGGTTTGGTTTTTTGTGGACATACTTGTGGGTTGGTGTGGTACATATAAGATATGGTAGTTCCAGGACATACGATGTTGAGTTTTAGATTCTCATGCCAATAAAAAAGTGGTGTGGGGTACCCTTATTATTGTTATTCCTATTATATTATACTACTTGGTTTGTATTACTTGGTTAGAGATATATGGTGAGGATGGGATGGTTAGTATACCTTGATATGTTCTATTTGGTTTTTTTGTTTTCTTACAGGGGAAATAGTATTCTTCATTCACATGTGCACAAGAAACTTTGGTTTTCCTACTCACTATACTTATATACTCACCCTAAATATATAAACAAAAATTTTGTAGTCTATGAGGATTTTAAGGACCATGATAGACCTTACTAGTTCATATCATTGACACTTTTTGTGTTTTTTATTAGCTTTAATTTTTTTATTTACTTTGGATACTTTTATTTTATCATTTATTTTTTTACATGCATTGTGCGATGGTTTTTTTATTTTCTTATATATATTTATTGGGTTTTTTGTGGATGATTCATCTTGTTTCATTATATTTTTTCCATAAAAAGGTTAATTCCTTCCATATTTTGAGATTTGTACACCCTTAGTGCCAGTCTCCAACACGGTTTCTAATAGAGGTGGAACATAGGGGTCATTATCTCTCTTTATTCATTTCCATCCCAGGAGGGGTATCTTTGGATAGTGGGGGTCCTGATAGAGTGGTATTAGGGATAATGGTTGAGAGATAGGATGATGTTTTGAGCTAGTAAAAATAAGTATTGTGTGGGGTTCTATGGAAATAGTTCCACTTGACCTTGGTGTATGACATAGGATAGGGAGATTGGCTAGGACATGGGATTTTAGTGCCCAATGTGTTCCAATGCATGGACTCAAATCTTACTGAATGACCAGCTGAGATAGAACTGCTTGTAGGGTAGAGACCTAGGAAAGGTTAATTCATTATAATAACTAGCGTTCATTTTTTAATTGGGTTGTTTTGGGAAATTAAAAATGGATAAAATGTATTAAATGATTTAAATGAATCTTAATGAAAATTCCAAACTACTCAGTCTTAGGAAATCCATGTTTTCCTTTCTTCTACAGATCTTATTCATTGTCTACATGTGGCATAGGATGTTTAGGCTACACAGGTTGATCAAGTTGATCATCATAGTCTTGATCCAATTGATGAGGAGGATCAGTGGTAGAGGATATTGCATTATTTCTAGAGGTAGGCTTTGGGAAAGTATGAGAGCAATGTTTTAGATGTGGAAACAGAGATCTAGCTTGGGGATCTTGACATCACTTTCACTTTGATCTAGTCCCTAATGAAGTATTATGTCCCTTTGGTAGTCTATTAACAATGGGGAGCTTGGCATCAGTGGTGGAAGTTGTGTCTGGGAAAATGGAAGTAGGTAGATGTTTTTTGGGCTGACTTTCGAAAGGAGTTCTGCGCATAATTCCTTTCATCGGCCATAAAGTTGGTAAAGAGGTAGAAGCATATTTCTCTTCAGTAGGGGAACATGTTAGTTAGAGATCTGGGAATCAAGTTCAAGTACCTTTTATCATTTTTTCCTAGATATTCTTTTAGATGAGGTGTCTCTTGTGAGACATCTTAAGGAGGTACTCATCATTTTATCTAGTATATTTTTACTCCTTTTATGTTTTCAACATCTCTAGAGGTTCATAATAAGGAATACATGATAAAGAGGATGAACTCGTGAAGAGGATCCGCATGAGATAGTAGAAAATAGGGTTCCTTGAGGTGAAGAGTTTTTAGTGCAAGGTCTTAGAAACTAGGACCTTTGAGGTTTTTATAAGAAGGTAATCAACCTTAGAATCATCCATTAAAACCTTCTAGGGCCAGTGGTTTCCCTGATTTTACTGTAGGTTTTGTGTTGATGTGTTTGGGTTATGTTGTTTGTGTAGATCTCTTGGATTAGGGACCAGTGGTTCCCTGAGGTTAGTTTGGTGGAGGTGTAAAGGTTCAATGCCAAACTTAGTAGCAGTTTCCAATTAGACCATTTTTACAGTAGGGGTAGAAGGATTATGATCCACCAATAGGAGATGTAGTAGGTAGAGGCTGAACTTAATGTGTTCCAAATGTTTAGGGATTGGAACCCTAGTGTCACCATGGAGATGGTTTCTAGAAAATAGGTATAGAATTTAGGCTTGGTCAGTTGCACATAGTGGAGGCAGCAGTTCCAGAGGGTCCAGATATCATCAAAGGAATGATCAGTTTATTCAGTACTCTTTTTTGTGCCTTTTGTGATTTGGGAGTTTCGAAGTCCTTTGTTTCACCCTCTCTAGACCATTATTTGGTACTATACATAGGGATGATTCATGTTCCACTAGTGTTCAATACACTATTTGGAGTCCAAACCAACTTTTTTTATGTGTGTTGGAGGTGTATACTGATGATGGGACTACATCAGTCATGTGGGAATCTTTTTTTTATATATATGAATCCATAATATGTAATAATTACATAAACTAGTTGCATTATGTGTGTACTATTGTTGACTACATTGGGATGAGAGTTGTGCTTTCAGATGTGGATAGCCAGGGTTTGGTCTTCATAGGTGAGTGGAGTTATCAGGTGGGTAGTTCACATGTGGATCCCCTTATTTCCTTTTTAGCTAAGTTGTCGGTGGACTCAATGGACATTGAGATGGTGTAGGTACCCCCAAGTCATTTTGTAGTTCCTATATGTTTTCCCCAAATTAGTTCTGACACTACCCCCTCAATGTGATGTTGGGTTTGGGAAATAATTGAATCCTCATGCTTCTTTGATTTTGATGGATCCTTATCGAATATAACCTTCAAAGTTGTGGTAGTTGGGGATTCATATAGATGATATGATGAGGTAGGGTTTTATCTGGAACATTATGTCACTTTGGGGTTCTACAGTGTTGTTCACTAAGATGGTGGATGGTAGTCTGAGGTTGTGTATTGACTAATCGATGTTGAATTAGATGATGGTCAAAAACTGTTATCATCTTCCAAGGATAGATGATATTTTCGACCAGCTGAGAGGGGTAAGTTGGTTTTTTAAGATCGATTTACGGTCCAGATATCACTAGTTGAATATGAAGGAGGGTGATACCCCAATGTATGCTGTCAGATGAAGGTATGGGTAATTTTATTTTGTATTTATCCCGTTTAGTGTTTTGAACATACCATCAATGTTCATGAGACTTATGAACTCTATTTTTATCGAGTTCATGGATCAAGCCTTCATTGTATTCACTAATGATATCTTAATCTACTAGAAGTCAGAGGAGAAGCATGGTGGGTATCTCAAAACTATCTTTTTTGTTCATTGATTCCACCATCTCTATAGAAATTTGTCCAAGTGTATGTTATGAACATGATAGGTTCTTTTCCTTGAGAATCTAGTGTCTTATAAAGGTATTCAAATATACCCATTGATGGTTGAAGCAGTTGCTTCTTGGGAATCACCCAAGAACATGGTAGAGGTTCACAGTTTCCTTGGTCCTGTAGGCTATTATCATAGGTTTTTTCTTGATTTCCCTCAAGTTATAGACCTATTGATATAATTGAAAAAGAAATTCCATGATTTTTTCTAGAGTTATCGATTCCATGAAACATTTGGTTACCTGAATGTGAAGTTGTTTAGTTCCCCAGTGCTTTGGTTTCCTGAGGAAGGGGTGATGTTGGAGGTGTGTTGTGATGCTTCCCATTTAGGATTGTGATTCCTATTGATGAGGTATATAAAAGTTATATCTTATGATTCTAGGCAGTTAAGTCCCCATGAGAATGTCTATTCCATAAAAAATCTAGATATAACAGAAGTTTTTGTTTGCATAGAAGTTGTGGCAGAATTACCTCATTGAGGATTACTTTGTGGTATTCATGGATAACAAGATCTTAAGGTATATATTTTTCAGTTTTATTTGTACTTAAGGAAGTGGAGGTTGATGGAGTTTCATTGGGATAATAATTTTTAAATCTTTTACACCTCAGGAAAGGGTAATTTTATGGCTGACTCTTTGAGATGGAGGTCGTGGAAGGGTATTGTTTGAGAGTGAGATGATGTTTGTAGAGAAATAAAGGAGTTTGAATCCTTGTTCATAGATAAAAGAGTGGATGGTGGTAGAGATTGTTTGTTTCAGATGATGGTGTAATATTCTCGGATGCATTATGTGGAAGAGTCTCAATGGGGATACTTAGAGGTAGAGCTCATGCGTGATCATGTTGTCCATGGTGATGCTTTGGGGGGATGGTTATAGGATAACCAGAACTAGATATTCATTTAATTAAGTATGTTTTTCCTAGTAGTAATTCATGATGTATTCCTTCATGAGTTTAAGAGCTCACCATTGGTTGTACACTCAATAGTATCCAATACATATCATGGCTTGAGGATATAGTTTTAGTAGCCCTAAAAGAAATGGGAGGTTGCAGAGTTTGTGGAAACGTTCTTTCTTTCAGAAATTAAAGGTTGATCATCATGTTTCTATTGTTTTTGTGCATCCCTTGGATGTTCCCAAGTGGAAATTATATGACATCTTGATGGATTTCGTCATAGTATTAGAAAGATCATAGGGTGGTTGTGATTATATCTAGGTGACAGTGGATTGGTTAGCAAAATCGGCCCACTTCTTAGTGATCAAGGAGTCAAGCATAGTGGATGATTTAGCTAAGAGGTATGTGGATCATGTGGGGAGGTTTCATGGAGTTCTAAGGTCCATTTTCTCAGATAATACCACACATTTTACATAATTATACTAGAGGGTATTATAACATGATTTTGGCACCTAGTTACACCTCAACCCTTCCTTCCACCCATAGACAGATATAAAGATTGAATGGACTATCCAGACATTGTAGGACATGTTTTGGTCATTCCTCTTATATTTTGGTGGATCTATAGTATAATTCCTACCCTTGGTGGAGTTTTCTTATAATAATATTTTAAAATATTCTATTAGAATAGCTCCATCTGAGACACTGTATGGAAGACCATGTCATTCACCATTGTGCAGGATGGAGGTTGGGGAGAAATTCATTCTGGGTCCTGATGTGATGAAAATCATAATAAATAAAGTTTGGTTTTTTTGTGAGACCATGAATGCAGTACATGATTGGCATAATTCTTATTCTGATCTCTAGAGGGGCCATTTTTATTAGAGGTTTTGGACCATGTGTTCTTGAAAGATTTCCCTCATCATGTGAATCAAATGATTGGTAGAGGGAGTAAGATTTCTCCCATGTTTTTTATGCCCTTTTAGGTGTTGGTATGAGTGGGATATGTGGTGTATTGGTTGGATTTTCCACCATGGTTAGAGAGGATCCACAATGTCTTCCACATCTCTCAAATTCTTTGGTATCTTCATGATGACTCTCTAGTAATTGATTGGGGAAAGTTGGAAATTGAGGATGATGTGCCATTATTGGAATGGCCAATTGAGATCTAGGATCGCCAATAGAATTCCCTTCCCAGATTGACCATTCCTTTGGTTTGTGTGCCGTAGAGGCATAGTGTCCAAGAGGAGAGTACTTTTGAGTAAGAAATGAAGATGCATTCTTAGTACTAATACATGTTTTGATTTTTTAATTTCTCTATTTTTTTATATATGATGTTTGGATCCCTTTATTTTATAAGATGAGTTTTTTTCTTTGGTTTGTGATGTGTTTGGTGTGATGTGTGATGAATTCCTAACATATGAAAAGGGGAGGACCAGATCCTTAATTGACACACATTAACTTTTATGTGATTAAACCCCTACAGGTGATTCATTACTGCCTAAAGTATATAGTATCTTTACATATAATATAGAATTCTCTATTTCATGTGTTCATAATTATGTTGTTTGTTGGCTATAGCGGTTTTTGGTTTTTTCTGGGTGGAGGTTAATATAGTTGCGCAGTGGTGATGTGGTTGTGTGGTTGTGTGAGGGGACACAGTTTATAGTTTTTTTTTCTTGATGATGAGGTTGTATGAGATGTTTGTAGTTATTTGGTTTGGTGGTTTGGTTGGTGGTAGTGCTTGAGGTATGACGAGATCCATAAGAGGTAACTCACAGGGTGGTTGTTCCAACCCCCTTCCTTCTAGTATTGGTTTTGGATTCTCACGGGTGACAACCATTTGATAGGTATCTGATGTAATGGTTTGTGCCTTCTCAGTCCACTACATTTCTATTTTTGGTAGTTGGAGGTGTTCAGATGATTCTCATAAGGATTATGGAGAAGTTCAGTTGCTAACATCTTGAATAAGGGAGATTATACATTGTTTAAGTGGATTGCATAATGTGAAATTAGGTTTTACAGCTTTTCTAGGGTTGGTTCACAATGTGAATATATTTTACATGATTTGAAGAAGGGTTTCATGGAATTTAATATATTACTGTTAAAAATATATAATGAAATGAATAAGTGATGCATGTTTTGGTTGTAACCTAACCCCAGGTTTTACAAGATGTGAAACGGGTTACATGTCATCTAATTCCCCAATCCAGTAAAGTTTTAAAAAAAATCGATAGAACATTTAATCATTAGTTTATTCTCTCTTCATCCTCTCATTTTGGGAGAACCCTAAGTTCCCTTAGGTATTCTTCAAGCCTTTTTCCACCCTCATTGATCTGTTGATCCCAATGGATATTTTTTGGAGATTTGTGGTTAGTTCTCTTCTCTTTCTCATCCATTTTCTTTCTTTTTTCTCTTGAGTTTCCTCTAAATTGGTGTTTATTTGGATTGAGGTATGTGTTAAATGGTTTTTTGATTATATTGGGATATAGTGTAGGTTTATCTACAGTTCCTTGTTGTGTGGAAGTTGTTTATGGGAGTTATTTCTCACCCGATGGTGCGTAGTAAGTTGAAAAGCTTCCCTAAGGTAGGATTTCCTTCATTTCTCTTTAATTGAGAATCATGTAGGAGGGGTTTCTTTAATTTTCATATGGATTTTTTATTGGATTAATTAAAGATAAATTAAATTTTTTAATTTAATTTAATATGGAAAATGGGGTTTGATTCACATTTTTTTACATATTAGATACTATTTGTGATATTGAGATTCTTCAGGCTTGATGGCTCGCTAAAAATTGTGGTTGTTGGGGGATTTTTTTGCATTGGATATATGCGTTGTGATGGTTATTTTGGTTTTGATAGTTTGGTATCACCCTAGAATGTAAATTGGCTAACCACCTATATGTGGTTAATAAAAACGGTTTCCCTGTTATTTTATTTTTGTATTAACACTCATAAATTAAAGATGAATATGATAAAATGACCCTTGTAAAACTATAATATGATATTAGTGTGAGGTGGTGTGTGGTCTTTATTTGTTGTAATTTTTTGTGGTTGAAAAGGGGTGTGGGGCATTGTATAGTTTGTTTGGAAATTATTTTAGGGTGGTGAGGATGTGGTTTTTGGGCTGTTATTTTGGGGTAGTAAGAACATGGTTTTTATGCCCAACTTCTAGGAGTTGAGGGGATAGTTTTTGGGCTATGCTTTGGGGGCAGTGAGGTGACTGACTTATGAGATATTTTTTAAATTTGGTTGTATTGTGCTAGATGGCCAATTAGTGATGGAATGTATGAATAATTGTTTAATAATGTTTGAAATGGAATGGGTTGGTTGGTTAATGGTATGAGAAATGTTAATAAATAATTTAATAATGGGTTGAGTGATTGATGATAAATACTAAAAAGAATGGGATGATTAAATTTAGTTGGTTGGAAATATGAAATGAGATTTCTAGTTTTTTTGTGGTGTTATTCACTTAGATTTAGCAGTAAAAGTGATGGTGAAGTGAGTAAGTTAGTTTTTTTGTAAACCCATAGGTTGGGCTTGTGTGATTTTCTCTATATATATGTATACACTTTAAATTCTTGTGATCTCTATATGCAACCAACCCCTATTGAGAAATATGTTTCGAACACCCGTATAGTCATGTGGGGTGTTTATTCCAACATCTGGTGGGTAGTACAAATGGTTGGCTACCCTCTCTTTCTTTCTTTCTCTTGAAAATGTGGTTGGTATAGCACAGGATCTGATGGTCGGAGGTCATTTTGTGCCTTAGATGGTTCATGTGATAGCCCAAGTGTCTTCGGACAGGATGTGATATCCTATGTATTTGTAGATGAGTTGATATGTGTCCTGGTTTCCTTCAGGATGAGGTGTGATGGCCAATGTGTTTTCCAGAAAGACATTACTGTGCTTGTGGGGTGGTATCCCATGTTTTTTTGGGTGAGATGTGTGTGATCATTCTTATGGGGTGGCGAGCTCAAGTGTCTACAGGTGAGGTTTGTTCTACCCGTGCTTATGGGGAAATTTTGTACACTGAATATATGGAGTACCAAGACGTACGATGTTGGGTGTGAGAGCGGTATACATATGGGAAAGCAGTTCCAGGTAACTTTATATATGTTATTCCAATTATATTATATTACTTGGTTTTCTTTATTTGGTGAGCATTACTTAGTAAGGTGGGTATGGTTAGTATACCTTGATAGGTGATGTTTTGTTCTATTGTTTTCCCACAGGGTCATTAGTATGCTTCATTCACATGTGCATGAGAGACTTCGGTTTTCAAAATTAGTTTAAATGATTTCTCACCCAATGTATATAAATCTATTTTAAAATATCTAGGAGGATTTCACCTACCATTCATAACCTTACTATTTTGTATTCTGTCTCTTCATAGCTTTACTATTGGGTATTTACTTAGGATACTTTTATTATATTATTTCTGTTTATACATTCATTGTTGGATGTTTCTTTCTTATATATATGTATTAGGTTTTTTACGGATTATTCCTCTTATATCTCAATCTTGGTTCCTTAAAAAGGGTAATTACTTCTATACTGTGATATTTTTACACCCATGGTGCTAATGTCCAACCCAGGGCCTATTGGAGGTGGGACTCGGGGGAGAATTATCTCCCTTCCTTCATTTCCAGCCCTGGAGGGGTTTCTTTATAATGAGCTAGTCTTCAAAATTAATTTTAACTAAAATTGTCTGTATAAAAACCTTTTCAATGGGTTTAAATGGTTTTTCAATTCATTGGAAGGATTTGGAGGGGGTTCAGGTCTGTTTTGTGGAAAATGGATTGAAAACCATATGTAGAGAATTTACACGCCATGTATATATTACACAATGTGTAACTACCACTAGGAACATTTCATGAACTAGTGCATGTTCTAAAGTAATTACACATCATGTAAAGGTTTAGCGGGACAAATATTAACCTGAAGCAACTAGTTTTTCAATATAACTTTTAATTTGGAAATACACAACGTGAAAAGAGCTTATACACTGTGTATTTACTGGGAGAAGTATTTTTAATCCTATTGTGAAGATATAATTTTCATCCTTATTCTATTAATCCATCCTCAACATGACCTAAAAAAATTCCAAGAAATTTAGAAATCCTTTCATCCATTCAATATTTCCCATTTGTACGATTGATCCCTGTAAATTCTTCTTATTGTTTCCTCTCCTCATCCATTTTTCTCTGTTATGGAATTGAAATCCTTGGGAATATTTTGGTTGTGATAATTACCTTGGTTGATTTAGGTTATTTCATTGATCATCTACACCTTCTTCCTCATTGTCATTACCCTTTGGAAGCACTACATTAATTGTTGGTTAAATGTGGGGGTCCAAACCTGAACCAATGGTCTGTTTATTTTGGGGTGTATATGAAATACTGTAAAGAAATATGGAAATGAAGGGTGAGGTGGGTGAATTCTCTAAACCTGGGGATCCAGGGGACCCTATGGTGAATGAATCTAGGGTAATTTCAAATGATGTTAATCAATCATGATATTTTTATGAATGTATTGGTCATAGGGATATGTTCTCATTTGTGAAGAAACTGTTCGGTGTTTTATCCCCTCTCCAAGATATTGACCTGGGGAAGAAATTTGTAGACATAGTGATTATAGGTTCTGGGCTAGCCTTCTCTTTTGATGTACCTCCACCTGGTCTAGTGATAAAGAAGGGGACGGTTTCTCATGTTTCGGCAAATCAGGTGGCGGTTGAAGAAAGGGCTAGCCTATTTCACTACTTGATCATTGTTCATGTCTTGATTCCCTAAGGTTATAATCTCTAGAAATTTAATGATATGAGTAATGGATTGTGAAGGTGTGGGGTTTTTATGATTGGAGCATGACTTTGATGGGGAGGGGGTAATATCATGTTGTCTTCCCATCGGATAAGTGAAAGAGAAGGGCGTGGAGAAAGGGAACCATCCCTTTGAAGCCTGGGTTTTTTAACATTCAAGAGTGGAAGATTAATTTCGATCCCATGACTGTCTGTAACACACAAGAATAGATATGGTTTTAGATCTATAGGCTGAATTGGTTCTATTGGCACCCAAAGATCTTATGGGATATCTCTTTAGATGTTGGATATCCCATTTAGCTGGATCGATAGACAATTAACCCATGGTTTGGGAACTATGCCTAGGTATTGGTGGAAGAGGACAAGTTGAGATCTCTTGTGGAAGAGTATGTTCTCACAACATGGGATGACAGTATGAAACTGGATATTGTCTACTAATAGAAGTCAAAATTATGTTTGAGTTGTATGTTTTTTGGCCACCAGATGGTTGAATGAAAAAGGAATAAGGAATGAGGTGTGTGAAAATTGAAAGGGCATGATGATGCCACATGTAAGAGGAGGAGGGGAAAGGACCAGCCATCACATGACTACCAGAATGAGGGAGATAGTAATTAGAAGGTGCTGGAGGAGATGGCACTACCTGAGCACTTAGATCATTTTTCTAGGGAGTGTTCTACTTCTAGACAGTCTTCTGAGCCTCTGCAACCAGTGGAGGACCACCACTCTTCTCCCACGTGAGATCTAGGTGCGGTGGATTCTAATGGTGTGGATGGGCCTAAATTTATGACTTTGAATAATCTTCATAATCCCAGTGATGTTTTCCTTATAGAGACTACAGCACTTGTTGATTCAATCAACCTGGTGGTATCCCCTCATTCTTTGGTGTAGGATATAACTCGGTCAGTAGGGGTTGGTTTACTCTTGTCACCTTTTCATGATGGCGGAGGTATTTATGGATATGATCTGGTTTCTTCTAAAATTGATCTAAGGGGAAATTTATGTAAACACTTACCTCCAAAGATTCTCTAAGGAAATCACAAGTGTGCAGTGACCCTTCTCACCTTAAAGATGAAAATAAATTTATCCCATTGAATGGAATTTTCTGGTCAGATGATGCTGAAGACTCTCAGCCTCTTGATCCAGTTGATACCACTTGTGGAATTACAGCAGGTTCTACTACAAATGGTCTACATGAGAAGTATATTCCTCCTCATACAGAGGATGTCAATTCTGACCAAGTTCTCCATTCTCAGATTGGTGACACTGGGGGAGCTGATACCACTGTGATGCAGGCTATAGGGAGTGATGTCATGCCTACTTGCAAGGGTCTTGGTACTGACAGTAATCTGAAAGGGCCGAGAAATAAGGGAAGAGGGAAGAAGGGGAATGTTCATATAGCTATGTCATCAAAGGGTGGACCCCAGATAATAGTTAAGACCCATATTCAATGAATTTCTTCTTCTAGAACTGTCAAGTGCTAGGAAACTCCAGGATGGCCAAATCCCTTAGACATTTTAATATAGACCATAAGCATATGATTGTTGGTATTTCTAAACCAAAACTTCTTTTTGACAATTGGAATGGTTTCAAATGGAACTCCATGGGGTAAAATTGTGTGTCACATTATTTTCATGAAGCTAACATGGACCATTTGTGTGTGTTTCGGCTTGAATTCATTTGTATCAACTCTTATTTTAACAAGTATTAGAGCATTCTTCTATCTTATAGAATTGATGATTATGACTTGTTGGCTTCTTTTGTGTATGAATACAATTATTATATTAGAATAATGTAATTATGGGAGGAGCTCAAAGAGATTTCTAGGAGGATGGACCATGAATGGTTATCCTTTGGTGATTTTAACATGGTGTTGAGGCCTGAGGAAAAAATTGGTGGTAATTTTAATACGATTGCTACTTCTGATTTCTCTATATTCATTGACCAATGAAATATTATTGAAGTTACAATTTCTAGATCTGATTTTACATAGTGTAGATACACCTAGAATGGGAGGCAATAAAGAAAACTAGATAGATTTTTTGTTCATATGGATGATCAATATGTTTCTCAAGGGATCTATGGTTTTACACTCCATAAATACCACTTTGATCACAACCCAATTGTAGTGGACATCAATATACATTTGACAAGTTCGGGCCCTTTTCCCTTTTAGTTTAATAGTGGGTGGATTATAGATCCTGCATGCTGGGAAAAGGTGTTGTAATTAGGAAGGACTGAAATGAATGAGATCCCTTTTCAGAGGATAGCAGAGAAATTAAAATATCTCAATGAAATTCATAAGGAATGGAGCACGAAATAATTTTCTAAAATTTATCATGACATTAAGGCTGCTGAAGAGGAGATTTCTTGTGTTCAAACATGAAATTAGCACTAGGACATCCCATATAGAGAGGAATTAATGGACCATAATAAGTTTTATGAATTCTTAATGATTAAATAAAGGTTGGTGAAAAATCAAATAAATGTTATATGGTAAAATGATTGGGATAGGAAATCCAAGATTTTCAACAAAATGCATAAGGTTAAAATAACCCGAGTAGGGGATAAAGTGATCATCATTAATGGTCAAATTATACTTTTCAAAATGAGATTATGTGGGCTATTGTGGAGTACTTTCAGGGATTGTACTCTGATGATTGGTAGGTCAATACATAGAGAATGGTTGGGAACATCACTTCATGCATTGAGGAGTATGATAATCAATCTCTTGTAACCCCTCCTCGCAATGAGGAAGTTAGAACAGCTCTTATATCCCTCAATGTGAGGAGTTATCCTATCCATATGGATTTATTAATAAATTTTTTGTGTCTTTTTGGGATGTTTTTCAGGATGATCTTCCCAATCCATAATGTAATTCTTTACTCACTCTTATTTACCATATGTGATGAAATCCTACTTCATTTACCTCAAACCCAAGAAAGGCAATGCCCATGATATAAAGGATTTCAGGCCAGTGGTACTGGGGAATACTATTCTTAAGTTGATCAGTAAGATTATTATGAGTAGACTACGATGGATGGTAGGTGATATGATTACTTCAAATCAATTTTGGATTTGTTCGTGGAAGGAATATTCAGTATTGTCTCATTACCACCTTAAAAAGTGTCAACCTCATGAGAAGGATGATGAATGAAGGAAACTTTGTACTAAAAATTTACATCTCAAAGGAATTTTACACACTCAAATGGAGATTTCTTATGGATTTCCTTAAAATAAATGGTTTTTCCAATGTGTTCATCAAGATGATCCGTATTATTCTTTGTTCATCAAGGTTGCCCATTATCATTAATAGTACACCTAGAGGATTATTCTCTTTTACCAGAGGTGTGCGCCAAGGTGACCCACTCTCTGTATGTTTATTTTCTATTAGTAAATATTATCTTAGCAAATGTATCAATGAACTTCTACCCATGGGTATTTATAAGAAAATTAGGGATGGTAAGAATGACTCTGCTCCATCTCATTTCTTATATGTTGATGAAATTATCTTGATTAGGAAAGCTTCAAAGAGAAGTATTTCTTCTACCAAGGCTCTCTTAAAGCATTATAAATAGGTATATGGTCAATAAATAAGTTGGGATAAGTCTTTTATTGTGTTTGGAAATGGATTAATGGTTGGGAAACAGAACAGGATAATTAGATTCGTTGGGGTGAAAAAGGGATCTTTTCTCTTTCAATGCCTTGGTGTTCCCTTATTTTGGGGAATGGTGAAGAGACAATATTTGGAGGGAATATACTTTTGTATCATGAATAAACTTGTTATTTGGAAATGTAATGTGGTGTCCATGGCTGGGAGGGTGTGTATTTTTAATTAAGTGACAACATCCAAGTTTGTGTATTCATTTTCTATTTATCAGTGGCCTAGGGGTGTTTGAATGGTGCTCCAAAACATGATATAGAACTTCATTTGGATAAGGTCAATTCATGAGCACAATCTTATCACTGTTTTCTAGAAGTAATGTATCAATCCATTTGAACTTTGGGGTCTTGGAGTCAAGGACCTCAGGACTTTTAATGATGGTCTTCTTGGGAAGTTTACATGGGGATTTATTTCCAAGGATAATTCGGTTTATTTTTTAATTAACTGGTTTAATTAAAGGTTTATTAATGGATAAAAATACTATATTGAATTATATTTTTGGGAATATCTTAGTTATTCATTAATGATAATCCTTAATGACACAGAGTGGATGGTTTTTAGGGACTCTCATCTATATTGTTGGAGAACAACATGGATTGAGCGGCCTCTTCAGGATAGCATGGATATTCCATCTAGTGCAAGTCATTTTTCTATTGCTGATTTTTTACCTCACATACATTAGTTTGACAGCATGGTCCCCTCTCAGGTGGAGTAGGAAACTCAATCCTATAATTTATGGAATGTGATACGCTGATATGGAAGCATAACAGGAATGGTCAGTTTAATAATAGGGATTACTACTAGATGGTCTATGGGGGATCATGTCATTCATCTGCCTGGCTCCTGCACTACAAGACATTATTCATTCGGCCCTCTCGATTTTCTCTAATTTAGAGAATCTAGAAAAATCATGTACCAATTCATGATCATCTTTAGTGATCTGGATTTCATCTTGTATCATCCAGTTACATATGCATGTGCACATAGGAGAATGTCTAGCACCTGATTATGGACTATACCTATGCTCAGTAGCTGTGGGATTATGTTGGGGTACTATTTGGGATAGAATTCAATCAGAACATGTTTCTCCTTGAACTACTGGAAGGGCGTCCCCATGTTGGTGGTAGCGACCAGGTTCCTAACTTCCTACTCGTGGTTGCTACAGTTGTGATTGCATCCATATGGGATACTCGAAGTGTTTCACTCT
This sequence comes from Viscum album, assembly GCA_963277665.1. Classification (NCBI taxonomy): domain Eukaryota; kingdom Viridiplantae; phylum Streptophyta; class Magnoliopsida; order Santalales; family Viscaceae; genus Viscum; species Viscum album. The sequence goes on along the minus strand of OY728135.1, from coordinate 1,457,876,939 downwards.
TTGAAAGCAGGCAGTTCCATATCTGGTGTGGAATGATAATCATCTAACAAGTGGTTTATGCTTCCTCAAAGGTTAAATTAGGTTTGATGCATAATAATGTATCTAACATATAGATTTTTTGGTTAATTGGTGTTTTGAGGAAGCTGCGAAAGACTCGAATGATTAAGTACATTCATTGGATAACCCCAATCAGTCTGTGGCTCAATGCCAATGTGTATGGAGCATCTTCTAGTGCACCTAGATCATCAGGGTGTGGTGGTGCTTTTCACACTTATTGTGGTTTTGTGAAAGGATTTTTTTATCACTTTACAGGTATTGGAGTTGCTTTTGAAGTTGAGTTATGGGCGATAATTCATGAAATCGAGTATGTTGTTTATCATCATTGGAATATTTTATGGATTGAATCAGACTTTCAACTTCTAGTCCAAGCCTTGGAAACATGAACTCATAATGTACATTGGAGAGTCCTCCCTGAATGGGTTGATTGTCTCAATCAGGTAACTCATTTAAATTTTATTGTCTCACGTGCTTATAGGGACGCCAATCAAGTGGTGGATGCTTTGTCCAAGAAAGAAATCCTGGCTATGGATTTGATGTGGTATTTCATGGCCCCTGACTACTGCTCCATTCTGGTGGAGGTGAATATGTGTGGTGTTTTGTACTCTCTGTTTTGTAATAACCCCCTGTTTGTCTGACTCATCTTTCTTTTTTCTTAATAAATTTTTTTTGGATCTGTTCTGACAAGCTCTTGAACTTTTGGGGTATATAAAATATTATGATTGATCTAATGTAATGTGTTAACTAATATATTTATTAATTTCTAAAGGGAAAATCATGGATTGGGTTAATAGTTTGATGGATTTGGATTAAATTTTTAAGACGGCATGGTTTATGGATACCTATTAGGTGATCGAAACTTGAATTGTTTGAACTTGGATAATGGTATAAAGTTTGTTTAGCATGACATGATACCTTAGTTGATTTCTTGATATAGAATCCCTAGGTAATGGATTATATACTTATGGACCTGACTATTGATCATTTGATATATAAATTAAAGAGAAATTTAAAGGAAAAAAGTAATTTTAATAATTAACCATTGAGTCTTATGATTTGATTTTTTGATATCCGTAAAAAAAAACCCTGACATGAGTTTCCTAGAGTCAGTGGTTACATTATAACATTGTCCTAAATAAAATTTAATCGCATCCCAATGGACCAAATTGTTTAGTATATTCGTAAACTACATACATAAATAATTCTTACATTATATTTTAAAATATAAAATATAACATAGTGATTTTTTTATAACTCCATTATTCTCTTAGTCAAGCCCTTCATATCAGTCATAATAAACTTCTTGGCCTCCTATGAGAAAATAAATCGTAAGAAAGGAGTGATATCAGATGCTCATTAAGGGTATACATATAGTAGAATATTTTATTAATAAGTATAAATTATTATAGATATGAAAATAACCAATACACAGGTCATTTAATCAATAACAGGATTATAATATAGAAGGAATACAAGATGATCAAATATTGACATATAAATAATCACATAGAAATGAAACTTAACCATGGATATTCTAATAGTCAAATAATAACATGGAATATCAATAACCAATATCCTAAGTATGGAATACATAATATTGGACATATAAAATATATTATTAAAGCCTCGTCCAAGACGTCTACATAAATGGGTAAGCCCTCGGCAAAAACTTAGTCTATTTTTCTATGACACCTTCTGATGCATTTAGGGGATATAATAGGCCATAAATATCGGTAAGTAATTCTATTTAATTATTCTTATAAAATTTATAAAACATAAACAACATAAACATTTGTATTTAAAACAAGCATAAAAAATGTGAATACTTTAACCATAAACCAAGATTGGTATCAAAATAGCACAGCCATAGTCAAACTGATCATAAGAAATTAATTAAAACATGGTCGATGATATAAAAATAGATTTACCTCAATTAAAAATAATATTTAGAAAAAAAATTTGAAATAGATTAAAATACTCTAATAAAATCATTGAATTTTTTAGATAAATAACTATTTTTACTTTGAAATCCTTTATTTAATATATAACAAAATTATAAACGAAATCATATTATTTGAAATGAACACTTTGAAACTATAATTGAATCTTCAAAATAATAAGGTGTCATGATGGAAGGAAATTCCGTACATTCCATATAAGTTAAAATTTCATTCCTTTTACACTTTTGTAAGAAAAGTCATAAAGTATCTTATTTTGTAAAAAACAGGAATATTCCTTTTCAAAATTTATTAAAACTTAAAAAAGGTATAGAAATGAATTTAAAAATCATTAGAGAATAGTAAAAATATTTTTTGATAACATTATTAGAAAACATGGACATGGAGGATAAATATTGCCCATAGGATACTAAAACAAAAACAATCCTGAATAATGATGAGATTGTAAAATAAACTCTTACATTGAATTTTATTTAGTTGAACGTGGTTAACCTCTGATATAATGGTTTAAATAATTATATTAATGTATACCAAAACCCATATCTTTATTTATAGTACCATATATTATCCTCTTATATCATCTTATCACCCATTTTTTAATAATAATTCATTATTACCCTTGTTTTGAGTGTTAACTACTTAATTTTTCTATGCTTGTTTTATTGTATAATTCATGATTCATAAGGAAATAATATATTTATATAATTAAAAAAATTATAAGTTCATAGATATCATATTTATTTAGCATTTATATTTTATAATCATTCTTTAATGGTGAACATGGAAAATGAATCACATCACGTCTTGGAGACGGTTGGTCGTACGTACACACATGCCATGATGTCATTCAATTGGTAGGTGAAATGGTAATGAGGTGGGTTATTTTTTTAAGAATAAATATAATTTAATAATTATTATATATTTTTTTTATTTGCATCATTATACCCATCCATGTAAATTTGAGAAGAAAACAAATCATACCATGATGTGAAGATAGTAAGTTATATGTACGCACACACGGTGCTTTCATATTTCATAGGATTGAAAAAAGTAGAATATAGTTGTCCCATAATAAAAATTACAACTAAGAATATATATAATACTCGAGTTATTATTTTATAATGTAAACAACACATGAATAGGATGTATAAAAAGATATAAACTTGAAAGATCCATTAAAGACGATTAACTCTTCTTCAGTGGAATTTCTTTATAACTCTTATTAAGGGATCTAGGGTAGACCTTTTGGATGGACCAAAACCTCAAAAAGTATATATGGATATTTATAATATAAATGGGTATATTTTTGTTTATCTATATGGCTCAATGTGGTTTAAACAAGTGATGGGGGAGATTCCCTTTTATAAATGATGTGAGGGGCATTTTTGAAAATCCTCTAATTAATAAAATATAACAACCCTATTTTAGATCCCAAGAAATCCAAATGGCGTATAAATGACTATGGAAATACATTTTAAAACATATATTATCACTTTTGGAATTATTTAATATTTTTAATATTTTTAAACAAATTAATAAAATATTATTTTAAAAAAACATCAATAATGTCAATTTTGAAATAATTCAATAGTGGACTTTTTAAAAATATCATAAAAACTGTTATATTCTAAGAAAATATTTTAATATATCCCACGTATGTCAAGGTCATCTAAAAAACGTGTTTGAAATTAATTATCTAAAATTATATTTATTTTAATAATTTTAATATCATTTATTTGATATTTCTATTACTTAAACAATTAATGCATCATCAATGTGCACGCCTTTAAGATAACTATTACATTCCAAAAAATTAAAAATAAATTTCCATGATTTATAGTAAAATTTTATATTTCAAAATAAACTTTATAGTCAATGATATATTCAGAGTAACCCTAAATTTGTAATTATATAGTTATTGAAAACATAAGTTTGACATCTTTGACTTTTCTTTAAAATAAAATATTATAAATGGATTAAGTCATCCAAGTGGATACAAGAGCTCCAAAAATTGGCCTAATGATTATTTTGGTATAAAAGTACTCATCTCCTAATATTTTAACACATGTTACTATAATTTTATAATATTTATAATATTTTTTACCCTTAATTACCAGATTTACTATGAACCATAGAAATTAAAATTACTAAGATCATTATTCACATTTTCCAAAATAAAGACAATTTTACTAAATTTGGAACTTATAATTAAAAATCTGGAACACTTTTGTCTAAATTCAAAAAAAAAATTAGATAAAATAAATTGATAATTAATCTCATAGATGGCTGAGAAAATGTGTTTTTAAAATGAAAATGTTCAAATGCTTGAAATGTTTCTATATCAAAATTAAATATGAAAATGACTAAGATAAACTATATTGGATTAATATATGTATAATTTATTTATTTTTAAATTAAAATAAATTTAAAATATATATTTAATTACAAATTATTTAGATAAAAAGTCAGTTTTCAATTAAAATGCAGTATTTTCACTATTCATCAAAAAAATAAAACTTATTAAAAAATACCAAAAAAATCTCTCTAAGATATTTTTTGTATTACTATTTTAAAAATGAAGTTAATTTTTTCAGATATAATTTATTTAAGAGAACAAATTTAGTTTTAAAACAAATGTTCCTTTGGAAGATGGAAAAACTGCCTTTTAAAAAATATTGCTTTTCTAAGTAAAATTGGATTTAATATTATATTATTCTTATAAGATATATTGTATTAATGTTAAAAAAATTAATTGAATATATTTTATATTAATTCAATAATATTTTTAATAATATTTATTCTCACCAATTTAATGGAAATGTTATTGTAATATTTAATTATCCCTTTAAGATGGGTGTTGCAAGGAACATAAGTTATCAAAAAGATTAAATTTAAAAGGATTAGTACAATAAAATATTGGGTTGTTACATTATCCCCTAATTAAATAAATTTGGTCCCATATATTTTAAATCAAACTTCAAAAATCAAAGTTTGACACATCAAATTTTTTTTTTTTGGAAACCCACATCGAAAATAGGGTTAATAAAATATCCCCTTTGTAATAGGGGAAGGGAAAAGAGAATGTTACCCAAAATAGGTTTTATAATAGGATAAAATTAGTGTGAAGTGAAAAAATAGGCATGGAAAATAAATCTAACTATCAATTTCGGATATAGAGTGATAGATAACATGGTCTTTAAAAAGATAACCATCAGAAAACCATAAATTTGTGATCTGTTAAAAGACTATTGATTTCACAGAATGAAAAGTAAATAGATACCATTTTTATTCTGAAATAATTTCCCCCATTATTTGAGGGATTATTTTACTATTTTTATAATAAATTGAGAAAATAAACATACTTGATTACATTTCATAATAATAGTTGCATCATTTGGTTGTTCTTTGATATATTTTCTCTCCATCCCTTATACCATGAAATGAATGTTAATAGTGGATGTTTTTTATTACTAAATCACTTTAATGAATCATAAGATCCACAATTAATTTATTCATACATTAATGTTTTACTAAGACCAAAATTTTTATTACATTATATCCAATATAATAAATCATACATTAACCTAAAACAATAATATACCAGGTTCAACCCAATACATTTTATAAATAGTTAATCTTAAGACTTGTCCAAAAAATTTATATACAAATTCAAAGAACAAAAATTTAGATGGAAGGTCACTAAATTTTCATAAAAAACTTGACATAATATTTTCCCCAAACAACATAATGTATCTCTAATTTTCATATACCAATTATATGAATTCCTTGATCACCTTTAAACCTTGATGAAAACATTAATGCTGTTAAATCCTTAAATAATAAGTATTGTATAAAAATTCTTATATATCTTATAATTATTATTACTATAATGTCATTAATGAAATAATTTAATAATATAATTCATGAATCCAAAAACAAAAATACTTTAATTATTCCACTTGTACTGTAGTGACATCATATGTTTGACCTTGATCAACTTGATTCTTCATATCTATATTACCTTGATGATTTGGACATTCATTTTCTTAGTTCCCAATTTCCTTAGAGTTTAATCATTGGATTAATTCTTTCATTTCCTTGAATTCATGATCCTAGTGGTCTCCCTCTTCACACTTGTATCAAACTCCCATTCCCTTCAAAAAACTACCCGGGTGTTTCCTTCCCCAATTATCACATATGGGAAAATCCTCCTTTCCCTTATTCCATTTATCCATATTTTTCTCTTTTTTACTCTTATGTTGTTTATTTATTTCAAATTCATAAGACTTGGAGATTATCTATCTCTCTTGATAGCACATTATTCTATATTCTTGTACAATGAGAAAGTTTGGGAGATCATCTCCCCTCAAAGTAATGGTTTTAACCAATAAAATAATTGATAAAACATTCTATTTGGATTACGTATATAATTTGTGGAATGAATTGATTACCTTTGAAGTTTTCTTCATATTTAGAAATATTCTCAACCTCCTTTTCCCTCAGACTCAAAAACTTTCTCTCCATATCTGCTTCTTGTTCGCAAGGGAAATATTTTTCAAGGAAAAGTACCGTAAAATCATTCCATTCCATGTTTTTAATTTCCTACTACTCCTTATTATTTTTAATAATTGAAAACCATTGATTTTCATTTCCCAAGATTTGATAAACTATCATAAAAACCTTCTCCCTTTCATTACCTTTCAAAGAAGAAAATATATTTTCTAATTAAATTATCTATTTCCCAACTACAAATGGATTTTTTGTCCCATTGAATAATGGAGGTTGTTATTGCATGATGAATTCTAAAATTGTAACTCCACATTGTGTATTAGGATTCTTCATATGGTTAATGTGTTTTATCATAACATTATTCAATTTTCCTAATATAGTTATAATTTGTTCAGCTCTGGCTGAAGCTCGAGCTCCAACTTCATTATCTTTCCCATTAGTAAAATCTCTACATGGATTACGTGTATTGATATAGTTATCATTCCTTTAATTATTATCCATTACTAAAAAATAATAAACTATATTAGATCATTACATTATGAAATATAATGTATAATATCAAAACAAAATAATTTAAATTTAATATTTAGGTATAACTAATATATAAATCATAAGTTTAGTTTCCTTAAGAGTATTTGACATTTTTCATAGGGTTTCATTCTATAATAATATTTTTCCTAAATTTAGTTCACAATGTTTATAGTAAACTTCTCTGATACCAACTGTATACACCAAGACCCCAATTACCTAGAGTTAGTGGTTACTTTATTAAATTGGCATAATAAAAAATGAATCACATCTCGAAGTACAGAATATTTTAGTACTCTTAGTAAAATAGGTACATAAATGAATCTTGAAATATATTTTAAAACATAAAATACAACATATTGTCCCCACATAGGCGATTGTGGTATAAGTAGGTTAGGGTTTTGGGGTGGAGGTTGTGTGGTCAATTCCATGAACCGATTTATATCCTTTCATGCGTTGTACTAAAAAAATTAAAAAATACAACATAGTGAATCCTTTGAGAACACCGATAGTATCTTAGATTAATCCTATATATTAGTTATAATAGGCATCTTGGAATCAAAGGGAAAAATAAAACATAATAAAGTGGGGATATCAGATGCTCATTAAGGGTATATATATATAGTAATATTTTATAAATAAGCCTAAATTATTATAGAAAAGTAAATAATTGATACACATTCCATTTAATCAATAACATGAACATGATATGGAAGGAATAAAATATCATCAAATAAATCCATATAAATAACCACATGAGAATGAAACTTAAATATGGATATTATAATAGTCTAATAAACACAAGTAATATTAATAAATAATAACATAATTATGGAATTAATAATTTCAGACATCTAAAAAAATACTATCAAGGCCTCAGCCAAGAAGTCTATATAAATGGGTAAGGTTTCAGCGAAAACCTAGTCGAGTTTGTCTCATGAGACCTACCAATGGATATAGTAGGCCCCACCAGTCACATACTAAGTCCAATTAATTACACAAATAGAATTAATGAAACATAAATAACATAAACATTCATATTAAAAGTTATCATATGAAATTTTATTAAATTAACCATAAACCATTAATGGTGTAAAAATAACATATCTAATGTCAAACAAGTCATAAAACAATTCAATAAAATATGGTACATTATATTATATGACATCTACCTCAATTAATCACAATATTCAACAAAGTTGGTTGACATTGATGAAAATTCAATAATAAAATCATTGACATCTTTTTTGAGATAAATAACATTTTTTTACTATAAAATAATTTATTTAAAATGATTTGAAATTATAAAAGAAAACATTTTTTTGAAAATAAAATTTTAATCTTGTAAAGTAAGATTAAAAATATTAATTCATCATGATAGAAAGAAATTATGTTCATTTAGTATAAGTCAAAAAAATGTTTCTTTTACACTTTTATAAGAAAAGTTATAAAGTACCATGTTTTGGAAAAATATCGGAATATTCATTTTAAAATATTGAGTAAAAAATCAAAAAGTGATAACAATAATTTAAAAAATATTTATATAATAATAAAAATATTTATTAATATATTTTTCATAAAACATTGACATGGAGGAGAAATATTCCCAAGTAGATACTTAAGCATAAACAATCTATAATAATGATGAGATTCTGAAATAAACCCTTACCTTGAACATTAATTTAGTTAAACAATATTTCACCTATTATATAATGGTTTAAATAATGTTATTATTTTATAATAGAACCACATAAATATTTATTATATAATATATGATCCTCTTATATCATCTTATCACCCATTTATTCATAATATTTCGTTATTATATATATTTGAGGTATTAATGGATTCATTTTCCAATGCATGTTTTATCGAGTAAGTCTCTATCATTATGAAAAGGATATAGTTAATTAATTTAATAAAAGATATTATGGTCATAGATATCATATTTATTCACTATATACCCTTTTATAATCATTATTGGAAGGTTAACAAAGAAAATTAATCGCATTATGTCAAGAAGGAGATGGTAGGTCGTACGTACTCACTGGCAATGATATCATTCCATTAATGGGTGAAATGGTAAGGATGTTGATGATATATTAATTTTTTTAAAAATAAATATAATTTCATAATTATCACATTTATATATATATATATATATATATATATTATTTACATAATTATACCCATCCATGTAAAGTGGATATGAAAAAAAATTCACCACGGCATGGACAAGGGAATTCGTACATACGCACGCGTTGTACTTTCATTTTTTATTGGATAGATATAAGGTAAAATATTATTGTCACATAATCATAATAACATCGCATAAAATTTATTAAACTGAAGATATTAATTTATAATGGAAATAAAACATGAATAATATGTATAAGATGAAATAAACATAAAAGAGTAGTTAAAGATGATTACCTCTTTTTTTAACTTTCTGTAGATATCTTCCTAAGGGATTTTGGGTAGGCCTTTTAGAAGGACCATAAACTCAAACAATTAAACTAGGATATTTAAAAAATAAATGGGTAGTGTTAGGTAGAGATATAATTCTCAAAGTGGTGTAATTATGTGTGGTTGGAGGTTTCCTTTTACAATTTAGGTGAGGAGAATTTTTAGAAATTCTCAAAATATTAAAATACAATAAGCCTATTATAAAGACAAATACTTAAAATGGCCTATAAATGGATAGGTAAAGAAATTTGAGAACATTTACTATCCTTTTTTGTATTATTAAATATTTTTTAATATTTTTAAATAATTTTATAAAATATTAATTCAATAAAATATCATTAATGTCAATTTTGGCACTAATCATTACTTGACATTTTAAAAATATCATAAAAACAAGATATATTCAAAAAAAACATTCTAAACAAATCCCAAAAATGACAAGATCATCTAGAAAATTCTATGATGACATTAATTGTCTCAAATTATATTTATCTTAATATTTTTAATATCATTTATTTGATATTTCTATTAATTAAACAATTATTACATCATCATTGTGTAAGTCGTTAAGGTAATTATTTATTTCCTAATAATTAAAAATAAATAAAAATGATTAAAATATAAATTTAGTAATTTTAAATACTATTTATATTTTAATATATCTTCTTAATAATCATATATTATAAATGTTATAGTTACTAAAAATATAAGTATGGCATCTTTGACTTTTCATTAAAATAAAATATTGTAAATAGATTAAAGTCATACAAGTGGCTTCAAGATCATATAAAATCAAACCAATTATGATTTTAGTCTACAATAACCCCTAAAATAAAATTACTATTATTATTAGAGAAATTTTATAATATTTATAATATTAATTTTTATCCCTTAATTACTAGATTTACCCTTAATCGTGGTAAGTAAAATTTCTATGTTTTCTATTCATATTGTCAAAAAATAAAAAAGTACTTATTTACTAAATTATTATATTATGATTCCAAATGTTTGATCCATTTTAAAAAATTCAATGAACATAATTTGGTAAATTAATTTAAAATTAATCACATCAATAGGGATAGAAAGTTGATTTTTAAAGTGAAAATGTTCAAAAGTTTGAAATTCTTTTATATCCAAATTCAATATAAAAATGATTCCAATGACCTATATTGGATTAAAAGATTTATAATTGATCTAATTTTTCTTTAAAACTAATTTAATGTATACTTTAAAATTATAATTTTTATAGATGAGAAATCATTTTTTAATCAAAATGTTGTATTTTTTATATTCATCAAAAAATAAAACTTATCCAAAAAATAAAAATAATTCACCATGATCTATTTTTTAAATTAAAATTAAAAAAATTAAAGTTTATGTTTTTAAATATAATTTATAAAAGTGATAAAATTTAGACTTAAAACAAGTTCTTTATTAAAAGGTGATAAAACTACCTTTAAAAAAATATAACTTTTTATGTGTAAAATTGGATTTATTCATATCTTATTAATGTATAATATATTATATGGATTTAAAACAATTATTGAATATATTATATTTAAATTTAATAATATGTTTATTACTGTTCATTCTTGGCAATTTAATGATAACGTTATAATAATATTCACTACTGGAAACTCATGTTTTCTCAATGCTTCTTTACCAACGGTTTAAACAAACCATTGGTAAAGAAGCCATTTCCCAACAGTTTACTAAAACTGTTGGGAAAGGGGTGTCCAAAACACCATTTCCCAATGGTTCTATAAGAACCGTTAGGAAATGGTCACCCTTTACCAATGGTTTATTTAAACCATTGGTAAAGGGTATCTTGGACACCACTTTCCCAACAGTTTTTAAAAACTGTTGGGAAATCTTTTCCCCAAATACACAATCGGCCGCTCTCTCCCCCATTCGCAACAGAACCCTAATACTGACCATGGCTCTGCTTCTCTCGCTACTTCCCCCATCTGAACTTGTCAAACTACATCCAAATCGTCTCAAATCAGGTATTCTATTCTTCATATACATAAAATATTTAAGTGCTACCATGTTTTTATTGTTATTCATCTCATATTTTTTGTTTTAAGTTTTGATTTTGATGTGTATATCATTTTTTTGTTTGATTTAATCTAGACTTTATCCATTCCAATCCATTTAATTAATTAAATCCTTAACCCTCCATCGAAGAAGTAACATGTCAAATTCATTTTCATTGGATTCTAGATTTTCTAAGTATTTGTTTTTATGATTTTTTCTTTCTTGTAATTAATTGTTACTTTGAAATTTATTTATATATGTTTAATAATTTTTAGAAAAGTTTTTATGAATGTTTTCCTTAAAATTCCTTGAGGAAAGTGTTTTATTAAAATGAATTTTTTTTAAATAAGGATTGTGTAATGTAATTTTTTATAGTACACTATGTGACTATGTTTGGTATTTAGTAACACATGAGATAACTGGTGTGTGAGAATGTGTTGTGAAAGAGATTCCATGGTTGGTTCAACATTATATTTACGTTTTGAGCCTATTTATGAGTTTTTTTAAAGATATTTTAAGATATTTACCTTATGTTTATTGGTGAAAACAGGGAGCTGTAGAGGTGGTTCATGATTAAGACATACAATTACTGCTAAACATGTGGATAAACCTTGCATAGTAGTGAATTCTTGAAATGTTTGATGTTTTTAGTTCTTTTTTATTTGGAGTTTCTTTTGATGGTGATGTTTCTTATTGTAACCTATGATGGGAATTTATTTTAGTTTATAAATCGGCTGAGACTCCCCCAGAATGGACAGTGTATGCAACCTCTACCCTTATTTAATCATTCTGTTTACACAACGTATGAAACCTCTACCCCCATTTAATCAGTGAACTCAAGTCACTAATTCAAGCCTTCATTATCACTAGCATGTAATAAATTGAATGATGTAAACCCATCCTCACATGATTTCTTACCTTAGATTGTGTTCAACATATGAAATACGAGCTTTTGAAATCCGCAGTTAACTAGGATCATATATTCCATTTCCCCCAAGATGACTGTACTAATATAAATTTAGGGTCAATTAAATTTGTTTCTCATTGTACGATGTATATTATGTGTCCTTCTTGGCCAATACTCACTTTTATGAGGGTGGGGTGCTTTTCACTACCCATTCTGGCATGTGTAGACATCCATAAAAATGTTAGATAAGTCCCAAGTTTAATTCAGTAATGTTGTTATCATTGACATACTTTATTATTAATCTCAAATTTAAAAATAAATGTTTTTGTCTATACTTAATGAAATTAAATCTTTTTACAATCCATGAACAACCGATTAGTGTAGAAGCCTAAAATTTATTCACCCATGGGGTGCGCTTGACTTGGGGAAGTAATTGGGTAATGAAAGGTATGGCCATAGAGGTGCCAATAATGAGTTATTGAACATGAGTGAATGATTTGGGATGCCTATAACACAAGATGGGACCTGAGGCATGTTCCTCTTATAGACCTAATGAAAATTAATATAAATAAATTTTAATTTAATTTATGAGTACTTGTTCTTTAAATTATTTTAATAGTTCACTACATCGAATAGTTACTTCTTCCTTTATCGTTTACTTAAATGTATTTTCTATTACAGTTCAATCCTATTGAATTTATTATGAAGAAATGACTTATATAAATTCTTTTTATAGAATGGACAGAATTTGGATGTATGAAACTGGTCGGATCTCAAGCTATTTTCAAAACAATTTGCAGAGCTTTATAGATTTTTCATTTCACAATGCTTTAGATAGTGGTCGTATACACTGTACATGTTCTAATTGTGTTGGTAGACCTTGGTTGAGCCATGAAGAAGTCAGCTACCACATAACAAAAAATGTTTTTCAAGAAAACTACTTTGTGTGGTATCACAATGGGGAGAAAATGAAATCTCAAATTGGTGATGATCGAAATGAAAGGACTGGAATGGAGAATTTGTTAGATGTTTGGTTTCCGTTTATTCATCATCATGAAAAAGAAAGGATTTCGACTCAAGAAGACTTTTATATGAGGACAGCTGATGCTTCTAGTGAAAATGATGATATTCATAGGGTGAAAAAATTTAATGATGATGTCATGAATCCAGTATATCGACAATATGATAAAATGAAAAGACTAGAATTTTTAATCCGATTGTTTCATGGGAAAACTATGTATGGGATTTCTAATACAGAAATCGATTACATTCTTACCCTCTTGAAGGATTTACTTCTAGATGATGCAGATATTCCCTCAAACCACTATATGGCATGGAAGTTAGTTGAGGAACTTGGATTTTCAAGAAACAAAATTCCAGCTTGCCCGAAAGATTGCAGTTTATTCTGGGAGGAAACCACTGAACAAAATGATTGTATAAAATGTGGTACATCCCACTGGAAGTAAAAATCTGATGGAACACCATCCCGTGTTACACAGAAAGTAATGTGGCACTTTGCATTGATCCCCAGACTCCAGAATCTTTTTATGTCTAATGAAATATCAACAAAAATGAGATGGCATGATACTGAGAGAAAGAAGACTAATTATGAGTTGGTTCATCCTGCAGATGGATTTTCATGGCAGAGATTTGATGCTCAACATCCTTATTTTTCTGTGCGTAATGTGATATTGTGTCTTTCATGCGACAGTTTTAATCCGTTTGGGCAGATGCTTACTTCGAACAGCACATGGCCAGTTTTTATACACATTTATCATATTCCCCCATGGTTATGTATGAAATAACCTTTCACTTTCGTGAGTATACTCATATCTGGTCCTTCTGATCCTGGCATTAATATTGATGTATACATGAAACCTTTAATAAAAGAGTTGAAACTTCTTTGGGATGTGGGTGTGCACACATACGATGCATGTTTGAAAGATATATTTCAGATGTGTGTTGTGCTTATGTGGACGATCAATGATTTTCCGGCTTATGCAATGATGTCTGGATAGAGCATGAAGGGAAAATTGTCATGTCCAGTTTGTATGAAGAATACATTATCCAGAAGACTAAAACATCATTGTAGTTTTAGTTTTATGGTACATCAACTATTCTTGTCAAAGGATCATCCATATAGAATGAATCATCGAAGATTTGATAATACCTAGAGATCGATGATCCACCTCAGCGTATGTCTGGAACTGACATGCTTAATGAATTGAAAGATTTCATTTTTTTGTTCAAGAAGTTTCAAATGAAACCTGGAAATAGAAAGAATGTTTCCACTGAAACCTGTTACAATTGGAGGAAGAGGAGTATCTTTTTTGATTTTCCTTATTGGTCAACCAATTTATTACGTCATTACTTAAACGTAATGTATATTGAAAAGCATATGTGTGAAATTTTTCTTTCGGTTCTTTTAAATTTCAAGGGGAAGACAAAAGATGATTTACGATCTCGGCGTGACTTGGTGGATTGGGGAATCAGAACAGAATTACATCCTGTGCGTATCAGGGAAAATAAATGGAAACTTCCATGTGATTCTTATGTGATGACACCTACAGAAAAAAAAACTATTTCTGGAAGTATTAAAGACTATTAGAGTTCTTGATGGCTATTAAAGCAACATATCTAAATGGGTCAACAGAAGAGAGTTGAAGCTAAAATCATTGAAGACTCATCATTATCACGTTCTACTACATGAGTTTCTTCCAATAGCAACCCATCATATTTTGTCCAATAATGTAAGGGTGGATATTATTCGGTAGTGCCATTTGTTTAGAGATCTTTGTGCTAAGAAGTTGTCCAAGTCTTTCTTGAAAAAAATGTTGGCAGATGCCCCATTAATGTTTTGTGAGTTGGAGAAAATATTTCCTCCGTCATTTTTCACATGCATGTTGCATCTGACTGTCCATATTCCCACTGAAATACTTCTCGGAGGACCAGTTTCTTTTCGTTGGATGTATCCAACTGAAAGAAATATGTTCACATTAAAGTCTTATGTCTGAAACAGAAATCATCCCGAAGGTTCTATCCTGAACGGTTACATTGCTCAAGAATGTATGGATTTCTGCTCGATGTATTTGTCTGATCTTACTACAATATTGAACAGACCAATGAGAAACAAAGAAGAACAGTTTGAGAAAATTGAACCCATTTTTTCATCACTTCCTAAAACAGGAGGAATTCCTGGATCATATACATTGAATACATTAAGACATGAAGAGTGGGAGATCGAACATCACACAGTTTTGTTCAACTATGATTTGTTCGATGACTATATCAGGTAACTAAATTGATTATGTATATCTTACATATATATCTGTTAAACTATTCATATTTTTTATCTACAGGGAACATAAAACTATGATAAATAGGAAGCATCTTTCCTTATCTTTGAGAAGGAGAGAGTACCCAGTTTAAGGTATTAATTACATTTGAGGTATTTAAATAATAACTTTCATGTTTTTCATTAATACTATCTGTTGCATTTTCGAATTTTATTTAGGAACCATCTGGAAAAAATAAAAATAAAACTGATGCAAAAAAATACCTCCACACACTGGGATGCACTACGATGCCCAATCATGAGAGGAAACAGGTATGAAAACCGTTTATAATTTTTCTTTACGACTTACACTTTCTTTTGTTTCCTCAATTATTTAATATTTTTCTAAAGTTTTCATATAACTTTATTTTTCAATGTCATTTTAGAGGAAAATACAAAATATTGAAGGACATGTGCCTCGAGCAAAACTGTTTTTCTCGAGTAGACGGAAAAAGGATGGAAGTGCTGTCAATGAAGTGACTCAACAGCAGATTGTAAGTTTTAATCTGTTGAATTTATATTTTAATATCTATTTTTTAACTTAGTGATATATTTATATTTGTAACAGGCTAATTTATAGGACCTCAATGCCCAAGAACCAGATAATTTTGGGGCAACAAATCACTTACATCAGGTGTTGGGAGAGGAGCATCCTCGTAGAGTACGCTGTCGACCTAGGATAGCCCCGACGAGGTATTGGCCCTCCTCAGGTACGAGTTGTAGTGCCACTGAGCTGCTGCAAGTTAGGGAACAGGAAGAACAGGCTGAGAAAAGTGCCATAGAGATAGCAGAATAGACTGCTAGGGCAAACAATGCGTTTATGAAATTTATTGAAGTTCTACGTCCAACACCTCTAGCAGATGCCAGCCCAGCTCTTGATGAATATATGTCGTCAACATGATCTATATATGGTGCACCAGGTGGCAGTTCTAGTGGTGTTCAGGATGATGTCTATCTTGATGATGATGATGGGGAGGAGTCTGATGCAGAAGAGGAGGGAGAAGAGGAGAGCGAGGTGGGTGGCGAGGGCGAGGAGTAGGGCAAGGGCGAGGAGTAGGGAAAGGGCGAGGAGGAAGGCGTTGAGGTGGGTGAGGATGATGATGGGGATGAGGATGAGGGTGATGATGATGCTGATAATGGTGATGGTGATGTGGTAAAAATTGATCCATTACATTTTTGACTAATATTACTGAGATTTGATATTTAATCTATTCTAGTTGTTGGTTTTATCTAGACTCGTAGTATAGTATTGGAGTTGAGTTATTTTTATATATTATCTATTTTTATGGATGTTTTTGTCTTTTAGTGGTTGTGTGTTTTGGAACCCCCCTCCTTCCTGGACCCTGTACAACCCCCCACCATCCTCCTTGGACCCCAGATAGCCCTCCGGATAGCCCCCCAGACAGTCCCCCCCCCCCACCATCCTCCTTGGTCCCCTGACAGCCCCCCGGACACCCTCGGACAACCCCTCCCCCCCCCCCCCCGAACATCCCCCCGGACAGCCCCCCCCCCCCCCCTCCTCCCTGGACCCCGGACAGCCCCCAGACAGCCCCAACCCTCCTCCTTGGACCCCGGACAACCACCCGAACACCCCCCGGATAGCCCCCTCGCACAGCCCCCCCCCCCCCCCCCCACCACCCTCCTTGGTCCCCGGACAACCCCCCGGACACCCACCGGACAGCCCCCCGGACAGCCCCCCCCCCCGGACAGCCCCCCCACCCTCCTTGATTTCATTTACTACTAGAAAATATCTAATATATATTTTATTTATTTTCATAATGATAATCAATGTAAATCACATTTACACATCTAATCAATATCATAGATTCTTGGTATGTTGTAAAAGGGATGTATTCATTGGGCATGACATTGTTATCTCTGAAATGTTTCATAGCATGATAAACTAAAATCTATTCCATAATAAGAATGATATAAAAATATTCTATATTAATGTCCACAATATTTTAAGTAAATACCATTCCACTAATAGACACATGAGGATTCTCATAAATCATGTTTACCTTAATATTTCCACAAGGATTTTTAGTAAAAGTTTTATCTTATATTAATTTTCTGATATTCTCATTTTAAAAGTAATTTTTTCATAAATAAATTAATTTAATGACCCATATTCAAATATTGTATTTGAATAATTTGAATAAACAACTAACATACCACTCTAACTGTGTCTCTTTTGTTTAAAACGGATAGGATTATAAGTAAAAAAGAACAACTGGCATACGGAAAACCAACCAAACGCATTCGGATTCTGTTGATAATTTAGAACAATGATCCATGGGTCATATGTGACGTGTACAAGCCAACATGGGCTCAATCTTAGGTAAGGTGTGGCCGAGATCAGTCTAAGTGGCTCCCCTTTGTTTAAAATGGACAACATTTTAAGTACATATGGAAAACCATCCAAAAACATTCGGTTTCCATTGAAACATTAGGATAATGATACATGGGTCATATGAGACATGTATGAATCAACCCCACCTCAATCGGAGATGCGGTGTGGCCGGAACCACTCAAAGTGTCTGTCTTTTGTTTCAAAAGGACATCATTTTAAGTGAAAAACATCAACTGGCATACGGAAAACCGACCAAACATATTCGGATTATGTCGATACATTATCACAACGATCCATGGGTCATATATGACATGTACGAGTCAAATGCGCCTCAATCCCAGGCATGGTGTCACCGACATAATTCACAGTGTCTCTCTTTTGTTTAAAATGGACAGGATTATAAATGAAAAGAACAACTAACATATGAAAAACCGACCAAACGCATTCGGATTTTGTTGATAATTTATCACAACGATCCATGGGTCATATGTGACATGTATGAGTCAACCCTGCCTTAATCTGAGGCACAGTGTGTCCGGGATCACTCTAAGTGTCTCTAGTTTGTTTAAAATGGACAACATTTTAAGTACATACGGAAAACTGATCAAACGGATTCTGATTGTGTTGATACTTTAGTACAATGATCCATGGGTCATATGTGATGTGTATGAATCAACCTCGCCTCAATCAGAGACGCGGTGTGGATGGAACCACTCAAAGTGTCTGCCTTTCGTTTCAAAATGACATCATTTTAAGTGAAAAACATCACCTGGTATATGGAAAACCGACCAAACGCATTTGGATTGTGTCGATACTTTAGCACAACAATCCATGGGTCATATGTGATGTGAAAAAATCAACCCTGACTCAATCTGAGACATGGTGTGGCTGGAACCACTCAAAGTGTCTGTCTTTTCTTTCAAAAGGACATCATTTTAAGTGAAAAACATCAACTGCATTACAGAAAACTGACCAAACGCATTCAGATTTTGTTGATACTTTAGGAAAATGATTCATGGGTCATTTGAGATATGTACGAGTCAACCTCGTTTAAATCCGAGACGCGGTGTGGCCGGTACCACACTAACTGTGTCTCTTTTGTTTAAAATGGATATGATTATAAGTGAAAAGAACAATTAGCATACGGAAAACTGATCAAACGCATTAGGAATCTGTTGATAATTTATCACAATGATCCATGAGTCATATGTGACGTTTACGGGCCATCCCGGGCTCAATCCGAGTCGCGGTGTGGCCGGGATAAGTCTAAGTGTCTCTCTTTTGTTTAAAATGGACAACATTTTATGTATATACAGAAAACCGACCAAACGCATTTGGTTTCCATTGTAAATTTAGGAGAACGAACCATGGGTCATATGTGACGTGTATGAGTAAACCTTGCCTCAATCTGAGGTGTGGTGTGGCTGACAGCACTCAAAGTGTCTGTCTTTTGTTTAAAATTGACTTCATTTTAAGTAAAAACAACAACTAGCATACGGAAAACCGAACAAACAGATTCTGATTGTGTCAATACTCTAGAACAACGATCCATGGGTCATATGTGACGTGTATGAGTCAACCCCACCTCAATCTGAGGCGTGGTGTGGCTGAAACCATTCATAGTATCTCTCTTTTGTTTAAAATGGATAACATATTAAAAGAAAATAAAAACTGACATACGAAAAATAGAACAAATGCATTCGAAGTGTGTTGATGCTTTAAGAAAATGATCCATGGGTCATATGTGACATGTAAGAGTCAACCCCACCTTAATCTAAGACACGGTGTGTCCAGGATCACTCTAAGTGGCTCTCTTTTGTTTAAAATGGACAACATTTTAACTACATATGGAAAACTGACCAAACGCATTCGGTTTCTGTTGAAACTTTAGGAGAACGATCCATGGGTCATATGTGACTTGTACGAATCAACCCTGCTTCAATCTGAGACACGGTGTGGCTGGAACTACTCAATGTGTCTATCTTTTGTTTCAAAAGGGCATCATTTTAAGTGAAAAACATCAAAAAACATACAGAAAACTGACGAAATGCATTAGGATTTTGTTGATACTTTAGGAAAATGATTCATGGGTCATTTGAGACATGTACGAGTTAACCCCATTTAAATCTGAGATGCAGTGTGGTCCGCACCACTCTAACTGTGTCTCTTTTGTTTAAAATGGACAGGATTATAAGTGAAAAGAACAACTGGCATACATAAAACCGACCAAACACATTCGTAATCTGTTGATAATTTATCACAAAGATCCATGAGTCGTATGTGACGTGTACGGGCCAACCCGGGCTCAATCCGAGTCTCGGTGTGGTCAGGATCAGTCTAATTGTTTCTATTTTGTTTAAAATGGACAACATTTTAAGTACATACCGAAAACCGACCAAACGCATTAGTTTTCCATAGGAAATTTAGGATAATAAACCATGGGTCATATGTGACCTGTACGAGTAAACCTCACCTCAATTCGAGGTGCAGTGTGGTTGACACCACTCAAAGTGTCTCTCTTTTGTTTAAAATTGACTTCATTTTATGTGAAAACAAAAACTAGAATACGGAAAACCAACCAAATAGATTATAATTGTGTCGATACTCTAGAAAAACGATCCATGGGTCATATTTAACGTGTACGAGTCAACTCTTCCTCAATCCGAGATGCGGTGTGGCCGACACCATTCATAGTGTCTCTCTTTTATTTAAAATGGACATCATTTTAAGTGAAAACAACAACTGACATACAAAAAACTGACCAAATGCATTTGAAATTTGTTGATGCTTTAGGAAAACGATCCATGGGTCATATGTGACATGTACAAGTCAACCCCGCCTTAATACAAGGCACGGTGTGGTAGAGATCACTCTAAGTGGCCCTCTTTTGTTTAAAATGGACAACATTTTAAGTACATATGGAAAACCGACCAAACGCATTTGGTTTCCATTGAAACTTTATGAGAACGATCCATGGGTCATATGTGATGTGTACTAATCAACCCCGCCTCAATCTAAGATGCGGTGTGGCTGGAACCACTCAAAGTGTCTGTCTTTTGTTTAAAATTGACTTCATTTTAAGTGAAAACAACAACTAGCATATGGAAAACTGTCCAAACGGATTCTGATTGTGTTGATACTCTAGAACAACGATCCATGGGTCATATGTGATGTGTACGAGTCAACCCCGCTTCAATCCGAGACACATTGTGGCCGACACCATTCATAGTGTCTCTCTTTTGTTTAAAATGGACATCATTTTAAGTGAAAACAAAAACTGACATACAAAAAACTGACCAAATGAATTCGAAATGTGTTGGTTTTTTAGGACAATGATGCATGGGTCATTTGTGACGTTTATGAGTCAATCCCGCCTTAATATAAGGAATAGTGTGGTCGGGATCATTCTAAGTGGCTCTCTTTTGTTTAAAATGGACAACATTTTAAGTACATACAAAAAACCGACCAAACGCATTCGGTTTCCATTGAAAATTTAGGAGAACGATCCATGGGTAATATGTAACGTGTATGAATCAAACCCGTATCAATATGATATATGGTGTGGCCGGAACCACTCAACGTTTCTGTCTTTTGTTTCAAAAGGACATCATTTTAAGTGAAAAAAATCAACTGGCATATGGAAAACCGATCAAATGCTTTCGGAATGTGTTGATACTTTAGGAAAACGATCTATGGGTCATTTGTGATGTGTACGAGTTAACCTCGCCTCATTCCGAGGCATGGTGTGGCCGGTATCACTCCAGGTGTATGTATTTTGTTTAAAATGGACATCATTTCAGGTAAAAATATGTGGTATACAAAAAACCGATCAAATTATGAATTGAATTCTGGATTCCACATATAATTGTCCTCTAAATTTTAAATATAATTCTAAATGAATTATATGTGTTTATGAATTCTAATTTAATTATGGATGTGTATAGTTTGAGGATTCATTATATGTTAAATGTGTATGAATTTGTTCTCTGTATGTATGTGTTAGTTGGTTGTTGTAGGTACAATAATTGTATATGTATGTGTTAGTTTATTGCAGGTATAATTATTGGATTTAAAATGAGAGGGAATTGAAATAAAACACTAAAACCAACTAACACATACATATAGAAAGTGTCTCAGGTTTATTTGAAATATACAACATTTTAAATGAAAACAACATATGACATACGAAAAACCTACTAAACGCATTCGGATTATTTGAAACTTTAGGAAAACGATCCATGGGTTATATGTGACGTGTACGTGTCAACACAGCCTCAATCTGAGGCGCGGAGTGGCCGGAACCACTCAAAGTGTCTCTCTATAGTTTAAAATGGACTTTATTTTAATTGAAAACAACAACTGACATACCGTAAACCGACCAAAAACATTCATATTATATTGAAACTTTAGGAAAATGATCCATGGGTCATATGTGACATGTAAGATTCAACCACACCTCAATCCAAGTCATAGTGTGGCCGGAATCACTCTATGTGTCTCTTTTTTGTTTAAAATGGACAAAATTTTAAGTACATACGGAAACCCAACCAAATGGATTCTGATTGTGTTAATACTTTAGAAAAATGACCCATGGGTAATATATGATGTGTACTAGTCAACTCCACCTAAATCTGAGGCGCGGTGTGGCCGGAACCACTCAAAGTGTCTCTCTTTAGTTTAAAATGGACTTCATTTTAAGTGAAAACAACAACTGATATATGGAAAAATGACAAAACGCATTCGGATTCTATTAAACCTTTAGTACAATGATCAATGGGTCATTTGTGACGTGTATGAGTCAACTCCACCTCAATCCAAGGCACGGTGTGGCTAGAACCACTCAAATTGTCTCTCATTCGTTTAAAATAGACTTCATTTTAAGTGAAAACAATAAATGACATACGGAAAACTGACCAAATGCATTCGGATTCCATTGAATCTTTAGAAAAACGATCCTTGGGTAATATGTGATGTATACAAGTGAACCCTGCCTCAATCCGAGGCCTGGTGTGGGCAGAACCACTCAAAGTGTCTCTTTTTTTTTAAATGAACAACATTTTATGTGAAAACAATAACTGGCATACGGAAAACCAACCAAATGCTTTCAGAATATGTTGATACTTTAGAAAAATGATCCATGGGTCATATATAACATATACAAGTCATCCTCGCCTCAATTAGAGCCACGGTGTGGCCGGTATTACTCCAAGTATATGTATTTTGTTTAAAATGGACATCATTTTTACTAAAAACAACTGGTATATGAAAACATGAACAAATATATTCGGATTCTGTTGACAATTATTCAATTTTTTATGTATTTTATTGATAATTGATAATTAAATTATGTATGTATTCAATTATGAATTGAATTCTGGATTCCACATATAATTTTCATCTAAATTTTAAATTGAATTCTAAATCAATTATGTATGTTTATAATTACGTTATGAATTTTAATTAAATTTTGGATGCGTATAGTTCAAGAATGAATTATATTTTAAATATGTATGAATTTTTTCTCTATATGTATGTATTAGTTTGTTATTGTAGGTATAGTAATTGCAAAGGAGCATAATGGAGGTTGGTGTGCAAAATTGGAGGTTGGTGTGCAAAATTGGAGTCTGCTGTGAAAATTGCAGGCTGCTGTGCAATTTGCACAGCAAGCCTATGTCAACGGTTTGAAACCATTGTCATAGTCTTGTAATAATCCTTTCCCAATGGTTTACAAACCATTGAGAATGATTACTATGGATTTTTTTTCCAACGTTTCAAAGAGAACCGTTGGGAAAAACCATTCCCAATGGTTCGAAACCCTTGGGAAAGAGTTTATTTTCACCACTTTTACCAACGATTTAGTGTAAACCATTGGTAAAACTTATGCCAACAGTTTGGTTAAACCATTGGCATAGGATAATTTTACTAACCTATACCAACGGTTCTTTGTAAACCATTGGGATAGGTTTTCCCAACGACTTACTTCCCCACGGTTTGCATAACTATTGGTATATGTTATACCAACGATTCTAAGGCCTTTCCCAATGGTTCTGAACCATTGGGAAAGTCCCCATTTCCAGTAGTGTTTTATAGTTCACTTAAGCTAGGTTTTTCGTGCAACGTAAGATGTCGAAAAGATTAACTTTAAAAATAGTCATACCATAAATTCTTGTGATATTACAATATCCTTGTTTTTTGGACTATTTTTTTTGTAATGATTTTATATTATTTTATTCATTGACTCATTTATAATGCTTATATGATGGGTTTAGACCTGACACATGTTTAAATTATTATATACTGAGTTATGCCCTCATACATGTTGTAATGATTATATATAGGGTTATTCCTTGACAAATTATGAAATTATTAAATTTCTTACTATGCTCTGATACATGATAAAATTCATTTATAGATTTCTTGAACCAGGTTTGTGTGATTTTTCCATGGATATATGCTTATAGTGGGCATGGTTGTGTTATATGCCCATAGACATTCTGATATAGTGTTAAAGCAGGTTATTTGGATGTATCAATATGTTTTTCAAGGTTGTGTTACATTATTAGTGACATTATGACATGGTGCAGAAGCATTTTGATTTATATATTTTATTAAATGTTTAATTAATTGACCTTTTTCATTTATTGTATACACTTACTATCATACTTGTTATATTTAGACATGGTGGTGGAGAAATACTACGTTTTACTCACACCCTACTCTAGTTGTTTTTTGGTATCCAAGAAAATTAAATGGATGCGAGATTGGATAGGGGAAAGGGACCATGATATTGATTTTTTTTCTTACTAGATGCTTTGGAGTTTGGATATGGGATCGACATGGGGTCGGGACTAGGGAATTTTGAGTCTTTATTTGAGTTCTTTATCCTTGTATTCTGTATTAATTCCAACATGACATTTAGTTACACTAAATCCTATCATTACATTATTCCCTATTCAAAATAATATATGGTGATAGATGGAGGAACCATATATCTATCTACCCCCCCCTAGTGACTTGCCTTCCCTAATCCACCTACATAGTGTAATGTTTAATACATTTGATTTGAACCATTGTGGTATTTGGCAACGATCAGATGCATCAGAAAGGAAGAAGAGTCATAAAATAAAAACACTAAAAGATCTCTCCTCATTCTAAGGTTTCTTGGGGGATCTATAATCCCTCTTGAGAATCGTTCTCCATATAGAATTATCTGGAAGGGATCAATTACCCATGTTTCAACCTAAAATGATGCAATCTCGATAAGGTTTTATTTATTTAAATAATCACTTATTTCTCACATATCATTTATGAATAGTATGAAACCCTAGAAATTAATGGATCTTACCTCCCTACGAGGTGATATTTTCGGATTTACCAATTTCAAGTGTGTGTACCTTGGTCAAGGACTTTACCGCTTTCCTTTTCCTTCGGCGGATATCATTAGAAGAGCTTGGAGTATTGGATCCATAATTTGTAAACTAGGTATGATTCGGCTTCATTAATGGAAATTAGAAATTAACTTGAACAGTTTTAAAGATACATGCACCTAGGTATGGATTAAAATACATGGACTTAACTGGTATTATGGTCTGTTGATATTATATATGACATATCCTTTTCAATTGGTGTTCCTATTATAATGGACCATGCCACTGAATCTATAATTTATTCAAATTTTTCATGTATTTTGGTAGAAATTTATTTTAGTTCCACATAGATAGATAAATTGTTTTAATCCACCCTAAATGATGATATTTTTCTTAAAATTGACTTTTAAAAAACATAACCATTTTTATTATTTTAAAATGATTGGGAACTCAGAATCCACATGTGGAAGAGAACTTTTTTGTTATAATTATCAATACAAAGTTCTTGATTGTAATCACTATTGAAGGGTACGCAAATAGGAAATGGTTCAAAGAAATTATGAGGGTATAAACATTTTTGAAAATAAAAATAGTATTGTCTATACTTCCCCAAATTTCAATATAGGAATGAATCAACCCACTAGTGATGATTCTACTAAAAAATCTCAAATATTGGAGGGTGGAGACCCCTATCAAAGGGATGAATGAATTTCATTTGAGGGTTCAAACATTCTTCTTCAACACATAATAACAGAAGTGTCCCTCAATCATGGGAATATATTATTTATGGAAGTCACTTGCCTATTGGTGAAACTACTAGAAAGAATGATCAAAGTGGGATCACTTTTAAAGAGGTTTTGGATAGGGGTATAGAGGAATAAGAAGGTCATAAGTCAGTTGATATCCAATCTTCCTTGTAACACTAAGCTTAGGAAGATTTTTTTTTCTTTTTATAGAAGGAACATATTATGGTTAATTCCAAAAGTAGAAAGGGAAAGGATAATATGGATGTTTCCATGTCAATAAATACTAAGGATAAAAATTTGGTTAATACGTATTAAAAATATACACCTATGGATGATACTAAGAATATGAACCCCTAGTTGACTTCTATTTTTCAAAACCTACTCCTGGATATTTCTTTTCAGGGTATAAGATGGTTTCTATTGAATCTGATTCTTCCTCCTCCCCCATTGGGAAGCCTACCATAGGTTTTTTTATGCTTTTAGTGTACATCGCATCATTTGGGAAACTAGGAAGTCCTATAATTGTGGGACCTCCCAAGACAGTCCTTCTCATGTTTTGTTGGATACTAAAGAGGACAAAGCACCCTCTCCTACAACCAATGGGATGGATATCTAGATGATCTATTTGGATGTACCGATTACAACATTTTCCTCACCATAAAAGGTTTTTGTAGGGGCCACTATGTCATCTAATGCTACTCAATTTAATCATGGAAATATATCCATTAATTACAAACAAATACATGCTACTATTATTCTTACTGAGGCATCTAATGTGCATCAATCAATTCAGGTACCTAGGTATGATAATAAGACCTCCCAAGACATTATTAATTATTTTAATTTTCTAGATTCTAAATTATATAGAACACCTACTCATATAGAAATCCATATGAGATATGCCCCCCAAGTCCACTAATGATTCTCAATTGAAACCTGAATAGATCTATATTGAAACCAAATAGGTGTAACATGAAACTATTTTGGGTATTGAGGGTATTAAAAACCCATAATGGCTGGGTCACCTCTTGTTCCACCCTAGATTCACAATCAAAAGGCATGTAGCAAGGTTATTTCTCATAACTAATTTGAATTACTGGCATTGATCAATAGTGATGATGATGGGAATTCATATAATGATTAGGCTAAAGTTAAAAATATGAAAGCTGGTGTAAATTCTTAGTTCTATAAAGATGTTGGTGGGACATAGATGTATGTCAAAACATAGAGGAGGAGTATAAAATATCATGTTAGTTTTGGTAAACTCAGTCACCACATCATGAGCACCCACTCTCAAGGGTGTTGATGTCTTTTGTGTCTCTTTTTGTAGAAAGTATTTATCTTGTTTATTCCTCTAGATTTCTAATTATTGATTTTTTTTATTCAATAAAAGAGGCCTTAGAGGATAAACCTCTTCATAAAAAATTACATTATTCCCTTATTATTTTTTATAATATTTAGTTTGATTTTATTTTTTGATTTATCCATTACAATATTTTGTTTATGGTATTTATTTTACTCTTATATTTCTTCTTATATGAGTAATATCATGTGTTACAACTCGGTATCGGAGGTAACACACTTTTGAATAAACATACTACCCCCCCCCACCCACTGTTATTTGGAAGCTTATGGAATATGGGGAGGCATGTTATAGGTCCCATAACTGACCCATTTTGGTGATGTGAGAGAGTGCTTGATTGGGGGACATTATCATATTTATTTCCTTATATTCTCTTCTTCAATACAGGTGACTATTCATACTTCTAATATCAAATAACAATCACTAAAATCATATCTTCGGAAACATTTTTATTTAAATGGATGAAATTAATTTTTTTAATCTTTCATTAATCAAATCCAATTAACCCTAAACTCTTAAATATAAATTGAATTCCTCTAATACAAACATGTAAAATCATAGAATTATGTGTACTTTTCCATTATGTTTATTCCAAAAGTCCGTAAATTTTATAAATTCAAATTTATTATCCTAATTATGTATCATTTCTATTATCCGATGAAATCTCTAATTGATCACAAAACATAAAAAATCACTTTTATACAAATATATGACTATAAAATGAATATTAAATAAAATATATTCAAAAAAATCTTTATAAATTCCCCCACACATATTTTTTTCACTTTATAGAAATCAATAATAAAAATTGTACCCATGATAAATTAAAAATAGAAGACATAGTGGGAGATGATTTATCAAAACAAGAAACCCAAAAACTGTCATACATTATCAATTTTTGTAATCCATAATTGTAAGATCCTTGCCTTTTATATAGTCATATATGGTGTGTTTTTAGGTAATTTTTTAATCATTTAAGTACCTATGGTTTGGAGTAGTGTATTGGGGTGTGTTTGGGTGAACTTTTAAGGAAAACTAAAGGATAGTGGGTTGTACACAATTTGCACATGGTTTGAAAAACTATGCAACTAAATTGTGACAAGCATTCAAAACTATAAATTGAGGTCTACACAATTTGTGAACAATTTGAAAAACCATGCAACCAAACCATGCCAACCATGCAAACCTGGACAGAAAGGTGTAAATTATGGAGCATGGTTTTCCCTAAACATTCGACCCTACCTAGGAAACCATTCATGTGGATTAAATTATATAAAAATCCTTTTTAAAACCAACCTGACCCCCCAGGAATCCCATATTTAGACATTTTCATGGGATTGAAAAATTCTAGGTGTTTTCAGAGCCTTCTGTAGTGATTTTAAGGGGATCCAAATAGAGTTCTTTGAGATCAAAAACTCGTATTGAAGATCAGCTCTCTTCCTGGGATTTAGATCCAATGCTTGATCGATGACGTTGTTCGACATAGATTTTTTAGATTTCTATTAGGCTAGAATCCATAAATAAACTGAGGTAGTGGTATAAATTTAACTTCCATAGTTGTGGATTTGTTAATTGAATGTATGTTCATAAAATTTTTATATTCCCTTAAAAATTGGTTTTTCTAAATTGGAGCAATTCAGAATGTTGAATTTTGACTTGTGATTTACTTAGTGATTAATTAATAATTTAATCACCAAAAAACAAGGGGGTTTACCCAAATAGATATTGTAATTGAGATATTGAATCAACTGTGTTATGATAATTAATAGGGGAGATTAATTATGGAATAATGTTTAGCTATGTAAGAGAATTAATTGTGAGAATTAATTATGTACCATTATATTGACCGAAAATAATTAATTATGAGAATTAATTATATTAAGTTGAAAATTTATATGGATAATTAATTGAGAAGAATTAATTATGGAATGATAATTGTGTGGGATAATTAATTAATTGATGAATTAATTAATTGGTTATAGGCTTGGTTAATTGTTTATTTAACTAATGGACTTTGAAATGTTAAACTAATCATTGTATTAGTAATGGAATGATGTAGCTAATTCTTGCGAATTAATGAATGATTAAATGGATGAAATTTTTGTGGTGTTATACATGACATTATATACCAATTAGAAGTTTGGACTTTTACATGGTGTTCCTTCCAAATAGTTGTCCAAGCATGATATTTTGGGGTGCTATGCATGACGACTTACACAGAATCAGATATAGAGTGTTAAGAATTGTGACCTACACATAATGAGATTTTGGGTTCATGACATAGAGTTCAACACCAAATGAATGATAATATGGAATGATGATTCAAATGGGAAACATGAATTGAAACTGGCTCTAATGTGATGAGTAAAGATTAAATGACAATGTGATAACTATTTAATTAGGTATTGTATTTATTACATCATAAAATTGCATACACTATCTTTTGACTCGACTCATTTTAGAAACCATTGGTTGTGGTCTATTGAGTTGTACGCACAAACTATTTGGGCCGCCTGATCAGCACTTGACTAGACTTTGTTGTTATAAGAGAGGATATGGGCAAGGCCCTAGGATAGGTTTCTGTTTGGGATTAGATCATGAGAGAGGGAACCAGATTTGGTTTGGGAAAAATGTGGGAGTCATTGTGTATTTACTTTTAGATGCACTGGAGTCACTTGAAACTTTCATTTTAATAGCAGGTTTTACCTTTCAGTTTAGTATTGTATTTTTTCCTTTTGACTATCATATGACATGGTATTATTCTGGTCATCTATAAGCTTCTGCAGTAGTTTATTGTTGTTTTCTTCCATTTGTTTATTTATTCTGATAAAATATGGTATAGTATCCCCAAGAATGACTTACCAGACCCTCACTGCTAATCAGCACCCTCTGGTGTATGGGGAGACGCACTTGAGGGTATTTGGCCGACCGGCTCGAGGCACTTTTTAGTGGAACCCGGGTCAAGATTTCATAAAGTAGTGTCAAAGGGGTTTTATTTTCTTTATTATTATTTTGTATTACTATTTCTGGGAAAGTTAGACATGAGGCTAGGAAGATTTGAGGCTTGGTAATGCACTAAAGCATGGGAGTTGCAAACACGTGTACATGGTAAAATTTGAGTACTCAGGGTGGGATTGTAGTGATTGTTGTTTGTTGTCACAGTTAGATATTTTTTCACCTTGGGTGACACACTTGTGGTGTGATGTGATATTTGTTTTGAAATTTGTTGAATTTTTATTTGTGGACTAAGTAAGAATGATATGTGAGTCTACATTCATAATTATAGGCACTCAAGGTTGTTGTTTCATCTATCATCCTGGCGACTAATGGGAAAACAGGTTATGGGAAGGTTTTTGAACATGAAATGTTTTCCCATGTTGTGATATTGAAATAATTATTCAAAATAAGAATAAATGGGTGTCTAATGAGAACCATGATTGATGAAATGACTATGATTAGTTAATTAATTATTGAATTAATTAACATGAGATAATGTGATTAATTAATTGTTCAATTAATTAATTATAATGTACGTTCTCTTGTAAACCAATACCAAGGAGTAAGATGGTTTGGCGTAGTGGTAAGGCCACGATGTTGACTATGTGGTGAGAAAAAGATGAAAAGTACATGTTGAAATTTTTTGTGTTATTTTCTCCTTTTACAAAAATGATATGATGTTACATTATGAGACCTAAGACGTGTGTTTGGATTTGTAGAGATATGCCTCCATGATGCTTATTGAGGGAGAGACTGAGGGGTATGGTCCAGAACGAACTTCCAGACAGAAAACTTAAGCCACCACTGGTAGAATATGAGGAGGAAGGGGAAAAATTCCGATATAACTTTTCTCATTTCATGAAATTCATCGAGAGAGTCTTAGGGAGGGTTTGGAAAAGTATGTCTGAGTTGATAAGGGAGTTTTATCAATAGAAACCTCCAATGTTTACTGGAGGGTGGACCTGAGGGAGTTGAACTATGGATTGAATCCATAGAGATGATACTTGACCATTTGGGGACCCCAAGTGGAAGGAGGTTCATGTTTGCTACTTATATTCTATGGGGGTTAACAAAGCACTAGTGGTACATTCATGTATGATCTAGATAGATTGATGATATGTTATAGAAGGACTTTTTTTAGAAGTTCTTGGAGCACTTCTATCCAGAGATTCCAATACAAGAAAATGTATCAAAGTTTATGCATCTTACCTAAGGTAACTTTTCAATAATGGATTATGCTATAAGATTCACATATTTTTAGTTTTTTCCTACATATTTGGTGGAATATGACGCTTCTTCGGTGAAATGATTTCAGGACGGACTCAAATGTGAAATTACATCCTAGGTAAATATCTTTAGGCTGATGAAATTATTTTAAGTGGATAATCAGGCTCTCATTTCAGAGGGGAACCTGAAGAAGTCTTCCAGTGCTGGACAAGTATCTGTCACTGGATGATTATGGAGTGTGCCTTCTAAGGGTAGGAAGCATCGTTACGCGAACCTTAGTCAGGACAGTGGAAATCACATAGGATAGTTAGGAGGAATAGTTGCACCAGATCTTGATCATGTTCTCTGCCACCAGTATGGTAAGTAGGGACACTATTGAACACATTTTCCTTGACCACCAGTAGATTTATGGTTTTTTGGAAATATAGGGCACCAACTGAAGTTTTTTCGAAAATAGTGGCAGTATGGTGATGAGGGAGCAGCTTCTCAGAGTCAAAGTGTAGGAAGGGGGTCTTCTACACCATATAGGTCTAGCAGCTGCAGTTCTACTAGCAGAGGAAATAGAGGTAGTGGACATGGTGCTTCAGGGTATGAGCACCAGTATCATCATATTGGTACTACTCCAGGGATTCATACGACACCATAGAGAAGAGTGGAAGGATAGTTACATGCAGTGCAACCTACACTTGTGTAGAGCGAGTATGGTTCATAAATAGTGATAGGTATTGTTCTAGTTTCTTCTGCTTTAAATACTGTATTGTTTGATACTAGCACCTCTCATTCCTTTATATCTACAAATCTTTTTAATGTATTGATCAATGAGGTGGATTTTGTAAGCAGTGTGAGAAATATCGATACACCATCGGGGACATAGTCTAGGGATATATATATTTATGCAAGGAATGTATTCTAGATATTGTAGAGTATCATTCTCTTTGGGATATCTATGTACTTGATATAATGGGATTCAATCTGATTATGGGTATAGACTGGCTAGTCACATAACGAACCCACGTAGATCATTACCATAGGAGAGTGACCTTTATATCTCCTAAGGGTGACTAGTATGTTCATCGTGGAGAATTGGATATCTATACAGGCTGAGTTGGGCCAATTACTCATCAAATAAGAGATCTCACATCCCTAGTTTCTAGTATTTTTTTAGATTATGGGAGTGGTAGGAAATATTTCCTTCCACCGGTAGTAGAACTGTTTTAGGATGTATTTTTTAAATATATTTCATGGTTTCCACCTAAGAGAGATGTTCAATTCACTATTGAGATCATGTTGGGAGTTGATATGGTATCTATTACACCTTATAGAATGGAACCGACTGAGCATTAAGATATCAAAACATAGTTGGAGGAGTCAGAGGATAAATGGTTTATCCATATAAGTATTTCACCTTGTGGATCACCTTTTTTGTTTGAAAATAAGTTTGCTGAGATTTTACACTTGTGTGTCAATTACCGAAAGATGAATAAAATAACTATGAAGAATCGATATCTTCTTCCATGTATCGAGGATATATTTGACCAGCTGAAGGGGGATAGTTTGTTATCAAATATCGAGCTGATATCAGGGTATCATCCTGTGGGAGTTTGGACATCTGATATACCAAGAACTAATTTTAGGAGAAGGTATGGCCTTTTTGAGTTTTTTGTAATTCCTTTTGGATTGACAAATGCTCTGGTAGTGTTCATAACCTTGATGAACATGATATTTCATCTGTACTAATATTGTTTGGTGTTAGTGTTTTTGGATGACATCTGGGTGTACTCTAATACTCATGACAATCATTCCCAACATCTTGACATTTTTATGAGTAAACTGAGAGAGCATCAGTTATACACCAATCTATCTAAATGTTAGGTTTGGATTAATAGGGTACACATTTTGGGGCACATCATCTCATAAGAAGGTGTGGCAGTGGACCCATAAAAACTACAGGAATTCATTTCTTAGGTTCAGACCAAGAATATTTTTTGATATATGATGCTCTTTCATATTAGCCGGTTATTATAGGAAGTTCATCCAAGACTTTTCCTGATTAGAATCCCCACTTTTAGGATTGAAAATGAAAGGGATAATGTTTTTTGGACCGAATCATGGGAGAATTCTATTCAAGAGTGGAAGAAGCGATTGAAATTGGCACCAATTTTGATCTTACATGAGTTAGGTGATGAGTATACAATTTATTGTGAAGCTTTTGGGATTGGAATCAGAGTTGTGTTGATGCAAGAAGATCAAGTCGTTAAATATGGGTATCGTTAGTTGAGGCCAAATGAAAAGAATTATCCTATGGATGAACTCGAGTTGGAATAAATGGTTTATTCTCTTGAGTGTTGGTGACACTATATTTTGGGTGAAAAGTTAATAGTTTTTCTAGATCAAAAAATATTTGAGTATATATTTTCACAGCATGATTTGAATCTTTAGTAGTAAATATTAGTAGAGTGTATGTATTCCTTTCATTTTGAACTGGAAAATACACCCAAAAAGTGGAATAGTGTGGCAGATTCCTTGAGAAAGAAAACTCATACTCAGTTGGTACATTAGTTGAGGTCAGAGTGGAATATAATGACTTTTCTAGTGGAAATGCATGTGGTAGTTCAGGAGATTCAGGAGAGGATGACTTTGGTTTTTGTAGCATTGGATTTTACACTCTTGAGACAGATCAGGGATAGGAAGTATGATGATCTAGAGTGTTTATCCTTAAGGGAAATACTTAGAGGTGGGGAGACACATTTAGACTGGATAATAGATGAGGATGAGATCATCTATAGGAAAAATCACATTGTTGTGCCTACAAGTATGTGAGAGGAACTCGTGAGGGAATTTAATGCCTCAAAGTAGGAAGTACATCCTAGGGTGAAAAGAATGTACTGTGACATACGAAGACTATTTTGTTAGTCAGGCATGAAAAAGTAAATTACCAGGTCTGTAACAAGATGTTTCACCTATCTGTAGGTGAAGGTAGAGCATCAATGATCTGGAGTCCTATTGCAGTCGTGACCTATTCCAGAATGGATGTGGGATAACGTGACTATGGATTTTGTGGTAGTAATTCCAAAGATTATTAGGAAGAATGATTCTATTTGGGTCATTGTGTATCAACTAATGAAGGTAGAACATTTCTGTACTATAAGGAAAAC
Organism: Viscum album; assembly: GCA_963277665.1. Classification (NCBI taxonomy): domain Eukaryota; kingdom Viridiplantae; phylum Streptophyta; class Magnoliopsida; order Santalales; family Viscaceae; genus Viscum; species Viscum album. Next base: position 1,457,841,935 of record OY728135.1, on the reverse strand, counting down.
CTTTATAGTGGAACAATTGGGAGAACTATATGTTTGAGAGATAGTTCATTTGTATGGGGTTCCATAGACTATAGTTTTAGATTGTGATTTTGTTTAATTTGTGTTTATTATAGGGCTTAAAAATGAGCATGGTTTAGAGGTTTTGTTATGTATGGTCTCCCACTGATAGAAAGATGTGAAATTAAGGCATACCATATAGGTGTTAGAGGATATGTTGCGGGCATGTGTGCTTGACTTTGGTGGTTCTTGGGAGAATAATCTATCTTTAGTAGAGTTATCCTATAACAATATTTAATATTAAACAATACATATGCCACCAATGAGGCACTTCATGGTAGACCTTGTAGATCATAGCTATGTTGGTTAGAAGTGGGTGAGTCCGAGTTGTTGGGACCGAGTCTCATTCAGGAGACATCGGAGCAAATACAGTTGATTCGGAAATGTATGGCTACGATTCAGAGTAGGAAGAAGTCGTATGATGATAGAAGGAGATGACCCCTGGAGTATATAATGGGAGACCATGTATTCCTTCTAGTTTCACCTAGATTGGGTCGCCACAAGATACAGAGGTAGGGCAAGATGGTGCCCCAGTTTTTTGGACTATTTGATGTACTGGAGAGAATCAGGCCAATGGTGTACCGATTATCCCTTCCACAAAAATTCAGCACTATGGATGATGTTTTCCATGTGTCACAACTACATTGGTATCACCCTGACCCTTATCATGTGATTGTTGTGGAAGAGGTTGACCTTGAGATAGATGCATCTGTTGAGGAGCATCTGATACGTGTTCTAGGTAGCAGTGAGAAAGTGTTATGGGGAAAAACTGTGCCATTGGTTCATGTTTTATGGAAACATGGAGGTGTGAAAGAGGAAACTTGGGAATGATAAGTGGACATGTGGTCTTAATATCCCAATCTTTTTAGTTTAAAACCTTATAGAATTTTGGGAGTGGAGCTTAAGGATGATTTGTTATAAGGTGAGGATATTTTAAGATCCTTGTATTTTCTAGAGTCATCCCAGGTGAATTTTCATTTACTTTTTGAATATTTTAAGTACATTTTATTTGGATTTGTGTATTGGGGTGCATTGGGTGAACATTTAAGGAAAAATAAAGAACAATGGGTTGTGCACAGTTTGCGCACGTTTTGAAAAACCATGTGACTAAATCATGCCAAGCGTGAAAAATTAGACAGAGTGGTCTGTATAGTTTGACAAACCATGCAAACAAATTGTTCCAACCATGCAAACCTCGATAGAGAGGTCCACACAGTTGACACACATTTTTTCCTAAATATGAACCCCTATATAGGAAACCATGTGTGAAAATTAAATTATCTGAAAATATTTTTAAACCCACCTGAACCCCCTGAGACTCCCATTTCTTCAACCTTGGCTCAGACTTGACAAATTCAAGGTGTTCTGAGAGCCTCTCAGAGGGATTCCAAGGTAGTCTGAACACTATTCATTGAGATCGGATGCTCAGATTGAAGATCCAATCTCTTTCTAGGATTTAGATCAGGAGAATGATTGATGACGTTGTGCCACTCAGATTATGGGGATTTCTGTTGGGATAATATTCATCAATAAACTGAGGTAGGTGGTCTAAATCATACTTTTATAGTCGTTTATTTGATATGTGAATGTATGTTTATGAAATTTCTATATTACCATGATAATTGATTTTCCTAAATTGGATCGACTAGGAATGTGGAATTTTGACTTGGGATTTCCTTGGTGATTAATTGATAATTGAATCACGTAACAAATGAAGGGGGGTTACCCAAAAAAATGTTTTAATTGACATACTGAATCAATTGTTTTAAGATAATTACATGGGGAAATTAGTTTTGAAATGATGATTGGATATGTAAGATAATTATTTGTGAGAATTAATTATGTGCCACAATGTTGATCAAAGATAATTAATTGTAAGAATTAGTTATGATTAGTTGAGAATTGATATTGATAATTAATTGTAAAGAAGTAATTATGGGATGTGAATTGTGAGGATTAATTAATTAATTAATTAATTGATTGATGGGTTATGTTCTTGGTTAATTTTTGAGTTAACTAATGACATTTGAAATGTTTAGTTAATCATTATATTAGTAATGGAATTATTTTTAAAATTCTTCTGAATTAACGAATGATTAAATGGTTGATATTTTTGTGGTTCTAAACATTGCATTATAGACTGATTAGATGTTAGGGCTTGGACATGGAGTTCCTCCCCAATAGTTATCCAAGCATTATATTTTGGGGTGTTAGGCATGATGACCTACACCGAAAGAGATTTATACTGTTAGTCATGGTGATCTAGACATAATTATATTTGGGGTGATTGACATGGAATTCAACACCAAATGAATGATAATAATGAATGATGATTCAAATGGGAAACATGAAATTAAACTGGGACTAATGTGATAAGTAAAGATTCAATGAAAATGTGATAACTGTTTAACTATGAATTGTATTTATTGCCTCATAAAACTTCATACACTATCGTTTGACTGGACTTGTTTTAGACACCATTGGTGGTGGCATACTGATGTGTACTCACACCCTATTCGGGTCGCCTGATCAACACCCAAGTAGACTTTGTTATAGCAGGAAAGGAGAAGATAAACACCCTATGATAGGTTTCTATTTGGGATTGGAGCATTGGAGAGGGAACTCAACATGGTTTGGGACCCACTTGGGAGTCATTGTGTCTTTACTTTTAGTTGCACTCCAGACAATTGACAATTGCATTGTCAAAACATGTTTTACCTTTCTGTTGAGTATTGTATTTTCTCGTTTTGACTATCATATGACATGGTATTATTCTATTAATTTATATTATTCCACAAATGGTTATTGTTATTTTCTTCCATTGGTATATTTATTCTAATAAAATAGGGTATAGTCTCCCCAAGACTGACTTATCAGACCCTCGCTGCTAGTCAGCACCCTCTAGCATATGGGGAGGCGCCCTTGAGGGAATATGGCCAACCGTATCGGGGAACCATTTAGTGGAACCCATGTAAGTATGTCTCAATTATCCTTTTTGAGATCAATTTAATTTATTCCCACTTTTAATACCCACAAATTCGCATTTATACATAACCTCCTAGAAAATATTTTCCCTATAATTAATTTAATACTTTATAAAATTATTCCTCTTCCTGCACTCATTTAAGCATCTTTATAGGTTTTATATCTCTCTCGTGTTAATAAAATTTAATTTAAAATCATGGGTCAACATTAAGGGCATGCGATGTTTTTTATGGTAATGGTTTGGTCTGTTTTATATTGAAAAAAAATATCAAATGAGAATTCTTTGATATTTATAAAGAAAAAAGTATGTTTTTTATTCTTACCACTTAATAAATATATTATTATTAAATCCCATAAAAATAAATCATCCAAAATTACCCTTTATATGATTTTTATACAGGTTTAAATATTATGAATTTGTATATAGAAATATATTACTTAATTATTGTCAATATTTTTTTTATTCATCATTTTCCTGGGGGATTTTATTTGATGAAAGAAATATGTATTTATATTTAAAAAAATTATGAAAAATAAAATTTACTAGACTTAATGATAATTATATATCATCATCCCTTGTATTTGATCATTTTCATAGATACTCGTAATACTAACATGACCAATACATGTTTAATATGGTGATCATGTATTTAATATAAGTGTATAATTGGTAAGAGGATTTCTTTTTAAAATGGATCCTTAACAAGTTTATCCATGGATTTTAGGGCCTAGATAAAAATTTTAAATATCAACGGTATTCTCAATAAATTTTTACAAAAAGGGTTGTTCATTATTGAATACCTTAATCTTTTGGACACATGTTTATATCTCTAATATTTTTTTTAATAAACACCAAAAAATAAAATTAATCAATAAATACGTGAGTCTCTCAATAAATGAGAATAATATAGGAAAATATCAAATGTTTTTTATTTTTATACGGAATAAGATACTAAAATTTTCAGTAACATTTTGAAAGGGATTTAACTACAAATGGGGTTTTTCGAACTCTTAAATTATGAATTTATAATTAAATTTATTTAAACTTGGTCAGTGAAATAAAATTATATTATCACTAATAAAATTAGATTAAATATTTTAAAACATTCCTAGTGGACTATACTATTATTAAAATAACTCAAAAAAATATTGTAAAACATAGAATATTACCAAAAAAATTGAAAAACAATGTACAAAAACTTAACATAGGCCACTCCTTCCCCTAAAATTTACTTAGGAAGTGTCCAGGACTAGAATTTATATGAATTTTTATCTAATAAAATATTATATAAATAAATAAATATTTTGAAAGATATTACTTGGGTTTTTAGTTTTAACTATCTTGGTTGAGTTTTATATCCACCACTAGTTATTCTGGAAGGTCCCCATGGAACTTCAAAAAAATTTATTTATCCATCATGAATGGTTTTTTCACCACACCTATATTTAATTCCAGTAATCGAAATGTTTTAAAAAATTTAACTGATAATGGAAATTCCCATCTATAATGAACCTTTCCAAGAATGAGTTTGAGACTAGAATTATAAATAAGTGCTTTAAAACTTTAACAAGAATCTATTCACTAAATCAAAGTAACATGGGATAATCAAGATTTTTATTTATATATTCTTTATATTATAAATTATTCCCATTTATTTTATTTCATCTCTTGTATTAATCATAATATTTGATTTTATATTGTTCCAAATCTTATTATCTTCTTCACTTCCCAATATATTCAATTTTTTAGTTAAAAATAAATATTTAAATGATTTCCAATGACTAACCAGTATGGGATTATTTTAACATGAATTTTTAAAAAAAAATCAATGAGGCCAGAAGGTTTCATAAAATATTTTACATTAATTTTTTATATTATCCTAGAGTACTTTTTCTTTAATCCACTTTACGGTTAGGTTTGGAACATCTTATTTCCTATTAAATTACAGGTGATATAGTGATAATGTTTTATGATTCACTCTAAATCTATTCATTAGTTTATTTATTATTGTATTGGAAAAGATAGTCCCTAATAAAGTGATGATAGATCTTGGAATTCTTAATGTACAGAATATGTGACTCCTAAAACCATGAAAAAATATATTAATTGTTCTTATATCTATTACTTAAAACCACTTTAACATATATTCAAAATAATTTATAATTTATGAGTATCCAAAAGATATTTTAAATATTAATTGATGTGTGTACCCATACATCGATAATTTAACAAAACCTTAAATTTTTTTGATGTATTTTTGTATTTGTAAAGATAATTCATCTAAATTAACATTGTTTTTAATAATTCAAAATATAATATGAGTCCTTGAATTAAATTTGAATATATAATATACACTCGAGTACTTTAATTTATATTATTTTAGGAATATGGTGACCCAAATAAGCTAATGTGTGATATAAATTCAATAAAAATTTCATTTCTCTTTCAAGAAGTAAGATTTTAATCATTTTTTCATTGTAGATTCTATATAAATATGTATTATTACCAAAACAATACCTGAATTTTACCTTAATTCATATAATTTATTATTTATTTAAATTTTATGGAACACGATAAGTGATGGGATACATAACTAGGTATTTATATAATGTTATTTCTTTAAATATCATGTAAATTTACTCAGCCAATGTTATGTCATTCAAGGTTACGTTGCCTATATTTTGTACCTCTACAATATGGGGTATAACAATCTAGACATCTACACTAAATTCTCCATTGATATTTTATATTCTATCTCATAATATAATTCATTTAAATTATGTTTCCATCTTACCAACCTTTTTTATGGCCCAACTTTATTCATTAAATACATTATTGCATCATGGATTTTAAAAATTATTAAATTATTTTCTAACTAATATGATATATATATCACAAGTTAAAAAAAATAAAAAATATACTTGTTAGTGGTTCTTTATTTTGTATGGGAAGTATCAAATTTCATTTAATCATATGCAATAAATAAACATTTCCCATCAAATATAAATTAAACTAGTACACTCTTTGTACTATTTAATACATCACATAATAACTTAAAATATTTTTCGAGTGTGGTGGATAAATTATAGGATGAACTTTTAAATGACATATTGTCTCATTAAATTATTCTCTATAAGATTTAATAACATAAATTAAAGAATGATTTGAAACAAAATTAGAATATGGCTGAGAAATCTTTCTAAATTATTTCACTGTCCTCTGGTATAGTATCTCATGTCCAATAATGACCTTTTATGTTATACACATGTGGGTAGGGTAGTCATGTGATGATATAAATCATTTAATTTGAAACTACATCAACTTATGTAAAGTCATATGACCAAAAAAATTCTTTTTCAACCATAATGTCACACTTAACAAAAACTATATATGATTTTTCTTAAAATGTGTTTTTAATTATTTATCAAGATTTGATATGATAATTAAAATATATACTGATAAATGTGGTGTCATCTAGTAACACTTATTTTAATTCTCATTTTATGTTAGAGAACATACATACCATTAACCTCTGAAATATATTAGGATCATTATATAATCTAAATATAATCACTTTATATAAAAATGTTACATAAGGATAAATAAATGTGGTTTTATCCTGATACTAATGTTTTATATGAACAAAAATATAACATTAAAACATATCCCTAAAACAATATTGTGTTTTTAAAGCTAATAAATATAGTATTTTATCAATGATGGGTATTGGGAAGGGATTATTTTTAGTAATTTTATCTAATTTCTCATTTTTAATTCACAATATATATATCTTTCTTTAACTCTTATAGGGACTAAACATTTATTTATTCTTTAATAATTTTAGGTCTTTACTAATTTGGTATAATATAAATTACATTTAACCACTAAAATTAATATATAGGGTACATTATTCCTACCATAATCTAAATATATGCCTATTTTTTTACAACCTCCATCATTATTTTACATATACATTATTTTTGTTTCCTTATAGGCTTAGATTCTTTTTCTAGGAAAACCTTGTGCATCTAAATTCGATGTCAAATCTAGGAATATAATCTGTATTAAATATCCCTCACATTACCTATCAATAAATTTTATATTTTACTAACATATTATTAGTAAATATCAATAAAAAATATAAATATTTCATGAGAAATTCATACTTAAGAATTTTTGGTAAATTATTTAGTGATAATTTCTCTATTAAAATAAATAATGGTAAAATTTTAGTTTTACATACCACCATAGCTTCACTAATATATGGAAAATTAATTAATAATTTAATTTTTCATTTTAGAATAAAGAATAAAACCCATTAATGTAATAATTCATTACCTCAAATTTTTATATGTATCCATCATTTATAGTGATCTTAGATTTCTATTCCATTTCATATTTATTTATTTATAAATAATTCTATGTCCTTAATTGATTTCTTAAAGAAAATATTTCATTAAAAAAATATTAACATTTAATGAGTATTGTTAACCAATGTATGAAAGATAAAATACTGAATATTATTCTTTTGAAAACATCATTGTGTCAAATATATAAAAAATTATAGTATTTTAGTGAAATCCATTGTTAATTTTATCTCGTGAAAATATATTACGGTACAAGTTGTTTTCATAAAATGTATCGCAAATGTAATTTTTTTCTTGTGATGTTGTTCATTCCTTTTTAGAATTTATTATGTGACAATTATAAATAAATATTAAATTCATTTCCCTTACTAACACACATTCAAGTACTCCGGTAGAAAATACATTTGACTTATTTACATGTTGAACTACCACCCTTATTGGAATTGATTATCTAATTATTACAAAAATAACAATAATTTAGGTATATAATTTATTGAGGAACCAAGAACATATAAATAACCATTGAATATTGAAAGTATTTTTGAAAAAGGAAAATAAATTTTCTTCATATCAAGGAATTTGTTGGAAATGTTTAAAAAAATAGTGATGAATATTTCCTACAAATATTATCTCTTGTTTTTTCTGAGTCTTATATTAATTTCTCCTAATTCCAAAAAATATTTATTATACCGTGAATTTTTTTAGTTAATCCAAAATATTTTTGTTAATTTCATTATTTTTTAAAATATCAATGTATTATTTATTGAATTCTTCTTAATTTATATCTTATGATTGTAAAACCCTATAAGGAATAGGTATTGGAATATATTATTCCCTTTAATTATTTTTATTTGGTTTTTAGGAATTACTCATATACTTTTGCAATTTTACTCCCTATTTTAGTTGATTATTTTTATTGAAGTGTTATACATGAGGTTTTTAGGTTGTGTAAATTTTCATTCCTCTTTTTTTTGATGACATGATTATATTTATCCTAGGATTGGTATGGGTTAAGATGGAAACATAATTTTATTTTTTTGTGTTTTGTTGAAATCAGATGTTCAAAATTTCATTTAATTTAATTAACATTATTTATAAGTTCAAAAATACTAGAGTGTGTTTTTTAATTCAGTTTTTCCATTTAGAAACTAGTTGGTGGTTGAAAATTGATCCTACTTTTAATAAATGTTATAGATTAGTAGGTCATTTTTTATAGCCTTATTGAAATAGTGGCTTCAGTTTTTATTTAATTACAAATCCATATTATAATTTGAATATTTTATTAAATCCTTAGATATATCATATTCATTATATCTTCTTTTTAATAGACACTAAAACATAACTTTAAATATATTGAACTTGAGAAAATTCATCCCTAAATTACGCAGGGGAAGAAATACTTCCACAATATTTATAAATATATTAATATTCAATAGTGTTACTAATATACATATCTCAAAAAAGATATTAGTTAACCAAATATGGATTTGAGAAATGGTTATTCTGAAGATTTCACATTATGAACTCCCCATACTGATGTACCTCTGGTGCCAATTTTTTTTTAAAATTTTTTATCATCTCAAGTATCCCCTTGTCCATATTTAATGGAATTTAAATCAATTACCCCTCTATATTATTAAGATAATTGTTTTATAAAAATATTTGGGAATACATGGTAAATGAATTATATGAAATGATATTATTTCAGTTTCTAGGTGAATATATATTGATAATATATTTCTAAAACATTTTTGATACTCATAAATGTTTTATCTGGTACCTTTTAATTTCCCATAGATATAATTTCTTATAGAATTTCACTATGGAGTTTATAGAACTTGGGAGGAATAACCTTTAAAGATCATCCGATATTTTAACCTCTCCATCCTATATATTGTATAACAAATCTTTATTTTCCCTTTTATAGTATAAAGGTATGATATTTACTTCAAAAATTTGTAGCAACATATTTTGACTTCAAGATTTCACTCAACAGGATAAATTTTTAGAGATGATCATTTTGATATTTTTCTAAAAGATCATTAAATTTTGGATTTAATTAAATCATTCAATATTTAAGTTTAAATTATATTTTTAATTCATGATTGATATTTATATTTTATGATTAATAATTTGAGATTGACATATATATCTAAGAATTTAATTGATACTCTCTCTACCATGGATCAAAATTAAATCCTAGAAGAAAATATTATTATTCCTACTTGAGTCTATATCTTTTAATTTATCAAAATAATTTTATAACATATTTTGTTTTTTCATCCTCCTTTCATTATCCAAATAAGTATTCCCAATTTTAGAATCAAGGTTTGTCATGCCTTCAATAAATAATATGGTTATTCACTAAAAAAATAAATAACAAATCGATCAAGAATAAAATATCACTATATGAATAACCACTATAAATGAAAAAAATATAAAATATAAATTTCATGTGGTCTTTTTAACATTATTATCATTCTATCGTCGATATATAATAGATATAAACCTCATTCTATCTTTATTTAATCTATCACATTCATCTGTATTATATTTTAAGTATTTTTAAAGGTATGTGATTATCAATTACTATATAGGGTTTTCTATTAATTTTTTCTAGGAATTCAATATTCCAAACAGTAATAAAACTGAGTTTGAATGAGGTGGAGAATGTACAATGATTGATTTAGGAAAAACAAATACCAAATATTACAGTGTTATTGTCCATAAAATAATGAATTCTTATTATAACATTTCATCAACGATAAATATGTAATTTGTATTCTTATAATATAATGTGATGTATAATTATGAGCTCTAATATTAATATTATTACCATAAGTTGATTCCACTTATTATGTGTGTGGGGAAGCATTAAGTTATTACAAAATTCTAAAAAAGTGAACTTACAACTTACTAGCAAAGCAGCACTCCATCAATAGAGGGTGATCCTAAACAATAAAATAAATAAAAACACCTTCTATAAATGTACAATAAAATAAAATTTACTCACCACTTATTCTATATTATTCTGTCATATGTAGAATTAATAAAATATAGGGGTTTATAGATAAATAATGAAATTTCAAAAATATATTGTAGAAAAACTGAAAATGTTTCCATTTATATATAGATCCAGCTCTCTAATAACTATAAGATGAGATCAAAGTATAGAAAATATAACTATAAAACTTTAAAAATATCAATCATAACTGAGGATATCACCCACAAAATCAATAAAAAATGGTTTTTAACTTTCCATGTGAATGTCATTACCAATGTGAAATGGAATCTGTATAAAATGAAATTAAACATACATTATAACCCAATGACCTCACCATAATTGAATTACCAAATTGTTTTATATAATATTACCTTATCCTTCAAGATTTCTCAATCTTCATTGATAATTTAATATGTTAAAATATTCTATGAGATACATTCATTTTAGAAAATTAATATTCTAGAAAATATTGTTTATACTACAAATGTTGCACTCCTAGTGACCATTTTTTTGCTCCTCTATTAGTGGATCGGGTAAAAATTATCTATATTTTTAAAATATTTCTCAATTTGGATATATATTTTAGATATTAATATTCCCCATTATTCATTGTTTTTTCACTCACCCATGAAATTTTTCTTCACTCAAAAAAAATTCTTTAGTTTCTTTATTCTGGACTGATAATACCATAGCTTCAAAAGGTTTAATGAATAAAGGGAATATAAATAGATATATATAATGTTAATATAATTTAATTTAGTGATTTTATTCTTTTAATTATGATATGTTAATATCATATATTATTTTTATAGAACATTAATTTTTCCCTCTTGATATAGTTATCAACATTGTAGATATATTATTCATAATGATCTGATGATGGTGATGGAGCCTTTTATTATAACTTTTCCATTGATTCCCCTTCACCTTATTTAATTTTTTATATATTCTACTCCATCTAAAATTATTTTATTTTTTATGGTTTCCCTATCTTTTTTGGATGTTCATTGTTCTCCCGGTAGAGTGCATTTCTTCATTTCTAATGTGTTCTCTTCTTTGGTATCATCTCCCATATTCCGCTAGCATTCAATATTTTGTTGGTATCACATGGGTGTTATTTATAAATTATTATTTATTATTTCCCCCATGATTTACATTATAATAATATTTTTCCCCTTTTTTGTCATCCTTCTATTACGACATTTGGATTTTTATCATTACTTCTCCGCAACCAAGATAGTGATTCAAAATTATCATTCTTTATGAATCCATACCACTTTATTCTTTATGTGAACATTTATCTATGAAAAAATTTATAGATGAATGAACCCCTTATTAGTAATGATGGGATCCATTTTAAACCCCATAATTGGGTGGTGGGATGGTATAATCCAATTCTTTAGTGTAATAGGGATGGAGTGATCTGTAAACTTGTGTAATAATTTTTTCCCTTTATAATTTCATCCTTGTATCATTTTATTGAGTAATATAAAGATATATTTTAGTGTTGACCTAAATTTTGTTGTAATAATGTTTTCTTTTCTTCTCCACATAGCTTTAACATGATTTGGTTTTCATTGAGTTTCCCTATATTGTTTTTTTATTACAGTTTAAGATTTTACCATTGTACATTGTCAATAACCAACCCAAGAAAGAATATTTGTTTTCCCCTACATTATCATCTCTCTATCCATCCATCATTTATTTGGACTACATAATATATTTGTTTTCGCTTAATCAGTCTTCTATATTGTTTTTCCTAGTATACATTAGGTGTTTCCAAAATCTAAACAATGGTAGAGCTTAACCCCTATATCTAGAAGTAAATGTTAACCCTTTGTTTTATGAGGAAATTATCCTCTCATCCCTATATTGGAGGGATATAGATTTCATTGAATTTGTGTTGGATGGATTTATATTATTTAGTTTCATCATTCCTCAAAAAATTATATAAAGGATATGGATATGGAGGTAGTATCCTCGATGGTGGATGTAATGGTGGTCTCTATGGTGGGTGGTATTTTATGTTAGTGGTGTTAAATTCTCAGGTAATGTGGAGGAGACAATGATCAATGGTGAAATTTTTTCTTTAAGCTATAATATTTCCATCTCCCTACTTTCTTACACTGTTTCTCACAAATAATGGACTTATGGATTTTCTGGAGATGGTGGGTCTTTATTGTATGGTGGAATTGTATTCATCACTTTTTTCAGGTATTTCCAATGATTGGGTGAAACAAAATGGTGGGACTTATTCATAAAGAGAGATCATGGGGTCCCAAGGTGGTATTTTAGTTGAGTCTTTATTCCATTTATTCTAATCACATCATTTCATAGACAAATTTATTTTTCTTTTTCACTTATATTGGTCTATCACCTCCATGCCCCAAATTTTGGTTTTTTAATTTTCCCTCTTTTAGGATTATTTCCTTTGAATTTGTAACTCAATAATGTTATTGGGACTTGGATAATTTTTTTATTTAGGATCCAAAATAATATTTAAAATTATTTTCATTTTAAAAATCCACAAAAGGTTAATAGAATATCATATAGGTTGTACTTTGGGTTTTACAATGTCTTGAGAAATGACTACCCTATAACACAAATAATGATACAACATCATAAACATTAAAAGTTTATGATATGTTATTGTCATGATGATATCTACCTTTTAGGCGAATTTATTTCCATGTTATAGGGAATAGAATAACGTTATTTATTTTCCACCATTTTAAAAAACATTTCAAGATATATCATTGATTTAATATTAAAAGAGGTTTATAAATTTATAGAGATAAAATCATCCAATCATAGACATCACCATGTTGTGATCAATTCTAGGTTCCATATATATACCAATATCTGAAATATTTGTATACTAATATTACTTTTCAAAAAAACAATCATTAGGTTCAGTATATGGTAGTTTCTATTCATATAATACTAGTAGAAAGGGTATCCCATGATCCAAAAAAATAAAACAAAAATATGTCTAAGAGATAATCGCATGTTACATGAAACTAAATCCTCCTTCTTCCTTATATTTGAATACCACTACATTCAACATCCTTTAATTATAAAGGGTGTTCTTCTTCATATTCTATGGAACCCACAATTCATATGAATAACACCTAATATTGGTAGTCTTAATCACTATTCAACTACCATTATATCAACTTCTTCAATTCATGTGGTATGTCTTATCACTGATATCAAGATTTCCTAATTTATGAAATGAATGGTATTTTTTACAATAACATACATCCTTGAAAATAGTTTACCAATTAATTTATAATGTAAAGGGTTGTAAGTGATATTTTTGGTCCAAACATAACCAACTTCACTGAATCATAAACACCTCATCCATAAATTAATTCCTCATATCCCTATAATTATAATTATTATATTATGTACATATTTATATTAATATTCATCCTAAAAATAATAAATTTAATACATTCACATTATCTTCAAAAATGAATTGTATTCCATAAATTCCAATAAATATTTCTCTAAACCAATAGTATAACAAAATTACATTAAAAAGAGAATGTGTTGGAATAAAAAGATTTATATATCAAAAAATATTATAAAAAATCACTTATTAGGGGACTCATACCCCCCATATAAATTACTATAAATCACCAATATAAAAATGGTGTAGGGGTACCAATGAAATACATGTAAAACACTAATGATAGTTTGGTGGGCAACCAAGAACCCATTGTATTTCAATCACTATCTTAGTGGAAGGGGTACTAAGACAATCCCACTTCACATCACAACAAGATCTCAGTGGGTTTCAACTTATGTTTTGGTTTGAATATTGTACTTTTCACTGAACACAATATCTCTCACTCATGTTGAAATTTTTTATCTAAACTTATCTATGATAATTTAATTATCCAAATAATATATTAATGATTTTAAAAGATTTGAAAATAACCACCCTCTAAATAAGATTCTAGAATTTTGAATTCCTAACAATTGTAGATCAACTAGAGTTTGAAATTACTAAAAATCCATTTTCACATCAAGGAGTATGTTGTTACTCTATGTATTGAGGGAACACTGATGGAATGAAGTCATTGTATTCCAAATGCAAATATATTTTCAAAAGGACATGGGAATGATATAAATATCTCATATAGTATAATTAAATCTATAAATCATTATATTAAATCAAGGGTTTAGGGAACAAGAACATAAATTATTTTTATTCTAACCTTATCATATTTTGACATTATTGTATTTGAGGTTTTATTTTTCATTCCTTCTACAACTATATCCTTATTTGTGGTGGGATGAACCAATATGGGTCTCTTCATTGTAAATGGTAGGGACTCTATAGTATTTAGATACTTTTTCATTATGAAGAACTCTATGATGGTGGGTTAATTTATCATAAATGAAATCTCTATCATAGTTGATTATATTGTTATAATGTTAACATTGAAACTAGTTAGTTCTCCTTAAAAGAGATAATAACATTCATGTAACTACTATGAAATTAATTAAGTAAGACTGAAGGTTCTTACCCAACATGACAATGATTTCTCCTCAATTCATTGTTAGAGCATGGTGATAAATTTCAATTGTTGGGATTATAGTGTGGGTTTTAGTTTCTCTATATTTTAGGGGGTTATTTTCCCTCTATGTATGACATCTTAGACTTAGATACCACTTAAAGGGTTCCCTAAGCCTAGTGGGTCACATGGCCTCAAGTGCATCTCCCTGAATACCATAAGCGGTCAACTAGCAGTGTGGGCCTAGGGTGGGTTTGTGGGGAGACTATTCCCTCATTACCAAAGTCTAGTGGAGCAGATGAGAGTAAAAATAGGTATATAGCGAAATAAATATATGTAAACCGAAGGCACAATGGAAAAATAGATACAATAGTAATAATAACTGAAACCACTATAATAGCATTCAAAAACTGATGATATGTCATGTACTAGAAATCCAGAAAACATTGATACAAAAAACATGCATAACATGTTCCACAAAGAAAAAAAATCAAATACCATCCCCAGCATCATGAGTTCTAACTCAGTCCTCTACTATCAAGCTTCATACTAAATAGCAATAAATCAATTGTTTGAAGCCAAATGCTTCCCTTTGTCAAAACATGAAACAATGTAATCTACTCTAGGTTCCAAATGGGATCTAGATAGGGTGTGAGAAAAATCGCAGTGGGCCACCACCAATGGTATCTATAACATCTTACCCATGTAATGGAAATGTAACAATGTTCACTAATGTATACATAAAGTAAAGTAGTACAATGTAACTAAATACCCAGGTACCTGCTTCATCCCTTGTATGGTGTCTGAACATGTAATGATTTCATTTATTAATCAATTACCAATTTATATTAATAGGTCAAGTGAGGCATACAGAGCACTAACATCACATCATGATAGTATAAATAGTGAAGGTTCTAAGATGTATCAAAGAAACAATGGTCAAAGATATTTACTAGTGAAGGTTGAAAGTAATAACCAAGGTGACGTAGACCTAAAGGGTCGCCAACTCAGTAATAACTATATCCTGGATAAGGATAAGAGGGTAATACAAGGACAATGTCAAAGGAATTCCAAAATAATGTACCTACTAAATCGAAGGTGATCATCCAACGTAAAATGTGGCTAAGAACTGACTGGGCCTGATGGGATTTAACTATGGGACCTACTTTCCAATGATGGATCCAAGGAGTGTGCCCAAGGCATCCTGTAATGATATCAAATGGATCCACAGAGTGTATCCCTTGAATCATATAGTACTTCATGAGGGATCCTACAGAGTCATATCGGGCATCCAATAATAGACAAGGATTGGGATCTAGGTGGTTCTCAAACTAATAAAGTCATGTCATTGAATTGAAGTGGGGTTCTCAAGTGCTCGTGGAATTCCCCAATCGGAATCCAAGTTGAGATTGAGTCAAGACATTCCTATTTGATTATGAAGTCATGTAATAATTCATTTGGTTCAAGCCTTGATTTCATTAGTGTGGTAAGGTCAAGTAGCATCCAACGTTTTTATCAAGTGATTTGGTTCAAGTATTTCCTTTCATTAGTGTGAAAATGACAAGTAGCATACAACCATTTAATTAATTTAAGGTATATTCTTTATTCAAGGATCATTATTCTAACTTCCATTGATGTGTTAAGGGGTTGTATGGATATGCAACCAATTAATCATTCACATTCAATTATCAATTTGAAGCACTTACCTTAGGTCGGTCAAGTGGTACGCATACATTGTACTTCCCATTATGTAATTCACAATATAAATCAATCTATTTAATATCAAAAATCTTACCATTACGGTGGAAAATCCATGGAACACCTGAATGGTGGTGCAAACATGTCTGAACACAAAACCATAATTATAGAATAAACTTTAACATGGAAAGGAAGGAGTTGTGGTCATAATCACAAAAAATTAATCACATATTTTGAAATAGGATGACCATACAGTTCTAATGATTACAAACAAGGAATATAAATTCTATAAATATCACCTGATGAAATCAGTTGACCCCACACAACAAATCCAAAATCAAAAAACTTTTGGGATGAGTTATAAACCACCCACCTTAGGGTTGTATGATCCTTATCCTTCGGTATTGGCTCTTGATTTGGATTGGATCATAGTACATATAAGAAAAAAATAAAAATTCTCATACCCCCATATCATGATCAAGAAAAAAATAGAAGGAGAACTTCTAAAGAGGAATTGGGTACTTATTATTGCACATCAAATGTGATGAATGGAAGCTTGGTTAGTTTTTAGATGAAGGATATCTCTTATTTCTGAGGACAGATCTGAAAAAGACCCAAATTGAGATTGAAATAGGTTAATACTACATAAAATCATATCACAAAAGAATGATGGATCTTAAATATATCATTAATGGAAAAACTGCAATTTTACCCAAAATTTATCATATGCAGAGCTTGTCCACATGGTTTGAAAAACTATGCACAAACCATGAACATGTACCTGGGAAAAAGGGGAGCCTATATGATTTGGCAGCATGGTCGTATGACAACCGTATGAGGTGGATCTATCCAAAAAAACACAATCTTTATAGTTTTCCAAAATGTATAGGATTCCGATATGATTTTCTCTAAACTATGTTCCAAGCCTATTTTTTCCAAAAGGATGGGTTTCAAGCTCTGAACTTTCCTCAGACACCCCTGAGACCTTTTCTAACCCATTAGCAATCTATATTAGGTCCAAATTAAATATTTACACATAAATCTAATAGATCCATACCTAAGTGAAAACATGGGTTCTTACACTATGAGTCCTTATACTTTTATTCCATTCCTGAATGTATAGAGAAGGAATTTCTTGGGGGATCTCTCAGGTAGATGAGGAATTGAGGTGGCAATAATAGCAATGATTTGTAGGTTCTCTACTAAAAGACTCATACATGGTATATTCAATGCATGGTGTATCCTTATCAATATTTTCTAAATAATATGGATACATGTTTTCATAATTTAGA
The DNA here is from genome assembly GCA_963277665.1 of Viscum album. NCBI lineage: Eukaryota > Viridiplantae > Streptophyta > Magnoliopsida > Santalales > Viscaceae > Viscum > Viscum album. Next base: position 1,457,824,005 of record OY728135.1, on the reverse strand, counting down.
GATATACTCTTAAAATTATATTATGTGTTGTTCGGGTGTACCATCCCCTACTCATTCTCTTGATCTATTCCAGCCTTTATGGATTCATCACATCCAGGTTCTTCTATGATGCTGGTCATGTCATTTTTATTCTCCAATTAACATATTTCTATGTCATCTCATTAACCATGAAGAAAATAAATTCATTTAATTTAAGACAGTAAGTGTGGGTGATAAAAATATATGATAGTAGAAAAAATATAAGTGTACATATATAATATTTCCCCATGGTAATATTGAGGTGTAGTTTCACAAGTCAACATTATACTTCCCCCTTACTGATTGTGGGACACAAAACAATGTAACCCATCAGTGGTAGTGGTAATTTTGAATCTAGAATAATCACAAAAAAAATTAATAAATAATTTAATATCTTAAATTAATATGAATTATCAATAGGTATTTTTTCAAACATAATTAATTTAAAATTAGTTTCCCTATTTTTCTTCATAACAAGGATTATGACTGATGTGGTTTCCAATATTCTATTAAACCCAATTTGAATAGATTGTTTCTAAATTATAATTTTAATATATATTAATTAAATCCATCATGAATGAATTTTTATAGTCATTGTTCAATTAAATCACTCACTGCCTCAATGTAGAGAAGGCATTCGATCAAAAGGATTAGGTGATGTGAATTTATTATGGATGTGATGAAAATAAAATCTTTCAATGTCCAAATATCAAGGTATATTATTCTCAACACATAAATAGGTGTAGTATATATATAATTTAAATACTAGGAAGACAATTTAGATAATATAAATTAAATAATGTAATAGATTTACATTAATTTTTATATCTCTCTAGGAATAAAAAAGGTTTATGATGTGGTATAAAATTCAAAAATAGTTTTGGAAGGTTGAAAAATATTTTATATACATATATAATGGAATGTTTGTTACACAAAGAAATTAATGGTATATGATAAAGAATAAATTTTATTAAATATTTTAAATAATTTTTGGAATTTTTAAAGCTTATATCTATTTTCAATACTAGATAATAAATCAAAAAGGTTATAATTCCATTTAAATGTAGATGGGACGGAATGAATTTTATGTAGAATTTTAAATCTATATGATAATAAATTACATATATTATTCAATAAAATTTTATGTTACATAGTGGGAAGGTTAGACTATAGTTTAAAGAGAGAGGGAATATGTGAGGGTTAGGTGTCAATTTAAAATGATACAAAGATTAATGGGGGTTATTCCATAGTATATCATCTGAAAAGGTGGTTTGAAGGTAACATTATAGTTTAAATCCATAATTGGAAACATAAGAACTTCAACATAACATAAACATATACTAGAAGTATTATATTTTATAAAATAATTTAAAAATATATGGGAATCCATGTATAGATTTTATTATATGGTTTTATTCCATCTATGATGAAAATGATATATCCTTTGGGGATTAACTCTTGACGGATGTTTACTCTCATCAAGAGTACAAATAAAAATCCAATTTATTGCCACTAAAAGACTCAACCATTGGCCCATCATTAACAGATATGTGTACACTCATCATAAAAACATATTTTACTGTCGGTCTTGATATTAGTAGAATAATCCATTATATTACTACTAAAAGGCATGATATGATTTTTCTCTTCTGAGAACACAATATAATGAATTTTTCTCCCAAGTTAAAGCCAGACCGAATGAAAAATCAATTTCAATGGAGTTTGAATCCTTCTTGGTGGGATATAGAGGTATGAAAAGTGGTATTGTTTTTGGTTTACAAGATAAGTTGGGTCTATGATTATGATTGGTCATAATAATGATGAGGGTTCTAAAACATACTAATTGTAAGAACTCGTGTTTTTTCCAGACTGTTGTTTTGAGCAGAAATTTGAATTTTTGTTGTTGGATGCTTAAGAGGGGTAAAATGGTCATTATACCCTACCATATGATCTCAGATAATTTTTCTGACAACTTCGTTGGTCCCGAAATAGGTATTTTACCCAAGGACCGGAGTTCGGAAGAAATCTGAGCTGTTCGAATTTTAGCAGAATATTTAATATTTAATATTATTAAACTAAATATTAAATTATTCGCACAGGTTCATTTTTCAATAACATTTAAACAGAATTTTGTATTGAGATTCCATATCTGTCATTGATTCCGTAATGGGGAGTTTATCCTTTTTAAGGCATAAACTCATGTCGAGTGTCAGGGCCGACCCGAGCCCCTTTTTCTTCTTTCCCTTTTCTTTTCTTTTCAACCTTCTCTTATTTCCTCCTCCTCTTGCACATGTCTCCAATGCCTCCTCATTATCCATGTCCTTTGAAGATATTTTGAATTTTAGAAATAGAGAGATTTGGAAGCCAAGAGGGGTACTTATTCGAAGCTCTCAACGTGCTAAGTCAGTGTGCGGCAACCGGGAGCCGTGAAATCAACTGAAGCTTCGGCGGTTTCCGCCCAAAGGTAGGATTGTTTATGTTTTCTCCATAAATACTCTTTAAACATGTTGTTTTAAGTATTTAAAGATTTATATTTCTTTATTGGTTCCTCTTAAGTCTGTATCTATTGTTTCAGTGGTGAAAACGAGTGTTTCGGGCATTCTGAGGGATTTCCCATCGGAAAACCCAGAATACATGGCGTGTGTTCCAGGTTTACACACCGTGTGTTATTCCCATTAGGGGAAGACAATGTTTTCTTAAGTACATAAAATGTACTTTGAGTACACTCCGTGTAGTGGGTGGTTATGTGACTGGCCATGTGAAATAGAACACTGAATAGTGGTTTTTAAGGAGTACACGTCGTGTACAGTAAAGTACACAACATGTAGTGGTACATGGGAATGTGTTTGGGGGAAAACACGCACAGAGTAAATTTTTGTGAATATTACACACCATGTATAGTAAATTATACTCCATGTACTATTGCACAGGCAGACCCCATGGGTCTGGCCATGTGTTCTGGCCATGTACTACTTCAGTTTCGTAGTTTTGGGATATCTTGGTCCCTAAAAGTCCGAATTGGGTGTGTGAGTAGTTGATTATAAGCGTTTTTTCACATATATCGCAATGGTTGAATCTATTTTACATTTAAGGGTCATATAAATGATTTTCTGGGGGTTCTTATAAAAATGTATGGGTTTTTCCTCCAGTTATCGACTTCTTTTGTCACCTGAGAGTGAGACTCGGCGCGGATGATTGGTTGGGTGTTCGGACCAACCTAGTTGAGACTTCTTGAGATGAGATGAGATATCTTTGGTGACATATTATTCTGATCATTGTTCCTCTTGTGAGATGTTCCCTTCTGGCCTGTGAGACCGTGAGACCAGATACTTCCAAGGATCCCCTAAGTGATGCCTTTACTTGTGTGCTGACCTAGGGAGTCCCTTGTAGGATCTCTCTCTTGTTTTTCCTTTGATAAGACACATGTTATGGAATGCCTATTTTTTCCTTCATTTGAGGATCCCGTGTATGATTCCTACCTTACTCTTCGCTAAGGATTTCTTGTAGGATGTCTTCACTCGTGTTTACCTATAGGATCCTTAGTATGATACATCCTCAGTGTTTGACTTGAGGGGCCCAGGGGGTTCTTGTTTTTTGACCGACCTGGAGTTTTTACGTTAGTATTGGGTAGATATGGTGTTTGGTTATCATCTAGAACCCGTGAAAAACTGGTAATCCCATGGTTCTTTGGAAGTATTGTTGGGTTGGGCGTTCGGGCAACCCTTAATCGTTGGTTTATATCTGACTTGGTTTGCTGATGTTGTAGTAGTTACCAGAGGTGCTTCCTGGTTGGTGGCTATTGAGCCTGGCGCGAGGCATATTTCTTGTTTGTTGGGATTCCTTCTATGACATGTGTGCCTAAGTATAGGTGTTTTGATTGTAAATAGGATTTTTACCTTGTGGTGGAGGTGTTTTCCCATGTTGCTTGATATTGACCATTTGGCCTAGCCTTTCCGGTTATGTTGATTTTTTTTCATGCCTAGTATTATTAGGATGGAGTGATTGTATTTGACATTATTGATATGTTGTATACTATTTATCTAAGTATTTATTGAGGTATACTTTGGTTTTTTTGCATTTCTATGCTCATTTGACTTACACAGGACCATGAGAACCTGGTGTAGTAGACTATAAGGGTAATTGACCATGTGAGCTTCCTCAGAAAGTATTTAATCACTTTTTACTATAGGGTGAATTGAATGTGAGTGCTTCCTTATAGAGTCTATAGTTTAACGTTAAAAGATTATATGGGAACTGACCATGAGTGCTTCCTCGTAGAGTCTTTGTTTGCATGAGACCATAGGGGTTAGACTATGAGAGATGCCCATGTGGTCGTATACTATGTTGGACCCAGGGGGTATTGACTATGAGAGTTACCCAGAGGTTGTTCCTAATTTTATTTAATGCCATGTTAGACCCATAGGGTTCAGACCGCGAGAGATGGCCAGGTGGTCGTGTGTTTTTGATTGATGGCTTTTTTAACAAAGGGGTGAGACTATGAGAGCTTTCCTAGAGTGTTACATGATTTTCATTAGCTTTCTCAGAGATATAATTCCAATTTTGGCCGAAGCAGGTATATGTCAATGGGATTACAGACCCAAAGATCAACTTATTGATACACGTATTGAGTGGAACGACGTCCATCTCAATTCATTTTCACAAGATGTTCAAGAGATTGGGCTTATGGTTCCAAGGATCAACTACTGATGTTGTTCTTGTTATTTGAATCACTTAATCATGAATATTCATATTTATGTATATGTGTATAGCTATGGGGCAATACATGTGTACATATATGGATATGGACATCCATGATGGAACTTGCCCAGTTGACAGGGATTAAATTCCCTAGGTTAGACTGTGGTCACACGTTTGGTTTAATTCCTTTGTTGTGTTCCAACTAGGATCAACATGTTGTTGTTGCATACACATAGCATCACAGTTACAGGTTACTTTTCGGGGTTCCCTACTGAGATTATTTCTCACCCCTGCATGTGCACCTCAGTGTACGTGTAGACCTTATGGCTACTTTTCAGGTTGAGCACGAGTTTCATGGTGGATAGGGATGAGGCTCAGTGTTTCATGATCGAGCATAGCTGCTCAAGTGGTACTACTGATTAGGCTAATGCAGTTCGACAGTGTCTGGAGATCGGGTAAGTGGGTTGGCTCGGAGTTAGTAGCATATCCATGTACTTTTACTTTCAGTTTATTTTGTACTTATATCTGTATGGTCGGTCCTGTGGGTGACCAGTGTTGTACTATATTGTATAGCTATTTGGGATTCTATAGCATTTTACTAATACAACTTGTTCTATTTCAGTTGTTTATTTCTTCCGCTCTCATCTTACTTTCCATTGAGTATGATACTTAGTTATTTCTGTTGTTTTCTTACTCTGTTATGAGGGTATAGTCTCCCTAGTATCACACCCATGTCCCTCACTGCTAGTCGGTAGCCTCTGGCATACAGGGAGGTGTGCTTGAGGCCTTGTGGAGAACCGGCTCGGAGCACCGGTTTTGTGGATTCTGGGTCGGGACGTTACAAAGTGGTATCAGAGGAGTTTTCTTTACTAGTCTTTACTATTTGGGATATGGTAGACAAGAGTATTATGAATGTGTTGGAACATGTGATGGATATTAGGCTAGTGCATCGAGAACACTTATTCCAGTAAAAATCCCTGGTTTCTAGGTTTTGGGAATGCTGTTCTGATTTTGCGATGTTACAGTTGTATATGATTTTCTCCTCGAGAGACACAAATGTTGTGTGTTGTTTTGATTTACTATGGATCTCTGGATCTTGGACATTGGTAAGATTTCATGGATGGATTTTAACTCTTGGGTGGCAAAGGCAAGAGGCATCTAATGTATTAGACTAGGCACGTATGATTCACATCATATAGGCCTGCTAGTGTGTGTTTTTAGTGATGACTGAGACCTTTTGGTCTACTTACACATACTTTTTACTCTGATGGAAGGTTATGTGGACTATTTTGAGGTGTTTTTGTTGAGGCTAATGACTCAGTCCTCGTGCACAGGTGGTGCAGTGACCCCAGTAGGTCTATATGGAACATGATGCCTTTCTGTTTAACCCTTAATGGGTGTTGTTTCTTAGTTCTATGGTTATCTAGTCGAATCGTTGAGTATGATGTCGATAGATACCAAGTATTTTCTTTTGAACTAGAACTCACTTGTGGTATTTTCATATACGGATTACCAAGGAGTGTCAGTTCAGTATCTATTCTGCTTGGGTTGTGGACTCTATGGGGTAGTTACTTCAGAGGATGCTTGGAGAGGATCATAACCCTTGTAGGTTGTCTTTTGGTTTTAACTTTCTTTGTTCATTGTGATCTTTACCCTCTTCTGAGAGGTTTTGGAACTTTTGGGCTAGGTGGTTAGACCTTGTGACCCAGTTGTGAGGATATTTCTATAAGGCTAGGTGGAAGACATAGAGACCCTTGGTTTTGACTTGAACCCTTGTAGATCGATGTCTATTCTGTTCTAGGGAAACCTGTGTGAGAATGGTTGGCCCATGTTTTCCAATACCTTTTGGAGGAGTTTTTTTCATGACTGGATTTAATGGGTAGGAATGTTCGGGTGCCTGGCTTGGTCGACCAGTGTTTCTTATGTTGTTGATGTGGGTGGAATCATTTGAATCTAAAGCAGTGAGTGGCCAGGTGCGAGTCGAGGACCGATGTTTCAAGACTTTTTGTGGACTCAGATCTCAGAAGTTGTGTTTGAATGTCCTCATGTTGTAGAAGTGACATTGAGAAATTTTGGATTACCGTGAAATGTTTTACCCATGGTTTAATCCTGTTCGGGTTTTGGTAGGATGTTAGTGTGGCTCGGAGGGACCTAGACCCGCCTTCGGTGAAATATTAGTGTACTCCTATAAGAGAAGATAATGCGCTATCTTGATTCATATGGAGTATGGTGAGAGAGCTTTGACCCTACATAGAGCTCTTTTTTCTGTCTTAATGTTCATCCATGTTGAGGATGGAACCTATTCACTTTGTGCTCTCAGAGCTGTGTAATGAAATCCATATGGTGGGGACTGCACCATTGGACCTTTGAGAGTGGTTGTCTTTGTTTATGTTAATCTTTAGTGTTCTCTAGGATCTTTTGAGGTTATATTTTTCTTTTATGATGATGAAAAGGGTATTCCTATGGTGGGGAGTACCAGTTTGGTCATAGTTGAATATCTTCTATGTAGAAGGTAGTTGTCAATGCTATAAGGTAGGTCATTAGACGATCCAGATAGCTTGGTTGTGCATATGCTCAGGTTGCGAACATGGCTGTTGGTCCTTTCACTGGGCTTCTTGGGGACAAGAAGGTTTTTGGTGGGGAGTTTTTAAGGACCTCTGTTTTTTTCGAACTATAGTTTTGAGCAGAAATTTGAATTTTGGCTGTTGGATCCTCTTGAGAGGTAAAATGGTTATTTTCCCCCACCAGTTGATTGATGTGGATTTATTTTTACACAGTTTTGCCACATAATTTTACTTAATTTTTAATGTTTTAATTAATTTTTTATCACTTTATAATAAATAATTGTACTTTTTTATTTTCATAATTAATTTTGTTAATTAATCAATTTTTATAATTAATTAAGTATTTTTAGTCTTTAAATTAATAATTTTAATCTCACCCTTCTTTTCAAATTTAATTATTTGTTTAATAATATTGTTAATTTCAATATTCTCACCATTTAATAATATGATATTAATAATAAATTGTCATTTAATATCCTTATTTTTGTTTTTGTTAACTTAGTCTTAATTTTAATATTTTATCCTTTAATTTAGTTTCATTAGAATAGGTTAACAATGTTCAATAATATTTTTAATCATCCTACTAATTAATTAAGATAATAATTTTAGTTTAAATTAAATAAAATAATTCTTTTTTAACTTTAAGTATTCATTTAGTTATTTAATTAATTAATTTATGGTTTTAAAACATTAATTATTTCATATTATGTATGCAGTTTAATTATTTATTCATTTTATTTTGATTTTAGTCTACCAGTCGGGTAGGAAAGAGCCATCGGTGACCTATTGTGTCACTGATGCCACCCTATTTCATTTACTTATTACCCTGTAGTTATTTATATAGTATTTTAAATTTAAGTCTTTTATCAATTTAGTTTTTTAAATTATTCTGTTCTTAATTTAAATGTTGTCAATTAATAATTTTTATTATAATTTTAAAGTTTTATGTTTAAGAAAAATCATGTTTTTAATTAATGGTGTTTAGAATTATTTTAATTAATTATTTTGAATATTTTTATTTAGTTTACTTAAGTTTAAATTTTATGTTCAATTCATGTGATTTTAATTTTTGAAGGTCACTATTAACTCTTTATATTTGTTCTAATGGTGAGCCTTGAATTTTATTTATATCGGTGACTTTATTGGTATCAGTGACCCTTTTTTATTGCATAACAGTGCGCTTTTATTTTGTTTACTGGTAACCTTAATATTTAGTGCATCAGTGACCCTTTTCTTTTTGGCACAATGGTGAGTTTTTATTTTGTTTCCTTCAGTGACACCTTTTCTTAACGGTAATATTTTATTTTATTTTGCAACTGTGGCCTTTTTATTTAGACTAACAGTTACCCTTTAATATTCATCACAGTACTAGTGACCTTCATTTTATTCTAACAGTGACCCTCATTTTAGTCTAATGGCGACCTTCATTTCAGTCAATCGGTGACCTCATCTCACCCTTGCTTCTCCTACGGTGTTATCCATCTCACCGAAACAACTATCGGTCTCCCTTGCATCACTTCATTTCTTTGACACACCATGAATAAACTTCTCACGCACATAGAACATGATAAAAAATCAGATCAGATCAACTCTTGAAAACACTAACATTTCTGAAAACATAGATTTAGATTAACTGAAACCATCCATATTTCCAAACCCCCTCACAATTATGAAAAAAACATGAAGCCTCACATCTCGTGTGTTTTGAATCCACTCACCAATGCAATGATTGAATCACCCTCTACTTTTTATAAAGCATAGATTCATCGCAAAACTGAATAAACCCAATATCTACAGCAACATAATGCACCAATTTACTAAAATCAAACAAAAATGTAGAAAAACGGTTCTGTTTTTGAACCCTACAAGTCACCAGAACTAGACTGCAGACCTCCACCATCACTACTTTGGTGACCTTTTTCAAGTGTAAGCCGATTCGGGTTCTTTGTTGTGAGATTTTGAAGTCATGTCGCACCACCTGTTGGAGTCTCCACACTCCTAATGTGCCGCTATTTGAGGGGGAGGACATCTACAGCCGCCGCCAACTTGAGTTGTTACACTGCTGAAAAAGGTCGCTCACCACTATTCAGATGAAGAGGCTTTCACTGGTTTGCTGAAGGAGAGGACCCCATAGTTTAAAATTTATAATCCTACTAACTACTGTATATGAGGAAAGCAGGTTCAAACCCATAGGGAGGGAAATTCTAACTAGTATTCTTCTAAAAGCCTTCTAAAACTCCACTGTTGTTTGCAGCAGAGTGAATTTCCAATTTTCCACTTTTTATACTTTTTTTATATTCTTTATTAAGTATTGAAGCGACAGAACACTACAAATATTGTATCCAAACTATGTTTAAGATAGAAATAGTTGAAAACAAAGGGGAACGGTGATATAAAAGCACTGATAAATGAACAATCTTTTTAAAGCACTTGTGGAAAAGTTTCCATTCTTCTAGTTCTAAAAGGTATTCTGATTCACTTAATGGTTGTTGTATAGTACCACCTTAGAAATAAATACTCACCTCCCTCACTTGGAGTTATGTCAGACAAGCCTATCAATTTAAGAGTTTTCCACTCCGAAATTAATCAACTAGTAACCATTTGAAAAAAAACAACAAGATGAAATCACCATAAATCTTGAAGTTCATTGAATTAATTATCTTTTGAAAAGTGTATCCACAATCAATCTCGCCAACTAACTGTGAAATCATGAGATTTTGTTCTAGTAGTACAAGAAATTGTATGAACTCAGTATTAATCTCGTCAATCAATACTGAAACAATCAAAATGATAAAGTGAAAATAAAATTAAAAAATAACCAGTGGAACTTCAATTCATCACCAGACATTATGATTTACCCAAAAATTATCCTTATTATCAATACAAAAACTTGTATCATACTAAACAGAGTACTGATATTAGAATTAAAAAGAATGAAAAACTCTCGAGAAGAAGCACTCCTCCTAAAATCCTCTGCTCGGAATTGGATCCTTCAATGAGTCTAATGAATGTTACTCTCCAATGAATTTCCATGAATATCTCTAAATGTTGTTGAAGTTGATCAAAGTTTAAAATTTATAATCCTAATAACTATTGTATATGTGGAAATCAGGGTCGAACATAATCTTGAGATTATGTTCTAATAAAGAAAAACATGACCTATACACTCATTGAAGTCGGTCAATGTTTAAAATTTATAATCCTACCGACTACTATATATGCGGAAAGTAGGGTCGAACCCGCAGGGAAGGAAATTATGACCACTATTCTTCTAAAAACATTTTAAAACTCTATTGTTTTCTGGAGCAGAGTGAATTTTCTATTTTTCACTTTTTATACTTTTTTATATTCTTTATTAAGCAGTGAAGTGACAAAACACTATAGATGTTGTAACTAAACTAATTTGAAGTTAGAAACCGTTGAAAACAAAGGGGAAGAGAGATATAAAAGCACTGATAAACGAATAGTCTATTTAAATTTCTCGAGGAAAATTCTCAATTCTACAGGTTCTAAAAGTTATTCTGATTCACTTAAAGGTTATTGTAGAGTACCACCTTAAAAATAATGACTCACCTCCCTCTCCAAGAGTTAATTCACACAATCCAATCAATTTAAGAGTTCGCCACTCCGAATTGAATCAAATGTGAACCGTTTGAAAAAAATGTCAACAAGATGAACTCACCTTAAGTCCTGAAGTTATTTGAATTAATTATCTTTTGAAAAGTGTATCCACAATCAATCTCTCCAACTAACTGTGAAATCTTGAGATTTTCTTCTATTGGTACAAGCAATTGGATGAACTCAGTATCAATATCGTCGATCAGTACTAAAATCATCAAAATGATAAAGTGAAAATAAAATTATAAAATAACCAGTGGAACTTCAATTCATCCCCAAACTATATAATTTAACCTAACATTATCCTTATTATCAATACAGCAACATGTATTATACTAAATAGAGTACTGATACTAGAATTAAAAAGAAAGATAATATCCTGAGAAGAAGATCTACTCTTAACTCCTCTACTCGGAACTGGATCCTTCGATGTGTCGAATGAATGTTACTCTCCAATGAATATCCTTGAATATCTCTGCATGTATCCCTCTATCTGCGGGTTTCTCTGTCTTAAGTATTGACTACTTTCTCCTACTTTTTATCGTTCATCTCCACCAACTTTGAGTATTCTTCATGTATTCTATAACGACCCATACATTAAATACATTGTTATTGCTTCAAAATTGAAGCACACTTATTACAACATATGACAAAACCATGAGAGGATTGTATAGGTACAGTGTCTTTAGAAACTGGGAAACATAAACAACTGGTTCATAAATAATCTAAATTATCTCTTGTTTATTTCATAATATCTAGAGTCCCTTTGGGAATATCCTACTTAATACATTTCTTCCTGACCTGGGGAAAAGAAAAGATACAAAAGGATGAGCTCAAATGCTCAGTAAGGGTAAAAAAAGAAATACCAATCATATCATATTCATAAGAACTTAACATTTTGAAAATCTTAACCTGCAAAAGAGATCATAATATCATAACATTGGATAAATCATAGTAGTTAAATTTAATCCCAATAATCACAAAATAAAACATGAAACTTTGTGGAATACACACATAATCATAGAAAATCATTTCATATTAGTCAAGGATCATTTCCAAGACCATCATAGCTGAAAAAGTCCATTACTGAACTGAGTTCACTCCTCGTTCCAATCCTGTATCACTGAACTGGATTAACTTGTCGTTCCAGTCATGTCTATCTCATGAGATATAAATCTTTACCCAATGCATTGGAGGGATATATAGGTCCCACCCATCTCATAATGAAACCATTATTATGTGTTCTACAAAATCATAAAGCATATATCAAAGCATAACCCATGTAATAAAAATGGGATTCTTAAACTTCATGTCATCATAACATAATCCATGTAGGATAAAAGGACATCATACAGATAATTCCATCATAACATAATCAAATCAATGTAAACATAGGGATAGAAACAGAACCCTATATTATCTTAGATGGAAAATAATTTTGATAAAACACATGAACTCCATTTTTGAGGAAAATATCCTTTCTACTTCAAAAACATTTTTCCTTTCTTAACATGTTATACAATTTTAAACTAAAAGAATTTGATTAAAAATAAACTTGAAAACTTGTAAAGTAAGATTCATGGAAATAATGTTCAATGAAATCATAAAAAATCATTCATTTCATATAAGTTAAAAAAACATTCTTCTCGTACTTTGTCCGGAAAAGTCAAGAAGTCCCTCGTACTAAAAATGAAAAAAGATTCCTTTCATATCTTTTACTAAAAACTCACCAATGGGTAAAATTGGATTTAAAAAATTGTAGGAGGATATAAATAATATTACATATTGAGGAAACATGGATGTGGATGATAAATATTCCCTAATAAATTCTGAAGTATAAACAATCTTGGATAAAATGAGATTGCGAGATTTTCCCTTACCTTAGGTCCGATTTTCTTTGTACGTATATGAACCTCTTGTATAATGATTTAAATAATTTCATTGACTTATTACAGAATCATATTCATTGTTATGATATCATATATGGTCATATTCTTATCTCCTTATTAGTAATATTTCATTGCTACTTGTTATTCGGGTGTTCATTGCTTTATGTTCTTATGCATGTTTTGTCGAATAAATTCTTATTATTATTTTTAGGTTATAGATAACTCATTTAAAGAATTTTATTAGTGTAATATATATCATATTTATTCATTAAATTCATTTATATAATCATTATTCAATGAAGATCATGTATAACGAGTCGCATCACATCGTGGAGACGGTAGGCCGTACGTACACACGAGCGATGATATCGTTCTCATGATCGTGGCATTGTATTTAAGTGTATTTATACTATTTCTGAATCAATATCACTTTACAATAATAATATATAGTAATTATTTACACCATTATACCTATCCATGTAAGGTGGTGGTGGAAAACAGATTACACCACGGCGTGGAGACGGTATTCCATACGTACGCATGCGCGGTGATTTCGTTTTCTGTAGGATGGATAGAAGGTAAAATAGGGTTGTTTAATATTTATAAAAAAAATCAGTATATGAGTGATACTGATGTTATTACTTTATAATGAGACAACTAAATAAAAGGAATTAGAAGAAGAAATAAATTTGAAAGAATCGGTAACGGATATTACATCTTCTTCGACACGACTCTTTGAAACCTCCTCTTAGGGCACTAAAATTAGTCTTTGAAGAAGAGTCAGACCTCGAGTATGTTTCTAGGGAAGTTGATAAGGGAAATTGGTAGGGTATGGCCAAGCTTGAAGGCTCAGAATTGTGTAAATAGTAGAGGGAGGAGGTTCCCTTTTATAAGGGAGGAGATGGGCACCTTTAGAAACCTCAACAATATTAATTTATAATAAATTCAAACCCCACATAAAAACTTCCAAAATGACTCAAATCCGAATATTAGATGATATAGGTCTCATAAACCAATAAAATTTAGACATCTTGGTAATTTATTTCAAACATTATCAACTTGATTTATCCTTATTTAATCTATTTAACTTTATTTGTGGTAATAAGATTCTAAATTTTAAATTGTTGCAAATAATTACTTATGTGTTGTGAATTGCCCATAATTGGAAAATTTATGACATTTTCGAGTATATAAATTTTAATTTATAATTTTTAAATATTTTTTTATTTTTAAACAATTTTATATTATGTTATTTTTATAAAATAACAACAGTGTCAATTTTGACACTATTCATTTATTTGAATTTAAATAAAAACCACACAGAAGATATGTTCGAACGAAAATAATTAATAGATTCATAACATGTCATATTTATTTATAAAATTAGTTTATAACATTAGATAGTTCATATAATATTTATTTTAATATTTTTAAAACCATTTATTTGATATTTCAATCCATAAAATAATTTCAACATCACTATTGTGTCACCTTTAATGATAATTATTTAATACCTAAAAATTCTAAATAAATTCACATGATATAGATAAGTTTATTATATTTCTAGATAATATTCATGTTCTAAGGTTCATGATGTTTATCACTAAATTAAAATTATTATACTTATAAGATTTAAGAGAGTGACATGTTGTCACTTTCTTTGGTTTTAATAATAATTAAATTATTTTCATGTTCAAAAGTCCATAAAGTGAATCTAATCCGACCCTTAGGTGATATGGGTCGACTTTTAGACATCCAATAGAATTTTGGCAGGTGTTAGGGTAATTTTATAATCTTATTTGTACCCTTAATTAACTGATTTACCTTTAACTGGAGTAAATAAAAATTACCATAGTTACTATTCATAATATGAAAAAAAACATAAGAGTAACCTATTAACATAATTTTGAGCCAATAAATTCAAATATGGAATCCATTTTTCAAAATTTAAAACACAAAAGTTGCAGTAGTTAATTTAAAATTAATCTCGTTGTTAAGAAAAGGGGTTTTAAAAGTTAAAACATTGCCAAAGATTGAAATGTTTTTACCTATGAATTCAATGTAAAATTAATGGTAATGAAATAAATTATATTAAATGGTAAAAATATATTCTATTTTAACTTTAAATCCATTTAATATTTTAATTTAACCATATAAATTATTGCGATGAAAAAAGTTGTTTTTAATTAAAATATAGCGTGTTTTTACTTTTCATTAAAATATGGAAGTTATTATAATAATATAAAAAATTTATCCAAAGTAAATTTTTATATCCTGATTCCAAAATTTATCCAAAGTAAATTTTTATATCCTCATTCCAAAAAATAATTTTATTATGTCAAATTTAACTTATAAACATGTCAAAAACTAGATTTAAAGTGGGTGCGCCATCAAAAGGCGGCAAAACTGCATTTTTTGTAAAATACTTATTTTACCCAAAAAATTTATTTTGTTCTCATACCATGTTCTAGTAATGTGTAAGATGAATAATAATGTTATAAAATTCAAAATGTAGTTAATACTATTCATAATAGCTAGTCCATAATAATATTATAATAATATATCGATGTTTCAGGAAACTCGGTATTGCGTACTACAAAAGCTATCGAGGAAGGTTGTGATTGTGTGTAACGCAAGCCAAGCTAGTGTTGTGTGTAGTGAAATATTCCTTTGGTTTTGCGTATAACATAAGACATAAAAAAATATTTCTCATAAAATATCAGGGTGTAACATTCTACCCCCCTTAAAATGAATTTCGCCCTCGAAATTCTTCATTTCATAACAAACAGATGAGGATACCTCTCCCTCGTCATATCCTCAAGATCCCATGTAGCTTCTTCTAATTGGTGGTTCCTCCATAAAAATTAACCAAGCGAGTGGTCTTGTTTTGTAGAACTTTTTCGCTATGATCTAGAATCTCTATCGGCTGTTCTTCATAAGAAAGATCTTGCTCCAGCGGTACAACTTCTGAGCTTAATACATGTGATGGATTAGGTATGTACTTTCTTAGGAGAGATACATGGAACACATCATTAACTTGAGAGATATTCAGTGGAAGCGCCAATCGGTAAGCTACCTTCCAAACACGATCCAGTATTTCAAAAGGACCAATATACCTAGGGCTCAACTTTCCTTTCTTTCCAAATCACATTACTCTCTTCCAGGGAGATATTCGTAAGAACACTTTATCACCCACTTCAAACTATAGGTCTTTTCTTCAGTTGTTGGCATAACTTTTTTGTCTACTCTGAGCTGCTCTTATGTGTTGTTGAATAGATCGGACCTTTTCTGTCATCTCATCAACAAGATCAGTCCTAATAGATTTCTTTCCCCTACTTCATCCCAGCAAGTTGGAGTCCTGCATTTCTTTCCATAGAGAGCTTCATAAGGATCCATCTGAATACTAGAGTGAAATCTATTATTGTAAGAAAATTCCACCAATGGTAGTTGTTGATCCCAACCACCTTTGAAATCCATAGAGGAAGCTCTCAACATTTCTTCTAGAGTTTGAATTGACCTCTCAGACTGACCATCTGTCTGAGGATGATAAGCAGTGCTAAAACTCAAAACTGTATCTAGAGTATGCTGAAGACTTTACCAAAACTTTGAGGTAAACCTCAGATCCCGATCAGATATAATGTAAAGTGGTACTCCATGCAATCTTACCACTTCCTTCACATATATCCTGGCAATCTGATCAAGAGATAAATCTTCTCTAATAACAATGAAGTGTGTCGAATTCGTAAGACGATCAACTATGACCCTGATATAATTATTGCATTTGGATGTTTTAGGAAGTCTGGTGACAAATTCCATAGTGATGTTTTCCCATTTCCATTCAGGTATGGGTAATGGTTGTAACATCCTTTTAGACTTCTGTCTCTCAACTTTAACTTGTTGACAACCCAAGAATAGAGAGACATATTCAGAAACATCTCTTTTCATGTCATCCCACCAGAAGTACTCTTTCAGATCTTTATACATCTTTGTGCTTCCAGGGTGAATAGATAATGAAGAACTATGATATTCATCCAATATTTCCTTCTTTAACTCTAGGATGTTAGGAACAGAAAACTGATTCCTGAACCTTATTATTTCATCACAATCAATGTGGAATTCAGGAACATTTCTCACCTTATTTTGTAACTCTACATATTCTTTATGTGCCTCTTTAATCATCACATGCATAGATGGTTGAACATTCATTTGAGAAAGATAATATTTCTCCCCTTCCATTTTAATTCCAATATCCATCCTTTTTAAATCCATAAATATTGGATCTTTTGTGATCCTCATCATGGATAAGCTAGCATGGTCTCATTGACTTAATGTGTCTACCACCTTGTTTGCTTTTCCAGGGTGGTAATGAATTGAGCAGTCGTAATCCTTAATCAGCTCCAACCATCTTATTTGGTGCATATTCAGCTCCTTTTGTGTAAAAATATACTTTAAATTTTTATGATCAGTATAAATATCACAATTTTCACCATAAATATAATGCCTCCAAATCATTAATGCAAAGATTACCCCAGCTAACTCCAAATCATGTGTTGGGTAATTTTTCTCATGGATTTTCAACTATCGTGAGGCATAAGCTATCACCATATCATTTTTCATGATAACACACCTCATCCCCTTCTTGGATGCATCACTGTAGATCACAAACCTTTCTCCACTACAAGGTAGTGTGAGCACAGGTGCACTAGATAATCTTCTTTTTAACCCCTTGAAATTCTCTTCACATTCCTCTATCCAAACAAAATTAACTCCTTTTCGAGTCAATTTGGTTAGTGGGTTAGATAATCCTGAAACATCTTTCACAAAACATCGATAGTACCCAGCTAAACCAAGAAAACTTCAGATCTCAGTTACTGTTGTTGGTCTCGACCATCTTTCAATAACCTCCGTATTTGCTGGATCCACAGATACCCCCTCTCTTGAGATTATGTGACCCAAAAATGCAACTTTTGGAATCTAAAATTCACACTTGGTAAATTTGGCATAAATATTCTCCTTTCTCAGGGTCTTCAATACAATTCTCAAGTGATCTTCATGTTCTTACTTGATCTTTGAATAGACAACAATATAATCTATAAAGACTACCACAAAATGATCATGATAGTCTCTAAAGACTCTATTCATTAGATCCATGAAGATAGCAGGGGTATTAGTAAGACCAAATGGCATCACTACAAATTCATAGTGTCCATACCTTGTACGGAAAGCCGTATTTCGTATATCCTCCCTTTTGACCCTTAATTGATGATACCCTGAATGAAGATCAATCTTGGAAAAGAATTGAGCTCCGCATAGTTGGTCAAATAAGTCATCAATGCATGGGAGAAGATATTTTTTCTTAATAGTGATCTTCTTAAGTTCTCGATAATCAATGAAGAGTGTCATTGATCCTTCTTTCTTCTTAACAAACAGAACAGGTTCTCCCTAAGGTGTTGTACTAGGGAATATGAATCCCTTATCAAGATTATCTTGGAGTTGCTTCTTTAATTCCTGCAACTCAATTGGGTCCATTCTATAAGGTGTCTTTGAAATAGGTAAAGCACCCGGTATGAGTTCTATTGAAAACTCAACTTCACGATTTGGTGGAAGACCTGGAAATTCCTCAGGAAAGACATCATCAAACTCCCATATAATGGGTGTATTCTTAATCGTGAGTTTCTCTCCAACCATTTGAGATAAATAACCTTCATTTATTGGAATCAAGACCCATAAGATGGAAGAAATTACTAATGGACGGTTATATTTATCCTTGCATCAATAGATGATAGTAGATTGATTGGGAATATTAAATATGATTTCCCTTATTTGGAAATTGTTATGAGCTCCATATAAAGAAATCCAATACATTCCAAGAATCACATCAAATTACACTATAGGAAGGATCACATGATTTGCAGGAAGCACTTTACCACAAACTTCAATCGGAGAATAATTTTAAACTTTTGATGAAACTGTTGTTCCATTAGGGGTTGTCACGGCTAACTCAATATCTAATTGCTAAGTTAATATTGCGATACCCTTAGAAAATTATTCAAAAATAAAAGAGTGGTTGGATCCAGAATCAAATAAAACATTTGCTACTTTAGAGTGGATGGTAAGTGTACCTTTCACCACTTCATTATCATACTCCACATCATTGATAGAAATTTCATGTGACTTTCATTTGTCTTTGGCCTTAAGATTTTGTTAACGTCGATCATCATCAACAACCCTTGGATTAGGGCATTGATTGGCATAATGCCCCATTTCCTTGCACTTGAAACAATAAAGTATAGGAGGTGTGTTATGTGTATCCTTTTCTTGGTTCGCATCGTTAGACATATTCTTCCCATTATTTCGACATTCAACTACCCGATAACCTTCTTTTCCTTACATAAAACATTTACTTATCCCTTTAGGGCAATTCTCTCCATGTTTAATTCCACACTTTGAGCATAAGGGAAAACTCATCTTCCTTTCAGTGTGGTCTTTAGATTTTCCTTTGAATCCCATTTTCCTCTTCTTATAAAACTCATATTATTGATGGGTTACTCCAATCTCTATCTCAACCTTGAGAGCACATCGAACAATTTCCTTGTAGCTATTGAAGTACCTTATGGCTAACTCCCTTCGAAGACTTGGTTTTAAGACACTAAATAATCGATCGATTTTACTCTCAGGTTGGATAATAATTCCGGATGTATACCTTGAAAGTCTTGTAAAATTTTCTTCATAGGTACCAACAGATTCATCATCCTTTTGCTTCAGTTCAAGAAACTCCTTCTCCATCTTTGTTCAAAGAATATTAGGGAAGTACTTATTGAAAAATAAGTTCTTGAACT
Source organism: Viscum album (assembly GCA_963277665.1). NCBI lineage: Eukaryota > Viridiplantae > Streptophyta > Magnoliopsida > Santalales > Viscaceae > Viscum > Viscum album. The sequence goes on along the minus strand of OY728135.1, from coordinate 1,457,804,379 downwards.
TGTCCCATTCCATGGACTCAATTTCATACCTTTTCCTCGTATTCTTAATAAGATTCCACGATTGATCAGCCTCACCTTTCAAATGATATACTGCTAAGATGACTTTATCATGTCCATAACATTGTAGAAATGAAAATATCTTTTCAGTGGTACTGATCCATTGTTCATCCACTAATGGATCAGAAGACCCACTGAATGAAGGTGGATGCTGCCTCATGAAGGATTTAATAGAATTTTTCTCCTTCCTTTGCTCGTTTGGAAGTCATGCATGATTCATAGCTTGAGAAAGTTGTGTGAGCATGGCTACAATATTTTTCATTCCATCTCCCATATTGTTTGATTGCTCATGGGGACAATCATTGCATTTCCCATCACATTCTGCATTAACACAATTCCTTCGGGTTCCAGCCATTGACTAAAACCAAGAAGAATAGTGTGAGAAACACTAATCATAACAGGAAAATCACATAATCAAGAATAAAATTTTACACTTTAAGTCTTATCATAGGTTGTTCATGGCCATTTCTAAAACACTAATATTGTGTTCTATGTTTAGACATATCCTTAGAGTTCTTACTAAGGCTTTCACATCCTAGTTTTCATAGGTTGACTATAACCTCCCTCTGATACCAACTATAACGACCCATACATTACATACATTATTATTACTTCAAAATTGAAGCACTCTTATTACAACATATAACAAAACCATGAAAGGACCGTATAGGTATAGTGTCTTTAGAAACTGGGAAACATAAACAACTGGTTCATAAATCATCTACATTGTCTCTCGTTTATTTCATAATATCTAGATTCCCTTTTGGCATATCCTACTTAACAACCTTCTTCCTAACCTAGGGAAAATAAAACATACAAAATGGTGAGCTCAAATGCTCATTAAGGGTAAACAAAAGAAATATCAATCATATCATATTCATAAGAATATAACATTTTGAAAATCATAACCTGCAAAAGCGATCATAATATCATAACATGGGATAAATCATAGTAGTGAAATGTAATCCCAATAATCAAAATTTAAAACAAGAAACATTGTGGAATACACACATAATAATAGAAAATAATTTCATATTAGTCAAGGCTCATTTCCAAGACCATCATAGTGGAAAAATTCCATTACTGAACCAAGTTCACTCCTCGTTCCAGTCCTGTATCACTGAACCAGATTAACTTGCCATTCCAGCCATGTCTATATCATGAGATATAAATATTTACCCAATTCATTTTAGGGAGATATAGGTCCCACCCATCTCATAATGAAACTATTATTATGTGTGCCACAAAATCATAAAGCATATATCATAGCATAACCCATGTAATAAAAATGGGATTCTTAAACTTCATTTCATCATAACATAATCCATATAAGATAAAAGAACTTCATAAAAATAATTACATCATAATATAATCAAATAAATGTAAAAATAGGTATAGAAACAGAACCCTATATTATCTTAGATGGAAAATAATTTTTATAAAACACTTGAACTCCATTCTTGAGGAAAATATCCTTTCTACTTCAAAAACATTTTTCCTTTATTAACATGTCATACTATTTTAAACTAAAAGAAGTTGATTAAAAATAAACTTGAAAAATTGTAAAGTAAGCTTCATGGAAATAATGTTCTATGAAATCATTAAAATCCATTCATACCGTGTAAGTTAAAAAAACATTATTCTCGTACTTTGGCCGGAAAAGTCAAAAAGTACCTCGTACTAAAAACGACAAAATATTTCTTTCATATCTTTTAATAAAAACTCACCAATGGGTAAAATTGGATTTAAAAAATTGTAGGAGGATAGAAATAATATTACATATTGATGAAACATGGATTTGGATGATAAATATTCCCTAGTAAATTCTGAAGTATAAATAATCTCGGATAAAATGAGATTGCGATATTTTCCCTTACTTTAGGTATGATTTGCTTCGTACGTATCTGACCCTCCTATATAATGATTTAAATAATGTCATTGAATTTTTACAGAATCATATTCATTGTTATCATATCATATATGGTCATATTCTTATCTTCTTATTAGTAATATTTCATTGTTACTTGTTATTCAGGTGTTCATTGCTTTATGTTCTTACGCATGTTTTGTCGAATAAATTCTTATTATTATTTTTAGGTTATAGATACCTCATTTCCAGAATGGTATTAGTGTAATATATATTAGATTTATTCATTAAATTCATTTATATAATCATTATTCAGTGAAGATCATGTAGAACGAGTCGCATCACATCATGGAGACGGTAGTCCGTACGTACGCATGAGCGATGATATCGTTCCCATGATCGTGGAATTGTATTGAAGTGTATGTATACTATTTCAGAATCAATATTAATTTAAAATAATCAAATATAGTTATTCTTTACACCATTATACCCATCCAAGTAAGGTGGTGGTGGAAAACATATTACACCACGGCGTGGAGACGGTATTCTGTTTGTACGCACGCGCGATGATTTCGTTTTCCGTAGGATGGATAGAAGGTGAAATAGGGTTGTTTAATATTTATAATAACATATAAGTATATGATTTATACTGATGTTATTACTTCATAATGAAACAACTAAATAAGATTAATTAGAAGAAGAAATAAATTTGAAAGAATCGGTAACAGATATTACATCTTCTTCGACACGCCTCTTTAAAACCTCATCTTAGGGAACTAAAATTGGTCTTTGAAGAGGACCCAGACCTCTAGAATGATAATAGGGAAGTTGAGAAGGGAAATGGGCCGGTTTTGGCCGATCTTGAAGGCTCAAAGTTGTTTAAAGAGAAGAGGGAGGAGGTACCCTTTTATAAGGGGGGGAGAGGGGCACCTTTGGAAACCTCAAAACTATTAATTTATAATAAATTCAAACCCCACATAAAAACTTACAAAATGACTCAAATACGAAGATTAGATCAGATAGGGTTGGAATCTCATCAACCAATAAAATTTAGACAATTTGGGAATTTATTTCAAACATAATCAACTTGATTTATCCTTATTTAATCTATTTAATTTTATTTGTGGTAATAAGATTCTAAATTTTAAATTGTTACAAATAATTAATTATGTGTTGTGAATTGTCCATAATTGGATGATTTAGGAAATTTTAGACCATATAAATTTTAATTTATAATTTTAAAAAAAATTGTTATTTTTAAACAATTTTATATTATGTTATTTTTATAAAATAACAATAGTGTCAATTTTGACACTATTCATTTAGTGTATTTTAAATAAAATCCACACAAAAGATATGTTTGAACCAGAAGCTTTAATAGATTAATAACATGTCATAGTTATATAGAAAAGTAGTGAATCACATTAAATAGTTCATATAATATTTATTTTAATAATTTTAAAACCATTTATTTGATATTTCAATCTATAAAATAATTTCAACGTCACTATTGTGTCACTTTTAATGATAATTATTTAATCCCTAAAAATTATAAATAAATTCACATTATGTAGATAATTTTATTTTATTTCTATATAATATTCATGATATAAGATTCATGAAATTTATCACAAAATTAAAATTATTATACTTATTAGATTTAAGAGAGTGACATGTTGTCACTTTATTTGGTTTTAATAATAATTAAATTATTTTCAAGTTAAAAAGTCCATAAAGTGAATCTAATCAGACCCTTAGGTGATATGGTTCTACTTTTAGTCATACAATAGAATTTAGGCAGGTGTTAGGGTAATTTTATAATCTTATTTTTACCTTTAATTACCTGATTTACCTTTAACTGCAGTAAATAAAAATTACCGTAGTTACTATTCATAATATCAAAACAAATAAGAGTAACCTATTAACATAATTTTGACCCACTAAATTCAAATATGGAAGCCATTTTTCAAAATTCAAAACATAGAAGTTGCAGTAATTAATTTAAAATTAATCTCGTTGTTAAGAAAACGGGTTTTAAAAGTTAAAACATTGTCAAAGATTGAAATGTTTTTACCTGTGAATTCAATGTAAAATTAATGGTAATGACATAAATTATATTAAACGGTAAAAATATATTCTATTTATATTTTAAAACCATTTAATATTAAACTTTAAACTTTATAATTACAATAAAAACTATTAATTTATAACACTTAAATTAAGAACTTAATAATTAAAAAACTAAATTAAAGGATAAAATATTAAAATTAAGACTAATTAAAAAAGCACAAATAAGGATATTAAATGACTATTAATTATTATTATCAAATTATTAATCGGTGAGCAGATTGAAATTAACAAGATTAATGAAAAAATAATTAAATTAGAAAAGAAGGGTGAGATTAAAATTATTAATTTAAAGACTAAAAATACTTAATTAATTATAAAAATTGATTAATTAACAAAATTAATTATAAAAATACAAAAGGATGATTACTTAGTATAAAGTGATAAAATAATTAATTAAACTGTTAAAAATTAAGTAAAAAGATATGGAAAAACTATGTAATAATAGAGCCACATCAAATTTCCCCCACACTTAAGCATTGTTTGTCCTCAAACAATACCATGTTTTATTATCCTTGAAAATAGAGGACAAAACATAACAATGGGCTTTTAGAAAATGAATTTCTCATATGAATCTTGCCTAGAACAAATAATCAAAGAGTAATCTAGAAAGCTATGAATTATAAATCAATTAACATGTCATGCCTCACATGTGAAGCAACTTAATGGCTCACTTCAGTCCAAGCTCAGGTTATAATTTCAAAAATGACATTAGGTAAGATATCGATGGAATTAAGGCCTTAACCAAGGAACTTTGTACTTTGAATTTTCACCTAGGTTCCAACAATAAATATTTTTTTTTTGTGAATCACCTTATTGACACAACCTAAATGACTCCCATATAAATAAATTTCCCCCTTCTTCATCCAGTTTTCATTATTCCCCTCACCTTAATTAACTCATTTTTGACCCTAGACACTTTATTTATTTATCCCATGCCATGTATCATTTTGTTAAGCAATATGCAATGCACTTATTCAAGGTGAACAGATGGCTTAAAGTTAACAAAAATGCACCCAGCATATAGGGTCTCATAGACTCACCGTGGGATCCCAGATGCCCAGACTACTCAAGTTCCAATAGGTTTATATCAAAAATCATTTGCATTGTCTCATTAAGGCAATTACTTTTAATAATTAAAAGTAAATTAGTTCCCTAGAATCAAAATCAAACTTCCAGTTCGAAGGGTTATGATCATAATTACACTAACAGGTTATCCATATAACTCTAAAAAATAGTCCCTAAACTAATATATCCATTCAATCACTAATTAAAACCACTCAGTAATCATCCAATATAATTAATTTCCGACTTAATTCACAACTTTACTACCAAAGAAATATTGTCTTTAAGAAAGAACCCACTAAATAATGAAGCAAGCCTAAAATTATGACATAATTTTGAAGAAATTTAACCATTTTTTTACAAAAAGATTGAAGTAAAGTGGGATTTAATGGTATTTAATTAATGCACAATTTATCACAGTCATGAATTGACCCCCTCCCACACACTTAAAACCCAACTTTGTCCCCAAATTTGGCTTCCAAATATGGAGAAGATCAATTAAATATTAAAGGTTCAAAACATATTTTCAAATTAGAAGATTTATGACATGTATAAAGGGTCTCAATGAAGTTCAACAATGTTTCTTTCCACAAAGAATAACTTATTAGCAGATTCACAAGCAAGTACATGTATTATCATTTTAGTCCAGTGAAACAAAGTTTCCATTAAAGTTCAAACCAAGCATGTAACGTGTGGGTGCAGAAAGAATTGGGTGTAAGGAAATTTAGAAAATATGATTCAATTAGATGGTCAATGACACATAAAGCAAGAATTCCTATCATCCCTTAGCAAAGCACATTCAACAAAAAAACCCAACAACCAACAAGCATGTACCCTCCACACTTAATTTAATACAGTGAAAGATTATTTCAATATTTATTAATGAATTCAAATTTAAGCAAGAGGCACATGTAGAATATTTTAATTAAATTTAGTGATATGCAGAAAAAGTTTTTTATTATGAAAGATATGCAGTATATTTAATGAAAATATGTAGCAGAATTCTTATACAACCAGAATTTTTCAAAGCATAATTTTTCATGCAAGAAACGTAGAAGATTCTTTTTAAAGTAGTAAGGAGCATAAAAATGAAATAGAAATTAATGAATATAACAATTACCTGAATAGGTTTATCATTAGTCCTCATCTTGGGAATTACACTCTCTTAATTACACTACATCATTATCATTTAATCTTAAAACAGAACTAGGAGACAAAGAACAAGCAGTAACAGGTATTTCACAAAAACAGAGCATAGAAGCAACACTTTATTCAAGGTTAAAAAGAAACAACATAAAGACAAAAAGAACCATTGGTTGCCTCCCATGCAGTGCTATATTTTAAAGTCTTTATCTAGACTTATTTCAAGATCAATTTTGAAGCACAGTAAAGGTGGCCAAGCCCTTCGACTTTCCCTCAAAATAAAGTTTCACTCTCTGCCCATTGACTAACATGGGTTTATTTTCTTCACCTATAATTTCCATAGATCCATTATTTAGAACTCTCACTACAGTAAATGGTCCAAACCTTTGGACTTATGTTTTCCAGGAAAAAGTTTATGTCTAGAGTTAAAGAGGTGGACCTTCTTTCCAGGTTTAAACTCTTTAGTTTGTATGATAGAATCATGAAACATTTTAGTCCTCTCTTTTATAAATTCTTGAATTATCATAACTCTTTCTCTTAATATCATCTAACTCACTCAGCTAAAGTAATCTTCTCTCACCAGCACTTTTCAAATAAATGTTTAGAGCCTTAACTGCCCAATAAGACTTGTGTTGCAACTCCACTAGTAAATGACACTATTTCTCAAACAACAGCCTGTAAGGAGACATACCAATTGGGGTCTTAAAAGGAATTATTCAAGCCTATAAATCTTAATCCAATTTAAGAGACCATCCTTTCTTAAAATTTGATAGAGTTTTCTCAAGTATTTTTTTTAGTTCTGTATTTGAAATCTCCACCTGTCCACATGATTGTGGATGATAAGAAGTACCAGTTTTATGAACACAACCATATTTCTCCATCAAAGACTTAAATTTATAATTCTTAAAATGTGTTACAATATCAGTGATAAAGGATCTTGGGACTCCAAATCTTGTAAAGATATACTTCTTGACAAACGTAATTACAGAATTGGATTGATTGTTGGGCAGTGCCACTGCCTCAACCCATTTTGAAACATAGTCTACAATAACAAGAATATATTCATTCCCATGAGATCATGGGAATGGACCAATGAAATCTAAACCCCAGAAATCAAAAAGTTCTACTTCCATAATTCCTTTTTGGTGTAACTTATTCTTCCTACCCACATTTCCTAGCCTCTAACATCTATCACAGCCAACCACAAAACTTCTAGCATCCTTAAAAAGAGTAGGCTAATAGAAACCAGATTGTAAAACTTTTTGAGTAGTTCTTTCACCACTATGGTGACCTCCCTAAGGTAAGGAGTGAAAACTTTTTAAGACAGTCAGCATCTCTTCCTCAGGTATACATCTCCTAAGAATACCATCATCACATATCCTAAACAAAGGATCATCCCAAAGGTAGTATTTAAGTTCAGAGATGAATCTATTTCTTTGGTTATTAGAAAAATTTCTGGGAAAGACGCCTACTACCAGGAAGTTGGAAAAATCTACAAACCAAGAAGATTGTCTGATTGACATAGTGATCAGATTTTCAGCAGGAAATGAAGAGTTAATCTCCTTAGGATCTTCAGATTAATATTGAGTAAGAGTAAGCCTATAAAGGTGTTCAGTAACTCAATTTCCAGCTCCCTGATTATCCCTAATATATAAATTAAAATTTTTTAATAAAAAAATCCATCTAATATGGCTGGGTCTAGTTTATTTCTTAGACAACAAATACTTTAAAGAATAATGATCAGTGAAAATGATAACTTTTGAGCCTACCAAATATTTTCAAAACTTCTCTAGATCAAACACAACATCTAGCAATTATTTTTTAGTAGTGGTGTAATTATTTTGAGCATCATCTAGCAGTCCACTAGCATAGTACACCACATGAAACTTCTTATCTTTCCTTTTTCCAAGGACATCACCTACAACCATATCCCTAGCATCATACATAAGTGTAAAAGGTAGTTTCTAGTCTTGTGCAGTGATAATGGGTGATGTAGTGATTTTCTATTTAATCAGATTAAATGATTTCAAACAGTTTTCATCAAAGTTGAAAGGTGCATCCTTGACCAACAAAAAACATAAGTGGTTAGTTATTTTAGAAAAATATTTTATGAATCTCAGGTAGAAACTGACATGCCCTATAGGAAACTTCTAACACCTTTAACATTTACAGGAGGTGGTAGTTTTTGAATAACATCAATCTTAGTAGTATCAACTTCTAGACCTCTCTTGGACACCTTATGACCAAGCACAATACCTTTTATAACCATGAACTGACATTTCTCCCAATTAAGAACATGGTTGGTTTCAATGCATCTCTCTAGGACTATCTTTGGATTTCCAAGACAGGTATGAAAAGTGTTACCCATAATTGAGAAATCATCCATGAAATCCTCAATAATTCTCTCAATCATATCTGCAAAGATAACCATCATACACCTCTAAAAGGTGTTTGGAGCTCTACACAACCCAAAGGGCATCCACCTATATGAAAATGTCCCAAAGGGGTAGGTGAAAGTGTTATTTTCCTGATCCTCTAGAGCAACAGGAATATGGGTATAACCAGAATACCCATCTAGGAAACAGAAAAACTCATTGCCAATAGGCCTCTCAAGCATTTGGTACAAAAATTGAATTGGAAAATGAAACTTCCTAGTGGATGAATTAAGCTTCCTATAATATATACAGACTCTCCATTTTGTGGATTTTCTAAATTGGACTTCTTCATTATTTTCATTCTTAACTACAGTGAAACCTCCCTTCTTGGGGAAAACCTGGATAGGGCTGACCCAAGAACTATTAGAAATGGCATATATCATTCCAGTGTCCATCAAATTAATCACTTCCTCTCTCACAACTTCTTTCATGTTTGGATTCAATCTTCCTTGACACTCTACCCTAGGCTTATGATCAGACTCCATAGGTATTTTATGTATAAAAAATGAGGGACTAATACCCTTGATATCATCTATTGTCCATCCTATGGAATATTTAAACTTCTTCAAAACATTTAACAATCTTTCCTCTTGGTATTCATTTAGTTCAGAAGAAATTATAACAAGTAAAGTGGACTTATCACCCAAAAATGAATATTTAAGATGTGCAGGGATTGGTTTCAATTCAAGAGTAGGGGGTTCTACACTAGAAGGAAGACTCTTAGGCCTATGAGGTCCACGATCTTCAACATATCATTTTTAAATAGTTTTTAATGATGAAAGATTTTCAATTTCATGATGAGTTTTAGAATTAACAGGGCTGATATCCAGAGTGGGTATTACACTGTTCAAATTTTCCATATCAAAATTTAACAAGTTAATCAGATCAGAATCATCTAGTTGTATTATAAGTTCTCCATCAATATCATCAAAGTGTTCATCAAGGTTGGTGTTAATAGAAACAACCTCCAATTCCCTCAAAAATCTCCTAAGTTCAGAAATAGAGAACCCTTCTATAGCAGAAACTGGACAGTTGTCCAGTTTTGGAAAATTTTCCAGATTTAGTGTTTGAGATGATTTTTTAATTTCTAAGATAGATTCAAAAGGATTTTTAGATTCACAATTATTTTCTTTAGCATCGAATTTATTTTCAAATTAATCAAAGTTTCCAATTGAGTTCTCAACTTTTAAAGATTCTAGCATTGAATAGTTTTCAGAAAAAATTGGTCCTTTAACATTTTTAAACACATTGAACTCTTCTTGTTGTTATCCAATTTTGAAAATTAATTGACCCTTATAAACATCAATAACATCACCACTAGTGGCCAAGAAGGTCCTACCCAAGATGATGGGCACCTCTTGATCACACTCCATGTCTAAGACTAAAAAGTCTGCAGGTAGAAACAGTTTCCCAACCCCAACTAGAAGATCATCTATCCTACCCATAGGATGAGTGAATGATCTATTAGCTAGCTACAGTATGACTATAGTGGGTTGAAGATCACCCAACCTCATCTATTGAAATAGTTAATATGGGAGAATATTAATTCTATCACATAAATCACAAAAATAGTTCAGCTGATCAGAGTTTCCTAGTGTGCAAGGTATGAAAAAACTACCTAGGTCTTTCATTTTAGAAGGAATTTCTTTTTAAAGTACAACACTGCACTCTTCCATGAGGATGTAAGTATCAAATTCATCTAAGGTATTTTTTTTTGAATTTTTTTAAGAGATTTCAAGTAATATGTAATTTGAATTAAATCTTGAATGAATGGAATGTTTACTTGATGATTAGAAAGAAGACTAAGGAACTTAATAAGTTTAGCCTTGGTGTTACTTTGAGGTTTCAGCTTTTCAAGGAAAGGGATGGGTGGGAAAAAAAATTTAAGGACAGTATGTATATACCTCACCTCTTCCACAACTTTTTATTTTCCTTTATTCCTTTGATTTCTATATGAAGTTTCAGCTTGAGTTTCACATGATAAATTCAGATTTTGATCATTTTCAACACTTTTCTGTGAATTTCCAGCATGTGTGCAAAGGAGATTTTTATTTCCAGATTGAAGAAAATTTTCATTTTGGGAATTTTCATGGTCTTTTTTAGTAGCAGTTTGGGTATTAATCCCACTTCTAGTTACTACAACCATATCATTCCTTCTAGGGTTAAGCTCAGTGGTACTAGGAAGTCTACCTTTTTTCTTAGATAAAAAATCCCTAGAAAGTTGACCAAGTTGTGTTTCCATGTTCTGAATTCTAACATTAGTTTACATTTTATCCGACTCATATTGATTTTGATGTTTGGTCAGCTGAGTCATGTATCTTTCCTCTTGGGAGTTTATTTTCTTCAAAACTAGATCAAGCTTAGAAGAAATGTGACTATCATTGTTTCCTTGAACATTAGAAGACTCACCGCTTTGTTGATTCTGAAAATTTGGTCTCGGTTGATTAGAGTAATTAGGGGAAGTGTATTGTTTAATTAAGACTTGATCTTTCCAGGACAGATTATGGTGGTTCCTATAGCCTTGATTATAATTTTTTTAAAATGGATATTCTTTAGGAGTCATTCTAGGACCATAGTTAACGAAGTTTGAGTTTTATTAATGTTGGGATGGCATAACCATGTTAGGACAGAAGTTTTCAGTATACCCAAACATACCACATTGGACACACTGTTCCCTTAAATATTGGTTGGTATTATAACAACCAAGTTGGTTAATAGTTTGTTTTAAGTTCTAGTTCATTAAGGATTGAAGTTGGTTAGTGATTTCAGCAAGTTGGATTTGATTTTCATTCATTGAACCAATGTTTGGGTTAACATTTCTATTGACTCTTTTTCTTCTTGAATTTATATGTTGAGAATTCAGTGTAATATTATTAAGAAAAATTCTAAGTTCTTCATTAGTTTTATCATTCTAATTACCTCCAGAAGATTGGTCTACTAGATTCTGTCCAAAGGATGACAACCCTTCATAGAAGGTATCCATGAGAAGGTGTGATGTGAGTTAATGATGGGTAAACTTCCTAAGACGATACACAAATCAATCCCAAGATTCATGAAAATCTTATCCATCCTCTTGATAAAAAATAGTGATTTTAGTTCTATGTTCACATTTTAGTCCTTGGGGATAAAACTTTATAATGAAAGAGTTATACACTTGGTCCCAGTTTTCAAAAATGTTCTCATCTAGACTCATAAACTAATTCCTAGCATTCCCTTTAAGGAAAAAAGGAAAGAATCTCATTCTAATTTCATTTTCTATGAGTCCTAGAAGAGGTAATTGTTGCACAGTATTATAGAAGTCTCTAATGAAGGAAAGAGAGTCCTCATTAGAGAGCCCATTAAAAGTAATCAACAGTGAGATGTGTGATTATTTCAATTCATAATTTTGATCCCTAGGACTAAGTCTTAAGGATGATGGATTTCATGAAACATGAGTAAGTGGAAACTCCCTCATCCTAGGCCTTTCATTTTATACTATGAGTTTTGGATGCTTTTGAAAGTTGTTATCAGGAACTCTATTATCTAAGTTTTTTATTTCAGTTTTTTTCTTCTTTCTTAGAGCAGTGAGATGTTTTTCTATTTCTAAGTTTAGTGGCTCTAGACTAACAGCAGAGGGTCTTGGGCTCATATAAACAATAATAGATAGTACTCGACAGTAACAATTATGTAAGAAGTGAAACATATTTTTTTACAATTTTTAAATTTTTAAATTTAAAGATTTTTATATGTGTTTTTTTTAAATTTTTTAGAAGCAATGGCTCATGCCTTCCCCTGAAACAGTGCCAAAAACTTGACCTATACTGTCCTTGAAGTCGGTCAAAGTTTAAAATTTATAATCCTACTAACTATTGTATATGTGGAAAGCAGGGTCGAACCCACATGAAAGGCAATTCTGACCACTATTCTTCTAAAAACCATATAAAACTCCACTGTTGTCTGCAGTGGATTGAATTTTTTATTTCTCACTTTTTATACTTTTTTATATACTTTATTAAGTAGTGAAGTGACAGAACACTAAAGATCTTGTATCTAAACTATGTTGAAGTGAGAAACAGTTGAAAAGAAAGGGGAACATAGATATAAAAGCACTGATAAACGAACAATCTATTTAAAATGCTCGGGGAAAAGTCTCTATTCTACTGGTTCTAAAAGGTATTCTGATTCACTTAATGGTTGTTGCAGAGTACCACCTTAAAAAGAATGACTCACCTCCCTCTCCAGGAGTTAAGTCACACAAGTTAATCATGTAAAGACCTGGAAATTTCAAGGAAATTTTTTTTAAAATACTTCGAAATTTTACGATTCTGTGACTTCTAACGGCACCTGATTCCAAGGCCCAGTGGGCCTGGAATCAATTGTTGAAGTTTTGTTCGGGTACGTTCAGTAAACGTATGAGTGGATTTTTCTATCTTTTGAAGTAGTGTTCGGAATTGAAATCTGAGGGTACCGATGAACTCGCAGCACCGGTATTCGTTTAAGGGTACTTTTATCGTAGTTGTGTTTTATGTGGGTCGAAAGTTAATTTTTGGGGTTTAATCTTAAACTAAATAAAAGTGTGTGGTAAACAATTTTATTTTGTGAGTTGGTTATTTTCCCCCTAGTGTTGATGTTTGTGAGGTGGGGACCACATGAGCCCCAACCTTCAACTCCCCATTAATTACCTGTTGTTTCCTTTGAAAACTCCTCATTAATGGTGGATCCTTTCCACCTCCCTCTTCCCATTAAATGTTCCAAATCTTTTAATTAATGTCAGTGTTAAAATTAATTGGCACCGCATTGGAATTAATATGAATTTCATGACAATTATATTAATTGGGAGCCTCTTAATTCTTTTTTTTGGCAAATCACTTTTGGGAAAAGACTCTGGGGAATTAAAGGAGAGGTGATCCTTCATCGACAAAGAACACCGTTCTTCAATGAAGAACACCCTCGGCGAAGAATGCGAAGAAAATTATTCCAAATATGCATCTTCCTCAGATGCACCTCGACGTCAAGGAGCCTACATTGCCTATTATAATGACCCTTCCTCCATCGCTGACAGAACGACACCATTCTTCAGCAACGCTCATCTACCGTGACGCTCGTCTTTCGCAGATCGACGATGTACGACGAAAATTTCATGGCAGGGGGAATTTTTTTTGTAATATCCATATATGTGTTTTATACTCTCGAACATGGCGTTTAATTGTTGGGTGATGATTTGAACCACTAACGAGGTGGGTATGGACTAACGTACAAGTCCGGACCCACCGCTATTTTGTTCTGGATGCACGGGGTGTTTGGCGATGACGCAACGGAACCGCAACGGTAATTTCGGGCCTTCGCAGTGGAGTTCGGATCCCGAGACGATCACAGGTGCAGACGGAACCAAAAAACGGACCACCATAATGAATCTGGTGGCCCGCGGAAGACCGCAGTAGTGCGGGTCATCGACGCGTCCGCGCCGGCGGCGGTCGGCACCGGATGCCCGCCTGGAGGCGGCAACGCCCCGGCGCGCCGCCGGCAGGAGCCCACCATGGAACTGGCCGTAGTGGCGATCAGCGGATCCCGCGGCCATGTGGGATCTGGGGAAACCAGCGATGCCATCCTGGCACTGCGTTCGCGGAACAGGGGGTCGTGCCCCCTGCTCGGCCAGCTGGCCGAGCCAGCAAACACCCCCCCTCGGCCGGGACGGGGTGGGTCTCGTGGACTGGGCGGCTCCGGTCGGGCTGGGCCGCACCCTACTGGGCCGGACCCGGGTCGGATCAACCCGGTTCAGGCCGAACCAGGGTGGGTTGGGCCGGGTCGGACCGGGCCCAGACCCCCTGTTTCAAACCGTTTTTCCGTCATTTACCCATAACATGAGCTACGGACCTCCGATCGATGCACCATTGGTTCTGTAGGAATAATTGGATCGAGGTGGTCGTTTATGTATATTACACTTGAGGTTTTGGAGAATTTTGGGTATGGCAGGGTTGGTTCGAACCTGAAACCAACCGGACCCTTGGAGCGGAAACGCTTATAACTTAAGGACCGGATGTCCGATTGATGTGCCGTAAACTACGTTGAATTACTTTTGATGAGATGGTTCTTTTGGAATACTAAAATAGAGGTTTGGATGCAGTTGAAGAATGGTTGGGTTGGTTTTAGCTTAAAACCCAACCGGGCCCCTGGAACGGAAAAGTCAATAACTCTTAGACTGGGCGTCTGATTGACGCACCGTCTGTTGCGTTGGGTTTCTTTTGACGAGAAGGAACTTGGGGATACATCAACTCTGGAATTCGTGACAGTTTATGTATCGACCCCCCTTGCTCGAGGAGCAGACCCTCCCGGAATCGAGCGTGCAGTGTGCGGGAACCCTGGAGCTGGCTGTGACTGCATCGACTACTGTACTGGAATCCTCTGTGGGTTTGACAGCGACGACTACCATACTGGAATCCTCTGTGGGTTCAATGAAAATGACTACTGTTCTTGTATCCCGTGTGGGTCTGATAGCTTAGTTGTACTTGTATCATGTGTGGGTCTAACATCTTAGATGAATCAGTGACAACATCTGATCATCTTTATCGCTATACAAAAGATGTATGCATGTGTGAGCTGAGTCTTGACTTCAATCTTTACCAACGATGTGGTTGACTTCCTTCCTGTGTGGACTGGGTAGTTCTTGGGCTCGAGAGTAGGAGCAGAACTGGGATTGATGACTTAGGTATATGTATGGGCATATACCTAATTAGAGTGGGTGGATGCTTCGTGTTTTCACCTTTCCTTGTGGTTTATCCTTTGTGGATTCTGGGAGACCTTCGGGGGTCTCGGGGTCCCTACTGAGTATCGTATACTCACCCCTGCATGGGATATGCCTGCACTACGTTGTTTTGGATGTAGAAAATGGACAACACTGATCGTGGAGGAATCTTTTGGAGATGGATGGTACCCAGAGGTGGCCTACCCAGTGAGGCGTACACGGAGCGGATGGACGGACCCGAGGTGCCGAGGAGACCATTTGAACCCACCCTTCAGGTGTGATTACCGGAGGATGACTCAGTGTTGCCGCATTACATTACTGTTGTTTTATTTTCTTTTTAGTTGTACTGTACTATCTGTTGGGTTTGTATACTGGCCCATTTTCTTTTCAGCACTTAATTTTTTACTCAGTTTTTCTTAGTGATTACTTCACTTGCATACTATGTTGTGTTTGATACTTTTATAAAGGCAATGCCTTCCCTTTTTATCAGGATTTACGGTTTTGGTACTAGTCTCCATCCCCTGTCCTGTAGAAGGCGGGCTTGGGGTAGTCACGGCACGGGCCCCGAGGACGGGTCGTTACAAATTGGTATCAGAGGGAGGTTCTACCGTAGAAATCAGGACTCTGATCTTTCCTTTCTGAGAATCAATAGTGTTAAGAGTATTGAGTGTGGTTTTCAGCCCATGGAGTCCAGTGTTGGTGCGGCAGCCGACGTATCCATACACCGGGACCCTGACCTCTGATTTCTGACTCAGTGCACGAAAACAAAGATTGTGTGTGTGTGTTTCCTTTAAAAAGTTTTCTTTGTCATTACTTTGTGTCAGCTCACCAGGTATACTGTTTGACCGTGTCACACCTTTTTCTTTTAAGGATGGCCCCATGAAGGCAGCCAGCTAGGGTTTTAAATTACGTGCGAGATGGCAGCCCACCGAGCGATGAGGCCTCGGTGGAGGTCCCCATTACAGCAGAGGCACCAACGGTACAACTACCCGCTAAGCCACCAATGCTACCAGCCCCAGCAGCAGAGAGTGCACACCGCCTGAGTTTGTTGCACGAGTTTCAGCGACAGAGGCCGCCCAGGTTCCACAGAGAGACGGACTGTCAGGTAGTTGAGGATTGGCTGGTGGCTATCGTCAGAGTCTTCAGATTGGTAGGGACACCAGCTAACCTCATGGTGATCTTTGTCGCGAGTCTCCTGCACGCAGAAACAGGTAGATGGTGGAGCCTGATGCTCTAGGTGAACGAAAAGACATCTTTACTTTGGACAGACTTCGAGAGTCTCTTCCGCTCGTAGTTTGTTTCAGCCACCCTCTGTGCGGTGCGCATCTAAGAGTTACTTCATCATCTGCAGGGTAGTATGACAGTAGCTCAGTACTAGGAAAGATTTACTAACCTCTCACGCTACTCCACGAATATGGTATGGGACCCATTCTTCAGGGCTCGGACCTTCGAGCAGGGACTGAGGCACGAGATCATGGCTTCGACGATTCCCCTTAGCATCCTAACGCAGGCAGGGGTGCTAGAGAGAGCCCTTTTAGTGGAGAGCTTTCTTGCTGAGAATCCACCAATAGAGAGACCCACCGTAGGGCGACATGTAGCAGGGTCTTCTGCAGTCGGCAGTAGACAGATGTCACAGGGGTCCAAGAGGACCCAGCCATTAGGTGGGAGACCTCAGGATACAGGTTCGGTTGTGCGGGGCACACGAAACATATCCAGCCTTACGAGGAGCAGGCAGTGCTATGCATGCGGCGGGTAGGGCCACATGGCTCGTGACTGCCTGACCCGCCATGAAAATGAAACAGATAGTGTAGGGACCTCCCAGGCAGAGGCAGTGGTTCGACCATGGCGGTTCGCAGGTTGCAGGTGGACGAGGCAAAGGAGCTAGCCGATCATTGGGTGGAGGAAGACGTTTTGAGGCTCTACCACCACCACCACCAGGAGGTCCACCCTGACCACAGGGAGCTAGCAGGTAGAGGCAGGCTCAGCTCCAGGCAGCGGAGTCTTACAACCACGGCACACCTAATATGATTTGAGGTACTATCCGTGTCTATTCCACCCTTACTGCAGATCTTATAGACACAGGTGTGATTCATTCTTTTATTGTCGCTGCCCTTGTTTGGATCTCGGAGATTATGATGGAGCCGTTGGCTCGATCCTTATGGCTAGAGACTCCTACGAGAGAAAACTCGATGATTATTCACTGGTTCTGGCAGTGTGAGCTTACTCTAGGAGGCGAGAGCTTCGGCTGGGATCTTCTTGTAGCGGTGTCGAGGCCTTACGACGTCATCTTGGGTATGGACTGGTTATCTACAGTCCATGCTCAGATTGATTGTATTAGGTGCGATGTTCGGTGTATCCGCAGGGATGGGACCAAGTTCACCATCACCGGTGAGAAAGAAGCCTTTGTAGCATAGGATGGACTTACACAGAGGAAGAGGCAGCTGATCACACATCAGTTGGCTAGTCTCATCCTTGGAGCGGTTGATGTGCAGAGTTTGAGTTTTCCTGTTGTGGTGAATCAGTATGTGGACGTTTTTCCTGACGACGTTCCAGGACTACCTCCTCGAAGATAGGTAGACTTATACATAGACTTGTACCCCGGGACAGCACCGATATCTACTCCAGCATATCAGATGGCTCCCGCTGAGCTTCATGAGCTATGGGTACAGCTGGAGGACTTGTAGGGAAAAGGATTCATCCAACCCAGTGTTTCACCCTGGGCTTCTCCGATTTTGTTTTCCAAGAAGGCGGATGGGAGCTTGCGACTCTGTGTCAACTACCGTCGCCTAAATCAGGTGACCGTAAAGAAAAAGTACCCACTTCTGAGGACTGAAGACCTCTTCGATCAGATCAAGGGAGCACGATGGTTCTCAAAGATAGACCTCAGGTCAGGATATCACCAGCTCAGAGTTCGAGATGAGGATGTGTAGAAGACGGTCTTCAGGTGTCGGTATGGCCACTACGTGTTCTTGGTAAAGCCCTTCGGCATAACCAATGCTCTAGTAGTGTTCATGAGTCTCATGAACAGGATCTTTGAGCCTTACCTCAATCATTTTGTCATAGTATTCATTGATGACATACTGATTTACTCGACTACTGAGGAGGAGCACACCTACCACTTACAAGTTGTACTGGATACACTCTGAGAGCACCAGATTTATAGTAAGCTCTCGAAGTGCATGTTCTGGATTCGAGAGGTTCACTTCTTGGGACATGTCATCTCGGAGGCGGGTGTTGCAGTGGATCCAGTGAAGATCGACGCAGTGCTTGCTTGGGAGTCACCCAGGAGAGTGACGGAGGTGTGGAGCTTCCTGGGTCTGGCTGGGTACTATCAGAGATTTATTCCAAACTTATCCAGAGTTGCAGCACCGCTTTCAGCTTTGACGAAGAAGGGAACACCATTCGTCTGGTCAGATAGATACCAGCAGAGCTTTCAGGAGCTGAGGCGTAGATTGACCAGTGCGCCCATCTTGAGGCTACCGGAGGAGGGCATAGGGTACGTAGTTTACTGCGATGCATCAGGGAACGGACGCGGGTGTGTCCTGATTCAAGAGCGAGGGGTGATCGCTTACGGTTCATGGAAGTTGAGGCAGCACGAGGAGGACTACACTACCCATGACCTAGAGTTAGCAACCGTGGTCTTCTCCCTGAAGATGTGGTGGCACTATTTGATGGGCGAGCGCTTTATAGTCTACTCTAACCACCAGAGTCTCAGGTACATTTTCTTATAGAAGGACATGAACCTGAGATAGCGGTGATGGCTCGAGTTCCTCCAGAACTATGACTTTGATATATTCTATACTACTCGGAAGGGGAACGTTGTGGCTCATGCTCTTAGCAGAAGATTGGGCATTCAGCTACTAGGGGAGGCGACGGAGCAGCTAGCTGCGTTGTAGATATCCTTTGTGGATAGAGATGGGGCATCCTTTCTATAATCTCTCACATTCACTCCTCCACTACTTCAGCAAGTCAGAGAGGCACAACATGGGGACGTTGACTGTGAGATGCGACATGCTAATATTTCCACAGGGAAGGCGCCTAATTGATTTTCTGAAGGAGGAGAGTATGTCATCCTCTTCAGGGGACATACCATGGTACCAGTTGCAGTGCATGAGGAAGTGCTGAGGGAGTTTCACACTTCCCCTCTAGCGGTACATCCTGGAGTGGCGAAGATGTACCAGGACCTCAGACGACAACACTGGTGGTCGGGTATGAAGGAGGTTGTAGCAGAGTTTATTTCACGATGCCTCACTTGCCAGCAAGTGAAGGTGGAGCACCAGGTACCAGTAAGCTTAGTACAACCCTTATAGGTTCCGGAGTGGAAGTGGGATGGGATATCCATGTATTTTGTGATGGGGCTTCCACGTACATCCATAGGTAACGAATCTATCTGGGTGATCGTAGAACGACTCACAAAGTCGGCCCATTTCCTACTGATTAGAGAGAAGGGCTCAGTAGAGAGCTTGGGACGCCTCTACGTTCATAAGATCGTATGACTTCATGGTGTTCCATTTTCTATCGTCTCCGATCAAGATGCTCGCTTTACTTCCCGGCTTTGGAAGGGATTGCAGGAGGCATTTGGGACGCAACTACACCTGAGCACCACCTTTCATACTCAGAAGGATGAACAGACGGAGAGGCATATTCAGACTCTCGAGGACATGCTCCGTGCATGTGTCCTTGACTTTGGTCGCAGCTGGGGGGATCACATACACTTGGTGGAGTTTGCGTACAACAACATCTACCACTCCACCATCGGGATGGCACCTTACGAGGCATTGTATGGCCGACCATGCAGATCACCTCTGTGTTGGATTGACTCTGGGGAGTCAGCATTTTTAGGACCAGAGATGGTTCAGGCTACGATGGAGAAGGTGCAGATCATCTAGGAGTGGATGAGGACTGTACAGATCAGACAAAAGTCCTATGCTGATAGGAGACGGAGACCACTATAGTTCGAGGATGGTGACCACGTTTTCTTATGGGTCTCACCTAGAAGAGGACTACAGATAATTGGCTAGGGCAGAAAGTTATCTCTATGCTTCATCAGAACGTTCCAGGTCCTCATCAGAGTAGGAGAGGTGGCTTATCACCTATCCCTTCCACCTCAGTTACATCGGGTGCATGGCGTCTTCCACGTATCTCAGCTGAGAAGATACGTGCATGACCCGACCCACATCATCGATCACGGGGAGCTGGACATCAATGATAGGGTGACATTCTCAGAGGTTCTGGTGTATACAGAGGATCGAAAGAAGAGGGTCCTTTGTGGATGGTCGATTCCTATGGTACGTGTTCACTAGTATCACGTGAACCTTCAAGAAAGCACATGGGAGTGGGAGGCTCAGATGCGTGATCAGTACCCCTTTTTGTTTCCCTAGTGTATGTTGTAGCTTTATGGGGACGTAAATCCCTGAGGTGGGAGTAATTTAAGGACCTGTAAATTTCAGAGAATTTTTTTTTAAAATAATATGAAATTTTACGAGTCTGTGGCTTTTGACGGCACCTGATTTTGAGGCCCGGTGTGCCCGGAATCAATTTTTGAAGTTTTGTTTCGGTAAGTTCAATAAACGTATGAGCGGGTTTTTCTATCTTTTGAAGTGGTGCTCGGAATTGAAATTTGAGGGCACCAATGAACTCGCAACGCTGGTATTCGCTTAAGGGGACTTTTACCGCAGTTGCATTTTATGCGGGTCGAAAGTTAATTTTTGGGGTTTAATCATAAACTAAATAAAATTGTGTGGTACACAATGTTATTTTGTGAGTTGGTTATTTTCTCCCAAGTGTGGATGTTTGTGAGGTGGGGCCCACATGAGCCCCAACCTTCAACTCCCCATTAATTCCCTACTGTTTCCTTTGACAACTCCTCATTAATGGTGGAGCCTTCCCACCTCCCTCTTCCCATTAAATTTGCCAAATCTTTAAATTAATGTCAGCGTTAAAATTAATTGGCTTCGCTTTTCAATTAATATGAATTGCATGACAATTATATTAATTGGGAGCCTCTTAATTATTTTTTTTGCAAATCACTTTTGGGAAAAGACTCTGGGGAATTAAAGGAGAGGAGATCCTTCATCAACGAATAACACCGTTCCTCAAAGAAGAACGCCCCCGGCGAAGAACGTGAAGAAAATTCATCCAATGACACATCTTCCTCGGACGCACCTTACTATCAAGGAGCCTACGTCGCCTATGAAAATGAACCTTCCTCCATCGTTGACTGAACAACATTGTTCTTCCACGATGCCCATCTACCACGACACTCATATTCCACGGATTGACGACGTACGACAACAACTTCAAGGTAGGGGGAATTTTTTTTGTAATCTCCATATATGTGTTTTATACTCTCGAACATGGAATTTAATTGTTGGGTGATGATTTGAACCACTAATGCGGTGGGTAAGGACTAACGAACAAGTCTGGACCCACATCTATTTTGTTCTTGAATCGCAGGGTATTTGGCGATGACGAAATGGGACCACAACGACGATTTGGGGCCTTCACAGTTGAGTTTGGATCCCGAGATGATTGAAGGCGCAGATGGAAGCAAAAAACGGACTACCAAAATGACTCTGGTGGCCTGCAGAAGACCGTAGCGGCAAGCAGTGGATCCCGCAGCAGTGTGGGATCCGGGAAGACCAACGGCGCCATCCTGTCGCCGCATTCGCAGAACCGAGGGTTGCGCCCCCCGCTCGGCCAGCTGGCTGAGCCAGCACACCCCCCCCCCCCCCCCCTCGGTCGGGCCAGGGCGGGTCTCGTGGAATGGGTCGCACCGGTCAGGCTGAGCCACGCCCAGCCAGGCCAGACCCGGAACCGGGTCGGCTCGACTCGATTCAGACCGACCTAGGGTGGGTTGGGCCGGGTCGGACCGGGCCAGACCCCCCCACTTCGGACCATTTTTCAGTCTTTTGACCATAACATGAGCTACGGACCTCCGATCGATGCACCGTCAGTTGCGTAGGAATCCTTGGATCGAGAAGGTCATTTCTTTATATTACACTCGAGGTTTCAGTGAAGTTTTTGTATGGATGGGTTGGTTTGAACCTGAAACCAACTGGGCCCTTGGAGCGGAAACGCTTATAACTTAAGGGTCGGACGTCTGATTGACGTGCTGCCAACTACGTTGAATTCCATTTGATGAGACGGTTCTTTTGGAATACTAAACTTAAGGTTTGGATGTAGCTAGAGCATGTTCGGGTTGGTTTTAGCTTAAAAACCAATTGGGCCCCGGGAACGAAAAAGCAAATAACTCTCAGACCGGGTGTTCGATTGACGCACCGTCTGTCGCATTGGGTTTCTTTTGACAAGATGGAACCCGGGGATACATCAACTCTGGACTTCGTGACAGTTGGTGTATCTAACCTCTTGCTTGAAGAGCATACCCTCCCGGAATCGAGCGTGCTGTGTGTGGGAACCCTAGAGCTCGTCGCAACTGCATCAACTACTGTACAGGAATCCTTCATGGGTTCGACAGCAATGACTACCATACTAGAATCCTCCATGGGTTCAACGGTGATGACTACTGTTCTTGTATCCTGTGCGGGTCTGGCAGTATTGACCTCTGTACTTGTATCCTATGTGGGTCCGGCAAAGTAGCTGGTTTTGTATCATGTGTGGGTCCGACAGCTTAGCTAGACTTGTATCCTGTGTGGGTCCGACAACTTAGATGAATTAGTGACTACATCTGATCATATTTATCACTATACTAATGATGTATACCTATATGAGCTGAGTCTTGACTTAAATCTTTACCAACGGTGTGGTTGAATTTTTTCCTATGGGGAATGGGATGTGCTTGGGCTCGAGAGTAGGAGCTGAACTGGGATTGATGACTTAGGTATATGTATGGTTATATACCTAAGTAGATTGGGTTTATTCTTCGTGTTTGCATCTTTCCTTGTGGTTTATCCTTTTTGGATTCTAGGAGACCTTCGGGGGTCTCGGGGTCCCTACTGAGTATCGTATACTCACCCCTGCACGGGCTATGCCCACACTACATTGTGTTGGATTCAGACGACGGAGAGCCCTGATCGTGGAGGAGTCTTGTGGAGCTGGATGGTACCCGAAGGTGGACTACCTAGTGAGTCATACACGGAGCAGACGGACGGACCCGAGGTTCCGAAGAGACCATCTGTACCCACCCTTCATGTGGGATTCTTGGAGGACGACTCAGTGTTGTTGCTTTACTTTAATACTATTGTATTTTCTTTTCAATTGTGCGGTACTATCAGTTGGGTTTGTATACTGGAACATTTACTTTTCAGAACTTACTTTTTTACTCATTTTTTCTTAGTGCTTACTTCACTTGCAAACTCTATTGTGTTTGTTACGTTTATAAAGGCAATGCCTTCCCTTTTTATCGGGATTTGCGCCTTTGGTGCTAGTTACCATCCCCTGGTCTATGGAAGGTGGGCTTGGGGTATTCACGGCAGGGGCCCCGAGGACGGGTCGTGACAAATCAATTTAAAAGTTCGCCACTCCGAAATGAATCAACTGTGAACCATTTGAAAAACAAATGTCAACAAGACAAACTCACCATAAGTCTTGAAGTTCTTTGAATTAATTATATTTTGAAAAGCGTATCCATAATCAATCTTGCCAACTTATTGTGAAATCTTGAAATTATGTTCTAGTGGTGCAAGCAATTGGATGAACTCAGTATCAATCTCGCCAATCAATAATGAAACCATCAAAATGATAAAGTGAAAAGAAAATTAAAAAACAACCAGTGCAACATTAATTAATCACCAAAATATATGATTTAACCTAAAATTATCCTTATTATCAATATAGAAACTTGTATCATACTAAACAGAGTACTGATACTAGAATTAAAAAGAAATATAAACTCCTGATAAGAAGCTCTACTCCTAAACTCCTCTGCTCAGAACTGGATCCTTCGATGTGTCGAATGAATGTTACTCTCCAATGAATGTCCCTTAATATCTCTGAATGTACCTCTCTATCAGTTGGTTGTTCTATCTTAAGTAGTCAGTGTCTTCTAGTGATTGTCACCATTCATCTCCACCGACTTTGAGTGTTCTTCATGTATGCACTGCACACGTGCATTTTTTTCCATGACTGGCATGTCGCGTTAGTTTTTATCATGTAACTATCTCCAAATGAGTTATTTAAATGAATATGGATGTATACTTGTCTCTTGAATGAACCTGCGCAAGAAAAACAATCAACACAGTTACCATTCAAAGGAAATAAAATATTATAACTTAAGAAGAAAGTCTTTTAAAATAATTAATAAACTTTTAACTAATGTTTCTAAAAAATTACTTTATTAGTACAATTTAAAACTAAAATTTATATTTTAGAGATTATATTGAGAATAAATAATAATATAATAATAATATTTATTTATATATTTAAATATTAAATTTCTTAAATTTTCTAATTAATCCTAATGAATATTTGAATTTGATAATTTTAATTAATTATTAATTACTGATCTTAGATGATTTTTTTGACAACTCTGTTGGTCCCAGAATAGAGATTTTACCCTACGACAGGAGTTCGGAGGAAATCTGAACTATTTGAATTTTAGCAGAATATTTAATATTTAATATTATTAAATTAAATATTAAATTATTCGTGTAGGTTCATTTTTCAATAACTTTTAAACGGAATGTTGGATTGAGATTCTGTCTATACCGTTGAGTTCAAAAATGGGATTTTAGCCTATGGAAGTCATAAACTCATGTCAGGCACTGGGGCCGGCCCGGACCCCTTTTTCTTCTTTTCTTTTTCTTTTCTTTTCTTCCTTGTCTTCTTTCCTCCTCCTCCTTGCTCATGTCTCCTATGCCTCCTCCATGTCCATGTCCTTTGGTTAGATTTGGAGTTTGAGAAATAGAGAGAGTGGGAAGCTAAGAGGGGTACTGATACGAAACTCTCGATGCATTGAGTCGGCGTGCGGCAACTAGGAGTCGTGAAATCAACCGAAGCTTCGGCGGTTTCCGCCCAAAGGTAGGGATGTTTATGTTTGCACCATATATCCTCTTTAAATTTAATTTTTATGTCTTTAAAGCATTATATTTCTTTCTTGTGGCCTCTTAAGGAGGGATATATTGTTTCGGGGGTGAAAACAGGCGTTTCGGGCGTTTTGAGGCATTTCCTGACAGAAAACCCAGAATACACGGCATGTGTTCCAGGTGTACATGTCATGTGTTCATCCTGTTTAGGGTAGACGAAGTTTTCTTAAGTGAACACTACGTACTTTGAGTACACTCCATGTAGTGGGTGTCCGTGTGACTGGCCATGTGAAATAGAACAAGGAATAGTGGTTTTTAAGGACTACATGCCATGTATAGTAAAGTATACATCGTGTAGTGGTACATGGGAATATGTTCGGGTGAAAATGTACATGAAGTAAATTTTTGTGAATAGTACACACCAAGTATATTAAATTACATGTCATGTACTATTACACAGGAAGACCCCATGGGTCTGGCCATGTGTTCTGGCCATGTACTACTTCAGTTTAGTAGTTTTGGGATACCTTGGGCCCTAGAAGTAAGAATTGGGTGTGTGGGTTATCGATTCTGAGTGGGTTTTCATGTAGATCGAAATGGTGGAAAACGTTTTACATTTAGAGGTCATATAAATGATGTTTTGGAAGTTTCTATATAAATTGAGGGGTTCTTCCTCCAGTTATCGAGTTCTTTTGTCACATGAGAGTGAGACTTTGCGCAGATGATAGGTTGGGTGTTCGGACCAACCTAGTTAAGACTTTTTGAGATGAGATGAGCTATGCGCTATCTATTTTGACATATGATTTTGATCATTGTTCCTCTTGTGAGATGTTCCCTTCTAGCCTATGAGGTCGTGAGATCAGATGCTTCCAAGGATCCCCTGAGGGATGCCTTTATTTATGTACTGACCTAGGGAGTTCTTTGTAGGAACTCTCTCTTGGTTTTCCTTTGATAAGACCCATGTTATGGAATGCCTATTTTTTCCTTCATTTGAGGATCCCGTTTATGTTTCCTCCCTTACTCTTCACTAAGGATATATTGTATGATGCTTTCGCTTGTGTTTACTTAAAGGATCTCGGGTATGATGCATCCTTAGTGTTTGACTTAAGGGACCCAAGGGGTGCCTATTGTTTGACCGACCCTAAGTTGTTACGTCAGGTTTGGGTAGAGATGGTGTTCGGGTGTAACCTAAAACCTATTATAAACTAGTAATCCCATGGGTCTTTGGATGTATTGTTGGGTTGGGCGTTCGGACCACCCTCGCTCGTTTGTTTATATCTGATTTGGTTTGTTGATACTATAGAAGTTACCAGAGGTGCATCCTAGTTGGTGGTTGTTGATCCTGACACGAGGCATCTTTCATGTTTGTTGGGATTCCTTCTATGCCTTGTGTTCCTGAGTATAGGTGGTTTGATTGTAAATAGGGTTTTACCTTGCTGTGGAGGTGTTTTCCCATGTTGTTTTTTATTGACCATTTGGTCTAGCCTTGCCTATTATGCTGCTTTTTTTTCATGCCAAGTATTGTTAGGATGGAGTGATTGTATCTGACATGCTTGATATGTTGTTTATTTTTTATCCATGTAGTTGTTGAAGTTTAATTTCATAGTGTTTCATTGATATGCTCGTTTGACTTATACAGGGCCGTGAGAACCTGGTGTAGTAGAATATAAGGGGAATAAACTATGTGAGCTTCCTCAAAGAGTCTTTAATCACTTTTTACTATAGGGGGAATTTGATTTGGGTGCTTCCTCATAGATTATGTACTTTAAAGTTAAAAGAATATAAGGGTAATTGATCATGAGTACTTCCTCAGAGAGTCTTTGTCTGTATGAGACCAAAGGGGTTAGACTATCAGAGCTACCCAGGTGGTTGTATACTATGTTGGAACCAGGGTATTGACTGTGAGAGCTACCTGAAGGTCATTTATAATTATATTTGATGTTATGTTAGACCCATAGGGTTCAGACTGTGAGAGCTTCCCAGGTGGTCATTTGTTTTTTATTTATGGCTTGTTGAACATAGGGGTTAGACTGTGAGAGCATTCCTATAGGGTTACATGATTTTCATTATCTTTCTCAGAGATATAATTCTAGTATTGGCTGAAGCATGTACATTTTGATGGGATTACGAACCCAGAGATCGACTTATTGATACTTGGCTTCAGTGGCATGATGTCCATCTTAATTCCCTTGCACGAGTTGTGAATGAGATCAGGCTTATGGTCCCAAGGATCAACTGCTGATGTTGTTCTTGTTATTTGAATCACATAATCATGAATATTCATATTTATGTATATGTGTATAGATATGGGACTATACATGTGCAAGTATATTGATATGTACATCCATGATGGAACTTTCCCAATTGATAGGGATTACATTCCCTAGGTTCGATTGTGGTTGCACGTTTGGTTTACTTCCTTTGTTGTGTTCCAGCTAGGCTGAGCACATTGTTGTTGCATACACATAGCAACACAGTTATAGGTTGCTTGTCGGGGTTCCCTACTGAGATTATTTCTCACCCTTCACGTTCACCTCGGTGTACGTGTAGACCTTATGTATGATTTTCAGGTTGAGCACGAGTTTCATTGTGGATAGGGCTGAGGCCCAGTGTTGCATGATTGAGCGGAGCTGCTCGAGTGGTTCTACTGATCAGGCTGATGCAGTTCAACAGTGTCAGGATATCGGGTACGTGGGTTGGCTCGGAGTTAGTAGCAAAGCCCTCTACTTTTACTTCCAGTTTATTTTGTACTTTTATCTATATGGTCATCCTGTTGGGTGACCAGTGTTGTACGGTATTGCATAGTTGTTTGGGCTTTTACAGCATTTTACTATTACAACTTGTTTTATTTAAGTAGTTTATTGCTTCTTCTATCTGTTTACTTTCTGTTGTGAATGATACTTAGCTATTTCAATTGTTTTCTTACTCTGGTATGAGGGCATAGTCTCCCCACTATCACACCCTATGCTCTCGCTGCTAGTCAACAGCCTTTGGCGTATGGGGAGGCACGCTTGAGGCCTTGTGGAGAACTGGCTCGGAGCACTGGTTTAGTGGCATCTGGTACAGGACGTTACACTAATTAAGGGAATAAATACTCATATTCATTGAAGGTATGTAATATAATTTAATTTTATGAAATATATACATAATATACTTCCTTAAAAAATAATACTTAAAGTCTTAATCCATGCAAGAAAGTTATAACATACAATTTTATTCTAGGAGAACATGGAATTAAACTCATCCATGATAAATGAGTCTTATAGTTTTTAATTTCATGTAAGATATCATAAAATATAAATTAAAATATTATATAAAGGATAATGAGAGTGTTTTATTGTTTTAAATATTGTTTTAAAGGTTTAATTTCAAATAACCCTCAATGTTTTAATCCTTTAAATAAAGGATTAATACATTTCCTTGATAAAAATTCATATTATTTGAATTCATACATGAATTGTGGACCATTACGTTTAATTTAACAATGAATTCACTTTCCACTATATATTTTAATTTCAAGAAATGAGATGGTAATGTTCATCCTTGAGAAAAAACACTCTTGTTTATGTTCGTACATGATAGTGTTCTATATTATTTATTGTCAAATATAAAAAAATATTTACTCTACATTTTAAGTTTATATGAAACAACCCATGAAAAATAATTTTATATTATATATTGAGGACCATGAATGAGGATTTTCTAGAAGCATGGAAGATGTTAGGTCATATATATGAATTGGGTGAAGGATGGTGACCCTTCTTAAATAGCCTTTAGTTCACCATAAATTGTGACTAATAAGGTTGGGTGGCACACGTAGGGGATATAATAGTGTTTTATGAAAAAAATTGAATGATAATACCTTATAAAAACATACTCCATTCCATAAAAATTGTCACTTAGCTAGGCCATTAGTGTTAGAATGGATTCATGGGAAAAGAGACCTAGTTTTGAATATATATATATATATATATATTAAATGTTGGGGGATATTTTCCCTTGGGTTTTTAAAAACCATGGTGTTTTTACCTCTATGTGGGTGGGGTAAAGATAATTTGTGTATCACCATCCTATCATAAAATGTTTTTTTCAAAGTTATCTTAATTGAAGAAAATGGGTTTAACCCTTTGTGAAACTATTTTTTGAGATGTTATAAGGGTTAAAACACCTAAATTAAATTATTCACCTCTATATTCTATAGGTTTTTTTAATAAAACACAGTTGGGAGCTCATCATCTATTTTAAAATGTCTAAAAGTTGAAATTTTCTAAGAACTGGTTGGTATCTTCATTTTATCATTGAAAACTAAACATCCACTAACACATAGATGTTATAAAAAAAATATTTATAGACATTTTTTATCTATTTATTTAGGTTATGTATTTATCTGAGTGATGTTTGGTTCACAAAGGAATAAAATTTCCAAATTTATCAATAGGAATCCAAAATTCGTCAAACTTATTCATTTTCTTCATTCTAATATGTTGGTAACAATATCGATCACCAATTTTCAAAAATGAGTTAAAAAAATTTTCTTCAATAATTGATGGGATACATATCCTATTATAGATAACTAGGTCATTCCATCATATTAAAGAGTTATAATTTTTAAAATAATCTACATTACATAGAGTGTATGAAATCATGTAACATATGAATATTCTATTTGGATCATATTCATGGATTGAGGGACTCCTTTAGATTTAAATTTCCTAAAGATGTCATTGTGTTGATCATCACATGGTCTATGTGGGAAATTGTATTTCATATTTTTAGTAAATATAATCATCATCATATGATAAATCAGAGGAATATAGTTCTCATTTCATGAATACTTTAATTACTTTTGATGAAATCATTGAAATTTCTTGTTCATGGAAAATTATATCTTGATGTATATATTTTTTCATGACCATTTACATGTATCATAGCTGAGTAGATATAAACCTTACTGATCATATATAATTACTATGATGATCTTTATTAGGAGGTGTATTCCTCATATGGGGGGTTATCCAGTACCAATTTTTTATTAGATTTATAATGTTATAATGAGAAAAGTTTTACCATTGGTTTGGGTGTTGTAGTAACATTTTGATGCTAATAAGAGAATTATGAGAACATTACTATATGTGAGATCCATGTGGCTAAATTTATTCACTACATACGATATATGATGATTATTGGTGATATGATATTGCACTCTGGGGTGTTTTTTATAAATCATATTTAATGGAATTTTTTTAAGGTAATGGAATTTCAAATATGAAATATTTCAATGTCCTTATATATTTATTTTGATTTAATATTGTTGTTTGAGGGTCATAAATTGATCATTCCATGTGATTAACTAGGTTTTTGTTTTTTAATCTCTTAAATAATGTTTGTGATTATGTTAAACTATCAATTAAATAAATTAACATTGTTTAATATAGTTTTATAAGTGAAAATATTTAAGCAATGCCCTTATTTTATGGATTGCGGTAGGGATTTTGGAGAAAATTGAATATCACTCATGGTATATTGAAGAATATTTTGATGTGTAGAATTTTTATAGAGAGTCTTAGTATATAATTATCAAAATGAATATTATATGGAATAGAAAACATAAATTCATGGGTGAATGAATAAAATTAATGTTTATGATGAATAATTATATAATAATGAATCTTACTCTAGGGGTTGATACATTGTTGGTGAACAATTATATAATATAGTAAAAAATAGGAATCTTGGAAAATATTTTATATTTTTAGTTCTAAAAGGGTTAATATTTAGAGAATTATTGTATTTTCTCTCATATGAGAATTGGTCGACCTGTGATAGCTCTCCCTCATGAATATATTTATCTCACTTCAATAATTAAATATTATTATATCCATTAGTGTTAGTGTCCATCCCCAAATTAAGATACATAATGAATAGAATATTTTTAATGAAATCATGGAAGTTCAATATTCATAGGAGGGGTTCATGGAATGATCCTACTCCTTGTGGGAAGAATTAAAGATCTTCAAGGATCCATTTCTAAAATAATTATTCTATTTAATATATGGAATAACATTATTCAAGAGGTTTTTTTCTTCATTTCTTGTTTACATAATGGATATTAATTTTCACTTATAAGGTTCCCACCCTTTTGATGATTGATTTAGTAGGGGATTAGAACCTTTATTATGATTGAGTCTAAATATATTTATTATAATTATTATTTTATTAATGTATCTCATTTTATTGTAGTAAAATACTTGATTAGATGTCATTTTGTTATGTTTTGTATTATTATTTTTCCCTTTTATAGTTATCAAACTAAATTATCTATTCAAATGATCATTTTTATATTTAATGTAATATGATTTGTTGGATTATTAAGTGTAGTGAAATTTTTGGTATATGTGTGGAAGGAATTGAGCATGATTTCAATTTATTTAGATAACATTTTCCTAGTTTGGATTTATTTAAGTAATCAATGGTGAGTTTATTATTGAGGTATTTGGTGATGTGTTATTGATTCTCTATACACACAAGAAACAGAATCATACTATATTGATTATCATAATATTTATACTTACATTTTCATTTAACCAGAGGTGATTGTTGCATGATTGTATATTAGTTTATTGAATAATATCCAAATAAATAAATTTTCATTTAGTTCTTGTGAAAAAATATTTTGTTGTGATCCTACCCCCAAGATAAATCACATATAAAAATCCTAGTCATTTAATTGTTTCTATCTATTCTTTTCTTATATGATTTTATATAAGTATAAAAAAATATCTCATACATAATAATTAACACTTAAAAGTATATAATATATAGATATTGTGTAACACAATAATTGGATGAACTCCTTGGATGTAATCCGTAGTCCCACAATATACAAGTTTATCCATATATTATTATTTTAACATATAAAATTAATAGTTTTATTATGAGGTTCAAACCATCGATGGATGGGTTCAGAGGGGTCGAATATGGTGGAGTTCAAGGGAATCCCCTCCAAAAATATTATTGTGTTCAAGGGGGAATGGAGATATAATAAAATATTTGAATATGGTTAATAAGTAACCCATTGGAGAATAATAAATTTATTTACATGTTACCCTATCACAAGGTGTTTGTATTAACCAAATAATGGTTAATTATCCTATTATGTTTCCGAAGAAGATACTTAAAAGACTTGTGGATGGGGTTTGTCCCATTAAAAAGTAATATCCTAACATTCATAAACCATATTTGGTTAAAATTTATATATGGAATTTTAACCAAAGTTATACCCTTATTCTGGTAAAAAGGTTTGTATAAGAGTAAGATGAGTTTTGTGACCATTAGTAAGAGTATAGAGGAGTTTCCCTTTGATAAATAAAGATAACCATTAGTATTCATGGGTTACATAAGGGTATAATTGTTTTTATATAGGCTATGAAAGTCTAATACTTTTCTAATATGGATTTTTTAATGTTAAGTAGGAATATCTATATGTTATGTTTGGGTATCTCTATATTTTCTTGCACTACATAAGGGTATATACCACTATCTAAGCGAACCTCTAAAGTTGTGTATGGATAACCCACATGCTCCATGCTCTGTGTAAGTATAGGTAGCTTCTATTTAAGGGAATCTCGTGATTCCTAATGGTTATATAAGGGTAAACATAGGATTCTATATATGTGTAAACGTATAATCTTACATGCATAAGGGTACCAATGTTTTCCCAATACTCATGTAATGGTAACCCAGAGTTTTTTCTGCTTGCATAAAAGTAAGTTAGAGTTGTTAAAGAGTCATATCATAGATTATTACATTTCATAAGGGAAATTATTAGTTTTCAAATGTTATGTAGGGGTAAATAAGTACACTTACATGACACTTATTCTAATTCCATATTACCCTTATAAAGTGTCTATTTAAAGAAAAACACTTTAAAACCCCTTCTTGTCGTTACCTTTTACCCTATTCGAACCTAAAAAACTTTTTTAACTATTTTTAAAATCTAAGAATCATGGGTATTAATTATATTGAATAATTTATTGTTTATAAAAACTATTATAAATATTTTAATCCCTCCACTTTAAATATCAACATTAAAGAATGAATTAAATGGTAATTTAATTTTTGAGGATTCCAAATACTATAGATCAAAATACATGGGTATTTTAATCCATTCACTTTCATGTTGAGTATTATACTCACAACATACATGGAAATTTCAGTGAACTTATATATTTCATGTCTAGGGTTCTGGTGAAGGTAAAGGCCCTATGGTGGATTACTGGATAGGTGGTGTAGGAGGATGCAAAAGTTTCTAGGCATAGCTTGAGTAAAAAACCTTCTACTAAATTTATGTACTATATATACAATGTACGAGGGATAACTTTTTAATTTTGGTTTATATATCTATAATTTTATTGGAAAAAATCCCTCAAGGAAATATTAAAGTGTTTTTTGGTTGATTTTGTTAGTTAACAGAGAAGGTTTTCATGGTCAGTTGTGGAGTTCCTCAGAGGGTGTTTACTAGGTATATTAAAAAAGATCCAATATAGAGGAATGGATTACCTATATTTGGTACATAAAATTGTGTATAAATGGTATCATCATTTCCCTATGTTTTCAAAAAAAATTGGGGTCAAAAATTTGGAGGATAGACTAATCATATCAAAAGATAGATTCCCAAGAATGAATCCTAAAATATGGAAAAGGAATGAGTTTCAAAAAGTTTGGGTTTTGAGAAGGGATTTTGTGAAGGTGTGGATCAATGTGAATGAGAATCCCAAATTGAATAAGGGTTGATGGTAATCACCATGATAATGAGAAGCTTCATAAATGGGAATCTCCCATGGTGCTTCATGAAAACAAGGGGCATTCTGAATGAGATGGGAGAGATTCATTAAAGTGTGATTATGAGTATGTAATATTATGGTATTGGATGAAATGATTTTAATTAGGCCCCTCCCCTTTTGGAAATTTAGGGAAATCCTTAACAAAAATGTGTTGGCTCTGAATTCATAAAGTTGGATTGTGAATGTTTTTCTTGAAAAAAAGATGATGAAGAAAGGAAGTTCATGAAGGATATAAAATAAGGCCAAATTTTTTAATCATTTCAAAAGTATTGAGAATCACAAAGTCAATAAAAAGTTGACCAAATTTTTTGAGCTTCACAAAGGCTAACTTAGATTCTTGAAATTATTTGATCTTCATGAAAGGATGGTTCTTCATAAAGTTTGGTTGATCTTCACAAAATATGTGATATTCATGAAATTTGTGGGGTGTTTGATGGATTTATTTACTTGTGAAGATTTTTTTTGTTTTGAAGGTTTTGATCTTCACAAAGGTAGTGATCATCTTAAAATTGTTCATAAATAATTTCCCAATAAAACTACTGTAAAATTTTATTCATCAAGTGAATGAAATTGGAACATAAAAATATCATCTACCTATAATTGTGGATTCATTAATTATTTTTAATTAAGGGACCTACATGTCCATAAAATAGGTTTGAATATTTTCAAGATCAGTGAAAAGGGGAAGGTGAAGAAGGTTCTCCACCAGCAGTCAACCACAGAAGGAATAATGATGGAGTGAACTTTAGGAAGTAGTGAGTTATACCTGTGTATAGAATTTATCTATCCCAAACCTTTTAAATGAATTGATTTTGGGCATATAAGTGATTAAACCAAAATCTTGAATTGTAAAAAAGCCATTGTAAATTTGGTATATCGGCACATTATCGTTGTATGATCCTTGGACGTAGCCTAGTAAGGGTGAACCAAGTTAAAATCATTGTGTCTCGGACATGATTTAATTTGTGTTCATACATTTCTTTGGGAAAGGGAGAGAATAGTATTTTCTTAATGAATAAACAAGATCTTAAGGGGTAGTAAGTATAGTCTATCATACCTTAGTTAATCCCCCCTTAGGGTGTTTAACATAGTTAGTATAACACATTCCATATTATTACAACATGGGATGGTTTTATTGTGTATGTTTCTACTTTGAATGTAATATTTTTATTTAATACTTGTTGATTTATTTATTATCACATAAATTATTTAACATATGACATTATATAGAGAGTATTGTCTACTCATTAATTAATTTGTACCCTCATTTCAATTTGATAGCCTCTTTTATGTGGGGAGGTGTGAATTAGGTCATATGGAACTCCATTTTGGACATGGTCGTTGGGGTTGGGGTGTAAAAAAATGCTATTAAAAAACCAGGTTCACTAGTTGGTTTCATATATTTTCCTTGTGTTGGTATATGTTAGATAGGATATAATAAGTTTGGGATGAATAAAAGGTAACAATATCAGTGACTGATCAATGTTGTATAGTGGATCTCCAAGTTACCATAATGTGGGGAAATATTTTTTTGTTTTATGTTGCCACTAATTAAATTCAATTTGGGTGATGAACATGATGTTGATAAACTAGTTTAAAATATTTGGTGTGAATTAATGCATTATGATAAGAACATTGGTTTATATTCCATATATAAATATTTCTTACAAAAGAAATATCCTAAATAAATAGACACTTTTTGAAATTGTGATATATTATTTTATGCATTATTCATTGCATTATTTACTTGATCTTGTTGTATTCTATGATTAAGTATATATATGTGGTTGTGACTAAATTATATGTATTTAATGATTCAATTGAGTTTATGGGTAGTTATTTTGGGTTTTTCCCATATAATTATGGGTAGCTCTTAGTTTTAAACTTCTTTCAACCCTAATTTCTGCTTCTGTGGTTTTCAATTTCTATATTTAAGTTGTTGGATTTTCTTTTTCTTTTTTTGATTTCTATGAGGTTTGTATGGAATTTAAAAAAAAAATTATAAATGTATTTCATAACCTATTTTCACCCCTATAATATAGAAGTACGAATCCAAGTTTGTTCCCTTGGGTACTTTACTGTTTCAAGATATAGTCAGGACTCTTTCAACTTGTGTCTATTCCAGGTGGAGGATCCCACCTAGTTTAGCTAACTATGGTTGATTATTCCCATGAAATACATCTCCAATATACCCCATTATTCTATGGATATGGAGTCCCATAGTATGTATATGAATCTATATAATTCATTTATAGGATCTTTGGCCTGGTACAGGCCCTATAGGATCCAAAATTTAATCTTGTGGCATTTATGCTTCATGGTGCAGCAAGACAGTCATGGAATGTTGTGATGCATGCTGGTAGATTAAAATGTATGGCTTAGGTGTCCTTTAAAGATAACTTTTTTCAGAAATTATGACCAAATTAACTAAATCTAGATCATTATCATAAGTTCATAGAGCTCCATCATGGGATGATGATAGTGTGTATCTATTCAGCATGCTTCACCAAGATGATTCTTTTGACTCCTCTTCTAGCAAGGAATATGGTATATAAGACTACAAAGTTTTGAGATTAATCATAACCCAAAACTAAAATGACAGTTTAATAACTTTAATCTACTTAAATGTGTTATAGTGACTCAAAAAAATTGATGATATAGATGGGAAAAAAGGAATACAAAGTTGTTGTTCTTTTTCTTAATGAAAACGGATATACAAGTACCTTATACTTCGCAGTCTCATTTGTTTATTCTGAGAATAAGAATAGGAATTCAAAGGATGGAAACCATGGTGAGAATAAATATTTATTTCAAATAAAAATAGTTTAACTCATTTTATGGTAAGTGACTCTTCTATGTGTTATAATGGTGGGAGGAAGAGACACTCTCATAAAGACTACAACTTTTCTCTCAAGACTTGTCACTAATGTGGAAAGACAGGGAATCAAGAGTAATTCCATGAAAAGGATATAAGAATTTGATAAGAAATTTTGAACATAGTTCCATATTAGTAGGTGAAAACTATAATTTCCCAGGACTTTAAAATAAATACTTTGTTCGACAGCATACAATATACACAACATCAAGAATAAATGAATCATGAAATATTATTCTTTAAATCTGATTTCCATAACATATCCATTGAATTTATTGGAATAAAAAGGATTAATTGCATTTTTATGTATATATATAGGTCCTAATAAATAAAAAAAATTTATTTATTATTATAAAAAAAAAAATTTGTAAAGTCATTTCATTCTTAAAAAATATGTTTTCTTCAAAAATGGTATTATTGTTTTCCATGAGTGTATATTATAATTAATATATGGAAATTTTATAAATTTTATTTTATAAAAATGATATCATTTTTGAATTCATCCTGTAAAAATTATATTAAATTTAAAATTTTGGATATTTCTTTAAATAATTATTTTCCAGTGAATATTAAAAACTTCTAATTTTTATAGAAAATAGTATGTTTTTTTCAAGCATTTACAAAGTTCCATTTTTTAAAAATTAATTCAAATTAAATTTAGTTATTTTATATTATTAATAATCCAATTATATTTATTCAAATATATTATATGGTTTAATCTATTATAATATTTAATGACCCGAACCCGAACATCCACCCGAAACAATGCAAAATGGGTCGGGTGTTACTACCTTAGATTCACCTCCCTGAATGCCAAAGGCTGCCTACTAGCATGATGATACAGGAAAGAAAGAAAAACAAAGTAAACTCTAGCTAGGCAAGAACTCAAGGTCTATACCATCTCCATGCAACAGCTAATGTAGTTCATCTCCTAAAGCTAACCTCTTTCCTATACATAAATCCATAAGTCTACATGCGTCCCAAAGGGCCCATGCAGGGTGTGAGAGAAATCTCAGTAGGATACCACCAAACGGTGCATACCTAATATAATTTTTTAAGTAGGAATGCCATTATAAGTCAAATAGTGAACAATACGATGCACAAATAAACATAAACTCCACTGGTGCTCTGTAACCACCATAAAGTGTCACTTATTCCGTACAATGCCGAAATCTCTGTCATGTAACCCTGCACCATGTTCCCCCTGACACCGCGTGTCTCAAGTACCGACGTCCCGATGGAACACCCAAGAAATAGTTATGTAGAAGAACAACGATGCCTATCCTAAAATAAGTAACTGGAGGGACAGTGACGTCTACCATCAAATAAGTTAACTAGAGGAACATCGATATATGCCCTTAACTAATGGCGAGCCTCTGCCCTCTACCCGATAGCCTTAATGAAATCCCCTGAAGTATCCTCACCTTCCACATGGATTCCTACAGAAAGCACCCCCAAACCAATAGTACATAAACCCCAACTAACGGGTTACTCTACCCACACGAGTGGTCAAAACCACCTCATCATGGAGTCTCTCTCTATGCACAATACTCAAAGTTCCAGGTGAGTAGTAATCACCAAAATAATACCCAAGCCTCAACCTCTCTGACCCCTCGTGCCCCTACGACCATGCCACTCAAGTCTGATGGCCTTTCCATCTAAGTAACTTGTTCCATGCCCAACCTAAGAGTCACCCTTCCTCAAACTGACGTCCATGATGCCCACTCTCGTGGTCAGAACCACTCAATGTTACCCGGTCCAAGACCAACCTGTGATCAGAGTCACTCAAGAATATATGGGTCATACCCAACACAACCCAAAGGGTTCCAGAATATGAAATTCATAAATTTCTTTTATAACACTTTTAAACTTGTCACATAAACAAGAAAAACAATCTAAACAGTTGAATTTTCACTAACCCAATAGTTATCCCACAACAACACTGAGGTCTTGAATGCCTCTAAACAATGTAATCTTGCGTTACTACATTAAAAATACCAGTTCTAAACAAAGTAGACCAATTATAACCATTTTGGCACCCAAGACAAAATTTCCCAATGAGTTTCAGCTTCTCGCCCAACCTTGCTCAAGAAATATAGGAAATAAGGCATGCCCAAAGGCATCCCATGGGTCTAACAATTAATTCAATATGTAATAGCAGATAAAACAGGGTCACAATCAAAATACCCAAATTCACGCTTTAATCTTCTCAACTTAAAGGTCTGTAAAAACATGAAAGAAATTATGCACCACCTACCTGAGACTTGTAGACATAGGCACGTCTGATATCAAGATCCAATTAGAAGCTGATCTTTGTATATCTACATTTCTGTCAAATCCTGGAAATTCCACTCGGATCGAAACTATGACGCGTGATGCAAAGAAACTGGAATGAAATAGGGTGCGTGAGTTTAGCCTCACTGTTGCGATCCTACAACCACTAACAGATTTAAGAATTGACATCGGATGATGATTCCAGGGTTGGAAACGTTCTTCAGAACATCGGAACGAACCTATTCTAAAGTTGGGGAAGAATAAGTTGTTTTCTGAAATAAGACGCGATGTTCTTTCATTTATGGGAATAAAAATAAAAATACACAGCGTGTAAAAAAGGACTACATGTCGTGTAGTATATTTTTCCATACTTCGACTTAAGAAGAGGTAGCCATATGGTTAGGATTCTCCACATAGGTTAACACACGTCTTGAACTTAGTCGGTACATAGAAAGGAGGATACACGGCGTGTCAAGCTACACTACATGCCGTGTAGTAGGAAATTTCTACATGGTCATCACATGACATGTACTCAGAGAGAACATGGTTGGTAATTGCCTAACCCATACATAGTGTGTACCTTAGAGTACACAGCTTGTAGTCTAGAAATTTTTGGAACATCCCATATTTTCCCAGTTTTCTTAGAAACAAGTCAAAAATTCAAACAGGGTTGGAATTTTTACCTATTCTAAAAACCTGGGTTCTCACAATCTCCCCACCTTAACATATCTCATCCCCAAGCTATCAAATGAATCCTATAGATGGCACCAAACATACCACCCCAATCAAAGTAACCTGCACTACCCCGGTCTCAAAGGTTCTGGCTAAATTCCTCTAGGGGCTCCCCACCTTAGGAATTGTCTTACTCAGTCGCAACCCTACAAAACTCAACAAAGAAAAGGATCACTAACCTATTTCTAGACACATGGTCCTCTCGTGAGGAATCATCACCCTTGCGCCTCATTGGTGCTCATGTGTCTTTCCCAACACCCATAACATAACCCACACTGCATCGGTGTCTGCCTTTATGAGTTCCTACATCCCATGGATTCTCAAGATGATCCTAGTGCCTAGCACCTCAAGTAACCCGCATTCTCGATGCCCTGATTCCCAAGGCACCTCAAGTAACTGGAATCCTCGATGCCCCGATGCCCACAGAACCTCAAGTTACCCACATCCTCAAAGCCACGCATCTCATACAAATATATAAATATATCACGGAACCGGTATGGTGCCAATCCCACTAATCATCATCTAGTCAATCCACATAAATCTTGTGAACCTAGTGCACTCAAAAGAGACATGCCTCAACAGGTCATGCCAAAAGAAAATGATAATGTCGGGGCCACCCTCGTGGTGTACCTCTAACCATCGTCGTCTCACCAACCTGCTCTGCCCCTAGCAGCTCCAGGGCATGCACCCTACCTGAAGTATGGATGCCTGATGCTTGACCTCCCTGTGGTGATTCTCTAGTCACCGACCACTGAACCCTTAGTTGGGTCCCATTTTCTCTATCACGTCCTCTGTGTGCTGCTAAAACATAGCTACCCTCTCCTTGTACCGAACCTGAACCAACTCTAGATGCCACAGTCTGTCTTGGTCCCTACCTGTAGACTATCTGAGAAAGATTCTTATAGAACCTCTCAATATTCTCAACCTATCCACATGCCCGACACTCCTTTAGAGGCTTATCTCACCGAGTTAGAACATGTATAGGTTTTCCACACTAAAATCAAACCATAATTGAACTACTATGAGGTGGTCTAGATGAGTCTTTGGCCAAACTGCCCTACTGAAACTCATCCTATCCTAGCTTCCTACTATCTGAACCATCACCTGAAGCTACCACCTGGCCAACCTGGGGTATATCCCTCTAGTTACCCTCCGCTATGAGAACATGATTCACCACCTCTGAAAATGAACCCAGCCTGAAGATATTCACCTGGATCCGAATGGCTTTTCGTAAGACATCCTCAAAGCACCTCACCCTTTTCGGGTCATCGCATACCATACCAGGTGCAATGTGAGACAACTCAGTGAAAGTAGTTACATAGTCCATGACAAACATGTCTCCCTGCTGAAGTCTCAAGAACTCCCAAGCTCTCTTTTCCCTCAATGTCTCTAGGTAAAAGTGCTCAAAAAACTGGTCCTCAAAGTCTTTCCATGCTAGTCCCTTGTTCCTGAGAGCCTAAACCTACAAATCCCACCAGCACTTTTCTGGTCCTCTCAGCATGTATGTATCCAGCTTGACCCTCTACCCAGGAGGCATATCGAGCTGCTCAAAGATCATCTACATGCTCTCTATCCAGTTCTAAGCTACCTACAGACCACCCTCACCTTGAAAATGCGGTTGGTGCTGTGACCAGAACTCCCACGTCAGATATGCCATAGATGGATCTATACCCTACGGACCTTTGTTGATCCCCTGCAAGATACGTTCCAGGAAATATTGGAGCTGCTCATCAAGCCATGGTCTAAATGCTGCCAAACCCAGCTGTTGTCTTACCAGCACTAGATCTTGAACCTGATCCTATCCCTAAGCCTGTACCCGCAGCTCC
Source organism: Viscum album (assembly GCA_963277665.1). Lineage (NCBI taxonomy): Eukaryota > Viridiplantae > Streptophyta > Magnoliopsida > Santalales > Viscaceae > Viscum > Viscum album. The sequence continues at coordinate 1,457,762,431 of OY728135.1, read as the reverse complement.
TGCTCTACCTACACAAGATCCTGAACCTGATCCTGCGACACTGTATCATCTCCCGCCTGACGCTCCATCTGAGTCGACTAAAAGGAACCCGCTGAATACCATAAATGGTTAGACAACCCTTATAATATATAACAATATATATTCATCACAGATAAGGAAAGCTGTAAAGTGGAAGCATAAAACCACAACCCTTACTCTCCCCTATCACAACTCATGCCCATAGCATCCTAGCCTCATGGCCTCTTTACCCACCATCAACATAGCCAAGTATCAAAAGTACCTTAGTCCATGCCTGTCCTGACAACTAACGTTTCCTCAAACCGATGATCGGGTCACCCAATCCTGGTGATCAAAATCACCTCAACCATAGTACTCACCTTCTCAAACAAGAGACAGACTCAAATAACCTTCCACATGCAATTCTACAAAAATATAACACATGGCATAGCACGTTTCAATAAACAAGAAATTTTATCAGGAATTTCACCTATTCACATTTTGAAAGAATATAAGGCATTGAAATTGGTATTATTCACATGGAATTATCACTTCACAAAGCATACATGCAATTATGAAATTGAAATACCCCAAAAATGTGCCAATCAAAATCCAATCAAACAAGCCTTACCGTATCAAGCCAAGGTCCAATTCTCATTTACCATACTGGTTCAAGGTTTACATATCACAATCATTAACATCACACATCAAGTGAGCCACAGAGGTGGAAATAGTATAAAATGTAATCTGAGAAAAAAGAAAACAGTATTTCCCACCCATGGAAACTTGGTAAATCCCTCATACTTGGGGCAATAGGCACCCAATCACAAGATAGAAATCTAGTTCTAGTCACAACCTATATCTAGTCTACCATATCCCAAATAGTAAAACTAGCAGAAATAAAGAAAGAAATCTCAATCTCATTCGTATCCAGCAAAACACTACTACTAAATACCTATCAAGAACTCCTCTAATACCACTTTGTAATAACCCAGGCCTGAACATCCACCCAAAAAGTGATAAATGGTTCGGGTGTTACTACCTTAGATTCACCTCCCCGAACACAAAAGTCAGCTGACTTGAAGAGAGGGTCTTATAGGTATATTGGGGAGGTTATACCCTCTATAAGGATAATAATGGTACTAGATCGAGTATAATAATAAATATTCAGAAGAATAAACAACTCAGAATACTCCAACAATACCCATAGAGCGGAAGCACATTCAATATCAATAAATAGTATAAGAGATAAATATAAACAATAGCAACATAAAGTAAACACAACATTATGTTGATCCCTTGTAACTACTACTGAACAAAAAACATACATCCAAAGCAGGTCATACATATCCACATGTAAATGCAACAATGGATAACCAACTGTAGCTACAAAACAAGTAAGCATGTTGATATAGGAAAGAAGAAAAACAAAGTAAACTCCAACTAGTCAAGACCTCAAGGTCTTTACCATCTCTATGAAATAGCTAATGCAGTCCAACCCCTGATGCTGACCTCTTTCCTACACATAAATCCATAAATTCTACAGATGTACCGAAGGGCCCATGCGAGGTGTCAGACGAATCTCAATAGGATACAACCAAATGGTGTGTACCTAATATAATTGATTAAGAATTCATACGGTTATAAGTAAAACATTAAATATTCTGATGCAAAAATAAACATAAACTCCACTGGTGCTCTATAGACACCATGAACTGTCACCTGCTTTGGCCAATGTCGGAATCTCTATCATGCAACCTGACACCATGTGCCTCTTAACACCACGTGTCTCAAGTACCAACTTCCCAAAGGCGCACCCAAGAAATAGTAACCCAGAGTAATAGTGATACATGTCCTCAAATATGTAAATGGAGGGACAGTGATGTCTACCCTCAAATAAGGTAACCAGAGGAATAGCGATGTCTACCCCCAAATAGCAGCGAGCATCTACCCCCAACCCATTAGCCTCAATTATATCCCCTGAAGACTCCTCACCTTTTATGTGGCTTCCTACGGAAAGCACCCCCAAACCAATAGTACCTAAACTGCAACTAATAGGGGCCTCTACCTACACGAGTGGTCAAAAACACCTCATCACAGAGTCTCTTCGTGTGGACACCACTCAAACTTACGAGTGAGCGGTAATCACCAAAATAGTACCCAAGACACAACCTCTCTAACACCTCAGGCCCCTGCGACCATGATGCTCAAGTCTGATGGACTTGCCATCCAAGTAACCTAGGCCATGCCCAACCTAACAGTCACACTGCCTTAAGATGAAGTCCACAACGCCCAATTCCATGGTCAAAACCACCCAATGTAACCTGTCCTAAGCCCAACCTTAGATCATCATCACTCAAGAATATTCAGTCCATGTCCAACACAACCCAAAGGGTTCCTGCATTTGCAATTCAGCAATTACAAATATAACACTTCTAAATAAGTCACATAACAGGAAAAACAATCTAAATAGTTTAATTTTCACTAACCCAATGGTTATCACACAACAGCACTGAGGTCTTGAATGCCTCTAAAAATGTAATCATGCTTCAATAGATTAAACATACCAATTCTAAACAAAGCAAACCAGTTATAACAATTTTGGAACCCAGACCAAAATGTCTCAATGAGCATCATCCTCTCACCCGACCTTTCTCAAGCAATATAGGAAATAAGGCATGCCCAAAGGCATCACATGGGTCTAAAAATGAATTAAATATGTAATAGTAGATAAAATAGGGTCGCGCTCAAAATACCCAAATGCGCGCTTTAAGCCGCGCCACCCAAAGGTCTGCAAAAACACGAAAGAACTTATGCACCAACTACCTGAGACTCGTATATGTATACACGTCTGATATCAAGCTCCAAGTCGAAGCCAATTTTTGTAGATCCACATTTCTATCAAATTACATCAATTCCACTTGGATGAAAACTATGATGCGTGAGGTAAATAAACAAGAACGAAATAGGTTGCGCGGGTTTAGGCTCGCTGTTGTGATCTCGCAGCCACCGACGAATTGAATAACGGATGTCATATGATGATTCTAGGGTAGGAAATGTTCCTAGAAACTTCGGAACAGGCCTGTTCTGATGTTGGGGAAAAAGAAGCTATTTTCCAAAATAAGACGCGATGCTCTTTCATTTAAGCTAATAAAAATAAAGAAACATGGAGTGTATAAAAGGACTATATTCCATGTAGTATCTTTGTGCGTACTCTGACTTAAATAGAGGTATCCACATAGCTAGGATGCTCCACACGGGCCAACACAAGGCTTGAACTCATCTAATACGTAGAAAGGAGGATACATGGTGTTTCAAGAAAAATTATACGCCATGTAGTAGGAAATTCCAACACAGTCATCACACTGTATATACTCGACGAGCACACGGTCAGTACTCACCTAAGCCATACACGGAGTGTACCTTAGAGTACACGGCGTGTACTCTGGAAATTTCCAAAACTTCCCAGATTTTCCCAGTTTTCTCAGAAACAAGTCAAAAATTAAAACAGGGTTGGAATTTTGACCTGTTCTAAAAACTCAGGTTCTTACATAATACATTTTTAGAGAAAAAAAAGTCATTTTTCTGAGAAACTATTTTTTGTTTCATTTTAAATTTATATATTAAATTAATTTCTTAAACTTCTATAAATATAATCTTGAAAATGGATCCTATATTTGGAATAAATATATCCAATTTGGTAATTATTTTCCTTTTATTTTTTATCATTATCAAAAGTAACTATACTAAATAATTGTCACCTTAGTAAGGGTAAATTGGGTAATTGTGGTTTAAAATAATATGATAAAGACTAAAAATTACCCTAAAACTTGTTGTTATTATATATATTAGTGTATTTAGAATATTTCCATAACCATTTTGATAATATGGAAACTTGGTGACAAATCTCACTGATTTTTACCTTTATAATATTTAAGTAAAATATAATGTCAAAAATGTCACTTTTTATTTTTAATATATATAGTATTTTTTACAAGGATAAAAGCACCTTATGTTAAGTTAGAAATGGTTAATTTAAATATAAATTAATTTTTTTAGGTTAATTTACTATCAATTTTTACTGATGAAATTATTACTATAAATGCTTAAGCAACACCTATATAGTTCTTTTCCAAGCAGTATAAAAATAAAGTAAATTATTTAAAAACATTAAAATAAATATTTTTTGGGAAATTTATAGTTCACAAAACCATTTATAGGTATAAATAATATATTAATTTTTTTTAATGTATTATATTTAAATTACATTGTGTTTATGTAGTTTTTGGAGTCAAATTAAATAAATAGTTTCAAAATGACATTAATGAAATTTTATAATAAATAATATTTTATTATATCATTTAAAATTCCTAAAAAAATAATCTCCATAAAACATATTTGAATATGGTTTAAAATATAAACCATTTTCAATTTATGTGCCAATTTTCATTTTATAGTAGCTATATTCGCCCATGTGTAGTAAAAAAACTTTATTATTTTGGTAATCGTCAAAAGGGTTAATAGGCGTTAAAATAAAAGTTTAAGGATGAAAAAATCACCTAATCTTTGAAAACATTTATTTTATGAGATTATTTACACTCATACAAATCAATTCATCAACTTATATCAATAAGGGTGAATTGTTTCATCAAAAATAATTCATATTAATTTAATACTTTAAGAATTCCATGTGTACCTCTTCCCTCACTTATGAAAGGGAACCCACTATAATCTCTTATAAATACATTAAGATTATTTTTTTATTATAAAATTACTATAAATATACATTACTAAAATACCTACCAAAATTTTAATTGTATTTTTTTGAGTATAATACCACCTTTAAAAGGATTAATTCATAAATAAAAAGAGGTTGTCGGAAGATGAAGTGTAGCTTTTAACTGAATGTTTTTGTTTTATTTATTCTTTAGTTCCCTTCAAATATTATTCAAACACGATGTCCTAATAACACCAATATAACCCATGTACTAAGATTTTATTATCTTAATGTAATAACCTATATCTATCTTTTTCCTATATAAAATTGGAAATGAAACCATCATTCATGTGTGTGGTGGACTATGACATCATGAAATGATGCAATTTTTTTCATCACCACCTCCCAGAACTAGTTATAATGATTATTTTAATTTTTATATATAATAATCATCAAATAAATAAAATTATTTAAAGATAATATATCATATATTCTTGTAACTTTTATATTCTTTTAAAAATGTTAACTTCATTCATTTGTACATTTTAATAGACACCTCCAAGAACCAATGTGAATAATTTTTCATCCCTACATCACATGGATACAATATGTAAGTATATTTTGAAGAAATAATTTTTATTTTTAATATAATTATAATGATTTAAATATAAATTATTACTTACTTTCTATCCATCATGATCATTGAAAATAAAAATGTTACTCATGAATATGTAAGACATATTATCTCCATGATTGTAACATACTTAATATTTCATTATAATAATTCATGGTCATTTTAAAAAGTAAAATAAATGTATTAAAATGATAATTATATATTAATTTTTATTATTATGTATATTATAGAGTATTAACATCTTTGAACACGGTAAAATTACCAAATTCATTTTTTATGCATGACATGGATTTCTTTAAAACATCCATCGTGAATTAATTAATTAATTTTATATAACATGGTTATAAATAAAATAAATGGAAAAATAAAATTTACAAAAACTATAAATAAAGTAAAAAAATTATCCCCATTATATTATTAAAGAATATGACGAATGTTCATGAATATTCAGACTCGAGGTATGTTACAATTTACTTTAAAACCCTAATTATAATTATTTTAATGGTTTATTTTTAAAATCTACCTCTTCCATGTCCATATTCTTAAAATTATGTAATATATGTATTATATGTATATAAATGAATTATAAAGGAAATTTTATGTCTATTTATAATTTTTTAAGGGGATTTTTAAGGGAATATTTTTATATATTTTATATTGAACATTTGGAATTTATTTATAAAAGACAAAATTAATGTTCTATTTTAACATATATGAAATCAAAGAATTTTCCTTCCACTATAAATATTATTTTATGTTTTTATTCTTTAATAAACATGTATGTTTTCTTCAAATAAAATCCAATTTCCCTATGATTCGGTTAATTTAAGAAAGGGTTTTAAATGGAATGGACATTTGGATATCCAAAAATTCTTTTCATAAGAGTTAAAAATAGTTTTTCAAGGGTTTTAAGATAAAAATTTAGAGAATAAAACTATAATGTTTTTTATATGGTACCTAATAATTATATATGAAGACTAGGTGATACCAATATGTCCTATAAAATTGAGTGATCACGATGCATCTTATATGAATGAGAGATACAAATATAACTTATATGATAAGTGATCTCCAATATAGATCTCCATTGAAGTGGGTAATGTCCCTTTTCTTCATAAGAAAAATGAGGGGATTAAATAGGGAGGTTTATCATATGGATTTATCTATGATCCAGTTATTTTGGAAACTTTTTTGGAATATAATTATCAAATTTAGCTAAAATAGGATTCTATTTTCATTACTATATGTTTCGAAGGTTTTGGTTGAAAAAACGGTGTGTGATTTTCATGTGGATATGATTTATTTCATTCAATCAAAGAATATTTCATAAAGGTAAAAAAAATTATGGTTTTTTATTTTTTAATTGGACTAATAGTTTAATTATTTTTTATAACTTACAAATCATTTTTTTTCTCATCCCATGTTTTCAAATATTTTTCTCAGTGTTTTTAGGATAATTAGGTACAAGGATATATAAATATAAAAATAGTAAATATATTTCATGAAAATAAAATGTGTTTCTTTTTAAAAGATGTATATTGTGATAAAAAAAGATATTGAGTAGAATTTTTCATGTGGTAATATATATGTTTGTTATGTAATCCTTGGAACTTGAGAAATAAAATTCATGACAAAAAATCTAAATTATGTAATGTTTTAAGGTTCGGTCCTTATAGTTGTTATCCAAGGAAATGTTTAGATAACTTGAATAACATTATGTTTTCATGATTGGTTAACTTATGATTTATGTATATCGTCATGAGTTTATAATTTTAAGGATGATCATAATTTCAAATGATTATAAACACCCTTTGATATTTTATGTAATGGTATTTTGAGATACTTAATGATATTTTGGGAGATATTTTATTGGGTTAAGGTACAAGTAACCCTTATGTGTATCATGTGGTTTAACATTAAGAATTATTTTATAATAATGAAATTACATTTTTTAAGAGATTTATATGATTAATTTAAATGAAATATTTTTAGAAAATAAGGTTTTTAATTATCTTTTAGAATCATTTATGATTTAAAAGTGTATGTATGGTGAGTTAGGTTATTTATAGAAATTATTGGCATATTTTTGAGATTATATGAGTAAGGAATATATATTGTTTTGGCTATATGACATTATGAGTGACTAATTTTTATTATTGATAAATTTTAAATTAATATTAGAATAATATAGGATAAAATCCTTCTAATTTTTTGTTCTCAAACTTTTTCAGGAATATTTTGAAAATTATAAGGTTACTTATTTATTAAATGATAAAAGTTTAATTTTGGGTGTTAATATTGAGGAATCTTACATTAATTTTTATTTCTTTATATGAATATTTATTAATTTATTGAATTATATTGTGCTAAAAATTATAATCTTGGTTAATATCTAAATACATAAGGAATATATCATTATGTTATCATTGATTATGTGATCAGATAAAAGTTGACTTGAGTGCTTCAAACATCCAAAACTCATCTTGACTAATCATTTCATGGAAAAATAATGAAATTATGATATAACTTTATTAATGGATTAAATTATACTTTTCATGTATGTATATTTCCTTATAATCTTGGTCAAGATAAGTAAATAAATTTCTCAACTATAGGAACTATATCTTGAAATAAAAAATGTTATCTTATTACCTTTATTTCTGATAAAATTGAAAGTTTATTGAATCCCTTGTTCATGTATGGTTTTGTGGTCATTAAATTTATTATCACAACATTATATGTCACATAAAATCATTTAAAAATTATTTTTTTCATCCATGTCCATATTTTACTTCTTGGAAGTTTTATCTAATTTGGAAGTGAAGTATTTTTCAATAAAAACATTTATTAAATATTTTTATGATGTTGTATTTAAAAATGGTATTTCTAAATATCAAAATTTGATTATTGAGCTCAAGTTCGAATTTGGAGAATTAAATTTATCAATGTTTGGGGGATTATATAATAACCTAATATTTTAAAAGAAATACTATGTTTGATACCATACAAGATATACAACACCAAGCTTAAATGAAAAATGATATATTATTATTTAAATATGACAGTTATAACCTAGATATTGAATTGGAGGGTATGAATAAGATAAAATACATTATGGAATATATATAATAGTCCTAATAAATTAAAATATATTTATTAATTCATATAAAATAAGAACTCAATTTTTAGTACAGTCATTTTATTCTTCAAAAATATATTTTCTTCAAAAATGGTTTTTATATAATTTTGTGAGAAAATATTATAAATAATTTATAGAACTTTTAAAAAAATTATGATAAAAATTATATTATTTTTTAAATCACAATTTCAAAATTATCTGGGAGTTAATTTTTAGAATTTTTATGAAAATATTTATTTTTTAGTAAATAATTAAAAGAACTAATTTTTATTGAAAAATATTTTTTTGTTCAAATAATTTAAAATGTTAAATTTTATTTCAAAATATTTTAAATTTTAAATTAGTTATATTATATTATTATTAATCCAATTATGTTAACTAGATTCATTTTTATTATTTAATTTGTTATAAAAACATTTTTATACTTAAAAGGCAATTTTATGACATAATATGATATGTACTAAAAAATGACACTAAAACACCCATTTATCATATTATATTAATATAGATCATAAAATTACAAAAAAATATTTTAAAATATTTCAATTGGTTTCCATATTTAATTTATTTTTGTCTCTATAAAATTTATGTACATTATAAAGTAAAAAATATCACTTTCTTGATTTTAATGAATATAATATTTTTTCACAAAGATAAAACACATTATGTTTAGTTCTAAATTATTAATTTAAATATAAGTGAATTTTTTTATCATGTTAATTTATTTTTGATTTTTATGGATGAAATATTCATTGAAAATGTTTATGTAAAACTAACACAGTTCTTGTGAAAGTAGTAGAAAAATAAATTAAATGTTTTTAGAAACTATAAAAGTAATAATTTTTAGGTAAGTTACTGTGTAAAAAATTATAGGGAAATATATAATATTATGGATTTTTTAATGTATTATATTCTAATTCCATAGTTATCATGTCGTTTTCAAAGTCAAATGAAATTAATAGTTTCTGTTGGGCGAAAATCCCTCAAGGTAACATTGCAGCATTTTTGGGTTGATTATGTTTGTTGAAAAAGCAGGTTTCCATGGTGAATTGTCTAGTTCTAGAGATGTTGTTGACAATCCATGTTAACAGAGAACCATGAAAAAGGAATGGATGATCTGGAGGCGGTAAAAAAAGAGCAGTACAAGGTGGCGCTGTTTTCCAGTGTTTTCCATAATTTTGGGGTCCAAGATTTGGTGTTTGGTGAGAATCGTGAAAAGTATATATCCTTGAAGATCTCATAAAAATATGGAAAAGGCATGAATTTCATGAATATAGGCTTCATGTATTGGATTTCCCGAAGACCAGAAAAATGATCAAAATATGGAAAAGGCATGAATTTCACGAAGATAGGCTTCATGGATTGGATTTCGCGAAGACCAGAAAAATGATGGCGGTGATTCTTCACGATTACGTCAAGCTTCGCGAATGGTAGAGTTGAAGAACATTGTGGCGGTGAAGGGATTTGAGAGGGATATTTGTGGCGAATGCATGAAGGGATTGATAGGGATGCTCTACTATTACATCATGCTCCGTGATCAGAAAATTTCCGTGGTGCTTCGTGATTTGGAGAGAATTTCGGCGGGAACTTTGGAACTTCGAGATTTGAGATGATGTGGCGTTCACTTCATGCAGAAAGTTTGAGGGTCGGTGGAATCTCCTATATATAGTCCTTGACCCCTTCAAGATAAGAATAGAGAAGGAGAGAATTTTTAGAGAAAATATTTTCCTCTCGATTCGTGAAGGCAGTTCGCGAAGGCAGTGTGTTTCACGAAAGAAGAGCTTCACGGCTGCTAATCTAGCTCTGAGAAAGTTGTGAGCTCCACGTTGGCTCAGTGAGCTTTGAGAGGGAAGTCACTCTACGATGACATAAGCTTTACAAGAGTGCTTCACAATAGTGCTTCGCAAGAGTGCTTCGTGAAAAGGAATAATCCTCGTGAAGGCTTGTTTGAGCTCCGCGAAATTGGGAGCCTCGTGAAGTAGGGTGCATTGCGAAGGTTATTCCAAACGAATTGCCTAGTGTTCAGGGGAAAAGGATTATTCATCAGTGGATGAAAGTTGGACGTAAACAGAGTATCCATCAGTATTTGAGGATGCATGTATTCATGAAAATGAAGAGACCTATAGGTCTATAAAATGTGAGTGTATCCCTTCCAAGTGCAGTGAGCAAAGGAAGAGGAAGAAGGTTATTATTTCTACCGGCAGTGAGTCAGAGAGAGAGAAATTGGGAGTGACCCATGGGAAAAGCAGTGAGCTGACCCTAAACATTGTAAAGGCAGTAAGCCTAGGAATAGAAGTGATATATCCCAAACTTTGTAAAGAGCAGTGCTCTTTTAGTGGATTTGGTACATCAACACATCACCAGTGTATGCTCCTTGGACGTAGCCCAGTGAGGGTGAGCCAAGTAAAAATCATTGTTTCATGTGCATGTTTTAGTTTTTGTTTATACTTTTCTGTTGGAAAGAGAGAGAGAGAAGAGAGTCTTTCTTAATAGCGAGACAAGATCAATAGGGGCAGTTGTTTTAATCTGTCATACTATGATTCACCCCCCCTCTCATGTTATCTAACCCAATGGACCTAACAGTTTCAAACATGACATTAATGATATTTTATAATAAATAATATTTTTTTAAATGATTATAATTCCTAAAAAACCTATATATGGACAATTTATTAGTATATGGTAAAAAATATAAAATATGAACTATCTATGCACCATTTTCCCTTTTATAGTAATTATATTTATCTCTAAAGAGTAAAAACATTTTTTTTCATGGTAATCATCTAAAGGGTTAATGGGGGTTGAAACCAAAATATAAGGTTCAAAACATCACAAAAAATTGTCCAGGTATTACTAGTTGAGTTTAATTATACTAATAATTATCCAATATATTAATTGTATCAATCTGGATCCATTTTGTGAGAAACTTAATTCATATAAATTTAATACTTTAAGAAATTCCTAGAGTACCCCTCCCCTTACTTATAAAAGGGAACCCTATATCGTCTTCTATCGATGCTTAAATAGTCTTTTTTCCCAATACCAAAAAATATAACTTTGTAAAATATATTCCCATATTATAGATGTTTTTCTTCATAATACCAACTATTGAGGGCTTAAGACATAAATCAACGGAAGTTTTCTAAAGAATAGGTTTAAATTTCACTAGAATGTTTTTGTTTTATTTAATCTTATAACCTTTTGAAAAATTATTCACCCATGATTATATAATAGAATTGGTATCTCCCATATACTGATATTTTATTAAGTTAATAACATAACCTATATCCATATGATTATTCCATCAAATGGGAAATAAAATCATTGTTCGTGTGTATGGAGGACTACCACCTCATGGACCATTGTAATACATTTTCAATAACCTCATCTCACATATCATTATAATGATGGTTTTAATGTGTATATATAATATTAATGAAATAATTAACATTCAGTAGAGATAATATATAATCTATTTCATTACCTTTCTATTCATTTAAAATGATTATGTCATTCTGGAATATGTGTGGGTTACCCCCTCCATGAAGCGATGTGATTCTCTTTTCATCAATAAAATAAATATCTAGTATATATATGTATTTTTTAAAAAAATAATATGTTAATTTTGATATGATGATAATTCTTGGATGATAAATTATTACCTATTTTTTCCACTATGATCTTTGAAAATGGATATGTTAATCAAGTGTATGTACGACCAACCATCTTCATGATTATAACATAATTCATATTTAATAATTATATTTAATGGATGGTTTAATAATTACAATTAATTAATAAAAATGATATATATTTCACATTTATAATTATCTAGATGATTTATTAATGAAATATTTTACCATCATCAACTCACTAAATATATTTTTGACTTATGAACTAAATATCATCAAAACACGCAATGTTATTTGATTAAGTAATTAAATATAACGAGGTTATAAATAAAATAAAAGAAATAATAATCATGAAAATGGTTCTTAAGAAATTAAATAATTTACATAAGCTTATTATTCCTAATGATAATAAATGTACATGACAATTCAGACATGATAAAAGGGACAATTTACTTTAAAAACCTCATTTTATTTGTTTTAAATATTTATTTTCAATATGTTTATTTTACATATCCATATTATTAAAATTACTTTATGGATGTATTTATATTGAAATAAATAAATTATAAAGGTTATTTTATTTCTCATTTGACATTCTATCAAATTATTTTAGAAGTAATATTTTAACATATGTTATATATAATGTTTTGATTTTATTTATAAGAGACAAAAAATAATATTCCATTTTAACATATATGATGTCAGTATATTTTCCTACCATTATAACCATTATTTTATGTTTAGATAGCTTTATAAGATTCCATTTTTTCACTAAATAAAACCCTTATTTCCCTATGTTTTTGGTATTTTCAGAAAATGTTTTAAATGGAATGGATATTTTGATATATAAAAATATTATGCATATGGGATCAAAAGGGTTTTTAAAGGGTTTTATGATAAAAATTGTAACAATAAAAATGTATTTTATATGTTATTTGAGCATTATAGAAAAAGAGTATGTGATCTTGATACATCTAACATAATTGGTTGATCTCTATAAATCGTATATTAAAGGGTGAGCCTGATGTAACTTATACATTGGGAGAGCTCCCTTATAGATCTCTAATGCATTGGGTAATATTCCCTGTCTTCATAAGCAATTCATATAGAGTTAACTAGGGAGGTTTATCCTATATATTTAACTTTTCTTCACATATTTTTTACATGAGTTATGAATATAATTCTCTAAAACAACTAAAATGGGATTTTATTTTATTTTTATGACTTTTAAAGGTTTTAATTTAGAAAATAATGTGTTTTTTTTTCATATGGATATGATTTATTTTGTATCCTCAATCAATATTTGATCATGATAAAAATTATATGGATTTTCATTATTTTTTCTAGACTAATATATTTTCTTCCTTTATTTCCCTTAATAATATTTATATACACATCCCATATTTTCAAATTTATTTGGTAATATTTTAAGGATGAGCCAGGATATAGATGAGGTGAATATGAAAATTGTGAAGATATGTCATAATGGTTTTTTTTTCTTTTTAAAAGAATTATATTTTGGGAAAAATGGATACATAGTAAAATTTTCCACTTTTTAGTTATGGGTATGTTATATGAGTGTTATGACCTAATTCTATAGAACTATAAACCCAAAAGATAACAAGAATTTAAGAAATAAATTTATTTTTTAAAACTAAACATTATGTAATTTTATAAGGATAGGTCCTTATATAAACCACAATGATATTGAAGAACTATGTGACTCATAAACCTATGAGGTGTCATGGAGTGGTTAATAGCAGGTCTTATGCATGTTATTAGGATCTAATATATAGTGGAGAGTGACCTTCCATGGTTTGAGGTATAATTTGAATTTCTTCTTCACTATTTGTTTCTTGGTTGTTACAGGAGAATATGTTTCATTCTTATCTATTCAAGTGGTTTCTAGTTTGAATTAACCAATAATTTTTTCTTATTTTCTCATATTGGATGTTCGAAATTAGTGGGCCAAGTAGTTCTTGAAAGACTTCTAGAGATACTTTTTGGGATGAGAAGTCATTAGAGGGGGTATTTGTAACATCATTGGTTTATAAACTCTTTTTGGTTTAAATTAATAAGTCCTTTTTGGTGTAAATTTAAAATTTTATACTAAATGTATACCCTTAAATAGGTAATAGGTTTGGTATAACTATAAGTATATTTAATAGACATTATGTAAGGGTATAGAGGAGTTTTCCTTTGATACATATTGGTAACACTTAGATTTCATGGGTTACATAAGGATAATGTGTTTTTATATAGACTACATAATGTTAATCCCCTGTTTATGTGGAATTGATATTGGTAATAATGAATCTCTATATGATATGTATCAGTTTTCCCTAGTTTCCAGTGATGTATAGAGATAGATAACACTACATAATTGTACCTCCATGGTTATGTAAAGGTAACATGCATGACCCAAGATATGCGAAAGGGTAGATAGTTGAAACTTAATTATACATCTTGATTCCTAAGGATTATATATGGGTAACCCTAGTTTTCCCTACTTGTGTAATGGAATATTTTTCCTACTTAAGGGTTTCGATGATTTTCTAATACTCACATAAGGTTAACCTGAGGATTTATATGCTTGCGTAAAGGTATATTAGAGTTGTATAATAGTTAACTTGCATATCCTTTTATTGTGTAGGGATAATTCTGAATTTTTAAATGGTTATATAATGTTAACACGGTACCCTTATGAAACACATATGATCTATATATGGGTAGATTCATGTTGCACTTATGCAATGACCTTTTTATGAAAATACATTAAAAACATTTTTTTTTATTTTCTTCTTCCCTATTCAAACATGTTACATGTTTTGACTATTTTAAAACACAATAATATTGGGAATTAATTCGCTCGAATCATTTAAGTTTCATAATCTCTATTTTTAAATTTTTAGTCACATTGATTTCAAGTTATGCATGAAGAATAGATGAAATTGTAATCTAATTTTGGTGGTATCCAAATACTATAAATTATAATGCCTAGGTATTTCCCTAAAATACGCAAAACCTAGATATATTCATTTTTTGTCTATTATCTTAATTCTAGAATTCTATATTTCCTTTGTTGAAGTTTGGTGAGGTTTGTTTCAACAAAATTCAGTTATTTTCCTAATTTCTAGGTTTGGTAGAACGTCACTTCCCTTCTTTATTAATGGGTGTTGTGTTTATTAAAGAATAAAACCCAGGTAATAATTCTATATAATATTTTCATAATATGTTTTTGATTTATTATTTCTAAATATTTATATAAAATGTCAAATAGTTCATAAAATGATGATAACCCATAATTATGGAAAAGCATATTAAAAATTAGTATTGGTTTATCTTAGATTAATCTAGATGGATTGATTATCATCACATGTGGATTTTATTTAATCTAAATGAATTTAAATGTAATTATAAAGAAGGATAATATAGAATTTTAATGATTATTTTGGATTATATAGGTAGTAGAATTGATTGTCTTATGTGATATTTTATTTATTTTTTTAAAAAAAATTTGGATTCAGTTCTAGGAATTCTTATATAGAATTTGAGACAAATAAAATGTGGACTTGATTTAGGTGATGTTTCCTTGGTGACTTTGGATTTCTTCATCAACAAACTTGAGGTAGGGATTCCTGGAACTTAGTCCATGTTTCAAGTAGGTTATTATCATGATTTTTAGTGTATATATATCTCTACAAAACCTATATATAATTATTAATCACATGAGGTGTGTGTGTGCGAGTGTGTGTGTGTAGTGTTGAATTTTTATTATGTTTATTGAATATGGATTGTAATAATTTTGATTTTGTGGACTTAACATGATGTTTGATATTCCATTTGTATATTTTATCATATATTTTGTCTCTATACTCTATAGATGAGCATGAAATTGGGCCTATAAGGCTATTCCCTAAGAAGGATGTGATAGGAATGTGGTCTGTATGAATTGGACTATCTCTTTTGATGGATATGCCATACTTGTTTTGGACACTCCTATGGGTGTTAATGTGTTATGATGTTAATCGAGGATTCATACAACAAGGTTATGAAGTAGTTCTATCCGGTCTCCAAGTACCATGAATATGTTTTTACTAGTCTGATATATTTTTATTTATATCAGTATCCTATTTACATTCATGGAATTCACTTGTATATCTCATGTACTAATGTTAAGAGTCAATGTTGGTGTCCTAAGGGTCTTATAATCACACCCTACCTAGTAATTGTAGTGCACGTAAAGATTTCATGTCTTGGGATATGGTAAAGGGAATGGACCCTATAGTGGACATTTGAGCAGGTGGTGTATGTGGATTCTGAATTTTGGAATGGAGTTTGAGTGGGATGTCTCTAGCTACATTTATTTACATTCTTTACCACTACCTTGGATCCCTATTTAGTATTGGTTTATATATTGGCATGCCATATTTTTATTTCATGGGCTATTTTAATTGTACATATTTCTACATTGATGTTTATTTTGTTTTATTTGTTACTTGTTTATTTATTTTTTGTCACTTTATTTATCTCAAGTAATAATACCGAGGATATAGTATTCTCATTGGAATACATAGACCCTTACTACTAGTTTGATGAATCTTGCATATAGGGATGTGTTCATGAGGTCCTGTGTCACTCTAGTTCATAACTAGTGGTCCAGGTCAAGGTATTACACAAAACATGGAAATCCACACCAAGACAGATTTCACCAAAGTGAGGGGGTTATTATAGAGTCTATAAATAAATCTTTTTTTCATGGACCGAGATTCCACTACGAGTGAATAGAATTAGTTGTAAAAATAATTAAACACTAACACCACTGAGACATAGGTATCATAGATGATACTAAATCCAAGAATAATACCTCCAGTACAAGAATCATATGTTTTATGTTTTAAGACCATATTTGGTTGTCTATAAACCACCCAGTTTCCCTAAGTCAACCCAACCATTCCATTCAGCTAAGGGGTGTGAGGGATAATGTTTGAAAAAAACATTATCACTACATGTATAAAATAATATCAACTAGAATAACTTTCATTCTAACACATATGGTACTCTCTTGAGAAGCACAGTGTTTGGCCCCATTTCATGATTTCTAAAAAAACCCAACAACCATCCATAAAAACTGTAGTATGATACCGACTCTTACTAGATAAAATATCTGCATTGCGGAACTAGACTATCATAATCATATTAAGAGAGTAGTGGTTAAGTAATATCTTGAAACTAATAAACAAGAAATTTTATATGAACCTCATCCATGATATATCAAGAAATATGTGATAATCATTTTCTATACTATTGTTAATACAATATTTTAGTTACAAGACCAATTGGATATCTTTGTATTGGGTCATATTATTATCTGGGATACCATATGTTCACATATACTATTCATTGAAGTTATACATTGGTTTTAAAGTCTCAAACAATATGTACATAAATAATGTATCAAAACATTGATAAAAAAGCATGATTTTTGAAAATTTAATCTCTCTAAATAAACTCAAACTCGAGGGGTTCAATACACAGGGATAGGCTCTTCAATGAAGATTATATTGGGAAAATTCCTTTCTAATCCTTATCAATAATATCATAGAGGATAGTTGGGTGATCTATTTATTCATATAATTTAATACTAGGATATGGTCACCTTGTAAAAAAGAACAATCAGCTAGCAAATGTTTTATCCAATAAATGAATTTTACCATAGAAAATGATAAATCTTGTGTCATTTTTAAGAAGATGAATGGTTATTTAAGGTTATGATAGAGGTTATATTATCCTAATATTCCTTTTGTAATTTTTATTCTATCCTTTAATAATTATCCTTAATAAACATAAAACCTAGTAACTTCCATGACAATACATACCATGAAAACATTATCTACATCATCTATATGTATTTCTCATGTTTCTGAACATCAATAATTCCATCATAAAATGGAATCACCATCCATTTTTTTCATTCCCATATGCAGTTTCCTTAATCATAGGATTCCCACATGATGTTATTGACAATTTTTTCAATTCTATAATTAACTTTTTTAGGAACTCTAATGACTGATAATATGTTTTTGGCTATGAAATCTAACAAAATTTTGATGAGAGTAATATTATCCCCAAAAAACTAGAATAGCCTCTTCTAACTGGCCATGTACCCTATGATTCATTCCACCAAGCAATAAAATTAGTGGAAACATATCATCCTAATAACTAGAATATATCATTAATAGATCAAAGTAAAAGACTCATTATAAATTACAATATATCATTACATTAGATATCAGTGTTTTATAAAATAGCTACTAGATAAGAAGACATAATTTTTCTTTATATTTTTTTCACTCAATAAAAAAAATTATTCAAAATTATCAAGAAACTAAAAATATCATAATCATTACCATTTATGATAAATAATATGTCATCATAAATAAATAGGTGTTTTATATCATTGGAATATTTTATGTTTGTGAAGGGTATCTCGTCTCCATTATCAGTATCTTTTTTGAGATTAAAATTGAGTAAATACTATATAAATTTAAATAGACTTGGTGAAAAATATTAGCTTGGGGTAGGATAAATATGAATTTAATGAATATGAATATCCTTCCTATTATTGAAATTGAGAACCATGGAGTGTGGAATTAATATAAAAAAAAGTCACAAACCCACTCTAAAACCCAAAATGTCTCATAAAATTCTAAATAAAATTCCACTACAATATTTCATACACATTTTTATATCAATTTTAACCATAATTTTAGTACTAACTACATTAAAATTAAGATCAAATAGAATATCATGTGTCATTAAAATTATGTTGTGTATTCTTATTACCATAAAAATCCATGTTGTTTATCATTGATATTTCTGGGAATGATAAGAGATAATATATTATTAAAAACCAAGAATTACAATTTTATAAAATTATAAACCTATTGATTTTCAAGTACTAATTGAAGTATATTAGGTTTTTTACATTGAAAATGAATAAGATATTTGTAGATCAATTAGATTTTAGGATAACTCCACTTAAAAAATAATCTGATCAAGCCACCATAACGTCAACATTGATTAATCCCCAAACTATAGAATAAAATTCACCTAGGAAGTAATTTATCATAAGATGATAGTTCTATTTGATGTTACTAATAACACCCATTATTTCTTACCCCATAGTGATTGAGTTCATTATAAAATTTTTCTGAAAATTGAAGTACTTTGGAATACTATTAATAAAGGAGTTATCACCATAAACAATATCTTCCAGTCATATTGATCATTTGTCAATTGAGTAAGGAGGAGAAGTAGGACACTGCTAACATACCAGTGATACTGCCATCACTAATGAAGGATATATACTATAAATACATACTATTATTCCTTGTATAAATTCATTCATTATTACATTCATGGAATAATTTAGTGTTAATATCTCTCTATTTCAACTATAAAACTCTGATGTTTTCCTAGGAAAATTTTACTTCCTATAACAGCTTCTCAACTAAGAGCCTTTTGATATGGGATAATATCACAAAATTATAATTATCCAAGATTTTATTTAATATAGTACAATAAAAGGTTTATTTCAAACATCAATCACTCAATAATAGAATTGTGTTTAGGTTGAATATACACTGATTTCCTTATCTCCCCTTTTAAA
Organism: Viscum album; assembly: GCA_963277665.1. NCBI lineage: Eukaryota > Viridiplantae > Streptophyta > Magnoliopsida > Santalales > Viscaceae > Viscum > Viscum album. Next base: position 1,457,742,640 of record OY728135.1, on the reverse strand, counting down.
TATCACTGTTTATTATGGAGAACAACCCATGCATGTACACACATGGTGACACTTTAGGAAAATTTCACCATGTACATGAACTCATCATCTGAGATTCATTTATTTTAAAATAGGAAGTATCTATAAACCTTTATAATTAATTTCATATTGATCATTAGTTGTGAGTGATCTCAGAGTGATCAAGTTATGATAGAAATGAAGGTTTGAGAAAAGTAGGATATGACTTGATGGTAGGACAAGAACTCACCTAACTAAAGACTAGTAATATGGTTGAAAATTTCGTTACTAAACCATGTGAAATGATCCCTAATGTACCTAATACATAGAAGGTTATTATCAGATATAAAATATTTTAATTCATGTATAGATCTCTTGGGGTATTTGTTCTCGCCATTCTTCTCTTCTTGGTTGAGGGTCGTATTGAATCCCTCGCCTATGAACTTAAAATGGATCCTTGGTTGATTATAGAAAGAAATTCCAAAAATATCCCTCTTTCAATGATATTTAATTTATCATATATGATAGATATAAAAACAATTTGGTGAAAATTCTATGTTCAATAATGATGTGTAAAGAGGAGGCCTTAAAGAGGTCGATTTGTAGGTTATTCTTACAAAATAGCTAGACATGGTTCTAAGTTGGGAATACATGCCTAAAATTCCAAATGTGATTATTTGAAGTGATTTGAGATATTATTTTAAGGTTATGTTTGGGATAAATAAAAAATATGTTATAAACAAGGTTATAGTTAAAATCATCTATAATGAACTCACATATTACCAAAGGATTAATTCCTCTAGTGTTCTATATCATAAACAAAATTATTGAGAAAATATTTGGAAACCCATGGTTTCTTTGAAATCATATCATTTAAGGAGTATTGAGACTTATTATAGAATTTATTTAAGTATCTAGTTTACTTGGCCTCTAATATGGATAGAATTATGTTCTTCCTAGCTAGATGGATCATACTGGTAGAGAAATTCTGGTGATCTATTCCAACCTAGTCCAACACATCTAATCTATTAGGTTAGTTGTTCCATTAGTGGTTAATCAAACAAATTACAGGACCCTTGGGTATATTTTGGAGGTATTTTAATATTCTCTAAACAACCACTATCCAAAAAATTCATGAACATATATCTCTATGCCAACATATTCACTATCAATCTGGAAATTGATAAAACTTTTTTATTTATTGTAAAATAATAGTGAAATTTTGGTTGTCTATAATTTAAATTTAAACTAATTTACATGATATATTTATTTTAAACTAGTATAAATCACTTTGAATATATATTTGAAATGGTGGAAGAAAATACAAACAAAAAATTAGAAGACATTATGAACCTCATTTAATTGACAATAACAACTAGATTATCTATCTTATATTTCATGTTTAATTTAAAATCAAAACTATTATATTTAAATTATTTCTTTATATTAATAGTATTACTAATAAATATATAATTATAAATATCATAGTGTTCTAAATGATCATTGTATTCCAAAATCCAAGAGTAGTTGCGGAAGAATAAGTGATGTGGAATGTATTTTAATTTTCTAAGAAAATAGTGGCCATAGAGATGCTATAAAACAAAAAAGATGGAGAAGTTACAAGCTATTATTAACATAAAAGAACATTATATGATATTAATTTCCAAATTAATTAATATATATATTAATGAAGGACATATATAAAATCATAAAAAAATTTAATAAAAATTTTATGAGTACAAGGAGTAGTTCGAGAAGTATTTCTCAGGATACCCACACTAAGAAATTGAGGAACACCACATTCTAGTTTTCTTCAATAAAGTTATATTGGGTAGTTATAAGAATATATTAGATGAATAATTTATAGGATACTTAATTGAAATTAAAAATTTGAGCTAAGGGTCTCATGGATAAGATAAAATATAATTCATAATAGTTTGTCTTTTAATGTACAAACATAAGAGGAATAAATGAGGTAAAATATTCTGAATTTTTATTACATTAATCTAAACATAAATATGAAAATAATTTTTCTAGGAATATATATCTTAATCAATAAACATTCTACTAACATTTTAAATGTTATGTGGTCTCTTTTCTTCTATATATCACTTTACTATTCATTTTATTCCTGTTCAAGATCTTAAGATAACTATTTTGATTTATAAAAAAATAAAATGTTCTAGTTAACCTTGAATAAGAAAGGATATAGGGAGAAATATCAAGAAAAAAATTATTTTTGTAATAAAAAAATCAATAAATACCACTGTTTTAGTATCAATTCCATGAGACATCCACCTTTATAATATGTTTTCTAGTAAGGATATAACCAAACCCACCCGCCTACACCATTTTAACTAATGAATTCATATTATCATCCTTTAATATGTTATCTTCAATAAATTAAAAATAAAACAAACCAAAAAAATTAAGAGTAGAAAAAGGGATTAAATTATATAAAATCCTTACGGGGAGTATTTTTATCTTTAGATGGGATGAATAAAAACTCTACAAAACTGCAAGATCAACATATTCCAAAACCAAAAAATAATTTCAGAATAATAATACTAAGAAGTGGTTATGTAGTTAAACATTCCATAAAACCATATTTTAATAGTCCAAGCCAATCAATAAAAAGAGGGAAAATAAAATTCTAAACAATTGAAAGAAAAACAAAATGATAACTTGAAAAATAATCGAGGTAAAGGAGATACAACCCAATACCATTCCAATTAAGTGCGTTAAAATCAAAGGAAATTTACAATGAGGAACTTAATAAGAAAATTATTAAAAAATTAAAAAAGTATAAAACAAAAATATATATTCTATATTCTCTATAATAGGTACCAAATTATATGAAATTACTCAATTAATTATTCATAAATAAGGAAATACTCCATAGAAATTAATGAGTTGGTTTATAGTGAAATTTATAAGATTTAATAACACTTCACCTTGTAATAAAATTATAATATCCATCCACATTTCTATTTCCCTATACTATATAAAAAATTCATTTCATTGATATCTTATGTGAACTTGAAGATATAATATGTTTCATTCCTCATTCTATTTTTTCATCTTTATAAATTGGATAATTTAATCCAATAAAAGTGGTTACTCAATATAAAAACATATCTAATTAATTTTGAGCTAGAGTTATTAAATATATATTGATAATATTTAATGATATTATATTTCCAATTGACATAGATGTTCCCAACATAGAGTATGGAAGGACCATAGAACAATAACCCGTCATCCTAGGAAAACCATTTTTAAGGACTGCAGGGTTAATTATAAATGTAGTTAAAGGTTCTTTAACCATAGAATTTTGGGAATGTATTCTATTTTTAAATATTCTTTATTAAATGAAATAACATTGGGATAAGGACTTAGTTTTAATAGTTACACATGATAATGAGAATAACTCACATGGAAATTGGATTTTTTTAGATAAATATTATGTTTAAGTAATAAATTAAGATTTGAAATTTTTATACATAATCATGAAATACTAGAAATAAATAGAAAGAAATTAGATAAGGATTTAGACACTGAATTCATTCGTAGATTTTATTTTTTATTTTATAGTGATGATGAATACTAAAATCTATCTCCAATGTAGGAAATCCAACTCATGAGGTTATGTAAACCCAATCTACTACTAATATTTATTCACCTAGTAAATATATAATTAAAATAACTATCTCTAGAATTGTAGTTTGTATTTTTAATGAATGAAGACAAATTTTAAATAATTATTTCATATAACTAATCAATCCAACATGAAATATAAGTCATTAGTTTTTTTATATAAAATGTGAGAGCCATTGGAAAGGTTCACGATGATATCTATAGGAAAAATATTAGACTTTTTACACACACAATTATTTTTTGAAAATGAAAAAAACCTATGACGAAACAATAAGTAAGAAATATTTCAAATATGATGAAAGTAGTTAAAAAAGATAGAAAAATTTATACAGTCCAAAATAATTTACCCTATATTTTATTCTATGCAAGTTAGAAAAATTACATAATTCCTAGAAATATATGTCATAAAATTATTTAAAATGTAAATATTACATTATTCTCTATGAGATTTGAAAATATTTAGGGAGTATACGTTGATTATAAGAGACTGAATCAAGTGACAATAGAATATTACTTCCCAATATACATCACTAATCAAATAGAAAACAACATTTGATTTTATTTATATCCCCTTTTATCAATAATGTATTTTATTTACATTATTTAGTTATACAAGAATCATTCAAATGAGTTAGGTGAGTTCTTTATCTGATTTGAATGAGGATTGGTGAGAATTATTTTTCAATATCTTATCTATTTTTATAAAATATTTTGACTATTTTTAGGTAAAAAATTGGATAATGATTTAAACACATCAATTGATAATTTTCTTATTCTAAATTTAAAAAAAAAATATATCATTTCATGGTAGAAAATAGTATTTTTCTTTCTTATATGATCTCAAATAAATGGATTTGTGTTGATAAATTTAAATTTTAAATCTTCACTTCTATACCATATCCAACTAGTATAAATAATATAAGATAATTTTTAGGATATATTGGATTCTACTGGTGATTTATTATGGATTTTAGTGTGATTTATTTACTAGTTTCAAAATTTTATCAATGGGATAATAAATTTGAATTTAATGAACCTTGTAGAAAATAGTTTCATGTGTTAGAAAGAAATATGAAAAAACTTACTGTGATAAAACTATTAATTTAGAACCTCCCATTTGAATAGTTATTTCATGCCTAAAATGGAGTTGGATGGGAAGTTCTTTCATAATGGATTGGTAGGAACATCCTTTTGATTATATATGATTAAAATGGAAAAATATTTCTTATAATAATTATATAGCCACAAAATAGTTTATAGAAATTTTTTATAAATAGATGAAATATATATTCTATTTACTTTGACCTAATTTAAATATTTACTATAATCATGTGGTTATCATGTATATTATGATGATATCTATTTCACAACTATGTTCAGTGAGATAAATATTTTTTCTACAAGTGTTTTATGTGTTGATAGAAGACAAGAGATGAATAGAGATTTAGGTTGTGAATTTAATTATTATATTATCTCCCATTGTAAAGGCATGAATGTTGGAAAGAGTGAAACTAATGTAATTCAAACCAAATCAACAACATTACATAATTTTTATTGATGTAACTTGATATACATATATGGTAAATTACATTTTTACTTCTCAAGATCCTTAAAATCTTAACAAACATAACACTTTATGGAATAAGTATAATTCAAAAAAACCATATGATTAATTATTCATATCTATTGATATTTTTTAGTGATTAAATGAATAGAAAATCATTGTCCAATAGTGAGGGATATTGTGTACTAAATTTCTACAACTCATTAGTATGTATCGGAAATTTTAGACTGTAAATAGTGGATAAAAAATTCATATAATCAGTCTTTTATTGTATAAAACTATTAAGAGATACACCTATGTGTTGAAAGAAATTAATTAAAAGTTAATTGATTAGAAAATTTCCCTAATATAAGAAATTCCATATGTACTTTTTTATTTTTTTTAAATCATTTATCTATGCATCATAGAATTTATGGGACTATTTACCAAGACTTTTAAATTTGAATAAAATTTTATAATAATATAATATGTTCTAATGTAAGTAAATTACAATAATGTAATAATATCACACTCATCTATTTGGTGTTAATTTTTAATGAATAAAAAATTTTACATGCTTTGGATACCAAGAGAAATCATAAATTATCTAGAAACTAATTTTTTCATAAAATCATATATAAATAAATGGGTATGTATTGAGTATAAAAAAATACATAAACATATTATCACCCTCAAACCAATAGAAAGGATTATTTTTATAATAGATATATAAAAGGGATTTTGTAGAACATTATTAAGTCTACTAGAAAGGTATGAATTCAATAGTTGGAATGATTATTGTGGGACTATATAATATATTACAAGACCCCTAAATAGAATGATCACATTAAACATATTATTTTGAAAAAAAAATATTTATGGGGAGTAAGAGAATTGAATATATTGGGTAGTTGAAGAGATGAATTTGGATTTACAGATGGTTAGACACCAAAATATATTTTATATAAAACTGATAGAGGGAATCAAAATGGAAATATTTGAGAATTTTATTGTTTTATAAGGAAATAATTGGAGTTCCACATGATATAATAATTTAGAAAATGGAATTATATCTAGGACAAAAATTGATTCTATATAATTCTTAGCTAAAATTTATAGTAGGTACACTTATTTATAGACGATAAGTTTTATTTATTGTTTCTAATTTTTTTCTTTTAATTAAAGTTGAAATTAATAAAATTTAATAAAATAATCTATTTATAGTGAATGAGAAAAAACTAATGAAATTCCATTAGATTCTTATAAAGGTACCAGTCTTGGAGATCACATTCCCTTTGAGCCTTGTTGTTCTAGGTTATCCCAGTCCTATTCATTAAAAATGGTATTAAATGATTTGTTTTAATGATTTCTTAGTTTATTTAAGTTCCCTCTTGTTCTTTCAAAAGTTAAGTAGTACTATGGTAGGACCATCAGGACTTGAGAGGTATGTGTGATGGGAATCTAGATACCCTTTTCTATCCCTAATCTTTTTGTTACATTAGGTAGTTGAGATTTGAATCATGGTCATGAGATTTCATAAAATACATCTTGCAATATTTTCAAAAGATATGATTATATTTTGATCCCAATTGTGTATACCTATGTTTTTTGGGTTCTCATTGATATTTTTTGGGTGAAATTGGAGGAAAAATAAAAGTTACATGGTTATGTCACATGGTTTGGAAAAAGTGTAATGATATTGTATAGTTATTTCTGGAAGCCATTTTAGAGGATGTTTCACTATAAGCGAATAGTTTTCTAACCCATGTATCCAATTTGTGAAAAGATATATTCTTCCCCTAGAAATTTTTTAATGTATAATTTTCTTTCTAAATTGACTTACAGGGTGTGTACCATCAATTTAAATATAATTAACAAATTTTATGGTGAATTGATGATTTTTTGGTGATGTTTTAATTATTTCTTTGTTATTAAAGTTTTATCCTCATTTTTAAAATGGATGGTTTGGAATTTTGGAAAACTTATTTTGGGTGAAAAAATATTTTATGAGTTTATTTGTTTATGAAATATGGTTTTTATGATGGAAATGAAACAATTTTTATGATTATGAAATGAATCAATATAGATTAATAATCCTATTTTATTTTAATTTGGATTGTTTTTTAATTTAAAAGAATGAATTTATATCATATTTTGGTTTTTAAAACCAGGTGTTATGGTTTACATGATATTGATTTTTTTTTTCCATAGGATGTTTTGAAAATGGTAGTTTTCATTGTGAAATTAGGGAATGGTTTAAAAAATAAATAAATATCGATTAAAATTATCTGAAATGAAAGAAGGTTTTCATATAAATTATTTGAAATGTAATAAATATTCCTATTTTTTTTTGTTTTATAATATAAAGCATTGAAATTTTAAAAATAAAATCGATATTTATGATGATTTAGTGGGTTTTTTAAATTATATTGATTTTTCAAAGCATATGTATGTGATTTTTTGAAATGATATTTTTCAATTCATTTAAAGGTGTTTATTTTAGTGAAAGATATATCTTATGTGTTTTCTTATTAATGTTAAATAATTTAAAATCAGGTTTTATAGTTTCTTTAGAATGTGTACCTTTGAAAAATAAATTTGAGACTCTTTATGAATAGGAGTATGTTTTATAGAAAATAAGGTTTTTATATGTTTTATTGTATTCCATGAATTTTTTATGTGTGATTTTGGTTTGGCCCCTTGGTTCACATTCGGGATAGAGTTTAGTTTTTTAAATATGAATTTTTTATATTCATGTTTTTTATTTCTTAGTTGTGTATCCTGGAATGGTCTTGAGAAATATTGGAAATATTATATTTAAGGATGACCCATATGGTCAATAATCTTCTTGATTTAGTGAATGAATTTTGTTTATGGGATATTCTCAAACACTCAATAGGGTGGTGGAGAAAGAATCATTATTTCTTAAGTACTTCTCGAATCTCCATCCTCATTTCCACAATGATCAATGTATTCCTAATCGAATTAAGTGGATGGGTTGTTTCTAGATTTCCCTAGGTTGGTTTATCAGTAATATTATTCCATTATGGTTTATTTTGAGAAAGTTACTAATTTAGTTCAGTGTAGATTTAAGGTCTTGATGTGATTTTCATTTAATAAAGTCCTGGATTCTTTTGAGGTTACTCATTTTTGAGGCATTGATCATTATCATGACACTTAAGCCTTGGTGTTTGATCTTTTCCGTTGATTATTTTTTAAGATGATTTAATTTTTGGGTTTTTGATGGTTTGGACATTGGAAGGACATGGGTGTATTATTTTAGTGAATTTGTTAAACATGGAACTAGTTAAGATTATTCACTTGTTTTCATTGGTATTGATATTATTGGGTTCACTATGAGATATTGTTCTGGGTATAAGGTCATATATGGCCCCATTCACACACGCTTTTTACCTAATGTCAGATACCATTTCATTTATAATTGATCTATGTTTTCAATTGAATCTCATTTTTTTATTGGGTGATATGTGATGTATTAAATTAGCATATGTTTCATTGTGATAATTAGGATTCTCTTCAGGTATTGTTTTCCTTTGGGGATGTGATGTCAATTCTAGGATAATCATTATGGTTTATAGAGGTTTATTTTATCCTTTTCATTTTTGGTGGTACATTTTTTCTTTTGTGGTGATTAATTATTAAGAGTTTTTTGTACCTTCTCTCTCCACTATACGTGGATTCAAAATGGTGAGGATACATATAAAAACTATCCATCCCATTAGAGATCTATATTTAGTGGTTATGATTTTTCTTGTTTTTTATATTAATTTTGATATTATATGATATGGTCTATTATATTGAGAATTTTTTAGTTTGTTCAATGATATTTTATCACTAAACCATATTAATCATTTTCATCCCACCATCCACTTATGTAGATGTCTTGATTTTTATTTTCTATTACATCTAATTTTATTAGTAACTTTTTTGGGGTATAAAGTGGCATGGTGAAGATAATTATGAATCCTTTGTGTCCTTTTGGATTTTCTATTATATTATTTTGAGTTGATTTAAATTAATTAATTTTTTTTATATTTAAATTTTAAATTTTTTAAAATTTTAATTTTGTATCATGATTAGTGTGAATGGTTATGGATAAATAGTTTGAATCCACTTATGTGAAATTTGTTCAGTTCTTCTTAACATTACTTGGTTATTCCATACATGGAGTGTAGAATTTGGTCTAAACCATGAGATTTTAATTGTAAACTATGTGAATTTTGTTATACATAGAGTGTTGGTGAAAAGCTCGTCCATGATTAGAAGAAATTGGTTGAGGTATCTATACAATGATGTAGTTTTTAGTAGTTTTTTTTAATTATGGAACATGGTTAGTAAACTATTCCATTGAATTGTGTTGGGTGATTGGGTTAGTTAAATTTTAAGACTCATGGTTAACGTAATTTTTTCTAATGTATGTTACTTAACCCTTTGAGATGCCTAGTTTTACATAAAAGTGGATTTCCTCTTTTGATATTCTTTGATTTAGGGGTTTTTGACCACCTTTCTTTCCCACCCCATTCTTTTGAAGCTTAGGTACATTCGAGGGAGGTCCATACCCCTCCTATATCAATTTATGGCTTCTTTAAATTTTATTTCTTTAAAATTATTCTGGTAAGTACTTTTCCTCATATTTATCTCCTCTCCTCCTCCCTAAACCCATTACTCTTTTATTCAGTTATCTTCGACGAACACTAAGTGTTTTAGTGGATGAAATTAGTGTTCATGGTGGTTTTATTATGGGAACATGGGTGTTTGTGTATTTCGGATGATTTTACATGGTTGGTTTGGAAGTCTCCATATATCTAAAAACATTACAACTTGTTTCTTCTTTATTTGTGGAAATTGTTTGTGTGATTTTTCTTTAAATATATTTTTATAAAACTCTTATTGATCTTAAATTCATTAGTCAATTGAACTAAATTTATATGTGATAGTTTATATGGATTTCCAAAAAGTCCTTTTGGTTAGATCATGTCACATAAAGGATTTCAATTATATTCTTATTTTTCTAATGTGTACATTTGTTTGTGGAGTGTCTTAAAATATTCCTATTAACCTTTTTAAAAATTAATTTCAACATTAAAGGACTTTGACACCATTTAGGTCATAAAAAATTGATAGTTATGATTTTATATGAAATTGTTTGAATAAAGGAAATGGGTTTCCATTATTAATTTTCTTTAAATAAATTGTAGTATGTTTCAAATTTTTTATGAATTTCTTTTTCAAAATTTGATTTTGAGGAACTTTTCTAAGAATGGTTTCAAAATATGGAATATATCTTGGCATCCCAATATGGTTTTTTTAATATTCTCAACCCCAATATCCTAGAGTAGGTGTTTTCTTTATTACATTATCATAAGATGAAATTGATCACATCCCAAACAATAGAATAGTTTAGCATTCTTTGTAAACTGGATATATAATTTTATCTATCATTACATTTTAAAACATAAAAATATAACATAGAAAAAGTTAATATTTTTTATCCTTAAAATCATTCATAGATTACTTCTTCATATTCTAGGGAAAGTAAGTAGAATCAGGGTGATCTTAAATTCTTATTCATGGTTTCATATATCATAATTTATCATGAGTAAATGATGAATAATAAATATAGTAAGGTAAATAACTGAAGACACATGCCATTTAAACAATAACATGAGAAAAAAATACATCAAGGGATAATATAAATATATTAATCTCATGGATAATAATAACTGAATTTTCAATGGATCAAAATGAATAATAATGGGATTCATTATTTCAAACATCATTATATCTATACCATCAAATCGTTGTGTTAATATAGTTTAACTGATGGGTAGGAAAACTGTCACGAACCAATTCAGTTCACCATCAAACCGATGCCTGACTCAGTCCGTGGTAAGGCCTGAAGGGTGTTCTCGATCCCCATGGACTGGCACAAGTTCTTGGGTGTCAAAAATAAGAATTGGGAATGATTTTCCCGAATGAACAAACATAAATCAAACAACAAGATGAATAAATTGAAACTAAATTCAAACAACCAAACAGACCCTTAAAAAAATTCAAAATTAAGGATTACAACTTGACCAAAAAAATCCAAACTGAACGACAATAAATGAAGAACAAAAAACACTAACTCAATCCTCCAAGCAACTTGAGGTGCAACAATTCCAAGCCACATTCACCAAAACGACACGAGAGTTCCACTGACCACCCAAACCACCAATGTTGTGTCGGATGACTCACCCTAGAATATAGAAGAAACAAAATCTACAAACACCCAAAGGTGTATGTAGGGTGTGATCCAAAAGCCCAGTAGGATGCCACCAAGAAAAGGTTCCACGTATAATTATTAAATGACATGTACATTTTCAATTTAACAGATGATAAATAAATAAATGATTAAACAAATTTAATGAAAACATTTTTAAGGAAAACTAATTTAAAGAAAAAATACACCCACACTTACTTTCATGGTAACCCCAATGTCACACTGTGTGCCGACAGTGATCAAAAAGTAAAGGAGGATCACAGAACATGGGAGTGGCCCTAAAGTTACTAGTGAGAAGTGGGAACCTAGAACATAGTGTCTTGGTGAAAAATGGTACAGAAACACAACAATATACATTCTCGTGCACGAGACACTAGTAGGGTAACACATCCATAACCTAGTAGTATCCCAACATCATCCAAAAGATTAGTTTTTGTTGTAGTATTAAAATCCTTCTAAGTAAAACCGGGATGATGCCACTTTTGTATCACTTGCACACTAGTCCTATTCTGCCCACCTAGTACCCAGGCTTCCCGTTTGTGCTCAAGTAGTTTAGAGTTCATGTCACATGTCATAACCATACACTCAAACCAAACAAGACACTGAACACCCCAAAACAACCATTTTCACACACAAGAACCATTTTAAATAATATGCCCTCTAAAACATTTTCCAAACACGTCTCACACCATTGACATAATCTAATAAACCATTTAAAATGTTTATAAAATAATAGAAAAAGGGTTCCACATGGTTTTACACACACAAAAGTGACTATTTATAAATTCAAAACACATTCCAACACTACATGCACTCAAATACAATTTTAAAGTGTGACCTGCACCACCCAAATAGTCTGATGAAAAACCTTACACCACATGTAAGATGACTTTCCACAAACTACACAATTTAATAAGATAAAAATAAAAATTTATGTAACAATCCTATAGAAGTAACTTGGCATCACCCATTAACCCACACATAACCATATTTTATGACCAAATTCACTGGATGACATGTAAAAAACATACTTCACACCAATTGCACAGATTAATAAGGTAACCCCATGATCTAAAAATCACTAACTACCAGATATGAGTTTTTAGCAAAAAGATCACATATAAAATAAACAAGACACCAAACCATTCAAATACAAATCAATATTTAGAAAAGATAAACTTCACACTACAAAAAATAATCAAATAATATGACAAATTAATCAATCTTTCAAATAAATTAATCAAACAATAATTAAGAGTGGGACAACGTACCTCATTGTAGACCAACCGAAATATTTCGATGAGAAACTGCCACTGCATTCCAACGCACCACGAGTGAAACAATTAGAACCTAAAAACAAAACACCGGACCACTTACACCATAATCGAACCAAATGCGAATCCAAAACCCAAATTGCAACTTAACCAAAATAAATGAACGAACAACTAAGTTACAGAACACCTATGGCAAGGGGTTTCAGAAACTATTCGAGCGTGATGGTGGGTACCGGAAGGTGTTGTGCTAGTTGGAGCCTCGCCGGAAGAAGGCGTGACCAAGGGAGTCATGAACAGGGAATCCACGCTGGGGGGTTTTAGTGCGGGGAAACAAAATAGGGCGGCACGTTAATTCTATTGGATAAAAGGAGGCTTGATGAATGTCGGTGTTAAACTACTTAGGGGTGTGAAGGTATCCTACCAGAAGGAAGAGGGCATTGCGGCTGTCCAGTGAGGAGTGAGGTGCAGCTAGGTGAGGGTGTGGTGTGGCTCGGTTTCATGGGCAGGGGGGTTGGGTGATCCGGAGGAGGCCGGTGGGGTTGTGCTAGAAAGGAGCAGAATGGCAACGGGGTGTCTCCGAATGGGAACAGGATGGGACAATCCGTGCTAGAGGAGGTCGTGACGAAGGAGAGGTGTGACCAAGCGAGGTACAACAAATAGAGGTGTGGCACCGCGGTGAGAGTTCAATTCACCGGAGGAGCAAGTAAGGGTGAGTCCATGGGCGAGGGGTAGAACATGGCTAGGGTTAGGGTTAGGGGAAGTTTCCGCTCAATGTAAGGAGGTGGGGGGAGAGATCCGTGCGATGAGAAGGAGAGAAAGAAGGGGGGAGAAAAAAAATAGAGGAAAACAAGAATAGAGAAAGAAATGGAAAAATAAATTGTAAATACCTGTACATTTCAAGGAATTTTTTTTTCTTAAATTCTTTGGGATTTTATGAGTACGCAGTTTCTGACGACACCTGATTCTGAGGCCCGGTGTGCCCGGAATCAATTTCTGAAGTTTAGCTCGAGTACGTTCAGTGAACGAACGAGCGAGTTTTTCTATCTTTTGAACCGTTGCTCGGAATTGAAATCCAAGGGTACCGATGAAACCACAGCGTCGGTAATTGATTAAGAGGACCTTTACCGAGGATGCGTTTTCTCGGGAGGATTTGTTAAAAATTGTGGATTAAAAAAATAATTGAATAAAAATTCTGGAACAATTTTTTATTCTTTATCCAAGTGGTTATATCCAACATGGGGTAGTTGGGGTGGGACCCACAATCCCCTAACTACCCATGTGAGGATATTTTTGAGGTGGGGCCCACATGAGCCCCACCCCTTCACATTCCTTAAAACTCCTCTAACCCCCACTTAAAATTTGTAACTCTCTTAACTTGTTAAACTTCCCCTTTATGCGGATGACCATTCCTCTCCCCAGTCTCTCAATTAAATTCTTGCCAACACACATTTAATTAATTAATTTAACCTCAAAAATTAATTGAATTAAGTGTTTGATTTTAAAAATTTGAAATTCTTGGCATGAGTAAATAAAATAAGGAAGAGCCTTATTTTATTTTGGTTGGCAATTGTGGTGTTAAGAGAAAGGGAAATGAGCTCTTGAGTTTTGGGAAGATCGGTTCATCTTCTTGTCAAAGAACGCCAACTATCCGATGAAGAACGTCGACTCGGTAGCTCGGTTTATCCATCCTCTTCTTCCTCCACGACAAGGGAGGAGACACCGACAATGACGGAAATGACGTCATCGTTTGCGGCACTTGACAACCGCGAACTTCCTTCGAGGTAGGGGTTAAGTTCAATTTTAATGAATTAAAATTGTTCTTGTTTTATCGTTGACCATCTCGTATACTTTGTCCGCTTGTTATCGAAATAACGGGAGGAGATAATACCACACAAACACGGACGATTCTCCTCCCTGCTTTCTTGTTGATCAACGTTGACGTTTGAGGCGAAGGCAGCGTGGTGTTGTTTCACCACACGAGAACGAAGAGAACCGCCGCTGGAGCGGGCCGCGGTGGTGGTGCGCGGCACCGTCGCACCGCGCCGGTTGAGGAAGAGCCGCAACCTTAGGCCGCGGTAGTCCAGTAGGGGGCGGCCGGCCAAGCCGGCCGCCGACGCTCCAGGAGGCGGCACCCCTGTGGGTCCTGCAGTGGATCACTACCGGCCGGCCATTAAGGCCAGCCGTTACTCGAAGCAGGGGGGTGTGTAACCCCCCCCCCCCCTTTGAACTACCTAGGGCGGACCCCACCAGGGGGCCGCCGTTTCTGAAACAAAGGGGGTCACGCCCCTTCGCACCCCGCTCGGCCGACAGCCGAGTCGCGGCCGGCTTCCGAGCTGGGACGGGCCGGGTCGGGCCGGGCCGGACCACCAATGTCGGGCCAGGCCGCACCAGCCGGGATGGGCCGCGCCCAATCGGGCTGGTCCCAGACCCGGGTCGGGTCGCCCCGGTTCGGGCTGACCCATAGGGTATTGGGCCAGGTCGGACCAGGCTCAGGCCCTCTATTTTCAGACCAGGTTCGTTCAAATGCCCATATCATGGGATACGGACCATCGATCAATGCACCGGAAGTTGTGTTGGGATCCTTGTATTGAGATGGTCGTTTTGGTATATTACACTTGAGGTTTCGGTGAATTTTGGGTACGACCGGGTTGGTTCGAACACGAAAGCAACCAGGCCCTTGGAGCGGAAACGCTTATAACTTAAGGTTCGAACGTCTGATTGATGTGCCGTCAATTACGTTGGATTCATATTAGTGAGATGGTTCTTTTGGATTACTCCACTTGAGTTTTGGATGTATCTGGAGTACTTTTGGGTTAGTTTTAGCTTAAAATCCAACTGGGCCCCTAGGACGGAAAAACCAATATCTCTCAGGCTGGGCGTCCGATTAATGCGTCGTCTATCACGTTGAGTTCCTATTGACGAGACGGAATTTCGTGATACATCAACTCTGGACTTCGTGATAGTTGATGTATCAACCCCCTTGGCTCGTAGAGAAGACCCTCAAAGAATCGAGCGTGTTGTGTGCAGGAACCCTAGAGATGGTTGCGACTGCGATGACGATGGCGATTGTACTTGGATCCTATGTGGATTCGGGATTGAGGACGACTGTACTTGGATCCTCTGTGGGTTCGGTAGCGATGATGACTATACTTGGATCCTCCGTGGGTTCCGCAGCGAGGACGACTGTACTTGGATCCTACTTGGGTTCGGCAACGACGACTTCTGTGCCTGGATCCTACATGTGTTCGGCAGAGGAGATGATTCAGTGGCTACATCTAATCATCTCCACCCCTCTTCGTGAGTAGTATACCTGTGTGAGATGAGTCTTGAATTTCAATCATTATCTTCGACATGATTGTCTTTCTTTCCTATGTGGACTGAGTTATACTTTCCTGTGTGGACTGATTTGTAATTTCCTGTGTGGACTGGGTTGAACATGGGCTCGAGAGTTGGAGTCGAAGTGGAATTGATGACTTAGGTATATGTATGGGAATATACCTAAGTAGTGTTGGTTGATACTTTGTTTTTGTCTTATTACTTTGTGGATTATTCCTTTGTGGATTCTGGGAGACCTTCGTAAGTCTCAGGGTCCCTACTGAGTATCGTATACTCACCCCTGCACGGGCTATGCCCGCACTACATTGTGTTGGATGCAGACGACGGACAAAGCTGATTGTGGTTGATACTTGTGGAGAGGGATGGTATCCGGAGGAGGACTTAGAGGTGGGATGTACACGGAGCAGACAGACGGATTCGAGGAGCTGAGGAGACCATATGTACCCACCCTTTAGGTGGGGTATCCGGAGGAAGTCTCGGTGGTTGCTGTTTACTTTTCAGCTATTGTACTTTACTTTTCTTAGTTGTACTGTACTTTCAGTTGGGTTTGTATACTGGCCCATTTACTTTCCAGCACTTACATTTGTACTCAGTTTACTTAGTGTTTACTTCGTCTTGCGTACTCTGTTGTGTTTGTTTTCTAATATAAAGGTAATGCCTTCCCTTTTATCAGGATTTATGCCTTTGGTGCTAGTCGCCAGCCCCTGGCCTATAGAAGGTAGGCTTGGGGTAGTCATGGAACGGGCCCCGAGGACGGGTCGTGACATAAATAATAATAATAATAAAAAAAATGAAATGAAACGAAAAAAACTCAAGCTAACCTATTCATAATCCTAAAAATAATGGTAATCTAAATGTAAGTTAATTATTTAATAAATTTAAGATTAATTTTTATATTAAAAAACAAATAAAAATATTTACTAAAAAAATAATTATAATCATAATCTAATTAAAATATTAACCTAATTAATGATAAGACGAATAATAAAACTAAAATAATAAAACCTACAAAATAATAATATTATCATTAACAGAGGTTGGACACAGCGCACGGTCATGTACACGGTCGCATGCTCAGTTGCACACCAGTGTAATAATAAATTTAATCATAAAATTTTTTCTTATTAATGTTGCGCATAACACACAGTAGTGTGTACATTCTCACATCCATATAAAGTCCCAAATTTCATTAAAAAAACCCAGTTCAAACAACAGCTCAAAATTGAAACCCAAAATAATTAAATCAAAATTAAGCGTCACTTGGGGTGTGACAATTCTCCCGATCGTGACACATTATGCCCCCATAAATTCCCAAAAGACTTACCCAATCCAAGAATCCAAGCAATATTGTGAATAAACTTAAAATAAAACCTAAATTTCCCAAAGACAGAGCATTCAAAAAAAACATGACCTGAAACTCCAAAGATCTCAAAACCGGAATCCCCAAGAAAAAATAACCAACAGTAAGGAATTCAACTCCAAACACAACTAAAATGTGGAACACCCCGACTCCTAACTTAGGGATCATTAGGGTCACTCGTGATCCCTAAGAAAATTTGAAAAGTGACCCACTACCCAAGCTAACTAGTCACATGGTCAAGGTAGGGTGGAGCAGAAGAAAGGGGTTGCTCCGCCAAGAGCACTTTGAAAAAAGCGTCTTCCATAAGTTCTTTCAATGGCGGTCTCCCCACCATATTATGATTCTTATCAAACATAAATTCTCAAAACTAGAACAATTCCCAAACCCATACAACCTCTAACACTGGTTTGGCCCAATAAGTTTCTTACGTTTAACCAACCAACACCAGAGGTGACGCTGGTGAGACCCGTAATGGGTCCCTCCACCATTTTAGAATTTTCCTAACACCACGGAACCCGCGCGGGTATCCCTAGTTTATTTTGAGTGATACAGACTGAAATCTTCATCCCAAACCCACCAGCATAGGTCATCCTGTACGGATGATTCCTACCCTGACCAATACTTTGCCACATGAGATAGTCTTGATAGAGGAAACCCCTAACCAGGAGGAAAACTGGACAGGTGCGCATTAATTCCACAAGACATGAGTATCTCCAAAATGAGTACACCTTTTATCCAAAACCAACCACAAGAAGGTTCACAGATCACGCCCGCTAGCATTACATGAATACAGATTCTTTGAACCTCTTTGAGGCTGAAGAAGAACTCCCATAAATTAAGACCATATCAAGGAGACAGGGGATCCATTCCCCTCACACAAAAAATGAATCCTTCAAATACGATACCACAATAAGGAAATTTAAGTTGTTCCCATCCATCACTATGGACTTATGTCGAACCAGACTCGCACCACACCCAACGAGTTTTTGACTATTCACAAGATTCACCCAGAGTCCTATGGCTGGGGCCCTGATGTATGAAGCATATACCGCCTCATAGTCATAAGTTGACCACCTCTGACTAGAACTTCATCCGCAGGAAAAGCAACTTGCATACTTCTCCTTGTGCCCCAAGTATCCACTCCATCATCTTGCCAACTGAGAATCCTGGCGAACAACTTAGAGCGCCTGACTAACCACACTAGAGATAAGAAATTGAGAGGTCTATCAAATGTGCGATGTAAAATAACGGATGGGGCACTCCAAGAATGGGTCCCTTTGGTTCACACTCCTCATCGAATGGGGAACCTGCACTTTCCACAATATGAACAAGACCAACAACTACTACGATCTTTAAACTGATTGTTCCACACAACCTCTAGGGAACATGAAACTAGTTCATCAGAAAGGATGACATACCTTCTTCATGTCTTGTTGATTGGTTGATCTCCTATGAGATCCACCAATTTTCCTTTCCTTCACTTCCTTAGATACAACCGCGGAATGAGGCTAGTCTTGAGGATCACTCACGACATCCCTATCCGCAATGAAAACAGAACAATCCCTGTTTACCAGACTAGTCTCACTCCACCCAGAATACTCGAGACAACTGACACCCACACAACTTTTTGAGTTCCTCAAAAACTAGAGACACTTATAAATTTCACAAAGCACTCAACGATATTCAACCAACCTCAATGTCTACAAGTAGTCGACACTACGGAGCAGAACCCAGCTTCGCCACTCCATTTGGAGTCTGGGCTGAGCCAAGAACAGAGAGACCTGCTGGAAACCCATGGGAAGTTTCTAGGGGAATATCCCAAATGAGAAACAAAACACAACCTTCCATAAGTCCAAACACATAACAAAACAAACATTCACACCTCAGAAAAAAATAAAAAAATTCCAATTTAAAACATCAATTCATTCTTAAAGAAAACCATCTGCTTGAAAAATCAAGCACTGTACAATAAATCTTAAAATATATTTTGTGAAAAATATGCCTTCACTCTGAACTCAGAAACATTTTCCAATTACAAAATCATTTAAACACAAAAAACCCATTTTAAATAAAAACCCACTTTTTAGGAAACAAGAAGCAACCCTAAAAAATCAATCAATTACCACTGATATTCCATGATGCCCCGCAAATGTGTAGTTTTGTACCACTCAGGCACCCATTTATATAATACACCAAATTTCCATCAATCACATCCACATTCACATGCGAGCCCCCATAAGAATACCACTAGAAAAAACAAGGTTCTTCCACTTTTAAAAATAAAACATTCCAAATATTCTAAAAATACTTTTTTTTCAAAGACCATTTCAAAGATTCAAGACATATTTTCAAAATGCTTTCCATTTCCATAATAACTCACATCAATTTAAAATAACCCAAGACATTCTTTTAGAAATTCAATTTCAACAAATCAATCTCCAAATTCCAAAAACAAGGTCCAAGAGAAACGCACCCCAAAAATCATGTCGAACAGACACCAAAATAAAATAAGAGCAACTCCAAAGTTCGATTTCCTTAAAAACACTTCTAAGCCAACCCCAAACCTAATAAATACATCACAAACATTAAAACACCTAGATAGATAACTAGTGTTCATGTTTAAATCAGATACATG
Source organism: Viscum album (assembly GCA_963277665.1). Classification (NCBI taxonomy): domain Eukaryota; kingdom Viridiplantae; phylum Streptophyta; class Magnoliopsida; order Santalales; family Viscaceae; genus Viscum; species Viscum album. The sequence goes on along the minus strand of OY728135.1, from coordinate 1,457,722,555 downwards.
GTTTAACAGACCATGCCCTAGACAAGCACCAACCACAAGGAGTGTCGAACCGTACTCTCGGGCATCACATGAGTTGCTACTCCATGTGAGATCACGCGTAGTACCGGTTTACTCCTACTTTCATCCCCTATCCACAAAAACCAAATCCAAAAACTTATATCTTTAACTACCCCTGGTTACTCAAGGATTGAAACGAGTAAGAGTTTGCGACGCTCTCTCCACACCTACCCCTCGAGTACTGACAGTCCTATTCCTGATCTACCTGACATCCCAAATAACAAGAACAAACCTCCCACTGATACCATTTTTTCACGAACCAAGTCAGGTCTCCATCAAACCGACACCCGACCCAGTCTACGGTAAGGTCTGAAGGGCGTTCCCAATCCCCACGAGCTGGCACAAGTGCCAGGGTATCAAAAATAAGAATTGGGAATGATTTACTTGAATTAAAAATCATAAAGAAAAAAATAAGATGAATAAATTGAAACGAAATTCAAAAAACCAAACAGACCCTTAAACTAAGGTCAAAATTATTTTTTACCACTTGAACGAAAAAAAATCCAAATGGAACGACAATAAAAGAATAACTGAAAACACTAACTCAATCCTACAAGCAACTTGAGGTGCAACAACCTCAAGCCACATTCACCAAAATGACATGAGAGTGCCACTGACCGACATGAACCACAAATGCATAATTATTAAATGAAAAGTACATTTGAAATTTAACAGATGAAAAATAATTAAATGCTTAAACAATATTAATGAAGATAGTTTTAAGGAAAACTACTTTAAATAAAAACAACTTAAATTAAAACACACACAGACACACCCACACTTTCTTTCATGGTAACCCCAATTTCACACCATGTACCGACAATGAGAGAAAAGTAAAGAAGGCGCACAAAACATGGGAGAGGCCCTAAAGATACTAGCAAGAAGTGGGATCCTAGAACAGTGCGTCTTGGTGAAAAATGGTATAGAAACACAATAATATACATTCTTGTGCACAAGCCATGAGTAGGGTAACACATCCATAACCTAGTAGTCTACCAATGTCATCCAAAATTTTAGTTAGTGTTTTAGTCGTAAAACCCATCTAAGTGAAATTGTATCAATGCCAATTCTGTATCACTAGCACACTAGTCCTAGTCTGACCACCTAGTACCTAGGATTCCCGTTTGTGCTCAAGTAGTTTAGAGTCTGTGTCACATGTCATAACCATACACTCAAACCAAACAAGACACTACCCACACCAAAACAACCATTTTCACACACAATAACCATTTGAAATAACACGCCCAATAAAATATTTTTCCAACACATCTCACACCATTCACATAATCTAATAAACCATTTAAAATGTTTAAAAAAAATTGAAAAAGGGTGCCACAGGGTTTTACATGCCTAAAAGTGACTATTTATAAATCCAGAACACATTCCAACACCGCACGCACTCAAATACAATTTTAAAGTGGGACATGCACCTCCCAAACTGTCTGATGAAAAACCATACACCACATGTAAGATGCCATTTCACAAACTACACTATTTAACAATCCAAAAATAAATGTTTATGAAACAATTCAAAAGAATTAACATAGAGTCACCCATTAACCCACACAGAACCATATTTTATGACCAAATTCACTCGATGCCATGTCAAAAAACATACTTCGCACCAACTACGCATATTAATAAGGTAACCGCGTGATCTAAAAATGTCTAACTACCAGATATGAGTTTTCAGTGGAAAGTGCACAGATAAAATAAAAAATCCACCAAACCATTCAAATTCAATTCAATCTTCTTAAAAGAGATACTTCAAACTACACAAAATAATCAAATAATATAATAAATTAATCAATCTTGCAAATCAATTAATCCAAAAAAAATTGAGCATGGAACCAACTACCTTAGTGTAGACCAACCATAAGATTTTGTTGAGAAATTGCCACCGCAGGCCAACACACCATGAGTGACACAATTTGAACCTAAAAACAGAACATCAGACCACTTACACCATAATCGAACCAAACATAAATCCAAAACCCAAATTTCTACTTAACCAAAATAAATGAATGAAAAATGATGTAAATTGAACCTACATAAAGGGTTTTGAGAAGATTTTTTAGTATAATGGAGGGTGTCAGAAGGTGTCGCGCCGGCTGGAGCCTTACTGGAAGATGGCACAGCTAAGGGAGTCCCGGTCTTGGAATCCACGCTGGGGGGTTTCAGTGTGGGGCCAAAAGAATAGGGCAGTATGTGTGGTCTGCTGGATAGAAAGAGGCTCACTGGATTCCAGAGTGAGGTTGCTTAGGGGGGTGCAGTTATTCGATCAGAAGGAAGAGGGTGTTGTGGCTTTCCAGTGAGGAGTGTGGTGTAGCCAGATGAGGGTGTGGCACAGCTCGGGTTCGCGGGCAGGGGGTTGGGTGCACCGGAGGAGGCCGGTGGGGTTGTGCCAGATAGGAGAAGGAGAGAGACGGGGCATCACCAGATGGGAACAGGTGGGGCAGCCCTCACTGGAGGAGGTCGTGCCAAAGGAGAGGTGCGAACAAGGGCGGTACAACAAATGGAGCTGTGGCGCAGTAGTGCTGGTCCAATTCGCTGGAGGAGGGAGCAAGGGTGCGGCCATGGGTGAGGGATAGCACGCGGCTAGAGTTAGGGTTAGGGTAATTTGCAGCTCAAAGAAAGGAGGGGAGAGAGATCCACATGATGTGAATGAGAGAAAGAAGGGGGGAGAAAAAAAGATGAAAAAAATAAGAGAGAAAGAAATGAAAAAAAAATTAAATTAAAAAAAACTCAAACTAACATATTCATAATCACAAAAATAATGCTAATATAAATGTAAGTTAATTATTTTATAATTTTAATATTAATTTAAATATTAACAACCAAATCCAAATATTTACTGAAAAATAATAATTATAATCATAATCTAATTAAAATATTAACTTAAGTAATGATAATATGAATAATAAAACAAAAATAATAAAACCAAACAAAATAATAATATTATCATTAACTGAGGTTGGACATCGCACACGGTCACATACATGGTCGTGTGCTCAGTTTCACGCCCGTGTAATAATAAATTTAATAATAAAACATTTTCTTATTAATGTTGGGCATAACACACGGTCACGTGTAAAGTCTCACATCCATATAAAGTCCAAAATTTCTTAAAAAACCCTGTTCAAACAGAAACTAAAAAGTGAAACCCAAAATAATTAAATCAAAATTAAGCATCAGTCAGGGTGTGACATATACACCATAACCCTTTAATAATATCTTAATGATGTGTAAAAATGTTATATGGTTTAGGAAATAATAAAATCCATGACATAAATAATATGGATATTTAAGATAAATATAATGTTAAATGATCAAAAGTAAGTTAATGTTTTAATATAAATTTAATGAATATATAATTAATCCAGAATATGAATGGAAATGCCTTCCCTGGTTAAACTGGTCATAAACCATATATATAAAGAATAATAATTGTATCATTGAAATATATCCCTATTGGATAATAAAAGTTTTATTGTTCATGATGAATAGTAATACCATTAAAAGATCCTTTAAAATAATCTTTAGGAAATTACCATTTTAATATTGAAATCTACATTTAATAAATAAAAAATTCTAGAATATTTTGAAAAAAAATTATTTTAAACTAATCATGGAAAATTTTAAAAGAATATTCAATTAAATGAGTGGTTGTGACAATTGGAAAATTCCATTCATGTCGAGTACTTTAAAACAAATATTCCTTCTATATTTTCAATAAAAAGTCAAAAAACACAATGTTCAGAAAATGAAAAGAATATTCCTTGTAAACAAGTTTTAAAAAATTAATACATGGGTAAAAAATTACTTTAGTAAATAATATTAGAATACAAAAAATATTCTTCAAAACATTTTAATGAAAATATGGATATGGAAGGAAAAAACTCCTAACCAGGTCGGAAAACAAGTTGGTTTTCCATAAAAAATTATTATGGTATCTTGAGTACATAAATAGTGGAAATGAGAGGAAAACATATAATTTTGAAAAACCCATAAGTGAAGAAAATTTTGTGGTTTAAGATAAAAAATAAAATAATTCCCCCATAAAATACTAAAACATAAATAATCATGAATAATAATGAGATTATGAAATAAACCCATACCATTTCGGTAACTTTTGAATAATAAACCCCATGAATGAAATAACATAAAATGAATCATTAAATACCATGAATATAAATATATTTATGTTATAATATATCAAAGTTTTTGTAGATAGAACTTATAAAAATAAATAGGTTCATAATTCCAAACATGTTTCAATAGAGTGTAAATTAAGACAAAATCTATTAAAAATATCATACCATTGAAGTAAGATTTAATAAATGAACCAATTATGTGTATCAAATATAAATACACATAAAAAAGTATAAATAAAAAATAAAATAACCAAAATTAAGTTCACTCTTGATCTTATAATATCAAAGACAATGGATAAGTAATATAACCCAATAAAAATAAATAGAGTTATGAAACCCCCTACCACTTGGTAACATTAAATTAAAATAATATTGGATGGAATAATTTGAATTTAAATATAAAATAAAATGAATTATGAATGATTAATTATAACACATGTAAAATGATTTTATATACACCATATGAAATAAATTGGTACCTAATATTAAAATATTCCTCAATGAAAGAAAATTGAGACAGAATCACTTACCTCAAGTATATCTCATCACCCATTTTCTTCAATATAAAGAACAATAAAATAATGTTAAATATTTAAATGATTAATAATATTTGTAAGTTTATTATTCATTTTACATTATTTATTAAATGGTTATATTTAATTACTTAATCAATTAAGTTCACATAATATGTTTTGAGGATATTTGGTTTATATGCCAAAAATGACTTTTTTTAGTTTGACATTGGTAAAATAGTTCATTGATAAATCATTTAAAAATAATAATAATGATATAATTATCATTTTTAATAATCAATTATATATTTAAAATTAACCATTGTATATCGTTATTAAAAATGAACTACATTGTAGTCATGAAGATGGTAGGTCATACATACGTAAGAGTAGTATTTCCTTTTTTCAAATATCATTTTGAAAGATGGTGAGTGTTATTTTATAATTAGTTAATTGTAATTATATCATAAATAAAATATTATTTCTTTAAATATAATTATATATACAATCCATGTGATGAGGTAATGAAATATTAATCACATCTCTTCATCAAGGTGGAAAATATACATGTATGCATGAGCGACGTTGTCATATTTTAATGAATGGATATGTAAGAAAATATATGATATATTTTTTTAAAATTATAATTATCACCAGAATATTATATTTATATATATATATATATATATTAAATCCATCACTATAAAATGTTGTGATAGGTGATTATGGAAAATTAAATACATCTGTTCACGAGGTGGTGGTCCATCATAGACACGAAGGATTGTTTCATTTCACATTTGATGTAAGAGGATCTATATGTAGGTTATTCCGTTAATATAATAAAAAATTATAATATGGGATTTAATGACTTTATTTTATCATCATGTTTTAATAATATTTTAATGAGAAGAAGAATAAATAAAACAAAACCTATCAGTTAATAATGATACCTCTTCTTTGGAAAACCTCTCTAGGTTTAAACTAAAAGCCTCTCTCGGAGGATTTTATAATCAAAACAATGATTATAGTACATGTTAATGTTATAAAGGAGGTTATTTTTTCATCTTTGGATGAACCAAAATACTTTTGATATGTGAATAAAAGAGGAGAGGATGTCCCATTTTATAAGTGAGGATAGGGTAACCTTTTGGAATTTTTTGAAATATTAAAATAATAAATATTGATTTTCCTATTAAAAAAATCTAAAATGATATACACTTATAGCTTTGTTATAACCCACGAAAATTCTTTTTTAAAAATTACTATGATAATGATGTTTTAACTCTTTAGGGGTTAAGATGGTAACTATATAATGAAAATTGGGCCATAAATTGACAATATATGATCTTTTTAAACATATAACAATAAATTTCTTGAATATAATATTTTTGGAAATTTAAAATAATTTAAGAACATATTATTTTTTATAAAAAAATAATTATTTTAGTATTAACACTATTCATTTAATTTGACTTTAAATACTCATGAAAAATGTGGAATTAAAATATATACTTTTAAAACAATAAAAATATCACATAATCATTCATAAGAATCACATAAAACTTTAATTATCTCAAATTATATTAATTGTAATATGTTTAATGTTATTTATTTTATTTTAAAATTAAGTAATTAAATATTATTTCAGTGTTGTGTAAACATTTAACGTAATTATATAATCATTGAAAATTATAAATAAATTAAAATAATGAAAATAATTTCCTTATTCTCAAAATAATAATTAATATTTATTCATAACTTTCTTTTGTCACTATTTGAACAAATATGATAGTTTTAAAAATAAAAAAGTGACATTTTTTCTCTCACTTTACTTAAAATTTTATATTGGCCACCTTTATGAAAAATTTAACCATAAGGAATATATATTGATAATAAGGTGATTGGAGTCAAATTCATTTCATATAATAATATTATTGATGAAAAATTGTAGCCTTATCACTTATTTTTAACCTAGTTTAACCAGGTCTACTCTTTTATTATAGTGACTAATTCTTACTATTTTTACTATTCATTAGGACAAAAAATTAAGTCCAAATTATTAAAAAATATTAACTGTTTAGATTCAAAATATTAAATTAATTTTATAAAATTCCATCACTATAACTATAATAAATTCATTTTATATGTATCTCCCAAGGAATGACAAAAAACATTTTTCTAAAATAAATTCCTTATTAAGTTTGAAAGTATTTTTATACCAATATCATTTATAATTTTGATTCATATATAATTAATTATATTATTTATAAATAAAGGATACAAATATTAATTTATAATAAAACTAAAAAATATTATGTGTGTTTTAATGAAAATAAATGAATGTTTTTTAAAAATTTGTATTTCTCACTTTCACTAAAAAATCAATATTTTTTGAAAGGTCCCAAAATATCGAACTAAGTTAATTTTAATATGTTCATTTAAAAAATAAATTTCATTTTGTATAAAAAAAATTCAAAAATTATTATAAATAAACTATATTATTTTCTCACAAAAAAAATAAAAATATTTTTATAACAAATATATTTTTGACGCATGTAAAGAATTTTAAAAAAATGAGTACTTCTTTACTAAAATATTTTATTTATGAAAAATATTTATGCATAATTTCAAATAATTTGTTACTACCATTCATACCACAAATTTTAATGTCTAGGTTATAATGGTCATGTTTAAATATTTCAATAGTATATCACAGTTCCTTTAATCTAGGTGTTTTATGTGAGACTAGCTATCAAAGAACTCAAATTTATTTCAAGAGAAATATATTATTAAATTTTGGGTTTCTACATTCTACCTCATTTAAATAGATTTGATTTAAAAATTTTGAACTTGAATTTCATAATCAAGGGTTTGATATTTTAAAATACCTTTTTTTAAAACCAGCATTGTAAAAATTGTTAATAAAACATTCTCTTAAAAAAATGAAAATACGAAGGTCATATATAATAACACAAAATTATGTTCCCAAATTGGAGAAAATTAATGGGAAGGGAATATATGGACTTGAAAAAGAAAAATAACACCCAAGGACTAATAGATAGTGATAGAGAACATGGTAAAAATAAATCTAATGACCAAAACTCCATAAATCTATCATGGTTGAATAGACCATAGATTCATTGGAAATGAATATAAATATATAACATTTTTATTTAAAAATACTTTTTAAATAGTTGAAAAAATCATTCACTATCAATATAGATAATCCCATAATATATATTTGCTTGATATCTTTTTAATTTTAAAATTCCATTTTCATCCTTTGATTTTTCTTTGATCATTTTTCACTTCATTTCTTAGTCTAAGAAATAAATATCCAAGATGAATTTTTTTATTCCTGAAGCACAGAAATTAAATTTTAATAGATTATATAATATATACAATTTTAACATTATATTATTCCTATAATTAAATTTTAAACAAAAATTAAATTCTTACCAAAAGGTAAGAAAAAAACCAAAATTTATAATCATTCATTTAATGAAATAATGCATTTTACTTAAAAGTTTACATAATAACACCAAAGGATCAACTTAGATTGTAAATAAATATCCCTACTAAAAAAATAACCTAAAAAATAAATAATTTATCTATGTTCTCCAAAAATAATCTTTCATGTTATATAACATGTTAAAACTAATGGTTAAATACATATCAACCAAAATAAACATATCCCAAAATATCACCAGTCACCTCAAAATCCTAAAAAGACAAAAATATTTGATCTTATAATAAGTTTCCCAAAATAAACTTAATATTTATTACTATTACCATTTAATTAAAAAAAATTAATAATAACTCATACATCACATAGGCTATTGGTAGGTGTTTCACCCTTATCATGTAATGATAAAAACTTTTATAAATTTAATTCCCTTTTTAAATGAGTAAATTCATTATTAAGTAATATAGTTATAGAAAACACATGCACTACTTAGTTATTTTAGAAAATTATACATGATAGATTTAAGATACCATTAATCATCATAAAAATTGATAATATAGTCATTTAAATGTTATTTTATTAATATTATATATTAAGGGTCACTTTAAAGTCTGATTAACAAATACAAAAGAAGTGATAGCCTCAACCAGGAGGAATGTACCCTTTGAAGCCCATATATCAGAGCTTAAAAGGGAGACATCATCACTAGTAATTTCTCTTGACCAATTTCAAGTTGACATTCAATAACTACAACATTAATTAAACTATTAATTAGATAAGTTCAATCTCATCAAGATCATGGCCCAAACTATCTTCGTCTAACCACCCCACAAAAATTTCTCCATCACGGACCTTACTTATAGTTGATTCACTAGTATAATAAGGGGTTATGTATCTAGACCCTAAAAGTATAAATATTTATATTTTTTATTTTTAATAAAAAAATGAGTATATTTTTTACTTTTTAATATTACTTTTTAAATGATTAAACAATGAGTTTGATAAAAAAAAGATTTTGATACGATGAAACATAAATTATATTTTTGGGAAAAATATAGTTTCAATAAAGGCACTCATTTTTATGAATTCAAGAATTTATGAAATTAATTATATTTTATGAAAATAATATTGATAAAAAATATTTATTAAATATAAATTATAATATAACGTTATGAAGTTGAACATAGTTTTTATAATGGTCGGAAAAAATGTGATTTTCAAAAAATAGTATTTTTCAATGAATCGGTATTTTTCTTCAATAGTATAAATATTCGTATTTAGAAAATTATTTTTCCTAAATTAAATATTATTTTTGAAATCATCAAATTGAAATTAAAAATGATGAATTTTTCATAATTTTCTGACACAATCAATTTTTGGGTAAAATTTAAAAAAATTATAATTATATGGTACATATTTTTACATCATAATGACAAAAAAGTTATGTAATATATTCCATAAAATTTATACACTAAAAAATACATATTTACTATTTAAAATAATTTTTCAAGTTTATTTAATTAATTTTATAAACCCTCAATGAATCCTCCAAAACATATATTATATTTTTGGGTTTTAAAATCAATTATTTATAAATATGAATAACTTCCACATCACTAAGGTTTTTACATTAGTGATTTATAATATTAGAATTTTAAAATAATAAAAACCACTCTACTTTAGCAGAAAATGTGGGCATAGAAAATGGGAGGGTTTGTTGTTTTTATTACTTTATCATATAGATTCAAAAACCTATGTTTGGAAATTAATAAAGAAATATCTTCTCTTTTGTTACATAATTCCACTCAACCTCTCATTATTCTTCACTCAAAACCCTTGGAGTAAGAAATGTCTCTAAATTTATCTCTCTATAGCCCTCCCAAAATTCCCCTAAGCTTTTATGAACGTCTTCTCAAGCTTTTATAAGTGTCCTCTCAAGGTAAGGGATCCTCTCATTCTCTCATTTATTCAAGCATCATCATCATATTATTCCCCTTAATTTTCTATTGTTTATGTTAAATTATAGTCTTAAATACCCATATTAATGTCCTTGTGATTTACATGTTATGAGATACACCTTTCACTCTCATTAATCCCTTTTATTAAACTTTGTGTACCGTTGTTATGTGATCAAAATTATCCATTTATTTTTCATACCGTACAATTGTGTAGTAAATACCAATCCCCATTTTTACTCAAGGGTATTCACCTAGATGTACCTATCATAAATTTATTGGTGGATTCTATTTATATATCTCACACTCTTAACTATTTGGATTAAATTTGATGAAATACATCCTTATGTTGCATGATCTATGTGGCACACTTATGCATGTACATGATATAAAAGTGATGGGTGGGTTCATAATTATATATACTTGAAATACATTGGGTAATGTGTTAATCTCTTGATATTTAATGTATAGTTCATGTGAGGTTATTCTAATCGCATTATGTTATGATTTTCTTGCAGTTATACTTGACTTATTTCGATAATGTTATTCTTTTTTCCCATATTACTACGTTGCCTTTATGTAATAATTTTATATCATACCTCTTTATTTAGTATTATGATTCTAAACCAACTTATGTTTAGTTTATATGCCTCTTTGATCACATGTGTTTATTTACCTTATGATATGCTTTTTTATATTCTCTTATTGGACCTTATAACTCACCCATTTCTTATATATATCCCTAGTTTATCCCATTCACTTTTATAAGAATGATGGAATTTTGGTAGCATGTTATAGATGTTTTAAAAGATGTCATTATATTCCTATTTCTAGCTAGTATGATACATACAAAATTTACTAAATACACTAGTATTTATGATCTTTTTGGATTATATTATGTGTACCTTTATATAATATGTAATGAATTTGGGTGTTTTAAAGATATTGGTTTTCAAAGTTGGTATCAGAGAAAAGTATAGTTATTTTTGGGATTAGGTTTATAAAACTCTAGTGAAATCCATAAGGAAAATACTAAACATTTAAAAACATCCCTAAATTATTTTTAAGTATAGATTAAGTGGTTTCCATTGAAATTAATCCTTGTATGGATTCTAAAATTTGATGAGCCTCTGAGATAGATGTACCTTGGGTAACAACCCAAAAAATGGTGCATTGATCTAGAATCAATCTTCACTAGGTGCACAACAAGATGCCTTCCATCACAACTAGATTGACATACCTAGAGGATATGATTTGTTAAATTTACAAGCTCTTTATAAACCATTATTAAGGGATCAAAATTTCTCATAAGATTTTATAATAGGAAATAGATCGCTAATAACTTAGATTAAAACCATAAATTCATAGTTTAAAGAATATATTTCATTAATGAGTTATCCTTTTAATGTTCATGGTTTAAATTTATGTATTTAATAGTTCAAAAATAAACATCCTTAATTTTACCTTTATTCTATTAAATTTCCATAAATATGAGGAACCAAGTCAAAAAAAATATGGGGGGAAATGTGGTGACTAACTAAATGAGATAAAGAACCTGATTGAAGCATAAATCAAGAGATTTTTTAAAAAACATTATAAGTTAACTCATGTTTTAAACCAAAAAAATGAATCAATAGGATTACCCAAATCCACTTAAGAAATATCAAGTTGGAATTGAGACATTTATGCGACAAATCCCTCTAAATTTCAGGGGATTTTCTGATCCTTTAATGATGTAAAAATGATTCAAATCCATTAAAAATATATTATTTATCCTTAAATACTATAGGAAAGAGAAGTTTATGTTCTTTATTTATCATGTGTAATGGAAATCTGATCAATGGTGGACATTTGTGAAAAATACATGCCTAAAGGGGAGATCAAAGTGATGGAGTGGAATGAATTCTGGAAAAAAATTGAAAATATCTTCCACATACTATCCTATATAAAACAGAGAGGGGTTTACTAATCCTCAAGAAAAAGGATAAAGAACATATTGGGGAATATAAGTAAAACTTCACAACACTTTTATGATATTCCTCTAGTATTGTCATTTCCTGAAAAAGTAAATTTGACTACTTCGTTAGTGGGTTACAGACAAGTCTGTGAAAATATTTGGAAATTAAATAATTCATAACCTGTGAGGAAATTTTACGATATCCCTTCAATGTATAAATGGATATTTTCAAATATTAAGGTTATCATGAGGATAAGAAGTAGAAAATAGAGTTTAATTTTGTTGGTATAATGGAAAAATATAATTGTGTTAAGAAATCACATCATCCATCTTGTCAAAATTATGGTAAAATGTATCACATAAATTTTTTGAAAAGGATAATGAAATACTTTATGCGTGGGAAATAAGGGAACCTTGCTAGAGGTTGTAGATTTTAGAAACCCACTAATGTGATGGAAAAAATTAATTCTCTAGTCAACCCTCATCCTATCCTCTAATGTTTCAACTATATGGAATAATGACACTATGTGAACCAATTCTTAAAACTAAGGATTTTCTTTGACAACCAATGATCAAAACCTCCAATTCCTAGAGGGAAAGGGTGATAATATGTAATCACAACTATTGATATGGATTATAATAAAAAAATGGTGATAAGTAAGCTAGTTATTCATTAAATTATAGCGAACATATTGTTTTATTATTGTTTTATTAATTATTTCATATCAAACATGTTTAGTATAATTATTAAAATGCTACATCATAACATGAAAGTTGAGTTATCAGTCAATATGGAAAATGGGTAAATTGTTTCATTCCAAGTATATAACTCATCCCTTATCTATATTTTAAGGATAGATTTCCTAGAAAACCTTGTGATCCTATCCTTAGTGGAATTAGATTATATTTTGGGCATGGATTTGATTTCCTTATATTGAGCCAATATAAATTATTAAGAGAAGGAAATCACCTATTTTATTATAAATCGCACTCTCATTATATACAAGTGAAATATGGAGGATGAATCATCTTTGATTCCAAATTCTATAGTATGGATATTATTACATTTACAGGAAGATTATCTAGATTAAGTGATTGAGAATACGGAAAATATCATCCTAGATGATATTTCCATTATAATGGAATTTGATGATGTTTTTTCAAAGAATTTTTTATTCATCCTCTAAGATGTATGGTTGAGTTCTCAATCGATCTCATATCCAGAGATATTTAAATATCCAATACTCAATTTGGAAATTCCATTTTTGTACATTAGGATCTAAAGGAACAATTACAGGAAATAATATAGATAATGGTTTTATACGCACAAGTGTTTCACCATGAGGTGCATCAATCCTCTTAATTAATAAGAAGAATGGAACAATGTGACTCTCTATTTATTATCATGAGATTAACAAGACTACAATAAAAAAATACCCTTTTATATGGATTGATTTCTTTTTAGATTAGCAACGTGGAGGCCAATACTTCTATAAGGTGGATCTTTTGTTGGGATATTATCAAGTAAATGTGAAGAAGGAGGATCTCCCCAATACTTATTTTCAAACAAGGTATAGACATTACGAGTTCTTAGTGATTCCATTTAGACTCACTAATTTTCCTAAAATATTCAATGATTTTATGAATAGATTCTTTCAGGATCACCTAAAAAAATATTCAGTTTTCTTTATAGAGGATATTCTTATTTACTCCAAATGAAAGGGGAATTTTAGGATCATTACAATATTGTACTGAAGACCTTGTAGATTGAAAATTTATATGAAAATTATAGTAAATGTGACTTTTTTTAAGAAAATAACTTTATTGGGATATGTTATCATCAATAATGGGACATATGTGGGTCATTTAAAAAAGAGGTAATTTATCGATGGACAAGACCAACATATGTGATTAAAATCTAATGTTCATATCAATTGGATCAGTACTATCATAGATTTTTTAGATACTTATCATGAGTTTGAATCCCATTAATCAATATAAATCAAAAAGGAGTAATGTTTTTCTTGACTGATGAATGTGAAGAATGATTTAAAGAGTTGAAGAAGTGGCTAATCACTGCACTTGTGCACATATTACCCCCCCCCCAGTGAGGAAGGATTTGTGATATACAGTTGTGATGTTTAGGCTAGGTTTTCACTAAACTGGTACCCTGAGCCAATGTGGTACATGACTTGAATATTGAATCCTCATATTCCATAGGTTTTTGACTATTATTGAGGGTCTACTCGAACAAGTGGGGAGAGTATACCCTCTTTTATATATTTAACCAATAGCATTAATAAAGATAAGCATCAACATTAAATAATAATAAATACCAAAAAATTATACACCATATATCCCACTAATGTAGTACAAAAAAACTAATACAGTAATGTATGAAATGTCATGATAGTATAAATTTCCCATATAAATAAAAATAGAAGACACTAAATATAATCCCTAAATTTGACTTGGAATTTTCTCTAGCCCCCCCCCCCCCCCATTCATGAATCATCCCAACTAACATATCATCCATCTAACATTGGTCCTTTTCCCGTATCTTGACCCGCAACCATGAATTCTTCTCAAGCACCCAATGGAGACCCAATATTGGTGTGATTACAAATCAGTAGGTCACCACTAATAGTTTCTACTAAATCTACTCTCTAATAATGTATATATAAGTATTGTAAACAATTAATTACCGAAAAGGTTAAATAGGATTTAAAGTTTATCATTATTTAAATTAACTATTTTCATTCACAATTCTAAGTGATACCCATACACATTAAACCTACTTTAAACCATGTAATTCATCTGAATAATATAAATAGGAAGTTAATAATTTTATATCATAGGAGAATTCATTTATCAAATCAATTTAGCAATGTACCTTAAAGAATTTTTCTATGTATCTATCTCATGTCCACAATACGGGATCTTGGACCACCAGTCTAACATTATAGACCATGTGATACATTGTTTGGGCTGCCATAACCCAAGGAAGAATATCCTCAGTCAAATATCAAAAAAAAATTATTTATCCTTTATGTTGGTTCTGGGCACAGTAGAAGTGTACATAGATGGGATATATATTAAATTTTCTTTAAATAATCATTTCATGAAACCAAGAGTGAGGATATTACACATAAAATTTATAATTTATTTATTTATTATTTGAATAAATAAATACCCGGGCTTAGGAACCTTTTTTTTGTGAATGTTTATCATCTAAAAATAACCTTTTTTATTACTTTCATTATTCTGTGAGTATCCAAAGATATAATCCCTCTAGCGGTGATACACACATGATCTTATGATCACTGAGCAACACCACTCGATCTTTGGGTTATAGCATGGTGATTCGAATGTCTTTCATTGTTCATTCTTGATTTCTCATTCTTTGGTCTGGAATAAATATATCTTTCACATCTCATTCTTAAGAGAGAGAAAGAATGAGGTGTTGATAGAGAATTCATTGCATACAACAATTCTCTAATCTAAATTTTTTGATACTCTACACAATATACATAGCCATCTATTTATAGAGTTAATATTTAAGTTAAAATGTTAATTAATTATATATAAGTCATTAAATAACATTTAATACCTTTAATAAACCTCATACCACAAAATAATAATGATATTATTATTATTTTTTGGAATGCACCAACTTGTGAAATAAAAAATATTATGTATTGGTCTTGTTGGTTAATATTTTTCACTGGACACAATCGTGGTCTGTTCAAAATCCACTATCATTTATCAAAAAACTGAATAAATATTTTATTCAAAAATAAATATTTTATTCAAAAATAAATATTTTAATCAAAATCTAGTGAATAAATATTTATTAAAATATTCCATATATAAAATAATATTTTATTCATATGTCGGTTAATAAATATTTATTCAATTTATGTAATCAATATATCATGAATACAATTATTCTTGGACATGATAATAATATTTATTCCATTAATTAAACTCAATTTTAATTTAATCACAATCAACGGAAACACTTAGTGTGTGGAACTCTATGATTATTTCTCATTAGAATTAGGTGATCATGCCAAAAGACCCATATTATTTTCTAGAAATTGTTTAAGGAACCCAAGAGAAATAACTTAATGTCTCAACATTGAAAACCACATATGAATGATTACGGTGTAATATAATCCTTTTGTCATGATATCTCATTAAGAATATTTCATAACTGTGTCACCATCCTATATGCTCGATATGCGTTTCTTTTACTATTTATAATAAACACATCAATACACTATGGATGTGAAATTTAATGTGATAGTTTTGTTCCAATCAAAGGTTTGAGATATTAGCTTCCATAAATATGGAAGGGAAAAATACTTCTTCGACTCATTATTTAATGACATGTCACATATGATGCACCCAATGTATCCAAATTCTCCATGAACTATTATGGTCATGGATTACAAAATACATCTAAGGACATGAGTTGTAACACATATTAGTAATAATCATAAATTATAAGTACCATCACACACACTCATAAATAGGAATATCTGATGACACCAAAAATATAGAATTCCTATTGGAAGATCTATTCTAATAATATCCAGCCTTAGAGATTACCATGTGAAAACATCATGAGAATAACACTCATCTACATATGATTACTCTCACCTGATATTATATGTAATATTCCTCCTATAATAGTATGTTGTCCAACCAAATAAATGTTTTTGAGGATATCATCATTGCACATCAAGGTTCTCATCATAGATGGAAACTACTATGAACTTTTCAATGTGATGTATACTTTAAGACATTATTATATTAGATTCATGTATAAAAAATAATAATATTTATTAAGATGTTTTTTTAATATTCAATACATATAATATTCATGTAATCAAAGTAAAACATTTGGTTCTAGGAAACCAACTCCAACAAACTTCTACATGAACTAGTGCCAACTACTTAGACCTTTAGTTTTCTAGAACTCACATGATAGTCATGTTTCTGATGAGTTAAGTATTTTTTTAAGGATTCCATCACGTTTTCTTACATGGAAATATTTCTCACTACAACTTCACCTCTCAAAGAAAAACCCCTAAAAAGATTATACTTTTAAAGTATGTGCTTCACCTGCTAATGTGACCTTGGTTATTTTTCCAAATCCATTATTTTAGTATTTTCATAATATAGTGTGATAGGATAATTACTTCTAGTTTCCACATCACACTCTTTGACAAAGTGTCCCATCCATACTACTTATTTAGATACCTTAAAATCCATAATATACTCAAACGCTTCTATATAATCTGCAATTATAGCCCTCTTTGAGCTCTTTCAGCTCATAGAACCTCCATTCAGAGTGAAGATGTATCTGGTTTGTGACTTAATATCATATTAATCATCTTTGAAACGTAAATTTTTATATCCTATGATTAATAGTTATTCATATTCTCCGTAAACCAATAATATATACTTTGTACGCTTCAGATACTTAAGCATAGTCATGACTGACATCCAACGACAGTCACCTGGATCAACCTGATATCTTCCTACCTCACTTAATGCATAGGAATAATCTATTCTAGTCCATAGAATATCATAAATGAATGATCAAATCTCTAATTCATACAGAATCCTTGTCATTTTGTCTCTTTCCTCTTATTTCTGAAGATATATTTTCTTGGAAAGCTGAATTCCACGTGAAACTCGAAACAATACCCTCTTGGATTGTTACATACTGAATATCTTCAGTATCTTATCAATGTATGTACTTTTACTTAGGAAAATAAACCTCTTGGATCTACCATGATAGATCTTTATCCCAAAAATATGTGTTGACTCAACCAAGTCCTTCATAGAGAATAATTTATTAAACCATTCCTTAACATACTATAAGACTGGTATTTCATTTCTAATGAGTAATATTTCATCAAAAAATACTATTAAGAACACAAATACACTCCCACTAAACCATTTATAGACACAGAGCTCTCATTTGTTAATTATGAAACCAAATTCTATTATATCCTCATCAAAATGAATGTTCAATGACCTAGATGTTTTCTTTAATCCATAAATGGATCATTGCAACTTCCATATCTTTTTATCATACTTTGGAGTCACAAACCCTTCGGTATGTGTCATATATAAATCTTTTTAAAGGTTCCTGTTATTGAAGTACATTTTGACATATATTTTCAAAATATTTTAATCATGTTGATCCCCAATGGAAATTAGAATTCTGATGGATTCCATCATTTAAAATGGTGATAATGTTTCATCGTGGTTAGTGTGTTGGCACTGTTAAAACCATTTTACAACCAATCACACATTATAAATATTGCATTTCCCTTCAATTCCTTGTTTCTTCTTGAATTCCCATTTTTTAACAACAGGATTTACATCTACTATAGGGTCTACCAAAATCCATCCTTGGTTTTGGTACACTGAATCCTTTTTGTAATTCATGGTTTCTTTCCACTTGAAAATATTTTGTCCACTCACTACTTACTTATAGGATAAAGGATCATTATTATCTACTAATAATGAGTCATCATCCTCAATGACTTAAAAACCATGTCATTATGGTTCTCTAACCTCTCTAGTACTTCTATACAATAATTGTGTATCTCAAACAATTTATTCTTCCAATGGTATTTGTGTAATTTTTTCTTTTGTCAACTCTTGTGTATCTTGATCATGGACTTCATCTAAGTCTATATCTCTCCCATTATCTCTTTGTGTGATAATATACTCCTAAAAAATGTGGGAAATAATTCAACAATAACCTTTTTGTCTAAATGATTGTATAGGTAGTTTCACTTTTTTCTTTGGGATTTCCTATTAAGATACACTTTTTGCATACGGGTGAGAGCTTCTTACTTGAATAGGACTTAAAAAAAGATTTGCAACCACACACATGTAATTAAGACAACACAGGATTCCTTCCATTCCATAATATGTATTGTATTACATCTAATTGTTTAGTTGGAACTTGGTTTAGAATGTATGCTACTGTTTGTAATACATATCCCCAAAAGGGTAATAGAATACATTTATGACTCATCATTGATCCCACCATGTCCAACATGGTGAGGTTCCCGATTTTACATACATTATTCCATTAAGGCATATAAAGAGGAATGATTTGGGCTAAAATCCAAAACTCTCATAGATAATTAATTAAGTCTCGATTAAGACATTATCCACCATAGTTTGATCAAATTTTCTTAATCTTCTTACCAAGTTATTTATCAGCGTAATTTTTGTATTACTTGAATTTTTTAAAATTATCTAAATTATACCTCATTAAGTATTGAAATATATATCAACTAAAATCATTAGTAAAAGTTCTGAAGTATGAGGACCCACCCCTTTCTTCAATAAGAAATTTTCCACACACAACGGTATGAACTAATTTAAGAATATCATTATCCCTTTCACCATTCCCAATAAATGTGGCTTTGGTCATTTTTTCTTGTAGACATGAGTGTCATAAACCAAATGTTTTTAGTTTAAAGGAATCTAAATATCAATATTTATGTAATTTATTCAAGTTATTTTCATTTAAATAACATATCTTGTGATTCCAAAGTTGGGTGTGGTATGTTTCATGTGGAGTAACTTTGTTATCGATTTCCATTATTTGGTTCATAAAATCCAACACATAAATACCATTATTTAAATGTTCTTTACCATAAAAAGTTTTTCTTTATAAAATAAGAAAAATTTATTCCAAAATTTGAAAATAAATCAATTTTAATAAATTCTATATATAGGGTTAATTTTTTTGTAACTGAAGTCACATAATGAAACCCTTAAAACCTAGATTTTTTTGTTAGAAACATGAGGTGGTAGTCCATAGCAACAATTTTATCTTTGTTGGTTTCTTGAATATCTACCTATCCATAGAAAATATTTCTATATATACTTGGTTCCTATATTTGAATATATATGTGAGCACCAAAAGCTATATCTAATACCCAATTTCTAGAAACAGATAAATTTCACTCGATAAAAATTGCATTGGAAGATTTCCAATTATTCTTTGTCTTGGTGTATGTTTTCTTCCTGTGGACATTTTTTCCACATGTGAAATAGAGAATATCATATTCCCTTGATTTCCCCTTGATCTTCCTCATCTTGGAAGGTTGTGAATAAGCTTTGGTCTCAAAGCTAATTGCTTTCCCTTTCTATTTGATCAACATAAGGACAAAAGGTATATCATGCTTTGTATCCTTATCTACTAGGTGAAGAAGAGTAATAATATATGGAAGAGACTTCTCAATGTTTTTCATCTTAAAATTCACAAAACAAACTTGAGAATATATGATGGAGTGAAGCCAGAATAAGGTTGGTTCCCAGCTCTTCTGGGAGTTTAAACCCTATGGCCTCTAAGCACTCAATGTATCTAATGAGCTTGACTACTTGAATCCCAGTTGGGGCACCATATAAAAGATTTATCTGAAAGAGAACCTTGTAAATATAAAATTATCCCTTTCTAGATATTTTCTATTAAATACCATAGTGGTTCTCAAGGATTCAATACGTATCCATGTTTTCCTGAGACTTCATTAGTTCACTAGACATCGATGAAATCATCAAACATTGAACATCTTTCGAATATCTCAAGTTCATTTCATAGGCATGAAAATCTTTATCAATAACCTCTTTAGTAGGTGAAACCATAATTGATGAGTCTAGAATATAAGATTAACATTCATGGCGTAGAACAAACTGAAGGCGTCTAAACCACTCCTCGAAGTTAATTCCAGTTAGAAGGTTATCTTTCTCTAATATTGATCGTATAAATTGTGTGGATATTGAATTTTTTATTTTATTATACAATTATAAAGATTAAGTTATTATTACATTTCTTGATTACAAAAGAAGTGAGATATAATAAATTAAATGTTTATTTATTTATTTATTAAATCTCTAACTATTTTATCAAGACTCAGTAGCCCTCACCATTGAACTTGGAATGTATAGTTTCTTTAACATTATAGTGGAAAGGGTTCCCTTTTCATTTCTCAGTGATCCAAACATTGTCCATGGAAACCATTAAAAAGTAATTAAGTAGGCGGTTTTTCTAACTACGAACTTGCAGCTCGTTGATCTGTTAAGTGGATTCCCCTATCCTGAAATCTTAACGTGGATTTCCTCAACACTTTCCTCCAAATTTGTATTTAATAGACTTTGGTTGTTAAACTCAATAAAATTTTGGTTAAGTCAACCCAAAACTCTCATTATAAATCCAAGATAAAGGTAAGTGTCTAGATTTTGTCCATGTACTATACTTAGTTCTATGATTTCAATCCCAATCATTTAATGGAAGTCTTAGTCTAACATAATATTTAATTGAGAGATTTTAATTTATTATGAATAAATTTAATATTGTTTTATCCTTTAAAAATCTTGTTAATATTAAGTGTATGTTACTTAATTAATTATCCCTTTTAGATCAAACATTTAGGCATAATTTATTTATTTAATTTCTATCTTTTCACATTAATTCATTTATTTATATGGTCGCTGACATGAATCCATAAAATAAATAATTGAATAGATATAAATAATCAATTAAATAAATAAATCATTCATAATATTAATCTAATTTTTGATTTAATGAGTGTACATTAATTGGAACTAGGAAAAATAACTCCAATTGTCGGTATTGGCATGAGTTATAGCATTCCACTTGTGCACCAGTGTATGACCTGTGTATTAATCATTATGGTTTTGTCTTGAACTGTTTCCATGTGCCTTGGGATACTCCATTAATTAAAAATATTTATTACTCACACACAGATGAGGGGAATAAAAGGATTGGTTAAAGGGGTTACATAAATATCATTAGACGTGTAGGTCATATATAATAATGGATGGAGGGATAAATCATTGGCCATATTTTAATTAAATAATAAATAATTTGAAACTCATGCAATAAATTAAATTAAAACATCCAACATATACACAGGTCTTAGTCAATCTCATGAATGGTTATACAAGTAATAAATTTAAAAAATTATATGGCTAGAAATCATTTCTTTATTCATTGTTTTATTATTTAAGATAAAAGTTATTTCATTAATTAATTAATAAATTAATTATTTAATCAATTCCCTTTCATCTTAATGATCATCTATTCTTATTTGAAAATATCCATCATTAATGAAATTCATGGAAAATAAATGGTAGAACCAATAATGACATATTAATTACAATAAATTAATTGATCACTTAAAATTATTTAAAAATATTATTAAATTTTCAAACACACAATGGTTTTCCAATAAATTAAATAAGGTTTTAGAGCTATAATTTTTAAATTTAATTTTATTTTAATTTTCTTCCATTAATGGAATACAACACGACATGTACATTCAGATACATTTCATGTACCTAGGTTTCCATATATTCAATTCACACACTTGTGGCTTCAGCATGTTATCTCATATGGACTACATAGTGTGTACATGCTATCTACACATGTGTGCAATAAAATCACTAAGTTTAATTGATTGATCAGTGCATATTGATACAATTTTCATGGGTATATGGTGTGTGTTCTGGCTACACATCGTGTAACCAAGATTTACCAGCCAATGATTTGGAACTTCCCGATTGCATTTCCATCCATTCTTCATTTTTTATTAAACCTTTAAGAAAATAAAACACTGAACATGCATGATTAATATTTCCACAACATTTTAATTCAAATAAGATTAAATAATGAATAACATGAAATTAGAAGATAACTAAAATTGTGCATAGATCAATTATCCAATAAATAATTATAAATTTATATGTGACAGCTCTAATACAATTAATTGGTTCCATGTGCACTGGAAGCATGCAGTGGTGGGTGATATATTAAAATTTCATTTTATAATTGTTTCATGAAACCAATTGTGAGGATCTTTCACATCAAATTTAAAAATAATTTATTTAATATTCTAAAAAATAAATACTTGGGATTAGGAACTTTCTTCATTAATGAATGTTGATAATCTGTAAAACCCCTTTAAGATTACCTTTGTTGCACTGTGAGGATTCAAGGATATAATCTCATTAGTGGAGATCCACATGTGTTCATATGATATTTTAGAAACACCACTTGATCTCTAAGTGATAGGTGGAAAGTTGAATGTATTTCACTATTCATTATTTATTTCTCATTCTTCAGTCTAGAAGTAATATCTCTTGTACTTCTTGTTCTTGATGGGGAGAAAGATGTAGGAGTTGAGACAGAATTCATTGTGAGCAGAAATTTTCTATTCCTAATTTTTTGATACTCTACAAAATAGACATGGTCGTCTATTTATAGAGTTAAGATTTAAGTTAAAATATTATTTAATTGCATACCATCCATTAAGTAACATTTATTACCTTTAATAAACCCCATTCCACATAATAATTATATTATTATTATTATTTTGGCACATGCTAACTTATACAATAACAAATATTATGTAACGATCTTATGAATTAATATTTGTCACTAGACTCAGTCTTGTTCTGTTCAAACTCCTCTATCATTTATTGAAAGATTGAATAAATATTTTATTCATAAATAAATATATTATTCAAAAAATAGAAAATACATTTTTATTAAAATATTCAATAAATAAAATAAATATTTTATTTACATATCGATGAATACATATTTATTTAATTTATTCTATCAATATAACTTGAATAAAATTATTCCTCTAAATTGGGAATAATATTTATTTCATTAACTAAACTAAAATATAAATTAATTAAGATTAACAAAAACTCTTAGTGTATGACCCTTTATAATTCTTTATAGTTGGCATTAGGTGATTTTCTCTAAAGTCTAATATTACTATGTAGCAACGAGTCAAAGAACCCAAGAGAATGAAATTAATGTCCCAACATTGATAACCATGTATGAATGATCATGATGCAATATAACCCCTTTGTCACAATACCTCATCAACCAGGTTGCATAACCTTGTCACCAATCTATATGCTCTATATGTGTTTCTTTGACTATCTGAAATAAACATGTCATTACACCATGGAGATGGAATTTAATGCAACAATTTTATTCCAGTCAAAGTGTGGATATATGAGATTCTATAAATATGTAAGGGAAAAAACCTTACTCAAATTATTCGTTAATGACATGTCACTCATTATGAACCCAACAATCCAACATCACCATGAAGTATTACTATCATAGTTTACAAAATACATCTAAGTGAGTTGTAACATGAATTAATAATAATCATAAATTATAAGGACCATCACACATTCTCATATATAGAAATATCTGATGACACCAAAACATACAGAATTCATGCTGGTGGGTTTGTTCACAATATCTCACACCTTAGAGATTACCAAGTTTAAACTTCATGAGAAGAAGACATATCTACTTACGAGTACTCACACATGATAGTATATGTACTATGTTTCTCGTAATAGCATATTGTCCAACCATTGAACATTATTTTAGAATAATTTCATAGAACATAAAGGATCTATTCAAAGTGAGGAACTATTGTGACCTTATCAACATGATGTATACTCTAGTAAATTATTAAATTAGATTCATAGAGAACAAAAAACAATATGTAGTAAGAAGTTTTATTAAAACTAAATAAATCAATTTTTCATGTAATCAATGTATAAATAGTTGGTCCTAGGACACCAACTCCAACACATTATTATATGGTTCATCATTAGTTACCTTCTTAACCAATAATAACAACAACGGTACACCATTTAAATTATCCAATTACCATGTTTCATTACATTAAATACTTTAATCACTTTCCTATTAATCTATTTTCATCATTTAAAAACAATTACAACAATTGGTCCCCCTTTAAAACCACTTATCCGCATGTGCATACCTCTTTAAATGTTTATCACATTTACCCATTAACATTACATGAATCATTTAACTTGTACAAGTTAAACCAAACAAATCATTACTAAATTATAACCAAACAACACAATTTATAAGTTTTAATATCATAAACCCTTTAAAAATTCATTTCACAACATGATTTACCATGTCAAAGGGAGTGTAACACCCCATGGGTGACCATAGAATCGTTCTAATCATTCTCAAAGGATCCAATAGGGATTGTGAGGGGTCCAACACATCTTTTAAATACATAATTTATCATTTCACACAAAATAATAAAACTCATAGCACAAGGACACATAAACACAACCCCAAAAACATGTATAAACATCATGACTATGGGATATAACTTGTAGTTCATCAACCTTAAGTTTAAAAAAAACTCTGAATTAAACATGACCCTTGATTCAATCCCAGACAAACCCTAACACCAAATATAATACTCTTATGAAAAAATAGGGGTTTATGTATTTAAAATAAAATAAAACATCAAACCAATGGTCCCCTATAAAATAAAAGAAAAAAATAAGAGTGTTTCTTCAATTCAATATAAATAGAACTTTAAATGACCCAATATTGAGGGAGAATATCCTTAGAGGAGGGGGTCCCTTTGTTCATCCCTCAACCTACTGTAGGTGGATATGGGAAGAAAATAAAGTAATTTTTCTTAAATTTTTGTGGGTAAAACAGGAAATTCTATTATTTACATGTGGCACATGGTTTGGATTCACATTTGATCAAACTGTTTGCAAACCATGCAAAACCCTTTTACAAGAGGGGGCTTTGGCCACATAGTTTTTTGGGCCACTCAAATAGTTTGAAAAACTATGTGGTGGTAATGTTCCATTTGTTTTCTAAGGTAGTAAGTAAACATGGTTTCTAGGGTTATGGTGTATGGTTTGTAATAACTGTGTGCCAACCATGTTCTTAGCACAGACTGGACTCCTTTACCTTTTTTTCATTTCCCAAAGCTCTAAAACACCACTAATAACTTTTATACACTTTATAATAATTTAATTAAAAAAATTAATGGTATTCGAATCACATTTTTAAAAATATAGTAAATCCTATAATGGCCAGGATCTTACAACCTCCCAACCTTATTGCAGCTCCTTCTCAAGATATTCTTTAAACAATCATGAAGTTGCTAGGGTAAAATGATCGAGACACTGGTCCCACATATTTGTCGGCCTCTCCAAAGTTTTCTTTTAAAACTTCCCATTCTTCCACAACACTTAGTCTAAAGGTGAAGTCATACTCTAAAAATTCTTCTCACTATGATCCACAATATGAATCAGAAACTCCTCAGTTTATGCATCATCTTCAATCTCAAGTTCACTAAAATCTATCATATGAAAAAGGTTGGGGTTATACTACTAAATCTATAACACTTGAAAAACATCATTCATACCAGTATATCACTATAGAAGATCCAATTGGTATGCCACCAGTTTGATCCTCTCCACATTTTCAAATAGCCATGTGTATCTGAGTTCCAACTTACCCTATTTTCAAATTTGATAGTGAATCAAAATTGATAACACCTATAGGAACACATGAACACCCATATTGAACTAAATATTTCGATGATGTCGGCAAACATATGAATTCTATCTACTCTATTTTTATCCATATACTTCAGAATCAACAGAAATTCTATTGATGTTTCATGCACAGGACTTCGTCCCAACAACTGTAACTCTTCAAAATCTATCCAATGTAAGGGAGATCTACATAGACTACAATAGAGTGACTCATATGGTTATATATAAATATTCTCTTGATAATTTTTGTTGTAGGTGAACTCAACAAGTTCTAATTATTTCTCCCAATATCCACCAATGTCTGGGACACATTCCCTTAACTTTTCCTCTAACACATGGATAATATATTACAATTGTCCAATAATTTGTGGGTTAAAAGACTTACTTAAAACACATGGTTACGAATCACCTTATATAATCATTTTTAGAAGAAAAAAGTAAAATGTAGATCATGATCCAAAACAAGAGTTTGTAGTACCCCGTTAAAACATACTATCTATAAGAGATATAAGTCACCCAATTATTCAATAGTGAAATTCTCCTGAATCAGTAAGAAATGATTTAGCTTTTTCATCCAATCCATAGTCACCCAAATTGCATTATTCTTCTATAGAATCCTTGGGAGGCCTACGAAAAAATACATGGTAACATCATCTCATTTCCATTCTATATTTGGTAATAGATGTAAAAGTCTTATATGTATCTAATTCTCATCCTTTCCAACTAAAAATTGTATCATCATGTCATGAAACCTGTAATATCCTTTTTTATTTCTGTAAACCTATATTTTCTTCAAATATCTCTATATGTATTGGTCAAACTAGGGTTCATTTCCCACATTGAGGTATGAAACTCATGCATCATATCTTTGGGTATACAAATAGGCTCAACAAAACTTCCATGAATGTGAATAATATAATTTGTATCAATAGTCCAATTAGAAGGTGTATCCATTCCTTAATAACTATCTCTCAGTGATGGAAATTTTGAATCCTCATACTGCCTCCTCTTAACATGACTTTGAAGATATGGATTAACAGAAAAGGACATGAGTTTCATCATCTCATGCTCCTCTTAAACACCTATATGAATCTTAAAAATCAAGGCCATCATCTTCCACTCAGAACTAGAATCGTTAACTACATATGTCCTTGTATTCAGACTTAACACATCCACAACACTATTTACATTTCCAATTGTATAAGAAATCTCAACATCAAAAGAGTTCATGTACTCAACACATATCTATAACCTAAGATTAAAATCATAATGGGATAATATGTACTTAAGTATCTTATGGTCAATATAAAAAAACCAATTTATCACTAAAAAGATAATTCCTCCAATATTTCAAGTTACAAACCACTATATCCAACTTGAGTTCATGTATAGGTTAGTTCTATTCATGTGGCCTCTATTTTCATAAAACATAATCCATTACTTGATATCATTGCATTAATACAGCCCTAATTCCAATCCTAGATGCATCACTAAACAAAGAATACATTTTACCTGACTCAGGTAAGATCAAGATTTCAGTAGTGGTCAAATGTTTCTTCATCTCCTGAAAATAATTATCACATGATTCAGATCACTAAAATATTATACCCCTCTTTTTCAATATTGAGAGTGGAATTAATAAGGGAGAAAAGTTTTTGATGAACCTTAAATAATATATTTCCATACCCAAGAAACATTTATTATCAAAAACATTCTTAATATTTTACCAAGATACAATAGATTGAACCTTCTCTTGGCCCACTAATACACCTTCCTCCAAGATTATGTGACCCAAGAAATACACCTTTTGATCAAGATATGACACTTTGATAGCTTGGTGTATAGATGATTGTTTCTCAATGTATCCAATATGACGTTAAAATGTTGGTAATCATCGTCCTTAGTTTGGGAGTACTTCAAGATTTCATCCAAAAAAATAATTACAAACTAATCCAGGTATGGGTGAAATATTTTTTTCAATAAATACATAAATGCATCAGGTATGTTCTTTAACCTTAAATGCATCATGATAAAATCATATAAACCATTGCATTATTTGAAAACATTTTGGGTTATATCAGAAGGTATCACCCTTATCTAATGATACCCAAACCTCAAATAAATTTTTGAGAGCATTCAAGAATCCATAAACTGGTCAAAGAGATCATAAATATATGTAATAGGGTAGAATCTCTTAATAAGAATATAATTCAACTTTCGGTAATTGAAACACATCTACAAAATTCTATCAGCCTTATTAGAATTAAAAACCAATAAACTCCAAGGTGATGTACTCAAATGGATAAACCCTTTATCCTCCAACTCCTATAACTTAGTTTTAAGTTACAATAGCTCTATTGGTTCCAGTATATATAGTAGGATAGAAACTAGCTCAACTCTATATATTAGCTCAATTGGGAACTCAATCTCTCTCTTGGGTGGAAAACCCAAAAAATAATTAAGAAATACATCTTAAAACTTAAACACTATAGAAGGGAATATATCATTCTCCACCCACCTATAATGAATCATAAGACTTTCCACCATATCTATGATCTCACACAATTTAAAATTAATTGTCCCTGCATGGCCTTCCTAGATATTCCTTTTCCCATAATGTGGTTAATTTTCACCTTCAAGATATGTGAAACTCACTCTCCTATGGTAATGATCAATGTGATACTTGTATGTAACCAACTATCCTATCTCTAGTATCAGTTCAAAACCTATCATCTTAAGCATATACAACTCTCAAAGGATACCATACCCAAAAACCTCAAGGGGACACTCCTTACATTGACAAATACCCTCTGATTGATCCTAAAATAGGTTGTCAATTGATATAACTCAAAAATATACTCCTCTATCAGAACACAAGAACATAAAAACTAAAAATATGTGAAATATCATGAGGATCTCATATATAAAAAATTGCTAGAAATTGTAGAATCTATAAGAATCATATCTTGATAAGTTGATGGTCTAGACTCTCTAGCTCTGGGTGTAGTATAAACTACATGAAGATGACCTGCTCATCTACCTTGAACTTCTATATTGGCTCGCTCACTTCAATGACCTTCTGATACGAATGCTCTTAACTTGGAGTACCACATCTTCCACCTAAACTAGTATAGCTGGTAGAACTCAAACTACTTTCCTAGAATGGGGTAGTAGACCCCCTTCCTTCACTCTTCATCTCCCTTAATTCTCCATCACTACCCACTTACCAAGGGTTCCTTGAGAACCTATGTACATGTCTTATCCCACCACACACTTGGAACCCAATTAGTGGTTTGGGATAATGATCGTTCATGTTTCCTAGCTTACCACACTGATATAAGAACACCTGATCACTAACTTGAGAGACTGATCCACTGCCTAAGATACTATTTCAACCACCACCTTAGTAAAAACTCTCAAAATGATGTTTCTTATAATAATAAGTTCTACCACTAAACCTCCCACTTAAAACCAGATGTTCCCCCACTAGAATCCTATTTTAGGTTCCCATTAGAAATGATGTCCAGATCCACCACCTTAGTAAACCTCTTTAAACGGAATATATTCACATGGAACTTGATCTCACATCTTATTCCATCCCAAAATAATCTCATTTTTCCTTCCCTATACCTTAAAATTACTATAACAAATCATTACAAGTTGGTGAAGCATCCAGTATAATCCATCATGAAAATTTTAAATTTTCACTTTTCAACTTAAATTTCTTTCTAATTCATTATTAGGCGCAGTTTTCTTAAAATCACAAGAAAAAATAAAAGTGTTTTATTTAACACAACCAACCAAATATTACTTTTCCATGAGTTTCTATAATGATGTATGTTATATAAATCCTGAGTTTCTAAATGATTCATTCATATAAAAACCTCATACCATGAAAGATTGTGAATAAAATATTCAAAAACAATGAAATCACACTATATGTGCATCAACTAGGGTCAAATAACATCCAACTATAATGAGTGAACATCAAGAACAACAATCATACCCAAGGTACTTTGGTGTTCCCTTACACACGGGTTAGATAATCTCATGCACAAACTCATTATTAAGGCCCTATACATCCAAATATCTTGTCTAACTTCCCAAATAGTAATGCAGTAGAAAAGAATTCCCTATGATACGACTTTGTGATGTCCCATATCAGTTCCACTATACTATTTCCTTGAGCTAGTGCATTATATGAAATCAAGAAGACCACCCCATTCACCAGAGGCTTCCAACTAACAGTTCAGTTCTAGTTGAAGATGTGGGGAGATTATACCCTCTTTATCATAACCTCAAACCATGAATTATTCTAGGGTACCCTATGTCAGCCTATGTAGGGTGTGATTACAACGCAGTAAGCCAACACCAATGGTGTCTACAAAATATCTAGTCTAACAGAATGTATGAATAAGTATTGTAAACAATGGAAAATATATAATGTTAAATAATTTTTATTGTTTGAAATTATTTAAATTAAACATTTTCATTCTTAGTTATAAGTGATACCCATGTACATAAAATCTCCTTCGACCCATACTAGTCTTCTAAATAATATAAAAATGGATTCAATCACTTTACATCATCATGTCATTCATTTATCAATTTAATTTAACAATGAAACATGGATAATCATTCCAATTATCCATCTCATGTCCATACTTTTGTATCTTATAGCATGTATCTAACATCTTAAACCATGTGATATATTGGTAAGGCCAAGATAATCATTTTGTCATGACCCAATGGATAGGAACCTCAATCTAATATCCCAACCATGCTATTTGTACTTTATTATATGTTTCAATATAAACAATCTTCTTAACCAATAATAACAACAAGTTTTAACATTTTATTTATCACTTTATTGAGGTTTCTTACATTAAACACTTTAATCAATTTCATACCGATCAAATTTCATCATTTAAGGAAAGTTAAACCATTGGTCCCCCCTTTCAAACTATTTACTCATATGTACATACCTCTTTAACTATTTATCATAATTACCCATTAACATGTCAAGACTCATTTAAATTCTAAAAGTTAATCCAAATAACCCCTTTTTTATTCTAACAATCGAACACAATTTATACAATTTAATATCAAACCCTTTAGAACATCATTTCACAATAGGTTTTACCATGTAAAAGGGAGTGTCACACCCCATGGGGTACCATTGGCATGGTCTAATCATTCTTAATGGATCCAATAGGGATATTGATGGGTCAAACACATCTTTTAAATACCAAATTTATCATGTCACACCAAATAATAAAATTCATAGTGTAACAACACAAAATGAAAACCACATCACAGATAAACATCCAAACTATGGGATATAAATTATATACTACCTACCTCAAGTTCATAGATAACCTAATGCTTAAATAAATTCCTTCATTCAAGTATAAACTACCTTCAACGCCCAATCTTTTAATTTTCTATAAAAATAATGGGTTAAGGCTTTGGAAGGAGAGAAAGAATCCAACTATGGTACTTTTAGAAAATAGAATAAAGAGGATTTAGAGACTCACCTAGAGCTTTGATTCATAAAAAATGGCACTTAAAAGGACCCCATATTGAGGTAGAATAACCCTTTTAATAGGAATTATCCCTTGGCTTGACACTCAATCTACTAGAGGTGGAGAGGGGAAGAAAATTGAGTAAGGTTTCTTAATTCTCAATGGGGGGATGGGAAATTCGACCTCTTTAAAAAAGGATAATGGTTTGGGCTCATATTTTTCTAAACCGTATACCAACTGTGAGGAACCCTCTATCCCAGTGGGGTACTGGATGAATGGTTTTTTACACCACTCAAATTATTTGAAAAATCATGTGGTGGTTGTGCACTGACCCTATCCAAGGGATTTAGGATGCACATTTTCCTGGGCTAGGTCACATGGTTAGTAATAATTATGTTCCAACCATGATCTCAACACAGAATGGATTATTTCTCAATTTTTCCTTTTCTTAAACACTACGAACACCATCTAGAGCTGTTATATTTTTTTGAATCATTTCATTAACTAATTTAAAGGGATTTAAATAAAAATCTAATCATAAACATACATCCTTGAAGGTTCGGGATCATACAACAATGATGCTTGTAAAAGGGGATTGGGTTGTGTACTCATTTAATATGAAAAGGTGATAGATTATACCACTATCCAATTAATTATCCATGATAATTACTGCCCAACTCATGATCTATAATTGTATGTAGTGATCTTCACATTCAAAATTTAGAGAAATTATCTTTACGGGAAGAATTGTTACAAATATATGGACCCTAAAATCCTCAAGTATATATTCTCAAAAAAAAATATTATTATGAACCAATAGAGATATTTATATATAATCAAGGATTACTATTTTATAATATACTATGATCCTAGAAAAGAAAGCAAAGTAATAGATTCTCTGAGAAGAAAGGATCTCGCAACCCTGTCCATGATAAGGATTTAAATGGATCCAATCTTATTGGACATGAAAAGGATATATATGGTAATACTAAAAAGATATTCATAATACCTTAATCAGATAACTTTTGGACCATATATTCTTGAGAGTATTAAGGAGATTTAGAAATATGAAGAGTTGTTTCCAAATAAAGTAGAAGATACTCTAATGTTTAACTTTACTTTTGATGGATTTATGAGGGTTGGAACCCAGATATGTGTCTCATAAAAATGAAAACTAAATAGGTTAATTTTAAATAATTAGTATATCTAATCCTTGTCTATTCATCCAATAAACACTAATATCTACAGGGAATTAAAGAATAACTTATGGTGGGATTACATGAAGAGGGAGATTGTGGAGTTTGTATCTTGACTATTAATATACCAAAAAGAAAATTTATAATGGAAAAAGTAATAGGGGATGATGAAACCATTTCCCATAAAAGTATGGTAATGGGAAAACATAACCATGTATTTTTCAAAGGGCACCCAAAGACACCTGAATGCATTGAAGTCATCTGGGAGGTAGTCAATCTCCTTCACAAGTTAGTGTACTTCATTAATATCATGGAAAATATCTCTCCAGAACAACTCACCAAGATATGCATAAGAAAAGTGGCAATACTATAGGGTGTTCTTCTATATATTATATGTAATCGATATTCAAAGGCTACATCATGATTTTAGATATGTCCACAACAAGAATTGGATATAAAACTGAGCTCCAACACTGATTATCACCCTCATACGGATGGTCATTCTGAAAAAACCATTCAAACTCTAGAAGAAATGCTAAGAACATGTTCAATGAATTTCCAATAATTTTGGGATCAACAGCTTCCCATAGTGGATTTTTCAACTAAAAAAATTCTATTCTAGAAATCAAATGGCACCTTATGATGATATGTATGGGAGGTGGTTTTGCACTCCAAGATTGTGACATCTCAACCTGAGTGCCACACATTGGTGCCCCAAGCCAATTTTCCACATGAATTTAGATGCACCTCCCCATATTCCAGAGGATACCAAATAGTAGTGAGGGTATGATGTTGATTATGGGGATACTATACTCTCTTTATCAATATACCACAATAGTGGAAGAAAACAACAATATCCAAAACAATACTGGTTTCACATGATAATCAAAATTGAATACAATATATAAAAAACATAGTATATATTTCAAGAAAATTGCATGTCAATTGGAAAATGAAAACTAAAATAAAGGCATACTAACACTCCTAAGTGGGTCTTGATACCAATTTTGGTTCCCTCATCTATTTTTCATCTCGACTCAAAAATCTAGCATAGGTCCCTTGCCCTTATCCTATCCTGAAAACATTAATTCCATTTGGGTGTCAATCAGGAATACCATGTAGGGTGTGAGTACAACTCAGTATTCCACCACCAATGAAATTTTAAATAATATCCAATCAATAACAGTGTATGAAGTTTTATATATAATAAAATTCAAGAAATAATGTAAACATTTTACACATATTCAAATATTATTTATCTAACCACATAAACCCATGGGTTCCAAAGGACACCCAAACCATAAATACCTACTTCAGCCCATGATGGATTATAATCTATCCCCCAATTGATATAACATATCATAATTCCATGGTTATCATTTATCATTTCAGTTTAATTCATTTTATGGACAATTAGAACCATAGTCCAACGCCAACATTTTTTTTCCAAGAATGTCATTTCTAGGACCCCATGGGTATTTGAAGCATCATTCCATATCCCAAAACTCATTTATCACTATAGGATTTTAAAGTATCAATTAATTTCCCACACACATATATCATTCAATATCATATGTGCTCTTGAAGCATCAGTGTGTGTCCCACACTTTTATATCAATCAATCACAAATATATCAGATAAATCAATCTTAATAAACATTAACCCTTTTGTAAATATTTGAATTCATGAGATACCATTACAATTTATCACAAAAAACATGGTTCTTCAATTTAATCATATGGAATAATATGAACAATTCGCCATTAAATAATTTTTTATTATTTAAATCATATAACTCATTAACCCATTAAGGTTAAGCCAAACATCTCATAATCCTCACTATAAATTAATTCATAATCACACTGATTTCCCAATTAAAAAATACCTTAATCCCATAAATTCAAAAATTACAATATTCCATTAATTAATTTATGATTCAATTATTCCAATTCCACCAATTTCAATTTCCCCAATTTTTCCCAAAGCATTATCACAGGAAAATTAAATTAAATTAGTTCAATACTCAATGAAATTGAACAATGATGGAAATTAAAACATCATAAATAAATTCATGTAAGTAAAATCAAGACTATAGAATTTTCAACTTATACCACCTACCTCAAAATTGAGGATGAACGTTCACCAATGGAAATCTCCAATTGAAGCGAAACATCCAAGATGATGATGAAGAATGAGATACAAAAACAAAACAAGATCCATGTTTAAAAGAAACAAGATCTAAAATCCTAGATCTAAAACCATTAACATTAGAGTAAAACCATCCGCTTGTAATCCTAAAAGAGAGATAGGAGAGAAATAAAACCACCTGGGATGCGAATCTCTTACTATTAGAGGTTCATATCTTTAATCTGGAATTCGATTCACCAAGAACAAGATTCATAAGGCCTTATAATCCATCTCAAAGCCTCTAAAATGAGATAAATTGGTTATGGTCAAGTTGGTTCATTGTAGGGTGAAGTCTAGGGGTTTAATAATTTTAAAACCTATTTTCAAATTAATTAATCTTGCATGCATGGTTTCCTTTATATAGGAACATGGTTTTCCAATCCATGTGCCTAAAATGTGTTCCTATTTTAGGGGTGGTTCACAATTACTCCTAAGAAGTAGAAAGGTTTATAAAACCATGAACCATTGTTAAAATACCTATCTTTTTTGGGTTTCATGGTTTTTGGTGGCATAGTGAATAGTTTGATAAAATCATGTGACAACCGTGAACTGCCCAAACCCACACCAAAAACTTAATAATTTCAGCCAAACACACCCAAGGTAAAATAAAAACATGATAGAATAAAAACATGAAAAATGAGTACCTATAAATGATCTCGATACATCTCCCAAATCTCCCCACTGTGTAATAGCTCATCCTCTAACTATAAGCTCAAACATCTCTAAGATTATGAGGTAAAAAGATCAGGTCTGTTAGCCCACATATCCACTTCTCTCTCCCATATTTCATCCAGAACACATCAATGTTTCATAAATACATGAACTAACGACATGGTATTTACCATAAACACTCTCCTACTACGATATAACACATGAATTAGATGATCCTCAAAGGACACATTGGTCTCTAGCTCAACATAATCCACATGTCTCACATGAAAAGGGTTGGGGTGAAACTGGCAAAGCTATAACAGATGAAAATTTTCATGTATATAGTTCTACTACTATGGAAGATCCAACTGATATACCATATTCCTAATTCTCTCCACAACCTCAAATCGTCCAAAAAACCTGGGTGCCAACTTGCCCTATCTCTGAATCCTATAGTGGCCCAATCTAGGAGAAACCCAAAGGAACACTTGATCACCCACTGAAAACTAAAGGGTTCATCGATGTCTATCAATAGACTAATTCTATATACTCTGATCTATATCCATACATTAATAAATTATCTAAACCTTCTCTAACATATTCTGTATGATACTTGGTCCCAATAACTCTGACTTACCTGACTCCATCCAACATAGAGGTGATTTGTATAGCCTACCCTAAATATCCTCTTATGGTTCCATCTGTATAGTTCCCTGATAACTTTTTTTATAGGTGAACTCCACTTATGATAGGTTCTTCTCCCAAGACCCACCAAAGTCTAGGAAATCAGGTCAAAGCATTTCCTTAAGCACCTAGATAGTATACTCTGACTACCCATATATCGGTGGGTGGAAAACCAAACATAGTAAAACATGTGTATCATGCACCTTCTATAAGTTCTACCAGAATCATAAAGTAAAGAATGATTCATGGTCCAAAACAATACTCTGTGGCACCCCATGTAGAAAAACTATTTCCCAAACTACAAATCTCCCAATTGGTCTATTAATAATGTATCTCTTATAGGAAAGAAATGTGTAACCTTTGACAGTTGGTCTACAACCACCCTAATAGAATCATTCTTACAAGGTTTCATCAGGATACACACCAAAATTTCTACAGTAACATCTTTCCACTTCGATTCTAGGATGGGAAATAGTTTTAGTAAACCATCAAAACATTGATGCTCATCCTTCATCTATTTAATGGTTTAGTATCATATCATAGACACTATTATCTCTTTTTTCATGCTCGACCAACAAAACTATCATCACAAGTTACAGTACATTTTTTTTGAACTCAAATACAGTGCCCACTTTGAGACATTAAATTCATGCATCATCTCATCTCACATACACATAGGTACATCTACACAACCCCAAACATATATGATCTCATCCTTATCTATCGTCCAATATGAAGGTGAATTATCACCTTCAAGTCTTTCCCTCAAGGCCAAAAAATATTTATACTCATACTAAATGTCTCCAAGTTGGTTAAAAAGTGTAAAATCTACTAAAACTGATACAAGATTCATCTTATCTTGACCCTCCTAAACCAAAACATGAATATCAACCAGTAAATTCATCATTTTACACACAACACTAGACTCCTAAACTCTTTAATTCTGAGTTTTCCTACTTAAAGCATCAACAACATGGTTTCCATTCTTAGGAATATATATTATATCAAATTAGAATGAATGAATATACTCAACCCATATATACTACCTGAGATTCCTATCATATAGAGAAAAAATATACTTTAATTTATTGTGATCAATATATATGTTAAACATTTCTCCCAATAGATAATGACTCCAACACTTCAAAGAATAAACCACTATAGCTAATTTAAGGTCATGTGTAGGCTAGTTCCATTTATATGGCCTCAACTGCTAAGACCCATGTGCCACAACTCAATCTCCCTGTATCAACAGTACTCGTATATCGATAAAATAATAATCATAAAAAAACATATACTCTTCACCTGGATTAGGTAGGATCAAGATTGGTGTCGTAGTCAAATGCTTCTTCTACTCCTAAAAAATTCACACATACTCCAGACCATTAAAGCTTCACCTTCTTCTTAGTAAAAACTAAAAGGGATTCTTACAATCAGGTAAATTGTTAGACTAACCTTATATAATAACTTACTAACTCCATAAATCTATGAATATCAAAAAATTTCTTAGGAATATCCCAAAAAACTACTATGTGGACTTTATATATGTCCATAGACAAACCTTCCTCTAAGATGATGTGACCCAATAAGTGTACCTAATCAATCTAAAAATGACACTTAGATGGCTTGGTGTATAGCTGATTTTCTCTAGTGTACTCAAGATGATGTCAAGATGTTTGGAATGATCTTCATGAGTCTTAGAGTACACCAATATGTCATCCATAAATACAACAATAAACTAATCCTGGTATTGATGGAAGATTATGTTCATCAAAGCCATAAACACTATTGGTGAATTCTTCGTCCTGAATAGCATCACAAAGAACTCATAAACGACATAGCTACTTATGAAATAAGTCTTAGATAATTCATAGGGTATAACTCTCAATTGATGATACCTTGATCTCAGATCGATTTCGGAGAAAACACAATCTCCCCTCAACAGGTCAAAAAGAACATCGATGCATGGAAGACAATACCAATTATTCACTTTAATCCAGTTCAACATTTTATAGTCAATACATAAGTGTATATTTTTATTATATTTCTCAAAAGAACAAAACTAGAGAACCCTAGGGTGACGTACTTGGTCATATAAATCCCTTATCCCTAAACTCTTCTAGTTTAGTCTTAAACTCTTGAATCACTATTAGGGCCATTTTGTATGGTGGAATAGAAATTATCTTATCCCCTGTATAATCTCAATCATAAATTCCATATCTCTCTAAGGTTGTAGCAATGGTTTCCTAAGATTCTCAATAAGGAGAGAGAAGCTGATTTTATGAGGTTGACTCAGGGGGAGTATGTTTGTGATGTACTATGATGGACACTTTACTAACTTGTAGTTATTTGTTATGGCATTGTCAGGGGATGAGGATATTATGGAAAATATGTTTTAAGATGGGATTAAATTTGAAATTAAGTCCTAGTTTAATATATTTCAACTGATTAAATTTTCAAAAGTGGTGAATCTGGATCCCATTTCTAAGGGAAACCTAAAAGAGGCTTCCAGTTTAGGATAGGTGTCTTATATTAGATGGTCATGAGGTATGACTTCTGAGGAAGGAAGCATCATTATGAGAATTTTTAATAAATAAGTGGAAATAAGATTATATTGGTGAAGTATTATTTATATAGGACCTTACTCGGGTGACCTATCACCAGTGAGATATGTTGGGTCACTTTCATAAACAGCACCCACAACCCCCAGTAGATTGCCGATATTGTGGAGGGATAGGACAGAGGTTCTTTAGGAACCCATGATGGATGGGTAGTGATGGAGCATCTAGAAATAAATAAAGTACAAAATGGGATCTTATATAATGTATCATTATAGAATTGGGAGTTCTATTAGTCATAGCAGTAGAGGCAGTGGATGTGGTGCTTCTAGATAAGAGTTCCTATATCAATAGAGTGGTGTAGTATAGGGGACTCAAACTGTATCAAATAGAATAGGGGTAGTATAGTTTCTTGCATTTCAGCATATACTTTTTTATAGATATGATGGACCCTCTATAGTTAGAGTTAATATTCTTATAGCTTATAAGATAGATAGTTCCTTATTTGATACTAGTGCCTCTCATTATTTTATATATTCACAACTTGTGAATGGTTTAATCCTAGCAGTGGAGTTTTTGAGTAGGGTGTAAATGATAGATACACCTTTAAGTGCATTGTCGAGAGACATCTTCTTGTGAAAGGTGTGTTTTCTCGAGGTTGGGGAGTATCGTTTTCTTTGGGATCTCTATATTATGTATATGTTAGTCTATAAACTAATTATGGGTATGGATAGGTAAGTAGAATATTGAGACCACATTGATTTATACCGAAGGAGAGTAAATTTTACATCTCCCATGGTTAACATTTATATTAACCATGGAGAGTGGGATATCTAGGTGGTCCATGCATGGGTAGTTCATGAAAAACTAGGGAATCTCACTGCCTAGGTTTCTATTATGTTTCTGGATGATGGGGGTTTAAAATAGGATGTATTTCCACCCATAGAGGTTAGGTTCTTAGATCTGTTTACTGAATATTTCTCTATGCTACCAACTAAGACATATCTGTAATTTTCAATTGAGCTCATGTTGGGGAGATGAGACGTTTTCTATTCCACCATATAGAATATAACCAATAGAGATTCAAGAGATTTAAACTCAACTAGAAGATTTGATGGATAAATGGATTATATGACCGAGTAAATCTCATTGGGGTTCTCTATTTTTATTTTCAAAGAAGTCCTATAGAACTCTATGCTTATATATTGACTATTGGAAGTTGAACTGGATGATAATGATGAAACGGTATCCTCTTCTATTCATCAATGATGTTTTTGACAGGTTTAGGGGAGCTAGTGATTTCTACAAGATTGACCCGAGATAAGGGTATCATCAGTTGAGAGTTTTACCTTCTAACATTCCACAGACTGATTTCAAAAGTATGCATTTTCATTATGCGTTTTTCAGGATGTGATTCATTCTAAAGAATGCACCAATAGTATTTATGGATTTTGTGAACAAAATATTCCATCTGTACATGGATCAGTTTTTTGTTGTGTTTTTTAATGAAATCATAGTGCACTCCAAGACTCCTGAAGATCATGCCCAGCATCTTTAAATTATATGCAGTACACTGAGAGAGAATCATTTATATGCCAAGCTATCTAAGTGTCATTTTTAGATATCTAAAGTAAACTTATTGGGTCACATAATCTCATAGGAAGGTGTGTCAGTGGACCTCTGAATGTCCTGAAGTCCTTCATTTTTATTGATTTTCGATAACCCCTCCTTTAAGGGATGAGGGGTAACCCTTACAAGGCCTGTAGGCTCATAGATTTCATGGCCTGTAGGCTTAAAAGATTACATGACCCAAAGGTCTTGGGGAATTCAACTAGACTATCTATAAGGAACTGCCCCTCCCCAGCATCTGCATCATGATAGTAGCTCTCCACCTTCGCATGGTTGTCTAGAAAGGCTTCTCATGCAAGCACATGTTGTTCCAGATGGCATATCCATACCCTATCATTCTAACAAATTCATTTGTCTCTTCTCTGGTGAGTGAACCTGCTCTGAATCCTCTTATGGGCTGCTCTTTTTTTTTGTAGAGTCTGTCTGGGGAAACTGCATGTGGCCCGAAGGCCATGAGGTAGCCCAAAGGCCTTAAAGGTGGCATGAAATCCCTACTGACATGAAGTCCTGGGTGGCCCGAAATCCTTAAGGACTCCAAGCCCAAACTGGAGGCCCAAGGTGAATAGTTCCAATTGCTACAGTACCGAACAGTACCTGCTACAGTAGCTACTACAGTGTCTGCTACAGTACCCGCACAATGTACAATTCTGCTACAGTACTTGTATTGTGTACGGTTCTACTACAGTACCTGCTATAGTACTTCTACAGTACCTAGAAATATGCCTCTTCTT
Source organism: Viscum album (assembly GCA_963277665.1). Lineage (NCBI taxonomy): Eukaryota > Viridiplantae > Streptophyta > Magnoliopsida > Santalales > Viscaceae > Viscum > Viscum album. The sequence continues at coordinate 1,457,680,845 of OY728135.1, read as the reverse complement.
GGTTTTAAACTTGGGTTTTGTGGATGCACTTAAGGATACCACACCAACTGGGCCTAGATAAAGTTTAGCTAGTGGTTTCTTGGGAGCATCCTAAGAATTTTTTAAAATGTCCACAACATTCTTGGGTTAGCAATTTATTATCGTAGGTTCATCCATGAATTTTTCTTATTATAATCACAAATATTGGTCTTGGACAAGAAAGAGGTGATGTTGGAATGGTCTAGATCGTGTGATAATTCCTTTCAAGAGTTGAACAATCATTTGACTATGGAAAACATCTTGATCCTACCTGATCCAAGTGAGAAGTACACATTTTTTGTGATGCTTATGGGATTAGGATTGTAGAACTGTTAATATATGGAGAAATATTTTTGGTGTAAGGGTCTCATCATTTGAGGCCACATGAATGGAAATACCCTATTCACAACCTTCAATTAGTTATAGTGGTTTATATATATATGTGTTGGCATAATTATCTTTTTGGTGAAAATTTTACCATGTATATTAATAAGAAGATCTTAAATTATATCTTTTAATAGTAATAATTTAATCTCTGATAGAGGATATGGGTTGGGTATATGTAGTAATTTGACTTTTATCTAGAATATATGCCCAATAATGGAAACATTTTTACAAGTGATTTAATAAAGAAAAATCATACCCGGGAAGTTTATGAGTCTAGTGTTGAGTGGAAATGTTGACTTTACAAGCTGATATGAATTTTTTGGTTCAAGATTTCTAGTAGAATATAACTCTTGTATCGATTTTAGTAGAGTATACACTTTCGAACTAGATTAGAGATAGGTAGTATGGGGATCTGGAGTGTTTGGAATTGACATATATCATTGAAGAGGGGGATTCACCTTCATATTGGACCATAGATGAGGATCATATCATCTATTTTTAGGGTCATATGGTTGTGCCAACACGTATGAAAGAGGATATGATGCTTTAATATAATGCCTAGAAGTGTTCGGTGCATACAGGTTTGAAAAAATGCATTGGGACCTACGACAAAAGTTTTTTTGGTTAGTAATGAAAAAGGAGATAGTATAGTTCTTAAAATGATGCACCTCCTATCAATAGGTTAAGGATGAGCATAAATTTCTTGGTATTCTACTACAGTTATTTCTCATTCGTAAATTTAAGTGGGATAATGTTACAATGAAATTTTTGGGGCTCTCCTGAGGATGACTCGAAAGAATGACACTATTTGGGTGGTTGTTGTAGAGACCCAAAGATTGACGTACATAGAAATTACATTACTTTTGTGGAATACTTAATACATAACAAAAACAGACACTAAAGGACCGTAATAGTTTAGTGTCTTTGAAAACATAGAACATAATCTTCTAATCTTGGTGAAAGATCTTCAACATCTCCCATAAAGATCTTCCCTTTTTTCCTTACCTAAAACCTTTATTTATATCTTGGGGAAAATAAAACATATAAAGGGTGAGCTAAAATGCTCAGTAAGGGTAAGAATGGAGAAAATAAAACAAACCATATACATTTGAACATCAAAACATGAACATAATGTTTAAATGTCAAAATCTTGTGTTGTGAAATAAATCTTGGCAATACATAAGGCATAGATCATAAAGGAATATCAATCATGATAAAATAGCATGGGAATAAAAAATTTAATTGTGGAAAACCATTAATCACATGATATTATTTCTATAGTATCCAAGGCATTGCTTCCAAGACCATCTTAGTGGACAAAGTCCCTTTCTGAATCGATTTCACTCCTCATTCTAGTCCTATATCACCGAACCAGATTGACTTACCATTCCAGCCATGTCTATCTCATGAGATTTAAATCTTTACCCAATGCATTGGAGGGATATATAGGTCCCACAAATATCATAATTAAATCATTCTTACATATGCCACAACATAAACATAAATCATTCATCATAACCCAAAGAATAAAATGGGTTTCATAAACATCATCCCATCATAACATAATCCATATAAAACAAATGGATATAATTTCATCATAAGAAAATTGAAACCATTTAAATCATAGAGGAATTATACATGAAACAAACACATATGAAATAATGTCATTTTAAATGGAAAATGGTTTTGATAAAACACTTGAAATTAATTCTTGAGGAAAATATCCTTTCTTCTTTAAAATCATATTCTTTTCACAAAATGCCATGAAATTTTAAAAGAAAAGGATTTTTTTTGAAAATTGTCATGAAATCTTGTAGAGTAATCTTCATGAAAATAAGGTGTTATGAATCCGTAAAAATCCGTTCATGCCGTATAAGATAAAATAACATTCTCCTCGTACTTTTAACGGAAAAGTCAAAAAGTACCACGTATGGTAAACAAAAGAAAGATTCCATCCATAACACAAAGTAAAAATCAAATAGGGGTAAAAATGACTTTAAACATGCATGTAATAATATTAAACACCTTATGAAAAACATTTTATGGACATGGTTGAAAAATATAACCCGAGTAAACACTTACGTATAAGCAATCTCAGATAAAAATGAGATTGCAAAATTATCCCTTACCTTAGGTCTGATATGCTTCGTACGTATCTGAACCTCCTATATAATGATTTAAATAGTGTCATTTACTTATTATAGAATCATATTCATTGTTATGATATCATATATGGTTCACTTATGACTTTATATTACCTGTTCTTTTGTAAATTCCATGTTAAAGCAGCATTTTGGGTAAAATCGTTTTATTTATCGTACGTGTTTGGACTTGTTGTTCTAGATATTATTATTACTTATATCGTGATTTAATTACTTCCAGAATTTAAATAATGATTTATATATCATATATATTTATTATATATATATATATATATAATTGATATATGAATGAAATAAAATACACCGTTCATGGAGACGGTAGGCCGTACGTACGCATGAATGCTATTTTCCTTTCCTTATTGACTTGAATGGAAGTAAATAGATGACATATATATATATATATACATAAATCCAGTAGCTTAATTATTTCATATATTTCATTATTATTTTTTATATATACTTTATAATCATTCTTGAATGGTTAACATGAAGAATGAGTAGCATCGCGTCATGGAGACGGTAATCCGTACGTACACACGAGCAATGATATCATTCCCATAATTATCGAATGGAATTGTAGTGGATGATATAATATCTCAGAATTAGTATGATGTTATAATAACCATATATAGTTATTATTTACACCATTATACCCATCCAAGTATGGTAGTGGTGAAAAAATAGATTACACCACGGCGTGGAGACAGTATTCTGTACATACGCACGCGCGGTGATTTTGTTTTCCATAGGATGGATAGAAGGTGAAATGGGGTTGTTTCATACTTATAATAACATATCAGTATATTAGTTATACTGATTTTATTACTTTATAATTAAACAAATAAATAATAAGAAGTTGGAGAAGAAAGAAACTTGAAAGAATCGGTAGAAGAGATTACCTCTTCTTCGATGCACCTCTTTTAAGCTTCCTCTTAAGGAACTAGAGTTGGTATTTTTAGGAGACCAGAACCTCTATAATGTTTCTAGGGAAGTTTATAAGGCAAATGGTCAGGTTTTTTCGAGTTGAAGGCTCAAAATTTTGTAAAGAGAATAGGGAGGAGGTGCCCTTTTATAAGGGAGGAGAGGGGCACTTTAGAACAAAAATAAAATATTATTTTTTAATAAAGTCATATTCGGTTTATAATAGCTCCAAAGTGACTTATTTCGAAGATAAAGAGGGGATGTGTCGAAATCCTCTCAACCAATAGGTTTTAGACAATTTTAGGTTACTATTTTAACCTTATCATTTAGATTTAACTCTAAGTTAAATAATTTCACTTTTACCGTGTCTTCTTGTTTTCTTACACTATATGGTTAATAAAATTACTATAACAAGAAAAACGAACCCCAAGTGGTTCATTGTTAATATATATAATATTATCTAAGTCATTTGGCTGAACCTTAGCTTTTTTAGGAATATAATAAAAATTAATAATATAATATTTGTTTTAAAAACTATTTTATGTCAATTTTGACACTATTTGGTAATTGATTTTTGTGAAAATCATAACAGCATTATTAGTTCAAAAAAAGTTAATTCAATCAATACTAATATTTCATATTAACCTAAAAAATTGGTTTAATTTATAAAAAAATCTCAAATTACATTTATTTGGGTATTTATAACATTAATTATGTTAATATTTCATTAATAATGTAATTAATGCATCATCATTGTGTCATAAATTAATTAAATTATTTAATTTATAAAAATTATAAATAAAATACCATTATGTAGGAAATATTTTTATATTTATAATTAATAATAATAGTCTAATTTATCTTATGTATAACCCTATATTAAAAATGTTTTAGTTATTAAACTTTGATTTTAACTATTTTAACTCTTCTTTAAATAAAATAATAATAAATTTCCTAATCTAATCCAAGTGGACCTAAAGGGTAATATTTTATTCCTAAGGTTTTTTTGGTCAAATTACACTTATCCAATAGAATTAGGACATGTGTTATGGTAATAATAATATCATTTTTACCATTAATTACCCTTTTTAGTTTTAACCGTGGTAAATAAAAGTAAAAAGTTATTATTCACCAAAAATTATTTTTATCTTATTGAACCAGATTTTACTCCTTGATATTAACCGTGTTTCTACGATTTTTGAAATTCCACTCATAAAAGTGGTAAAATTAAGTTTTATGTAAATTTGCAAATTCTCCTAGGAGGTGGGTAAAAGACGTTAAAAAGTTCAAAAAAAATTATATATCTAAAATTATTATAAAATTACTCTAATGAATTACATTGAACTTATATAGGTATTATGTATCTATTTTGACCTAAAATAAATTTAAATAAAAAGTCGTTTTTTAAATAGTAACCTAGTGTTTTCACTATTCATCAAAAATTGAAAGTTTTCAGAAAAATACCAAAACATCACCCTGGGATAATTTCAATATTAAAAATCCAAAAATAAAGTCCATTTTGAAATATAAAATTTATAAAATTTCAAAAATTTGGTATTACTATTCATAACGGCTGGTTCATAATAATATTTTAATAATATCTCATTTAGTGAAACTCGGTATTGCGTACAACACACGCTATCGAGGAAGGTTGCTCTGGCATGCAACACAAGCCTAGAATAGTGTTTTCGTATACTGTAAGCTAATACGGTGTTGTGTATAGCACAAGATAATCTTGGTGTAGCATACAACACAAGACATCAAAGTAATTAAAAATAATATTTCTCATAAAATCTTGGGGTGTTACATTCTACCCCCTTAAAATGAATTTCGCCCTCGAAATTAATCGGGGTTATAAATGGTTTACTACTTGAAAGTTTCTTTCATAGAAACCCACATCGTAAAAAGGAATACTAAAAATTAATTTTAAAAAGGAAAGTTATAATCATAATGGACAACCAAAGTAACTCAACACTGGGTTTCCACATAGAACAACATAGGTGAAAATATGGATATGGAAGAGAAAAATAACCATCAAGTTCTGATGGAGAGTGGTAGAGAACATGACTATGAAAAATCCATCAATAACAAAGCCATAAATTTGTGAAGATTTAAGGTGCCATTTAATTCATCAGGTATGAGGGTAATAGGACAAAGTTTTTAGTTCTCAATATCATTTCCCTAATGTTGAAGAATTGTTGAATTAAAAGAAATACTTACTTGATTTTGGTACAATCTCACCATTGTTCGTGCCTTGAACAATTTTCACTTCATCTCTTAAAGAAATGGAGTTGAATTTGTCATTCGTGAAGTGTTAGCAGATCATGCAATAGAATGATAGGTCATTCCATCTATCTTAAACAAAAGGTTAGCAAAAGTTATTAAATATACATAAGTCCATCTATAGTGAGATTAATCATATATTGTTCCTATATATCATGCCACTTAATAAATTAAAACTGATTTCTACTAACCAGGGACTTTTTGTAGGCCGGTGGTAGGTGATAAAGGCATGTCTCATGTGGGTTTGATTCCCACATCCTTGTCTGATGCGACGGGTTGTCACCCGTCCTACGGGTTGTCACCCATCCTACGGGTTGTCCTTTTTCTAAAAATATACTATTATAACATAACAAAAAGTTCTATCCTTAAACAATACTATCTGATATCTAACTTAATCTATTCCAATCTTTAGGTTTATCCAAAATACTTCTGTCCAATCTCATAGTATAAATAAAACGATTACTAGAAAGGTCATTTACCAAGCATTGAATACAATCATTTATCGCCCGTATATCATAAGTTATATATATCTTGTTGGTCACATTCCAAACATGTGAATTCCTTAATCACGTATTCTCTTGAAACATGAGTACCCATTGAACCTTAGTGAAAACATGAATGTTGCCAAAAGTTAACTCTTTCCACATACCAAAATCCCAAAATTCTATATACTCAAACCATGATATCACTTTGTCCTTATACCAGTCATGAGCTCATTAATACTATCAAACATCTCATTATCTCCTTATCCTTTCATTATGCACATATCATCTACCTTCTAAAAATATTTGAATAACCTTTCATGGTTACGGGTACCATTCAACATATACTTTCAAATACTTTAGGAAAAACCATAGTGTAACAATCCTTATATGTGTATTTATTCTATATTACCATACCTTATTCGTGATAAACATACAATCATTCCACTACCTTCCTAAAACACTGATTGAGATTCATCATTTCTTTCATCTCATATATCATTTGTAGTATCTTCATCATCATTAATATAAATACTACCCATATGACCATGATGATTCTCTTCATGAGACTTTCTCTTAGGGAATTGGTTTTCATAATGCCCGTACATTCCACATTTAAAACATTTAACCATTGTTGATGTCTTAGAAATACCATTATCCTTTTCCATTGTGTTAACTAAACATTTTCCTTTGCAATTACTAGCTTTGTGTCCTTCTTTTCCACACCCAAAGCATCTTCGGGTTCCTTTGAAACATTCTCCTTGCTGCCTCTTCCCACATGAATTACATGAGGGAAATTGAACTTTCTTTCCTCTATGATCATCATGAAACTCTGTCTTTATCTTATTATCTGAGTCAGGAATCTTACCAAAGTTGATATTATTGATCATATTACGAGATTGCTGATTAGGCATAATAACGATGTTTCACTTTCCAAATAACGTTTCATTTGATATCTCATGAAGAATATCGTTCCATTTTCCATCATATTCTCCAATAACATGAATCTTCCTATTTCGAGCCATTTTCTAAAACCCAAAATGAATAGTGTGAGAGGCAAAAATCATTCTATGAAAATAACATAATAAAGGGGGAGTACCTTCAATATCTAACATCTTCGATTTAATTCTAATATCATTACCGTAATTCTAGGACTATAACCTATACTTATACTTAACCTTAGGGACATCCATAGACATACCTTAGAAATATCTCTAGGGATCTCACTAAAGTTTTCACATCCTAGTTTCCAAAGGTAAACTAAACCTTCCCTCTCATACCAACTGTAGAGACCCAAAGCATGACGTACATAGACATTACATTAATTTTTCGGAATACTTAATACATAAAAAAATAGACACCAAAGGACAGTAATAGTTTAGTATCTTTGGAAACTTGAAACATAATCTTCTAATCTTGGTGAAAGATCTTCAACATCTCCCATAAAGATCTTCCCTTTTTTTCCTTACCTAAAACCTTTCTTTATATCTTGGGGAAAAGAAAACATATAAAGGGTGAGCTCAAATGCTCAGTAAGGGTAAGCATGGAGAAAATAAAACAAACCATATACATTTTAACATCAAAACATGAATATAAAGTTTAAACGTCAAAATATTGTGTTGTGAAATAAATCTTGGCAGTACGTTAGGCATAGATAATAATGTAACATCAATCATGATAAAATAGCATGGTAATAAAACATTTAATTGTGGAAAACCATTAAGAACATGATATGATTTCCATAGTAGCCAAGGCATTGCTGCCAAGACCATCTTAGTGGAAAAATTCCCTTTCTAGATCGAGTGCACTCCTCGTTCTAGTCTTGTATCTATTTCCCTTGGAATTTGGGGATGACCTCATTGATTGAAGGTTCAAACATTCCAATCGGTTTCTAATGGGTTTGTTCGTAGAACCGGAAATATCCAATGATTCCATATCCATTTGGACCTACTTTCCAAATTTAGGCGCTCATTAGTTGTGAACTGATGAGGCTTAGGAAATTTAAATTGGTCGAGAGGATGGGAGGTCAGACTCATCACACCTTTTTAGGGGAATTATTGTCTACTCCGGGACTCTCTTTATAGATTTAAGTTATGTTCATTAATCCTTATTACATTACCAAGTATAAAATGAACTTTCCTTTAGTCTTACAATCAATGATTGATATGTAAGAAATTCAGAGAATATTTTATATATATTTGAGGTTCTTCATCGATGAAGAATCATCTGTATTTGTTAAAGATTCTTAGTTGATGGTATCATTAAAATAAATAAAAGTGTCTTGGTCATTATGATGACCATACTGGTTTTAAAGCCACTCAGTGGGGCACTTGAAGTTTACTGTCATTCACGAGGACATGGATTATTTCAGAATTGGGATCGTACCCATTGATGGGCTACCTATGTATCCTTTGTTTTGGAAAAGGAATCAGAACCCATGTAGTTCGAATAAGGGATTATGATGCTTATACATGATTGATGGATCAAAGAAAGAAGTCATGATTACATTTACACTCTAAGCTCACGTGAGTCATGCTCGGTGTGAGAAACAAGAGGCATTGGTAAAACTAGACAATTGTTCCATGAAAGATGCAATAATGTGGGGCTTATGTGTTTATGATTGCCCAAAATAGATGAGGATTAAGATTTACTTCAGGTAATAAATCCAGGAATAGGGTCCATAAAGGTATATGTACTTTATGGAGATTTTGGATACTCTAATCTTGGGGATTACTCCTAAGGAAGATGCCCAAGTTAGAAGTGGACTTATGATTGGGTTTTACTCCTGAGAAAGAAGCCCCAAATCAAAAGTAAATTCGAACTGGTTAAGAGAAATTAAGACTGGGGCTTACTCTTGATAAGGAGCCCCAGGTTAAGGGACTTGAAAATTTAAGGGACTTGGGGCTTACTCCTAAGGAGGATGCCCAAATTTGAGAATTATGACTGGGGCTTATTCCTAAAAAGTAGGCTCAGGTTAATGAGTTCTCTCATCTTAAAGGATGAGGTTGAATGAATGAAATCTCAATCTTTAGTGACATAAAGATATATAAATCACTAGGTTTTGAGATATATTCCACATAATTCCTTTCAGATAAGGAAGTCAAATCAAGAAATCATGCCAAAAATGGCTTTGAAGAGTGTCTTGAATACTGAATCTTGAATAGGAGAGGTGGAATGGCATAAGAGGGGTGAAATGGGCAAGAAGGGCACCCAAAAAGGCAGGGGCGCTCAAGTCATGACAGGTGCGCAGGCACTGCGTGGGTGCGCAAGTCCTGGTCGCGCAGGTATACCTGCACGACACACAGGTACTTGTGCGTTTGTAAACCAGCATGGTAATACTTGGGTGATCCTTGACCAATGCCTTTATCATTACCCTGAGGTACTTCCAGAAGAGAGGCGCGCAAGTTTTGGTGAGGAAGTAGGGCAGCACGCAAGTATGTTCATTTCCCTTAAGGGTAAAACACTTTAGGCGCACAAGTGTTAGTGAATTCTAAAACTTAGACCTTAATCCTGTTGTTTAGACCTTCCATTCTAGGTAAATAATTACCTTAGAACTGTTCGGAAGACCTGAAGAAGAGACTTGGGCGTTCAGAGCTCTAAATCTGAATTCTAGAAAAATTCCTCTCGAAATGGGGGGCCCACCAGGGGTATTTATAGGCTGGAGAAGACCCCGGGCGGTTATCACCTAGGGCGCGCAAGTGTACTTGCGTGACCATTGCGGCGTGCAAGTGTACTTGCACGACCATTGTAGAACTTGCGTGACCCTTTTAGAATGTTCTTCTTATTTTTTCCTTTGTCAATTTTTGATATTTCTCCAAAGGTTGAATAACTTTGAGCTCATCGTATTTATTTTCTTCAGTGGTTAGACTCTGTGAAGAAAGTAGTGTCAGCAAAAGTCCCCCCTCAGATTTGGATCCAAAAGAAATGAGGATTTGACTCTGAGGAAATCGAGAATCAAAAGGAAATTGGGGCGCGCAAGGCTGGGTGCACAAATGAGCTTTGGGCGCCCAGGGTCTGGCGTGCAGGGGTACAGCCTTTAGTCGCACAGGGTACACGTGTAGGGCTCTGGTCGCATCTATAAATAAAAGACTCCATTCCGCGCAAAGCACTCAACTTTCACAGATTTCTTGCTCTCAGCACACAGCTTGGCTCTCGGCGCACATCTTGGCTCTCGGCTTTTGCTCGTCCGCTCTTCTTTTTCTTATGTCGCGCTGCTCTTAAGGTATTTAGACTAGCGTGGAGAAACCTGCGCGCCCAATACTTGCGCGACCTAAGAAAACTTGCGCGCCAAATATGGGACTTGTTCGCCTTAATGAATTAGCCAATTTCTTCAAATCCTTCCCAAATTTTATGAAAAATTAACATACTTTAAGAGTTAATTATTCAAGTTTTGTGCAGATCAAATGGTTCCAAAGAGAATCGGAATGGATGATAAACTGTAGAGCAAAATAATTGATGAGATGATAGACATTGTTGGCCATGATTACTATTCTATCTATGAAAGCACTCTTCCGGACATGGCTAAGCATCTAAAGAAATATCATCGTGACTTCCCACACAGCATCTATCTGCCTTTATATGGCCATCGTCACTTGCAAGATGCCAATATTCCAGAGGAAAAGAACTATCTCCCGCCTTCCTGGTTTCAGTCGTATACTAACTTTTCTTTAGCGAATGTCTCAATTGTAGGAACATTTTCAAATATTGGAACAGTAAAGAAAGCTTATATATTGCATCATAGCTCGTGTGCTCCAGATCTGAAACTTCACAAGCCTGATCTGCAACCACATTGTTATCCTTCAGTCTTTCAATACTCTCAGATGGATCAATCCAAAGGCTGGAAGGAGAAATGGGAATTCTGTTCTTGAGGAGGGGTGAATCCAACTTGGATGTGGGCTTATTGGGTGCAAAAAACTTGTTAAAATTTTATTGAGGATCTGAAGGGAGCTGTAATCTATGAAGCTGTCTGGGCTGGGCAGACATATGTTTATAGGAATGATAATTTTGCACCGGAATTTCTTAGCCGCTGGAGCCCGGAAACTAATTCTTTCCATCTGACCCATGGAGAAGTAGGCATTAGTTTGTGGGATGTATACAAGATCTCAGGGGTTCCAATCCTGGGTGATATGTATAATTAATTCGTCCCTCCAAAGGCAACCATGAATGATCCAGAGAAGACTCTAGATTTGGTTCGAGAGTTATTGAAAATTTATCATAAGCTCAAAATCTTAAATACTTAAAAGACTTATTCTAGAAGGGATATTCATCCAGAGGAATGGATGAATATGTTTATCAAGAAGAAGAGGGAAAAGGGGCCCACCTGTACTCGTCCTACTAGCTACCCTAGAGCAGATAAGAGAGGTATTCCTGGCACATTGTGGCCAACTTTGGAAGCAGGAGAGTTTGAGAAATGGGGGTATGAAGTGAATCATAAAATCCAGGAGAAGACCCGTCTGGAAGGCTTTTTATCCTTATGGCTCAGTGTCTATCTTTTTCTAGTTAGAGATTCGAAGGGAGGCGTCAGGCCAGGGACCTTCGTTATCACAGCTAAGTTGGCTGAGAGGAAGATGGTGGGGTTGGCTACCCCAGTTTTGGAAAAGATTCATAGGAGCTTACTCTATGTCTATATGGGTAAGTCTCCTTTGAGATTAGTGGGACCATTCCATTTTTTATGGGGTTGGATCACCACTCACTTCCGGACACATGCTGTTCAAAATGGAATACAGATTCCCGGAAGTTCTTTCAGGCCATCTGTTCAGACCTTCTCTGTAATTTGTCCTTTGTACCTCAATACTTATGATATTAGGACAAGGCTGGGTATGCATAAGGAATTCCACTTCTTTCCCTGTGGAAATCCGCCGACAGGGAGATTTGTTGACGATGGATCATCCATCTTGGAACAGAGGTCTTATATACTGGCCTACAGAGATGGTGTATTGGCCACCAAAATTGATGGGGAAATTATATGTGAGGCCTATGATCCATATCTATTTGCATGCCAATTCAAGTGTCTGCAAACAACTGTTGTATCTCTTCTAGTGAACGTTAGATCAGAGCAGCATCCAATGGTGTCTCGGCAACTATGGTTGCTAATGGCTATGGAAAGGACTGGGGCAGTCTTTGACTTACCAAATACTGAAGCGGTAAGCAATTTGACCGAATGGTATGATGAAAACTGAATAGCGTCATATCCTGAGGCCATATTGAATAAACCTGTTGACCGGGTTGGGAAGAAGAAGAGAACCATTGTGAAAGAAACAATTCAGGTGGTAGGTGATTCTTCCACTCCTGAAGCTGGTTCACCGAGTTCTTCAACTGAGGCTGATTCATCAGATTCTAAGGAGATACAACATTTTTCAAAATGGCCCCGTGCCATATATAATCCCCCTGTCAGAATCAAGAGAGCCACTCCATCAACTCCTGGTGAGTTACTTTATTGAAGCAATTTAATTTCTAGTAACTTTATAGAGTAACAAGTTTTCATTCTCTTTTTATAGTTGCAGGAGCTAGGAAGAAATTAAAATCCAAGGTTGTAGGACCCTCTTCACAACCTTCTATTACACCTGCATATCTACGACCAGAGGCCATCCAGACATGGCGGGATATATATTGCGATATTGAAACCATCTGGATGGAGCTATGTGAAGTGTTACATCTTCCTGAAATAGGGACTCTTCAGGCTCCTGAAAATATTAATTTCATGGATAACCCTGATGAAGTAAGAGCCTATGTCAAAGAGTTGAAGGACTACATATATTCCACTGATGATTCTATCCCTATCACCAAGCGGGAGAAGGAAATTATGGATCACAACACCACTGATGAGGAGTGGCATGAGTATGTGGCTCCTGAAGATGTAAGTTTTCTTTTCTTATTTTCTTTGAAACATGATTTCAGTCAAAGCTTTATTATTCAAGGAAATTGTTTTCTTCATCTTGCAGCTTTCCAAAACTACTAAGGTTCCTTCGCCCCAGTATAGCCCTGGTGGTACTACCATCGGGGCTGCTGTTGAATCTCCTTGTGAACCGGGCGAGATATCTCCAGGCCAGCAGTCCATTGATGAAGAGTTTCACATGGATTTCTCCTCACCAATTCAAGTGCCAATAAGGGAGACTGCCGACACTCCCAAAAAACCAAAAGGACAAAGGCGACGAAGGAGGAATTCCATCGCTAAACGCTGTATTAGCAGTGGTAAGTTCTTTGGATAATCATGAGTCCTAAACCATGAAAAGATTGCTCATTTTCCTTGGGATTTCAGGGGCTTCTTCAATTTACCCTCTGAGGGAAAGGACTGATCCTCCTTTGAGGACTATGGAGGGTGCTGTGGAACAATAAAATATTCAAGCTGACTTGGCTGCTCCTAGAGAAGATCCAGCATCTGTTCCAAGTATTCCTCCTGCTGTTGTTGCAAGAATAGAAGAACCTGTTTTTGGTAAGTCAACAATGATTCATAAAAATGTTGAACGAAACACCGACTGACTTCCATTCGGTTATACTTCAGGTTCAACTCCTGCATTAGAGCTTCTAGCGGCTATTGCAACTGATGCCGTGATTTTATCTGAAGATGTTGTCCAGGGTCAGGGGATGTAGGATGTAAGTCGTCAAGAAGACACATCAAACGCTCCTACTGGTGAGACTAACCAGGATTCTGAAATATCATTGGATGAAATGATGAATCATGGAATGTCTTTCGAAGAATTTTATGATCATGCTAAGTTGTCATGTGATTTAGAAGACCTTGGGCGTGAGTGTTATCCTTCTCCCATTAAATTTCCTTATAATTTACACTTCTAATCATGACTGAAAATAATATACAGTTCCATCCATTGAAGCTGCTGAACTTCCAATGCCTGAAGAGAGTGTGGACATTTATGTCAACCCTACCATTACAGAAACATTATCTCAAGTGGAGATAAACCCAGTAAACCCTCATGAGACCCATCTTGGAGATCCTATTGAAATTGGGAAAGATGGGGAGGAGTCTTCTCAGGTTGCTGATCCACCATCAAGTAAGGGATAACAATATTTGTGATTGTACTTAATTTGAAAGACAATTGATTATTTTTTTTATCCTTTGAATCTAACCAAAGATTTCAATTAATCATGCAGGGCCATCAACTGCAGTGGCTAGATCTGGAGGTGAGGCCTCAGCCTCTGCCCCAATGGGAATTGAAAGCAAAGAAGCACAGTTCAGGGGAGAAAGGGTAGAATATGGCACTTCCTTAAGTGCATTAATCCTAGATTACATGCCCCCCTGTGATGATGATGTTAAATCAGACCCATAGGTGCTTAAAGCGTTAAGATTTTCATGACGTAAGACATGGAACAACATATGGAAAATCATATCTGAGGTTCCTTTAAAAGGGCTATCATCGAAGATCCCTCGATTTTCATCCCAGTTTGTCATGCTAGGAATTGGCGGTTTTGGATATGAAAAGATCCATGTCGCGGTGAAACATGTCATCTTCAGGAGGGAGCAGGAGTAAAAGTGTCACGAAAATCTGACCAGGGTGAAACTGTTAGTTAACATCGGCAAATTTGAGGCTGCGGTATCCCGAGCTGAGGCTAATTTTTCTTCCAAGATGAAGGAGATGAATCATAAAATCAAAGAAAAAGTCGTCCAGCAGGTGCAGCTCCAGCAATAGATAGATACTATTACTGGGGAACTTGATCATCTCAATAATTCATTGGTGGGAGCTCAAACGAATGGTATGAAAGCCATTGCAGACGCTAAGAAGGAACTTCATCAAGCTGAGAAGAGTAAAGCTGGTCGAGTGCACGAGCTTCAAGTAGCTGCTGATGAAGCTCGGGATGTTGTACATCAAGTGAAGACTTATATTGACAGTCTTTTATAATCTCCTGAAAAAGAGAAGGGGCTCCAATCTGTGGATGTCCCTCTAATTCTTGTGCATCAATGAAGAGTACTTTTATCTTCAATCATTTATGATTGTATTATTTCTCTACCTGATTTAAATTTTACCTAAGCCAATGGGCCTAGTAAGCATAGTTTTATTTTTACTAGGATTAATATAAATAACCCTATAAACTTTTAAACTCTTAATTGCTTGATATTACCTAAATCATACAAAATGTATGTTTAGTGAGCTGGAACTTAAATTTTATTCATAGTTACCTTGTCTTTTGTAGGAAGTTTAGATTCATGCATGTTGGACATAAGGAGGCTAATGTTTAAGGTCAAAATAGATTTGACTGAAATGGATTAAAATTGACTCAATTCCTTGATAATTTATCTGAAAACATATTACCATACTCAAGTATGAGGGGGGAAAATGTAAACTATGACTTAAGAATATTTGTATCTGAGGAATGATATGAAAAAGAGTTAAAAGTCATTTGAAGAAGTAGTTCCCAAAAATGAAGTTTCCATTATTTAACAAACCCGTTAGGGGGTTGAATTATGCAGGGCCACCTAAGGGCATTGGCTGCATAGTCAAATAATAATTTCTTTTGGCTGACAAGTCTGTTATATGGACTGTTTATGAAAGGCCGCCTAAGGTCACGTACTACATAGTTAGGCAAAATAACTCTCAGAAATTTACCTTTATACTGCTAAAAGACGGTGAATGTTTATAGAGATTCAAATTTTCCAAAGTATAGAGTTTGTTGTCTGGAAAGAGGTACTTGAATATGGAGAAGATATTTCCGAACAAGATTATCGAAGAACTGGATGGATATCACTTTTACAAAGGTCTGACCCAAACGTAGGGAAGGAGAATATAAACCATAGACTTGAATACTTTCAGATCATGAAAAAGGATATGGGACAAATATGTTAAGGATGGCTATTTTTGAGGATCCCTACATACTGTCATTTAAGACCAATAAGGACGAAAGAGGCTTTCTTCCCAAGAATGAAGTTACCATTATTTAACAAACCCATTAGGGGGTTGAATTATGCAGGGCCACCAAAGGGTATTGGCTGCATAGTCAAATAATAGTATCTTTTGGCTGAAAAGTCTATTATGTGGACTATTTATGAAAGGCCACCTAAGGGCACGTGCTGCATAGTCAGGTAAAAGAACTCTCAGAAATTTGACATTTTTGTGACTAAAAGTCAAGAAAAGGGTTATGAAGATCTGAAAATATTTAAGGTTAGGGTTATTACACATAAAGATGGGTACTGTCCAATATATACAAAGATACACAGATCAATGTTAACCATAATCATGTTGTGGCTGGGTTCTGAATGGAAATGTTGGACTTCACTACGTATCCCATAAGGATGGGAATCAAGACACAAGTAGTTTTTGAATGATAGTTTAACGTCATGTGGGACAAAAGGATTAGAGATCTTAGTTTAGGGTCATAGATCTTGGACCATTGTGAGAAATACACAGTGTGTGTTTTCATGGGGACTTTTCATCCAAGGGACTGGAAGTGGAATTTGGGGTTAGGCCCAAAAGACTTGGGGATGGATTCGAGGGACACTCAAATGTTCCTCTTTATCCCATAAGGATGGGAATCAAGCCCACGTAGTTCTAGAAATACCCTCTGTACAAATTTGGTTCGTACATGTGAAGGTTGAAAGGGGACTTTAGTACAATGATGGTTTAACCCAAGATAAAAGGTTTGGGCAAGGCCATGTATGCACGTAGTCTTTGAAATGAAACATGATTGAAAAATCAATGTAAACAATGGTTCCCTCTTAGGTGAGGGTATCAAAGAATATATTTGTTTATTTTCATACTGGACAAAAGTGTTGTATAGTTTAACGTCGTATAACAAGGACGAAAGTGAACCAATGTAAAGATATTGATTCTAGGGGCGGTTTCACGAATCAACATCGTATGAGATGGAGGTGAACAGATGTGAAGAGATTGGTTTTGGGCTTGAACCTTGGGAGGTTGTCTACATACCCAGCCTGGAAGGCAAGGATCAAAGTCTGCGTAGTTCAATTAAAGAATGAATTAATGATCAAGTTGTTCTTGGGGACAACGACCTAAAAATGATGTTGGGACTTATGCGTGGTTAGCGGCCCAAAGAGAGAGTTATGGTTTAAATTTTCTCTAAGCTCACCTGAGTCATACTTAGTGTGAGAAACAAGAGGTAATAACAACCTTAACGATGCACAGTTTAATTTCATGTAGGACATATAAAGGGACTATGCAGTTTAAAGTCTTGCAGTTAGGACTATTGGTGTTGCACAGTTTAGTGTCATGTAGTAGGGACAAAGTACAGTTTAATGTTATGTAGGATGTATCAAAGGAATTTCTGTACAATTTAGCATCATGTAGTTAGGACGATGGAGGCAACACAGTTTAACGTCGTGTTGGACAAAAAGACGATTGTGCAGTTTAATGTCATGCAGTAAGGACAAAATAGTACACCATTTAACGTCATGTTGGACGTATTAGGGACTTTTTTCATAGTTTAAGGTCATGTTGGACAAGAGTGCGAATAGTTTAGCATCATATGCATGGACCATGGATGGTGCAGTTTAATGTCATGCTGGACGTAAGGGATTTCTGTACAGTTTAGCGTCATGTAGTTAGGACTTTACAGTTTAACGTCATGTGAGATGAAAGGAATAAAAATATTTTAAGGTCATATGTATGGACCGTTTCGGTATAGTTTAACATCATATAGCAAGGACGATAAAGGGGACATAGTTTAATGTCATGTTGAACATATGGGAAAATAGTTTAGGGTCATATGCATGGACCGTTGATGATACAGTTTAATGTCTTGTTGGACGGTGGTGCAGTTTAAGGTCATACCGGACCATTGATGATATATTTTGTGTTTATACAAAATACTTCTTCAAAAATCTGGCATTGGTTGGAGTAGTGATGAGTTCTCCATCCATTGAGATTAAAGAATAAGCTCCATTGGAGTAGACCCTATGTATTGAGTAAGGTCCTTCCCATTTTGGCTCAAGCTTGGGAGGTTTCTTTCCTGGTATCATTGGAGTTCTGAGAACTAATTCCAATTCTCCCTGAGTGAATGAACGAAGATGAACTTTTTTGTTAAAATCTCGTGCTATTCGTTTCTGATAGACTTCCAAGTGGTGAAAAGTGCACAATATTTTCTCATCTAACTATTCCAATTCATTCAATCGCTTTTGAGATTGTTCATCTGTAGATGATTGATCACAAATGGAAACTCTGAGCGAGGGTAGTTGAACTTCAATTGGAAATACTGCTTCTGTTCCATATACCAATGAATATGGAGTTGACCATGTTGTAGTGCGGGTGGTAGTCTGATAAGCCCATAAAGCATGAAAGAGTTCATCAGGCCATGACCTCTTATCTTTATCCACCATCTTTTGTAGTATATTTGAAAGAGTCTTGTTGAAGGCTTCTATCTGGCCATTGGCCGCTGCATGATATCGAGATGAATGGTTGGATTTGATGTTGTATTCTTGATACAACTTCTTCACCTCAGTTGAACAGAATTTGGTGCCATTGTCCGTCAATATGGTATGAGGGACACCAAATCTGGTAATGATCTTAGACTTGATGAAGCTAACAACACATTTAGAATTGACTTCCTTGAGAGGTATTGCCTTTGCCCATTTGGAAAAGAATTCAGTAGTAGTAAGAATGTACTTAAACTGCTTGTCTGTAGCCGAAGGGTAAGGTCCCACCACATCCATTCCCCATGTGGAAAATGGCCATGAGTATTTAGTTGTATGAAGAAACTCTGTAGGTTGATGAATGAAGTTGGCATGTACTTGGAATGAATGACACTTCTTTGTGAAATCAGCACAATCTTGTATCATTGAAGGACAAAATTATCCAAGCCTTTGAATCTGATCAGACAGTCTATGTCCAGACTGGTGGGCACCACAGACTCCTACATGCACTTCTTTCATGACAGCCATTGTCTCTTCACCATCAATGAATCTTAAGAGAACTCCATCAAAACCACATTTGTAGAGAATTTTCTCTAGCTGATCTGGGCTATCATAAAGAGTAAAATTGACCACACGTCGCCGGATTTGTTCTTTCTCGGATCTATCAGGTGGAAGTGTTACATTTTGAAGGTATTCCCTGATAGGTGATATCCATCCTGTAGTATGACCATACGGTTCAGGAATGGGACTAATTTCATTAATTTTCTCTGTTCTGATTCGAAAATAAGGTCAAATTGCACGATGGTGGGCAATAATGATGGTTGTCTCTTCCCGATTTGGATCTTCCAGAGTTGTGGCTATATTAGCCAGTGCATCAACTTGAGCATTTTGTGATCTTGGGACATAAGAAAATGTCGGTTCTGAAGGGAACTCCTCCATTAACTCTCTGACATAATCATAGAAAAGGGATTAGTTCTTCTTTTCTGATGGCATAATCCCCATTGACTTGTTTGATTACCAGGTCTGAATCACCTTTCACCTTTAAGTGATTCACTTGTGCTTGAAGCGCTAATTCCAAGCCTGCGATGAGAGCTTGGTATTCTGCTTCACTATTGGTACCACCTTCCCACAATAAGAAGGAATAAGGTAACACTTCCTTTTCTGGATAAATGAGCAAAATTCCTAAGAAAACTTTGTTGAATTTAGGATTTTTCATTTTCCTCCCTGTTGGACTTCTGGAAGCACCATCAAAATACATTTCCCATGCCTGAAGAATTTCATGAATAGAGAAGACTTCCTCATCAAGGAGTTCAATATCTGAAGATGTGTCTTCCACTGAAGGGTGTTCAGCTAGGAAGTCATCCATAACTTGGCCCATTATCGCCTTTTGAGACACATATTGAATGTCGAATTGCTACAAAATAACTGCCCACCATGCTAGACGTCCTGTAATCATTGGACGACTAAGGATGAATTTGAGCGGGTTATTGCGAGATACCAATTGGACCTCTTGATGTTGCAGGTAGTGTCTCAACTTCTGAACTGTAAATATTAATGCCAGGCAGCACTTCTCAATACTTGAATACCGGATTTCTGCTTCAAGAATAGTTCGACTGAGATAGTAGAGGTTATTTTCATTCCCAGCATCATTCTTTTGAGCAATAAAGGCACCTAATGATCGCTCTAGAGTTGTCATGTAGAGGATAAGTGGTCTTCCTTCAACAGGTGACATGAGTACTGGTGGACTCAAGAGGTATTTCTTGAGAATATCAAATGATTCTTGAAATTATTCAGTCCACTGGTAAGTGACTCCCTTCTTCATCAATTTGGTGAAGGGTAAACTTTTGCCTGCCAAATTGGCGATGAAATGCCGAATATAGGCTAAGTGTTCTTGAAGTCCTCTTAATTCTTTCAAATTTTGAGGAGGTGACATACCAAGGATTGACTTGGTCTTCTCAGGATCGACTTCAATACCACGATGGAGTACAAAAAAGCTGAGAAATTTTCATGAGGTTACCCCAAAAGCACATTTTAAGGGGTTCATCATCAAATTATGTTGTTGAAGTTTGCGGAATATGACTTCCAAATCAGCCAAGTGATTAGAAAGTTGTTTGGATTTAACCACCAAATCGTCTATATAGAATTCAACAAACTTCCCTAAGAAGGGTTTGAAGATACGATGCATGGAATGCTGATATGTTGCACCTGCATTCTTTGAGCCAAAGGGCATTACCCGGTAGAAAAACACACCCTGAGGGGCTCTGAAGGCTGTATTTTCCTCTTCTTATGGGGCCATTCAGATCTGATTATATCCAGAATATCCATCCATGAAGGAAAGTGCTTTATAGCCAGATGTTGGATCAATTAAAAGTTCTGTAATCAGAACTGGGAAATCATCCTTAGGACAATGCCGATAAAGATCTCTGAAATCGATGCAAACTCTAATTTGTCCGTTCTTATTCTTTATAGGGAAAATATTAGCCAACCAATTGGGATATTGAACTTCTCTGACGAAGTTAGCTTTGATAATCTTATCCACTTCAGCCTCAATTTTGGAAGCATAAGTTGGGTGTGTTCTTCTCACGGCTTGCTTAAATCCTCGATGTTCTTCTGGTAAACCCAAATGATGAGTAACAACATCAGGATCAAGCCCGGGCATTTCTGTATAGTTACAATCAAATATATCTCTATTTATATTTAAAAAATAAATATACATCTCTTACTCTTCAAGAGTCATGGCCGCACTGAATAAAGTGGGGCGTGGATCTTCTATTGCACCCAGATTTATTTCTCTGAGTTCATCCATAGTGGTATAGATACCCTCTTCAAATGCTAGAGGAGCATCTCTGAGATCTTCCTCTTCTTCTTCATCATGTGTTATTTCTTCTGTTTCTACTTGCATAGTAGATGATAAAGCAGAATTTTCATGATCAGAAGAGATGTAAAAATTTACACATCTTGAAGAAGAAGCTTCCATTTCCGACCCGATTGATGATGAAGGGTCTTCTTTGGGTAATAAAGAGGAGATGATGGATTGAGAATCGATATCATTGTTCACCTCCGATGTTGCTATAACTTCTTCTGGCCTAATTGATGAAGTATAGACTTTTTGGATTTCAGAAGATGAAATCAAGACGTCACCATTTGTGCTTTCATCACTACTTGGTGGGTTACCAATTTCTCCCCTGTTGTCTGGCTCGATTGTCGTAATTGGCATTATGGATCTTTCCATAACAGTATTCTGATTTGGGTCTATCTTTTCAATTTGACTGATAGGAAACACATAATCTATACTCACATGTGTAAATGGATTTACTGGAATCTTCTCCAAACCATATGGAGAATTAACTTTTGTAATCTCCTTTGTTGTGGATTTCTCCCTTCCCTTCATGTGATAGAATTCCGCCTCAATGTATTGAGACTCACATGTCTTGAACGGGGCCTTATCACCATACAATGTCCCAACTTGACCATCAAAACAATATTTGAGACATTGATGGTATGATTAAGGGATAACCACATGTTGATGTAGCCAGGGTCTTCCAATAAAGATGTTGAAAGCTGAGTCTTAATCAACAACCATGAAATCCGAATTGGATACAAGATCTCCAAACTGAGTTCTGAGTGTAACTTCGCCCAGTGTTTCTTGTTCATTTTTATCATGTCCTTGTAACATCATGGTAGAAGGAGATAAATCAGATTCTGCGAGGCCCAATCGACGAAGTGTACGAATGGGCATGAGGTTGACTCCTGAACCATTGTCAATGAAATCTCTTCGGACATCTACGCCATTGACCTTTCCAGATAAGTACAAAGGTCTAATATTCCCATGCACAACATAATCTTCATCTTCATCAGTAAAAGATATTTTTTCATGACATTCTACAGGATTATTCTCTATGTGATAGACTTCAGCTGTAGCAATTTCAGTTTCAAACTCCTAAGGACTTGAAAAAGCCTCGAAGAGTGCTTTCCGAAGATCTTTTGACAGATTAAAAGCATCCAGAATTGATAACTTGGCTGGTACTTGGGCCAAGTGTTTCAATACATCATACTTTTGATCCAAAGGTCTGCATTTCCCAACAAGAATATGTGGTTTAGCAGGTACCTTGGAAGAAGATTCTTTAGAAGTTGATGCATCTTGTATTGGGATAGGAGTTGGAAATATTCCTGGTTTTTCAAGATTAGACCAATTAGATCCATTTACTTGCTGAGAAGAAGAATATGGAACATTCAACCGGTCTTCCAAAATAACTATTCCAGGACGGAATTTTCTATTGGTAGAAGAACATGCTTGTTCTTACTGAGCTCGCTGAAGGGCTCTACCACGAGTTTCTGCTGCGTACACAGTTCTAGAAGGGGTAGAATTAGAATAGTGGCTTCTGAAAGATCCATGTTTTCCCATATATCCTGAGCCTCTGGAACTTCCTCTGATTCCCCTGTTTGATACAGGGAATTTAGGCTCATCGAAATTGAAACTATGACTGGAATATGGATATGTTAATTGAATCATATTAACAGAACCGAAGATTAACGCTTTGTCTGATGAAGACTCCGCCTGATTAGCCTGTTTGGCTGTGCCGTTTGGTGGGGTGGTGCCCGTGGCTTTGAAATAGATGGCATGAAGTCTGCCAGAGTCAATGAAAACTTAGGCTTTGACACATACTCATCTTATTTTGATTCTTTTTCTTTCTTTAAATCATGTCATTTCTTTGAGGACTTTCCCTCTAATGAAGAGGGTTTTGGTGCAACATTCATGGCATAAGACACAATCAGTTTCTTTAATTGTGCTCATAAAATAGCATGAGTTCAGTTGATTGTCTTTCTGACCATCCAATCATCATACTTTTGTGCATTTTTTCTTTTGACTTCTTGCCATTCTCCTTCCTCCTTTGGAACTGTAGCAGTAACACATGCTACCTGAGCTGAAGAACCTTTCAGTTTGACTTGTCTCGAGTCGACCATCTTTTGCAGAAGGTCTTTTAAGAAAAAACACTTCTGGATGGGATGCCCCAACATTTGATTAAAAGGGAAATAATTGGGACAGTCTTCATATCCTTCCTTGTTTGACCTCTTAGGCCTTGGCAATTGAACCAGATTATTTTCCAGAGTTGAAATGAAGTGACCAGGAACTTGTTTATTTCAGAAAGAGTATTTTTTTCTCTTCAGATCCTCAAATTGTTTTTGTCTTTTATCTCTTTGATTATCTGGACGAAAAGACCTTTTTTGTTGGCGCTCAGAAGGTGGAGCCCTTCGAGAAGATGAAGGTTTTGAAGTAGAAACAGGTACAGGTGCTTGTTTAAGCATAACTGTAGCAGTTTCTGCTTTACCCATTCTCCTTCCTGGAGCTGATGGAATTACACGAGATTTAGCATTAGCCTGTATAAGGGAATCTTCAATCTGCTGAGCGATTTAAGTAAGGTATCTAAACCCTCCTATGTATTTCACAGGGATCAACGATGTGCGTAATTCATCACGTATATTTTCCACACCGATTGGCAACAATTCCTCTTGTGGGAGTGCTATGATTAGGGGATATGTTAATCCCTTCCAGGGAGAAATGAAATCTGAGACCCTTTCATTCTCTCTTTGCTTACAGTTTGTAAGATCAAAAACGGTTGTCTTTGGAAAAGTTGAGCTGAACTGAAGAAGGAATTTTTGGAGAATATCCTCCCATCCGGTAATTGACCGGGATTGCAAGTTTATATACCAGACAAAGGCTGGTCCTAGCAAGGTCCATACGAAGCATCTGAGTTTTACTGCTTCTTGCTGCTCTGGAGTTCCCATCATAGGATCACAACAAGCCATGTAATGCGTCAAATGTTTTTCAGGGTCACATGATCCATTGAAAATAGGGAATACAGGGTTTCCAAAAATGGAAGGAGGAGAGATTGAATCTACCCATTCAGTATAAACATTCTTTTCTAGTTGAACCTGCGCATGTTTCCCTTCCATAGTTTCTAACCGATCTGTTAATGACTCAATGGTAGTTATTAACTTTTGAGAAACATTCGGTTGAACTTGGACTTGGGTAGGTGCAATGACTGGATCTTGGAAAGATGTGGTGGTTGGTGCTACAACTGATGGTAGCACTGCCAACTATTATTGCACTTGACACGTAGTATTAGATCTTTGAGGGTGTACTGATAGAGGATGATATTCTTGATCCATCTCAGTAGATGCAACAAATTCTCTTGGCTGACTGACCCCAGCACGCTAAAGAAGAAGACTACCCTGAAGTAGTTCTGCATTCAACCTCCTTAATTCCTTCATTTCTTCCTCTTGTTGTGCAAACCTTTGCTCTAGTGAGAGTGATTAGCCTTCTCCAGAGGAAGGATATGTAACCTGATTATTTCCCCTCCTTTTGTTGGATCCTTTTCGGAGAGGGGGAAGTGGGTTACTCGAAGGATTTCCTAGATTCTGAGTAATCCTTTGATTTCGTGTACACACACCTTCTTCATTTGTGTCAGTGCATAAATATTCTTGAGTAGTAACCTCTTCATCTGAGTCCCCTGAGTGAGCCTAATCTGGTGGATCAACAACAATGGAATTGATGACAATGATTGATGCATAACGCATCGCATCCCTTCTATCAGCATTTCTCTGATATTGTCTTCTTCCATGTCTTTGATGAGACATTTCCTTTTGTTGATTCGATCACTCAGGAACTTCTTGACGAACCGTAATTTGGATGGAATCTCCTGATAATTTGGCTCTTCATTCCTCTTGAGGCTTCTTTCCCAATCGAGAAAAGACATGCTTTCTCTGAGGAGGGGATTGATTATTTGAAAAAGTCCCCAGTCCAGTGGACTAGGGTTGTTCCTACTGTTCCCGCTCAACTCCTCAAATCCTATTTTTTGATTCCGAGGGTTGGTTTAAAAGAGTCCCTAGTATGGAAAGCTGGGGTGGCTCTTGACATGCTATGTCTAAGACTTTCTTAAAAGATCTCCTGATCTTGCAAACGTTAGTTCGGAAATTAGATGGATGCATTAACCTGTATCCACTTTTATCACCTGGTTCAAAAGACCGTTGGATGATTCCTGACACTTCTATCAGTTGATGATGTTCTTGCTCCATACGAGAGGCCTGATCAATATTCTCATTTTCTTTATGCAGGAGTAATTCAACAACTTGTTCTCTGTATGCTTGATTTTGAGAGGAACTAGTTGAAGCCTATTCTTGGGAAATATTTTGATTACAAACAAAGCCCATTGACTTTGGCTGTCCATGGGCAATAACATTGTATGAGACCATTTTCGGCGGGCTTTGCTGACTGGAGAGCACAGTGAAGTGTAGTGCTCCTTGAACACCCCATCCTCTGACATGAATACCAGATGGGGCATTGGAAATTAACTAACGCAATCTTCTTAGTGCGCCAAGGCATGAACGTTGAAGGGATCTCTGCTACTTTTCAGCCTTCAGATATCGAGAGACTAATAGAGATTCCAAATCAATCTGACATTGTAACCCTTCTATTATCTTAAGATGACTTTCATATTAATCATAAGATAATACTTTCTTCTTCAACTGACAAAGAGTTTTCCATATGTTGAGACGAATATCATGAATTCCATCTTCTTTCAACATCTTTGGAATGTCATACTGAGAGTCAGCCAGAGGCCAAAACATGACTGGTACTTCACCTTTTTCCAGTTGTTTTCTCATTTTCCACATTTCCTCTTTATCATTAAATAAAGATTCTTCTACCTGATTTGACCAGAGCTGGTGCTTCCTTGTTACTTCATCGGATTCAACAAGATTGGTAGATATATCACTGATTAAACTAGATGATGCATGACTTAGGGGTGGTTCGTAAAATGACCTACACCCTGGGCTATCTTCTTATTGATAAAGTATTTCACCTACTTGCGATGAAGCATCAGACATGACTGGTTTCACATTTTCAAGTGCCTCAAGATAAGAAGGCTTTCTCGGCAATACATTGTCCACTGGAGCATTTTCCGAGCAATGTGCATCACTACTACAGAGAGGACTTTCGTAGTGAAATTCATCATCATGGGGAGGACCACCATGGTGGGTTACAGAAAAAGATGAGATCTCTTGCTCCTTGGTCTTCTGACCACACAGAGGGTTCTTATGGCTCTCATCTGAAGATGAAACGTCAAGATCGACCGAATTGTCATGAAGCAAGCCTTCATGAGGAAATTTATATTAAAGACCTTCGTAATTAATGTTCTCACTATTGGTAAATGAGGGAGTAGAATCTTGAATTCCAATAGATAACTGTCTGAGGGATTCAAGAACTCCAGCATCGAGCAAGGCCTTGTTATAGATTGTCTCTTGATCTCCTGACTGTGCTGGGCGGGTCTTTTTCTTAGACGCCTTCTCACTTGCCTTGGAAACCACTTGTTGACGAAAGTGGATGCTCTGAGCAGGTGTATGTGCCTGATCAGGAAATATGGCCAGGTTAGGCTGACAATCTCCACTCAAATTAGGTGTATGTGCCTGACTTGGTTGTCCGTATGATATGGGGGAGTATGCTCCACAACCCTCTTGGACTGGAAAAAATGTGTGTGTCTGTTCCGGAGTGAACTATTGATGTGTCACTCCACTAGTAGAGATAGATTTATGTGTCTTTCCCTGATATGCTGCTGAAGTTGTTATAATATCCTAGTAGGCATCCAGAATATGAGCAGGGGTTTTCTTATGCTCTTTCACCATTGATAGAATATGCTTGGTGACTTCAACTACCGGAACGGGGATATACATCCATTCCGTGATTGGAGTAGGTGTATGTGCCTTCTCCTGTCCTCCTTTTCCTATTAGTGAATCCTGACAGTACTCAAATGTGGGGGTAGAGAGTTGAGTCTGCCTCCTGTTTGTCGTCAGAGCTTTCCGACTGACTTCTCCGTGTGCTACCAAGCGAGACTGTTGGTAAGCTTGATTAATACTAGCAGGTGTATGTGTCTGCTGATTGTACTTCACCGAACATGGTTGACGAGCTCCATCATATGTAGTCAGATGAGCCTGCTGACTAGCTGATGATGTGTATGTTCCTGCCTATAGTACTCTTCCGGAATTGCCTGGCAGGATTGATGTGATGCTGCCAGACGAGTCTGCTGGACAACGGAATTAAAACGGGCAGGTGTATGTGCCCACTCATTGCTTGCCACCAAGTTAGGTTGGTGGACTTCTCTGGAGATGGAAGAGATGAGAACCTACTCATTTTTGACCAGATTCCACCTCTGGTGGTTCGTCTTGCCTGTTCGGGTTCAAGGAACCTGAGTCGAACGCCTGGAGTTGGTACCCTCATCATGTTGAGGGCATACTGCCGCACGAGTCTGGCGGCGATTGTTGATAGGATCCCTCGGTAAGGACTCTTTCTTCTTTGAATTAAATCCCTGAGGGACCTGCTCATTCACCTCCCTAGAATATGGGAGTGAATGGTGATTGCGTTCTGGGGATAATGACCCGAAACGGTTGGAGATGGTGGTTAGCACTGCCTGCTTCTTGATCACTAGTCATCGTTGTTCGGACGACCGATGTGTGTTGTTCACTTGGCGGGCTTGTCGGGCAGCCTCCAGAGTTGGGATGGTACCGTGTTGACGATACTCTTTAACCAGCGCATTTGATACCCAGTGTTGAAGATGCTGAGTAGGTGATGTCATCCTTAGAGCGGATGATGATCCAGCAGGAGTAGCAGCAGTGGCATTTGTAGCAGTAGTATTCACAGGTGTGAACTTGAGATCAGCCATTCTGGAAATGCAGAAGATCTTGGAAAAGAGTGCATGTTTGATATAATAGACGTAATCAAGATAAAATCAGCCACTACATCTTTTGGATGAGCACATATGTCAATGATTATTTTTGTTGGCCCTCTCATTGAGTTTCAAATAGGTGCCTAACAAATAGGTAAAACATCATTTTAACTTGGTTAAGGATTCACGTCGGGTTCACCATTTTTTGTTTCCCTCAGAATTTGGGGATGACCTCGTTGATTGAAGGTTCAAACATTCCAATCGGTTTCTAACGGGTTTGTTCGTAGAACCAGAAACATCCAATGATTCCATATCCATTTGGACCTACTTTTCAAAGGTAGGCGCTCATTATTTGTGAACTGATGAGGCTTAGGAATTTGCATTGGTTGAGAGGATGGGAGGTCGGACTCATCACACCTTTTTAAGGGGAATTATTGTCTACTCCAGGACTCTCTTTATAGATTTAAGTTATGTTTGTGAATCTTTACTACATTACCAAGTATAAAATGAGCTTTCCTTTAGTCTGAAAATCGATGATTGATATGTAAGAAATTCAGAGAATCTTTTATATGTATTCGAGGTTCTTCATCGATGAAGAAATATCTGTATTTGTTAAAGATTCTTAGTTGATGGTGTCCTTAAAATACATAAAAGTCTCTTGGTCATTATGATGACCATACTGGTTTTAAAGCCACTCAGTGGGGCACTTGAAGTTTACTGTCATTCAGGAGGACATGGATTATTTCAGAATTGGGATCGTACCCATTGATGGCCTACCTATGTATCCTTTTTTTTTTGGAAAAGGAATAAGAACCCACGTAGTTCGAATAAGTTAGTATGATTATTATGCATGATTGATGGCTCAAAGAAAGAAGTCATGATTACTTTTACACTCTAAGCTCACGTGAGTCGTGCTCGGTGTGAGAAACAAGAGGCATTGGTAAAACCAGACAATTGTGCCATGAAAGATGGAATGATGTGGGGATTATGTGTTTATTACTCCTGAAAATAGATGAGGATTAAGATTTACTTCAGGGAAGAAATCTAGGAACTGGTTCCATAAAGGTATGTGTACTTTATGGAGATTTTGGATACTCTAATCTTGGGGATTACTCCTATGGAAGATGCCCAAGTTAGGAGTGGACTTATGATTGGGTTTTACTCCTGAGAAAGAATCCCCAAATCATAAGTAAATTAGAACTGGTTAAGATAAATTAAGACTGGGGATTACTCCTGAGAAGGAGGCCCAGGTTAACGGACTTGAAAATTTAAGGGACTTAGGGCTTACTCCTAAAGAGGATGCCCATATTTGAGAATTATGACTGGGGATTATTCCTAAAAAGGAGGCCCGGGTTAATGAGTTCTCTCATCATAAAAGATGAGGTTGAATGAATTAAATCTCAATCTTTAGTGACATAAAGATATATAAATCACTAGGTTTTGAGAGATATTCCACAGAATTACTTTCAGATAAGGATGTCAAATTAAGAAATCATGCCAAAAATGGTTTTTAAGAGTGTCTTGAAGACTGAATCTTGAATAGGAGAGGTGGAATGGCATAAGAGGGGTGAAATGGCCACGATGGGAACCCAAAAAGGTAGGGGCGCACAAGTCCGGGCAGGCGCGCAGGTACTGCGTGGGCGCGCAAGTCCTGGTCGCGCAGGTATACCTGCGTAACACATGGGTACTTGCGCATTTGTAAACCAGCATGGTAATACTTGGGAGATCCTTGACCAATGCCTTTATCATTATCCTGAGGTACTTCCAGAAGAAAGGTGTGCAAGTTTTGGTGAGGAAGTAGGGCGGCGCGCAAGTATGTTCATTCCCCTTAAGGGTAAAACACTTTAGGCACACAAGTGTTAGTGAATTATAACACTTAGACCTTAATCCTGTTGTTTAGACCTTCCATTCTAGGTAAAGAATTACCTTAGAAGTGTTATGAAGACCTAAAGAAGAGACTTGGGCATTTAGAGCTCTAAATCTGAATTCTGGAAAAATTCATCTCGAAATGGGGGGCCCACCGGGGGTATTTATAGGCTGGAGAAGACCCCTGGTGGTTATCACCTAGGGCGCGCAAGTGTACTTGCATGACCATTGCGGCACGCAAGTGAACTTGCGTGACCATTGTAGAACTTTCGCGACCCTTGTAGAATTTTCTTCTTATTCCTTCCTTTGCCAATTTCTGATATTTGTCCAAAGGTTGAATAGCTGTGAGCTCATGGTATTTCTTTTCTTAAGTGGTTATACTCTGTGACGAAAGGAGCATCAACAATATCACTAAACCGGATTAACTTACCATTCCATCCATGTCTATCTCATGAGATATAAATCTTTACCCAATGCATTGGAGGGAGATATAGGTCCCACCCATCTAATAATGAAATCATTCTTACGTGTTCTATAACATAAACATAAATCATTCATCATAACCCAAAGAATAAAATGGGTTTCATAAACATCATCCCATCATAACATAATCCATATAAAACAAATGGATTTCATTTCATCATAAGAAAATTCAAACAATATAAATCATAGTGGAGTGATACATGAAATATACACATATGAAATAATTTCATCTTATATGGAAAATGGTTTTGATAAAACACTTGAAATGAATTCTTGAGGAAAATATCCTTTCTTCTTTAAAATAATTTTCTTTTCCCAAAATGCCATGAAATTTTAAAAGAAGAGTATTTTGTTGAAAATATTCATGAAATATTGTAGAGTAATCTTCATGAAAATAAGGCTTTATGAATCCATAAAAAAACCGTTCATGCCGTATAATATAAAATAACATTCTCCTCGTACTTTTAGCAGAAAAGTCAAAAAGTATCACGTATGGTAAACAAAAGAATGATTCCTTACATAACAAAAAGTAAAAGTCAAAGAGGGGTAAACATGACTTTAAACATGCATGTAAGAATATTAAACACTTCATGAAAAACTTTTTATGGATCTGGTTGAAAAATATAACCCCAGTAAATACTTACGTATAAGCAATCTCAGATAAAAATGACATTGCAAAATTATCCCTTAACTTAAGTCTGATATGATTCGTACATATCCGGACCTCCTGTATAATGATTTAAATAATGTCATTTACTTATTACAGAATCATATTCATTGTTATTATATCATATATGGTTCACTTATGACTTTATATTACCCGTTCTTTTGTAAATTCCATTTTAAAGCAGCATTTTGGGTAAAATCGTTTTATTTATCGTACGTGTTTGGACTTGTTGTTATTGATATTATTATTACTTATATCATGATTTATTTACTTTCAAAATGTAAATAATTATTTATATATCATATATATTCACTATATATATATAATATATAGGTGAATGAAATGAAATACACCGTTCATGGAGACGGTCGGCCGTACGTACGCATGAATGTTGTTTTCCTTTCCTTATTGACATGAATGGAAGTAAATAGATGAAATATATATATATATATATATATATAAATCAAGTAGCTTAATTATGTCATATATTTCATTATTATTCGTTATATATACTTTATAATCATTCTTTAATGGTTAACATGGAGAATGAATCTCATCACGTCGTGGAGACGGTAATCCGTACGTACGCACGAGTGATGATATCGTTCCCATAATTATTGAATGGAATTAGAGTAGATGATATAATATCTCAAAATAAGTATGATGTTATAATAACCATATATAGTTATTCTTTACACCATTATACTCATCCAAGTAAGGTGGTGGTGAAAAAACAGATTACACCACGACGTGGAGACGGTATTCCGTACGTACGCACGTGCGGTGATTTCATTCTCCGTAGGATGGATTGAAGGTAAACTGGGGTTGTTTCATATTTATAATAACATATCAGAATATTAGTGATACTAATTTTATTACTTTATAATGAAACAACTAAATAAGAATAATTTTAAGAAGAAAGAAACTTGAAATAATCGGTAGAAGAGATTACCTCTTCTTCGACGCACCTCTTTTAAGCTTCCTCTTAAGGCAATAGAGTTAGTGTTTTGATGAGACCAGAACCTCTATAATGTTTCTAGGGAAGTTTATAAGGGAAATGAGAAGGGTTTTTCTGAGCTTGAAGACTCAAAATTGTGTAAAGAGAAGAGGGAGGAGGTGCCCTTTTATAAGGGAGGAGAGGGGCACTTTAGGAAAAACTTAAAATATTATTTTATAATAAAGTCATATTCGGTTTATAATGGCTCCAAAGTGACTTATATATAAGATAAAGTGGGTATGTGTCGAAATCCTCTCAAAGAATATGTTTTAGACAATTTTAGATTAATATTTTAACCTTATCATTTAGATTTAACTCTGAGTTAAATAATTTAACTTTTATCGTGTCTTCTTTTTTTCTTACACTATATGGTTAATAAACTTACTATAACAAGAAAAACGAACCCCAAGTGGTTAATTATTAATATATATAACATTATCTAATTCTTTTTTCTGAACATTATATTTTTAGGAATATAATAACAATTAATAATATAATATGTTTTTTAAAAACTATTTTATGACAATTTTGACACTATTTGGTAATTGATTTTTGTAAAAATTATAACAACATTATTAGTTAGAAAAAAGTTAATTTAATAAATAATAACATGTAATATTAACCTAAAAAATTAGTTTAATTTATAAAAAGTCTCAAATTACATTTATTTGAGTATTTATAACATCAATTATGTTAATATTTCATTAATAAGGTAATTACTACATCATCATTGTGTCATAAATAAATTAAACTATTTAATGTCTAAAAACTATAAATAAAATAATATTATGTAGGAAATCTCCTTATCTTTCTAATGAATATTTATAGTCGAATTTATCTTATGTATAACCCTATATTAAAAAAAAGTATTTATTAAGCTTTGATTTTAACTATTTTAACTCTTCTTTAAATAAAATAATAATAAATGTCCTAATCTAATCCAAGTGGACCTAAAGGGTAATATTTTATTCCTAATGTTGTTTTTGGTCGAATTAAACTTATCCAATAGAATTAGAACATGTGTTAGGGTAATAATAATATCATTTTTACCCTTAATTACCCTATTTACTTTTAACTGTGGTAAATAAAAGTAAAAAGTCACTATTCACCAAAAATTATTTTTATCTTATTTAACCACATTTTAATCCTTGATATTTACCATGTCTCTCAGATTTTTTAAATTCCACTTATAGAAGCGGTAAAATTAAGTTTTATGTAAATTTACAAATTCTCCTAGGAGGTGGGTAAAAGACGTTAAAAAGTTCAAAAAAAAATTATATATCTAAAATTATTATAAAATGACTCCAATGAATTACATTGAACTTATAACGGTATTATGTATCTATTTTGACCTAAAATAAATTTAAATAAAATAAATGATAATTTAAATAAAAAGTCGGTTTTTAAATAGTAACCCAGTGTTTTCACTATTCATCAAAAATTGAAAGTTTTTAGAAAAATACCAAAAATTCACCCTATGCTAATTTCGATATTCTGAATCCAAAAATGAAGTCCATTTTGAAAGATAAAATTTATAAAATTTTAAAAATTGGGTATTACTATTCATAACGGCTACTTCATAATAATATTATAATAATATCTCATTTAGTGAAACTCGGTATTGCATACAACACACGCTATCAAGGAAGGTTGCTCTGGAATGCAACACAAGCCTAGAATAGTGTTTACGTATACTGAAAGCTAATATGGTGTTGCGTATAGCTCAAGCTAATCATGGTGTAGCATACAACACAAGACATCAAAGTAATTAAAATAATATTTCTCATAAAATCTCGGGGTGTTACAGTTGTGGACCGACTGACAAAGGTAGCATATTTCCTACCTATACAGGAGACTTTCTCGGTAGACCAGTTGGGAGATTTGTAAATTTTGGAGGTATTTTGTTTTCACATGGTGCCACATATTATTGTTTCAGATCCTGACTTGTTCATTACGTCACTATTTTATCAGATCTTACAGAAGGAACTTGGTACACCACTTTTATTGAGTATGGATTTCCACCCATGGACATATGGGTAGTTAGAGCATAAAATCTAGGTTCTTGATGATATTCTTTGAGCATGTATCCTAGAATTTGGTGTGTTTTTTGCGAAGCATATATCATTGGTGGAGTTAAAATATAAAAATATTTATCAAGAAACTATACAAATGGAACTTTATAAGGATCTTTATGGAAGACCCAGGAGATGACCTCTATGTTGGATAGAGTTAGGTGTGTCAGAGTTGTTGGGACCGAGTCTCATATAGGATACACCAAAGTGGGTTCACCTAATTTTGAAACATATGTCTATTTCTTATAGTATTCAAAATTCAATTGATGGTAGACTTTGAAAAACCATTGAGTTTGTAGTGGGAAATCATGTGTTTCTTTGTGTGTTGCATAGATTGGGTCACTGTAGGATTTGGAGATAGGGAATGTTGGAACCAAGGTTTGTTGGACCATTTGAAGTTGTGAATATAATCAGTCTGGAGGTATCTTGGTTGGATCTTCTATACAGGTACAGTTCTATACATGAAGTTTTTCATGTGTCACAACATCGGCAGTATCACCACAACCATTTTCATGTGATTAATACAGATTATGTTAAGATTAAGCCTGATGTGTCCTTTTAGTATCATCTAATACTAGTATTATATCATGGTGGGAATGTGTTATAGGGAAATATTGTGTCATTAGTTATTCTATTATGTAAACATGGGCATGTTTAGGAGGAATCATTAGAGAGATAATTGGATATATAGTCCCTACAGCCTGGTCTTTACATCAGTATCTTATTGATGCTTGGGAGTACAGCTTGAGGATGAGATATTATATTGCAGAGATATTATAATATCCTGACCATTTCTAGAGATGTATTGAGCTCGTTTATAAATACTCTTTTTTCCTTGTTTTCTTTATATATTTTTTGGGTATTACCTTGAGTGTGTTTGGGTGAAATTTGGATGTTTTAAGAGGGGTTTGGGGCAGTGCACTGTTGGTGCACAGTTTTCCAAAACCATGAACCCTACCCTAGAATACCATGAAACCCCACATATAGATGGATTTCATGGATTTTCAGACCTTTTTACCTATTAATAGTAATTTTTCACCCCCTATAAGTGGAAAACATTTTAGGTGCACTGTTAGTAAAATCATGCGCCCTTGACTATGAAACTATGCATGCAGGATTAATTATTATAAAAATTAATCAGAAAATTCCTGAACACACTATACTTTACCCCAACTCAACCCAACATGCACCTAATTTATTTTTATCCTTTTTTGAGTCTCTTGAATGTATTTCAATTCCTTTTCAATCCTTTTCTTGGAAAATCCAATCTCGGATTGAAGATTTTCACCTCTCACGGAAATAGGAAATCATCCCGTGTGGTTTCCTTTTACTCTCTTCTCTCTTTCCAGATTAAAATGGGATAGTTTTACTCCATTTTTTATGGTTCTACATATGGTTTTTATTTATCTCTATTATTTTAATCTTAGATCTAGGTTTTGGATCTAGATCTCTTTCTTCATCGTGATCTTGGTTGTTTCGCTTAAATTAGGCATTTTCATTGGCAATCTTTCATCATCAATTTTAAGGTAGGTGGTCTAAATTAAAAATCCCAAAGTATTTATTTAAATTTTGTGTATGTAATTTTGAAATTTCAATTTCCATTATTGAGAAATTGTATTGAGGATTTAATTGATTTAATTTAGTTACCATGTGATAATGATTTAGGTTAAATTAGGGAAATTTAAATAGGTAGAATTGGATTAATTAATTTGTCAATTAATTAATGGAATATTGTAACTATGGAATTGATATTATATTGGAATTATGTAATTTTTAAATTAACGTGATTATGAATTAATTAAAAATGAGGATTATGATATGTTTGGCGTAACCTTAATGGGTTAATGGGTTATATGATTTAAATAATTCCAAATGGTTTAATGGTGAATTGTTCACATTATTCCATGTGATTAAATTGAACAATTGTAATTTTTGTAATAAATTGTAATGGTATTTCAAGAATTGGAATTTTGATAAAAATTCTTAATTTTGATTGACCATGATTGATGACGAATAGTCCCCAATGGAAATCCCCAATTAATGAGAAACAACCAAGATCATGATGAAGAACATGATCTATAACCAAGATTAGAAGAATCAAGATACATCATACCTAGATCTATAACCATTAATAATGGAGTAAACCATCACATTTTAATCTATAAAGAGATTTTGGAGAGAAAGGAAATCACATGAGATGAGAATCTCTTATCGATAGAGGTGTGGATCTTCAATTCGGGCTTCAATTCTTCAAGAATGGGGTTTGGAAGGCCTTGGAATCCATACGAGACCCTATAAAAATGAAAAAACTAAATAATGGTAGATCTGAGTCAACTTATGGTGATGTATGGGGGGTTTGGAAATTTTATAATGAATTGTTATAATAATTAATCTCACATGCACAGTTTCCTATGCAGGGGTGCATGGTTTTTCAAACTATGTGCCTAAATTATGAGCCTCATCTAGAGGTGTTACATGGTTCATCCTAAGAGAGAACATGTTTCAAAATAAATTCCATCCATGAAATCTTTCTTTATTTGTGGTTTTATTATTTCCTAGGGTAGGGTGCGTGGTTTGGGAAAACCATGTGCCCACTATGCACTGCCCAAAAACCCCATAAAAACATTCAAATTTCATCAAAACATACCTAAGGAAAAACCGAAACAAGATATACTCAAAATAAGAAAATAGAATACCTGTAAATGGGATTGAGGCATCCCTAAAAGTTTTTGGGATCTTACAAACATGCTAGGATTAATTTGGAGAGTGGAATCTAATAGAGCCTGATCTTATCCAAAAATTACAGAGAAATTTCAAACCATTCTACTTCATATGAAATCTACAAAAAGTCAAAAAAATATGAAGACAATAATAGATGAGAAAAGTAGGTTGAGGTTAGAGATAAAGTGTTCCTTAATATATCACTAAAGAATAAAGTTATGTGTTTTGTAAATAATGGAAATATTATTCCTAGATACATCAACCCATTTTATATCCTTGATCGCATTGGAGAGGTGGATTATAGAGTGGAACTCCCACCTGACCTATCTCAAGTACATAATGTGTTTCATGTATCCCTATTAAATATATAAACACTAGATTCTTCACATGTACTTAATCCAAATATGGTTTCCTTAGATAATGATGTTTAATAGGAGTAGAAGCTAGAGAATATCTTAGATTGTAGAGACAATGTTCTGTGAAATAAGGTAACTCATTTGGTCAAAGTGTTATGGTGGAACAAATAGTTTTAGGATGTGACATGGGAACCAGAATAAGAAATGAAATTGAATTACCCTAATTTTTTAGTGTATGAAATGAAAATTTTTAGGGAGAAATTTCTTATGGGAAAAGAATGTAAGGAACCAAAGTTTTGTAAATGTAATTTCTTTTTTAAATGAGTAAATTCATTTTTAAGTAATCTAGTTCTAGAAAAGACATGCACTAATTTAATTAATTTAAAATGTTATATACTTTAATATTTAAATTACAATTAAGAATTATTATTTTTGATAATATATCCATTGAAAAGTGATCATATTAGTAGATTATATAAAGGGTTATGGTAAACACCAAATGACAGATACAAAAGAAGTGATGGAACGACCAGTAGGATTGTACCCTAAGAAGACTATTTATCATAGCTTCTAAGTGATATAGAATAACTAGTAATTGACCTTGACAAACCCTAATACAATATTTATCAACTAAATAAATATTGAAACCATTTACATGATAAGTCCAAACTCACTAAGACCACATCCCAAACCATGTTTGTTGAACCACCCCATGAAGATCTAACAATCAAAGACCTTACCCTTAGGTAACTCAAAGGTGAAATGAAGGGCTATATGTCAAGTCCCAAACAGTATGGTTTTTTATATTTTTTATATTTAATAAAATATTTTTTATATTTATCTATTTTTAATATTACTATTTAAAGGAATAAATTATGAGTTTTATGAAAATTATATTTTATACAATAAAACACAAATTGTATTTTTGGGAAATATATAGTTTCTATGAAGACACTATTTTTGATGAATTAATGAATTTTTTAAATAAAATAAATTTAAATTAAATATTATTATTGAATGATATTTACCAAATATAAATTATAATATAATTCTTTGAAGTCAAAAATAATTTTTATAGGAGTCAGAAAAACTATTATTGTAAAAAACTAGTATTTTTTAATAAATGGCTATTTTTATTTATAAGTATAAATTATAATATTTAGAGAATTATTTTTCTAATATAAATATTAATTTTGATATCTAAATGTCTATATTATACAGTGGTGAATTTTTAATAATTCCCTGAGATAGTATAATTTTTTTTTAAAAATTAAATATTATAAACCTTTAATGAATCTCCCAAAACATATATTATATTTTATGGTTTTAAAATCAATTATTTATAAACCTGACACACTTTTAAATCAGAAAAGTTATTATTTTAATGCATTTGGTTCTTGGGCTTATAAAATAATGAAAACCAATCCTCTTGGGAAGAAACCATGATAAAAAACCTTGGGAAGGTTTTCGGTTTTGATTGCTTTATCATATAGAGTCCAAAACCAATGTTTGGAAATTAATAAATAAATCTCCACTATTTTTCTATATAAACCTATCCAACCTCCCATTATTATTCACTAAAAATACTTGGAGCATGAAATTACTCTTTTTTTACCTCTCTATATTCATCCCAAGGTTCCCCTAATATATTAAAAGGCTCTTAAAAATAGTTTTGAAGAACCCTATCAAGGTAAGGAATCCTCTCCTTATCATCTTTATTGAAGAAAATTATTTGTATTATACCCTATATTTTAGAAAAATTTATGTTGGGTTTTGTTCTTACATACCCCTCTTACTTCCCTTATTATTTCTTAGTGATGAGAGACCCCTTTAACTCTATTTAATCTATTCTATGAATCTTTATGTACTGTTCTTATGCTACTAAAATTATCCTATGATTTTTCATGCCAAAATATTGTGTAGTGAATACAAATCCTCATTTCCATTCATGGTTTTTCACATATATATACTTATCCTCCATTTATTAGGTACCTCCGTATATATATTCCACACTCTTTAATCGTGGGATTAAAAGTGATGAAATACATCCTTATGTTGTATGATCGATGTGGCATAACTATGCATGTATATGATATGAAAGTGATGGGTGGGCTTGGAATTATATATTCCTACAATGCATTGTGTAATGTTTTAATCCCATGAGATTCCATTTAGGGTTCATGGGAGGTTATCATAATCTCACTGCATTATGATTCCCACTAGGTTAGTCTTGACTTATGTTTATCATGTCGTATTTTATGTTCTTTCCACATTCATATGTTTCCTTCATGATATCATGTTATATCATGCCTATTTTTCAAGATTATGACTCTAAAGCCTCTTATGTTACCTTGATATGCCTCTTGTATCACTTTTATTTCTTTTCCTTATATAACACTACTTTATATATCACCCATTTCTTATGTACATCCACAGGTTATCTCATGACGTTTTAGATGTATGATGTAATTTTAAGAACATGTTAAGGATTTTTTCAATGATGTAATTGTATTCCTATTTCATGTTGTTATGATATATGACTAATTTTCTAATTACACTAGGATTCATGATCTTTTGGTATAGTATTATGTGAACCTTTGTGTTGAAAATCATTAATTATGGTGTATTAAAGATATGGGTTTCCATGTGTCACCCTTCAGTTAGGGGTTCAAGCCCCACTTCCTTACCGGATATGGTAGGTTTCTACTCAGCAAATTGGTTTTCTTTTTTCTAAAACTATATTATAATAGTTCCTATAATGTTTCCAAAAATATGATGAACATCCTCAAAAATAACATTAATAATCAAATTTCATTTTAATCCCATGGTTATCAATATGAGAAAACATATGTTCCCAAATTTTAATAACCCATAATTACCTCATAATCAACGATCATATAAACCCTAAAGTTTATCAATACCATTAAAATTATTTCCATAAAATAAAAAATATATATTCCTTAAATAACCTTTTCACTAAAACATACAATAAACCAAAGTTTTTTATTCCAATAAATGTTACCCAGAATATTCTAAATCATGTTAAATTCATATCAAACAAAATCTAAAAAATGGTTATCTATGTCTTCAATATATGATCATCCTTAGACTTATAATCCCAATACACATAAGGTTTATCCCATGTCACTATGTAATATCAAAGGATTCAATATGTTTTATTAACTGATTCATTATAATGGTTCATATAGAAAAAGTGAATTAACCAAAGCATATCCCCCATGAGTGTCAAACTAGGTATTTAGAAAGGGATCACTTGTTGTGCACGAAGATGATGGCCAACATATACTCAACCAACTATTTTTGGAATTATTACCACTATACTCAAATTTACCAAAACCATATCCACATATAGTATCTATACAGGGTTTTTTTTTGAAAACCCACAAAATATCTACCTTACTAAAATTTTAGGATGTTATCCTATACTTAGAAATATCCTCAAAGTCAATAAAATTGTT
The DNA here is from genome assembly GCA_963277665.1 of Viscum album. Classification (NCBI taxonomy): domain Eukaryota; kingdom Viridiplantae; phylum Streptophyta; class Magnoliopsida; order Santalales; family Viscaceae; genus Viscum; species Viscum album. Next base: position 1,457,639,916 of record OY728135.1, on the reverse strand, counting down.
GTGTTCCCTATTTTATGTTTTCCTAAATATAGTTCCCAAGGTTTCTACTACACTTACTCTCAAACAAACAATAATAGAACTAAACCCACTATCCTAGAGCATGTGGTTAGTTTATTACATTTTCATAAGTTACAGTTGATCATATTCAAATGGAATGAATTGTTTAGTATTCTTGGTAAACTAGATATATACTTGAATCCCATATTACATTTGAAAACATAAAAATAAAACATAGTGAAAGTAAATATTCTAAATCCTTTAAATCATTTAAGTATTCCTTTTTCATATCCTAGGGAAAGGAAACAAAATAAGGGGTTATATAAAATTATTTGTAAGGGTTATGTATAATAGAAACTATCATTATTAGATATGGAATAATAAATATGGAAAGGTAAATCAATGAAAAAAATTCCATTTAATCAATAACTTGAGAATGAAATTTATCCTTTGATAATGTCAATGTTTTAATCTCCTGGATAATAATAAATAAATTCTCAATAAAGGAAATTATTAATATTGGACTTCATAACTTCAGACATCATGATATATATAACATCAAATCTTTATGCTAAAACGGTTTAACTAGTGGGTAGGTATACACTAGAAACCCATTTATGATAGCTTACTGATTTGTCTCATGAGATATGTCGATATATTGAGGGGACAGTTGTAATATTTACTCACTTCTAACTTCTTGTCCAACACATTACCCATATATTTAATGAGAAATTTAATTCATAAACAATATTTATTATTAATAAATATCTGTATTGATTAAGGAATGAAAATATATAAATATTTTCTCCAGTCAATAAAAATACCATATATAAAAATAGTATATTTTTTAGGGAGTAATAATATCCATGATATAGAGAATATGGATATTTAATAGAAATGTAGAGTCCAATAATCATAAGAAAGTGAGTGTTTCAAGATAAAGTTAATAATTATAAAATTAATCAAGAAATTGAATGATAATTTCTTCCCTAATCAAACTAATCATTAACTATACAGATAAAGAATAAAAATTTAATCATTAAAACATATCCCTATTAGAGAATAAAAGGGTTCTTATTGATGAATATTAATACCATAAAAAGATCATTAAAAACATTCTTGAGGAAAATACCGTTTTTATTTTGAAATCTAATTTTAAAAACTAAAAAGTTCCAAATTAATAGGAAACAATTTCATTGAAAATAATCATTGAAACATGTAAAATAAACATTAAATAAATGAGAGGTCTTGATATCAAGAAAATTACATTAATTCCATGTGCATTAAAACAAATATTCTTTTCATATTTTTCGTAAAAATTTAAAAAGTGATATGTTCAAAAAACAAAAATAATATTCCATATAAATTATTTTGTAAAAAGTTAATAATGGGTAAAATTTTCTTTAATAAATATTTATATAATATTAAAAAATTTATTTATAGAATTTAAAGTAAAATATGGAGATGAAGAAAATGATTCATGGTTGAGTAAAAAACAAGTTAGTTTTACTTATAACATTATTCTAGTATCTTGAGTACTTAAAGAGTGTAAAATTAATGGAAAAATTGTAATTTCTAGAAATAAAAATAATATAAGAAAATATCATGGGTTTAAGATTAAAAGTTCAAATTATTCTCCCATCAGAGACTTAAACATAAATAATCCTAAATAATAGTGATATTTTGAAATAAATACTTACCACATTAGTAACTTTTGAATCAAAACCCCCATGAAAGTAATAAATTAAAATAAAGCATTAAATAAAATGAATATAAATATATTCATGATATAACATATCAAATGGTTAGTAGATACACCTCATAAAAATAAATAGTTTCATATTACCAAATATATCTCCATTGAGTGGAAATAGATACCCCATTACACCCCCCCTCTTATGGTCTCCCTAGTTCATAATCCTCATACCCATATGTTGTGAGTCTGATCACAATCTATCCCATGTTTCTCACACTAAGAATGTCTCGTGTAAGATTAGGGATTTTCAGTGATCATATCACTTTCATCATAAATTTACCCTAGTTAGAGAAACATCATTGTGTAATCCCCATTTAGTGACATGATATTATTTCCTCCATACAAGGGAATCCACCTCAGTATAAGTCTAGAAGGAATTACCATATAAGTAAACCCTAAGGAAAAAAACCCCATAGAAATTAATTATATGTTACCTCCAATCAATTTGTTGAGGTTATATGAAACTATAATGACCCTAAATCCTTTTATAAGAAGGATATGTAGGACTCCATCCTAAGGCTCGATCTCTATACTTGGTTCCTAAGTAACCAAATATATGTCCTTTCTGCATGATATTAAACTGTATGTATTTGATTCAAATGAACTTTGAGAGTTTTGATTCCTGTTATAAACACGATATGTAGGATACCACATTAAGGTTCAATCCTGCCCTAGAAATATCAAACACCTCCCTGGATGGAAATAAACTCTAGATAGCCTGGTTGTATGGATTTAAAATGTAAACAGTTACCCATTTCTATGTAATAATGGGAAATAAATGGAGGAACTCATATACAAACTGATAGTCTCATTAATATAACCCCCTTTTCTTTAAAAAAAATCAACACTTACTCATTTTATTAGGATAAACATACCCATATGGGATTTAGAAGATATTTATGAACTTATCTTAAATATATAAGAGGGTCCTAAAAAGGAAATAATTCTCCCAAAAAGGATGTGGTGAGCCCAAAATTCTATCCTCTTGACCAATGTGATTTCTTAAGTTCTATTGGTTCTAAAACACCAAATTATTTCCAAAATTTGGAAATAAAGTGTGTACCTTGTTATGGATTTTGGATTTGTTAGGAGTTTCTATAAGAGATAAAAATGGTTAACCCAATGTGAATGATTTTTCAACCATACTTAAACCTCCCCAAAATCAGTCATTGGACCCCTATCCACAAATGAGAAAAAATTACTGAACCTGACATAAAATCATGTTATGATAGGGTAACTGAATCATTATAGGAATAAAGAATCTAGTCTTCTAAACTTAGGTAACAATACCATCTCTGAAAGAAACAAAACTAGTGAACCTGGTGTCAAAGATTGTGAAACCATACTTGAACCCCCATAGTTAATCATCATACCCTATTCTGAAAATATCAAATAAATTATGAACTTAGTGTAAAATAATGTAATTATAAAATAAATGAATCATTATAGGAATCAATAAACATTTCTTCAAAAAATAGGGCACCATAACATCTTCAAAGGAAATAAAAATATTGAACTTAACATGAATCTCTCAAATAATAAAAATGATCGGTTGACCTTGTGTCAGGTCATTTGGTTTTTTCATATCCTACTAAAATGAAAAATATGTGACTAATGTGAAATCTTTAAATAATAAAATATAATCAGGGTTCCAATGAAATAGGTCGTACTCACCGTGAAAATTCCATACGAGAAAATTGGCCAAACCGGGAGAAAGAAAGGAAAATTATGTTACCCCTGCAGAACCGATTGAGGATGTTTCACACATTTGATGATGCTTTAAATAATGATCCTATTCTTTATTGTATTTTTTACTAAAAAAACTTCTCATAAACATATTTACTTTATTTCATGTCTTTATCAAGTGAAAGTTCTAGAACCTCATCTACGGTAGTAACCTCTACAGGTCACAAAATAACCCCATCCACATATTTCATTTAGATTTAGGTGGAAAACATGATGGTTTGGTAATACCAATGACATGGTACTATCCTGACCATCAAGTCTACATGTAGAGGTATTTATAAGTTGAATCTAATAAGATTTTATTGTTCAGTAAAATCTCCAATGAAACCAGTGGCACTTGTCACCAACTCTAATCACTTTGGAGTACTATCCATAGAGAAAGGAAATCAGAACCTTCTATAAATTAGTAAGGTGGATCAAGGATTTGAATATAGATCTATCTTGGTTCATGAGTTGCCTAGGATGTCTCTTCTCACCTCTATCACTAGCATCATCCCTCAAATGCCCCTTAGTTACCCATCGAGTGCACCTTCTGAAAAATTTCCACCCTGGACACTGAAGGGGGTCTCATTGAGAACCGAAAGATATGGATAAATAGGAATTGTATCATATCCCAACATTCATTGATGAATCCTATAGACATATTCGGATGATATCCAGTGGGTAGGATAATATCTTTACTCACCCAGATCAAATCTGTATGCATATTCCTGCAACAAGCATGGGAGAGGTAGATATCCATTCCCCACACATAAAACCCATCGACATATTCTATTGGAACAATGAGGATAATATTGGGATTGTATACCTACTTTAATCTAATACATCTTACAATATATCTTAAAGATAGAGAATTTATATTCCTATATTCCATTACACACGTTTCAAAAGTTCCACTGTATCTGAGAAACATCATAAGATCTCTTCTAGAATATTCTTGCACTGGTATAGATACAGGGACAGGAACATATTCCTATCTTGGTGGCCAGAGCATCATATAACCATGATCAGTATAAATTGGTAGATACTACAGAACGGGGTCACATTCTTACTCCTATCCAGGAAGATTATCGGCATATTCCGGTAAGGGATGAGGCACAAGATCGGTCTCATATACTAATTTTGATCAGTGATCACCAGATTAAGTAGTCACTTTCCTTTATATAGGCACACATTCCTATTGAAAAATACTGGTGGAATAATCCAAAGGCATAGGATAGGGATCATATCTCTGTTATGGCTGAGGTTCACCAGCTCAATTTGGAACATGCCTCAATACAGGCACATATTCTTATCGAAAAATACCAACAGTATACTCTGAAGGTATTTGATCAGGCTCATATATCTTCTACAACCAAGGATAATTAGTAGAATATGTAAATTACCTTGTAGTGGGGTCATATCCCTTTTAATGAAGCTACTCATCTTATTCCATCAGCTCACAAAAACTAAGATCATATACCTACTTTTGTGGATAAACAAATGCACTAGCATCCTTCAGATTCTATATCGGAGGAGGCATGTATCCCTAATCCCATTTCAAAGTTCTATCAGAAAATTTGGATAGGGAATGTTTATTTAAACTATAATCATACCCAAACATCATCCAGGATTGACTGACATATTCCAGAAACCACCCATAGAAAGGTGTATATTCCTACCAATAATATAAAAGATCACTGGAATGATCTAGAAGCTTATCATTAGTGGGATCATACCCCAAAAACACCATAAGTTTATTAACATATTGTTGGAAATGGTCATGTAATAGGATCATATTCCTACTCAAACATAAAAGGTAGGTCATCATATTCTAACCATGATATAGAAGGAGGCCCATATTGTAACGACCCAAAGTTTTTCAATGGAATTTACCTTCTTATAAATATGCCATAAAATCAAATTAAAACTCAACATAATGAACCACTAAGTGCTAAGTGACCTTTAAACATAAGTTTGTCACTTCTGTGTTTTGAATTTCGAAAATCTGACATACATGGTTCTGTTCAAGATGATTTTTAGTGTCTAATAAAACAAAAATAATTTTTGGTGAATTGTAACCTACCCTTATCAATAGTAACATACCTTTATGAATAGTAATATACCCTAATGAATAGTAACCTTACCTATGATAGTATAAAAATAACATTCAAGTGAAAGTATGATGTACCTATATTCTAGAATAAGTAAATGAATGTTTTAAAACTAGTTTTCTTATAATAAATTATGATTTTAGTTAAATATTAAATTAAACATATTTAGAAAACTATTTTTGAAAAATGGAATTCATTTTTGGATTCTACACGTCGAAAAATTATTGGGGTAATTTTTTGTGATTTTTCTGAAATACTTGAATTTTTTATGAATAGTGAAATACTATAATTTACAAAAATAAGCTAAATAAGATAATTATAGAGTCATGTGTGATGTTCTACTGATGTAAGACCACTTTGTTAGGATCACATGATAAAATTACTATTCTTGGTCATGTAATACTCACTATTCCTTGTCTTGTGGAGAAATAATAAACTAATTAATTTTATATTAAGAAAACCCCTCTCCCCTCCACTATAAAAACCACCCTTCACACCCTCATTTTATCACACCTCTCAAGCTCCAATACTTCTCTAAACTTTGCCCAAAAATCTTCCCTAGCACCTCCCCCACTTCCAAGAGCTTATGGTCTCATAAAAAGACCAATCTTAGGCCCTTAAGGAGGATCTCAAGAGGAGGATTCAAGAGGTAATTTCTCTCCCTCTTCTCCTTTAATTCCCTTTCAATTTCAAGTCCTTTTCTTATTATCTTCCCACCTATCTTCATCCAAATGGTATTTTAACTCTATTATTATAAATTTAATTTAATTTTATGATTCTAATAGTATATTATATTATCCAACCGCATTTCCCACTTCCTTTTATTTTATTAAAGAGAACGTTGCTCGTGAGGTGTTAATTTATCTCCTTCAAGAATGACATGTTTTCTTCTTCCATTTCTACCTTAATATCTAGTTATGAAACCATTTTTATGGTTGAACCAAAATATTTTATATTTATTATGTCATATTTAAATTTCTAAAACTAACTTATGTACATATTACTAAGTGATAAAATAAAACAAGTTCATTGTGATCGAAAAACCGCCTAAATTAACCCAAACAATCATCATTTAATTATTATCTAATGATTCATCCGCATGGATCTAATATGATTAATTATAAGATCATTCAAACTTCCGTAATATCATTAATAAAATTTATTATTATTTCTGGATGTTTACCCATGTTCTACCCGAACTTCAATTTAATAATACAAGTGAACCACTCAAGAAAACTATAAAAACAAACATTCTCGATCAATGTTTTAAAACTATATAACTCATAAAAAGGCACATAAAATAACTTAATGAAACAATAATAAACCATATTAATGTACACAAGGTTCTGTATTTATAATTAATTAATATCATGTCATTATACAGGACATTAAAGATAAGGAAGTATTCGGATACAAGGTAAGGGGAAAATCTTGAACCCAATTTTCTTTCTTCAGGTTCTCCCTCTTTCACTCCAATTTGGTATGGTCACTTCTTAAAAATCATTTGTTCATCATTATCTTACCTTTTCTGGGATATGAATGTTTTCTAATTAATTTTATGTCAATCCAAATGTTTTCCAAAATAACTCTTCTTTTAAGAACTCAACTTTTACCTCTCATTCATGGTTTATGGTTCTTGTATCAAGTATGTTGTCCCCTCTTTCTTTTGGGAACCCAAAGCTTATGAATGTATTCTTATGAGATGAAACCCATTACTTTCCATGGGTTAGTCATGTTTATTATTGATATATGTTCTACGTGTCATGCATGGTAATGATAATTTTATGAGGTGATGGGTGCGCTCGGAATTATATAGCGCAATAAGAATGTTAGAATGTGACGGGTGGGCCAGGAATTATGCAGCACTCCAATTCATTGGGAAAAGTGATAAATCTCATGATTAAATGTGAAATTATGTGTGAATAATATGCTATCTTGGTTAAAAATTATGTGTGGTAATTAAACACTAAGACATGATGATTCATTTTTATTCATTTTCACATTTCAAGTCTTTTATTTATGCTCCTCTCATGTTCATGATCTTTTACCTATGTCATGATTATGCTCACCCCATGTTATATTATTCTTATCTATCCTCTTACTGGGCTTTTATCTCACCCCTTTTGATGTTAATCCTCAGGTGGCTACATGTACTAAGGATAGTACAAGTGCCAATAAGAATCTAGAGAAGAAGAAATTAAATAAATGTTTATGCTTGATGTTGTAATTTCTATGTATAGTCCTAGTTTTCCCAAGACACTAAACATTTGGATCCTCTATGCATAATACTATTATGTTTTTTATCTTAAGATTATGTAATAGTAATTTAATAAAAGTTTGTTTCGCTATAGTTGGTATCAGAGTAAAGGTTTAGTTAATTTGGGAATTAAGATTAGTGAACCCTAGAGAAAACCTCTAACATGAGACTAAGTACAAATATGCACACAATAATATTTACATAGGGATCCCATATGTTATGTTTTTGGTATAAATTGTTTAAATAAATAAGTTATTCAGGACTTTTTTACTTATGTTTTGTTCTAACCTTTTAAATTTTATAAAATGGTGGGAACCAGGAGAAATCAGGCCAACAACTCATGCGAGGGCCAATGCAACGATTTCCCGAACAACATCCCCAATGATTTGGGAGGTGGAGTTTAAAACTTAATGGCGATTCTTACCCAATAATATCAGGTTATGAACAATAACCATAATAATGGGGAACGTCCTCCTTCACCAAAGAGGGAGCAACTGGCTATCGAATGTTTTATGCAGCAACGACCGCCTATGTTTAATTGATCTTATGATCCACTAGCTACAGAACAGTGGGTCAAATCCATGGAGAAGATATTTTTTGTTCTTCAATATTATGAGATGGAGAAGGTGACACTAGTCGTTTATGTTCTAGAAGGAGAATCCGATCAATGGTGGGCTTTGATTAAGAACACCAAGCCAAGAGAGGAAATTGAAGAGATGGAATGGGAAGACTTTAAGATAATGTTTCATAATAAGTATTTCCCAATAACTCTTCACACAAAGATGGAGAGAGAATTTATAGAGCTCAAGTAAAAAGACGGAGAATCTTTCATAACCTATTAAGTGAATTTCACAAGGCTTTCAAGTTATACTTCAGGTTTTGTTATCAATAATGATAGAAAAATTGATAGATTCTTTAGTGGATTAAAACCACACCTTCAAAAGGATCTTGCAATTTGAGACATTGGGAGTTATGAAGAAGTTGTTCGATGTGACCTCAAAGTGGAGATGCAGTTTTGAGAATGGTCCCCTGGCTATGGTGATAACAAATTAAAGATGGAGTTTCAAGCTAGAGGATCTAATGACAAAAGTGGGAAGAAAACTCAACGACCCACATGCCAAAAATGCGGGAAGTTGCACCATGGTAACTTCCTCAAAGGGATAGGGAAGTGATTAAAGTGTGGGAAAGGACACCATGATCAAGATTGTCAAAAAGACATGAATAGGAAGGAGAATGTAGTGGAATAAATGAGAGAACCACCCATGGTTCAGTGCTAAAACTACAGGGAGCTAGGGTACTATGCAATCCAGTGCACTAAACCTCGAGTTCTCGAGGGTAATCAATGTCAGCAACCACCAATGCCAAAGGAACAAGGGAAGTCTTATGCCATCACTACTGTGGAGGTGGATCATGATAATGAAGTCGTACAAGGTGCACTTCCTATTCACTCAAGAATAGAAAAAGTCTTATTTGATTATAGTTCTACACATTCCTTTATATCTTGTAAGTTTTCTAGAACTATAGAATTGAATCCACGAAACCTTAAAGTAGAGATATCTGTAAAAACACCAAGTTGTGCAATCATTGCAACCCAAGTGTTTGACTCTTCTCCTGTTGGCGTATGTGGGAAGATTCTTCCAGAAAATCTTGTAATACTTCCCTTGGTGGAATTCGACGCTATAATGGGAATGGATTGGCTCTTGTTATATAGAGCACATATCAACTATCGGGAAAAGGAAATATCCTTTCATATTTTGAACCATCACTTGCTCCTCTACAAATTCAAGGAAGATCATGAATCTCCTTCGAAAAATCCTTCAATGGTGTGGGTGTTGATTCCCTTTGAAGAAGCATACCTCAACCAAATGGTTGAGTCAAAGGAAAGTGCCAACCTTGAGGAAATGGCCATCGTGAGGGAATACATCGATGTATTTCCTAAAGAGTTACCTGGAATTCCCCCTGACCGTGAGGTAGAGTTCTCAATTGAACTCATACCCGGAGCTACTCCTATATCAAAGTGTCCCTATAAGATGGCTCCTATCAAACTGGAGGAGTTAAAGATTCAGCTACAAGATCATCTAGACAAAGGGTTCATACGCCCTAGTGCATCACCTTGGGGTGCTCCAGTGCTCTTTGTGAAGAAGAAGGATGGAACAATGCGGATGTGTATTTATTATCAGGAACTCAACAAGATCACCATAAAGAACAAGTATCCTCTTCCATGGATTGAAAAATTGTTCGATCAGTTAAGAGGATCTCAATACTTCCCAAAGGTGGATCTTCATTCTGGATATCATCAGGTAAAGTCAAAGAAGGAAGATATTCAAAAGACTGCCTTCCAAACAAGTATGGGCACTATGAGTTTTTGGTGATGCCTTTCGGACTTACTAATGCCCCTGAAATCTACATGGATTTTATGAATAAAGTATTTAGATATTACCTAGACAAATTTTTGGTAGTGTTTATTAATGATATTCTCATCTAATCTAAGAGCAAGGAGGAGCATGAAGAACATCTAAGACTTGTGTTGGAGACATTAAGAAAGGAGAAGTTGTAGGCCAATTTAAGCAAGTGTGACTTTTGAATGAAGCAAGTCACATTATTTGGACATGTGATCACAAGTGAGGGAATTTATGTGGATCCTTAAAAGACAAAGGCGATTGAGGAATGGCCCAGGCCCTCTAGTGTCACAAAAATCCATAGTTTTCTTGGATTAGATGGGTACTACCGATGTTTTGTGAGAAACTTCTCATGATTATCAAGCCCACTAACTAAGTTAACAAGGAAAGGGGTAAAGTATGTCTAGATAGAAGAATGTGAGGGAAGCTTCAAGTAGCTAAAGAGAAGGTTGATCACTAAACCTGTACTCACACTAACAAAAAGTGGAGAAAGTTTTGTGATATACAGTGATGATTTAAAGAAAGGATTGGGTTGTGTACTCATGAAAAATGATAATGTGATAGCCTACTCATCACGACAGTTGAAGATCCACGAGCAGAACTACCCGACGCATGATCTAGAGCTGGAATTCGTGTTTTTTTCCATGAAAATCTAGCGGAACTACCTTTATGGAGAGAAGTGTGACATATACACCGACCATAAGATCCTAAAGTATATATTCACACAAAATGAGCTCAACATGCGTTAAAGGATATGGTTAGAGCTAATCAAGGATTATGATTTCTCTATTCACTATCATCCTGGAAAGGAAAAAAAGGTAGCTGATGCTCTAAGTAGAAAAGAACCCGCTACTCGATCCATGATGTGGATTGAGATAGACCCTATCTTCTTAGATATGAGAAGGATGGATTTAGAAATCATAAGGGTAGAGGATACATCCTACCTTTCCCAAATTATTGCGCAACCATCCTTCCAGGAAAATATTAAGGAAGCACAAAGGGGTGATGTGGAGATACAAAAGAGGGTGAAATCAGTAAAGTAAGGGAAGCTACAAGAGTTCCATATCGACGATGATGGTGAGATTCGGTTTGGAATGTGGATTTATGTGCCTTAATCACTTGGGATAAAGAAGGAGCTATTGTATAATGCACATAGCTCAACTTTCTCTATCCATCCTAGGAGTACCAAGATGTATGGTGATCTCTGAGAACACTTCTGGTGGGATAAAATGAATAAGGAGATGACGGAATATATATATCAAGTTGGTTGGTATGTCAGCAAGTTAATGTTGAGCGACAAAATTCCAATGGTATTATACATCCACTGCCTATACCCATGTGGAAATGGGAAAATGTTACTATAGACTTTGTCATGGGTCTCCCAAAGACGTCGAAGGGAAACAATACGATATGGGTTGTGGTTGACCGACTCACTATGAATTCCCATTTTATCACTATTTGGGAAGATCTCTCGCTTGAACAACTTGCAAAGATATATTTGAAGGAAGTGGTGAGACTGCATGGAGTTCCACTCTCGATTGTCTCTGACCGTGATCCAAGGTTCACATCTAAATTCTGGAGGAGCCTTCAACATGCTTTGAGTACTGAATTAAATTTCAGTACGGCCTATCACCCCCAAACTGATGGCCAATCTAAAAGGACTATTCAGATGCTTGAAGATATGCTAAGAGAATACTCTCTAGAATTCAAAGGTGGATGGGATCAGCATCTCCCATTGGTTGAGTTATCATACAACAATAGCTTCCACTCGAGTATTCAGATTGCTCCATATGAAGCTCTATATGGAAAGTGATGTAGAACTCCAACCTGTAGGGATGAAGTTGGAGAAAGAAACCTACTTGGACTCGATCTTGTTCAAGAGATGATAGAGAAGGTTCAAGTTATCTAGAAACACGTCAAAGCTGCTCAAATTAGGCAAAACATCTATGCTGACAACCGTTGAAAGGACTTGGAGTTCGACGTTGGAGATAAAGTCTTCCTGCGAATATCACCAAGGAAGAGAGTCATGCGGTTTGGAAATAAAGGGAAGCTAAGCCCAAGGTACATTGGCCCCTTTGAGATCCTTGACCGCATAGGAGTCGTGGCCTATAGACTTGAACTTCCACCAAATATGGCTCAAGTTTATGATGTGTTTCACGTATCACTCCTGAAGAAGTATATACCAGACCCCTCACATGTACTAAACTCATAGGTGGTGCAGCTAGAAAATGATATCTCTTATGAGTAGTAGCCAATAGATATTTTGGATCAGAGAGATATGGTTCTATGCAATAAGACAACTCATCTTGTTAAATTTTTGTGGAAGAACCATAATTTTGAGGAAACAACTTGGGAATCGGAAGAGGCAATGAAGAAGAAGTACCCTCACCTGTTTGTGTAAAGTGAAATTTCGGGGGCAAAATTTCTTAAGGGGGGAAGAATGTAATGACACCAAGTTTTTCAATGGAATTTACCTTCTTATAAATATTACATAAAATCCCATGAAAATAAAACATAATGAACTACTAAGTGCTAAGTGACCTTTAAACATAAGTTTGTCACTTTTGTGTTTTGAATTTCAAAAATCTGACATACACGGTTGTGTTCAAGATGATTTTTGGAGTCTAATAAAACAAAAATAATTTTTGGTGAATAGTAACCTACCATATTGAATAGTAACATACCCTTATGAATACTATATCCCTAATGAATAGTAACCTTACCTATGATAGTATAAAAATAACATTCAAGTGAAAGTATGATGTAGCTATATTCTAGAATAAGTAAATGAATGTTTTAAAACTAGTTTTTTTATAATAAATTATGATTTAAATTAAATATTAAATTAAACATATTTAGAAAATTATTTTTGAAAAACAGACTTCATTTTTGGATTCTACACATTGAAAAATGGTTGGGGTAATTTTTTGGGATTTTTCTGAAATACTTGAATTTTTGTTGAATAGTGAAATACCGTAATTTACAAAAATAAGCTAATTATAGAGTCATGTGTGATGTTCTGCTGATGTAATCCCACTTGGTTTGGATCACATTATAAAATTACTATTCTTGGTCATGGAATAATCACTATTCCTAGTCTTGTGGAGAAGTAATAAACTAATGAATTTTATATTAAGAAAACCCCTCTCCCCTCCACTATAAAACCACCCTTCACACACTCATTTACTCACACCTCTAAAGCTCCAAGACTTCTCTAAAAATATACCCAAACATCTTCCCTAGCCCCTCCCCCACGTCCAAGAGTTGTTGGTCTCATCAAAAGACCAATATTAGTCCCTTAAGGAGGATCTCAAGAGGAGGATTCAAGAGGTAATTTCTCTCCCTCTTCTCCTTTAATTCCCTTTCAATTTCAAGTCCTTTTCTTATTCTCTCCCCACCTATCTTCATCCAAATGGTATTGTAAATCCAGTATTATAAATTTACTATAATTTTATGATCTTAATAGGATATTATATCATTTATCCCCATTTCCCTCTTCCTTTTATTTTATTAAAGAGAACGTTGCTTGTGAGGTGTTAATTTATCACCTTCAAGAATGACATGTTTTCTTCTTCCATTTGTACCTTCATATTTGGTAATGAAACCATTTTTATGGTTGAATCATAATATTTTATATGTATTATTTCCTATTTAAATTTATTAAACTAATTTATGTACATATTACTAAGTGATAAAATAAAACAAGTTCGTTGTGATCGAAAAACTGCCCAAATTAACCGAAACAATCATCATTTAATTCTTATCTAATGATTCATCCACATGGATATAATATTTTTAATTATAAGATCATTTAAACTTATTTAATAGCATTAATAAAATTTATTATTATTTCTGGATGTTTACCCATGTTCTACCCAAACTTCAATTTAAGAATACAAGTGAACCACTCAAGAAAACCATAAAAACAAACATTCTTGAACAATGTTTTAAAACTCTATAACTCATCCAAAGGCACATAAAATAACTTAACGAAACCATAATTAACCATATTAATGTAAAAAAGGTTATGTATTTCTAATTAATGAATATAATTTCATTATACAAGACATTAAAGAGAAGGAATCATTCGGATACAAGGTAAGGGGAAAATCTCGAACCCAATTTTCTTTCTTTGGGTTCTCCCTCTTTCACTCCAATTTGGTATGGTCACTTCTTAAAAATAATTTTTTTCATAATTATCTTAACTTTTCTGGGATATACATGTTTTCTAATGAATTTATGTTAATCCAAATGTTTTCCAAAATAACTCTTCTTTTAAGAACTCAACTTTTACCTCTCATTCATGGTTTATGGTTCTTGTATCAAGTATGTTGTCCCCTCTTTCTTTTGGGAACCCAAATCTTATAAATGTATTCTTATGATATGAAACCCATTACTTAAAATTTGTTATTTATGTTCATTATTTATATATGTTCTATGTTTAATTCATGATAATGATAATATTATGAGGTAACGGGTGCGCTCAGAATTATATAGTGCAATACAAATGTTTGAATGTGACAGGTGCGCCTGGAATTATACAGCGCTCCAATACAATGTGTAAAGTGATGAATCTCATGAGTAAATGTGAAATGATTTGTGAACAAGATTCTATCTTGGTTCACAAGTATGTGTGGTAGTTAACCACTAAGACATGATTTTTCATTTTTGTGCATTGCCACATTTCAAGTCTTTTATTTATGCTCCTCTCATGTTCATGATCTTTTACCTATGTCATGATTATGATCACCCCATGCTATATTCTTGTTATCTTTCCTCTTACTGGGATTTTAGCTCACCCATTTTGATGTATATCCTCAGTTGGCTACATGTACTAAGGAGAGGACAAGGGATAATAAGAAGCTATAGAAGAAGAAATTAAATAAATGTTTATTCTTGATGTTGTAATTTCTATGTATGGTCCTAGTTTTCCCAAGACACTAAACCTTTGGATCCTATATGTGTAATAATATTATGTTGTTTATCTTAAAATGGTGCAATTGTAATGTAAGAAAAGTTTGGGTCACTATAAATATCGCTGATATGCTTAATACTAGAGCCCTTAAGGCTATTAGACTCATATCTGAAACAACTAAATGGTCCATCAACTCTTAAACCGAAGCATAAGGGCATCACTACTTTGATATCCATCCTCATGGTACTGTAAAGATGGATCACATGGAATATAATCCTGACATTGGTCATGGTCAACCTCCCCATTTTGATATCTCTCCCTGATAAGGAAATTCTCCCATTTCCCAGATACCTTCATATAGATATGTGCTCAAAACATAGGAACTTACATATATATAGGTTATTGAAACACCAGGGTTAAAAATATGTAGTTCCCCATCAAATATCAATAGCACTTCACCGCGGTTAGCAGGCAACCCAAAAAAGCAACTTCAATTGTCTAACAAGGTGGGGCATATAAATCTGATGAATAATATTACGACATGAATATATGGAGAGAGTCAGTCATAAATAACCTCCAAAACATGTAATGAATCATCACCATTTCTGACTATGAGATCCCAGATGAGCTACATAAGAAGTGAATGCCTTACCTATGGAAGAGCATGGGGATTACCAATCAGTGGTTAAATGATAGACACCTCCCCTTTCCAAGATATGAGGTTCACCTTTATACAATACACATAATTTATTATTAAATAGACCTGGATTCTATTTATATGGCCCAAAACCCAAGACTGGAAAGGAACGGTGAAAATATATAGTATGATTTTTCCCATTGCACCACAAATATTTGGAAACTGATCACCAAGGCCTCATCATATATCTATATCCGATGATTGGGAAGGTATGGAATGTTATACTTTAGTGTATCCCATGAATAGAAGTACTCCCCATATATGGAATCTAAAAATTCCATAGTCACTAGAGAAATTAGGGGATTGGGTAATGCATGGGATAGTTGGTCAATACAGTAAAACTCTATTGCTTTAATGATACAAATACATCACAAACAAAGGGAGAGTTCTTCCAATCAAATATTAAGATGAACCCCTAAAAATTAGAAAAACATTTCAAATATATAAGCTGATGTTTTGGACTAACCAACAAATTCCTATAGAAAACAAATCTCTTCATTGGAATCCATTGGTCCTCGCTCATACATGAACATAATTTTACTAAATCAAATGGATTGCAATAGCATCTTCCATAGATGTCATCTAGGTTTAAATCATCCCACAAGGGTGGGGGTATTTTTACTACAACCTCCACCCCTATATTCATCAAACCCTAAGAGTATACATGAAATATTAGTGAAATCTAAAAACAAACCCCAACCCATTAGTCTGAGGTATTTTTATCTCAATCCCACTCACTAGTTTTATCACACCCCAAGAGGGTCCTAGAGAAATAAATAGTACTTCTAGATAAACCCCATCATGTAAATATAGGGGCAAATAAATCTAAATTTCTATCTTAGGATATATCATCTCTTTGAATGGAATCATCAAATCATCAATAATAGGATAACAAAGTTCCAAAAGCGACCCTAAATCATCCACAAACCACGCGGATGGGGGAATTTTTATCACTAGCATCACCTCTAAAGGTATTAGTCTTCTCTAGGTTGCGAGTTAAATATCAATAGTCAACATCCCATCTGTTCCTCCCACCATGAGACTTACCATTTCTATTTGGGTCTCATTCGGCAAGCATGACCGAAAAATCCTTTAAGGTCATTATTCACATACCAATATGGGAGGAATTTACAACAAAGGAAATAAAAAACCATAAGTTTCATTAGAAAAAATATTACAATATAGATAGGAGTCATATAAGTGGTCCTAATGAAACCATTGAATGAGGATTAAGTGGTGCAGAATCACCCTACTGTGTGGAGAGTAATGGGAAAACTACCATTTCTTGACACACCTCAGTTAATTTCATCACCATAAATCTATAAAATTATGTTAAAAAGGATATAAATGTAGAGGGACACAATTTAGAAACTATTCCTTGAGAGGTAGGTGATCCAGATGCACCAACTGAGCCTACAAGTTCACATAATTAGAGAAGGATCCAGAACCCCAAGCCTTTAAATAATGAATTTCCACCTCAATGATAGATTAATTAGAAGGATAAATGGATATGTGTGTCTAAATACCACTCACCACATAGAGGAACCAAAATTCACTCCATATAGGAATTGTTGGAACAATATTAGAAAGAGATTTAGAATCTCAAACAGCTCAATAAGTAACTACTCATGGGAAACATTCTTGTTTGGTATCTTCTTTAAATAGAAGAGAATATCCATCCTCCCATACATATAAAGAGATATAATCCTCTTGAAATTATTTCATTTGAGAACTATGTTGTCTCTTGATCTATGAAACTGGTCTACATAAATGATCAATTTAAGGATGATTGTGTCTTTCCTCCATTACAGTGATAGCCCCCCCCCCCCACTCATCAATGTAATCATTCAGTCCTATCATGGATTGAGAATCAATAGGATATAAAAATGGGTTCATATTGTCTAGCCTCACCTTCTTTCGATAGATAAGAGGTGGTAATGATAGAGGTACCACCAGAACCCTTTGACATTATTGAATACCTAACTTCTTGAATAAAATTCATGGTATGTAGGAACACACCTATGCAACCTTAAAATAATCCATGTCCTAAATTGGTGGATGACACTTTACCACCACTTAATTTTAGAAATCCTATCTTCTATATCGTTGATAGCCTAGTACATCCATAATAGTGTCTCATGTGCTTCATGTCCCAATGTGTCCTAATAATATACCCTCAAGATCAGTAAGAGGTGACCAAGCTGGTAAGTTTTTTACAAAATTTAATAGGGTCAGTCTTTATATGGTACAGTAGATTTTATTCATTATCCATTATGGGATTGGAATAACTTAATTGTCAATTAGTTTATCAGTTAAAATCCACATTAAAGAAAATAAACATTTTTAACCACATAAAATGAGAAAAAAATTGAAAATGAGATGGTCTCTGAATTCATTAAAATAAGGAAATATTTAACCTATCCACTTAGAATACCTCTATCACAAGATCAACTACTAAAACTCTGATAAAAATATTCAAGATGAGATATGAACACCTTTGATCACAATGAAGTATCCAGGTGATTTCATGAGTTTTCAAAAACATCAAAATTCTAATAATATTTCATTCAGTGGACCCAATATAAATCTCATCTCATGCCTTTAAAACATAGAAAAAGACATGGTAAGGTAGATACTATTTTTTTACCATAAAACTAGTTTTAGTGCCCATTCAAGAACATAGGTAGGTCCCAAAATATCTGGAACCTCTCTTCCAGTGGTATCAAGAACAAAATCTCCCCCATCTATAAGAAAAGTAAGATTAAGGTCCCTTATAATTTGAGTAATGAATAAATAAATCATATTCCTTTCAAAATTAATAAGCCCCTAGTTGTTTCCTTACATACATGGAAAATATAATACTCAAAATATTAGAGCCTAGGAAAACTAATGATATAAACCTCACTGATCATCCTGAATAATTCTCTTTCTATAAGAGTTTGGGTCACTCAATCTAGGATAAATTTTTCTTCAAATACATCCCTCAAATTATGGTTGATTCTATAAATGTGATACTAGAGAATTCCCCAAAATATGTGACTTTTGTAACCATCTCCCAACTTGTTGAAGAGGTGATGTTCAAGAATTTCTGGATAGGGATGGAAGAAATTGATAACTAGATAACTCAAAAGATATTTGACTGAGATCATTCCAACCTAAGATAAAATCTTCACAAATAAATAAATATCTTGTTACCCCGGGAGGAATCATTTAATACTCCTCCCATAGAGATACATAATTGTTTAACATATGAAAATACATAATATAAAGAGTTATATACAACTCATATACAATCTCTGAATCTTATATACTTTTCTTTAAATATATTGAGAGAAGGAACTAACCCACCAAATGGAACCCTCATCGGATTAAGAGTTCATTTTTTATTTTGTTAACATATTTCAATTAACAGAACTCTTCTCTAATGATTAATATGCCTATGAGTAAGATTTTTTCATACTAAATTGGGTAGATAGAGGTTAGGGATACGGGATATGTGGATACAAGGGACACCATGATCATGGTCAAACCCAATAATTTGATCACATCCTCAAGGAGGCTATATGTACAACCAAGGCATGTAGAAGAGAACTATAGTAGGCCCAAAATAATAATGAAAATACCTCAGATACTTCCATTTATCATTCAATACTAGTCATTTTGCATGACCTACTAGTGTGGGTGTGATGTTTTGATCAGCCCAACACTACTAGAAAACTAACCTTTACCAACGGTTTGGAACCGTTGGTATAGGCCTCCAAACCGTTGGTATAGCCTATACCAACGGTTTGGAGAACTGTAGCCAAGTAAGCCGTTGGGATAGGTCTATACCAACGGTTTTCCAAAAACCGTTGGTATAGGTAATATGAAATCTATACCAACGGTAATGGAACCGTTGGTATATAAATTCCAAAAATAAAACATCCGCTGGGATTTGATCCCAGGACCCCTCGTTTATAATCGAACGACTTAACCACTAATCTAACATCACTTTTGTAAACATAATTTCATAAATATATATATGTATTATCATAATTATTTAAAATTTTGATTTATATAATGTTCTCGGTTAGTAAATATGGAAAAAATTAAAGAACTTATCCCAACGGTTTTGAAAACCGTTGGGATAGCCCTTTCCCAACGGTTTTCAAAATCATTGGGATAGGTTAGGGTGGGTTGAATTTATTTAGGATAAAGGTTGAAATTTTGGGTGGTTTTTTCCAACGGTTTTGGTGAACCGTTGGGAAAGGTCACTCTTTCCCAACGGTTTTGGTGAACCGTTGGGAAAGAGGCTCAAAACACACCCTTTCCCAATGGTTTGTGCTAAACCGTTGGGAAAGAGTGACCCTTTCCCAACGGTTTTCCAAACCATTGGGAAAGGTGGGGAAATATATGGCTTTCCCAACGGTATTGGTGAACCGTTGGGAAATGGTAGTTATACCAACGGTTTTTACAAACCGTTGGTATAGAAGTGTTGGGAAAGATCATCTTTCCAGTAGTGCAAACAAAGGGTAAGGTCGACATGACCCAAGCCACTTGTAGAAAATTCTCCTTAGACCTATACTCAATAAAAAATATTTTCTACCTCAAACACCGCAACTCATGATCCATAGAATAGGGAGTAAACCCTCCTTGGGAAGTGAATACATCTAGTATAAAAATATGACATTATGAATTAGTTGAAGATTATCCCATCCTAACTCCCAATCCTAAATTCTCTCTATATTTCAAAATAAAAAAAGAGTGGCACTCATAAAGGCCCTCCAAATCCTATATTATTTTAAGATATTACTTACTAAAGTTGAGGTTTACCAAGGGAATACTATGTCATCATAATTTTATATCACTATCTCTTTCATAGAACAAGTTAGGAAGAAATTATCCAGGGACATGTCAGACTCCTGTATATTTTAGAAAAACTCAATAATGTCAACATAAAAAGAGATATGGATGATAATTGTTCTAGGATCAACCTCATAAGTATTCAAACTCTCATTTGTTTGGGATATAGTGATGTGTATTTATCACCAAAAAAGTTAACCATTCAAGGGTATGATAAGAGAAAACAGTGGCCGCTTAGGAAGATCAACCTCAATGAATAGTTTAGGGATCTCAAATCCAATATTGATTTCATGGTTATCTAAAAAGACACAACATATAATGTCCTACATGTAATGACTTGTATTTATATCCACGTATAAGTACCTACAATATTTCATCAATTTTTTAAATACTCGATCGATGGGAAATTCATAATAGTGCTTTGTGATACCTCCCCCATCGAGTCTTCTGAATCCATATATGATGAGATAGTTTTCAAAACAAAGGATGGAGAACAACCAATGGTGGATGTTGATATATAGTTTGCATCATCCAATGGCTTGGGGACCACCCCTTAGAATCCCTAAATCATGCTCGACAGTGAGTATATGATATCCATAAAACTAATTTTGGTAGAAGACATAATCCATGTAATCTATCATGAGCTTTAAACTTCATTGGATCATGTCAATGTGATGGAAGTCACATCAGATAAAGTTGATTCAAAAAATGTAAATAAGTATAAATATCTATTGGGATTCAAAAATTCCCTCATTCCATTAGAAAAAATTTATGATTCTCCCAATACATTCTCTATGACTTATAATGTTCATGATCACACTTCCCATGGTGGAAGTATAAAAGAAAAAATGCAACTCTAGAGTATCTCTATGATGAATCTAGTGTTTTAGGATGAATATGTATCTTCCCATGTCTTACCTTACCTATATAGTTATATAGATTCCATTATTTTACCCACCATGTTTGAAAATACCTCAATGGAATCTGTGATATAAGATGAAGAGGATAACCTATGGAATGCCCCTCCCATATTTGAGGAAGGCATCTCCACCACCATCAATGATCTCAGGTAGGTGAAGATGGAAATATAAAAATATTCATCTACTATATTGATTAGTTTCTCCATGACTCTATAGGAGAATGCGATTTATATTTAATTACTAATTTAGCATCGATATGTGTTTTCTTGGAATTATATAGAAATTTTCAGGTTGAAACTCAATGTGGATACACATAACCTAGGCTTACCTAATGACTATCAAGATTTCAAGAAGGTTTACAGAAGGATGTACCCCACTCATGCTACTAATTTATAATTAGATGTAGAAAAATTGTTTAAACAAAAAATTTATATAAAGTGAAATACCCCAAATGGGTAACTAACATCATCCCCATCAAGAAAAATAATTGTTAGAATATGGTCTGTATCGATTTTAGGGACCTTAATAAATAGTTCTTGAAGGATTATTTCCCATTTCCAATCACAAAACTTTTTATATATGTAACTGGAAGATTCCAAGACCTTTCTTTCATGGATGGGTATTCAGGGTATACATAGATAAATATGGACCCTAAAAATAAGGAATCCACCACCTTTAGAGTAAATCATTGGATCTTTTTCTATCAGTTCATTCCCTTTGGATTAAATAAAACTGATGCTACTTACCAATGCACTATGTATCATATCTTTAATCCCTTATTTTTATGAATATTACATTTTTTTCATAGTGACCTAGTAGTCAAATATGGATAGTGATTTGTCCACCTTATGGATCTTCAAACAATATTTTGCAAGTTGTGGTAGCATAGTTTAAAGAAGAATCCTCTGAAGTGTGCTTTTGATGTAATGTCAGGAAAATTACTTAGCTTTATGGTATGACATAATGGCATTGAGGTCTATCATAAAAAGACTCATTTAATACTAGAAATATCACCCCCTATAAATATTAAAGAACTAATGGGTATCCAAGTTAACCATTATTACATTCATCATTTCAAAGATAAACTGGCTGGAAAATCTCTATCCTTCATCATGTTAATGAACATGTGAGTCACCTACTAATGGGATGAGGACTGCTAAGAGTCCTTTGAAAATATCAAGTAGTACTTAATACTCCCACTAGTCTTGATTCTTTATATAGAATGAAAGCCACTTATATTATGTGTGACTACCATGTTACAATTTTTTGATGATCTCCTCGCATAGAAAAATGATTTAAGGAATAAAAATTGCCTCTAATACCTTATTTAAAATATTCTAAGTATTGAGAATCAGTATTCCAATATCAATAAGACTAACTCACACTCCCCTTTAGAGTGAAAATTTCGAGGCATTACTGGAATCATAATGAATTCCACTTGGTCTCTTGTGTTGACCCACTCAAATATATCCTTAGTCACCATATTTTTACTGGGTTTTTGTCCTGATGGGTGGTTATTCTACAATAATATGACATCTAGTTCATGTCACATAAGGAAATTAAAGGTTAGGCTATGGATGATTTCCTTACAGCACATCCTTACCTAAAAAGCACACAAATGGATACCAAAATTCCAAATGTAGAGGTTTTCTATGAGCATTACACTCAAGGAACATGGGGGATGTATTTTTATTGTGCCTAATAAATTATGATTAGAAATTGGATAGAAAACCAAAATATAAACCAGGTCGTTCTAGGGATCATGGTTGTTTCCCCAGGAAAAAATATTCCCTACTCTTTCTCAATGTTCAAAGGCTACAGTAATAATGAGGTAGAATACTAAACCCTCATTATTGGCTTGGAACTATCCCTTTAGCTATAGATAGACTACTGAAACATAAAAGGAGACTTATAGGTAGTGATTAAACAAATAAATGGTGATTATTCCATAAAAAGGAAGAATTAACCCCTATCATCCGTTTCACCAAAGGACTAAAGGAAGAATTACCTTTTGAACCAAAATTGCATCATGTCCCTTGATCAAAAAATGCTCATATCGATTCATCGGATAATATAACCGCAATCCTAGATGACCCTGATCTGGATGAAGTGTTTTTTTACATCATGCACCAATGTTTGGTCTCATCAGTTGTCTTTTGTGACATGGAGAAAATCAATCGGGTTAACACATTCCCAGATCATGATGAATTGATATCCACCCCTGGATGGATGGATCCCATATTCAATTACATATAAAATGGGACCCCCATTTTATATCGATCCAAAAGGGAACATACTCAATGTCAAGTAGTGAACTATCCCCTTTAAGATGGACCAAATGAGAAAAAATTCCTTTAAAAAAAGGCTTTGATGGAATCATCCTTAGATGAATAATAAAAGGAAATATTTCCACCATCATGGAAGAAGTCCATGCAGCCTCTTACAACGCTCTTGAGTCCAGGACTAGACTCTCCCAAAAAATGAAGAGGCTTGGTTACTACTAGAAAACAGTGATATAGGAATGTTTTTAATTCACTAAAAAGTTTCATGCATTCTAGATTCATTAAAACTTCCTCAATCAACCCCCAGAGTTTCTACATATATCTAAGTAATCCTTGACATTTTTCATATGGGGGAATAGACATTATGGGAAAATATTCCCTAGCAAGGGCCAAGTAGTTTTATTGCATCCTTATTCAAATAAACTTATTTTTCAAATGGGTTGAGGAAATACCCATCAAGGTATTAGGACGAAGAATATAATTTACTTCATAAAGTCCAACATCATCACCAGATTTGGGGTCTGTGACATGATATTGATAGAAAACGACAACGAATTCTATTCTATATAGTTGATGAAATTGTACAAGGAGTAAAATGTTGAATCCAATCATTCATCCCACTATCATATAATAGAAAATTGAAAAATAGAGTCCTTAAATAAGACCTTGTCAAATAAATTCCATAAAATGGTGGACAAGGACAAGAAGTCCTAGAAATACAATCTCATTCAAGCTTTATGGGCCTACCATACCACCATGCACACTACCACAGAAGCTCCATCATATTTATTATTGTATGGAACCAAAGTATTATTTCCCATTTATGTCTAGTTTACCTTTCCACATATGGATGTTTGTGGAAAACTCTTAGATAAATAGAAACTGCAATAAAATTTGGACGAGTTAGACAGAATTGATGAGAAAAGGTTGTGTACACTACACAACCCCAAATTTCATCTGAATTGGATCGCGCAAACCTTTAATAAAAGGTTTCACCTCCACTCATTACTATAAGTAGAATTTTTATTGAATCTCAAAACCCCAATGATAATGGGAATTAAACCTCAATAATATGGAACCCATATGGGATGCACCTTATATCATTCATAAGGTATATTCCGTTAGAGCTAATTAATTATCCACAATGGATGGGGAGTGTGTTACTACACCCATCAATGAAAGGTTTATCAAAATATTATTTTTCATAGAAACCACCAACACCACAAGTCCTAAATATAATAATTTTTTAAGGGTTCATATATGTTTCATCCAACCCTTTGAGTGTTTCCATGGAACATGGTGCTCATAATAGGTTTAAAGTATATTGTGAGGGGTTCAATAGTGAAATGATGTAAATAGGGATATTACATACCATGTAATATTTACACACTGTGTAAGTGAGTTTCATGGATTGTGCAGGGCTCGTTCATGATGTCTAAATTTTTAGGATTAAATAATAAAAGGTGATGCATATTTTAGACTAAAGTTAACCTCGAGGATTATATAATGGGAAAGAGTACTAAACGTTGTGTAAATACCCTATGAGGAATATTATTAAAGGGTGAATCTACTCTGTTTTTATCCAAACCTTATATCCATTTGTTCCTCTCTCTTATTCCAGGTGACCAATGTCTCCATCCCTTGTAATTTTGAGATCCTTCAACAAGAATCAATCTTTGGGCTTCTATCTTTGATATTTGGTGATCCAATGTGATTTCAACCTCTATTTATTATGGTTATTCTCATTTTCTTTCATTTTACTCATATTTATCCTTTCCATGTAATGGAATATGATATACCATGTTTCTAATTGGGTTTTCTTGGTTTTTATTTAGTGACGTTGTGTCACAGTGACCTTGGAGGGATAAAATTCTTATAAGAGAGCTAATCAT
The DNA here is from genome assembly GCA_963277665.1 of Viscum album. NCBI lineage: Eukaryota > Viridiplantae > Streptophyta > Magnoliopsida > Santalales > Viscaceae > Viscum > Viscum album. The sequence goes on along the minus strand of OY728135.1, from coordinate 1,457,614,120 downwards.
AAATTCTCAATGTTGGTTTTTTCTTCTGAGAAGAGTGTTGAAACTTTTGAGTTAGGGTATTTATTACCTCTCTAATTTTATTTATGTGCAATGATAAATTTAGTTTGGTTTATCCTTTTGGGTGGAAATGAAATTAACTTAAGAATGATTTAACCAGATTAATAATAATTTTTTTTGGGGTTTCATATAGATGCTTTGTACCATGATACACTATTGGAAAAAACTATACCAATAGTTTAGAATCTTTGGTATAACACCCAAAAACATTGGTATATGTTATACCAACGGTTTGGGTGGTTGTGGGATTATCAGGAATGGGTATAGACATATTAAAACAGTTCTGGAAAATCATTGGTATTGGTGGGATATACAAATAGTTTACAAATTGTTACTATTGGTAATATTAAATACCTATACCATAAGTTTTTAAAGTCATTGTTATAAATAATTCAAAAAAACCCTCAACTGGTTTTGATCCCCAGACCTCTAATTTATATTTCAATGAACTAACCACTAAGCTACAATGTTTTTTGGGAACATAATATGATAAATATTTATATTTATATTTAAAATAATTTTTTATGTATTCAATGTCATTTGATAAAATAATTTTTTAAAAATAAAAATACATATACCAATGGTTTGGAGAAACATTGTTATAGGTATTTTTATTTTTGATACTTATACTAATGGTTTTGTAAAACCAATTTCAATAGGTTGTTTAAATGGAATCTATACCAACGGGTTTATCCAAACTGTTTGTATAGCCATCACATATACTAATAGTTTTAGAAAAACCATTTGTATAGGGTTATTTTATATAAGCTATACCAACAGTTTTTCTAAAAACATTGGTATAGCTATAATATATACCAATAGTTTTTTCAAAATAGTTTGTATATGTTCATACCTATACCAATGGTTTTGGAAAAATAGTTTGTATAGGGTAATTTTATGGTACATATACCAACGGTTTGGGCAAAAATATTATTATAGGTCAGTTGGTATATGTTCAGTTTTAAGTAGTGATAGTGAGTTACCTCTTGATTTTCGAGATATTGTGATATATATGATATGTGCTCTAATATAATGTTTTTATATTTTGAATATCATGTTGAATTTGTTAAGGAGCATAAATATGTAATTAGTTGATAATTAATTGTCTTAAAAAATTAAAGAATATGTATGATTAAAATTTTGTGGATAATGTAATTTGATCATAATCAAATTGATAAAATGTTCTTGTTTAATTGAAAATAATATTACATGAAGTTAATGGAATTGATAAATAATGTGACACCTTATTATTATTATTTTTCATAATAATTAAAAGTCCTTTTAATTTATAATGGTACTTCTATTAGTTTTTTGAAACCAGAATAAATTCTAAAATCATTTTTTACCTTTGTTATCTTGTCTTAGTTTGATGCCTTAGGTTTCTCATAGTTGGAACATTTTAATAAATGAATTAGTAAATTTAAGATGCAATACAAACAAGTTGTGTGATTAAGATAATTTTCTAGGTCCTGAGTTTCATTTTTTCTTGATAAGTCCAAGTTCCTTATTTTGGATCCATGACAACTCTTTTTCATGAGAAGGATGAATGTATGGTTTTAAGGGCCCATTTTCCCTGTTGATTGCTTGTTAATTTTTCTAATTTTTTGATGTGATCGGTTTATGAGCCTTATGATATGATCTTGGTATTGATGTGCTTTGGAATGTTGAAGTGTTATTGGTTGGGGAGGTTTGGGTGTGATGTTAGCCTCAGATAGCTAAAATTGGGATGGTTATTGTGATATGTTGGGTGGGGAGGCCTGAATGTGATGTGGTAGAAATTGTTGCCTATGATGGTGAGATGCATCTGGACATGCATGTTGGTGTCATGGATGTCACCAGAGATATTAAAATGTGTTAAATATGGTCTTACCCATTGATGTGATTCTAATATCTATGATGACCTTTTATGAATCTCTTTAATTGTTGATAGCAGAGTTACTTTTCTTATTTGCATTCATTTCCCCACTTCTTGAGGCAGCTGGAGGTGCTTGGTTACATGTTCCCTCTTGGTAGTAGCTTTGGATGTTTTTTCTAGAGTACCTAGATTATATAATGGTTCTAATAATTAATTAATAAATACATTTTTGACCCATGTGGTTGGTTGGTGCAAGAAAACCAATTCTGAAAAGATTTTAATCTTGATAAACCGTAGACTCGATTTGGATTATGGTGGGAAGGAATAGACTCTACTCTGATGAATAATGTAATGTAATGTGGAATAATATTAATGGTTAATTAATTTATAATTATTTAAATAATTTAAAGTGAAATTTTTAAAGAAAATAATGAATTTAATGTAGCTATTGTAAATGTTTGTGTGCATATAGGATATCTAGTCTAAGTAGAGGCAGCTAGGAGTCCGAGAAAAATTAACTATAGTTGATTCTAGGACTATGTTATGCCCATAGTGTGGTTTTGATCTATATTATATCATGTGTATTCTATGATTTTATATTCTTACCCACCCATGTTGGTTTGGGAAACTAACACCCAGTGCACTCTGGTAGTGTGTTTTCCCCAATATACCAGTGGGATGATGAATGGATGACCACCCCCTCTAGACTCAATCTCTTCTCTTGGTAGTTACTTTTACTGTTATACACAGTGGTTATTTTTTCCATATATGTGTTTACAGGTTTGTGACGACTTGTTTTTATTTCAAACACATGTATTTCTAGATGTAGTATCTAATGGATTATTATATGTTTGATGTGTATAGGTTGTGATGGATTGAGATACTTAATCGGTATATGGGTTTTAATGGATTTAGGTATAATACCCAATGTATGATATACATTATACATGATATGGTGGCTCTTGGAATCTACTTTATTAATATATATGGTTATGTGATATGGTATTTTTTGATGATGTGATGCATGAGGTGTATGTTTTGATGCCTTTCCCAGGTGTCTTCAGGCTATCTTACTTTAGGAGAGAGATAGATCAAGACGTGTGACGTTGTGGAAAAGCATAAAACCAATGGGGAACTAGAAGAGGGGTAACATGATGTTTCTTTATTATATTATATGCTCTATTTTATGAGATACTTGGTGAGAGTTAGCCATGCTAAGGCTGGGAACATATTATACTTGTTTGGATGATGAGTTAGTTTCATTTTTGTTCACTATTCTTTAGAATGACTTATTTATCTTTTGAAATAGAGGATATGGAGAGGATCCAAATGAGTATGCTATTATGATCACTCTACGTATATATAAACTTTTTTTAGGTCATCTAGAGAAGGTTGGAGATCAGGATGGATATTATAAGCTTGTGGTTTATAAGGAGTTTTTTGGGCTTCGTGGTTGCTATCATCTTTACCTTTTGGGTACTTGTAGCTTTCTTTTCATTTGTCTATTATTGTATGTCATTTCATGTTTTCACATAGGTTTATATATATATATATTATAAGGTGTTCATTTGAGTATTATTTTTATCTCTCTCTTCTTCAGGTTTCTCTTAGACAGTAATGCCTTTTATTTGCATGTTCATTATACCCTTAGTGTAGTCACAAACTCAGGGCCTACTGAAGGTGGGAATTGGGAAGTCACCATCTCTATTCCCTAAATGTGACATCTTTTTGGGGATGGGCCCACGACAGAGTGGTTTCAAAGGTTCAATTTTGACGGATATGATGCAATTTAGAGTTTCGAATATGTGAGGTTGCATGGATTGGTTTGGAAACAGTGTCATCTAAGATCAGTAAGTAATGTAAACATGGGACACTAGATAAGACACGTGTATTTTGGGGGCGTTGTGATCTCATCCATGGACCTTTAAGTTTATTGAGCCTACTAAATTAATTCATGTTGGTTTTCTGGGTAGAGACCTATGAAAGGATCATGCATCAGTCTGATTTTCACCTATTTTTGAAATGGGTATACCTTAGGATAGGTTAAAACCTTAACAAGATAATAAATTAATTATTTAATTAGTGTTAAATATTCCATATTCCATGTTTAGGAGTCTAATAGTTTTTTCTTTGTGATGGCATGAATTTAGTTTGACATCCTCATTAGGTTTACACCGAATATGTTTAGTTGGATGTTCCAGAAGATTGCCTCAAAGTATAGGTCGATGATGAATACACTTTGAGGAAGACACTATAAGATTTTTAGAAACAAAGTATGATAATTAACAAGGGATCTATTTTAGATACAATCATAGAATATAGGTTGTAGGATGTTTAGATAGCCTTTAGTTCAATCCATGATCAGAAGGAGCACTCAATTTCGTTGGTTGTGAAAATTTTGTATGGATCAGCAAAGAAGTGGTGGTTCTTATTCCTCTTGGATCATGAGGAGTCAGAAGTATAATGAGAGAAGTTTTGAGACCTGTTCTGAGTAGATTTTCTTTCCTCAGCCTCAAAGGTGGCCAGTTTCCAGGAGCTTCTTACCCTTCAGTAGGGGATTTCTAGTGTTAGAGAGTTTAGGATCTATTTGAATACCCTTATAGGATATTTTTTAGAAATTTTTCTAGATGAGGAGGCCAGGGTGAGTCATTTTGAGGAGACTTTTTATCTGGATATCCAATGTCAGGTCACCCTATTTATGCTAAAGATGTATCTCATAGTTCTGCAAGGAGAATAGGTTATAGAGAGTATGCTGGATAGAACCAGATCATTATACTAGTGGATTCATAATAATTCCTTGTCAACTATATATATGGTTCATAGTTCCCAGTTGTTAGGATAAAAGAGTATTCATTTAGTCGGGGGTAGGTCCTAGCCCTCATCAACTCATTTATCTAGGGGTGATAGTTCTCATACCTCTAGAAAGAGATCAGATGCATGTTTTTTCTTATAGAGGAAAAGGTTATCACTGAAGAGAGTTCCCAAAATTTATATTCAGTCATCATGTTCTAGGTGTTCTCCATTGAGGTAGTTTTAGTTGAGGTAGAAGTAGTAGGGTGCTCCAGTTTGGCATTTGTAGAGTGGATATGGGGTAGGAAGAGGATATTCATCAGATTCTTCTCATCCCTAAAGAGAATATTGTTTCCATGGAGGTTTTTTTAGAAGGGTTAGATATGTCTTTGAGTAGTTTTTGGTTAGATTCGTGCTTTACCATTTCCAATGTTGGGTGAGGAAGATGTCATTCGAGATACCCTATGCTATTTTTCTACATGGGTACATACTTTTTTTGATTCAATATTGATGCACTCATTTATATCAACTACTCTCATCAATTATTTGGGACATAAGGTAGATCGGCTTCCAGTTCTGTTGGAGTTGACTATGCCTCTTGGAGGTTGAGCTAAATTGTAAAAATTATGTAAATATTGTGAGATGGTGCTAGGGAAGAACTGATCTTGGGGATATTTCCTATGTTTTTGGAAATATTCATATGAAATTATCCTCAAAATGTATTGGTTGTATTTAAAACATGCTATCATGGATTTAATCAAGAGGAAGTTTGTGTTTTATGTTATTATTGGATATCCATCAGTATTTTTTGGCAAGTGAGACCCTTGAATGGATCATAGTCATATTCAATTCTTGTATTATTTTATGTTTATGCTGATGATGAGTTCATCAAAGTTTCAGTTTTCATTATTTCATAGGGTTCTATGTACCCTGATGTCTTTCTAGAAAAGGTCGAAGCATTACCTCCCCAATGGGAGATAAATTTTGGGTTTGAAATATAGCCAGGATTCTCTAATATATGAATATATCCATATAGTATAGTTTCTTATGAGTTTTGGGAGCTTCAATATATATTTATTATCTATTACAGTGAGTTTTTCGTCAGTCATGTGTGTTACGTTGGTGTGAACTTGTTTATTTCATGAAAAAAGACTAATTTTAGTTTGCATCATTGTATATATTATTGTTTCTTGAAGCATTTGACAGTGAAGAATAGCTATCCTCTTCTAAAGAATGAATATCTATTCAATTTATTAAAGGGATCAAGTTTTTTCTCAAATATCAATTTGTGTTCAAGATATTATCAGATGTGGTTGAAGGATGGTAATATTAAGAAGATAGATTTTCATTGTTGTTATGGGTATTATGAGTTTTTTGTGATGTTTTTCAGTGTGAAATATTCTCCAGATTTTCTCATGGGGTTGATGAATGAAATTTTCAAATAATTCATGGATAAGTTCATGATGCTTTTTATTGATGACATCCTTGTGTACTTCGCGTCTGAGGAGTATCATGTATAGAATTTGGGTGTCATTTTGGGAGTTCTTAATCATGATAATATGTTCAAGAATTTGGTGAAGTGTGATCTTTGGGATCTTGAATTCTGTTTCTTAGGTCATGTGGTGTCCCAACAGGGAATAGTTGTTGATACTTTAAAGATAGAGGCTGTTGTTTCTTTGGAAGCCCCTAAGATAGTTGCAAAGATGAGGAGTGTCCTTGTTATTACAAACTATTATAGGAGGTTTGTAACTGATTTCTTCTCGGTTTTTAATCCTATGATAGACTTTAACCAAAATTATTAGGAATTCTTTTGGACTGACCAATGTCAGGCATCTTTTAAGTACTTGAAATATAAGTTTTTTAGTTCTCCAGTCCTCTATTTTCTAGTAGAAGGATTCTATTTCGAGGTTTTTGTGATGCTTCTTGTCTTGGATTGGGCTGTGTTCCAATGAAGCAGATATTGGTTATTTATTATGGGTTTCAGTAGTTACATCCACATGATCATTCCTATTCAAAACATGATCTTGAGTAAGTGACAATAGTGTTCGTTATAACTTATGGGAACATTACCTCATTGGTGAAATTTTTGTGGTTTTTACTGAACAAAAGATCCAAAGGTATTTCTTATCCCAGCATGACTTGAACTTGCATCATCATAGGTATATATAATTATTTTAGGATTAAGACTTAGATATTTCATATACTCTATGAAATTGAAATTTTATAGCTGATGTGTTGAGGAGGAAGTCATGAAGTGATGTTGTGAGTGAATCCAAATATTCCTAGAGAGTGATGGAATAATTCTTAGTGATGAATCTTGATATAGTAGAGGTTGGGGTATAGTTTTCCTTTTATAGATAAATTTTAATTCATATTTGGTGAAAAATGTGGGGGAGTCCTTGTTGGGTGATTCAGATGTGGAGGTCTAGAGGGATAGAGTATTTTTTGTGATTCCATTGATGGTTGGTCTGAGGTTGGACAACATCGAGTGTTGTTATGGGGAAGGTTTTTTGTTCCTTTGGTGTTATATGAGATGTTTCTCCATGAGTTTTATATTTAATATTTTAAAAAAATCCTAATGTGATTAAGATTTAATAATCTTTTAGAGGTAATTTTTTGTTTCCAAGGATAAAGAATGAAGTTGAAGAGTTTGTTTCTTGATGTTTGGTCTTTCAGAAGGTGAAGGCCTAGTATTATGTTCATGGTGGTTTGGTCCAGCTGTTAGATGTTTCCAATGGAAGTGATGGGATATATCATTATAATTTATTACTAGTTTACCTCAATCTTATGGAGGCTATGATTCAATATGGGTGATACTAGATTGTTGGATAAAATCATCCCACTTTATAGTAACTAGGGATTCGAGATTAGTGGAGGTTTATTTAGGATGTATCTAGAGGTGGTGGTGAAACTTCTCAGAGTCTCGAGGATGATAATTTCTGATCAGGATTCTCATTTACCTCTAGGATTTAAAGATTTCTCTTTTATGGTTTTGGTTCTTAGTTATTTTTGGTCACTGCTTTTGATCCACAGATGGATAATCAGACTGATCAAACCATTCAAACTCATTAAGACATTTTGTGCTCTTGTGTCCTGGATTTTGGAGGTTCATGGATGTGGTGCCTTACCTAGGTCAAATTTTCATACAATAATATTTTACACTATACCATTTTTATGGCACCGTTTAAATCTATTTATGACCAACCTTCACATTCTCCATTTTGCTGGACTAGGGTCGGAGAGGCAAAAATTCTCAGGCCAGAAGTGGTACACAATATGACCGAGATGGTTCAATTAATTTTTTAAAGGATTAAACAATTATAGATTATAATAAATCATATTATTATAATAGGAGGATACCTCTATAGTTTGATGTTTTCAATAATGTGTTCCAAAATGTGACTCCTTGTAGTAGGTAGTGAAGTTTTGTTTGTGAGAGTAAGATTTCTCCCCAGTTTGTTGGGAATTTTGAGGTTTTGGATCATGATAGATCTATATCATGTTGGATATAACTTCCCCCATATATTATAGGGATACAAGTTGTTTTTTACTTATCATGGATCCTTCGTTATCTTCATGATGACTCTCATGTCATCGATTGGGGTGATATCGATGTTGACGATGATGCGACCTTCGAGGTGCATCCTAGGGAGATCCAACACTACCATGAGAAGGTTTTGTGGGGATATATTATTCCCTTGGTTCATATTTTTTGGTGACATGGTGTCATAAAGTATAGTACGTAATAATATGAGTCGTAGATACGCGCTCAGTACCCCAAGTTGTTTTTGGTAAAGCTCTTCTCTTTTAATGTTGTTTCCCTTACAGATATTGACCTTTTTGGTTTATGAGATGGTTCCATCTTGTTTATTTGTGAATTTACTCTCATATGAGTGGTATCTCACCTAGGAGAGTGTTTAAGAGCAATTTTCAACTTTTGAGTGGTTTTGTGCTTGTTTCTTCTAAGTGAGGTGGTTGATATTCTGAGATGGAAATATCATTTAGATGTATCTCATCGGGTGGTTATTTAGATGCATCCTTTCCATTCTCTCTAGTTTTAGTTTTGGATTCATGAGGATGATAATTGTTTTAAACGTATCAAATTTTAGTGTTTGAATCCTTGTAATACAACCCTTTTCATGTTTCTGAGGCACATGGTTCTCAGAGGAGGCTTTGAGTATGTTTGGAGGGGTTCAGTTGCAAAATGATGGAAATAAGGAGATTACACACTGTGTAATCTTTACAAGCTATGTAACTGAGTTTCATGTATTTTTGCAGTTCTGGTTTGTGGAATCTAAATTTTTATGTGTAAATAATAAAATTTTATGCATTTTTTAGCGTAAACATAACCCTAAGGATTACATGACATGAAAGGGGATTACATGTTGTGTAAAACTCCTATGCGCCACATCTTTAAAGGGTACATTCACTTGGGTTTTATCCAACTCCTATGGCCAATCATGCCAATCTTATTTCATATGACCAATGGATCCCTCCGTTAGTGTTTTGTGATCCCTTTTATGGGAATCAATCCTTGGGCTTCTATCTTTGATATATGGTGATCCAAGGTGAGTTTTACCTCTGTTTCATGCATTTCTTCTTGATTGATCTTTTTTCCCTCATATTTATCCTTTCCATGTAATTTTGAATGATCTCCCATGTTTATAACAAGTATTTTCTTGGTTTTTTATTATTATGGTTTTACTAGACACATCAGAGGTATTTAGCTCCTTCATGAGAGGTGATCAAAGATCTACAACATTGGTATTGTATGAAGAACATTGATGCCTTTGAGGTAGGGTATTCATTTATTATCTTATTTTCTTTATATGCAATCCTAAATTGATCATGTTTTATCACTTTTATGGAAATCAAATTAACCTAATAATTATTTAATCTGATTAATAATAATGTTTTAGTGATCACATGTTGATTATTTGTACCATGATAGCAGGTTGCCTCTTAATTTTCAAGATAGTGTGATATCTATATTTCCTACTCTGGTATAACTTTTTTATGATTGGTATAGCATGTTGATATTTCTAAATAATATAAATACATAATTAATTGATAATTAGTTGTATTATGAAATTAAAGAAGTTATGTGTTTAACATCTAGTGGTTGATGTAATTTGATGATAATTAAATTGAAGTAATGCACATGTTTAATTGAAAATGATCTTCCTTTCAAATAATGTAATTGATAAATAATTTTAATCATGTTTATTCTTTTTGTTGATAATAAAAAAAGTCATTTTAATTAATAACAGTACTTCTCTAGGTTTTTTGAAACCAAAATAAATGTTAATATCATTTTTTTTCTTTGATATCTTGTCATATATTGATGCCTTAGGTTTCCCATAGTTGGAACCTCTTAATAAATGAATTAGTTAATTCAATATGGATTAAAAACTAGTTTTTTTGATTAAGATAACTTTTTAGGGTTTGAGTTTCCCATTTCTTGAGAAGGACGAGTGTCTTATTTTGGATACAAGAGTGCTCATTTGTATTAGAATGTTGAATGCCTGGTTTTGGGAGCCATTTTCTCTATTGATTTCCTATTTGTTCCTATTGATTTTGTGATATGATCTGGTTATGATCTATAAAATGTGATAACAGTATGTATTATCCTAGGATAGCTAATTTATTATAGAGTGAGGTGGCTTGGATGTGATGTGATCCTCGGATGTCTGATCCTAGGATTGATGTTGTGATATGTCAGGCGGGGAGTTATAGATGTGATGTGGAGGATTTTGATGCTTGTAATAGAGAGATATATCAAGATATGGATGTTAGTTTTAGGTATTTCACTAGAGATGATGGGATTGGTTAAATTTGGGATTACACATTAATGTGATGTTGATATTTGGGATGCTCATTTATTAATTTATTTAAGGGTCGATGGCCAATTTTCTTGTTTTGTCTTCATTCCTTTACCCACTACTTGAGGTATCTGGGGTCTCCTAGTTGCATGTTTTCTCTTGGTGGTATCTTATAATAGTTTTCCTATAGTAAATGGATTATGTAATGATGCTAATAATGAATGAATAATTAAACATTTAACCCATTGGGTTAGTTGGTGTTGGAAAGAAAATAATGAAAAGATGTTATTCTTGATAAACTATGGACTCAATTTGGATTATGACTAGATTAAATAGACTATACTCTAGTGACTAATGTAATTTAATTTGGAATAATGTTAAGGGTTAATTAATAGATAATGAATTAATTAACATAAATTGACTTTTTTAAATAAAATAATGAATTTAATGTAGATTTTTTAAAAGTGTGTGTTCTTATAGGATGTTTGGTCTTAGCAGTGGAAATCAGGATTCTGAGTGATGTTAGCTATAGTTGAGTCTAATAATAGGTTATTCCCATATTTTTGTGTGAGATATATTATATCATGTATATTATATGATTTCATGTGCTTCCCTACCCATGTTGATTAGGGAAATTGAAACCCAGTGGACTTTGGGAGGGTGATTTCCCCAATATCCTAGTGAGAGGATGGTGGATGACAACCCCCTATAGCCCTAGTCACTTATCTTGGTAGTTACTTATGCTGGTATTCTTGATAGTTTGTTTTCCCGTATATGAGTGTATAGGGATGTGATGGATTGAGGTTATTTAACACACATGTATTACTATATATAGTATCCAAAGTATTACTATAGGTATGATGTGTATATGTTATGGTTGCATGAGGTACTTACTCGGTGTATAGTATGTAATTGCTTGATGTATAATACCTGATGTTTAATATACACCATATTGGATTACTATATATTTTTATGTGATATGGGATTTTGTGATTATGTGAGTCATGAGGTGTATGTTTTGATTCCTTTCCCAGGTAGCTTTGGGTTGTCTTATATTAGGATATAGATAGCTAAGGATGTGGGAAATTGGGACTGAGTGGCAAGAGACTAGATAAATGGGAGAGGGGTACCCTTGATGTTATCTTTATATATTATATTCTATCTTTTATGCAATACTAGGTGAGATTTTTCCATAGTGAGGTTGGGAACTTAGTATACTTATTTAGGTGATGAGTTAATTTCACTATTATTCATTATGCTTTATCATGACGTCTTTATATTTGGGACGAGATACTCGAGGGATGATACTTCTAAGTATACTATTATTCTCACCCAATGTATATATATACTTTTTTTCAAGTCAGCTGGATTAAGTTGGAGATCAAGCAGGATATTAATAGCTTGTGGTTTAGCATGAATTTTTTAGGCTTCATGGTCACTATCATCTTTACCTTTGTGGTATGTGTAGCTTTCCTTTTAGTTTTTATTACTTTATATAATTTCATGTTTTCACTTGGGTTTATATATATATATATATATATATATCTGTGTGTGTGTGTGTGTGGAATGCTTATGTACACATTATATAAAACTGCATAGAAGATGTCCTTACTGCAGGAAATTAAACTGCACAAAGAACATTACATCATAGATGGTTTCATGTGAATGATCAAGATCTATGTGAAAGAAAAATAAATTACTCCCATCCTTTTGTGTGAGTCGTATCCAAATAGAAAATTTTTCCATTCATGAAATACATGTGGCTTGATTCCTACCATCATAGGATAGCTAGTGAAAACCATATCTTGAATATTGGGTCCAACCAAAACATAAACAAAAAATACCACCTTTACATATGGTTCAGACCTACATGGAGAGTTTTCCAATCATGAACTACTTATGGCTTGATTTCTACCATCAAAGGATATGTAGAAACACATAGATCTCAAATCTTGGGTCCAACCACAATATAAACATAAAAAATGCCCCCTCGGTGTATAGGTAAAACCTAGATAGAGAGTTTTCCATTTAATAATTACATGTTTCTTGATTTCTACCATTACAGGATACACAGTGATATCCAAATCACAAATCTTGGTTCCAGTCATAATATAAATTGAAAAAATCCTCCCTCTGTGTATCACTCAGAGCTACAGGGATATTTTTCGTTCAGGAACTATGGGTGGCTTGATTCCTGCTATCACAGGATATATTGTAAAACTCATATCTCAAATACTAGGTTCATCCATAATATAAACATAAAAAATCCCCCTTTATGTATGGTTTAGACTTATGTTGAGAGTTTTCCATTCAAGAACTACATGTGTATTTATTCCTTACATCACATTATATATAGTGACATCTAGATCTCAAATCCTCATTCCAGCCATAATATAAATAGTAAAGAATACCCCACTGAATATAGATGAGACCCTCATTGAGAGTTTTTCATTAAATAACTATAAGTGGCTTGATTTCTGCTATCATGGGATACATAGTGACACCCAAATCTCAAATCTGAGGACTAGCTACAACATAAACAAAAAAACCCCTATGTATATGGGTCATACATGCATTTGAATTTTTCAATAAAATAACTATGTTTGGTTTTTTTCCTATTATAATAGGATATGTATTGACACCATGATCTCAAATAATGGGTCTAGACAAAATATAAGCAGAAACCATCCCCCCCTTGTGTATGGTTTAGACTTATATGGAGAGTTTTCCATTCAATAATTATGTGTTGTTTGATTACTACAATCAGAGGATATGTATTGATGCCTATATCTAAAATCATGGGTCCAAACACAATATGTATACACCCCTCTTTATGTATATATCATACTTATGCAGGTAACCATCTGTGAACTATACATGTATTGATTGTTTCTATCACAAGATACATAGTGATGTCTGGATCCTACATTCTAAGACTATCCATCAGTTCTCATAACTCCCAATCATGTCCCTCTATGAGATTCATATCCATGTAGAGGTCATATCCCATAATAAATTTTGAACACCCAAACATATTCTTCATCATGTACTCTTGTACGGCTTAATTGATTGCCCATTTATGCCATTTTTCTCAAGTTGAGTATGGATCCTGTGAGCTTAGGGAACCTAGAATGATGCTCTGGCCAGTGTGACCAAGACATGTCTTATATAGGGAGTTGTATCTTAGTAACATGACATTAAACTACATGTTAACATCCTAGTTACATGATGTTAAACTACATGATAATGTTTTAGTCGCATGATGATAAACTGCATGATAAAAGGTCTTCATTACAAAAAAAAATCACATCTCTAATGGATTTCTATTCAATAATTTCATTCCTTACCTCATTCTCCCCGAAAATGTGTTCTATACACCCTATAATAGCCTCTAGGATGCTTGAAACCTTCTTTAATATTATGTTATCCATGAAGCAACTTCATTTCTTTGATATCTTAGTTGATTCCTTGAGTTGATATCCTTCTCGGGGTACCCCATCTACCTTTTGGATCCCCTAATCTGAGTCCTTACCTGTATAAAACTGGTAATATGTGATAGCTAATCAAAAGGGACCCTACTAGGATTAATTATTTAATGAAATAATGCCTAAGAGCTAATTCCTAGAGGATAGTTTAACCTAGAGGAGAGGTCCTCCTTAAACCTAGGTGTTATTATCAGGACCGCGTGGAATATGGGATTCTTACATTATTAATGGTTGACTCATACAAACCTTGTTTCACCTCTAGTTAACTCAAATTTTCTTGGGTTACTATTTACACTCCCCATATCCAAACTATTCAAGTGTATTTAGATACCCTTGATGTTAATCATCTATACATCATACCCATTGTCAAATAAAGATTATGACATTTCATTCTTTCACCCTTTTATTAAAATGTATGGATCCCCCATGAATACTCATGCCCTTATGCTTCAAAATATATTAGGATTCCCCATTTTCAACTTCATTATTTGGATACATATGATACATTTTCCCACATACAAGAGGGATCATAAAAAACTCAACTATTTATGCCTTCATATTCCAAGTCCTAGAAACAAGACTTTAAAGAACAACAAATATATATTAACACTGTGTATAGATTAATTCTTGTTAGAATAGGTTGCATAGTGACACCCAAACCTCAAGTGTTGGGACCAACTTAAATACAAAGGATAAAAATGTCCCTTCCCTTACATGTGGTTTAGACCTACATAAGAGATTATTGAAAATCAGAACTACTATGGCTTAATTAAAATATTATGGGACACATAGTGATGCATAGATCCTACATTTTAGGACTAACCATGAAACATACTAAGCATATAAAGTTAAACTATATAACAACATCATAGTCTCATAAAATTAAACTACATGACAAGAGGTATTCACATTGAACAGGTCACCCCCTGGTGATTGTGCACTCGGGGGACCCTTTGTTTAACTCTACATGAATTCCCCTGGTTCCTTCATATGACCTCTCTATCATCACCAGATGTGTCTTTTCCTTGAAAAGGTTGATTTTAATACTTAATCCCTAAAATTATCACAATTGAGTTCATCACTATAGAGTTATTTGCGATCATCCTCGACATGATTGTCCCATACCATTACTCGTGATTTGAGAACCTTGAGCCATGATTTACAACATTCCCATCCTCTTCTTGGGAAGGTATTGGGGTACTTCAGACCTTAGGAATCCTAATTAGGATGTCATGTAACCTTCCCTTCATACTAGGTCCACCTGAAATATGACCTTAAACTGCATGTACTTTTTCAATTTTGTAAAATCTTAAACATTATCCATTAATGGTCCAAATTTAAAGACCCTAAACTACTAGTGAAAGAGACATAAAAAATTTCAGGATGAACACCCATAAAATGTTTCCTGATAAGGATTCAATAATTGAACCAGTAAACTCTTTATCTCTATATTTTATTCAAAAGTTAGAGTGTAAATAAAAAATTAAGAGTCATAAATATCATGGGAGCCACTTTTTGGCCCTATTAAAAACCGAGATATGCTCATTGGACCCCTGGTCTTGGAAAATGTTAGATTAATGATTTTTAACAACTCCTCATCATGATTATGTATTCACTATGAGGAAAAAACTTTTAGGGTTCTCAAAACCTTCTTGAATATTACATTTTCCATGAACCACCTTTATTTTTTTGAAGTATGATCTGATACTAACCAATTACTTGAGTTGAATTTTTTCTCTTGTAACTTCATTGACCTTGGTCTCTCTTACTCTTAGTTATTCCCCATAATAAATTGGTGATAAGGACTAGTTAATTCAAAAATACCCCCACTAGGATTATTTGGAGAATTAACACCATGCCAACGAGCTTGTACCTAAGGGATGGTTGGTCCAAAAGGAGAGACCCCCCCCCCCAGACACATGAGTTATTGTCTAGACTTTGAGGAATATTGGATTACACCATTATCGATTATTGAACTATATCCACTATTTTCCACCTCTAGTTAAATAAAATATTCATATAAAATGATTTATAATCCCCATAACCAGACTATTCAAGAAGATTTAACATCCTCGGTTTTACATCACCGTGTATTGTAACCTTTTTCAAAGAAGGAATGTGATATTACATTCTCAAACAATTTGATCGACCACAACATGTGACTCAAAACCATATAACATAGGGAAAAAGACTACCAAATAGAAACTAAACTATCCTAGGGTTCCATAACCCTTTTTGGATAGCTCTTTTCTTCATACCCTGCTTCATCATCTATATATTTCAATCTTCACAAATCTTTTATGGCCCTTGTAATAGAGTGAAGATCCCATTTTCTTAACCATTTGTGTATGTCCTCTAGGCTCATACATAAGGGCCTCTGACCCATTAACTAGAGTCATCTCCTCCTTACAAGAAATGACCTCTTATCCTTATGGACCTCGACAACACCATAGTGGAACTCAACACCTTAGGGTGTTTTGAAGTCATCCTTAGCATGTCGCCCCCATTCGATTTTCATCAGTTCAAAGTTTTATGTTATGAGTTACACAATCCATAATGAAATTGTACACATGGACTTAGAATCCCTAATATTTCACCATACATCAAACTAAATCTCAGTGAGGATGTTGGGTGTCACATCCCATCATGTATATTCATCCTTAATGTTTTTTATAAGAATGAAGGGTTCTAAAAACCTTCATGAGCATTCATTATTCAGAATATCAATTAAGAATACATGGTATGAAAAACCTTCATGGAAACTCATTATTCATAATACCATCAATAATGAATGTTTATCAAACCCTTAATGAATACACATCCTTCACTACTATCTATAAATAGTCTGAGATATAAGACCTTAATCTACATCACTAAATAGTCTGATCTAGATGTCCTTAAACTACAGTAATAGAAGGCCCAAGATAAAAGACCTTAAACTCTTGCAATATAATTTTTGATCTAAATGATCATAAACTGTAGTAATTGAAGGCCTAAACTAAAATACACTAAACTATATCACATATGGTCTGAGTTAAAAGTCCCTAAACTACAAGAAAAATATGGTATGATCTAAAAGACCCTAAACTATAGAAACTGTCTAATTTTAAAGAACTTTAATAGCCAATTGAAAGAGACTCAATGCTCTCTAGGTTGAAAACCCAAAAAGATAATCCCTGAAAAAATTCGAGCATATTCTCATTGTACATGTACTTTGTATGATATAGGAAATATTGAGTGCATATAAAATAGAAAAGGTACAAAAGCTTTAACTTTGAAAACCCATAAAAGGGAATCTAGAGAAAAATCTATATCTACACCCACTAACCATTACCCGCATAAAATGTAGGAAAAATATATGGAAATAGAATAGGGATACAAAGATTGTAGGGGTCATTTTTTTCCTAGAGAAAATCAAGTTATGGTTTCTAAGTTCACTAAAATAGGGAAAAATTATAGTACAATACCTCCGGAACATATATTTTCCCAAATGATCCTTTCAAACCAAGTGATACCAGGACATCCATATAAGATACATCAATGAAAAATATCATGCATATCATCATTCATGTGAAATTATCGTGAGAAATTTGTTATGATTCAAGTGTTCAATTCCAAGTGTTTGAGTTTACTCAGTATTATATAGAGTAAATGTATATTTGGTGATACATATGATATTATACTAATGAAATTACATGTACATAATGAATGAAACAAATACTAATAGTGTTGTGAACCTTTCAAAAAAAATTCTCGTTAATAATGAACAAAAAGAGGGAGGAATCACTATAACCTAGAGTCTCTCCCATGAATCCTTAAACAAATTGAGTTTTATGAAACTATAGTATCATTATATAATTCACTTAAAGGATCCACTGAGCTCCACTGACTTCTAATCTAAGGAATCCATGTATTAGCACAATTGAACAATGGATTTGGTTTCAACCTTTGCAGTCTGTTTTAATGTTTCCACCCTTGAAACAACATCAAGTCTAGCCATCTCCACTAGGTCAAAGAGAATCTATTTGTCCAACAATATTTTCTAAAAGGATTTTTTTTCATGATGAAATTTAGAGAAATCCTATTGGAGATGACCAATTTTAGAATTCAATCATCCAATCTAAACCTTCCCAGCTTTGATCACATTTCAGTGACCTATTGCCTCTTCCACACATTGGTAAGCCTAATTCAAGGCCTTGTCTCGACTCTGTTTGACTGAAGATAAATCCTCTTCTTCTTCTACACATAATTCATGGGCCCTCTTATGATTTATACGATAAATCACATCCTTTTATTGGGAATGGATATCTGTATAGTCACATCACCCATAGCTGAGGGAGGAACATGTATACCTATGTTGACCCAGTTAGTCATTCATCTTCTCTATAGGCCCTTATGAGATTAGGGTCGAAATATTCACCCAAAATTGTCGTTTAATTAGTTTAAATAGCATTAAATAATCAAATACTCGACTCAAGACCATTCCTAGAACAATAATATATTTCGAGATAAATTCACTGAGCTATAGATTCATACATGAAGCCTTAAAATGATTGGGAATAGATACAGCCTCTACATTAGTCATCTTGGTCATGGAAATTTCTGAAAAATAAAAGACAATAACTTCTAGGCTTTGATGTGAAGGTATTATAATAAGAGTAACAAAGGATTATCATTCGATGGGTGAATAATATGATTCTACAAGATAGTAAACAACCTCTATTGGTGCTGAAACATACATTTCTCAGTTACATCACTATAAATGTATGTTTCCCCAATCCCATCATTATGGTAATAGGGGACACCCACATTTAACAATTAAATTGGTGTAACCACTGATGTTTTCTTAATTAGAATACTTTTCTTTCCACTTTTATGGGATGTATGTGTGAAGAAATATTATGTGATGTAATAAAAACTGTATAATATTTTTGGTCTTTAAATAATTGATCACCTTATCCTATAGATTCCTCAATCAAGGTTATATCATTATTGGGATCACTACAAGTATCATCCTCTTCCAGATGTTTGTTTTCCTATGCCAGGTTAAATATAATGACCACTAGAATGTTAGTAATAGATTCCATGTATGACTATCTTGGAACGTCAATTATTTCCACTTATTAATGGGTTGGATCCAATATTTAATTTTCTACTATAGTGATATAACATCCACCCTTATCCTCAAAAATAGATGTATGTTCCTCTAGGAGGGCTCAGTAGGTACCTTTATTTCTTTGAAAAACCAAAATGAGCTACTAAATTTGTCTAGAATAAGAAAATAAGTAAAGTGTAATACTTACTTGATTATTTTGGGTGAGAGGGCTCTAATAGATTATATGACTTCCTTTTTTCATTTCCCCTTTAAATAAAGGCCCCCAAGAGGTGTTGAAAATAAGGGTGATGAGGAAGGTTCCAATATAAGTTTATATTTTAGCACCTCTAGAATGACAATTGTCAACCTCATTATCTCTATTTGACCTAGGTATCCTTCATCATTAGTCCCCTGGTCATCACTTATGTTAGCTCCAGTATCCATACCTTTGGTGGAAGATATCAAAGATGGAAGGAGTGACTGATCTCCTTCACCAACCTACTATACCCAAGGGGATAGAAGACATGTCAAGACATGGTTTTGATAATAATATAGTCATTTGAATATATTCATGGAGTCAATATTAATGATTATTTGGGTAAAATATGGTTTTATACATCTTTATAAATTAACATTATTCTATAAACCATCATCTATTTCACCCAAAGAGAGTAGTGGACTTTTCCTTTCACACTTTTTAATGTTTCATCAAGATCTTTAATCAAATCCTCAGCTTCGGCAAGTTTCTCTTTAAAGGTTGTGCCTATAAAAGCATTGATTTGTGAAAATCCAATCAAGTCTACTCTCACTTGACATATAAAAATCCATGTTTTATCATATTAGTTATCCTCCCTCTAAATATTCCATTTTTGAAATGTAGTTGGAAACACAAACTTGTTTGATCCTTCACTTAAAAGGACTTCACTTGTTATAGTTATGTCAATTAGTACCCTTCCTAGTAAAAAACTTATTCTAGACACCTTACTTATTTATGAGGGCTCTCTATATTTTTTGGCCTAGAGGAAACAAGCTTCTTTTGGGGAATTATTTTGAAGCCAATAATTAGTTGTGTCCCTATGTATTTCGGCACTAGTACATAAAGTTTCCCAATCTGAAATGAGTGGATCAAGGCCCCAATATAGCACTGGGACAAACCAATGTCAATGGAATATGAAAGGAATTCTAATTGAGTTTTAGTATCCTCCCTAGTAAACATCATCCAAAATTGGAAAGCCACCATTAGGTTCCTTTTAGATTGAATATGAAAATAAGTATGAAAGTTTTTCTAAATGTGTCAAAATTGACACCTAAACTGATAGACCAATTATATAAAAGTCTTACATTGATCTGATTAGAGAGGACTCCCTCACGAATTGAAATCATATAATCCTTATCTTCATATCTTCCTTCAAAATTGTCAATTATACTACTAGTATACACCACATAATCCATGAAAGAAAATTTGTTATAGCAATTCAAGAGAGCCATGATATCTTATCCATTCAAAGTGGTGGGCTTCAACCCATTGATACACTATGAAAATGGTTATAAAAAAATACTAGGGATATTCTAGGAACTCTATTACTAGTATCCACCCAAGTGATTCCCCATTAAACCCAGAACACTTGGAAGGGGCCAAAAACTCTATACGGGGTACTTCCCCTATAGATATCGCATAGTTTTCAATATAGTTTGGCCAACATAGGAATAAAAAAACCAATGAGACTTCCTCCTGCCATCGAAACTACCATCATATAAGTTGAAACCTTGACTCCACCCTTTTCTTGGGTTGAGATAAGGTACCCATTTAGGTACATTTTAAGAAATCCAACCATCGTAATGGGTGGTTCTATGATGGTAATAACCTCCCACCCCTAGTTGGTGAAATAAACTTATTCAATAATGGTCCAATAGGAACCTTTGTCCCCATGATATTTCTATGATGGGAATTCCTTCAAATTTTTGGATCTAGGTTCAGAATGGGAATTCTTGATAAAGTATACTTCTCATTTATTGAACTGGATCTCCACCCTATGAAGTGGGCCC
This sequence comes from Viscum album, assembly GCA_963277665.1. Lineage (NCBI taxonomy): Eukaryota > Viridiplantae > Streptophyta > Magnoliopsida > Santalales > Viscaceae > Viscum > Viscum album. The sequence goes on along the minus strand of OY728135.1, from coordinate 1,457,592,970 downwards.
TTCCCAAGGGCCTTCTCAGACAGCTAGATAAGCTCTTTAGAAATGGTAGGGGTCTACTCTGCATCATTCTACACAAAGGATTGAGGGAGAAAAACATCATACATATCTCTTACAAATGGTTCTCTAAAACTCTACTCGATGTCTTGTAGAATTATGTCTACCTCTCCATGATTTAGATGAAATGTATTTGTGTCTAGACTCCATTGGCTGACTAATTCCTCCATTGAGAAATTATTATATTAAGTGAGGGTTTATGAAATCCAAGTGGTCTCATACAAGACAATTCACCTCAACTCAACAGTGAATGTTGTGGTAGTATGATCCACTCAAAAAGGGGAGACCAAGTCCATTCCAAATCTTCCTTTGGACTGAAGGTCCCATTTGGGAAACCTTTCAAACATCTGATTTATAGAAGATTTTAGAATTATTGATAGGTGTATATAAATATCTGGATTATATTCACACTAAAACTCTTCAAATTATGTTGGAATGAACTTTAATATGTAACCATTGGATCATTTTTCCTCAAAAATGAAATATCCCTTAAGGGGTATATTTTATCAAAAGGTGCCATGAGCCTTTAAGATCTAGTAAAATGGAATGATATTTGATAGGGGTGATGGAATTGGAATATACGTTTTTAGTATAAACCTATATATAGGTAACAATTATGAATAAGGATATTTCAAGATGTTATTCACCATCAATATCAGCATGTTCTTCACATAACCTGGTCGCATGATATATTCATCATCATGTAAATCCCCTTGAACAATACCTCATTATCATGTCAAAGATGCTAGATGAGTACCTCCAATCATTCTGCATGTCAACCGATAGATTCCTAATGATTACCTAATCCCCCTTATGAAATAAAATTTGAAAAAGGAGGAAGCTTCATGCGATATAATTTATGTTGATTTTCACGTGAAAGGCTCATAAAACTCATGTGAACATTTCACCAATCATGTGAAATCCCTAGAGGCATGTTGTTCATTCCATGTGAAAGCAACTTGGTTTTTCTCCTTCATTATGAGAAGGCCCTAAAACATGTCTATCTAATCATACAACACCCCTTTATATCCATAAAAAACTAATTGATTATCTGTGGAAATACTCACACACTTTTGTGAGATCCATCATTGATCATGTGATTCTTCATAGACAAGTAGAACAATCACCTGTGACAATGATCACATGCCATCAAGAGTTCCATTATTGATTATGCAATTACCTGACCAAAAACCAATGGGAAATTCTAAATGTATTGAAAAATTGAAAATAAAAAGATGAAAAGGAAGAATCCTCATGAAAAAGGAAGTTATACTATTTTTCATGTGAAGTTTGGATGTGATATACATGATCAGTCCATTGATCATCTAAAATTCCAACCTATAATTTGGAAAAAACATGAGAAGGACACTAGACATGTCATCTCTCTTATTCGATAGAATTTAGAAATGTTTATTTGATCATGAGACTCCCTAATAGACAATCAAAATGAATATGCCAAAAAACATGTAAAATAAATAATAAAATATGAAAAGGTGGTACCCACATGTGAGGAAAATTTTTGTTGTTTTTAATGAAAATGAGGTTATGCACCTTGTTTAGTCATCTAATTGATCACAAAAGGCACTTTGATATTATAGTTTTATCTCATTAAGGGCCCTAGGAAATTCTCCCTCGATCACATGAAAGGCTCTTTGATATGTGTCCAGATCTCATAAAGGATCACTGACATGTCACCCTAATCTTATGAAGTCACTTTTACATGTTGATTTTATTATGTGAAATCATGTTGACAATACATAGGTCCAATAAATATGGAGATGACGGAGATATTTCTTGTTCATTGTTTATCATGCAACAAAATGATGACACCATGGATGGCTCATGATAGGTTCACAAAAAATGTGTGACTCTCTATCAACACAAGATCATATATGAGATATATGCATTGTGTAAGTTTTCATAGAATTTGTATATGAAGTCCTATAAGTTCCTCCTTTTCAACATAAAAAATACACATGAGAGAATAGTAGTGGGAACATACTTCTCATTACAGAAATCTAAGCAATCAAAAGGGTCTTCAACTGGATAAAACTTGGGGAATGACCTAAATAATTTCCTGAAATGTATATAAACTTTTCATGATCACCCTATTGATCATTTTAAGGACTTATAGTTCATTGGAAAAATCATGAAAAGGGGTATTTTCATGTCGACTTTGTTGCGTGAGACCCCAATAGGTTATTACTGACAAACATTGAGTAATATATGAAATAAAAACTAAAAATATGGAAGCCTTAAATGATGATAGATATGATGATTTTCATGTGAAGGATTCATGTGCTTCATGTGAACTATACACATTATGAGACAATATCCTTGTACGTGTCTGTGTAGATCATACGAAGGATCCCGAAACATTTCAGTCATGTCGTGCGAAGCCCTCCAACCTACCAGTCTTGATCATCTTACATCCTTGTACATGTCTATGTAGATCACGAAAAGGCTTCCTATACATTTCCTCCCTGATCACGCAACACCCTTAGACATGTCTACATCGATCACGCAAAGTCCCATAGACATTTAATTTGGATCATATGGTAGACCTCCGATAGGCCATCCTGGATCACACATATCTCTTCGATGTGTCTTCATAAATAATGTGAAGGCTCCTCATACTGGTCAGTTGAATCATGCAACAGACCTTTGTTATGTATTCTTTAATCATATGAACCACCTCAAACATGTCATCATTGACATGTGGGGTCCCATAGATAATTCATCTATATCATAGGGAAGACACCTCATAAATGTCCACCATACATCCTCATACATGTTAAGAAAATGACCAGGACATGTTTATACATACCCATACATGTTAAGAATACAACCAAGACATGTTCCGAAAACATCCATGACATGTCGACCATGTTATGAAATGACCCCATAACATTTAAAGTGTGTCAGAAAGACACCCTGAGACATGATAACCTTATACGACATGCACACTTTTACATACACCAAATTGAACTATTAGGAATTTAATTCCTCTCCAAAAAGGATACGTAGGAAATATTTTTAAGGCCCAACCTCTAATTAAACATCCACCTTTGTGTAATTCCATACATATGTCATAAACTCTAACCCATGGTACCCAGATTCTCTTGTGAATTTATCTTTCTTCCACATGCATCAATAGATTGAGATGTTAATTAAAATATGGGTAATTTGATCCCTAATATAACAATTATAAATATGATGTATTCCTAAGGACCAAGAACCATATCAAATACCTTAGTAAGTCTACCCTAGTGCATAAGTTCCATTTCCATATATGGTGAGTCTGATCACATTATATTTCTTGTTTCTCACACCGATCATATCCAATGTGGCCGTAGGTATTTGAAACGATCATATCACTCACATCATAAATTTACCCTAGCTATGGAAACCTCAATATGTAATCATTATTTAGTGACATGATATGATTTCCCCCATACAAGGGAATCCACCTCAGTGTAAGTCCCGAAGGAATTACCATGAATCTAGGGAAATTGCACTCATGGGAATTAATTAATTATTACTTTACATCAGTGGGTTGAGGGAGGATTGAACTATGATGAATCTAATTCCTTTCATAAGAAGGATACATAGTATTCCTTCTTAATTATCAAGCTCCATACCGATTTCATAGGTTACCACATATATATTCTTTCCATATGATGTTAAATTTCATGAATTGAACTCAAACAAACTATATGTGTTTTGATTCCTATTATAAATAAGATTTTTTGGACACCACATGAAATTTGAATCCTATCCTTGAAACACTAATTGCCTCCCTGGATGGCAAAAAACTCTATGGTTACTAGTTATACATATTCAAAATATAAACATCTACCCATTTTTAAGCAACAATAGGAAATGGATGGAGAACCTCTAATGCATATAAATGGTCTCATTAATATAATCCCCTTTACATGCATAAGGATTCAACAACTAATAATTTTATTAGGGTAACCATTACCACGTTGGGATTTGGAAGAGATTCATAAACATATCTTTAATCTATAAGATATCCCAAGAATAAGAAAAAATCCCTCCCAAAAGGTTGTGATGATCCCAAACTCCCATCCTCATGAACAATGTGAGTTCTTAAATGTCATTGGGTCTGAATCCCCAAATCACCATTTTCCTTTATAAATAAGGTCTACATATTTTTATGGATGTGGGACCAGTTGTTAGTTTCCATAACATATAAAAATGTTGATCCTGATGTGAATGATTGTGAAACCACACTTAACCCCCCACCCCCATAATCAATCATAATCCCTTGGTCCTCAAATTGGAAAAAATGGTGAACCTGGTGTAAAATCGTCTAATGATAGAATAACTGAATCATTATAACTATTGAGAATATTTTCTCCCAAACTTGGGGAACTATATCATCTCTAAAAGAAACTATTTTGATTCACATCTACTAGATCTGGAATAATAAAATAAAATGTAAATTGAAATAATTTATTCTCCAACCACTTTATATAAATTATATAATTAGTATCAATTAATAGCATTGAATGGTATCTAGTCTACATATTTTCATATTTACTTTTTTGTATGTATAACACAGTTACACATCTATTTCTCAAACATCATAGTTTAGTGCATCATATTTTAATCATCTGTGCAAAAATATTCCTTCTCTTAATATGAATAATATTTTTAGGATTGATTTATTAACATTATTTGAGTTGTTCTCTATGATCATTGAAAATTTAATGAATGATATATTGAATGTTGGAACTATATTCCTCTTCTTCTTACATTGATGTTGAGAAATAGATAGATTCATTATGTCTATAAAGTTATTCTAATGTTTTCATCTCCACCTTCGAATACCTATATTTCGGATATAAATATTTTATTTATTGATAATCAAGATAACATCATTTAATTTAGAAATATAGTTCAGAAATAGTATGTCAATATATGAAAGATCCCTTAATGTGGCTTTAGTGAGAATTTGATATGTCTATAATGGATTATTATTGGAATGATCTATTTATATTCCAAAGAGTAATTTCATCCCCATTTTTCCATTCACTGAAAATAACTACATAATTCTTTCATCTTATGTAGTTTCACTAAAACACTTCATGTATATATTATATAAAATGATATGAGTCTCATGATCATTAAAATGTTTTAATAATAAAGAAAAATATATGGGATTGAATGTATGACTAAACAATATCTCCTTTTTTATAATGACATTAAATGGTATATTAAGTAATAGATTACATTAATAAATTCAAGATATTTGTGATTTTTTTTAAGAATTGATGTATCGATTGAAACCAAAATGGGAAAGGAAAGTTCTACCCACTAGTTTATAATAGGTTATCCTTCTTTGTGATAATAAATAATATAGTACAAATAGAAAGATATTTCAAATTACGATGATCCAAAGTATTCATGAAGTGATGAAAAATAATGGGGAGGAAATCTACCCATTTTAAATAGAAATTATCTTCTATGATTTAAGAATATTCAATACTTTTATTTTACATTAAATAAGAAAAACTTAAAACTAATAGAGTTTGAATATAAAATTACTCACCCTAAAAAATCATGTTGAGAATTGTGGAATCTTAAAATATATAGTTCAATATTTTTAGAAAAACTATCCTTGAAATATGGAAACTAAAATTATGATACTTTTAAAGTTATAGAAATTTTATGAAAATATGAATAAAATTTACATTGATTTCAAAAAGAAATAATTATTAAATAACACAAAAATTATTTCAATTGTTGGAAATAATTACTATTCTATAATTATCATTATTAATTACTAAAAAATGATGGTTAGAAAGTGGTCCAGCAACAATGATCTTGGTGGTATTTGTGTGTTATGATAACAATTTTTAAAAGGAATATATTTCTTTCCAGGATGTACTTTTTGATATATAGTGGATATATTATTTTTTTAGTGGAGTATTGTAAATTTTTATATGTGATGAATCTTAAAAAATCATTTTATTATTTTTTTAATTTATTACTGATATTATATTTTATATTTAAAAATAATATTAGTTAGCCAATAGTTTAGTAATATCAATCTTGGTGGTCTTTTTGTGCTCTGGAAATAATTTGGGAAAGGAAAATGTTGGTTTTTTAGGGATTTAATTTTTCATATGTAGTGGATATTTTCTTTTTTGAATAAATTATTTTATATGTTTGTATGTGATGAATCTTTGAAATTATATGTATTCTTTTTTAGTGTTTTATTATTGATTTTCTGGTTTATGTTGAAAAAAAACATACCCGAACTTAGTGTTCTAGACCTTATTCATCACACACTCATATTAAGGGATCAAAACACTGACTTTCCTATAATATCTATTAATTAAGATAGGGTAATGTTTAGTCTCAATAACTTTTTTGTATGGCAGGTGTTGCATATGAGAATCAAAATTGCTGATATAAGGATGAAAGTTAATGTGGCGTCCTTTCCATCAAAAAAACACAAAATTCATTGAGCTTGCATGAATAGGTTGGTTGCGGCAGGTGCCTTAGTTTATAGAGGTTTTATGATGTGAGGATCGTGGGGATTGGACCTAGGTTAAGAACATGGAGGAAATATAGTAGGCTGGAGATGGACTGGTGCAACAACATAAAAAATGATATAATAAATCTTGTATGACCTTTAAGTGATTCAATCTATGGCCTTTTTGGCTACCATTATCTTAGAATTTTAACCATTGAAAAATTTAATAAAAATACCATGTGGGTGTTTTCCAGTCTAGTTGGGAAGAATAATCCATGAACCACTAGTATACTTGGGTGTGTAAATTCTTTTAGTTTTTTCCCCTTTGGTCAAAATTAACATTATAAAAACTACTAATAAGGGAATATTTCATTAGAGATTATTTAGTGTTTGGAAAGTGCATAATTTATTAGATATAAATAATCCATTAGTCTCAGTTTTTTTTCTCATAGCACTCAGATAGGGTCACCTAATTAAATCCTAACTAGTCCACCTTCTTCTACCCTTTTTTATTACTCTACTCACGTTGCTGTTTAAACATCTACAGCTTCTTTAGATCAATTGTTTTCTTCATAAAATCAATAAAATATTCTATGTATGTGATTAAAAATTAATTTTCAATTATAGTGATTTGTTTTTTTATAAATCATTTCAATGTTTTATTTTTTCTTCATTCACCATGGTTATCTTTGGTGATCATCATTCTGATTAATCACACACGCACACACAAACATTTATTCAGATTTATATTTACATATGTTATATATATATATAGTTGTGTGTTTATAAATATACATATTTATACATATGAATATATATTTTTTATTGTATTTATATTATATATTATATATATATAAATATTTTATAATGTATATATGTTTTTTATTTATACTATTTATATATATCAATGTCTATATATATATATATATTCATAATATATATATATAAATATTATCTATGGAATATTTTTATTTATGTTATATATATATATACATATTCTGTTTATAATACATATATATATATATTCACTATATATTTATGTTTTTTTATAATACATGTATATATATTTCTATATATGTTTTCATAGTGTTTATATATATATATAGAAGTTCGTATATAAAAATATGTAAAATATAAAACATGTGTGTGTGTGTTTAGTGTCTCTGTATATATATTATTTTTATAATTTTTTATATATCTTAAATATATATATTATAAATATATAAAGGTTTATAAATATTATATATATATATATACTATAGTTGGGGTTTGGCTTAGTGGTAAGCACCCCTTAATTCTACATGTAAAATGGGGGTTCAAACCCATTGGGTGCAAGTACTATAGTAGTACTGTAGCGTATGGTAGCAGTAGCGGCAGGGTACTGTAGCAGTGGCGGGTACTGTGCGGAACTGTAGCAGTATGGGTTCTGTAGCAGTACTATTCACATAATGGGTCTTGGGCCAAAAAATGGGCCTATGGGCCATGTAATGGGATAAATGTCCACTGGGCCTTCAAGCTATGTAATGGGTCTCCCTCTACCCAGTTAAAGAGATCTTTGATTTGCTTTAATAATAAATGAGGCTTCGGCCCCAACCTTTAAATATATATATATCCTTTGTTGAATGAAATAATATGAATATGAATTGATAATAGATGGATTCTAATTTTATGACTAGTGTATGAAGAAGGTATCAAATTTTTCATCAAATATGTGTTAGATTATGAAAATGAACCTTCTAAAATTATCTATCTCTATTGACATCATTTTTACTAAAAGTAAATTGGTTTTCCTTAATTAGAAGAAAATTTGATTTGTCACAAAATTTATTAGATTTATAACTGTTAAACTAAACACACTGAATATGTAATTCTATCTAGAAAGTTAAATGAAAATACATTTTATAAGTCATTATATATTGGTATAGGTATATAAGATATTATAGATCCTATTAAGGAAATAGAAATGGTTTTAGATTATGAACTTACATATTTTTTATAATATTTTAGAAATTGAATAAATGTATATAGATTACACTGATTTAATATTATATAAAATATATAACACTATCAACAATACTAAAATTGTATAACCTAAAATTATGAAATATATGGATTGGCTCCTGTTACATAATTTTACTTTCTTTACCAATGGATATGCTTATAGATAATAGTGTACATCCATTTCAAACATATGAAGCTAATTCAATGTTATATTTCATGGGAATGATATATGATAAAATATAGTCTTTCCATATGATTATATATTATTTTTAAAATATTTTTAATCTTTAGAGAAATATCCCAAGTGTGATCCCTATTAATATAAAAAATTGATCATGTTTGTTGAATATTGTGTAATAAATTATAGTAAGTCATAGATTTTGATGGCTATATAAAATTTTGGAGACTAAAATCTATTTTAAAAGGTAGTAAGATAAAATAATTTATGATGGTCAACTATGAAACGTAAGAAATGATCTATAATAGAATAAATTAAAAACATGTATCTTGAATATTCAAAAGAAGCACAAAATTTTTAGCTTGTTTATTTTAAAGATAGGATTAAACACCAGTGTACTAAGAAACACTCAAATCACTTGGTTGTTTATGTCAGTGAATTATATTTTACCATTATTGTTATGTATAAAGTGCATGTACAATATATTTTCATTTCTAATTTCAAGACCTCAATATTCAATAATGATATTGACATTTATTTTTATCCATTTATGGAATATTTTAAATTATTTTATTATAGATATGCTATAGTGTATGATTCCTAAAATGAATAATGTTTTTTATTAAGATACATGTTATTTGGTATGATAAATTACTTTCCTTATTATATTAATTTTTTTGTGAAACATTAAATTATGGTTAGGGTGTGTTTATTATTAAAGTGAAACATGCTCTCTTAGGATAAAACAAAGTATAAAGACTATGTTCCATAGACATTTATGTTTTTTACCTAAATATTGTTAATATTGATCAAGGATGAAAAAAATTTAAGGGTACTCAAAAGAAGTTTTTTCTTCTTTTATATTAACATAAAATATAAAATTTATAAGGTAAAGGATGTTGTTAATTTTTTTTAAAACATTATCTAAAGACATCATGATGGTGGATTGGAAAAATAGATCATTTTTTTGAACTTAATTACTATAAAAGTTTGTATGTTATAAATTTTCTAGATGTTAGGTTTATCATGAAATATTTATATTCTAGAGTCAATGGAATGTTTCTAAATATGAAATAGAAGACCAACTATGGCCTAAAAGTACGGTTAGATATGAATGAAATTTATATTAGGTAATATTTGGTGCTAATGAATTTTGGTATGCAATCTTTTATTCCATTAGTGGCTCACAAACATAATAACAAAGATACATTTCAAATTTGTAACTTTTTAAATGGTTTTATGCTCTAATTGGTGAATTAATCAAATACCAAGAATTTTGTATTAGTAAATAACTTGAATATAAAGGATTAAAATCACATCACTATTACATTCTAATTCAATATTTTATTCTCCCTAAAATATAATTCATTTTTAAAAATAAATTTCCACTAAAAATTAACTAAGATATGTTTCTTTTAAAATCAATAACTATAAATGTTATTTACCTTAAAAGGTTCCCACAATAGAGAAATAGATTATTTTCATTTTGTGAGATCCCACCATCAATATTTAATATTATGGTTCACTTAAATTTCCACAACCTACTCCCACTAGGATTCCACCTGAGTAAACAATGAGCTAGAGTGTAACCCATGAAGATCGTCTTCAATATGCCATGATATAGAGACTATCAACAATTACATAATATCACTCATTGATCCTATTCATTACCCTTAATAAAAGAAAACGACACTATAATAAAATTAATGTAATGAATTTACCAATCACAATATATGAATAATATATAACATTACATGTAAAAAAATACATAGAAAATCCACAGGTATAAAACAACCATAAGTCTAACATCCTCTATACCTCAAGAAATATATAGTGAAATTGTATTCAATAACAATTCTCATGTGTCTAGTCAATGGAAAATAAAATATTTAATTAATTAGTTCATCTAAGTCTGGATAAGAATAGAGGGAATGTAAGAGTAAATAAATATACATTAATGCAATAAAGAAAAAAAATCCATTAAGGTCTAAGAAGATCAGGGAGGTCTAAAATAGTGTAAACCAAGTGTGTTAACATGGAAAAGATCAATGCACTCAGGATGAAAAAATACCATTCTATAAAAAATCATATGAGGATTTTCCTAGTTTCCCCTTTAAACAAGAAAATATACCACTTCATTCACTTCCCATCATATGTGAAGAAATCTCACACCATCAAAAATATAAATTCTACACATTTGAATGTGGTAAGAAACATTGGGTGGTATTTTGAATCAATGAAGAGTGTATTTAAATGGAAGTGAGTTTGATTTTGTAGGCTAGACATACCTTGAGTCCATTGAGAAATTTGTAGGATCCAGCAAGGATATAAACATCCCGACCATAGAATATGCTGAAGAAAACTAGAACTGGCCCTTTATGGTCACAAAAACTAACTCCTCCTCTCATAAGGTTTAGGTTACAAGATCCATCAACATTGATTTTGATTCCACTTTTGGGAGGAATCCAAAAATTCCATCTAGCTTGGTTGAGTAGACCTAGGGTTGTATGAAAACCCCTTCTACCTGCCATAACCATTATCAGGGTGCCATTATTATCCAACTGATTAATGAGTGATCCTAGATACACCATTAGACTTCTGGATTGGACCTATATGACCAAATATGAGTGGGATTTTCCTTAGATATGATAATTGTTTCTAATATTCTAGATAAACCAACAACTGGTTACCAAAAGGGTATCCCACGTCTTCACTCTGTATTACTAATTTTGATACCATGGAATCAGTTTTAATGAAAATAAACACATGTATTATCCTAATTATCAAGGCCAATGAAGTTTCCAAATCCATTATATACTGTTGTAGCCTAATAGCCTTTCTCATGTGTCTATTGATAAGGTCACCTGATACCACTATAAAGACCTCAACCCCAGTAGCCTTGATCCAATAGTTACTTTATTACATTGGTGTAATATACAAGTGAACGCGTCCCAAATAACCAAATAGTTTGGTAGTCTTGGTAAACTAGATACATTATTTAATATCATATTAAATTTTAAATAATAAAAAATAAAACATAGTAAAAGTTAATATTCTGCATCCTTGAACTTATTCAAATATTCCTTATTCATATCCTGTGTAAAGGAGAAAATAAAGAGTAAGATCAAATTCTTAGTAAGGGTTACATAAAATAGAATCTATAATGATTGAATAAGTAATAATAAATATGTAAATTCAAATAACTAAAAACACATGTCATTTAATCAATAACTTGAGCGCAAATAATAATATATAAATAATAAATTTTAGTCAAATAATTTCATATAACTAATCACATGTGATTGAAACAAATCCATGGATATAAAAACTATTCAAATAATTACATGGACATCAACAGTTAATATCATAATTATGGAATGCATAATGTTAGACATCATAAACATTCCATTAAGGAATCATGCCAAAAAATATTTCCTAAATGGGTAATTCCTTGGCCAAATAACCAAACTAGTTTGTCTCATCAGACATACTGATGCATCAAGGTAATTTAGTTAACCATTCCCATCACTTACTAAGTACAATGCATTCATCATGTGAATAAATAATATAACTTAATCGACATGTCTTACTAATCAATAAACTCCCATAGTGGAAGTGATGGAATATGAAATGTCAATACTTTCCTTAGTAAAACTAATCATAAACCATATTACAAAATAATAAGAATGGTATAATTACAACATATACTTAGTGGATCATAATTAAAATATGGTTTGTTACTATAACACCTCATGTTTTGGATTGGGAATAATGTAATAAAGGAATTGATTTTTTAGTTAGTGGACATGCCAAATTTTGAACTAAGATTCAGAATATAAATCCAATCTTTGAAACACTTAAGGGTATTATTTTAAATTATGTTTAAGTTTTGGTATATGTCTTGAGTGTTCAGATGATCTTTTAAAGAATTGGGAATTAAAAACACATTTAAAGGTGGAATAGGATGAGTCACATGGTTGGTGCATGGTTAGTAGTAACTATGTGAATCAACCATGTGGCCCATAAACTAGTGCATAAAAGTTACTTTAAGTGTGAGAGGTGGCCCAAGAATCCATGTGAGAAGGTTAATACCCTCAGAAAAATTCACACAGTTGGTGCATGGTTTATTTAATCATGTGTTGAAACCATAATAGGGGGTGTTCCTTTTGGAAAGTAACACTACATGAGTTATACATGGTATGTTTAACCATGCACCTAGTTGTGGGAGGAGGGTATCCCTTAGTGTAGTGTAACCAAATATTTGTCACATGGTTCTGAAAACTATGTGGCCAAACTATGTATCTCTTTAATGAGGTTGAAAATAATATTATTCCATCATCTTCCATAATTATTTTTACCATCCTTTCTCCTCTCATTCATACATAGCAACCCTTACAACTGTGGGAACTCTCCCACTCCCTCACTTTAGAAATCGGGGATTTCCTTTGTCTATAATTAGAATCAAACATCATTGGTCACATTTTATCACCATTGGTTAGTCTAATATTCCTCTTCCTTCTTTTCGATGTTTCTCTTATTGTATAATATGCTAAATTCTTGTGAGCTCATATGCCCTATTTTTAAGGTGATTGTAAAATAATAAAATTTATCTCATTTTATATTGAGAAAAAATATCTATAATAGATTATTAAATGATCCTAATCATTAGGTAGGTGGTCTATATGTCTTTAACTTAAATTTTCATCATTTATAAAATGTTTCATTATGCTTCACACAAGAACTTACCTCGCATTTCTCCAAAAAAATTAACTGCCTTAAATTTATCACCTAGACCTTTTCTATACTTGGTAGGAAACCATTACATGGTCGTAGGTGAATGACCTCAACTTGAACCACCTCTTAATGTTTATTCAATTATTTGCTGGTATCTACCATTATTTCCCAATGTATAAACCACCCCTTCGGTGTGCTCTTTAAATTGATTAGCACTTTTATAATTTCCTATCTGACTAGACCACATCCCAAGGTGGGTTTGAGAATATTAATTGATATGTAAAATGGTTGAATACAATCTATGATCCTTAATAATTTCCAAATAAATTCATTGATTTCATATTTTTAATTGAAATATATTGATGCATGTATTTACACATGGACTGATGGATTTTCTTATAACTAAATCATCTAATGAAATGTTTCATGATGAGTTTTTTGAGGAATGTTTTCTTCCCATGTCCTTCTTATTTATTGATAAATTAAATGTCCTAAGTTTATAATTTGAATTGATAATAGTGTGGATGTTCTCATGGCCAATATTTAATAGATAAATATATCATGTAATGAAATTACATTACTTCTTGAGTGATACCTAGGTTTCACTTTACAAAACTTATTAGTTATAGTATCATAGGGAAAGTGATATTTCTTTAGGCTATATTATTACTAATAGATATTGGTTAGGGTTGTTGGACATGATGCCTCACACCCCCTTAGTTTAGGATGTTGGACATGGAATTTCACATCATTCGGGTTTCTAGAAATGATATTTCATGCCTCTTGATTGGGATGTTGGAAATGGAATTTTACATCATTTGGCTTGTTAGAAAAGACATTTCATGGCCCTTGATATGGATTTTAAAAATGAAATTTTATATAATTGATTGGTATTGTCATCCATGGCGATCCTCATCCCCTATTCTGATTATTGGGCTTATGAACCTTTTATAAAATGTGAAGCCCATATTATGTTATCTTTATATGACTATTAAGAATAATGTTCATTATTTAAAATGTGAAACTTGTTATATTATAATTAAGTGTATTTCCTGGTCTTATTCCATGTATCCTCATCATTTTATGTATATATGTTCATGTATAGTTTTAAATGTATGCATACATATACATGATGGCATGCATTATAAACATTATGTCTTAGGTTGAAGCCGGCCTAGTTGTACTGTGTCCATGAGGAACATGATCCCAACATGATTAAATTTATTATTAACTATTTTTTATTATACATATACATTATTTCTTCATTTTATATTAACATATAGAATTACACTAGATGTCATCAATGGTATCCTATAGAGTATATCGCATTCCCTTTTTGGATTATTGATTGGTACCTAAACAGAAGTCCTAGTTGTAGGTTATAAACTATACTATGATCTGTGTTGTTATTTATTTATGGACTATGACTATACATGGGAGATTTGGAGTAGTGGTTGAGAATTCTTTTGGGATACCTTCTAGAGTTAAAGTATTTTATTTATTTATTTCCATTATCATTATATCCCTTATGTATGTATCTAATATATATTGAATTCTTGTACTTATGTATCATCATGTTTATGGATGGATATTTATTTGGATTTATCTTAATTGTCTATTTTTTATCATTTTTTCAGTTATCATTTTCTTCTATTTCCTTTCATTTATTATTCTTACGCCATGTTATGATTAATGATTCATAGGGTATTGTATCCCCATTGTACCACATTTAGTCCCTCACATCTATTCAGAAGACTTTGGAATATATGTAAGTTCACTTGAGGACATGTGGCCAATCAGTTTAGATACTATTATTGAGTGAGTAGGTTTGGGATGATAAAGTTAACATTGATGAATCTAAATACTATAAAAATTTCATTAAAAAAATATTGAGTAAAATAACCTTTTTAGTTGGAAAATCAATTTTAAAAAATAAAACTTTCCATAATATTAAGAAAAACATTTTCTAAATAATAATCATGTAAATTTTTAAAGTAAGATTTAGAGAAATGATCAGTCACAATGCTGAGAAATTATGTTCTTGTCAAGTATGTTAAGACAAAGATTCCATTCACTTTTTTTGTAAAATTAAAATAGTGCCTTATTTTAAAAAAAATAAGATTCATTTTAAATAAGTTTTTGAAAATTATATCATGGTAAAAAGATAATTTAAATAATCAAAGAGGGATATTTAAAGAATTATTGAAAACGTTATTAGAAAACATTGATGTGGAATAAAAATATTCCTGGTTGATTGGAAAAACAAAGTTGGTTTTCCTTAAAAAAAACTTCTTTTGGACTCTTGATTATTTAAAAGAAAAAAATTAAATGACAAATTATAATTTGTAGAAATAAAATAGGACTATAAATATGTTAGGTTTAATATAGATAGACCATATATTTCCCAAGTGGAAAATTTAAACATAAATATTCCCTGATAATAATGAGATTGTGAAATAAACACTTACCACATTGGTAACATTCGAATCATATCCTAAATGAATGAAATAACTTCAAATGAAACATTAAATACCATGAATTTAAGGAAATTAAAGGTATAACATGTCAAAGGTTTATTAGATTTACCTAATAAAATAAGATTGGTTTATAATATAACATATGTCCCAAAGAAGACAATTTGAGAAGAGGAACTCTTAAAAAGATCACATCATTGAAGTTATAATTAATCAATCAATTGATTATTTGTAAAAAAAATTAATCTACTAAAAACAAATGTAAATATAATATAATACAATCAGAGATCATTTCACAAATATTCATTTTATAACATAGTCAACGACGTAGAATTATATCCCCATGAATAAAAATTGAGTTGAGAAACCCCTTTACACTTGGTAACTTTCAAGTCAAATCCCCTTGGATTAAATAATATGAATTAAAACATAAAATAAAATTAAGTATAAAGGATTCATGATATAAAATTTAAAATGATATTGTATACATAATATAAAATAACTTAGGTACATAACATTAAAATATGCCACAATAGAAGAAAGTTAAAACTAAATCTCTTACCTCATGTTCGACTCATCACATACATTATTTATCTTCATGAATAATAAACTTATATTAATTATTTACTTAATTAATAACATTTTTATTTTTTATTAATTATTTAATTTTATTTAATATTTTTCTATATTTAACTACTTAATCAATTAAGTTCACATCAAACATTTTGATGGTATTCAATTAATATACCCAAAATGACTTCGGTATTTTGTATATGGTAAAAGAGGTCATTATTCTATAATATAAAAATTAATAATTATGAAATAATTATAATTTTTATATATAAATTATACTTTTTAAACCAACCATGAAATATGGTTATGAAAAATGAAGTATGTTACAATGATAGTTAGGGTATGTCATATGTATGCATGAGTAACATTTTCATTTTTGAATGATCATTATAGAAAGAATATATGTATTATTTAATATTTTAATAAATATAATTTTATCATAAATACCATATTATTTATTTTTATATTCTTATATATATATATCATCCATTTGATGTGGTGATGAAGAATGAATCACATCATTTCATGGAGTGGAATTCCAGATGCATGTAAGAACAACCTTATCATTTTTAAATCAATGTAAAGGTAAGAAAGTAAATGATATATTATCATTTCATAATGATAAAAATTTCATGAATATAATATATATATTAAATCCATCATTACAACCATTCTTAATAGGATGTGATGGAAAAAATTACATTGGTCTGCGAGGCGGTAGACTACCGTACACACGAATGAGGGTTTTGTTTCCCATTTGATGAAAGAGGAGATGGATATAGGGTTTTACATTAACATAAAAAAATTATATTTTTGATACTTAATTTATTATATCATCATGGTTCAATAATATTTTAAGGAGGTAGAAGAAGAAATAAAACAAAAATTCTTGATTAAAAACTATACCTCTTCTTTAGACAACATCTTAAGGTTTACACCAAAATATTCCCTAGGTTGATTTTTTAACCAAACCAAGGCCTCTAGGAATTGTTTAGGGATGTAATGAAGGCTTTTAGTTGGGTATTTTCTTAAACAAATTTCTTTTTAAGTGTGAATAAAATAGGATAGAAGATGTCCTTTTATAAAAGAGGGGAGGGGCAATCTTGGTATTTCTTAATGTATTAAATTAATATAAATTAATTTTCATATACAAGTAGCTCTAAATTGATAATATTACAAGTTCAGATAATTATGAGTTTAAATAATCTCATACAATATAAATTGGACAATTTTATGGGACATTTTTACCCTTATGTAATTTTTAACTCGTGTTAACCCATTTGGACAATTACCATAGTATTAAATATTTTACAGGTTAGAGGTCAGGAAAGTTCTTATAAAAGGGAAAACAGACCATAAATAGACCATGTATAATATTATTAACAATTTTACATAAAATTTAATGAATATAATGTTTTTATGAATTTTAAATCTTTTAATAGAACATTATTTATTATAAAATATAATTAATGTCAATTTTGACACTATTCAATTAATTAAATAATTACTATGTCAGTTTTGCCAAAGCATTTAAGGTAAAAATTTCATTATAACAAATTATAAATAAATTACCATGATAAAAAAATAATTGATCTATAAATATATTATTTAGAACTTAATATTTTATATTTTTATCCATGTCACAAAATATTAGATTTATTAAAAGAAATAAAGTGACATGTTTTGTTTTTCTTTACATAATGTATTATAAATATCACAATCATTTAATATGGGAAAAAGGTCATATATTGAAATAATGGGTTATTATGGATGAAATTTACTCATAAAATATAATTAAGTCAAGTGTTATGAATACTTGTTATTCCTTAACACATTATTTTATCAAATAATTGACCCATTTTACCTTTACCACGGTAACAAAATTTACTATGATTACTATTCATAATGACTAAAATTAAAATGTTGATGTTTAAAAAAATTGGGCCCCCTCATTCCAAATATTGAATATTTTTTTTAAAATTCAATTCATAGAAGTGGAAGAATTTAATTTTTGATTTAACTGACAAAATATGTTGAAAAACAGTCATTTAAAAAAATGTATTTTTCAAGAAATATATGATATTATATTATCTCTATGATTTGGAATCATAATTATATGAATTTAAATTTATATAAATAGATATATAATATACAAATTTAATTTAATTATTTATTTATTAGGGGTTATTTGAATTAACTAAAAAATATAAACCTTATGCACTTTTAAAATAGTTTTTAGACAACTCTGTTTTATGCATAAAAATAAACTTATACTAAAATCATGAAAATTTCTAATTGAAATGAAATTAATTAGATTATTATAAATAAAATGGTTTATATATCACTTTAATACTAAATCAAAAAATATAATTTGACTTTTAGATTACACGATTTACTAAAAACAAATGATTGTATTTAAAAAAACAGACATTTTCACTATTCACAAAAAATAAAAATAAAATCAAAAAAATATCAAAATTTCACCATAATATAATTTTTATATTATTATTTGAAAAATTATATCCAATTTATCAAATAAATTTTATAAAATTTCTAGAAATTAATAATATTATTTTCTCTCAAAAATCAATAAAAACCATTTCTGAAGAAAATGTATTTTTTAATAATAAAAAATCATTACTAAAAATTTGAGTGATTATTTAATAGGAATTTATCAATAAATTTATATTTAATAAGAAATTTATATATATTTCATAAATCATTTAATATTATTCATGTCCATCAATTTAACGGCTAGGTTATAATAATGATATTTAAATAATCATATATAAAAAATCATATTTCACGGTTCATTTAGGGTCGATGTTGCATGTCTTATATGATATCAAACACAATACTCTTATTTTAAAATCTCATGGTGTTAAAACCACCACTAACTCTATATAGGTAAAATAAAATTAATTTATATAAAGTAGGTTTCATCATATATATATATATATAATCATATTTTTTCTCCTCGAAACTCTCATCTTTACATGTGAATAAATCATACTAATGTACATATGAATGGAATAAATAAAACAAAACAAGAAATCACAAGAATATCCATGAAACTCAAACTTATACCCAAAACTATTCTATACCAAATCATTACACTTTCCAAACCACATTATATCCTCATCACATGACATCATATAATCACCACTATTATGACCACAATCACTAATCAAAATATAATAATTTTTTCACCAACATGGGCCAGACTATAATATTATATCCCATATGTTATTATCCACAAGTAGTGATATTTTTAATCATACACCATCACTACCAAATATTTGTACACCCATAATTAACTCTCTAATATATCAAAATTCATTGGTTGGGACGTTTTCCACCCATAGGGTCACTCATTATTTTTTAGGATGTCCTCCCTTAGGGGATTTATATACATTAACATTCATAAATTTGGATGTTTTCACCCTTATGGACTCTCATTTTATTACTAAGTGTCCACTCTTAGGGACTCTTCCTTCCCCAACATATATTCTCACAAACTCATGTCACATATACATCATGGATAACCATATCAACCCCATAAATAACACCCAAACCCATTCATTATCATCTCATCAATAGTAACAACCTCCACATCACTATAACACATTGTAAATTGATTCATACCCCTGTTATCCTTTTATCCAACTACTTAGGCCATCATACACACAACATTCCTAGAGAAATAATCATACCAGCTAGATTCACTACCCACCCAAAAACTTTTACCACCATTAAAATCAAAGGAAGTATAAGCACATTGCATCACTTACATTCTTCATATACAAGGAATAAACTAGAACCAAAACTTCATATTATATCCCACACAATTAAAATGACCATATTTAATTGAGCTACATCATTTATCATACCACAGTGCATTTATACCTTTATCCATACAAAGTAAGTAGATTATTCATAGGTTCTGTTTTGTATCTAGAGTCAACACTATTATCATATTTCCCAAAAACTATTATATCTCAAGAGTATCAATTTACATAAAAACTAAATGGAACTACCCAATAGAAATCACACCACCCACGTATAGCTCTCCATAATGAAAATTATTTCAAATACAAAAAAATTACATGACATCATCTATCAAATTGACTCATCATCACCTATCCCCTACTAAAACTTCTATCTAATCTTCTAATAAGTGATATGGCACCCATGACAATTTGGAATGACCATTTTTTAGTTATATATTTTTTATACTATAACTTAAACAATTATTTTCCATGAATTTAAACAATTTTATGATCTATGTTCAATAAGGGGACATAATAAATATTTCATAAAAATGCATGATTAATCATTAATAAAAAAATTCATGATAAAAGAATGTTAAATATTCTACATAACAATTATAAACTAAATTCAACAATTATTTCATCAACTCAAACTCATTTCCCATCATTCATCATTTATACCTTTATCAATTTATATTTTATATTTTTCAGATTATATTTCCAAAACACATTCCCACCATTTAACAATTAAAATAATAATCAATCAATTTTGAAACCTACCACAATTCAATTTTTCAAAAAGGCAAATTATTTTGCTAAATTTTTGTTCATTAATTATACAAATTTCATTCTACCACATTATATTTAATTCAGATTAGTATAAATTATCTACCCAAAAAAATATAACAAGCACAATATATTCACATTGAATATAAAAGAGAATATAATTCATGTCACATACCTCAATTTTATGATAAATGGTATATCTAAATCCTCTGATGATGGCCACAAATCATTCATCCAAAATATCATCCCATCATCATCCTTCTCCAATATAAGGAAATATTATATGTAAGGGTTTTCTTCTCTTAAGAGAACATTGAAGAGTGAATAGAGATAATTAATTTAAAAATATTTCTTATTAATAATTAAAATCATTCAAATAAATCTTATGTCACAAAATCTATTGATCAAAATTAAAGAAAAAATAATCTCCAAGAAAATAATACCTCTAAATCCTAGGATCCAAAACTATTATTTCAAATTTAAAATCCAGGGTTCTATAATTAGTATCATGGGGATGTAACTACCTAAACCTAAGAACAATAATTTCTCTTTCATGTAATAATATACATCTAAAATATTCATGAGAGGACTCATAATAGACATTTTAATGAGAACACTCTTGAGGAAATATGTGAACTGGAGAAAATTTTAACTTCAAAATAAATCTATAAAAAGAAACATGGCAATACTTCCCCCTAAAAAATCATTCTTCTTCTTACTAAAAGTTAATAATAAAGTCTATATCTATAAAAACTCATGCACAATACTTTTATGATAACCTGAAATTCCTTACTTCAAAAACTTTCATTATTTAGTTTCATGTTATAAATATCTCATTCATTGATGGATCCACTACTACCCTAATTGATTAAATATCATGACCAAGAAAATAGACCTTACATATCTTAAAATAGACACTTCGAAATAATCTCATATAACTGATTCTTATTAAGAAACTCTAATATTATCCAAAGGTTATCTAAATAATAATCCACTATCATTCAATTAATTAAAGTGTCATTAATGAAGCAAATAAATGAATGGTGAATATAGGGTTAAAATATTTTATTAGTAATCCCCATAAACATTCCTAGGGAATTTGTAACCCCAAATTACATCTCTAAAAACATAAAATGACCATTTTGACACCAAAAAGACTATATTGGGGATGTATTTTTCTTTAATTATCATCTAATTATATTTATTCCCATAAATTAATTTTATAAATAATACTATATCCTTTCAAATGATCATAGAAATCATCTACCTAGGGAATATTATAACTATTTTTCATTATAACTTAATTAAACTACTAGCAATCTATATACAACCTCATGATTTCATTTTCTTTCTTTGTTAACAATACCAAATAATCCCATAGAAATAAAACTTGTTTAATAAAACCTCATTGTAATAACTCATCAATTTGGATTCAAAATTCTCTAAGATCCATAGGTTTTCTACTATAATATTCTATTAAAATAGGATAATTATTCATATATAACTCAATAAAAACTTAGTTTCTAACCATGGATGAAATATATAAGAAATTACAACTATTTACATGAACCTATATAAATATGATAATATTTCTACTACTACAAAGAGTTTATATCCATGGTCTTTTATTGATCATAACTGTAGACCATCATATTACAGCCTATAATAATGGGCATGTTTTCCCCAAGATATAAATCCATATATAGACATGAGAAATTCTAACCCATGTAAATATATCTTCATTATAGCCATTATCATATCAACATATGTATATAATGGTAGAAGATAGAAACATATAGACATGTGCATATTCATACATGGCTATGTATACTTTTTCTATTGGTTTAATAATTTATGGAAAAATAGTGTTCATGTTTTAATTTGGAAAAATTTCCCCCTCTACTCTCTAAATTGGATAATCAAACCATATTGGTGCCTTTCTTCCTCAATTCCCCCCACTTGATCTAGTTTGAATCCCTTTTAACTTCTTTGTACATTTATTTCTCTCTTCTGATCAAGCCTTCTGATACTTTCCATATCCTTATAGACATAAATCTCAGTATTCATCTACAATTCGTCTTTTCCTCTGAATATCCATAGTCAATTTTTTATAAATTTATGTGAGTGGTGGTCTTCCATTTTTTCCTTTCCTCAATCCTCTATGATTCCAAAGGGATTCAAGTAACCTTTATATATTTCTATGAATTAATCACTATTAATTGTGACTATTTTCATTATTTTTAACATGTGCATGGTATCTATGTTTTAAAGTTATATTTTTATATATTTAAAATTAATAGAAATAAATTTTTTATATAAAAAAA
This sequence comes from Viscum album, assembly GCA_963277665.1. Classification (NCBI taxonomy): domain Eukaryota; kingdom Viridiplantae; phylum Streptophyta; class Magnoliopsida; order Santalales; family Viscaceae; genus Viscum; species Viscum album. The sequence goes on along the minus strand of OY728135.1, from coordinate 1,457,569,568 downwards.
TTATATACTAATTTTCCTATATTTATTAATATTCAATAATCGTCTATACTCATTCATGTTTTGATTTCGTTTATTAGATTTGGGTGTTATGACAAAAATTAAATCCTTCTTCTGTGATTTTTTCAAGACTAAATTACCGCACTTATATGAGGTGATATATTTAAATTTTTCTTACCATATTTCTCAAAAAATATAAAATTTCTTAAATTTCACCAACCAAATAAAAATAAATATAACTATACATCATATTGGACAACTACTTACAAAAAAATATTATTTTTTTACATTTGGTTGATATAAAAACATAATAATATAACTCCCATAACATATCTTTATATATAGATTTTGAGAAAATCATACTAAGATGAATTGAAAAGTCCTTATCAATTAATTCATGAAAGAATATGTTTTGTGTACTTTTTTATTACAAACAGTGATTTCATGATTTTTCCCTCTATCATTTTTATTTTTCCATTTTAAAATCTATTATTTTGATCAATGTAAACATCATCCAATATTAATTTATTTGAAAATTGTCATCTAGTGTGGATATATTGAATAATTTTTTAAAATAAATATCATACAATAATCTAATTATTTTAATTCATTCCATTGGTGATAATGATAAAAAAATAGAAATTATATTAGATCAAATACATAATTACATAATTAAAAACGAAAATTAAATAACTAAAATAATGTTCATATAATAAATAATAGTTTATAATTTTTTTCCATCACATTAAAAAAAATAGTACCATAAAAAAGAAATTACATGTAATAAACCAACATTATCAATAGTGAGTTAATATCCAAATACAATTTCCCAGTTTTCAAGAAATTTATTCTCTATATAAAATAATTGTAAATTTGAAATGTTTTTTTCAATTTTCATAACATTTTTTATTATTTCCAATCAACAATATTACTAAAAATATGATTATTTATATTTTAATGGGTGTAAAATGGATGAATTATGTTGATATGATCACAAATGAGTTTCATTAAAAGTTTCAATATTTTTTTGATTTTTTATTTAATAATTATTCAGATAGAGAGTAATTTTATTCTTATATATTTACAATTTTAGAATACCATTGTTAACTCATGAGGAAGTGATCTACTATATCAATAAAAAATGTTCTCAAAAAAATATATCATATTTGGAATCAAAATAAAAAAAATTATTTAGGTGGAGAATTAAATTGATTTGGATAAAAGGATTAGTCTATAAATTTTTATTTCTAATTAGTTTTAACATATTCCTAGAGAAAATGTTATATGTATACTAGTGCAGGGGGAAATAAAGAAATTGTTTTAGTTTTTATATAATTATCAAAATGACAATTTTGATCTTATTCAAAATATAATGGAATATGATGTTTCCCCAGTATATATTTCATGTATAAAAATGATAATACATGAGTTTTAAAAAAATTATGTGAGGTAAAAATAATGTATAAATTTAGTAATACATTTATTGATTATCTCTATACATTTTATGAATTTACAATGTCATGAACCACATCTGGTCTCCTTTAAAACTGAAACCTAACCCAACATGTGGCCAGGCCCGAAGGGAATTACCTATCCCCAAGGGCTAGAAAAAGTTCCTATTTATCATAAACAATAGTTTTTTAATTATTTATCTAAGTTATGATACATAAAACAACCAAAAATAATCCATAAACTGAATCAGAAAATTCATGAAAAACAAGCCTTAATAAAAAAATAAAAACCAAATAAAGGGTTTTTAACATGAAAAAAGGGGTCACAAAATAAAAAATTTAAATAAAATATAACCCAAATACCCCCACCCAATAAGGGGTCCTTACCCACGAGCCTTATCCACAACCCCGTACAACAGATGCAACTAGAAACCCAAATCGTCGTCTCCAAAATCCTTGCCCTTACCTGTGTCAAACAGAACTAGGTCTACTTACACCCAGAGGTGTAAGTAGGGTGTGAGACTAAGTCCAATAGTATTCCACCCAAATATTACATGTGATAATAATTATAAGATAAAAATATTACAAGTGTTATAAACAAAGAATTGTAGAAATAATTTCTAAAGGTGCATCTTTTAAATGAAAATAATTTTCAAAGTGGGTATCTTTAAAGAATGGGTAGGTTTAAGTAAAACATGTAAGATAATAAATTTTCCATCCAAACACACCAGAATACAAATATAAATTCCAAATATTCAATGATCACTCAACACGGAAACACCCCTAGGCAAGAGTTATTTGTGATCCCTAGGTACCTCGCATCTCGGTGTGAATGTAACCATAAAAATATTTGTACTTATACATGAGCCACTATTAGGGGAATCACCCATAACCTATTGGTCCCCAACATCATAATAATAATAGTTTCGTTAGTATTATCAATTTCAAACTAGTTAAGTGAAACAGGGACAAAACCACTCCAGATCACTATCATACTAGTACAGGTCTACACACCTAGATAATTTGGTTTCCCTATTTGTGCTCATACAAGTTCCACATGCTACCAAATTCCATTTACACATAAAAAACACCATTTATGGTCATAAAAACTATAAATAATATCTAAAAACTCTTTTCACCATTTGTATAACTCATAAAAATGCTTATAATTTCCATAAAACAATTACACAAGTTATAACAAAACATTGCATATAAAATCAATTTAAACCCCTCTTTTAACACCAAATTAATTCCAATATTACACAAAAATAAAATTTGAATAACTAAAACATTTTTATTAATCCATTCCAAGAATTATAAAACAACACCAATTGGTACAACATGTAATGCACAAGTAAAATGCACATTTTCACATAAAATTGGCACTTAAAAATCAGCCGCTAGACAAATTCTACCAAAAAAATCACCATAAAAATAATGAAAGATTAAGATAAAATAAATATAAATCCATCAGTATTACTCATCTTACAATTCTTACATATGGAATCACCTACCATATATGTCAAAACCCTCAAATTCTTCTGAGAAACTTCAACTGCACCACCGCCGCACCACAAGGGAGTGAAAATAGACCTAAAACCACAATATTGGTCCAAGAAACTAAAAAACAAACCACAGGTATGAATACCTAGCTTATTGACATTTGTAACTTTAAGGAGGAGAGAAACCCCATATAAATGGAAGAAACAAGAAAAGAATTCACTTACTTGACATACTTTGAGTAAATCACCCCAAATACACCAACAGTTGAATCTCCAAGTAGCCAAAACTGATAGGGAATCTCGACTAAGGATGAGTAGGTCTAGTGGGGACAATAATGGGGAGAAAAGAGTAAAAAATGAATTATTTATGAAATAAAAAAGTTAACTTTTAAAATATGGATGATTTGAGAAACCTCGAGAAATTTTTCCCTAATCTGTGATGAATATCAGATCCAAAGAGGCAATATGAAACATGGGGGGTATGACAAGTGTTTTTGGCCTTGAGTGAGAGGTGTAATCACTGAAAAATATTAAATAATTAATGATATATGAAAGAAATAATTTTTTAAAAAAACAAGATATACGCTCACAAGTTTGCCAAATACCTAAATAAATCACCCAAATATACCATGATAATGGGTTCCTAAGGGATAAAAATGTATATAGTAGTTAAAATCAATTATGGGAGTCCAATTGAGAAGTCGAATGGGTCAAAAATGTTAAAAATAGAAGGAATTATAAAAGAAACAATTTTTTTTAAATCTGTAAATGGGCTCACGGTTTGGCCCAAATCATGATGAAACCACCCCATTCTCCAAAAATACATGGGAAACCCCCCACAAAAAAATAAAGAATATAAATTAAATGAAAAAATAACATTAAAATAATTCGTGGATGTGACAATTCTCCCCATCGTAAAAACGTTTTTCATTCAGAATGTCTTCTTGAAGCCTGATCAGATAAGAGAAATAGAAACTGCTCTTCGACCCAAGACTTCTTCTCTTATGTCTCTTACTCATCAGTCCCATGCTTCCAGAGGACTCAAAACATAGGAATATTATTCCCTCGAATCACTTTTTCTTGGGAGTCCATAATATGCACTGGTCGGTCAACCACAGACAGATCAGGTTCCAAATCCAACTCTTTCCAACTCAAAACATGGTATGGGTCTGGATTGTATTTATTTAGCTGGGAGATGTGGAAGACGTCGGGGATAGATGTCAACTAAGATGGAAAATCCAACCAATATTCCACATTTCCAATACACTCAGATATTTCAAAAGTTCTTACATACCATAGTTTCATCTTCCATTTCTTTTCTAAATGATGATGGACCAGACAAGGGGCCACTATCAAGAATACTCAATCACCCACAAAAAAACTCTAGGTTTCAACACCTCTAGTCTGCATAATATTTATGGAAACTCTGAGCTATCAATAATTTCTTCTTGATCAACATGACCTTCTTACATGTCTCTTGAACAAGGCTCATCCCCAATAGTGAAGTCTCACATACCTCATCCCTACACAGGTGGACCAAAAATGCCGACAATAGAGCGCCTCAAAATGAGCCATTCTAATCGAGGATGGGTAACTATTGTTATAATAAAATTTAGCCAATCCCAAATGGATATCCCAAGAACCCCCAAAGTCCATGACACATGCCTTAATCATGTCTTCCAGCTGCACTTTCTAACCATCCATTTGAGGATGGTATGTCATGATCATTTTAATCTGAGACCCCAAGGCCTTCTAAAGGCCTTACCAAAACCAAGAAGTGAAATAGGGGTCTCTTTCTTAGACAACTGTAGATGACACACCATTAATCCTTACCACCTCCAAAAGATACAATTGTCCCAAATCATCAACTTTAATGGTATCTTTGATTGGAATGAAGTTGGAAGATTTGTTTAGACGATCAATCACTAACCATATGGAATTATTACCCCAAGGTGTATGAGGTAGGCCAAAAATGAAATACATGACGACCTCATCCCACTTCCAGGTAGGAATGTGTAAGGGATGGAGAAAACTGGACATCTTTTTATAGTCAACTTTCACCTGTTGACATGTATAGAATCTCAACAGAAAGTTGACTGTGTATCGTCTCATACTTGGCCACCATAATTGTCGATGCACATTATAATACATCTTAGTGGCACCAAGATAGATAGACCACTAAGACAGGTGGTTATCCTTCATCACCACCTTTCGTAGATACAACGACACCACAAAACTTCCCTTGAAGAAAAATATACCCTTGGGGGATAAAGATATATCAAAAGATGTATCCCCACCATGAAGAAACTGCCTCGACCACTGACATAGCTCATCACCGAGATGCTCCTGCTAAATTAGCTCCACAAGAGGAGTAAACTGAACACTCTCTAAGAACACACCAACACTATTCTCCCTGGTCTCCACATGCATCTTATAAAATATCCCCATCAAATTCTATGCATCACTGGACTTACTCAAGGCTTGCACCAGTAATTTTTTACTCATAGAATCCTCCACAATATTTTCCTTTCCGGGGAAATAGACAATGTCAAAGTTGAACCCCTACAAGTACATGATCCAGAAGTGCTTACTTAGGTTGAGATACCTCTACAAGAAGATGTAGGCCAAGATTTTGTGATCAAAGTAGATCAAAAACTTCTCCACAAAGAGAAATTTATGCCAAGTCTTCAAATCACGCATCACATCTGCTAACTCTAAATCATGGGTAGGATAATTCTTTTCGTGTCGTTGGAGTTGGAGAGAACCATATGACACCATGTGATCACCCTGTATAAGTACACACCCAAGACCCATTCCTAAGTCGTCTCAATACACCACATACCCCTTTCCAACCTCTGGAAAAATCAGCATAGGGGTGGTATTCAACCTCTGCTTCAGTTCCTCAAAGGATGCCTGACACTCTAGGTATCATACAAACTTCATCCCTTTTTGGGTGAGCACATTCATGGGTGAAGAAATCTAAAATAAATGTCGTACAAATCGCTTGTAGTAACAAGCTAGGCTAAGGAAAATTATAATCTTGGACACATTCTTCAGCTTCTCATATGATATAACTACACTGATCTTATCGAGGTCCACCAAAACTCCCTACTCTGAGATCACAAGCCCCTAAAACTTAACCTCCCTGATCTAGAAAGTGCACTTGGACAACTTTTCATAAAGTTGATGCTCTCGCAAGGTTCCCAACACGATCTGTAAATGATTTTCTTGTTCCTCCTCAGATCTAGAGTGAACTATTATGTCATCCATGAATACCATAGTGAATGAATTTATATAATGGTGTAACACCCTATTCATGAGTTACATAAAGACATTCGTATCATTGTTCAATCCGAAGGTAATGACCAAGTACTCAAAGTGGTCTTACCTTATTCTGAATACTATCTTCAGGATATCTACCTCTTTCACTCTGAGTTGATAGTAACCCCAACACAAGTGAATTTTATAAAACCACTTTTCCCACTTCAAATGATCAAACAAGTCATCTATTTTGGGAAAAGGATGTTTTTTCTTGATGGTTACCTTGTTTAGCTTCCAGTAATCAATACACAACTAGAGGGATCTGTCATCCTTATTTGAAAAAAGAATAGGACCATCCCAAGTAGAGTTTCTTGGGAGAATGAATCCTTTGGATTCTAAATCATTAATTTGTATCTGTAATTACCTCATCTTGGTGGGGGCCATACGATATGATGGAAGAGATATTGGTTGTGTTCCTGACCCCAAATCAATCGAGAAATCCACATCCCACTCTAGATGAAAGCCTGGAAAATCATCTGTGAATACATCTAGAAATGCATCCACTAAATGAAATAGTCCACCTTCAGAAGAATGACCATCATCCTCCAGCATGAGCGATGATAACTGGAATACAATATTCACCACCTCTGGGAGTGGAGGTCCTGCACGACCCAACCGAGGATCCCAATCCCCAAGGAAAACCTGACAACTTCCATCAAGTATCATGAAACTGACCCACCACCTATATAAATTTATGTGCACTTGAAAGATTACCGGACAATCTATGCCAAGTATCACGGAAAATATATCTATATCAAAGACTAGAAGGTCCCACTCCATCTCAACCCCGGACACAGAAAGCGCACATGACAAGAACCTGAGACCCTGCTTCTTCTTCTTTCCCAGTGGCATCACCAACTCCATCTCAAAAGACAAAATATTGATTGGTAAATTAATCATGATAAAAAAATGGTAGATATGAATGAAATAGACACACTGATATCAAAAATAGTAGCATCTATAGAAGATTCAATCAAAACAGCACCTCAGATAGTCGATGGTCTTGCCTCTGATCCCACTGGTAACTAATCTTCCACATAAAGATACCTAGTCTCTACCTGAGAATGATCACTCTCATGTGGCTTTGACCTGAACTGACTCTACTCAAAAAATGATTTTACCATACCACCACAACCACCGAATTGATATCATACTATTCTAGATGGCTCTGACTAAACTGACACCCCTCTAGATGCCACATATCCTGGAACACTCTAGATTGGTCATTCCATCCTACAAAAGTGTTGCAAGTGTCCTATACCTCTAAACTTAAAATAGGGATTTGAAGGAGATGTGCATGCTGTTCGGATGTTCTCTAGCCTCCCACACTAGTGGCACATAATGAACCTTGCATCATAATCCACCGAAGAAAACTACTTTGAAGGTTGGGCTGATCTTCCACCTCCCTTCTTCCCTTGCTCATCTCACTTCCTTTTCTTCTCAGAATAACTACCACTAACCATTCCTAATACTTTCCCAAAGAAACCATCCCTCTCCTTGGATTTGATCTCCACCATACAAGCTCTATCAACAACTACAACATAGGTTTTCATCTTAAACAAGAAGAACTAGGAATAGATATCTGGTCGCAAACCCCTCTAAAACTTTTGGGCCTTCATCTACTCATTAGAGAATATTTCCAGAGCATAACGTACCAAATTATAAAAATGGTTGGAATATTCCATCATTGAAATATCCCTATGAATAAGTTCCATAAACTCTCAAGATCGAGCATATGCCAAAACTTCAGGTCAGAACTGGTTGTTGAAGATAACCTTGAAGTCCTTCCAACGCATCTGCTCGTGCTTCCCAGATTGAAGCACTGATTCCCACCACCTGTAGCTGGGACTATCTAATACAAAAGAGTCACATTTTACCCTAACCTCTTTAAGTGTGTCCAGGAACTCAAACATGTTCTCAATCTTTTCAAGATACTCCTCCACTTCCCGGGGTTATGTGTTACCTCATAATATAGGAGGCCTGATTTTTAGAAACTCGTGGTCTTTGTAATTCCTAGGAATGGCCTCATATTCTCTAATAAGAGTTGTAACAGGATCTGGTCCCCATCCTAGATCTTGAACAGTCCTAACCACAGCCTCTTCTAGCCTCTAATCAAGCAGTGACGGAGAACTCTCTTTGGCTTCCTCCTATAGGAGCATGAGAGCTTTCCGGGGAGGCATGTTGCTACAAAAGGCAACAGTCACAAGTGAAAAAATATGCACAATAGTACTGGAAACTTTCATCAATAACATCAAATATAAATAATACAAACACATTACAATAATAAAATAAACAACTACTTCACCCCCACATGATGTCCACGTGCAGTCTGTAGCCCGCACGCTCACCTAGAATTGAAGTCAAACAAAAAATTCTAACATCCCGTAGTGACTTGAGGTCTGTCATGAGAGGTGCAGGCTAGAAACCCTACTCATGACCAAAACACTTATCCCTGACATTTCTAGCTCATTTCGACCCCAAAACATCCCAAATTATTAATATAACCCAAAAACATTAGCCTTCTTCGATATCATTTTGTCACGAACTGAATCTGGTCGCCTTTAAAAATGGAACTTGACCTAGCCCATGGAAAGTTATAAAGGGTGTTTCCTATCCCCAAGGGATAGAAAAAGTGCATGGGAATAATAAACAATGGTTTGGGAATTATTTACCAGAGTTAGGATACATAAAACAACCAAAAACAATCAATAAACTGAATCTGAAAATTCATGCCAAACAAGCCTTAATAAAAAAAATTATGAATTGAATACAAGGTTTTTAACATGAAAAAAGAGGTCTAAAACTACAAAATTATCATTAAAAACAACCCAAATACCGCCACATGACAAGGTTTTCTCACCCATGATCCGTCTCTACAACACTGTACAACAAAATCAACTAGCAACCTGAATCGCCGTCTCCAAAAGCCTTGCCCTTACTTGTGTCAAACATAACCAAGTATACTTACACACAAAGGTGTAAGTATGGTATGATACTAATACCAATAGGATACCACACAAATATTACATGTGAAAATCATTATAATATAAAAACAATTCAAGTGTTATAAACAAAGAATGGTAGAAATAATTTCTAAAGGTGAATCTTTTAAATGAAAACATTATTCAAAGTGGGTAACTTCAAAGAATGGGTAAATTTAAATAACACATCTAAGACACTGAATTTTCCATCCAAACACACCATAATACCAAGATAAATTCCAAATATTCAATGATCACTCATCACGGGAACACCCCTAGGCACTAGTTAGTTGTGTGCCATAGGTACCTCGCATCTTAGTGTGAAAGTAACCATAACAATATCTATTCTCATGCACAAGCCACTAGTAAGGGAATCACCCATAAACTAGTGGTCCCTATAATCACCATAATTATCATAATCATAGTTTTTTAGTATTTTAAATGACAAACATGCGAATTGAAACAGGGGAAAAACCACTTTGGATCACTGGCATACCAGTACACGTCCGCCACATAGATATTGGGGTTTCCCTCTTTGTTCTCAAACAAGTTACACATGCTACCAAATTCCATTTACACAAAAAAATACTAATTCCAGTCATAATCACTCAAAATAGTATATAATCATGCTTTTCACCATTTTTATAACTCAAACAAATTCTTAGAATTTCCATAAAACAATTACACAAGCTATAACAAAACATTTCCCATAAAATCCATTTAAAACCCATTTTTTAACCGCAAATGCATTCCAATTGTAAACTAAAACATAATTTTTAGTAATAAAACATTTTTATAAATCAATTATATGAATTATAAAATAACACCAATTGGTACAACAAGAAATGCACAAGTGAAACACACATTTTCACTAAAAATTTTCACTTAAAAATCAACAGCATAACAAAAGCTTCCAAAAATAGTTTTTGATCTAAAAATAATGAAATAGGAACATAAAATAAATATAAATTCAATAAGATAACTCATTCTAGAATGCTTACATATGGAATCAACTACCATATATGTCAAAACCCTCAAATCCTTTTGCAGAACTTCAACTGCACCACCTTTACACCACAAGGGAGTGAAAACAAACCTAAAACCACAATATTGGACCAAGAAAATCAAAAAAAACCCTAGGTATGAATCCATAGCTTATAGAAATTTGGAACTTCAAGAAGGAGAGGAGAAACCCTATGTAAATGGAAGAAACAAGATAGGAATTCACTTACTTGAGAAAGTTTGAATAAATATCACCAAATACACCAATTGTTGAATCTCCAAGCATCCAAAAATGATTAGGATGTTTGACTAAAGTTTATGAGGTCAATTGGAGACAAAAATGGGTAAAAAAAGTAAAAAATGAATGATTTATAAAAGAAACAAATTACCTTTTCAAATGTTGATTTTGAGAAACCTTGAGAAATTTATCCCTAATCCACGACGAATATGAGATCCAAAGATTCAAAATTGAACATGGGAGTGAGAGTATGGTTTTGGGGATCAATTTATAGGTTTAATGGCCTTAAAATATTAAAAAATGAATGATATATGAAATAATAAAAAAATTAACAGGAAACAGGCTCACAGGTTGGCCCAATGCCTGAATAAATCACCCAAATCCACCATGACAATGAGTTCCTAAGGGGTCCAAATAGATATGTTGGTTTTAATAGTTTAAGGGAGGAAAAGTGGTAATGGAATGGGTGAATAATGATAAAAAACAAAGGATTTATAAAAGAAACTAATTTTTATTTAAATCTATAAATGGGCTCACGGTTTAGCCCAAATCCTGATGAAACCACCCCTTTCTCCAAAAATACATTGTAAACCCCACCACAAACAAATAAAGAATAGAAATTAAATAAAAAATAATTTTAAAAGAAGTAATGGATGTAACATACAACCTAATGATTCATATATTTCAGAAAATTATTACATAAAATCAAAATTGATTGAAAATTTTGAATGTTCATCTTTTAAGATCCATGCATTTCTTCAATATTATTGTTTTTTATGAAAAGAAAATTCATATTTGAGTGATTTAAAACAATATGGTACATAAATATGATTGTACAATAAATATGGAATCATTCCCTATATAACAGATAAAGTGATGTGACACTTTAATTTTATTTTAAGACATCAAAAAAATATGTTTGAACAAATGGAAATAGGTATTAGATGGAATGAATGTGGAATAAATAATAATAATGATGAAATATCACTTCATATAGATGGGTTATAATTAAAGAAATTTTATTGAAAACATCCTAATTTTTCAACTGATATAAGAAATATTATATTTGGTTTAGCATGTGATGAATTTATACTATTTCTACAAATGAAAACCCCATATAGTATATGGACTATTTTTATTCACACTCACACACACATATATATATATATATATATATCTACCATGGATGTGTAAGATGAGTCCATTTATCATCACAGTTATATTGAGATAATGACCCACTGATCCCAAAAATAATACTAATGTATACTTTTAACAATTAATAAATGAATTAAAGAAGATTTTTATTATTAGTATAAAAATATATGATGCATCAATAAAGGTATACTTTTGGATTTTTGTGACACTATTATAAATGATAAATGATTTCGATAATTATGAAATAAAATGTAGTAAAATTACAAAGAATAAATTATCCTTCCCTAATTGTATAAAAACACGCATTCTAGGAGATTAATGTTTTGGTTTACTTTCAAATTCATATGGAATTGATTATTTTAACCAACTGATTATTTATATAGGAAAAAATCAAAGACACGTTCAAAATTTCATAGTGAAAGATCAATCACCTCAACAAATTTTGGGGGATGATATCTTAAACTAACGTGATGGTTTGAATTATTTTCTTGTAAATACTCAACAATACTATAGAACATGAAGGAATTTTCTTTCAAATTATTATAAAAATTAGAAAATTAATAGTAAATTCTTCGGTTTTTCATATAAATCATTGAATTTATTGTGCTACTATTTAGATGTACTTCATATAGGGAAAACCATGTGTGAAATGTTAACTAAAACTCATTAAAATGTAAATGTAAAAACAAAAGATGATTTTAACTCATGTCATTATTAATATATTGGGGTATAAAAGCATGAAATAATATTGATATAATTAGTAAGAATCATTCAAATGTTCTATTTTCTTATTATTTGATGAAAAACCTAGAAGAAAATAATTTCTTTAAGTGTTATAAATTATAAAGGTTCATGATGGATATTCAGGTGACTTTTATAATTGGTGAATACATGAAATATAGAACTTAAATCACATGAATCCCATAACTATAATTTCCTATTACATTAGTTAATTCTCAGATCCATTTATCATTTATTTTCACATAATTTGAGGTCCATTTTGATTCAGTTATGTCACTTTTATCTAGACATTTTTGGTAAAAATATGTATCGGGGAGTTGTTAAGAAACATCCTAGAGACACTTTGGTCATTATTTTTCTCTTATAAAAAAATCCCACTTTCTTTTTCCAAATTTATGTAACATATGATTGTGTATCTTCCCATAAAAGTTATTTTTTGTGATTACATTTTGTGTCATAAGATGTATCAAAAATAAATAATTATGTATATGTTGAAATCCTATATGATGAATTAAAATTATTTTGAAGAATATATTATGGAAGGTTATTTATCATAGGAATACATGGATTTACGATCAATATACTAGGATAATGTTATTATAGGATCTAATGCGCCAATTAGAATTGTAGATCAGTAATATGATCCCATTGATCCTATATTACCCCAAACAAGGGGTTATCTAAATCATATTCTTTCAGTACATTGATCATGGAAAAATGGAAATATTAGATTTATAACATCCAAAGTGTCATTTTAAGCTATGAATTTTATTATTTTTTGATTTTTTATTATTATCCAATACTTTTAGGCCTTTTCCTTTGATTTTTTAAAAACTAGAGAATTTGGATAGAGGATCATGGTTAGCACATGATTATTACTAACCATAAGAAAAGACTATGTGATGGGAATGTTAGATCTCAAGTGTAGTTCACATGGTTAGAACCCAATTTACAAAACCTATATTCCAAATAATGATTCTCCTAGAAGGGTTTTCAATGTAATTTTTATAGTTATCACATGTTTTTGTAAACCATGAATTCAAACCACATGGCCTATGTAGGTTCATTAAAATTTAACTTTGGAATACTACCCCTACTTGGATTTAACCTCCCAACACCCCCTCCCATACACACACACACCATTTCAAACTTTTATTCCTTGGACACATTTAAACCCTATTTTTTCTTCTGATGGATTGGTTTTAAGTGTATTTTTAGCTCAATTCTTTATTAAATCATTAGGTTAGTGGATTTTCCTATTTTTCTATAGTTATATCCTCCCCTAATTTATTATTTCATTCCTCCATTTAATCTATCATGTCTTTGGGTTTTCTATACTCAAGTTAAAATTTATGGGTTATTTATGTCAGGGTCCTTTCTTTCGTTTTTGGCCTTAATCATTCCCTAAATTATTTTAATTACTACATCTATTAATGATTGCATCGAATAAGGTCATTTTTTCTTAAGTTGTATTTTTTAAGAAACTTAAGTTATTTATTACCTTTAATGGAGTGTTTCAAATAGTTTTAAGGAATCTTATATAATCATTGAGGAATGATATATGTTATATGATTGTCCCAAATTATTTTCTTCCGGTATGGGCAATCAAGTTGTTTTAAAGAAACTATTATATATGAAAACAAAGCATTGGAATCCATGTATTTTACTTAATTTCCAATTTAATGGAAATGATTAATAGGTAATTAATACACTTTATGGGATCCCTATAATCTTTGGTAATATATGAGGAAAAGTATCTCTAGGATAGGATACCCTCTCCCTAGTCATGCATCTCATTGTAAATCATAAAAATTTTCTTCTTAGTGTATCATTTTAGGGGGTGTAATTCATTATTGATCCTCTTATATGGGGATATAATAGATTTTGGAGATAATATAGTATGATAATTATAGGATAAAATAATCTATATGCCTAATATATATCCTATAATTATCCTTTTTTATGTTAATTCACTTGGACACATAATGAATTTTTAAAATGAATAAGTTCATGCTATGTGTCATTTTTCATCAAAATACTTATTCCATATCATCGTATGGTAAATTTTCAAGCTAATATAGTTGGATTACATATTAATGGTTATTAATGAAAACATGTTACTATCCTAATAGGAATTTTGTGATCACGCCCTACATACACCCAATGGGTGTATGTAGATCTTGTTTGGACTGCCACAGGTAGATTTGATGCACCACTCTAAGGTGGTGGGAATTTTTACTATAAAATATTAGGTTATTGGTGGTTAAATAGTATATATTTAACACTTATGTCACATGAATATGGCTATAAGTATCTTAAATTAATTGTGGTTTGCGTTATTGGCATGTACTTATAAATCTCCATTTTATTTTTTTATCCCATTTATTCATTATTGTAAACTTATGCATTAATTTTGGCTACATTCACATGATTGTTATGATATATTGGTTGGTATATTTTCCATTGATATTTATTTTATGATTTTTATATATTGATTATTATTTTTGTCTTATTATTTTGAGTGAAAAAAACATTCCATGATATGGTGTGGTCATATTGGGTTCTATTTTAGGACATTCTTTATTGATTTATGTGGGAGAAACCATTTCAAAGGTGTGTTCTTGACGTCGGGCACTATTTTACAACCTATTTTGATTGGTAATAACCTATAGTCATTACCATAATTCATAATGGGTATTGGGGTATACATTAACTTGATTTTCTTGATGAAAATTTATATTAGAGAACAAAATTTTTGGTTCATGATATATGGGATATCCTGTTTGATAGGGAATAATTTCATCATGGCCTGTGGGGTATGTTATGGGTCAGTGTATATAAAACATTCACTTTAACAAGCCTTATGTCACCATAAGTTTTTTTAATTACTCATTATGGAATAAGTTTCATTTGGTTATGGATTTTGAGATATTTTGGGGTAAAAAGTAGAGTGTTAAAGGATATTTCTAAAAGATATTTCTAAGGATAACATTATTTTTTTGGTTCAACCAAACTATGTGACAATATGGGTGTAGTTGTAGTTTGACTCTCATACATGGATCATGATTTTTAAAACTATTCCACTAAACTATATGTCCAACCCACCCATACAGTGTGTTCCACACTATTGATGCATGGGTTGGAAAACCATGTGGCTAAACCATAAACATTTTAAATTCTAAGGATATCTAAATTTTCACTCTTTTAAATGTTTTATTATGATTATTTTGGATTTTAAAATAATTTTATGGTTTTATTGAGTTTATTTACTAATTTTAATGTATTTATGTTTCTTTTTTTATTTTATGTGGTAATATGCCTCCTCAAAGACCCTCATTGAGACTTTAATAGAAAGTTGTAAAAAAAATTCCACAAGAACCTCCCATAGTATATCAAAATATAATTTAGTTGGTTGTTCAAATCATCTGAGATATGAATCAAGGATATTTCCATGGAACAACATAGGGTAATGTTATAGTCCCAGGTCTAAGTTTGGATAAGGATGAATCTCAGGATTATCTTCACCATAAGACTCTATCCTTTCAAGGAACCAACGATACTCATCTGGAAGAGGAATAGTTATAAAATATAAAAGAATATTTGAATTTTTTGAGACTCTAGATGAAATTATGGAGAATTTTATCACATTTATTCTTGAAGTTACAAACCAAAAAAAGTGGTAGTTAGTTGTTCATGTTAAGCAGATTATGAACATAGAGTAGAAAGACTTCAAGTTTATGTTAACTTAATAATTTTATCCTAAAAAATAATGATGGATGAATATAGAGAGTCCATGTCCCTTGAATAGGGATTTTTTTTGAATATAATGAATATTTTTCAATATGTGTTTACTTTTCTATTGAGATGGTTTCTAATAGTAAGATGAAAACACAATAATTTATTATGGGCATTTGATCGGACATATGGTCTATAGTATTTTGTTTGAGACTCAAAACATAGGATAATGTTATGGACTAAGCCTTAACTATGAAAATTGATTTTTTTAGGTATCTTTGGGTCAGTTAGGGCTTCATACATTCCTAGTGGAAGTAAAGGTATCTTCTTGTAATGGAATAGAAAATGGGACAAAACCAAGGAGTGGGAGTAGCAGTGCCTTTAAGAATTTGTCTCGGACTATATCACTAATATCCATGTGCATTTTATCTCTAATTTTCAATTAATATGTCTAGTTTCATGGTAAAATACATTCATTTTTAGTATACACGAATGATATTTATACAATTTGGTGAATATTCCATTTGTGTGTATTTTTAATATTTTTTCCAATACTCATAGTGGTGAAGGATCATCATATCCAAGAGGATCTACCATCCAATATGATTCTCTTTAGTTGTTAAGACCATATCTCATGGATATAGAGGAGGGATTGGTTTTTCATGTTGGAAGATCAAGTTGTGAAATAATCCTTAGTACAGTGGTAAGACTTAGCCTTGTTCAAATGTAAGGCAATATCATGTAGTGGGGTATGTTCATGTGGAATCTGGTATGAGACCAATGACTATGAGAGGTACTATCCCTATTACTTTATCTTTGGGTACCAAATATTTGATACTGGTTCTTATTATTCTATTATTTTATCATGTATCATAGAATTTTTTTTCATACACCTTTTTAATTATACCTTATGTCATGGAAATATCTAGACCACATGCGAAGAATAGGGAGTTTGACTTCTAGTATCGATGTGTTTTATGTATTTCTAATTTAGAATTTTAATGGGACTTCCTTATTCTTGAGATAGATCTATTTGATATTATTATTGGGATAGATTTAATGACAACTTTTAAAACTCAAATGAATTGTTACCATTAGAGGGTAACCTTTACGTGACCCAAAAAAATATCAATTTTATTTCAAGGAGAGTTTTACTCATGATTGTGTTAGGAGGAAATGCATATTCCCAATGTTGGTATATTGATATGTTTGTTTTGATCCCTTCTAGTATAGGCTAATAAATGTAACTTCATAAGTGAGTTTCCCCTAGTGGTTATAGATATTCCATAAGTGTTTTCAAACAAATTCTTAGGGATTCCTCTAGATAAAGAATTTTATGTCACAATTTATTTTATTCCCATGATTTTTTCAATTTTATTGCCTTCATATATAATTGAAAAAAATTAAAAAAATGAACTTCGATTTTTTTTTTTGATGACTTGGAATACAAGTGATTAATTCAGCCTAGTGCCTCTCCATGGGATTCTTTATATCACTTTACTATGAATTCAAATAGAACTATTTGATGATTCATTAACTATAGGAAGTTAACCTGGTTGAATATCAAGAATAAATATCATTTTCCTCAAATAAGGATCACTTTTATTTGTTCAAGGAGTAAAGGTGGTTCTCTAGGATTGGCCTCCAGTTGAGGTATCATCAGCTCAGGGTGAGGGAGTCTAACATTCCAAATACTAATTTTAGCAATATTTTTGGTCATTATGAATAATTATTGATGATATTTAGTTTAACCAATACCTTAATAGTATTCATGGGGCTTATGGACTGAATATTTCAATAGTGCATTGACTCTGTTATTCATGGTATTTGTGGATGAAATATTGGTATATTCTAAAAGTGAGGA
Organism: Viscum album; assembly: GCA_963277665.1. Classification (NCBI taxonomy): domain Eukaryota; kingdom Viridiplantae; phylum Streptophyta; class Magnoliopsida; order Santalales; family Viscaceae; genus Viscum; species Viscum album. The sequence continues at coordinate 1,457,551,581 of OY728135.1, read as the reverse complement.
GTAGAATGAGTAGTACTTGGGGATAATTTTAAGATATCTATTTGATAATTATCTTTATATAAATTTATATATGTGTATTTTCTGGATCTAAAATTCAATTATTACGAAATCTGGAGTAAAAAATGTAATTTTAGTTGATGATGATAAGGTGAGAGTTGTTATGTCATTGAAATAATCAAATAATATTCTTGAGGCACATTGTTTGTTAGGATATGTATACATATATAAAATATTTATCATAGTATTCTCTAAGTTGTAATCTTCTTTAAATACACTCATCTAAATTTTTTTATGTTTTTATAGATTTTGGATTTTCACGATTATTTCCATGAGTTGAATCGGTGATTGAAATTGGACCCTATCCGGATTTTACCTAATGTTGTATTGGTGTATGTTTTTATTTTGATGTATTTGTTATTGGTTTTGGTTGTGTAATCATAAATGGAAATCATGTGGTGGGTTATAATTTTTGTTAGCTTTAGCCATATGATGTGAATTATCCAACCCCTAAATTGTAGCTGCCTAATGTTATTCATGATATTATTTTTTTGGTGAAACTATATTTTTGGTGATAGATTCAGTGTATGATCATATCATAAAATATTGAGTTATATCCTCCTATAGAATATTTTTTATCTCATTCCAACATTATGGGGGGTATTCATATAATTTTTATTTCCACCTCATCTATGATCTGAGGAAGGGGATCTGGTCATTGATGTTCTTGTTAGGATGTTTACTTTGAAATATTGTAGAAAATATAATGATGACTGGAACTAGAATATTTTTTAACCCATAGAATATAAAGGTAAAGTAAGATAATTAAAATATGTTACATTCTAGTATTAAAATAACTCCTTATCTTTTAGAGATAATTATTCATAAATAACTAGAAGATGAGGAGTTTTAGTGTATCAAGATAATTATATATTATGTGGAGACCACTAGGGAGTGGTCTCTATCAAGTGTATTTTCAACTTATAAAACTAATATGTAATTCTTTAATCCATGAGGAAAGTAGTGATAGAGGAATTATACCCCTCTTCATGTGTTTCCCATCAAGGAAATACCAAGATTTATTATTACATAAAATGATAGTATTGGTGGTATGGTATATTATGTGAGATATCTGATCTTGTGTAATGATTTTATAACTATCTACAAGTTTAATATTTATATCAGAGACCTCACATCCTTATTCAACCTCTTCATTTGATTGCATTAAATTGGGATAAAATCTCCATGGATTTATTCATTAGATAACCTATAAACCCACATTATAAGAATTAAATCTGGTTGTGATTGATCATTTGATGAAATTATCTTATTTTATTCTTATTAAGAGAACTATTATGGTTGTGTATCATGGGAAGTTGTGCATGAAAAAATATTTCGAGGTTGCATGGGGTGCCTTCTTATATCATTTCACAATAATATCCTTAATGCACATCTCATTTTTGTAATGTGATTTAATTGTAAATGGGATCACAAGTGAAACAAATAATATCTTATCACCCATATATAGATAGGAAAATGGTGTGGGTGAACCCTATATTATATAAAATGATATATTCATACATCCTGAATTTTAGTGTCTTATGGAATTCAAATATGGAATTTATATAAGTTTCTTATAACAAAAACATCCAATCATATATTAGAAAGGTTCCTTTTGAGGATTTTTATAATTGATCATGCCGGTCTCCCATCTATTAGAAAGAGGTGGAAAAAATTCTCTAGTAGGACCCAATATCACTCAAGAGATAATGAGTAAGATTAAAATTATTTGGAAATGACTAGTGATGGATTGAAATCACTTTAAATCATATTCCACTCATCATTTCCAACCTTATAAGTTTTTAGTTGGTGACCAAATGTTCTTAAGAGAATCACCTTGGTTGGGACACCAATAACTAGGGAATCAAGTGAAACACACTCTGAGGTACATGGTTGTCTTTGATATTACTAAAAGGATAAGGAAGATTTCTTACCATTTTCAAAATCCTCCCTAGTTTACATTAATACATAGTTTATTCATTGTTTCTTAATTAAATAAAACCCATCCTGATATCTCCCATGTTTTGATCTAGGAAGAGTTAGAGATAAATCCAGAAGATTCAATGACTGGGAAATGAATCTGAATTGTTGAATTCCAAGATAAGGTGTTGTAAGGGAAATATATTCCTATGGTCCAGGTTTTATAGAATCACGGGAGTGATTCTCATGTGATCTGGTAGAAATAATACTTTATAATGGAGAATTTTCCACACTGATTAATTTATCATCAATGTATAGGTTTACTTTTTAGAGGAAGAAAGTTATATGGTGGGTATAATTTTCACAACCATGATGTCATTTATATGTTTAAATTTTATTATTTATTCTTTTTTGTTATTATTTAATACATATAGGTCTCTTCCTTTGTATTATTGTGGAAAAGGGGATTCCATATAGGGATTCATGGTAAGTACATGGGTATTATTAACCATGAACCAATACAATGTGATTAGGAGGTGGGATATTTAGTAGAGTGTGCATGGTTGGTTCATAGTTTACCAAACCATATTGCTAAATTGTTTATCTCCTCTAGGTGTTTCTAATGAAATCTTCATGTTTAGATGCCAATTTTTTAAACTATATGGTCCACCTAGTTCCATTAAAATTTATTTTACAATACTATCCCTACTATGATTTAATATCTTGCCCTTATTTTCTACCCCATTTCATACTCCAAGCCCTTAGATACATAGAACCCCTCCCTATCTATTAGGTTTCATAGGAATCTAATAACACTTATTAGAAAAAATGAAATAAATTAGAAACCAAATATGGGGGTCTTCAAGAAATATATTATAAAACTATGTAAAATACTAAAATAAAGAAATATTATTCATGTTTTCCTTACACTGAATAATACACTACATCATATTCAAACTCCATCACATGGCTTTGAGAGAGATCAATGAATTGGAAAAATAATCTCACCTATCTGGTGTACCCATAGGTTTCACTATATCACCCAACATTTTGATGGGATCTATATTTTATCCATTGTATTCTATAATGTCAATATCAAAAAAAAGGAATATGAAGAGAGCTATGGTCCTCGGGTATTTTTGGCCAAGCCAGAGGCAATCACACACATCTTACAGTCATCATATGGGGGTATAATTTATAATTCATGTAATATCCTTACCCTTTGATTAGGTAGGTTTCTATTTTAATTTTTTGTTAAAATCCTTTTAAAGGGATTTTGGAATGCTTCTTGGATGTAGGGATGGTCTCTAGAGCATCTCATGGGTTCAGAACTTGAAAATGATGAAAAATGGTTCTTAGATTGAATAGTTCATGGTAAGAACATGGTTAGAGCTAACCGTATACCATAAATATGTGACATGGTTTAAGAGGAAGAATTATTTTAAAAATTTTGCAGGGAGGATTAGGAAATATATAAAATTGGTCTATATATTTTCACATAGTTTTCTCATGGTTTTTCAAACTATGTGGGTGGCCCATCAAAGCTTTAATCTTAAATTATCCTTATATGTAGGAGCTCACACAGTTGGTTCATGGTTTATAATAACATGAGAACAAACTATTCACCTCACTAAAATTGTAAATTTTACGATTTTTTCATCCCATTATTATATCTATCACCCTCAATTTTCCACTCATTTCATTCCTAGCAACCTAAGGGGTGAACTATATCCTCCCAAATCTCCTAAGGGTGGATCCCCTTTGAATATGATATGTTTGAAGTGTCATTTATTATGATTTAAATCATTTATTAATTATATGATTATGTTTCCTCTTATTTTTTGTATGATTCATATCTTGGTGATTCCTCTTTATCCAAGTATCATGAACCTTTTTTTAGGGTGTTATTATCTATTTTGGTTATGACCATTTAGCATGAATCAAATATTGGGTTAGATGAGTGTTTGTCTATGAACCTAAGGTAGGTGTTCTATAATCTATTTCCCATATTATTGATGTTTTTTGTGTCTGTGGTATGTTCTATTATTCTAAAATGTTTCACAATTGCTTCTTTTTTTAAGAATAACATATTGTACATTTAAAAGTTGTGTTAGACCCTTCATGGATCTATTTGGGTTCATTTAAGACTATGATATTGGGCCTATGTCCACCCATGGGGACTAACAATCCCTTTAAAATGGTAAAATGGGTTATGAATGATAGAAATGAGTGTTCATAAGTTTTATCCATCTTGACTTGTTGCAATACTTGTTAGCATGGAATAAGGGGTTGTTTGGATTTGATCAGGAATTAAATGGTTAATAACATGATAAATTGATGAAATTATAAATGGTTAAAAAGGTATTTTTTTTATTTTTTAAAATGGTTTTATAATAACAATTAATGGTTAGGCTATGTGAATTAATGATGCAATGGTTTAATTGTGATATTTGATTAAAAATGTTTTGAATGAAATGGGTCATGGGAAATTAAGAATGTTGAAAATGTAAACCCTTTTTATTTCAATATATAAAATGGTTGAGTATATTGTTCCTTGGAAGTTGGTTAGAGTACATGGTAAAAAAATTTAGACATGATGATCCACATCATTGATTGGGATTATCAGATATGACACTCCATGCTCATTAGTTAAGGATGTTGGAAAAGTCATTTTGCATCATTTAATGGGATTATCAGACATGGATATTTGTATCCTAACTTGAATACTCAGACTAATATTCCTTTATTAAATTTTTTGACCCCAAATGGTATACTATTTATACTTCCATCACGGTCTAAAGCATGTTTGGTTAGTTGGGATTCATGGTGGAACCTGAGAGCCAAAGTGGATAATTGAAAATTATTTACTTAAAAACATATTTCTCATTTATTTCCTTTTCTATTATTTCTTTAATATCTTCATAAAATATTTGTATACTAGATTTTTGTTTTTACATTGTTGGTGGTGACCTGGTGGTTTTTTCTCACACCATTCTTGGGCTGCCATTGGCACATAAGTTGACTTCATAGTTTCATGTTTGTATAAGGGAAAGGGACTTATGAATGATGGTTGATTTGGGAAATCAGATGGAGTATGGATTAGAGATCTAGACATGATGTTAGGATCCATTTTTTGGATTTTCATTCTATCTTTATTTTGAGTTTCCTTTGACATATGACACTATTATGACATGGTATGTGGTTACCTGCTGGTTATTTCTTACTATTCCTTGTTAATATTGTTTATGTTTTCCATTGTTTAATTAATATTATATAGAGATTATAATCTCCCCACATTCTATATTATAACCTATATACTATTTGGTAACATCTTCTATAAGGGGAAGCATGCCTAAGGTCATGTAGTGAACTAGTCCATCTACTCGTTTGAGTGATTCAGTCTGAGACATTATAAATTTGTATCAAAGATTTTATTTTCTATTAATTTACTATTTGGGAAAGTTATATATTATAATATAATTTTTCATGACTTGGTAATGATCTCGTTCAAGGGAATATCAAAACCATGTGTGAGGGAAAACACAAGTCCCCGATGTGGGATAGTGATTCTGGATGCTCGTGAGTTACAGTTAAAATGTTATTTCATCATGGGTTATACACTTGTTGTGTGACATTATTATTTTTTAATTTTTTACTCATGAACTATCATGGAACGAGATCTATGTATTTATTCATAATTTTAGTCACTTAATTATTTATGTGACATGAATCATATTATGTACACATGGAAAACATGTTATGGTGGGTTGTAGGAAATAAATTAATTTTATGTTTCTTTAGTGGTTCTAAATAAATATCTCTTAATAAATATATTTCAGGTATTTTAAATTTAAATAAGTTAATTGAAATATTTAAAATGGTTTCAGTTGAAAATCTTCTAGTTTGGAAAAAAATTACCCTGATTTAGTAAGTGTTTCTAGATGGGGATGTTTGGGGGTAATGATGGTGTTGTGGTTGTGTCTGTTGGGATAGTGTATATAGAATAGATATATGTGGATAGTTATGACCCAAATTTTGTGTATAAATAGAAATTATGTGTTATGTTCACTAATATGTGTGTTTGTAATTATATAGGGATACATCCTGATGTTTACCAATGGGGTTATAGGAGTACATTGATAAGAATGCACCTCTAGTAGTGGAACCATAGTGCCCTTTATTATGGATAATAGGTAAGAAGAGAAGTTCCATGAGAATTTAAATCACTATATATATTTTATGGAGATAGATATTATGTGGGATTCATTGAGTATGTTTAGACTCACTTGGGAGTTTTAGATACTGCATACCTTTATGTTTACAAAATATGGTTGACTTGAGGTAGTTGTGTTTAGGATTTAGTCTATCTAGATGATTTTTTATCACTTAGAGACTCCTTTGAATAATAGGGTTATGTGGGAAGATTATATTTTATGAGGATTAGTGTAGCATTGGTGGTATATTCAGGTCCATGATCAGCAGATATAGGTAATTCTTTATAAATACTTCTTGGAGAAATTCATAGAGAATTTATACCCAAAAATATTGATATTAGAGAGAGTTGTTGGGTTTATGTGTTTGACCTAGAGGAGATACGTTAGTTCTATATTATTCTGGATTCTATAGTAATCTATAGATTTTTTTCCTGATTTTTTGTAGGAATTGAGTCAGGTAGAGTGAAACATTTTCAAGATGGACTTAGATGTGAGAACAAGTCTCTGGTAAAAATATTTCATTTAAAGATTTTATTTGAGGTTTTGAATCAGGATATTATTTCTAAGGGGAACCTGAAGAAGGATTGTAGTGGTGGATATATAGTATCCACTAGTAAATATGGCGTTGTGTCCTCATATATTAGGAAGCATTGTTTTGAGAACTTTCACCAAGGTGGTGGGGGTAGTGTGTCTAGGGAGGAGGATCAACCTCTTAAGAAAGTTATCATGTGGTCCAATGTTGATGTGGAAGGATTGGTCATATGTGTGATCAGTTTCCTCCACCACTAGTAGATTTTTGATCCTATGGAAGGATGGGATGCATATAGAGGTTCTGCAGAAACCCTCAATTGATGTGTAATGATGGATGACCTATTCCAATACAGATCACTAGAAGGGGATCTTCTACCCCATATTAGGCAGACAGTTGGAGTTATGCTAGTCAAATCAATCAGGGTGGGGGTGAGGTACTCTATGATAGGAGTGGACACATTAGTATAGCATTGTAGTGTATGGGTCTTAGAATGTATCTCAAGATAGTATGATAGGCCAGTTATATGTATTTTAGTCTATACACATCTGTAGTGAGGTTGGGTCTTCAACTATTCGAGTTATGATTATTATAGCTTCTATACTTACTTATTATTTATTTGGTATAGGTGATTCATATTCTTTTATATCCATTGGTTTGTTAATGGATTGGTTTTATTGGTTGAGTTATTATTTGGGTTTATTTTGATCAACATTCCATTGGGGGTGTGATCAGAAGGCATCTATCCTTATAATAATTGTATCCTTGAGGTTAGTGGGTATCATTTTCATTGGGATTTGTTCATACTTAAGATGTCACATTTTTATGTGATACTTGTTTTGGAATAGTTAGTCTCGTATCAATCTCATGTTGATTTTTACCAAAGGAGGGGTACTTTCACATCTCTTGAGGGTGAAATCTATGTTTATCATGGAGAATGGGATATTCAAGAAGGCTATTCAGGGTCAATTTATCAGTAGTTTTGTGAGATCATTGATCAGGTTTTAATTCTTATTATAGATGATATGGGAGTGGATTGTGATGTCATTCTCCTATAGTAGATAAGTTTTAGGATGTGTGTCTTAGGTATTTTTTAGGTTTTCCTCCTAATAGAGAAATTTCTTTTACTATTGAGCTAATGCTTGGAGTTGTGCCAATTTCCATTCAACCTTTTCAAATGGCACCACCATAGCTTTAAGAGCATAAGAATCATCTAGAATAATTAGAATATAGAAGTTTTATTTGACTGATAATGTCACCATGTGGATCTTTAATTCTATTTTCCAAGAATTTTGATGGAACTTTTCACTAATGCATTGGTTACCAAAAGTTTAAATGGATCAAAATCAAGAACCAATTTCATTTTTTATTTATTGATGATCATTTTTATTAATTTAGGGGTGTATGCATATTCCATAATGCTGATTTAATATTTGGTTAAAGTTGAGACCATATAATATACCACAGACTACTTTTAGAAGCAGATATAGATTGTATGAGTTCATTATGATGTTGTTTGGGATGATGAACAATCCTTATATGTTTATATCCTTGATTAAATAAATCATTCACCCATACTTGGATTATATTTTGGTTGTCTTTATTGATGAAAATTTAGTATAATCCTGGACTCAAGATGATTATGTCAAACATCTTGAAATAATCCTAAGTACACTGAGATTGAATAGGATATTTTCGTAGCTATCTATGTGTCATTTCTAGATTGAAAATGTGAATTTATTGGGTCATGTCATCTTGGATAAATCTATGTCAGTAGATCCCTAGAAGGTCTAAGTGGTTTTTACTTGGGAGTAACACAAGAAATTTTCCATATATGGATATATTTGGGTTTATCTATTTATTATTGAAGGTTCCTCAGAGAGTTATCTCACTTGAAAAACATTGCAGTTTGGCCTAACCAAGAAGGGTATAATGTTGGAGTCGTCTAAAGCATTTTTAAATTATTTTCTGGAACTAAAATTGTGTTTGATCATTGTACTAATTTTGATCTTATCCAAATCGGGTAAGGGATATAGTCTATATTATGAGGCATTTGGGATTGGACTTGGGGAAGTGTTAAGGTAGGGAGATCGATTCATGATGTATGGATCACGACAGTTGAGGCCACTTGAACAGAACTATCCTACACATAATTTCAATTTAGTCATATTAGTTCATGTTTTGAAATGATTGGGGTATTATCTCCTAGGTGAGAGGTTTGTGGTTTATACTAACTATAGTAGCCTTTAGTACATCTTTTCTCATTTCGATCTAAATCTTAAACATTAGATATGGGTTTATTATATGAAATCTTTTGACATTGATCTAACTTATATATTGAGTAAAGGAAATAATTTTGTTGATTCCTTGAGTTAAAATACATAGACTTAGGTGGTTCAAGAGTCTAGTTATGAGTGGTAGATGATGGCCTTGTTTTTTGAGGTGCATATAGGTTTTTAGAAGGATTAGGAGCTAATTACACTTATGTATTTATCTAGTGTACCCTCTCTTCTGAATCAGATCAAGAGGAGGTGGTACAAGGATCCAGAGTGCATGTGTTAATAGATATCTTTAATTGTGGTAAGTTACCTCCAAACTAGACCATTAATGTTGATGAGATAATTCATGTTCATGGTCATGTGTGTGTCCCTACTAATATGTGATAGGAGTTGATTCATGTGTCTCTGGATTCGCATTGAGCGTTGTACCCTGGTTTGACTACAATGTATTATGATATTCATAGACAGTATTGGTGGCCCAGAAGGAAGAAAGAATTAACAGGTTTTGTGCTATAATAATATAACTTTCATTAGGTGAAAGTTAATCATCATTGGTTTGCTAGTATTTGTATACCATTCCACATTCAATAATGTAAGTGGGATTACGTTACCATGGATTTTAGGGTGGTCCTATCAAGGATTCCTTAAAAGAGTGGCGTTATATTGTTTATTGCGGATCAACTGACAAAGGTATCTCATTTATTACTGATTTAGGAGACATTCATAATTGATTAGTTGGGTGAATTGTATTTTTAAAAGATGGTAAGTTTATACAGAGTGCATTAGAGTATTATTTTAGATCATGATTCACATTTTACATCACACTTTTTTTGAGGGATATAGAAGGAATTTGGTACTTAGGTGTTTTTGAGTACATATTATCACCTATAGATGGATGGGAAATCAAAACATACTTTCAAGGTGTTAGAGGACATACTAAGAGTATGTGTCCAAGATTTTTTTGGAACTTGGGAAAATAAATTAGTGTTTATTGAATTTTCATATAAGAACATATATAAGGTGACTATTTAGATGGTTCCATATGAGGAACGCTATAGTAGGCCATGTAGATCACCTTTATGCTAGATGCAAGTGAGAGATTCAATGTTTTTGGGGTTGAGACTTATGTAAGAGAAATCAGAACAGATCTAGTTGATCTGAAAGAATATGTATGTATCCTAGAGTAGACAGAAGTCATACAGTAATCAACATCATCAACCTATCAAGTTTATATAGGGTGATCATATGTTCCTTTAAGTGTTTCCATTTTTGGGTCACTATTAGATTCAAAAACAAGGTATGTTGACACCCAGGTATGCTAAGTCATTAAAGATTATGAAGAGGGTCATTTTGGTATCATATCAATTATCTATTTCACAGTTTAATATTTCTATACATGATTTTTTTCATGTGCCACAATTTCAATGATATCACCCTGACCCATCTCATGTGATTGATTTTAATGATTTTGAGCTTGAGGATGATGCATCCTTTGAAGAAAAATTGATTCATCTTATGGAACACAGTGAGAAAATTATTTGGGGTAAGATTGTACTGTTGGTCTGAGTGATATGATAGTATGGATATGTTTAAGAGGAAACATGGGAAAGGGAATATGATATATGGGCCTAGTTTCTTAAGCTTTTACCTTTGAGTCTTAGTGATGTTGGGAAGTATATCTCGGGGAAGATTTGTTATATGTTGGGGAGATTATAATATCCCAAACCTTTGTTAATGTGCATTTCTATTTATATTTCTGGTTATAATCATTTTAAATGGTTTTCAAATGCTTCACATATATAGGTAAGGTCTCGAGAGAATTCTGTTAGTTCAAGAAAAGAAAATTATTGAAAATGGATCTCACAGTGCATAGCACTTGGTTAGTGCACAGTTAGTGAAAATTATGCCCAATTACTATGCCACACAGTTTAAGGGGAGAATGGTTTTATAAACAATTTGAAAAGTGCTAGAAACTAAGCGACATTAGTCTAGACCTTTTCATACAACTTATACATGTTTTTTCAAAATATGTGTATGGCCTAGGAGACTATGCGACATGGGTTCTTCTAGGAAATAGGATCTTACATAATTTTTGAATGGTTTGGAAAACCGTAGGACCAAACCGTGTACCTCATTAGAATAGTTAATTTTATAATTTTCCCTTACTGATCTTAGATCAGTATTTTGGTATTTTCTCTATTATTTCTCTCCTTATAACCTAATGTTTAATCCAAATCCTCCCTCATCTCTAAAGGGTTTATCTCCTTTAATTATATGGCATTCGATGTTCTGTTTCTTATTATTTGAAGCCCTGATTAAGTCTATAATTCTATTTCCTCCTATTTTCAGAATGATTCACAACTTGGTTATTCATATTATTCCAAGTATCATGATCCATTTTTTAAGGGAGTTATTTTCTTTTTTTGTGTCTACTTTAGTATGAATTAAAGTCCATGGTTTTATGAGTGTTTTTCTATAAACCTAACGTAGTTTATCTATAAGTTATTTCCCATAGTTTTGGTTTTATTCATGTGTATGTGCTATGTGATATTGCACCAACATGTTGTGAAATTACTTCCTTGTTTAAGAATAATATATTGGGATTTTAAATGTTGTGTTATACCCTTTATGAATCTCGTTGGGTCCTTCAAAGACTATAATACTGGGCCTGTGGCCACCCATGGGGTGTACCAATCAGTTGAAAATAGTAAAATGGGTTCTGATTAATGGAATTGAGGGTTTATGAGTTTAAACTGGTTAGAATTATTTCATGAATTGTTAGCATGACATAAGATATTTCTTTGGATTTTATTAATAATTAAATGGTTTATGACATGATAAAGGGATTAAATGTAAATTGGTTAAACCGGAGCTTGTTTAAGTTATTAAATGGTTTTAAAATAACATTTAACATTTTGGATATGTTTATAAATGGTGAAATGGTTTAATTGTGATATTTTATTAAAAATTTATTTAATGAAATGGTCTATAGGAAATAATGAGTGTTTAAAAGGTGAACTCTTTTTGTTTTAATATATTAAAGGGTTAAGTATGTTGGGCCTTTAAAATTGGATGTTGAGAGAATGGTAAAAGATATTGTACATGGCACTCTACATCATTGATTGGGATTTTCATCCATTATTCTCCACAACATTGATTGGAATTTTAGGACATGATGCTCCATGATCTTTGGTTAAGGATGTTAGACATGACACTCTAGATTGTTCATTTGGATTGTTAAAAATGGAACTATGTGTCCTAACTTAAATACTTATATTGATGTTCCTTAATTAAAATTTTTGACATATATATAATATTTTTGAGACTTCCATTATGGGTCAAAGCATGTTTGTTTGGTCAGGTGTCACGGTGGAACTTGAGAACCTAAGTAGTTAATTCACAACTATTTAATTCAAAAACCTGTTTTGAATTTATTTCTTTGTCTATAATTCCCTTGTACATTTTCATACACTATTTTTAGACTGGATATTTCTTTAGAAACTTTTTGTGGTGGCCAGCTAAGTTGTACTCACACCCTAATTGGGTCGTTGTTGGTACCTGAGAAAAATTCATGGTTATAGGTCTAGATAATGGAAAATGACCTATGTTAGATGGTTTATTTTAGACATGGGATATATCATGTATGAGGGTAGTGAACATGATTTTGGGACCTATTTTGTGGATTGTTAGTGCATCTTTATTTTTTTTTACTTTTACACATGACACTATTATGAAATGGAATGTGGTTACCTGGTGGTTATTACTTATTATTTCTTATTATTATTTATTATGTTTTCTATTTTTTGTATTACTCTAATAAAGAGGGTATAGTATCCCTTCATTCTACATTAAAAACCTTATAGATATTCGACAATATCTAGTATACAGGGATGTGTACCTTAGATCATGTGGAGAACTGGTTTGGATACTTGTTTGACTGAGTCTAGTTGGTATGTTACAATCCTGAAGGACATTCATTGGGTTATCTCATTTATTAATTCATTAAAATTTAGAAATATATACCATGGTCAGTTCAGGAATTATATGAATTTAATCTTTATTATTTCATCTCATCAAATGGTTCATTAATTATAGAATTTATGGGAGAATCAATAAATGAAAATAATTTATTATTGTTCCAAAATCATAATTTCATGGGAATGAAAATCATAATTTAAATGCTACATGATATTTCTTATATATTTCATATATACATATAAGGCTTTATAGAATATACCCATCAATCTTCCACTTGCACTAAAGCCTAATAAACTTTGTGCCATTTCACATTATATTGTATCATATACAACCACTTGTGAAATAATATCCAAAACTCATTTTTAAATATTTTAAAAAACACTTTTATAAATCCATCATCATCTTCAACTTATATTACATCATATACAATACCATGTCAATACCCATAAAAATACTTTTGGATTAACTCTAAAACATTTTTAGAGTAACTCTCAGAGTAAAAATCAATCCCCATTTAGTCAATCACAAAGTGTGACCCCACATGAATTTATACCATTAACAACAAATACTAATTTATGGATCTATATTTATGTAAGAATAGATCCACCTCTAGTAAAGAGTAAATGCGACTAATTATATAATGGATTATAGTGTAATATTTATCAAATAGATGTATTACTATACCTATATCACCTAGTCTGTATCATATACTAAAATACATTCTCATATTTTCCATTTCTCTAAGATATTAAGTGACCATGGTACATGGAGCATGTCATTCTCATATAACCAACTCATCTGTTTTTTATTCTATGAGTGCATACTGATCTAGTCAATGAATACATCACATTTTATTTATCTGTATAGATAAGTACATCACATGTCCCTTATCCTGATAGATATACAATATTTAGGGGTAGATTCACACTCCCATAGTCTATCTCGATAAATGGACCAAATTTCATACTCATCATATAAGAGGAAAAATTTAACCATGGTTAAGAACTAAAAGATGACATGATCAGAAACATACCCAAGAACCCCTATATTAGTTATGTAAATATGTATAATTTTTTAAGTAGAGTATCAAAGTATGATGGTTATCATGCTATTTATCTTTAAAACCTTAGGTATAGGGGAATTAAATATTATCCATGCACCACTAGTATACCAAATACATATATATATCACTCCATGTGGAATACTTAGTGGGTAATCTAGTACACACAAATAATATTATTATTATTTTTATGCCACATGAGAATATTCTATATCTCTAGAAAAATCCTACTCACACAAACCTTAATATTTCTTTATAACCTATAATACACCATGATGAACATCGATTAGGGATAAACTCAAAGTCATACTATGATAGGTTAATTATCATTTTCACTTCATGAAATATATATATCTATATATACATTTATATAACCAACATGAAATATTGATAATATAGAGGTTTCCTTTTAATATGATACATTTTAATATTCTTCAACTCTTTAAGAATATTTTAAAAAACCAACATAAGTACCAGTTTATGATATCAAACATGATAAATTATTAGATCATCCTTATCTTTGCTACACCTTCTAGTTTTTTTAACACTTTACATCATATATAATCCATGTCACATCTCTATGTGACCATATGATAAAACTCTCCCATAAAAAACTTTAGCTAGAAACATCAATGAAGTAAGCAAGTTTGAATAATGGTGAGATTTAGGAATCATTTTCCTTACTATTAAAAATTTTTAACATATTCAAACTTCTTAACTTCACAACATAAAATGATATAATGTTAACTTCTATTATATACTTAGAAATCTTTCTATGTCTATCATCATCAAAATTTTAACCCTATTCAATTAATATTTTCCTTGAATAAATTTAACTAATTACATTATATTTTACCATTCCTCCTAAACTATTTTAGAATAAAGTGAAAATTACTTTATTATGGTGACTAAATCTACCTCTTACATTTATATTTACCATTATACACTAAACTATTTTAGGATATAAAGTGTAAATAACTTTTCATTTTAACCAGTACAATCATTCAAGAAATAGTGTCTTTATTTTTTCATAATAACTAAAATTTTATCTTTACATTTTTATTTATCATTACATATACTAAATTATTTATATTTTAGTATATTGAGTGAAAATATATTCTAATTTTAGACAAGTATATTCCTTTAAGAACTAGTGATATCTATTTTTAAATGGTAACTAAATATAACACTTTATATTTGTTTACCATCATATATCCTAAACCTTTTAGGGTATTTAGTAAAAATCACTTTATCTTTAGATTGGTGTTATCATTTATTTATTAATTTTGAATTTCTCTAATTCCAAACATACTCTCACTAGCCACTTAGACACTATATACTTTTCAAAATATCTTGCTAAGATACAAAAACCCATTTGTATTAGTAAATAACAATTATTTCCTTTTATTAGTAATATTTAAACAATAAACTATCGTTTCTATATCATATATGTTACATTATTTATTTATAACATTTTTATTTTAAAATAATACTTTATTAAAATATACCACAAATTGGTGGAAGGAACACATTCCCATATATTTTAAAACATATTCAGATAAACATTTAATACTATATAAAATGTATTTATTCATATGTTCTTCTCAAAACATTTTATAAAAATTGATAAATCATAAACCTTTTGTAAACAATTAATCTTCTCAGAGCTATTCAAAACAACTCATTATAATCAAATTTATACTATTATAATATAATAGAAACGAGATAAAGATACACATATTTTACATATATTTATTTGAGATTGATAAAATTGATTACAATAAAATCCTTTATATAGTAACCATTTACTTAATACAAGAATATAAACTATAATCTCAACCAATTATAACATTGATTTTGAACTCTTATATATTTAAAAAAACTTTTTAAAATATAAATTCAGTATAACATACCTTTTAAAATAAATAATTAATTTGTATAACATTCATACCTAAAAAAGGCATTCTATTGAGTTTCTTTAACTCATTTAGGTATATCTTGGATAATACAATCAAATTCAATTATTAATTTTCTTCCTGATAACCCTAGGTTTCAATAACCCTGGTTGGTTTCTTAAAGAAACATTGTTTAACTTTTCAGAAAACTTCTCCTCTTCTAATTTGAAATTTTAGCTACTTATATTTTCTACACAACACTTTTGAACATATACATCATATACCTAGTTTATATATATTCATACCTTTTTGATAATATTTGGTGAACATTATTAAAATTCAATTATATTATTAGAACATTTCCATATACAACAATAGGATAAATTTCCAAACCAAAACAATCAATTTTTAATCTAATTCCATCGAAACCTTGAAAGAATTGATATATACTTCCTTAACCATATAGATTCAATTATTAAAAAAATTCAACACTTAGATACTGAGGAAGTAATTATTTAAACACATAGAAATTTCATTAATAACTTTTCATAAATCACCAAAAATTATTAAGAACTATTATTAAGTTTCCAGTCTAATGAGTAGATTAAATTAAAGTTCTCCTTATCAATGACTGATCACAAATTTTACCTTGATGTTTATAATGATATTTTCTATAATAGAATATTTTATCATGTAAATATCATGTATTATTAACCATTTAATAAGGACTTTTATTAAATGGTATCCCACTAAAATTATGAACCCTTTTTAAAATCCATCATATCCACTAGTGTTCCATGATCCATATTTCATTAAGAAAATAACTATACTTTGGCATGAAACTCACAGCATAGTTATTTAGGTAGGGAATCATCATAATAAAATAATATATGACTATTGGATATTTTAGTATACAACTCTTTTTCCAATCCATCATATGAATTAGCCGAACTATAATCCTATGGTATCCAAGTCCTTGGGCTTTCCCAACTAGTAAAACCCACATAAAACATTTCAAATGGTCTAATAACAAGAAAATAGAAGGGTATTTTTATTTTTCATTAAACTAATCAAGGATGATATAGTGACACCCATTACTTTCTTTCCTTACAGATGATAATCCATAGGCATTTCTCTTTGGCATGAAACTACCAAGTTGGATGATAAAAATCATGACAAGTACTTATTTAAAAGGAATATCACACTAAGTATTTGAAGGGGTTTTAATCTCACCATAATATATAATGTTTTCGAATTTTATGAATCCATGATTCTAGAAATTTATTTTATAATAATATTACCTCTTACAAATCAATATGTTCAAACCATATTGATCTATAACTCTTTACAAAACCATGAAAAAATTTATGATTCACCCAAAAATATAATCCAAACATATTCATTCATATCCAATTTCATCATATTCATAAGGTAAATGAAAAATTCATGTAAAGGATTATTATTATTTTATATTTACAATATCTACATTAGTGATACTAAATTTATAGATATTATACCCCATTCACCATCCTATACATGGAATAAAACTCTAGGTAGGTATGTATTCTGACCCCAAGTCCCTTTACCCAAAGATACATTACTCAATATAGAATCCAATTCATCATAATTGTAACACCTAAAATATAAAAAATATATTGAAAAACTAAATTAGAGTTCATAAAATTAGTTATAAAGTGAGTTCAAGGTGGATAAAAAATTTAAATTCATTATAGATTCACTACTAGAATAAAAATACAAGGATCTATCCTATAAGAAGTTTAACATTTCAAATTAAGAATAAATAATTAATTGTATAAATATTTTATAATTATGAATAAAATAGAAAATAAATTTTAAACAAATGAAAAATTAACATTTTTAAACATACAATAAATATTTTTCAATAATTCATAAATAAAATTAAATTATAAACCCATTTATAATTTTCAAATTCAATATATGAAAATTATATAATTTTTAATATAAATAATTTATATTCATTTCTATATAAATACATTCATATTAATCATTATTTAGAATTTCCATATTAAATATATGATATAATTTGAATTATAAATAATTTAAAATTCAATTTTGATTACGTAAAAATTTTACATAATCTAAATATCATATACTTAATCACTATTTAAACTTTGATCATATAAATCAGCAAACAAATTTTATGTGGTTTAAATAGTATCCAAATAAGTCCGATTTTTTTAAAAAAAATTGACAATTATAAATTATGAACAATTTATAATTTAGATATAACTTGGTTACCTTTTCTCAACCCCTCTATATAAAGGTAACACCTTGGTTACCATTTTATAAACCTTCTATATAAGGGTAAACCATTTTGAAAACCAAATTTATACAAACTCAAAATGATAATTTATTTTAGGTTTCTTCTTCATTTCATTACAAATTTGATAGATCTAAATCATAGACCTACTCTGATACCACTATTGGGATTTTATGAATCTAATAACACTAATTAGAACAATGGGAGAAATTGGAAACCAAATCCAAGGATCACCATGAAAGATAATATAAAACTATATAAAATAGTGAAATGAAGAAATATTATACAGGAAATCCTTACACCAAATAATATATTACATCATCTTAAAAATCCACCGCATGGATTTGAGAGAGATCGCCTAATTGGGAAAAAGAATCCAACCTTTGTGGTGTATCAACGGGCTACACTGAATCATCTAACATATGAATGGTATCTATCTTATCTCTATGGTATTATAGTACCTCAGTATTTAAAGAAGTAAGATGAAGAGATCTCTGTGTCTCAGGGTGTTTTGGCCATGAATATAAAAATCACACACACCTTTAAACCATTATATGGGTGTATAATTTATAATACTAAATGATTCTCTTGAGGTTTTCTCATTTTTTTCATGCATTGAAATAATTTAATAAATACTATGGTTGTTTCATGCATCATATGTATTTACTCCCTATCATTTAATCTCATGAAATTGTTCATTAATGATAGTCTTTGTGTGAGAATCAATAAATGACAACTATTTATCATTATGCAATAATTATAAATTTTATGGGAATGAAAATAAAAATTTTCATGCTCAATGATATTGTGTGAATAAATATATATCATATATACATGTAAGGATTTAGGGAATATTATCATCACTATCCACCCTTTGTCTTAGTTTCAAGTATATTTTCACCTCTATTCTTCAAGAGATCACATATTAAGTGGATTTACCTAATTTTTTAGTTCTCTCAACCCCTATTTCATGTATTCTTTCCTTCTATAGAGTTGTGATGGCCTAGGGTTTATTGTTATCAAATTATAAATGTGGGTTTATTTATGTTAGTGTCTTATCTTTCCTCATTCTGATTATTACTCCCATTTCATAGTGGAATTACTTCATTAACTATGGATTACATCAAAAAAATATAGGTGATTCCATGAGTAACATCAGTTTAACAAATCTTAAGTTATTTAATAGATTTAAAGTAATGTTTTAAAAAATTAAAAGTGTGTTAAAAATCATTGATTTTAGATAAATGTGATATTATTGTTTCAAACAGTTTTATTTTGATATGGGAAATCATGTGGGTTTAAATGCATCATTATATATGAAATGGTAGAATTTCCATTCATGTTTTTTAATAAAATCCCCTTAAAATAGACATGATAACTATTGAATGACTATAATACTTATAAACCCTTGGTTATTTGGTAAGATACTTGGATAAGTACCACTAGGAAAGGATCCTCCCTCTCTATCCTTGTATCTTATCCTAAACAAAAATATAGTTCTTCTTAGTATCCCCTTATTGGGGATGTAATTCATTTTTTCCCTCGTATGTGGTGACATAATTGATTTTTGACCCGATATTGTATGATAATTCTATGATTCCATGACCTATGAACCATAGGGTGTATCCCATTATTCTTATTTTGCAAAATGTATTCACCTGGACAGACTTCCTTATTTTAAAAATTAATTAAGTATTGTTGGGTGTTATTTTCCTCTAAAATATTTAACTCTTAACTATATATGGATTATTTTCATACTAGAATAACTAGATTATATAATTATGGTTTCTTATGAAAAAAAATGGGGCTCCTACAGGTATTTTTATACTCACATGCTACATACACCCAATGGGGATATGTAGTCCTTTTTATGACTGACACATAAATAGGAAGGGCACCATTCAGAGGTGGTGGGTATTAGTTCTAGGTACATTTGAGTTGTTGGTGATGAAATAGTGGGGTGTAAGCCTTTATTTCATATGGTTATCAGTAATAAATCTTTATTTTACTAATTATTTTCCTTAAATAAATATTATATTAATAGTTTGTTTTATATGAAAAACCAGAAAAAAAAAATTGTATACCATTATATAAACATTTAAATATAGCCATTGAAATGGTTAGGAAATATATAGGTAAATAAATTAAGAAATATATATTGAAATAAAAAAGTTCATTTTTTAAAACTAATGCAATGATAAAATTCAATTAGTATAGTAAAATAACAAATAAAATCATATTGTGGGTAAAATATTTTTTCTTAAAAAAATTGACTCTCTCATATGCTATGAAGTTTATTATATTGTGGTTAAATAATGGTTTAAATATAAAGTTTTTATAATATATATAAAAAATTAAATTAAAATCCTTCTAATAGTTATTTCTTTGTAAGTAACAAATTTATTTTATATTTCACATTTATAGGTTTCTTAAAATTGTTTTAATACATTTATATTAAAATTTATTTTTATCACCTTTATAAATTGAATCATATAAAATGTTTTGAATATTTTTAATCAAAATTTTTAAATTATGTTATGGGATAAATTTTATTTTTAGGTATAAAATAATGTCACCAAGATAGATATTAATTATCACGATAAAATAGTTATTTTTCAAATAATAATTCTTTTCTTAATATTTTGATTTTAAATTAAAATTATCTATTTTAAAAAAAAGTAAAAATATATTTAAATAAATTAACACTCATTTAATTTCTAATCAATGTTAAATAATATAAATAACACTTAATGATTAAAATTACATTTTCTATAAAAACAGTTTTCAACATAATATATATTTTAATTTAAAAGTTAATTTTCTTAAAATTAAAAATTAAATTTGATTAAATGGAGTTAAAATTTGGATCTATCATGTTTAAATTTTTTAATAAGGTTTATCCTATATTTTTGTGACAATATAATGACCATTGTTAAATTTTAATCAAGATTAATAAGTTTTAAAATGAGTAATCTAATATGACTCAAAGTTTACAAAATCAATTTAACACATAGACCATATATAATACCTTTTTTAGGTTTGAAATTAATATATGTATGTCTCACTAAAATTTTCACACCTAAAACTCATTAAATTCCATTCTTATCTGCTACCAAGCATTGTTTTATAAAGAGTTTTCGCTTTTTCACCTATAAAAGGAGCTTACATCCACCCATTTCAAGACACACACCTAGTTTTAAATTCCCAGGAAACTCTAACCAATATACTTTTTATATATCTCCTGTATATGTTTTTAATACTCTATCATCATCAAAATTTCTCAATTATTTCATTTATAAGTGATACTTTAAGAGAAGATCCAAATTATTAATATAAGTATCACTTACACTTTTACTTCATTTGTTTATCGTTCTCATATACCCTCCTCCAAACGATTATAATAATATGTAAATAATTAAATTATTATAAATAATATATGGAAATTTTATTATGTTTATGATATAACCATTATCTATTACCCTACTATTTAATCGAATAAGATGAAAACATTTCTGATGTGTGTGTGCAGACTACCGCCTCTATGAATGACATGTTTTATTTTTCATCACCACCTTACAAAGATAGTTATAAAAAAATTCGGCCTATAGATATTATATTTATATCATTATTTATTTTATTTATATGCAAATTATTCATTCAATAATTAATATTAGCAATAAGTGATCAATGTACATCTAACTGCCTAAAACGAACATACCGAGAGGAAAAGTGATTTATTTTTAAGTGAAAACAAATTTTTCATTTACATTATTCTTATAAATATTCCAAATTATTATTCAACACATTAATCTAAATAATTTAATTATTCTTTTTGGATAATAATGTTATAAAAAAAGATATCTTTCATATCCAAACTCGCACATGGATGTAGAATATATTTATTGGATTGGTTTAAGAACATACATGGAAAATGCAGTAGCATTCTATCAGTTATGGAATTAGAAAAAAAATATTGTAAATAAATAATTAGATAATGATTTTATTTGGTTTTGGATTGTTAATATAAATATTTACCTCTTTAATTAAGTAACCACCATTCATTAGTTAAAAAATACCAAAACATGCACGTCGCCAATTTCATCTATAAGAACCGTAACTAAAAATATCATAGATTGAAATTATAAATATATAAAATATAATTAAACATAAAATTAAAGTTCCATATATGATTTTTTAATGATTAAATTTTGGGTAATAATGAAGAACAAAATCTTTTTTTCGAAACTAGTTCTAAATGATCATGATTACCCACACTAGATATTAGAAAGTGATAATAACTAAATAATATACATATAGAGAATATTTATAAATAAATTTTATAAAAGGTTATATATATGAAAAAGGGTATTAAATATTTTATTAATATATTTCTGTTTATTGTACTGGATCATAGAGTGTGTTCCACAAATAGGGGAAACAAGGTAAGGGTTTTTTGTCTTAAATTTTCACACTTAGTAAATATTTCTTATTTTACACCATGCCATATTTATAATGGTTTATCTAATAAATATTTAATATTTATTCTTTTGATCCTCTAATAATTCATGGAATATAATGTTTAAATTGAAATCATATCCTTTAATGGGTTTTGACTCAAAATTTTATAAGGTTGTAATGGGTTCTTTACCTAAAATTTAATTTCATGAGACATGTTTGATATTTCAAACCATTATTTATTTTATATAGTTTATTAACTTACCTATTACTTTAAAATATGAAATATATTCATTTTAATAATATTTAGTTCCCATTTTAGGATCATTATATCAATATCCTTTGGTTCATATGTTACCAATAAAGTGAGGGCTTCAAAGCTAATCACATTTTCAAATAGAGATTATTTTTTAAATATTATTCATATAGAGAATTTGTATAATTTTTTCTCTAAAATACTTATCATTTTATTATACTATGGAAATTCTTGGTGTTTTATTTTTTTAGATAATTATGGAAATAGAGGTAAATTTCCATTTAAAAAATTTAAAGTGGGATAAAAGGATAATTCATAATTAAACCTGTTAAGAAATAATAAAGTGAAAAATAAATTGTGCAATAATTGATAAATTTTATTTGATATATAAAGATAATTTCAAATTAATTTATATGTAGAAACAATCGAATAAAATTTATGAATCTATGTCAACTGATGACAAATTATGTAATGTGTAAAGTAAATAGAGAGAAAACATGATTGATAAGAAGTTTAGAAATAGATTGATGTGAGCCCCTATGTCTCCATCCCTTGACTTGAGAGGTAAATATTATAAATACCTTGATATTAGTTATTTCTAATAAACTCATCCCTTACAATTTTGGTTTGTGAGCACCCTTTTGATCTCTATAGGTAGCTAAGGAATCATTACCTCACTTTTGTGAAGTGGAAACCTATTGGAAAAATCTAACGAGAAGAGAGTGGATTAGTTTAAGAAAACTCATTAAAAATATACAAATAAATCTCTTTGATATATGGATACAATTAAGGAATAAATATTTGAGATAATGTTTCAAATCCCTTGAGATATTAAGAACCTAGGAAGGTTCTTGGAGAGGATTTGATGGATCTATCAATCCATCATCGATTCAATCTTGAGAGAATTGATGGAAGAAAGGTTTTAAATGTGAGATTTTAAGGTTAAAAGAGAGTCATTTTATAGTTTTATATATGATTAGGAATGATCTTAAATTTTCTGGGGTTCATAAATTTAAGGAATTTTATCCTTATAGACTTTTTATAATAATAAATATTTATTCGGAATGGTTGATTAAACAATATCAGTTATCCAATAGCCACAACCATGTAGCCGATGAGATTTCTAGAGTTGGGGTACTTTATGATCTAGCACCGACTAGATGGTACATATTCATTGTATAACTAGTGTACTAATTCTATAATTACTTGATTATTCCTTTACCATCGGTGGGTTGATGGGACTCCATTGGCTAGTTTTCGGGTCTTCTGGAAAAAAACTGGCGTTACCTCATTGTACCAGCTTGTTGATGCCCTACACTGGCTAGTTAGTGTATCTTGCATATGAAAATATTCAATATGTGCATCCTGATATTCCTTCTAACACATCCTAAAGATCTTAAAACTTGACTATATTTTCTTTATGTAAGAAATAATATGAGTCCAAGAAATCAAAAATAATTCTAACTAATTATGAATTGACTTCAATAAATCCACAAAGTCCAACAATTTCACCACTTTAATTAAAATTAAAGAGACATTAAAAAACTCAAATTAAATTTTTTGATACATAGGTGAGTTTTTGTGATTAGTAAAACACCAAGAGAGTGATGGGTACAATAATCTCCCACATTTTGATGACCACAACACTTAACATAAGAAGATAAATAAAATGAAAAATCAATAATGACATAGGTATCCAAGTAACTCTATATTTTAATATGATATATTTAAGGAATACATTAGTAAATTCATTAAAAATAATAAGGGTTTATTTTAAAATATCCCCCTTTTAAAAAAAATTAATAACTACATTAAATTTTAAAACATTTCCCAATAAAAACAATATTTATCCCCATTTTTTAAACATGTAATATTAAAATTTTCAATACTCTTTCAATTTAAAACTAAAATAAATTTCAATAAGTTTATCCTCATTATAAAAATAAATAAACATTCTCCCCAATTGTAATTATCCTAAAGAAAAATAAGGATATGTAAGAGAAAAAATAAAAGATAATATTTGGAAAAATGGTTTAGGAGAATAAAATATAATTTAAACAAATATTTATAAAAACATTTCTTCAAACTTTCAAACTCTCCCTTAAAAATATAGGGATATAATGAAAAATAAAATATGCTTTTAATAGAGATAAAATATTTTTAAAAGATAAAAACAAAAAAGATTTTAAAAAAAACTCTTAACATTCAAATTCCATTTTTAATAGGTGTATTTGGGAGAGATTGGGGATTTAAAAGAAGTGATAAAAATAAATAGATAATTGTAAAAATAAGGGAAAATAAATAAGATACAAGATAAAAATTGGGAAATAGAAAATGAAGTAAATAAAATAGATACATGTCTTTTCAATGGAAAATGTTTCTCAAGAGATGGATTTATGAAAATTAATGGATTTTACAATTTAAAGATCCATTTTGAGTTAAAACATTATTAGGAACCATCCTTCAATTTCCATTTCATCAAAGACAACTTGAGAATAAAGATATATAGACAAGTATATATAAAATTTTTAATCATCATTGAACTTTATTTAGGAGATATAAAAACAAAATATTTTTGTTTGAAAAAGAGTACAAGCATATATGAGTTTTAAAAAATATATTTTGAATACTAATATTAATATAACATAAATTACTTATTTTAGAAAACATATTTTTAAATTTTAAAAATAATAGAATACATTGTGAGGAGTAATAATTAAATTAAAAAAATAACTATCTTAATTGAAATTTTTAGAATCAGTTAAATATCTCTATTAATTGATAATACAAGATAGATAAATGGATTATAGCAAAGATAAAAGATAAAATATTATTTTCAATTTTAAAAAAAAAATCAAACAAAATCTGGTTTTAAAGTAAATTTTAAAAAAAGATAACTCAAGATATCCACAAGTCAAATGAAGATCATCATAAGAAAATGTTTCCTAACTCAACCTTAATGAATTATAAATGATCAAGGTGTAAAGGTTTAGTAAAAATATCCATGAGTTTATATTTTATGCCCATAAATTCCAATAAGATATCACCTTTTGGAAGTGATCTCTTATGAAATGGTACCTAAGATTAATGTGTATGGTGCGATGGTACTATTTAGGATTTTTAGAGATTTATTGCACTGGTGTTATCTGACATGATTGGGATATGGTCGAATTTAAGCCTGAAGTCTGAGAGAGTGTGTTTTATCTATAGTATTTTGACTCAAAAACTCTTAGTGTATATCTATTTAACTTTATCTATAGAAAGAGAAATAGAGTTCTTCTTCTTTCTACTCCATAAGATGATGAATTTTCCAAGTAGGTGACAAGTACAACTTATAATTTTCCTATCTAGTTTAAATATTTAAGATT
Organism: Viscum album; assembly: GCA_963277665.1. Lineage (NCBI taxonomy): Eukaryota > Viridiplantae > Streptophyta > Magnoliopsida > Santalales > Viscaceae > Viscum > Viscum album. Next base: position 1,457,525,268 of record OY728135.1, on the reverse strand, counting down.
CATATTGTAGAAATATTTTAATTCAAAATAAGTTATTTTTGGATAAAATTTAACTTATTTTTAAATCCTTTTAAATAATGAAAAATTATTTTGAAAGATTTGAAATGATATTACTTTATATTTTATTGAAAATAATCTCATATATATTCAATGAACATGATATCCAGACTAGTTATAGTAATATAAAGTGAACTTCCAATCTTAATTCTATAAATATTATTGTCAACTATCTAACTAGTTTCACCTAATGTTAACTCATAATTTATACTCATATGTATACTAATTTACTTAGTATCATACATGAAAAGTAGTTTTAAGAGTTCATTAGTGTATTTTCCTTGGTTTATATAAATACAATCATTTCTTTGTGAAATTTGAAAACTAAAAAATCATTTCATTTCACCCATAAATCTAATTCCAAATTAATTTTTCAAAAAATAATAAAATTAAAAACAAAGTGATTAATTTATATAGAAGAAAATCACATCATCAATATAAATTTTAATGAGTAAAAAATCATTTAAGATGTGTTTTTTGAAAAATATTTGAATCAGTTTTTCTTATTTTAAAACTATTTGAAAGATGAAAATTCTAAATATGATCATACCATCTCATGTTTCTTGTTTTAGACCATATATATCTTTCGATAATTTGAAAAAACAATTTGGAAAAGGTGGATTTTAAAAACAAGGTGGTAGTTATAGAAAAACTTTTTCAGAAATAAGACCATTTAAAAGGTGTTATTGACATCCAATTGAAAGAGTATGAAATTAATATGATATGTGAATTCCAATAAGATTATAATGGATTCTAACTGATTAGAAGGTGGAAAATTTTCACCATATTTAATTCATTATTATTATTTTTAAACTTTAGTTACTAACTGTGCTTTATTTCTAGTGATATTACTATAATAATCAAGCTTATTTCTAAAAACCCATTTAGATCCAATAACAAGATGATAATTAGGTCTTTCCAGGTGAGTCTATACATTATTTCGAGTCAATTTATTTAGTTCCTCATGCATGGAAATAACTCAATTTTCATTATTAATGGAATCATTAAGGTTGTGGGGTTAAATTTCAAAAAAAATGCACAGTTTTTAACCATATTTAAGTCTGATATTTGAGTATGAATTCCCACTTGAAATTATCCAATGAAATTTTCATGGGTATGATCTTTTGGTTTTTTTTAATATTTAGATAAATAATTTAATGTATATTCTTGTTTTTATTCATATACTCTAGTTTAAAATAATTTATTTAAAATATCATTTTCAAAAAAAAATTGAGAAAGAGATTTTATAAATCTTTCTTCAAAGAAAAAAAGATTTATTTTTTCATCGATTTTATCATTTTGTTAAAGACTTGAAATGAATTTCTTGAGTTTTATTACTAAATAAAGATAACTTTATCATATTTAGAATCAAATTTTCTAATATTTTCTTTGGTGTTTAAAAGAAAAACATTTAGCCAAAAACATCAAAAAATATAGATTTATGTTTTTTATTTTTCCAAAGTTCATAAGGTTTATTTTGAATCAAAGGTCTTATAAAAACATGATTAATGATATAACATGAAGTATTCATAGTATATATAAAAAATATTTTTGGTAAATTACATTCATTAAAAATAGGTTGATAAATTTTTTGGATAGTTCAATTTCATATCTCTACTATCGCATTTTGATGAGGTGTTTGAGTAGTAGAAAAAATGATTATAGTCTTGAGAAGCACATAAATCATAAAATTCCTAGTTATCAATTTCTCCACCATAATCACATAAATTTTAAAAAAAATTAGAAACTTTTCATTTTAATCCTTTTTATAAAACTTTATAAATCCATTATAAGATTAACTTTTACGATATAATAAAATTGACTATGTGAATCTTGTAAAGCCATCAAAATTATTGAATGTATATGATTTACATCATATAATTTTAATTTGAGAAATTATGAATAATAAAAATTAATTAATTCAAGATATTTTGGAGAATAAATTACATTCTTAGAATTAAAATAATATTTTTGTTGCCTACCATATTAAATTGATTTATAAAATAGGTCATATTTAAAATTTATTTTGGTAATATGTCATAATAAATGATAAAATATGATTTTTGAAAGTTGATGTGTGCTATAATTACCAAGGAATATTTTCTGATGATATAAATAGCTAACTTGTGGAATCAATAATTTTATGTTTTGGATAGCAAGAGATATTACATAAATTTTATAAACATTTTTAAATTTGGATGTGATAAACAAAAGTTTTTCTTTTGAGTTAAAAATTTTTTATAAATCATTTTTGAATGAAATTTTAAAACTACTTCCACAAAATTGAATAATCCTTAGAAAATTTTATTTCAATAATTTCAAGAATAAAACATTTTTAATTAGTGTTGAGTTATTGAAAATGATGGTACCTTCACCAATTATATTACCCTTATAATTATCAACTAAAGTTATCTGACCACATTCTAATACATCTTTTTTATTTAATTTGGAGAGTTTTCTACAAATTTTTCTTGAGAAACCAATATATAGGTACAGGATATATTCTTGGGTTTTTATTGTAAGACACTTTTACTCAATGTATTCATTAATTTATACCATAATTCACTTAGGTATTGAGTAACTAAAGTGGGTGAGGAAGATGAATCCAATGAGCCATGAGATGCACTACACATTGTGACTTTGAAATCCATTTACCTTGTTTATTTTCTTTAAGATTCTTATTAGATAGGAAAATATACCTTTTTAGGGACTTTATTTTTTACATTTATATCATTTCACTTCTAATTCTTATTTTTTACATACCTTCTTGGATTTGTTAGATAACTTCTTTTTTTTGAAAAAAATTTTCATGTTCTTGAAAATTTGATCATAGTGTAAAACTTCCCATACATATGGTTAATCATTGGTAGCTTTTATGGATATGGATTTAATGATATATTACAATTCATTATACTAAATATCTTATTATTGTTTCATTGTTATTTCATATTTCATTAGGAATTTTATGAGTTCCTCCATTGCCATCTTCTTCATATCATTGTCTTATTGAATCGTTGTGACTTTGGGAGTCTAGGACCTAGTAAAAGCACATAGGCTTTTATTTATGAGTGAATTTTTAGATAATTCATCACTAATGGAATTTGATCCATTAAAATTTTCTATAAATATCATAAAATTTCTACTAATATTTTCCATATGATACATAGATAAACTTTCAAAATCATGATAATACATATCCAATCTAGTGTCCTTTACTTTATTCATGAATCTAGGGGTGGCTTCTAATAATTTCTAAATTTTATAATACTTTTTCATATAAAAACACGATTACAATAATTTATATCAATATAAATATGTAAGGTATTCATATAATTGATATTAAATTAAAAAATTTAACATCTTTGAGAGTCTGTTTTTCTTCAAATTGTTTATTTAGAACTTACTCATGAATTAACTCTTTCCATATAGGGAAACTAATACAACCAATAAGGGTTAAAATATAATTTTTAAAATAAGAATATTGGGTTTTATAAAAAAATAAAATCATGAAAATATAAATTAGATGTTATAATGAATAGATCATTATTTGAAATTGATTAATATTTAAAAAACAAAATTTTTGAAAATAAAAGAATTTATAAAAGAAATTATTTTGATAAAAACACAAAGTAACCCTTTCATACCAATTATTTATTATATAAATATTTCAAGATAAGGTGTGAATTTACATTTTTAAAATTTAAATCATAAGAAGAGGATAATTTAAAATTAAAACAGTCAAGACAGAATAGAGTAATAAATCAATTGAGTGATACATTATAAATTTGATTCGAGTAATAAATATAATATAAAATTAATTTAGGTATGTAAGTGATCAAATTAAATTTAAAAAATTATTTTAATCAATGTTAAATTATTCAATGAATAAATTAAATAGAGATAAAAAATAATTGGTAAAGAATTTGGTAATAGCTGAATATGATCCCAACATCTCTACCCCTCAACATTATATATCAATTTTAAAAGTCGCTTAATCATAAAATTGACCAATAAAATTATCCCTCAAAATTTTGGTGTGTGAGAACCTTCTTGAGCTTCACTAGTAGCCAATGAAATATTCCCTCAGTTTTTTAGAGTGATAATCCATTAGTGATATATGTTGATAAGAGATGGGTTTTCTTATGAAAACTTATTACAAATCCACTCAAAAATATCTTATACGGATGGTTGAAATTGTGTAATAGATATTTGAGATAAAGTTTTATAGACTTTGAGATATTTAGAACTTATGATGTCACTTTGAGAGAATTTTAAAGATCTAAAAATTTGGTGTCAATTTTATCTTTAGATCATTAATGGGAGAAAGGTTTTCAAGGTGATATACCAAGGGAGACTACATAAGTAAATATTATAGATTTTCATCATGATCTTCCTTATAACTCCATCGAAGGATCCTAAAAATGATTCCAAATTATTGAATCAAGAAATAAAATGATTCCAATTATTCAACAAGACTTGAAACTGACTTTAAATTAACTTCAAGAAATACATGAATTCCAATAATACCAATAATTTTATTTAAATTAAAGAAACTAAAGAAACTCAAATTAAATTATTATAAACATAGGTAAGTGTTTTTATCATGAAAACACCCTAATATAGAGAGAGAGGTGCAATATTTTTCTCCCTATTTCATTTCTCCCTTGGCTCGTTGTTTACCAGTAGTAATGAAACCAACCATACCTTTTCTTTTGAGTCTATAACACACATTTTTCTATGTCCATATTTATTAGGTGATTTTGAATATATATCTATATTTTAATCAATAGTTTATTAAATTTATTTTCTACTACTTGACCTTATTTAAAAAAATTATTAAATATTTATAATTTTATGTATGGGTTATTTTCATCAAATTTTGAAAAGAATCACTTTCTAAATTTTTACATGTGAACATATCTTTCCACAACCTTATCATTTTATATAATAATTTATCTCTATACTTTCATAGTTTCTAAAATAAATTAATTTTCTATAATATTTATAAAATATTTATTTTGAATATATTTCAAAGTATTACATATATGTCTTATTTCTAAAGTTATTTTCTTATAAAAATCCAAAAAAAATTACCTATAAGTCATTATTATTTTAAATATCTTATACAATATCTAGGTATATTATCCATTTTATCCCTTGGGTTTGGGCATTAACTTCGATAATTCAAAAGTTCCCTTCATTTTGTTAAATGAACCCTTTATTTTCCCTCATCAACTAGTTCCACTATATACTCCTTTAGCACACATAAAACATATTACAGTTCCTTATAGACATTACTCTAGGTGACTATTCCCACATTTAAGACATGCAGGAAATCAAATATTTTTTCATTCATCATATTTTTAACCAAACATCCATGAGGCTATATCCTTCTATTATATGGTCTATTTGTGAATTGAACTATATTTACATTTTTAATCATAATTTCTAATAGAAGGTTTGGAATAATCATAGGATTCCTCAATCTATATCATATTGATTTTGGTTTCTCATTGGGACAATCATTGCATTTCCCATCGCATCAATTTTTAATATGGTTTCTCTTACCTCCAACCATTACATAAATAAATGAATATTTAGGTATGATAAAATTAATAATTTCATAATTTGGAATAAATTATTTACAAATGTCATGAATAAAATAACTTATTAATCTCAAGTTTTAATCAAGTTTATCCATGGTAATTCCCTATTATCTTCTCTAAAATAAATATATTTAAATACCTAAAAATTGTTAGTAATGAGCTTTTTAATTTAAAAAGAATATCCCCAAGAATATTTGGGCATGGTGTATAGTCTTAGAACCACTCATCATGTATGAGTAAAGATCGAGTTAATACTCAGCCATCTATTATAATGGTGATTACCCTTAGGTGTGTCTATATTATAGTCATATCCACTTGAAATTATCCATATAGGGATATAACTTCAAGGAGAAACACATAATTTCTATATTATAATAATTTAGGATGTTTTAATATAAATAGACTTAGTCCTTGGGTTTTCACAAATTTATATCATCCTAATTCCCAAAAAAATATAATGTATTTAATATTACTTCAAATAACCTAAAGGGTTATCTGGAACTTTGAAATTAATAAAATTCATAACTTATCAATCCTTAATGAAATTAATAGCTCTTAAATTATTCTTAATCAATTAAATCCTGATTTATAAGGACATATAACCCCTATCATGATACCAACTGATACATACCAGACATAATTATACCATAATTACGTGATTTATAGCAAATATTTCATTAACTAAATTCCCACAAATTTTAAGATTATAGATTTAGTGAATTAGAATACATCATGAATTAATAAATCCCATGAATTTATCATTAAATTGAAATTTTTTCCAACACATTGGGAACTACTTAATCTATAATAAGTATTAAATATCTACAAAAAATTATCCCAACATTTTGTTCTTCTATACATATCATGTGTGATACTTTTCTTCATAACCTAGGGAAATGGAAAAATGAGATGGGTGAGCTCAAATGCTCAGTTAGAGAAATCACATACTAGAAAATATCATATAATGAAAAAAGGCATGAATAATGTGGTAGTAAATAAATTATAATCAAATAATTCCATATAACTGATCAAATAAGAATGAAAAAAAATACATGGATGACATAATAATATTAATAATCACATGAATAGTAATAATTTGTTTGATAGTAATCTAATTCATAATTTCAGACTTCTAAAGGCCTTTTTATAAGGAATTAAATACCATCAAGTACTTTTTTCAATATATCTACTTTTTTCATGATCATGGCCAATTCATCAAAATAAATTGGAGGGCATACACTAAATACCCTGGCCAGTTTGTCTCATGAGACCCATCTATGAATTGAGAGGATATTACAGGACCCAAAAATCTCTAATTAAGTCTAATTACTTAATAATTTTAAGAAATGAAAACATTTTACAATACATATCCAGCATTCCTTACTAATAAATAATCATCCTTTTTGAAAATACACGTATACAAATTATTAATATGTATATAATCAATAAACAAAATAACTCTCTATGTAAGCATCCCTAAAACTAAAACCATATAGAGTAATAGCTATATGGTTAAGAAAATAATTTCCCAAAAATTAATAAATTTAATTATATGATCCTAATACAATGGGTTAGCAGGTACACCATATAAAATAAAACATGATGAGCAATATAAAGCATGTCTCAAAAAATTCAAAATTGAGATAAAGAACCCTTACGAATATCATAATCATTGAAGTGACAATCCTTTGGAAAGGATATCATAAGAAATAATTTTAAATACATATAAAATAAAGTTTAAATTTAGTTTTTTACAATTATATCATAGAATAATTCAACTTATAGTAATGGGGGTCAAGAATAATCATTATAAGTAAAAGAAATGAGATTTAGTGATAGAAACTCCTTAAAAACATAGTATTTTGAATAGAGAATCATTTTAAGTAGATATTATAAGAATTAAATGTAAATATATAGATAAAATATATAAAATAAATCATAATAAAATCATAATTCAAGTTATTCCTAACATATAATAATAATTTTCAAAAAAACTATCATAACCCAATGATTGAAATTTAATTTTACAAAAAACCCTTACATCATTGTTATATTTTTAATTGAAAACTCATAAAAGGTATAAAATTATATAGATTTGAATATAAAATATATTTAATGCAAATTTTGATAAAATAAATCCATCGATATTATATACACCTCAAAAATGAAACAACTTGTGAGTGTGCATCAAATCTCAATGAAGAAAAATTGATATGCAAAAACCCTAACATTTAATCCAACTTTGTCAAATATACTCTAAAATTATATAAAAAAATAGCTATAAAAATAATATATTTAAAATAATTATTCATACCTAAAACCTTTTATATAAATTTTGTATAATAATTTATTACATGTATATTAGTTAGTTATATTTTATTTTCATCTTCAGATGTTATTAGTTTTGATTTTTTTTTTAGTAATAGTTTTGTAATGGTGGTGTTGATTATTATTTATATATTCAAATTTAATCATTATAGGTAATATTATAGTTTCTTCTAATTATTTATTAGGTTTTAATTTTATATCATGTGTATTTTAGTTATTATTTGTGACGACAAAGTTGGTGTCGAGCTTGTTTTGAAAACAATTAATGAACAAAAGGGTGGTATGATAATAATAATTTAAATATTAATATAAAATTTTCATAACCATAAACAAAATATTATTTTCTCGTCAATTTATAATAGCTTTAGTATTTATGTTTCTATAGTCATCCTTGATAGAAATATATAGCATTATTTAGTGGTTACACCGACCCAAGAAAAAACAAGATATGATTTATGGGTGAGTATGGTAAAGAAAGTGATTATTTTAGAACAATATCTTTATTAAATTAATATAATGATATTATTTATATTTTTATGGTATTGATTAATATTTTATTTTTTCTTTATAAATAATAAAAATTAATTATGTTAGTTTTGTGGAGGATGTATTCTACATGTATGCATGGGAGATGCGTTTTTTCATATAATGGGAGGAATGTAGTGAATTTTTATAATTTTAGAATCATAATAAGGTTATAAATATCATATTAATACATTAAATTCCTCTTTTTAACCATCCATGAATTTCACTGATGAAAAATAAAAGACGTCTTTCTTGGAAGTGGTAGTCTGCACAAACGCATGATGGCGGATTTTTTTTATAAGTAAAAGGGAAAGGAAATTTAATTATAATAACATCATAATAATATAATTTAACTATATTCCTAATACTTATTCCATTATATTGTAATGGAAAAAATATATCTTAATTAGGTGGATGTAGAAAGAGAATATTCGAAATGGAAAAAGAGTAATTCATAATTTTTATCTTTCTTCTCAGAAAACTCTTTTGAAAAATGGATTAAGCCTTTGAAGGGTGGAATTTTAGAATACTAAAACCACTAAGATATTTATAGGATTATTTTTTATGGATTTTGTAATGGTTTTTGTCAAAATAATTGTCTTTTGGGGTGAGGAGAAGAGGGGTGGTGATAACTCTATTTATAAGTGGATGGATAAGAATTTTTTAATAATATAAAAGGATGTGTCACAATTAAAAGGTAAAAATATAATAATGGAAAAAATAAATTAGGGATAAATTAAGTTTTGTATACCTATCATAAACTCATTTGGGGAAATTTTTTAACATGATTTAGGTTTCTTACCCCCAGTTGAACCCTTTTTAACTCAATTTATCATTACTGTGGTAACTAATTTTTACCTAAGTAATTAACTTTTATTGCCTAAAAAATATGTTCCTTATTAAATAATTTATATCTAATGATTTAAAAAATTAAATCCTTTTATTAAATAAAATTTAAATTTTTTATAAAAATTAATTTCAACATTATCATATGTAACATATAAAAACATGTTTTTAGAACAAGTTTATTTCTATGATTAAAATTTATATGGTGGATAAAATTATATTTTTTTATTTAAATATCATATTATGAGATAAATAAAATTAATTTGGCTTCAAAATCATGAAAAACCCAAAAATGTTAAAGATAATTCATTAAATGAAAAGTCCAAAAACATTTTTTATTGGAAAATATTACTTTAGTACTTAGAATGTCAAACATTGTTTTTTTAAATTCAACATAGTATTTTTAAAATGTATAATTTTTCTTCTTATATAAATATTTGATCAATTAAAATGTTTCATAAAGTTATAGGCCTTTATTATAGAATAATAAAGTCATAAGATGTGCAGTTTTGGTAATAACTATATATTAACAAATAACCTAAAAATAAATAATTTTATAAAAATCCCAAAAAAATAATCTAAAGATGATTTTTGTGTTAAAAATAAAAAATGAAGCTAATTTGGTCAAATTAAATTTATAAAAATTAATAATTTAACTTTTAATTAAAAATATACTAAAAACGGTTTCCATTGAAAAATAACTTTTTTAATGGTTCTTATTCTTATTTCTTATAAATTACTAATTATATTGAAGTTAATATATTATTAATATCAATAATAAATTTAATAAAAATTAAAAAATAATATATTTAGTTTGTTAAAATAAATTTCACAGATCCTTAATAGTAAATGTTTAAGAAAATACATTTTTAATCACAAATTGATCTTATGGGAAATTTATCTTTACTAATTGAATTTATCATTAAATGGGTATTAAAAACCCATTTATTTTTATTTTAAAATATATTTTAAAATTTTTTTACTTTTATTTATACCCACTAATTAAATAGATAAATTTTAACAGTCACATTTCATACATATAATATTATATTCATAAATGGTATCATGTTTTCGTTTTAGTTTCATGTTGTGTTAGATACCATCTATTCAATATAGTAATTATTTAATAGATAATTATTGATTAAAATCTCAAGTTATTGCATCCATGGACCTAAATTAAAACAAACAGATATAAATTGTGTCATGAAACCTCCCAAATAACCCACATAAACTATACCAAAATCAATTTTGACATGGACCAAAGTGAATTCTCAATCCCTATGTTCTAGAGACTAGCACCTAAGCATCAAAAAAATAAAAGGGAATGATTTATTTAATAACCTGTGTTTTGATAAATGGTTTAATTCTAAAGGAATTTGAATTTTGGAATTTGGTGGTTGGTTCATTCTTTGAACTAATCTTCACAACCTAATTCCGAGATTTTAAACACTCTAAAGTGTTGTTTTTTACTTGGTTAAAGGGATGAGGGGTTCCTCCAGTGTTCCATTGTGTTTCGGGAGCACCGATCCCCAAAAAACACAAGTTTGGGTAATCTATTAAGGGTGAATGGTTTTCCTGAAACTATGTGGACCACCTTTGTAAATCATGTAGCTGTTATAGGTGAGAAGTAGTGAATTTCATGATCTACACACAGTTTCCCAAATAGTGCACCTTTCCTTCATGCTTTGGTCCACTTAGGCAGTGTACTTTGTAAAGACCCGTAAAATTCAAGGGAATTTTTTTCTTAATTTTCTTTAGAATTTTACAAGAGCGCGGTTTCTGACGGCACCTGATTCCGAGGCCCGGAGTGCCCGGAATTAATTTCCGAAGTTTGGCTCGGGTACGTTCAGTGAACGAACGAGTGGGAATTCCTAACTTTTGATCCGGTGCTCGGAATTGAAATCTGAGGGCACCGATGAACTCGCAGCGCCGATATTCGCTTAAAGAGACCTTTTCGGGAGTTGCGTTTATTGCGGGTTGAAAGTTAGTTTTAGGGGTTTTTTTTAGTTTGAGTTAAATAAAATTGTGTAGAACAATTTTATTTTTAACTTGTTAAAACCTATCAAAGGAGGTTGGGAGTGGGACCCACACCCACTTAACCTCCCTTGGGAGGATTAAGTGTGGTGGGGCCCACACGAGCCCCTAAACCTTTCAAATTCTCCCAACTCCCTTAACGCCTCATTTAATGGCTTAAGTTACTTAATTAATTATGGGAGTTAAACCTTTTTGAATTTCAAACTTTTGAAATTCTTGTGTGTTTTGTAATAATAAAATAAGATGTTATCTTATTTTATTATGGGTTGTTTGTTTGTCTCCTTGAGAGCTTTTGGAGAGCTTCTTCTTCATCTTCAAGCTCTGACGAAGAACGAAGAACGCTCAAACTCCGACGAAGAACGACGCCTCTCTTCTTCGTCCTCGGTGTCAACAAGAGGGAACGCCGCTTCCTCCTCGGACCTTCTTCATCGGCATACGAAGATTCGCCAACGACGTATCTCTTCGGGCATATCTCTTCGTCAACGGATTTGACGAACGACGACCGTGACGCCCGACCTCCGCGACGCCGTCTTCCGCGGAACGTAGACGAATCTTCGAATCTTAAACCCGAGGTAGGGGTTGTTGATTCATTATTTATTTATTCCATTTCTTGAACGTGGATCTCGCATGTCAAACTTGAGGCTTGAATGTTTAAGTTGAGTTATTTATTTAACGTGAGGGGGGCCGGACCGCATGAACACGGCCGAACCCCCCTCCATCGTTCATGTTGATTATTCTTGCGTGAGGAAGCAAGTGGCGTGGTGCCGTCGCACCACGCGGATGATCGTGCAAATATTTTACGCGGCGCCGTCGCGCTACGTCGAGGAAGAATCTTCAAGAACGCGACGCCGTCGCGCCGCGTTGAAAAGAATCATGGCACGGTGAAAGGGGCGTGGTGCCGTCGCACCACGCCGGACGACGAACACCGCGGCCGGTTCCGGGCCGCGACGGGACGAGGAGACCGCGGCCGGATCCGGGCCGCGGCGGGATGTGAAGACCGGCGGCCGGGCCGCCGGCGTTGGAAGTCGAAGGTGGGACCGGAATTTCCAGTCCCGTTGGTAAAAACCGGCCGGCCAGCTGGCCGGCCGGATGACATAAAACCGGGGGATTAAATCCCCCGGCCGGTTCAACAAAACCCCCCTCTTAATGAGGGGGCGGTTCCTTGAAGTAGGGGGGCAGCCGGCCCCCCGGTTGCGCTCCAGCAGGCCCCCCACGTGAGGGGGGCCGTTTGTTTCTTAGGCGCGGCACAAAGGTCGCGCCACCTTGAAGAAGCGGGGGCTGAGCCCCCCGCGTGCCGCCCTCGTGCGACGCCAGGCGCCCGCCGCCGCGGCCCGCCGCCGCCGCCGCCGCTGCCGCGCCGCCGCGCCGCCTCGCCGCCGCGCCGCCCCCCGCGCCGCCCAGGGGGGGGGGGGGTCGGGCCGGGTCGGCCCGGACCCGGACCCCCCCGTTTCGAACCAGAATCGGTTTTTGGCCCGTAACTTGAGCCTCGGACCTCCGATCGACGAACCGTCAGTGGAAACGCGATCCTTGGATCGAGACGGTCTTTTCGGTATATCGCACTCAAGGTTTCGGATTACTTTGAGTTCGGCCGGGTTGGTTCGTTCACGAAACCAACCGGGCCTTCGGAGCGGAAACGCTCATATCTTGAGCTACGAACGTCCGATTGACGCGCCGTCAGTCGCGTTGTGTTCCTCTTTGGCATACTCCGCCCGAGGTTTGGACGCAGGTGGAGTACGGTCGGGTTGGTTTTGCCTTAAAAACCAACCGGGCCCCGGAGACGAAAATGCCAATAACTCTCAGACCGGGCGTCCGATCGACGCGCCGTCTGTTGCGTTGAGTTCCTGTTGACGATACGGAACTTTTGGATACATCAACTTCGGTCTTCGTGACAGTTGATGTATCAGCCTCTCGGCTCGTGGAGCGGACCCTCCGAACGAGCTTGCTGTGTGCGGGAACCCTAGTGCTGGCTGCGACTGTTCTACTGCTACGACTGCTACTGTGACTGCGACGACGACAGTACAGAGATCCTGTGTGGATTCGACGATGACAGTACAGAGATCCTCTGTGGATTCGACGACGACGACTACAGCACTCAGCGATCCTTCGTGGATCAGTGCTACAGGTCCTGTGTGGGCCCGATCCTGTGTGGGTCCTTGCGCTCAGCGGTTCTGTGTGAGCCAGCGCCTACAGGTTCTGTGTGAGCCCGATCCTGTGTGGGTCTTTGCGGGGGTTAGTTACCTATCGATCCTTCGTGGGTCCGACGACTTAGATGGATCAGTGATCATCTTTATCGTCCTTGAAGAAGTATACCTGTGTGAGCTGAATCCTGTTGCTTTCCTGTGTGGATTATGTTGTGCAATCCTGCGTGGATTATGTTTTGCTTTCCTATGTGGAATACGTATACTTTCCTGCGTGGACTGAGTTGTACTTGGGCTCGGAGGTTGGAGCGTATTTTAATTGATGACTTAGGTATATGTATGGGCATATACCTAAGCAGAGTCGGTTGTTACTTCGTGAATATACTTTTCTTCGTGGTTTATTCTTTGTGGATTTGAGAGACCTTCAGGGGTCTCGGGGTCCCTACTGAGTAGCTTATACTCACCCCTACACGGGCTTCGCCCGCACTACGTTGTGTTGGTTGCAGACGACGGACAGCGTTGACCTTAGCTGAGGCTTGTAGAGCGGGACGGTACCCGGAGGTGGACCACTGGGCGGGACGTGCACGGAGCGGACGGCGGGACTCGTGGAGCAGAGGAGCTATCTGTACCCACCCTTCAGGTGGGATTTCCAGTGGACAGCTCGGAGTAGCGGCTTTTACTTTTCAGTTGCTGTTTTCCCTTTCGAGTTGTACTTTACTTTCAGTTTGGGTTTGTATACTGGCCCATTTACTTTTCCGCACTTTCAGTTGTACTCTGCTTTGTTTAGTGTTTACTTTCCGCTTGCTTACTCTGTGGTGTTTGTTACTTTTCAAAGGCAATTCCTTCCCTTTTTACTGGGATTTACGCCTTGGTGCTAGTCGCCAGCCCCTGGCCTATGGAAGGCGAGCTTGGGGTAGTCACGACACGGACCCCGAGGGCGGGTCGTGACAAATTGGTATCAGAGGAGTTCGGTTCTACCGCGAACTCTGATCTTTTCTATGTGAAGCAATAATGTTTAGCGTATTGAGTGTAGTTATCAGTCCAGGGAGTCCAGTGTTGGTGCGGCGGCCGACGTATCCGTACACCAGGACCCTGACTTCTGATTTCCGACTTAATGCACGAAAACATTGATTGCGTGTGTGTTTCAATGTTTTCTTTGTGATTACTTATATCAGCTCACCAGGTATACTGTTCTAACCGTGGCGCACCTGTTTTCTTTTCAGGATGGCCCCACGACGGCAGTCAGCTAGGGTTCCGAGAGTCGAGCGAGACGACAGCCCACCGAGCGACGGGGCCTTGGTGCAGGGCCCTTTTTCAGTAGTGGCACCGGCGGTAGCTTTACCCGCCGAGCCCCCGATGCTTCCAGCAGCAGCCGCTGACGATGCACGTCGCCTCAGTGCACTGCATGAGTTTCAGCGCCAGCGACCGCCCAGGTTTCGCGGGGAGACGGATCCCCAGGCAGCAGAGGACTGGCTGGAGGCAGTGGTTCGAGTGTTTAGGCTAGTGAGGACACCAGCAGACCTCATGGTGATCCTCGCTGCGAGCCTACTACACGCAGCAGCAGGACGATGGTGGAGCCTGATGCTCCAGGTGCACGATGAGGCATCCCTACTTTGGACGGACTTTGAGAGCCTCTTCCGCTCGGAGTTCGTCCCAGCCACCCTTCGTGCGGTGCGTATTCAGGAGCTTCTACAGCTGCGGCAGGGCAGCATGACGGTCGCACAGTACTCGGCGAGATTCACCGATCTCTCGCGCTACTCGACCGACATGGTACGGGACCCATTCTTCCGGGCCCGGACCTTCGAGCAGGGTTTGAGACACGAGATCAGGGCATCGCTGATCTCCCTCAGCATACCGACTCAGACAGGAGTACTGGAACGGGCCCTTCTGATCGAGAGCTTCCTTGCTGAGTCTACACCAGCACAGCGACCCACTGCAGGGCGGCACGTGGCAGAGTCATCTGCAGCAGGCAGTCGACGGATGACTCAGGGGTCCAGACAGACCAGACCTTCGGGCAGACGATCTCAGGGCACTGGCTCAGCAGTGCGGGGCACACAGCGCGGAGCCAGTCTTACGAGAGGCAGACAGTGCTACTCGTGCGGCGGGCAGGGCCACATGGCTCGTGACTGCCCGAACCGTCGTGCCGAGGAGCAGCAGACAGTTGATGGACCATCGAGGCAGAGGTAGAGGATCGACCGTGGCGGTCCGCAGGGAGGAGGCGGACGAGGCAGAGGAGCTGGACGAGCAGCTGGGGGTGGTCGACGCTTTGAGGCTCTACCACCACCACCACCAGGAGGTCCACCCCGACCACAGGGAGCTGGCGGGCAGCGACAGGCACAGCTCCAGGCAGCAGAGGCCTACGACCACGGCGCACCTGAGATGATTCGAGGTACTATTTGTGTCTATTCCACCCTTGCTGCAGTTCTTATAGACACAGGAGCGAGTCATTCTTTCATAGCCGCTGCCCTTGTTCGGAGCTCGGAGATTCCGACAGAGCCGTTGGCTCGATCCTTACGGCTAGAGACTCCTACGGGAGCAGACTCGACGATTACGCACTGGTTCCGGCAGTGTGAGCTTACTCTAGGAGGCGAGAGCTTCGGTTGGGATCTTCTTGTAGCAGCGTCGAGGCCTTACGACGTCATCTTGGGCATGGATTGGCTATCTACGGTCCATGCACAGATTGACTGTTTTAGGCGCAAGGTGCGATGTGTACGCACCGACGGGAGCAGGTTCACCTTCACCGGCGAGAAGGGAGCCTTAGCAGCACAGGATGGACTTCCGCGGAGGAGAGGACAGCCCATCACTCATCAGTTGGCTAGCCTTATCCTTGGAGCAGTTGACGTGCGGAGTCCTAGTTTTCCTGCAGTGGTGGATCAGTTTGCGGACGTTTTTCCCGACGATGTTCCAGGGCTACCTCCTCGCAGAGAGGTAGACTTTTATATTGACTTGTACCCCGGGACAGCCCCGATATCCACTCCAGCATATCGGATGGCCCCCGCCGAGCTTCGAGAGCTACGGGTACAGTTGGAGGACTTGCAGGGCAAGGGGTTCATCCGACCCAGTGTTTCACCCTGGGCTTCCCCGATATTGTTCGCCAAGAAGGCGGACGGGAGCTTGCGACTTTGTGTTGACTATCGTCGCCTGAACTAGGTGACAGTGAGGAACAAGTATCCGCTACCGAGGATTGATGACCTCTTTGATCAGCTCAAGGGAGCACGGTGGTTCTCGAAGATAGACCTCAGGTCAGGCTATCATCAGCTCAGAGTCAGAGACGAAGATGTGCAGAGGACGGCCTTCAGATGTCGGTATGGCCACTATGAGTTCTTGGTTATGCCTTTCGGTGTAACCAATGCCCCAGCAGTGTTCATGGCTCTCATGAACATGATCTTTCAGCCATACCTCGATCGGTTTGTCATGGTCTTCATCGACGACATTCTGATTTACTCTACGACAGAGGAGGAGCACGCCTATCACTTGCGTGTTGTTCTTGACACACTCCGAGAGCACCAGCTTTATGGTAAGCTCTCGAAGTGCCAGTTCTGGATACGTGAGGTCCACTTTTTGGGACACGTTATCTCTGAGGCGGGAGTTGCTGTGGATCCCGCGAAGATTGAGGCTGTGTTAGCATGGGAGCCACCCAGGAGCGTGACTGAGGTTCGGAGTTTCTTGGGACTAGCTGGATACTATCGGAGATTTGTGCCGAACTTCTCCAGAGTTGCGGCATCACTCACAGCTTTGACGAAGAAGGGGAAACCCTTCGTGTGGTCAGTCAGATGTCAGCAGAGCTTCCAGGAGCTGAGACAGAGATTGACTAGCGCACCTATCTTGAGGTTGCCTGAGGAGGGAGTAGGGTACGTAGTCTACTGCGATGCATCAGGGACCGGACTCGGATGTGTTCTGATGCAGGAGCGGGCAGTGATCGCCTATGGATCACTACAGTTGAGGCCGCATGAGCAGAACTACGCTACCCATGACCTGGAGTTAGCAGCAGTGGTCTTCGCTCTGAAGACATGGCGACACTATCTGATGGGCGAGCACTTTACAGTCTTTTCCGATCATCAGAGTCTCAGGTATATCTTCTCGCAGAAGGACCTGAACCTGAGACAGCGACGATGGCTCGAGTTCCTCCAGGACTATGACTTTGAGATAGTCTATACTCCTGGGAAGGGGAACGTAGTAGCCGATGCCCTCAGCAGGAGGACGGGCATTCAGCTACTTGAGGAGGCAACGGAGCAGCTGGCCTCTTTGCAGATATCCTTCGTGGATAGAGATGGAGCAGCCTTTCTTCAGTCTCTCACAGTCACTCCTCCACTACTGCAGCGAGTCAGGGAGGCACAACATGGGGACGCTGACTGTGAGACACGGCGTGCACAGATATCCTCGGTACAGGCACCTGATGGTTTCTCCCTTGGAGTAGAGCACGACATCCTTTTCAGAGGACGTACCATGGTACCAGTAGCTTTACGAGAGGAAGTGCTGAGAGAGTTTCACACTTCTCCTTTGGCGGTACATCCTGGAGTGGCGAAGATGTACCAGGACCTCAGACGACAGCACTGGTGGCCGGGCATGAAGAAGGCTGTAGCAGAGTTCGTTTCTCGATGCCTCACCTGTCAGCAGGTGAAGGCAGAGCATCAGGTACCAGCAGGCTTGGTACAACCCTTGGAGGTTCTGAAGTGGAAGTGGGACGGCATATCTATGGACTTCGTGACTGGACTTCCACGCACTTCCAGAGGTCACGACTCCATCTGGGTGATTGTTGACCGACTCACCAAGTCGGCACACTTCTTACCCATCAGAGAGCAGGGCTCAGTGGAGAGCTTGGGACGTCTCTACGTTTAGGAGATTGTGCGGATCCACGGCGTGCCATCATCTATCGTTTCCGATCGAGATGCCCGCTTTACTTCCCGGCTTTGGAAGGGGTTACAGGAGGCGTTCGGTACACAGCTACGTCTTAGCACAGCTTTTCACCCTCAGACGGATGGTCAGACGGAGAGGACCATTCAGACTCTCGAGGACATTCTCCGCGCATGTGTCCTCGACTTTGGTCGTAGCTGGGAGGACCACCTACCCTTAGTGGAGTTCGCGTACAACAACAGCTACCACTCCACCATTGGGATGGCACCGTACGAGGCGTTGTACGGCCGACCATGTAGATCTCCTTTGTGCTGGACAGACCCTGGGGAGTCAGCACTGGTGGGACCGGAGATGGTCCAGGCCACGACAGAGAAGGTCCAGGTCATCCAGGAGCGGATGAGGACAGCTCAGAGCTGGCAGAAGTCATACGCTGACAGGAGGCGGAGGCCACTGGAGTTTGAGGATGGCGACCACGTCTTCTTGCGGGTCTCACCTCGACGTGGTATTCGGAGATTTGGCCGTGGCGGCAAGTTATCTTCGCGCTTCATCGGACCCTTCCAGATTCTCAGCAGGATTGGCGAGGTGGCTTATCGCCTGGCTCTACCACCTCAGTTGCACCGGGTGCACGACGTCTTCCACGTATCCCAGCTGAGGAGATACGTGCACGACCCGACGCACATCATTGACCATGGGGAGCTTGACGTTGAGGATGGGGCGACTTTTACGGAGGTCCCGGTGGAGATAGAGGATCGACAGGAGCGGGTCCTGCGTGGGCGATCGATTCCTCTTGTGCGCATCAGATGGCAGCACGGGAATCTCCAGGAGAGCACATGGGAGCGGGAGGCTCAAATGCGTGCTCAGTACCCTCATTTGTTTCCCTAGTTTTGATGTATCTTTACGGGGACGTAAAGCCCTGAGGTGGGAGTAATGTAAAGACCCGTAAAATTCAAGGGAATTTTTTTCTTAATTTTCTTTAGAATTTTACAAGAGTGCGGTTTCTGACGGCACCCGATTCCGAGGCCCGGAGTGCCCGGAATTAATGTCCGAAGTTTGGCTTGGGTACGTTCAGTGAACGAACGAGCGGGAATTCCTAACTTTTGATCCGGTGCTCGGAATTGAAATCTGAGGGCACCGATGAACTCGCAGCGCCGATATTCGCTTAAAGAGACCTTTTCGGGAGTTGCGTTTGTTGCGGGTTGAAAGTTAGTTTTAGGGGTTTTTTTTAGTTTGAGTTAAATAAAATTGTGTAGAACAATTTTATTTTTAACTTGTTAAAACCTATCAAAGGAGGTTGGGAGTGGGACCCACACCCACTTAACCTCCCTTGGGAGGATTAAGTGTGGTGGGGCCCACACGAGCCCCTAAACCTTTCAAATTCTCCCAACTCCCTTAACGCCTCATTTAATGGCTTAAGTTACTTAATTAATTATGGGAGTTAAACCTTTTTGAATTTCAAACTTTTGAAATTCTTGTGTGTTTTGTAATAATAAAATAAGATGTTATCTTATTTTATTATGGGTTGTTTGTTTGTCTCCTTGAGAGCTTTTGGAGAGCTTCTTCTTCATCTTCAAGCTCTGACGAAAAACGAAGAACGCTCAAACTCCGACGAAGAACGACGCCTCTCTTCTTCGTCCTCGGTGTCAACAAGAGGGAACGCCGCTTCCTCCTCGGACCTTCTTCGTCGGCATACGAAGATTCGCCAACGACGTATCTCTTCGGGCATATCTCTTCGTCAACGGATTTGACGAACGACGACCGCGACGCCCGACCTCCGTGACGCCGTCTTCCGCGGAACGTAGACGAATCTTCGAATCTTAAACCCGAGGTAGGGGTTGTTGATTCATTACTTATTTATTCCATTTCTTGAACGTGGATCTCGCATGTCAAACTTGAGGCTTGAATGTTTAAGTTGAGTTATTTATTTAACGTGAGGGGGGCCGGACCGCATGAACACGGCCGAACCCCCCTCCATCGTTCATGTTGATTATTCTTGCGTGAGGAAGCAAGTGGCGTGGTGCCGTCGCACCACGCAGATGATCGTGCAAATATTTTACGCGGCGCCGTCGCGCTACGTCGAGGAAGAATCTTCAAGAACGCGACGCCGTCGCGCCGCGTTGAAAAGAATCATGGCACGGTGAAAGGGGCGCGGTGCCGTCGCACCACGCCGGACGACGAACACCGCGGCCGGTTCCGGGCCGCGACGGGACGAGGAGACCGCGGCCGGATCCGGGCCGCGGCGGGATGTGAAGACCGGCGGCCGGGCCGCCGGCGTCGGAAGTCGAAGGCGGGACCGGAATTTCCGGTCCCGTTGGTAAAAACCGGCCTGCCAGCTGGCCGGCCGGATGACATAAAACCGGGGGATTAAATCCCCCGGCCGGTTCAACAAAACCCCCCTCTTAATGAGGGGGGCGGTTCCTTGAAGGAGGGGGGCAGCCGGCCCCCCGGTTGCGCTCCAGCAGGCCCCCCACGTGAGGGGGGCCGTTTGTTTCTTAGGCGCGGCACAAAGGCCGCGCCACCTTGAAGAAGCGGGGGCTGAGCCCCCCGCGTGCCGCCCTCGTGCGGCGCCAGGCGCCCGCCGCCGCGGCCCGCCGCCGCCGCCGCCGCCGTCGCGCCGCCGCCCAGGGGGGGGGTCGGGCCGGGTCGGCCCGGACCCGGACCCCCCCGTTTCGAACCAGAATCGGTTTTTGGCCCGTAACTTGAGCCTCGGACCTCCGATCGACGAACCGTCAGCGGCAACGCGATCCTTGGATCGAGACGGTCTTTTCGGTATATCGCACTCAAGGTTTCGGATTACTTTGAGTTCGGCCGGGTTGGTTCGTTCACGAAACCAACCGGGCCTTCGGAGCGGAAACGCTCATATCTTGAGCTACGAACGTCCGATTGACGCGTCGTCAGTCGCGTTGTGTTCCTCTTAGTGAGACGGATCTTTTGGCATACTCCGCCCGAGGTTTGGACGCAGGTGGAGTACGGTCGGGTTGGTTTTGCCTTAAAAACCAACCGGGCCCCTGAGACGAAAATGCCAATAACTCTCAGACCGGGCGTCCGATCGACGCGCCGTCTGTTGCGTTGAGTTCCTGTTGACGATACGGAACTTTTGGATACATCAACTTCGGTCTTCGTGACAGTTGATGTATCAGCCTCTCGGCTCGTGGAGCGGACCCTCCGAACGAGCTTGCTGTGTGCGGGAACCCTAGTGCTGGCTGCGACTGTTCTACTGCTACGACTGCTACTGTGACTGCGACGACGACAGTACAGAGATCCTGTGTGGATTCGACGACGACAGTACAGAGATCCTGTGTGGATTCGACGACGACGACTACAGCACTCAGCGATCCTTCGTGGATCAGTGCTACAGGTCCTGTGTGGGCCCGATCCTGTGTGGGTCCTTGCGCTCAGCGGTTCTGTGTGAGCCAGCGCCTACAGGTTCTGTGTGAGCCCGATCCTGTGTGGGTCTTTGCGGGGGTTAGTTACCTATCGATCCTTCGTGGGTCCGACGACTTAGATGGATCAGTGATCATCTTTATCGTCCTTGAAGAAGTATACCTGTGTGAGCTGAATCCTGTTGCCTTCCTGTGTGGATTATGTTGTACAATCCTGCGTGGATTATGTTTTGCTTTCCTATGTGGAATACGTATACTTTCCTGCGTGGACTGAGTTGTACTTGGGCTCGGAGGTTGGAGCGTATTTTAATTGATGACTTAGGTATATGTATGGGCATATACCTAAGCAGAGTCGGTTGTTACTTCGTGAATATACTTTTCTTCGTGGTTTATTCTTTGTGGATTTGAGAGACCTTCAGGGGTCTCGGGGTCCCTACTGAGTAGCTTATACTCACCCCTGCACGGGCTTCGCCCGCACTACGTTGTGTTGGTTGCAGACGACGGACAGCGTTGACCTTAGCTGAGGCTTGTAGAGCGGGACGGTACCCGGAGGTGGACCACTGGGCGGGACGTGCACGGAGCGGACGGCGGGACTCGTGGAGCAGAGGAGCTATCTGTACCCACCCTTCAGGTGGGATTTCCAGTGGACAGCTCGGAGTAGCGGCTTTTACTTTTCAGTTGCTGTTTTCCCTTTCAAGTTGTACTTTACTTTCAGTTTGGGTTTGTATACTGGCCCATTTACTTTTCCGCACTTTCAGTTGTACTCTGCTTTGTTTAGTGTTTACTTTCCGCTTGCTTACTCTGTGGTGTTTGTTACTTTTCAAAGGCAATGCCTTCCCTTTTTACTGGGATTTACGCCTTGGTGCTAGTCGCCAGCCCCTGGCCTATGGAAGGCGGGCTTGGGGTAGTCACGGCACGGACCCCGAGGGCGGGTCGTGACATACTTACACTATTCAGAACATAGTTGGCACATTGTTAGGGACAACCATGTAGGAAAACCATGTTAGGTAGGGTTATTAAGTATTGTGAGTCGCATAGTTGGCACATAGTTTGGCCAAGTGTGATGCCAAATTGTGTGACCCTATTTTTTAGGGTAAAATTACACATTCCCTTTAATGATATTTTAAACCTTTTTTCTTTATTAATTTCTTCTTCTCCAACCACGTGAATCTCACACTTAAAATATGGGTCTCCCATCCTCTCTAACCAATGAATAATGATAACTAATTGATCCAAACTCTGATTTGAACATCATCAATCTCTATGGATCTACATCACTAAGATCTCAAATCCTTTTACTTCCTTTATAAGTTTCTCTTCTGATCTATTTTGTAATCTTTGTGTGAACTTATTTTCCCTATTTTCAGTGTGGATGTTTGTTTCTTTATTTTCTTCTAAACTATAATGAATCAATCCTCACTATTGGATGAGTAGAGTGTCTTAAGTATAAATTTGGCGTTCTATTGATATTTTCCCCCAAGTTTCTATAGTTTTATAAATGAAGTCATTGTGTCATGCATCGTCCTTTATCATGCATCACCCCAAAGTTGATTTATTCTATATAAATTGGTATACATACCTTGTTATACAACTTTTTATTGTTTTTTTTTAGTATTTTGAGGATTTCAAAATTGATCAGGGACACCCCTTGGGTGTTCCATATTAGTTTTCCCATTTTATTTTTAAATGATTAAATATCAAGATTGCCTTATAAGTGTTCAACTTTGACTAATAATGGAATTTCTCCTTGTAGGTAATCATCAAAATGATTATATAACCTCCTAAGTTCTATTTTGAACCTTGTAAATTGGTTTTATAAGTCTTGGAATGATCACCCCACCCATGGGAAAAAATCTAACTGATCAGGGTTGGGATTATTTTTCATGTCATTCTTTATTACAGTTGATTTCTATTTCACCTTGAGTGGTTGGATTATATTCCACTACTTATTGATTTGTGAAATTTATGTTATTTTCCATTGTCCTAATATGTAAAATAATTATCATTACATGCATCGTTATAGGAATATATAAATTTGCATGCCATGCATATTCCATTCCATGAAGTTGCATTTGTATATTGCCTTTTTATTGTGATGATTTTCCTTGTTTTTTTATTATCCTAGTTTTTATATACTATGTTAGGTATTTTAATAAAATTATTATTTATTTACCTATTAGGTATTCTTTTATCATGACTATTTATATAACTTTCTTGGTTGTTTTATTGATCATGTTAATCTACTGTCATGATTATGTGATTATATGTCATACTTCCTGATTATTTATCTTGTCTTTCCTATGTATCATGTTTTTTTTATTATTATCATGTTTCTATGTGGTTATTATTTGTGAAAACATTCCTAGTTTTTATTTTCATATAATTGGTTGCATAGGATAAGAATATGGGTTGTGATTAAATGGGATCCAGTTTTTAGTTGAAAGGTGTATGGGAACTTTACAATTGGAAAAGGTTAACCCATTTAATCAAACCATATTTGAGGTTTATATATATCAAGAGGTTTTTGATAAATGTAAAAGATTTTAAAGTTAAAATATTAAATTGAATTGGTTTTGATTATAGGGATATAGTCTGCAGTCTATAAAGTGTATAGTCACTTTATATATTAGAGATGGAAACCTATATAATCAAACAATTATGTATGACCGTGATATATTTTGAAATAGTTATAAATTTAAAAGTTATTTAATTTGGATCTGATATGAATTGTTTTCCTTTATGAAATATTGTGACACTATCACACAGGCATGATGATATGTATAATTACCTTTCTAAAAATGAACAAATGGACCCAAGTAGGTCAGTTGGGGAATTTTTCTTATGATATAACCCACTACGGGTGTTTTGAAAATTTAATAAGTAAGAAACTTCTATTTTGTTTGTATTATAATGAACCTGGGATGGCTTAACGAGATCATCATAGGTCGCCTTAACTATTACCAAGTGCTTTAGTTGTATAATAGGTACTTGATGTTTTGTTTTAAATATTTTAAATGTTTAAATACTGAATGTAAATCAATGAAATGAATTTAAAATGGAACCAAAAGTGGTGTCCTTAGTTTAAAACCCTAAGTTAGGGAAGTATAAATATATATTTGAGTTTCTTTGGAATAGAAACATGAGAATTTTCTATAGGACTTTCTCTTTCTTAGAAAGGGATTAAATGATAGGAAGAGGTCCTAGTGAAATTTTTTTGGTGTGACCTAGTGATAGGGTCCATTCTTATGATTTTTTAAGGGTTTTCCATGAGGTAGGTAGAACCCTTATAGATTACATTCCATGATAAATGCCTTGCTTTTTATGATATATAGTACCATTTTGGTGCCGTTTTCCCTATTAAGACTCTTAGATTCTAATTAAAACCTTGGTTTGGACTGGGGGTCATTTTATCCTTGAACCTTGTTATGGGAATGATCATTAAAAAATTCTCATTTCATCATTTTAGACATTCCTAGGGAATGGTTTTCCACTTGGTAGGTCATGTGATTGTATCTTCTTCCTCAGTTATGGATGACTTTGTATGTCATTATCTAGATTAGTGGTTTTGTGGAGAATATGACTCTTGGTTAATCTCTTATAAAAACCACCTAATACTTAGATGCAAATGGAGTACAGCCTATGGATAGAATCGAGGATGTGTCATCTTGTTTCTGAAACCTCAGGGTAGTGTGAATTCATTTACATGGTACCCATCGAGTAGCTAAATGATATAACGATCGGATTTAGTTTAGTGAAATCATTGACCCTTGGGCTATTGAGTACATTTTCAGATCATAACTAGAGTAGAGTGACCTGGGAATTTAAGGAATCAAGTTTTTTCTAATGCTTAGGATGGAGTTCCATGAGGATTGGGTATTTTGACAAGCTGGTCAGGTTAGTTTTTTTCTTCATGCCAAGTGTTATGGAGTTTTTGAGTTTGACTTGGAAAAGTGTCATGTGTTCTTTTGAGGTAAATCTGATCTAGCGCTCTTATGACTAGATAGTCATTATCTCCTATTTTATGACTATTAAACTCCTAAGATGAAGATAATTACTTCAATTCTAGAGATTATGTTCCCTTTTAAGTATAAGGAACACAACCAAGGAGGACTATTGGAAATGGTTAGTCTTGATTAAATTCATATGAGGTTGGGGAGTCTTGTAAATTTCAGTGATTAATCAAAATCATGACGTTGATTTGGTTTGACGTGTATGATACCCTTAAAAACACCATTTTTCATGGATGTAATTTGGTGGTGAAGGCATGTGGTTAGTTAATGATTAATCTTTCAATAGGATAAGTCAATCTTCTTCAAAGAAGTCAACTGATAATGGTTCAACTACTCTTCCTTTATGTAGTTGGGTGTGTTTTATTGGAAACTATACTGAGAATTTTGTATTAGACTTGATAGATGTGTCTCAAACCTTTTTTAGGTTCTTGGTACCCTCTTAGTGTAATATTTTTTAGAGATAAGAATATACCCTATCATGGTGTCATCCTTGATGCACAAAGAGATCATCGATTATACATCGAGCTAAAGGATTCATGTTTCCTTCTATTTCAATAAATATGATTTATCTGTGTTGTGTGTTGGACACATGGTTTTTATTGAGGTGTGGTTATTATTGAGTGATACCTAGCTTCTTGTGTAGGAACACCTTGGACGGACTCTTGGACACCATCTATTTCCCTCTAAATTGAATGCCAGGAGGATGTCACTTTGGGCTCAGTCAATAAAATTTTGTGGATGTCTTGACCTTGTTCCAACATCTCACTTGTAGACACGGGGTATGGACTACCTTGGGTTAGTTCCTTGGACTACAGTTTTATGATTCCAATGTTATCCCAGAATTGTTGTTGGGTCGGATGTGATGTATAAAGGGTGGGAACTCTAGTGGGTTGGATTTGGGTTACAACCTTGTACATGTTGAGGCATGATAGATTAAATGGTTGTGTAATGGTTTGATCAGGTAATGTCACTATAAGTCGGGTATGGGCTTCAATGAAATTGATTGAGGTAAATGTTTGATGCCTTGGAATAAGGAATTTTGGTTCAGTTTGTAATATTTCATTCATATAAACCGGGCATTTCAGAGATAAGTTAGCTAGATTGGATAGAATTTTTATCCTTATTTTTCAATGTATATGGGAAAAAGGAACCATTTTAAGCATGTCATCGGGTTAAGGTAGGTGTGGTGTAAAGGTTGAATGTGTATTTTGAGGAAAACTTGTGCAGAAAATTTCAATTAGGTTAATCAGGATTTAACTATTTCATTATGATGAGGCACCTTATATGACCTCCAAGGTAATTGAGTTCACCTAGTTAAATAAATCACACCAAGAGAGTTGATAGAATGCTTACGATGTTCCTTTTAGGAGATTTTAATACTGGGGGCACTTCGTGATTTGGAATTAGTTGTTAAATGTAAGATCATATGGTGGGAAGAACCATTGGACATATTTTTAAAGATATGGTGATGTGATCATATATATAGCTAAGCAGTATTGGGTAAGCATCGTTTTAGTTTTTTTTAGAAAATGAGTGTTGGATCGGGTTTTAACAGCTTAAGTTTTGTATGCTTGAGTAATTCTTGCAGGTGAGTTAGGTGTTTTCAAACACAACATGATTTTTTTAATGAGACTTCACATACCATGTAGGATGGGTGATGTTTTTATTATTTCTCCAAGGCTTTTGGGGATGACAAGTTCTATGTTGGGGAGGTTGTAATGACCCTTTTCTTAGCCAAGCTATAATTCCAAGGGAATTTGAATTTTGGTATTTGGTGGATGGTTTATTCCTTGAATCGATAATTACAATGTAATTCTAAGAGTTGAAATACTCTAAAGTATTTTTTCTTATACTTGGTTAAATTTATGGTGGGTTCCTCAAGTGTTCGGTTGAGTTTAGAGAGCATCGATACCTGAGAAACTTAAGTTTGGGTGGTCTGGTAAGGGTGAACATTTTGTATACATCCCACTGGTGCAAACCATGCATCTAATATAGGTGAGAAGTAGTTAAGTGCATGAACTATGTATAGTTTCCCAAACTATGTGCCTAGGCCACACATTATGTGACACTTCGTTTTTGTGCATTGTTCATCACACGGTTGGCACATAGTTAGTGCAAACCATGTAAGAAAAAAGTGTCAGGTAGGGTTCATAAGTAGTGAGAGTCACATGGTTGGCGCGCAATTTGGCCAACCGTATGAACCTATTTTTTATGCATAAATTATCATTTTACCTTATTGATATTTTAAACCTATTTTATTTCTTTATTTCCTCTTCTCCATCCATGTGAGCCTCTCCCTTGCAGCCCGAGTCTCTCCTCCATACCAAACTAGAGATCATGATATTTCGTGGATCTAGACTCTGATTCGAATGTCATCAGTCTCTATGGATCCAAATCAATAATCTCTCAAATACTATTTCTTATTTTCTATGTTTTTATTACATTATTTTGTGCTATTTTGGTGGAAGATCATTTTCCTTATTTTTAGGGAGGATTTTTTTTCTTCATTTTCTTCCAAACTGGACCGAATAAAGCCTCGATATAAGATGATTAGAACATCATAATCATTATGTTTTTGGTTTCTATCTCTTTCTCCAAGTTTAAATTGTTTTATAAATTAAGACATTGTGTTGCATGCCGGCCTTTTCCATGCATCACCCAAAAAATGATTTATTCAATTGAAATTATTATACACACCTTTTTATACACCTGTTGATTGTCGTTTATTATTTTGAGGATTCCAACCTTGATCTTAGACGCACCTTGGGTGTTTTTTTTTAGTTTTACCCTTTCTAGTTAAAATATTAAAATCTATAAATTCATTTTAAGCATTTTAATTAGGTTAATAATGGCATTTCCCCTTATAGGTAATCAATAAAATGATTATAGAGCCTCCTAAGTTCTATGTTGAACCTTTTAAATTGGTTTTCTAGGTCTTGATTCATTAATTTATGTGTATTAAAATGAATGCATTATTCATAATGGATTGCCTCTAATTAAATAATTTAAATTATTTAAATGACTTTTTTGATAAGAAATATCATGTTTTATAATAAAAACCCTCACATAAGGACTTCAAAACTAAAATTTAGTGATTAGTAATTTTAATCATGATTTGCCTTATGGAATTGGTGTTACTTATTCATTTGGTTATTCTTAATTATAATTAATTCTTAGTACATGGCCTCTTTGATATCCTTAAACAGAGTTTCAATCCTTATAATATTTAAAGTCCAATCACCTTCTAAGTTGGTTATCAAGCCTTGAATATAAATCGAAATTCCTTGATAAATTAAAAGAATTGTTAAATTCAAATGGCTTAATTTAAATTAAATAGGAATGGGTGGTAAGACTATACCACATTCTATATTTAAATAATAATTGGCTTCTGTGAATTGTATTAAATGGGATGGTTGGAAAGGTCACTCCTCTTGTATGTTTTTAATTTAATATGAATCCAAATGCCCTTGGTTATATTTGGGCTTGATGAATGTAATGAATGAGATATAATGCCTCATGTATAATGTTATAAATATTATTATTCCTTGATATAGGTTATGGAATGAAGGTAAGGGTTATGTTGTGAATGGCGGTATCACACTCCCTTGCATCAGGTGTTGAGCATGACATATCACACCATTGATACTATTTTGATGGTGGTAATGATGCACCACATCCCTTGTTAGGATGTCGGCATGACGATAAACCCAACATCTCAAGTGAAGAGAGTGATTTCTCCTACTAATTATGAGATTTAGGGAATTTACCCTTTTGTTTGATCATATAGGCTCATTTATGCTAGTTATAGATGATTGAGTTATGACCTGATCTAGTTAGCACCAAGTATTCCATTTATATGGCCACTTACTTCCACATGTACATTATCCATATAAGTGGATAAAATATATGACTATGCTATATATATATATATATTATTTATATATAGTTATTGATCAGACACTTATTATGGCCATGTACTGGAGCAGGTAGAGTCAGTCAGGAAACTTATTGGAAACTGAGCTGAATGGTATTAACTTATTGGGTTTTGTTTTTTTTCATTATACCTTCACATTACTTTACATTATATTCGTGTATTGTATTTAGTTTTAAACATTGTGGGTGGTGGCCATCTAGGATTTTTTCTCACACCTTTCTTAGGCTGCCATTGCACTGGGTACCTAAGACAATATCATGTTCACGGGACCATGGATTATTTATTGTTTTTACTTGCTTATACTTAGAATTTAGGAGAAAGGGACTGACATGGAGTTGATGATACTCTAGGATTTCTCCCTCAAGGATTTTATTTTCTTTCAATTATTTGTGAACTGCCTTGTATCATGTTTCATATTGTAAATATACTATTTTATTTATACATCATCATCTAGACATGCATGAATTTTTCTATATTGGTGTTGTCCATAATTTTATATTCAATTTATACCATTCTTCCACTGCTCTGTATTTATTTATTATTTTGTCTACTATTGGATACTATTTATTTACTAATATATTTTTTGTGTTACTCTAATAATGAGGGTATAGTATCTCCACTATCATATCCTTAGACCCTCATTTCTAGTCTTCAGCCTATGGAATATGGAGATGTGTATTTGAGGCCTTGTGGTGATTGGTTCGGCTACTAGTTTAGTGGTCATTTGGTCTAGGATGTTACAATTTCTCTATAATAGAAACTCGTCAAGATAAAGCAGAAGATATAAATCAATAAATTTTTAGTATGACAAACACTCCTCAAGAGAAAAGTATCACAATAAGGTAGATACATTTACCAAAAATGGTACATCAACCAAAGTCATCACATCAAATTATCAAAGAATATGTCCTAGAATCTCCATGCAACAACTGGCTAATATATTTCACCAATCACCACCAAATCCAAAGGTACTACTAATTAAGAACATCTACCACATCTAATCATTGACTTTAATTTTATTTTGACTCATATAAAAATTTCTAAAAATTCCCAAAGGAAAAATTAGGTTGTGAGAAACAAAGTCTGTTAGGATCTCTCCAAGTATATCATAAGCAATCCATAGTAAGTAACCCAAATACACTCAATTTTAAATAAAAATATTTCATGAAAATATTTTCAAATTTCATATAAAAATATTAATTTTAATACATTTAAATGGATAATATAAAACTAGTTTAAAAGTTAATTTCTCTCAAATTAGTTATATATAGGCATATTTGTTAAAACATGTATGAATAGTCATTTTTATCAAAGTAGGCATGAATAAATATTTCATTCAAACACTAGCAGGTAAAATCATTTTCAATTTTGTGTCTAGTTAGTTTCAAACCCAAAATTACAAACAATTTAAGTGAAATATGTCTCCATGTTTCCATGCATTCCCTAAATACTAGGCCTATAAGTAATATGAGAGAATCTGAAAGAATAAACTCTCTTTTTATAATATATTTTAGTATAATTATCATCGTCCATCTATTTCTGGATAGAAATTTACCTAGTGTGTATATCCTTTCACTTAACTACCTAATATATCATGTTCATAAAGGTAATTAATTATACTTGGGGCTATAATTCATTTCAATCAATCTCAAATAAATTCAATCAAAGATTTCACTCATTACTAAGTTCAAGTTTCAAAACATGTCATTTCATTTGAAAAAACAACAAAAAATGTTTTTCATATAAAATTAATTCCTTTTAAATAAATTAATTTCATTCCAAATCATCAAAAATTTCACATCATCGCTTTTCAAAATTCATCATCAAATTCATGCTTCAAATCATTCATTTAAATTTAAGATCTTGTTTCTAAAAATAAACACTTTATTTCAAAAGACATTTTCAAAGGATTTTCATCACATACACCATGAAATTCCAAAATAATATTTCAAGACTCAAATCAAGATTTGGAAATAAATCATGAATTAATTCCAAATTAAGTAAGAAACAATAGTTTTAAATTACAGTAATTTCCTTATGAAACTGCATACCTCAATTGCAAGATCAATAATCACCAAATCTATGATCCACTAGTGGATATTATATAGAAATAATAACAAATAGATATTCCTAGAACCAAAATTCCTAAATATGAGATCAATATCCAATAATAACATAAGGATCCACCACTCTTAAAGTGAGAGAGATGGGGGTAAAATTAAATACCCCAACTATAGTATCTCGGAGTTGGTGCCTTACTTTATTACATTATCATAAGATACAAGGAATCACATACCAAAGGACTAAATAGTTTATTAGTCTTGGTAATATAGATACATACTTGGAATTCACATTACATTTTAAAACATAAAAATACACAAATAATTTCATTTACTCTTCCATTATTACCCCTTAGTGTAACCCTTCATATCATTCACAATATACTTCATGGAATCCCAAAGAAAAATGAAACATATAAAAGGGGTGATTTCAAATGATCATTAAGGGTATACATATAGTAGATCTATCATAAATAATAAAAAATTGTTATATAAATGTGATTAACTAAAATATGTTCCATTTAATCAATAACTTGAGTATAATATGAAAGGAAAAAAAGATGATCAAATAATTAAATATAAATAATCACATGAGAAAGAAAATTAACCATGGATATTCTAAAATTTTAATAATAATATGTAATATCAATAACTAATATCTTAATAATGGAATTCATAATGTGGGATATCTTAAACATGCCATCAAGGCTTCACCGAAGACACCATACATAAACAGGTAAGGCCTTGGCCGATACCCAAAGTAGTTTGCCTCATGAGAACTACCAATGAATTTAGGGGATATAGAAGGCCCCACCCATAACTTACAAAGTGAAATCAATTCCTTATATGAATGGTTTGAAACATAAAAAACATATACATATGAAATGTAAATAACTTTCACTAATCAGCAAACATAATAACAAATTATTCTGAGTAATACAGTGAATGGTATCAAAATAAAACATCCACAACCCAACTGATCATAAACCATTTAATAAAATATTTTATATGATATCATAATATATTGACCTCAATTAAGAATAATATTCAAGCAAGGTTTTTTACATAAATGAAAATACTCTAATAAAATCATTGAAAATTCATAAGAGAACTACATTATTTTACCTTGAAATCATTAATTTAAAAATATGAGTGATTATAAAAAATAAAATTTTCTTTGAAAAGAACCTTTTAAAATTTTAAACTAAGCTTCAATAAATTAAGAATTCGGTATGGTATAAAAATCCTCCCATGTTTCATAAGTTAAAAAACATTTCTTCTGTATTTTTGTCAAAAAAGTCATAATTTACCTTGTTTCAAAAACAACAATAATATTCCTTTAAAATAGATTTATAAAAATTAAAACATAGGTAAAAGACTTTAAAAATTTTTAGAATAACCATAAAAAAAATTTATAAAACATTGACATAGAATAAAAATGTTCAACAATGGAGACTTAAACATAAACAATCCTGAATAATAATGAGATTGTGAAATAGCTCTTACTTTGAACATTACTTTAGTTAAAAATGATTTAACCTCCTGTATAATTATTTGAAGCATGTTATTAATTTATATCATAACCATATACATATTTATTATATCATATATTATCCTCTTATATCATTTTTTAATAATATTTTGTCATTAACCTAATTTTGGGTGATAATTGCTTCATTTTCCTAGACATGTTTTGTTATGTAAATATGGTTTCTTATACATAGGAAATATTTATTTAAAATATATAATGATATTAAGTTCATATATATCATATTTATTCATTATATAAATTTTTAAAATCATTCTTTAATGGTGAACATGGAAAATGAATCACATCGCATCGCGGAGGCGGAGGCGGAAGGCCGTATGTAAGAATGAGTGATGGTATCATTAACTTAATAGTTAAAGGGTATAAAATTGGATTGTATATTAATTATACAGAATCAATATAATTTCATAATTACAATATATATCCATTATTTCCATAATTATACCCATACAATTAAATTGGTGAACAAAAATAAATAATACCACGCCGTAGAGATGGTAATTCGTACGTACGCACGCACGCGTGGTGATTTCATTTTTTATAGGATGGATAAATAATGAAATATGGTTGTCCCATAATCTTAATAACATATAATGATATATATATATATATATATATTATACTCTATTTATTAATTTATCATTGAAACAATAAATTAATAGGAATTAGAAGAAGAAATGAACTTGGATGAGTTGGTAAAAATGATTTCATATTCTTCGGCAGACTCCTATTAAATTTCTTCTTAAGGGATCTAGGGTTGGTATTTTTGGAAGACAATAATATCAATAACTTGTATAAGGATGTTAGTAATATAAATTTTCAGTTTTTGGTTGATTTATAAGACTCAATGTGGTGTGAATAACTAAGGGAGGAGGTGATCTTTTATAATTGAGATGAGGGCCACTTTTGGAAATTCAAAAAATATTAAATTTATATAAATTTATTTTCAATTATAAATGGATTAAAAGTGATTTATTTAAAATATAATATGATTATGGGTTAAAATAATCTAAACTAATAATTTTAGAAAATTTTAGGTTGTATTATTATCCTTATCTTTTTGTTTTAACCCTTATTTAACACCTTTAACTCTTACCTTGACTACATATGTTATTACTCTTTAAGGGTTAATATAGTTACTACAAAATGTAAAATGAACAATTAATAAGTCATGGATGAAATTTTAAACTTTATTCCTATAATTTTACCTAATTTTTTTATTAATTTTAAATCATTTAATAAAATATTATTTATTTTAAAATATCATTAATGTCAATTTTGACACTATTCATTAATTTGACTTTCAAAAAATTCAAATACACAAGATAACTTAAAAAACCTTTAACATGCCCCTAATATTTCTATTTCATCTATAAAATTCCTGGATGACATTAATTATCTCAAATTATATTTATTTTAATATATTTAATACGAATTATTTGATATTTCCATTAATTAAACAATTATTACATCATAATGGTGTAAGACTTAAGGTGATAATTTATTTCCTAAAAATTAAAAAAAAATTAACATGGTGAATATAACAATTTATACTTAAAATTAATATTTATATTCAAATATATCTTCTAAATTATCACATATAAAAATTGTAATACATATTAAAAACATAAGTATGACATATTTGACTTTCCTAAGAATAAAATACTATAAAATGATTAAGTCATACAAGTTTTTACAAGATGCCTTAAATAGACCCAAGGATGATTTTTGTTGACACTAACTCATCCAATAAAATTAGTACAAGTGTTATGGTAATTTTATAATACTTATAATATTATTTTTACCCTTAATTACCCAATTAACCCTTAATTTTGGTAACAAAAATTACCCAAATTACTATTCATATTGTCCCAAAATAAAAGGGACCTATTTAATGAACTTGAAACTTATTATTCCAAAAAATAAAATCCATTTTTCATAATTCAAATCTCATAATGTTTAGAATTTAATTAAAATTAATACTGTATATAGGATGAAACAATAGGTTTTAAAAGTAAAAATGCTCAAAAGATTGAAATGTTTTTATATCTAATTTCAATTTAAAATTGATTAAAATTATTTAAATTGGATTAAATGATATATAATTGATCTAATTAAAATTTAAAACTAATAAATAATATAATTTAACACTATAAATTATTTAGATAAAAAAATTCAATTAAAATCCATTATTTTTTACTATTCATCAAAACATGAAACTTATCATAAACTAAAAAATCAACCAAAGTAAATTTTTATGTCCATATATAAAAGAAAAAAAAATTCAAACATAATTTATAAAAGTGTCAAAAACAATATTCAAAACAAGTGCGTCATCAAAATCTAAAAAACTGCCTTTAGAAAAATTTAACAATTTATGCTTAAAATTGGTTTTATTCTTATCATAAGTATATAAAACTTTTTGGATGAATTTAAAAATATTTTTTAAAATATATAAAAAATATATATTTCATTAAAATCTTTCACTAATAATTATTAGTTTAATTTATTATGATAAAATGTCATTTTAGGAAAAAATAAATTTTTTAATAAAAACACATCCTTTATATTCAATTGGTTTTTATTTTCATTTAAAATTAATTTTAAATCAACGAATTCATTTTATAAACATTTTTAAAATATATTTTCATAATTTAGTTAATTCTATTCACAACTTCTAACTTAACAGTTAGTGTTAAAATACAAATATTTAATAGTATATCGTTGTTCATTTAAACTTGGTGTTTCCTACAACATATACTATCGAAGAAAATTATTTATTTGAGAAGATACATTCCATAAAATATCAGGTTGTTACATTTTCCCATCCTTTAATAAATTTCACCCTCTGAATTTCAAATTTCACTTTGAAAATTAAAGGTTGATACTTGAAAATCCATTTATGGAAAACTAACATCATAAATAGGGTTGATAAAATATCCACTTACTAAAAGGGAAAGGGAAATGATAAGTTCATCCCAAAATTAAGATTTTGAATAGGATAACATTATTGTAAAGTATAAAATGGGACATGGAAGAAATCAAACCATAAAATTTTTATAGAGAGTGTTAGAGAACATGGTCATTAGAAAGTCTACCATCTCAAAATCATAAATCTGTGATGAGTTAAAGAGGATATTGATTCCTTAGTAATAAAATTAAATGAATAGAGTTTTAATTCCAAATTCATTTCCTATAGTTGATGGAATACTTTACTGTCTAGATAATCACTTGATAAAATAAACTTACTTGATATTATTCCATGTTATAATCATGATCATATCCTTTCATTATACTTAGATTTATTTTCACTTCATCTCTTATGCCAGGAAATGGATATTAAAGTTGAATTATTGATACCTAAAACACATTAATGAATCACAAGATTCACTAGTAATTCTTTCAGGCTTTAAATATTTACTAAAACATAAATTGTTATCATATAGAATCCAAAAAATCATACTTTAACCTCAAAAAATAATATCTAATGTTCAAGTTAATACAATCCAACCTTAAGAATCATCCAAAATTCTTATGTAAAAACTCACAATCTAAAAAGGTATCTAAATTTAAAAAAATTAATCTTAACATCAAATTCCTCAAAAAGTGTAATGTAGCTTCTATTATTACATACAAAATATTTATCACCTTAAAAACCATAATGAAAACATTCATACTTACAAATACTTATTGAATAAGTACAACAGTAGAATCATTATATATCTCATGATTCTTATAAACATGGCACAATTGATGAAATAATTCTTGAATCCAAAAATACAATAACGTTAATTATTCTACTTCATTATTAAACCATTAAATACGCTTCATTATCTTATTCCTTAATACCTCCTTCCTTTAATTTGTCTTTTGTAAATTCATAATCATCAGTAGTATAACTATAAATTTTTTAATATTTATATTTTAACCATTGACCAAAACCCATAACACTGTGTGAGAAACACTATTCATAATGATATAGTCATGAAGAATAATTTATAGGATGTATAAATCATTAAATATTTTTCTCAATATATGAGTCTATAGGTTTAACATGGGTTATCCATGGTATTACCAACTATATAAGATGATATCATATACTTAGACTTATCCTCAAAGTCAATCATAGGGTTTTGTTTTCTAGTCCATTATTTCTTAAAAATATTTCACAAGGTTTCTACTAAACTTTATTTGATACCAACTATAAAGACCTTGAACCATGTATCCTGGATTTGGTGTCTTGCTTTATTACATTGGAAAAATATACAAGGAATCATAGCCCACAAGACTAAATAGTTTTGTAATCTTGTTAATCTAGATACATACTTGTAATTCACATTACATTTTAAAAAATAACAATACACAAAGAATCTCATTGAGTATTTCATTATTCCCCCTTTGTGTAACCTTGTATATCAGTATTAAAATAATTCTAGGAATCTTTGGGGGAAATGAAACATATAAAAGGGGTGATCTAAAATTATCAGTAAGGGTATACATACAAAAAAATCTATCATAAATAATCATAAACTCTTATGGAAATGTGATTAATTGAAACACAATCCATTTAATCAATAACTTGAGCATAATATGGAAGTAATAAAAGATAATTGAATAATTTCATATAAATAATCACATAAGAAATAAAATTAACCATAGATATTATACTATTCAAATAATCACATGGAATATCAATAACTAATCTCATAATGAGGAAATTTATAATTTCATACATCATAAACAAAATTTCAAGGCTTCTTCCAAGACACCATATGTAAATGGGTAAGGTCTCTCCAAATATCCAAACTAGTTTGTCTCATGAGACTTGCCAATGCATCGAGAGGCTATAGTGGGACCCACAAATCACTTACTAAGATCAAATTCATTACTCATATGAATGGGGTGAAATATAAACAACATATATATACAAAATATAAATAACTTTCCTCAATTAGTAAACATAATCACAAACCATTCTGAGTAATATGGTGAATGGTATCAAAATAGAACATCCATAATCAAATTGATCGAAACAAAATTAATAAAATTTTGGTAGATTATATCATAATATGTCAATATGAATTAATAATAATATTAAACAAATTTTTTTTACATATATGAAAAAACTCTAAAAATTAATTGAAAATTCTTCAGTAAATATATTTTTTTACCTTGAAACCATTTATTTAAAAAGTTTCCCAATTATAAAAGAAAGAAATTTCATTGAAAATAACCCTTTAAACTTGTAAAGTAATATTTAAAACATTAATAAGTGATTACAATGTAAAAATTCACTCATTCTTTATAAGTTAAAAACCCTTTTTGTTCATATTTTTATCGAAAAATCCATAAAGTGCCTCATTTGGAAAATAACAAAAAGATTCATTTCAACCCATTTTATAAAATGTAAAACATGGGTAAAATTATTTAACCATTATAATGATAATATTAAAAACATTTTTAATACATTTTTAGAAAACATAGACATTGAAGTAAAATGTTCCATAATGGAGACTTCAACATAAACAATCACGAATAATAATGAGATTGTGAAATAACTTGTATCTTGCACTTTACATTAGTTGAACATGATTTAACCTCATGTATAATGGTTTAAATAATGTTATTAATTTATATCATAACTATATACATATTTATGATATCATATATGATCCTCTTATATTGTTTTGTTAATAATATTTCGTTATTACCCTTATTTTGAGTGTCAACTGCATCATTTTTCTATGCATGTTTTATCATGTAAGTCTTGTTTATTATTAATAGGATATATTTATTTTATACCCATAATAATATTAAGGTCATATATATCATATTTATTAATTATATAAATTTTTATAATCATTCTTGAAATTTGAATGTGGAAAATGAATCGCATCGCGTCGTGGAGATGGTAGGTAGAACGTATGCACGAGCAATAGTATCACTCCCTTAATGGTGAAAGGGTAAATAATGGGATTGTATATTAATTATAAATAATAAATATAATGTCATAATTACTATTTATATCCATTATTTCCATCATTATAACCATTCAAGTAAAGTGGTGATGAAAAATAAATTACACCATATCGTGGAGATGGTAAACCATACAAACGCATGTGTGGTGCTTTCATTTTTCATAGAATGGATAAATCATGAAATATAGTTGTACCATAATCTTAATAACTTCTCAAAATATATATTATATTTTATTTAGTAATTTATCATAGAAATAACACATGAAGAGGAATTATAAGAAAAAATAAACTTGGATGAGTTGGTAAAAACGATTACCGCTTCTTTGGCAGAAACCCTTTAAATATCTTCTTAAGATATATGGGGTTGGTATTTTTGGAATAAAAATATCTTTATAACATGTATAAGTATATTTTTAAGATAAATGGGAAGGTTTTTGTTGATCTAGAAGGCTCAATGTGGTTTGAATAAGTGGAGTAGATTCCCATTTATAATTGAGGGGGGGACTTTTGAAAATTTAAAATATATTAAATTAATATAAATTAATTTTCAATTCCAAATGTATAGAAATGAGTTATTTTGAATATAATATGATTATGGGTCGTAATTTTCTAAAAAAATAATTTTAATTCAAGTTTATTTTACTTTATTACCCTTATCTTTTTGCTTTAACCCTTATTTAATCCATTTAACTCTTATTGTGACAACATATGTTTTTACTACATAAGGGTTCATATAGTTACTATAAAATTTCAAAAGAACCATAAATTATTAATAGAAGAAATTTAAAATTTATTCCAATATTTTGGATGAATTTTATATTTTTATGAATTTTATATCATTTAATAAAATACTATTTATTTTAAAATATCATTAATGTCAATTTTGCCACTATTGGTTACTTTGACTTTCAAAAAAATTAAATACACAAGATAACATCAAAAAACCCTTAATACACCTCTAATATGTCTATTTCATCTATAAAATTCATGTATGACATTAATTATCCCAAATTATATTTATTTTAATAATTTTAATATCAGTTATTTGATATTTCCATTAATTAAACAATTAATGCATCATCATTATGTAAACCTTTAAGGTAATTATTTATTTCCTAAAAATTAAAAAATAAATTAACATGATTAAAATAAAAATTTTATAATTAAAATTAATATTTATAATCAAATATGTCTACTGAAGTATCACATATGAAAAATGTAATACTTATTAAAAATATGAGTATAACATATTTGAATTTCCTTAAAATAAAATACTATAAAAGGATAAAAGTCATCCAAGTTAATCCAAGAGGCCATAAAATTATCACAAGGATTATTTTGGTCTAAACTCACTCATAAAATAAAATTATGACATGTTTTGTAGTAATTTTATAATATTTATAATATTATTTTTACCCTTAATTAACTGATTTACCCTTAACTATGGTAATGAAAATTACCAAAGTTATTATTCATATTATACCAAAATAAAAGGGACTTATTTAATAAATTTAGACCTTATGATTCCAAATATGAAATAAATTTTTAATAATTCAAATCACATAAGTTTCATGAATTAATTTAAATTAATCTTGTAGGCGGGATGAAACAGTGGGTTTTTAAAGTAAAAATATTCAAAAGATTGAAATATTTTAATATAAAATTTTAATATGAGATTCATTAAAATGACATGAATTCGATTAACTAACATAAGATATATCTAATTATAATTTAAAACTAATAAAAAATCAATTTAAAACTATAAATTATTTAGATGATAAATCTCTTTTCAATTAAAATCTAGTATTTTTTATTATTCATCAAAACATGGAACTTATCATAAAAATACAAAAAATAAACCTAAGTAAATTTTTAAATTAATATTTAAAATAATAAGTTTTTTTGTAAAATATAATTTATAAAAGTGTCAAAAACAAGATTTAAAACAAGTGTCCCAATAAAAAAAGACAAAATCGACCATTGAAAAATATAACCTTTTATCATTAAAATTGGTTTTATTCTTATCTTAATCCTATCAAACTTATTGGATGAATTATAAAACATTTGTTTGAATATATAAAATATATATTTTATTAATATCTTTCACTAATAATTATTAATTTAATTTATTATGATAAAATTTTATTGTGGGTATAAAAATATTTTTTAAAATAAAAACATATTCTTTATATTCTATTGGTTTATATTTTCATTTTTAATTAATTGGTAACCAAGGAATTAATTTTATAAAAAAAATTAAAATATATTTTAATAATTTAATTAATCCTATTCACCACTTCCAACTTAACAGTTAGTGTAAAAATAATAATATTTAAATGTATATCATGGTTCCTTTAAGTTCGGTGTTGTGTGCAACATATACTATCAAAGAAATTGAATTTATTTAAGAAGAGACATACTATAAAATATTTGGGTGTTACATTCTCTACTCCTCCAATAAATTTTATCCTCATAATTTGAAATTGCACTTTTAAAATCAAAGTTGGATACTTGAAAATACCTTTGTGGGAAACCCACATCGTAAAAAGGGTAAATAAAATGTCCCTTTAATAAGAGGTAAATTAAAAGGTCACTAAAAATTTAGAATTTTGAATAGGGTAACATTAGTGGAAAGTTAAAACTAGAACATGTAAGATAAATTAAAAAAATCCATTTCTAATGGAGAGTGTTAGAGAACAAGGTCATTAGAAAGTCTAACGTCACAAAATCATAAATTTGTAATGGGTTAAAGAGGCCATTGATTTCTTGGTAAGAAAATTAAATGAATAGTGTTTTAATTCTATATTTATTTCTTATAGTTGAGGGATTATTTTACTATCAAGATAATCACTTGATAAAATAATATTACTTTATTTCATTCCTTGTTATAAGCATGATCTTATCCTTTGTTTGTGCTTCAATCTAGTTTCACTTCAACTCTTATGCTAATAAATGGATATTAAAGTTGAATTTTTCAAACCTAAATCACTTTAATGAATCATAAG
Organism: Viscum album; assembly: GCA_963277665.1. Lineage (NCBI taxonomy): Eukaryota > Viridiplantae > Streptophyta > Magnoliopsida > Santalales > Viscaceae > Viscum > Viscum album. The sequence goes on along the minus strand of OY728135.1, from coordinate 1,457,482,964 downwards.
ATCCACCATTTATTCTTTCGGCCTTTAAATATTTAATAAAACCAAACTAGTTAGCACATAGTATCCAATAAATCATAATTTAACCTTAAATAATAATATATAATGTTCAACTTAATCCATTCTAATCTTAAGACTCATCGAAAAATACTTCTTTCCAAATTCACATTCAAAAAAATATATCTAAATTTCTAAAATCAATCTTAACATCAAATTCCCTAAACAATGTAATGTAGATCTTATTTTCCCATACCAAATATTTGATCACCTTAAAAACATAAATTAAAACATTCATGCTTCCAAATCCTTAAATAATAAGTATTGTGATAAAATACTTATTTATCTCATGATTCTTATAATGAGAGCACCATTGATGAAATAATTCTTGAATCCAAAAACACAATAACTTTAATCATTCTACTTCATTCTTAAACCATTAACTACACTTCATCATATTATTCCTTAATTACTTCTTCCTTTAATTTTCTTTTTTAGTATCTTCATCATCAGTAGTATAACCATTACTTGTATAATCTTACTAATTATAACCTTTGACCAAAACCCAAATCCCAATTTGATAAACACTAGTCATAGGGATATAGTCATGAAGAATAATTTAAATGATGTCTAAATCATGACATATTTTTCTCAATCTATAAGTCCATAGGTTTAACCTAGGTTATCCATGGTATTACCAAATATATAGTATGTTATATTATACTTAGAATTATCCTATAAGTTATTCATAAGGTCATTTTTTCTAATTAATTATTTACTAAATCTAGTTCACAAGGTTTCTACTAAACTTGCTCTGATACCAAATGTAAAGAACCCAACCCCTGTATCTCGAATTTGGCACCTTACTTTATTACATTGTCATAAGATATAAGTAATTTCATCCCAAAGGGATGAATAGTATAGTAGTATTTTTAATATAGATATATAATTTTAATTAATGTTACATTTTAAAATATAAAAAAAACATAAATAATTTCATTGAGTCTTCCTTTATTCCCCCTTTTTGTGACACTGCATATCAGTTATAATATACTTCTTCGAATCCTAGGAAAAATTGAAACATATAAAAGGGGTAAGATAAAATTATAATTAAGGTTATACATATATAATAATATATCATAAATATTTATAAACAATTTTCTAAATTTGATTTACCAAAACACATTCTATTTAATCAACAATGTGAGTATAATATGGTAGAATTAAAAGATGGTCAAATAATTCCATATAAATAATCACATAAGAAATAAAATTAACCATGGATAATATAATAGTAAAATAATCACATGTAATATCAATATCTAATCTTATAATCAGGGTATTCATAATGTCAAACATCATAAACATAGCATCAGCACTTAGCCCAAGATACCATATATAAATGGGTAATGTCTTGGACAATACCCAAATTAGTTTGAATCATGAGACTTGATGATTCCTAAAAGGGATATAGAGGGCCCCTATTATCTCTTTATAATTACACTTCATTATTCATATGGATTTTTTGAAACATAAACAACATATACATAAAAAATATAAATAACTTTCCTCAATCAGTAAACATAATCACAAACCATTATGAGTAATATAGTGAATTGTATCAAAATAGTACATCCACAGTCAAAATGATTATAAAAAGTTTATAAAATATGTTATATGATATCATAATATATCAAATTCAATTAAAAATAAGATTCAACAAAGAGATTTTTCATAGATGAAAATAATCTAATAAAATTCTTGAAAATTCTTGAGAAAAATAAATTTTTACCTAGAAATCATTTATTTAAAAAGATGTTTGATTACAAACCAAAACATTTTATTTGAAAAGAAAATTTTAAACATGTAAATTAATCTTAAAAACATTAAAAAGTCGTGATTTTAGAAAAATATTCTCATGTCTGAGAAGTTAAAAAAACATTCCTTGTGTATTTTTGTCAAAAAAGTTTTAAATTACCTCTTTTAGAAAATGAAAAAATGAATCCTTTCAAACCATTTTATAAAATCTAAAACATGAGTAAAATAATTTAAAAAAAATTAGGATAATATTAAAAAACTTTTTTAAAACATTTTTATAAAACATGGACATGGAATAAAATTGTTCCCTAGTGGATACTTAAACATAAACAATCCCAAATAATAATGAGATTGTGAAATAACTCTTACATTGCACTTTCCTTTAGTTAAATGTTATTTAACCTCTTGTATAATGGTTTAAAGACTATTATTAATGTATAAAATAACCATATTTATATTTATGATGTCATATATGATCCTCTTATATCATTTTGTTAATAATATTTCGTTATTACCCTTATTTATGTTGTTAACTATTTTATTTTTCTATGCATGTTTTTTCATGTAAGTCATGTTTATTATGAATTAGATATATTTATTTCATCTAAAAAATATATTAAGTTCATAGATATCATATTCATTCATTATATAAATTTTTATAATTATTTATTCAATGGTGAACATGGAAAATGAATCACATCGCGTCATGGAGACAGTAGGTTGTACGTACGCATGAGTGAAGGTATCATTCCCTTAATGGTGAAAGTGTAAGAAATTTGATGGTATATTAATTATAAATAATCAATATCATGTCATAGGTACTATATATATCCATTATTTCCATCATTATATCCATCTAACTAGAGTGGTGATGAAAACTAAATTGCACCACAATGTGGAGATTGTGAGTTGTACGTACGCACGCACGATGCTTCATTTGTCATAGGATGAATAAATCATGAAATATGGTTGTCACATAATCATAATAACATATAATAATATATATTAAACTATTATTGTTACTTTATAATAAAAACAACACATTAATATGAATTATAATAATAAATGAACTTGGATGAGTTGGTAAAAATGATTACCTCTTCTTCGGCGGACTCCCTATAAATCTCTTCTTAAGGGTTATGGGGTTGGTCTTTTTAGAAGACCAGGATATACATAACTTGTATAAGGATGTTGGAAAGATCTATATTCAGGGTTATATTTATCTATAAGCCTCAATTTAGTGTTCATAAGTGAGGGATGGAGTGTCCTTTTATAATTGAGGTGATGGGCACTTTTGGAAATTCTCAAAGTATTAAATTACTATAAATTAATTTTCAATTAAAAATACCTCTAAATTGAGTTATTTATAATTTCAGATGAGTATGGGTCTAACTAATATCAAATAATAATTTTTATACAAGTTTAGGTCACATTCTTACCCTTATCTTTTGGCTTTAACCCTTATTTAATCCCTTTAACTCCTACCATGACAATGTGTGTTTTTACTTTTTAAGGACTAATATAGTTACTATAAAATGTCAAATGAACCATAAATGAGTCTTGAATGATATTCTAAACTATATTTTAATAATTTGTCCTAAATTTATATTTCTATTAATTTTATATCTTTTAATAAAATAATATTTATTTTAAAATATCATTAATGTCAATTTTGACCCTATTCATTACTTTGACTTTAAAAAAAGTGTACACAATATAATTTCATAAAAAACATTTAATACACACATAATATTTATATTTAATCTATTAAATTCATTAATCATATTAATTATCTCAAATTATATTAATTTTAATATTTTTAATATCATTTATTTGATATTTTCATTAATTAAATAATTAATGCATCATCATTGTGTAAGCCTTTAAGGTAATTATTCATTTTCTATATATTAAAAATAAATTACCATGATTAATATAACTATTTTAGCTTTAAAATTACTATTTATAGTGGATGATATCTTTTGAACTATCACATATAAAAAATGTAACACTTATTAAAAACATGTGTATAGAATATTTGACTTTCCTTAGAATAAAATACAATAAAAGGCTTAAAGTCGTCCATGTGACTCCAAGAGGCCCTAAAATCACACCAAGGATGATTTTATTTGACACTAACTCATCAAATAAAATCATGACAAGTTTTAGGGTAATTTTATAATATTTATAATACTATTTTTACTCTTAGTTACTCGTTTTACTTTTAACCGTGTTAATAAAAATTACCAAAGTCACTATTCATATTCTCGAAAAATAAAAGAGACCTATATACTAAATTTTTACATTATAATTAAAAATATAAAATCCATTTTTCTTAATTCAAATCTCATAATTTTTAAAAATTAATTAAAATTAATTTTGTATACGGAATGAAACAATGGGTTTTTAAAGTAAAAATGTTCAAATATTGAAATATTTTTATATCCAATTTTAATGTGAAATTGATTATAATGACCTAAATTGGATTAAATTATATAAAATTGATCTAATTATAATTTAAAACCATTAAAATATATAATTTAACACTATAAATTATTTATACAAAAATCATGTTTTCAATTAAAATCCAGTATTTTTCATTATTCTTCAAAACATGAAACTTATCATAAAAATACCAAAATTCAAGAGAAGTAAAGTTTTATTTTATAATTTATAATAATAATTTTATTTTGTCAAATATAATTTATAAAAGTTTCAAAAATAATATTTAAAACAAGTGATCTATCAAAGGGTGGCAAAACTGCCCTTAGAAAAATATAGCCTTTTATTCTTAAAATGGGTTTTATTTTTATATTAAGCCTATAAAAGTTATTGGATGAATTTAAAAAAAAATGAATATATAAAAAATATATTTCATTATTTCCTTTCACTAATAATTATTAATTTTCTTTATTATGATAAAATTTCATTGTGAGCATAAAAATTCAATAAAAACACATCCTTTATATTCAATTGGTTTTTATTTTCATTTAAAATTAATTGGTAATAAATTAATTAATTTTATAAAAAATTTAAAATATATTTACATAATTTAGTAAATCCTATTAAAAACCTCCAACTTAAAAGCTAGTGTTAAAATAATAATATTTAATAGTATATCGTGGCTTGTTTAAGCTTGGTGTCACATAAAATGTATATTGTTGAAGAAATTGAATTTATTTATGAAGATACATACCATAAAATATTGGGGTGTTAAAGGAAAGTATAATCATAATAAAATTGTGATTATACTTACTATAAGAGATCCAACACATCAAACAAGACATTGATCTATGAATAATCAAGGTTTGGATAGCCAAATTCACCACTAGTAGTTCTCGAAGGTGTTTAGGGTGAGGTGTAATTTGAGGGAGAAGTGTTTAAATTTTAAATAGAGGTTTTAAAGGATGTAATTCTGATACTTACCCAAGCATTCTCACCTATATCAGTGTAACCAACTACCATGTGGTGCCTGGAAAAAATTATGGGCCACTATAAGTCTAATCAATCGCTCCACCGATGGGCCAATGGACACCCACTATAAAACCTCAATATTTTTTGAAATATTTTTTTCAAATGAATTTAATATTTTTAGTATTTTTCATTATATATGACATTTACTTTATTATTCATTACACACAATCGTGAGTTTAAAAGAAACGTGTCATGTTATTAAAAAGTTATTATATGATTATTATCACCTAACCATTAAAATGGTGTTTTTGAATAGGATTAAATAAAATATGAAAATATATGTAATAAAATTTATATAAAATTAATTATGTGTTTTATAATTATTTAAAAAATAAAATAAAAAATATATATAAAAATAAAAGAAATATTTTTCTGAAAAACAATTTCTATACACAAAAACACATTTTACCACAATAAATTAAACAAACCACTTTTGATGAATGGTTTTAATTAAATTTATATATTTAACAAACAAAATAACATTAATATTATGTGTTTTCTATATAATATATAATAATAAATCTAATTTTACACTTAAAAGTATATTTTTATACAAAATATTTTGTTACTTTTTTTGCACACTTATTTTAAAAATAATTCAAGAAACTTTTATAAATTTTATTTTAAAAAATAAATTAAATTTTTTAAATCAAAATTTTAAAATTATATTAGGGTGAATTTTTTAGAATTTTCTGAAATGGTTAATTTTTTGATGAATAGTGAAAAAACTGAATTTTAATTAAAAATTCTATTTCCCTTTAAATTATTTAGAAATATAAATTATATTTTAAATTATTTTTAAAATAATATTATTTAAACTATATATATATATTAATCCAATTTAGGTCATTGGAATCATTTTCATATTGAATTTTGATATAAAAACTTTTTAAACTTTTAAACAATTTCGCTTTGAAAAAACCTGATTTCTCATCATGTCTGCGAGATTAATTTCAAATTAAATTCTTCTATTTATGTGAATTTATTTTGTAAAAATTTATTCAATATTTTTAATTATAATAATTTATATTATCTGATTAGTTCAACTTAATTTTTGACCAAAATGAATAATGAGAACAGTAAAAATTAATTATCACAATTAATGTAAAAATGGGTTTATTGGGGGGTTAAACTAAAAATGTAAGGATTAAAATGACCTAAACACTTGTATAAAACCCATATTATGGACATATTTATACCATATCATGTATAAGTATTAATAATAATCCATTTTAGACAATTTTTTCCTATTAAAAACATGGATATAACTTTTTGTTTTCAAAAATTATAAGTGTGCCACTAAACTCACTTATAAAAGGCCACCCCTTCGCTTCTCCTCTTCCCACAATCAAACCTTTTTTAATCCAATAAATTACCAAATCACTTCCCAAATTACCTCCCATAATCTTATATGCCTTATTTTTAGCATAAAACTAACCTAGTATGGCTTTTGTTGCAAACCTAAGGAGGATACCTAAAGAAGATATAATGTTCTTCAATGAGTGTTTTTATTTTATTTCTTCCTCCACCTCCTTAAATTCCTAAAAAAATTATTATATAATATGAAAAATATATTAAATATAATAATATGTTTTTATGTTAATTTAATGACCTAAAACTATCTTCACTTCCATCAAATGGGTTATAAAATCATCATTTGTGTGTACAACGGACAACCGCCTCATGAATTGATGTCATTCGTTTTTCCATTATCACCTATAAAAGTTGGGTATGATGATGGGTATAAAGTATATATAATATTTTTATAAAATATTTATACATATATACTCATTATATTAGATTTATAACTTTTTACTTTCCATTATGTAGGGGATACGATAATGTCGCTCATGTGTACGGCGGACTACCACCTCATGAATTAATGTGATTATTTTTTCACTAAAACTTTACATGGAAGTTAATAATTATAAGGTTAATAAATATATGTGATATACATGACATAATTATGATATTCATAACATTTTTATCATTCTAAAAAGATAATATATCATTTTATTTCTTACTTTTTCACTCATTGAAAGATGATAATGTTGTTTGTCTATATGTGGACTACCACGATCACGAAGCATTGTGACTCTCTCTTTTTATTATCACACCACACTGATGATACTTATAAGTATATTTAAATAAATAATATTTATATATGATATTATTATCATTCTAGAAATATAAAATATTACTTACCTTTATTTCTATAATTATCATTGAAAAATATAAATGTTACTCGTGCATATGTGCGACCTACCGTCTCCATGATCATAACGTACTTCATTTATCAAAAACATATTTAATTATTAGTATTAAAAGTATAATATATGTATAAATATTATAATTATTTCAAAATTATTTTTCTTTATATAATGTAACCATTACAAAATTAAGAGGATCGAAAATAACAAATCAAAAAATATACCAAAAAAACATTGTTATTACCTGAAACATGATTTTAGAAAGGAATTGGTAATAAAGGGATAATGGGTGGTCCTAAGAAAATAATATATGGTATGATATATATAATATTGTTTATATAATTGATTTATAACAAAATTATATTTATTATATAGGATAATCAAATATGTAAGAAGGAAGTCAAGAATTAAGGTAAGGTATTTTTATTCACTCTTTTATTTCTAGGAGTCATATGAAAAGTCTACATTAATTTATTTTATGTGGTGTATATAATGACCGCTTAAAATTTTATATCATTAATATAATAATTTTTAATATATTTAAAGTTTAATTTTATGTTATTATTCATTGGGTCTTATGATTCAAAATATTACTAAAGCTGTAAGGGATTTCCATCTCACTTTAATTTTCTATGAGACACAATCCATATTCACCATGTGTTTCTTTTATGTGGTGTATATACTTACCATTAATTTAATTTATGATTATAATCCTTAAAATTATTTTTATTTACATTTCTATTTGAGGATATCTGTTTCATGGGGTTTACAGTTCAAAAGTTACCAAATCGGTTATGGATTTTTGTCTCAAATTTCCTCCTTAATGACCTAAGTTATGTTATGCGCCTATATTCTTCCATGAGGTGTATATAATACCAATTTTACATATTTTATAATGAATAAAATTATTTTTAAAATATTATAATTTTCATTTAATTTTATTATTTCATGGGTATTATGATTCAAAGTTACCAAAGTGGTAAGATTTTTATGTTAAAATCTCATCAATTATCAGGATTGTTTAGGATTACATTTACAATGGTAAAATATTATGATAAATCTCTAAATAAACTCATGAATTTTATTATCCTATGTATATTTCATGGGAATAAATGTTTTCACTTCATTTTTCACTCTCTATATACCCAATAATTCAAAATAATTTTTTTACGAAAAATGGACATTATTTCTCTCTTCGGTGGAAAACCCTTTTTCTTCCAAAAACAAGTATTCTATAAATGTTTTAAAAAATATTTTAACATTCATAAAATGATTTATTAAATAAATTTTTTCCTATGTTTTAATTTTAAAAAATATTAAAGGAATATTTGTTTCATTTTTCAAATAATGCATGTTTGGATTTTATTGAAAATGTGAAAAGAATTTGTGTTTTAATATGTACGGCTTGAATATAAATTCATGTTGTTGTAAATATTATATTATTTTAATATCCCTTTATATGTTTTAAATTTTATTTTCAAATAAAATTATTTCCAAAATATTTTATGAATTTTTAGAAATTTATTTTTAATTATCTTCCTCAAGAAACATTCCAAGTGATTTATATTTCAAAATAACTCTCCATATAAGACGACATACTTTGATTTGAATTATGATTTTTTGGGTAAATAAACCAAGGATACCATTTTTATTATTTATATGAATTTTTTATGATGAAAATATTTTTCTAAAACCTATTTCTCTTACATGGTTTATACCATAATAAAATTCTTTTGAAACCTACTTCTTTTTCCACGAGATATGCAATGATGAAATTATTATGAAACCTATCACTTTTACATAGGTTATGATATGATTAAAATGTTTATGAAATTTATTTTATTTCTTATATTATAATATGATGAATATTTTTTGATCTTGTGGTACACATATTTATGATTTTTATTATGTGATGGGTGGGACCTATATCTCTCTCTAATGCATTGGGTAAAGATTTATATATCATGAGATATATAGGATTGGAATGAGAGTGAACCTGGTTCAGTAAGGAACTTTTTCCAATATAATGGTCTTGGAAGTGAACCTTGACTACTATGATGGTTTGGGGAGTGAACCAATTCTACTATGATACCCTTGGTAGTGATCCTTGACTACTATGGAAATGATTTTCTATGATTTTGTGTATGCCACAATTTCATGTCTTATGCCAATGATATACACTTATGGATCATATTATTTGATTTTCTTATGATTCATGTCTTATGGACTACCAATATTTATGCTATGAATCAATATTCTGATCTTTGATATGTGGGATATGGTTTTCATATGATATTCTCATGTTATCATACCCTTATTTTCATGTTATTCTTATGTATCTCCCTTTTTACCATTACTAAGAATGTAAGATCACTCTTTTTAATGTTTCCTTTCCCTAAATTATGAATAAAGGTTCTATGTAGGGTATGTTTATAAAGATTACTAAAGGATAACATCTTTATGGGAGATGTTGAAGATCTTTTACCAAATTAGAAGATTGTGTACCTAGACTCTAGATACACTAAAAAAATTATGGTCCTTAGGCGTTTGTTTTTGTAATGTATTAAATATTCATATAAAAAGATATAATATCCATGTATGGAAATCATGGGTCTCTATAGTTGGTATTAGATTAATAGTTTAGTTAACCTTTGTAAACTAGGATGAGAAGACTTTAGTGAGATCCCTTGAGATATTTATAAGGACATGTCCAGGGATATGTATAAGGATAATTATAAGGATGATTCAAAGTATAGTAAAATGTCCTAAAATTTTGGTAAAGGGTGGATAAAATGGTTTCCAATCAATTACATCCCAGTCTAGATACAAAATGTGGATGTGGCTCTAGAATAGAGGTGACCAGGGGTAATAACTCCAAACAAATTCATTGAGATGGATGCAATCATCAACCAGTGCACGACAATGGTCCTTATTTCACACCTGGTTTGACACTACTAGGGAATATTCTTTGGAAATCCAAAAACTCTTTATGAACCATCAATAAGGATTTAAATATATGATGATCATGGATGAACTAGGTTAAGACTAAGGTGACATATATTTAAAAGAAATTATCATGATTTAGATCTCCTAAAAATGATTTTTCAGACTGTGTGGTTTTCCATTTTGATTATCATTGCTCAAACTATGATTTTTGGTTTTAGTCAATGGTGGGAACTAGAATGAAGTGGGTTAACATTGAATATGATGGACAATTTTCTAATGAACAACCAAATGGTATGATAATTAAAGTGAAGGATATTGTGATTATGTCTAATCAATTATCATGGAACATGATTAATAGTGTACACCATAACCAACTCTCAAACTCACCAAAGAATGGATGGATAGAGTTCACTGAGATTTTGGGTAGAGGAAACCATAGAGAAAATAAGGTTTGATTTTTTATATGTTGAGAATGTGGGGAAAATAACTCGATGGAATGTATCATAGGGATGAAAATATGTTTGGGTGTGTAAAATATGGTCACAAATCAAGCAAATGTAAAGGAAAAATAAATAGTTTAGTTAACACAATGGATGATAATAATAGTTTCCCAAAGGTATCATCAACTTCTAAATGTTTTAAATGTGGAAATTATGGGCATTATGAAAATTGATATCCTAATGGGAAATCTTGTGAAGACAATCAGAAAGGTTTTATGAGTAATGGTTATGTTGTTGATAATGAAGAGACTAAGAATAACATATGAAAGGAAGTTAGTATTAATTGATAAGATGATGAAGCCTAGTTAATGGATTAAAAATGATGGGTAATAATTGAAGTGATAATGTATTGGAATTCTAGAATTATGTTATATGAATATATATATGGATTGTTTGTATAGTTTTTTAATTAAGTATTTTCAATAATATGGTGAATGGTATTGATGGCATAGAAAATTGATTTAACAGCAATGTTATACTTTATGGGAAAAACATTATTAAAGAAATATAACCCTTAATATGTTCCTGATATTGAAAAAATTGGTGTTTAGTTTGGATGAAGTGATTATTAATATGGATAAAGTACATTGGATATTAATGACTACCTTGGAACTAATAAATTATTTTTTCACAATGTTTATTATACTATCATTTATGGAGTTTATAGTATTTTTGGATTAAGTTAATATATCCAATAATCTATATTTTATGTAAGTAATGAGTAATCATGTATGTTTTCAATAAGGTTTTATGGTAATTTAGTATATTACCAAGTTTCAAGATAATTCATGATGAGGGTATTCACATATTTGGTATATGAAAATCAAGATCCACTTTATAATATATGGGGTATTAATGTTAAGTTTATTTTAATAAATTTAGTGAACTTATTTATAAATTATTAATTTTGGAAGGTTTATAAGGATTACCATTTATTGAATAGTTTAATTTGAACTTTGGATGAGGTTTTATAGATTAACATATTACTTCACCATATTAAGATTTATCTATATTGGATAACTAGAGTTGACTTTTTTAAAACTAGAGATAGAAGTAATGACTTATCATTCTTTTATATATCTTATTTAGTGCTTTAGACATGAAGAAATCATATATTAGAGAAATAGATAAAGTGTAAATTGATAAAGTCCCAACCAAAGGATGAAATTGTTCCTAGGAAATAAAAATATATCAAGTAAGTGAATTTTCATATGTTCTTAGTCCAAAAGGAAAGGCAATTCCCCAATAGTTGGAAAAGAATATAGAAATAAAATTTTGTTCTGTTATCATAATTTTGATGATATCAATAACCTTTTTTATGCCTATTTGTTTTATGGATCTGTGTTCATTAACTTTCTCCTAGACATGTTCTCCACCACTCACCATCAGAATTTGGGTGTTAGTTTCCTATTTTATGTCCATGATTTCACAAACCACCTATGTTCTCATATTTTGAAACCTAGAATGTGTTATTCCAAATGACTTTCACACATCCCTTTCTCTTTTTCATGAGGATTTTTTATTAATCGTTTTTATGATGTGGGTTTATATGAAGTAAATTTCAAATATTAAACCTTTGATGATTGTTCGGAAAAATCCCTCAAGGTAACATTGCATCATTTTTGGGTTGATTGTGTTTGTTGACAAAGAAAGTTTCCATGGTGAATTGTCGAGTTCCAGAGATGTTGTTGACAATCAATGTTGACAAAGAACCATGACAAAGGAATGGACAATCTGGAGGCGGTATAAAAGAATAGATACAAGGTGGCGTCATTTTCCAGTGTTTTCCAAATTTTTGGGGTCCAAAATTTGGAGTTTTGTGAGCATCGCGAAAATAGGATTTCTTTGAAGATCTAATTTAAATATGGAAAAGTCATGAGTTTTGAGAAGATAGGCTTCATGGATTGGATTTCGCGAAGACCAGAATAATGTAAACGGTGATGCTTCATGATTACGACAAGCTTCGTGAACGACAGAGTTGAAGAAAATTATGGTGGCGAAGGTCATTGCGAGTGGATCTTCGCGGAGAATGCATGAAGTAAATGATGGAATTCACCAAGATTACAATGAGCTCTGCGATCAGAAATTTGTCATGGTGCTTCTAGATTTTGAGAGAATTTCGACGGGAACTTCAGAGCTTAGCGATTTGAGATAACATGGCGTTGACTTCGCGCGAAAGGTTTAAGGGTCGGTGGAATTTCCTATAAATAGACCTCAACCCCCTCGGTAGAAGTAGAGAGTTTTTGAAGAAAATATTTTTCTCTCGGCTTGCAAAGGTTGTTCGCAAAGGCAGTGTGCTTCGCGAAAGAAGAGCTTTGCGGCGGCTAATCTAGCTCTGCAAAAGTTGTGATCTCCATGTTTCCTTAGTGAGATTCGCAGGGGAAGTCACTCTGTGAAGACTTGAGCTTTGTGAGAATTCTTGGTAAAAAGAAAGTAGCTTCACGAAGGCTTGTTTGAGCTTCGCAAAATTGGGAGCCTCGCGAAGTAGGGTGCTTTGCAAAGGTGTTTCCAAAGTGAGTTTCTGAGTGCTCAGGGGAAAATGGGTATTCATCAGTGTATGAACTTTGAACTTCAATAGAGAATCTACATACAGTGGAGGATGCATTAACTAGTGGTAATGAAGAGACCTACAGGTCTATAAACTATGAGTGGATCTTCTGAAGAAGTAGTGAGCACACTTCAGTTGAGAGAGCAGTGAGTTCTCAAATTGTGAGAGGTTGTAAACCATAAGGGACAGTGAGTCCACTTCAAACTTGTAAACAGTAGTGCGCTTATAGTGGAATTGGTACATCGGCACACTGTGGGTGTATGCTCCTTGGATGTAGCCCAGTGAGGGTGAACCAAGTAAAAATTGTTGTGACTTGTGCATGCTTTAAGGTTTGTTCATACTCTGCATTGAGAAGAAGTGAGAAGAGGGTTTTGTTTAACAGCAAAATAAGATCAAAAGGGGCAGTCATTGTAATCTTTCATACCCTGATTCACCCCCCCCCCCTCAAGGTATCTAGCCTAGTGGACCTAAAAATTGGTATCATAGGGAAATGTTAATATCAGCATTTCTCTCTCAAAAGGAGGTCACTAATCATAACGGGATTCCGATCTTCGACGAGAACAATTTCCAGCTATGGAAGAATTAGATACAACACTACTTCTGATCATTAGGAATGTATGTGTTCACAGTAGTAATGCATGGCATAACAGCTGATATTAATTGTGGTGCTTTATCAGAAGCTGAGTGTAGAGAGTTGTATGCTAATGCCAAAGGAATTAATGCCTTAAGGGGAGCCATATCCAAACCTATCTACACAAAGGATATGTCATGAAAAACGTCACATGCCATGTGGGAAAATCTATTGAATATATATGAAGGGGAGACAAAGGCCGGAGAGGAAAAGCTGTAAGTGTTGTGGGACTAGTATGAAGATCTGAGAATGAACCCGAATTAGTCTGTTGATGCATTCTTCGACAGGGTAAATGTTATAGTGGAATACATGCGAGGTCTTGGAGAAGTTATTGAAGACATAAGGATTATGAAGCGCATCTTGAGGAAACTTCCACCTCATTTCAATCAAAAAGTTTCGGTGTTGGAAGATAAAGACCCAAAAAAGCTGACGTTGGATAACCTACACAGTACCCTTATTGCATATGAAATGAGAAATGATGATAACAATGTTGTGGAAAAGGGGAAATCCAAAGAGGTGGCATTCAAGGCCATGAAGAAGCTGGTCATTGAATACTCTCATGAAGAAGAAGAGACAGATGAGGTGATGTAATTTCTCTCCTCAAACCTTCAAAGAGGAAAAGGAAAGTTTAAAGGGAAGCTTCCACTTGATTTTTTTCGATGTGAAAAGGTTGTATATCTTGCAGTAAGGTGCCCCAAAAAGTTCCAAGAGTATGATGATGTAGATGAAATCAAAATTCCTAAGAAGAAGTCTCCAGCCTATGGGAGAGGAAAGAAATAGTTCAATGGAAATTTCTTTAAGAAGAATAACCTTCTTTCAAAAGAAAAATGGTAGTTCAGAAGTTTCTAAGGTTGAGGAGGTTGAAGAGATAGAGAAATGCAGAGATCATGGACAAAATGCTATGGTGGAAGTTGCTGGTAGTTCTCAGAATAAGAATGAAACTGAAGCTGATGAATAAGAAGAATAAATTGAGGGAAGAGTTGATATGAAAGCTTAGTTAGAGGCGTCTCTTGAGGAGATAGATGTTTGGGAGCCAAAACAAATAAATTCAACAAAGTTGTTTGTGACGCCAAACTCTATATACAGTAGCAGGAAGAATAGAAGTCTGAGTTGATGGAAAAAAATGAGAAAATCAAGTCATCAACACCAGAGGACTCAGAATCAGTTAGTGAGCATAAAATAAAAATTAAATAATGGAAAAGGGAGATAGATAGCTTGAATAACACAAGGAAAGATCAAATCAAGCATATTGAAGAACATGAAGGAGAAGTTGTTGGTTTGCGGAAAAAGGTTAAAGATCAAGAAAAACTCTTGACTCCTACTGGGTCATCAGGAAATAAGATCACTCAAAAAACCACAAAGCTAAAAGTGGATAATAGTGGTTCAAAAAAAAAAGAAGTATCAAATATGTTCAGATGCTAAGATTGATGGGGGATTGATTGAAAACAAAAAGCTGTGAAAATTGAGGTTAGACCACAATCACCCACTCTGAGATTGAAGGTTGATTTGGGCACAAGGAAGAATCAGAATATTCATAGATCCCAAGGGGAAACTCAGAGTGCAGACATAACACAAAGTAATGCACCTGATATAAGGTTTTATTGTTGTGGAAATATGGGACATTCACAGTATGTGTGTTCCATATCCAAGAGATATCAAAGGGCACAAGAACAAAGGTTTCATCCAAACAGAGAACGGTTCTCCAAAACATATTTTGAAGGAAACTGTTTGGGTGTGGAGGATTTGGGCACATGTAAAGGTATTGTACTTCGACCATGCAGAGGAATGTGGCAAAGGAGAATCAAAATGTTCACAAGCAGCAGATCAATGAACCAACAGGTGAGTTGAAAATGAAAAACAGATTTGCAGCTTTGCAAGATGAAGTTGGTCCATCATACTCTGAGAAAGATCAAAAGTCTCAATCCATGTCAATTATGAAGGAAAAAATATATACCAAGAAGAAAAAGGATGAGAAGGCAGTGGTCTCAGAAATTACCCATAAAGCATCAGATCACTCTGGTGTATGGATCCTTGATAGCGGTTTCACAACTCACATGACAGGTAATAAGGATCTTGTTACAGGTGTAAAATATGACAAAGAAGGAGTTGTCAAGTTTGGAAACGATGAAGGCCATAAGATAATTGGCTCAGGAAAGGCCAAGTTTGGGGTCAAAGAGATGAGACGTGCTGATGTCTTAGTAGTAGAAGGCCTCAATCACAATTTTCTCAGCGTCAGTCAACTATGTGACTTGGGACATTCTATAAGGTTTACTAAAAAGGTGTGTATCTTCAAAGGAAGAGACGGGGCAGTGGTTCTATAGGGAAAAAGTACAAAGGGAAATATCTACCTGGTAGGTGGAGAAGAAGATATGTGATTTCTATCCAGAGAGGAAAAAAACAAGTTGTGGCATAAACGACTTGGTCATCTATGCCAACCATCCCTAGAAGATCTGGTAAAGTGTGATGTAGCAAGAGACCTCCCTAAGCTATCACGTGATCATACTCACATGTGTGATCCATTCCAATAAGAGAAGATCATTATAAAGACGTATAAAGTAAAGGAAAAGAAGTAAATAGGAGTGCTCGAATTGGTGTATGTTGATATATGTGGGCCTATCACACTAAGATCAATTGATGGAAAGAGCTACTATGTTCTTTTCATTGATGACTTTAGTAGAATGGAATGGGTATTTGTTATTTCCCATAAGTCTAACATGTTCAAATGCTTAAAATAGTACCGTAGGGAGAGATAAAAGATGCTTGGATAGAAAATTCTGAAGTTTCATACTGATAATGGTACAGAATTTACAAATAGTCAGGTGGAAGACTATCTCGAGAAACACAAAATAAGGCATCAAGTTTCCTCGGTGAGAACTCCACAACAGAATGGAGTGCTTGAAAGGAGAAATTGGATCATCAACAAGATAGACAGAATGATGCTCATAGAAAAATACCTCCCAGAGAAATTTTGGAATGAATCAGTTTTGACATCGGTCTACATTTCTAACAGGGCTTTGTTGTGTCCAAAGAAAGGAAAGACTATGTTTGAGATGTGGTATGGAAAGAATCCAAAATTAAAATACTTTCAAATATTTGGAAGTAAGTGATTTATCCTCAACAAGGAGAAACATAGGAAATTTTAGTCGTCTGGAGATGAGGGGATATTCCTTGTCTATTCAGGAAAAAGTAAATCATACAAATGCTTTAACAAAAGGATGGGAAAAGTAGTTTGCGAGAAATGATGTCACTATTGTAGAGAATGAAAAGAGTATTCAATATCATAGTGAACAATTTCCAGATGAAAGCGATGAGGAGGAAAGTAACACAGGAGGAGCAGAAGTGGATGATGCTGATTCAGAAGAAGATACTGATGATGATTATAAAGAAGAAAAATCTATATACGCACAGAAGCAAAGGAGTTGAGCTGAAATTGACAGGAAAAATATCATTGGTGATCAATCATCTCTAGTTCAGAAACGAATAATGAAGTCACTGTATCAGATATATTTCTTATCTCAGGTAGAGCCTAAATGCTTTGCTGATGTAGCTAAAGATGAAAACTAGGTTCAGGCCATGAATGAAGATCTAGATCAGATTGAGAAGAATCAGACATGGGAGATTTTTTCGAGGCTAGTAGATAAGAATGTCATCAGGACTAAATGGGTCTATCGCAACAATATGAATAAAGATGGCACAGTGATTCGGAACAAATTGTGACTAGTGTGCAAGGGATACTCCCATATAGAGGGAATAGATGTTGATGATACATTTTCACTAGTTGTGAGACTAGAGACAATCATATTATTTCTATCCATTGCAGTGCAACGGGAGTTCAAAGTTTTCCAGATGGATGTCAAATATACATTTTTGAATGAGGTTTAGGAGGAAGAGGTGTGTATTGAGCAGCCAGATGGTTTTCTCATTCATGAGGATGAGAACAAGGTTTATAGATTGAAGAAGGCGTTGTATGGGCTGAAACAAGCACCAAGAGCATGGTACTCAAGGCTTGATCAATACTTGAAGAAGCTTGGTTTCCAGCGTGGAGGAGTTTATTAAAATCTATATTTCAACAACAAAAGTAATCAAAGTATGATGGTCCTGGTTTATGTTGACAACATAATATTTGGCGGATCAGATGAATCTCGGTGTAGACAGTTCTCTGAATTCATGAAAAGTGAGTTTGAAATGTCAATGATTAGAGAGCTAATGTTTTTTCTTGGTCTACAAGTGACACAAGGAATGAATGGAACATTCATTTCTCAATCCAAATACGCCAAGGAGGTTTTGAGAAGATTTGGAAAGGAAAATTCCAAGGAGATGAAGACTCCAGTTTCTACTCAAATGAAACTGTCCAAAGATGATAATGGAAAGGCAGTTAATAACACAGAATACAGGAAGATTATTGAGAGTTTATTATACCTGACAGCGACAAGACCTAATATTGTTTTCTCCACCTGCAAAGCATCACGATATCAAAGAAATCCTAAGGAAATCCACATACTTTTAGTGAAAATAATACTTCGGTATATCAAGGGTACGATGGACTTCAGCTTGATGTGAAATGGAAAGTCTTAGATAGAGTTATTGGGATATACTGATGCAGATTGTGCCAGTTCAGTAGATGACATGAAATAAATGTCAAGAGGTGCATTCTATCTTGGTGGGATATGTTTTTCTTGGCTAATAAAGAAGCAATATTTCATTTCATTAAGCACCGTAGAATCTGAGTATATTGCAGCCACTCAAGAATGCACACAATTATTGTAGATGAAGCAGCATCTTGATGATATGGGAGTTGAAGTGATGTATCCCATCGGAATCCAGTGCGATAAATCAAGTGCTATAAATCTCAGAAAAAATCCAGTCCATCACTCAAGGAAAAATCACATTGAGATAAAGTATTATTTTATCAAGGAGAAGGTTGAGTAGGGAATCATGAAGTTGGAGTATGTGCCTACAGAACTACAGGTTGTGGACACTATGACAAAGGCCTTACCCAAGGAAGCATTTGAAAGGTATTTATTGGCTCTAGGAGTTTAGTCGACTCCCTGCACTTGAAAGAGTGTAGATGTGGAACCCCCACTCCCTGAGTTATGGTATGTTTTTCCCTAATGTAATGACATGTGTTTTTACCCAGTTACAGACCGCAAAGGAGTTCCCTTTGGGTTCGTAGACAAAGGGGGAGAAAATAGTGATTGTTCAAGGGGGAGACAGTGTGGTTATTTGATAAATCATGATTGATATGGGGAGAATCTGACAGGTGGAGCAGCAAGATAGGGGGATAATAATGAGATAGGGCGATTGTTTTAAATATGACAATTCTAGAAGCGATCGATCAAAGAGTAGATATCACGACAGCTGAGGATCATGATAAAAGCAGAACAATGATATTGGAAAGGTGTAAGAAGGTTTCCAGCAATCATCAATTGGTATCAGTGTGGTATCAACAATTGGTATCAGTTGGGTGTCAATAGTGGGTGGCAGAAATGAAGTGATTCAATGATAAACTTTTCATTTACTCATATTTATCACAACGAGCATTGATCGTGTGGGATTAGAGTATGTGGTGATTGAATCTTTGGTCACTATCTGAATCGAAAGAGGATAATGGTGGTAGATGATGGAAGGATACTCAGTGAGGTATCAAAGTGCAGAAAATCATTCTTAGAATAGTTTTCAACAAACCCAAAGGGGAGATTGTTGGGAAAAAATGTCATGACCTGTCCTTGGGGCCCATGCCATGACTACCCCAAGCCCGTGTTCCATAGGCCAGGGGCTGGATACTAGCACAAAAGGCGTAAATCCCGATAACTGGGAAGGAATTTCCTTTATAAAAGTAAACAAAACACCACAGAGTACAAGCGAAAGTAATAGACTAAGTACAAAAGAAAGTGTGGAAAAGTAAATGGTCCAGAATACAAACACAACTGAAAGTAAATCTATAACTGAATGAAAGTACAATAGAAAAGACAAGAAGCTGGAAGAATAGAAGCAGCTCCTAGGTTGTCCACCTCAGATCCTACCTGAAGGGTAGGTACAGATAATGCAGCTCCTGGATCGTCCACCACGGATCCTACCTAAATGGTAGGTACAGATAGCCTCCACAATGCTCTCGCACGTCAACCTCCTCTGAGTATCATCTCGTCATGAAGTCCACCTCCGGATATGGACTCGTCGTGAGGTCCACCTCTGGGTACCGTCCAGTCTTTGAACACTCAGCCTCTGTCAGCGCTGCCCATCGTCTGCAACCAACACAACGAGATATGGGAATAGCCCATGAAGGGGTGAGTATACGATACTTAGTAGGGACCCCAATACCCTCAAGGTCTCACTAAATCCAACAAGCATAACCACAAAGAAGGATCTCAATAGAAAACCCTTACTTAGGTATAAGCCCATACTTATACCTAAGTTATCAAGTAACCCATCTCAATCATGGGGAAACACAAAGGTTATGAAATCAACGGATAACCACTACTTAGGTATATGCCCATGCATATACCTAAGTTATCAAGTGAACCATCTCAATCATGAGGTAAACACAAAGATAATAGACTCAACTCAAACCAGGATTTTCATTATCGAAACCGTAACTGCTGAAGAGCTCCGTCTCTGAAGAGTACAGTGATCATGTCACATCTCTGAGGTACTGCTCACTAACCTAAGACTGCTGAGGTACTCCTCCTGTTGAGTACAGTGGGTCAGCCACCCAAACACGGTAGTGCTTCCCACCGGGGTCTGCCACCCAATGACAGTAGTGCACCCCCCCCCCCCCTAATAGCATGCAGAGGTACTCCTTCTGTTGAGTACGGCGGGTCTGCACCCAAACACAGCAGTGCTCCATCTGCCATGGGTCTGCACCCAAACACAGTAGTGCTCAGTCCACTGGTCTAGTTAACTCACTCCAAGTCGAGTCGGTCAAGCAGTCGTTAGGTCTCAGCCAGCTACACGGTCTCCGTACTCCGTACGCTCGTCTCCGGGAGGGTCCGCTCCATGAGCTACAGTTCGATACTCCAAGTATCACAAAGTCCCATTAAGAATTATCTCAAAGGACCGTCTCATCATAGGGGTCTCAACAAAACAGACGGCGCGTCAATCGGACGCACGGTCTGTGAGTTATTAATCTTTTCATCCCAGGGGTCTGGTTAGTTTCATGTACGAACCAACCCAAAAACATCTCAACTATACCCCGAACTCTCATAGGGTATACTCATAGGGACTTTTTCTCAACGTGATTACCAACGTCGTTGACGGTTCGTCAAACGGTCGTCCGGTCTAAAAGTTATCGGCTTTTCTGTTCAAGGGGCCCGGTTGGATTTCGGGTACAATCCAACCCGGCCTTACTCCAACTACGTCCAAACCTCAGGTGAAGTATGTCAAAAGTTCTGTCTCATCAATAGGAATCCAACAAAGTCGATGGCATGTCAATCGGACGTCTGGAGCTCAAATTATAAGTGTTTCCGCTCCACGGGCCCGGTTGGTTTCGGGTTCAAACCAACCCGGCCATAACCAAATCTCTCCGAAACCTTGAGTGTTATATACAAAAACGACCGTCTAGATCCAAGGATCCCATCGCAACTAACGGTGCATCGTTCGGAGGTTCGTAGCCCAAGTTATGGGCGTTTGAACGGAACTGTCCGAAAATAAGGGGTTCGGGCCCGGTCTGACCCGGCCCGATACCCCCTGGGTCGACCCGAACAGGGTTCAACCGACCCGGGTCCGGGTCCGACCCATTAGGGTACGGCCCGGCCCGGCCCCGCGCAAGGGTCCGGCCCAGCGCGGGCGGCCCGGCCCGGCGCGGGCGCGGCCCGCGTGGCCGACGAAGAGCGGAGGGGGGGTGCTGTCCACCCCCCCCCCCCCCCCCAGTTAACCGAAACAGCGCGGCAATTAAGCCGCGACTCCCCCTAAACCCGGAACGTCTTAGCCGTTCCGATCCGCCGCGGCGCGCCGCCGCCGCTTTCCACGGACCACCGGACGCGCTCCGGTGGTCCGTTTCACCCGCCGTATTCTCTAGTGGTCATCTCGGGTCCCATACTTTACTGCGAAGACCTCAAATTGTCTTTGCGGCCCATTCCATCATCGCCCATCGATTCGTGCACCAACAACAATCTGCGGATGATTGTTGGGCCGTGTTTGTTCGAACCCCCCCCCCCCCACCCCCCCCCCACCCCCCGCGTTAGGTGTTATCAAAAGGAAAACATTTAAACACATGTTTTTAATCATTTACAAGGGTATAATTCACATAAACACAAAATACGAAAACCCACTACCTCGTGTCGTTCGTCGTTTGTTGACGATATCGCAAGAGGGTGGACGTCGGCTCATCGACGTCGTCCCAAGGGAGGAGATGAAGATGACTATGGTCGCTAGCGTTCTTCGCTTACGTCGTCGTCGGTGTGCACCCGAGGAAGTGTCGTCTCCTCTCTTGTTGTGAAGGAAGAATATATGGTGAGTCATTGTTGGCGAGTTCCCCACGTCGGTGTCTCCTCCCTTGTCGTGGAGGAAGAAGAGGATGAATAACCGTGACCACTGAGACGTTCTATGTTGAGGGGTCGATGTTCTTCGTCGGAGAAGAACCGTTCTTCACGAAGAGGATGATGTTCTTCCACCCAAGAGGAACTTCCTCCTTCTTTTACACAGGAGCTCTTTCCCTTTTCTCCCAACACAAAATGTGTCAAAGTAAAATAATAGGTTTATGCTATTATTTTATTAACACAAGTAATTTCAATTTTTCAAAATTCAAACACTTAGTTAATTAATTGAATAGGTTCAATTAAATAATTAAGGTATGTGTTGGTGAGAGTTAAGAGGGAGAGAGAGAGAGGAAGTGGAAGGTTACTCAATTTAATATGAGTTTACAAAATTAAAGAGGGAGGTGAGGAGTTATGCAAAAAGTGAAGGGGTGGGGCTCATGTGGGCCCCACCTATCCTTTATTCTCCTAAGGGAAATTATCAACCCAACGGGTCCCACTCCAACTCCCACACCTAGTAGTTAAACCACATAAAAGATGGAAGAAGTGTTGTGACACAACACTTAAACCACTTAGCAAGAAATAAAAATAAAATTGTAAAAAAATTATATTTTTTATTCCTCACTCTTTTTTTAACAACTCCTCCCGAGCAAACGCAACTCTATAAATGGTCTTCCTAAGAAATTATCGGCGTTGCGAGTTCATCGATGCCCTCGAATTTCAATTCTGAGCACCGGTTCAAAAGTTAGAAAAAATCGCACGTTCATTCACTGAATGTACCCGAGCTAAACTTCAGAAATTGATTCTGGGAACACCGGACCTCGGAATCAGGCGTTGTCAGAAACCGCATACTTGTAAAATTCCAAAGAAATTAAGAAAAAAAATTCCTTGAAATTTACAAGTCTTTACATTAATCCCACCTCAAGGCTTTACGTCCCCGTAAAGCTATTACACAAACTAGGGAAACAAAAGTGGTATTGAGCACGCATCTGAGCCTTCCGCTCTCATGTGCTCACTTGGAGGTTCTCGTACTGCCAGTGAAAGCGCACCCGAGGAATCGACCGTCTACGTAGGATCCTCTCCTGTCGATCCTTGATCCCCACTGGAACCTCCATGAATGTCGCTCTGCCATCGACATCCTACTTCCTGAGGTCGATGATGTGTGAAGGATCATGCACATATCTCCTCAGCTGAGATACGTGGATGACATCATGCACCTGGTGCAACTGAGGTGGAAAGGTCAAGTGGTAAACCACCTCGCCTACCCTGCTGAGGACCTAGAAAGGTCCTTTGAACCTCGAAGATAACTTGTCGCCTCAGCCACATCTCCGTAAATATCGTCGAGGTGAGACCTTTATAAGGACGTGGCCGTCATCCTCGAACTCTAGAGGCCTCTATTTTCTTATTAGAACTGAAACTCAAAACTCCTGCTACCATGAGGGTAAGGTTGGTCGACCCAAGATTGATCTGCCAAACCCTCCTATGCATGAGTTTATCTTGTGTTGTCTGGGGTTTCCTTTTCTCCGACCAAAGAAAACTCATCCTGACGTTGTAGATAGACCACAACCTTTTTTCCTAATACAGTCAATCTGTGTATGAACTGTAGATCCAATCCATACTCAGACCAACGTCATAAGGCCTCAACGCTGCCACCAAGAGACTCCAACCGAAACTCTCACCTCAAGGGTCAGATCACACGGTCGGCGTAAGTGTGATTATCGAGTCTCCTCCTAGAGGTATCTCCAGACGTGAGGGTCAAGTCAACGGCTTAACCAGAAACTCTAGGTCTGGGACAAGATTCATGGAAGGAAGGGATGATTCGTATCAATGTCTTATTTTTACGGCAGCTTGTAGAAGACACAGTTCGAACTTCGAATCATCCTTAGAGCCCTTTCGGTCGCACTCCCTGACCGTAAGAAGCTACTCTTTCCCCTGCCATCCAGCTCCCTGAGCCTAGCGTGGATTACCAAGGCGGGTGGTTGCAACATGTCAAAAATTTCACCACCCCATGCTGCTCTCCTAGCTCCACTCCCACGTCTTCTGCCCTACAGATTCATTTGTCCTTTTCACTTCCTATACTTGAAACATTTTACACGCCCAAGTCTCTGAGACTAGCACCAGTTTACTACTTTTCCACTGCTAACCTTCACTGACTACATCCATTCAGCAAAAGAATTCTCAACCACAAAGGTTCTTTCTATCACCCTAGCATAAGTAGGAATGTATAGAGAAATAAGTGCTGGCTCAGATGTCCTTTAGACACACCTCACTCTGAAGTCCGAGCCTTGAAGCACCAATTGCATCGTAGTCATCGAGTACCAGGAATGGTTTGGTATGCTCCGATGAATTCTCAGCTACCGACGCGTCGTCCTGCCAAAGCTTTATAAGCTCTAGGAAACTCTCAGCCACCTCCTCAAGCCAGTCCTCAGCCGCCTGTGAGTCGGGCTTGCCTCAGAACTTGAGGGATATCTAGTGCTGAAACATGTAAGGCACTAAGCCTACAAGTGTCATCACCAGTACCGCCGGTAGTGTCTATTGTCCAACAGGTAGTGATGTAGCCGACACACTACCCGAAGTTACTATCTCAGACATCAGTCCATATACCAAAGCCTTTTCACTATACAGACCAACCCCATGGTCACTCACTGGAAAACACATGTGGCTAAGTCCACTACCCGCTCTACTAGTGTCTAAATTGGGAGTAAAACTCCAGAAATTGCCTCCATCCAGTCCACTGCTTCCTGGAAATCTGTCTCGCCTCGTAACCTCGAAGGTCTCTGCTGTTGGAACTCATGCAACGCGCTCTCCCAGCGCGCACCGTCCACTAGTACGGCTACTAGCATCTTCTACCCAATAGGTGGTGGTGGTGCTGGTACACCACCCGAGGGTGCCAACATAGTAAAAAGGGCCCTGCACTGGAGCCTCGTCGCTCGGTGGTCCATCATCATGTACTATCTCAGAACTCCAACTGACTGTCTGCGTGGAGACATCCTGAACAGATGCAACACGGTCAACGATTTATACCTGGTGAGCTGACCTGGTTTGAGCTAACTTTAAAACTTTTGGAAACACACATGCAATCAGTGTTTTCGTGAACTAAGTCGGAAATCAGTAGTCAGGGTCCTGGTGTATGGATACGTCGGTCGTCGCACCAACATTGGACTCCCTGAACTGAAAACCACACTTGGTACCCTCAACACTATTGCTTCACAGAAAGGAATGATCAGAGTCATAAGTTCTGTGGTAGAACCGACTCCTCTGATACCAATTTGTCACGACCCGTCCTCGGGGC
This sequence comes from Viscum album, assembly GCA_963277665.1. Classification (NCBI taxonomy): domain Eukaryota; kingdom Viridiplantae; phylum Streptophyta; class Magnoliopsida; order Santalales; family Viscaceae; genus Viscum; species Viscum album. The sequence goes on along the minus strand of OY728135.1, from coordinate 1,457,457,080 downwards.
CCGTGCCGTGACTACCCCAAGCCCGCCTTCCATAGGCCAGGGGCTGGCGACTAGCACCAAAGGCATAAATCCCGATAACTGGGAAGGCATTGCCTTTATAAAAGTAAACAAAAAACCACAGAGTACAAGAGAAAGTAATACACTAAGTACAAAAGAAAGTGCTGAAAAGTAAATGGGCCAGAATACAAACCCAACTGAAAGTACACCTACAACTGAACGAAAGTACAACAGAAAAGACAAGTAGTTGGAAGAATAGAAGCAGCTCCTAGGTCGTCCACCTCGGATCCTACTTGAAGGGTAGGTACAGATAGCGCAGCTCCTGGATCGTCCACCACGGATCCTACCTGAAGGGTAGGTACAGATAGCTTCCACAAATCTCTCTCCCATCAACCTCCTCCGAGTATCGTCTCGTTGTGAAGTCCACCTCCGGATACTGACTCTTCATGAGGTCCACCTCCGGGTACTGTCCAATCTTCGAACACTTGGCCTCTGTCAGCGCTGCCCGTCGTCTACAACCAACACAACGAGATACGGGCATAGCCCGTGCAGGGGTGAGTATACGATACTCAGTAGGGACCCTGAGACCCTCAAGGTCTCACTAAATCCAACAAGGATAACCAAAAAGAAGGATCTCAACAGAAAACCCTTACTTAGGTATAAGCCCATACTTATACCTAAGTTATCAAGTAACCCATCTCAATCATGAGGAAACACAAAGGTTATGAAATAAACGGATAACCACTACCTAGGTATATGCCCATACATATACCTAAGTTATCAAGTGACCCATCTCAATCATGAGGTAAACACAAAGGTCATATACTCAGCTCAAACCAGGATTTTCATTATCGAAACTGTAACTGCTCAAGAGCTCCATCTCTAACGAGTACAATGATCCTGTCACGTCTCTGAGGTACTGATCACTAACCTAAGACTGCTGAGGTACTCCTCCCGTCGAGTACTACGGGTCAGCCACCCAAACACAGTTGTGCTTCCCGCCGGGGTCTGCCACCCAAACACAGTAGTGCACCCCCCCCCCCCCAATAGCCTACAGAGGTACTCCTTCTATTGAGTACCACGGGTCTGCACTCAAACACAGAAGTGCTCCATCCGCCATGGTTCTGCACCCAAACACAGTAGTGCTCCGTCGACTGGGCTAGTCGACTCACTCCAAGTCGAGTCGGTCAAGCAGTCGTCAGGTCTCAGCCGGCTACACGGTCTCCGTACTCCGTACGCTCGTCTCCAGGAGGGTCTGCTCCACGAGCTACAGGTCGATACTCCAATTATCACAAATTCCCATGAAGAAGTATCTCAAAGGACCACCTCGTCATAGGGGTCTCAACGCAATAGATGGCGCGTCAATCGGACGTCCGGTCTGTGAGTTATTAGCCTTTTCGTCCCAGGGGCCCGGTTGGTTTCGTGTACGAACCAACCCGGCCGAATCTCAAATGTACCCCGAACTCTCATAGGGTATACTCATAGGGACTATTTCTCAACGTGATTACCAACACCGCTGATGTTTCGTTAAATGGTCGTCCGGTCGGAAAGTTATCGGCTTTTCTGTTCTAGGGACCCGGTTGGATTTTGGGTACAATCCAACCTGGCCTTACTCCAACTGTGTTCAAACCTCAGGTGAAGTATTCCAAAAGTTCTGTCTCATTAATAGTAATCCTACAAAGTCAATGGCACGTCAATCGGATGTCTGGAACTCAAATTATAAGTGTTTCCGCTCCATGGGCCCAGTTAGTTTCCGGTTCGAACCAATCCGGTCATACCCAAAGTTCTCCAAAACCTTGTGTGTAATATACCGAAACGACCGTCTCGATCCAAGGATCTCATCGCAACTGACAGTGCATCTTTCAGAGGTCTGTAGCCCAATTTATGGGCGTTTGAATGGAACTGTCCGAAAAAAGGGGGTTCAGGCCCGGTCCGACCCGACCCGATACCCCCTGGGTTGTCCCGAACCGGGTCGACCCGACCCGGGTCCGGGTCCGGCCCATTAGGGCGTGGCCCGGCCCGGCACGAGTGGTCTGGCTCGGCATAGCCGGTGGACCTGGCGCGGGCGCGGCCCGCGTGGCCAGCAAAGTGCAGAGGGGGGTGTTGTCCCCCCCCCCCGGTTGACCGAAACGGTGTGGCAATTAAGCCGCGCCTCCCCCTAAACCCGGTACAGCTTAGCCGTTCCAGTCCGCCGCGGCTTAGCCGTGGCAGTCTCCTCCGGCGGTGCGCCGCCTCTTCTTTCCTCGGACCACCAGACGCGCTCCGGTGGTCCGTTTCGCTCGCCGTCTTCGCCAGTGGTCATCTCAGGTCCCGTACTTTACTGAGAAGACCTCAAATTGTCTTTGCGGCCCGTTCTGTCATCACCCATTAATTCGCGCACCAACAACAATCTACGAAGGGTTGTCGATCCATGTTTGTTTCCCCCCCCCACCCCCCGCATTAGGTTTTATCAAAAGGTAAACATTTAAACACATGCTTTTAATAATTGAAGAGGGTATAATTCACATAAACACAAAATATGAAAACCCCCTACCTCGTTTTGTTTGTCATTTGTTGACGATATCGCAAGAGGGTGGACGTTGGCTCGTCATCGTCATCCCAAGGGAGGAGATGAAGATGAAGATGGTCGTTGGCGTTCGTTGCTTCCGTCATCGTCGGTGTGCACCCGAGGAAGTGTCGTCTCCTCTCATGTTGCAAAGGAAGAATATAAGGTGAGTCGTTGTTGGTGAGTTCCCCATGTCAGTGTATCCTCCCTTTCCGTGGAGGAAGAAGAGGATGAAGAACCGTGACCGTCGAGTCGTTCTATGTTGAGGGGTCGATGTTCTTCGTCGGAGAAGAACCATTCTTCACGGAGAGGATGATGTTCTTCCACCCAAGAGGAACTTACTCCTTCTTTTACACAAGAGCTCTTTTCCTTTTCTCCCAATACAAAATGTGTCAAAGTAAAATAATAGGTTCATGCTATTATTTTATTAACACAAGTAATTTCAATTTTTCAAAATTCAAACACTTAGCTAATTAATTGAATAGGTTCAATTAATTAATTAAGGTATGTGTTGGTGATAGTTAAGAGGGAGAGAGAGAGAGGAAGTGGAAGGTTACTCAATTTAAGATGAGTTTACAAAATTAAAGAGGGAGGTGAGGAGTTATGGAAAAAGTGAAGGTGTGGGGATCATGTGGGCCCCACCTCTCCTTTATTCTCCCAAGGGAAGTTATCAACCCAACGGGTCCCACTCCAACTCCCACACCTAGGAGTTAAACCACATAAAATAGGGAAAAAGTGTTGTGACACAACACTTAAACCACTTAGCAAGAAATAAAAATAAAATTTTAAAACAATTATGTTTTTTATTCCTCACTCTTTTTTTTATCAACTCCTCCCGAGAAAACGCAACTCCAAAAAGGGCCTTCTTAAGAAATTATCGGCACTACGAGTTCATCGGTGCCCTCAAATTTCAATTTCGAGCACCGGTTCAAAAGTTAGAAAAACTCGCTCGTTCGTTCATTGAACGTACCCGATCTAAACTTCAGAAATTGATTCCAGGCACACCGGACCTCGGAATCATGCACCATCAGAAACCTCATACTCTTAAAATTCCAAAGAAATTAAGAAAAAAAATTCCTTGAAATTTTCGGGTCTTTACAAAAAATTCCTCAAGGTAACATTGCATAATTTTTGGGTTGATTGTGTTTGTTGACAAAGTAGGTTTCCATGGTGAATTTTCGAGTTCCAGAGATATTTTTGATAATCAATGTTGACAACGAACCATGAAAAAGGAATGGATGATATGGAGGCGGTATAAAAGAACAGATACAAGGTGGCGCCATTTTCCAGTGTTTGCCAAATTTTTGGGGTCCAAAATTTGGAGTTTGGTGAGCATCACTAAAATATGATTTCCTTGAAGATCTAATTTAAAAATGGAAAAGGCAAGAGTTTCGTGAAGATAGGATTCATGGATTGGATTTCGCGAAGACCCGAAGAATGTTGAAGGTGATACTTCGCAATTACGATGAGCTTCACGAACGGCAGAGTTGAATAGCATTTTAGCGACGAAGGGCATTGCGAGTGGAGATTCACGGATAATGCATGAAGTAAATGACAAAATTCTCCACGATTAATATGAGATCCACGGTCTAAAATTTTCCGTGGTGCTTCGTGATTTTGAGAGAATTTCAGTAGGAACTTCAAAGATTTTCTATTTGAGATGACACGGTGTTGACTTCACGTGGAAGGTTCAAGTGTCGGTGGAATTGTCTATAAATATACCTCGACCCCCTCGGGAGAAGTACAGATTTTTCAAAGAAAATATTTTGCTCTCAACTCATGAATGTAGTTCTCAAAGGCAATGTGCTTCGCGAAAGAAGAGCTTCACGGTGGCTAATCTAGCTCTGCGAAAGTTGCGAGCTTCGTATTGGCTCAGTGAGCTTCATGAGGGAATTCGCTCTGTGACAACTTGAGCTTCATGAGAGTGCTTCACAAAAAGGCAGTAGCTTCATGAAGTCTTGTTTGAGCTTCATGAAATTGGGATCCTCACGAAGTAGGTTTCTTTGCAAAGGTGTTTCCAAAGTTAGTTTCTCGGTGTTTAGGAGAAAAGTGGTATTCATCAATGGATGAACTTTGAACTTCAATAGAGTATCTATGTACAGTGAAGTATGCATTCATTAGTGGTAATGAAGAGACCCACGCTTCTATAAACTATGAGTGGATCTTCTGAAGAAGCAGTGAGCACACTTCAGTTGAGAGAGCAGTGAGTTCTCAAATTGTGAGTGGTTGTAAACCAGGAGGGATAGTGAGTCCGCTTCAAACTTGTAAACAGCAGTGTACTTATAGTGGAATTGGTACATTGGAACACTGTCGGTGTATTCTCCTTAGACATATCCCAGTGAGGGTGAACAATGTAAAAATCATTGTGTCATGTGCATTCTTTAAGGTTTGTTCATACTCTGCATCGGGAAGGAGAGAGAAGAGGGTTTTGTTTAACATCAAAACAAGATCAAAAGGGGTAGTCGTTTTAATCTGTTATACCCAAATTTACCCCCCCCCCCCCTCTCAGGGTATCTATCCTAGTGGAACTAACAATGATTGAGATGGATTTTGAGGGAGAAATTCATTTTAATGGGGTAGAATGTAACACCCTGAAATTTTGTAAAATATTTTTTTAAAATGAATTTAAACATTTTGATATTTTTTGTTAAATGTAACATTGAGTTTATCTTATGTTACACACAAACTTGATTTTAAAGGAAACATTTCATATTATTGAAATTTTATTATATGATAGTTATCACCTAGCTGTTGGAATGGTGGGTATGAATAGGATTAACTAAATTATGAAAATATATGATCTAAACTTTTATATACAATGAATTATTTGGTGACCAATTAATTAAAAAATAATAATTCTCTGCTGCAAAATTAGTTTATTATCATACTTTTATTTCCATGTTTTTATTAGCCATGGGAGTAGAGTAACTAATCTCCACAGTTTATATATAAATAGTGGAAATCATCTGATGACATATTGGGAAACACCCCCCACCCAATGATCACATGATCAAACTTTCCTTCCCTAATAGATCTTGTGAAGATCCCAATTGGGTCCCTACTCTCACAATATCATCTCATGCAAAGAAACCCTACTCTCTCCCTTCTCTCATAACATTGTCTCATGCAAAGGAATCCTACCCTATTCAAATCTATCAAAGGAACCCTTCCAACTCCCTTTACTTGTAGAAAAAACCTATCGGCTAAGGTAATGAAACTTCTGGCTCCCTTCTATCATGATTTACCCATTCTTGTAGGTAAGCACGGTTCTTATATACCTTTGAATGAAATGAAAATAATAATAATTTCACCTCTCATTAATGGATTTATATTTACTAATCCATTACATTGAAATCCCAAGGTAGATACCAAGTATATCTCTCTTCATCGCTTCTCATATATCCCTTATTTACATATACCAACTTAGCCAACTGTGAAACATTAAGGATAATTTAATCTTTATTCCATAAATTTCTACAACACAACAATATTCTTACTATAGGATATTTCCCTATTTTCTTCCCTTTTACCACAATTTTATTTTTCATTTAATAAAAAAGTATTATTATTCCCAATGTATACAGTAAATTTGGGTTTTTCATATTTGGTATACTTGGTATATGAAAACTACATATGTTTTATATGAATTTTTCATATGTTTTATATTAATATTTCATATCCACTATAGGTATATTACATATTCATCATTTAAAATATATATCTTTTAATAGTTATCCATATAGTAATGCATCCTCATATGTCATTCATTTATTTCTGAAAAAAGTTAAACAAATGATGATATGCTTTTTAATATCAATATTCAATTACTCATACTGGTTTCTTTTTTCCTAATACATTATATGTTAAATAATTTAAATATCATGATCATTTTACATCCCATACCACACTACAAGTAGTTACCATATTATATATTCATATATATAATATTTAAATTCTTACTTACGATGAAGTTTTTTGGAAAATCTAGAATTATCCAAACTAGAGACAAATAATTAGTTCGTATAAAATATATAAACTACTCATTTCCTATTTAACTCTTTTTTTTAATCAGAGGATTACTTCGAATACTTCTAATAGAGTAACACCTATATCATATGATAATTCTAATTACAATCAAACATTAAACAATTATCTGTCAATTCCCAATATCACAATGCCTGGTTTGTAAAAATCTTATAACATCACTTAAATATATATAAATTTATAATCATAAATTTCTTATCACCGACACTTTTTTAGAAAGTATCCTCAATTTTTTTAGTGTTTATTCCTTTATGGTACTTTTCACCTTAGCACCTCTTTTGTGGTGTACAAGGTGCATACCTTTGGAGTGCCTTAGTGAGGTTGTTGTGCCTCACCATTAGAGAGGCACTCTAGGTGCACCTTGCAGTACCTCTCACAAAGGTGTGTAACTTAGAATGCCTTTGATAACACTAATTTACTTGGAAGAATTTTTTTTAGATGAAGATATTGATATTTATGATGATTTCTCAAATGATTAACACTTTTATGAAAATGTAAAATGTCAAGGATGGTGTGGTGACATAGTGAATTATTTTCCAAATGGAACCATTTAAACTCTATTTACATATAAATAAATGAAAAAATATAGTTGATTCTACTCAAAATTTATGTGATGACCTTATAAATTTTATTAAATATATATATGGAATCATTTGGTGTTGTGTACCCAAAACTCGGATGAAGAGTATTATAGAATTGTTTCATTCATTGCCAACTAAGGGGAAAAATAGTCCCCATAGACCAGTGGCCAAGATAATGTAATGTTGATTTTTTGGGACACTCTTTACAAGGATTCAAGTGAATATGTATGAGATTGTGATATATTCCAAAAAATGAGAAATAAAATAAGAATAGATGTTATTCCTTAAAACCCAATTCTTGAATTCACAATTTTTTATGTAAGGGGAATTGATTCAAGTAGACCCCTTTTATAATCCATCTAAAATATAAAATTTCTTTTTTTTCTAGATATTTTTTAAATTGGTAGAAGTGATGTTGATATCAATGAACATAACAAACACTAATATATATATCTTGATAAAGAATTATTTTTATTAGTTTAAAATTCCTCAATTATTTATGGCGGGTTAATACTGAATTTTCTATTTGGGTATTGTTAATCCATGTTATAGATTGTGTTTTTATAATAATGTGTTTTATTTTTAAATGTTTTATTAAATTTATTATGAAAATAATATATTTTTGAATATTTTATTTACATATTTATTTTAAAACAGACAACATAAGAGTGTTTGGTTTTATTTCTTTACTTGTTTGGGATAAGTGAATTCATTTCAGTAGGGTAATTTATGTATTTTACTTTTAATGATATTTATTTTATAAAGGAAAAGATAATGATGATGGTATTGGTAAAACCCATGAGATTGATGCAATTTATATAAGATGACTATTTTTTTATAAGTGTTGTTATAATATTTAAATGAATTAAAACTCTTTTAAATCGAAAAATTGGGAGATTAATATAATTGTATCTTTTCTATAATGAATGTTTCATACTTCTTAATTTATTAATAATAAGGATAATAAATTAATGAGTCTATATACTACTTTTCTTAGGAAATAATGAGTTTCAATGTTGTTATTGAAAATCAGAAATTTTACTAACTTCTTGTTTATTCATATTAGAATGGATAGAAGATGGGTGTATAATGTTTATCAGATCATCAATGAGTTTCAGAAGGATTTTGAATATTTTTTTGTATTTTTCAATCAATAATGGTTCAAATGGTGAATTTATTTTATTCCCATGTTTCAATTGTGTTGGATGACTTTGGTTAACACATAAGGAAGTGAGTTTCCATACCACTAAAAAAGGTTTTACAAAATAATATCATGTTTGGTATCATAATGCAGACAAATTTCAAGTAGACAATGACATTAATTCCGTTGAAAGGATCATAATGGAAAAATTTATTTTTGATCAATTTCCATTTTTTTATAAATCCAACACTTCATGTAGAGTAGTGGAAGAGGAAATGAATACAAGAACAAAATTTTCATCTAATGATTAGTATGAAGATTTTGATCATGTTAGAATGTTTTTTAAAGATAAGAATACCCCAGTATACCATTCATGTGTAAAAATGACCAAACACTAGTTTTTAATGAAACTGTATCATGGTAAAACAATTTATGGATTTATTAATACTATTATTGACTATCTACATAACTTTTTTAAGGACTTACTAGCTGATGATGCATGTATTCTTGAAAATTATTATATGGAATCAAAGTTGATTGATAAATTTAGATTTACATATACTAAAATCCAAGCATTCCCAAATGATTTTTGTTTATTATAGAAGGGTAATTATAAGTTAAATGAGTGAAAAAAATGTGGTATATAGAGATGGAAGTATAATAAAAATGGAACTCAGTACCATGTACCATAGAAATCAATGTTCCACTTTCTATTGATTCCTAAACATCAAAAACTTTTTATATAAGAACAAATAGATAGGAATATTATACTTCATAATCTTGAAAGAAATAAGGATGATGATGATGATATATTTCATCATGTAAATGGGTTAGTGTAGAAAATATTTGATAGGTTATATCCTTATTTTTCAGTTGACCCATAGAATGTTATATTTGGATTATAATGTGATGGTTTCAACCCATTTTAGAATATACATATTGTATATAGTAATTGACCTATTTTCATTTATATTTATAATTTTACATCATGTATGTGTATGAAAAATCCAGTTAATATCATGAGTATATTGATTTTTGGATCAAATAATCATGGAAATGATATTTATATACACTTTCAACCATTAATAGATGAGTTGAAGGAGCTTTGGACCATTGGGGTGTAGGCATATGATGCATTTAAAAAATATTAATTTATGTGTCATGTATTATTATTATGGAAAATAAATTATTTCCCTAATTATGGAATTATGTATTGTTGGAGTACCAAAGGGATATTATCCTATCCTATTTGTATAAAAAATACACGTTCTAGGATATTAAACTTTTGGTGAACTTTCAGCTTCATAGGGCATCGATGATTTTTACAAATGGATCATCCATACAGGAAAAATAAAAGATAGGTTGATAATTCCATAGAGACAAATTAAGTACCTCAAAAAATGATAGGGGTGACATCTTTAAAGAACTTGATGGTCTGAATTTTGTTCTGGGAAAGTCTCAGTCAAATCCAAAATGAGGAAGAATGATCCTTTGAATTCCAAAAAATGGATAAAGAAATTTATATTCAATGAGTTGTAGTATTGGTCATCAAATTTGTTGGTTTGCTGCTTAGTTATAATACCTATTGATAAAAATGTGTGTAAAATGTTACTTTCAATGATTTTAAATGTAAAGGTAAAAACAAAATATGATTTTTATTTGAATAGTAATTTAATGGATTGGGGTATAAAACCAAGAATTTTTCCTAAGTTAATTGGTCAAAATCAGTGTAAATCCCCTTTTTCTTGTTTTTCAATGAAAAATGCAAAGAAAAAACAATTTATTCATGTCTTGTAAATTTTAAAGATTCCATATGGTTATTAGAGTAATATTTTGAAATGGGTGAATACATGATATGTGAAACTAAAATCCCTTAAAACCCATGACTATTATTCCATGTTTTCTGAATTGATTCATATTTCTATTCATCATTTATTATTACATAATGTTAGGGTTGTTGTGAATATATTATGTTCCTTTTATCGAGACCTTTGTTCTAAAATACTAAACAAAATCAGTGTGAAAAAACTACAGAAATATGCAGTGATCATTCATTACAACTTGGAGAAAATTTTACCTCCATCATTTTTCACATGTATCGTACTTCTAACCATGCATCTTCCAAAAGAATTTATTTTTCGTGGTCCAATTTCTAGTTGATGGATATATCCAATAGAAAGAATGATTTTATCATTGAAATATTATATGAGAAATAAAAAACATCCTAAAGTATCTATTGAGAAAGTTTATTTAGCATATGAATGCATGTATTTTTGTTCAATGTATTGGAGTAATGTCACCACGAGATCTAATCAGTCAATGGGAACTAAATATGAATAGTTTAATCCCATTGAGCAAATATTTACATCACTTACCCAAATGGGGGGATATCGGGATCATACAGGTTAGGTATATTGAATAGGGACAAGTGGAAAATGGATCATCATACAGTATTATTCAACCATGGTGTGGTTAATGATTACATCAATTAAGTAAAATTATAAATAAATATATTTTTATTGTGTATTTTTTTATATTTTATAACAATATTTAACTGTCATATTTTTTTAGAATATAGTGAAATAGTAAAAATAGCATAGCATTCTTTATCTATTAAGAGGTGGGAGCAACTACACAGTAAATAATTTTCTTATTGGCTGAATTAAAAGGTAAAAAATCCCTTTTTTTTACATGACCAAATCATGGAAAAAATTTAATATTTGATATTGATATATTTTAGGTCCAAAGTTTACCAATTGATGATGTATCTGATGAAATAAGGGTTTTTTCATTTGGTTCGAACTATATGGTCAATAATTGTAATGAAATGGTTGTCAATGGTTTTAAATTCAATATAAATAGTTTTTCATCAAACATGAAAACATTTCATGATGGTGTCACGATAAGACCAATAATATACGGTTATGCTACTACATTAGAAATACAGCCTCAATCAAAAAATATGTCATATTATGTGGTTGTTGAGTGAATACTTTTCTTATATTACTATTCACATGGTTGTGTCACTATGATTAAATAAAAGGGTTTTTATTCAAAGACATGACAAGGATTTTATATAGATAGTGGTGGATTTATTGTGATCGATATGAACCATCAACAGTGAATAGATGATCCTTACATTCTTGAATCATGATCTAAACAAGTGTTTTATGTAATTCACTCTTTAAAACCGAAATTTGGTGTTACATTTGATGTTATTCCAAGAAAAAAAATATGAAGTAATAGATTATAGTTATGTTTTGGATGAACCAGTCATTATTAACTCAAATGTATCATTCGATAATAATTATTATTCAATTTTTTGAATGGATTTTGAATTAGAAATTACAATAGAGAATACATAGAATTGACATGTTTGGATGTATTTAATTTATATTATTCTGACATGGTACATGTTTTTCTAAACTTCTAAAAATGTTACATAATTAATTTTGTTATGTGTATTATATTATTTATCTAGTTTCATATTTTTTGTATGTTTCATACATGGTTGTGAAATATTTTAATTCCTAGACTATTTTTTAGGATATATTTATTATAGTGTCACATTTTTTAAATGTATTCTATAAAGTGACAATTATTTGGTTATTTTTACTTGAATATGGTTAATATAGTTTAAATGGATGTTATAATTAATAATAAAATTAACTTCAATGAATAGAAAATTGTCTTTATCATCATAATCATTTTTTTAATTGTTTTGTATTGTCGCATGCCTCCTATATTCTCAAAATATGTATAGAATATACAGTTTTAGGTAATAAATGGAAATATAATATCATGTTTATTTTATGGTTAACTAAGATAAAAAGGCATTCAGAAAACTGAAAACAATTATTTAGATTAGTCTGAAATTTTATGTAACAGCTTCTATTATTGTGTGATATTTTTATTTTTCGAGTAAACATATTAATGAAAATAAAATTAATATAAGATATAATGTTTTGAAAAATAATATAATTTTTCTTGAAATATTTATAGTTATTTAATTTTTTGTTATATTTTTAAAATTTTCACATTACTTATTGAATTTTCATGTTATTATATCTTATGAGGAGGTTCGTAGAAAAAAAATGGAGGAAAATAATCATCGGGATAGAGAAGATAATAAATAAGATTATTTCAATGAGTACCTTATTTATTTATAGATTGTGTATAAAATTTAAACAAATCATATTTAATATTAATGGGAATCATCAAAGAGGAAACTTGTGTTCAATGAGAATAGGCCATGTAGTCCAGAATATAGGACCGGCACTACGTGTAGTCCCCCTACATGTAGTGCCTCACAGCCCATGGCTCTTCAGTCACTAGGACACTTTCCTCCCATCTTTCCTCCCCCTTATATGTCATACCCAAATATGTGTTTCCATCCTTTTTATCCATTTCCCCCTACCACCATGTAGGGTAGTCCCTCTCCTTTTATCCCTAAGCCTTTTTCCATTATCCACCTTCATCTCTATAGGGTAAACGTCTATTGTTTATTCCCCTTATATTTTCATACCCTCCTACCCAACTTCAGTATTCATAGTCTACTATAGAGGAAACTCCTCTAGTTTTTGGCCCCCAATATAGTGTGCAGGATTGAGCATAAACAAATAGTGCTAATGGTAAATGTTTAAAAATTAGTGAAGTTAATAATTTTTTATTAAATTTAAGCTATATATGTGTATAAAATATTTATTTATTTTTTCATGATAATCTTCTAGTAAAATATGTGGTTGTACACAAATGCATTCAGTGTATAATAGAATCACAAAAATCAAGGTTCATTATAATAAAAACATGAAAATTATTTGAGAAATGGTAATGAATTTATGAGTTTCATAGGGACACTTAGTGGACATAGAAATATTATTTCATTTTTAGAAATTCAATAGAGAAAAGTAGAATGGGAAATAAAATACAAGTATTGGGTGGAAATTTGGTATTATATTTATTGAAATTAATTTTAAATTTCTTTATAAAGTATTGTTGAATTTTTTTTTTAATATTCATCTCAGATATAACTTCTCAAATGATCCTCACACAAAGGTATATAGGTTAATGGAACTGGGTGAAATGTTGCGGGAATGCAAGCATGACTTGTATATAAGATAGAAAAATAGAATAGGTATTGATCTTAAAAATATAAAAATATTAAAATAATTCCCACTTTCACAATAAAAAGAAATAATTTCATACTGCAGCAGCTCCACTTTCAGGGTAATTTACTGAATTGTACATTTAATTTAGATTTTTGCTATAAGAATTCATTAAATGTTTAATATACAAGAAATAAATTAAGTTTTGAATCAAAGAGAAAAACTTTACCTCTTTTATTGAATTCATTTATAAGGATATTATTATCATGAAACAAATTGAAATTTTGTTTATATGATTTGCTATATATATTTGGATTTGAGGGGGCTTTAGTTCCAATCTATTTTCTACTGAATATACTAACTATTCTATTTTTGATTCCTCCTTCTATTATACTATAGTGAGATTTTTTATTAGGTTGGAAAATTAGAGGATTTATATATGTATTAATCTATATTACTATGTTAAACAATAAAACCCTCATGTTTCTCTAGATAAAATTCATCATTTTACTCAATATTAAGAAATAGATACATCACATTCATTTAAAAAATATTATATATTCTAAATAAAAATAAATATATAAGAAATAATAAAATTATTTATAAACAAACCAAGAAATCTTGGTAGATTGACATAGTCCCTACAAAGAAGAGTATAATAAATTTTAGCATTGTGACCTCCCAACCTTTCCAGCATTAATAATTAATGATCTTTATTATTAAAGATATAACTTCTGATTTTTTGAACATACCAAGTCATAATAAGATACTCAATATACTCTAAGAGATAAATTGCATCCCATATACTTAGATCATCCAAATATGGTGTAACGTTATAGGAGGCGGTAATAGATCTATTCCACTAATACATTGTCCATAAGTTTATGTTAGATGTCATGGATACAACCTATTTGATATATAGTGGAATAGACTATTAACACATTTTAACAACATTATATATAAATGAGTGATGATAAAACATATTTCCCACTTATAGTCATTAAATAAATTTTTCCCTATGGAATCCCAATAATGATGTTGGTTGTTGAAGAAGGTTCCACATAAATCTGGTAATAATAGACATGTTTAAGAAACATAGTTTTTTGATGCTCAAAACACCAGATTTAGTGGTTTTGAAACATTTGTTGGATTCCACCATGCTATCCATGTTCTCAAAGATACTTCCAGCCCAAATTAAATTATGAATGTACTTTTAATCCTATTATAGAGTTCCCTTGGTCATTTATATGTGTGGAAATCATATACAAATGAATGAACATTCGGTACTAATTCCATATGAGTGACCTCCTAAATGATAATGAATAATTTATCATTAAATCCATTTGATCCAGCTATTACCATATCCTTATATATTTACCTTTTCCTCTTTTTACGTTCCATGAAATTATAGAGAGTCATAATTTTCCATGTTCTCTTTTTCATCAAAACAAATATACTCATATTATATATTTAAATACTTAAATGATTTAAAATCTATTTTTTTATCATTTTTGAATTTGAATTTGAGGGAAGATTCATTTCTTATTTCAAAATTAATAATACTAATGGAAATTTCATCAACATATTTTTTATCAAGACATTTATCTTCAAGTTATGAGATCTTTACATCAACATTTTTTGGATAAATTTTCAAGCGTATATTTACCATATTAATAAGGGTAAACTTATTCTATATTTTTACATCATTATTTCCATCCATTCATTAAAATTTTAAATGAAGAAGGGGTTTTGTGTGTTCATTACATTAATTTAATGTTTTTTTTTTGTATTTTTAAGTTTAAAGTGTGAGTTTATAATAAAATAAAATAGAATAGTAGAAACAAAAACAATTGGAGTTGGATTAAATGAATTTTTGGAGGTGGATTTAGTTTTTTGATCAAACTTGTGATGCATGAAAAATTAATTACCGAAAAATGTGTTGGAAACATAACCAATTCCCTAAACATCACTGCACACACCTTTTACAAAAAAAATAATGTTTTTAATTTTTTTGAGAAAACATATTTCAAACAACACTATTTTTTAAAAAATTCATGTAAAAATAATTAAACATCATTGGATATATTACTACACATGATTGGAAAGGTATAATCTATACTACTTAGTGTTCTTTAACAAATTAAACAAAAAAACAAGACATACTTATGATATTTGAAAATAAAAATTACATACTCATGCATAATAGGTAATGAAAAGAACTTAAAAAAATAGAACTATATTGAACTTAATTGAAAAATATCAAATATTCCTAGAAATAGTTCAATTTTTTTCTTTTATTTTGAAAATACATTTCTTATATATTTTAAATTAATGTTTAATGATTGTATAAAAAATAGAGTTTTCTAATTATTTTTTCCATTCACTGGTGTTGAATTTTTTAGTTTATTAAAATCTTAGATGTTAATTTAGAATTAGATTAAAATTAACTAGTTTTTCTATTAATAAATTTTAAATTTGGTTCTTATGAGTGTGTTTAGTTTTATGAAATTTATAAAACCTAATTTTTTGAATTATGTATCAAACTCATCAAATTACTAAGTTGAAATGATAATTTTTTGTACCTTGTGACTTGTTAAAATGATAGTTTATTTTTTTTAATAATAGGATTAATATAAAAGGAACATAAGAAATAAGGGCACCATGAAATATATTCATACTCTATGGAACACTACAATGCCATATCATGAACACTCATAGGTAATATATGATTTAACATTGAATATACATTTATTTTTTTATTCATTTATATTTAGTTTTCATAAAGAAACAATCATTAAATATTTATATACATGTTCCCAATCATCATTGTTTTTTTCTAGTTGAAAAAATAAGATATAAGTGCTCTCAATAAAGAAACATAAGAAAAAATTGTAAGACTGTTTAAATTTTAAGTTTATATTTCATAAGGTCTAAATATTGAATTGATTGAATTTAACTAGATTTATTTCATGTTCAAAAAAATGATATTTAAAAATAAATATTCATTATATAAACTTAATAAAATATGTATCAATAAAAAAGAGACTTGAAATAGGTGGGTGATATAAAAAATAAATGGTTTTTTTCATCTCTACCTCAATTATTATTTGGTTGCGGCTTCTATGATATAGAGATAACATAGGTCAGGACTTTTCATACTTCATCATCTTCTATTTTTCTCTTCTACCTTTGGTGATAAAGTGTATACAGTGGGAAAACATCACCAGCCTTCTTCACTTCTCCTCTTCTTCTTTTTCTTTGATAAACAGTATCATCTCTCTAGGGAATCATTGTCTTAACTCTCTCTCTATCATACTCAAAATGATCACTATAATATAATGTTGGGTTTTAACACTCTTAAATATTTAGGATTTTCTTCAAAATTCAATTTTGATATATCCTTTATTTCATCACATAGTATATCTTATTCATCTACTTTTTATTATTTATAGAATCACATGAATGTTATTTCAATAACTCAAGTAATAAAATATCGAGATATATGATACTAGGATGTTTTCAATTGTACCTAATTATATAATTTATTTGAAAATATTTGGTTTCAGTGTTTACTGAATATATTAAAATATTTTTATTTTAAACCCTAAAATTATTATTCAAATATCTTCTTATCACTCACAATTTAATTTTCTACCACTCTTGGATTGAATTATTATATAATTTAAAAAACATCCTGAAATTTTATATCTTAAGTCCAATATAAAATCGTCATACTTTTATCTCTATAAATATCACTTTGTATCAAAAACAATTAACTGAATTATCTTATATAGGTAGTTAGTTAACCTTATTCATCACTTGATAAAATCATATAAACATTATGTGACCTCCTTTTAACCCTTATATATCTAAAGGAATATTGTTTTACCTTTATGTATCTAATTAAAAACCTTTATGTATCCATTATAAAATTTATGTCACCATTGTGTTCATTTTATTACCTCTTATGTATAACTGTAAATTTTCATTCACTTTTTCACATCATAGTGTTGTTCATAAATTTTCTATAATCTTGATTTACCCTCCGAATTCCCTTAAATATCCCTCTATGATAACCTTTATACATTGATCAATGAACCTTTATATTCCAAATTGTTTCTTGGTACTTTTTGAATCTCTAGTATACAAGTTTTGGACTATCCTTATGTATTCTGGGTAACATTATACGTAATCTTACATATACATCGAAACCTTAGAGTATATCTTAATTATGATTTAGAATTATGGATTGAACTTTATGTACTACACTTATATATCAACATAATGATTTTATATTTTCCAATTTTTATATTCAACATATAATTTCATATCATATCTAATTCAACTCAAATCATCTTCAAGTCATATAAAGGAATCTCCTACCACTCCAACTCATCTTCAAACACTATAGATGACTTTCAAAATTTATCAAACAATCTCAAAAATATTTAGTATAATTACCAATTTTATAGTAAATAATCCACTGATAATGTAAATGTGTAAGCACTGCCAGTGTAATAGTGTTACTAAATAATCTAAATGTGAAAATATTTTATCATTGTTAGTGTAATAATACTAATAATATTGGATACAGTCCTGATGTAATTATATTCTATTAATATTTTCTATAAGATAGGCATGATACTGAAGTGTTTATATAGTAGCGTAGATACTAATGAAGTGAAATATGAGAATATATAACCATTGTTGGTAATTATAACAGTATAATACTGTTATAATGATGATATTTCAATGTTGCTTATCAATAGTTGAACTTGATCTTGGTCTATATTTTATATAATAATTGGTTTCACTTAGTTAAATTTGTAGTTTGTTTATATTTTATAAGTCACATTCTTGTTTTATATTATTAGTTTTTTATTATCTTATAAAATAGTAACACCATTTTATAGGATGTTATTTAAGCTCTAGTAGTGAAGGAACTAGACACATTTAGACCAAACAATAATTTACATCAAGTCCTATATGACTACCATGGTGTAAGAGTTCATTTTAATCCTAGAAAGAAAATTATTCCATCTAAATATTGGTCTTTAGGTATTGAATCGTTTAGAAACACTGCAGAAATGGTTACTAAAGAACAGTTACATGCCTCTATTGATATAGAAAAGAGACAAGTTCTACAAGAGCCTCAATGGAAGTAGAAAAAGAAAATTAAAAAAATCAAAGTGATATCTACTATATATTGTTCTCTTTATCTAGAGAGTGTAGCAATAGTGGATATATGTTTATCAAGTTTGTGCTTGATGTTTGAGGATGAGATGATTGTGCAGCTAATGATCCTGGTGGAGAGGCTAATGATGATGGAGAGGGTGTTGGTGGAGAGGTTTATGATGATAGAGAGGGTGCTAGTAGTGGTGGTGAAGATTTTTGTGGTGGTGGAACACACATTGACAGTGTTGATATTAGTATCAACGATGATGAGGATTCAAATGAGATTATTAAGTTATATTTTTTAGAATGTTTATATCTATCATTTTATTTTTAATGTTTATAAAATTTCAATTTTATATGTACTGGTTTTTTTATATGTGTGTATTTTGGTGGAAATGGGATGTTACAAGTGTTGTAAATGGTATGTTAGAGTTAGTCTATATATCTTGGATGGTATGGATGGAATTTCGTAAGCTTGTGGTATGTATGGCCTGGAAAGTATGGATAGAATTTGGTATATTGTAGGTCGTCTGTTTGGATTACAATCTGTCAATTTGGTCTATTATATTGTCATAGTTTAAATAGTAGAAACAAATGGACTACCTACATGGTTTGGACCATGTAATTAGTTATTAAAATCCATAGTTAAACTATCACTATAGCTATAAAATTCCATAGTTTAAATCATAGTAATATATGACCTAAAGCTATAGTTTAAACCATGAAAATAAGATTTAATATCCATGGTTTAACTATAGATATATATAGAAATTTATTTGGTTTAAAACATAGAATTAATATTTAATTGAAATTGTTTAAATCTTGGTAATAGGATTTAATTTCCATAGTTTAATCAAGGCTATATATAGAAATTTCCGCAGTTTAAAATGTCAAAATAAGCATACTTTTTCTACAATTTAAACCTTGGAAATTTATGAGGCCTAGAACAATATATTTAACTTCCACTTTTATGAAAACCATGTAAATATGATATTTCCATAGTTTTTTTCCTATGGACATGGAATTTTCTAGTTGTGTAAAAAAACAATTCGAAAATAAAAGAAATCATTTTCTGAAAAATAAATTTATATGCACACTAATGGGTATTACCTCAATAAATTAAACAAAACACTTTTTTTGAATTATTTTAATGCAATTTATATATTAAATAATTTTTTTAACATTCATCTTATTTTTTTTCAAAACAATATATATGAGTAAATCCAATTTTACACTGAAAACTGTATAGCCATTTTTGAGCATTTTTTACACTAATTTTAAAACTAATTTTGGATACTTTTAAAAAAATATTTAAAAAATTTAATTTTATTTTATAAATAATAATGTAA
The DNA here is from genome assembly GCA_963277665.1 of Viscum album. Classification (NCBI taxonomy): domain Eukaryota; kingdom Viridiplantae; phylum Streptophyta; class Magnoliopsida; order Santalales; family Viscaceae; genus Viscum; species Viscum album. The sequence goes on along the minus strand of OY728135.1, from coordinate 1,457,437,143 downwards.
AAATTTTATTATGGTAAATTTTTGAGAATTTTCTAGAAAGATTAATTTTTTATGAGTAATGAAAATACTGAATTTTAATTAAAGAGTTCCTTTTTGTTTAAATTATATATAAATATAAATTATTTTTTAAATTGGTTTTAAATTAAAATTTGTTCAATTATATATCTATTAAACCAATTTAGTTAATTGGAATAATTTTCATGTTGAATATATAAATAAAAACTTCATAAACTTTTGAACAGTTTCTCTAAGAAAAAAACCGTTTTCTCGTCGCATATATGGGATTAATTTTAAATTAAATATTTCCAATTATATAAATGGATTTTGGAAAAAATAGATTTCATATTTTGAATAATAATAATTTATATTATCTGATAAGTTTAACTTAATTTTTTGACCAAAATGAATAGTGAAAACTGTAAAAATTAATTATCACGACAAAGGTAAAAATGGATTTATCGGGGTTTAAACTAAAACAATAAGGGTTAAAATAACCTAAAAACTTTCCTAAAACACATTTTATAGATATATTTTGACCCTATAATATCTATGTATCTATAATACTCTTTTTTGGACCCTTATGGCATGTGAAAAATGTGGGTGCGCCATTTTCTTTTCAAAAATTACAAGTGTGCCACTCATCTCACTTATAAAAGGCCACCCCCTCCCCTCTCCTCTTTACACCTTCAAAAACTTATGGTTTAGAAAATACCTGACCAAATAACTTCCCAAATTCCCTATTCTAATCCTATAAGACTTATTTTTGTTATAATACCAACCTAGGAAGTATTTTTGTGCAAACCTAAGGAGGATACCCAAAGAAGAGAAATGTTCTTCAATTGGAATTTTTATTTTATTTCTTGATCAACCTCCTTAAATTATTGTAAAAACATTGTGATATAATAAAATTAGTATATTATATATATTTATATGTTTTTATACTAATTTAATTACCTTAAAACATCCTCAATTACTTCAAATTGGTTATGAAATTAATATTCATGTGTATGGAAGACTACCACATCGTGAATCTATGTCATTCATTTTTTCATTACTACCTTTCATGGTTTGGTATGATGATGGATATAAAGTATATATGTTATATTTATAACCTAAATATACCACTTAATTCATTATATCATATATACATTTTTAATTTCCATTCCATATGGGATGTGATAACATCACTCGTGTGAATGGAGGACTACTGCCTCGCAATGCGATGTGATTCGTTTTTCACTAATGCTATACATAGAAGATAATAGGGATAAATTTAATAAATATATGTGATATTTATGACATAATTATGATATTAATTACATATTTATCAATCTTAATTTTTAATATATCATTTTCTTTCTTACCTTTTCACTCAATGGAAGATGAAAACATTGTTCGTGTATGTGTGGACTACTATATTCGCAAAGCAATGTGACTCTCATATTTCATCACTACACCACATGGAGGATACGTATAAGTATATTTAAATAAATAATATTTTATTTATTATGTTATTATAATTATTTAAAGATAAAATATTACTTCTCTTTTTTTCCAGAATGATCGCTGAAAAATGGGAACGTTACTCATGTGTAAATACGGCTTGTCATCTCCATGATCATAACATACTTCATTTCTAAAAACCATATTTAATTATTTATATTAAAATTATAATTTATTTATGAATATGATAATTTTTTAATTATAATTATTCTTGAGATGAGGAAACAGTTATGAAATTAAGAGGACCAAAAATAAAACATCAAAATAAATACAAAAAACAAAGCGGTTATTACCAAAAACCTGATTTTAACAATGAATTGGTCATAAAAGGGTAATGAATAGTCATTATTAAATAATATATGGTATAATATATATAATTATGGTTCAATAATAGATTTATAATAAAATTATATTTATTATTCAGGAGGTTTAAATGTGTACAAAGGAAGTTAAGACTAAAGGTAAGGGATTTATATTCTCTCTATTATTTCTAGGAGACATATGTAAATTCACCACTCATTTATTTTTTGTGGTGTATATAATACCCCTTTTACATGTTATATAATTAATATCTTAATTTTTCATAATATTTAAATTTTTATTTAATGTTATTATTTATCGGGGCTTACGATTCAAATGATTACTAAAGTGGTGATGATTTTGGTCTCACTTTTATTTTCTGTGAGACACAATCCATATTCAATATATGTTTATTTTATGTGGTGTATATACCTCCCATGAATGTATTTTATAATTATTATACATAAAATTATGGTTATTTACATATATATTTGAGGATCTATCTTTCATAGGGTTTATGGTACAAAATATACCAAAGCGGTAAGAGATTTTTGTCTCAAATTTTCTTCTTGGAAACTTAAGTTATGTTATGCACCTATATTATACCATTATGTTTATACACATACCATTTGACATGTTATATCAGAAATCTCATTATTTTAATTATATTATAAGTTTCATATAATTTTATTATTTCACGGGGATTATGATTCAATCTTACCAAAGTTGTAAGAGTTTTACGTTACATTCTAAATATTTATAGGGATTGTTTATGATTATGTTTACAATGATAAAATCTTATAATCTATATCTTAATAAACTCATGACATTTATTATACTATGGATATTTTATGATAATACATATTTTCCCTTCATTTTACTCTCTCTCTGTACCCAATATTTTAAAATAATTTTTTTAAGAAAATTCAACCATATTTCTCTATTCATTAGAAAAACATTCTTATTCCAAAACCAGTTTTTCTAAAAATGTTTTCATTAATGTTTTTAAAATTATTAAAATGATTTATTAAATATATTTTTACCCATATTTTAATTTTTAAAAATTGTTTTTAAAGGAATTTTCATGTCATTTTCCAAATAATTCCTATTTGGCTTTTACCAAAAAATTGAAAGGAATTGTTGTTTTAATATGTATGGCATGAATGGAAATTATCACAATCGTGATTATTATTTTATTTTAAGATTACTTTATATGTTTTCAATTTTATTTTTAAATAAAATTATTTTCAAAATATTTTATGAATTTTTAAAAAGTTGTTTTCAATGAAAATTTATCTTCCTTAAGAAACGTTCCTAGTGATTTGTCTTTCAAAATAAGTATCCATATAAGATGAAATCCTATGATGTAAATTATTATTTTATAGAGATATAAACCCATGATACCATTATTATTTTTATCTAAATGGTGTATAATGACAACATTTTTATGAAACCCATTTCTCCTCCATGGGTTATACCATAATAAAATTCTTATGAAACCTGCTAATTTTTTCACAGGTTATGCTATGATGAAATGATTAAATGATTATGAAACTTATCTCTTTTACATAGGTTATGATATGATAAATTTTTTTTGAAACCCGTTTCATTTCATGGACTATGATATTATTAATTTTTTATGATCTTATGTCACATATATGTACTATTTTTATTATGTGGCGGGTGGGACCTATATCTCTCTCTAATGAATTAGGTTAAGATTTATATCTCATGAGATAGAAAATACTGGAAAAACGAATGAACCTAGTTATGTAAGGGGATTTTTCTATTATGATGGTCTTGGGGGTGAACCTTGAATACTATGATGGTTTGGGGAGTGAACTAATTCAACTATGATAGCCTTGGAAATGGGCCTTGACTAGTTTGGAAATAATTTTCTATGATTATGTGTATGCCAAAATTATATTTATTATGCCCATGTTATTATATTATGGATCAATTTATTTGATTTCATTATGATTCATAACTTTTGAACTTAAAATCTTTATGAAATGAATCGATATTTTGATCTTTTATACGTAGGTCATTTTTTCATATGATATGATCATGTTTTCATATCGTTATATTCATGTTATGATTTCATATTTCCCATTTTTACCCTTATTGAGCATCTGATCTCACCAATTATTATGTTTCTTTTTATAATTATATAAATAAAGGTTTTAATTATGGTATGTTTGTGAAGATTACTAAAGGAGAAGATATTTATAAGAGATTTTAAATATCTTTCACCAAATTAGAAGATTGTATACCTAGTCTCCAAAGACGCTAAACTATTATAGTCCTTAGGTGAGAGTTTGTGTAATCTATTGAATATCCATCTAAAAATATTTAATATCCATGTATGAAAATACTTTGTCGTTATACCCACCGGTGATCTAATTTAGTTTCTAGAGGAACTACTTACTATCTAATTTCCACTATCTCTCTGATGGCCCTCACCAGCTAGCTAGTGGATCTTGTGTAGATATTTTTTCAATATGATATTTTTTACTCTTATACTAAACTCTACAAGAACTCCCCATGATCTATAACCATATTCAAAGATGCACCCTTGACCCCTTTTAAGTCTTAAACAAACATTCACAATTAATAATCAAAAGTAAAATGATAGATGAAAGGAAAGAGTAAGGAAAATAAAAATAAACTAGGATTCATACCTAAAAGATGGTGTTAGGATGTTACAATTCCACCCACCAAAAATATTTTATTCCCTTAGAAAGTATATCAAGATGACTCTATAGAAAAGTTGTGAAACCACTTCCCTCTCATAAAATCATCTTTCTCCCATGTCTCGTGAGAATAAAAACAATGATTCCATAGCACCCATGCTAAAGGTATGGACTATCCATTAAGATCCTGTTACTGATAATTGATAAGAAGAACTAGCTACTCAGTCATGATCATATCAGGTTCCATATTAATTTCCCCCCAACTCAATACATGAGATGATTCAAAAAGATACTTCTTAAGTTGGGACATGTGAAACATGTCATGGATTGATTTCATCTTTGGAGAAAAATAAAATTGGTATTCTTCCTTTCTAATATGAAAAATAACCTCAAATGGTCCCACGTATCTAGGTGGTAACATCCCTTGTATTCTAAGACACTAATGACCCAACTTAGGAAAGACTCTCAAAAACACCTAGTCATTGATTGAGAACTCAAAAGGGAATTGATGATGATCAGTATAAGATTTATATTGGACATGTGTTGTAACCATTCTATGATAAATAAACTGAATCTTATCTATCATCTTCTAGACCAAACTAGGTCCCATGAGGGAAGCTTCACTAATCTCCGACTAAAAAATCCAATATTTAAAAGGATGTCCATACAAGGACTCAAATTATATTATTCTTATGTACAATAGGTAATTATTATTATAGTAAAACTCAACCATTCACAAATGGAAATCCCAAACATATCTAAATCCAAGGACACAAGCACGAGTCATGTCCTCCAAAATTTGTATACCCATTCCATATGACCATATGTATAAGGATGGTATGTTGTGCTCAAATTTACATGGGATCCCATCACCTCCTAGAGGCCTCTCCAAAAAATGAGAAGTGAACCAGGTATCCATATCACAAAATACAGCTTAATGAACTACATAAAATCTAAAAGATTACTACACACATAGATTTCAAAAGTTCTCAACTTTGATCATATCATGAATTAAAATAATGTAAGTTGATTTGGTCAATCATTTGATACACACCCAAATCACATTATTCTCTCAAGGGGTATATAACAACCCAACCAAAAAGTCCATCGATAACTCATCCCATATCCAAGTCAGTAAAGTAAGTGGTTGAAGCAGACTGGAAGGATTTTAATGCTCAGCCTTAATCTACTGAAAAGTATAACAATGAGAAAAAAGATCAGAAATGTCTCATTTCATACCTAACCACCAAAAATTATACCTCATATATTAGAACATTTTCACCATTCCTAGGTGTGACTCCCACTAGGAATTATGGAAATCTCCCATAATATCCTTCATCATATGTAACGAAACAATATAGTGGTTCCAGAAGTAAAGGATATCCTCAAAAGATGGATACCATTTATCGATCATATCACTATTATATAAAGATTTCCTAATTCCTTGGATCTCATCATATAGATTCTATTCCTGGAGAATCACCTCAAGAATATATGATTCCAACTAAACACTCATCTAAGAAACCTTGGTCTCATCCTACCAGGCTCCCAAATGTATACAAGAAAATAGATCCATCATATTCCATTCCCCAAAATATTATTTCATGGCCTATAATAGAAGTTTCTTTCTCAAATCATCAATGACAACATTCCCCTTACAAGGGGTGTATGCAATGTCAAAGTCAAAATATTTCAGGTAATATACCCATATCCATTGTTAAAGGTTTATATATTTTTGAGAGAAAATATAAATCAGGATTTTATGATCAGAGTAGATGGTAAGACTTTATCAAAAAAAATGTAATACCACTAACTTTTAAGAGTGTTAACCACAAGTGAAAGTTTTAGATAATGTATGGGATAGTTATTATCATATGGTTGAAGCTGAAAAGAATCATAATCCACCACGTGATCACTCTGTATAATAACATAGCTCAAACCCATTACTAAGGCATCACAAATGACTATATATCCCTATTTATCCTTTGGAAGAGTAAAATTGGGTGCTAAAGAAAAAATATGCTTCAAATCATCAAAGGAATCCTAACATTTCAAAACCCAAAATAACTTTACTCCCTTCTGAGTGAAAGTAGTCAATAAAGAAGCAGACTTTGAGAAAAATTTCACAAACCAGTGGTAATACCATTCCAATCCCAAGATGATTTAAATCTCAAATATTTTTCATGGTTCCTTGCATTTCATAACATCTTTCACCTTCTCAAGATCAACTGAAATACCATATTTAAAAACCACATGTCTAATGAAATTTACCATCTGAATCCATAAATTTCATTTAGAAATCTTGGTATAAAGTTGTTTATTCCTTAATAAATCCAAAACTACTATAAAATGATGCACATTTTCCACCTTGGTTTTAGAGTATAATAATAAGTCCCAAATAATATCAATTTTTAATAAAGATAAAATACAACCAGGGAATCATATCCAATACACTCTCTTCATCCTGAGTGGTATAGAAATGTCCTTTATATAAGGCATGGTATCAGTATGAAGATTAAATAGTTACAAAATAATGGTATATATGAAGAAATGAGAGGCACTAGTATCAAATAACATAATTACTAAAGATAAAGCAATGGTAATGGTACCTCTCACTATTGCAGGACCCACTTCAGTTTTCCCTAGTGACTCGTCCACAGTGTGAAGAAGGTTTATTTATGATGCAAGTGGTTGGAAACCCTTTGTTCTTAAAGAATATTTCTAAACTATATATCTTCCTAGTACTTTGATCCCATACCAATAAATGGATTAGTAAAAACATTGAAAAACCTCTACAAGTGTATTAATCATCTATAAGGTATATATATCTTTGTTGCCTCTATGCATGCATGATTTGAGTTCCCAACTTTTCCACACTATAAACAAGTTAGTAGTCCTTTAATAAATATTATAGATGATTTAGAATAAGTCTTCTACTGAGATAAACTACTATAATTTCCACTACAATACTCCGGACACTTCCTCTTCCCTTTAAATGGGCCACTCAAGCTACAACTGTGAGTAAAATAAACTCTTGTAAACCTTGACATACTAGCTAAGTCAACTTCCACCATCAAATATCTATCTAGAACATCAAAATATGTGGTGAGATTCAATATGAAAACTTAAGATATGATATATAATTTAAGATCCATCTCAAACCTTTGGGAATTCATTTTCTCATTCAATGCTACCTCGGGTAAGAAATGAACAATTTTTGAAAATAGGTTGGTATATTAAGGCATTATTCATTCACCTTGATAAAGGTTAAAGAACTTTGTCGAATTCAAAAATACCATCAATTATGAATAGAATTTCTATGTAAAAATATCATTGAAGTATTTCCACTCCAAACCCATATTATTTCATTCCAGAAATATAGAATCCCACTACCTTCTTCCAAGCCCTTCAAGTTTAAAGCCAACACATTTTACCTTAACAGAGACTTGAATATCCAAGAACTTAAATAGTTTCTTAAAAAAAATTAACTAATCCTATGCCTCATAAGGATTATTGGTACCCTTGAAATATAGTGTCTTCATATGTATAAACTCCTAGTAATGATCTCTAATATTATACCTTTGAGGTACATTCTCTATATACTGAAAGAGAATATGTGAAAATACTTGGACCAGAGCTTATATTGAAATAAAAACAACATCTACAAGGTTATGATCAACTAGATGGTTTTCTCTTCATGGTTCATCAGTAGATCCCTACTTAGGAATGTTAAAACATCTTATTAGGGTCATGGCACTATAAATATCAATAGATAACAAATAAAATGATTTTCAAGAAGACCGATATCACCAACTCTATCAATTATAATTCATATGGGAAACACAAATCTCATATCAAATATTTGGAAAAAAATTTGAATTATATTGAGCAACTCTTCAAGGACACTTTCTCCCAATAGCCCATGGTAACTTAAGACTTTCTATAATGAGAGATAGTCAAGCATTGAATGATAACCTACCCCTAAGTCCTAAAAATCCTATATCTTATCTATCAAGACATCCCAAAATGCATATCGATGTCCAAGAAATGCCATGACCTACTTTAACACCAATTTTTCATGAACTAACCCTGATAACACACTTAAAAAAGACCTAAATCAGTTCTGACATGTCTTGAATGGTGTTTTTGATCCCCACAAGCATCCAAACAAATAAGAGGGAACAATTTTGACATAATTTCAAGACAAAATAGTGGATATAAATCCATAAAAAGTTGGTATTCCAAATTCTACTTGAGAGAAAAGTGCTACAAGAAAAAAGATACATGCCCCAAAAATAGTACATCTTCCAAATTCATCACATAAAATAATCAAATACTACATCCTAGAATCTCTATGCAATAAGTGAATCATATACTCCACTGGTCATCACCAAATAATAAGGTTCCTCTAATTATGAATATCCACCACCTTTAAGCAGTTTTTTTCCTTTCTTTGGACCTGGCATTAGAAAGTATAAAAATAGAAAAAGGTGGAAGTAGGATGTGAGAAATAAATCCCAGTATGATCTCTCCAAGTATTCCATAAGTAATACATAATAGGTAAACTAAATATTCTCAATTATCAATAAAAATATGGCATCAAAATATTTTCATAGTTCATATAAAAACATGTTTCTCAAAACAATTCAAGGGATAATATAAAATGGGTAAAAAAGTGAATTTCCCACAAATTAGGTAGATATAGGAATCGTTTTCAAAATATGCATGAATATACGTTTCAATAAAAGTATGCATGAATTACCATTTCAATCAAACACTAGCATATAAAATCATCTTCAATCATAGAACCATGGAAATAATACAAAGTGTTAGTTAGTTTCAGTCATAATGTTCTGTACAGTCATAGTGAAATAAAGCTCCAAGTGTATACACACTCCCTATATCCTAAGTCCAGGGGGAATATAAGTTAATCTTGAAGAATAAACTCACTTATCTCAGGATAGTTTAGTATCATTGTCATAATCAATAAATTACTAGATAACATTTTACCTATCATCCATATCCTTCCACTTAACAACCTAGGATCCCATGTTCTTTAAGGTAATTAATCATTAGTGGGGATATCATTCATTTCAATCTATCTAAAATCATTTCAATCAATCATTTCATTCATCCCTAAGTTCAAGTTTCAAAACATACCATTTTATTTCAAAAACTAACATCAAATTGTTTTCATCAAAAACACATGCCTTTCAAATAAATTCATTTGATTCAAAATTATAAAAAATTTAATTCCATATCTTTTCAAAATTATTCTTCAAATCGTTTATTTCAATTCAATATCATTTTTTTAGAAATTAACACTTTATTTCAAACTCCATTTTCAAATTAATTTCATCATAAAAATCATGAAATTACAAAATCATATATTAAGACTCAAATAATTATTTGGAAATCAATTAGAAATCCATTTCAAATGAATCAAGAAACAACAGTTTCAAATTATTGTAATTTTCTTACAAACCCACCAACCTCAATTATAATATCAACAATCTCTCGAGCTAAGATCCATGAATATAGATTTTATGTCTAGAAAAACCAAGAGAGATTCCTATAACCATAATTATTCAAGTTAATATCTATATCCATCAATAATATTAGGATCCACCACTTTTTAAGAGGGGGTGATAGAAGGAAATGATAATTCATGATCAATTTGAGATTACTCGTACTGGAATAGATCCAACATATAAACTAGAACTGTAATCCCTGAAGAATCAAGGTTGGGAGATCTAAATTCACCTATAGAGAGTCTCCAAGGTTTTTAGGGTCGAATTTAATTTAAGGGTGAAGGATTAAAATTTAAAACATAGGTTTTGGTGGGTGGAATTATGATATTGTCCCGGACTTTCTCACCATGGTCAGTGTCACTGGCTAGCCGATGAAACCTTGAATAAATACGTGTCCACTGGAATTCCCAGTAGCATGCTAGTGGGACATGAAGAATACCTTCCCCACTGAATGCTCCACCTTCTAGCTCGGGGATCCCATTGGCTAGCTAGTGGTGTTATTTTAGAAACTCTACTATATTCCTACCACAAGAAAGTTGATGGCTCTCACTAGCTATTTGGTGGACCTCTTATATGGATTTCTTATATAGGTGCATGTCCACTCTTATGCTAAACTCTATAAATTATCTTGGAGATCTAAAACCAAATTCAAAGACACACCCTCGACCACTTGAAAGGCACAAAAAAATGTGCACAAACAAGAATCAACATGACAATTAGATATCAAAGGAAAGAATAAAGAAACCCAAAATAAACCAAGGTTCATACCTAAAAGATGTTTTTGAGATGTTAAAACCTCGCCTAAACTTACTTGAACCAAACTAATACCACTAGAATTGATCAAAACAACCTAAATTGAACTAATCTAAAGAAAATAAAAATGAAAAGAAGTTAATTAAAAAAATTATTCCACTGATCCAACCAATTCACAAACCTAAACATACTAAACATCTTAAAAAATTAATCAATATTCCATGAATTTATTTACAATAAAAACCTTATTTTCTTAATTTTTACATAATACATAAAACTCATATTACAAAATTAAGCACTAAAATATAAGTCAAATGGTAAATCATATTACACATGCAACTTATGAATAATTTATAATCAATCATTAAATATTCTATTCCTTTTCAGAAATCAAACCATATTTATAATTAAATTCTATAAATGAAGATCCTAAATTTTATATTAATAAATTATATTTTTTAAACAAATATATTTCATAAGGATAACTAATTTAATACAAACCATAAATTTTCTTAAGAAATATAGAAATTAAATATTAAAATATTGTTGTTAAAACAGTATATTCCATAAAAAATACCATTATCTGGTTTTATAACAAACATACAAAAAAATTACTAAATCATCTAAAAATAAATTGAGAGCACACAATTATAAATTTATCTATAAATACATCCTTATGTCATATCATCATATTATTTTAAGGGGATGGTGTTTTATTTTTAATGTTATTTATGCTTAAAAATACAATGAATGTATTCAATTTCATATATGTTTTAGAATATAATTTCTTTTATCATAGTATTGTTTGTGGAATTTCATTGGTAACTAGTTAAAATATTTTATGTAAGATAAATGAGATGTATGTTTGGTATCACATGGAAAATTTACATATGAAAAATAGTTATTTTGTTCTATTGGGATAAAATATATAGTTATTATTTCTTCCATTTTTCCAAAAAAAAAGTAATTGAATATTGAGGTTCATGTTTCTTAGTTTGGATTTTTTTTTTCAATATAAAAATTGAAATAAGGAATATTGGTAAATATAGATTCCATAGAAAAAATTTAATAACATTATAATTCTTTTTATTTTGTTTAAATTTATTAATTTTAATTATATTATAATTTTAATTAATTTAATATATTATTTAATATATTTATCTTGAGGAACTATCCCAAAATAAACCATAAATGTTGGTATTAAAATATCATATTCATCTAGTGTTAAGAGATGGGCATCAAGGTAGGGTGTATTTTCAACCTAGGAAGAATATTGATCTATTTAAATATTTTTCATCTATTAGTTTTTCTTGATTCACTAATTCTAATACAGTAATATAGTATCAAATTAATTCTATAATCAAATAAGAAACTTGAAAAGAATAATATGATTCTTAGTTCTAAAAGCTGATATATGAAAAAATAATGGAATCTAAGTCTGATATGTCTTCTTTACTTCCATAAAATCATGTTTTAATAATTAATGTAAGTTATATGATGATTCAATCTATATATGGGGTTTTCTCTACTCCATCTATTGATTTAGTTGTTGATGTTGATGGTTATGTTTGTGCATGTTCATATTTTTCTTTTGTTTCATTACTTTTCCTTTGTATTTTGATTATATATCAATCCATGGTATTTGGATTTGTGTGATTATTATCACTTTAGATAGATGATATATTTATCTAAAATTTATTTTTTTATGAGGAAGACTGAAAATGTTTTTCTAGTACTCTAAAAATTCAACGAATTTTTTGCTGCAGTTTTAGAAAATTTACAGTCTACAGTTTTAAAAAGTTTCTTTATTTAATTTTCTTCATGTTATAATGATATCAGATTTGTATGAAACATGATTTTATATAAATACAACATTTTTATATTTATTTAATTAGTTATGTAGAAGTCTAAAAAAAATTTTGGTATGTTCATTTAATTATATAAAGTTCTATAATTCATTTTCACATTTGTAGTTTTCCATAGTGTTATTTATTCTATTTTTTGATGATTTTAGGAGAAGTAGAAGACAAATTTATTCGATTCTTGATTATTTGGAAATATAATAAGTTTTTATACAAATAAGTCTCCTTTACCAAATAATTAATCTATTGTTAAGATCCTTTAAAAATTCATTGAAGTTTATTATAGTATTTTTTCCATACATTCGCAAAGTATGGTTTGGCAACCTTACTTTTTTAAAGTCTGGTTTGGCAAGCCTACTTTCGCAAAGTATGGTTTGAAAATCCTACTTTCAAAAAGTATGGTTTAGAAACCCTACTTTCGCAAAGTATGGTTTGGAAACCCTACTTTCATAAAGTATGGTTCAAAAACTCAACTTTCTCAAGGTATGGTTTGGAAACCCAACATTAATTTGATGAACCGTACATTACTTCGATGAACCACACATTAATTTGATTAAACCTATGTTACTTTGATGAACCCTGCATTACTATTCATTCCCTATGTTACTTTCCATTCCATTTATTATTTTTCATTCCCTATGTTACTATTCATTCCCTATATTATTATTCATTCCCTATGTTACTATTCGTTCCCTGTGTTATTTTTTATACCCTACTTTCTGTACCTTACTTTTCTCTACTGTTTTGTTCTTTTATGGTGAAAATTTATCTTGTTCATATATATATATGTGGATTTGTTTCAAAGTTTTTTATGCTGTAAAAATTCACATTAAATCTAAATAATGTGATTGAAGAGTTTTTAATGGTTTTGGTTCTTTTTTGGAGATAAAATTTAATAAATTTTGTGATTCCTTTTTCTAATAAAGTCATAGGTTACAAGTTTATTTAAATTTAAATATTTGAATTTACTTTAGGTTTAGGTTGTTAGTTTTTAGGAACTTTTTTGACTAAATTTAAAGAGATTTGAATGGATTTATATTGTGGTTTTAAATCATTAACAACTTTTATTATTCTATAGATATTATTGTAAGAGTTATTCAAATTATTTTAAATTATTTTATTTAAGATTTATTCTATAAGAATTAAGAGGAAATGGTGCTACGATTTTTATTGAGATATTAATGAAATTTGTTGAGTTAATTTATTTTGAATGTACGAATGAAGTGGAGATGCTAAAACTACAGAATATCTATTCTATATATATCATTATTTCATGAAGGTTAAAAATAAGATCAATACAAAAAGAAAAAATGGTTAACATATTCGATGCTCTATTTTTCAAAGTGAATGTGCTATGAATTTTGAAACTGGTGTGCATTTTAAAAATCCTGAAAAACTCTATTTCATCACCTAGATGTTCTCTAGAGTGATGAATTAATTCTGTTTTGACTACAATTTCCTTGATAAGATGTGATAATCCAAATATTAATAACTTGTATTTGTGCTTTAATATTTTATCTTCTATTGTCTGGTTTCTGAGTCTGTAACACTATTTCTCATCTCTCACACACACTCTATTTTTTATTTATTATTTTACACATAAAATAATTATTTGTTATTATTTTTATTTAGGTTTTTACTCCTAAATTATAAAGGTAGGATCTAAGGGTTGTGACTCCCTATATCTAAAGTTAATAATATTTGGGTTGTAACTTCTAGTGTCTAGAGTCAAGTTATAAGGGTTGTGACTCCCCATACAAAATTTAGTGTCATGGTTATCCCTCCATTAGAAAAATATTTTTTAATTAGGTTATGATTCCCCCTAAAAAATCCATTTTTTATTGCATCTGTATCTCTCACTGCGTAGAGAGGTATAAGAGTAGAGTAGGCCCACTTTAGACCAAACTATTATAAAAAACATCTTTGTGTTATTTAATTTTTTCACAGGTAATTAATTAAATTAATTAATTTATTTGTTTACTTTTTTTAATCTTATCTACTCACCCACCCCCCTCTAGACCTTCTGTCATTACCCATTCTAACCTAAAAATTGGTATTGAAGGGTAATATTTTTTAAAATTTATTATCTATGTTGTTTTCCTTCTAATACCTAACAATTGGTATCATAGGATAACCTTATTAAGAATATTTTATCTCTATCATTGTCTTTATCAATACCAAACATTGGTATCATTGGTTGTTCCTTATAGAATTTAGCTAGCTCTTTTATAGAGTCTGCTTTTATATTTAATTATGAGAACCTATTCCTAGACCTCGTAATCTTAGGATAAAGATATTATAAGATGGAAGGATTGAACCCAAATGATGCTTGGATTCCTCAAAATCCACCTCACTTTGATGGTAATTATTATGGCTACTAGAGATCCCAAATGGGGGATTAACTCAAAAGTTGAGCATTGAGCACTAGTCTATCATGTCAAAATAGTACACACTACCTAAATCTAACCCAGATACTCTTACCAGGATTGATACTAATAGATGTTTTTTAAATTATAAAGTTGTTAATATTTTATATTATTCTATTAGTTGAAGTGTTTTTAGTCATGTGTCATCTTGTAAGAAAGCTCGTGAAATATTGAAGATTCTACAAGTCACTCACCTTGGATTTGAAAAACTAATCTAAACCAAGTTTGGAATGCTTTGTGCTGAGTATCAATACTTTAATATGGGTGAATATGAAATAGTAAAACAAATATTCCACATATTCATAATCATTGTGAATGGAAATAATTTACTTAGAGAATATCTGGAAAACCCAATACTTGTTGAAAGAGTCATATGAGAATTACCAAATAAATGGAATGAAAATAAGGTTTCCATTGATGAAAGCAATAATTTCAAATAGTAAACATTTGATTAATTGATTGGATCGCTACTCTAATGTGAACTGGAACTGAAGAACATAGCTGATGAGGAGACCACAAAAAGAAAAGGTGTAGCTTTTAAATTTATGAATGTTGTCTCTACTAACACTTTTGATTATGATCTATAGGATAGTTAAAAGGAAAATATATGGCTCATATTGTGACTGGTGTTTACAAAAGAATAAAAATGAAAGGATTCAATAATCGGTTTAGAAGAAACACTCAAAAATAAAAATATAAGGGAGATAAGAAAGGAAGTACAAATTTCAATTCATCAAATATAACTTATTATGAGTGTAAGAAGAAAGGTCACATTAAAACTGATTGACTTAAACTAAATAATAAAGACAAATAAAAAAAGAAGTACAAAAAGGCATTGACAACGAGTTGGAGTTTTATAGAAGAATATGATTCTGGTAAAAAATCTTGAAATTAAAAAAATACGCTCACTTTTGCTTCATGGAATCATTGGATAAGGTTATTAATTCTTGTTTTTATTCTATATGTTCTGATTCTGACTATTATTCTGAAAATATGAATGTTTATGAATTAAATGAAGAAATTTAAAGATTAAGGGAAGATATTTTCAAAGTTTATGATTTATATAATAAGATTAAAGAAAACAATGAGAAAATTTTTTCTGAAAATAAAATACTTTTACAGCTAAATGAAAAACTAAGTAACAATAATTCTTCTTCTCATTCAAAAGTTTATGAAAATTTTAAATCTTCTCAATATTTGAATGAAATTTTGAAAAAGGAATTTGAATGTCTTAAAAAAATTTATATTATTTTATTCAAAGTTGTAAAAAATATCATAAGATTATGTCTTTGGCTAAAACAGATAAAAATAAAGAAGGTTTTGGTTATGATAGGATATTACCTCATATGTGTAAAACTCATTTTGTTAAAAGTAAAAATGGATTTACTTCTATTGTTACACGTTTTAAATGTGGCATAAAAGGATATTATAAAAATGATTATTCCCTTATATTCAAACAATATTTGGGATTTAAAAAAACTAATATTCCTAAATCATTATTATCTAGATTACCTTAAAATACATGTTTAAATTTTTATTGGTACCTAAATAATTTATTACTATTACTATTGGACCCAAAGTAGTTTGGGTACCAAAATTTTCAAGTAATTGATTTTTTTAGGAAAATGTCTTGGATGTCTCAAAAATGACATATAGTATATGGAAAGTAGATGATTTATTCATATGACTAGAGAACCATAAAATTTTAAAACTTACAACACGTGTGATAGAGGCACTATTACTTTTATAGACAATTCCAAAGTAAAAGTAAAAGGTTTTGGTAAATTTGGTATTTAAAATTCTAATTTTATTTATAAAGTTTTATATGTTGAAGATTTAAAATATAATTTAATTAGTATATCATAATTATGTGATTATGGAATGGAAGTTAAATTTCAAAATGAAAAATATTTAGTTTTTAAATATGATTCTTTATTATTTAATGCTAATCAAAAAGATAATATTTTTACTATTTATTTTTCTGAACTTATTGTTCAACATGTAAAGTGTTTGAATGTTTTAAATAATAAAAACATCCTTTGGCATATATCTTTAGGTCATGTCAATTTCACAATGTTACATAAGCTCTCAAAACATAAGAATGTGTTATAGCTACCTTCCTTAAAGAAAGAACAACTCCATGTTTGTGATGCTTTCCTGAAAGGGAAGCAACACAAAATTAATTTCATACACATCGATCAAATAAGTAATAATAGACCTTTATAGTTAGTATATATTGATTTATTTTTCCCCACTAAAATTTCTAGCCTTGGTAGAAAAAAATATACTTTAGTTATTATTGACAATTATAGTAGATTTACTTGGGTATATTTTCTTAACTATAAAAATGATACTATATCTATATTTACTACATTTTTTAAATTAGTTCAAAATGAAAAATCGGTATGATTATTTTTATTCATAGTGATAAAAGAGGTGAATTTTATAATTTATATTTTCAAAAAAATGTGAAAAGAATGGTTATTTTCATAATTTCTCTACTCCAAGAACACCATAGTAAAATGGTGTTGTATAAAGAAAAAATATAACTCTCATTGAAAGGGCTTGAACAATGTTAAGTGAACATAATTTTCCTAGATATTTTTGGGATGAGGAATTTTTTCTACTTTTTATATTTCAAATATAATTCTTATTATACCTTTGTTAAAGAAAAATCCTTACGAATTATTCAAAAATAAAAAGCCTAAATCTGGTTAATTTAGATTTTTTGGTTGTAAAGTTTTTATTTTAATTTCAAAGGATAATTTAGATAAATTTGATTCTAAGAGTGATGAAGGTATTTTTCTTGGTTATTATAATAATAGTAATGCTTATAGAGTTTATAATAAAGGAACTATGATTATTAAAGAATCTTTTCATGTTATGTTTGATGAAAATAATTTTAAAATAAATTCTTATTCTAATGTTTTTTGATGAGTTTAGAGATTTTAATTTTTGTGAAGAAATTACTTGCGATAATAATGAATCGATTGAGGGGGAGCTTACTCCTTCTCAACAAAATCTAAAATCCTGGAAAATTCACAAATATTATCCTATTGAAAATGTAATTGAAAATGATGATTTTAGTGTCAAAACTAGAAACTATGTTTTAAATTTTGGTGTTAATTCTTGTTTTATTTCATATTTGGTTCCTATTATTGTTAATTATGTTTTAAAATATGAAAACTATAATATTTTTTTACAGGACAAATTAAATCAACTTTTTAGAAATAATGTTTAGAATTTAGTAGAATTGTTTAAGGATAAGAAGGTAATTGGAACAAAGTGGATCTTTAGAAAAAAGATAGATGAATCTGGACAGATTATCAAAAACAAATCTATACTTTTTTATTAATGATACTCTCAAGAAGAAGTTATAGAATTTGAAGATTCATTTCTACCATTTTTCAGGTTAGTGGCAATTAGAATTTTGTTGTATTTTTCTTCTTTTTAAGGTTTTAAATTATATCAAATGGATGCAAAAAAGTGATTTCTTAAATGGTTTTATAACTGTTGAGTTTTATGTTTCTAAACCCCCTAGTTTTGAAAATGAAAATTTTTCTAATCATGTTTTTAAATTATTTGAATCTTTGTATATTTGAAAACAAGCAAATATTTCTTAGTATGAAATAATTTCTTTATTTTTGTAAAATAATTATTTTAATAAAGGAAATTTTGATCCAGTACTTTTTATTAAAATAACTTATGATTATATTTTAATTTTAAAAATTTATGTTGATGATATAGTTTTTGGATCTTCTAGTGAAATACTCTGTAATTAATTTTATACTTTGATGAATTCTTAGTTTTACATGAGTTTAATGGGAGAATTAAAGTTCATTCTTGAACTTCAAATTTATCAAAAAAAGATAGAATTTTTCTTAATCAATCTAATTATAAAAAAAGAGTTAATTAAATGATTTGGTCTTGATTCCTATAAATTTATGAAAACTTCTATGGGTAATAATTATAAATTAGATGTTGATAAATCTGTTAAATCTATTGATATTAAATTTTATAGAGTCATTATATGTAGTTTCCTATATTTAACTTCATCTAGACCAGATATCATTTTTAGTGTTTGTTTATGTGCTAGATTTAAATATAATCCTAAAGAAATTCAAATTAAATCTCTAAAAATAATAATAAGATATGTTAAAGGAACTATTGATTTTGTTTTATTTTATGAAAACTATAACTATTTTTATTTATCATCTTATTCTGACTCTGATTTTAGAGGGTGTAGAATTAACCAAAAAATAAAATCAAGTATGTTTCATTTTCTATGAAAAAATTTAATTTCCTGATCATCTAAGAAACAACTATTTGTTAATTTATCCAGTGAAAAATCTAATTATATCTCTACTGGTAGTAGTTTTGATCAAATTTTAGGGATTAATAAAACTATATGTGATTTTGTAGTTTATCTTGATAAACTGCCTATTTATTATGATAATACAACTACAATTTCTATTTCTGAAAACCCCTTATAGAATTCCAGAAAAAAATATTAATCTTAGATTTCATTTTATTAGAGATCATGTTAAAAAGGGTGATATTTTTTTATAATTCATTCCATTTGAAAATCAGTTATTAGATATTTTTACAAAGCCTTTAAAATTAACTTCATTTGAAGAAATTAAATTTGATCTTGGTTGTTTGAATTTTAAATTTTTAAAAATGCATTTATTTAGGGGAAGTTTGTTTTAAATTTTTTTTTATTTAAAAAAATGGTGGAAATAAATTGGTTTTAAATGTTTTAAAATTTATTTTTAAATGTTTTAAATGTTTTTGTTCTGTAATCAAACAAAAAGGGACAGATTGTTTGTGCATGTTCATTTTTCTATTTTGTTTGATTACTTTACCCCTATATTTTGGTTTATCTCAATCCAAATTATTTTTATTTATGTTATTATTATCAATTTTGATAGATAATAGATTTATCTAAACTTAATTAGTTTATGAAGAAGTCTTAAAATTCTAATCTAGTACTCTAAAAATTCAACGAAGTTACTGCTGTAGTTTTAGAAACATTACAGTCTATAGTTTTGAAATGTTAATGTATTTAATTTACTACAAGTTATATAGTTATAATATTTGTTTGAAACATGATCTTATAGAAATAAAACATGTTTATATTGATTTTGTTAGTTTAAATCTAAGTCAGAAAAGATCGTTTGGATGGTAATTAAATTATCTAAAGTTATGCAATGTTGTTTCACATCTACAGTTTTCAAGAATGTTATTGCTTCTATTTTTGATGATTTTAGGAGTAGTATAAGTAAGATTTATTGTATTCTTGATTCTTTGTAAATATAATACATTCTAAAAATGAGTCTTCTTAACTAAAGGCTGAATCTTCTGTTAATATCCTATAAAATTTCATTGAAGTTTCTTATAGTATATTGTTCAGACTTTTGCAAAGTATGGTTCGGCAACCCTAATTTTACAAAGTATGGTTCAGAAACCCTAATTTCCTCAAGTATGGTTTGGCAACCCTACATTCAAAAAATATGGTTCAACAACTCTAATTTTTTAAAGTATGGTTCGACAACCCTACTTTCACAAAGTATGGTTTGAAAACCCTACTTTCACAAAGTATGTTTTAGAAACCCTATGTTACTTTGATGAACCCTATGTTACTATTAATTCCCTACATTATTTTCCATTCCTTACATTATTTTTAAATTTTTACATTATTTTTTGTTCCCTATGTTACTATTCATTCCCTATGTTATTATTCATATGCTACTTTCTGTACTCTACTTTACCGCTGTCGCTTTGTGCTTTTATACTGAAAATTGATCTCTTGCATATATATATGGATTATTTTCAAAGGTTTTTCTGCTGAAAAAAAATTAGATTAAATATAAGGAATATGTTCAAAGAGTTTTAAATGATTTTGGTTCATTTTTTTAAGAGAAAAATTAATAAATTTTTAAACACCTTTTTCAAATAAATTTATAGGTTACAAGTTTATTTAAATTCAAATATTAAAATTTACTTTCGCCTTGTGATTCTAATTTTTAGAAAATTTTTTGACTAAATTTAAAGAGGTTTGAATGTATTTAAAATTTAGTTTTAAATAATTTAATGATTTTAATATTATGGAGATATTATTGGAATATTTATTTGAATTATTTTAAATTATTTTATTTAATATTTATTTTATAGGAATTAAAAGGCAACAGTGTAGTGATTTTTATTGAGATTTTTATAAAAGTTATTGAATCAATTTATTTTGAATATTTGAATGAAGGGGAGATGCTAAAACTATTTAATATCTATTCTATATATATCATTCTTTCTTGCAGGTTAAAAATAATTTCAATAAAAAAATAAACACAGGTTAACATATTCTATGCTCTATTTTTCAAAGAGAAAGTGTTGAGAATTTTGAACCTACTATGCATTTGAAACTTCCAATGAGACTCCATTTCATCAACTATATGTTCTCTCATGTTCTGAATTAATTGTGCTTCAACTAATATTTCCTTGACAAGTTGTTCCAATCCAAATATCCACAACCAATACACATGCTTTCATTTTTTATCTTCTCTTGTCTGGTTTCTAAGTCTGTAACACTATTTCACATCTCTCACATGAACTCTATTTTTATGTTTATTATTTTACACACCAAAGAGTTATTTTTTATTCTTTTTCTTCAAGTTTTAAATCTTGGATTCTAATTTTAGGATATAAGGTTTTTGACTCCCTATATCTAAAGTCAGTACTGTTCAAGTTGTGACTCCCAGTGTCTAAAGTCAGGTTATAAGTGTTGTGACTCTCCATACAAAAGTCAATGTCATGGTTATCCCTCCACTAGAAAAGGATTTTGTAATTGGGTTATAATTCCCCCTCAAAAATCAATTTTTTAGTGCACACATATCTCTCACTGAGTAGAGAGGTATAAGAGTGGAGTAAGCCCACTTTGGACCAAAATACTATAAAAAACATTGTTGTGTTATTTAATTTTTCCAATACTAATTAACCTTAATAATTAATTTTGATAATTAATTTTATTAATTAATTTATTTGTTTAAATTTTTTAATCTGGCATATTCACCCCCCCCCCCTCAAGACCATCTTCAATTACCGGCTCTGACCTAACAAGTTATTCTGGTAACGATGGTAGTGGTGGTGGCATGAGAGTTGGGGATGGTGATAGTGATGATATTTTTTTATAATAGATTCTAATTTTGAGTAGGGTGGTGGTGGTTATACCAAGGGTTCTATTTATATTTATATTAATTACGAGAATCATTTATGATGTAAAATTTATTTATGGTTTTAATTACTAGAATTTACTTTATTATGCATTTTTGAATGTTTTGTTATAAAATTGGTTTTGTTTTATTTAATTGTTGATCTTTTCTTAAATAAATATAAAATATTCAGGTTTTTTCTAAATATGTGTACCATGTATCTGAGGTCCTAACCCATGGTAGTAAACTTATATCCATGGTATAGGAGAATGTCCTTTAGTATATATTTATGAGTGAGGCTCATTATTGTAGACTTACAATCAAGGGACATGCCCTTAGTTATATAGTTTTGAATCATGGCCCCCTACTTAAATAGGAATGGGGGTTATGGTTTCTTAGACCATGGATAAAATAAAAAACCATGGTTTTTAGGGTTATTTCCATGTTTTTTCCCATGTCCATAACCCCTTTTTCAATTAGTGATAGCTTATAACCTCTTTTACAAACACATAAACATAATCCCTCACATATTGAGGAAACTTCTCCATCTACACTTCAGATGCTCCTAGGAATAAACATTCCAAATCTGATGTAAGAATCTATGGTTCAATCCATCTCTACCCCAAATGAAAATATCTTTCCTTAATCAATGACATATAATCAATATTCAAACAATATGTAATACCCTGGGTATCACGGTGTTTTTATTTTGAATTATTTTACCTCTTCATGAAGAGGGTTTGAGGTTTGGTGGTTGGAAGGCTGAAAATTTAAGTTTTTGGAGTATTTTTTGCTATTTTATGTATATCCCTCATGGTTAGTAGTAACCATGTAGTGCCATTTCAAGTGCCCAGGTGGGTCAATGGTGTAGTGGACGGATTTCTCATGGTCTATTAAACCATGCGACAAGCATGCAGATGGGATCTGTAATTCGAAATTATCGAGTGGCACAGTTTGAGCATGGTTTTCTCAACTATATGTCTAGCTATAGATAACCATGTGAGTTGTTCCTAGCCTTTTCATTGGATAGTTCATGGTTAGTAAATAGTTTGGTAAATTGGTCACAAAACCATGTGGTTTCCCAATATTTTGAAAATTATGTTTTTCTTTTTGTTTTTCTTTTATTTTTTGTTTATTTTATTCCTCTATTTTTTTCTCCCCTTCTCATCCATAGAATCATATGATTCATCCTCCCCCTTCCTCTATAACTATATACCACCCTCCCTCTCAGACCTCTCTTCTTCGGCAATTTCCACCAGAGCTTTTTTGGTTTCTTGGTCGACACCTTGAGGTAATCCCTATTCTCCCTCTCTTCACCCTCATTTGGCCAATTTTTCCTCTCCCTATCACCCTGTTTGGATTGGTCAACCCTAGGGTTTGGTATAACCCATTTTTCGATTTTCTTCTATCGGTAGGTTGTGCAACAGGCTCCTTAAGTCATCTTCAACTATGTTTTTGTGTTCTTCACCGAAGGCGAGGCATTTTGGATCATTTCTTTTTTCCTCCACCGCATGAGGTAGGATTTCTTTCACTATTTTTTAGCACAATTTTTATTTGGATCCTTTTGGTTATTTTAGGTTCCTATTAATTTTTTTAGTGAATTTTGTTTATCCTTGAGGTGGGTTAGAGTCGCCAGGGTCGAAGGTGAATTACCTACATATGCATAGGTAGGAATATATATATATGTGTGTGTGTGTGTGTAAGTTCCACCACTATATATATATATATATATATATATATTCACTCATGGAAATAAATATATATGTTAGGGTTAGGTTTTAATATGTATATATATGAAAAATTCATACATGTGTAAGTTTAAACGGGTATATTCATATATAAGAATATATATAAGGATCCCCTTGTATATATTCATGGCCATGAAAATGTGTACATTGGGGCTAGGTTTCCTTATGTATATGAGAAGGTGAATATGCATGGGGGTGAGAATAAGCATCTTCGAGTGGTCAATGATGAAATCATCAAGTGTCAAAGTGTTCTGGCTTGATCCTCTTCTCCTTGTGGTGGGTGTTGCTCTGCAATTTTGTTTCTTTTGTAATTCTAATATGCTTGGGCCCTTTTAATTCCCTTTATGAAAGTATAAATATATGTGATATCCTTGTGATTATTTAAACCCATTTTATTATTCCTTGGTCTTGTTATAAATGGTTGGTTTTGTGTAATCCATGTTTTATGATTTAAATTAGAATATTTAATTATGCTAAGCTTTTAATGAAATTAATTTTGTATATTTGAATGGTTTTAAAGTTGGGTGATGGGTTTTGACCCGGTTTGTTATTCATTAAGTAAAAATTATATTTTAAAGGTAATTTGGTTTTGAATTGAGGTTTTGACCTCAAATGATTTAAAAATGTTGTTTTTAATTTTATTTAAAATGGTTGTTTGAAATGGGAGTGTGGTTTATCCCTGGTGAAAATTCCATGGTGGATTCTTTAAAAGTTTTTTGATGGAAATGGATGGCCTTGGTCCTTGTTTTAGTTTTCAAATAATGAGACCCATGTGTGGCAGGTGGTTTTGTATGGTTTTGAAATCTTGAGTGGGTTTTTCCTTGAAAAGAGTGGGTGAATTACATTATTCAGTGGAACTTAGTTTTGAATAAGGGTTTTACGCATTTTTTCATGTTTGATAAAAATTACAATTAGGGTTTTCATTGTTGAATTTACTTTATCCTTGGTATCTAGGCCAAATGGGTTTTTAAATGCACTCCCTTATTCTGTTTAATGGGTGTTTTGGTTTTATAAAGTGAAAATGGAGTTTCCCTTGACTTATGTGGTTTTTCCTGAAAGTTATTATGCTTCTATTTGGAACTATTTTTGAAATTTTAGATTATTTTAGAAAGGGTTTTCTAAATGTATATGATATAAGGGAAGGCTTGGTTGGAACTTATGATGTGATTTTGATATGACCCTTGTTGAACCCTCTTGTTCGTAGATGATGATTATATTGTTCATGTGATAGATGCTTGTGATGTGATAAATGGTTGTTCTATTGGTCTCTTATTATTATTCGTTTGGGTTCCCTTGGTGAGAAATGATAGATTGATTTATTAAATGAAAATTAAAACCCTCATAATCTTCATGGGATGCATAGAGGATGTCGAGGTTGGGATTGAGGCTACCCATGGGGTTTTTCGTGTTCATAAACTTGGGTTTTTATTGTTAAATATTCCATTGGTGGTACTTAAGGGGTTAAACCTAGGATTTTTATGTTTAACATATAAACATGGGTTTATGGAAGAAAATTTTGTGAATTTTATTTTGTTTGTTAATGTGGTTTGTAAATGAAATTGATGTTAATTATGCCTAATTAATAGCATAACATGAGGTAGTGTTTGGTATAATGTTAATGGGTTAATGGTTTAATGAGTAATGATTTTAAAATGGTAATGTTTTCATGGGTTATCGAATGATAATTATTTATGTGTTGATTAATTATGAATTATGAATGTTATTTCATTGTATGATAATGGTTTTGAAATGGTATATGTGTTAAATTGTTAAAGAAGAATGTGCACATGGATTGGTGGTGTGGGAAAAAGGACTAAGGATCCTACCACTAGTTGGTTGGTCTGATGCTCTAACTCACCCCTATAATGCATGGGTTAGGTTGTTGGACTGAGGCTCTAGTCCCTAATAGTTTCATTGGATGAAACTAATTGGAATGATTATCCAAGTTAAGTGTGATAGACTACCTTAACTTATTCTCTAAGGTAATTGTGATAGACTACCTAGAATGATGCTCCAATGTATGTATGATAGACTACCTAAACTTATGCTCTAAGGTAAGTGTGATAGAATACCTGGACTGATGCTCCAAGGTAAGTGTGATAGACCACTTAGACTAATGATCCATGGTAAGTGAGATATAATCGTTGTGAAATGTTTTCCCAAGTGAGATAGGGAACCTGAATTATCCATTTATTCGTAGTTTTTGACTGGCATAGGCCATTGTGTAATGGATGGAAATGCCTAACTATATATTAAATGAATAAAATGATTAAAGTTAACATTTTTATCTAATGTCTCATTGCTTATTCTTATTTACCTTGTCATTCCTTTAACACATGCTCCATGTTTTCTAACTTCTGACCTAGAGGTTGGGATGACCGGACATGGCATTCTGGATCCCTTGATATGTTCACTACTTGGTTGGGCTTATTTTTTTTCTTGATGTATTTTTTTAGTTCCATGTTTGACATTATGTATTGAGTTGTATTATACCCGTTATATTAATTGAGTGTATATTGATGATTATGTCCTCCTATTCCATGACTTGTTGGTTATTTGAGCATATTGTTCCTAAGTTTCCATGGATGTTTATTTATCCCTTATTGTAAAATGTTTTAAAGTGATTGTTTTCATTATGTAAATAAAGTGGATTGTTTTTTAAAATTATAATGGTGTGGATAGTTTTCGATAAGTCTTAGGCTTGTGGATTTGTTTTGAAACATGTGTGTTTGGTTTTTGGTAAACATAGGAAAATGTTTTGGAAGTTTTATATGGAATTTATATGTTTTCCATGAGATGAGTATATATGTAAAAGCTACTTTCTAGATTTATTTTCAATCTGGAATTGATGTTTAACTTTAGGAAACCTATTTCATAGTTTCAGAGGGCTACGGTGACCTACTGGGATTTTAGCTCGTTCCTATATCATTCTAGGTTCTCAGTTGGATTTATTTTGTTCTTCATAGACGATGTGGGGGAGATTTGGGTGGAGAATTTTGGGGTCTCTACTTAAGTTGGTTATTTTTACCTTCTTTATTTCTTATGGTTATTTCTTTTAGTTAGTTAGTTTTTGTTATATCTATATTTCCTACTTATAAATTTATTTTGGTTATTCCATTTATATATTTTGTTTTTGTTTAAATCTGATTCAGGAAAAATCATTCCCAGAGGAATTTTGGGGATGCTCAGGCACTAGTCATCATCTCGTGGGGATCGGAAATTCCCTTAGGGCCTTGTGGTGAATCGAGTCTTGTGTTGGGTAAGATGGAATCCCAAAAATATTCTTTACACAAAAGAAAATAAATTTCTATCTATATAAATAAATACAATATTTTATGGAATAAAATCAATTTATCCCAAATATAACATCCTTGGGTTTTATACATAATAGATTTAGTTTTCTTAATAATTTATCTTGATACACAATAAGCTCACAACTACCAACCACGTCTAGCCTTGTCCAACCACCTACTAAAGTAATAAACTCCAATGAAACCTATAAATTTCATACCAAAATCTATTACCCAAAAACATGGTATGGGTTAAAAAAATATGAATTATTAGACTCAATTCAAATAGAATAAAAAATTTAATAAATACAAATCGGTCCTTAAACTACCTCTAATCCCTCCACTCCTTCGACTTTCATGGTCAAGAGTTTCCCTTTTCCAACTCCTCCTCCTATCTATCCCTGCTTCCAATATTTACCTCCTCTCTAGTTGATACTATTCTAAGCTCCTCAATGTTGAATTATTCCAAAATGGCCCTATGTTAGAGATCCCAAAAGTCATCTTTCAAGATAATATTATTGAAACTGCGTTGAGAAGACTGGTGTGTCAATTTTTCAATTTTCATACACTACTAAAGAATCATATATGTGTTATAAAAAGATGGACATATATATTATTTATAGACCATAATCCCATAAAATAAACATTGAAAACCCTCTAAACCACCATATGGATGCATACTACCTACACTAGAGGAATGATATCATGCTATCAATAGACTCCCATGGCATCGATTGAACCTCAATTACTTTAAAAATCAAGATCCTCCACCAATATCTCCACTCTAATCTACACCCAAATAAGTAATCCTTGTAAGATATCATATCCTCATCATTAAATTATCTTCTATATGGACCTTTTAGAGTATTTATTGGAAGAAACATAGATAAATTATTCCAAACAACCTCTTACATTCATGTTTTGGTGCCCTCTAGAAATGATGAGCTCTTAACTTATCTTATTCTATGAAATTGGTATAATATCACATTAAATACATAAACCAAACACCAAATTTCTAAATATAAGAATTATAATGTTTTAAAACCATCAATTAGTACCACTTGTCAAACAAAATGTTTTTATATAATAATAATTTCCTCAATAACTCCAATGATTGATTCCACCTAATTATAAAAACATCACAATCTACCAAGAAAAGTGTCCACCACTAACATGTTGATCCATTAAAAAAACTCACTACTAAAATAACTCGGTGGTCATGTTTTATCTGTATTCCCATAAAATATATCTCAGCCTCCTCTAACCAAAGCTCAATCTCATGACTGAAAATAAAACCCTCACACAGCAGAAAAATATCAATTTAGAATACAATCAAGGTTGTCTTATTATCTTATTTTGAATTTGGGTTTACTCTCTAACATGTAACATATGATTCTTATTGAACTTTCACTTTTTGAAACAAATTTTAGTATCTTACAACTAGCATGACTATATACAAGCAATATAATCTCATCCTTAGGGATATATAATTGGGGAATATCTTTCCACACTTCCGAATCAACCATCTATCTAACCACATATTCACATCATTTACCCCGCCCAGATGAACAATCACTATAGGAACCACAAAAAAAATAAGTCATCATTATATAGAACTAAAGGATTTATAAATCAATAACAAATTAAGGACCCCATATAGAGTATACCATCTCTTTAGTATAATTAATAGATTATAAAAGTTTTTTCATAGGAATACATAAGATTCCTATATACTTTTCTGGTTTCCCTAGCATATGGTCTACCCTATGTGCATATACATTATTGCCTTAACAAACCCAATAAAAACCTCACTAGTTATTACATTGAATATTTCATATAAATACATGATCAGATATCATTCCTCAATTACCCACCCTTTTTATGCCTCCACGTGATCTAGCAATGAATTTGGGTGTGACCCTCATAGATTTCATTCAATATTCCATGGGTTGGATACTTGTTAAAATGTTATGATATATATAATTTAATAAAGCCATTTCCCATTATAAAATAAAATTCCACAACTTTATGTGTAATATAATGTATTTACTAATCATGGTACATGAATAATGTATATAAATATATAAAATGACAAGTCATTATGGTAAAATAAGCATAAGATTAAAATACTCTATACAAAAATCAAGGTATATTGAAACAGACTCTAGTAACAAGTCCCTTGTGTTTAGAGATTTAGATTCCAAACACCACCACTAACCCTATCTAGGTGATTTAAAAATAGTATATGTAAATATTGGGAGAGAATATAGATAACCCTAGTAGATTCCTCCCTGAAATTCTCATCTTTTCATGTGAATAAATCATGCCAATGCATATGTGTATGGTATAAATAAAAAAAAAATAGTAAATAAAAATAATTTTCTTAAAGGTTAACCCTCCATACACTTCTGTTTCATACCACATAATTTAACTTTTCAAACCACATTATATACTCTTCTCATTCCATCTTATACCCATCTCTATAACAACCACCATCACCAATCCATTCCCATAAATGTATCCACCCATAGGGACCTCACCACAGTGTTATCTCTCCCGTATAGTTATCTATCCATAAGAAACATTATAATCAACAACCATTTCCACAAAATTGTTATATACCCACCTAGAAATTTCTATGATATCACCTTTTGTTGGTTGAAACATCGGCCGCCCTTATGGAATCTCACTAGTTTTTCTAACATCCACCCTCATAGACTATCCTCACCTCAATCGTTCATTTTTTGAATAGTTATCCACCCATAGGGACTCTTTTTATTACTAATTGTATACCTTATGGGACTATTTAATCCCCAACCAACATTTTAAACACTGCTCATTATATATACATATATACAACCATATTGTCCACACAAATATAACCTCATCTTAATCATTTTCATTTTATCACCAGTCAAAACTTCCACATCACTATCACACATTGAAAATCGATTTAAACCCCCACAATCATTTTATCCACCCACTTTGGACATAATACACAAATGGGTCCTAGGGAAATAATCACAACATCAATATACACCATGCTCTCACCTGTTTCTACAAACATTTGGATCCTATAGAGTATAAACACATCATATCACTTACATTTCTTATATATAAGGAATATATTATCACCATTAACTAATCTAATAGCCAAAAATCCAAATTTACCCATTCAATAAATTTATATCATCTAATATACCCCTATGAATTCATAGCTCAATCTATTCATGCTAAATAGTATCAAGTTTCACAACACCTATAATTACATAATAGAAACATATTATGTCAAGAGTGTAAAATTTCTTGAAACAAAATGAAAAGGAGTAATATTATTCCATTTTTGTATATAAAAATATAAAGCACACCACCCCCTTACATCTCACAACCAAAAAAATACTCCAACTCTTGAAAGTGTCATGAAACCATGAGTATATGACATGATGACTTGTTTATCACCGCCACTTCATCCCCCAAGCCTCTCCGGCAATTCTATACGATCCCATAGAGATTGGAACTTAATCCATCATAATTTGGAACATCACAAGATAATTTAGATAAGTTTTATCCTCTCCTAACACAAATAATTTTCCATGAATTTCTATTATTATAGGATTTATTTTCAATATGAGGGCTTAAAAAATATTTCATAAAACCTCATGAACAACCATCAATGATAATATGACACTATAAAAACCTATCATATAAGTAATATATAAATTATAATTAATATTCATCAATATTTTCCTTAATTTATATTCATTTCCCACAATTCATAATTTACACCTATATATATTCATATTCTATATGAATTTGATTATATATACATAGCCCATTCCCATAATTTTACAATTTGAATAATAATAAAAAAACCAAAACCTATCTAAATTCAATTATTCATAATAAATAATTAATACATTGAATTTATATTCATCAATTATCCTAATTTCATTATAATACTTAATTATCACTTCAGATTATTATTATTTATCTACCTGACATAGAATATTATAAGTTTAATGAATCGTTCTTTAAACATTATATAATCTAGTTAATTCAACAATAATTCTCTTTATTACATTCCCAAAGTTTCTTTAGGTTTAGAGTTTTAGAGAATTAGTTCATAAAATCATACATAAAAACTAATATATTACAAATTAGACACCTTTAATCAATATCCATTTTTTTCATAATATGATACTTTTAAAAGAAAACATTATTTCTTCCTATAAAAAACTTCACAAATTTAAAATTGAATTTTTTATATTACTTTAACCATACAAAAACCCTATGAAAAACATTTTAAAACTTGGGATGAGCACAAAAATCTTATTTTGTGGTATAACAAGGAATAAATAAACTGTTAGTCCATGAATGAAAAAAGATCACAAAGTTATAACTTTTACACAGAAAACATAAGATCTTAATCTTACCTTATGAAATCATAAGTTTCCTATAAAAATCATAGCAATCATAAATCATAAAGGTATATTGAGGAATTAGTTTTATATCATTCTTACATATAAAGTATATCTCAAGGCTACATAGAGAGTAACCATCCTAGTTATTATTAGAATAACCATTATATTATATTCCCATAATATCTTAGGATAAACCTAACTGGTTAACTTCTTCCCTTTACCCAATGCATTGGAGAGATGTAAAGGGATCACCCACCCTCAGTTTATCATGGAACCACCCATCATCATAATAATGCATAAGAACCATAAAATAATCATAAAAAATAAATCTTTCACAAAATAAACATTCTTGAGTAAAATAAATTTTTGTGTTGAAATCACTTTTCATTTTTAAAAAGCCACACACTCATAAAATAAAACATTTAATTTGAAAATAAAATTTTAAAATTGTAAATAAATATTGAAAACATTAAATAATCATGAAATAATGAAATTATTTTCATTTCTTTTATGTTAAAAAACATTTCTTTAATAAAAATAGTTTCAACTTAAAAAGATGATTTTTAAAAAGAAAATCCCTTACATAAAAACTAAAAAAGTTCCCTTTTTTGTAAAAATTTGAGAGATTTAAAAATTCCCATTTTAAATCATTAATTTTCTTATAAATAAATTCATAAAAAATTAAACATTTTCATGAAAGATAAATATTTATAATAATGAATCTTTAAAATATTTAAAATGATGTTTTAGTTAAAGAGTCACTTACCTCAGATTTGACTTCCTTCAAACATGTTCAGATATCCTATATAATGGTTTAAATAATATTTTAATTTTTTTCTAGAAATATATTCATAATTATATATCATATATGATCCTCTTATATCATCTTATCACCCATTTTTTAATAATATTTCATTATTACCCTTATTTTGGGTGTTAAATGCCTTATCATGTATGTCTCAGTTATTTTTGAATTAGATATAAATAAATCACTTTCATAATGTTATTAATGTTATAAATATAATTATAAATAATTTAATACATTTTTATAACCATTCTTGAATATTTAACATGGAAAATGAATTGCATCGCATCATGGCGATGGTAGGTCGTACGTATGCATGAGCGATGATATCATTCCATTAATGGGTGAAATAATAAGGACGTGGATAATATGATGAATATATGTAACTTATAGAATTTAATAACTGTCATATATTTACATTATT
Organism: Viscum album; assembly: GCA_963277665.1. Classification (NCBI taxonomy): domain Eukaryota; kingdom Viridiplantae; phylum Streptophyta; class Magnoliopsida; order Santalales; family Viscaceae; genus Viscum; species Viscum album. Next base: position 1,457,404,182 of record OY728135.1, on the reverse strand, counting down.
TACATCATTATAATAATCCTAGTAATGTGGTGATGAAAAACAAATCACACCACTACGTGGAGATGGTATGCCATATTTTTGCATGTGTGGTGGGTGTGTTTTTCGTAGGATGGATACAAGGTGGAATATGGTTGTCTAATAATCATAATAACTTATAATAATATATATTATACTTTATTTATTAATTTATCTAGGAAATAACATATGATTAGAATTCTTTAGAATAAATAATCTTGAAAGAGTCGATAAATATGATTACCTCTTCTCCAGTGAACTTCTTTTAATCTCTTATTAAGGGATATAGGGTTGGTCATTTGGAAGGACCAAAACCTCAATAAATAACTAATTATTTTTATAAGATAAATTAATATATATTTTTGGAGCTATAAGGCTTGATATTGTGTAATTAAATTAAGGAAGTATTTCCCTTTTATAATTGAGGTGAGGGAACTTTTGGAAATTCTTAAAATATTAAATTATAATAAATTCATTTTGTGTCTAAATACCACAAAATGGACATGAATTAAAATATAATTTGAGATAAGTTTTTAATATCATAATCTAATAAAATTTTGATATATTTTGGTTTTATTTTAAACTTTATCATTTTGACTAACCTTAGTTAATCTATTTTAATTTTATTTAAAGTAACAATTTATTTAATATTAAAAGGTTGTAATTTTTAATTATAAAATGTAAATTGGAATATAAATGAACAATTTATGAAATTTTATACTAAATCATAATCGCATTTCATTTTTAGAGTCTTTATTATTATTTATAAAATATTTAATAAAATATTATTTTGATAAAATATCATTAGTGTCAATTTTGACACTATTCATTACATTGACTTTAAGAAAAACAAGATATAAGAAAACTTTGAACAAAAATATTTTCTACACCCCTAATATTTCATAAACATACATCAAATTCTTTTATAACCTTAATTAATTCAAATTATATTTATTTTAATATTTTTAATATCATTTATTTGATTGTTTCATTAATAAAATATTTACCACATCATCATTTTATGATTATTTAAGGTAGTTATTTCTTCACTAAAAATTAAAAAAATACCATGATGTAGATAAATATTTTATATTTCAAAATAATATTTATATTCAAAGATAGTTATTAGAATTATGAATGTGGCATCTTTGTCTTTTCTTTAAATGAAATATTATAAATATCATAACCTCATCCAAATAGACCTAAAAGTCATAAATAAATTTATATCATGAAAATAATTTTATTAAGTTCAAAATTGAGACTTATATTTGTTCATAACCAACTTTTTTCCCCATGTGGACACATAATAGATGTTTAAGACAAACAAAGTGACATTTTTTTGTTTTCTTTAATTTAAATAATATTAAAGTCATATTCATGAAAAAGTGTCCATTAAATAACTAAAATTCTAACCATAGGTATTAAGGGTCAAATATAAAACATCCAATAAAATTTAGAAAAGTTTTAGGGTAATTATATAATCCTTATCATGTTAGTTTTACCCTAAATTACTTTATTTACCCTTAACTGTGGTAATAAAAATTTAGCAAAGTTACTATTCATACTGCCCAAAAAATAACTGGGACCTGTTTATTAAATTTCAAACTTATGATTCCAAATATGAATCCATTTTTTAAAATTAAAAACACGTAATTTTCTAAAATTAATTTAAAATTAAACTAGTAAAACACGATGATAAATAGTTTTTCAAAAAAATCCTTTTTAAAATATAAAAGGTTTTTATACTAATTTCAAGTATAAAATAAATTTCAAAAATATTAATTGAATTATTTTAAAAAAATTAAATAATTAAAAATTTAAATATAATTTTAAATTATAAATATATGAAGATATAATTTTTAATAAAAATCTATATTTTTCACCATTCATTGAAAAATCAAAATCTTCAAAAAATTATCAAAATTTTACGATAATAAAATTATACCATTAAAATTTTAAAAATTAAGTTTATTTTTTCAAATTAAATTTATAAAATTGTTAAACTTTAGTTTTAAAACAAGTGCGCCATTAAAAGGTAACAAAACTGACTTTAGAAAAATAAAACATTTAAATATAAACTTAGATTAATGATGTCTAGAAAACAAATAGGATGAATGTTAAAAATTAGATTGAAATTTATATATATATATATTATTATTATTATTAATATAATCCAATAAGAGTGTTTTTTTATTTTATTGGTATAAAATGCACTTGTGTGCACTTAAATGGTTTTTTAGGAAAAGAATTTATTTTTATTTTCAGAAGGGTTTTATTTTCATTTATAAATAATTTGATCACCTAATAATTCATTAAATATTCATGAATAAACCATATTTTCATAATTCAGTTAATCCTATTCAGGACCTTCATTCTAACGACTAGGTTATAATGGTAACATTTAAATAATAATATTTAGTTGTTTATTTAAGATCGATATTGCATATCATGTATGCTATCAAACATGGTGTTCCATTTTTAAAATCTCATAATGTTACATTCTCCCCCCTTTAATTGACTGATTTTTCAAAATTTCAACTCAGGATTGGTAACCAGGGTTTGACTAATAAAAATACCTTTTTTGAAAACCCATATCAAAAAAATTAGTAGTAAAACTTACACTTAAAAATAAATAAATAGAAGTGTGATGGTCACCTAAGATAACACATATTATGTTTCCATATATGATAACATGGAAATAGATGATAAAACTAACTCTCAAGGTATGTTAGAGAATGATAGAGAACATAGTGATGGGAAAGTTAACTATCACAAAACCGTAAATATGTGATAGGTTAAAAGGATATTTATAAAAGTAAATGAATAACATTTTTATTTAACATTTCTATTTAATTATTATTTGAATAGATTTTAGGAATTACTTGACCGTATATATTAAGAACACAAATAGATATACTTACTTGAAAAGAATAATTTCATCCTTTAATCCATTTCAACCATAAACTCATCTTTTTCTTTAAATGAATAGTATTTAAGATGAATTTTTATACCTAAATCATTAGAATCAACTTCTAAGGATTACTAAATCCACAAAAAGATGATAGTTTATTCCTCATATCTTTATACATTAATCAAAACCAAAATAGTTAGGATAAGATAAGATAATTATTCAAAATAATAAACCATTATATGATGAAAAACAACAATAATAACCAAAGTTCATTATAGAAAAATAGAAAATCTTAAAATTCCTAAAAAATAATCTTAACATGTTTTAACCTTAATGTTATCTCATACCTTTCATTTTTTATCCCAAAATGTAATAAAACATAATTACCTCAAAAAAAATGTCTCTAAAAATACCATTAGTCACCTTACAATTACATTACATAAATCCTCAAAAAGGGGTTCCTAAGACACTGAACTTATGATCGACCTTAAAATTATAAACCCATGATAATATATTTAACTCTTAAGAAAACATATTAATCTCCAAAGTAATCTAAACTCTACTTTGATACCAATTGTAAGGACTCGACCTTTAAACCTTACATAATCTAGTTAATTCAACTAGAATTCAATTTCTTACATTCCTAAATATCTTTTAGGTTTATAGTTTTAGATAATTACATTATAACCTCATACATAGAAACTCATATATTATAAAGTAAGCACCTATAATAAATATCCATTTTTCCCTAATATGAATCTTTTAAAACAAAACATGATTTCTTCCCATAAAAAAACATCACAACATTAAACTTAAATTTTTATCTTCCTTTACCCATCCACAAACCCTATGAAAAACATTTTAAAACTTTGTATAATCATAAAAATATCATTAAGGGACAAAAAAATGAAGAAAGAAATCATCATTCCATGAATGAAAAAAAATTCACAAAGTTATAACTTTTACATGTAAAATATAATCTCTTCAGCTTACCTTATGAAAACATAAATTTCCTGTAAAAATAATAGTGAGATTAAATAAAAAAAGGTAACTTGAGGCATCATTTTCATATCACTCTTACATATAAATAATCTCTCATACCTACATGGGGAGTAAGCATCCTATTTATGCTTGGAATAACAATCATAGTATATTCCCATAATCTCCTAGAAGAAACCTAATCATTTAACTCCTTCCCATTACCCAATGCATTGGAGATCCATAACAGGAACATATTCCCTTATTTTATCATTAAACCACCTATAATCATAATAATTCCTAAGAACCATAACATAAGCATACAAATAAAGCTTGGATAAAAGAAAAATTCTTGAGAAAAATAACTTTTTCTATTGAAATCACTTTTCATTTTTAGAAATTTGTGCACTCATAAAAGAAATATTTTATTTGAAAATAAAATTTTTAACTTGTAAATGAATCTTAAAAAAATTCAAACTTCATGAAAGTAAGAAATTATGTTCATGTCTTATATGTTAAAAAATATTTATTTAATAAAAAGATTTGTAACTTGAAAAAAGGATTTTTAAAAATAAATTACCTAATAAAAAACTAAAATAATTCCATTTTTGTGAAAATTTAAGTGATTAAAAAATTCCCATTTTAAAATATTAATTTCCTTATAAATACATTCATAAACCCCATTTTGAAAACATGACCATAAAAGAGAAATATATAGAATAATAAATATTTAAATCATTTAAAATGATGTTTGTAAGGACCTGGACTTAAACATTATATATTCTAGTGAATTTTGACTAGAATTCAATTTTTTCATTCCAAAAGAACTTTTAGGTTTATATTTTTAGATAATTAAGATAAACTCTTAAAAATTAAACTCATTCATTACAAGAGGACACTTTTACTCAGTATCTATTTTTTCCACTATACAAAACATTCTAAAATAAAACATGGTTTGTTTTCATGATATAACATTAAAATTTTCATTTTGTACTCATCGTTTCCCCTATAAAACATCTAAACCTTTGAAAACAAGTTTAAAACTTGGTATGATCATAAAATCATAGTGTGGTACATAAAAAAGTAAGTATGAGATCATGAGTTCATAATCACATATAAAAATTATCCTTTTCAAAATAGGCCTTTTCTTACCCAAGAAATAATATTTTCTTCCCAATAAATCTTAAATTATTTCATAAGAGAACATAAAGGCAAAACAAAAACTCATAAATTTTTCATTAAAACATTTCACAAAGTTATAACTTTTACACATAAGAAATAAGCTCTTTAGCTTACCGTATGAAATCATAATTTTTCTATAAAACCATATAAAGCATACGTAAATCATAAAAGTTAACTTGTTGCATCATTTCCATATCACTCTAACATATAGAGTAGCTCTCATGGCTACACAGGGAGTAACCAACATTTTTACGCTTGGAATGACCATCACAGTATATTGTCATAATCTATTAGGAGAAACCTAACCAGTTAACTCCATCCCTTTACCCAATGCATTAGAGAGCTATAATGGGACCACCCATCCACAGTTTATCAGGGAACCACCCATCATCAAAATAATTCCCAAAACCATAACAAAATCATAACACATAAATCTTTCATAAAAGAATAATTCTTGAGGAAAATAACATTTTCATTTTTTTCACATGAGCCTCAGCCCAGTTGGTGAGGAATCCTTAAGTGCATCCAGGTGAACCGAGATCAAATCTAGGCAGAGGTTAATTTCTAGGTATTGTAGCAGTACTGTAGCAAGAACTGTATAGTACTGTAGCAGGTACTATAGCAGGCACTGTTTGGCACTATAGCAGCCAGGAATATTCCCCTGTTTGGGCCTTTGGGCCACCGATTTTGTTCCCTAGTCCTTTAAGGCCTTCATGACACCCAGGCCTTCAGGTCAGTAAGGCTGTCGGGCCACCTCAAGGCCTTCAGGCCACCTCAAGTCCTTCGGGCCACCTTAAGTGCAGATGCAAACTAGACAAGCTACAAGGAACAAGCTTCAGAAGGAGGATGAGCAAGGAGCTTTCACTATAGCAGAATCTAAATGTATTGCAACAATGGGAGGGTATGGCACCTACCATCAGGACAAGCCTGTGCATGCATGGGAAAACCTAGCCAAACAGCCATGCGAAGGTGGAGAGATGATTTCACGATGAAGATGATGGGGAGGAGTAGTTCCACGTAGTTAGCCTGGGTTATATGTAATGTTTGAAGCCTATGGGCAATGAATTCCTATAAAGCCTACGAGACATGTAATACTCATGCCTACGATCCTTGTAAGGGTTCCACCTCATCCCTTGAAAGGTGTATTTTCAAAATCAATAAAAAATGAAGGCCTTCGGGTCATTGGAGGATTTTGAAAACACTTTTCATTTTTATAAAAAAACATGCACTCATAAATAAAACAAATATTTGAAAATAAAATTTTAAAGTTGTAAATTAATATTAAAATCATAAAATCATTATTAAATCATAAAATTCCTTTCATTACATATATTTCAAAAAAACATTCCTTTTGGTATTTTTAAAAATATTCGAAAGGGTAACTTTAAAAGAGGATTTTTTTTAAAAGTCCCTTAGATAAAACTTGAAAAATTTTCTTTTTTGAAAACATTTGAGAGATTAAAAAAATAATATTTTAAAAAATTCATTTACATATAAATACATTCATAAAAACCATTTTGAAAACATGGACATAAAAGAGAACATTTTAGAAGAATAAATGTTTAAAACATTTAAAATGATATTTTTGTTAAAGAGTCCCTTACATTAGGTTCAACTTCCTTAAAAAAATTCAATTCTACTATATAATGGTTTAAAGAATATTATTAATTTTTTCCAAAACTATATTAATAATTATGATATCATATATGATCTTATTATATTATCTTATCACATGTTTATTAATAATATTTCATTATTACCCTTATTTCGAGAGTTAACTCTCTTATCATGAATGTCCTGGTTATTTTGAATTGGATATATATCTATCACTTACAGAATTATATTAATTTTATAAATATAATTATTAATATTTTAATATAGTTTTATAACCATTATTTAATGTTGAACATGTAAAATGAATCACATCTATCATGGAGACGATAGGTCGTATGTACGCATAAGCAACGATGTCATTCCATTAATGAGTTGAACGGTTAGGAAGTAGATGATATAATGAATATAAATAATTTATATTATGTCATGATTATCATATATATCCACTATTTCCATCATTATAACCATACAAGTAAATTGGTAATGAAAAACAAATCACACCACTGCGTGGAGATAGTATGTTGTACGTCCACACATGTGATGCTTTTTTTTCGTAGGATGGATAAAAGGTGGAATATAGTTGTCCCATATTAATAATAAAATATCATCATATAGATTATACTTGATTTTTTACTTTATCATGGAAACAACATATTAAGAGAAAGAGAAATAAGAAATAATCTTGAAAGAGTTGATAAAGAAGATTACCTCTTCTTGAGTAGACTTCCTTTAATCTCTTCTTAAGGGGTCTAGGGTTAGTCTTTTGGAAGGAAAAAAACCTCAAGAACATAAATAATGATGTTGAAAAGATAAATTTATTGAGACTGGTCATGTTATAAGGCTCTAGGTGTGGAAATTAAATGAAGGAAGGAGTTCCATTTTATAATTGAGGTGAGGGGAACTTATAAAAATTCTTAAAACATTATATTATAATAAATTTATTTTCTATCCAAATACCACCAAATTTTTATGTATTTAATTATAATATGAGATAATTTTGTAATATCATCATTCAATAAAAAATTTACATGTTTTGGTTTAATTTTAAACCTTATCAATTTGATTTACATTAGTTAACCTATTTTAATTTTAATTATAGTAACAATTTATTTAATATTAAAAGGTGGTAATTTTTACTTATAAAATTTTAATTATAACATAAATGAATAATTTAGAACATTTTATACCAAATAATAATCACATTTTAAATTTAAATAATTTTTTATGATTTTCAAATAATTTAATTAAATATTGTTTTGATAAAATATCATTAGTGTCGATTTTGATATTATTCATTACTTTGACTTTAAGAAAAATAATAAATAAGATAACTTTAACAAAAAACATTTAATACACCCATAATATGTAATAATCATCAAGAAACTTTATGTAGAATATTAATTATTTCAAATTATATTTATTTTAATAATTTAAATATCATTTATTTTATTGTTTCATTAATAAAATAATTAGTGCATCATCATTGTATAATTATTTTGGGTAATTATTTCTTTACAAAAAATTAAAAATAAAATATCATGATAAAGATAAATATTTTATATTTAAAAATAATATCTATATTAGAATATATCTTCTGAATAATAACATATTAAAAATAATATAGTTATTAAAATATGAATGTGACATATTTGTAATTTCATTAAATAAAATATTATTTTTACCCTAAATTACCCAATTTACCCTTAACCGTGGTAATAAAATAGTACCAAATTTACTATTCATATTGATAAAAAAATAGAGAATTATTTAATAAATTTGGACCTTATGATTCAAAATATATAATCCATTTTTCAAAATTCAAAACACATAAGTTACAGAAATTAATTTAAAATTAAAATGGTAAAACACAACGATAAACAGTTTTTCAGAAAAATTCCCTTTTAAAATATAAATTGTTTTTATACTAATTTAAAGAATAAAATCAATTTCAAAAACTATAATTGAACTATTTTAAATAAAATTCAACAAATTAAAATTTAAAACATGGTTTTAACTTTTAAATACTTAAAAATATATAATTTTTAATAAAAATCAGTATTTTTCACTATTCATTGAAAAATCAAACTGTTTAGAAAATTGTAAAAAAAATTAACCATAATATAATTCTAAAATTATAGTTATATAAATTAATTTTATTTTTTCAAATTAAATTTATAAAATTTTCAAAATTTAGTTTTAAAACAAGTGCACCATTAAAAGGCAGCAAAATTATCTTTAGAAAAATACGTTATTTTATGTGTAAAATTGAATTTATCATGTCTGGAAAACATATAGGATGAATGTTAAACATTATATTGAAAATATTATATATATATATATATATATATATATATATCATTAATATAATCTAATATAAGTTATTGGTTTATTTTATTGGTATAAAACACATTTGTGTGCACTTAAATAGCTTCTTAGAAAAAGACTTTATTTTTATTTTCAAAAGGGTTTTATTTTAAAAAGGGTTTTATTTTTATTTATAAATAATTTGATCACCAAACAATTCATTATAGATACATGCATAACCATATTTACATAATTCAATTAATCTTGTTCATACGTGACATTTTAACGGTTAGGTTATAATGGTAACATTTAAATAGTAATATTTAGATGTTTATTTAAGCTCTATGTAGTGTATCATGTATGCTAATAAACATGGTGTTTCTTTTTTAAAATCTCGGGATTTTACAATAAGTATGGTATATTCACCTATTTTATCAAACATATGTGAATTCAATTCACCTACCTCAATTTTATGATGATTAGTAAATATGAGTCCTTCAATAATATCCATCGATCATCTATCCACAATATCATTACTCATTCATCATTCTCTAATTTGTCTCAAAACCAAAACTGAGGGTTTTATCTATTGAGAGAATATAGAATATAGAAAAAATTGAAATTCTTATAAAAATTATAACAAATTAATATCCCCAATTCATTTCCTTTAATTCCATCATTAACTCCACAATTAACATTCTCTCTCTCCTCCCATTTTAATTTACTATTTAAATCTAATGTCACCACTTTAACTCCACAAAAAAGGCATTCCAACACATAACAAAATTTCCATCCTCTAATAAATCTAATTTTTCCATGTCATAGAAACCAAAATATCTCAACTCAACATTATTTATATTGTAAAAATAATTTTTAAAATATATTATTTACATAAATAAATAAAATTCCACCATCATATGACACATTATAACTAACTCACTTCACAACATAAAATTACCCAACCACGGCCCAAGGGTAAACGTTGCATCTTAAATTCAATAGATCACTCAAAATTTGACTTTAATAAAAATAAAATAATCATTTTACACTTCATAGTCAAAAACTATAAAAAATTATGAACTGTTAAAACCTTAATATCTGAGTCTCCACTTGATGGTTCATTTAGTAAGAGTGATCTGACATTTTAGTCCCATAAATTTTATATAGATTTTACCTATTATTTGTTATTTTATGGTATTGAATAGGTAATTAAAAAATTAAATCTAACCAGAATATTGTGTTGTTGAGAGGTATATTATGGAATAATCCATTCAATTTTGTACTGAATACCTATATAATGTTGATGGCATGGGTCATTGAAAATATTTCCCAAATAAAAGTATCAAAGGTGAAGGTATTTTTTGTAGTGATGTTGTCACAATATACATTGCATATTAGGAATGGGATATCCTTTATTTTTTATAATATAGTGAATGTTATGAAATATATTCAAGATTATAAGTAAATTTATAGGAATTTTAATTAAATAAGGATTGATGGTCAGATATCAAATATACATAACCAAAACATTATTAATTGGTATCATGAAATAAATTATAAATATATATCTAAAAATACTAATGGATACCCAAAATGGATAGCCAAAGTATAAATTTTTCATGTATTATCTTACAATGACTAAAAAATTAACAGCTATAAAAATTCTATACAAATGAAAAAATGAACTTAGTATAGTGAAAAGTTGTAGAGTCACTATTGTTGTTAATGAAATTAATGTATTGGGTGTCATGGGATGGAATAAAATTTACAAAAACATGTATTAAATTAGGATCTTTGAAAAAATATGGTAGTAGGAATATATGAAATTTTATTTCTTAATTATTTGATCTGGAAGGTTTGATAGAAGGATTGAAGTAAAATTTAATACATTTGGATTTATAAAAGTTTATTTTATAAAGTAATGGTATAAAATTTATCCAATCATAATAGCATCAAAATAATTCTATATTCTTTTTATATAGGTTATCCTAAAAATTAAAAATGGTCCATTTTACTTTTGGTAATGAAATCAAATGAAAAATAATGTGTCAATTTATTATAGGGTGATTCATTCCTTTGGAAATCAGTATTATTTATTAAAGGGGTTAATTGATATGGTGTCATAAATATAAAATTTAACCACTAATATGGGATTTGGATAATCAATAAAATTTAAAAACACTTCAACCTCTAATCAAAATAATAAGATTATAATATATATTTTTTTATCACTAGTGATTTTTATATATAAAATATGATATATTTATATGATTTGAGTTTAATACAATGCTTACCTATTCTAATTTATCTGTGACATTATTTTATAGAAAATATATTCCCCAACACTTAATACTACTCACTATTATGAACAATATTTCAGTGATCCCAAAGGTGAGAAATAAATTATTTTTGATCAAAAACAATAAAAATAATAGCAACGTCATATGATGATTTTAACAAAAGTACTTAATCTAAGAATAAAAGATGAAAATTTTATTTTAATGTTGAACGATTATGTCCATTACATTGACCCCAACTAATCAATATTCATTATTTATATTGGTTTTAGTTATATATTGAATGTTCCAATCCATATAGACATTTTACATAGTTAACACTTTCAATAAAGTCCATTCCTTGGGATGACATTGCAATATCACTCTATTTCACAATCTATTCTTTTCATTTTATATAATTTCTTAAAATTTTATTTTTATTTTTATTTTTAAGAACATAATGAATTTTGTTTTGGGAATTTATGTAACAATTCATAGATATTTTTGAACAATATTTTCTACTAGATACAAAAGAGCTTTCATTAGGAACATCAATCATAACTGAAAAGTCATATATGCCAGCTTTGTCTCCCAAGAAACATTGAATTCTTTCATTTCCTTATATGGGAAGGATTATTTTGTGGTAATTTGTAATTTATTTTAATATATCTAGTATGATATATCTAAAATAGTCATTTTCATATATGTTACTTTATATAAATTTTAATAAACTGTTGAGAATATGTAACATGCAACAACTTCAATATACCCATATTGTAAATCAAAGTAGGGTATGTTTCACTTGAAAAAAAATGGTATATAATTTGAATTTATAATATAATCATTAAAAATGATTAATGTATGTGTTCTAAGATTCAGATTGATCAATCAGATCTTATCACTACTTTAGTCCCCTATCACGAGATGTGGTAAGAGGCATGTGTTAATAAAGAGTGTCACAACCCATCCCAATGGGGCCCAAGCCACGACTCCCTAAGCCTGCCTCCCTAGGCCAGAGCTGGGTTCTATCACTGAGTAGGCATATCACATATATGGGAGGCCTTATCCTATCATACCTTTATACATTCACTCACATACATCTTCATGCAACAATGAAGAGATAATAAACTAAAAGTAAAAAAAATGAATGCATACATCTGTCACACAACCATAGTACAGCAGAAGTACAAAAAGGGAAAAATACAGGCCCACTAAAAAGAAAAATTATTAAAGTGTCCAACCTACTCAGATGGAGGGGATCACTGTTAAATGTAACAGTCGGTAATCTCCTCAGCCAAGCTTTGGTAAACACTCTGTTCTGTCTATCTCACTAAGCTCTACCTACTATGGGTCCTCCTGGGACTTCGTCGAAAGGCCTATGGTATCCATAAGACACAACGCATGTGGGAAAATCCTATGCAGGGGTGAGTATAAAAATACTGAGTAGGTTCTCAAAATACCCAAAAGAAAAGGGAGAAACTAAAATTCAACAGTCCGCTCTACCTAGCCAGAGGGAACCCAAACAAGAGAGAAACTCTATCTCGACCATCCTTGGTTATACACGACTAGTCAGTTCAAACCACATGGTGTGTCAATCAAGATGTGAAAACACTACAAGGACTCCCAGAAAATACCAAAATATACTAATCTTAGACTCCATGTCTCCTGAGGTTCTGGTCTTGTATCCAACGACAGGATTCTAATTAAAGCTTAAAGGTAACACTCAACCAGGATAACACACTTCACGAGCTCCACCAACCCAATTGGAACTCATCCGAGAGATACACTTCATTGGGTACAACTCTACCAGCCATGATGGCACATCTGAGATATCATGATTCATTGGGAACTATTCTAGGTCCAAATCTAGTGCCTGGTTCCATAGGTCCTATAACGTTTACCTTGTGCCCTGCGCAAGCTCATGGAAGCACAAGTGGAGAGGCTTATCCCTTGATATTGCACAAATTCGAGGGATCAAAGCTCTAGACCATGTACCACGTGAATCCTCTCTAGAGAGAGAGTGGAGGAACTCACACCTCGCCACTGCCCTACAGCCGAGGGAGTGTCATCTCTTAACCATCATATGAAACCTTTGTTGCACCCACATGGAGTGGCCCTCACCTCACTCTATCGAGGGAGCACTAACTCCTATCCAGGTATTTCCCGTAACAAGTAAAGGGCCCCGCTCCTCATAACTGGTCCATAGTCAAGGATGCTCGGACTCCAGTGGCGAACCATCACTACAAAAAAAATGACTTATTGCGACGGGACTAGGACCCATCCCAAATAGTTTGTCGAATGAGACTATTTGGGCCGATAATTTTGAACCGTTACAAATAGTCCATAAAAAAGAGGTATTTGCGGGAGACCGTCCCAAATACCTTTGGCATGTCATGTGTGTGTTAACACGGGAATAGTATTCATGATGGGGGAGGATCCCCATTGCAAATAATATATCGACAGGATATTATTTACGACGGCCCATCACAAAAAAAAATCCACCTTGATAGTTTTTGGGACGGGACCTGTCACAAATACTATCTTTTACCGCCGCCTCAATTAATAACAGTTGAGCTATTTGGAACGAGTCTCGTCGTAAAAACTATTATTTGCGACAGCCCATCGCAAATAATGTGTCAACAGGATAATATTTGCGACGGGACCTGTCAGAAATACTATTTTTTACCGCCACTTCAATTAATAAATGTCTAACTATTTGTAATGGGTCCCGTCGCAAATACCCCCATCGCAAATGATTTAACCTATATATACCCCCATCCGATTTTTTCCCATTTTACAATTCTCTCAAGTCATCTCTCCTCTCCTCTCATATTTCTCTCTTTAGTTTTTTCAAACTTTAAAATTGTATAGCGAACCAATTTTCAGGACTTGCATCCAAAGAAAGATTTGGTTTTATGGTATTTATTTGTTGCTTTTATTTTTTAATTAATTCATTTTAATTTATATTAGTAAGAATTATTATTAATTAACTGTAATTAAATTAAATTAGAATATGATAGTTTTATTTTTCATTATTAGTTTTTAAAAATATGTTGTTTCATTAAGATTTAATTTTTTTTATTTAAAAATAAATAGTATTAATTTGTAATAATTTGGCTCAATTATCCTTAGTTAATAATAATTACGTGTAATTAGTATTAATTAGTATTAATTAGTTGTAATTAGTATTACGTGTGGAGGCGAGTCGCGGTGGTCAGTCGAAGATGGCGGTGGGCTCGATGTTGGTTTGGTCGATCGACGGTGGGTCTCCCGCTCAGGCAGATCAAGTGGGTGCGTAGGCGTGTCGCTGTGGTTGGTCGAAGGTGGCGGCGGGCTCGACGTTGGTTTGTTTGGTTGAAGGTGGGTCTCCTGCTCAGGCGGTGGTGATGTTTGTGGATCCGTCGGTCAGGATTGGCGACAGCGATGATACTATCGGACGGCGGTGAATCACGTCGCGGCGGTTCTGATGACGTTGGTGGTCTCTCTAATCTGCGGTTTTGGACCTGGTCTGTTGTGCCTTCGGGTTGTGTTTTCTCTTTTCAGGTGATGTTTTCACTTGTAATGGGTTTTCCCATTGGGAGTTTGATGCATTGGGTGTCTCTGAATGGGCTTTGTCCCTCTGGGCCTACGGGCTTGTAATGGGTTTTACCTTACCCAACCCAAAAGGGATTACTGTCTTTTTTTTTTTTCCTTAATAAAGGGGCTTGACCCCAAACCTTTCTGGCTAGTAATAATTGGTTATCATTACTAATAATTACTAATAATTAGTGATAATTAGTAACAATTAGAGGTAATTAGTAATAATTAGTGGAAATTAGTAATAATTAGCTGTAATTAGTAATAATTAACAGTAATTATTAATAATTAGCGGTAATTAGTAAAAATTAGTGGTAATTAGTATTAATTAGCGGTAATTAGTATTAATTAGTGGTAATTAGTAAAAATTAGTGGTAATTAGTATTAATTAGCGGTAATTAGTATGAATTATTGGTAATTAGTATTAATTAGTGGTAATTAGTATTAATTAGTGATAATTAGTATTAATTAGCGATAAATCAATATAATTATTAAAAATTAGTAGTAATTAGTAAAAAATTGTTATAAATAAATAAAAAATAGTAATAATATGTGCTAATTAGTAATAATTAGTGGTAATTAGTAATAATTAGCAGTAATTAGTAGTAATTATCGGTAATTCGTAATAATTAGCGGTAATTAGTAAAAATTAATGGTAATTGGTAGAAATTAGCAGAAATTAGTAAGAATTAACGGTAATTAGTATTAATTAGTGGTAATTAGTAAAAAAATGTTATAAAATAATAAAAATTAGTAATAATAAATTGTAATTAGCAGTAATTAGTAATAATTACTAATAATTAGTAAATTAGTATAATTATTAAAAATTAGAAGTAATTAGTAAAAAATGTTATAAATAAATAAAAAATAGTAATAATAAGTTCTAATTAGTAGTCATTGGTGATAATTAGCGGTAATTAGTAATAATTAGCGGTAATTAGTAATAATTAGCGGTAATTAGTAATAATTAGCAGTAATTAATAAAAATTAGTGGTAATTAGTAAAAATTAATGGTAATTAGTATTAATTATCAGTAATTAGTAAAAATTAGTGATAAATCAATCTAATTATTAAAAACTAGCGGTAATTAGTAAAAAAATTATTATAAACTAATAAAAATTAGCAATAAGAAGTGGTAATTAATAGTAATTAGTTATAATTAGCAGTAATTAGTTATAATTAGCAGTAATTACTTATAATTAGCAGTAATTAGTTATAATTAGCAGTAATTAGTAATAATAAGTTGAAATTAGTTATAATTAGTGATTATTAGTACAAAATGGTTATAAACTAATAATAATTAATAATAATTAGTATTAATAAGTATTAATTAGTATTAATTAGTGATCATTAGTATTAATTTGTACTGATTATTATAAAATAAAGAAAATTTATACTGATTAAAGGTAATTAGTATTAATTAGTGTTAATTTGCAATAATTAGTGGTGATTACTATAAATTCTTATAAATTAGTGTAAATTAGTTTTAATTTTAAACGATTTACTATAAATCACTATGAAATAATATAAATTATTATAAATTACTAGAAAGGTGAAAATTAAATGGGTTTTCAATTTTTAGGCCTTGTGCAATAACAAATTTATACATACATGGTTGACACAAATTAGTCATTTCTCATGGCCTGAAGATTGGAAATTATATGATTTAAACCTTTTTAGTAATTTATAATATATTGTAGTAATTTATAGTAATTTATAATAATATTATTAATTTATAAAAAAATATTAATATTAGCAGTAATTAGTACAAAAATAGTGGAAAATTGATAAAATTTATAATATTTACAAATCAATTCTAATTTTTTAATTTTATGCTCTTTTTTTGGATCTTATTTTTCTTATATCAAATTAATCATAAAAAAATAATTAGTAATAAATAGTAATGAATAGTAATTAATAGTAATAATTAGTAATAATTTTCAACCCATGAGTGATAATAAAATTACATACATGGTTGATACAAATTAGTATTGACCAATTGACACCAACCAAAAATTTGTATATACCTGGTTGATACAAATTAGTAATGACCAATTTACGCCAACCATCTCCAAATCTTTCATTAGGTTGCTAGAAGTAGGACATATATGATGTGATGTGTTGATGGAAGCAGTAACAACGATAGGAGATACGTAGATGACATGACATGATTAACATAAATTAGTGTAATGATAAATTTGGACATGGTTGGCATAGATTAGTTTCATCACCTGGTTATTGTAAAATATATGATTTATACCTTTTAGTAAATCATATAATTTCCAATATTCAGGTGATTAGAAATGACCAATCTATGCTAACCATGTTTAAATTTGTCATTTAGTCACCAAAACTGAGACAAATATGATGTGATGCGTCAATGGCAGTAGAAGTAGGAGGAGGAGGAGATAAGTCGATAATAGGACATGGTTGACATAAATTGGTGCAATGACAAATTTGGACATGGTTCGCATAAATTGTTTTCATCATTGGAATATTGTAAAATATATGATTTAAACTTTTTTAGTAAATCGTAGAATTTACAATCTTTAGGTGATTAGAAATGACCAATTTGTGTCATACATGTCCAAATTTTTCATTTGGTCGCCAGAACTGAGGTATCCCAGATGTGACGTGTCGATGATAGCAGCTGTAGAAAGAGGAGGAGATAAATATTGACACTGTTAAATTCTTGTTATAATCTTATATAATATATGTCTGTATATATTAGTTGTTTTCAACTATTTTATAATAGTAATTTCATTTTTCAGATGGACTCTGATATGTTTCGTGAGTTGGAGGAGGTCGATCTACCTAGTGAAAAGCATAATATCATATCATCTGACCCTAAGACTGTTAGTGGTTCAGCAATGACCTGAAGAGGTCATGGTCTTGTGAGATTGATGATTTCCAACCCTATCCCTAAGAGACGTCCATGTCTTGACCTCAATCCACACATGCAGAGGTATGTTTAGTTGTGTATTTTAGTTAGTTTTCATTAATTTTCATTAATTTATTTATATACTAATTATTTGATTATTTGTAATCTTTTTTCACAGCTTTTCATATAAAGTAGTGTGACAAGGATCAGAAAGATCTCTATCAGTAGCAGTAGCAGTAGGAGATATGTCAATGGTATCAGCAACAACAAGAGTAGATGATGGAGTATATGCAACATTTGACTCATGGTTTAGGAATGAAGTTCCCTCCACCAAATCCTCCATCTCCTCAATATGACCCTCCCCCTTAGTGATTTCTATATTTTTTTCTGATAAAAATTTGAATGTAAAAAAATTTTGTAGTATTTTTATTCATCCATATATTTATATTTCTATATAGTGTGCTTTTTATATTGTTATGAATTTTCTATTTTTTATTATTTTTTTATTTTTTTATTTTTTTATTTTTTTATTTTTTTTATTATTTTATTATTATTATTATTATTATTATTATTTAACATTTTTGTGAATAATGTGTTTTTTATTATTTTATTATTTTATAATTTTATTAGTTTAATTATATTTTTATTAATTTTATTAGTTTTTATTATTTTATTATTATTATTATTATTTTATTAAATTTTATTAATATTAATTTTTTTTATGTTTTTTGTGATAGGTTCGTCATAAAAGGTTTTTTTTAACCTAGCTAAACTATTTGCAACAGTAAGAGCTCCCATCTCAAATAGGTTTTTTTGTGAAGGTCTGTCATAAAAAACATATTTATGATGTCATTTTCTACAATGAGTTATTGTGATGGGACCCCGTCGCAAATCCTTCAATTTCCAGAAGTGAATATCCTCACCGCTACTTAAATATGGTGGATTACTACCCTGTAGATGAGGACTTGCACCCTGGTATGGCAAAGGAGTGCCATTTAATAGATAGAGGACATGCACCCTTCTATGATAGGGGAATACCACTATATAGAAAGAGGACCCACACCCTATTATAATAGGGGAGTACAACTTTGTAGATAGAGAAAGTACACCCTGTTATGATAGGGGAGTACCACTCAATCCATTAACTCATAATGGGGGACTCAAACCCTGATTCGGCAGGGGAGCATTGACCCTAGGCTAGAGGACCTGCTCCCAGGTATGATAAGGGGGTACCACTCTACATGAAAATTGTGTATGGATGACCCGAACCCTGATACCACAGGGGAGTAATACTCTAATAATAGAGGACCCACACCCTGGTATGATAGGGGAGTAATCACCCCAGGCTAGAGGACCCACTCCCAGGTATGACAGGGCAGTACCAATCTACCAGCACATCACGTATGGATGACCCGCATCCTAATACCATAGGGGGGTACTAATCCAACCATAGAGGACCCTCACTTTATTATAACAGGGGATTACTAATTTATCATATCAATAATTAGGGAGGTCCCACACCCTGATACCATAGGGGAACTCTATCCAACTACTCAAACAATACTGGAAACTCGTGCCCTGGTCCTACAAGGGAGTACCAACCTTGGGAGAACTACTCTGTAGGTAGAGATATTTCACCCTTTGTGGGGGAGTTCTATCTCTACTAACCAAGAGGTAAGGGAAACCCACACCCTAGTCCCACAGAAGAGTACCAGTCCTAGCATCTCTCCCTAAGAACCACACTGATCTACAACACTATTCAAGCACTACTGAAAGGAGCATCACGATCATCATATATTATATAGGAACACCACCACAGGTATGGGACCCTCAACCTAATATAATAGAGGGTCTCCACTCCATTAGCCTAAATATTCTAGTGTATCCACATCCTAAGATGTTAGGGAAGGGTACCAACCCCGACATCAACTTAGTGATCCACCCTAATCACTAACCAGGGTCCAAAACCACTACTATATCATCATGCTCGATTTATTTCACATTTTATCTTTCTAGACACTAAAAAGGCATCCATTTCATTCTATGTGAAAAAAATCAGGATATACTACTCACAACCCTGAATCTGAGCCCCGGAGAAGAAGATAGGAAAGGTGGAAGATCATAAAAAGATCCCAAAAAAGTACACAATGTGCATTGGGTCCCATGTGACGTGTGATCCCACCCATGCACCCAGTCTTGTACCATGTTGCATGTCTTTTCTCTTTTTGTGAGTGTACACGGCATATACAGGTGGTACATGGTGTGCCTCACCTCACCCGGGACCCCAATCATGTTCTTCCTCCACACGGCTAGGCCAGCTGTGTGTCGCACACAGCGTGTACCCCTGGTACATGGTGTTTTTAGGTCAAACAGCCACTTGACCATGTCATTTTATCATTTCCATGTCTAGAACCCCATGCCCATGTACATTGGTCATGTAGTGCCACATAGCCAAGTACCATTACATTGCTACCCTAGCCATGTCTTTTGGCCACATGACATGGGGTCACTACACAGTGTGTAACCCCGATACACGGCTTGTAGTCCCCAAAATTCAACTTCCCTGAATATGAATAACACATGACATGTTCCACTGAACTGCATGTCATGTAGATGGTAATTCCCTATGAGCAAACCAAATTACCTTTGTTTCTCCCCGAAACATCCATATTGACCCTCACAAGGTCCCTAGTAAGAATCTAAGGGCTTTAAAACCTTAAAAATACACAAAACAGGGATCAAGACTTAAAACTCAAATCTACATACCTAGTGGTGAAACACCGAAGTTTTGAATCCAAAACAATGCCTAGAACATGCTGATTCTAGATCTGGTGAAGAGCAGTGTCAGAAATGGGATCTGGCAGCACCTCCTCACCTTGGTTCATCTATCGCTCCAAAATGGGAAGGTAGATTGGATCAGATCCTCTCTATCATGTGCACCAAAGGGGGAGGGTAGGTATATTGGTTTAATTTTTATTAAAGTTATATCCTCTATTTAACACCCTGCTCATGAATCTACTCTGACCCAGAACCGGACATTGAAAAATATTATGTCATTCCAAGGGTAAAAACATTGTTATTAACTCAAATTAGGTCTCATAATTACAGTATAAGACTCTGCTCAGAAGTTATTCCATGTTTCTAAAGAAACTATGTACTCGTGATAAAATATATTTAATATTTTTAAAATCACTGCACTGAGGCTCTCTGGGCCCTAGAATCCTACAGTGACTCAGTTCCTGGATTTGAAAATATTCTTATACATATTCCAAAGTCTTATAGGTCAAAATCTGAGTCACTAAATCCTTCCCACCTTATGATTTTTTCTCCTCGA
Source organism: Viscum album (assembly GCA_963277665.1). Taxonomy (NCBI): domain Eukaryota; kingdom Viridiplantae; phylum Streptophyta; class Magnoliopsida; order Santalales; family Viscaceae; genus Viscum; species Viscum album. Next base: position 1,457,383,111 of record OY728135.1, on the reverse strand, counting down.
AAAGTGAAAGCCTAGGTAGAAGGAATAAAACTGAGCCCTCCATTGGGACTCTCATGCCTGTGAGCTCACTAAGGGTTCCTGTGCGGCCAACCAACATGCACTTAGGATAACCACAAATTCCAAACAACACCCAACATCCAATTCAAACTAGGTTGACATCGTGCAATAAACAAGCACATGTCTCCTAAGCTCTGACAGGTGGGAAACACCAACCACCTGGTCCATCTATAGTCATAGGGTCTAGTGGTACACCTCCTCTATAACATGATGTAGATACCAATATAACCCTACCCCAAACACAAAAGTTATAGAAAATTTTACATTTTACCTCAATAATATCTACTTTGGGAGGAACTAACTCACATGCACAGTTTTTTATTGCATCTTGAGAATCTATCTTAGAGGTGAAAGTGTCCCTAATTCTTATGATTCTAAGGCTATGAAAAACCATGACACATCCTCCTAAAGCATCTCATGTACAAAAATTGATGTCGATCACATGAGGGTACCAATGAAAAACAAAGGGATTACTAAGTGCACACATTGGGTCTTATTGGGCCCTCTATCTAAAAACCACCAAAAATTCACCCTGTCCAAAACACACAAGTCAAAGGAACTCATCCACCAAACATCGACACTATTTTCTTTGGACAGAAATGACTCACCCATATGGTTTTAATCATGTCACAAAAATTCATATCATTGGGGGAATCAATTATATCAACCCTGTCCTTTTACATATAATATTACATGATTTTAAGCACAATTATATATCAAAGTACAAGCCAAGGATCGTAAAGTCTAGTGTCTTGGAAGACTTGGTACATAAAACTGAAAACATGGAACTAAATATAACGTTTCTTTATTTAGTCTTCATAAAGATCCCCTAACTTCCATTTTTCTCATGAATCTTTATAGGGTACCTTGGGGAACACATTAATAAATGGATGAGCTAAATATAATAGTAAGGGAATAAACATAATAATAAATCTTTAGCACATGGGTTAAAAGGAATGACATGATGATATAAAAAGGAATGTAACATATGGAATAATAACATATAAACATGTAATCATATAAACATGGAATCATATAAACATGGAGTCATAATAATGTTTCAGCAACATAAAACATGAATTTAGTATGAGTTAAGTCTAACTACCAAGATCATTTCACATAGTAGAACAAGCCAAGGCTAACTGCCAAGACCCTCGCAGATAACATCTCATGAGACTTAACTTTACCCAATGAATTTGATTGCTATCTGGGTGCACTCATATTAACTTTTAATGAATATTTTTTCCACATAAATATTCATACATTATCAATCTTACATAAATATATGGATTACCCATGGAAAGAATTGGGTACCGTAATCATGACACAAAGCATGACAGATGGGCATAACACAAAAGTGTCCATGAAAGAATGGAACTAAAGTATACATGTACATTCATAAGGGAAAAATATATATTTATCATGGTGAGTGATTTCAATCATAAGTGGAAACATGTAAAAAAATTATTCATGAAATTTTGGCATAAAAACATTTTTGAGCGGTTTTAAGGAAAATGTTATAGAGCCTTTAAAATAGAAAAGGGTAAAATCCTTTATACAAAACCAAAATTTAACCATGAATTTTTTCACAATAAAAAGACTTATTTTATAAATACAATGGGGGATTAAAATATAATATTATTGCACTCGAAATTGGGTAAGAATTCGGAAAGCTCCCTCAAAATAGGTTTGCTTATCAGGAAGTATTGAGGAGGGAATCACTTAAAAACATGTATATTCCTAAAAGAGAATGATGAATGGAACTTTTTACGTGAGTTTGAAACATTCACATAGAATTTTTAAGGTGAAAATAATAATAATTGATAACCACATTTAGATAAAAATAAATATAAAGAACCCCGAAGGAATAAAGGAGGTTTGGGTTGAATCCCTTACATAATATTGGCATGGTATCGTGTGTACTTAAGGGGGATTAATGAGAGATAATAGGGTTTCTCATCATTTAAAAATCATGAGGATATTATGGGGGGGTTTTTTAATCATATCCCATCTCTAGTAATTACACATAAAAGGTCATAACATAGAGGAAAATCTTGAATAAAAGTGAAATAGAGAGGATCCCTTACCTTAAGTATGATGGTGATCTTCTCTTGATCTTAATGACCTGAATAGTCAAATTAGGTTCATTAATTAATAATTAAAGATAATATTATATATATATATATAATATTTATTATAATATTTTTAAGTTCATTTATAACCATTTTGATTGGTTAGGAGATTCGATTTCATTGTTTGGGTCTATTTTCTTACTTGGTTTTAATGATTGGTTCACCTATATTCATGTTCGGATAAAAATGAATGATGAAGGTGGTTGTCCATAATTAAAGTTATATTTTATTATTGAACATACAAATGTTTACATTGTTGAAAATTTAATTTGGTTACATGGAATTAAGTTGAATAATTATATAAAACATTAATGATAAACGCTTGAATTAATTTGGCGATTTTGCTCATAATTAACTTGTTTTGCAGTATTATATTACATCATGTGTGAAAGAGGATTCCAAAACAACACATAATATAAAATATATATTTAATATTCTGTTTAAACCATAAAAATGGTTTCATGACCATAATATATGATAGTAATATAAATTGATAAACTGTCATCCTTGCATGTGATAAATTAACACATCTCAAACGGTGTTTTCATTTCTTCCGTATAAAAGAAGGGGAAAGGGGAGATGATAATGAATTATCCCATTAGAATAAAAATGTTATATTAAATGTATGTTACTGGATTTATCATACCATTTGGGTGAAGGGATTTTAGGAAATAAAAATAAATAAAAGAAAGCAACTTGAAAGGAAATAAAAGAATTGGAAAGAGGAATTTACCTCTTGAGTTTATCTCCTTTGAGAACCTCATAAGGGGGTAGGTTTTGGAATTTTTAGGAGACCAAAGTCTTATGTACATGGGGAAGGATTTTGGGGAGTGATTTGGGAATAATTTAAGTAAGGAACAAGGATTGATAGGAGCTAATATAAGAGGAGAGTGTGGGTGGTTTTTATAGTGGAGGGGAGGAGAGTTTCATAATATTTAACACCTTAGTTTATTATTTTCCATAAAGACAAGAAATAGTGATGATACCATGACCAAAAATAGTAATATATTCATGTGAGTTTGAACCAATTGGTCTTACATCATAAGAACATCATCAATGACTCAATAAATCAATTATTTAGCATTTATCATAAATTATCATATTTTACTATTCATCAAAAATTCAAGTATTTTAGAAAAAACCTAAAAATTCACCCTAAACATTTATCAATGTGTAGAATCCAAAAATGAAATCAATTTTTCAAAAATAATCTTCTAAATATGATGAATTTATTATTTAATTAAAATTATAATTTATTCTAAAAAACCAGTTTTAAAACATTTATTTACTTATTCCAAAATATAGGTACATCATACTTTCACTTGAATCTTTTTTATATACTCTCATAGGTAAGGTTAATATTCATTAGGTTATATAACAATTCATAAGTGTAACATTACTATTCATAAGGGTATGTTACTATTCACAAAAAATTAAGTTTGTCTTATCAAACTCCAAACATCTTACTGATCGCAACTGTCAATGTTAGATTTTCAAAATTCCAAACACAGAAGTGACAAAATTATGTTTAAAGTTCTCATAGTACTTAGTAGTTCATTTTTTTGTGATTTCACGTGATTATATGACATATTTATAAGAAATTAATTTCTATTGAAAAAAATTGGGTCGTTACATTCTTCCCCCCTTATGAAATTTCTCCCACAAAATTTAGTTTTACATTCTAATCCATAAACAGGTGAGGGTACTTTTCCTTCATTTCCTCCTCCAGTTCTCATGTTGGATATTTGTACTTATGGTTACTCCATGGTACTTTTACCAGGTGAGTAGTCTTTTTACATAGAACATTATCTCTACGATCCAATATCTTCACCGGCTACTCCTCATAAGATAGATCATCCTCCAACTATACCACCTCTGAAGAGAGTACATGTGAAGGATCTGGTATGTACTTCCTTAAGTGGGATACATTAAAGACATCGTATACTTTGGACATGGTAGGTGGAAGTGCTAGTCGATAGGCCACAGCTCTGACTCGATCAAGGATCTTGAAGGAGACGATGTACTTGGGACTTAAATTTCCTTTCTTCTCGAACCTCATGACCTTTTTCCCTGGAGATATGCATAGAAATATCTTGTCTCTAACTTTGAACTCAAGGTCTCTTCAATGATTGTCTACATAACTCTTCTGTCGAATTTGGTCTTCCTTGATATGTTGTTGAATGGTTTTCACCTTATCCACTATTTTTTAAACCATTTCAGGTCCTAGAAGCTTAGGCTCACCAACTTCATCCCAACACACTGGTGTTTTGTACCTTTTCCCATAAAGGTACTGGACTGAAGGTTATTTTTTATTATTCTTAATCCAAGGGAGAGAAAGAAAAAAACCAAACAAAGAGGCCCTTCAAGGGGGGTGAAAATGATGAAGTCCAAGGGCATCCCCTTTCACCACACAAAAACACTCAAAGGGAAGAGACTGAAGACTATCATAAACCACAAGAGTGTCCTCCTGGCTTCCCAAACGAGCAAGCGAATCCGCAGCAAAGTTGGATTCCCTACAGCTATGGTGGATTAACCATCCATGATTAGTTTCCACCTTACACCATCGAATAAGGTATGTCAGTTCCCAAGGGATCTCATAACTTCCCTGCAAATCTTTGACCAGCACCTCTGAATCTGATTCCACCTCTTCCACCTGCAAGCCCCTCCTCCTGCAAACCATGAAACCGGTAATAAGGGCCTGAACCTCCACACCCAGTGAATTACCCTGGCCATAAAATGCACTAAAGGAAACATGAACGGAGCCCCAGCAGTCACGAATTAGTCCTCCTCCCCTCATTACTCCCTCCATAAACGACCCGTCGACATTCAGTTTCAACCCATGTCTTGGGGGCTGCCACTTCACCCAAACTCTTCCCCTCCTTTGCAGCATGCATGGTTTCTGAAGGAAGTTACACAGATGGACCGACGCCAGCCCCCCTTTCACTAACGAAGCCAATTCCGCAATGAGTGGCTTAAGATGAATCCGAAGGGCCATAGGAGACTTTTTGGAACCCAGCCTAACTTGGTTTCTTGCCTCCCAAATGGTCCATCAAACAGCCACCAGTGGAAGATATTGATCCCATCCTCCTTTGAAGTCCATAGAATATGATCTCAACATATCTTTTAGTTTCTGAATAGTTCACTCTAATTATCCATAGGTTTGAGGATGATAGGCCGTACTGAATTTCAATTTAGTGCTTAGACCATGTTGGAGACTTTTCTAGAAAACGATCAGATACAATAGATAGTGGTACTCTATACAACCTTACCACTTATTTGATGTAAATACATGAAAGTTGATCCAATGAGAAGCCCTCTCAAATAGAGATAGAGTGAGTTATCTTTGTAAGACAATCCACAATGACCCATATAGCATTATTTCCTCTGGATGTCCTTGAAAGTCCAGTGAAAAATTCCATGGTAATGTTCACCCACTTCTATATTGGTATGGTTAGTGGTTTCATCATCCCGTTATACTTCTGTATTTCAGACTTCACTTGTTTAAAAACTAGGCACTTTGATTTATACACAATAATCTCCTTCTTCATATTGTCCCACCAAAAGTTATCTCGGAGATCTCGATACATCTTTGTGCTCGCTGGGTGAACAGATATGGTCATTCTAAGTGCATCATTCAAAACCTCATTCTTTATCTCTATATTGGATGGTACACATAATCATGACCAAAATCTTACAAATATTTCCTTGTCAATTTTTAAATTGGAGGATTTTTCGTTTTTGATAGCTTCCACCCTTTTTTTAATTTTCCCATATTTTCTTTGAGCATCCTTTATTTTCTCCATGAGATATGGTTTAGAAATAATTTGAGAAAGGATTGATAATGTTCCTTTGTTAATGATCCCCATGTCCATAATTAGTAAATCAAATAAGATCAGTTCCTTTTCAATTCTCATCATTGATAAAGATGTAGGATCCTTTATACTTAAATCATATGTCACCTTGTTTGCCATACCGAGATGGTAGTGGATTGAGTAGTCATAATCCTTGATGAGCTCTATCTATCTTATCTAGTGTATATTAATCTCTTTTTGTGAGAATATATATTTGAGACTCTTTTGGTCAGTATATATCTCACACATCTCCCCATGGAGATAATTCCACCATATTTTTAATGAAAAGATCATTTCCACCAACTCTAGATCATGTATAGGATAGTTTTGCTTATGGATTTTCAGCTGCCTTGAGTCATAGGCTATCACTTTATCATTTTTCATTAGCACATAGCATAAGTCCTTTTTTTAAGCATCGTTGTACACCACAAAGAGTTACCCACTTGTTGAGAGTGTGAGTACTAGCGTAGTGATAAGACTCTTTTTCAACTCCTTGAAACAATCTTCACATTCCTAAGTCCATACAAACTTTACTCCCTTCTATGTTAGCTTGTTAATTGGGTTTGAAAATCATGAGAAGTTCTTCAAAAATCATTGATAATACCCGGATAGACCCAAAAATCTACGGATCTCTATTACAGATGTTAGCCTAGGCCACTCTTCAATTGCCTTTGTCTTGGAAGGTTCCACAGATATCCCTTTTCCGGTGATAACATGCCCCAATAATGGTAATTCAACCATCTAGAACTCACATTTACTGTAATTTGAATACAAATTATCCCTTTGAAAAGTATTTATCATAGTATTCAAATTCTCCTCATGTTCCTCCTTTATCTTGGAGTATATTAGAATATCATCGATAAAGACTACCACAAATTTGTCGAGGTAATCTCTAAAAAATCTATTCATTAAATCCATGAAAATTTCAAGATCATTAGTGAGTCCTAAGGGTATCATTGTGAACTCATAGTGTCCATACCTCTTTAAAAATGCAATCTTGGGAATATCCTCCTTCCTCGCCTTTAATTGGTGATATCCTGACCGAAGGTCCACCTTAGAGAAATAACTAGCCCCATGAAGCTAATCAAACAAATCATATATCTGGGGTAGGTGATACTTGTTCTTTATCATGATTTTATTAAGCTCATGATAATCAATGCAAAGTCACATTGAACCATCCTTCTTCTTGACGAAGAGGACTGGATCACCCCATGGTGAAGCACTCGTGTGTATAAAACCCTTCTCCAGATTCTACTGTAGCGACTTCTTTAGCTCTTCCATATATATGATGGGAATTCTATAAGGTGTCACTAATATAGGTATATATCTTAGAATAAGTTCAATTTATAACTCAACCTCTCAATTAAGAGGGAGGCCAGGTAGCTCTTTAGAGAATACATCAGTGTAATCCCTCACTATAGGCATATCTTTGAGCGATATTCTCTCATTTTTCTCAATAATTTGATCTAGAAATGCTTTCTCATAAAGAATTAATATCCACACTTGAGACACCGGTTCTAAAGTAGATTCATCTTAATCCTTACACTTGTAAATAATTTTAAGATGCTTTGGGATGTGAAGAGTGATCTCCCTTTCCCAATAGTTGATGTTAGCTTTGTATAAAGATAGCCAATTTATGCCCAAGATAGCATCAAACTCTACTAAAGGAAGTATGACGAGATTTTCTTGGAGGTTCAGTCCACAAATGTTAACTGGGGAGGAGTTATAAACCATGGAAGAAATAATTTCCCCATTCATTGTTCTCACTGATAACTTATCCTCCAAATTTTGAGGTGGCATTTGAATAGTTCTACTAAACTTGCAAGATATGAAATAATGCATAGAAACGGAATCAAATAGTAAATTTTCTATTCATGAATGGATAACTAGTGTACTTGTCACCGCATCGTTGTCTGGATCCACCTCAGCAGTAGTGATAGCATAAGCCCTTCCTTGTTTCTTTAGAGGTTGTTGCTGATTGCTTCCTAAAACCCTTGGATTAGAGAAATTGTTCACATAATTCCCATGATCCTTCTAGTTGTAACACTACACTACAGGCTGATTGTTGATTTGAACCTTACTTTCTTCTTATACATTAATAGGATTCTTTATATCCCATCGTAATTTTTTATCCAGATGTCCCAAATTTCCACATTTGTAGAAATTTCTAGTTCCCTTTAGATAGTTCCTAGGATTCTTTTTCCCAAAAATTTTACAAGTGGGATATTCGGGCTTCTTTCCATCATGGTATTTATTTGTTGAACCACCCATGTTGTTATCAATTTTCTAGTTCTTTTCACTAGTCCCAAGAAACCAATGAAATTATAAAATATTCATTTAAACATTGAGGGAACAATGGACAATCTCTCATAACTTTCAAAGTATTTAATCTCCAATACTTTTTGTAGACTCGACTTTATTCCACTAAAGAAACGATCCACCTTACTTTCGGTGTTCATGAAAAACCCAGAGGTATACCTTGAAATCCTTGTAAAGTTTTCTTCATACACCCTGATAGATTCATATTCCTTCTACTTGAGTCCAAGGAACTCTCTTTTTATCTTAATACGAAGGTTTTAAGGAAAATATTTATTGAAAAACATCCTCTTGAATTCCTCCTAATCCCTGGAATCAATTTCCTCCTAGGGATTCATATTCTTGATTATTGTCCACCACTGACCAGCTTCCCCATCAAAATAATAGACCGCCAGTATGAATCTCTCTTCTTTTGAGAATTAGAGAATATAGAATATATTTTCAGTGTATTTAATCCATTGTTCTGTGAGGAGGGGATCAGATGATCCACTAAACATGGGATGATTTTCTGCATGAAGTATTCAACAGAAAGTTGTTCTTTCCATGGAGGAGGAGGTTGTTTCACATGATTAAAGTTATTATTCATAACTTGAGCTAGCTGAGCAAGATACTGTCATGAAGTTTTGAGCACCCATTCCCATCATATCAGGCATATCATTAGGAAAATATTTACATTCCCTATCACATTTATTATTGTCACGTTTTCTTCTATTTCCATACATTAATTAAGAAAAATAACTTTCAATTATAGGGATTTAATACTTAGCTATTGATAATAAAAGGAAATTTTAAACATAAGAGGATAAACTTATAAAGGAGAAGTATATACTAATTTTTTATTCCCTATGTTTCAATCTAGGTTATCCTTGATCTATTTCTTAACTTATATTCTTACGGGATTTTATTCCCTTAATAATGGTTTATATTAATCTCATGAATTTATCAAAGCATATCCCTAGGGACTATCAAACCAAGAGTGCAGCAAGGCCTGTTGTCATGTACCAGGATACCCCAGTTCAAGGTCAAAACTCCTTGCTAGAGTTTTCACTCCTAGGTACATTTGTGCCAGAGATGCCTCTACCTATTTGTATTCAGACAGTGATGTATTTTCTTAATAAATCACTTACTCTATACTTACAATAATTTAGGGATGTTTTCTTATACATCATCTCATTCTTAAGGTTATTACTAAAGTTATTTATTCCTAATCTCTAAAAATAACTAAACTATCCTATGATACCAACTATAGCGACCCTATCCTTTTACATATAACATTACATGATTTTAAGCATATTTATACATTAGATTATAAGCCAAGGATCGTAAATTATAGTGTCTTAGAAGACTATGTACATAAAACTGAAAACATGGAACTAAATATAACATTTATTTTTTTAGTCTTAATAAAGATCCCCTAACTTCCATTGTGTTCATACATCTTCATAGGGTACTATAGGGAACACATGAACAAAGGGATGAGCTAAATATCCCAGTAAGGGAATAAACATAAGAATAAAGCTTTAGCACATGGATTAGAAGGCTTGACATGATGGTATAAAAAGGAACATAACATATGTTATCATAACATATAAACATGGAATCATATAAACATAGATTCATATTAATTTGGAAGAAACATAAAACATGACTTTAGTATAAGTCAAGGCTAACCGCTAAGATCATTTCACGTAGTAGCGCAAGCCAAGGATAACTGCCAAGGTCATCACACATAACATCTCATGAGACTTAAATTTACTCAATGAATTTGAGAGATATCCAGTCACACCCATATTAAATTATCATGAATATGTTTTCCCCATAAATATTCATACATAATCAGTCTTACATAAACATAAGGATTTCCCATGGAATGAATTGGGTACCATAATCATGACACAAAGCATAACAGATGGGCGTAACAAAAAAGTGTCCATGAAAGAAGGGAACTAAAGTATACATGGAAATTAATAATGAAAAAATATATATGTATCATGGTGAGTGATTTTAATTATAATAGACAACATGTAATAAAAATATTCATGAAATATTGGCATAAAAACATTTTTGAGTGGTTTTAAGGAAAATACTATAGAGCATTTAAAATAGAAAAGGGAAAAATCCTTTCTAAAAACCCAAAAATGAACCAGGAAGGTTTTAAAAATAAAAATAATTATTTTATTAAGGCAATTTTGTCTTAAAACAGAAGATATAGTGCACTTGAAATCGGGTATGAATTCGGGAATCTCCCTCAAAACAGGTTTTCTTATCAGGAAGTACTGAGGAGGGAATCACTTAAAAACATGTATATTCCTGAAATAGAATGATGAATGGAACTTGTTACATGAGTTTTTAAAATTCAAATAGAATTTATAAGGTGACCAAAATAATAATAGATAACCTGATTTAGTTAAAAATAAAGATAAAGAAACCTGAAGGAATAAAGGAGGTTTGGGTTGAATCCCTTACAGAATATCAGCATGGTATCGTGTGTACTTAAGATTGATTTATGAGATAGAAAGAGGTTTATCATTATTTAAACATCATGAGGACAGTATTGGGAGGTTTGTAATCATACCCCATCACTATTAATTACCCATAAAAGGGAATAACATAGAAGACAATCTTGAATAAAAGTGAAATAGAGAGGATCCCTTACCTTAAGTCCAGTGGTGATCTTCTCTTGATCTTAATGACCTGAATAGTAAAATTAGGTTAATTAATTAATAATTAAAGAACCTATTATATATATATAATATTCAGCATAATATTTTTAAGTTCATTTATAACCATTTTGATTCGTTATGAGGTTCAATTTTATTGTTTGGGTCTATTTTCTTACTTGGTTTTAATGATCGGTTCACTTATATTCATGTTAGGATAATCATGTATGATGAAGGTGGTTGTACAGAATTGAAGTTATATTTTATTATTGAACATACAAAAGGTTACATGGTTGAAAATTTAATTTGGTTACATAGAGTGAAGTTGAATCATTATATAAAACATTAATGATAAATGCTTGAATTAATTTGGCGATTTCGATCATAATTAACTTGTTTTGCATTATTATTTTACATAAAGTGTGAAAGAGGATTATATAACACCACATAATATAAAATACATATTTAATAGTTTTTTTCAACCATAAAAATGGTTTCATGACCAGAATATAGTAATATAAATTGATAAACTGTCATCCTTGAATGTGATAAATTAACACATCTCGGACGGTGTTTTCATTTCTTCTGTATAAAATAAGGGGAAAGGAGAGATGATAATGAATTATAAAATTAGAATAAAAAAATTAAATTACATGTATGTTACTAGATTTATCATAAAATTTAGGTGAAGGGAGGTGAGGAAATAAAAAATAAAATAAAATAACTTGAAAGGAAATAAAATAATTGGAAAGAGGAATTTACCTCTTGAGTTTATATACTTTGAGAACCTCTTAAGGGGAGTGGTTTTGGTATTTTGAGGAGACCAAAGGCTGATGTATATGGGGAAGTATTTTGGGTAGAGATTTGGGAATAATTCAAGTAAGGCATAAGGCATGATAGGAGTAAAGAGAAGAGGGAAGTGTTGGTGGTTTTTATAGTGGGGAGGAGGAGAGTTTTTATAATATTTAACACCTTAGTTTATTATTTTCTCTCAAGACTAGAAATAGTGATGATACCATGACAAAAATAGTAATATTTTCATTTGAGTTTGAAAAAATTGGTCTTACATCAGTATAACATCATCAATGACTCAATAAATCAATTATTTAGCATTTATTTTAAATTATCGTATTTTACTGTTCATCAAAAATTCAAGTATTTTAGAAAAATCTCCAAAATTCACCCTAACCATTTTTTAATATGTAGAATACAAAAATGAAATCCATTTTTTAAAAATAATTTTCTAAATATGATTAATTTATTATACAATTAAAATCATAATTTATTCTAAAAAAACTCGTTTTAAAACATTTATTTACTTATTCCAAAATATAGGTACATCATACTTTAATTGAATCTTATTTATATACTATCATAGGTAAGGTTACTATTCATTAGGATATATCACTATTCATAAGGGTAACATTATTATTCATAATGGTATGTTACTATTTAACAAAAATTAAGTTTGTCTTATCGGACACCAAACATCTTACTGATCACAACTGTGAATGGCAGATTTTCAAAATTCCAAACACAAAAGTGTCAAAATTATGTTTAAAGGTAACATTGGGTTTTTATTTCACATTATTATATGACATATTTATAAGAACATAATTTCCATTTAAAAACATTGGGTCATTACATCATCCCTCTTCCTAGTGCATTCAAAGCTATGTGGAACAACACTGATACAGGGTTTTACTGATTCCCCACATCACCCCAGAAAAACCCCAATAAAGAAGTGACAAGAAAATATTATCTCACAACAGTGTCTATCAATAAGACTTCAAAAATTATAAAGGACATAATGTGTTCCTCTATTCACCCTCATAGCCTCTAGGTCATAGGACTTAGTGGCCTACTGTTTTCCTCATCCTCCAGTTCCCTGTATAACAACTCTGTTGTTTATTACAAACTTAAACAAGATTTATTACATAATATTGAACTTAAGAAAACGCTGAGGATCAATAGGTCTAGTGTCTTTGGAAAATCAGGAACATTTCATAACAACTTATAACATAAAACATAACATATTTATTGAAAACTTCTTTTACATGACCACAACATTCCTTCGTACTTAAGATTGCATCAAATAACCTGAGGACATGCATAAGAAAAGGGTGATCTATAAAGCATATTAAGGGATTAAACAAGGCATAAAATTAAGAAAACATTATATGTTAGAAAATAGGCATATCAATGGATCGTAATAGAAACATGAATATAAAGGCATGATATAGCATGATTATCATAACATGGAAATGTGGCAATGACATTTAACATGATATTAGCATGAGATAAGTCTCATTGCACATGGAGAATGAGTAAACCCTCATTTAACTTGAATTAGAATGATTAAAATCTCATTTAACTTGACGTATCATGATATTAATCTTTACCCAATGCATTGGAGCGCTATCAGGGTGCACCCTTCTTAATCATTTCATTTCATGCATAAGTGTGCCACATAGAACCTACAACATGGATTCATTAAGCATAATAATTTATTCCATAATAAAGAAATGTGGAATTCATACATTAAACTATTTAATCAATAATTAAATGTGCATAAATTTGAATACCCTTGATAGAGAAATGGGCATGGTATTCACTATACAATGACTTTGGCTTGGAAAATCATGGTGCAATTTCGGTAGCATAATGTTGTGACATAAGAATTCATAAAAATGTTTTATGAGAGAGAAAGGGGTGTATCTTTATATTTACATAAAATTTACAGTAATGGGTTCATATAGAAACATGTCCCAACATATTTAACAGAATTTAGAATCATAATACAAAATAATTTCTTGAATGTAAATGAGGAGAGAGAAATCCCTTATGGAATTTTAACATGGTAATAGCTGTAAATGGGAGGAATTAATGGGAGAGAAAGGGGTCTCTAATCATTAAAACATAATAAGGGAATTATGGGGGAGGTTAAAAACCATACCAAAACATTTTTAATTGAAAAAAAGGGTATAACAACATAAATAAATTTGGACAAAAATGAGAAAGGAAGAAATCCCTTACTTGGAAGTGTGATCTCAAAGGATTGGGAGAGGCTTCTTGGGAGCTTGGGAACCTTAGGAGGATTATATAGAGATAATTTCAGATTAGGGACATGATACAAGGTTTTTGAGTGAAGATAAGTGGGATCTAGGGTGGGTTTATATAGGAAAATATAGGGGAATTCTTTAATACTTCACAAACTTAGGTTTTGAAATCTATATAATTAAATATTTAAAACAAAAAACAAACCCATGGTTTTTTCCTGTGGATTTTGAAAAGGGGGAGGGGAAAAAATTATTTTATAAGGCCAATTTTCGAACATCTTAAAATATTAGGCTTGCTTGTGTGGAGGTGAGTCACACTCTCAAGGAAATCATTTTAAAAAGTTAAAATGTTTTATAAATATTGGAGGGTCCACTAAGGCACCATAAAACTAATAAAACAAATCTAAAATCAAATTATTTTAAATTTAAAACATATTTAGACTGAAAATACATTTTATAGTATTTTATTACATCACTATTGGGTCATTATGATGTCATAAAACACATTATGTATTTAAATGGTATTTAATTTTTACCCAAAAAATTCAACTGTGTCTGAAAATTATGAAAAATTCACCATTAAATAATTTTGATGTCCTGAATCCAAAAATGATATTAATTTTATCTAAATAATTTTATAAATATGTGAATTTTTACTTTTAAAATAAAAACTGACATTTATCAAAAATTCATGAGTTTTGACAAAAACAGCTTTCAAACCTTAATAAATTTTATAATTGTATTTATAAAAATTATAAAATAATTTATATTTAATAAAAATTAATTTATTAATAATATTTTATTAAAATATTATTTAATTCATAAATCCCTTAATTCATCAAAATAGATTTCTTAAATGAATATTAACTAAAAATATTATTTGTGCTTTAAAAAACTATTTACAAAGTAATAATAATAAAATGAATGTATATTCTTTATTCTATACAAAAATAATGCACATAATTATAGTGCTATGTTCTTATTACATAACCCCTTATAACACCCGCTAATACCTAAGGGTAAGGTGTACGATGGTGACAGACTCTTGGGGAGGCTCAGATAACATCGCTCACGTGGTAATCTCTATTAACTTGCACTTCTCCCATAGGTGGTTCCTTTCAAGATTAACGTGTTTAATCTCAGCTTGGGCTTGGTCAAGAACAAAGCCCAGTGACACTATCTATGGCATCCCGCCTTTTTAATACATAACTTTTCATTACATTTTACAAACATAGGATCCTTAAAGTCGAGTTTCTTGGAAATCAGGAACAAAAACACTTGAAAAAAACATAAAAAATTCTTCTAATCCACTTTTAAGGATTCATCATAAGTTCATCCTAAGTAAAATTACTGCATCTCATAACTTGGAGACATAAATTCAAAGGAAAGGGTGAGCAGAAGGCCCAGTAAGGGTAAACAAGGAAATCAGTTTACTTGTGATATCAATATGAACTTGATAAAAACATAAAGACAAGAGCAATGAAAGATTAGGAATACCATAATCAAAATTACCTGAAACATAACTTGAATATGTGGCTACATCATTTAATTTATACATTCATGAACATATCACCAAGTTCCATCCCCAAGGTGTCATAGAAATTACCAAGGTTATTCACCAAGGTATCGTGAAACTTGTCATCTCTAGAGATTAATTCTTTACCCAATGCATTGGAGCACTATCAGGGCACACCCTTAATATGTATTTACTTTCATGTGATCCACATATATAATAATCAAACATTTCATAAATAACCCAAATATAATCAAAGAAATGGGTTTCATGTCTAAATCATGATGTTTAAAAAGTACTTAAAAATAAGATCAGTATGTCATTTATAACCCATGGAAAGGGAGAGAGGGTTACATGTGTGTAAATTAAAGAATAAAATATATCATTTTTTGTAACTATTAACACCCATAGAAATGAAATAGGTATGGGTATTCACCTATATAAAACAATATAATTTTTTGGGAGAAAGAGAAAGAAATTTTGAGGCGATATTTCTGCAGCATAACAGCTATATATCGTGGTTTTAGAAAATAATAAAAAGAGAGGGGACAAGGGTATACCATCCATAAATGGATAATTTTTCAGTAGAGGGACAGAATAAAAAAAATATTATGGTGTGGATATTTTAATGGCACACCACATGAAAAGGAAACTTGAAAAGAAAGAGAAAGTGCAATTTCTTTTATGAAAATTCGGCAGCCTAACGGCGTCACTTAAAAATTTAGAAAATAAATTGATGAGAGTGGAAAGGGTATATCATCATTTGGAAATGAAATTTAAATTAGTAAAGATATATAATAAAAAAACTCCACATCAAAAAATGGAACTATAAGACATAACATAAAAGAAGTCATGACTTAAAAGAGGAGGGTGCAACGTTCCCTTACCTTGAAAAGTAACTTCGAAAGCTTGAAGGTTGGGACCTTGGGAGGCTTGAGAGAACCTTGTGAGAACTATTTGGGAGGTAAAGAGATATCTTATTTGAGGAGGATTTTGGAATCAAATGGATGAGGGAATGGCTTGGTATTTATAGGAGAAGTGAGGGAAAAAATCATTAATTTCTAAGGGAGACCTCATCGGTAGTATTGGCATAACCATGGGCTTGACCATGGTATTGGCCACCTGGTACACCTAATAGCATATATTACTATTCATAATTCAAACATAATTATTACACAATTATTACATCCTTAATGATGTCATTAAACACCCGAAACTCAAAACTTTAATTTCACTATTCACTGAAAATTCAACTATTTCAGAAAAATCCCAAAAATTCACCTTAACCTAATATCGATGCTCTAAATTCAAAAATGAACTCCATTTTATTAAAATAATTTTCTAATTATTTTTAATTTAATTTTTAAATAAAAACACTATTCACCCGAAAGAAAACTAATACATAACTAATAATTTCTGAAACAGTTATTTACTTATTTCATTGAATCACATTACCTAATCAAGGTGCCTAAATTATAATAATACTTTCTTAAGTGAGGTTACTAATCCATTTGGTCACATTAATAATCATAATCTTAAAATTACTATTCATAATTTACTATTCACCAAAAATTAATTTGATCTTATTAGACTCTAAATTTCTTACTGAACACAGCTGTAGAAGAACATTTTTTGAAAATCATTACACATTATTAATTATTTAAGGTTTACATAAATATTTTAAAATATTTCATTTTCCCAAAAATTCATCAATAATATACATCCTATATTTATCCAGACATCTGAAATTCACAAACTTCACCATAATATGAAAAGAAAAATTTATTTATATCAAAGGATTACACAAATCAGCTAAGGTCTCGTTATATAGCCCCTTATAATACCAGCATAGGACCTAAGTGTAAGGTGTGCTAAGGTGATAGAATCTTGGGGCGGCTCGGCCAACATTGTCTGAGTGGTGACCTCTATCAGCTTGAAATTCTCCCGTAGGTGATTCCGTTCAAGATTCACATGATGAAGTTCGGCTTAGGCTTAGTCCAGAGAAAATCCCAGTGGTGCAACTTCCTTCCCAAGTTCCATCAGATGGGATTCAAACGGCCTGAGTCTACTGGATGAGACCATCGAATCTTCTTTCTGTATTAATTAACCAAGATCACTTGTATTTATAAACAAAAAAAAATTGTAACATTAAGAGTTTAGCTTCCAATGTTCATATTGACCAATGGTCATATAACAGTCGAAACCCAACAGTCTCATTTACTTATACTCACTTCTTTAATTAAAGAATATAGTTTTATTGAGTATAAAATAAAATAACACACAAAAGTTAGGAAACAAATATTAATAAAAAGTTTTGGTCGTTACATTCTTCCCCCCTTAAGAAATTTTGATCCCTAAAATTTTAACTTGTACCCTCTAAAGAGAAAATATGTGGGTACTTATGCCTCATAGACTCCTCTAGTTCCCATGTGGATTCTTCGCATTTATGGTTCTTCCACAACACCTTGACAAGGTGGGTAGTCTTTTTGTGTAGAACCTTGTCTCTACGATCCAAGATCTCCACCGGCTTCTCCTCATAAGAGAGTTCATTTTCCAGTTGTACCACCTATGGGTTTAGTACATGTTAAGGGTCAGGTATATACTTCCTCAAGAGGGGTATGTGGAAGATATCATGAACTTGGGGTAGATTTGGAGGAAGTAAAAGTCGATATTCCACTGCTCCTACGTGATCAAGGATTTCATATGGGCCAATGTACCTAGGGCTGAGCTTCCCTTTCTTCCCAAACCTTGTGACTCTCTTCCAAGGTGAAATTCGAAGAAAGACCTTGTCACCAACATCAAACTCCAAGTCCCTTCGACAGTTGTCGGCATAGCTCTTTTTCCGACTCTGAGCCACCTTAATGTGTTGTTGGATGGAATGGACTTTTTTTATCATCTCTTGCACAAGATCAGTCACAAGAAGCTTTCCCTCACCAGCTTCATCCCAACAAGTAGGAGTTCTAAATCGCTTCCCATATAGAGCTTCATAGGGTGTCATTTGAATGCTCAAGTAAAATCTATTGTTGTAAGAGAACTCAACTAAAGGAAGATTTTGATCCCATTCTCCTTTAAATTACATTTAGCATGTTCTCAGCATGTCCTTGAGTGTTTGAATAGTCCTTTCAGATTGTACATCAGTTTGGGGGTGATAGTTCATAATGAAATACAATTCAGTGCTCAGAGCATGTTGAAGACTTCTCTAGAATTTTTATGTGAACCTTGGATCACGATTAGATATGATAGAAAGTGGAACTCCATATATCCTTACCACTTCCTTCACGTAAATCCTGGCAAGTTGATCAAGAGAGAAATATTCCCGAATGGAGATAAAATGGAAAGTCTTGGTGAGACGGTCCACAATAACCCATATCGCATTGTTTCCTTTGGAAGTTCTTGGAATACCAGTGATGAAGTCCATAGTGATATTGTCCCACTTCCATGCTGGTAAGGGTAGTGGTTTCAATACCTCTTTAGGAAGTTGTTTCTCTACCTTCATTTGTTGGCATACTAGGCACCTTGAAGTGTAGTCAGTAGTCTCCCTTTTCATATTATCCCACCAAAAATGATCATGAAGGTCCCTATACATTTTTATGCTTCCAGGATGTATAGAGAAAGTAAAGTTATGATCTTAATCCATTATCTCCTTCTTTATTCCCAAAATATATGGAACACATAGTCTTGTACAAAAATTCAATACACCTTCTTGATCAATATTGAACTCAAGAAACTTCCCATCCTTCACAGCCTCAAACTTCTTCTGTAATAAAGGATCTTTTTTCTGAGCATTCTTGATCTTATCTAGTAATAACGGTTGAGAAATCATTTGGGTTAGGGTTGATGATGTCCCTTACCTTATAATTCTCATGTCCAACTTTACTAGGTCATTTATCAATGGATATCTTTGAATCCGCATCATAGAAAGAACAACTGGGTCTTTCCTGCTTAATGCATCAGTGACTTTGTTTTCTCTTCCAGGATGATAATGAATTGAACAATCATAGTCTTTAAGAAGTTCCAACCATATCCTTTGTCTCATGTTCAATTCCTTTTGTGTGAAAATATACTTCAAAATTTTATGGTTTGTGTATATATCAAATTTCTCCCCATAAAGATGGTGCCTTCGTATCTTCAGAGAAAAAACGACCGCAGCCAGCTCCAGATCATGCGTAGGATAATTCTGCTCATGAGTCTTCAACTGTCGAGATGCATAAGCAACGACCTTGTCATTTTGCATGAGGATTCACCCAAGCCCTTTCAGAGATGCATCGCTAAAAATAACTAATCCTACTCCACTTGAAGGTAGAGTTAACATGGGTGCAGTAACCAATCTCTTCTTCAACTCTTGTAAACTTTCCTCACACTCCTATGTCTAGATGAACTTGACCCCTTTTCAAGTTAACTTCGTTAATGGATTAAAAAGTCATGAAAATTTTTTCAGAAACCTCCTATAATATCCTGCTAATACAAGGAAACTTCAAATATCGGTTATTTTGTAGGTTGAGGCCACTCATCTACAACTTTTTTCTTTGCAGGGTCAACTGTGATTCCTTCATTGGTAACAATGTGCCCCAAGAAAGAAACTTTTTGTAACCAGAATTCACATTTACTAAACTTTCCAAAAATCCTCTCCTTTCACAGAGTTTGAAAAATATCCCTTAGATTATTCTCATGTTCCTCGTGACTTTTGGAGTATATCAAAATATCATCAATAAAAACTACCACAAAGTTATCAAGGTATTCCTTAAAGACTCTATTCATCAAATCCATAAAAATAGCAGGTGCATTAGTCGGTCCAAAGGGCATAACAACAAACTCATAATGCTCATATCTTGATCGAAAGGCGGTTTTAGGAATATCTTCTTTCTTTACCCTCAATTTATGATAAAAAAATCGAAGATCAGTCTTATAGAATAATTGAGCCCCACAAAGTTGGTCAAATAAGTCATCAATTCTGGGAAGAGGGTATTTTTTCTTTATTGTGATCCCATTTAGTTCTCTATAATCAATTCATAGCCGCATTGATCCATCCTTCTTCTTCACAAAGAGAACTAGTGCTCCCCAAGGAGACACACTCGGTCGGATAAACCCCTTATCCAAAAGATCTTGGAGTTGTTTCTTTAATTCTTATAGCTCCACATTTTTCATCCTGTAGGGGGTCTTTGATATCGGATGAGACCCAGGTACGAGTTCAATGGAGAACTTTACCTCTCTTTCTATGGGAGGTCTGGGAAACTCTTCGGGAAATACGTGAACATATTCCTGGACGATGGGGACAGTTTCTATCCTTAAACTATCATATCATTCTTATTCACTGATCAAATCTATAAAGAAGGATATAGGGGGTTCTTCTAGACAAATATCAGGTTGATATATCTCTCCATGGAAGATAACTGTAGGTTTTCCATTCAAGACTACTGATATTTCCTTGCTTCTGCATTTGATCTTAGCATTATACTTTGAGAGTCAGTCCATCCCTAGTATAATGTTGAATTCCAGCATGGTAATAACTACTAGATTTACAATAAGATTGTTCTCACTAAAGTAAATACTAGATTTTCTAAACGCTGATGATTCTTGGATAATCCCACTAGGAGTCTTGACTGATAAATCTACTTTTATCAATTTGGGGGTTGATTCTAAATTCTTTGCAAACTTGGAGGAAATAAAGGAATGAGTAGAACCAGAATCAAATAAAGTACTTGATAGCTTTGAGAGAACAATAAGGGTACCTTCTACCACATCATTCAGAGCTTCAACTTTAGCAGTCATGATAGCAAAAGCATGACCTCGCTCCCTTAGCCTTTGTTGAGGTTGATGGTGGTTCCCCTCCACTGCCCTTGGATTTGGACAGTGATTGGAAAAGTTCCCATGTTGTCCACACTTAAAGCACTGAACATAAGGTAGGGCCTATACCATATTCCCCTTTTCATTTGTGTTAGGAAGTTGAGGTTTTACCACACTACGACAATTCCTCGCAATATGGACATCTCTTCCACACTTGTAGCATTTACCACTCCCAATCGGGTAGTTCCCCTAATGCTTATTCCCACATTTATTACATGTGGTATGTTGCACTTGTTTTCCTCCTCTTCCCTGATCAAAGGTCATCCCTAAGCTGGGATCCATCGATCTCTTCTTGTCGTTTGATTTATGAGACCACTGCGTCTCACCAAACTCTAGCTTGACTTTAATTGCACTCTGCACAATCTTCTCATAGCTATCATAGTCTCGGTTGGATATATTCTTCCACAGATGAGGTCTTAGTCCACCAAAGAATCTATCAACCTTACCACTAGGATACATGACAAAGCTTGAAGTGTAACATTAAATCCTTGTGAAGCTCATCTCGTAGCTTCCCACAGATTCATTCTCCTTCTGCTTCAGCTTGAGAAACTCCTTCTCCATTCTTGTTCTCATGGAACGAGGGAAATACTTACTGAAAAAGATCCCTATGAACTCTTCCCACTCCATAGATTCAACTTTCACTCTTTGCCTCATGTTTTTAATCAGTTCTTATCACTGGTCAGCTTCTCTTTCTAAGCGATAGATAGCTAGGGTGACCTTCTCTTACTCTGAATAGTAGAGAACAGAAAAGATCTTCTCGATGGAGCTGATTCATTGCTCAGCAATCAATGGGTCAGTCGATCCACTGAAGGTTGGTGGTCGTTGATGAATAAAGGATTCAACAGAATGTTATTCCCTTCATGGTGAGATCGGTATCTTATCTTGATTCAAGTTATTTCCCATAACTTGAGTCAGTTGGTTCATCATTTTCATGAATGTTTCCATTCCATCTTCCATCGGAGGGTCGTCAGCGCATGGTCCATTGCGGTCACTATTTTCATGGTTCCTCCTATTGCCCACCATTTTCTAAAAGAATAAAACCTTAGTGAGAATATTATTTTATTTATGAATCTTTTAACTATAAAGGATTTTATGTCTTAAAACTTCATGCTTAAACAATTACATTTATCTATAATTCCTTCATAATGAATCATAAAAAGCTTATGATTAACCAAACATATCTCCTGGGAGTTTCGTAACCAAGAGTACAGCAAGTCCTGTTTTCATTCACCGGTTCCCATTTGATTCTAGCTCAAATCGATGTTTTCAGGTTTTACCCCTATGTACATTAGTTCCAGAGCCGCCTCTACCTTCTCGTATCCAGACAGGGATGTATTTTTTGATAAACCACTTACTCAATACTCACCAAAATACTAGGAAGTTTTCCTATATTTAAACTTTTCTATAGGGTTCTTCCTAAATTTTTCATATCCTAATTTCCATAAATAACTAAACTATCCTTTGATACCAACTATGGCATCCCACATTTTTAATACATAACTTTTCATTACATTTTACAAATAGAGGATCTTTAAAGTCTACTGTCTTGGAAATCAGGAAAAAACACTTCAAAACATCATAAAACATTCTTATAATCCACTTGTAAGGCTTCATCATAAGTTCATCCTAAGTATAATTACTACATCTCGTAACCTGGAGACATACATTAAAAGGAAAGGATGAGCAGAAGGCCCAGTAAGGGTAAACAATGAAATCAGTTTACTTGTGATATCAATATGAACTTGATAAAAACATAAAGATAAGAACAATGAAAGAATAGGCATACCATAATGAAAAATTAATTGAAACATAAATTGAATATGTGGCTACAACATTTCATTTAGACATTCATGAACATATCACCAAGGTCCATCCCCAAGGTGTCATAAAAATTACCAAGGTTATTCACCAAGGTATCGTGAAACTTGTCATCTCTAGAGATTAATTCTTTACCCAATGCATTGGAGCGCTATTAGGGAACACCCCTAATATTTATTTACTTTCATGTGATCCACATATATCATAATCAAACATTTCATAAATAACCCAAATAGAATCAAATAAATGGGTTTCATGTCAAAATCGTGATGTTTAAAAAGTACTTAAAAATAAAATCAGTATGTCATTTATAACCCATGGAAAGGGAGAGAGCGTTACATGTATGTCAATTCCAGAATCAAATATATCATTTTTGTGTAACTATGAACACCCATAGAAACAAAATAGTTATGGTTATTCACCTAAATAAAATAAGATAATTTCTTGGGAGAAAGAGAAATAAATTTTGAGAGGAAATTTCTGCAGCATAACAGTTATATATCGTGGTTTTAGAAAATAATAAAAAGAGAGGGTACAAGGGTATCCCATCCATAAATGGATAATTTTTAAGTAGAGGGACATAATAAAAAAATAATATCATGTTGTGGATATTTTAATGACACGCCACATGAAAAGGAAACTTAAAAAGAAAGAGAAATCACGATTTCTTTTATGAAAATTCTGCAGCCTAACGGCATCACTTAAAAATTTAGAAAATCAATTAATGAGAGAGAAAAGGGTATATCATAATTTGGAAATGAAATTAAAAGTATTAAAGATATATAATATAAAATCCCCACATCATAAAATGGAACTATAAGATATAACATAAAAGAAGTCATGACTTAAAAGAGGAGGGTGCAAGGTTCCCTTACCTTGAAAAGTAACTTCGAAAGCTTGAAGGTTGGGACCTTGGGAGGCTTGAGGGAACCTTGAGAGGACTCCTTGGGAAGTAAAGAGACAAAATATTCATTGAGGAGGATTTTTGAATCAAATTTATGAGGTAATGTCTTGGTATTTATAGGATAAGTGAGGGAAAAATCATTAATTTCCAAGGGACACCTCATTGGCGGTATTGGCAAAACTGTGGGCTTGCCCATGGTATTTGCCCATGGTATTGGCCACTTGGGACACCTCATAGAATATATTACTATTAATAATTCTACCATAATTATTACATAATTATTACAACCTTAATGATGTCATTAAACACCCAAAACTCAAAACTGTAATTTCATTATTCACCGAAAATTCAACTATTTTTGAAAAAACCCAAAAATTCACCTTAACCTAATATCGAAGCTCTGAATTCAAAAATGAACTCCATTTTATGAAAATAATTTTCTAATTAATTTTAATTTAATTTTTAAATAAAACACTATTCACTTGAAAGAAAACTAATACATAACTAATAATTTCTGAAACAGTTATTTACTTATTTCATTGAATCACATTACCTAATCAAGGTGCCTAAATTATAATAATACTTTCTTAAGTGAGGTTAATAATCCATTTGGTCACATTACTAATCATAAGATTAAAATTACTATTCATAATTTACTATTCACCAAAAATTAAGTTGATCTTATTAGACTCTAAATTTCTTACTGAACACAACTATAGAAGACAATTTTTTGAAAATAATTACACATTATTAATTATTTAAGGTTTACATAAATATTTTAAAATATCCAGTTTTCCCAAAAATTCATCAATAATATACATCCTATATTTATCCGGACATTTGAAATTCACAAACTTCACCATAATATGAAAAAAAGAGTTATTTATATCAAAGGATTATACAAAGAAGCTAAGGTCTTGTTACATATCCCCTTATAACACCAGCATAGGACCTAAGTGTAAGGTGTGCTAAGGTGATAGAATCTTGGGGTGTCTTGGCCAACATTGCCTGAGTGGTGACCTCTATCAGCTTGAACTTCTCCCGTATGTGATTCCGTTCAATCTTCACATGATGAAGTTCGTCTTGGGCTTAGTCTAGAGAAAATCCCAGTGGTGCTACCTTCTTCACAAGTTCCGTCATATGGGCTTCGAACAGCCTGAGTCTACTAGATGAGGCCATCGAATCTTCTTTCTGTATTAATTAACCAAGATCACTTGTATTTATAAACAAAAATAATTGTAACGTTAAGATTTTAGCTTCCAATGATCATATTGGACAACAGTCATATAATATTCGAAACCCAATGGTCTCATTTACTTATACTCACTTCATTAATTAAAGAATATAGTTTTTTTCGGTATAAAATAAAATAACACACAAAGTTTAGGAAACAAATATTAATAAAAAGTTTGGGTCGTTACACTACCTCCTTTATGAGCTCTGAAAAATGGGCTTTATATAGAAAAATTCTATTGGATGAGGCCATTGTTTCCTCTGATTCCCATGCTAAAATAGATGAGGTTAACTCTGATTCATCACTTCCTCTGATTCCCACATTTCTTCTTCAAACTTGTGGTTTCACCACAACACCTTGATGAGGGGCATTGTCTTATTTTGTAGAACTTTTTCTCTACAATCTAATATTTTCACCATATTCTCTTCATATGAGAGGTCATTATTCAATAGTACCACCTCTAAATTGATTTCATGCGATGGGTCATGTATGTACTTCCTCAAGAGTGATACATGGAATAAATCATGTACTTGGAATATGATTGGTGGGAGTTCTAGTTGATATTCCACTGCTCTAATGCAATCAAGGATCTCAAAAGGGATGATGTACCTTAGACTAAGCTTTCCCTTCTTCCCAAATCTCATAACTCTCTTCCATGGTGATATGTGGAGGAATACCATGTCTCCAACATCAAACTCTAGGTCTCGTCGACAATTATCAGCATAGCTCTTTTACTGACTCTGGGAAGCTTTAATGTGCTACTGGATGGTCTTAACCTTCTCCACTATTTCTTCGACCATTTCTTCGCCTAGGAGTTTTCGCACCCCAACTTCATCCCAACATGTTGGTATTCTGCACCTCTTCTCATAAAGGGATTAATAAGGAGCCATTTAGATGTTTGAGTGGAAACTGTTATTGGAAGAGAACTCAACCAAAGGAAGATGTTGATCTCATCCTCCTTTTAAGTCCATTGAGAATGCTCTCAACATCTCCCCAAGTGTTTGGATAGTCCACTAAGATTAGAAATCAATTTGAGAATGATAAGTCGTATTGAATTTTATCTGAGTATTTAGAGCATGTTGGAGACTCTTCCAGAACTTAGAGGTGAATCTTGGGTCTCGATTGGATACAATAGACAGTGGTACTCCATGTATCCTTACCACTTCCCTAATATATATCTATTCCATTTGATCCAATGATAAATCCTCTCTAATTGGAATGAAGTGTGCAATATTTTTAAGATGATTCACAACAAACCAGATAGAATTGTTTCCTTTGGATGTCTTTAAAATTATAGTGAAAAAATCTATGGTGATGTTCTCCCATTTCCATGCTGGTATGGGTAATAGTTGCATAATCCCATTGGACTTCTTACTCCCAGCCTTCACTTGCTGACATACCAATCAATTTGATGTATACTCAGCAATATCTTTCTTCATATTATCCCACCAATAATGCTCTCGGAGATCTCGATACATCTTTGTGTTTCCTGGGTGAATGGATAAATTTTAAATACGTGCATCATCCAAAAGTTCATTCTTTAACTCTGGATTTGATGGAACACATAGTCTTGTCCCAAGTCTCACAACTCCTTCTTAATTAATATTAAACTCATAGGATTTCTCTTTTTTGATAATTTCCACTTTCTTCTGAATTCTCACATCATCCTTTTGATCATCCTTTAACCTTTCCAAAAGATATGTTTGAGAAATCATTTGTGAAAGGATTGATGATGTTTTCTTCTTTATGATTCCCATGTCCATATTCATTAAATCTAATAAGATTGGATCCTTTTTAATTCTCATCAATTATAGAATTGTTGGGTCCTTTCTAATTAGGGCATCTACCACCTTGTTCTCTTTCTCTAGGTGGTAATGGATTGAGCAGTCATAGTCTTTGATCATCTCTAACCATCTTCATGGGCGCATATTCAACTCTTTCTATTTGAATATATACTTCAGGCTTTTGTAATCTGTATATATTTCACACTTCTCCCCAAAGAGATAATGTTGTCAAAATTTCAATGCAAAGATTACTGCAGCCAACTCCAGATCATGTGTTAGATAGTTTTTCTCATGAACATTAAATTGCCTTGAATCATAGGCAATGACTTTGTCATTTTTCATCAACACACAGCCCAATCCCTTCTTTGAAGCATCACTAAATACCAAAAAAAGTTCTCCACTTTTGGGTAGTGTGATCACAGTCATAGTGATAATCCTCCTTTTCAACTCCTTGAAGCTCTCATTGCATTCATCACTCCAAGAAAACTTTACTCTCTTCTGATTTATCTTAGTAAGAGGGTTTGACATTTGTGAGAAATTTCTAAAAAATCATCAATAATATCCAGCTAACCCCAAGAAGCTATGGATATTTGTCACAGATGTTGGCCATAGTCATCCCTCAATTTCAGTTATATTGGAGGGATCCATAGATATCTCATTGTTTGTGATGATATGACCCAAGAATGATACCTCCTTCAACCAGAATTCACACTTGTTTTACTTTTCATAGATCTTCTCCTTTTGCAAGGTCTCTAGTACATTTGTTAGATGCTCCTCATGCTCCTCCTTGGTTTTAGAGTATATTAGAATATCATCTATAAAGACTACCCAAAATTTGTTGAGGTAATTTCTAAAGACTCTATTCATCAATTCTATAAATATTTATAGAGCATTAGTGAGTTTGAAAGGCATTACTATGAGTTTATATGCCTATACCTTGTATGAAAAGCAGTCTTGGAGATATCCTCCTTCTTCACCCTTCAAAATATCCCGACCACGGATCCACCTTGGAGAAGTATTGTGCTCCAAGTAGTTGATAAAACAAGTCATCAATTCATGGTAAAGGATACTTGTTCTTTATCTTGATTATTTTGAGCTCATGATAATCAATGAAAAGGCGCATTGACTCATCCTTCTTCTTGATGAAGAGGACCGGTGCACCCCATGGTGAAGCACTTAGGCATATAAACCCTTTATCTATATTCTCCTGTAGTTATTTCTTAGTCTCATCAAGCTCCATAAACTCCATTATATACATAGTCTTGGATATTGGTAATTCCCCAGGTATAAGATCAATTGGGAATTCAACATCTCTTCTAGGAGGAAGACCTGGAAATTCCTCAGGAAACACTTCATCGAATTATCTCACAATAGGCATGTTTTCAAGGAAGGTTTCTTCTTTAGAATCAACCATCTAAGAAAGATACACATTATCATAGGGAAATAATATCCATGTTTGAGATGATGGTGCTAAATAAAATTCATCCTCCTCTTTGCACTTGTACATAATCGGGAGTCGATTCACTATATGGAGAGTTATTTCCCTCTCACAACAATTTATGTTGACTCTATATCGAGAAATCCAATCCATGCCAATAATTGAATCAAATTAAACTAGAGGGTGTATGATGAGGTTCACTAGGAAGTTCAATCCACAAATTGTGATAGGGGGGATTTATATTCATGGGTTGCAATGATTTCCCCATTTTTTGTTCTTACCGACATCTCTACATCCATGATTTTTGGTGGTGTTGAGATATTTCTACTAAACTTTAGGGATATAAAAGAATTCATAGAACCATAATCAAAAATTAAATTCTCTATTCTTTAATGAATAACTGGCGTACCTGTCTCCACTTCATTTTCAAGGTTTTCTTTGGTAGTAGTGATGGAAAAAGCTCTCCCTTGTTGCCTTGGAGGTTGTTGGTTGCCTCCAAAAACCCTTTTCTTAGGGAACTAGTTTGCAAAGTACCCTAGTTATTTGTAGTTGAAGTAATGAAAAGTAAATTGAGGGTTTAATGGAGCATTCCTCTCCTCTATTGCAGCAATGGGTTTTTATTGTCGGTATTTAATAGCTAGGTTCCCTTCTCTTACACACCTGAAGCATTTCCTCATCCCCTTCAGGCAATTTTTGGGGTGCTTCTTTCTGCACCTTTGACAAGTGGGGTTCTGGAATTTCTTAGCACCATTAGATTTATCCATCAGACCACCATAATTAAAGTCCACCTTATGCTTCTTATCCCCATTATACCCTAAGATTTTATGATCTCTATTTCAAATTTGAGGGCACATCGGACAATTTCCTCATAGCTCTCGAAGTCATGGATCACTAGGGATTTCCATAGGGTAAGTTTTATCCCACCAAAGAAGCATTTAACCTTGCATTTAGGGGTAACAACAAACCCATAGTCATATCATGAAAGCTTTGTGAATTTTTCCTTGTACGCTCTGATGGATTTATCGTCTTTTTTCTTGAGGGCAAGGATGTACCTTTCTATTTTAAGTCGGAGGGTGTGAGGAAAATATTTATCGAAAAATATTTTTTGGAAATCTTTCCATTCCAATGCCTTGATCTCCTCCTTAGGATTCGTCTTTTTAATCAATTTCCACCATTGGTCATATTTACCCTCCATATGATAAGCATCCATAAGTACCTTCTCTTGTTCAGAACATTGAAGGATTAAGAAGATCTTCTCAATGAAGTTGATCCACTATTCGGCGATTGAGGGATCGGATGATCCATTAAAAGTTAGAGGCCTTTGTCCCATGAATCTCTCGATTGTGGATCATTATTTCTTAGGGGGGGATGAACATTCCTCTTGACCCATGTTTCTATTCAAAACTTGAGTTAACTGAGAGAGTATTGTGATAATGTTTTTGATTCTCGCTCTTATTGGATTGTGCATCTCATTACAACAATCATCACATTGATCTTCTCATCATTTGTTAGACCGAGTCATCCTATTATCATCCATTTTCTAGAATAAAATTAAAGTTAGGGGTAAAACATAAAGGGGAATCTAATGAAAAAAAGGATAACTTATAAATTACATTTATTTCCTTGACTTATCTATATTGTTCATGATCTACTTCCCAACATATATTCTTAGGGGTATTTTTTTAATTCCATTAATAAGGGTTAATATTAAGATTATGAATTTACCAAATAATATCCCTTGAGAGTGTTGTAACCAAGAGTGCAGCAAGGCCCGTTATCATGCACCAGTTCCTATTCGAGTCTAGCTCAAAGCGGTGTTTTTGGGTTTTACCCCTAGATACATCTATGCCAAATCCATCTCTACCTGCTCGTAACAAGATAGGGATATATTTTATTGATAAACCACTTAATAAATACTCACAAAAATTTAGGGATGTTCTTATTATAATTAGTCTTATCACTAAGGTTTTCACTAGGTTTTTATAATCCTGATCCAAAAAATAACTAAACTTATCCTCTGATACCAACTATAACAACCCTAATATTTATTACACCCTTAAACAAGATTTATTATACAATATTTCACTTAATAAAATTCTAGGGATCAATAGGTCTAGTGTCTTGGGAAAATTAGGAACATTATATAACAACTTATAACATAAAACACAATATCTTTATTGAAAACTTCTTTTACGTGACCACAACATTCCTTTGTACTTAGCATTGCATGGGATAACCTAAGGAAATTCATAAGAAAAGGGTGAGCTATAAACCCCATTAAGGTATTAAACAAGGTATAACATGAATAATATAGTAAATTTTAAGAAATATTTATATCAATGGAGCATAAGAGAAACATGAACATAAAGGCATGATATAGCATGATTATTATAAAATGAAAATGTGGCAACAATATTTAGCATGATATTAGCATAAGCCAAGTCTCATTGAACATGGATAATGATTAAACCCTAATTTAACTTGAATCATCATGAGTAAAACATAATTTTACTTGAATTATCATGATACTAATCTTTACCCAAAGCATTGGATCACTATCAGGGTGCACCCTTCTTAATCATTTCATTTCATGCATAAGTGTGCCATATAGATCATACAACATGGATTCATTAAACATAATCATTTATTCAAAGATAAAAGAATGTGGAATTCATATATGAAACTCTATAATCAATAAGTAAATGTTCATAAATGTGAATACCCTTGATAGAGAAATGGGTGTGGTATTCACTGCACAATGACTTTGGCTTGGAAAATCGCGGTGCAATTTCAGCAGCATAATGACGTGACATAAGAATTCATAAAAATGGTTAATGAAAGAGAAATGTGTATCTCATCATATGTAAATAAGTTGGACATTAAGGGGTCATATATAAATATGTCCCAACATATGTAATGGAATTTAGATTCATAATACAAAATAATTGCTTGAATGTAAATGAGGAGAGAGAAATCCCTTACGGAATTTCGGCATGGTAATGGGTGTACATGGGAGGAATTAATAATAGATAAAGGTGTATATAATAATTCAAAAATAAGGATAGAAGTATGGTTGAGGTGATAAATCATACCCCAATATTTTTAATTGAAGAAAAGGTTATAACAACATAAATAAATTTGGACAAAAATGATAAAGGAAGAAATCTCTTACATGGAAGTGTGGTCCCAAAGGCTTGGGAGAGGATTGAGAGAGGATTATTGGGAGATTGGGGAACCTTATGAATATTATAGAGTGAGGAGGGAATATTAGGGACGTTCTCCAAGTTTTTTGAGTGAAGATAAGTGGGAGATTGGGTGGGTTTATATAGGAAAAGAGAGAGTAATTCTTTAATACTTCACAAACTTAGGTTTTGGAATTTATATAATTAAATATTTAAAACCACAAACTAACTCATTGTTTTTGCCCATGGTTTTTGAAAAAGGGGAGTGGAAAAAATTATTTTATAAGTCCAATGGCCTAACTTCTTAAAATATTATGCTTTCTTATATGGAGGTGAGTCATACTCTCAAGGAAATCATTTTAAAAAGTTAAAATGTTTTATAAGTCTTGGAGGGTCCACCAAGGCACCATAAAATTAATCAAACAAATATAAAATCACGTTATTTTAAAGTTAAAACATATTTTGTCCTAAAATACCTTTTATAGTATTTTATTACATCACTATTGGGTCATTATGATGTCATAAAACACATTATGTATTTAAACAGTATTTAATATTTACCCAAAAAATCAACCATCTCAGAAAATTTTGAAAAAATCACCGTTAGATAATTTTGACATCCTGAATCAAAAAATGATATTAATTTTATCTAAATAATTTTCTAAATATATTAATTTTTACTTTTAAAATAAAAACTGACATTTACCAAAAATTCATGAGTTTTGACAGAAACAGCTTTCAAACCTTAATAAAAATTATAATTGTATTTATAAAAATTATATGATCATTTATATTTAATAAAAAATAATTTAGTAATAATATTTTATTAAAATATTTTTTAATTTAAAAATCCATTAATTTGTCAAAATAGATTTCTTAATTTAATATTAACTAAAAATACTATTTGTGATTTAAAAAACTATTTATAAAGTAACAATAATAAAATGAATGTATATTCTTTATTCTATACAAAAATAATGCACATAATAATAGTGCTAGGGTATTGTTACATAACCCCTTATAACACCTATATAAGACCTAAGGGTAAGGTGTGAGATGGTGACAGACTTTTGGGGAGGCTTGGATAACATCGCTCAGGTGGTAATCTCTATTAACTTCCACTTCTCTTGTAGAAGGTTCCTTTCAAACTTAACGTGTTGAAGCTCGGCTTGGTCTTGGTCAAGAGCGAAACCCATTGACATTAAATCCTTTTTGAGCTCCAACAAATGGGATTCTTATGGAACAATTCTACTGGATGAGGCCATCACTTCCTTTGTCTGGGTAAATTGGATTTGTTAAAGCCCTATATTTATACTAATCATGTGATCACTGTTCAACGGATATATTAGCAATGGTAACAATTCTTAACAATATTTTAAAATAAAAAAACATACAACCAAAGAAGATTATATGTTTTATATAACCATTTTACATAATAAGACATTTAATTAGATCAAGAGGAATTTTCATTAATAAAAGTTTGGGTTGTTACACCTTGAGCCTAGCGTGGACCACCTAGGGGTAGTGGTGGAAACTTGTACCATCTGCCACATCCTACTACTATCTCATCTCCTCTACCATGTCTTCCATCATGAGGAACTCCATGATCCATGTGTTTTTTCTTCCAAGGTGGTATATCGAACATCCCTATCAGTAGTATGGAGGGTGAGACAATATCTAGAAATATGTCCCCAACTGCCACAAGCATAATATCACCTCGCATGCGGCTAACCAGATCCCCAGTGTGGATCCTGCACTACAGGCCCAAGTGTCTGGGTTTGGGAATGGGTATTCTTCCTACGCCACTACCTCATAAATTTTTGTCTAATAGCTTCCATAGATGAATCGGCATCGTGTCCACCACTACCGACCACATCTGTCTGACCCTCCACCAGAAATATCTCTATTAGAACATGCTCCAGCACCCCTGCATAAGAGGGAAGGCATAAGGATACTATACCTACTCAGATGTCTCTTTAGAGGCCATGTTCAAAGGTCTAAGCTTTGAAGAACAGGTCTCAAACTATATCTAGGGAGTAGCATGATAGGTCTGTGAACCTCGCCGAGTACTCTTACATAGTCATTCTACCCCACTGAAGCTACATAAGCTCCTGGGTGTGCATTGATCTCTAAGTGGCTAGGTAAAACTCTTCCCAGAAGAGTTTCTCAAGCTCTTACCAACTAAGTGTTGTTGCTTCATGGATATATGTCACCAGACTCCACCATCACCCAGTTGAACCCTATATAAGGCTCACCACTGGGACCACTATCTGATCGGGAGGTGTCCTCATAAGGCTGAAAACCCGCATGACTATCTCAGGCTATTCATCAGCTGCCTGGGGGTCTGGATCACCCTAATACCTCATATTTCACTACCTCTAGAACAAATTTAGTGCACTCATCATTCATGCATCTTCATCATAAATCGTCAACACAACCTTTTGCTCAATAGGTGGTGGATCAACTAGTAGACCACCTGGAGGTACTTCCGCAGAACTAGTTCCCTTCACAGAATTCTCATCATGGGGTGGTTCGTCATCATAATCATGTCATGAAACCCTATCTTACTATTATCATGGTGGAATCCTGAAATAGAATCAAGATGTTCCATAGTCAAAAAGTATATATGGGGAGATGACTCAAAAAGGATAGGAAAAATCATAACCCAGTACAATATGATGAATGTACCAAAATTTTCACTATGATCAATTTCTTAATGTATTGAGTTGAAAAAATAGGTTATAAAAGTCCTGGTGAATGCATACATTGGTCACCGCACCAACACTAGAGTCCCTGGCCTAAAACCCAAACTTGAAACACTCTAACACTATCGTTATGCAACCCAAACCAAGTTCGCGTAACTACAGTCCCAGAATGGAACCTACTATAATGACACTTTATCACAAACCATCCCAACGGGGCCCAAACCATGACTCCCCAAGCCCACCTCTATATTCCAATGGCTTCTATCTAGTGTTGAGTAGGCATATCACACACATGGTAATCCTTTTCCTATCATACCTTTATACAAAAATCCACATTCATCTCTATGAAACAGTGTAGACATAATAAAATGAAAGTAAAAAATGAATTTATATATTTATCCCACAACCAGAGTATAGCAGAAGTACAAAAAGAGAAAAATACAGGCCCGCCAAAAGGAAAGCGGTAAAAGCGTCCAACCTGCTTAGATGGAGGGGATCGGTATAAAATTAAACTAATTGTATGATCCTCATCCAAGCTTCGATAAACACCTTGGTCAGTCTATCTCACTAAGATATGCCTACTCTGAGTCCTCCTAGGACTCTATCGAAAGGTAAGCGTTCTGTACAAGATACCACATTTTCAGAAAAACCCCATGTAGGGTGGGTATAAAAATACTCATTAGGTTCCCCAAATACCCAAAAGAAAAGTGATGAAATATAATGAAAAATCCTCTTGACCCAACCATATGGAACCCAAATGAGAGAGAAACTCTATCTCAACCATCCTTGGATATACACAACTAGTTAGCTCATACCACATGGTTTTTTAACCAAGATGTGACAAAAATACAAAGACTCTCAGAAAACACCCAGATATACTTGTCTCAGAGTCCAAGTCTCATGAGATTCCAACCTCATAATCAACGAAAAGATTCTAATTGAATATCAAAGGTAACACTCAACTAGGAGAACACACTCAATTAGATCCTCCAAACTATTTTGAACTCTTTTGAGATATATACTCCATCGGGTACAACCCTACCATCCTTGATGGCACATCTGAGAGACCATGCACCTTCGGTAACTATTCTAGGTCCAACTCTAGTGCCTGGTGCTAGAGGTCCTATAATCACTACCTTGATCCTTATTCAAGATCATAGAAGCCTAAGTGGAGAGGCACATCCCTCTCTATTTCACAGATCTAAGGGAGAACTACTCCAGACTATAAACCACATGCATCCTCTATAGAGAGAGGGCAGAGGAACCCTCACCTCACCACTACACTGTATCTAAGGGAGTATAATCTATTAACCATCCCACAAAACCTATGTCGCACTCAAATAGAGTTTCCCACACCTCACTCTATTGAGGGAGCACTAAATCCTACCCTAGTATCACACATAACAAGTGTAGGGCCTCATTCCTCATAACTGGTCCACAATCGAGGGAGATCTGACTCTAGTGGAGGACCCACTCCCCACTACTACTTGAAGATGAGGGAGTAATAACCCATATATGAGGACCCACACCATGGTATGAT
Source organism: Viscum album (assembly GCA_963277665.1). Taxonomy (NCBI): domain Eukaryota; kingdom Viridiplantae; phylum Streptophyta; class Magnoliopsida; order Santalales; family Viscaceae; genus Viscum; species Viscum album. Next base: position 1,457,347,074 of record OY728135.1, on the reverse strand, counting down.
ATGGGATTACCACTCAATAGATAGAGGACCTGCACCCTATTACGATAGGGGAGTACCACTTCGTAGATAGAGGATCCACACCATGTTATGATAGGGAGTACAACTCCATAAATAGAGGACCCTCACACTATTATGATAAGGGATTACCACGGAATCAATCTACTTGTGATGGGAGACTCGCATCCAGACTCAGCAGGGGAGTACTTAACCCGAGCAAGAGGACATGCTCCTTGGTATGATAGGGGAGTAAGACTCTACTTGCACATCATGTATGGAGGATTCTTACCCCGATACCACATGTGGGTACTAATCCAAGCATAGAGGACCTGCACCCTGGTATGATAGGGGAGTATTGCTCTATCTTCTCAATTAGTATGGAGGGACTGCACCTTGATACCATAGGGGAGCTTTGTCTAAATGTTTAAACAATACGGTGAACTCGTACACTGGTCCTACATGGGAGTACTAACCCCAGGATAACTACTCTGTGAGTAGAGGACCTATTCCCACTGTGGGGGAGTGTTTCCTTAACTAAATTGAGATGTAAGGGAAACTTTCACCATGGTCCCATAAGGGATTACTAGTCCTAGAATGTCTCCCTAAGAATCATATAGATGTACAGCATTGGTCATGAACCACTAGAAGGAGAATCACACTCATCATGTATCACGTCTCAAAACCACCACCGATATGGGAATTTAGCCCTGATATAATAAGGGAGAACTTCTCTACCAGCCAAAAGAGTCTAGGGGATCCACATCCTGAGATGTTAGGGATGGGTACCTACCATGATGTCAACCTAGTGATCCACCTTGATCACTAACTAGGGTCAATCACCACTACTATATCTTCATTCTTGAATCCTGCCACATTATATCTCACAAGACACTACAGATTCCACCATCTCATTTTATGTGAAAAAATTCTCAGGATAGGTTAATTACAATCCTAAATCTGATCCCCGAAGAAAGAGATACGTAAGGTGGAAGATCCCAAGAAAGTACATGGTGTGCACTAGGTCCCACATGGTGTGTAAACCCACCCATACACCTAGTTGTGTCCCCTATTTCATGTATTTGATGGTCTTGTGATCATACATGGTGTGTATAGGTGGTACACAATGTGTTTTGTCTCACCCAAGCCTCCGACCATGTTCTTCCTCCACACAGCTAAGCTAGTTATTTCTCACACATGGTGTGTACCACCTGGTACATGGTGTGTCCAGGATAAATGTCCACTTGGAAGTTTTTTACCCATGCCCATGTACTTTGGTCATGTACTGTCACATGACCATGTATCATAACATGGCTACCCTAGCCATGTCCTTTGGTCACATGACATGGGGTCACTACATGGCGTGTAACCCTAATACATGACGTGTAGTCCCCAAAATTCATCTTCCCCAAACAAGAAGAACTCGCTACATGTTACACTTAACTACATGTCGTGTAAATGGTAATTACAAATGGAAATTCCCTATGAGCAGCCCAAATCTCCTTAGTTTCCCCCAAAACATCCAGATCATCCCTCATAAATTCCCTAGCAAGCATCTAAGGGCTCTACAGCCTTAAAATGATGCACAAAATGGGTAAAGGGACTTAAAACTAAAATATTCCTACATCACAGATAAATTCTAAATCTTTAGGTCCAAAATAATGCCCAGAACACACTGATTCTCAATCTGATGATGATCGACATCAAAAATGGGATCTAGCAGCACCTCCTCACCTTGGTTTGTTTGTTTCTCCAAAGGGGGGTAGAGAGGGGATCAGATTTTCTATGTCATACACACCAAAGGGGGTAGGGATATTGGTTTAATTTTTATAAACCAATATCCTTCATTTAATACTCCGCTCATGACTCACCTCCATCCCGACACTTAGTGATAATAATTCGTATGTCAAGCTTCAGGTAAATATGGTATTCTCAACTCAAATGCGGTCTTAGAATTCTGATCTGAGACATTGATTAGAATTGATTACATGTTTCTAAAGAAACTATGTGTGTGTGATAAATTATTTTTAATATTTTTAAAATCACTGTATTGAGGCTCTCCAGGCCCCAGAGTTCTACACCAACTAAACGCCTAGATTCAGATATATTATTAGAAATATTCCAATGTCTTATAGGTCAAAACTTGAGCCACTATAAAAAGGGCCAAATTATAGTTGAAAAATAATCAAAAAGTATGATATGAATTGTGTAAGTATTAAAAAAATTGAATTTATATTTATTTTATATTTTTGAACATAATAACATATACTATGATTTTCTTCATCTAGTTTATACATCAGATTAATTATCTACAAGTTATGAGAAATTATAAATTTTAGTGGTTTTGCATCATCCAAATCAATATGTATGGGTTATTTCTTTTAAAGGGGTCTATTATATATGTAAATTTGAGCAACTAAAGTGTATTTATTCACTATAAGTATCAAAATGTTCAAAAGAAGTGTTACATGCTAAAAATAAAGCAAAAAAAATTAGGGTCATTATGAAACTCTAGGGTAATGATCAAAGATTCATTTAAAACTTATTGGAATGAATTAAAAATAATTCCAATGATTATTTTTCTCTAAATGATTGAAATTGTGTGTTCACAATTTAAAAGTATTATTTTTTTCAAAATGAGAATCACATGCTAAAATCAAAGATAAAGATCTATGATTTTCATGAATCTCTAGAACAATGATTGTTGACTCATTTGTGGAATATAGGAATATATAACATAATTTTTGTTATTATGTATAAATTACTTGTTTAAAATAAAAAAAAAATTCTTTGGTTGGTTAAAAATAAAGGATTATTGAATCATAGATATAGTCATTTCAATGTGTTCAAGTTATAAAAATATTATATTTATAAATTTTTTAACAATAATTTATTGTAAACATATATTATTAAATAATGAAATTTATTTATTATTTGTATTATGATGAGTCCGGTATGCATCATGTTGATTTTTCTGATGATGTTATTATATATCTATTTTTTTGATGTAACAATAATATATAGTGGATACAAGAGCTATAATTGACCATCCTCGATGCTAAAAATGTTCTGAGAAATGGGGTATTTCACAATGTTTTTTTTAAGAATATATTTTGTTAAATTTTATAGAATTTAGAAATTCCCCCTTTCTCAACATCAACATTCTTACCACTTTTTAAGTCCTACCAAGGCCATTTTTTATCACTGAGAAAGGGAATTCTTGCATATTGAATTTTACAAATTATCCTAGAGCCTAGTTTAAAACATCATGACTTTATTATAATTGTAAATGATTTTCTAAAAGATACATGTCAACTATGATTGGTGGTAGTGATTATTTCATGAAATTCCTTATCCATAAATCTTCCTTTAATTACTCTCGACCATAAAATGGTTTATAAGAGTTGACTCGTTATCTCATTACTAAACATCTAAATAATACTCCATATTAAATGTATTTTGTTTCTTTTGATTGATTTAGTTTAGAAATATCAATAGTTTGATGAATATACTTAATATCACTAGATATATATTTTATTAATAATTTTCATTCCTTTTCAATGACTTATAGAATTTATGTTCTTAGACTTAGAGAAGTATTCTTGATGTTTAAATATAAGTAATTAGATATTTTAATAAGAAATGTATTTTAATTTAGGGATTAAACATTATTATCATGTTTTAAAGAATGATCTTAAGTATTTAAAAGGTTATGTTTAAAATCAACATCAAAATATTTTTAGTATTGATATACCAAAGGGATCATAAAATATAAGAAAATATAAATATAAGAGATAAAATGTTGTTAACACTAGAAGATACATTCATAAATATCATTGGGAACAAGTAAATTGAACGAAAGTGTACAAAAAATTTTGAAAAACAAATTAAATTTATCCAAATGTTGTTATTGATTCCAAAATGGAGTCTTATAGAGGGAAATTAAGAGTGAATAAATTTAAGAGGTGTGGTTGGGTCATCACATTTCCCTTGATCCCAAATTTCATAATTTTTCTCTATAAAATATTTTCAAGTGGAGAAAATGTTGAAAAAAACTTTTTGTCTTTCAGAAAGTAACATTCCAATTATCCCATTATGTCACAAAATTTTGATAGGATTATTAAAAATTATGGAATGGTGATAATGAATGATAGAATACCAAGAACTCATTTGGATCTCATTTCACAAAGATATTCTATAGATAGAAGAAGAAAAAATATATATAAATATACTCTTGGGGAGACAATACACTATCCTAGTGATACGAGTAGTCCCATGGGGGACGAGTTGAATCAGTTTTTGCATCAATTAAGACTTTTTAACACATTTTATATTTTTAACCTCTCTTTTATCTTAGTAAGTATTTTCCCTTACCATTTTAGGACACTATTTTTTTCAAATTATTATATAGTGCATGCATAGAGGACACATTCATTTAGTTGATATACCCTCAATGCAAGGAATGGTAAAAATAACTACTATAGAATGACCCTTTATTAGCAATTTTAAAGAATTGTTAGTTCCTTTAAATTAATGATAATGCATTTGTATATTGAAATATTTTCATGGAAACTGAGAACCTCTCAAGTCTACCACTACTATTGATATGTCCTTTAACAATGCGCAAAAAAGGTTTTATTAGTGTTAAAAAAGGACTAATATTGTAAGCAATTTTAAAAAGCCAGTTTCTTTTACCGATGCTAAAAACACTACTAAAGGCATCATTTATCATCACTTCTTTTAGTACTAGTAAAGGGTGCCTTGGTACTTTTTTAGCCTTGATTAATTCTTCATTATCAGTGTTAAAAAGGTGCTGATAAAATTAGGTTGTATAAGCACTAATAAAAAAATTATGCATTAATAACCCACCGCACCACCTTTATCAGTGATTGTTGTTAAGTCCAACAGGGGCATGTATACCCTGAGAAGGGGTGAATTAGGGTATGGATATTCTTTTATAAATTATTCATGCCCCACCGAATCTTGACATCTTTATTGTAAAGGTCACTTTGTTTTCTCTTTAGTGTTTATATTGCTCTTATCCTTTCCAATTTTATTAGATGATGATGCATAGAAAGTAAAGAATGAAATAAAACACAAGGAAACAAAGATTTTTACTTGGTTCACCCTCATTGGGCTACATCCAAGGAGAATACAACAACAATGTGTATATGTACCAAATCCACTAAGTATCACTAAAAATTTACATGGTTCAAGATAGATCACTTCTATGCCCAGGATCACTATCTTTACAAGATTTAGGGTCACCTCGTTGTTTTCCCAAGGGTCACTCCATTTTTCTCTTTCTATGGATCACTACCGGTGGAAAGGATCTTCTTTTTCCTATTCCTTTTCTAAATACTCTAGAAAGGATCTACACACAGTTTATAGAAATGTAGGTCCCACACAGTTTATGAACATATAGGTCCATTCATTATTGTTAATGAATGCATCCTCAACTGTTTGTGGATGATTTTTTGAAGCTATTTCTAGGTTTCCCCTTCACTTCTATGAAAACATCTAGATGCAACACTTCCACTTTCCAAAAAACTGAAACATACTTCTCTTTACTGTATACATAGAAATTACCTCTACTTTGGAAATATCTTCAAGTGATACCAAGTCTTCCTTTCACCTCTTTGAATGTAGTAGTGAATAACATCCTTCTGCAAGTATTATCTAATGGTGCAGATCCTCTATCTTTTTCTTCTCCTTAAAAATTCAAATATGACAATGATAATATTCATAGGGAAATGTAAGAACATATATCAATGTGTAATATTCTTGTTTGATGCCCCTGTGCGAGACCCTAGCACATATCCTATTGCACAAGACCCTGGTGTGAGACCTTGGTGAGAGTCCATTCTGCGAGTCCCTTCTGCGAGTCTTCTTGAACGTGTCTTCTTTCATGAGTATGCTTTCATGAGTCCCTTTAGAAAATCTACTTCTGTGAGTCCCTTCCATGAGTCTTCTTTCATGAGTCCCTTCCACAAGTCTACTTTTGTGAGTCTATTTTTACAAGTCCATTTCGTGTGTCCACTTTCACTCTTTGTGCAAGACCCTTTTCAGATTATTCACAACATTTTAGAGTGAGTCCTCTTTGCATGAGACCTTTTTTAGATCATGTGAAACACCTTATAATGAGTCATTTTGCATGAGACCTTGTTCAGATCATGTGAAACACTTTTGCGATGTCAATCGCATATACTCCTCCAGGATCCTCTATCATGAGATCTCTCCATGAGTCCCTTCTCTAGATGAGCTTCAGATGGATCTTTTAATCAAAACTTCGTGAATCTTTAATGAAGAGTTATGGGGTATTTATAGTTAAAAACCCACTACATTAACTTTAAAAAATCACTCCAAAAATTATGGACAACCGTCCACCTCATCAACATCACGTGCTCTGTGAGATCCGGGTGTGAGATATGGTCGCAAGTCCCTAGTGCGAGTCCCTCGTCTGTATTTATGCTTTGTGTGAGTCCTTGGTAAGCATTCACACTTTGAGCGAGATCTGAGTGAGAGTATCAAAGAAAATCATGCGCTTCATGATATCTTCAACTACCGTGAGATCCTCCATTATTTCCATATTTTTCCTTTATCTTCGCGAGCTTTCATGAGTCCTATTTGTGCTTTGCACAAGATCTGAGCACAAGCTCTAAAGACAATCATGAGGGATGAATGATATCCCTTCGTTAGATCCAAATACAATCATGAGGGTTGCACGAGATCCCTCTATGATATACAAAGACAATCATGAGTGTTGTGTGAGATATCATTTTTAGACTCAAAGTCAATCACGCGCTTTGAAAGTTTCCATCATGATATCAAATTTCAATCTTTATATTGTAAATGTTTTTGTCTTACAATGCTTTGTGTGGTCCATCATGAGTTCCAGAGACAATTATGACTATCATGTGTGATCACATCCTGAGATCGGTACATACATTCACTGTCACAAACCATCCCGAGTCGACCCTGAACTGGTCACTCAGGCCGCTCCACGACAAGTCTCGAGAGGCGTTCCTGATTTTCCTGGGATGTCAACAAGAATAAAGGGCATCAGTAGAGTGACAAGGGAATTATTTCACCAAAAAATAAACAATTAAATAAACAACGTAAAGAAATGGACATCCCAATATACATTTAAATAAAATTGAACTAAACATCATTTGTACATGAAACTGAAAGTACAACTAAATCAGAAAACTCAACTGACCAAACCTGACAACCAACTAACTCCATGTGACCCCACTGGTCACTCTCTAACATAATGATCACATGTTTCCCAAGGCAATCAAACTCAAGTTGAAACCTATACATGGGCTAAAAACAGAAGAAGACTATAGGCATGAGTATTAAAACTTAGTAGGCTAGCCTGATATTCTATTCCTAAAGCACTTCCTTTAAGATAAAAGAAACATCAATTTCAAGTTTTAAATACAATATATATAAATATGTTTTCCAAACAATGTTCCATGATACAAACATTACAAAATAAAATTGCTTGCAAGTTTTCATAAACAGGAAATGCTAGTAACCAATTTCAAAGAGATGAAACTTCAAAATGGAAACAGATTTCAAGAGGGCTACTTTAAATAATATACACTTTTAAATAGAAAACACATGCTGATGAATTTTCCAACCAAACACATTGTATGTCTATGGTGAGTACAAAATATTCAATGAGTATAAGTTATAGGAACATCCCTAGGTACTAGCAAGTTATATGCCCAAGGTACATCATATCACTACGGGAAAAATGGGCATTTGCGACGGGTTATTTGCGACGGGGATAAACCCCGTCGCAAATAGTCCCGTTAGAAACTTATTTGCGACGGGTTAGCTTTCCCCGTCGCAAAAGGACTGGCACGCTTTGCGCGCCAAATCGCGGGAAAGTTATTTGCGACGGGCGGTTACCGCCCGTCGCAAATAACCGGCGGCGGTAAAAGATATTTGCGACGGGAATATACCCCCGTCGCAAATAGTATGTCGGCAGGTTATTATTTGCGACGGGTCCCGTCGCAAATAACTATTTAACCGTTGACCGTAATAAATGTAGGCTAAGGTATTTGCGACGGGAATATACCCCCGTCGCAAATAGACCCATCGCAAATACTCTGACCTATAAATACCCCCTCATCTGTTTTTTTTTTCATTCATTCTCAAAATCGATCTTCTACTTCTCTCAAAACTCTATTTTTAGAGTTCAGCATTTCTTGAGTTTAATTTTTTTTTTTCCGGAGTTGATATTGAAGTTTTCAACAACGATCAGAGATCAACCTCAGATCAATTTTAAAGGTATTTATGTTCATTTTAATTTAATATTTATTTTAAATTTTTTATTAATTTCAATTATTCTTAATTAGTTGTAATTTAATTATGTTTACATTGTTTTGTTACTTAATAAATTTAAATTATTAGTATTCATTGTTCATAGTTAATAGTAATTAGGAATAATTAGTAATAATTACCAATAATTAAGAATAAATACTAATAATTAGTAATAAATACCAATAATTAGGAATAATTAGTAATAATTACCAATAATTACCAATAATTAGTAATAATTCGTAATAATTACTAATAATTAGTAATAATTACCAATAATTAGTAATAATTTCCAATAATTACCAATAATTAGTAATAATTACTAATAATTACTAATAATTAGCAATAATTATTAATAATTACCAATAATTAGTAATAATTACCAATATTTAGTACTAAATAGTAATAATTAGGAATAATTACCAATAATTAGGAATAATTAGTAATAATTACCAATAATTACCAATAATTACCAATATTTAGTACTAAATAGTAATAATTAGTAATAATTACCAATAATTAGGAATAATTAGTAATAATTACCAATAATTACCAATAATTAGTAATAATTAATAATAATTACCAATAATTAGCAATAATTAGTAATAATTACCAATAATTAGAAATAATTACAAATAATTACCAATAATTAGTAATAATTGGTAATAATTAGTAATAATTACCAATAATTCGTAATAATTAGAAATAATTACCAATAATTACCCCTAATTAGTAATAATTAATAATAATTACCAATAATTAGTAATAATTAGTAATAATTACCAATAATTAGTAATAATTAGTAATAATTAGTAATAATTAGTAATAATTAGTAATAATTAGTAACAATTAGTAATAATTACCAATAATTAGTAATAATTACCAATAATTAGTAATAATTACCAATAATTAGTAATAATTACCAATAATTAGTAATAATTATCCATAATTAGTAATAATTAGTCATAATTAGTAATAATTACTAATAATTAGTAATAATTACCAATAATTAGTAATAATTAGAAATAATTACCAATAATTACCACTAATTAGTAATAATTAATAATAATTACCAATAATTAGTAATAACTAGTAATAATTACCAATAATTAGAAATAATTAGTAATAATTACCAATAATTAGTAATAATTTCCAATAATTAGTAATAATTACCAATAATTAGTAATAATTACCAATAATTAGTAATAATTAGTAATAATTAGTAATAATTAGTAATAATTGGTAATAATTAGAAATAATTGGTAATAATTAGCAATAATTGGTAATAATTAGCAATAATTAGTAATAATTACCAATAATTCGTAATAATTACCAATAATTAGTAATAATTACCAATAATTACCAATAATTAGTAATAATTAGTAATAATTAGTAATAATTACCAATAATTACCAATAATTAGTAATAATTACCAATAATTAGTAATAATTACCAATAATTAGTAATAATTACCAATAATTGGTAATAATTACCAATAATTAGTAATAATTAGTAATAATTAGTAATAATTACCAATAATTAGTAATAATTAGTAATAATTAGAAATAATTAGTAATAATTAGTAATAATTAGTAATAATTAGTAACAATTAGTAATAATTAGGAATAATTAGTAATAATTACCAATAATTAGTAATAATTACCAATAATTAGTAATAATTACAAATAATTAGTAGTAATTACCAATAATTAGTAATAATTATCCATAATTAGTAATAATTAATCATAATTAGTAATAATTAGTAATAATTAGTAATAATTACCAATAATTAGTAATAATTAGAAATAATTACCAATAATTATTACTAATTAGTAATAATTAATAATAATTACCAATAATTAGTAATAATTAGTGATAATTACCAATAATTAGTAATAATTAGTAAAAATTAGTAATAATTACCAATAATTAGTAATAATTACCAATAATTAGTAATAATTACCAATAATTAGTAATAATTAGTAATAATTAGTAATAATTAGTAATAATTAGTAATAATTAGTAATAATTAGTAATAATTGGTAATAATTAGTAATAATTGGTAATAATTAGCAATAATTGGTAATAATTAGCAATAATTGGTAATAATTACCAATAATTCGTAATAATTACCAATAATTAGTAATAATTACCAATAATTACTAATAATTACCAATAATTAGTAATAATTAGTAATAATTAGTAATAATTACCAATAATTACCAATAATTAGTAATAATTACCAATAATTAGTAATAATTACCAATAATTAGTAATAATGACCAATAATTAGTAATAATTACCAATAATTAGTAATAATTACCAATAATTAGTAATAATTAGTAATAATTAGTAATAATTACCAATAATTAGTAATAATTAGTAATAATTACCAATAATTAGTAATAATTACCAATAATTAGTAATAATTACCAATAATTAGTAATAATTACCAATAATTAGTAATAATTAACAATAATTAGTAATAATTACCAATAATTAGTAATAATTAACAATAATTAGTAATAATTACCAATAATTAGTAATAATTACCAATAATTAGTAACAATTAACAATAATTAGTAATAATTACCAATAATTAGTAATAATTAGTAATAATTAGTAATAATTAGTAATAATTACCAATAATTAGTAATAATTAGTAATAATTAGGAATAATTACCAATAATTAGGAATAATTACCAATAATTACCAATAATTACGAATAATTAGTAATAATTAGGAATAATTAGTAATAATTAGTAATAATTAGGAATAATTAGTAATAATTTCCAATAATTAGTAATAATTACCAATAATTAGTAATAATTACCAATAATTAGTAATAATTACCAATAATTAGTAATAATTATCCATAATTAGTAATAATTAGTCATAATTAGTAATAATTACCAATAATTAGTAATAATTACCAATAATTAGTAATAATTACCAATAATTAGTAATAATTACCAATAATTAGTAATAATTACCAACAATTAGTAATAATTAGTAATAATTAGTAATAATTAGTAATAATTAGTAATAATTAGCAATAATTAGCAATAATTAGCAATAATTAGCAATAATTAGTATTAATTACCAATAATTAGCAATAATTACCAATAATTAGCAATAATTAGTAATAATTACCAATAATTAGTAATAAAGCGAATATTTCAACTGATAATGATGTCATGGCATAAAGCGAATATTTCAACTGATAAAATCTTGAATCATCCAGCTGATGGTGATTCATGGAAACATTTTGATAGTGTGCATTCATCCTTTGCTTTAGAAGCTAGAAATGTTCGATTGGGCCTTTCCACTGATGGTTTCTGTCCGTTCGGATCTTATGGTAGTCAATATTCATGTTGGCTTGTTTTTTTAACTCCGTACAATTTACCTCCATGGATGTTGATGAAGGAGTCATATATCTTTTTAACTTTACTAATTCCAGGACATCTGAAGAAAAATATTGATGTTTATTTGAAACCATTGATTGATGAATTAATTTTATTGTGGAGTACTGGTGTCAGTATATATGATGTTGCTACGAAACAGAATTTCATACTGAGAGCAGCATTGATGTGGACAATTAGTGACTTCCCAGCTTATGGGATGTTATCTGGTTGGAGTACACATGGTCAGAAATCATGTCCTTACTGTATGGGAGAGAACAAAGCATTTATGATCATTCATGGAAAGAAACCTTTTTATTTTTCCTGTCATTGCAGATTTCTTCCAGCTGATCATCCTTTTCGCAGAAACAGATCTCATTTCAGAAAAGGAACAATTGAAATGGATAGACCTCCAAAAATGCTATCAGGTTCGGAGTTAAAATCAGTTGTATTTTCATTACCTCCCATCACTTTTGGTCCCACAATAAACCAACAGAAAATTTCTAGTTTTGGGAAAGAACACAATTGGATTAAACGTAGCATATTTTGGGATTTTTCATATTGGTCTGATTTGTTGGTCCGCCACATGTTGGATGTCATGCATATTGAGAAGAACTGTTTTGATAATTTGTTTCATACAGTTTTGGATACGCTATGAAAGAGCAAAGACAATGTAAATGCACGTTTAGATCTTACCCAAATTTGTAGGCGTCCAGAACTGGAACTGTTTGAGAATGTCAGAACAGAAAGGTTACTGAAACCAAAAGTAGCTTATACACTGTCTAAAGAAAACCGTTTATTATTTTGTCAGTAGATTGTAGATTTGAGACTTCCAGATGGTTGTGCTTCCAATTTAGGTAGATGTGTAAAGAATGGTCATATTACTGGATTAAAAAGTCATGATTGTCATATTATAATGGAAAGACTTCTACCCATTGGATTAAGAGGTCTGTTGAATTCTGTGATTTGGGATTCCATAACAGACATGTCTCATTTTTTTTAGGAAATTTGTGCGGCTACAGTAGATTATGATGCTCTATGAAAACTTGAAGAAGATGTTATAATTATATGTAAACTGGAAAAAATATTTCCACCGTCTTTCTTCGACTCAATGGAACATTTAATGTTACATTTGCCATATGAAGCCAAATGTGGAGGTCCAGTACAGTTTCAATGGATGTACCCATTTGAAAGATGCATGCAAAAATTGAAAAGAAAAGTACGTAACAAAGCATCTGTTGAAGGATCTATTGTAGAAGCTTATTTGCAAGAGGAAATATCTTTTTTCTGCTCCCATTATTTTGAATCTGAGTATCCTTCAAAACACAACCGAATGGGACGGAACGAGAGGAATATTGATGAAATCGACAATAAATTATCTGTTTTCAACCAGCCAGAGCTTGGTTTTGGTGGAGTTTATGAATGCTGGATTTCGGATGATGAACATCATAGAGCTCATACGTATGTTCTGCTCAACTATGAAGAGATGGAATCAGTTGTACTATAAGTGTTTATATCACTTATTCTGTCATTTATGTTATAGTAAATAACTTTGTTTTTTATAGGTTGTATGATAATCATATCAAGAAACAAATTCCACAAATTACAGCAGCTGCTCTCGAAGAACGCCGACAGAAAAATTTCTCTCAGTGGTTTCAAAAACTGGTAACATAAATTCTTTATCTTTTAGAAACTCATTCAATGTATAGTTTACTATATTGATAATTATTTCACAAATTTTCAGGTGTCTCGACATGCTGATAAAATTGACAAACGGTTGTGTATATTGAGTAACCCACCTTCCAAACTTGTTAAAACTTATAATGCATATGTGGTGAATGGATTTCGATTTCACACACATGCATATGGGGAATAAAAAAAACAATGAACAGTGGAGTTAGCTTGAGAGGATCTCATCATCGAGAAAATGAAGTTGACTTTTATGGAATACTTGATGAAATCATTGAACTCTGTTATCTTGGACAACATTACATAACCATGTTCAAATGTCGGTGGTTGGATACAGAGAGAGGAGTGCATGTTCATCCGACTCATGGAATCATCGATATTAAATGTAAAAGTGTTCTCGCAGTAAATGAACCACTCTTATTGGCTCAACAGGCACATCAAGTTTATTACGCAAATTACTGTGCTACATCAAGAGACTTGACTGATTGGTGGAGTGTAATAAAAATCAAAATTCGAGACAATAAGTTTAGTCAAAGTGAATGTGCTTTCACTGATGTGCAAAGAATTGAAGTTTTTCAAGAGAGTACTCAAAATCAATTTTTTTACAAAGAGACATGCGTATCGATGACGACACCCCACATTTAAGAGTCGGTGATGACGATGATGTTAATGATGTCACATATGAATTTGAAATGGTAAGAGATGAAGCAACTGGAACTCGAATGGATATCGATGATGTTGAGGAGGAATATGAAGATGACATTGACATATATGAAGATGAGGATGAAGATGAAAACTGATAGAATTCCATGGTAGTTATATACAATCATAATATATATATATATGTGTATATATAATAGTAATTGTCAATTATTTGCTAACAACATTAACATTTTCTGTTTCAGATGGACGACGACACATTTCGTGAGTTGGCAGATACTGACCTGCCTTTCGATGCGGATGAGTTGCTGGTAGATGACCCTCAGCCTGCAGGCGCTCCAGGGAGTACGCGGAGGGGGCGCGGTCTTACACAATTGATGATTCTTGACCCCGTCCCCGAGCGACGTCCACGTCTTGGGTTTGATCCACGCACACGGAGGTGTGATAACCTGTGTGATAACCTGTGGATTTGACTAATATTTCATTAATCTATTCACATAATAAATGTTTATTATTTTTACAATTTTCCGCATATAGCAGTCAGACAGGGCAGCTCTATTTTGCGTAACTATTTCTCTCAGCCGTGGACCACATGGGAGCAGATTCCCATTGATGTGCAGCAGGCCATGTTCGCTCATTGGTTGGTACCTACATAAATAAATAATTTTTATTTTGAAAATTATTTCATTTCTAACTTGATATTTTGATTTATTTGTAGGGTTTATGGTATCCGATCGAGGATACCATGCGTGACGCCATCCACGACGCATGGGAGGTGTCCATGCGTGATCGCTTTCGTCAGTTTTTGCACAATTTAAGAAAAGTTGCCATGAAGAAAGCAGGACTGTCAGATTTTGATGAGTCATGTAGAGCACACCGACCAGAGTACATTTCATCCCATGTATGGGATGGATTATGTGCGCACTGGTTGAGTGGTGCCTTTTAGAGGAGATCATCGGTGGGGAGGCAGAATCAGGGGAGACAGGAGGTGACTCATCGAGCTGGGAGTCGTTCTTTCAGTACTCATAGACAGCATCTGGTACGTACATTATTTATAAATATTTTATATAACTATAAATATTAACAGTTTATTTTTTATTCTTATAGGCTGTCGAGCACCCCGATATTACGGAGTACGACGTATATCGGAGGATGTATAGTGATCCTGCTACTGGGGAGATCAGAGGTTATCTTCAGCATCACATCGTGGTCAGTATTATTTGTTTTCAAGTTTAAAAATTAACTGCATATAATATATTCACAATTTTCATTTTAAATTGCAACTACAGGAGTCATATGAGGCCGTAGCGTCACAGACCCGGCCTAAGAGTCAGGCCGAGTCATCAGATCAGACCACTGGCCATCAGTTTGATGAGGCGGCATGGATGCAGGCCACCCAGTATGCCTTCAAGAAGGGCCGGGTAGTTGGTATCAGCTCTCGACTGACTCCCGGAGATTATTATGGCAGTGCTGCGATGTCGGCGTCCAGCTCGAGAGGAGCTCATGCATCTTCTTCTGCTACACAGTATGAGGATCAGTTGCGATCTCAGACTGCACTGATAGAGAGTCTCCAACAGGAGCAGGAGCAGATGCGTCAGCAGCAGCAGCAGCATGAGGAGGAGCGTCGACGCCAGCAGCAGCTGTACGAGGAGCAGATGAGTCGGTGGCAGCAGCAGCATCAGGAGCAGATGGAGTACATGCGCTAAATCACTCATGCTTTAGGGATGGAGTTTCCTCCACCAGCATCTGTAGATCCCCCCCCCCCCCGCCCCCCTCCTTCAGATTAGAGTTTTTTTTATGTTATAAAGTTTGTTAAATCAAAATATGAATTTTTTTTCTATTCGTAGTTTCTGTCTCATTATAAAATATTAATAATATTATATTTTGAAATAATAATATTAATATGAATAATAATATTATTTATATTTTATAATATTAAATTTTATATATATATTAAAATTTTATAATATTATAATTTAATTATATTTTTTTGTAATATTTGAATTATTTTAATATTTGAATGTAAAATAATTCTATTATTTTTATATTAATTAAAATAACTTATTAATATTTTTTTATTTATGAATTATAATTCTAATATTATTATATTAATTTAATCATTTATTAATATTCTATTATTTTTTATTTTTGAATTATAATTCTATTATTATTATATTAATTAAAATAATTTATTAATAATTTATTATTTATATTTGTGAATTATAATTCTATTATTATATTAATTAAAATCATTTATTAATATTTTATTATTTTTTATTTTTGAATTATAATTGGATTATTATTATATTAATTAAAATAATTTATTAATAATTTATTTTTTTATTTTTTTTATAGTATTTGCGACGGGATACTATGCCCGTCGCAAATAGTATTATTATTATATTCATTAAAATAATTTATTAATGGTTTTTATTTTTATTTTTAAAATAGTAATTGTGACGGGTCCCGTTGCAAATACTATATGCGACGGGCCCGTCGCAACAAGTATTTGTGACGGGACCCATCGCAATTACTATTTTAAAAGTTTTTTACAAATATACGGAGTAATATTTGTGACGAGAAGGATCCTCGTCGCAAATAATGTCTTTAGCGACGGGCCTGTCGCAAATAATTGTTGTTGCGACGCCGTTTTCCGCAACGGGCCATTTGCGACGGGCCCCCGTCGCAAATACCTGTTTTTTTAGTAGTGTATATCGGTGAAAAGTATCCATAAAAAATATTTGTTCTCATGCACGATCCACTAGTAAGGAAAATACCCATAACCTAATGTTCTCAAACATCATCATCATGTTTTATTTAGTGTTTTCATCATCAAAATTTCTACATAAAACAGGGACCAAACCACTCCGGATCACTAGCATACTAGTACACGCCTGCCCATCTAGATATCTAGGTTTCCCTCTTTGTGCCCAATAAAGTTCCACATGTTATCACAAACACTTTTCACATGAATTTTTTTTTCCAAATAATACATGCACCAAACATCCTTAAACCATGTTTCACATATCCTTCACGGTTCAATAAACCACTTAAAATTTTCATAAAACAATTTCAAGAAGTATAACGAGGCTTTGCACATAAAATCCATTTAAAAATTATCTTTTTAAGTCCAAACACCCACCAATACCATATCAAACCATATTTTTCATCCCCAACGATATTTAATAAATCAACTTCATGAATCATAAAATGTCCCCAATGATGCATCATGGAATACACGTGAAAACCAGTTTTATAAGAAACATGTCAAAATGGGCCTTTAAGAATTATTCACAAAAACAAAATTTATCAAAAGAACAAATTACTATATTAATAAATATTTGTAAACACACCATTGGAAGAAATAAAAAATTTACATAAACCCCTTAAAAATTCAGGTTCAAAACCCATCAATTTCTATAGAGATGCCAAACGGGACATTTATTAAGAACACATGCCAAAATGTCCTAAAAACCCATACTCATTTCATTATAAAACCCAAAACCAGATTTGAAACCACATATGGAAACAAAAATCATTGATTCACATGATACAAATATTTTTCATAAGCTTAACCAATCATTTTATATCACCTTGAGCACACAAAATCCAACTGGGCACTTTCCCAAAAACTTGGCATGCAACATTTAATGAAATCAGTTCTATTTAACACTAAAAAGGTTATAAAATCAAATTTTCATGCTAGAAATTTATTTAAATTTTAAAACTAGGTTATAAACATCAATAACCTAGTGCTAAAAATAACATAACATTTAAACAAATAATTGATGTGCACTCTTATAACAAAATAACACTACTTTTCACAAAACAAGGCATAAAAACCACCTTACACACCAAATAAAGTTATTTAAGGCTTATAAAAAATAATAAGAATGTGTAGAATGTTAAAATACCATGAAAAATATTAATCTTAAATAAAAAGGACAAGTACAATGGGAAACCTATGTCAAATCCTTATAGGAATGGAAACACACACCCGATATGACAATCTGAGGGTTTATAAACCCTAAACCTATGAAGACCATCCCCAAACGAACAAAAACCCCCTAAAAATCATGGTATAATAGAAAAATATGTTTTTAAGGACCATGGAATAAGAGAGAACCAATAAATAATGGAAGGATGAGGAGGAAGGAAGAGAAGCCCTAAGGAAATGGAAGGAATAAGAGGGGAATTCACTTACTTGAGAAACTTTGAAGAAATATTCCCAAATACACCAATATTTGAATCTCCAAGAAAGGTAGGTTTTAATAAGGTTGAGGAGGTCAATCTGGGACTAAAATTGGGGGAAAAGAGTAAAAATGAACGATTTATGAAAGAAATAAATCCCCTCTGCAAATCTAGATGATTTGAGAAACCTTGAAGAAATTCATCCTAATCCACGATGAATTTGAGATAAAAAGATGGAAAATGGAACATGAGGGGCTGAAATTAGGATTTTTGGGGTCTATTTAGAGGTTTAATTGCCAAAAAATGTTAAAAAATGAATGATATATAAAAGAAATAAATTATTTCCATAAATCTAGAAATGGACTCACGGGTTGGCCCAATGCTTGAATAAATCACCCAAATCCACCATGATCATGAGTTCCTAATGGATCCAAATGGATATGGTGGTTTTAATAGGTAATTGGAGCCCAATTAGGAAGTATAATGGGTGAAAAATATTTAAAAATGAAGGAGTTATGAAAGAAACAAATTTTGTTTTTAAATCTGAAAATGGGCTCACGGTTTTGCCCAAATCTTGAAGTAACCACCCTTTTCTCAAAAAATACTTTGGAAACCCACATAAACAAAGAAATAATATAAATTACATAAAAAATACCTTTAAAATAATTCATGTATTTGACAATTATCCCCACCATAAAAAATTTCTGCCCTCAAAAATCCACAACACTTTCCATTTGAAATATCAACACCTAAGGATTCCTTATCAACACAGTCCAGCTTCTCAAGACAAGGACATATCATCCAACATCAATAGAACTTAATTCTCTTTCCCAAAGAAACAAAAACTCATAGACACATCCTAAGAATCAACGGAAATATCAATCCACCACCTCCACAACTAAGCCAAGAACCAGATTGTTGGACCTTCTCCCAATGAACCCAATGATCACCCAAACCAAAGTGCACTCACGAAAGCCAATGACTTGGGGGGGAAGAATGGTATCCCCACCATAAAATCACAAATAAAATCCAAAAAATACTTAAATTAAAGATCTTTGAGAGCCTCAGTGGGTCTTCCCACCATTAGAGACCAACTAGAAATGAACTGATAAGAATTTAAAATGAACTAGAATTGGGCCTCACCCGCACAGGACAACCAAAACTCTCCCACAACAACCTACAAACCCAAGTTAAGATGGTTAAAACATAAACATTTAAACCACCCACTCCCAAAAAGAAGGTAAAATAACTGGGCCAACACTTTCTACACAGATCAAACCCCCCACCAATCAGGGCGAGGAGGGAAGGGGACCCAATCATTGGGCCACTGAAACCACAAAAGAAATAGAGGAACCACCCAACACTCTCCACCTACGAATAGGAATACCAAGACCGCACCTAATTCACATTGGCAATCCACACACAAAAAAAATTGATCGAAAACCCACATCTGAGAAGGCACAACCATATACACTGCGTGAGGGGTAATTCCACCACACTCTTTGAGAAAAAATGAAAATAACAGTGATGAGAAACCACAATGAAAACATAGAAACTACCTTACCACAATGGTGAATGCAGAAGCTTAGTCGAGCTCCCATCACCTCTAGATATTTCATGACTATGTGAAAAGATTCACTCTGAGGCCTATGGTTGGAGCCCTGATATTTGAAGCAACGGTTTCACCGCAATCAGGAGATACCAATCACAACACCTCACAAAACTCACTAGCTCAAAGAAATTCCATTACCCAACATAGACTTAGGGATGCACACCACCATTATAACTTACTCTAAATGAGGAGTGAAATGAAAAAGGAACATGGTGAAACACACCAAGCATCACCGAACACAACTGCTATAACCGAGAGAATATCCATAATAGGAAGACACTTTAAATCGAGCCCAAACAACTCTCTATTTTGACAAACGGTCTGAGGCATTATTCAGAGAGGTGGATCTAGATTTTGAAACATGAGAAAGAATCCTTAGGTTAATCAACTGGAAAGCTTTCCAATGGAGAACCATCCACTACCACATCACAACATCCAATACATCTTTAGAAACCCACTGAACATTGCTCTAAAACTAATCCATCAACAAGATCCCATCTCCAAACACTACAAGAGTATTACTTCCAAATCACAAGGAAGCATACTGAATAAAAAAAACTTCTAAAACATAGGAAAACCATCCGCATAACCATTGGTTTATAAAAAAATGCCAAAAAAATTCATCTCAAGTCACTTTTGAAAAACAATCTAACTTGGTGTATTTTCACATTTACCAATGGTGTTTCATCAAGTCTCACTCACATGCACATTCCCGTGCCACCTTGGGCACCCAAAAACTATGCCATATCGAGCATCCATCAATATATTTATATAAAACCATGCATGTGAGCACCCATTAAAACACCAAAGGCTAAAAAAACATCTTCATTTTACAAGACAAAACATTCAAACCATTTAAAAAATCACATACCTTCCATTGGCACACTAACCACCAATTCAAAAACCATTTTCATATTTTCACACAATGAACCATTTTACCAGGATTGAAAAAGAAACCCCATTGGTATCCCTCAAAATCCTCTCCCTTTATTCAAAACATTTTTTAGCATCTCAAAAAACCACACTTTTTCAAGAACCATTTGATTTAAAACCCATTCCATTCCATTTAGTAAAACTTCCAAAAAAACATGTTATTCCAAACAACCCTTTCCAATTTCAAAAATTCATCATGGTCACTTTTCTTAATCGAATATCCACAAAGGCCAAAACCCTTTTTCAGAAAAAACACCAATCGTTCAAAATCGATTCCCAAACCCAATTCATCATATTCAAACACTTTTCAATATCCCAACATATACCATTTAAAACAAAGTTTTCAAAATCACTTTAAAATAATCCAAGCTTTCCAAACATTTTATTTCAGCAAACCATAAGTTTAGATTAAGGAAATTCAATCCCATTAAATCATTTCTACTTTTTCCCCAAAATTTGTTTCATAAAAACCAAACATTCCCAAAACCTTTCTTATATTAAGCATTGAAACCCCACTTTACACTTTTTAAAATCCCACCATTCCATGAAAACCCATTTCCACAATTCTCACACGAGGATTTTCAAAACAAAATTCACAATTCAAGAAAGGTCCAAGAGACCCACATAAGGGAATTAGTTTTGGTGGGTAACTTGATTATATGGTTGGAATATATATTTCAAACACACTACCAACACATAGATCCTTCTTAGGACCATGCTCCAGCTCCACATGGATTTCCAGGCCCTACGAGCTCACGAAGGTCATTAGTCCAACTCCCCTTGTCGTATCCCAGTCACCAAACAATCCCTAAAGACCAAAGAAACTAATAAAATTGGACTTCCCATGGAGACATGAGGATTAGAACAAGTAAGAGTTTGTGACACTCTCCCTAAACCTACCCCTCAAGTTCTGAAAATCTAACTCCATTTACCTTGACATCCCCTAAATAACAAGGGCACTCTAAAAAGAAAGGTCTGGTATGATATGACCTACTCTGATACCATTTTGTCACAAACCGGCCTGGGTTGACCCTGAACTGGTCACCCAGGACGCTCTGTGACAAGTCCCAAGAGGTGTTCCCGATCCTCCTGGGATGGCGACAAGCACCAAGGTCATCAGTAGAGTAAAAATGGGAATGATTTTTCCCAAAAATAAACAATTAAATAAACAACAGAATAAATGGACAGCCCAATATACATTTATATAAAATTGAACTGAACATCATTTGTACATGAAATGTAAAGTACAACTAAATCAAACAACTCAACTGACCAAACCTGAAAACTAACTAACTCCATGTGACCCTGCTAGTCACTCTCCAACACAATGATCACACGTTTCCCAAGGAGATCAAACTCAAGTTAAAACCTGCACATGGGATAAAATTAGAACAAGACTATAGGCGTGAGTATTAAAACTCAGTAGGCTAGTCCGATATTCTTTTCCCAAATCACTTACTTTAATATAAAAGAAACATAAATTTCAATTTTGAAATTCAATATATATAAATATGTTTTCTAAACAAGTTTCTATGCTACAAACATTACAAAATAAAAATGCTTTCATGTTTTCATAAACAGGAAATGCTAGTAACCAATTTCAAAGAGATGCAACTTCAAAATGGAAAGGGTTTTCAAGAGGGATGCTTTAAAGAATTCACACTTTTAAATAGAACACACATGATTCTGAATTTACCAACCAAACACACCGTATGATGACAGTGTGTACAAAATATCCAATGAGTACAAGTCACGGGAACATCCCTATGCACTAGCTAGCTGTGAGCTCTAGGTACCTCGTATATCAGTTAAAAGTAACCATAACAAATATATGTTTTCATGCACGAGCCACTAGTAGGGAACAATACCCATAACCTAGTGGTCCCAAAAATAGTCATCATAGTTTATTTTTTATTTTCATCATTAAACTTTCTACGTGAAACAGGGAAGAAACCACTCTAGATCACTAGCATACTAGTACACATCCGTCCACCTAGATACATGGGTTTCCCTCTTTATGCTCAATCAAGTTACAAATGTTATCACAAACACTTTGCACATGAAAATTTAATTTCCAAATCATACACACACCAAACAGATCTCAACCATGTTTCACATATTCTTCATGGGTCAATAAACCACTTAAAATTTTCATAAAACAATTTCAAGAAGTATAACGAGGCTTTGCACATAAAATCCATTTAAAAATGCTCTTTTAAGGCCAAACACCCACCAATACCATATCAAACCATATTTTTCATCTCCAACACCATTTAATAAATCAATTTCATGAATCATAAAATAACCCCAATGATACAACATGGAATACACCTAAAAACCAATTTTACAAGAAAAATGTCAATCGGGTCTTTAAGCATTCTTCACAAAAACAACATTTATCAAAAGAAACAATTACACTATTCATAAAGAGTCATAAAACACCATTGGAAGAAACAAAACATTTACATAAACCCCTTAAAAATTCAGGTTACACATTCAAAACACATCCATTTCTATAGAGATGCCAAAGGTTCCATTTATCGGGAACACATGCCAAAACATCCTAAAAACCCATACTCATTTCATTATAAAACCCAAAACCAGATTGGAACCCACATAAGGAACCCAAATACATTGATTCACATGCTTCCAATATTTTTCATAAGCCAAACCAATCATTTTATATCACCTTGACCACACAAAAGCCAACCGGGCACTTTCCCGAAAACGTGGCATGCAACATTTAATGAAACCAATTTTATTTAACACTAAAAAGGTTATAAAATCATATATGAATGCAAAATATTTATTTAAATTTATAAACCAGGTTCTAAACATCACAAACCAGGTGCAAAAAATAACATAACATTTAAACAAATAATGGGCGTTCACTCTTATAACAAAACAACACTACTTTTCACAAAACAAGGAATAAACACCACCATACACACCAAATAAAGTTATTGAAGGATTATAAAAAATACTAAGAATTTGTAGAGGGTTAAAATTCCATGAAAAATGTGAATATTAAATAAATAGGACAAGTTCAATGAGAAACATACCTCAAATCCTTGGTGAAATGGAAACACACACCCAATATCACAATTTGAGGGTTTATAAACCCTAAACCTATGAAGACCAGCCTCAAACGAACAAAAAACCCATCAAAAATCATGTTATAACAGAAACATAGATCTTGAATGACCAAGTGATAAGAGATAATAAAGAAATAATGGAAGGAGGAGAAAGGAGGAAGGAGGAGAAACCCTAAGGAAATGGAAGGAACAAGAGAGGAATTAACTTACTTGAGAAACTTTAAAGAAATCTCCCCAAATACACCAATAGTTGAATCTCCAAGCCGAAAAAATTGAAAGGTAGGTTTGAATAAGGCTGAGAAGGTGGATTGGGGACTGAAATGGGGGGGAAAGAGTAAAAATGAATGGTTTATGAAAGAAACAAATTCTCTTGCAAATTTGGATAATTTGAGAAACCTTGATGAAATTCGCTCTAATCCACGATGAAGATGAGCTCCAAAGAGGGAAAATAGAACACGGGGGGTGTGACTAGGGTTTTTGGGCTCGATTGAGAGGTGTAATGACCGAAGAATGTTAAAAAAATGAATGATATATAAAATAAATAAATTATTTCCTTAAATCTGGAAATGGGCTCATGGGTTGGCTCAATGCCTGAATAAATCACTCAAATCCACCATGATTATGAGCTCCTAAGGGATCCAAATGGATATGGTGGTTTGATAGGTTAGGGGAGGCCAAGTGGGAAGTTCAATGGGTGAAAAATGTTGAAAATAGAATGAGTTATAAACAAAACAAATTTTGTTTTTAAATCTGGAAATGGACCCACAGTTTGGCCCAAATCTTGAAGTAACCACCATTTTCTCCAAACATGCCTGGGAAACCCATGCAAACAAAGAAATAATAGAAAGTACATGAAAAATACCTTTAAAATAAGTCATGGATGTGACATTTGTGCTCCGTGAGTTCAGTTCAATATTCACGGTCTCCATGCCTTCTTTGACAACCAGCCTTATCAACAATCTCAAACCTTGTTAGCAAACACAATCAACCCAAAATCACCATCATGAGGGATTTTTGGCTAACACTTTCTAGCACCCTTATATCAACACTCCCCCACCCTCTCGTGCCTTTATTAGTGCTCACCCCACTAGTTTGTCCGCCCCTCGTCAGCCTTGCCACCGGTGTGCGCCTGGTTGGATTTGAACCTGAGACCACCACCTCCGCCCATTTGTTCCCTTACCACTGCTCTATATTATTTTGTTTTATATTTTATGATATATCTATTTATATATATATATATATATATATATATACTTCCTTTTATCCCTATATTTATATATAATTATTTTAAATACATTTATAAAATATTTTTTTATGTGTGAACATTTGTGTGTATTTATATTTATATTTATGTGTGCATGTTCATTTTTATATTTATATATAATCATATATATTTGTATAATTTTTTTAAATACATTTATAAAATATATTTGTATGTGTGTGTGTTTGTGTTTATATTTATTTATAAATATGTGTGTATGTCAAAATATAAATATAAATGTAAATGTAAATGTAAATATTTATTTACATATATTATATGTTAGCATTTATTTACATGTATTACAATATGTGTGTGTGTGTGTGTGAATATATTTGTTTGTTAATACAGATGCACACACAAACATATATTTATATATAACATTACATATGCATTTATATTTGTATATACAAATCAATACATTTTTATATCATAAATAAAATGGATAAATTTTTATTTTAAATAAAATGAATAATAATTTTTTATTGACATATATATTTAAGAAGTCTTCTATATGTAAATATTTTTAAATATTTATTTGTACAGTTAAATGTTTTATATGTAAATATATGAAAGTATGTATATATTTTTTTTATAAATAACACTACAATGTGAAAAAAATTAAAATTCAAAATCATCATTTCCATGAGTGTAAGCCCTAGGAATAAATTGAGTTTTCACCCAAAACAAAATATAATAAGACCCTATTAAATGAAGGTGAAATCTTATCAAATGTTAAAAAAATAGGGTCTCCCTACTAAAAACTTAGTTTTGAAGGCTTTCTATACCTTTTTCCCTAAAAAACAGTGAGTGGGGTGCCTCAAGCCAATATGATGTAGATCTCTTTACACTACCACAAGAATGGGTTTTCGCATTATCACCCTTTAACAGCGCTAAAAAAAGTGCTGATAAAAGGGGTATCTTTGACAGTGCTAAAAAAATCCTGATAAAGGGTACTTTTAACAACACTAAAAAACGTTGTTAAAAGTACCTCTTTATCATCATTTTTTATCAGTGATAAAGGTACCTCCTTTATCAGTGATTTTTTTAATAGCGCTGATAAATGGAGGGTCTTTATTCGCGCTTTTTTTACTAGTGCTAATAAATGATATATTTCAAAAAAAATCATTAAAATTAATATATTAAAAAAATGGCTACAACCGCAAAAGCGGCACACTATGCAAGGAAAAAAATTACATTAAATCGTAAGTTTGGGGGCTTGACCCCGCGACTTACCCCTCACCCCCCAAACCCTTACCACCCCACCACCAATAGTGGGGCATTAAAATTAATATATGAATATATGAATATATTTATATTGATATAAATAATATATATATATATATAATAAATATGTTTTAGATAAGTATAAATAGACATTTACACTTAATATATAAGATAATTAGTGAAAATAGCTTATAAAATAATTAAAAATATTTTTTTAATTAATAATTTGATAATTATTATCAAGTAATAGTCATTTAATAACAATTTAAAGACACAAAAAATCAAAAAATTAATAAAAGATCTAAAATAAGTTAAAAACGTAACTTGAACTTCAAACGACTATAACTTTTGATCCGGGTATTCTTTTGAACTCTATCACTTATCAAATCGAAGCATACGACGAGATTTACGCACTGGTGACACAAGATAACCTTTTGTTACATTTTTTAAGGTCATAAAAGGCCCAAAAGGCTTCCAAAACTGGGTTTTTAGTCAGGGTACCCAATTTTTTTGATATTTGATGGAATTTCAGCCTCATTTAAGGGGGTCTTTTTGCCCTTTTTCAGTGGGGACTGAATTTATTCTCATGAATTATATTCATATTGATATTATGGTTTTGAAATTTTATAGTTTTCACAATGTACTGTTATTTGTAATCAAATATATAACAATATATACATATTTTTTATATATATTCACACATAAAAATTTAATTCTATAAATAAATAATTAAACATATTTACATATAAAATATATTTCTCAATATACAAGACTTATCTAAATAAAAACCAATATCCATTTTATTTAAAATATAAATATATGAATATTTATATACGTATATAATGTGTGTATGTGTATTTATGTGTGTTTGTATTAACAAACTGAGATATATTATCTATATATTCTAACATGTGTATATACATATTAATATATAATATATGTAAATATATATAAGTATGTATAATTATACTTATAGATATACATAAATAACATATGTGTGTGTGTTGTATATATGTATTTATTTATTTATTTATTTATAAACACACAACAAAACATATTTTATAAATGTAATTAAAATTGATCTTATAAATATATATTAATATACGAATAAATATATAAATATATAAATATAAATAACTAACTATATATATATATAAATATACAGCTAAATATATAGATATATAAATATATAAATATAACTATATATGTGTATGTATATATTAATATACGAATATATATATATAACTATAAATATATTAATATAAATATATATTAATATACGAATAAATATAATTATATATATATAAATACATAGATATATCATTAAATGGTGAACAAAACAACATGGAGGGTGGTAAATGGTCCAGATGCGCAGGAGAGAGGTCTCGAGTTTAAATCCAGGAGGCAGGGGCGCGCGCAAGTGAAATTGAGGCAAGTGCTATTAAAGGATGAGGGGTGGCTTTGGCGTGCGGGTAGGGGTGGCTGGGGCGTGCAGGGGGGGCTTCATAGCGTTGTTGAAAGGGGTTCAAGCGTTGTTAAAACCCTCAGATTTGCAGAAATATTTTTTATTTTTTATTTTACTTTTATCATCGTTTTTTTAACACTGATAAAATGAGTCTTTATCAGCGTTTTTTAGTGTTGATAAAAGAAACCCCCTTTATCAGTGCTCTTTTAGTGTTGATAAAGATCTTTTTTAGCACTGATAAAACCCTGTTTTATAGAAATGTTTACAGACTTCAATTTGATATGTGGTAGAAATCAAACACATACCTGGATCAAAAGTTACGGTCGTTTGAATTTCAAGCCATATTTTCAACTTATCTGGATATATGAATTAATTTTTAAATGTTTTCTTTCACCAAATCGTGATTAAATGTCTATTACTCAATATTAATAAACAAAATATTAATTTTTAATTATTTTTAAACCATTTTTCACTAAACATATTATGTGTTATTTGTCGATACATATTCACTATTATATAAATTATATTTATACAAATATTATATATATATATATGAAGGTCATTGTTTATCCGTGCTAAGAAAATTGTTGACAAAACTCTCTTTTATTGGTGTTAAGAAAAAGAGCTGATAAAAGGGTTACTATTATTAGCGTTTTTTTAAACGCTGATAAAGGGTATAATAAACGTGATTCTGTAGTAGAGTATTTTTTTTAAGCATACACTACATCACACTTATTTCAAATTAATTTGAATGGGGGGATATTTGAATCCCCAAACATCACTCTGTATAATTGTATATTTATAGATATATATAATTATCTAAATAGGTAGTGGGGTACAAATAACTACCCATGATGCCTCATGCGCCCCGATTTGATGCAGCCCGCACCCTTGCATTTGACAGCACTGACACGCAACAATGCGGCCCCGCATCCCTTCCACGCCCAGTGCCGCCCATCCCTTAATTCTTCATCGTGGTTTTCATTTCCCTTCCCACTCACAATCCTCCACGCAAGGGGCTCTTATCATACGCGTGATGACATTTATCCTTTCACGTTCAACACTCCAACCTCTGTCCGTTTGTTTGTTTGTTTGTTTTTGACTAAATTTCCCCCACGACCCATCATGATTTATATATTTAATAATATTAATATATTTGTATCTATATTTATATTTATTTTGAGATGATTTGTTATATTATAAATTTTAGTATATTGAATTTATTATATATTTTTTATTATGTATGGAAAATCATTATATTTATATAAATATATATAGGCACACACACAAGCATGTAAATATAAATACATAATATATATATGTTTATATAATAAACAATTATACACACATACATGTATACATATATACATACATAAATATAAATAAGACACATTTTTCAATGGAAACTTCCAAAACTCCAATTAAAACTTCCAAAGAAAATTCTCTCACACAAGTATATATAAATACATTACACACAATCATGAAATCTTCACTTGAAATAAATACCGGAAATATAAATGCATATAAACGAATAAAATTTATTCTATAAATGTGCACTAGAAATTTACAATTTTTTTTCATACACCACATATGGATTCCAATTTTATATACACAGTGAAAATTTCGAGTTGGTGGTGAAAATTTATACTCAAAATTTAATTTATAATGAAAATTTCTATAATTTCCACTGCTATATGTGAAAATAGACGATGGATTTTATTAGTGTTCCTTATAAGCATTTATAAAATTTCACTTTTATGAGCACTAAAAACAAGAGTCGATAAAAATCAACCTTTTCAGCACTATTATCATCACCGATAAAACTTAACATTTATTTGGCCTTCGAGGTGGTGGGTCTTTAGGCCAGGTTGTTTTGGGCATTTAACTCGGTGAGCATGTAGGGTTACCTCTCAACCTTGTTTAAAAGAGGGCTTTCTTTTCTAATAAAAGGAGATTTCGGCCCCAATCTCTTCAATTATATAAATTTATATAATTAATTATTTATTGATTTTTTTATTTAAATGTTTTTTTTTATATTTTTTGTATTTATTTATACATTTATATAATTAATAATATATAGTAATAATATTTACATATTTAAATAAATAATAATATATTTTAAAAGAAATTAATCATATTTAAATATAATTAATAATAATTATTGTTTTGTATATGATTGATAAAATATACTTATTTTAAGTTTTTTTCTTTGAGCTTATTAGTCGTCGTTCCCAAGCATGGTAAATACCTTTAGAGGGGGGCATGGTGAATCATGGGATATTGATTTCATTTTATGATCATTGCCAGCGATCTTTTCATTGCTAAAAAGTGTTATTATCCTCATTGCTATTAAAAGGGGTCCCTTTTATCACCACTAAAAAAACACTGATAAATACCTTTTTTATCAGTTCTAAAAAAACGCTGATAAAAATTAAGAAAAGAATTTTAGAAAAAGAATTTTTTTTCTACAAATCAGAGGTGGGGACCTTCCCCCTTTTATTACCGCTCAATCCCACCCCTTTAACAGTGCTAGGAAACCCCCTCCCCACCCTTTAATAGCACTAAGGACCTGCATCACCTGCCCACGCACGCCCCTAGCTTTGCTAGGTTTTGAACCTGAGACCCCCTTATAATCTTGCACCTTTTCCACTATCCTATATCATTTTCTTCTGTATTTTATGATATATCTGTATATTTATATATATTTCATTACATTTTTTTATCCATATATATATATATTTAAATACATATATAAAATATGTTTTTTTTTGTGTGTAACATACTGTTACCTTGATCGGGTAAGTTTTTTTCCTCTATTCGAGTTCCCTTTTTGGCGTGGAGTTTTTAGATGTTGCTTTCTGGATTTTCTGCAGACTGTAGGAGATTTACACGTCGTGTAACTAGGTTACACGACGTCTAATGGTTGCTAGGTGCATGCCGGGAGAAGGATTCATGCCATGAAAGGTTACACAACGTGATGAGTTTTTACACGTCGTGAGTTAATTAAAGATATGATTTTGATCCAAGGCAACAAGTTTTTCGGCGTATTTGGACATCATGGATTTCACGATGTGTAAAGGCATTACACATCATGTAATTCTCTGAGCATGGATTTTTAGGGCGTCGTATGGGGTTTGAGTTCCCATTTGGCTGCTGGTTCTCCTTTTCTCTCGACCGAGGGTTCCTCTTCAGTGATTTTGGGAGACTCCATTCCTTCCCGATCAATCCGTTCAGCATTTGATCTTTATTACTGTTGCGCTGCATCTCTCAAAGTGAGTGACATTTCTGCTTCTTCATTACCATTGACCGCAGTAGCGCCCTTGAGTTTCGTTATCATATTCATTGGTTTAAATCGACATTTCTTCATGTCTTCCTCTAGATCCATTGTGCGATCTCGTTCCGGAGGTCGTTCCTTTTTTGGTTGTGATGCGATAGGTGTTCGTTCTTGAGGTATGTGGTGTTTCCTCTTCTTCACCAACCCTTTTTCTCAATTGGATCAATTTTGAGATGCGTGGACTGAGTTCTAGGGTCTTCGTTGATGTCGTTGGGTTTTCATTGCGGATGGATCCCGTTACGGGCATGTGCGACCCGAGTTTTGAGGTAAGTGGTTCCATCTCTAGCCTATGTTGATGAACCCTATTGTTCTTGTTTTACAAACTGATTTATACGTGGAATTGGCATGTCTGTTTTGCGTGTGTTGAAAGGTGTTTTTAAAGAAAAATGATTTTCCCCTGGTTGTTGATAAATGGAATGAAAAAGGTTATTTTCAAATCATTGAAATAGATTTATGAAATGGTTTTGAAATGAGTTTTCAAAGCATTGGAATGAATTATGAAAATGAGCACATGGGTTACCTTGCGTACTTAGGTGGAAGGTTTATCTTGAGGCCATCGTCCATTTTTTTATTATTGGGAGGTTTGCACATCAGGATTTCCTCTGTTTCCTAGGCCCGTTGTTCTAGGGGATTGATATTGACATCATTATGGGGGATTTACTCATGGGGTATTCCTCAACTTCTTAGGCCTGTGTTCTAGGAATCAGATTGTGCACTTGATTGATTAAGGTACGAGTAGTCTGCTAGTCTGACCTATAGTAATCCTTGGGGTTGATACCCATGCTTCTATTTTTCATTTCTTGGCTTTTTTGTTTTAGCCTTGATATGCATGTTTATTCTTGTGAAAGATGAAATAGAAAATGTGTTTTAAAATTGATATACCTACTTTTGTTTTAGAACTAGGAAAAAAGGAAATATTTAACATATTTTCTATAAATATGCTTTACTGCTTATCATTCCATGTTTTATTTAAAATGAGCATACAAGAATTGTTATACAGAGACTTTTTATATAAAAACTGGGTGGGATCCTATTGAGTTTGTTATATCACACCCTGCGCACCTCTTCAGTGGTGTGCAGACCTATGTATGTCTTCCAATGTAGGGAAAGGAAAGGTGCCACAGTGAGACGATGAGGTTTCGTGTCATCTGAGTTGGGTAGCTGGTGGTGAGATGGTGGGAGTTCGTCCACACTATCACATGGAGTAGCTGTTTGGTTTTTGTCCTTTGCAGTTGGACCTGTCTCTTGGAGATTTTGGCTACTTTTGAAGTTGTTTTGTTTCCAATATTTTCTTATAGTTAGGGAATATATTTATTAGTTTTCAAGTGTTTCCTCCTGCTCCATGTATATATATGGCATGTGTTTGTTTAGGTTGGGTGAAATCATTGCCTCAGGTTTGTTTTTCGATGCTCGGGTACTTGTCGCTAGACCGTGGGGATCGAAAACGCCCATCGGGTATGTGACAGAATAGGTCGGGTGCCAGGTTTGAGGGAAACTCAGGTCGGGTCATTACAAAATGGTATCAAAGGGAGGTATGTCCCCAAGAGTCCTTATCTTGGGGCGTCTGTTATACTAGAGACATGATTGTTAAGACTTGAGAGGTATGTTACGATAAGTGTCTGACCAGCTCTTGTCGTGATGAGACTCAAGTTTCCATGAGAAGTTGAGATATGTGTCTATAGTGTTGGGTTTTGTTTTAAATCTCGATTTCTGCTTATGAGTTTTCTGGTTTGAACTGAGATTTATTCTGTTGTATGATCGTTCCTTCTGTTTTGGTGTACAACAATATGCCTTTGAGATGTCTTCCACGAGTTCCTCAGGAGGGTGTAACTGATGCTCCTCAAGGGAATCAACCTATAGATCAGAATCCCATCGATGCTATAGTACAAGCAGTTCATGTTGTTGATCATAATGTACCATGATTTTAGAATGTAGTTTTTGAAGTACAAACAAGAGTTGGAGGAGAGAGATAGAGATTGTGATAATTCTTACGTGAGAAGACACCATACTTTAAAGGAACAAATGAACCTCAAGAGGCAGCAGATTGGTTAGATATGATCAATTAAACAATTGAATTTATGGAGACATATGAGAATATCAAGGTAAAGTGTGAAACATTCATGCTTGAGGGTTACGGTAAGTGATGGTGGGATTCCATAGTCCAGACAGACATACATGTAGAATTGGATTGGAAGGGTTTCAAAACCCTGTTCTTCCAGTAGTTTTGTCAAGAGTCACTGATTTTGTAAAAATCTCTAGAGTTCCTCTCTTTGTAGTTGAGCGAGTGTTCGATGTCGGTGCACACTAATAGGTTTGCTAAGCTTGTCTGTTTTTCTCCAAATGTGGTGAAGAATGACCAACTGAAGGCTTAGAAGTACCTGTAAATTTTCAACCGGATATCAAATCACAGGTGTTTATGTTAAAGCTTTATACCTATGAGGATATGGTGGAATGAGATATGATGACAGATTTGAATATGGTAGGCGAGTTTGGATTTTCCACCTCTTCTCTTCTATCCAGTGGCAGCTTCACTGGGGGGCATGGGAAGAAGAGGAAGTGGCAAGATCATCGCAGGAGTGGTGGAGGTGGGTATCAACAATGAACCTTCTCCACACCGTCTGATACAACTAGCAATGTGCATATAACTTTCTATCAGTGTGGCAAGGTCAGACGCACAATATGTTCTTGTCCTATAGCCACAAAGACGTGAAAAATCTATTGATCTGTTGGTCACTTATAGAGCTTCTGTCAGGCTATGACTATGCCTCGTTATGATCAGGGTTCGTTAACTCCAAAGGCTACTGCGGGGTAGTCAGATGATTCAAGGACTAAAGGTATTCAGCCACAGGCCTCAGGAGTGAAGCAATTTCACGTAGCAAATGAGTTCCCAACAAACGTCGATGCAGGTCCGGAAACAATGAGAGGTACTATCTTTATTACATCTTCCATAGCAATTGCTTTATTTGATACTGGTTCCTCCCACTCGTTTATATCTATGTGTTTTTTTGATATTATTAATCTTCCAACTGAACTTATTTCCTTTGTAATAGAGTTAGCGACGCCTCTTTGTAAGAGGAAAGATTAGGGGTTTTTGTGTCCTTGTTCATTAATGGTAGCTGATACGGAGTTGGTCTAAGATTTTATTGTTCTTGATTTGGATCCATTTGACATCATTATCAATATGGATTGGGTTGTCACTCATCGAGCTG
This sequence comes from Viscum album, assembly GCA_963277665.1. Lineage (NCBI taxonomy): Eukaryota > Viridiplantae > Streptophyta > Magnoliopsida > Santalales > Viscaceae > Viscum > Viscum album. Next base: position 1,457,312,675 of record OY728135.1, on the reverse strand, counting down.
AGGTTGATTGTTATCATTGACATGTTTAATTTCTTACTGCTGATAGGAGCTCTCATGTGTTTCAACAGGAGTGGGACCCGAGGTCTGGTCGTGCAGGACCTTCCCACCTAGAGTTCAAAAGTTTGTTATTTACTGTTCTAATTAAGCTCGATGACTTCTCTTCTATTGTAAATCTTCCCATTTTTGTTCGGGACTTTTATAAAATTTTCTTAGAAAACTTCTACGATATTCCTCTAGAGAGAGAGGTAGAGTTTATGATTGACCTGGTGCCAGGTACACAACCGATATCAATACCTTCATATTGCATGACACCAATGAAGCTGAAAGAGGTTAAGATTCAGTTAGATTACCTGTTGAAAAAAGGTTTCATTCTACCTATTATTTCTCCTTGGGTGGCCCCTATTCTATTTTCCGATAGGGAAAATAGTTCACTTCAGTTGTGTGTGGACTATCAGAAGTTGAATCAGTAACAATTAAGAATAAGTATCCTTTAACTCATGTGGATGATTTGTTTGATCAATTAAAGGGGGGAAAGTGTTTTTCAAAAATTGACCTTCGGTCGGGTTATCATCAACTCAAAGTCCGGGATTCTGATATACCGAAGACAACTTTCTGGATCAGGTATGACCATTATGAATATCTTGTGATGCCTTTTGGTCTTAACTAATTCTCCTTCAGTGTTTATGGATTTGATGAATCAGATATTTCATCAATATCTTGACACTTCTGTGGTAGTGTTTGTGGATGATATTATGGTTTATTAGAAATTTGAGCATGAGCACGAGCACCATCTGAGGTTGGTTCAGGAAATTCTGAAAAGTCACCATTTGTATGGAACTCTTTCAAAATGTAGTTTCTGGATTCAAGAAGTGAAGTTCTTTGGGAAAAAGATTTATGAACATTTCTTATCATTTGATCATGAGAAGGTGAAAATTGTTTTATCATGGAGAGAACCATAGAATGTCTGAGATACAGAGATTCCTTGGTATTTCTGGATATTACTGATGGTTTGTTAAGTATTTGTCTAAAATGACATCACCTTTGACTTCTCTTATCAGGAAAGTGGTGAAATTCACATGGGATGCGTAGTGACAGTCTTCTTTCAATGAATTAAAATGACTTATGACATCATCTCCTATTCTGATCTCACTTAAGCCCGGTAAGGGGTCTGTAGTGTTTTGTGATGCTTTTGTTGCTGGTTTGGGATGTGTGCTTATGTAGGATGACCATATGGTAGCTTACAAATCTCATCAGCTTCATCCACATGAGAAGAATTACCCCACTCACGATTTAGAGCTTGTTGTAGTTATGCATGCACTTAAATGTTGGCGGCATTATATTTTTGGGGAAAAGTTCATAGTATTTTCTGATCATAAGATTTTGAGTTATATCTTTTCTCAAAAAGACTTGAATCTCAGACATAGATGATTGGTAGAATACCTTTAGATGTTTTACTTCTATATCACCTACATCCCAGGGAAGGGGAATGTTGTTGCAGATGCTCTTAGTAGGAAAGTACCATTGCCAGCTGTTCTAGAATCAAAGGAGTAGAACCTTATGGGGATTTCACTCAGTTGCACATGGATTCTTATGAGGATGTTTCAGGTATGGTTCTGACCAGTGTTCAGTTATCATCATCTCTCATGGAGTCTATTTTGCAGAGTCAGTGACAGGATGATGAGTTTAGTAATATTCAAGAAAGCCTTTATGGTGGGGCGACCATTTCTGGTTGGCCTCTATCTTTTGATGGTATGCTCCACTTTGTGAAGCGGGTTGTCATCCTATCATCTATAAGGAGTTTAGTCTTGTTTAATTATCATAGCTCTTCAGGGGCTATTCATCCAAGCACTATGAAGATGTATCATCACATGAGACAACGATTCTGGTGGCTAAGTATGAAGCGCGATATTGTGGATTATCTGTCATGTTGTTACACCTACCAACGGATAAAGGCAAAGCACTTGAAACCCTCTGGTTTGCTTCATCCTCTTCTAGTTCCAGTTTGGAAATGGGATGAGGTATCCATGGATTTTGTTGTTGGATTACCATGGACTTCATGAGGGAGGAATGCTATCTGGGTAGTTGTTGATCAGTTGATGAAGTCTGCTCATTTTATTCCGATCAAAGATATCACTAAGGTTGAAGATCTGGGTAATCTACATGTGCAGAAGATTGTGAGGTTACATGGGAGTCCTTTTACCATTGTTTTGGATAGGGATCCTAGGTTTACCTCGAGGTTTTGGAGGAGTCTCCAAGGGGCGATGAGAACCTAGGTTAAGTTGATCACAACTCACCATCCACAGAAAGATGGTCATACAAAGAGTGTGATTCAGATCCCGGAGGATATTCTTCTTGCTTGTGTCTTGGATTTAGGTGGATCACAGGATAAACATCTGAGAATGGTTGAGTTTGTTTATAATAATAGTTATTAGTCGTTGATCAGAATGGATTCCGTTGAGGCGTTGTATGGTCGTCCGTGCAGATCACCTCTTTGTTGGGTTAAAGTGGGCGAAGTATCTTTGGTTGGACCAAGTTTGGTCTAGGAGACATCAATGAAGATTTAGGATGTACATCGACATTTGGTTATAGCCCATAGTTGATAGAAATCGTATGCGGATCGTCCTTTGAAGTTTTCCGTTGGTGACTGGGTTTTCTTGAAAGTTTCTCCTCAGTTGGGTCACTGTCGGCTTGGAAAATAGGGAAAGTTGGATCCAAGATATGTTGGACCATTTGAGGTCACTGAGTGGCTCGGGTATGTTGATTATCGATTAGCATTGTCAGTTCAGTTGATTCATGATGTTTTCTATATATCTCAGCCCAGGAAGTATCATCCGGATCCCACTCACGTTCTGGGTTGGGAAGAAATTGAATTAGATCCAAATGTTTCTGTTTTGGAGAAACCAATTAATATCATTGAATATCAAGTGAAATAGTTGTGCGGGAAGTCAATTCCATTGGTCAGAGTTTTATGGCAACACGGATTAGATTCTCATGAGACTTGGGAACGCAAGTCATTGATGAGGGAGTAGTTCCCTCATCTTTTTCCAGGGGTTACATCTTCCATATGACTTTCTGGAGATGGAAAGTCTATAGTGGAGAGTTTGTAATATCTCATTACCTTGATCAGGTATGTTTACCCTCTCTTCGAGTTCCCTTTTTGGCGTGGAGTTTTTAGATGTTTCTTTATAGAGTTTCTATAGGTACAGGAGATTTACACACCGTGTAACTAGGTTACACGATGTGTAATGGTTGCTAGGTGCATGTTGTGAGAAGGATTCATGCCATGAAAGGTTATAAGATGTGATTACACGTCATGATTTAATTAAAGATCATATTTTGATTCGAGGGGGTGAGTTTTTCAGCATATTTGGACATCATGGATTTCACGATGTGTAAAGGTATTACACGTCATGTAATTCCCTGAGTAGGGATTTTTAGGGTGTCGTATAGGGTTTGAGTTCTCATTTGGCTATCAATTATCCTTTTCTATCAACTAAGGGTTCCTCTCTCATGATTTTGGGAGACTCGATTCCTTCCCGATCGATCTGTTTGGCGTTCTATCTTCATTGTGGTTGCGATGCATCTCTCCGAATGAGTGACCTTTCTGCTTCTTCATTACCATTGATTGTTGTAGTTCCCTTGAGTTACATTATTAGATTCATTGGTCTGAATTAGTGTTTCTTCGTGTCTTATTCCAAATCCGTTGTGTGATCTCATCATGAAGGTCATTCCTTTGTTGGTTGTGGTGTGGCAAGTGTTCGTTCTTGAGGTAAGTGGTGTTTCCTCTTCTCCACCAACCCTCTTTCTCAATTGGATCAATTTTGAGATGTGTGGATTGGGTTCTAGGGCCTTCATTGACATTGTTGGGTTTTCTTTATTGGTGGATCCTGTTGTGGTCGTGTGCGAACTGAGTTTTGAGGTAGGTGGTTCTGTCCCTAACCAATGTTGATGAACCTTATTGTTCATGTTTTACAAACTGATTTATACATGGAATTGGAATGACTATTTCGTGTGTGTTGAAAAGAGTTTTTAAAGAAAAATGGTTTTTCCCTTGGTTGTTGATAAATTGAAAGAAAAATGGTACTTTTAAAGCATTGAAATGGATTTTTGAAATGATTTTGACAAATTGATTTTTTATATTAAAAGGTAGGAAAAACACAAAGTTTAGAGCGGGCGGAAATAGTGAAGACCGAGGGCATCACCCCTAACAAAATTACTTCAATCCTCAGGAAAGGAACCCAAACAGAAATAGATAGTGATAGCCTCCCTGGGTCGCCTCTGCTAGCCAAGGCATCTGTGGAAAAGTTGTCTTCACGCCACGTATGCACCACCTTCACACCTAGATCCAACAGCTTCATACCCTTCCGAATATAGTACGTCAGCTCCCAAGGAGGATTCATCTTCCCTTGAATTAACCCAACCAGAATTTTGGAGTCCAATTCTACCTATGAGATCTTGAAATTGTACAGTTTACATAATTGAATACCACTGAGCATCACCCTTACCTCCGCTCCGATAGAACTGCCCAGCCCGTAGAAAGCGCCGAAGCCCAGCAAGACCGAACCATGCTCATCCCTCACAAGACCTCCTCCTCACATCACGTCCCCAACATAGGAGCCATCAATGTTGAGCTTCAGACCAAGGGAAGGTGGCAGCCAGCACACCCATGCCCCTCTGTTGAGGCTATCGACGTCCTTCACAGGAGAAACAACCCTCAGGATGAGCAGTCTTAAGGAGCTGGATCTGTTCCCATGAGGATGGAGCCCTCCCAAATTCACTACCAGCGAGCAAATCCGAACCAGGAGAAAAGCTTGGGAAACTTTAATACCCTCCATGATTCTGTTTCGAGCTTCCCATATTATCTAGAAATAAGCAGAAAATACCATACCCCACGTTTGGGCCTCTGCACTGGTGCTATCTATTCCACGAAACCAGGCTGCCAAGAAAGAATCCAAAGAGTCCCCACCCCCTACCACACCTGTGTGCTACTCCATAATACTCCATACTCTCTACCTGCCACGTCGCTTTGGAAAAATACATGCCATATGGATTCCCGTCTCGACCTACTGTAACACCAGCACTGAGATTCCAAGGATATCCCCTTTATCTGAATATTATCATCATACAGAAGAGAGTTATTTCTAATCCTCCATACAAGAAAATTCAGCTTAGTTGGTATCCATTTACACCACAGAATAGTAGCCCACTCATCTGAACCACTTCTGATATGAAAACTCTTCCACAGGTCACTGCTATTGAAATCCACAGATGAGGAGGAGTCCAGGATACATCTGTCCAGACCATCCGTCGTAGTGATGGTTTGGAACACCTCATACTGCTGCAAATCCAGAGTCGCATGAATAAAAGCAGGAAAACCAGCAGCCTCACTGAACAGAATATCCAGGGCCGGGCATCCTGGATAGTGAAGAGTGGAACCACACCGGTTGTCCTTCCAAAACCTTATCTCGCCGCACCCAACTACCCATCTGGTCTTATCCACCAGCAGCTCCAGGAGGTCAATCGTCATTCTAGACAACTTTGAGGGATTTCTTAGGCTACCAGCCCATTCATTCCAACTGTCACCGTATCTGTGCCTCATAAACCTCACCCATACCATCTTGCTCTCAATAATTTCCCAAGCCAACTTGGCCTGCATGCATTGCATGGACTCTGCAATGTTCCTTAAATTGATACCCCCTCATCAATAGGCTTTTCCAGTCTTTTCCAGCTGGCCCAGTGATATCTCCCCTCATCCCTGGAATCCCATATAAACTTTGTCATCATTTTTTCCAGCTGCTCAATGGTTCCTTTAGGAGCCCTTATGATAGACAACACATGCATCGCCATGGAGAAAAAAAAAACTATTAATAAGAGTGATTCAACCTCAAAGGAAAGAAATATATTCTTCCAGTTGCATATCCTAGTTGAAATACTACTGATAATACCATCGAACAAGCTCAATTTGATCCTCCCATTAGAAATTGGAGCCGCCAATTAGATCAAAGGAAGCCTCTTCGCTTGCATTCCCAATTTATCTTGGATGTCCCTGGATCTCTGTCTCGAACATTTGTTGGAAATAAACACATTGCTTTTCCCCAAGTTCACCTTCTTCCCACTTTGAATTCCATAATCCACCATCACAGAGTTCCACCCACTAATAGATTTTTTCCAGCCATTGATAAAAAAGAGTATACCATCAGCAAACATTATGTGTTAAACAATACTACGCCACCTCTATTTTTGTAAGGCATAATGGACCCCTCTGTCAAACACCGCTTCATGTTCCTTGATATAGCATCCTGGTCCAAAATGAATAATAGAAGAGACATCAGGTCACCCTGTCGAAGGCCACACACCATTTTCAAAAAACCAAAATTTCTTCCCATTAAGGATATTGATAACCACAGGGAGCAAAAAAATCTAAAGAATAAGTCACAAACCCACTCTATCAATCCCAGTCTTCTAAGCATCCTGAGAAGGTAATTCCACTCAAGCCTGTCATAGGCCTTATCCATGTCCACTTTGATAATAATATTTGAACCGACAGATTTTTTCTTTAGGTCCTCCACCATCTCTTGGGAAATCCCCACCTCACCTTGGATGCCTCTCCCTTAAATGAACCCATGTTGCTCATCATACACAATCCGAGGGATCATACTCTGAAGCCTCATGCTGAGAATACTTAACAGGATCTTATAGGAAAAGTTGCATAAACAAATTGGATGGAATTGAGCAATCGACTCAGGTTGTCTAACCTTCGGAACTAACACCACTTTAGAGGCACAGATAACCCAAGGGAGTGATCCCCCCTTAAATAAATCCCTCACTGCCTCCCCAACCTATAAACCAATGACCTCCCAAGCATCCATAAAGAAGGATCCCGGAAAACCATCAGGCCCCAGTGCACTCTCCACATTCATTCCCATAACAACCACCTTGATCTCTACCTGAGATGGAAGAGACTCCATCACCACATTATCCACCTCATTAAAGATGCTCGGGATACTTGCCAAAATTTAGAGACATTACCTTCTGTCTCCAGGCTAGGAAAACACCAATCATTCGGTTATGCCAAGAGGATTTTGAAATGCTCCAAGGCCATACTCCTTACTACTGAAATATAACTAGCGAAAGACCCATCTGGTAACTTGATATTAATTTTTTGTCCCACCCTCCTTTCTTTAATACAAGCCTGAAAGTAGCCAAAGTTCCTATCACCTGCCTTGAGCCAATTGGACCTTGACTTCTCCCTCTGCACCCTTTCAACTTCAAACATCTTTTCAGAATACAAACTCTATTTGTCATCCACAAACACATCATCATCCCATGATTGTTGAAGACTCCCCTCAAGCCACTCAATTTCTTCCCGAATTGTATCAAGAGGGGTGACACCATTCCCCCTGTTTCGGTTCCATGCCTGCAAATCACCTTTGAGTCACTTTAATCTTAAGGCAAGTCCCACCCATGAACTCCCGTCAGCCTGTTGAAACCAAGAGTTGTGCACCACATCCATAAAACATTCACCACGGGACCAACTTCAAGAATACATGAAGCGCTCTGGACCTCTATCATCACATTTGATATTAAACACAAGAGGGTAATGGTTAGATAGTGACCTAGGAAGATGCAAAACCGTAGATTGGGAAAAAGAGTCTAAACTCCGTGGATTTCCCAAACACCGATCGAGTCTACTCCATATTTGACTGCTGCCTTTCCTGTTGTTACACCAAGTAAAACATCTACTAGAAAACCCCAAATCAAACAGACCAGTACTAGCCATGAAATTATTAAAGTCCTACATAGCTTCTCTCAAATACTCCAATCCACCCCTCTTCTCCCGAAACTCTGCTATAGTATTTGTTGGAGTCTGTATCCCACATCGGACTTGTGGTCCGATGTGGAGTTTATCATTCATTATAAAAGAACGCCTCCTCCTCACTTTGAGGTAAGGAGGCAAAGGGAAATTCACCATCTACATGGTATCAGAGGGAAGTTAATCCCGACCCCCCCCCCCTCCCATCTTTTTTTTTATTCTGCTCTAGGGTTATCTTTTTTTCCCCCTGTGGGGGGCGACGGCCTCAAAGCCCCGTAGGGTTACCGCCTCTGCCCTGCGCGGCTCCCAGGCGGGTCTCCCTTCCCGGCGACTCCTCCCTGCTGCGCACATTCCGGCGCCCGCTCCTCCTGCGCGCAGGCCCTCTCCGCCTCGGCTCGGCTTCCAGACGATCCCCGCCTCGGCTTCCAGACGATCCCCGGCGGCCCGACGCGCGCACCTCCATCCGGCCTGCGGCCATCATCCAGCGCACGCGGCTCCCGGCGAATCCTCCCGTGCGAGGCCATCGTCCGCACCTCTACTTCTGCGCGACGACCATCGGCGGCCTTCCCGCCCGCGCTTGCTTTCTGCGGACTTCCTCCCCGCTGCGCACTGCCCCGACGGAAGCCACGCCTCCCGGCGGCCCTCCCTCCCGGCGGCCCTCTCTCCCGGCAGCTCTCCCTACCGACGCGGCAGCCTCCCGCGCGACTCCTCTCCTCGGCGCGGCTCTTCTCCAGGTGGCTCTCCCGATCCAGGCACGGCGTTCCTCTCCTCCCGCTCCTCCTACGCGCAAGCACGCCTCGCTGCGGCTCCTCCTAATGGCGACCCTCCCGTCGGGGCTCCTCCTCAGCGGTTCCCGGCGGCCTTCCCCGGCGGTTTTCCGGCTCCTGTAACTGTGCGCAACACCTCCCGCTTCTCCAGGCGGACGTTCCGGTCCGGCCCGCCTCTCCCGCTACGCACGAACCACCCTCTCCGGCGGTCCTCCTGCGCGCGCGGCACCTCCCACGACTCTCTCCCGGCGGCCCTCCCTCCTGCCTGCGCCGCTTCATCAAGCGCTGGCCCCCGCCCTCTTCTGCGCGCAGCACTCCCGGCGGCACTATCTCGGACGGCTCCCTGCGCCGGCGCCCTCCCTTCCCCGGCTGCTCCCTTCCCGGTGGATCCCTCAAGCCGGCGCCCGCCCGTCCGGTTTCTTTGCTTCTAGAACAGGCTCCCTCCCGGCGAACCGGTCCAGGCGAACCGGTCTAGGCTGCTTCCTCCATTCCTGCCGGCTCCTCAAGCAGCCGGCCTCCATCCCTGCCGGCTCCTCCCTGCCGTCGCGCCTCCCTTGGCGGCCTCCTGTGCATCAGCAACTGCTCCCTCCATGCCGATCTTCTCCTGCTTCCTGCAGAATCCCCGCCTCTCTGCCCGGTGCCTCCTGCGGAATCCTCGCCTTCCTGCCCGGTGCCTCCTGCGGAATCCCCGGCGCTCCGACGACCGGCCCTCCCGAGCGGATTTCTCGGCGCTTTGACGATCGGCCCGACATTACGGATTTCCCGGCGCTCTGACGACCGGCCCGTAGTGCGGATTTCCCCGACGCTCTGACGACCGACCCACCAGTGTGGATTTCCTGGCGCTCTGTTGTTCGGCCCGGAGGCAAGGGGGTTTTCTCAACCTACAGTATTGAAGTCCCCTAGCAACCACCCATGCAGAGTTCCCTGGACTGAAGCACCCTAGAGACCACCAGAGGTCCTTCCTGACAGATATGTTGTTGCTAGGATAAACAAAGGAGATGAAGACTTCATAGCAACCGATTTTAACTTTAGTCGTGATGTGCTGAGACGAAGCTTCCACCTTCTCCACCTCAGCTTCCCGTTTCCAAAACACCCAAATGGACTGACTGTAAGAATTATTAGACATCAAATGATAAAGACCCATATGTTTCCCAAAAACATTGATACGATCAGCCGGCTGCTTCGGTTCAAGAACCGCCAGTACAGAAACCTTGAGTTGATGAGTTTCATTGAAGATGTAAGTGATTTTGGCCCTCACATCCAAGACTCTAGCATTCCACCCCATGACATAGATCATTGAAAACCAGAAGAGGGGTCCTTGCAACCCAAACCAGAAATAACCTTTACACCAGACTTCCTTGAGTGAGCCTCTCTAGATAGAGAGTGAGTCACCAGAGCATTTCTTCTAGGAGACACCCGAACCGGCCTGCCACCATCCTCTGAACCACTCGGGATTGGATCCTCAGAGTTGAGCATCTCTAAAGTTGTGAACCGATTTGGAGATCAGACTAGAACACTGGGCTGAACCGGTGATAAGGACCTATGACGAGACATTGAGAGAATTTGTTTGTCAGCATCCATTCCTGCCTCTATACCCAGGCCCTCCGAAACTAGCACCTCCCCTGAAACCTTGCGAGGATCCAAGGAGACAGCCATAACCTCCGATGGCCCAGAACCAGACGGGGTCGAACACCGCTTAGGAGGACTCATGACTGCCTTCTCATTCAAACATAGACACAGGGCCATGCCAAAAGATCCATTCAAAAATGTCAACGCTCCAGCGACAAAAAGATTTTAAAGAGATGCAGATAACTAATGATTTTGATCCATAGCCTGCACCGAGCCTGGAACAACCGACAATAGGGTTGTAAAACTCCCCCGCACGTGAGGCGCGTCTGGAAAATTTGAAATTAGTGAAACATCTGAAATCCTGCTCGAAGGCCGTTGTGGATCCACCGCCACCACAGCCTGCTCCTCCGTACCCATCACCACTGGCCCCTCGAGAGAGTTAACACTAGATCCACCCTCCTTCCCGATACCATCAGCACCACCAACAGGGGCCGCTTGCGCATCAGACGCCAACAATGAAACTGCATGCCCACCACCCGAGCCAGAGCCCTTATTGCGCACTGCATCCAACCTCCTAGAGCACCTACAAAAATCCACAAAATGACCCTTTCGATAGCAAAAACAGCAGTACCTAGGAGGGGCCTGAAACAAAAACCACTTCCACCAAAAGGAGTCCACCGCGCCCCTTATGAGAAAATGAGGAGGAAACTTCTCAAGAAGATCCATCTCAACACAGATCCAGGGGGTCACAGTTGATTGCAAGTGCTGAGTATCATAATCTAGGAACAACAAATTTCCCAAAGTGTTGCCCACCGATTTTAGCAGGGAAGGGTTTTGAAGAGGCATAGGAAGGCCCGGAAGACAAATCCACATCGCCTCTAAGCTTGACTCCCTTCCTTGATAAGTATCCCAGGACCACCGGGAGAAAGAGAAAGACCAAGATCCGCAACTTCTCCCTTCCCTAGACCAAGCGCACACAAAATCGTCCTCCGAAAACATGTGAATACTTGATTCATATTGTGATAAGAACGGACACCACCGCAGACTGGGACAGACCCCAAGAATCCACAAAAAATCTGAAAAAAGACAAGGATGGATTGTCGTGAGCCATCCTCCTCCCCGATAATACCTCCTTGAATGAGGTAAACCTGAACCACCCCCCTTCGGAGACTCTATCACCCACCGAAAGAGCCCATTCGCAAACCTCTCTCTCCTCGCGTCCTTTTTGTGAAATGGTTTTCAAATAATTGGAACGAATTGTGAAAATGATCATATGGGTTGTCTTGGGTACTTAAGTAGATGGTTTATAACATCAAGAACGGACACCACCGCAGACTGGGACAGACCCCAAGAATCCACAAAAAATCTGAAAAAAGACAAGGATGGATTGTCGTGAGCCATCCTCCTCCCCGATAATACCTCCTTAAATGAGGTAAACCTGAACCACCCCCCTTCGCAGACTCCATCACCCACCGAAAGAGCCCATTCGCAAACCTCTCTCTCCTCGCGTCCTTTTTTGAAATGGTTTTAAAATGGTTTTCAAATAATTGGAACGAATTGTGAAAATGATCATATGGGTTGCCTTGGGTACTTAATTAGATGGTTTATCTTGAGGACAACATCCATTTTTTTGATTATAGGGAGGTCTAATTATGGGGATTCCCTGTGTTTCCTAGGCCCATTGTTATAGGAGACTAATATTGACATTGTTAGAGGGTTTACTCATGCGGTATTCCTTTACTCGCGTTTCTCACGCCCCTCTCTCTCTATTCCTTTCCTCACACTCCCGATGAAGTTTTCGTTTTTGTGAAATGGTTTTAAAATAGGGTTTCGAATAATTGGAATGAATTGTGAAAATGATCATATGGGTTACCTTGGGTACTTAGGTAGATGGTTTCTCTTGAGGTCATCATCCATTTTTTTGATTATAGGGCGGTCTAATTATGGGGATTCTCTGTGTTTCCTAGGCCCATTGTTATAGGAGACTAATATTGACATTGTTAGAGGGTTTACTCATGCGGTATTCCTCTACTCGCGTTTCTCACGCCCCTCTCTCTCTATTCCTTTCCTCACACCCCCGATGAAGTTTTCGTTTTTGTGAAATGGTTTTAAAATGGGTTTTCGAATAATTGGAATGAATTGTGAAAATGATCATATGGGTTACCTTGGGTACTTAGGTAGATGGTTTCTCTTGAGTTCATCATCCATTTTTTTGATTATAGGGCGGTTTAATTATGGGGATTCCCCGTGTTTCCTAGGCCTATTGTTTGAGGAGATTAATATTGACATTGTTAGGGGGTTTACTCATGCGGTATTCATCTACTTCCTAGTTCTGTGTTTTAGGAACTGGATTGTGCACTTGATTGATTGGGGTATGAGTCGTCTACTAGTTTGACCTATAACGATCCTTGGGGTTGATACCTGTGCTTCTGTTTTGTGTTTCTCGGCATTGTTGTTTTATCCTTGATATGCATGTTTATTCTTGTGAATGATGATATGGAAAATGTGATTTGAAATTTATATACCTATGAGCGTAAACCTGAATGAGCGTAAACCTGAACCACCCCCTTCGGAGACTCCATCACCCATCGAAAGAGCCCATTCGACGATGTAGCGACTCAGATTTTGGCCCTGTCAAACTTTGGATTATTTCTACGAATAATTTCAGAGCTAGGCGCAAAGACGGCGTGCGATTCTGAGGCCCGGTGTGCCCGGAATAAATTTTATAAAAATATTAAGTATTTTTATACTATGCACGTGGTGGGGGTGTGATATCTCCTAAACGGTAGCTCAGAATGGGAATCTGAGGGTACGATTGCGTCTGGAACGTGCCGTTTACCCTAGGAGAGGAGTAAACTTTGCGGGCGCGGGCCTGCGGTGGAAAGCGCCACCAAGGGTGTTTTCGTAATTAAGTGGAGAAGTTGGTTTACGGGCGTCGGCTCGAATAACTTCTGAACGGAGTGTCGGATCGCAAATCCGAGTCCGTTGTTGCATTCAGAACGATGCGTTTACCTTAGGGGTGACCTTAACTTTGTTCGCATCGGGCGTGGAGTCGGAGACGCTGCTTTAACTGGAGGTTTTTAAATAATAAAAAGGAAAAAAAACCCCTCTCCCCTCCCACCTCCTACGTGCGGCGCCAGACGAACCCACCCCACCTCCTCCGTTTCTTCGCCAGATCAAGCCGGAATCGTCCGTTTTCTGTGCCGTTCGTCAGCGGATCTAGCTTAAGGGCATCGCCGGTGTCGATCTGCACCCGAAGCTTCGGCGTTTCGCCCGCGAGGTAGGCGGTTTGCGTTTTAATCCCCCAATCCCGTTTTTGCTGTGAATTGCTTCGTTTTGAGGTCGTTGTAGGGAAGATCTCGTCCCGGGGGTCGTACAGATGCTTTCGGATCGCAAAACGGACTACTGGGGTGCCCCCGGCGGTCCGCGGTGGAGCGCGGCGGAGGGTCGCCGCCGGCGGCCGGTCCAGGCCGGCCGAACCGGCCGGTTCAGGCCGATCCGACCACTTTTGTCATACGGGGGTCTTTAAACCCCCGTATCTTGCAATTCGGGAGTCAGATTCGCGTGCCGTTTGCGGCGACACAACCCTGATGACGAGGCGAACCCTCCAGTGTGGGTTTGAGAGTTTAAGGGTTCGGGACCGTGGCCCAGAAGTTAGAAACGTCGTATAAAATAATATTATTTTGTTATTTTACGACTTCGGGCCGTTGTAACTTCTACCCAGAGCGTCCGATTGATGTGCCGTCAGTGGCGTTGAGACCCTAATGGTACGGTAGACTTTTTGAGATGGTTTCTGGGTGTTGGGACTGAGAACGGGGTGCGGGCCCCACGAGGCCGGGTTTCGGCGTTTGCGGAGAAACGCAGCTTTCGCACTAGGAGTCGATTTTGGCGGATGAATAGTCGATCCTGTGTGTTTTTCCGAGAGGATCGCAATAGTGCGATCCTTTCATTGAGTTTCGGAATTGAGGCGTGGGCCCCACCCTAGCAGGCTTCGGTAAATAGTGCCTTTTTCACCGAGTGTCCGTTTCGGACGAACGAGTAGTCGATTCTGCTTTTTTTTTCAAGGGGATCACCGTGGTATGATCCGCTCGATGGGTTTTGGGATCGTTGTGTTGGCCCCACACGAGCTAGCTATGGTGAATAGTGCCTTTTTCACTGGTGCTCCGTTTCGGGTGAGTAAGCAGCCTACCCTGCATGTTTTTCCGCGTAGAACGCGATGGTGGCCTCGGTGTTGGCCTTAGAGGTGCGAAGTGTGGCGTTGTTGTGGGTCGCTCGGGTTAGCGACGTTTTAGAGCAGCAGTGGTTGAGGGTACTCCCTTGGTTCGTTTCCACGAGGGTTCGTATGGCATCACAGCCTTTGTATAGGTTTGTGATCCTCTCGATGAGATGTTTAAACTGTTAGAGTTGTAGCATCCCTCCGGTGGGCCCGGAGCGGGATCCTCTAGCATATTTTCCCTAGATCGGGTTCTTGGTATCGCTTTGACCGCTTATTCATGGGCGGCGATCCCCTATCTAGCAAGTTAACCCCGCAGGGTTTGTGGCATCGTCGGGAATATGATCCCCTACGCAGTGGGCCGTGCTCAGTAGGGTTGTGGCATCATCGGGTATACGATCCCCTGCTCAGCATCATGTTTATAGTAGGGTTGCGGTATTGTTGGTTATGTGATCCCCTACTCAGTGCGTGGTTTCGGTAGGGTTTCGGCATCGTCGGTTCGATCCCCTATATTGCGAGTTATACCAGATAGGGTTCTGGTATCATCGTGACCACCTTTATATGGGCGATGATCCTCTATCTGTGTGACGTGCTTCTGTATAGCGCCAGATCGGGTTGTGGTATCCCCCAGCGGATCCTGGGTGTGATCCCCTGTCTGTAAGAACTACGTATGCCAGATTGGGTCGTGGTATCCCCCAGCAGACCCTGGGAGTGATCCCCTATCTGTGAGCTTCATATACCATAGTGGGTTCTGGTATCCCCTAGCGGACCCTAGGAGTGATCCCCTATCCGAGGAGTTTGGTGGTTATGTTGTTTCGGCGAGGCTTCCTCAGTGATGCTATCCGACGAGCGTGATCTCTCGGGTGAGCGTCTAAGAGGTTTGTGAGAAACTCGATGGAGTGGATCTCCCGGATGAGTGTCATCTGGGATGACAGTGATCGTGTGGTGTACTCTTCTGGTTGTGGACAGTTGCTGGTGTTGAGTTCGGTACCTCATGTGGCTTGTTATTTGAGCTGATTATATCTGGATTGTTCAAGGTGTATGTATGGGCATACACCTGAGCTGAGATGACGAGTTGTGTTTAGCCGAGGATGGTCACTAGATGAAGTTTCTCTCTTGTCTGGGTTCCCTCTGGCTGGGATGAGCGGACTGTTGCCTTTCAGCTGCACTCTTTGGTTTTGGGTTTTTGGGGTGCCTACTGAGTATGTTTATACTCACCCTTGTACGGGCTTTTCCCGCACATGTTTGTGTCTTGTGCATACCACAAGCCTTTCGACGAAGTCCCAGGAGGACCCGGAGTAGGCGGAGCTGAGTGAGCGAGACTGACCGGGGTGTTTGCCGGTGCGGCGCCGAGGGAGCTTTCCGGTGGTGTTTGTGGCAGCGTCCCCCTTCTTCAGAGCAGGTTGTACGCGCTTTGTAGTTTTCTTTTGGTGGGCCCTGTTTTGCCCTTTTGTACTTTTTTTGTTGCACTCTGGTTTGGGATAGATGTATGCATGCATTTACTTTTCAGTTTCTATATCTCTGCACTGTTGCATGGAGGTGTTTGTGGGTGCGTGTGTACAGGTACCTTAGGCTAATGCCTCCCACGTGTGTGATAGCCTACTCGGCGCTGGTCTCTAGCCCCTGGCCTATTGGAGGCGGGCTTGGGGAGTCGCGGCTCGAGCCTCGTTGGGTCGGGTCGTGACAGAGTGGTATCAAAGGAGGTTCCAACTTTGGGATCTCAGAGCATAGCTGGTCTAGCTGTGAGTTTGGTTCGGGTTGCATAATCGCAGTGTTAGGATGTTTTGGGTTCGAATTTCAGGCCAGAGACTCCAGTGTTGGTGCGACGACCGACGTATCCATACACTAGGACTCTGATAACCTGCCTTTCGACTCGGGACATTCGTACACTGGTCGCAGGGACATAATGGTACATGCATCATATAGGACTGGGTTTTGGGTTTTCCTTGTCCTTCTTGAGTCAGCTCTCCAGATATACTCTTTGACTGTGGTGCGTCTTGAATGTATTTCAGGATGCCTTCACGACGACAACCAGTGAGGGTTCCGCAACGAGGTTGTGGTGACGATCCGCCCCGTGCAGAGGCTGTGGACCAGGGCGTAGGTTCTGAGGCCGGACCTCCAGGTGGTCTACCAGTTGAGCCACCACCTATCGAGCAGCTGGTTGTGCCAGTAGTGTAGGATGAGGTTGCGCGTAGGCTGAGTGCGCTGCACGAGTTCCAAAGGCAGCGACCTCTGAGGTTCCGGGGTGATCCAGACCCCCAGGTAGCTGATGACTGGCTCGAGGCAGTCACTCGAGTTTTCCGCCTAGTGAGGACACCTCCAGATCAAATGGTGGTCCTAGCGGCGAGCCTTTTGCATGGTTCTGCCGGGCGATGGTGGAGCTTAGTGACGCAGTCCCATGACGAGGAGACGCTCACGTGGGCAGATTTTGAGCGTCTCTTTAGGGAAGAGTTCTATCTAGTGACGCTGAGGTCAGTGCGAATCTAGGAGCTTCTGCAGCTTTGACAGGAGGGCATGACCATGTCGGAGTACTCAGTGAGGTTTACAGACCTTTTACGCTACTCCTTGGATATGGTTCGAGACCCGTTCTTTAGGTCTCGGACCTTCGAGCAGGGCTTACGCAGGGACATCCGGGCAGGTGTGGTTTCCTTGTACCTGCCCACCTATACTGGAGTGCTGGAGCGAGTGTTGGTGGTGGAGAGCTTTCTGGCTGAGCAGATTATCCCTGTTAGTGTTGGGCACGTGAGAGCTGAGACTTTGTCAGTCGGATCGACATCTGGTAGTCGACGACAGACTCAGGGGTCTGGACGTGGCCGACGTTTCAGGAGGCGACCCCAGGATGGAGGATCTGAGGCTCAGGGCTCGCAGGCCAGTTTTGGTCAGTCGCAGGAGAAGCGGTGTTATGCTTGTGACGGTCGGGGACATCTTGCTAGATATTGTCCGACTCACCGTGTTGCTGAGAGGGAGCTGGTCGATGGACCGCCTTGGCAGAGGCAGCGTCTCGAGCAAGGAGGTCTGTAGGGCGGCGGACGTGGCGGCGGAGCGGGTGCAGCAGGAGGCGGTGGTAGGCGGTATCAGTTGCTACCACCCCCACCCCCAGGTGGTCCACGCCAAGCTCAGGGAGCTGGTGGCCAAGGGTGAGGACAGCTGCATGCCCTGGAGGCTGTTGACCCAGAGGCACCGCAGATGGATAGAGGTACACCATGTGTCCTTTCTACTTTCTGCAGTAGTTTGATAGACACTGTTTAGCGGCACCCTTCTTTTCTGTTGCTTGCTCGAGTTTTGTTCAGGGCGTTGGTAAGACCCTGTGTGTGTGTTGTTCGGTGTGCTTCGAATGCATGAGGAAGAGAGATTCATCCCCCACCGAGACGCGTTTTTTGGACATGATTAAAAACCGTGCGGGCGAGTCAGTGCCGCCCAAAGTGGATAACATCAAGGTGTGGTGGATGATTCCCTCTGACTTATGCATTCGTGCAGGGGTGTTTGTTGGCGAACTCGCTAGTGTGGGAGACACAGTTGAGAGTCCAGTCGCTTTTCGTGTGCTTATGGCTTTTCGGGGACGAAAAGTTCTAAGGGGGGGAGGATGTAGCGACTCAGATTTTCGCCCTGTCAGACTTTGGATTATTTCTACGAATAATTACAGAGCTAAGAACGAAGACGGCTTGCGATTCCGAGGCCCGGTGTGCCCGAAATAAATTTTATAAAAATATTAAGTATTTTTATACTATGCACATGGAGGGGGTGTGATATCTACTAAATGGTAGCTCAGAACGGGAATCTGAGGGAACAGTTGCGTCCGGAACGTGCCGTTTACCCTAGGAGAGGTGTAAGCATTGCGGGCGCGGGCCTACGGTGGAAAGCGCCACCAGGGGCGTTTTCGTAATTAAGTGGAGAAGTTGGTTTACAGGCGTCGGCTCGAATAACTTCTGAATGGAGTGTCATATTGCAAATCTGAGTCCACCGTTACGTTCAGAACGATGCGTTTACCCTAGGTGTGACCTTAACTTTGTTCGCATCGGGCGCGAAGTCGGAGACGCTGCTTTAACTGAAGGTTTTTAAATAAAAAAAAGGAAAAAAACCCATCTCTCTCCCCTCCCACCTCCTATGTGCGGCGCTGGACGAACCCATCCCACCTCCTCTGTTTCTTCGCCAGATCAAGCCGGAATCATCCGTTTTCTGTGCCGTTTGTCAGCGGATCTAGCTTCAGGGCATCGCCGGCGTCGATCTGCACCCGAAGCTTCGGCGTTTCGCCCGCGAGGTAGGTGGTTTGCGTTTTAATCCCCCGATCCCATTTTTGCTGTGAATTACTTCGTTTTGAGGTCGTTGCAGGGAAGATCTCGTCCCAGGGGTCGCACCGGTGCTTTCGGATCGCAAAACGGACCATCGGGGTGCCCCCGGCGGTCCGCGGAAGGTCCGCCGGTGGAGCGCGGCGGTGGGCCGCTGGCTAGGGTGGGCCGGCGGCGGCGGCCGGTCCAGGCTGGCCGGACCGGCCGGTTCAGGCCGGTCCGACCACTTTTGTCATACGAGGGTCTTTAAACCCCCGTATCTTGCAATCCGTGAGTCGGATTCGCATGCCGTTTACGGCAACGCAACCCTGACGACGAGGAGAACCCTTCGGTGTGGGTTTGAGAGTTTAAGGGATCGGGAATGTGGCCTAGAAGTTAGAAACGTCGTATAAAATAACCTTATTTTGTTATTTTACGACTTCGGGCCGTTGTAACTTCTACCCAGAGCGTCCGATTGACGTGCTGTCAGTGGAGTTGAGACCCTGATGGTATGGTGGACTTTTTGAGATGGTTTCTGGGTGTTGGGACTGAGAACGGGGTGCGGGCCCCATGAGGCCGGGTTTCAGCGTTTGCGGAGAAACGCAGCTTTCGCACTAGGAGTCCGATTTTGGCGGATGAATAGTTGATCCTGTGTGTTTTTCCGAGAGGATCGCAACGGTGCAATCCTTTCGTTGAGTTTCGAAATCGAGGCGTGGGCCCCACCTGAGCGGGCTTTGGTGAATAGTGCCTTTTTCACTGAGTGTCCGTTTCGGATGAACGAGTAGTCGATTCCGCTTGTTTTTCTGAGGGGATCGCCGTGGTATGATCCGATCGATGGGTTTCAGGATCGTTGTGTGGGACCCACACAAGATAGCCACGGTGAATAGTACCTTTTTCAACGGTGCTCCGTTTCGGGCGAGTAAGCAGCCTACCCTGCATGTTTTTACGCGTAGAACGCGATGGTGGCCTCGGTATTGGCCTTGGAGGTGTGCAGTGTGGCGTTGTTGTGGGTCACTTGGGTTAGCGACGTTTTGGACCAGCAGTGGTTGAGGGTACTCCCTTGGTTCATTTCCACGAGGGTTCGTATGACATCACAACCTTCGTATAGGTTTGTGATCCTCTCGATGGGATGTTTAAACTGTTAGAGTTGTGGCATCCCTCTGGTGGGCCCGAAGCGGGATCCTCTAGCATCTTTTCCCTAGATCGGGTTCTTGGTATCACTGTGACCGCTTATTCATGGGCGACGATCCCCTATCTAGCAGGTTAATCCCGGAGGGTTTGTGGCATCATCGGGAATATGATCCCCTACGCAGTGGGCCATACTCAGTAGGGTTGTGGCATCGTCGGGTATACGATCCCCTACTCAGCATCATGTTTATAGTAGGGTTGCGGTATCATTGGTTATGCGATCCCCTACTCAGTGCGTGGTTTCTGTAGGGTTGCAGCATCGTCAGTTAGATCCCCTACATCGTGAGTTATACTAGATAGGGTTCCGGTATCATCGTGACCACCTTTATATGAGCGATGATCCTCTATCTTTGTGACATGCTTCTGTCTAGCGCCAGATCGGGTTTTGGTATCCCCCAACGGATCCTGGGTGTGATCCCCTCTCTGTGAGAACTACGTATGCTAGATTGGGTCGTGGTATCCCCTAGCGGACCCTAGGAGTGATCCCCTATCTATGAGCTTCGTATACCGGAGTGGATTCTGGTATCCCCTAACGGACCCTAGGAGTGATCCCATATCCGAGGAGTTTGGTGGTTATGTTGTTTCAGCGAGACTTCCTTAGTGATGATATCCGACGAGCGTGATCTCTTGGGTGAGCATCTGAGAGGTTTGTGAGAAACCCGATGGAGTGGATCTCTCGGATGAGTGTCATCTGGGATGACAATGATCGTGTGGTGTACTCTTCTGGTTGTGAACAATTGCTGGTTTTGAGTTCAGTACCTCATGTGGCTTGTTGCGTGAGCTGATTATATCTGGATTGTTCAAGGTGTATGTATGGGAATACACCTGAGCTAAGATGAAGAGTTGTGTTTAGCCGAGGATGGTCACGAGATGAAGTTTCTCTCTCATCTGGGTTCCCTCTAGCTGGGATGAGCAGACTATTTCCTTTCAGCTGCTCTCTTTGGTTTTGGGTTTTTGGGGTGCCTACTGAGTATGTTTATACTCACCCCTGCATGGGCTTTGCCCGCACATGTTTGTATCTTGTGTAGACCACAGGCCTTTCGATGGAGTCCCAGGAGGACCCGGAGCAGGCGGAGCTGAGTGAGCGAGACTGACTGGGGTGTTTGCCGGTGCGGTTCTGAGGGAGCTTTCTGGCGGTGTTTGTGGCAGTGTCCCCCTTCTTCAGAGCAGGTTGGACAAGCTTTGTAATTTTCTTTTGGTGGGCCCTATTTTTCCCTTTTGTACTTTTTCTGTTGCACTCTGGTTTGGGATAGATGTATGCATTCATTTACTTTTCAGTTTCTATATCTCTGCACTGTTGCATGGAGGTGTTTGTGGGTGTGTGTGTACAAGTACCTTAGGCTAATTCCTCCCACATGTGTGATAGCCTACTCGGTGCTGGTCGCCAGCCCCTTGCCTATTGGAGGCGGGCTTGGGGAGTCGCGGCTCGAGCCCTGTTGGGTCGGGTCGTGACAGACAACTTCTCTCTCCTCGCATTTCTCACGCCCCTCTCTCTCTATTCCTTTCCTCACACCCCCGATGAAGTTTTCATTTTTGTGAAATGGTTTTAAAATGGGTTTTCAAATAATTGGAATGAATTGTGAAAATGAGCATATGGGTTACCTTGGGTACTTAGGTAGATGGTTCATCTTGAGAACATCATCCATTTTTTTGATTATAGGGAGGTTTAATTATGGGGATTCCATGTTTTTCCTAGGCCCATTGTTTTAGGAGACTAATGTTGAAATTTTTAGGGGGTTTACTCATGTGGTATTCCTCAACTTCCTAGTCCTATGTTTTAGGAACTGGATTGTGCACTTGATTGATTGGGGTATGAGTCGTCTACTAGTTTGACCTATAACGATCCTTGGGGTTGATACCTGTGCTTCTATTTTGTGTTTCTCAGCATTGTTGTTTTATCCTTGATATGCATGTTTATTCTTGTGAATGATGATATGGAAAATGTAATTTGAAATTTATATACCTATGTTTCAATGTCCCAGATTTTCCATGTAAATTTTTTGAAAATTATATGGGATTATTTTGAGACCAGGTGCTGAGACAGAATGTGATTCTGAGGCCCGGGGTGCCCGGAATAAATGTTCGAACTATTTTTAATTTTATTTAAAATAGCGCTCCTGTGTAGTTTTAGTAACTTTTGAAAAGGTGCTCAGATTTGAAATTTGAGGGCACCATTGTGTTCAAAGCAACGAGTTTTTCTTAAGAAGGACCTAACTTCGATCGATGCGGGTTGACTGTGGAATTTTTTTGGGACATTTTAAAGGAAAATAAAATAAACTTAGAAAAAGTTTATTTTAACTTTTAACAGTGACACAACGACACTGCGACGCCATGACTAAGTAGCTGTTTCCTTTTATAAATGAAACAACATGGCAACGCTGCAACTCAGCCAAACAGAAACGCTGAAATGTGTTTCTTCATTTAATAGCTTGGTAGGGATGCAAGATCAGATTCATAATCCCTCTAGGCTTTGAAAAAAAAGGAAACGTGTTGGTAAATCCTCTCGTAGATGAACGATGAACGATAGAAGATCGATGAACAGATTCAGAACAAGTGTCAGTGGATTGACGAATGATGAATGCAGGACTCACACTTTTTCAACGATCGATCCAATCCTTGAGGTTGGTGGTTTATTTTTCTTCATGAATTCTTTCCCCATTCTTGTTTACAACGACGAACGCGGACTAACCCATGAACAGGTTGATCCGCGGTTCGATCATTATTGCGAGATGGTTTAAAATACGGGATTAATGGGGATGAATTCTTAAATATTATTTTGTTCCTATTTCATATTTTACACAGACATGAATGTACTAATTCTGAAAAGAGAAAGGCCAAGGTCCGCTCTAAGGGTGTTTTTGTGCTTATCTCCCTTTATCGTTCTTGTATTCTTTGTCGGCGGACCCTCGTGGTTGCAGTGTATTTTTCCAGGTGGTTCCGAACGTGGTCAGACCCCCTGGAGTGACAATGAGAAGAATTGAAGCCCATGGAGATGAAGAACATGAGCCGACGGTCGTAGGCGTGCTTCCGTTTCAAAAAACAAAGCACTGGAGTGTGACAGGCGGCCTGCAGAAGGAGAGATGGCGGTGGCGGCACGACCACCCGGCAGCAGACGGCCGCTGGATTGACGATCGGTGGCGGAGGGGCCCGCAGTAGTAACAGGTCACGATAGTGAGCTGCAACGGTGGAAGAACCCCGAGCAGCGTCAAATTAAGGACTCGCGAGTAGATCCGGCCGTGTTGACCCGTGGAGACACAACCAGCGGTCCGCGTACAACTGGAGTAGATACGACAACCACTGTGCCTAGGCGGACTAAACTGAACCGCGTCCAAGAGGGAGAGACCTGGCATGTCAGGTCGGACCCAATGGGTTGGGTCAAGCAGGACTCGAGTCGGGTCAGTCCGACCGGGATGAACTGGACCTGAACCCCATTGACTCCTTTTCACAAAAATCCCATAACTCTCAAACTGTGTTTCCGTTTGACAAGCCGTTTGCAGCATTGGGACCCTCACGTCAAGAAAGTCATTTTTATATACTATAAGTGAGTTTTTGTGGAAGTTGGTGTATGAAATTTTTGGATTGAGGAGTAGGTTCTCTCGGAACGAGTGTGCTAAGGACAGAATCCTGTGGCTGGCTACGACCTAGAAACTATGTGATTAACTAGACTGCTATCTTACCTAGAATATGTGTATTATATAGATTTTGTGTCCTAACAAGATTGAGTCGGTACTCCACTGTCCCACCAGAGTGCGGGTCCTCTAGTCTTTGATGACACTCTGTGTGTTACCAACACTATGTGTGTTACCTACACTATGTGAGTTACCTACACTCTGTGTGTTATCAACACTTTGTGTGTTACCTACACTCTGTGTGTTACCAATGCTCTGTGTGTTACTACTTGAGGGTACTGTGGATTTTTACGAAAGTCATGTTTATGTACCATAAACATATACTTGGTGTGGGATGACTCTAGTGACTCTCTTGATTATATTTCTTAGAGGCTACACTCAGTGTACCTATTTGGTAGTCTACTTGGTGTATTTCTTAGTGATCTTCTTTGTGGTATAATTTTTGTAATTCCTTTGTGGTTTGAGGTCCCTACTGAGTATTGTTTTACTCACCCCTTCACAGGCTTCACCCGCACGTGTCGTGCCTTGTGCAGATGATTGACAGATTTGACAAAGTCCTTGGCAGACTGGAGACAGGTGGTGCTTCAGGGTGACCTTATAGACATGGTTCACTTCAGTGACATTTAGACAACTTATTGTACATACCCTTCAGGTAGGGGTTTTTGTAGATGATATCCAGGAGTTTGTACTTTTGTATTTCAGTTGGGATTGTATTATGACCTATTTACTTTTCATTTTGTACTGTTACTATGAGTGGGGTTTCTTAGTGGTTTACATCCATGTTTACTTAGTGTTTTTAGTTTCATATTTTTCTTGGAGATGGGTGTTCGTGTACAGGTACTTGGTAAAATGCCTCCCACTTGTGTAATATTCCTACTTGGTGCTTGTCTCCAGCCCATGTATTATGGGAGGTGGGCTTGGGATAGTCGCAACACGGGCCCCATGTGATGGGTCTTGAAAAAGTGGTATTAGAGGGTGGTCAGTTTTACTCTTGTTTTGGGGCAACAGTGTTAAGTGTTTTGAGTTTGGCTTTCAGGCTAGGGAACCCAGTGATGATGCGGTGGTCGATGTATCCATACACCAAAACATTGAATTATTCTTTTCAACTTGGTACATGAAAACACTAGTTGCATGGTAAATTAATGGTTCTTTCATCATATAGGAATTGAGTGTTTTCTCATGTCCTTATTGAGTCAGAGTCAGCTCACCAGGTATACTCTATTGATCGTGGTACATCATGTTCTATTTTAGGATGCTTCTACATAGGCTGCCAACCAAGATTTTGGGGCATGACCATGAGGATGGTCCACCATGCAATGAGGCATCAACACAAGGACCTTTTCCATAGATAGCACCTTTTAGTGGTGTACCAGTGATACAACCACCTGGAGAGTAGTAGTTCCTACCAGTGTTACCAGTAGAGGATGCACGCGGGATCAGTGCGTTTCATGAGTTCTAGAGATAGTGAAATCCTAGGTTCTAAGGTGATATGGATCCCTAGATAGCTGAGTACTAGTTGGAGGTGGTGACATGAGCCTTCTTCTTAGTTAGGATGCCTCCCGACCAGATATCAGTCCTAGCTGTGAGCCTTCTTCAGGGCTCAATGAGGAGATGGTGGAGCTTTATGAATTAGATGCATGAGGAGGAAATGCTATCCTAGATAGACTTAGAGCACCTCTTCAGGGATGAGTTTTTTCCAGTGATGTTACGCTCTGTGCATATATAGGAGTTACTTCTCCTGTAGCAGGTTAGACAGTCAATTGCAGAGTACTCGACGAGATTCATGGATCTTTCTCGGTACTCTACCAACATGGTGTGGGACCCATTCTTCAGGGCATGTACCTTCAAGAAGGGACTACACTGGAAGGTCAGGGCATCGATGATATCCCTTAGCATCCCTACACATGCTGGGGTGATGGAGAGAGCTATACTAGTATAGATATTTCTTGTGGAGCAGGCACCAATAGTGGGAGATAGCATTGGGTGATAGGTAGAGGATTCTTGGGCAGCGGGTAACTGATTGATGATGCAGGGACACAAGTAGGTAAAACACTCTAGGGGACAGCCCCATGATACAGGATCAGCAGTGCGAGCCTCCCAAGGCCTAGCAAGCCATCTGATAGACAGACTATGCTACTCATGCAGCGGTCAGGGGTATCTGGCTAGATATTGTCCGACCAGCCATACGACCAACCAAGAGATGATTGAGGGACCACAGAAGAAACGGTGGAGGTAGGAACATGGAGGTCCACTAGGAAGAAGACGTGGAAGAGGAGTGTGATGACTAGAAGGAGGTGGACAGAGGTTCGAGGGACTACCACCACCACCCCTAGGTGGTCCACCCCGAGCCCAGGGAGCTGGTGAATAGGGGTGAGGCTGGCTCCAGGAGATGGAGGTTTACGATACCAATACTCCCATAATGATTATAGGTATGATTTGTGTCTTTTCCACTCTATTTGTAGTTTTGATAGACACAAGTTCCATCCACTCTTTTCTCACCATGACCCTTGCTCGAGACACATAGATTCCATTGGAACTGTTGATTTAATCCCTATGCTTAGAGACTCCTATGAGAAGAGATTCGATGATCACACACTGGTGCCGATAGTGTTCCCTTACTCTTGGGGGTGGTAGTTTCGGTTGGGATCTCTTAGTGTAAGTGTCGAGGCCTTACAACATCATTCTAGGTATGGACTGATTATCCACATTTCATGCTCAGAACGACTGTTTTATGCACATAGTGTGGTGTGTCCGTGGAGATGGGATCAAGTTTTCCTTTTTCAGAAAAAGGGAGACACAATAAGTTTAGGATGGGATCACATGTAGGAGGGTGAAGATGATGACACATCAGTTGGATAGCATGACCCTCAGTGTAGTGGATGAGACAAGTCCTCAGTTTCCTTCAGCAGTGGACGAGTATGAGGAAATATTTATGAAAATTTTCTAGGACTACCTCCTCATAGGGAGTTAAACTTTTTTGTTGACCTATACCCCAGGAAGACACTGATATCTACATCGGTATATCGGTTGGTTCCCAGAAAGACTCGTGAATTGAGGGTACAGTTGGAGGACTAGCAGAGGAAGGGCTTCTTGAGACCCAGTGTTTCACCATGGGTATCCCCAATATTGTTTGACAAGAAGGAAGATGGGATCTTGAGGTTATGTGTGGAATTTTGACACCTGAATTAGGTTATTATGAAGAATAATTATTCAATATTAAGAATTGACAACCTCTTCAATCATATGAAGGGAGCGAGATGGTTCTTGAAGATAAACCTCATATTAGGCTATCACAAAGTTGTGTAAGGGATGATGATATCCCAAAGATGGATTTCAGATGTCGATACAGTCACTAAGAGTACTTAGTGATGCCATTTGGTGTGAAGAACTCCTCAGTGGTGTTCATGGGACTAATGAACATGATCTTCCAGCCGTACATGGACAAGTTTGTAGTGGTCCTCTTTGATGAAATACTAGTGTATTCAATGTACAAGGAAGAACACACAATAAACTTGAGGATGGTCCTAGACTTACTCTGAGAGCACCATCTTTATAAGAAGATCTCGAAGTGTTAGTTCTAGAATCAAGAGGTCCACTTTCTTGGAAATTTCATCTTAGAGGCTAGAGTTGCAGTAGATCCAGTGAAGATTGTGGCGGTACTTTCTTGGGAGCCACCAAAGAGCGTTACCGAGGAGCGGAGTTTCCTTGGATTATATGGGTACTATCAGAGGCTTGTAGTTGACTTCTCTATAGTATCAACACCTATTAAGGCCTTGAAACAAAATGGAAAACCTTTCATATGGATGGATAAGTTCCAGGAGAGATTTCAACAGCTGAGATAGAGTTTGACAAGAACTCCCATCCTGAGATTTATAAAGGAGGGTGTCGAGTATGTAGTGTTCCGTGACACATCAGAGACCAGGCTTGGTTGTGTACTAATGTAGGGAAAAGTGGTTATTACTTATGTTTCATGACATTTGAGATCAAATTAGGAGAAGTATGTGACCCATGATTTGGAGTTGGCAACGATAGTCTTCGCATTGAAGATGTGGCGACACTACCATATGGGCGAGCAGTTTATCATCTACTCAGACCACAAAAGTCTCAGGTATATCTTTATTAAAAGGATCAAAACCTGAGATAGCAGCTTTGTCTAGAGTTTCTCTAGAAATATGACTTCGAGATAGTCTATACTCATGTAAAGGGAAACATGGTGGTAGATGATCTCAACCAGAGATTGAGTTCACAACTACTGAACAAGGCCTTAGAGATTTTGGCCTCACTTCAGACATCCTTCATGGATGGAGATGAAGTATCTTATCTCCAGTCGATTGTGGTTACCCCTCCACTCTTATAGCATGTGCGGTAGGCACAACTTGAAGATATCAACTGCAATACTATACATGCTCAGATGTCTATAGGGCATTCCCCTGATGGATATTCGAAATCTAGAGAGAAAATAATCCTTTTTAGAGGACTCACAGTTATAATAATAATGTTATGGGAGGAGGTATTGAAGGAGTTCCATACATCCCCTTTGGAAGTAGATCCAGGTGTGGAAAAGATATACTGGGACCTCCAACGTTAGTTAAGGTGGCTGGGGATGAAGAAGGCAGTGACATAGTCTGTCTCTAGATGCCTCACATAGCAGCAAGTAAAGGCTGAGAACCAGGTTTTATCAGGTTTGAATCAACCCCTTGAGGTGAAAGAGTGGAAGTGGGATGGAATATCAATGGAATTCATGATGAGACTACCATGTAATTATAAAGGGAACAATTCCATCTGGGTGATCGTTGACTGATACACCAAGTTATCCCATTTCCTAGAGATTTGGGAATAGGGTTCAGTAGAGAGATTAAGATGTATCTATGTACAAGAGATATTTTTAATCCATGGGGTCTCATCAATGATAGTCTCAGATTGAGATTTATTCTTTACATCTCGGTTGTCGAAGGGATTACAAGAGGCATTTCAGAATCAACTGTGCTTGAGCATAGATTTCTACCTGCAGACAGACGGCCAGACGGAGTGGACTATTTAGGTCTAAAAGGACATGCTACATGCTTGAATCCTCAATTTTGGCCACAGTTGTAAGGATCACCTACCCCTAGTGGAGTTTTCATACAACAAAAGCTTCTACTCCACCATCAGTATGACACCATTCGAGGCCTTGTATGAGAAACCCTACAGGTCACCACTTTGTTGGACTGGCCCTCTAGAGTCAGCACTCATTGGGCCAAAGTTGGTATAGGCCACTGAGGAGAAGGTGCAGGTCATCTAGGAGTAGATGAAGACTGTATAGATCCATCAATAAGTATTATTCTAATAGGTGATAGAGACTCTTGGAGTTCGAGGAGGGAGAACATGTGTTCCTTTGGGTCTCTTCTCTATTTTGGATACAAATATTTGTTTGGGGAAACAATTTATCTCCAAGGTTCATCAGAACTTTTTTGATAATACATAGAGTGGAAGAGGTGGCATACCTCTTGGATATACCTCCACAGTTAGAGCAGTTTCATGACATCTTTCAAGTATCCCAAATAAGGAAATATGTACAAAACTCTTCACACGTCATTGACTGGGGTGATTTGGACGTTGATGACATGACAAATTTCATGGAGTACCCAATAGAGATCGAGGATTGATAGGATAGGACCCTTCATGGGTGATCAATTCCTCTAGTGAAAATTTGGTGGTAGCATGAGAATCTTTAGGAGATCACGTGGGAGTGGGAGGTTCTGATTCATGCTCAGTATCCCCATTTGTTTGTTTATCCATTTTTTTAGCTTTCAGGGAAGTAAATCCCTAAGGTGGGGAGAATTTAATGTCTGAAATTTTCCATGTAATTTTTTTAAAAATTATATGGGATTATTTCAAGACCAGGCGCTAAGATGACACATGATTCTATGGACCAGGGAGTTTAGAATAAATGTTCAAACTATTTTTAAGTTTATTAAAAATAGTTCACATTTTCGGTTTTAGTAACTTTTAAATGAGTGCTCAGAATTGAAATATGAGGGAACTGTTGTGTTCAAAGTAGTGGGTTTTTCTTAGACAAGACCTAACTTTGACCAAGGTGGGTCGACTGTGGAAAATATTTTTTGAATGTTTTAAAGGAAAATAAAATAAACTTAGAAAAGGTTTATTTTAATGTTTAATAGAGATGCAGAATTGCTGCAACACCATGACTAAGTTTCTGTTTCCTTTCATAAATGAAACAGTGTGGAAACATTGCAACTTAGTGAAACAGTGATGCTGAAATGCGTTTCTTCATTTAATAGCTTGGCATGGATGAAAGATCAGATTCATGATCCCTAGAGGTTCTTGAAAAAAAAGAAACATGTTGGAAAATACTTTCATCGAAGAATGAAGAACAATGGAAGATCAACGATCGGATTTGGAACAGGTGTCGACAAATTGATGAAGGATGAATGTAGGACTCATGCTTCATCAACGATCGATCCAATCCTTGAGGTAGGGGGTTTATTTTTATTCATGAATTCTTTCCCCGTTCTTATTTATAATGAAGAATGTAGACCAACCCATGAACAAGTTGATCCGAGATTCGATCGTTCTTGTGGGATGGTTAAAAATTAGGGATTAATGGGGATGAATTATTAAATACTATTTTGTTCCTCTTTCATATTTTTTTGCTGAAATGAATGGACTAAGGCTGAAATGAACAAGGCCAAGGTCTATTCTAAGGGTGTTATTGTGCTTATCTCCCTTCTCCATTATTGCGTTATTCGTTGGAATACCCTCGTGGTCACGACATGTTGTTCTGGGTGTTTCTGAATGTGTTCAGACTCCCAGATTTAGGGTGAGAAGGATTGGAACTCATGGTGCTGAAGAACATGGACTCAGGGTCACAAGCATTATTCTGTTTTAAAAAATGGAGCACTTAAGTGTGACCGGAGACCCATAGAAGGAGATCTAGTGGTAGCACGCGACGACGCTGATGGTGGTGTGCGGTGACACAACCACCCGGTAGAAGATAAATGCCAGATTGACAGCCAGTGGTGGAGGGGCCCACAGTGGCGTGACTACGGTAGTGAGCCGTGATGTTGGGAGGATGGGGCTCCTCGAGCCACGTCGAATGAAGGACCTATGGCCGAGCCATGTGTGGATCCAGTCACAAGGCCAACCGCATTGACCTGGGGTGATGCAGCCAGTGGGATGCGTGCAGCTAGAGCAGACGTGACAGTCACCGTGTCCGGGCAGACCAAATCAGCCCGCATCCAAGCGGGCCGAGTTAAATTTGGCAGGTCGGTCCAGACTTGGCGGGTCGGGTCGGACCTAGAGGGTCAGGTCAGACCTAGCGGGTCATGTCAGGTGGGACTTGGGTCATTCCGACTGGGTCAGACTGGACCCAGACCCAACTGACCCCTTTTCACAAAAAATCTCATAACTCTCAAACCATGTGTTCTTTTGACGAGCCGTTTACAGCATTAGGAACCTCCTGATTAGGCGTTCCTTTTGAGATACTCTAAGTGAGTTTCCATGGAAGTTGTAGTATGAACTTTTTGGCTTGAGGAGTAGGTTCTCCCGAAATGAGCGTGCTAAGTATGGAATCCTATGGCTAGCTATGACCTTGAAGCTATGCGATTACCTAGACTATGTGTATTACCCAAACTGTATATCTTACCTAGACTATGTGTCTTATATAGACTTTGTTTCTTACCAAGACTAAGTCAGTGCTCCCCTGTCCCACCAGGGTGTGGTTCCTCTAGTCTTTGACGATACTCCATGTGTTACTAACACTCCATGTGTTATCTACCCTCTGTGTGTTACCTACACTCTATGTGTTACCGACGCTCCATGTGTTACCTACACTCCGCGTGTTACCAACACTCCATGTGTTACTACTTGAGGGTACTATGGATTCTTACTAAAATCTTTTTTACATACCATAGACCTATACTTGGTGTGAGATGACTTTAGTGACTCTCTTAATTATAATTCTGTCACGACCCGCCCTCGGGGACCGTGCCGTGACTACCCCAAGCCCGCCTTCCATAGGCCAGGGGCTGGCGACTAGCACCAAGGCGTAAAATCCCGATAACTGGGAAGGCATTGCCTTTATAAAAGAAAACAAGCACCATAGAGTACAAGCGGAAGTAAAACACTAAGTACAAAAAGAAGAGCTGAAAAGTAAAAAGGGGCCGGAAATACAAGCCCAACTGTAAAGTACAACTCGAAAGGGAAAACAGCGACTGAAAAGTAAAGCTGCTACGCTGAGATGTCCACTGGAAATCCCACCTGAAGGGTGGGTACAGATAGCTCCTCTGCTCCTCGGGTCCTGCCATCCGCTCCGAGTATGTCCCGCCCAGTGGTCCACCTCCGGGTACCGCCTCGTCGTATAGTCCACCTCCAGGTACCGTCCAGTCCTCGAACCTTCGGCTTCCGTCAGCACTGTCCGTCGTCTGCAACCAACACAACGAGGTGCGGGCATAGCCCGTGCAGGGGTGAGTATAACGATACTCAGTAGGGACCCCGAGACCCTCAAGGTCTCACTAAAACCAACAAGGATAAACACAAGAAGATCTCAACAGATAAACCCTACTTAGGTATATGCCCATACATATACCTAAGTTATCAAGTAACCCATCTCAATCATGAGGAAACACAAGGATTGTGAAAACGACGGATAACCACTACTCGGGTATATGCCCATACATATACCAAAGTTAGCAAGTGACCCATCTCAATCATGAGGTAAACACAAGGTCAAAAGTCTCAGCTCAAACCAGGATTTTCATTATCGAAACCGTAACTGCTGAAGAGCTCCGTCTCTAGAGTGTACAGTGGTCCTGTCACAACTCCGAGGTACTGCTCGCTAACCTAAGACTGTTGAGGTACTCCTCCTGTCGAGTACTGCGGGTTTGCGGCCAACTACCTGGCGCTCCGTCCGCTGAGGGTCTGTCGCCAAATACCGGGCGCTCGCCCAAATAGCCTACTGAGGTACTCCTCCTGTCGAGTACCGCGGGTTTTCTGCCAACTACCTGGCGCTCCGTCCGCCGTGGGTCTGCAGCCAAATACCGGCGCTCCGTCCACTGGGCTAGTCGACTCACTCCAAGTCGAGTCGGTCAAGCAGTCGTCAGGTCTCAGCCGGCTACACGGTCTCCGTACTCTGCACGCTCGTCTCCGGGAGGGTCCGCTCCATGAGCTACTGGTCGATACTCCAAGTATCTCAAAGTCCCATGAAGAAGTATCTCAAAAGTCCGTCTCGTCACAGGGGTCTCAACGCAACAGACGGCGCGTCGATCGGACGCCCGGTCTGTGAGTTATTAGCCTTTTCGTCCCAGGGGCCCGGTTGGTTTCGAGAGCGAAACCAATCCCGGCCGTATCTCAACTGTACCCCGAACTCCCATAGGGTAAACTCAAAGGGACCGTTACTCAACGTAACCACCAACGCCGCTGACGGCTCGTCAAGCGGACGTCCTGTCTGTAAGATATCAGCTTTTCCGTTCCAGGGGCCCGGTTGGGTTTCGGGTACAAACCAACCCGGCCATACTCCGACTTCATCCAAAACTCGGGCGCAGTATGTCAAAAGTTCCGTCTCATCAAGAGGAAGTCAACGAAACAGACGGCGCGTCAATCGGACGCCCGGTCTGTGAGTTATTAGCCTTTTCGTCTCCGGGGCCCGGTTGGTTTTTAAGGCAAAACCAACCCGACCGTACTCCACCTGCGTCCAAACCTCGGGCGGAGTATGCCAAAAGATCCGTCTCATTAAGAGGAACGCAACGCGACTGACGGCGCGTCAATCAGACGTTCGTGGCTCAAGATATGAGCGTTTCCGCTCCGAAGGCCCGGTTGGTTCCGTGAACGAACCAACCCGGCCGAACTCAAAGTAATCCGAAACCTTGAGTGCGATATACCGAAACGACCATCTCGATCCAAGGATCGCGTTGCCGCTGACGGTTCGTCGATCGGAGGTCCGAGGCTCAAGTTATGAGCCAAAAACCAAATCTGGTTCGAAACAGGGGGGTCCGGGTCCGGGCCGACCCGGCCCGACCCCCCCCCGGGCGGCGGACGACGGCGGCCGGCGGCGGCGGCGGGCGGCGCGGCGGCGGGCCGCGGCGGCAGCGGCGGGCGGCGGCGGCGGCGGGCCGCGGTGGCGGCGGCTGGCGCCAGCGGGGAGGCCGCACGCACGCGGGGCTAAGCCCCGCGTTTCTTTTGAGGGGCGGCGCGGCACAAGGGCCGCGCCCCATTTTTTTAAAAGAATCCCCCCCCACGTGGGGGGCCTGCTGGTGCGAACCGAGGGGGCCGGCTGCCCCCTCCTTCAAAGAAACGCCCCCCCCTCTTAAAGAGGGGGGTTTTATTGAGGTGGCCGGGGAATTAAATTCCCCGGTTTTAAAGGTATCCGGCCGGCCAGCTGGCCGGCCGGTTTTCTCTAACGGGACCGGAAATTCCGGTCCCCCTTCGGCTTTCGACGCCGGCGGCCCGGCCGCCGGTCTTTTCTTCCGCCGCGGCCCGGAACCGGCCGCGGACTCCTCGTCTCGCCGCGGCCCGGAACCGGCCGCGGCGTTCGTCATCCGGCGCGGTGCGACGGCACCGCGCCCCTTCGCCGTGCTTTGATATTCATTCAACGCGGCGCGACGGCGTCGCGTTTCTGTTGTTTCTACCATGGTGCGTGCAACGGCATCGCGAAGATATTTGCACGTTCATCCGCGTGGTGCGACGGCACCACGCCACTTGCTTCCTCCCGCAAGATAAATCAACATAAACGTTGGAGGGGGGTTCGGCCGTGTTTATGCGGTCCGGCCCCCCCTCACGTTAAATAAAAACTCAACATGAACATTCAAAGCCTCATGTTAGACATGCCAGATCCACGTTCAAGAAAAGGAATCATTAAATAATGAAACAACAATCCCCTACCTCGGGTATAAGTTCGAGGATTTGACTATGTCCGCGGAAGTCGACGTCGCGGAGATCGGGAGTCTCGGTAGTCGTTCGTCAATTCCGTTGACGAAGAGACGCGTCAGAAGAGGCACGTCGTTGGCGAATCCTTGTACGCCGACGAAGGTTGTCCGAGGAAGATGCGGTGTTCTCTCTCGTTGACACCGAAGACGAAGAAGAGCGGAGCGGCGTTCTTAGTCGGAACTTGAGCGTTCTACGTCAAGTCTTGAGGAAAGTCAAAATATAAAGAAAACAACGAACTCAAGAACCTCTACCTCGATAGTCGCACGTTGACGTAGTCGTGAAATATCGGTGTCGATTCCTTTGACGTCGGAGGAAGAGTCGTTGTCGATGGCGTTCGTCGCGGAAAACCATCGCAGAAGAGATGACGCAGAAGAAGTACGTCGCGTCGCGGATACGGCGTCGCGGATGGATCGTGTTCTTCGGCGGAGAAGTTCTTCGTTGAAGAACGACGTTCTTCGCGTTCTTCGTTGAGTTTGAAGAAGAAGAGGAGGCTCTCCAAAAGCTCTCAAGGAGACAAACAAAACAACCCAAAATAAAATAAGACTACTTCTTATTTTATTATTACAAAACACATTAGAATTTCAAAGGTTTGAAATTCAAAAAGGGTTTAACTCCCTTAATTAATTAAGAACTCAAGTTGACAACATTAAAAGAAAAGAGTAAAAGGGGAGGTTTTGAGAGAATTTGAGGAGTTGGGGTTCGTGTGGACCCCACCTCACTTAATCCTCCCAAGGGAGGTTAAGTGGATGTGGGTCCCACTCCCAACTCCCTTTGGTAGGACTTAACTAGTTAAAAGAAATAAAATTTGTTCCTCACAAATTTTATTTAACTTAAACTAAAAACCCAAAAACTAACTTTCAACCCGCATCAAACGCAACTCCCGAAAAGGACTCTTTAAGCGAATATCGGCGCTGCGAGTTCATCGGTGCCCTCGGATTTCAATTCCGAGCACCGGATCAAAAGTTAGGAATTCCCGCTCGTTCGTTCACTGAACGTACCCGAGCCAAACTTCGGAAATTAATTCCGGGCACTCCGGGCCTCGGAATCAGGTGCCGTCTGAAACCGCGCTCTTGTAAAATTCTAAAGAAAATTAAGAAAAAATTTCCCTTGAATTTTACGGGTCTTTACATTACTCCCACCTCAGGGCTTTACGTCCCCGTAAAGATACAACAAAACTAGGGAAACAAAAGAGGTACTGAGCACGCATCTGAGCCTTCCGCT
Source organism: Viscum album (assembly GCA_963277665.1). Lineage (NCBI taxonomy): Eukaryota > Viridiplantae > Streptophyta > Magnoliopsida > Santalales > Viscaceae > Viscum > Viscum album. The sequence goes on along the minus strand of OY728135.1, from coordinate 1,457,277,087 downwards.
CCCATGTGCTCTCCTGGAGATTCCCGTGCCGCCATCTGTTGCGCACAAGAGGAATCGATCGCCCATGTAGGACCCGCTCCTGTCGATCCTCTATCTCCACCGGGACCTCCGTAAAAGTCGCCCCATCGTCAACGTCAAGCTCCCCATGGTCAAAGATGTGCGTCGGGTCGTGCACGTATCTCCTCAGTTGAGACACGTGGAAGACGTCGTGCACCCGGTGTATCTGAGGTGGTAGAGCCAGGCGATAAGCCACCTCACCAACCCTGCTGAGGACCTGGAAGGGTCCGATGAAGCGCGGAGATAACTTGTCGCCTCGGCCAAATCTCCGAATACCACGTCGAGGTGAGACCCTCAAGAAGACGTGGTCACCATCCTCGAACTCTAGTGGCCTCCGCCTCCTATCAGCGTATGACTTCTGCCGGCTCTATGCTGTCCTCATCCACTCCTGGATGACATGGACCTCCTCTGACGTGGCCCGGACCATCTCTGGTCCCACAAGAGCTGCGAGATTTCTTCTTTGCCGATAAGAGAAACCTGGTCTCATCCCCTGGATGAACCACATTCTTTGCCTAAAACAGCCAATCCTAACATGGATGATACTAATCCATACCAAGGATGACGTCGTAAGGCCTCGACGCTACTACTAAGAGATCCAACCGTTACTCTCGCCTCCAAGGGTTGAGTCACACTGTCGGCATCAGTGTGTGGTAACTGGTCCCCTCCAGTAGATGTCTCACAAGTGAGGGTCAAGTCAACAGTCAACTGGAACCTCTTAGTAACATCACAAAAGAGGACAGGAATGAAAACATCGCAAAGTATGCGTCTTTTATTATTGCAGCTCATATTACAAGACGCTACACAAAAGCAACATCAACATGGAACTAGAAGTACAAGAGACGTATCCACTAGTTCTGCTCCTGTCCACCTGCTTTACTGTTGCTCAAGCATTTGTCGCTGCCTCAACCTCGGTGGCTCCCTCCAAGCCTGCGGATCGAGGAGTCGGACAGTCACGTGCCAGGTGACCCTTTCCGCGGCATGAGTAACACAACCTGCTCCTTGCACGGCTAGCTCCGTTCCCACTCCGGGTGCCCTGCACCACTGGTCCTAAAACCCGAGATCGCCCAACTGCTGGTCTGGTCCTCCTGGACCTCTGCATCATCTGTCTACTGCCCACAGATGACTCGGCTTCTGATCGAAAAACACGCGGCAAAGGCAGAATCTCCTGTACACGCTCGGGGTGTAGAGATACTGGCACAAACTCCACCCTGAAGAAGGTCTCGAAGTCTTCCCATGCGAAGTCCATCTCATCGCAAAACTGAAACAAGTGGCTCCACCACCTACCTGCTACTGCGTGTAGTAGGCTCGCAGCGAGGATCACCATGAGGTCTGCTGGTGTCCTCACTAGCCTAAACACTCGTACCACTGCCTCCAGCCAGTCCTCTGCAGCCTGGGGATCCGTCTCCCTGCGAAACCTGGGCGGTCGCTGGCGCTGAAACTCATGCAGTGCGCTGAGGCGACGTGCATCGTCAGCGGCTGCTGCTGGAAGCATCGGGGGCTCGGCGGGTAGAGCTACCGCCGGTGCCACTGCTGACAAAGGGCCCTGCACCGAGGCCTCGTCGCTCGGTGGGCTGTCGTCACGTTCAATTCTCGGAACCCTAGCTGGCTGCCGTCGTGGGGCCATCCTGAAAGAAACAACGTAACACCATCAAACGATCATACCTGGTGAGCTGACCTGGTTTGAGCTGTTTTAAGGGGAAAAACCTTTGAAAACACACACGCAATCAGTGTTTTCGTGCACAAAGTCGGAAATCAGTTGTCAGGGTCCTGGTGTATGGATACGTCGGCCGCCCGCACCAACACTGGACTCCCTGAACTGAAAACCACACTCGGTACCCTTAACACTATTGCTTCACAGAAAGAAAGATCAGAGTCTGCGGTAGAACCGACCACCTCTGATACCAATTTGTCACGACCCGCCCTCGGGGACCGTGCCGTGACTACCCCAAGCCCGCCTTCCATAGGCCAGGGGATGGCGACTAGCACCAAGGCGTAAAATCCCGATAACTGGGAAGGCATTGCCTTTATAAAAGAAAACAAGCACCACAGAGTACAAGCGGAAGTAAAACACTAAGTACAAAAAGAAGAGCTGAAAAGTAAAAAGGGGCCGGAAATACAAGCCCAACTGTAAAGTACAACTCGAAAGGGAAAACAGTGACTGAAAAGTAAAGCTGCTACGCTGAGATGTCCACTGGAAATCCCACCTGAAGGGTGGGTACAGATAGCTCCTCTGCTCCTCGGGTCCTGCCATCCGCTCCGAGTATGTCCCGCCCAGTGGTCCACCTCCGGGTACCGCCTCGTCGTATAGTCCACCTCCAGGTACCGTCCAGTCCTCGAACCTTCGGCTTCCGTCAGCACTGTCTGTCGTCTGCAACCAACACAACGAGGTGCGGGCATAGCCCGTGCAGGGGTGAGTATAACGATACTCAGTAGGGACCCCGAGACCCTCAGGGTCTCACTAAAACCAACAAGGATAAACACAAGAAGATCTCAACAGATAAACCCTACTTAGGTATATGCCCATACATATACCTAAGTTATCAAGTAACCCATCTCAATCATGAGGAAACACAAGGATTGTGAAAACGACGGATAACCACTACTCGGGTATATGCCCATACATATACCAAAGTTAGCAAGTGACCCATCTCAATCATGAGGTAAACACAAGGTCAAAAGTCTCAGCTCAAACCAGGATTTTCATTATCGAAACCGTAACTGCTGAAGAGCTCCGTCTCTAGAGTGTACAGTGGTCCTGTCACGACTCCGAGGTACTGCTCGCTAACCTAAGACTGCTGAGGTACTCCTCCTGTCGAGTACTGCGGGTTTGCGGCCAACTACCTGGCGCTCCGTCCGCTGAGGGTCTGTCGCCAAATACCGGGCGCTCGCCCAAATAGCCTACTGAGGTACTCCTCCTGTCGAGTACCGCGGGTTTGCTGCCAACTACCTGGCGCTCCGTCCGCCGTGGGTCTGCAGCCAAATACCGGCGCTCCGTCCACTGGGCTAGTCGACTCACTCCAAGTCGAGTCGGTCAAGCAGTCGTCAGGTCTCAGCCGGCTACACGGTCTCCGTACTCTGCACGCTCGTCTCCGGGAGGGTCCGCTCCATGAGCTACTGGTCGATACTCCAAGTATCTCAAAGTCCCATGAAGAAGTATCTCAAAAGTCCGTCTCGTCACAGGGGTCTCAACACAACAGACGGCGCGTCGATCGGACGCCCGGTCTGTGAGTTATTAGCCTTTTCGTCCCAGGGGCCCGGTTGGTTTCGAGAGCGAAACCAATCCCGGCCGTATCTCAACTGTACCCCGAACTCCCATAGGGTAAACTCAAAGGGACCGTTACTCAACGTAACCACCAACGCCGCTGACGGCTCGTCAAGCGGACGTCCTGTCTGTAAGATATCAGCTTTTCCGTTCCAGGGGCCCGGTTGGGTTTCGGGTACAAACCAACCCGGCTATACTCCGACTGCATCCAAAACTCGGGCAGAGTATGTCAAAAGTTCCGTCTCATCAAGAGGAAGTCAACGAAACAGACGGCGCGTCAATCGGACGCCCGGTCTGTGAGTTATTAGCCTTTTCGTCTCCGGGGCCCGGTTGGTTTTTAAGGCAAAACCAACCTGACCGTACTCCACCTGCGTCCAAACCTCGGGCGGAGTATGCCAAAAGATCCGTCTCATTAAGAGGAACGCAACGCGACTGACGGCGCGTCAATCGGACGTTCGTGGCTCAAGATATGAGCGTTTCCGCTCCGAAGGCCCGGTTGGTTCCGTGAACGAACCAACCCGGCCGAACTCAAAGTAATCTGAAACCTTGAGTGCGATATACCGAAACGACCGTCTCGATCCAAGGATCACGTTGCCGCTGACGGTTTGTCGATCGGAGGTCCGAGGCTCAAGTTATGAGCCAAAAACCAAATCTGGTTCGAAACGGGGGGGTCCGGGTCCGGGCCGACCTGGCCCGACCCCCCCCCCCCCTGGGCGGCGGCGGCGGCCGGCGGCGGCGGACGGCGGCGGACGGCGGCGGCGGACGGCGGCGGACGGCGGCGGCGGGCGGCGGCGGGCGGCGGGCCGCGGTGGCGGCGGCTGGCGCCAGCGGGGAGGCCGCACGCACGCGGGGCTAAGCCCCGCGTTTCTTTTGAGGGGCGGCGCGGCACAAGGGCCGCGCCCCATTTTTTTAAAAGAAGCCCCCCCCACGTGGGGGGCCTGCTGGTGCGAACCGAGGGGGCCGGCTGCCCCCTCCTTCAAAGAAACGCCCCCCCCTCTTAAAGAGGGGGGTTTTATTGAGGTGGCCGGGGAATTAAATTCCCCGGTTTTAAAGGTATCCGGCCGGCCAGCTGGCCGGCCAGTTTTCTCTAACGGGACCGGAAATTCCGGTCCCCCTTCGGCTTCCGACGCCGGCGGCCCGGCCGCCGGTCTTTTCTTCCGCCGCGGCCCGGAACCGGCCGCGGACTCCTCGTCTCGCCGCGACCCGGAACCGGCCGCGACGTTCGTCATCCGGCGCGGTGCGACGGCACCGCGTCCCTTCGCCGTGCTTTGATATTCATTCAACGCGGCGCGACGGCGTCGCGTTTCTGTTGTTTCTACCATGGTGCGTGTGACGGCATCGCGAAGATATTTGCACGTTCATCCGCGTGGTGCGACGGCACCACGCCACTTGCTTCCTCCCGCAAGATAAATCAACATAAACGTTGGAGGGGGGTTCGGCCGTGTTTATGCGGTCCGGCCCCCCCTGACGTTAAATAAAAACTCAACATGAACATTCAAAGCCTCATGTTAGACATGCCAGATCCACGTTCAAGAAAAGGAATCATTAAAGAATGAAACAACAATCCCCTACCTCGGGTATAAGTTCGAGGATTTGACTATGTCCGCGGAAGTCGACGTCGCGGAGATCGGGCGTCGCGGTAGTCGTTCGTCAATTCCGTTGACGAAGAGACGCGTCCGAAGAGGCACGTCGTTGGCGAATCCTTGTACGCCGACGAAGGTTGTCCGAGGAAGATGCGGTGTTCTCTCTCGTTAACACCGAAGACGAAGAAGAGCGGAGCGGCGTTCTTCGTCGGAACTTGAGCGTTCTACGTCAAGTCTTGAGGAAAGTCAAAATATAAAGAAAACAACGAACTCAAGAACCTCTACCTCGATAGTCGCACGTTGACGTAGTCGTGAAATATCGGTGTCGATTCCTTTGACGTCGGAGGAAGAGTCGTTGTCGATGGCGTTCGTCACGGAAAACCGTCGCGGAAGAGATGACGCAGAATAAGTACGTCGCGTCGCGGATACGGCGTCGCGGATGGATCGTGTTCTTCGGCGGAGAAGTTCTTCGTTGAAGAACGACGTTCTTCGCGTTCTTCGTTGAGTTTGAAGAAGAAGAGGAGGCTCTCCAAAAGCTCTCAAGGAGACAAACAAAACAACCCAAAATAAAATAAGACCACTTCTTATTTTATTATTACAAAACACATTAGAATTTCAAAGGTTTGAAATTCAAAAAGGGTTTAACTCCCTTAATTAATTAAGAACTCAAGTTGACAACATTAAAAGAAAAGAGTAAAAGGGGAGGTTTTGAGAGAATTTGAGGAGTTGGGGTTCGTGTGGACCCCACCTCACTTAATCCTCCCAAGGGAGGTTAAGTGGATGTGGGTCCCACTCCCAACTCCCTTTGGTAGGACTTAACTAGTTAAAAGAAATAAAATTTGTTCCTCACAAATTTTATTTAACTTAAACTAAAAACCCAAAAACTAACTTTCAACCCGCATCAAACGCAACTCCCGAAAAGGACTCTTTAAGCGAATATCGGCGCTGCGAGTTCATCGGTGCCCTCGGATTTCAATTCCGAGCACCGGATCAAAAGTTAGGAATTCCCGCTCGTTCGTTCACTGAACGTACCCGAGCCAAACTTCGGAAATTAATTCCGGGCACTCCGGGCCTCGGAATCAGGTGCCGTCTGAAACCGCGCTCTTGTAAAATTCTAAAGAAAATTAAGAAAAAATTTCCCTTGAATTTTACGGGTCTTTACAAATTCTTAGAGGCTACACTTCATGTACCTCTTTGGTAGTCTACTTGGGGTATTTCTTAGTGATCTTCTTTATGGCATACTTCATGTAATTCCTTTTTGGTTTGGGGTCCCTACTAAGTATTGTTTTACTCACTCCTATACAGGCTTCGCTCACATGTGTCATAACTTGTGTAGATGATCGACAGATTTGACATAGTCCTTGGTGAGCTGGAGATAAGGGGTGCTTCAGGGTGACCCGATGGACGTGGTTCACTTCAGAAACATTTAGATAGATTACTCTACCTACCCTTCAGGTAGGGTTTTCTGCAAATGAGATCCAAGATCTTTTTATTTTCTATTTTAGTTTGTCTTGTATTCTAGATCATTTACTTTTTAGTTTGTACTGTTAATCTGAGTGTATTTTCTTATTGGTTTGCATCCATGTTTACTTCGTGTTTTCAGTTTTAGAATTTTCTTAGAGATGGGTGCGTGTGTAAAGTTACTTGGGAAAATGCCTCCCACTTGTGGAATATTCCTACTCGGCTCTAGTCACTAGCCCCTGGCCTATGGGAGGTAGGCTTGGGGTAGTCACAACACGTGCCCCAGGGGATGGTTCGTGACATGCTTTTGTTTTAGAACTCTAAAAAATGGAAATTTTTACCATATTTTCTATAAAACTTCTTTACTTATTATCATGCCATGTTTTATTTAAAATGAGTATAAAATAATTTTTATACACAAACTTGTTATGGAACACCTGGGCAGGATCTTATTGAGACTGTTAGATCACACCCCGCGCACCTCTTCGGTGGTGTGCAAACCTTTGTATGTATTCCAATGTAGGGAAAGGCATGGCGCCACATTGAGGTGGTGAGGTTTCATGTTAGTTGATTTGGGTATATGGTGGTGAGATGGTGGGAGTTCGTCCATACTAAATGGAACAGTGAGGTGAATGTGGATTTTAAAAAGGGTAGTGTGGTCAAGAAGTCATCCCCAGAGAAACCCAGTCTTGATCTTCTTAGGAGTCAGGTTCAAAGTGAAAGCTATTGGAGGTCTCCTGATTGGAAATCAGCTACTGAAGAAGATGGATCTTACATGGGGTGCGGTGATGAGTCTAGTTACTATGATGTGTAAGTTCCACTTTTTTATGGTTTGGTTGTAAGTTGGGGTACCAGAAACCCTTTAACTGGCTTTTAAAATGGAAAAAATGATTTGCAGCCAGTAGTAGTTGGACTTGTCTCCTGGAGATTTTGGATACTTTTACAGTTGTTTTATTTCCACTGTATTCTTACAATTATGGAATATATTTATTAGTTTTTGGCTATTCCCTCATGTTTCGTGTATATATATGCCATGTGTTTGTTCAAGTTAGGAAAAATAATTTCCTCCAGTTTATTGTTTGATACCTGGGTGCTTGTCACTAGCCTGTAGGGACCAAGAACGCCCTTCAGGTATGCGAAAAAATGGGCCGAGTGCCAGGTTTGAGGGTAACTTGAGTAGGGTCATTATAGTGTGTGTGTGTGTGTATGTGTGTTTATAAATACATACATACATACATACATACATATATTTATATATACGTGTGCATCTATAAATATAATGATACATATTTATACATATTTAAATATATTATATATTAATATTTATATACATATATTAAAATATATAGATAAATATATACCTATTTATTAATACACACACAAATATATTTATATATATATAAAAATTATATATTCATTATATATACATTAATTGTGTATGTATATAAATATTCATACATTTTTATTCTAAATAAAATGGATATTATTTTTTATTTAGATAATTTTTATATATTTACAAATATACTTTACATGTAAATATGTTTACATATATATTTATAAAATTGAATTTTTTATGTGTGAATATATACAAAATATGTATATATTTTTATATATTTGATTATAAATAAAACATAATTATGAAAAATAATAAAATTTCAATACCACAATATTAATATGAATGTAATCCTTGGGAATAAATTTAGTCCTCATTGAAAATGGGAAAATACCCCCTTAAACGAGGTTTAAAGTCCATTGAATGCTAAAAAATTATGATACTAGGACTAAAAACTCAATTTTGAAGGTCTTATAGGACATTTTAGCCTTGAAAAATGTGATAGGAGGTTCCCCAATGTTATAAGTGCATATATATCATCACGAGATTCGATTTGATATGTGGTAGAGCTCAAACAGACACCCGGATCAAAAGTTATGGTCATTTGAAGTTTGAGTTACGTTTTCAACTTATTTTAGATCTTTTATTTATTTTGTGATTTTTTGTGTCTTAAAATTATTATTAAGTGACTATTACTTGATAATAATTAGAAAATTATTAATTAATAATATATATACTTTAGTTATTTTATAATTCATTTTTCTCTAAATATCCTATATATTAAGTGTAAATATCTATTTAGCCTTATCTAAAACATATTTAAAAAATATATATTATATTTATATATTAATATATTAATATATTATTTTTAATGAAATTCATTTTTTTTGAAATATAACTTTTATTAGTGCTAGTAAAAAAACACTCATAAATACCCCCATTTATCAGCGCTATTAAAAAAAGCGCTGATAAAGGGAGTTCCTTTAACAACACTAAAAAAAGCGCTATTAAAGGGTGACACTACGTAAATATGTTTCTATGGTAGTGATCATGTATGATGAACATACCATTATGAAATATCTCTAATATTCTTACACACATAGGGAAATCCATTCCTTTTCTATATTGCTGAAAACCCTCATCACAATGCGACCAAGGGTGTTATCCTATAGACAAAAATTCTATTGAAACCATAAGCTCCTTCCAAAAAAACTCTAGCTATCCACATAGCTTTTTAAGATCCTTTGGAATTAATCCAACACCATTTTCAACAAATACAACCCAAATAAAACTGATGCGGTATTTTGACTAACACTTTCATACTTTGAGTTTGATTACAACCCTTCCAAAATAGATTTATCTTATTTCCATCTCAAACCATTAGAACTAATCAAATCAGTCATTCTCCTTCAGATAGTCACTACTAGAAATTCAGGCTATATACACCATTTATAACCATGGATATTGGTAAAAAAACTGTGGCTATAGGAAATAGACACAGTTTGGTAAACCATGGATCCTATTGGCATGGAAATAAGGCCACATATATATCCACAGTTTAAGTCGTGGCTATATGTATATAGCTATAGTTTCAACCATGGAAGTACACCTATAGCCATAGTTGGAAACTATGAATATAGGTAATTCCATTATAATCTATTACCATGGTTTGAAACCATGTCTATAGGTCTATAACCATGATTTACACCTTGTGAGTACACATATAGCCACAGTTTTCAACTGTGGATATAGGTAATTATATTATAATATATATCCATGATTGGAAATTGTGGATACAACTGTACTGTCACAGTGGAAATCATGGTTATAGACCTATAACCACTATTTCAAACTGTAACAATAGATTTCTCCACCAGGAAGAGAAATATCTAGCATCCTTTCCACTCCTTCAGAAATAGATAGAAACCATAATGCAATAATTCAATATATATATATATATATATTCAGATATATAAAAACACATCATAATACAATTCAATACAACAATAATAAAACTTAACTACATAATAAAATTCAACATATAAACACACCAAAAATATAGTTTACATAAAAAGTGATCCTCAATATTAGTATCATCAGAACCATGATAACCCTCATCTACACCTCCTATAGAAACACCATCACCACCTCTCACACCACCAACATCATTATCAACATCGACATTAACATCGACATCGGTACTGGAACTAACACCGGCTGAAGCAGGAGTAGAGGAATATACATAAAAAGAACTCATCAAAATCAAATAGGTATCAACCATTGCAACATCTTCTGGTTGAAGTGTAGAAGAAAGGGCAATCATAGCTTTCATTATATGTTCATTTATCATCTTTTGATGTTGATTATATTATTCTTATTTTTGAGATGCTAGTTTGATAATAACATTCATTTATTCCACTATGACTATACCAGAATCAGTACTAAAAAAATGTTGTCTAAAGACTAGCATGTAGATGGTACAATCTTCATCTTAGGTTGACAACACACACTTCCATGATGCTCATCTCCTAATACCTGATGCATATGATCATTCGAGCCCAAATTATCAGGTTATTTTTCTTATAATGCCTCTAAATAAATATATTGAGTGATATATAACATAAATTAAAATGATATAATAATATAAAGAATTAAATTTATTCAAAATAAAATAAATTGAATATACTTACAATCATCTCTTGGGTGTCTCTATTTACTACAATACTATCTCTATTTTTCTAGCTTGTAAAAAACAAGGTAGAGTGAGGAATGAGACCCTCGATATTCAATGATTTTTATGAAGGAAAAGAAATAAAGAAAAATTATAAGTCAATTAAATTATAGTAAACCATGCTAAACTAAATCATATTGATCTTAATATATAGTTAAGATTCATATAATATCTTGAAAATTAATCCCCAAGAAAAAAAATACAAATTAGAAATAATTTGAGATTTTGAATTATGATAAAAAGATCATTTTATTCACAATAATATTCTCCCAAAATATTAAACATGAATGTAAAATATGAAAATGATAGAGAAGAAGAGAAAACATCTTGGATCACAATGAGGTTAACCTCTTAATGTTAACAGAAAAAACCAATAAATGAACAACTAAGGATATCTAAATGAACACTACTTTTCCATTGGTGTTTAGAATAAGTCAGTGAAATAAGTGATAAATCTAAAAATTTATTAATTTTACAATAACTTTATAAATGTAAATAATAATGAAATAATTGATTTACTAATTCCTCAATGCACCCTCAATCTATAATTCATAGTGAGATATTTCTCTAAATCTAAATAACATTGGTTATGATGTGTATAAAGTGATAATGTCATAAACAATTAATTGTTAAGGATCATAGGGAAATTATTGGAATTATATTTGAAAAACTAATACATCTCAGTTAGGGGCACAACATGATGAAATTCCCCAGAATATAATGAAATAAATGTAGAAAACAAGAAAGGCAACCAACTAGGACTCCATAGAACAATGTGAAGTGTCACACCAAAACACTCCCCATGTACAAATATTTGGGAATCTCATATCATATTAAATCCAAAGAAACCTATAATTAATAATATATTACGGGATTTTATTTTTGTAACCAGAGGTAATCATACTACAATGGTCCTCAAACACTGATGATATCCATCATCTATCATGGTTTGACTTCTAAAAAATCTAGGATATCCTCATAAAATCCTAGATCATTTATAAATTAAAAGGAATCAATTAGTTAATCCCTCCACTAAAATTAATTTCTAGTAAATCCTTAATAAAAAGTAACAAATATCATGAAATTTTCAAGAAGAATCTAAAATTAGACATCAAAGACTTAAGTAGAATGGGAGGAGATGGCTTGGATGTTGCACCTATGTCAATAGATTTAGAAATAAGTGATTACCACTATTATTTGAGTGAATATTAAATGTTTCAATACATGTGGATATGATATTTTCATCCTTTGGTAATAAATCACATTTATAAAGCATGATGAAATTTTCATTAAAAATAAAACAAAGTTCCCTCACTATTTTATTGGTAGTTATAATTTCCAATAAGTCTATGTTTTATTGATTATTGATTAGTTTTCATAATAAATTTTGTTGTAATAAAATTGAATAATCTATTTTGGTTATATTTGGAAGGATTTTGAACCAATATTTTAATATTAAGTTGAGCTATATATGAATTCATAGTTGAACATTTTGTGATTTTTTTGGATAATATTTAACTATGATGTAGTTAGAATAACTATAAATGAATTATTATGTAATAAATAGTCATGTTATTTTCTATTGAGTGTATAATTATTAAATTTTTAATGGAGTGGTTTTAAGTTTCTAGAAGATTCCATGTGTATTTTTTGAAAATTGAATTGTGATTTTGAAATTTAGTGTTTTGTGAACTATGATATTTTGAAATCTTTCTTAATAGCTTGTGAATTATTTTCTAGAAAATTTAAAGTATTGTTAAGTGATGAGAATTTATTTTAATAAAAATATAAAAAACCCCATTTATTTTGTTATTTGTTCACTTTTGATATTGATTTTCTAGTTGTGTGTCACCTGTTCATTGATGAAAATTGAAATGTGTAAATTCAGGTATAGTTGAAGACTGATAATATAAAATATTCATGTTTTAATGAACTATTTGGTTTAGAATTAAATTTGTTTTGTAAGAGATAGATTCTCATATGACTTATGTGTATGTCTCACATCATATGAATTGGGCATAAAACTCCCATCATATGATGTTTTTAATATAAATTTGAAGACAGGATGATCGTATAACCACCAATGTATTATGATACTAATATGGCGATGCTAGGTTGTTGTGATCCATGTTTCAAAATATCAAAACACTAATAATCACGATTTTATCAATTTATGGAATAAAATTAATGAATAACTATGTTCATGGCACTATAAAGTATGGAGAAACCATGAAAACATTATAAATGTCTAGATAAAATGAAAATGTGGAAAAAATTAATATATAGATTTTGTGGATTGAAAAGGATATATGTTGAGATTGGTCAAGGAATGATTCCATGATATGAAGAGGGTAAATCCTTCATCCAAGAATTATGGAAAATAAACTTTAAGACTAAAAAATGATGAAAAGAAAATGAATGTGGTGTTTTTGAAAATAAAAAGTATTAAGGATTTTGAATTACCTATAATATTGGTAATTTAAAATAAAATATTCACATGGTAACGTGAATGAAAAATAATGAGAATAGGGTGATGAGGACCCAAAAATTCTATAATTATTATATATATATGTATATATTTCTATAGGTTGATAAAGAGATATTGTTATTATAATAATAATATCCTACTACCATGATAGAAGAATTACTATTGTACCTATAATTAAGAAATACTTGAGTGCTAAAGTGAAGAGGAAGAGAACCAGTGACATTAATGATGCACTGAATAAATAAGGAAGAAGATGCAATGCACATTCCTATACCCTAAATAAGGATAAGAAGAAATTAATTCTAGATGAATTGATGAAATAAGAATGAGAAAATGGGAAAAAAGGAACATATGAAGATTTTGATGCACTCTATGTTGGCATAGAGGTGGAAGAAGGAAGAGGATGTATATTTTATTCATGGAAGTGAATAAGAAGAAGTAGAAACACTCTAGTTTTCTATTGTGAAGAAGAAAAAGGTTCTATATATTTTTGTTTTCACATATAGAATAAAATATTACAACCGGTGTAAGAAAGTAAGAGAATAATATATATGTTATTATATGCTATTATACAAGTAAGAATGAGAGGGAAAAGAAAAATGAAACACATCATATTCATCATATAGTGTAAGAGGCACCTGTGTGTGTGAGGAACTAAAGGAATATCGATATACTAAACTAAAAACACAAGTTTCAAGGATTTATATTTTACATTAGAGGTCACATGATTATTTCTAGTGGGTATTCTAATTATGGATTTTTTCTCACTAACAAAAAGTATAAGAATTTAATTTCAAAGGTAAACCTTGTAAATTAGCATTCCAAATTGTGTGTTTACTCATGAATAAAGGAAATGAAAGAGAATAAATCTTGAGATTAAATCCAGATGTACCATATATATTTAAATCTACTGATTATTCAAAAATATTTTTAGAAATAATTTTGGTTTTAATTAAAAATCATTAATAATATGGATGAAGATAATTTATAATAATTCTATATCCATTTATTGATTGATAATATAAGGATACTGATTTCTAGTTCACCAAAAGAGGCCTAACCATTTTAAGTGAATAAAAAACAATATAATTATCTATAATCTAGAAAATCACATCATTGAAAATTAAAAAGGAAATGGTTTATAGGGAATTATTGACACTAAAAAATATTTAGGCATAACATATTGGATTTTTTATATAATATATAAATCATAAATGCACAATGGAATCCCATTTTAATATTTTAATTGTTAAATTACATATGCTTGATCATGATCTGGGAGTGAAGTGTGTCCATGAGTATGAATGTATTTCATTGCATTATTATTTATTTTATTTCAGTATAATTTATCCTATAAATAAGAAATTATATAATTCCATAAACATAAATAAAATAAGTAATTTATACTTTAAAAATTATTTTCAAATAAATAAATGATTATATATATAAATTTAACTAATACCTTAAACTCTAGACTCTTCCAATAACTGATCATCTCTCTATATTGTGATATTTGGAAATCATGAATGATCACTATTTATTTAATATTTGTATCAACTCTATATTTCCAACCAACATACAAGTCATACTTGTATTCTCTCCATGTATCACCTAATTCCATTAACCTTTTGGCCTTGCCATTCTGTTTATCAGGAAAATTATATCAGAGCACCATTGGAAAAAATATTTGTTAAGAAAATATTATAAATTAATATATATAAAAGTTTATTAACATTAATTACCCAAATATCTAACCAAGCATTATTATTTATTTATTCTCCTACTTCCCTCTAATTTATTGGTTAAACCAGAATGTTATTTCTGTGTTTATCAAGTGTTCCTATAAAGATTTTATATTCCTTATGTAACAACCCATCTTTTCAAAAAAGTACGGCTCATTTTTTTCTATTTTAATCCTTTGTTTAATCTTTTTATACATTTTATATGGCCTAAGTAAGGTCCCATGAGCATCTAGGGATTATTAAGATCCTAGAGTTCTGGAAAATGGGAAAATAGGCTAGGATGCATGGTTACCACACGGTTAGTAGTAACTATGCGAGGTAACTGTGTGGAGAACCCTGTGATAAGTAAGGGACACACATTGTTTTGCATTTGTGTGGGCCTAGGTGCATGGTCGTGTGAGATTTTAGAATTTTTGGACAATGGGATTTCCCACGGTTCATACGCGATTAGGAAAACCGTGCACCTTAACCATGCATGGCTCTTCCTTAAGCAGTGGGATGAGCACAATTTTGCCAAACCGTGTAGCCAAACCATGCACCCCCATTTTTGAGGGTAAATTTCCGTTTTTACCTTAATGAATCCTTAAATCTAATTTCTTCTTTCTCACCTCCAATTCTAGTGGATGGCTTGGGTTTCCTTCTCCTGTGAGCTACCCAGATTCTCCTTCTACGTTATTCAATATCTCCCACACCCGAAGTTGGAATCAAGGTCCATCGAAGGCGTATGATAGCTAGAGGTATTATATGAAGTCCTCTTACCTTTAATCTAATTTTACATTTATATATGTTATGTTATTTAGCTGCAAGATCATTTGCCCTATTTTTAGGGTGTTGGACCATTTATTTGATTTCTCTCAACCTACTCCAAATATGAGGCTGCCATCAGATGAGGAGTCATCAACGACCTTAAGGTAGGTGGTATCATCATTTTCCCTAAAAGTTTTTATGTTTTAATAGCTGCGCCATTGTACCACACACCGACCCTCACCGCACATTGCCTTAAAATCAATTTCTTCATTCTAAATTGATATACGGAGCTTTCTATACTCATGAGGACCATTTTTTAGTAATTTGAGGATGCAAACCTCTATCATGGACACCCCTTGGGTGTGACATCTTAAATTTACCCTTTTTAATTTATTTATAAAATTCCAAAAATTCTTTCTAAGCATTCAAATTAGATTATAAATTTAATTGTCTTTGTTATATAAATGTTTAATTGGGGAAAAACACCTCCTAAGTGATAGGCTTGACTTATAAATGGAATTTACATTGTAGGTAGTTGCCTAATTTACAATGAAACATTATAAGTTCTTCATTGAGCCTTATAAAATGAATTTCTATCTTTAGGTGAATTAATTGGATTAATTAAATTTAATGAATTATTAATGATGGTTTTCCTCCCTTAAAATAATTAAATGGTTTAAAAGGAATGAATTATAAATGGTGGAAAGGCCACAATGATTATTTCATGCTTTAATAAATTCTTTAATTGAATCACAATGCCTTGGTTATATTTGGGCTTGATGAATATAGTGCATTAGAGGTAATGCATCATGGATATTATTATAAATATGATTACACCTTTGATATAGATTGTTGAATGATGATAAGGTTTCTATTCAGCATGAAAATTCATGATCCTGTACATTGGGTGTTGAGCATGATGTCTCACACCATTGGAACTATTTGGATGGTGGTAATGAAGCATCATGTCCCTTGTCTTGGGTGTTGCTATGATGACACATCCACCATCTTGAGTGATGAGCATGATTTCTCCCACTAATTATGAGATGTAGGGATTGCACCCACTATTAGAGATTATAGGATCATTTTGACTGGTTATGGATGTATGAGTTATGCATCGTTGCATCCAACACCTAGTATTCCTAGTATATGGTGACTACATCCGCACACACTTGGTCCATATAGGTGGATGCAATATATAACTATAATATATATATACACATATTATTAATATATATAGTTACTGAATAGTCATTCATTAGACCATGATCCAAAGTATGTAGAGTCACCAAGTTTCCCTTAGGAACTCAAGCAGGCTGTTGTTTATTTATTCATCTTTGTATGTTATTTCATTTATTCCTATAAACTATTGTTTCTATGTACACTGCTTGGATTACATCTAGATATCATTGGTGGTATCCTACTTGGATTTTAATTCACACCCTACTCAGGCCGCCTTTGGTACCCATGTAGATTACTTGTCTATAGGTATGGATAAGGGAAAACACCATGTTACAAATTCTTGATATGTTTTACTTATAGTTGGAGCATAGGAGAAGAGAACCAAGCATATGTTGGAGATGCTAGTAGAGAAACCTTTTGTTCCTTTTGTATAGAATATTGTATAATCTTATCCCCTGTTCCCCCTTTTTTACATTATCATGCCATGAATCCATGTATATGACACCACCTAGTGGCTTTTGATATTATTATTCAGTTGTTTAGTTATTTATGCTTCTGCAGTTTATTTATATTCTATGTTGTATCTTCTTATATATTATGCTTCCACTATTGTCTGTTTATATTTTTACCCACTGTTCCACTTTGATATAAGGGTATAGTCCCCACACCTTTCCACCTTTACACCCTCACTACTAGTTTACATCATCTAGACTATGAGGAGGCACACTTAAATCCATGTGACCCACCGGCTCAGGGCACATGTTAAGTGGATCCTTGGTCGGGATGTTACAAAGTGGTATCAGATGTTTCTTTTTTTTTCCTTTTTATTATTGTTTGGGTATTAGATAGGCCACTAGGAGTTAATGGTATTTTGAATTAACCTTATTCATAGACTTAGCTAACCCATGTATAGGAGAAATAAAAATTACCTATGATGGGTAATTGCAGTTATTGATTATGCCTGTTATGGTTGATGAAACCTCACTATTGGGTGACACACATGTATTTTGATGTTATTAATATTGGTATTACTGAAATGAATATTTCTTTTACCTATTCCCAATGAAATGAGGTTTTTTCATCATTTCATGCATCATTATAGGAAAAATAGGACTAATATTCCATGCATTTTTCCATGCCACATTTTTTTAGCTTGTATTTTCCTGTTTCATATTATTAGTGCCTGATTATTATGTATTGAAATGTGTTGAAATTTATTGCAGATATAGAGAAAACATAATTTAAACTTAAAGTGTCTTCCTTAACCTAAAAATATTTTCCTTCATAGGTTAAAGCAGACAACTTAAGCAGTTAATTATGGCATGTTGAGCCATGGACCACCGATCACATGGGGTAGAACGTGTTATTGTATGGGTTATGTGGAAGTCATATTTTGGTTCATAAGGAGTATGAGCCTTTATAGATCAGAAAAGGTAATCCATCTAATTCAACCATTTAAATATATTTAAATATTTTATTGATCATGAATTTAAAATGAATATAACTTTTATAGTGAAATGCTTATCTTATATGTAACAACCCAAAATTTTATCAATGTAAATTCCATTCTCATAATTATTTCATATAGTATAATCACATAAAATAACACTAAGAATAGAATAAAAATAATATAAATTAATAATGAATAAAATAATAGGTATTTATAGAAGTTAAGGAACCTTTACTGATGGAATAGTAACTTGACCATTAGAATAATAATGTGAACCTTATGAATAGTAAACAAACCAATAGAATAGTAACATCACCCATGAAAGAATAATAAAAATTTAGTCATCCTATAAATGAAACCATTATATAATTATATCATAGTATAAGTAAATAAATGTTTTAAAAATTATTAATTAAGTGTTGGTATTTTTTATAATTTATAAATATTTAATTACAATTTTATAATTAATATAATGATCTAAAATAAAATTTATTTTCATAATATGTATTAATAAATTAATATTTTATTGTCTTATGATTTCAATATAATTTTAAAAGTCCATATTTAATTTTTTCAAAGTGTTATAAAATCAGTTATAAATTTAAAATATGTATTTTTTGAGTAAATGGCAATTTTAATCAAAAATTAAATTTATCATATTTATAAAATTATTTTTATAAATTTGAGTTCAATTTTTAATTATAAACATCAAAAAATGGTTATGGTTATTTTTTGAGATTTTTCTAAAATACTTGATTTTTTAGTGAATAATAAAATACGATAATTTATGATAAATGATAAATACATGAATTTTTCAGTAATTATTGATGTAAGGATGAGGTAAGAACTATTATCTAGAAATTAAAAACACTCATTACTGTATTTAGTCACAATAATTAATACTATTTCTTATCTTGAGCCAAAATTATAAAATAATGAGAAAACACCCCCTCCTCCACTATAAATACCAACCCTTGTCACCTCTTATCCCCACACCTTACAAACTTTTAGACTTTTCAAAATTCTACCCAATACTATTTCCATTCCCATCACCCATGTACATGAGCTCTTGGTTTCATTGAAATATCAAAACCTTTACCTTAAGGAGGTTTTCAAGGAGGATAAATTCAAGAGGTAAATTCCTCTTTCTTTTTCTTTTAATTAATTTTCAAGTTATTTTATTATTCTCTCCTCACCATCCCTCATAAAAATGGAATGATAACTCCAGTACCTAACATATACTATAATTTTATTATTCTAATGTAATAATCCATCATTAAACCCATCTCCTCCCCCTTTTATTCTAAAAATGAAAACGTCGTTCGTGAGGTGTTAATTTATCGCCTTCAAGGACGAAAAATTTTTATTTTCCATTAACACCTTCAAGGATGGTAATAAAACCATTATTAGGGTTAAAAAATTATAATATATGTATTAAATCCTATTTAATATTTTGGAATAATTATATACACATGATGTTAAATTATAAAACAAAACAAGTTCATTGTGAATGAAAACCGCCCAAAATAATCCAAATGATTATCACTAACATCTTATCAAATGAGTCATCCTCAAAAAAAAAAAAACAAATAAATTACATGATCATTTAAACTTATGGATATTCATTAATAACTTATAACTTAAATTCTATATTCCTATTTCTATTTTACATGAACTTCCATACTCTTATGCAAGCGAACCGATCATGAAACCTAAGAAAACGAGCACTCTCGAACGATGAAATTGAACACTATAACTCATCAAGAAGGTCATAAATGAACTTAATAAAATTACACTAAATTAATTAAATGTATAAAATGTTTTTGAATTATTAATTATTTAATCTAATTTTATTATTTCACACATTAAGTTCTAGTGAAGAACCATTTCAGACATAAGGTAAAGTTTTCTACAAGAACCTCCATTTTTCCTTCGGGTTACTCTTCCTCTCTATTTACCACAATGTAATGTTTATTTATTTTTATATAATTATTCTAAATTTGGTGTATATTTTCCAAACTCATGTATCCATATTAGATCATCCCTCTTTGATGGGGTAATATGTGTTTTGGAAAGGTTTGCTTTTCAATTCTTCCAGATAAGCAAGCCCAATTCAAGGGAACTTCCCGATTTCATACCCACTTCCAAGTGAACGCCATAATATTTTTTAATCCACAATTATTTTTCTAAAATCAATCATTTTATCATGAAAAACTATATTGGTTTGGTTGGAATGTCCCGAAGTCCTTCATTATTTTTTATTATTTTGATAATCCACCTTTCATGGGGTGAGGTGGAACCCTTACAAGGCCCGAAGGCTTTAGAGACAATTACATGACCCATAGGTCTTAGAGGGAATCACCCAGACAAGAAAACTTAGAACTGATCCTCCCTAGCATATGTCATGAAATCAGAACTCCACCTTTACAGGGCTGGTCGGCTAGCTGTTCTATGCAAAGCTGTACAGGCCTGGTACCGATGGAAAATTCATACCCTCTCATTCTTCTAATTCCGGTTAGCTCTGCTCCAGTGAATGTGCCTGCCCTGAATCCTCATATGAAGTCTTGTCCCTTGTAGTCTGACTATTACTTCTTCATTCATGTGGCTCTAAGTCCTTGGGGTGTCCCTAAGGCCTTAAGGTGTCCTGAAGGCCTTGAGAAACAATGGGCCCGAAGGCCTTGGGTGGCCCAAAAGCCTTACAGGACCCGAGGACCAAACCAGTGGTCTAAAGGCCCAGATGGATGAATAGTTCTGGCTACTACAATACCAAATAGTGATTGCTAAAGTGCCTACTACAACACTTCTATAATCCTGCTACAGTACCCACAAAAATTCGCCTCCACTCGGATTTGATCTCGGGTCTCTTGGATGCACCTATCGAGTCCTCACCAACCGGGATGAGGCTCATGTGCTTTTGTGAAAACAAAAATTCCATTTATGCTTTAAATCATCATTAATATTTTTCTTAAAACACACTAAAATGTTTCATTTAAAAAGTTTTTTAAACCCTTCTTTTACATATTTCCACTTCAGTTGGGCATAAATTATAATTATTGATGCCTATTTTCCATTATGAATGTCCATGTATGTTTTTAATCCATTCTTTCATAGAAACATCTATGATATGCTCATTTTTTATTCCTTGTGACATTATTATGATACCTTTTTCATTCCATGGGCAACCCTTATATTTATTATTCAGGTGGCACTCATACTCATGAACATATTATGATGGGTGTGCCCAGATTGTGCTCCAATACATTGGGCAATGTTTAGTCTCATGAGACATTATGTTGGGACAAAGAGTGAACCAGATTCCTTTATGGGACTTTTTTCATTAGGTTATATAGTCTTGTAAGTTATACTTGACTCATGTTTATGTCATGTTATATATTGTTTCCACATTACTATGATTCCATGATTATATTTTCCCATGTTATAAATGTTATTCTCACTTATTATTATTCATATTCCATTCCTTTTATGCCATCATGTTATGCCTTCTAATCCATATGCTATGTTTTATTCCTTTTCTTACCCCCTTACGGGGTTTTTTAGTTCATCCCTTTTGTTCATGTATTACCAAGGTTATCCTATGAATATGTAAGATCTAAATGGAATTTAGGAGCTCATTATAACGATTAAATAAAATAATTTTTTATTTTGGTTTCATGTTTTCAAATTATGGACCTAATCTTACAAAGACACTAGAATTTTTGATCCTTAGTTGAATTTTATGGTTAATTATGCTTAAAATCATGTAATAAAATGTTTAAAATTATAGGGTATCTATAGTTGGTATTAGATCATGGTCTAGTTATTTTTGGGATTAGGACTACATGACTCTAGTAAAATCCTTAAGGATAAAACTAAATATGAGAAAACATCCATAAATTTTGGTTAGTATAGAGTAAGTGGTTTATCAAGAAAATACATACCTTTCTGGATAATACAAGTGGATGTGGTTTTCGAACATATATACCTAGGAGTAACAACCCCGAAAAAGTGTTCTGGTCTTGACACGGGGTAACTTGGTACACAACAACGGGCCATACTGTGCACCTAGTTTGACACAACCAGGTGATATGCTTTGGTAAATTTATAAGCTCATTACAAACCATTATTAAGGGAACAAAAAATTCCCATATGAATATATGTTTAGAAATAGATCATGGATAACCTAGATTTAAACCTAGGTAATCAAAAGTTAGGATATAATTTTCCTTTAAAAGTTTATCCTTTTATGTTTAAAGTTTCCTTTTTATGCCTATTAGCTAAGTATTCAATCCCCATAACTATACTTTATTTTTCTTAGTTAATGGATAAAAATAAAAGAACATGTTCCAAAAATAAATGTGATAGGAAATGTGATGATTACCCTAAAGAAATTCCAAATATGATGGTAATGGGAGATCAAAAACTTCATGATAGTACTTTCTTAACTGGATTATGTTATGAATAATAACTTGAATCATGTAGAACACCCTCCTCATATGAAATAGAATGTTGAGGTTGAATCCTTTTTGTGGAAAAGGCCTCCCATGTTTAGTGTATATTCTGATCTCTTCCTCATATAACAATGGATTAACTCCATTGTGATGATATTCTTTGTCCTCCAGTTCTTAGAAGAATAGAAAGTTGTACTGGTATTTTATCATTTTGATGGGGAATCTGATCAGTGATGGACATTGCTCAAAAACAAAATGTCCAAGGAGGAAATTGATTCCAGCGAATGAGATTATTTTAAGAAAATATTTTCAATAAATATTTTCCCTATACCCTATATCTTAAAATGGAAAGACAGTTCCTATCACTAAAGTAAAAGGAATATGAGTTTATTGAGGTGTATGAAGAAAAATTCACAAGGCCTACAAGATAAGCCTCTGGCTTTATCATGAACACTGGAATCAAGGCAGATTTCTTCTTTAGCATATTAAATATGAGTCTATGAAAAGTATTGGTGATTTGAGACTTTGAAAGATATAAGGATATTGTTCATTGTTCCCTTAAGGTTGAAATAGAGATCAAATATTCTCAGTGGTCTTGTGGGCCCGGGGACAAAAAGTGAAAAATGGAGTTTAATATGGGTTATAAATACCATAATGGAAATAATTTCCAACATCCCACATGTCAAAAATGTGGGAAGAAGCATCCTGGAAACTGCTTAAAGGGAACCAAGATATACTTCAAATGTGGAAGAGAAGGTCATATGGATAATAACTGCCAAAGGGATATGAAGAATCCCACTAACGAGGAAGAAGAAAGGAAGGTTTATATCAAAAATCAGCTTGTAGTGTTGTTTTTCAACTTGAAGGAACATGGGAATTATGTAAGCCATTTCCCTAAGCCATGGGCTGTTGGGGGTAATCAACAACAATAACCTCCAAGGTAGCAAGGAAAGGAATATGTTGTCACTACTACTAAGGTGGAGCCCAGAAATAATGTGGTGATAGGTATGATGGTTATTCATTCAAGAATAGAGAATGTACTATTTGATTCTAGTTCTACGCATTCTTTCATATATTTAAAATTTAGTAGAACTATTCAATAACCACCTCAAAATATGGAGGTTGAGTTATTTATGAGAACATAAAATGGAAAAATTATTTCATCTAAAGTATATAACTCCTCCTCGATTAATTTTTGTGGACCAAACCTCCTAACAAATATTTTCATACTCCCTTTGGTAGAGTTTGATTCTATTTTGGGCATGAATTGGCTATATTTATATAAATCCAATATCAAATGTTAGGAAAGGTAGATCACTCTTCACATCCTGAAACATCCTCCAATTCTATACAAGTGTAAGGAGGAGGATGAATCTCCTTCAGAATCATCATCTCAAGTGTGGATATTGTTTCCTTATGATCAAGAATATCTAGATCAAATAATTGAGAAAAAAGAGAGAATCATGTTTGTATACATGACCATTGTAAGGGATTACACTGATGTATTCCCTAAATAATTGACTGGTCTTCCTAATAATCGATAGGTTGAGTTATCAATGGAACTTATTCTTGGATCTTTGCCTATATTAAAGAAACCTTATAGAATTTCCACTGTTGATTTGGAGGAACTGAAGAAGCAGTTACAGTAGAATCTAGAAAAGGGTTTTATATGCCTGTCTGCTTCACCATGGGGTGCACCGGTCCTCTTTGTCAAGAAGAAGGATGGATCAATGCACCTCTACATTGATTATCATGAGCTCAATAAAACCATGATAAATAGCAATTATCCCCTTCCATGGATAGATGACTTGTTCGATCAGCTACGTGGGGCCAGTTATTTCTCTAAGGTGGACCTTTAGTCAAGATATAACCAATTAAAGGTGAGTAAGAAAGATATTCCCAAGAATGCCTTTTAAATGAGTTATGAACACTATGAGTTCATAGATATGACTTTTAGACTCACTAATTCTCTAGAAATTGTCATTAATTTATTGAAAACAGTTTTAGAGATTACCTCGAAAAATTTATGGTAGTCTTTATCGATGATATTTTTGATATACTACAAGAGTAAGGAGGAACACGAGGAGCATTTGAATACTATGATAAATAATTTTTGAAGGGATAAAATTTATTTAATGTACAATAAATGTGATTTATGGATAAAAGAAGTATCATTCTTAGGGTATGTTATCACCAGCAAAGGGATATCTATGGACCCTTCCAAGACAAAGGTAATCGAAGAGTGACCCAATCCAACATCTGTAATAGAGATCCATAGTTTCCATGGTCTAGATGGGTATTACTGATGATTTGTGAATAACTTATAATGATTTTAAAACCCACTAAACAAGATGACTTGAAAAAGAGTAAAGTTTTTCTAGACCAATGAATGTGAATATTTCTTTAAAGAGTTGAAGAAGAGGCTTATCACTGCACCTGTACCCACACTTCCAAAAAGTAGGTAACTCTTTGTGGTGTAAAATGATGCTTCAAAGAAGGGATTAGTCTATTTACTAATGAAAAATTATAAAGTGATAGCCTACGAATAAATTAATTTGAAAATTCATGAGAAAAACTATTCCACACATGACTTGGAGTTGGAAGCTATGATATTTGAATTAAAAATCTAGCAACATTATCTCTATGGGGAGAAGTGTGAGATATATGCTTATAAAAAGAGTCTCAAATATATATTCACACAGAAGAAGCTTAATATGCACCAATTAAGATGGTTAGATCACATCAAGGATTATGAATACTCAATCCACTACCATCCTGGTAAAGAAAATAATGTAGCATATGCTCTAAGTATAAATGATCCTTCATATTTATCAATGATGAGAATTGAGAAGGATACAATCTTATTAGATTTTAAAAGTATGTACATGGTAATAATTAAGGAAGTAATATCATCAATCCTTTCTCAAGTGATTTATCAACCATCCCTTATGGAGAAAATAAAGTATGCTCAAAGGAATGATGTGGAAATTTAGAAGAATGTGGAATTCATGAGAAAAGGAAAATAATCATAGTTAAAAATGGATTAGGAAGGAGTCACGATATTTGGGTCCCAATTATGTGTACAATCTCCTAGATATGAAGAAGGAGCTTCAAAATGAGGAACATAGCTCAACCATATATATTCACCAGGGAGTACAAAGATGTATCAGATATCTCAGCGAACTATTGGTGGGACAATATGAAAAAGGAGATTGCTGAATATATGTAAAAGTTCCTGGTATGTAAACAAGTGAAAGATGAAATAAAAAATTATAAGGGGATGATGAAACCACTACACATACCAACATGGAAGTGGGAAAAAATTACTATGTACTTTTTCACCGGACTTCCAAATATATCCAATGGAAATAATGCTATATGGGTTGTTGTGGACCGTCTTACAAAGACAACTCAATTTATCACAATCTAAGAGGACTTATAATTGGATAAACTTGCATGGATATACATCAAATAAGTTTTAAGGATGCATAGAGTACCACGATCGACTGTATCCGATCAAGATCCAAGATTCACCTCCAATTTCTAGAAAATTATCCAACATGATCTAAGCACTGAGCTAAACTTCAGTATGACCTATCATCCTCAAATTAATGTCTAATCTAAGAAGACTATTTAGACATTGGAATACATGTTAAGATTATGTTCTATGTAATTCAAAGGAGTATGGGACCAACATACTCCTCTAGTTTAGTTCTCTTACAACAATAGTTTCCACTCGATCATTCAAATGGATCTATATGAGGCCCTTTATGGGAGAAGATGCAAAACACTAGTGTGTTGGAATAAAGTTGGTGAACGTAAGATATTAGGACCATAAATGGTTTAATAAATGGTGGAAAATGTGAAAACCATTTAGCAACACATCAAGGAAGCCCAAATTCAACAAGAGATCTATGTAGACAATCGTCGATGGGACCTTGAGTTTAAGGATAAAAGCATGATATTCCTTCACATATGTCTATGGAAGAGGATCATGATATTTGGGAATAAAGGAAAGTGTAGTCCTATCGACTAGCACTTCCACCTACCATGTCTCAAGTACATGATGTATTCCATACATCCCTATTGAGTAAGTACATACCAAATCCTTCACATGTACTAAATTCAGAGGTGGTATAATTGGATAATGATATCTCTTTTAAGGAGTAGTTAGTAAAGATCTTGGACCATAGAGATAAAGTTCTATGTAACAAGACCACTCACCTGGTCAAAGTACTATGGAGGAAACATAAGTATGAAGAGGCAACATGAGAACCAGAGGAAGTGATGAAGGAGAAGTACCCTCGCCTGTTTTCCCTATAGTATGTAAAATGAATTTTTGAGGGTGAAATTTCATAAGGGGGAAGAATGTAATGAACCAAAATTTTATCAATGGAAATTACATTGTTATAATTATTTCATATAGTATAATAATATAAAATCACACTAATAACACAATACAAACATTATAAATGAATAATGAATAAAATAATAAGTATTTCTAGAATTTAAGGAATCTCTCCTGGTGGAATAATAACTTGACCTTTGGAATAATAATGTGACCCTTATAAATAGTAAACTGGCCAATAGAATAGTAACCTCACCCATGAAAGTATAAATAAAATTTATAAATCCTATAAATGAAACTATGATATAATTATATCATAGTACAAGTAAATAAATATTTTAAAAATTCTTAATTAAGTGTCGGTATTTTTTATAAGTTATAAATATTTAATTACAATTTTATAATTAATATAAAGATTTATAAGATTTTTTTTTTCATAAATAGTATTCATAATTTTATATTTTGTTGTATTATTATTTCAAGATAATTTTATGATACTATATTTAATTTTTTCAAAGTGTTATAAAATCAGTTATAATTTTAAAATATGTATTTTTCAAGTAAATGATGATTTTAATTAAAAATTAAATTTCTCATATTTTTAAAATTATTTTCATAAAATGAAGCTTATTTTTTAATTCTACACATTGAAAAATGGTTAGGGTGGATTTTTGGGATTTTTCTAAAATACTTGAATTTTTGGTGAATAGTAAAATATGATAATTTATGATAAATGCTAAATACATGAATTTTTGAGTCATTGTTGATGTAAGGATATGGTAAGAAACATAATTTCTAACTAACATTCACTATTTACTTTATTTATTCACAATAATCAACACTATTTCTTATCTTAAGCCAAAATAATAAAATAATAATTAAAATAATGAGAAAACACCAATCTCCTCCACAATAAATACCATCCATCACCACCTCTTCTCCTCACACCTTCCAAGATTTAAGAATTGTTAAAATTCTACACAATACTATTTACAAGACCCTACAACACATCCAAGAGCTCTTTGTATCATCTAAATACCAAAACCTTTTCCCTAAAAAGGTTTTCAAGGAGGAGAAATTCAAGAGGTAAATTCCTCCTTCCTTTTCTTTTAATTTCTTTTCAAGTTCTTTTCTAATTCTCTCCTCACCTCCCCTCCTCCAAATCATATGATAACTACAGTACCTAAAATATACTATAATTTTATTATGATAATGTAATAATACATCATTAAACACCTCTACTCTCACTTTTATTCTAAAAATGAAAACGTCGTTCGTGAGGTGTTAATTTATCACCTTCAAGGACAACAAATTTTCATTTTCCATTAACTCCTTCAAGTCTTGTCATAAAAAAAATTTATGGATAAAAAATTATAATATAAATATTATATCCTATGTAATGTTATAGAATCATCATATACACACTATATTAAATTATAAAACAAAAAAAGTTCATTGTGAGAGAAAACTGCCCAAAATAATCCAAACAATTATCACTAACATCTTATCTAATGATTCATAATCACCCAGAATAACAAAAAGAATTATATGATCATTTAACCTTATGTAAATTAATTAATAACTTATAAATTCAATTATTTATTTTTATTTCCATTTTACATGAACTTCCATACTCTTATACAAGCGAACCGATCATGAAAACTAAGAAAATGAGCACTTATGAACGATGAAATTAAACACTATAATTCATAAAAAATCCATAAATGAACTTAATAAAATTATAATAAATTAATTAAATGTATAAAATGTTCTAAAATTATTAATTAATTAATCTAATTTTATTATTTCGGACATTATGATCAAGTGTAGAACCGTTTTATACATAAGGTAAGGGATTCTACCTGAACCTCCATTTTTCCCTTCGGGTCACTCTTTCTCTCTCTCTACTACGATGTATTGCTTATTTATTTTTATGTAATTATTATAATTTATATGAATATGTTCTAAAATCATGTATATAGATCATATCATCCCTCTTTTATGGGGTAATATGTGTTTTAGAAAGGTTTCCTTTTCAATTCTTCCCGATAAGAAAACCCGATTCAAGAGAACTTCCTGATTTCTTACCCGCTTCCAAGTGCTCACCATAATATATTTTAAGCCACTATTATTTTTATAAAATAAATTATTTTATCATTAAAAACTTTCTTGGTTCATTTTTAGTTTTACAAAAACAAATATTCAATTTCTGCTTTAAATTCACTTTAATATTTTCCTTAAACCGCACTAAAATGTTTGATTTCTAAAGTTTTTTAAACACTAATTTTACACGTTTACACTTATATTGGGAATAAATTATCATTATCCATGCCTATTTTCCATTACTAATATCCATTTATGTTTAGAATCCATTCTTTCATGGAAAAATTTATGATATGCACAATTTTTATTTCTTGTGACATGATTATGATACCCATTTCTTTCCATGGGCAACCCATATGTTTATTATTATTGCAGAAATCATATTCATGAACTTGTTATGATGGGTGTGAACAGATAGTGATCCAATGAATTGGGTGATGTTTAGTCTCATGAGATTCCATGTTGGTACATGGAGTGAACTAGATTCCTTTATGGGACTTTTTTTACCATGTTACATAGTCTTGGTAGTTAGCCTTGACTCATGTTTATGTCATGTTATATTTTGTTTCCACATTCCTATGATTCCATGACTATATGTTCCCATGTTATACATGTTATTATTCCTTATTATTATTCATGTTCCAAGCCCTTTATTCCATCATGTTATGCCCTCTAAACCATGTGCTATGTTTTATCACTATGCTTAATCCCTTGTCAGGCTTTTTATCTAATACCTTTTGTTCATTAATTCCCCAGGTTATCCTATGATGATGAAAGAACTCAATGGATGTTTGGAGCTCCTTATGAAGATTAAATAAAATAAGTTTTTAGTTTGGTTTCATGTTTTCAAATTATGTACCTAATCTTCCAAAGACACTAAAATTTATGATCATTGGTTGTATTTAATGGTTAATTATTCTTAAAATCATGTAATAAAATGTGTAAAAGGATAGATCCACTATATTATACACGTGGAATATAGACCTAGACCTGAACCTAGCCTTAATAGAGGGTAGTGGGGTATCTATTAAGTTCTTATGGCCTGCTATAGTCTTTCTCTATTACCCAATCCTGGATTCAGAAGTAGTCATAGGGGTATGATCTGTCTATAGGAAGGCTATGCATCTATCATAGTTTTCTATCTATAATATTTTTTACTATTAAGATATTTTCTTAGGCATGAATTTGGAATTTAGCATCATGAATCCATGATTCCCTCTAGTCATATGCCCCGAAGGTGGTGATGACCATACACTAGAGGTGGTGGGCCTTGGGCCTCTAGTGATCCCTCTTATAGTGCCACATATTAAACCTTTTCCTATTCATGATATAGAAACTAACACCTAGTTTTGATAGGGAATTATATTTATGTTGAAGAATATGAAAGGTGTTGTTCGACCTACCCTGAGTATGGCAGTGTTGACTTGGGAGTTCCAGTAGCAACATCCTCCCACTATTTCAGGGGATAGAAGACCACACACTGCTGATTCATGGATCAAATCTATTTTTTTGTATTAAAGAATTTGAATATTACTTAAGATAATAGGTTCAAGATTGCTGTGCATATGTTATGTGATTATTCCAAGTGATGGTGGAATATTATTACCTAGTCAGATCGGTATAGGGATATGGTTTGTGTATATTTAAAAACTATCTTTTATGACTATTTCTTTCCCTAGAATCCGAGGGATGATAAAGCTGGAGAATTCATGAACCTATAGTGGGGAGGCATGTTCTCTATGGAATACTTTGCTTGTTTTACTAATATACAGTGGTTCGATCTTACTCTAGCAAGTGATGATCTTATGACCACTAGGTGATTCAAGGATGGAATAGTCTACACCATCCGGTTGCAGATCAATGTCTTTTAGTTGATGACCATATCCGAGATAGTCAACCAAGCCCTTATCATAGAGCATAATTTGAGGGAAGCTTATGGAATGAGTCAGTGTGGTTTGAAACCAAGATCTACTAGTGTATATTCTTATAGGTGAAAGAAACATTTTGAGGTTTCTTGTGGAGATATTAGAAGTTAGTCTTCTCATGTAGAAATTTTCTTGATTTGTCACCAGTGTGGGAAGCTGGGACATAAGAAACATCAGTTCTTAGGATATCTAGTGGAATGTAGAGGCTGCGGTAGGATAGGGCATATCTAATGCTTCTATAGGAATTTTACATCAGTGCTTAGTGAGTGGGGATCTTTCACTAGTCCAAATTCTAGAGAGGATCCAATAGTATCATGGTAGGGAGGTAGCTATAATCCCACAAACCATTCAAGTAAGTGGTCAAGGAAGAGGTAGTAAGACTCATGATTCTTAACACCAGTAGAGTGGGTTTGCTCAGGGAAGTCAGGCTGTTACTCAGGGCCATGGTACATTCCAATTACATGTAGTTAAACCCATGCCATAGTATAAAAGTGCCAAACCTTCTACTGTATGTGGTACTATTCTAGTAGCCTCTACTTTAGTTTTTGTTTTATTTGACATAAGCACATCTAGATTGTTCATATTTAAGGTAATCATGGAGATTATAGGCCTCGATATCGAACACTTTTATAGAATTATGATGCTTGATACCCCATTAGGTATACAATCAGAGGAATTTCACCATTGTAAGGATTTTCCATTGAGATAGGTGGATACCTCTTTGTATGAAATCTTTTCATCCTCAACATGACGAGTTTTTATGTAATCATTGGGATGGACTAGTTAGTTCCCTATTGAGTCCATATTTACTTCTATAATTGGAGGGTGACATTTACATAACTACAGGGTGATAGTAACATGCATAAGGGAGAATGTGATGTATAAGATATGCGATTCGGACCCAAGTAGTAGTGTGATATCTCAAATCGCCAGTATTTTCATAGATGATCATGGGTTATGACCTGCTATTTTCCATCCTGTAGTGGAGCATTTCAGGTACATCTTCCCTGATGACTTTTTTGGGCTACCTCTAATGAGATAGGTAGAATTCACCATTGGTCTAGTGGTAGGAGCAACACCAGTGACCATTCCTCATTATAGGATGATAATTATAGAGATTTTTGAACTCAAAAAATAGTTGTAGTCTCTAGAAGAAAAAATATTTATATGCCCCCACACTTCTCCTTGGGGTTCACTAGTCCTTTTTCCAAAAAGGAAGATGATACCCTCAAGCTTTGCATGGATTACTGATGGTTGAACTAGTTTATGGTCAAGAACCAGTATCCACTACCTATAATAGATAAACTATTCAATCATATCTAAGGAGAGAGAGTGTTTTCAAAGATATATTTTAGGTTGGTCTATCATCAAGTGTGTTTTAGGTCTTCATACATACCTGAAAAAGCTTTTAAGAGTAAATATGGTCTATATGAGTACCTGGTCAAGCCGTTCGGTCTCACGAACTCACCTGTAGTTTTTATGGATCTAATGAATTAGGTTTTTCACCCATACTTGGATTCATTCATGGTATAATTTATTGAAGATATCTTAGTGTCTTGACACTCTATACATGACCATGTAAAATATCTTGAGATCGTACCAAATACACTTAGAGAGTATCATCATTATGAAAATATTATCAAATGTCACTTTTGGATCAACAGTGTCAACTTCATGGGTTACATTATCTCAGAGTCAGGATTTTCAATATACCTATCAAAAGTGAAAGTTTTGGTTTCTTGTGAGAATCCAAAGAATGAATTTGACATCCAGAGTTTCTTAGGACTAGCCAAATATTACAGACACTTCATCTAGGATTTCTCACGTCTTGTAGTTCCACTTGTGGTCTTGAAAAAAAGGTGTAAAATTCATATGGTCAGAAGCATTTAAAGCATCATTTTAGGAGTTGAAGGGCTATTTGACTTCAACACCAATATTGATTCTAATGGATCCAGGAAGAAGCTATACGGTCTAGTATGATGCATCAGGTATTGGGATTGGATATTTCCTAATGTAGGATGAGTGATTCATTTCATAAAGATCTCTTCAGTTGAGGACTCACAAGTGGAATTAACCATCACATAACATTGAGCTAGCTTCTGTAGTTCATGATCTATGATGTTGGAGAAACTACTTAATTGGAGAAAATTTTGTAGTGTTCACTAATAACAGAATCCTTAAGTACATCTTTACATAGTGAGATATGGATATCAGGAAGCGTAGGTGGGTTGAGTAGCTACAATCATTTGATTTTGAGATTGCTTACATTCCCGGTAAATGAAATGTAGTAGCTTATCCTCAGATCCAGGAGACCCAGACTCAAGCAGTTTAGGAGGCCATTTACAAGTGTAATCTAATGGATTTTTTCTCAGATATGCACATTGAACTTCATGAGGATCACAAGAAAACTATCTTCCCCGCTTTAGTAGAAATCTATACTCTCTTGAAATGGGTAAGAATGAGGCAACTATCTGATCTCAAGGGACTTGTACTTAGGGAAATCATTTTAGATGATGATGAATCTTTAGGTTAGACTGTGGATGGGGATGATACTATACTATTCCATGGGTGTGTATGGGTCCTAGAAGACATTAGAGATAAGCTGATACAGAAATTTTACACCTCTTTATGTGTAGTACATCTCGATGTCACCAAGATGTATCGGGATATACAGTTCCAGTATTGGAAGCTTGGTATGAAACATATGATTTATAACTTTATCACTTTGTGTTCCACTAGTCAGTAGGTGAAGGAGAAACATTAGGGCCTGACAAGACTTTTCTAGATACCTTCCATTACCAAGTGGAAATGGGATGATGTTTTGATGTATTTTGTGAATGGTTTACGCAGATCACCTCATAGAAATGATACAGTGTGGGTTATTGTTGATCGTTTGATTATGGTATCACATTTCTCACCTATGTGAGAGTCCTTCTCGGTAGACGATCTTGGAAGGATATATGTTAGAGAATTTGTACATCTTTATGGAGTTCCTCATTATATCATTTCTGATAGAGACGCTCACTTTGCGTCATGGTTCTGGAAGGGGTTGCAGAAGGCCTTGGGTACACAAGTGCTTCTGATCACGACCTATCACCCTAAAACTGATGGAAATACTGAGCATACGATTCAGGTGTTAGAAGAAATGCTTCATGAATGTGTACTTGATTTTGGGGGTTCTTGGGAGAAACACATTCCCCTTATTAGTTTATCTTATAATAATAGATTTAAGGATACCATTGAGATGACTCCTTATGAATCCTTATATAGTAGTCCTTGTTGCTAACCTCTATTATGGCTATAGGTAGGGGTGGAAACTTTTCTTGGACCTCATCTTGTTTAGGAGACTATAGATAATGTCCAATTGATCAGAAAGTGCATGATAATAGCTAAATCCAAAAAATAGTCATATACCATTCGATACTGACGACCTCTTGAGTTTAAGTTTGGAGATTGGGTTTTCTTGCGAGTCTCACCCAGGTTAGGCCATAGACGTGTTTGTAGATTGGGTAAGCTCTCACCTAGATTTGTTAGACCATTTTAGGTTATGAAGCATATCAGACTATTAGCATACCAATTAACATTTACTCAAAGATATCAGTCGATTCATGATTTCTTTCATGTATATCAGATTTTCCAGTATTATCTAGACCCATCACATGTTTTTCAACCTTATGTGGTCGAGTTAGAGATAAATGCCTCCTTCATGGAGTATCCTGTGCGTATTGTTGATCAAAGCGTGAAGACACTCCAAGGTTGGTTAGTTAATTTAGTACAGGTTCTATGGAAGCATGACTGAGTATAGAATGAGACCTAGGAACTGTAAGATGATATACAAACTCAGTGGCTGAAGCTATTCTCAGATGATTCCTCTTTACCCTAAAAAAGATAATTCAGGGACAAGTTGCTTTAAGAAGTGGAGGTTGTAATGAACCATATTTTCATGAAGGTATGAATAATTTGTTTCTTAGTTTAATTCATTTTTCTAATCTTGGTAAATGTGCACTATGAACT
This sequence comes from Viscum album, assembly GCA_963277665.1. Lineage (NCBI taxonomy): Eukaryota > Viridiplantae > Streptophyta > Magnoliopsida > Santalales > Viscaceae > Viscum > Viscum album. The sequence continues at coordinate 1,457,242,213 of OY728135.1, read as the reverse complement.
AAGGAAGGTCCCAAAATAATCCGGGGCTTGTTCAAATCTTGGATTTCCAGAAAATGGGAAAATAGGCTAGGATGCACGGTTACGACACGATTAGTAATAACCATACGGGGTAAAAATGTAGTTCACCTTGTGAGAATCAGAGGCCACACAGTTTTTCTACAACCATATGAGCCTAGGAACATGACCGTGTGAGATTTCATAAATCTTGGAAGGTGGGATTTTGCATGGTTCATGCATGATTAGGAAAACTATGTTCCTTAACCATTCAAGGCTCTTCCTTAAGCAGTGGGATAAGCACAGTTTGCATACAGTTTAGCCAAACCAGGAAACCAAACCACTCCCCCCATTTTTGAGGATGAAATGTCCATTTTTCACTTAATTAATCCTTAAATCTAATTTCTTCTTTCTCTCCTCCCATTACAGTGGATGGATTGGTTTTTCCTTTTCCCATGAGCTCCCAATATTCTCATTCTTGGTTCTTTAATATCTCCTATTCCCAAAGTCTGAATCAAGGTTTGTTGAAGGAATTGGATAGCTAGAGGTATTCTCTTGAGTAATCTTACCTTCGATCCAAGTTTATCTTTAGATCCATTGTGATATTTTGGTGCAATATAATTTTCCCAATTTTCAGGGTGTTGGAATATTTATTAAATTTCTCTCAACCTACTTTAAATATGAGTCCACCATTGGATGAGGATTCGTCAATGACCTTAGGGTAGGTGGTATAGTCGTTTTCCACAAAATTTTCAATGTTTTCATAGCAACACTATAGTGCCACACACCATCCTTCACCACACGACACCTTAAAATTTATTTCTTCATTCTAAATTGTTATACACACCTTGAAATATCATTAGTATTATTGTTCAGTAATTTTAGGATTCTAACCACAATCATGGACACCCCTTGGGGGTGCTGACTTGAATTTCTCTTTTGTACTTGATTCATTAAATTTATAGAATGCCTTATAAGCATTAATATTGGATTATAAATTGATTTTATTTTATTATATAAATGTTTAATTGAACCAAATCACCTCCTAAGTTCTACAATTTCATTATAAATGGAATTTATATTGTAGATAGTTTCCTAATTTCCAATGACACCTTCTAAGTGCTTCATTGAGCCTTATAAAATGAATTTACATGTTTTGGTGAATTAAATGGATTGATTAAATTGAATAGATTGTTCTCGATGGTTTTCCTCCCTTAAATGAATTAAACTATTTAAATGGAATGAATTATAAAGGGTGGAAAGGAAATGCCAATTGTTGCATGCTTTAATAAATTCTTTAGTTTAATTTTAATGCCCTGGTTATATTTGGGATTGATGAATATAATGCATGAGGGGTAATTAAACATGGATATTATTATAAATATGATTAAACCTTGGATATAGGATGTGTAATGATGGTAGTGGTTCTATTGGTCATGAATATTCACACTCCCTTACATTAGGTATTGAGCATGATGTCTCACTCCATTGACACTATTTAGACAGTGGGCATGACACACCACGTACCTTTTTTTGGGTGTTTCCATGATGACACACCCACCATCTCGAGTGACGAGTATGGCGTATCCCACTCATTATTAGGTGTAGGGATTGTATTGTCTGTTGGATCTAAAAGTCTCATTTAGATTGGTTATGGATGTCTAAGTTATGCACTGGTCCATCCATCACCTAGTATTCTTGGTATATGGACACTTATGTTTTCACGTACTTGGTCCATATAGGTGGATGAAATATATAACTATAATATATATATATATATATATATTATTAATATATATATATATATATTAGTAAAATATATATAGTTACTAACCAGTCACTCGTTCTGACCATGTACTGAAGTAGGTAGAGAAGCTAGGTGTCCCTTAGGAACCTGAGTAGGCTATAGTTTATTTATTCAGATTTTCCTATTATTTCATTTATTCTTGCACACTATTGTCGCTATTTACACCGCTTGAATTAATTCTAGACACTGTTGGTGGTAGCGTTTTGTGATTTTATCTCACACCCTACTCGGGCTGACTTTGGTGCCCAAGTAGATTACTTTTCTGTAGGTATGGATAATGGAAAGTTCCCTAATACATAATATTGATATTATTTTGATTATAGTTGGATTAAAGGAGGATAGGACCAAGAATATTCTTGAGATTCTAGTGTAGAAAACTTTTGTTCTTTTTGTCCTTTTGTATAGCATATTGTATATGCCTATCCCCTGTTCCCATTTTTTATATCAGCATGCCATGAATCCATGTATAGGACAATACCTAATGTGTTTTGATATTACTATTAATATGTTTAGTTATTTATGCTTCCAACATTTATTTATTATCTCTGTTGTATCTTATTATATATTACACTTCTGTTGTTGTCTATTTATCATTTTATCCATTGTGACACTCTGATATAAGGGTATAATATCCTTAACATACCACCTTTACACTGCTGTTTCTAGCTGGAAACCTCTAGCGTATGGGGAGGCACACTTGAGGCCATGTGACCCACAGACTCGATGAACTTGTTAAGTGGATCCTGGGTTAGAATGTTAAACATTACCATTTTTTTAGTTATAGAACTGTCCATGTTGTGTTGAACCATGATCTGTGTGTGTCGATTCCAAAACAATTTAATTTTTGTGCAACCTCATCATTTGATAGTGGATGTAGATAATCATGAAAAATAATTATTAAAGTAAAATAATATATATGAATTTATCATTAATCACCATCAATAATGTTTAAACACATACTAGTACATGGAGGATCTTCTAACCCCTGAAGTGCTTCATCTAGAGGAGGAGGAGTATCCTCTATGGTAGGTGGGATATCTACAGTAGGATTAATCTATATAGTATATAATGATAAGTGTACTGATGGAGGGAGAAAACCTAATGGATATATCCATATAGATGTGAGTGGATATGGATATGGATATGGTAATGGAATATATGGGGGATAAATTCACTGTATAGTGGATTGTGGGAATGAGTAATAAGGAGGGATGGAAGTCTGATAACTACCATCCTGTATGGGTATGGGTGAAAAGGGATATAAAAAAGGTGGGTATGTAAAATATATATATTTAATAATTAGAGGATGACCTCTGGGTGACCGAAGAGGGATTAAGGGAGGCTGAACTAAATGGCCTCCTAGTGACTAAAGTGACATAGTGGTAGACTGAACTGTAGAATCGATCGTACTAGTACCCCCACCAAACTACCGGCCTCCGTAGTATAATCCAATCATCTCCTAGATGATGTAGCATAAAATAACAAGGATGATAAAATAAAATGAATTATAACAAGATAAATAATATAAAATAACATAATATCCAAACATAAATTTCACTTATAGTGGTGACCAGAGGAGACATGACTAAATCTCTAATACATTGTTCATTTCTCTATATTATCATTATTCTAACATAATCATAATTAGAAATTTTGACCTATAAATTTAAAATAATATTCTAATATAAATAGAAATAATGAAAATGTTAAATAATATAAATTTAACATAAAAAATGAGATACATTTTTAACCACATTAAAATTTTAATGATTGGTGTAAATTTCCTATAAAAACATAGTATATTTAGATATTTACATTACAAAAATCAAGAAATAGAATATTTAACAAAATTTTATTAATAATATCAATAAAATCATGTTTAGATTCAGTAGTATTTTTATCCTTGTTTAAATCTTGAGGAAAAGGAAATACTGGGGAAGTAAAAGAGGTCAGAATATGGGCATGTTTAGTAGGTTCAAAACATGAATTAATAAAGTAAGATTAAATGAAATGATTAGGTTTTACCCTCATAAAATCTTGGTTTTAAATAGTAACAACAATAATTTCTTCAAAAATAGAAAGTTTTCCATGTGTTTTAAGAGCATATTCACTGCTGCCCACTAAAATTTTTCAAAGGATGGGTGGAAAACTTGTTGTTCTTTAGTTTTAATATTCTTAGTTTTTTTCCAATTAAGTAATTTTTAAAAAATATTTTAGGTTGAATTAATAACTTTCCATAACTATGTTTAATTTCATTCAAATTACATTTAGGGTTTAGAAGTGTTTGTAAAGGTGATTGTCGATTTAGGTTTTGAATAAAGTGATTTATTTGACTTGATTAAGATTTCATTTATCCTAATTGGTTTTTAATTTTTTATTATAACTTCAAGAATTTTTAATGAAAGAATTTTGATTCTCAAGATCATTTTCCAATGTATTTCTACATGATGATTCACCATTAGAATTTTTAGAGTTTCCTTGGTTAATATTACTTGGATTTTGGTTGTTTTGGTTATTTTTTTCCGGTTAGATTTATTAGGTGGAGGGTTGTTATAAAATGTTGGTTCATGGTTGGTGTGGTTAATGTAAGGTTTATTTTTATAAAATTTATTCCCTATGAGATGATTAAAATTATTTTTATCCATAAGTTTAGTAAACAAAAAGTTTACATAACAAGGGATGTAGCAATGTGGTAAAAATAATAATACATTTCAACAAAAAATACAAGAAAATTTCACACTTCATCAAGAGAAAGCAATTAAATATTAAATTTAAAAAAATAATTTTCACAAAATAAGAATATTTCATCTTATAAAGTTAATTAAAACATTCAATCAATATATTTCAAGTAGTAAACAAGAAAAATCAAGAATTTTATAAGAGAAAAATTATAACAAAATTAACACTTTTTATACACAATTTTTTGAAATATATTTTTTAAAGTATATTTATAGACACTTACAAGTTTTTTATGTTTTCTATCTAAATGTTTTTTATTATCTTTAAATTTATTATTTTTTTAAGGTTTTTCAAAATTTTATGTAACCCATTGGTTTCATCAAGGAATTAGGGGAATGTTTGAAAATAGGAGAGACCACTGATGAATTATCTTCTATAGTTAATGGGACCAATAATATCATTATATAATTTACATATAGGCCTCTTTAATAATGGGATCAATGGTTTATAAATCCAAAAGTGTAACACCTTGAACCTGTTCATCATAACATAGTAAGTGCACTAAAAGGCATAATGCATGGATCTGTGTTTGCAAAATGTTTCAAACTAATAGTGGGGGAATAAACCAAAATGTGGGGAGAATATTACATATATATCAATGACAATAAATAATATGAATAGTATATGAAGAAGTATATAAATAATAATAGTGAGGAACACAATGATAAATTAATTCAATAAATATATCATATACTATAATATAATAGGTATGTCAGTCCTATATAATTAGTCAAAATATTCCCCATAAGTGGTGGATAACAACATGTGACATACAAGAACTAAGAAATAGTCAATTTAAGAAAATATCCTAGAGATAATCCTATAATATCATCTAATTCTGACTAGTCATACTTACTCAGTAGCCCAATATAGGGCCCTTTCCCTGGAATAGATACCTAATAAAAAATTCTACCTAGAAATCGAGGTGATCGTGCAAGGTATGAATAACAAAACCAATTATAAATCATCAATAGATAATTAGAATAAGTCTATAAAATATATGAAATTGAATTCATAGGTCAAAAATAAAAAAACAATAAGCACACATTCCCATTAGTTTATGATGCCCTGACCAGGATACAAAAGAAATATACTATACCAACACTGGATCTATACCAAAAGGATGAGTTATCACATCCCAAGACTATTAGAAAAAATCATTTAGAGAATATTTTATATGTCTTTGTTTATGATGATAGTGTGGTGATACTTCCATGTATGGATCAAGAAGTTATACCAAGGGGTTTTGGAAGAAGCTATAAGTACCTTTAGAAGTTATTTCTAAAGGAAATAAATTGGGTTTTAAAATCCTAGATCTTTCTTTGAGAATTATATGTCAAAATACCATATTATGAAGTTTTATATTTTGAGATTTGCTTCACTCATATAAGGGGAACTAGTTAATGTTAGTATTTGAGATGTTTGAATCTAATTAATTATTTAAGATACATAAATCCCTAGGCTCAGTGTTCTAGAGTCTTTTATAACCACACATATATGAAGAAGTCAGATTTAATGTTGTGAACGACCTGCACATTTGTAGTAAGTTATCTGGACTCTACTTTTCATCAAAAAGAATATTTTAAGAACATAAAAAATTAGTATTTCATTTTAAAAAGTTTTATGTATGATCTAATGTTTGATATTTTTAATTTATAATCAACACATTAAAATAAAACACATCATATCTCATGAAATTTCATGGGGGGAAATACTAGTTAATCTATCATCATGTATAAAAGTTAAAAAAACATATAATAGCACAATAATATTAAGTAAATACTTACAAATGTGTCAATTCTATGTGCATTCTATGATAATTTATGGTTCAAAATCTATTCTAAAAATCAAATCATGCGTGTCTTCAAAAGAAAAATTTGAATTAATACCGACATGTTTATCCAAAAAATCAATATCATCCATGACTTCATAAAAAATATTTATAGGAATGAAATAAAAAATAACACAATTTTTTTGTTTTAATAGGTCATTTACATAAAACATATGTCTAGCTTGTGATGTAAGAATGTAAGGTTCATCAGTATAAAGCTGGTAGTTCGTATCAATCACTCTAAATCCATAATTATCTATCTGCATACCTTACTATGTCATTGAATAAAACCACTTGAATTTCATCATTATGAAATGACTATGTGCATATTAATATAATAAAACTATTCTTTCAAAAACCTCATAATATGATTTATTTTTTGATCAAGGTTTCTTATTTGATTCACTCACAGAACAGTCTATTATGGAATCTATTATGAAATAACCATGCTGTATTTCTATTTTTGTTGCACAACTATTTATAAAAAATTTAAATCCATTAACAACCATTGCCTTAAAATCACAAACCACATTGTTTAGACCAAAGGACAAAGCTCTTATTTCATCTGATACATCATTCATTGGTAAAGTTAAAACCTAAAAGACACCAACATCGAATATTAAATAAATACATATGATTATGTTATGAGAAAAAAAGAAATCTATTACCTTTGACTTTAACCAAGAAGTAAATTCTTTAATGTGCAATTGTTCCTTACTCTTAATATATATAGAATGATGTATCATTTTTATAATTTATAAATGTTCTCTACAAATATAAAACCATTAAAATGTTAGAATATGTGAAGAAATGACACAATGAAAAAATTCATATATACTAGTTTACTTACTTGATGTAATCATCATACCAACCATAGTTGAATAATACTGTATGATGATCAATTTATCACTCTTCCCTACTTAAAGCACACAGAAATTATGATCCATATATCCCCCTGTTTGGGGGAAGTGAAGTAAATATAGTCTCAATGGGATCATATTTCTCATATTTAATTCTCATTATTCTATTAGACCTCATAGTGACGTTATCCAAGTATGATGAATAGAAATTCATTAATTCTTGTGCTAAATATCCTTTAACAATAGAGACTTTGGGATGATATTTATTTCTCACATAATATTTCAATGTAAACATCATTATTTCTGTCAGATACATTCACTGACTAAAAAAAGAACCACCAAAAAGAACTTTTGTGGGAAGATACATAGTCAGATGTAATATACATGTGAAAAGTGATAGTGAGAAAATTTTCTCCAAGTCGTAAAGAATAATCAGTGCATCTCTCTGCAATTTTTTTAAAAAACCCCTTCTCAGTATTTTGGCACAAAGATCTTGAAAAAAATGAAATAACTTAATCAAAAAAACTCTAACATTATGTGAAAGAAAATTTTGAATGTCAATGGAAATCAACTCATGTAACAAGACATAGTAATCATAGGTTTTAAGGGATTTTAGTTTCACATCTTTTGTATTCAACCTTTTCAAAATGATACTTGAATAAAAATATAGAACCTTAAAACTTTCCAAGGCCTGAATAATTTGTTTTTTATCTATATTTTTCATCAAATAACAGGAAAAAGGTAATTTCCACTTATTTTGACCAATTAACCTAGGATGAAGTATTTCTCTTATACCCCAATACATCCAATCATGACATAACCACAAATCGTCTTTTTTCCTTTTACATTTAAAAGAGTGTAACGTCCTGGATCCGGGTGCCACTCAACAGGTGCCCCGAACCTGGTTCACCACGTGACCTCAAGCACATTTCCCCAAATGCCAGAGGCTGCCGACTAGCAGCGAGGGCCCAGGTCTGATAGTGGGGAAACTATGCCCTCATTTGTCAAAGTGTAGTGCAGCGGAATATAATTTAAACATACAACAACAGTGGAAGAAGTAACAATACATATAACTAAAAATGAAGAATTGATAACAAAAGGGAAACCAACAGTCATTTATATATGAAGATGCAGCATGTCTCAATTCTATAAAAAAGCCAGAACATGTTACACAATAATATAGTACAATACAAGTACATGAAATCAAAACAGAATAAAACAGCCAGTAGCATCGTGAGCCTCAGCCCGGTCCCATTCCCCCCTACACCTCAACAGCAATCAAGTACCTGTATAAGGACCCTTTCCCTTATCTACACCTGTAGAAATGTAATCTGTTTGGGCCAAAAAACGTGACCCAAACAGGGTGTGAGAAATAAATCCCCAGTAGGCACCCACCAAAGGATCGTGCCCAACTGTGTGAAAACATGTAACAACAATGTGCAGTAGTAAATGCAATAAACTAAGCATTACTCAAAAGTAACTAACTTAGCTGTTATATTTCCATTTAATCATTCATTTAATCCATTTAATATAAGAAAACACCACATTGAATTTCTAAGTAAGCAGACAGCGTCCTCAGACAAACAAAATCTCACCCTCAGGTAATCAGAATCCAACCCACAGGTAATTGCCCATAGGCATAAAAGATTTTTCCCTTAGGAGTACGTAGTGTCTCCCTCAGGAACAAAGTCTATTTCCCTCAAGCTCAGAAGAAGTTGCCCTCAGGCTAAGATAACAACTGCCCTCGGGCTAAGTAAAACAACGCCATCGGGCTGAGTAAAACACTTCCCTCAGGAACAAGTAACCGGGAAATGCCCAACATGTAAATAAACAATCACAAGCAACTCCTATCAAGAAAATTCTACAATCATTACTTTAGAGGCATACCCTCGGGTATCCTGGCCAAACGGCTAAACAGAGGAACGCACCCCCGGGGTGGTCTTAGATCTAAGAATTGATCCCAAACAACATTTTAATATCACATTTAATTTATCTATATAATTCTGGGTATTTAAAATTAGCCACGACCTCAGCCTCACGACACCCCAAATATGGGTTCGTAGCTCAAAAACACACAAAACGCATGATAGTTGGAAAATAAACACCAATCCACCTACCTTAAACATCCACAAACGATATACGCGAATGATGCTTTCTGAAACGTCCAAGAACACCATAGATTTGAGATAAAAGAAATTTTTCTTAAATGAAAATAACTCCCATTAGAGGAAGAATTGGAAAGAATGGTTAAAGAAGAGTGGAGGGCTTACCCGTGCGGTTCCAACGAGATCATCTGAGGTGGAAACAAATTCCAAATGTGTGCTTGGTGGATCCTCGAAGATTCGGCTGTCTACTCCTGCTCCTCTTCCCATTCTAAGCCTTACCTGTGAACAGGGGAGGCTACTGCCCATTTTAAGAGAAAAAACAAAGTACACGGCGTGTACGTCGGAGTACACGGCGTTTACTTCCCATTTTTAACTGTTCATCTGGCGGCTTCCTGCCAACGTGGCACTGTTCATCTGCCGACATGACTACACGACGTGTCTCCTTGAGTACACGGCGTGTTCAGTCGCACAACCGGCTACAACCTTACTATTTGCCTGCCGATTGACTACACGGCGTGTAAGGGACCACTACACAGCATGTACTTGGTTCCTACACCCTTCATCGCCGACACAACCACACGCCCTGTGTACTCATTCCACATGGCCAAAAGTACACGGCGTGTGGACAAAGTACACGACATGTACTTTCCAAAATTTGGGATTTTCCCCCATTTTCCTTATTTTCTTAAAAACACTTAAGGAAAAGAGAAAAGAATAAGCCCGTACCTCAAAAATAAGAATCGGGTTCTTACAAACTTCCCCCCTTAAATCAATTCGTCCCCGAATTTCCCTTCCAAGGGTGGCGAAGATAAAGCCGCAAACAACTCCGGCCACTGAGCACGTACATTGGTCTCCTGCTCCCAGGTTTTGTCCTGCACTCAGACATGCTTCCATAGAAACCGTACGAGAGGAACTGACCGGCCTTGGAGAACCTTCATGCTCCTATCAACGATACGAATTGGATGCTCCTCGAAGGACACATCCATATGAAGCTCAACCTCCTCTGGCTGAAAGGTGTGAGATGGGTATGAATGATAGCGACACAACTGAGATACATGGAAGACGTCATTCATGGCTCGGTACCTCTGTGGTAACTGTAGCCGATAGGCAACCGGCCCAACTCTCTCCAGAATCTCAAAGGGCCCCACATACCTCAGTGAAGGTTTACCCTGTCTTTTGATCCGCTTGTGTCCCAGCCTCGGCGAAACACGCAAGAAAACCTGATCCCCAACCACGAAATCCAAAGGTCATCTGCGGTGATTAACATAAGATTTCTGACGAGACTGCATGGTAGCCATCCGCTTCTGAATCAACTGGACCTGCTCAGAAGTCTCCTACACGAGACGTGGTCCCAGCAAAGATGCCTCACCTGCCTCTAACCAACATAAAGGTGATCGGCATGGCCTACCATATAAAGCCTCGTATGGTTCCATCTCAATAGTTATATGAAAACTGTTATTATAGGCAAACTCTACTAGGGGTATGTGCTTTTCTCAAGATCCCCCAAAGTATATGATGCATGCTCGCAACATGTCCTCAAGCACCTGTATATTACGCTCTAACTGGCCATCGGTCTGAGGGTGGTAAGCTGTGCTCAAAAGCACCTGTGTACCCAGTGCCCTTTGAAAACTCTGCCAGAAATGAGATGTAAAACGGGCGTACCTATCTGAAATGATAGAATGAGGGACCCCATGAAGACGTACGACCTCTCGGATATACAACCTTCCGAGTTCGTCAACACTAAAGGTCTCATTGATCGGCAAAAAGTGAGCTACCTTTGTGAGTCTGTCCATAACAACCCACACGACATCATTGCCTCGAGGTGACCTTGGAAAAACAGTCACGAAGTCCATAGTGACATTATCCCATTTCCACTCCGGAATGGGTAACTGCTGTAACAATCCAGCTGGTCTCTAATGCTCCACCTTCACCTGCTGACAGGTGGAACACCTCATAACAAAACTATCTACTTCACTCTCCATGCCCAGCCACCAGTACCGACGTCTCAAGTTACAGTACATCTTGGTAACCCTGGGATGAACTTCCCAAGCTGAAGCATGAAACTCCCATATCATCTCCTCGCATATATCCCCTGGAACCCACACTCGTCCATGGAAATGTAGAACCTCATCATCGCCCATCGTCCAACCAGGAGGAGGGTCCTCAGTTTCCACCGACTCCCATAGAACTAGGCCTTCTGAATCAGATAATTGTCTCATCCTCACTCTATCCAGGAGGATATAAGTCACAGCTAAAGAGGAAATATAAGTATGCCCCTGACTGTCGTGCACCTCCAGATGCATCTCAGAGAACAAAGCCATAAGCTGCCACTCACCACTGGCCTCCTACACTGCCTGTGTCTGAGTCTTCCTACTCAGTGCATCAGCTACTGCATTACCTTTACCAGGTGTGTAGGCAAGCTCAAAATCAAAGGACTGAAGGTATTTGACCCACCTTCGCTGCCTCAGATTCAAGTCACGCTGAGTAAAGATATACTTGAGTCTTTTGTGGTTAGTGAAAACCCCAAATTTCTCTCCCAAAAAATAATGTCTCCAACAGCGCAACATATGAACAACTAAAACCAACTCGAGATCTTGTGTTGGGTAATTCCTCTCATGTGGCCCCAACTGCTGAGACCCGTACGCAACTACTCGATCGCCCTGCATCAACACTGCTCCGAGCCCAATACCTGATGTATCACAGTAAACCGTATAGCTCTTTCCCTACTCTGGGAGTATCAGGATCTGTGCTGATGTCAAACTTCCCTTCAGGTCTTGAAAGGCTATCTCGCAAGCTTCTGACCATACGAACTTCACACCCATCTTAGTCAAACCCTTCAACGGCACTGCTAAGAGGGATAAGTCCTGGATGAAACGTCTGTAGTAACCAGCCATCCCCAAGAAACTTCGTATCTCAAACACGTTCTTAGGATGCTCCCAGGAAACTACTGATCTCACCTTCTCTGGGTCTACCTAAACTCCTGCCTCTGAGATGATGTGACCTAGGAAGTGAATCTGGTCCATCCAAAAGTGGCACTTTGAGAGCTTAGCATATAGTCGATGCTCTCTCAGTGTACTCAATACGATCTCAATATTGGTGGCATGGTTGTGTCGAGTGTGAGAGTACACCAAGATTTCGCCCATGAATAATACCACAAAAGAGTCCAGATAAGGATGGAACACATTATTCATCAGAGCCATGAAAATTGATGGTGCGTTCGTGAGTCCGAACGGCATAACCGTATACTCGTATAGACCATACCTGCTCCTTAAATTTGTGAGAGGTATATCAAATAGTCTAACGCGTAGCTGATGATATCCTGATCTCAAGTCAATATTCTAGAACACTCGTGCTCCAAGAAGTTGGTCAAAAAGATCATCAATCCTTGGAAAGGGATATCAGTTCTTAACCGTCAACTGGTTCAGCTTCCGATAATCCACACAAAGTCTGAGGGTACCGTCCGCCTTCTTCGCAAAAAGGACTGGAGAACCCCAAGGAGAAGTACTAGGTCGGATAAAACCCTTTGCCTGTAACTCCTCTAACTATCTCTTGATCTCCTGCAACTCTGGTGTCACCATCCTATAAGGAGGAATGGACACCGGTGCTGCTCCTGGAACTAGCTCGATAGAGAAATCCACCTCTCGCTTCGGAGGTAGACCTGAAAAGCCATTCGGGAAGACATCCCTAAAATGATTAAACACTGGAGGGAATTAGTTCTGACGAGTCCCCTATTAATCTAGATATAAACTCGAAATCTGGGCTGTGACTCCACCTTACCCATGATTCTCTGGTCCATCTCAACTCTCCTGAACATCCCATTCGCCCTTGTATAGAAACTCTCCACCCTCTGGTGACGTGAAACGCACCCTGTGACGATATCAATCTATAAAGGCTCGAAAGGGAACGAACCAGTCCATCCCAAGAATGAATTCATAAGCTGTCATCTCTAAGACATAGAGGTCCCAAAGGAAGTGACACCCACCAACCTCAAGGGGGAACTCCTTGAACTAACGCACACCAACCGTTCTAATTCCCAACGGACTGTCTAGCGTCATGATGTCAGAAGAAGTAGAAACACAGATCCCAAGGCTCTCCACAATGGGAACAAATATAAAAATATGTGTAGTACCTGTATCAAAAAGCACTAAAGATAAAACAGAAGCTACTAGGATAGTACCTCTGACAGTAGAAGGTTCGGGATCCTGCTCATGCTAGGTCTGTTGCACCGCATATGCCTGCCTAGTGCCGCGACCCTGCGACATAGCCTGGATACCCTGAGCTGTCCCAACCTGTTGCCTCTGAGATCCTGGTGTCTGGCTACCACGGTCACGGCCACCATCTCTGCCTGCACGCCCTGATGTATTCCAGTTCCCTGACTGGTAAGAGGCTGATGGTATTTCTCCCACACGCAGAGTCTGCACAAAACCCTTCTCACTATCCATCGGTGGAAACGTCCTGCAAAAGCACTACAGATGACCCATCCTACCGCAAGCTTGGCACTCCACTAGGTCTTGTGGACACTGCGGTCTCTTGTGACCCTCTTTACCACATTGGTAGCACCTAACCGGCCCACTTGAAGAAACTACCTGGCTGGTACTGCCACCCTAAGAGAAGTCCATCTGTCTCTTCCTCTTACCAGTAGAAATAGTACCAAAAACTAGTGTTGAACCGCCCTGGACCACACCACTAGCTTCCTGCAGGTTCCTTTCTGTAATCAATTCCTGGTTCACAATAGCATGTACAATAGGCAACCTGAAACATTCACCAACGCCCGGATGTCATAACGAAGACCATCCTTAAAACCTCTGGCCCTCAACGTCTCATCAACCACCAACACGGGTGCAAAGCACTGAATCTTAGTGAAACGAGCAGAATAGTCCATCACTGACATAGTACCCTGCTGCAGATTCATGAACTCTCAAGCTCTATCTTCCCTCCACGTCTCTGGGAAGAAGAAGTCATAGAAGATTGCCTGAAAATCCTCCCATTCCATGTCTCTGTGATGCTATGACTGGGTGGTAACATCCCACCACCTCTTGGCAGAATCACGTAGCATATACGTCGCGAGCTTGACCCTCCACCCTGGAGGCATATCAAGATGCTCGAAAATAGTCTGCATTGACCCCATCCAAGACTCCATAGCCTGTGGTCCGCCATCCCCTGAAAATTTCGGTGGATGATGCTGCTAGAATATACGTGTCAGCTCAGCCATAGATGTGGCAGCCGGTGGTGCTCCCTGAAAGGTCTGTTGAAATCGTCTTTTTTTCCTTTTACATTTAAAAGGGTGTCAAGTAAAATCTCCCAAATGTTTGTCTCAATATTAATTTCATCCAAAAAATGACACAATAAATTCGATGACCAATACAGAAACTCAAAGAATATAATTTTCCTTCTTCAATTTCTATTAGAATTTGAATTAACATTATTTGGATTTCTGATATTTGATTGACTTTTTACATGACCATAATTCAAACCATCAAGTTATTTAACAATATAATTCCTTGAAATTTGTTGAGGTATTTCATCTATCTCAATGACATTATCAAATTGTCTCCAATTTTTTCGGTATGGATGATCCATCAGTAGAAATATTCGATGCCCTATAAAAGTTTATCAAAACATTAATCTACAGGAATGTGCATTTTTCATACAATTAGGTAAATATAATTTTCATTTTATACTCCAACTAGACATCATTACATAAGTAGGTAAATCATTTATCGTCCATAATAAAGATACATGAAATATAAAGTACTATTTCCTGAATGCATCATATGCTTATGCACCAATAATCCAAAGCTCCTTTAACTCATGTATTAATGGATTAAAGCATATGTAAATATCTTATCTAGGATCACTGGGCCTAAATATCAATATAATCATGATAGTAAATGGATTCTTCATACACATCCATAAAGAAAATTTATAAATGTGAATGAAAATAGTCTAAGTACTATGTGAAGTATTCATTTGGAGAAATGGGTTCAAACCAACACAAGATAATCCCAATCTAACATTTCATGGATTAACTCCAAAAGCAGGATGTAACCTATCAAATTTCATCCAAGATAACTCATTTGTAGGGTGCATCATTTCATCATTATCCTTATTTCTTTCATTTTCATTCCATCTCATATTCCATTCTATTTGTTCTAACATACAAAATTTTTGAAGCCTGTGAATTAATGGAATGTTCCACATCACTTTCTCCAGCATGCAAGATTCAGTTCAGTTTTTATTAGTCTCCCCCTTGATGTACCACACTTTTTTCATTGAATCAAATCTACATTTTCCTTCAAGAATAAACAACAATTTTTGGAGAAATAATGAATCTTAGTAGATGAAAATCCAATTTTTTCAACCAAATTTGATGCAATATAATAATTTTATGGAATATATGAATTATAATATAGTAAACCCTTAATAAGTGTAAGGAGATGGTCAACCACATTATTAATAAATCCATACATTTATTTCCCATGATATAATCATATTAAAAACTCAAGTTTACTCATTTTACCACATGTCCGATATACTGGGTTACACACATCTTCTATCATATTTCTAACATACTCAACATTATTATTGTGATCAATACACGAAAAATGTGTTCTTGTATTCATTTCCTCTTGCACTGGTCTATATGTGGAGTTGTATTTATAAACAAATGGAAACCTATTGGAAATAAATTTTTTCATACCAATTCTTCTAGAAAATCAATTCCATTCTCCACTTTTCCCAATTGTGATACCAGACACGATATTCTTTTGAAAACCATGTTTAGTGATATGGAAGATCACTTCCTCACAAGTTAACCATCATTTTATAGCACAATCAAAACATAGGAATCGTATCAATCCCCTATATGAATCATTATTGAATAAAAATTCCAAAAAATATTTCCAATCCTTTTGAAACTCATCAGTGATCCGATCAAAGTTGTACATCCATCTTATATCCATCCTAAAGAAAATAAACATACATTAAATAAATAATCTAGAAAATGAATTAACATGATATTTATTGTTTCATAATATAAAAACTAATCATCAATAACAAATTTATAAAAAAATCATAATAAATATCATAATTGGAATGTAAAATAATATATATACACACTCCTAGGAGATATCATATTTTGTTGATTTCAATATATTTTTCATATGAATGACATAATTTATATGTTTCTTTATTGAAATAATTATGGTGCTTGAATTAAGGGATCTCTATTGGCCTAGTTATTTATAGTGCATGGCACGCAATGATGAAAAGAACCTCTGACACAAAAGTGCATTGCGTGACACACAATGTGTGACAATATTAACTTTCAGCACATAAATGGAATATAAGAACATTTAAATAATAAAAAATAGCACGTTATATGGTAAAATTATTAGTAATATTAAAAATATAAAATTATAAAAAATATTTATAATTTTAAATGAAAAATTATTTTGAAAAATAATCTATTTTTAATAATTGATAATTAGTCATTAAAATAACAAATTATTAATTTTTTTTGTGGGAAGGATAATGAGAAGGTGATGGGCTTTATAGTTGTGCTTGGTCATGGGGCCCGATCAATGCATCACATAGAGTCAGGGGAGGAAGGAGGGGCATCACTTGACTTACAACATAGTTTTTTAATAAAGTATTTTTAATATAAGTAGGTTATCTGGTTCAAAAAAATAAAAATTACGATGGTTAAATGGAATTCACAATGCCATAACATGCCATGACACATTATAGAACATGCCATGATGCACCATCTCAATTGGGAAATTGTGGAAGTGTTGCATAGTGAAAACGTCCCTAGAGCTAGCCAAAATGCAATGGCACACCATGGTGCACACCATTAATAACTATGCCTATTGGAGATATTTTATTTTTCATTAGAATATTTTGGTGATTATTTTGTGCCTAGATAAATTCATAGTTTTCGAAGGAATGTGGTGCAGTAAGTAATAGAATCCTCTTGAATATTCAGCATGAGGTACGATGTGAGGCGTGTGACTCTCAAAAACAAGTCAAAAAACATGAAAAATAACATAATTATAGTTATATTTAAAAAATTTAAATTAGATCAAATTAATATAAATTAAAATACACATTAATAGAATCAATATAATTTTTTTAAATAAATAAAATCAACATTAATGAGAATATTTGTCATATAAGATATACATGTAGTTCATCCCTCCAATTTAGGTTATATTAGTTGATCCCAAATGATCCATATTTATAAATTATAGAGATTTATATTTTCTTAACTTTAATTTCTTCTTTAAAGTTACTTTTATGTTTATTTTTTTATTAGTTAAGATAAAAAACTTTACATTAATCAATCATAATATATAGTAAGTCATTCAGTGGTTGTTTTTTAAGGATTTTAGTTATGTTATTGAGACTTTAATTCACTCTCTTTATATTTTAATGGAGAGAATCATTTTCAATTACACTAAGGAATTTATTTTTCTAGTATAATATCTCTTCAATGTCTATTGTTTTAAAAAATATCTATTGGTAGAGAATATCATAACCCCAATTAATTTTTTTTGGAAAATTTGTTATTAAAAAAGTTTAGAAACTATCTTTAATTGTAAAACCGATTGACCCTAAAAATTTCATGTCATAAGAATTTAATATATAAAACAAATGAAATTAATGACTTATAATGGATAACTACATTTCCTAGACTATTAGACCTCATGAGTCTTCTCCCAATGAAAATTTTCCAAATTCATCCTTTATGTGTGATAGAAGTTTGATATTTTTTCCATTATAATCCATTGAAATACATTATCTATAGAACAAAATTTTTTTCCTGGTGGTAGGGTAACGATCAATAATAGGAGTCCATGA
The DNA here is from genome assembly GCA_963277665.1 of Viscum album. NCBI lineage: Eukaryota > Viridiplantae > Streptophyta > Magnoliopsida > Santalales > Viscaceae > Viscum > Viscum album. The sequence goes on along the minus strand of OY728135.1, from coordinate 1,457,224,015 downwards.
ATTAGGAAACCTAAAGAAGCACCTGAAATATCCATTGAAGGATAAATTAATTTTTAGAGTTATATATTCATTGAAAGTAATTTCTATAATGTTTATAAATCATATATGATTATAGTATAAAACCACATAGGGAGATTGGTATTGTGTAGGTAATAAATTTGCACCATTCATGATTTCTTTTACTATATGTTTATCTCAAAATAAATTTCATTTCTAGTTTAATTTTCATATAAACCATAGAGATTCCGGGATAGATGATCATAAAATAATTGAATTTTAAATATATAAATCATCTATGTATTAATATGACACATTATCAACATATTAGATTCATATACAAGGATAAAACTACAAGTTGTTCTGAGTGAAGATGTTGTGTTCATCAGCTTTTTCATAAAGAGATTTCTATAGATGAAGAATGTTGAGATTCACCCACTCATAGGATGATCTATTAACATAGTTGGTAAACCACTTTTTATCAGTATCTAGTGATTTTTGTATATAAACAATGGAAAATATTTATAAAACCATCCAATTTAATTCTCCAAATTCATTAATTGACTGTTTGTAATTTATTCATGATATGCAGTTCTTCATTAAGTTATATCACCTAATATCATACTAATTTTTCATAATCACAACATTCCTCATCTAAAATTATTTCTATGTTTTTATTTATTTTTTGTGTGTTCTTATTTTTTTCCTTTTTCACACATGCACACATTTGTATGCCCATCATTGTGTATTGACCCTTCTCTCAACCATACTAGTTTTTTCGTAAAAAGTATAAATAATTAATTTATTGATCATTAGGTACATGCTTAGTATTATTATTTTTTCATTATGGAGGAAAGAACATATGACCAAGAATCATTAATAAAGTATTGTTTTCAACACTTTCATTGAGGATGTCACGACCTACCTTCACCAAGATGAGGGAAGGGACAACAAACTGCCAGACCCTTCCTTCTTCAAGTTGAAGGATAGATAATGACCCCCGAGTCCCACCTTCAATAGGCCATGAAGTGGAAACTAGAACCAAGGTTATAAAATCACACGTAATATAGAATACATTACCCTTTTTATATAAAAATATCGTGAGATAAGACGATGAATCTCAAACAACTCCAAATAAAAATGGTGAAAGTAAATCCCAAACCCATTTTCCACATGCATGTTCAATATAAAGTGCTACAAAGTACAAGAAAACTATGATGAAAAGTACCAAAAGAAAAAAAACAACAATAGAAAATGTCCCAAAATCCGAGATAGTAATGTCTAGAACAGTCCTCAAAGTCCTATTATAAACCTAAAAGAAGTTTTATATACGTAGGGTGATTATACAGGTATACCCATTAGGGAAAACCAAAAGCTCTCATGCACAAGTGGGGAGGCATTCTAATACCTTGTGAGAAAATAGAGATAACCAAAGTACCTAGCAAGGAAACTATACACCCACCCTCACTAAGGAAAACTCCCTAAATAATTCAAGTCATGTAGAGTAATAGTAATAGCACATCGATATTTGGGTACCCCTCACCACTTTTACACTAGTTATTTAGGACATCCTACATGTCAGACCTCCCCCATATGTTCCACTGTAGTCCCACTTCTGCCCCAACAACAACCTTATGAGATATCACAACCACGAATCCCACCCGCATACACCTAGGCCACCACAACCACACACGTCCCCACCCACAATCACCTGGTCCACAACAACCACACACATCCCCGCCCGTCAAAACCTGGGACCCAACAACCACTACCACACCTGAAGAAACCTGGGTCTCATCCCGAAGACACTTGGGAAACAAACCTACTCGCACACACCTGGTCCAACCACCACCACACACCCTTCTCAAAGAGTCTTGGGCCATAATGAACCTAAGTCCATCATAACCTTCCTGAAGAGCCTTGATCTACCTGGGAGAGGGAGTAGAAAGGATCTAATAACCATCCACTCATAATAATGTTGGAAAAAACACCCTCCCCCATGAAATGGGGGTGTTTGTCATGATGTTCTCAAATTGGGTGGGGTGAAAATAAGAAATACAAGAAATAAATTTATACGTATAGGTAGAAAATCACACATACCTTTCTACGGGTTCCAAAACCAACCTATACCCAAACACCATTGTTACTATTCATTCATTTACAAAAACACAACAACGACAACCAAAGAACAACACATTATTGGAAAACAATTCCCCATTGAACCCATTATTGTAATCATGTTCATGTAATTACTTTCAAATAATCCTTCACTATCGGGAAACTAATAGGCATATCCATAAGACAAGAAAAGAAAAACAACCAAAAATAAATTTAAGCATTCACACCCGGTTCTCTTGTAAATTCACAACATCAAAAGGGATCTGTGAGATCCCTCAAAGTACTAAAACCAAACCAAGCCCCAAAATATGGCCCCACATGGCCTCAGGTCCATAAACCAACAACTCAACAATAGGGGATCCCATCCCCATCCATGTCACCCCACAAGGCATCAAACAGAACAACCATACACATCACCAGAACAGAACAAGGGTATTTTCAGATTTAATCACACCATTAATTAATTTCCGTATTTCCGTTTCATTAACCTAGATGATCACACGAGGGTTATTTTTTATTGGGAATCCATTTAATCAAACAGGTTTATGTGATTAACCAGTTTCCATGTTACAACCATTCAATCACAGGATTATCCAGAATACAGAGGTTCATCAGTGCGAAAGAAAGGACCACCAATGACCACTATTTTCATTGGGAATAAGCCTATATAATTCACAACATATAAATGAAGAAAAAAGGAATACACAAACACCATCATAAAATAAACCCCTTCCTTCTTTAATGCCCGTTTATTATCTTCGTTAAGATTTGGTTTCATCTATGACCCAAGAAAACATTATCATACCCACCCCGTATGATACATAGTAAAGAGAGACGAAGGAAGACCCTACTTGGATAATCAACAATCAAAGTTTTCTCCTCACTCAAAGAACCAGGGATGCACCACTTGTAGGAAACTCCAAGGCTCCAAGGGTGAGTGGAAAGGGATATAACACGATGCATGATTCATCTGTGGAATAGGGACTCCAAACGCACCAAGAGAGAGAGAAAGGAAAAGAAGAGATGATCTCAGCTTAAGAAAAAGGCCATATCCTAAAATTAGGGAGATGTTTTCGAAGTACTTAAAAGTCAGATCGTGTCTCAACCATGTGGTTGGACGTTTTCACACATTGGGATTAATTGATATTTAGTAATTATCTTGTGAGTTAATAGATTTAATTTAAACAAAAAAAAGCGTAACAAGGGAGAAACTATAAAACACGACAAAGGTGTTACACTGAGGAAAAAGGACACATGTTTTGGTAGCTCAAGGTTCAACCAACTATTTAGGGTTTAAAACAAATTTTACTAGATTTAAATGGATTTGGAAAGGGTTTTAAAAATATTTTACATCAAAAGATACATTACTGGGGAAAAATTGGAAGGTCCTATAAAAACAGGGAAGGACTCACCATTAGGTGAGTCACCATCGTCCCGACACCGTCGCCCTGACATCATCACCCTAGCACTGTCGCCCTGACACCGTTTCCCTGGAACCGTCGCCCTGGCACTGTCAGTGCCATTGTAAACCATCGTTGCCACCAACACCTATCGGTGCCACCGATGCTCCTTGGTGCCACCATTCGTTCAATCATGAAATTTGGAGAACTCCATTAATGAGTCACCGATGGTCCCTAGGAAACCCTAAACACCAAAAATTTGGAAAAAAATGGACCAGGAGTGTCCAGGACATTACATCAGATACCTCTCAAACTATTCTCATCCTCGAGAATTCAAGGATAAACCCAAAGAAAAATAGAGAGGTCTGAATAGCCACCTCATAAGATACCTCCCAAAGACAAACCACCCTTGAGTTTTTTGAAATCTAGAACAAACTAAATATCTATGAACACCTATCCCTCAAGTAACCATTCAAACACATGAAGATCACACCATCTACACTCATGGATTAGGGAGTCTCCTTTCCCATTTCAAGACACTATCCTCTTTGGGAGGCACTAACTCGCTCACACAGGTTTAATCGCATCCAATCTAATGCATCTTGATTAGGGATCAGATCCTACCCTTACCATAATTAGTACTTTTCATACACATTCAAAGAACAAGGGAAAATGGCCCATCTCATAGTTAAAAAGGTTAAGCTTTAAATCACAGTCAAGTACAAAACCACACATAAAAAAACTCAAAACAACTCTAGGTACTAGGAATACATCTATGCCTCCCATTCCCAGGTACTCTCCTCGAGGCCACCATGAATCCATAACAAACGAACCCATGGAATGGTTTTTCCATGAATCACCTTCTCCTCATGATACTTGATCCTCACTGGTCACTCTAAGAATGCCGAATTGTCCTCGATATCCATATCTCCCCAGTCGAGGATGTGTGAATCATTGTGTAGATAACTATGAAGCTGAGACACATGGAAGACATCATGGACCCTCTGTAGCGACAGTGGAAGCGCCCATTGATAATCCACATCATTGAACCTATGCAACACCTTGAAGGGTCAGATAAACCTAGGAGAAATATTACTCCCCCTACCAAACCTCTGTTTCCCATGTCGAGGGGAGACCTTTAAGAACACATAGTCCCCAACCTCGAACTCCAAGATTCTACTACTATGATCGGCATACGACTTCCACCGATCATGAGTTGCCTTCATCATCTCACACACAAGGTGAACCTTCTCCATCATGATATGCACTATCTATGGGCCTAGAACACCTACTTCCCCAACCTCTAGCTAGCACACAGGTGAACGACATGGCCTTATGTACAAGGATTCGAATGGAGCCATGCCAATGGTAGAGTGATAGCTATTGTTGTAGGAAAACTCTTACAGTGGCAAGTGTTGCACCCATGATCCTCTGAAGTCTAGAACATATGCCCACAACATTTCCTCCAACGTTTGGATGGTCCTCTCTATCTTCCCATCCGTCTGAGGGTGGAAAGTAGTGTTGAGGCATATTTGGGTGCAAAATCATGTCACAATCTTTTCTAGAATCGTGAGGTAAACCATGTATTCCGATCTGAGACTATGGATCTCAAAACTCCATGCAACTGCACCACCTTCTCTACATACCTTTGTGCTAAGGAATCCACCACACTCAACTCCTTGACTTCTAGGAAGTGAGTTGATTTCATCTGCCGCTCCACCACTACACATATAGTATCTCAAAATCCTTGAACCCTTGGTATCCCCATGATGAAATACATCAAGATGTTGTCTCACTTCCACTCCAAGATGTCTAAAGGCTGCAACAAACCTCCTAGTAAGCGGTGTTAAACCTTAACCTGCTGAAACATGAGGTGTAGAGACCCGAAGCTTAACGTATATGGACATTACATTACTTTTGCGGAATACTTAGTACATAACAAAAACACACACACAAGGATCTTAATAGTTTAGTGTCTTTGGAAACTCGGAATATAATCTTCTAATCGTGGTGAAAGATCTTCAACATCTCCCATAAAGATCTTCCTTTTTTTTTACCTAAAAACTTTCTTTATATCCTGGGGAAAAGAAAACATAAAAGGGTGAGCTCAAATGCTCAGTAAGGGTAAACAAAAAAAATATCAATCACATCATATTCAAAATAACATAACATTTTGGAAATCTTAACCAGCAAAAGAGAGCATAATTTCATAACATGGGATAAATAATGGCAGTGAAATGTAATCACAATAATCATAACTTAAAACATGAAACTTTGTGGCATACACACATAATTATAGAGAATCATTTCTTGTTAGTCAAGACTCATTGCCAAGACTAACTTAGTGGACAAAGTCCCTTTCTGAACCGAGTCACCCTCGTTTCAGTCCTGTTTCACTGAACCGGTATAACCTACCATTCCAGCCATGTCTATATCATGATATATAAAATCTTTACCCAATGAATTGGAGGGAGATATAGGTCCCACCCATCTCATAATGATACCATTCTTATGTGTGCCACAAAATCATAAATCATACATCATTTCATAACCCATGTAATAAAAATGGGAATCTTAAACATCGTGACATCATAAAACAATTCATATAAGATAAAGGAATTCATAAACATAATTCCATCACAACATAATCAAATAAATGTAATAATAGGGATAAAAACAGAACCCTTTATTATCTTAGATGGAAGATAATTTTGATAAAACACTTGAAATGGATTCTTGAGGAAAATATCCTTTCTTTTTTAAAAACATTTTTCCTTTCTTAACATGTCATAAAACTTTAAACTAAAAGAAGTTGATTAAAAATAAACTTGAAAACTTGTAAAGTAAGATTCTTGAAAATAATGTTTTAAAAATCCATTCATGCCGTATAAGTTAAAAAAACATTATTCTCGTACTTTTGTCGGAAAAGTCAAAAAGTACCTCGTACGAAAAACGACAAAAGATTCCTTTAATATCTTTTACTAAAAACTCACCGAAGGGTAAAATTGGATTTAAACAATTGTAGGAGGATGGAAAATAATATTACATATCGAGGAAACATGGATGTGGATGATAAAATACACCCCAGTAAATACCAAAGTATAAACAATCTTTGATAAAAATGAGATTGTGACATTTCCCTTACCTTAGGTCCGACTTGCTTTGTAAGTGTCCGAACCTCCTGTATAATGATTTAAATCATGTTATTGACTTATTCAAGAATCATATTCATTGTTATTATATCATATATGTTCCACTTATGACTTTATATTACCTGTTCTTTTGTAAATTCATGTTAAAGTAGCGTTTTGGGTAAAATCGTCTCATTTGTCGTTCGTGTTTTTAACTTGTAATTATTAATATGATTACTTGGATCATGATTAATTATATCCAGAATGTAAAACATGATTTATATATAATATATATTCATAATATATATATATATATATATATATATAATATCGATAAATGGAATGAAATACACCGTTCATGGAGACGGTAGTCCGTACGTACGCATGAACGCTGTTTTCGTTTCCTTATTGAAGTGAATGGAATTAAGTAGATGACATACATATAAATTTACATAAATACAGTATCATTATTATGTCATATATTTCATTAGTACTTATTATATATACTTTATAATCATTCATGAATGGTTAATCATTGAGAATGAATCTCATCGCGTCGTGGAGACGGTAGTCCGTACGTACGCACGAGCGATGATATCGTTCCCATGGTCGTGGAATTGTGTTGAAGTGTATGTAGACTATTTCAGTATCAATATCACTTTATAATAATCATATATAGTTACTCATTACACCATTATACCCATCCTTGTAAGGTGATGGTGGAAAATAGAGTACACCACGGCGTGGAGACGGTATTCCGTACGTACGCACGCGCGGTGATTTCATTTTTCCGTAGGATGGATAGAAGGTTAATTAGGGTTGATTAATATTTATAATAACATATCAGTATTTAAGTAATACTGATGTTATTACTTTGTCATGAAACAACTAAAGAAGAAGAAGTTGAATAAGAAAGAAATTGAAAAGATCGGTAATGGATATTACCTCTTCTTTGAAACGCCTCTTTGAATCCTCCACTTAGGGAACTAAGATTGGTCTTTGAAGAAGACTAGGACCTCTAGGATTATTCTAGGGAAGTGGATAAGGGATTTTGTCAGGGGTTTTCCGAGCTTTAGTGCTCAAATTGGTGTGAGGAGGAGGGGGAGGAGGTGTCCTTTTATAAGGGAGGAGAGGGGCACCTTAGGAATATCTCAAAATATTATTTTATATTAAAGTCAAAATCGGTTTATAATGGTTCCAAAGGGTCTTATTTAGAAGCTAAAGTAGTGATGGTTCGAAATCCTATCAACCAATAGGATTTAGACAAGTTTAGGTTATTATTTTAACCTTATCAATTAGATTTAACTCTAAGTTAAATAATTTAACTTTTACCGTGTCTTTTTGTTTTCTTACACTATATGGTTAATACACTTACTATAACATGCCAAACGAACCCCAAATTATTTATTATTAATATATATATCCTTATCTAAGTCATTTGGCCGAACCTTATATTTTTAGGAATAAAATAACAATTAATAATATAATATTTGATTTAAAAACTATTTTGTGTCAATTTTGACACTATTTGATATATGATTTTTGTGAAAGTCATAACAGAATTATATGTTCGAACCAAGTTTATTAAATCAACATTAATATATCATAGTAACCTAGAAAATTAGTTTAATTCATAAAAAGTCTCAAATTACATTTATTTTGGTGTTTATAACATCAATTATGTCAATATTTCATTAATAAGATAATTACTACATCATCATTGTGTCATAAATAAATTAAATTATTTAATGTCTAAAAATTACAAATAAAATACCATTATGTAGGAAATCTTTTTATCTTTCTAATGAATATTTATAGTCGAATATATCTTATGTATAACCCCATATTAAAAATGTTTTAGTAAATAAACTTTGATTTTAACTCTTTTAACCCTTCTTTAAATAAATTAATAATAAATGTCCTAATCTAATCCAAGTGGGCCTAAATTGTCATATTTTATTCCTAAGTTTGTTTTTGGTCGAATTACACTTGTCCAATAGAATTAGGACATGTTTTAGGGTAATAATAATATCATTTCTACCCTTAATTACCTTATTTACTTTTAACCGTGGTAAATAAAACTAAAAAGTTACTATTCACCAAAAATTATTTTCATCTCATTGAACCACATTTTAGTCCTTGATATTAACCGTGTCTCTCGGATTTTCGAAATTCCACTCACAGAAGCGGTAAAATTAAGTTTTATGAACAATTCAGTTTTTTTAACTACCACTTAGTGGTTTCACTATTCATCGAAAATTGAAAGTTTTCAGAAAAATACCAAAAATTAGGCCTAAACTATATTTGATATTATGAACTCAAAAATGATGTCTATTTTACCAAATTCAAAACATATCAGTTGCATTAACTAATTTAAAAATTAATTCTCGTCGTCAAAACAAATAGCGTGTTTTTAAGAGATAATAACTATCAAAAGATTGACACTAGTTTATAACTGGTTTAAATGTGAAATTACATCCAATGACCAACATTGTATTAAATTGTAAAAATATATTCTAAATATACTTTAAAACCACTCAAATTAATAATTTATCACTATTAATTATTTCTATTAAAAAAGTTGTTTTTAATTAAAATTTAGTAATTTTCACTATTCATCAGAATATGAAAGTTATCCGAAAAGTACCAAAATTTCACCCTAAGCTAATTTCGATATTCTGAATCCAAAAATGAAGTCCATTTTGAAAAATAGAATTTACAAAATTTCAAAAAGTGGTTATTACTATTCATAACAGCTAGTTTTAATAATATTTTAATAGTATATCGTTGTTTAGTAAAACTCGGTATTACGTACTACACACGCTATCAAGGAAGGTCGTGATTGCGTGTAATGAAAGGCAAGTCAAGGATGCATGTTGTGCAAGATACTTTTGGTTTAACATACAACACAAGACATTAATGAAATTAAAAAGAATATTTTTCATAAAATCTCGGGGTGTTACATTCTACCCCCCTTAAAATGAATTTCACCCTCGAAATTCGTCGGGGTTATAAATGGTTTACTATTCAAAATTTTCTTTGATTGAAACCCACATCGTAAAAAGGAATACCAAAACATGGATTTAAAAACTAAAGTATGAAATGTAACGATTACCCAAATAAACTAATCACTGGGTTTCCACATAGGTGAAAATATGGATATGGAAGAAAAATCTAACCATCATGTTCAGATGGAGAGTGGTAGAGAACATGGCTATGGAAAATACAACAATCACAAATCCATAAATTTGTGACGATCTAAGGTACCATCTGATTAATCAGATATAAGAGCACTAGGACGACATTTTTGGTTTTCAAGATCGTTTCCCTAAAGTTGATGAAATTGGAATTAGAAGAAATACTTTCGTGATTTTGGTGTAGTCTCACCGTTGGTCGTTCTTTGGAAAATTTCCACTTCACCACTTAAATAAATGAAGTTGAATTTGTAATTCGTGACGTGTTAGCAGATCATGTAATAGAATGATGGTTCATTCCATCTGTCTCAAACAAAAGGTTTGAAAAGTTATAAGTTCATCTTATGGTTAGATTAATCGTATATGGTTCCAAAAATGAACTTATACTTCATATATCATACCGCTTAATAAAATAAAACTAGTTTCTACTAAATAGGGACTTCCTGTAGGCCAGTGGTAGGCGATAAAGGCCAGTCACATTTCGGTTGTGGGTTCGATTCCCACAGCCTTGTCTGACGCGATGGGCTGTCGCCCATCCTGCAGGTTGTCCTTTTTCTAAAACTATATTACTATAACATCCCATCAATAATATCGAAAAAAAACTTCTATCCTTAAACAATACTAACTTATGTCCAACATAATCCATTCCAATCTTTAGGCTTACCCATAATACTGCAGTCCACTCTCATAATATAGTGAAAACGATTACCAGAGATTTAATACCATCGTTGATCCCCATATATCATAAGATATGTCTTGTTGGTCACATTCTAAACATTCAAAGTCCTTAATCATGTATTCTCTTGAATACCCATTGAACCTTAGTGAAAACATGAATGAAGTTAAACGTTAACACTTTCCACATACCAAAATCCTCAAAATTCTTTATAATCAAACCATGATATCACTTAGTCCTTATATCAATCATGAGCTCATGAATACTGTTAAACATTTGGTTTTCTCATTTTCCCTTCATTATGCGCATATCATCTTATTTCCAAAAATATCTCAATCACTTTGAATACCACATTAGACCAACACATAAATATTCCAATACTTTATGATACAACATTATTTTGGAATCCCATTACATAAACACTTAATCATTCCACCACATCGTTGTCATATTCAACATCGCCAATAGTGATCGCATGTGACTTCCCTTTGTCCTTTGCCTTAAGTGGTTGCTCATGTTGATCATCACTAACCCTTGGATTAGGGCATTTATTAGCATAATGCCCCATTTCCTTGCACTTGAATCATTGAAGTGTTGGTGGTGCGTTCTCTGCAGTGTTTGCTTTATTCACATCATTAGAAACCCTTTTTCCATTACTTCGACACTCAGCTGCTCGATGACCTTCTTTTCCACACTTAAAACATTCTCTAGTCCCTTTAAGACAATCTCCACCATGCTTCTTTCCACACTTTGTGCATAAGGAAACATTCATCTTCTTTTCACCATTATTTTGATATTTCTCCTTGAACTCCATCTTTCGTTTCTTGTCAAAACTATGAGATGGATAAGTAACACCAACTTCCATTTCTACCTTGATAGCACAACGCACAATTTCTTCATAGCTACTGAAGTCTCTTATAGCTAATGCCCTTTGAAGACTTGGTTTTAAGCCACTGAAAAATCGATAAACTTTACTTTCAGGTTGGATGATAATGCCAGATGCATACCTTGCAAGTCTTGTAAAATTCGCTTCATATATACCAACAGATTCATCATCCTTCTGCTTCAGCTCAAGAAACTACTTTTCCATCTTTGTTCGAATAATACGAGGGAAGTACTTACTGAAAAACAAGTTCTTGAACTCGTCCCATTCCATGGACTCAATTTCATCTCTTGGCCTCGTATTCTTGATAAGATTCCACCATTGATCAGCTTCACCTTCCAAACGATATACTGCTAAGATGAGTTTATCATGCTCAGAACATTGAAGAACTGAAAATATCTTTTTAGTGGTACTGATCCATTGTTCAGCAACAAGTGGATCAGAAGACCCACTGAATGAAGGTGGACGTTGCCTCATGAAGGACTCAATAGAATATTGTTCCCTTCTCTGATCATTTGGAAGTCCAGAATGATTCATAGCTTGTGTAAGTATAGCAATAAGATTTTTCACTCCATCTCCCATAACATTTGTTTGTTCAGGAGGAAAATCATTGCATTGTCCATTGCATTGATCAACACGTTTCCTTCGGGTTCCAGCCATCGTCTAAAACCCAAAAAGAATAGAGTGAGAGGCAAAAATCATGCTAGGGAAAACAACATAATAAAGGGGGAGTACCCTCAATATCTAACATCTTAGGTTAAATTCTAAGATCGTTAGCACAATTCTAGGACTATAACCTATACGTATACTTAACCTTAGAGACATCCCTAGACATACCTTAGAAATATCTCTAGGGATCTCACTAACGTTTTCACATCCTAGTTTCCAAAGGTTGACTAAACCTTTCCTCTGATACCAACTGTAGAGACCCGAAGCTTAACGTACATGGACATTACATTACTTTTGCGGAATACTTAGTACATAACAAAAACACACACACAAGGATCGTAATAGTTTAGTGTCTTTGGAAACTCGGAATATAATCTTCTAATCGTGGTGAAAGATCTTCAACATCTCCCATAAAGATCTTCCTTTTTTTTTACCTAAAACCTTTCTTTATATCCTGGGGAAAAGAAAACATAAAAGGGTGAGCTCAAATGCTCAGTAAGGGTAAACAAAAAAAAATATCAATCACATCATATTCAAAAGAACATAACATTTTTGGAAATCTTAACCAGCAAAAGAGAGCATAATTTCATAACATGGGATAAATAATGGGAGTGAAATGTAATCACAATAATCATAACTTAAAACATGAAACTTTGTGGCATACACACATAATCATAGAGAATCATTTATTGTTAGTCAAGACTCATTTCCAAGACTAACTTAGTGGACAAAGTCCCTTTCTGAACCGAGTCACCCTCGTTTCAGTCCTGTTTCACTGAACCGGTATAACCTACCATTCCAGCCATGTCTATCTCATGAGATATAAAATCTTTACCCAATTCATTGGAGGGAGATATAGGTCCCACCCATCTCATAATGATACCATTCTTATGTGTGCCACAAAATCATAAATCATACATCATTTATAACCCATGTAATAAAAATGGGAATCTTAAACATCGTGACATCATAAAACAATTCATATAAGATAAAGGAATTCATAAACATAATTCCATCACAACATAATCAAATCAATGTAATAATAGGGATAAAAACAGAACCCTTTATTATCTTAGATGGAAGATAATTTTGATAAAACACTTGAAATGAATTCTTGAGGAAAATATCCTTTCTTCTTTAAAAACATTTTCCCTTTCTTAACATATCATAAAACTTTAAACTAAAAGAAGTTGATTAAAAATAAACTTGAAAACCTATAAAGGAAGCTTCTTGAAAATAATGTTTTAAAAATCCATTCATGCCGTATAAGTTAATAAAACATTATTCTCGTACTTTTGTCAGAAAAGTCAAAAAGTACCTCGTATAAAAAACGACAAAAGATTCCTTTCATATCTTTTACTAAAAACTCACCGAAGGGTAAAATTGGATTTAAACAATTGTATGAGGATGGAAAATAATATTACATATCGAGGAAACATGGATGTGGATGATAAAATACACCCCAGTAAATACTAAAGTATAAACAATCTCAGATAAAAATGAGATTGTGACATTTCCCTTACCTTAGGTCCGACTTGCTTTGTAAGTGTCCGAACCTCCTGTATAATGATTTAAATCATGTTATTGACTTATTCCAGAATCATATTCATTGTTATTATATCATATATGGTCCACTTATGACTTTATATTACCTGTTCTTTTGTAAATTCATGTTAAAGTAGCGTTTTGGGTAAAATCGTCTCATTTGTCGTTCGTGTTTTTAACTTGTAATTATTAATATGATTACTTGGATCATGATTACTTATATCCAGAATGTAAAACATGATTTATATATAATATATATTCAGAATATATATATATATATATAATATCGATAAATGGAATGAAATACACCGTTCATGGAGACGGTAGTCCGTACGTACGCATGAACGCTGTTTTTGTTTCCTTATTGAAGTGAATGGAATTAAGTAGATGACATACATATAAATTTACATAAATCCAGTATCATTATTATGTCATATATTTCATTATTACTTATTATATATACTTTATAATCATTCATGAATGGTTAATCATTGAGAATGAATCTCATCGCGTCGTGGAGATGGTAGTCCGTACGTACGCACGAGCGATGATATCGTTCCCATGGTCGTGGAATTGTGTTGAAGTGTATGTAGACTATTTCAGTATCAATATCACTTTATAATAATCATATATAGTTACTCATTACGCCATTATACCCATCCTTGTAAGGTGATGGTGGAAAATAGAGTACACCACGACGTGGAGACGGTATTCCGTACGTACGCACGCGCGGTGATTTCATTTTTCCGTAGGATGGATAGAAGGTGAATTAGGGTTGTTTCATATTTATAATAACATATCAGTATTTAAGTAATACTGATGTTATTAATTTGTCATGAAACAACTAAAGAAGAAGAAGTTGAAGAAGAAAGAAATTGAAAAGATCGGTAATGGATATTACCTCTTCTTTGAAACGCCTCTTTGAATCCTCCACTTAGGGAACTAAGATTGGTCTTTGAAGAAGACCAGGACCTCTAGTATTATTCTAGGGAAGTGGAGAAGGGATTTTTTCAGGGGTTTTCCGAGCTTGAGTGCTCAAATTGGTGTGAGGAGGAGGGGGAGGAGGTGTCCTTTTATAAGGGAGGAGAGGGGCACCTTAGGAATATCTCAAAATATTATTTTATATTAAAGTCAAAATCGGTTTATAATGGTTCCAAAGGGTCTTATTTCGAAGCTAAAGTGGGGATGGGTCTAAATCCTATCAACCAATAGGATTTAGACAAGTTTAGGTTATTATTTTAACCTTATCAATTAGATTTAACTCTAAGTTAAATAATTTAACTTTTACCGTGTCTTTTTGTCTTCTTACACTATATGGTTAATACACTTACTATAACATGCCAAACGAACCCCAAATTATTTATTATTAATATATATATCCTTATCTAAGTCATTTTGCCGAACCTTAGATTTTTAGGAATAAAATAACAATTAATAATATAATATTTGATTTAAAAACTATTTTGTGTCAATTTTGACACTATTTGATATATGATTTTTGTTAAAGTCATAACAGAATTATATGTTCGAACCAAGTTGATTAAATCAACACCAATATATCATATTAACCTAGAAAATTAGTTTAATTCATAAAAAGTCTCAAATTACATTTATTTTTGTGTTTATAACATCAATTATGTCAATATTTCATTAATAAGATAATTACTGCATCATCATTGTGTCATAAATAAATTAAATTATTTAATGTCTAAAAATTAAAAATAAAATACCATTATGTAGGAAATATTTTTATCTTTCTAATGAATATTTATAGTCGAATTTATCTTATGTATAACCCCATATTAAAAATGTTTTAGTAAATAAACTTTGATTTTAACTCTTTTAACCCTTCTTTAAATAAATTAATAATAAATGTCCTAATCTAATCCAAGTGGGCCTAAATGGTCATATTTTATTCCTAATTTTGTTTTTGTTCGAATTAAACTTGTCCAATAGAATTAGGACATGTGTTAGGGTAATAATAATATCATTTCTACCCTTAATTACCCTATTTACTTTTAACCGTGGTAAATAAAACTAAAAAGTTACTATTCACCAAAAATTATTTTCATCTCATTGAACCGCACTTTAGTCCTTGATATTAACCGTGTCTCTCGGATTTTCGAAATTCCACTCACAGAAGCGGTAAAATTAAGTTTTATGAACAATTCAGTTTTTTTAACTACCACTTAGTGGTTTCACTATTCATCGAAAATTGAAAGTTTTCAGAAAAATACCAAAAATTAGGCCTAAGCTATATTTGATATTATGAACTCAAAAATGATGTCTATTTTACCAAATTCAAAACATATCAATTGCATTAACTAATTTAAAAATTAATTCTCGTCGTCAAAACAAATAGCGTGTTTTTAAGAGATAATAACTATCAAAAGATTGACACTAGTTTATAACTGGTTTAAATGTGAAATTACATCCAATGACCAACATTGTATTAAATTGTAAAAATATATTCTAAATATACTTTAAAACCACTCAAATTAATAATTTATCACTATTAATTATTTCTATTAAAAAAGTTGTTTTTAATTAAAATTTAGTAATTTTCACTATTCATCAGAATATGAAAGTTATCCAAAAAGTACCAAAATTTCACCCTAAGCTAATTTCGATATTCCGAATCCAAAAATGAAGTCCATTTTGAAAAATAGAATTTACAAAATTTCAAAAAGTGGTTATTACTATTCATAACGGCTAGTTTTAATAATATTTTAATAGCATATCATTGTTTATTAAAACTCGGTATTGCGTACTACACACGCTATCAAGGAAGGTCGTGATTGCGTGTAATGAAAGGCAAGTCAAGGATGCGTGTTGTGCAAGATCCTTTTGGTGTATCGTACAACACAAGACATTAATGAAATTAAAAAGAATATTTTTCATAAAATCTCGGGGTGTTACATGAGGCACCTTGCCACAAACTTCTCCATTGTCTGTTTCACCCTGGGCCACCAAAACTGTACTCTCAGGCCTCAGTACATCTTGGAAACTCTTGGGTGTACCACTAGGGGTGAATTATGGAACTCACAGAGAAATCCCTCACACATCGTCTCTGGGACAAAGAACTTCCCATGGAAAAGCATTTGATTCTGACCATTCTATGACCATCCTTATGGAGTGTCACTCTGGCTAACACAATCATGCATCACTTCAGCCTCTAAGTCCCACCAGTGGGACTCATCCACTTCCTGTACCAAGGAAGACTACACCATCATCTGGAATAGACAACCTCTACCACCCTTCACTTTTTCATCCAGGTGTAAGTCAGCCAACTCCTCCATCGCCTTCTAAGCATCTACTGACTCCCGAATCATATCCTTCTACGAATTACTAATCAAGGAATTGGCCACCACATTCCCCTTTTATGAGGTGTAGGAAATATCAAAGTTGTAGTCCTGAAAAAACTCCATCCACATACACTACCGCAAGTTCAGGTCACGGTGGGAGAAGATATACCTCAATATCTTGTGATCCGTGAAGATCACAAAGCATTAACCAATGAGGTAATGCCACCAAAACATTAGCACGAACACAAACGCTACAAGCTCAAGGTTGTGGGTGGCATAGTTACATTCATGAGGACGTAACTACCTAGACTCATAAGAGATCACTCCTCGCTGCTTCATCAGCACACACCCCAATCCTAGGCCGGAAGCATCACAGAACACTTCAAACGTTACCCCTTCCTATGGAAACCTTGGCACTAGGGCTTTGACCAACATCCCATTTAGATAACCAAAATCCTTGTCTTTCTTGGTCAAGGATTTCAAAGGTGCTGTAACTCAGGAGAAGTTGGGAACAAACATCTGGTAGTAACCTACTAGGCTCAAGAAAATACAAACCTCTACCATGTTCATGGGTGTTGCCTAAGAAAAAACTGCTTTGACCTTTGACGGGTCCATCGATATTCCCTGATAGGACACCACGTGTCTAAGGAAGTGCACCTATAATATTCAAAACTTTCACTTGAACTACTTCTTGTAGATATGGTGGTGTCCCAGGACCTCCAAAACTATCCTTAGATGTTCGACATGCTCCTCCTCTGACCTCAAGTAGATCAGGATGTTGTCAATAAACATGACTACAAACCGGTCCAGATACTCATAGAAGACGGAGTTCATGATCCCCATGAACTCAGATGATGAATTCGTAACACCAAACAACATGACCATAAACTCAAAGTGCCAATATTCGCACCTAAAAGTAGTCTTTGAGATGTCACCCTCCTTTAAGCTTAATTGGTGATATCCCAACCACATGTTGATCTTAGAGAACCAACCTTCTCCCTTAAAATGGTCAAAAAGTTATTTGATCCTTGGAAGGGGATAATGGTTCTTTACCATCACCTGATTTAGCCTTCAGTAGTCTATACATAGCTGGAGACCACTGTTTTTCTTCTTTGAGAACAAGAATAGAGCACCCCATAGTGACGTGCTCGATTAGATAAAACCCTTATTCATCAGGTCATCAACATAGATCCAAAACTCCCACAACTCAGAAGGCACCATTCAATAGGGATCCATCGAAATCGGATGGGCACCGAGTTGTAAGTCTATCCCAAACTCAATATCACATTGAGGGGGTAGAGTCACCAACTCTCCAGGGAAGACATACAGGAACTCACTGATGATCCTCGAGACTTCCACCATCTCTGTATTTGCTGACTCTAATGACAGTTCATACAAAAAATAAAGAAGGGTCTCCACTCGTTGGCTACCCTCCTAGTAACCCCACTCTCTAATAAAAGTTACACGTTGGACGCCCATATCTGAAAACACAACCCTTCTCCAGAACAAGTCGATAAAAGAACACAGAGAGAATAACCAGTCAATGCCTTAAATGATATCATATGACTGTATCTCTAGAAAAAGGAGGTCCCCACTGAACTGATATGGCCCCAACATCAGTCTATATACTTAGAAAACATAGGAAAATATAGTCTGACCTCCGACTGGCATACTCATTACCAGGGGAATGAGAAGTCTCTTTATGTATAGACCTAGATCATGGGATATAATGGGTGAAACAAAGTAGTGTGAAGCTCCTGAATCAAACAAGGCACCTGCAAGAGTACTAAACAAGCTGGTTGTACCTCGAACGACCTCCGGACCTGCTGGAACTGCTACCTCTGTGGCATGAAACTTCCCACACCCAGCTCTTCTGCCCCTCGGCTGTCGGCCACCTCCCCAACAAAGCCCTAATAAAGGCCTCTGAAGAGATCCTTGAGGCCAGCCTCCTCCTGCAACGTCTACTCTTGGAGGAGCGGGAACTCGTTGTCCCAGCTGCAGCTTCTGGAAGGGCCAGGATGGGTACTGCTGCTGCTGAGGTGGGTTGTAAAGACTTAGAAATTTCCATGTAATTTTTTTAGTTATATGGGAATTTTTCGAGTCTAAAAAAATTGACGATGCATGATTCCGAGGCCCGGTGTGCCCAAAATGAATTTCTGAACTTTTTCCAGGTACGTTCGGTAAACGTGTGAGCGGGTTTTTGTAACTTTTGAACCGGTGCTTAGAATTTAAATTTGAGGACACCGTTAAACTCTCAGTGCCTGTATTCACTTAAGGATACCTTCACCTCGATTGTAGTAGGTTGAGGGTGGAAGTTAGTTTTTCACTTTTTTATGGAAGAATAGAAAAAAATAAAAATACTTAACATTTTTATTTTTCTTGTAACCTCCTTTTGATTTATAGAGGTGGGGACCACAAGAGATTTAATCCTCCCAATTTTTGAATTCATGGTGGTGGGGACCACCTGAACTCATCTTTAATATGGGAAGTCCCTTGGGAAACCTCCCATTTAATTGCACCAACATAAATCAAATGGCTTGGCTTTCAAATACTAAGTAAAAACATCATTGGAATTTAAGAAGGTTACTATTAAATGAACCTTCATAAATTCCATGATTGTTACTTACCATCCCCCTCTCCTATTTATATTGAGCTTGGGGGGAGGAATTGACACAACTTCACCAAGAGTCGAAGCCCTGGTAAAGTGCCGCGATTCCCAACACTTGGAGGATAGAGCCTATTTCAGTGGGCGGTGACAAGCGACCCCGAACCACGAGTCGAAGAATGAGAACCAAACCCAAGCCTGGATCGGAAGTTCCTTGTGGAGACGCTAAACTCCGATGTCCTTCAATGACTTTGTCTTCTTCCTCATGCCTCCTTCTTTGGAGCCTTCAAGGTAGGGGTGTGATTTTGCTTAATATTCATTGATTTTTCTTTTTT
The DNA here is from genome assembly GCA_963277665.1 of Viscum album. Classification (NCBI taxonomy): domain Eukaryota; kingdom Viridiplantae; phylum Streptophyta; class Magnoliopsida; order Santalales; family Viscaceae; genus Viscum; species Viscum album. The sequence continues at coordinate 1,457,204,157 of OY728135.1, read as the reverse complement.
GTTGAATCTCTCCCCATGATCTGCTTGTTACTGCTCTAATGAGGAAGGTGCGGGCCAAATGAACATAGCCTGACCACTCTACAATCCTTGTGATTTTCGGTACGTTCTACGTGATGGGGGAGGACGACGACCGGTGTCAGCGATGGAAACTGGTGGGGCTCAGGAACAGAGGCCAACACTCCGGTCAGCCGCAACAAAGGTGGCGGCACAACCACACCGCCGGAGAAGAGTTGCGGCCCATCGGCCACGACGGAGCAAGGGTAGTGGCCGGTGGCAGCGTGTGTTCGTGCCGCCCAGCGAAGAAGAACTGCGACCTTGTACCGCAGTAGCGAGGGAAGGGCGGCCGGCTCGCTGCCGGCCACTGGTGATGGCATGGTGCACGACCGCGCCATGCGAAGGAGCGGCTCACCATCTGGCCAGCCGGGGTGCCCAGTGGACCACCTAGCGTGGGCCTCCACCACGGGCCGCACCGTGAGCCGCACTGTGAGCCGCACCGCGGTCCGCCTAGCGGGCCACGCCGGTGGGCCAGGTCGGACCTAGTGGGCTGGGTCGGACCCAGGGCTGGACCCGAATTAGGCCGAGTCGACCTGAAATGAGTTGGGTTGGCCCAGGCCGGGTCGGTTCGGTCTGACAGGGTTAGTCCGATAGGGTCGGACCGAACCTGGACCAACTTCGACCCCCTTTTTTTTGCTCTTTCAGCCATATCTTGAGCTACGGGCGTCCGTTTGATGAACCATCTACAACACCAGAAATATTGGATCAAAAAGTTCCTTTTGGCATAATACAATTGAGTTTTGGATAAAGTTGGAGTATTGATAGGTTGGATCAAACCCTGAATCCAATCGGGCCCTCTGAGCGGAAACACTAATAACTTATAGACCGGGTGTCCGATTGATGCACTGTTGGTTGTGTTGGGTGCCTTTTGACATGACAGAACTTTGGGATAATTATTCATGGGACTTAGTGGAATTTGGAGTACCGACCTTTGGATTGAGGAGAAGACCCTCCCAGAATAAAGTGAGCTTAGTGCGGGAACCCTGTAGGTGGCTGTAACATGATGAAAGAATATCGATCCTATGTGGTTCAGCACCTATCAATCCTATGTGGGTCAGATCTTGTGTGGATTAGTGGGGGTTAGTTTTCTATCGATCCTGTGTGGGTCAGCAGCAATGTTTCTTAATAGAATAAGATGGTCTAGCCTACGACTAATCATATCTAATTCTGTACATAAGTTATACCTGGTGTGAGGTAAGTCTTTACCTTCATGGTGATACCTTTGTGGTATTCTTCTGTGTGGCATACCTGTGTGGTAATTTCCTTCGTGGTGATACTTTTGTGGTGTTCTTCTGTGTGGAGTTACCTTTGTGGTACTTACCTTTGTGGTTTACCTTTGTGGTATTCTTTCCTTCATGGAACAATTGAGCTTTGATCTAATGAGTTGGGCCTTGTGTTTCCTCATGAATGAGATGAGTATACTTGATAACTTAGGCATATGTATGGGCATATACGTAAGTAGGGTTTTCAGATGTTTTCATGATTTGTGGTTTATCCTTTGTGGATTTTGTGAGACCTTTGAGGGTATCGGGGTCCCTATTAAGTATCATTATACTCACCCCTGCACGGGCTACGCCCACACCTTATTGTGTTTGGTGCAGGTGATGGACAATGCTGATTGAGGATGAGGGTACCAGGACTGGAGGTAGCTCGAAGGTGGACTTAGATGAGGCGTACCGCAAAAATGACCATTCGAGAGCTATACCCACCCTTCAGGTAGGATCCTTGGCAGGTATCTATAGGAGCTATTCCAGTTTACTTGTACTTTCCAGTTTTCTTGTACTTTACAGTTGGGCTTGTATGCTGGCCCCTTTTACTTACTATACACACTCTTTTTACTATTTAGTTTACTTGTGTTTATATCTTGCTATGTGCTTGGTTGTGTGAGTTACATGTTATAAAGGAAATTCCTTCCCGGTATTAGGGAATACGCCTTTCGGTGCTAGTCACCAACCCTTGGCCTATGGAAGGCGGGATTGGGGTAGTCACGACACGGGCCCCAGGGGACGGGTCATGAAAATTGTTATCAGAGGAGTTGGTTCTACCATAGAACATTGGACTTTGATCTTTTAAATGGAAATAGTGATAAGTGTAGTGAGTGTGGATGTCAGTTTAGGGAACCTAGTGTTGGTGCGGCGGTTGACGTATCCATACACCAGGACTCTGACTTCTAATTTCTGACTCAGTGCATGAAAACACTGATTGTATGTGTATTTTGAATAGTTTTATTTGTGATGTTTTTGAGTCTTCTCACCAGGTATAACTTATTGACCGTAACGCACCTATTTCTTTTCAGGATGCCTCCACGCAGACAACCATCTAGGGTTCCGGGTAGAGTATGCGATGATATCCCACCGAGCGATGAGGCCTCAGTGCAGGACCCTCTTTTAGTAGTGGCACCAGCAGAGGCACCAGCGGTACCATTACCCATTGGGCCACCGATGCCACTGGACCCAGTAGTAGATAGTGCACGCTGACTAAGCACATTGCATGAGTTCCAGCGCCAGTGGCCATTGAGGTTTCAGGATGAGACAGACCCACAGGCGGCTGAGGATTGGTTGGAGGCTGTGGTGAGAGTCTTCCGACTAGTAGAGACACTAGCTGATCTCATGGTGATCATTTCCGCTAGTCTTCTATATGAAGCAGCAGACAGATGGTGGATCTTGATGCTCCATGTTCACGATGGGGTGACACTTCTCTAGGAAGACTCTGAGAGCCTGTTTCGGGCAGATTTTGTCTTAGAGACCGTTCACACAGTGTGCATACATGAGCTTCTTCATCTATAGAAGGGAAACATGACTATGGCTCAGTACTCAGTGAGGTTCACCAAACTCTCACGCTACTCCACTAATATGTTATGTGGCCCATTATTCAGGGCCCAGACCTTTGATCAAGGACTCAAGTGGGAGATTAGGGCTTTAATGATTTCTCTCAGTATCCCGACACAGGCAGGGGTATTAGAGCGAGCCCTCTTAGTGGAGAGTTTTCTTGCTGACCAATCGCCAGCAGTGAGACCCACCACCGAGCGTCATGCAGCAGAGTCTTATATATCTAGAAGTAGACAGATGTAATAGAGGTCCAAGAGGACCAGACATATAGGTGTACGACCGTAGGATTTAGGGTTGGTCATGCAGGGCACCAGAGACAGAGTCAGTCATGCGAGGAACATGCAGTGTTACGCATGCGGTGGGCAGGATCACATGGCTCGTGACTACCCGACCCGCCGTATGGATTATCAGAAGATGGTCTAAGGACCGCCCAGGCAGAGAGAGAGGTTCGACCGAGGAGGTCTGCAGGGAGTAGGTGGATGTGGCAGAGGAGCTGGCCATGTAGTTGGCGGTGGGAGACGACTCGAGATGTTACTGCCACCACCACCAGGTGGTCCACCTCGACCATAGGGATTAGGTGGATAGGGGAGATCTCAGCTCCAGGCAGCTCAGGCCTATGACCATAGCACTCTGAAGATGATACGAGGTACAATCTGTGTCTACTCCACCTTAGCTGTAGTACTTATAGACACAGGTGCCAATCATTCTTTTATTGTCACGACCCTTGTTCAGATCTTGGAGATTCTGACTGAGCCGTTGGCTCGATCCTTATGGCTAGAGACTCATACGGGAGAGGATTAGATGATTAACCACTAGTGTCAGCAGTGTGAGCTTACTCTAGGAGTCAAGAGCTTCGACTGGGATCTACTAGTAGCGGCATCAAGGCCTTACAACGTCATCTTGGGCATGGACTGGTTATCCATAGTCCATGCTCATATTGACTGTATTAGGCGCAAAGTGCGGTATGTCTGCACGAATGGGACCAATTTTACCTTCACTGGAGAGAAGGGAGACTTTGCAGCATAGGATGGACTTACCCGGAGGAGAGTGCAGCTGATCACTAATAAGTTGGCTAGCCTTACCCTCGGAGCGGTTGATGTGGATAGTCCGAGTTATCCTGTAGTGGTGGACCAATACACGAATGTCTTCCCTGAAGATGTTCTGGGTGTACCTCCTCACATAGAGGTGGACTTTTACATTGACCTGTACCCCAGGACGACACTGATATCTACACCAGCATATCAGATGGCTCCTGCGGAGCTTCGTGAGTTGCAGGTATAGCTGGAGGACTTACAGAGAAATGGGTTCATTCAGCCCAGTGTTTCTCCTTGAGCAGCCCCAATTCTATTCGCCAAGAAGGCGGATGGGAGATTGAGACTTTTTGTTGACTATCAGTTCCTGAACTAGGTGACCGTGAAGAGCAAGTACCCACTCCCGAGGATTGACGACCTCTTTGATCGATTGAAGGGAGCACGGTAGTTCTCAAAGATAGACCTCAGGTCGGCCTATCACCAGCTCAGAGTACAAGATGAGGATGTGCAGAAGGCGAATTTCAAATATTGGTACAACCATTATGAGTTTTTGGTCATGCCGTTCGGTGTGACCAACACTCCAGCATTGTTCATGGGACTCATGAACAGGATCTTCCAGGCATATCTTGATCGCTTTGTGGTGGTCTTCATCGATGACATTCTGATCTACTCGGCTACTGAGGAGGAGCATGCTTATCATTTTCAGGTAGTTCTGGACACACTCTGAGAGAACCAGCTTTATGGTAAGCTCTCGAAGTGCCAGTTATGGATCCGAGAGGTTCATTTTCTAGGACATATCATCTCGGAGGCTGGAGTTGTGGGGGATCTGGAAAATATTGAGGAGGTTCTTTCTTGGGAGCCACCCAAGAGTGTGATAGAGGTACGGAGTTTCCTGGGTTTGTCTGGATACTATCGAAGGTCTATGCCAGATTTCTCTAGAGTTGCAGCAACTTTATCAGTGTTGACGAAGAAGGTGAAACCCTTTGTGTGGTCGGAGAGATGCTAGTGTAGTTTTCAGGAGATGAGGCATAAGATTACTAGTACTCCCATATTGAGGCTTCCAGGGGAGGGCATTGGGTACGTAGTCTAGTGTGATGCATCAGGGACCGGGCTCAGACGTGTCCTGATGCAAGAGCAATAATTGATCGCATATGGTTCTTGAAAGCTAAGACAACATGATCATAACTACGCTACCCATGACCTGAAGTCAACAACATTGGTCTTCTCCTTGAATATATAGCGACATTACTTTATGGGTGAGAATTTTACGGTCTACTCTGATCACAAGAGTCTCAGGTATATATTCTCTCAAAAGGACTTGAACCTGAGACAACGATGTTGGCTTGAGTTCGTCTAGGAATATGAATTAGAGATAGTATATACTCATAGAAAAGGGAATGTTGTAGCAGATGCACTCAGTAGGAGATTTGGTATACAACTACTAGGTGAGGCGATGGAGTATCTGGCCACTTTGCAAATATCCTTTATGGATCAAGATGGATTAGCTTTCCTTCAGTCACTTATAGTCACTCCCCTACTTCTTCAATAAGTTAGGGAGGTACAATGCGGGGACACTGACTACGAGGCTTGACATGCTCAGATATCCATAGGACATGCACCTGATGGATTTTCTAAAGGTGGGGAGCACATCATCCTCTTCAGAGGATGTACCATGGTACCAGTGTGGCTTCGGGAGGAAGTGTTGAGGGAGTTCCACACATCCCCTCTAGTGGTACATCTAGGAGTGACAAAGATGTATCAGGACCTCCAACGACAACACTGGTGGCCGAGAATGAAGAAAGTAGTAGCAGAGTTTGTCTCTCAGTGCCTCACTTGTCAGCAATTGAAGGTAGAGTATCAAGTACCAGCATACTTAGTTCAGCCTTTAGAGGTTCCAGAGTGGAAGTGGGATGGTATATACATAGACTTCACGACAGGACTTCCACGTACATCTAGGGGTCATGATTTTATCTGGGTGATCGTCGACCGACTCACCAAGTCGGCCCACTTTTTATTGATCAGAGAGTAGGGTTCAGTAGAGAGCTTGGAATGCCTCTATGTGCAGAAGATTGTGCTACTACATGGAGTACCCTCAACGATTGTCTCCGATCATGATGCACGTTTCACTTCCCAGCTATGGAAGGGGTTACAGGAGGATTTCAGGACATAGCTTCGTTTGAGCACTGCCTTTCATCCTTAGATAGATGGCCAAACTGAGCAGACCATTAAAAACCTCAAGGACATGCTACGTGCTTGTGTCTTAGACTTCGGTCGCTACTGGGAGGATTACTATCCCTTGGTGGAGTTTTCATATAAAAATAGCTATCACTCCACTATTGGGATGACACATTTCGAGGCTCTGTACGGCTGGCCTTGTAGACCGCCTTTGCGCTAGACTTACCATGGGGAGTCAGCACTCATGGGACCATAGATGGTACATGCTACCACAGAGAAGGTGCATAACATTTGGGAGCAGATGAAGACTACACATAGAAGGCATAAGTCTTATGCCGTCAGGAGATGGATACCTCTGGAGTTCGAGGATGGAGACCACGTCTTTTTACAGGTCTCACCTCGATGAGGATTGTGGATATTTGGCTAGGGCAGCAAGTTATCTCCGAGGTTCATCAGACCCTTTTAGGACCTCATTAGAGTTGACGAGGTAGCTTACCACTTAGCACTTCCACCTTAGTTGAATCAGGTGAAGGACATTTTCCACATATCCCAACTGAGGAGATACGTGCATGGCCCATCACACGTCATTGACCACAGTGAGCTAGACATTGAAGATGGGGCAATGTTTATAGAAGTTCCAATGGATATTGAAGATCGATAGGAGTGGATCCTTCATGGTCGATCGATACCTTTGGTGCGAGTATGTTGGTAGCACAGGAACCTTCAAGAGATCATGTGGGAGCGGGATGCTTAGATTCGTGCTCAGTACCCCCACTTGTTTTCCTAGTTTTTGTGATCTGGATTTTAGGGATGCAAAGCCCTGAGGTGGGGAGAATGTAAAGACCTAGAAATTTCAATGTAATTTTTTTAGTTATATGGGAATTTTACGAGTCCGCGAAAATTGACGGCACATGATTCTGATTCCCGGTGTGCCCGAAATGAATTTCTGAACTTTTTTTAGGTACGTTCATTAAACACACGAGCAGTTTTTTGTAACTTTTGAACTGGTGCTCAGAATTGAAATCCAAGGACACCGTTTAACTCACAGCGCTGATATTCACTTAAGGAGACCTTCACCTCGATCATAGTAGGTCGAGGGTGGAAGTTAGTTTTTCACTTTTTCGTGGAAGAATTGAAAAAATAAAAATACTTAGAATTTTTATTTTTCTTGTAACTTCATTTTTATTTATGGATGTGGGGACCACAGGAGCTTTAATCCTCCCAATTTGTGAATTCATGGTGGTGGGGACCACCCAAACTTCTCTTTAACATGGGTAAGTCCCTTGGGAAACCTCCCATTTAATTTCACCAATGCAAATTAAATGGCTTGGCTTTCAAATACTAAGTAACAATGTCATTGGAATTTAGAAAGGTTCCTATTAAATGAACCTTCATAAATTCCAGGATCATTACTTACCCTCCCCCTCTCCTATTTATATAGATCTTGGGGTGGGGGGGGGGAATTGGTATGACTTCACCAAGCGATGAAGCTCTAGTAAAGTGCGGCGACTCCCGACAGTTAGAGGACAGAACCAGTTCTGGCAGGTGGTGATGAGAAACCCCAAACCACGAATCGAAGAACGAGGAACCAACCCTAAGCCCGGATCAGAAGCACCTTGTAGAGACGCCGAACGCCGACATCCTTCAATGACTTCATCTTCTTCCTCAAGCCTCCTCCTTCAGAGCCTTCAAGGCAGGGGTGTGATTTTGATTAATCTTCGTTGATTTTTATTTTACATTGAATCTCTCCCCATGAGCCGCTTACTACCACTCTAAATCGGAGGGTGCATGCCAAAAAAACATGGCCCGAACACTCCACAATCCTTGTGATTTTTGGTGCGTTCTATGCGATGGGGGAGGACGACGACCAGTGCTGAAGACCAACACTGGTGGGGCTCAGGGACAATGGTCAGCACTCCGTTCGGCCGTGACGAAGGCGATGACACAACCACGCCACTAGAGAAGAGCTGTAGCCCTTCGGTCGTGGAAGAGTAAGGGAGGCGGCTGACCGCGTGAAGGGGAGGCAGTGTGCGTTCACGCCGCCTGGCGGAGAAGAACCGTGACCTTGTGCCGTGGCGGAAAGTAAAGGGTAGCCGACTCATTTCCGGCTGCCAGTGATGGCACGGTGTGCGACCGCGCTGCGCAGAGAAGCTGCTGGCCATCCGACCAGCCGGGGCACCTAACGGACCGCCTAGCGTGGGCCGGGTCGGACCCAGCGGGCCGAGTCGGATCTAGGGATAGACCTGTATTGGGTTAGGTCGACCCAAATCGTGTCGGTTCGGACCAGACCATGTCGGGTCGGGTCGGTCTGACTGGGTCGGACCAAACCCAAACCAACTTTGACCCTTTTTTTTCTCTTTTGGCCATATCTTGAGCTACGAGAGTCCATTTGACGAACCATCTATGTCTCTAGAAACCTTGGATCGAGAGGGTCCTTTTGGAATAATCCAATTGAGTTTTGGATAAATTTGGAGTATGGCCGGGTTGGATCGAACCCCAAATCCAACAGGGCCCTCGGAGTGGAAACACTAATAACTTACAGACCGAGCATCCAATTGACGTACCGTCAGTTGCGTTGGGTCCCTTTTGACATGACATACCTTTGGAATACTTCTTCCTAGGACTTCATGGCATTTTGAGTATCAACCTATGGTTTGAGGAGCAGACCCTCCCGGAATCAAGCCAGCTTAGTGCGGTAACCCTGTAGCTGGATGTAACGTAATGGAAGAATATCGATCCTATGTGGGTCAGCACCTATCGATCCTGTGTGGGTTAGATCCTATGTGGGTTAGCGGGGGTTAGTTATCTATCAACCCTATGTGGGTCAGAAGTAGTGCTTCTTAACAGAATAATATGATCTAGCCTACGACTAATCATCTGTCATTATGTACATAATTTATACCTGGTGTGAGTTGAGTCTTTACCTTCATGGTGATACATTTATGGTATTCTTCTGTGTGGAATACGTGTGTGGTAATTTCCTTTGTGGTGATACTTTTGTGGTATTATTTTATGTGGCGTTACCTTTTTGGTACTTACCTTTGTAGTGTTACCTTTATGGTATTCTTTCCTTCGTGGAACAGTTGAGCTTTGAGCTAATGAGTTGGACCTTGTATTTCCTCATGAATGAGATGGGTATATTTGATAGCTTAGGTATATGTATGGGCATATACCTAAGCAGGGTTTTCAGATGATTTCATGATTTTTGGTTTATCCTTTATGGATTTTGTGAGAGCTTAGAGGGTCTTGGGGTCCCTACTGACTATCGTTATACTCACCCCTACAAGAGCTACGCCCGCACCTTGTTGTGTTTGGTGTAGACGACATACAACACTAACTGAGGACGAGGGTACCAGGACTATAGGCAGCTCAAAGGTGGACCTAGATGTGGCATACCGCAAAAACGGCCATTCGAGAGCTGTACCTAACCTTCAGGTAGGATCCTTGGAAGGTGTCCATAGGAGCTGTTCCAGTTTACTTGTACTTTCCAGTTTTCTTGTACTTTCCAGTTGGACTTGTATTCTGGCTCCTTTTACTTATTGTACACACTCTTTTTACTATCCATTTTACTTGTGTTTATATCTTGCTGTGTGCTTCGTTGCGTGAGTTTATAGGTTATGAAGGCAATGCCTTCCCAGTATTAGGGAATACGCCTTTCAGTGCTAGTCGCTATCCCCTGGCCTATGGAAGACGGGCTTGGGGTAGTCATGACACGGGACCCAGGGGATGGGTCGTGACATGGGTGTTGAAACAGCCCACCAAAACTGTACTACACTCAGTCCGGACACTGATTCTGAAGGTGTCCACGAATTCCATAGATGAAACACCTTTGTCCTAGACTCATAGAGAAAGGGCAAGAATCAGGAGATCAAAACTGGAACTGCTGGGGCCTGCTCCCCACTGGTTGAAACCTGGAAGGCCTTGAGGCTGGATTCCTATTGCTAACGACCTTCCCATTTGAAGAGATAAACTGGCTCCCATCACATGGCGTACCTTCTAAAGTGTTCATCCTCTCCACCACTTCTGCCTTCTTCTAAACTACCAAGTATGTCGATAGAGTGAAGGGAGTAAAAACATACTAAATAGTAGGTCAGAGTGCCTCCTCTACACATCTCACCCGATACTCCTCATCTGGAAAGAGGTCCGAAGTGAAACGAAGGAGATCCTTGAACTTGATCCCCAAACCCCTGATCTTCATACTCCCTTGCTAGAGGGAGATCAACTCCCGCCTCTTCTCAGCCTTTATCATGGAAGAAAGGAATTCCACCCAAAACTCCTTCTCAAATTCAGTCCATGAAACCTCTTCCTTTCTCTTCTCCCCAATATAGATCATCCAACACTAACGCACTGTTCCCTATATCTGGCTTACAACCATAGGAACCCAGTACTCAACCAGATCCTAGATCAAGCTGAAAGCTATCACCAACTCATCGAGCCAGCTTTTTATCTCTATGTCTGAGATACTGCCCTCGTACTTCCCGAGGGTCTCCACTGAAAGGCCTAAAGAATATTCTGCCACTGATCACATTCCTCCTCTCGATCATCCCTTTACTGATCAGCCAAATCAATATCCTAGGACTTGATCTCCCTCACTACTCGTGTTCATCATCCGGGTTCCATAGCTGCAAGGTAAACAAGGAATTCCTAAGCCCAAGTAGTGTAGAAGATCTCTTTTAAAATTTTCTTAAACATGTTATTCATTTTAAAATCCCTAAACACCTAGAACACACAAGATCACAAGTCATTATGATGCATGTAGCTTTCCTAGGGTCTCTAACTTGCAATCAGTGCAGGATCACTTGGTCGTTCGGTAGGTAAAGATTCCTTGCACTGGATCATGGGGGGCCCTAAAATCCCATGTCCTAGCCGGTCTTCCCTGACCTATTTCATGCACCAAGATTTCCTAAAACTATTTCCCTATCATCCCATGAAATACTCACTATGACTAACTCCAAACTCCATCCTATCTCTCAACCATCACCTTTAATACCATTCTATCATGACCCACCTTCACCAAGATGAGGGAAGGGACATCAAACTGCCAGAACCTTATTTCTTCAAGTTGAAGGAGAGATAATGACCCATGAGTCCTGCCTTCAATAGGCCCTAGAGTGGAAACTAGAAACAAGGGTGTAAAATTACACGTAATAAAGAAGGCATTACCCTTTTTATATAAAAATATCAGGAGATAAGGTGGTGAATCTAAAATTACTCCAAATACATAAGTTGAAAGCAAAGATAAAACCCATTTTCCGCATGCATGTTCAAAATAAAGTGCTAAAAAGTACAAGAAAACTCAGATGAAAAGTACCAAAATAAAGAAAATAGCAATGAAAAATATCTCGACTTATGAGATAGTAAAGTCTGACATGATCCTCAAATCCCTCCTAGAAACTTAAAAGCAGTTTTATATATGTAGGGTGAGTATACAAGTATACTAAGTAGGGGAAACCAAAAGCTCTCGTGCACAAGTGGGGAGGCATTCTAATGCTCTGTGAGAAAATAGAGATAACTAAAGCACCTAGAAAAAAAAAACTATCCACCCAATGTCAGCAAGACACACTCCCAAAATAACGCAAGTCAGGTAGAGTAATAGTAATAGCACATTGATATTTGGGTACCCCGCACCACTTTCCCACTGGTTATTTAGGACATCCTACACATCAGACCTCCCCCATAAGTTCCACTGCAGTCCCACTGCTACCCCAACAACAACCTTATGGGTTATCACAACCACGAATAACGCCCACAAAAACCTGGTCCACCATAACCACACATGTCCCCACCCACAAACACCTAGTCCACAACAACCACACACATCCACACCCACAGAAACTTGGGCCACAACAACCCCTTCCATGCCCAAAAACACCTGGGCCTTATCTCAAAGAAACTTGGGAAACAAAACTTCCCACACACACCTGGGAGAACCACCACCACACACCCTTCCCAAAGATTCTTGGTCCATAATGAACCTTAGGCCATCACATCTTGCCCGAAGAGTCTTGGGAAACCTAGGAGAGGGAGAAAAAAGAATCTAATAACCATCAACTCATAAGAATGTTAGACCCCCCCATGAAATGGGGGTGTTCGACACAAAGTTATCAACTTGGGTGGGGTGCGAATAAGAAATACAAGAACTAAATTTATACGTATAGGTAGACAAGCACTCATCCCAACCTAAGGATTCCAAAACCAACCAATACCCAAACACCCTCATTACTATTAATTCATTCACAAACACACAACAATGAAAACCAGAGCACAACCCATTCTTGGGAAACAATTCCCTATTAAACCCATTCTTATAATCATGTTCAAGTGATTACTTTTAAATAACACTTCACTATCGGGCAACTAACAGGCATAGCCACAAGACATGAAAAGAAAAATAGTCAAAAATAAATTTAAGCATTCACACCCGATTCTCTTGTAAAGTCACAACATAAAAAGGGATTCGTGAGATCCTTCAAAGTACTGGAACCAACCCAAGCTCCAGCATAGGTCCGCACAGATACTCAAGTCCACAAAATGACAACTAAACAATAGGGGATACCATCACCATCCATGTAACCCCACAAGGAGTCAAACAGAACAACCATTCACATCACCAGAACAGAGCAAGTGTGTTTTCAGATTTAATCACACCATTAATTAAGTTCCTTCTTTCCGTTTGGTTAACCAGGGTGATCACACAAGGGTTATTGTTCATTGGGAATCCATTTAATCAACTGAGTTTACCTAATTAACTAGTTTCCATGTTACAACCATTAATCACATGATTATCTAGAAAAAAAGGTTCATTAGTGCGCAATAAAGGACCACCAACGACCACTATTTTCAGCAGTCATAAGACTATAAAAATCACAACATATAAACAAAGATAAAAGAAATACAACAACATCATCATAAAATACATCCCTTCCTTCTTTAAAGTCTATTTATTATCTTTGTTAATATTTGGTTTCATCCATGCCCTGAGGATATATTATCATACCCACCCTGCATGATACACAGTAAAGAGAGATGAAGTAAGACCCTAGTTAGATGACTAACGATCAAAGTTTTCTCCTCGCGCCAAGAACTAGGGATGTGCCACTTGGAGGAAACTTCAAGGCTTCAAGGGTGAGCAAAAAGTGCTCTAGCATGGCGCACAATTCGTCTATGGAAGAGGGAATCCAAACACACCAAGAGAGAGCAAAAGAAAAAGAAGAGATGAACTCGGCTTAAGAAAAGGTCTAGATCCTAAAATCAGGGAGAATATTTCAAAGTACACAAAAGTCGAATCATGGATCGACCACGTGGTTGGGAGGCTTCACACGCTAAGATTAACTGAGATTTAATAATTATATTTTGAGTTAATAGATTTCCTTTAAGCGAAAAAAATCCATAATAGGGGTGAAACTATAAAACACGACAAAGGTGTGACACCGAGGAAAAAGGCCACACGTTTTGGTAGCTCAAGGTTCACCCAACTATTGGGGTTTAAAAAAATCTTTTAATAGATTTAAATGGATTTGAAAATGGTAATAAAACACTTTTACATCAAAAGATACATTACTGGGGAAAAACTAGAAGGTCCTGAAAAAATAGGGAAGGACTCACCGTCAACCTGACACCGTCACCCTGGCACCATCACCCTGACACTGTCACCCTAGCACCGTCGCCCTGGCACCATCACCCTGGAATAGTTTCTCTGGCATTGTCACCCTATTACCATCGCCTTGGCACCATATCCCTGGCACCATCGCCTTGACACCGTCGCCCTAGCACCATCACCCTGGCACCGTCAGTGCCACCGTTAACCATCGGTGCCACTGACGCCCATCGGTGCCACCAATTCTCCTCAGTGCCATCGATGATCATCAGTGCCACTGAAAATCCTCAGTTCCATTGATGCTGATCAGTGCCACCAATGCTGATCGGTGCCACCGACACCGATCGGTGCCACCGATGCCGATTGGTTCCACCGATGCCGATTGGTGCCACCGACGCCCATCGATGCCACCGACGCCCATCAGTGCCACCGTTCGTTCAATACTGAAATTTGGATAACTCTTTTAATGAGTTTTTGATGGTCTCCAGGACACCATAAACACTAGAAATTTGTCAAAGTAATGGACCAGGAGGGTTTGAGCCATTGTAGAGGCGTACCCACCTCCGCGTGCTGCCGCACTGCTGACACATCACATTTTCACCCTACATTCTAGATTTACAAAGGTTGGAAAAATTCATCCCTTCTTCATATGTGTCTTATCCTTGATCTAGATGGGATGATAGGATGTTGGTTCCTCCTTCCATGGATTCCTCCTCAGAATACATTGCCCAGTCCGAGTCTCCCATATAGATTAAGACATTGTTCATGAAACTCATTCCCAATACCATATATTTGTGGATGACGGTTAATTATGATACTTATGTCTGGAAATTATCAAGTTTCTAGTCAGGGTAGTAACCTTCAATTAGGAAAGTAGTCATGTTGGGCATCAGTGGCATGTTTGGATGCTGAAACATTGGAGTACCTGTATTTTTCCTCATAAGAGGGCTTCTCAAGGGCGTGGAACCTGAGACATCCTATAGAAATAACAAGGTATATTTTTCTAGATTTATGTATTATGAGGTTTTCCTTAGGCATACCATATTTAACATAGTTTAGGCCATAATTTTAACATCCAATGGATATAGAGGGTTGATCGAGATGCTCGATAAATGCATACTAGATAGGTACATCCCTAAGAGGGAGCACCTAGAAGGTTTATTGGATGGGTGGATCACAACTCCCAATGAGAGTGGACCTAAGGTGGTGCGTATCTTAAATATAAGTCTTCACACCATATAGGGTTACATATCTTGAATGGAGGCACCTAGGTTTACCATTGGATGGGTGGGAACACCTATGATGACAAACCTAGATGATGTGTCCCATAAAGGTAATAATTTCACATAGTAAAGGTTGATCTGGACATTACTGAGGGAAGATCAAGGAGGTTCACCCCAATGAGGGGGGGCACCAAGGTTTACCATTGGCTGAGATTGAAACTCATGGATTCTTCCTATGTACCATGTTTAGAATACAAAGATAAAAACTCACATAGTTTTATGGGGTGGTTTGGGGATTTCACATGGATAAATGCCCATTTCAAGAGGACCAATATTGGTTGGATGAATATGGATTGTATGGGGATTACACATGGTTATCTTCCTCGGTGATGCTAGGAGTAGTGATGATGTGGATGGGGTGGCATGATTCCACCAGGATGTGGCAACCCGACAAAAATAAATATGGTTATGAAGGTAGTGTTGAAATGGAGTGGATGGAATGGATTGAGTGTGTGGGGTTGTTGGAATTTAACCTCAGGGAGTCTTACAATGTACCCTATTTAGGAGACAGGGATCAAATTCCATTTAGTTCAGGAGTGGGGTGATAAGAGACCTAAAGAGGTAGCTCATGAGAATGGAGCACATGGATGGGGACCCAAAAGAAGTGGAACCTCTGGGATGGGGAATGATCCTGATGAGACATAATGACTTGAGGGAAGGACCAAGATGGAAATGGATGATGGTATTGAACCTCAGGGAGGCATCCTATATAACCTATGTAGAAGATAGGGATCAAAGTCCACATAGTTCAGTATGGAATTAGGGCCTACACATGGCTAGATTCCCTTTGACATGATTGGAATTACGCATGGTTAGCGGACCAAATGGATGGAAGAGGATGGAGTGATATCATTGGGATAAGGGTGAGGTGATGGATAAAGTGACAATATATGGATCATAAAACCTTAAGGAGGTGAATTTGGGGTATGTTTCCCATAAAGGAAAGATTTCATATCATGAGAATATGTCCCTAGAAGAGAGAACCAAAGTTTACTGTTGGTTGGGATTGGACCTCATGGAGGCTTTCTACGCACCCTGTTTAGAAGATAGGGATCAAAACTTGCGTAGTTAGAAATTGAGGGGCATGGGGCTTATACACTAAGGAAAACCATGTGAAGAGTGATGTGGACACTACTGAGGGTGGATCATGGAGGTGCACCCCTAGGAGGGGGGCACCAGAGTTTACCTTTGGTTGGGAATGAACCTAATGGGGGCTTCCTATATACCCTATTTAGGATATAGGGATCAAACCCATATAATTCATAATGGGTTATGGAATTGAGGCTTAAGCATGGCTAGATTCCCAGAGACATGTTAGGGATTATGCATGGTTAGATTCATTGGTGCAGCTAGGGAGTGGAAACGGTGAATGGGTATTACATGTGGAAGCTATATGGGTGCTACTAGGGAGAGACTACAGTGAATTGGGATTACGTGTGAATGGATATTACATGTGTAAGTTGACTGGGTTCCTCTAGGGAGGGACAATGGTGAATGAGACTTACAAGTAGAAGTTCTCAGGTGCCTCTAGGGAGTGGAAATGGTGAATGGGGATTACACGTGGAAGCTTCCCGGGTGCTGCTAGGTAGAGACAATGGTGAATGGGGATTACACGTGGAAGCTTCTTGGGTGCTTCTAAGGAGTGAAAATGGTGAATGAGGCTTACACATGGAAGCTTCTTGGGTTCAACTAGGGAGAAAAAATAGTGAATGGGGATTACGCGTGAAAGTTTCCCAGGTGCCACTAGAAAGCAGAAATGATGAACGAGGCTTATGTGTGAAAGATGCCTGTGTACCGCTAGGGAAAAAATGGTATGGATGGGGCTTAAAAATAGAAGATTACTGTATTGTCTTTCTCATGTTTGGAAATGATTTCTTCACATGTGCATTACATGAGGTAAGTGTTATATTTAACATCATGTGAATGGATGATGTGCATGGGGCTTATTCATGGAAGATGCCCATTCTGGATTCCTCATGTCAGGTCATGAGGACATCCCAAATCACTGGTGGATTGAGGCATATGATTGGGGCTTACACCTAATGAGGAGGCCCAAGGTTGTGTTCTGGTGGTTGTCTCATGATCATGGCATGAGGCATCTTATGATTAACACATAAGTCATCTCGTGGTTGTCACATGAAGCATCCTATTATTGAATGATAGGGTATTCTATAGTTTAAAGTCATGAAGCAATGACTTTTGACATATTATTCTTGGATCATAAGGAATCTCTTGTTTGTAACAAGAGGGATCCTATGTTTTTTATATAGGCTATACTATAGTTTATAGCCATTTAGTGAGGACTATTTGGCATAAGATGCCTAACAATGGCTTGCATGGGATTTACACAAGAGTAGACATGTTGGTTCGACCTGGCATGGGAGTCAGGAGATGGGGTTTGGGGAGTTTCTTGAGAAATGGTTCAACTCAAGGTGATCATGGGACCCAATATGAGAACCTCAACCCACGACATGGGAAATGTACCAATAGGAATATGTCAAATCAATGTATTTGAAAGAGTGTGGAGGATTATCTCAAATAATAGAATTCTATGGGTGGAATATGGGGTTGTGCAAGGATGAAATACAAAATGGTGTCAACCTAGCCCAAAAATTTTGTGGTGTGACTCTCTGTTTTTCATGGGGGTTAGTGAAAGTAGCGAAGGGACCGACCTGGAGGGATGAGACCGCATCCCAAAACTGAGGTTGGGCAGGGGTGTGGGGGCACATACCCCACGATATGGACCTTTGGGTGAAAAGTTAGGATCTTCACGAAGGATAGGGCTTTGCAAAGGATAGGGATTAGCAGAGCTCAAGGTCTTGCAAAGGATAGGGTTTTACGGAGTTCAGGGTCTCACAAAGGATAGGGTTTCATAGAGCTTAGGGTCTCGTGGAGCATAGGACCCTTGCCTTAGCATGGAATCCTGGATCAATGTAAGAGTGATTCATGAAGTCTTACTGATCTACAAAACTTAAATCAAACCAAAGGGGATCCTTTATTCATGAAGGGTATAGGAATTCAAAAAAGGAATACCTACTATAGGTTGGGGAAATCCATTTTCTCTCTAGTTCATAGTGCTTCCGAGAACCATGAAATGGGAGATCGAAAGTTGATAGGGTGGTGTAAACATCACTTTGAGGTGGGGGTGAGCCACATATTTATATGAAAAGTGGCTTTTGATTATATCAGGATGCAATGAGAAGGAAAAATTACTCCACGAATCGGTTGGGATCCATTGAAATCTCAAACCTATCTTTCAAAGACGTTCATGCAACCATTGAGGGAGATCTGTGAACCATTTTTATATATTTATTTCGAATGATCATAACTTCTAATCCATTACTCCATTAGGGATATAAACTAGTCAAATCAAAGCATGAAGAATGAGATACGCTTCTGGATCAAGTATAGAAGCATTCAGTGCATCCTTTGGACACGTTTTTTGGTGCCAAAAATTATCATGATAAATAAAAAATGATCAAATCTATTCTCAATGTGAATAAAAAATATCAATACAATAAATCTATTATGTGAAGAAAAACTTGGTCAAAACTAAAATATTGGAGCCCATTACTCATGAAATTCATTTAAATCTATTTTCCATAAAATTGAAGATAAAAAAATGGATGATAATTGGATATTCTGAATAATAATCAAATTATAATCATTAATCCACCTTAACTTGGGAATGATTTATTATATAGAGTAACAATTAAATATATTCATGTGATATAGTTTATAGAAATCCATCATGTATTATGAAATCCCCTAGGTTTGGAAATTATGTGGTCAAAAAATCAAATTTTTCTATAATTACATCATAAAATGTATTACTTAATGAAAACTCTCCAAAATAAATTAGTTAATTATATAGTGTGGTGCATCAAAAAAACATAGATGGTTTAGAAAAGTTGAAATAAAACTAAGTGTATTACAAATTTTCATTAAGGGATATTCTAGTATTTGATTCCATCAAATGGGAAAGTGATTTTTGAAAGATATTACTAATTATTCAATGATTTTGGGGGTAAATTATATCTAATCGGAATGTCTACTAAGATAAGATGTATAAATAAATATATTTATTCAAGATGAGAGAAAAATATTCTATGAGGATTAGGAATGATTCAAAATTTTAATTAGGTAGTGAAATAACCATCAATGTTTTGAATAAGTTCTCATAGACACATTTTATAACAAGTTCACCACATAATAGAAAACCATAATATATTAGTATTTTGGTAGAGAATTAAATGATAAAACTATCGATGAATTTAAAAATATATATTTAATATTCATTAATAAAAACCACAACATTCCTACATAATAATAAAAAAAATCATTTTAAATGTAACTAATTATGTACACCAAGTTGAATTTTAAGGACAAATTAATGCCAAGAGTTCTATATCATGCATGTATCTAGGTTTCAAAGTTAATAGAATTACAATGATATAATATTTCTTGAAGGAATGTTTAGAGGAAAGGGAAAAAATAGATAATATGAAATTTCAATTAATTTTAGTAAATTCTTTCTCCATAGTACCACAAAAAAATTATAACAGTACAATGACTGACTGGAATAGAAAAAATTAGAGTAGAAAGGGAGAAATAAGAGAAATAGTTTAGAGGGAAAATGTTTAACATAATCAAGGTAGAAAAATCAGAGTAAAACCAATTAAAATATTTATTAACATAATATGGATTGTTAAAACCCAAACATACTATAGGAAATTAATGAAATTCACCTACCAGGAGAAAGCATGAATCGAATACTAGGTTGGATATAGAGGAGGCACTAAGCAGTGAAGAAGAGTAAGAACTAATTTAATCAACCTGACAATAGAAGACCCTAAATACCTTCGGTGGGTAAGCGTATTCAGGTGGTGTGATTGGTCAAGATCTGTGAAGAGTAGGATGATCACCGAGAGGTGGGGTGGCTGCATCAGAGGCACACTAGAGGAGGAGGTGGGGAGGCTTCCTAGGAGCAACATCGGCAAGGAGGTAGGGTGGACACGTTAGGTGGAAGCATTGGGGGGGGGGTTGCAGGGAGGATAACTCATGGTGGGTTGGCCACATTGGGTGGAAACATTGGGGGAGGAGGGTCACAAAGAGAAGATCCCATGAGGGGAAACATTGGGGAGGAGGGTCACATAGAGGAGATCTTTGAGGGGAAACATAGGGGGGAGATTTATAGAGAGGAGAGTTTATAAGGGTAATGAGAGGGGGTTACAGATAGAAGGAGAGATGCATTAGGTAATGAACCATATTTTTATAGTTTTTATTAAACCATGGATTTAAATAACCATATAGTCATGATTATAATTAAACATCAACTATAAATTAATCCATATCCATGGACCTATAAAATTGTGGCTATAAATATATGGATATAGATCATTTTTCTAGTAGTGAGTGCATCAATGATTCACTAATCACTGAATATATTCACATATAAGTCATTATCATCATGAGAAACATTATTTAAACTAAACATTTCTCATGAAAACACAACTATAACTTCCATTATCTATTCAAAACACAATCTAAGATACTTCTCACCCAGAATAAAATTTCAATAACTCTCCCCTTTCTCAATACACCAGAAAATAAAACTTCTACCCATATTCAAGTAAAATTATGAGTAAATTCTTCAATACAACTTATTGAAAGACTCTACCCCTTTTAAAAAAACTCTATAGAGAACTTATCTAAATGTTCACATGATGTGGTTAGAAATTTGATCAGTTAAGACAAGAGAGTTATCATACCTTATTATAAATTGAAAATTCCATGGGTGAGTGAGGGACCATTATCCAAACTATCTTGTTAAATGGAAACAACTTAACTTCAAGTTATAATAGATTCCTCTTAAAATCAATTGGGTGAAGTGAATTTTTCATGATATATAGAATCAATTTTTTTACACATACTCCTACCCCACTAGACCATATTGAACATTATCCATATTGTGATGATAGTTTATATTGTTTTTATTTATCCTCAAACTATGAACATGATTTTTTATAAGATTTAAATCATATAATTTATCACAAATTAATTTAGTAGTAGATTTCATGCCCATACAATATCCTTAAGTTTTTCCATCATCCATATTAATTGATTACAAGCATGGGTATTGTTAATGAATTATTCCTACATAGTGCTAATATAAATAAAGTTATGATTATTTCTCACACAATAAGTAAAAAAGCTTACTACATAAAACGAAACACCTAATGTTAGATTGTGATCATACTCCATACCAGACTAATCCATATTAGTGTATCCCAATAAATATTTTTTATTGTGTTTCATGAAATAAAAACTTGAAATCCACCATGTTATTAATATAAAAAAGAATTATTTTCACTATAAGCATGTGTATCTATTTGGAAAAAATTGGTATCATGTGTCCTAACATGTGGAAAGAATGATGTTAGGTTACCTCAATGTTAGGTATAAAAGGATTCTGATGATTTTCCTATATTCTGTTACAAGGACCACCTTACCATTATTTCCTTTTGACAACTTTATTTGGGTGTCTTCTAAAGATTTCATCGACCTAGAATCCTCTATTAAAAAATTCATAAGCATGTATTTGAAATTTTTTGGTTAAGGAATATATGTGTTATGATTTCCTTAAGTCACCTATAATTCAAGGAAAATTATAAATTCTCTAATAAAAGTTATCTCATACTCACACATCGTATATTTAGAAAATAACTTACATTTTACCTCATATGATCATCTAAAAATTTTATTGTATGAATAAATGAGAACCAATATCCTTTGATCATTTTATTTATTAATATATATATTATTATCAACTATACCTTTATACAATCAAATACTTTACAAGTATTGATCAATACATGAATACCATACCCATGGTTTGTGTTTCATCCCATACAATTCCTTATTCTATAGAAAAAATATTATCTCATTTTTAAATATAATAAAACCATTTGGTTTCTCAATTTATGCTTTCCACTTAATTAATATAATAAAGAATATGAGTTTAACATCCATCTTATATACCATGAACTTCATTTTCACCTACATAGACTAGAGTAGTTGAATATTTTTAAATTGGGATATAAGGAAAACTGTCTCATAAATATCAATGTATTCAATTTGGGAATACAGATTTCAAATTAGTCATGATTTGTTTCAATTATAATTTTCTTCCTCATTATGTTTATTATAGAAAACCAAAATTATTCGGATGAATCTTTTTCCTTCGGACCATGGAACAATATCCTATGTTTCATTATTTTCAATTTGATTAAGCTATGAATGCATTTATTTGACACAATTATAATATTTTCAAGCCTATTAAAAATATTTTGGATTTTTTTTGATAAAATACAGGTTTTATATAGGTTATACATTCTCCATGTTTTTATCAAATATATCTAGTCATCGATAATATTTTATTCAATGATTTTATCCCATATTGTTGTCTTTCTTAAAGATAAATAACCTATTTCAATTTTCTATTAATATATGTATTCTAATAGGTCAAATTAATCTCTATATGATCACCATAGAATACCTATATCATCATCATCAATTTCCTAGCACGATTCATCACTATTTTGTTGATAAATTTATTTAATAGATTGTAAAATATGCTCTCTCAAAAATAGTGATGTATTTAGATTCAATGATTTCCCCAATCCCTTTATTATAAAACTTATATGATTTTATTTTGAATTAGTATCCAATTAATTTACCTCTATCACCAAAATTATCAAGCTTTTAGTTCTTCTCATTCTTGACCATAAAATATCTACCTCAAAAAACTAAATAGTTTTTCAATTTTGGCTTCATCCATACCTCATCTCATAGGGTTTATTCACTTCACCAAGACCTAAAAAATACCTTTTGGAAATATTAAATGATTTAAGAATTACTTCATTCTAATATTCCACTAGTAGGTCTTTCTCAATCATCATTTTTAATTCCAAATTGTTTATGATTTGGTTACTTCTCTCAATGACTCCGTATTTTTGAAAAGTCCTTTCCACTAAAACCTATATCATATCCTATGATTTTTATGATATTATATTAATTAATTATTATTTAAATATATACCATTATCTACTTGAAACTTTGGAATTTTCATCCTAATAATTTTCTATTCGAATATCCTTTAACAAGTAATGGATCTGAATACATTAAATTTTGGGAGTTACAATTAACAATATAATACTACTATATTTTTAAATAAATAGAACAAAGTACCTCTTTCCACCCATGTATTTTTGTGTTAATGGACCACACACATCAATGTGCACCACCTAAATAAATATCGTTGATTTTTTTCCTTTGGATTGAAGATCATCTAAATGATTTTACATTTATCTAATTTTTCACACATGTGAGTGTGATCCCATGAGATATTAAGGTTATTATGTGCTTATTTGTTTTTCACCAAATCCTCAAAATAATTTTGGCTCATGTGGCCAAGATTTTTATTTCACAATAGTTTTTATTCCTCAAATAAAAATAACTCATCTTCTTATCCACTGATGAGGTAGACATTACCCTTTGTGAAATTCCATTATATCACAATATAACCATCTATTCACTTTATGATGTATACATCCTTATTAAAATTAATTGCATTCTTAGAGTCAAATAATTGACTTAAACATGGAAAAATATTTTCTAATGCCTTTAATAACCATGCTGTTTACGCACCTTAGGTATTTTCCTTCAATTTTGGATTTTTTTAAGCTGATAATCTTTAACAATTAATTATTTCCAAAACAAACAACACCTTCTTTTACATATTTGATCCCCATGGATTTATTTTTGTTTCAAGTCATATATGAAGTGAATCCACTATCAAGGATCCACACACTTATTTAGTCCATTACTTTCAAAAAAACTTTTATAACTTTTACATGTAAACCTTTTGTTTCATGCACAATATTCACTACTTCACTTACTTTAGTGGTAAATGAGTTTTTCTCACATATGTTTCAATTGAAACATCTCTATCTTGGAGCGATATAAATTTATTTTGATATTACATCCTGATTGATGATGATTCCAATTGATGAGTTTTACTTTTGGAGATCTCATTTGGCATTTATCTATATACCCTTATTGAGAAATTTATTTCTTTGAATCTATACCCTTCACACAAAAATATAGACATTAAAAATTTATCAAGTATATGAAATTATTCTATCCCAATTTTATTGATCTTGAGCCTCAAAATTCATCATTGCTATGTAAAACATATATGGTTTGTTTCTAATCATTCCAAAACAATAAAACTTTATTTTTACTATATTATTAAGTATATTTTCTTATCCATTTGTTTATTTTTGGGTCTACTATGAGTCATGAAACTAAAAATTATTTTGTAGAGTGAGTGCTTGTAGATTCCTATCAACCATCACTAATTGTTTCTTATTATCATGACCCTGGAAAAATTTTAATTTTCCTTTGAAATATTGTACCTATAAATAAGCATCTAATTTTTCTATTAGCTCCCTATGTTCATCCTTAGCTTCTTCAATAGCCTGCACAGTTGAACTCCTAAATGATATTCCAATAGAAATATGTTTCTATTTATCATAAATATTTTTTCACATATTTTTTATTTTTAATTTGAGATATTTAATTAATTTGATATGGTCATCCACTAAGCTTTTAATGACTTCAATAATCTAGAAATGCTCTCAAATTTTGATCTTGAACTAATTTTTTTGTTGGTTTTATAGAATTTATAGTCATAATATGTTAAATATTATCCTTTAAATTAGATTTCTATTCTAGTTTCTACTATATATAATTTTTGGATTAATGAAAAACTCTATTTTATTTCTTTGTTTTGTCTCTAGAAACATCACTCTCTTCCAAAATAGATTCTAACTCTGATGATAAATATTCCCCCAAATTCAAAATATTCTTCATCACCATCCACTAATTTTGGTATTTATTTGATTTCAAAAAGCACATACTTGTTGATTTCATTTCAATACTATATCTCTTCCACATCCATTTATTTTGAGATAACATATTATTGCAACAAAAAGTTATTTATTTTGAATAACATCTATTCTGAAATCCTCTTCAATTTAAACACTTTTATGATTTCATTGTGGGTTTATCATCTTCATCATAATTATAGAATTTCATTGGGAACTTTAAATCTAGATGATCAACTATTCCACCTCAAATGAAATAAAATGGAATGTTTCCTTTAAATCATCATTTTGTACATTTAATATCTAATGATAGGAAAGAAATCACCTTATCAATATCCCTTTTGATGAAATATTATTCAAATATATGTTTATATATTACATTGAACACCAATTATAAAGAATAGTCATTTTTTGTGGAATCATTTTCACTTTCCATCATCTCATATGCAACAATGTAGTAATAAGGACTATCTAGAGTTACTTTCATTAGATCATTGTCTTTGAGAATCGAAACATTTTCATTGAAACTTTTTGGTAATATTATCAAGATATTTTGTTCAATTTTTATATCATAAATAGTTTCTAAGAGTCTATGTATATCCTCAATAATAATATTCACCTAATCAAAGAATGTATCAATGTCCACATTCAAGTGAATTCTTTGGCCATCGTTCTTGTTCTATAAGACTTTTAATTTTTATTTACATAAGTTAGAATCACCTCTATATATGATAAGATACTTTTCACACAAGGAATATGAGGATTTACATGACATAAAATTCCAATATAGAGTATTAGATAATTTTCCTCTAAACACATTCTATCCATTGGCACTATTATAAATCTCCCTTAGGTATTTTTCAGATAGTTCTCTAATCTCTATACTATTCAAAATTCCATGAATATAAGTTTTATAGAAATTAATTCCCAATGATCAAAAATATTATTGAATTTAATTATTAAATAATTGAATTTCATTTTCATATAATATCAGACCCCATTGTGGTTAAAAATTGCTTCCTTCACTTCAAAGAGAGAAAACTTCACTAAGAATAATTTGTTGGAACTAAGGTTATTCTTTGCTAGAAACGGAGTATGGTTTGTGTTTTTTTTAAATAATATAATGGATGATCAGGTAGATTTCAAGGAAATGGATCATAAAGTTTAATTCATAAGCAGCATTGAAGGTGACATAGTTTCCCAGTGTTTTCCAAAATTTTTGGGGTCCAAAATTTGGAGAATGGAAAGCATTGTGAAAAGTGGTTTTTTCTTGAAGATCTAATGAAAATATGGAAATGGAATGAGTTTAGTAGATATGGTATTAATGAAGTGTGTTTCATGAATAAATGAAGATTGTGACGGTGTGCTCTACAATTATGAGATTTTTAGCATTGCAACAACATGAAGGTTTGACGGAAGGCTTTGTGAGTGGAGCACTACGACGATGTGAAGAGATTTGACAAAGAGGTCTATAGTTATGATGAGAATTGAGAATGAGGAATTTTAAAGGATCTTTGCAAGGGGATATGTGTTGTGAAATCAATTTTGACCAATTCAGAAATCATGATTGAAGAAGCAGATCTCTGCATTCGACCACTCCTATAAATAATAGGCAACCCCTCTCCATTCCGCTTGAACTTGAGAGAGATAATCTGAAGTTTCTCTAATTTCACAAAGAATGGGGTGATCCAAAAGTTAGTTGTCTATGAAATATTTCACTTTGAGAAAAAAATACTTTTGTCTTTAATGAAGTCAATGATTCTAAGTATTGAGTGCTTTATAAATATGGGATGTTCCGCATTGGCTCAATGAGTTTTACGAAGTAAGGTGTTCTCTGAAGGCAGCGTGCTTCACGATGACAGTGGGTTCTGTAGAGGTAGATGATATTTGTGAAGGTGTTTTCTCTCTAAAGGTATGAGATTTTCAAAGGGTTGAGTTTTGTGAAGCATATATCTACAAATTAGTGAGCTCTTCAATGTAGCGAGCTCTGTGAAGAATTGTGATTTGTGAAGGTGTGTGCTCTACGAAGGGTTGTGATTTGGGAAGGGTTAAGTTTCATGAAGGGTGTTCACAAAGGATAGTATTGAATATCAAGTTTAAGTGGATAGGGCTTTCAGTGTGCATCTACTCAGGTCATTGATGCAAGCAGTGTCTCGTGCTGAATGGAGACAAAGACTTCAATACCAATATATTTAAGTGACCTTCAAGTTGATAAAATGAGTGAGACTTCTCCAAAGGCAGTGAGCTATGTGGAGTCAAAATATGTTTTCCATGGGAAGCAGTGAGATATCCCTAAACTATTGTAAAGTTAGTGAACCTATCATATAGTGACTATAACTGAACCCTGTAATCCATAGCTAGGGAATATTAGTGGTTTTTTGGTATGGCTGACACATTGTTGGCACATGATCCTTGGACCTAGCCCATTGTGGTGAACAAAGTAAATTTTTTGTGCATGCATTTGTCTGATATGTTTAATAGGTTCCTATCAACGTGGCAACAAGATCCATTATTTTAAAAGAAAAAGTTGACATCATGATTCACCCCTACCCTCTGAGGGTGTTTTAGGTTCCTTCAAGTGGTATCATAGGGTAAAGGTTTCTATTGTTAAATCTTACCTGTGCCATCATGGAGAATTCAGTCAATGTCATGGGATTTCCCCTATTTGATGGAAGTAATTTTCATATTTGTATGAAAAAATGGTATCCCATATGAGATCTCTTGTAATTGAATTCCTCTTTTCTTCTATGCAAGTAATTAAAGTTTTTGATCCAATAGGGCTATCTTTAACTAATACAGATAGAAAAATTCTTAATGCTGATACTAAAGCGTAAAATACTCGCCCCATGACTCTTTTTGGTTAAATCTATATAAAGACGATGAGTTTCACCTTAACAATGTCTATGTGGAAAAAACTTTAAAATATTTTTGAAGGAGATAGTAAAGTGATGGAGGTAAAAATACAAGTCCTACACAATAGGTTTGATGATCTGAAGATTCATCTTGATGAGAATGATAATTCCTTCTTTAATAGAATTATTAATGTGGTAGGATCAATTCGAGGTCTGGGTGAAGAAATCAAAGACATTGATATTGTAAAGAAAATATTAAGAAGACTTCCACCCCTTTACAATGAAAAAGTGTCAGCCCTTGAGGAAAGGGATCTTTCCAATATTTCCCTAAATGATATACTGAGCATCCTGGTGGTATATGAGATGTTTTAAAACTAGAATATTCTACAAATTTTTTACGAAAGGAAATGACATTCAAATCCATGGAAAAACTGAAAATCATAGGAGATAGTGGTGATGAATATGATGAGGAAAAAGAAATTCTTTCTCTTGTTTCTATGAATATGAATAAGGGAAAAGGTAAATTTGAAGGTAAGTTACCCCTGGATTGTTTTCATTGAGGTAGAGTTGGGCACATTTCCACTCAGTGCTCAAGAAAATTTAATTATGAAGAGAGTGATGCTGAAAATATCAAGAATCATCAGAAAAGGTTTTTCAAAAAGCTAGACTTCAAATTTGGAAATAAAGTATAGAAGAAGAGTTTTGTCTGTGAAGAGGAAGATGATGATAATGAATTCTGTGAAGAAGAATAAAAATAATTTAAAACTAGAAAACATGCCTCCATAATGGATACCATTGAAAATTTAGAACCATCGACAGATAAAATTGGAGATAATCAGATGGACACTAATGATGATCCCAAGTTTTAACTTAAGTAATATTTTAGTAATATTGAGAATAAATGTAAGAGATAAAATAAGTGGAAAGAAATGGTGGAAGAATCATCAAAATATTTTGATAAGATTGAAGTTGAAATTGAACGACTGGAAGAAATAATGAAAGTACAATCATCAATCCTTGAAAGCATAGATGATGTAGTGGAACTAATTCTCAGAATCAAATTACAGTCTAATGTCATCAATGACCTTACCTCAAGAATGGAGGAGAAGTACAAAACTATCGAGGGACTTGAAGAAAAAGTTATTAATATTAGGATTAAATTCTAAGGTGAATCAAATTCAAAAGAAGAAAACAATAAAATACAATTTGGAAGGTTCTAATATGTTGAGCTAATGGAGAGGAAAAAACATGGATCTGATGGATTTGAAAATATTTTGAGTGATCAAAGACCCACTTTAATAGGAAATAGTAGAATCATTTGTGATGATAAAACATTAAATGAAATATATAAAGTGGTCCAGAATAAAGGCAAGTTGAAAGTTTATCATGTGGAAAAACCACTAGAAGTGCTGAAAAGAGACCTTCAATCAAATTGAAAGGAGAACTGAAGATTATCATTGAGCTTTTAAAAATTATAGGTAGTGAAACTATTTTCCTGAGGAAGAAGGAATGAGGAGAAATAAAAGTGAGAAGAAATTTCCTCTCACAAATTCTCAGTTATGTGGATATCTATTTCATACCATATCATATTGTGAAGAGTCAAGGAGTTATTTGAATGGGGAAGAGCTAGGAGTTCAAAGAAGGAGAACAAATTCATATCCTACATCCACTACTAGAATTAGAGGTATTTGCAACGGGCTATTTTCGACAGGATCCCATAGCAAAAAGGCTTTAGCGATAGGGCCCCATCGCAAATAGCCCGTTGTAGAAAACAACATCGCAAATAAGCCTCCGATTATATACATTATATATAAATAAACCTTTTGTGATGGGAAAGTTCCCCGTCACAAATAAGCCTCTGATTATATACATTATATATATAATTTTTTTTGCTATGGGACAACAGTCCCGTCGCAAATAATATTAATAAAAAATTATATTTAAATTATTTGCGACAGGAGCCCGTTGCAAATACTAAACATAATAAAAAAAATATTTAATAAAATTATGATTAATGAAAAAATTATATTATAATTATTAAAATAATAAAAAAATAAAAAATATTATTATTAGTAAAATAAAAAAAATAAAAAAATATAATACTAAAAAAATATATTTAATAAAATTATGATTAATAAAAAATTAATATTAATATTATTAAAAAAATAAAAAAATAAAAAAATGTTAAAATTATTAATATTTACAAAAAAATATAAAAAAACATAGAGTATTATTATTATTAGTAAAATAAACAAATATTAGAAAATAGAATACTAATAATAAGTAATAAAATGTTAAAAATAAAAAAAATTAAATTATACAATATTTGCACCAATATAAAAGACAGAAACTATATATAGTTCATATTATAATAAATCTTGAATTCAAATATTTTTAACATAAAAAACAAATCACTGGGGGGTCATCTTCTAGAGGAGGTGGAGGAGCTTTAGGAGATGGTGGAGGAAACTCCATTCCTAAACTATGAGTCAGACGACGCATGTACTCCATCTTCTCGTGATGTTGTTGTTGTTGCTGCTGTTTCCATCAACGCATCTCCTGATCATGCTGCTGCTGCTGCCGCCACCAACACATCTCTTCATGATGCTTCTACAAACTCTCTATATGCTCAGCCTGAGTTCACAACTGCTCCTGATACTGTGAGGCAGAAGATGATGCCTCTCCACGAGCTCCTCTCGAGCTGGATTCCGACATCGTAGTAGTACCATAATATGTACTAGGAGTCAAATGAGAGTCTATACCAACTACTCGACCCTTCTCAAAGCCATACTGGGTCACCTGAATCCATGCCGCCTCATCGAAATGGTGGACACTGGTCTTCTCAGTCATCGCGTCCCGACTCTTAGCCTGTGTCTGAGAGTTCGTAGCCTCATATGACTCCTTCAATTCCAATTTGAAATTAAAATTGTGAAAATATTACATGCAGTTAATTTTCAAATTGAAAAAAATAATACTAACCACAATCCGATGCTGACGATCACCTCTAATCTCTCTAGTGGATGGATCACTTTACATCCTCCGATAAACGTCGAACTCTGTAATATCAGGATGCTTGACTGCCTATAGAAATATAAAATAAAATATTTATATTTAAAGTTATATAAAATATATAAAAAATATACTTACCATATGCTCTATATGCGTACTGAATGTACGACTACCAGCTCGATGCGTCACCTCCTGTCTCCCCGGTTCTGCCGTCCCACTGAATATATCCTCTGAAATACACCACCCAACTAGTGTAAACATAATCCATCCCAAACATGAGATGAAATGTACTCTGGTCGGTGGGCTCTACACGACTCATCAAATTCTGTCACTCCTGCTTTATTAATGGATGTTCTTCTCAAATTGTACAAAAAATGACAGAAATGGTCACACATAGACACCTTCCATGCCGCGTGGATAGAGTTACGCATGATATCATCGATGAGATACCATAAACTCTACAAATAATTTATAATATCAATTTATTAATAAAATAAATTTCAAAATAAATATTATTTATTTACGTACTAGACAATAATTGAACATATCGTGCCACACATCAACATGAATCTATTCTCATATGATCCATGACTGAGAAAAATAATTGCGCAAGATAACACTCCTCTATCCAATAGATACATGCAAAAAACTGTGAAAAAAGGAATAAATAATCAAAGAATTGGTATATATATAAATAAATTAATGAAAGCTAACTAAAATATACAGGTTACCATACCTTCGTGTGCATGGATAGAATCCAAGACATGGACGTCGCTTGGGGATAGGGTTAGGAATCATCAGTCGCGCAAGACAGTGCCCCCTCTGCATACCCCCTAAACCGTCAGTAGGATGAGGGTCAGATGGTCCACAACCCCCCTTATCCAAAGTTAGCTCAGCCTCCTGCAACTCGCGAAATAGATCAGGATCCATCTAAAACACAAAATGATTATTGTTAGCAGATAGTTGAAAATAACTATTATATAGATATATATTAGTTATGATTATAACCATCATTTAATTGTGTCAATGTTCATCTTCATCCTCATCTCTATAGTTTTCAATGTCAATGTCTTCATCTTCCTCCTCAACATCATCAATATCCATATGAGTTTTAGTTTCATCATCTCTTGTCATTTAAAATTCATTTGTAACATCATTAACATCTTCATCATCATCGATCCTTAATTCTGGAGTTTCATCATCAATATTCACGTCTCTTTGTGAAAAAGATGGATTTTGAGCAGTCACTTGAAAAATTTCAATTCCCTCCACTTCAGTGGAATAAAATTCGGTTTGAGTAAACTGATTTTCCCAAGATTTCATTTTTATCATGCTACACCAATCACTCAAGTCTCTTGAAGTATCACAGTACTTTATGTAATAAATTTTATGTGCCTGTTGAGCCAGTAAAAATGGTTCATTTACTGCAAGAAGACTTTTATATTTAGTATCGACGATTCCATGAGTCAGATGAAGACACAAGACTCTCTCAGTATCCAACCACTGAAATTTAAACATCATTATGTAATTATGTCCTAGATAACAAAGCTCAATAATTTCATCTAGAATGCCATAAAAGTCAACTTCAGTTTCTCTATGATGCGATCTTCTCAAGAAAACTCCATTGTTCATTGTTTTTTTTGATTCCTCATATGCACGTGTATGAAATAGAAAACCATTCACCACATATGCAGTATAATATTTAACCACTTTGGATGGTGGGTTACTCAATATACACAGTCGCTTATCAATTTTATCAGCATGTTGAGATACCTAAATTTTTTTAAAATGATTATCAATATAATAAATAATAAACAAAATTGATATTAAACCATCAATAATTTATGTTACCAATTTTTGAAACCATTGAGAATTTTTTTTTCCGCGTTCTTCAAGAGCAGCTGCTCTAATTTGTGGAAGTTGTTTCTTGATATGATTATCATATAACTTACAAATAAAATAAGTTTACATGCTGTAACAAAAATTATAGAATAAGCGATAGAAGCACTCATAGTACAAATGATGTCATTTCTTCAAAGTTGAGCATAACATATATATGAGCTCTGTGATGTTCATCATCTGAAATCCATCGTTCATGAACTCCACCGAAACCAAGATTTGGATGATTAAAAACTGATAATTTATTTTCCATTTAACCATTAACATTCCCCTCGTTTCATACCATGTGATTGTGTTTTGAGGGATATTGAGATTCAAAATAATGAGAGTAGAAAAAAGAAATTTCCTCTTACAAATAAGCTTCAGTAATTGAGACTTAAACTGATGCTTTGTTACATACTTTTTTCTTTAATTTTTGTATGAATCTCTCGAATAGGTACATCCATCGAAACTGTACTATACCACCACATTTAGCTTTATGTGCCAAATGTAATATCAGATGTTCCATTGAGTCAAAGAAAGCTGGATGAAATATTTTTTCCAGTTTATATATAATTACAACAACATCTTCTTCTAGTTTTCTTAGTTCATCATAGTCTATTGTCACTGCATAGATGACTCGAAAAAAATATGATATGTCTGTTATTAAATCCCAAATCATAGAATTCAACAAACCTCTAAATCAAATCTACATAAGTATTTCCATTATAATATAACAATCATAACTTTTTAATCCAGTAATATAACCATTCTTAACACATCTGCACAAATTAAAAGCATAGCCATATGAAAGTCTCAAATTTGTAATCCACTGAAAAAATAATAATCGACTCTCTTTGTACTATGTATAAGCTGATTTTGGATTCATTAACCTATGTGATCTGACATTTTAAAATAGTTCAAGTTATGGTCGCCTGCAAATTTGGGCAAGATCTAATCGTGCCTTTACAGTATCTTTGGTCTTACCTGGTGTATCCAAAACTCTATGAAATAAATTATCAAAACAGTTTTTCTCAATATATCATATGGAGGAATAATAAATCAGACTAACATGGAAGATCCCAAAAAATGCTTTGTTTTATCCAATTACGTTTTTTCCCAAAGCCATGAATTTTTTGTTGGTTTACTATTGGCCTAAATGTGATGGGAGGAAATGAAAATACAACTAACACTATTGGAAATATGATCTATACCAACGGTTTTGGGCAAACCATTGGTATAGTTCACTAATTTGGACCTATACCAATGGTTTGGCCAAAACTGTTGGTATAGGTCACTTATATAGACCTATACTAATGGTTTTGGACAAACTGTTGGTATAAGGGGGACCTATACCAACAGTTTGGCCAAAAGCATTGGTATAGGTCCCTTATAGAGACCCTATACCAACGGTTTGTCCAAAACCATTGATATACATTCCAAAATCAAAGAACCTATACCAACGGTTTTGAGAACCGTTGGTATAGGTACATGTATTTTTAATGGAATATTCTTACAGCGCACATTAAATAAATCAAAATTTAAAATAATTATGATAATAAATATATATATTTATGAAATTATGCTCACAAAAGTAAGTTAGGTTAGAGGTTAGGTTGTTTAATCATAAATGGGAGGTGCTGGGATCAAAACCAACCGAATGATTAGTTTTTAAATTACATATACCAACGGTTTATGGAACCGTTGGTATAGATTTTTATATTACTTATACCAATGGTTTTCAAAACCTTTGGTATAGGTATATACCAACGGTTTTCCCAAAACCGTTGGTATAGACCTATCCCCACGGATTACTTGGCAACGGTTCTCCAAACTGTTGGTATAGCCTATACCAATGGTTTGGAGGCCTATACCAACGATTCCAAACTATTGGTATAGGGTATTTTTATAGTAGTGTGATTTTAACTCTGTACCTGAGATCATTTTTGGAGGTTCATCCCTTTCAATTGTACCATTACTGAAATGATATTTGTTCCTCCGAAAAGGATGATCGGTTGGAATAAATCTGTGGTGACAGTCAAAATAGCAAGGTTTTTTCCATTGACGAGCATAAAGACATTTTTGTCTTTCATACAGTAAGGACATGATTTCGAACCATGTGTACTCCAGCCAGATAATATGCCATATGTCGGAAAGTTACTAATCGTCCACATCAATGATGCTTTTAATATGATTTTTTTTTCATAGCAACATCATATGTACTAACACCGTCACTCCACAATGCATTTAACTCATCAATCAATGGTTTCAAATAAACATATATTATTTTTCGGATGTCCTGGGATTAATAAGGTGAAAAGATATAGGGATCCTTCATCAACATCCATGGAGGTAAATTGTATGAAGTTATAAAGACAAGCCAACAAGAATACTGAATACCATATGAACCAAATAGATATAAACCATCAGTAGAAATACCCAATCACACGTTTTGGGCTTCTAAAGCAAAAAACAGATGAAAACGGTCAAAATGTTTCCATAAATCACCATCAGATGGATTATTCAAGATTTTATTAGTTAAAATCTTGGTTTTGTGCCATGAAATCACTAACATTGTGTTCTGAGACCTAAATAAACACTAAAACCTGGGTGTAAGGGGGAAATATATCAATTGTTTTACTAGAATCGATCTAAAATTCCCTAGTTGAGCTTCTTTATACCTCGATTGTCAACATGTGGGACAACTATCTAATGAATCATTTTCACCAGAATATAAGATGCAATCATTTAGACATGCATGAGTCTTTCCATAACTAAGGCCCAAATTACGAACCAGCCTCTTGCTCTCATAGTAATTTTCAGGCAACACATTTACTTCAGGTAATAGTTTTTTAACCAAAGAAAATATACGATCAAAACAGTTGTTTGACATTGCATTATCTGATTTAATAGCCATAAAATTTTCAACCGCTTCTAATTTTCTTATCTCGAAACCAGGATATAATGCATCCTCAGCAGACCTCAACAACTCATAAAATTCAGATGGTGCCAACTCAGGAGTTAAATCAACATCATTCTGAGTTTCAGTTTGTTAAACAGATGGATCTGCAACATCATGTACTAAATTTTGAAACCGTGATGGATCCAGAATCAAGTTATTAGTATCTTCTATAGAACTACATTCACCGTATTGATACCAAAAAATATAATCTGGTTAAAAACCAAACCACAAGAGATGTCCCCCAACCTTGTCAAATTTTTCAAATGTTATCAGAGCACATTTTTTACAAGGACACTTTATTGTGCCTTCTGAAACATATTCTGGTTTTGATTATGAAAATGACAATAAAGCTTCAACACCCTCAATATATACAAGATTTAAACTAGGGCCGTTTAGATTTCTATGATGATTTATCCAAGCACGATCATCTAATAATGATTTTTGTCGAATTCCTTGTTCTATATTTTTCTACAAAATATAAAATCATTACTATTTTTGAATAATTTGAAATTATAAAAACACTATCTATAAAAAAAGATAAATAATTACAACTACTTCTTAATAATTACCATTACTTAAGGGTGACATAATTTCCAGTGGATTGACGACTACTCTTTTATCTGACGGCTCATTTACTTACAACTTTCTCACATAGAAATCACAATGAAGAATTTTCTCAGAGGTACGCATATTCATTCTCGTATGCATGAGAATGAATATGCGTACCTCCGAGCAGATTCTTCATTGTGATTTTTGTGTGATAAAGTTGCAAGTAAATGAGGCGTCAGACAAAAGAACCCCCTTTTCATTGATGAATCATCTTCTTGCAACTGTCACTACCTAAACACATTATAAAAAATGTGGTCTTACGAATGAATATTCAAACTCAAGCATACAAGATTGGATATGTATATGTAGAAGCATACTTTTCATAATGTTTTGAGTTGGATACAGTTAAAAGGAGAAGAGTCATCGAGCAAAAGGAGTGTCATCAATCCACTGGAAATTGTTCCAAGTTATTACAAGTTATTACAATTTATTTTCTTCCCAATTGTTCCTATTTATTACTAATTTTTACAATTTATTACTAATTGTTACTAATTGTTGCTAATTAATATTAATTTTTATCAATTGTTATTATTTTTTACTAATTGTTACTATTTATTACTAGTAACAATCCTATTTATTACCAATTATGACTAATTATTACTAATTATTTCTAATTATTCCTAATTATTCCTATTTATTGCTAATTATTGCTAATTATTGCAATTTATTGCTATTTATTCTTCTTTATTTTAATTTATTTATATTTATTTCTATTTATTACTATTTATTCCTATTTATTTCTATTTATTTCTATTTATTACTATTTATTCCTATTTATTCCTATTTATTGCTATTTATTGCTATTTGTTCCTATTTATTCAAATTTATTCCTATTTATTGCTAATTATTGCTAATTATTAGTATTTATTACTATTTATTACTATTTATTACTATTTATTACTATTCATTACTATTCATTATTATTTATTAATATTTATTTCTAATTATTAATATTTTTTACTATTTATTATTTTTTACTATTTATTACTATTTATTATTATTTATTACTATTTATTACTATTTATTATTATTTATTACTATTTATTACTAATTATTACTAATTATTACTATTTATTACTATTTATTACTAATTATTACTATTTATTACTATTTATTACTAATTATTACTAATTATCACTAATTATAACTAATTATTACTAATTATTAATAATTATTACTAATTATTGATAATTATTTCTATTTATTGCTATTTATTGCTATTTATTACTATTTATTGTTATTTATTGCTATTTATTCCTATCTATTACCATTTATTCCTTTTTATTGATATTTATTCATATTTATTCATATTTATTCCTATTTATTCCTATTTATTCCTATTTATTGCTAATTATTCCTAATTATTACTATTTACTACTATTTAGTACTATTTATTACTAATTATTACTAATTATTACTATTTGTTACTATTTATGACAATTTATTACTATTTATCACTATTTATCACTATTTATCACTATTTATCACTATTTATGACTATTTATTACTATTTATTTCTATTTATTACTATTTATTGCCATTTATTACTATTTATTACAAATTATTACTAATTATTACTAATTATTACTAATTATTACTAATTATTACTAATTATTACTAATTATTACTCATTATTACTATTTATTACTATTTATTACTATTTATTACTAATTATTACTAATTATTACTAATTATTACTAATTATTACTAATTATTACTAATTATTACTATTTATTACTAATTATTACTATTTATTACTATTTATTACTATTTATTACTAATTATTACTAATTATTACTATTTATTACTATTTATTACTATTTATTACAAATTATTACTAATTATTACTAACTATTACCAATTATTACTAACTATTACTAATTATTACTAATTATTACTAATTATTCCTAATTATTTTTAATGATTACTAATTATTCTAATTATTCCTAATTATTCCTAATTGTTCCTAATTATTCCTAATTATTCCTATTTATTCCTATTTATTAGTATTTATTACTATTTATTACTAATTATTACTAATTATTACTAATTATTACTATTTATTACTATTTATTACTATTTATTACTATTTATTACTAATTATTACAATTTATTACTATTTAAAACTATTTATTTATATTTATTACTAATTATTATTAATTATTATAAATTATTACTAATTGTTCCTAATTATTCATATTTATTCATATTTATTCCTAATTATTACTAATTATTCCTAATTATTACTAATTATTACTAATTATTACTAATTATAACTAATTATTACTAATTATTACTAATTATTACTTTTTATTACTAATTATTACTAATTATTACTATTTATTACTAATTATTCCTAATTATTCCTAATTATTCTTATTTATTACTAATTATTCCTATTTATTACTAATTATTCCTATTTATTACTAATCATTCATATTTATTACTAATTATACATATTTATTACTAATTATTCTATTTATTATTAATTATTCTTATTTATTACTAATTATTCCTATTTATTACTAATTACCCTTAATTATTACTAATTAAACATAACTATTACTATTAGCGTTAATTGATATTAATAACTACAATTTACAACTACTAATTACTAATTACAAGTAATTATTTATAGACAATACTATTTTTTGTTAATAATTATTAATTATTACTATATATTAATTATTACTAATTATTAAGAATTAGTATTAATAATTTTAATTTATTATTACAAATAAATACAGATAACAAAACAATTTAAATCTAATTTAATTACAACTAATCAACAATAATTAAAATTAACATAAAAAAATGAAATAAATACTAAATTAAATAAAATATAAACACCTTTAAACTTGATCTCCTATTGATGTAAGCAACTTCACAACTTCTCCGTAAAAAAAACCAACTCAAAGAAATTTTCACTCTAAAAATAGAGTTTAGAGAGAGAGAGGAAGTGAGAAATGAGGGGAAGAGAAAGAAAAACGGAGGGGGTGGGGGGGGGGTGTCACGACCCGTCCTCGAGGCCCGTGCCGTGACTACCCCAAGCCCGCCTTCCATAGGCCAGGGGTTGGCGACTAGCACCAAGGCGTAAATCCCGGTAAAAAGGGAAGGCATTGCCTTTGTATAGTAAACAAGCACCACAGAGTAAGCAAGCAGAAAAAGTAAACACTAAGTAAAAACTGAGTACAACTGTAAGTGCGGAAAGTAAGTGGGCCAGTATACAAACCCAAACTGAAAGTAAAGTACAACTCGAAAGGGAAAACAACAACTGAAAAGTAAAAGCCGCTACGCCGAGCTGTCCGCTGGAAATCCCACCTGAAGGATGGGTACAGATAGCTCCACTGCTCCTCGGGTCCCGCCGTCCGCTCCAAGTATGTTCCGCCCAGTGGTCCACCTCTAGGTACCGTCCTGCTCCGCGAGCCTCCACCACGATCAACGCTGTCCGTTGTCTGCAACCAACACAACGTAGTGCGGGCGTAGCCCGTGCAGGGGTGAGTATAAGCTACTCAGTAGGGATCCCGAGACCCCCGAAGGTCTCCCAAAATCCACAAAGGATAAACCACAAAGGAAAGATACAATCACGAAGTAACAACTGACACTGCTTAGGTATATGCCCATACATATACCTAAGTCATCAATTCCAATACGCTCCAACCTCTGAGCCCAAGTACAACTCAGTCCACACAGGAAAGTATACGTATTCCACACAGGAAAGCAAAACGCAATCCACACAGGATAGCACAACACAATCCACACAGGAAAGCAAACAGGTTTCAGCTCACACAGGTATACTTCTTCGAAAGACGATAGAGATGATCATTGATCCATCTAAGTCGTCGGACCCACAAAGGATCGATAGGTACTAACCCCCGCAAAGACCCACACAGGATCGGACCCACATAGGATCTGTAGGTGCTGGTTCACACAGGACCGCTGAGCGCTGACCCACATAGGATCAGACCCACACAGGATCGGTAGCACTGATCCACACAGGATCGCTGAGTGCTGTAGTCGTCGTCGTCGAATCCACTGAGGATCTCTGCACAGTCATCGTCACAGTCACAGTAGCAGTCGCAGCCAGCTCTAGGGTTCCCGCACACAGCAAGCTCGTTCGGGAGGGTCCGCTCCATGAGCCGAGAGACTGATACATCAACTGTCACATAGTCTAGAGTTGATGTATCCAAAAGTTCCGTATCGTCAACAGGAACTCAACGTCGCAAACGGCGCGTCGATCGGACGCCCGATCTGAGAGTTATTGGCTTTTTCGTCCCCGGGGCCCAGTTGGTTTTTAAGGCAAAACCAACCCGACCGTACTCCACATGCGTCCAAACCTTGGGCGGAGTATTCCAAAAGATCCTTCTCACTAAGAGGAACTCAACAAAGTTGATGGCACGTCAATCAGACGTCCGTAGCTCAAGATATGAGTGTTTCCGCTCCGAGGCCCCGGTTGGTTTCATATACGAACCAACCCGGCTGAACTCAAAGTATTCTGAAACCTTGAGTGCGATATACCGAAACGACTGTCTCGATCCAAGGATCGCATCGCCGCTGACGACACGTCGTTTGGAGGTCCGTAGCCCAAGTTATGGGCATTTGAACCCAAACAGTCCGATAACGGGGGTTTCGGGCCCGGACCGACCCAGCCCGAGACCCCCCCGGTCAGCCCGAACCGGGTCGGCCTAACCCGAACCGGGTCAGCCCATCCCGACACGGCCCAGCGCGGCCCGGCCTGGCTGGGCTCGGCCCAGCCTGGCAGACCGGCCAGGCGCCGGTCCGGCTTAGTGCAGCGCGCCCAGCGCGCTGCCAGCTCGGCTTCGGCCAAGCTGTTGGAAAAAAAAGAGGGGGGGGGGGGGGGCTGCCCCCCCTTGTGTAACCGCGGCCCCCCCTCATAATGGGGGGCCGTTGATGTTGGCCGGGGGAATTTAATTCCCCTGTCTTTCTCTTTTCCGGCCGGCCCGACCTGGCCGGCCGGCTCCTTCTCAACGGGACCGGCGGTGGCCGGTCCCCTTCCGGCTCCGACACCGGCGGCCCGGCTGGCCGCCGTGGCCCGGAACCGGCCGTGACCCTTGTCGTCCGGCACGGTGCGACGACACCGCGCCCCTCCGCCGCGGCTCCGCTCCGGCCGCGGCGCCTTCGACTTCCTTCGACGCGGCGCGACGGCATCACGTTCTTGTTCGACTTCTTGGCGTGGCGCGACGGTGTCGCGTAATACTTTCCGAGCGATTCTCGCGTGGTGCGACGGCACCACGCCATCCTGTTTCATTCACAAAGAAACAATCATGAACATAGGAGGGGGTTAGGCCGTGTTTGTGCGGTCCGACCCCCTCTCATTAAAAAATAACATTTTAGTCGATTAACCACGAAGTTCGACATTCTAGAATCAAGAACGGAAATAATATAATAAAATAACAATAATCCCCTACCTCGGTTCAGGAACGACGTTCGTCAACGACCCGCGGAAGATGAGCGTCGCGGAGGTCGGGCGTCGCGGGGAAAGAACGTCGACGTCGCGAAGCGAGGATTCAAAGTCTTTGACAGCGATTTCGTCGCGGAAAACCGTCGCGGAAGAGACGACGCGGAAGGAGAACGTCGCGTCGCGGATACGGCGTCGCGGAAGAACCGTGTTCTTTGGCGGAGAAGTTCTTCGTTGAAGAACGGTGTTCTTCGCGTTCTTCGTCGAGGAAGAAGAAGATGAAGAACGCTTCCCAATCCTCTCAAGGTTGCAAAAGAAACTAACCAAAATAAAATAAGTCCAAGCCTTATTTTATTTACACATCCTAACCTCTTTGAATTTCAAAAGTTTGAAATTAAGTAACTCATCTCAATTAAAAACTCAAGTTATCAAATTAATTAGAGTGGAGTTATTGGGGAGTTTAAGGGAAGTTGAAGAGTTAGGGATCGTGTGGGCCCCACCACACTTAATCCTCTCAAGGGAGGTTATGCGGGTGTGGGTCCCACCTCTAACTCCCTTTGTGAGGAAATAACCAACAATGTTAAAAATAAATTGTGTTCCACAATTTATTTAACTTCTTCTAATTTCCCCCAAAACTAACTCTCAACCCGCATAAAACGCAACCTAGGAAAAGGTCTCCTTAAGAGAATATCGGCGCTGCGAGTTCATTGGTGTCCTCAGATTTCAATTCCGGGCACCGGTTCAAGAGTTAGAAATTCCCGCTCGTTCGTTCACTGAACGTACCCGAGCCAAACTTCGGAAATTTATTCCG
Organism: Viscum album; assembly: GCA_963277665.1. Classification (NCBI taxonomy): domain Eukaryota; kingdom Viridiplantae; phylum Streptophyta; class Magnoliopsida; order Santalales; family Viscaceae; genus Viscum; species Viscum album. The sequence goes on along the minus strand of OY728135.1, from coordinate 1,457,161,699 downwards.
AGCACACCGGGCCTCGGAATCAGGTGCCGTCAGAAACCACATTCTTGTAAAATTCCAAAGAAAAATTAAGAAAAAATTTCCCTTGAATTTTACGGGTCTTTACATTACTCCCACCTCAGGGCTTTACGTCCCCGTAAAGATACATCAAAACTAGGGAAACAAATGAGGGTACTGAGCACGCATCTGAGCCTCCCGCTCCCAAGTGCTCTCCTGGAGATTCCTGTGCTGCCATCTGATGCGCACTAGAGGAATCGACCATCCACGTAGGACTCGCTCCTGTCGATCCTCGATCTCCACCGGGACCTCCGTAAAAGTCGCCCCATCGTCAATGTCAAGCTCCCCATGGTCAATGATGTGCGTCGGGTCGTGCACGTATCTCCTCAGCTGAGATACGTGGAAGACGTCGTGCACCCGGTGCAACTGAGGTGGTAGAGCCAGACGATAAGCCACCTCGCCAATCCTGCTGAGGACCTGGAATGGTCCGATGAAGCGCAGAGATAACTTGCCGCCTCGGCCAAATCTCCGTAATCCACGTCAAGGTGAGACACGCAAGAAGTCGTGGTCGCCATCCTTGAACTCTAGTGGCCTCCTCCTCCTGTCAGCGTATGACTTCTGCCGGCTCTGAGCTGTCCTCATCCGCTCCTGGATGACCTGGACCTTCTCTGTCGTGGCCTGGACCATCTCCAGCCCCACAAGTGCTGACTCTCCAGGGTCTGTTCAGCACAAAGGAGATCTACAAGGTCAGCCGTATAACGCCTCGTACGGTGCCATCCCGATGGTGGAGTGGTAGCTGTTGTTTTACGCGAACTCCACCAAGGGTAGGTGGTCCTCCCAGCTACGACCAAAGTCGAGGACACATGCGCGGAGCATGTCCTCGAGAGTCTGAATGGTCCTCTCCGTCTGACCATCCGTCTGAGGGTGAAAGGCTGTGCTCAGACGTAGCTGCGTCCCGAACGCCTCTTGCAACCCCTTCCAAAGCTGGGAAGTAAAGCGAGCATCTCGATCGGAGACGATAGATGATGGCACACTATGAAGCCATACAATCTCCTGAACTTAAAGTCATCCCAAGATCTCCACTGAGCCCTACTCTCTGATGGGTAAGAAGTGAACCGACTTGGTGAGTCGGTCGACAATCACCCAAATGGAGTCGTGACCTCTGGAAGTGTGTGGAATTCCAGTCACGAAGTCCGTAGATTTTCCGTCCCACTTCCACTCCGAACCTCCAAGGGCTGTACCAAGCCTGTTGGTACCTGATGCTCAGCCTTCACCTGCTGGAAGGTGAGGCATCGAGAAACGAACTCTGCCACAACCTTCTTCATGCCCGGCCACCAGTGCTATCGTCTGAGATCCTGGTACATCTTCTCCACTCCAGGATGTACCGCCAAAGGAGAAGTGTGAAACTCTCTCAGCACCTCCTCTCGTAAAGCGACTGGTACCAAGGTACGTCCTATGAAAAGGATTTCGTGCTCTGCTCCAAAGGAAAAACCATCAGGTGCCTGTCCTGAGGATATATGTGCACGCCACATCTCACAGTCAGCATCCCCACGCTGTGCCTCTCTGACCTGCTGTAGAAGTGGAGGAGTGACTGTGAGAGACTGAAGAAAGGCTATTCCATCTCTATCCGTAAAAGATATCTGCAAAGAGGCTAGCTGCTTCGTCGCCTCCTCAAGTAGCTGAATGCTCGTCCTCCTGCTGAGGGCATCGGCTACTACGTTCCCCTTCCTAGGATTATAGACTATCTCAAAGTCATAGTCCTGGAGGAACTCGAGCCATCGCCGCTGTCTCAGGTTTAGGTCCTTCTGCGAGAAGATGTACCTGAGACTCTGATGATCAGAAAAGACTGTAAAGCGCTCGCCCATCAGATAGTGTCGCCATGTATTCAGAGCGAAGACCACTGCTGCTAACTCCAGGTCATGGGTAGCGTATTTCAGCTCATGCGGCCTCAACTGACGTGATCCATAGGCGATCACTGCCCGCTCCTGCATCAGGACACATCCAAGTCCGGTCCCTGATGCATCGCAGTAGACTACGTATCCTACTCCCTCCTCAGGCAACCTCAAGATAGGGGCGCTGGTCAATCTTTGCCTCATCTCCTGGAAGCTCTGCTGACATCTGTCTGACCACACGAAGGGTTTCCCCTTCTTCATCAAAGCTTATAGTGGTGCCGCAACTCTAGAGAAGTCTGGAACAAATCTCCGGTAGTATCCAGCTAGACCCAAGAAACTCCGCACCTCCTTCACGCTCCTGGGTGGCTCCCAAGCTAGCACTGCCTCGATCTTCGCAGGATCCACTGCAACTCCCACCTCAGAGATGATGTGTCCCAAGAAGTGGACCTCACGTATCCAGAACTAGCACTTCGAGAGCTTACCATAAAGCTGGTGCTCTCGGAGTGTGTCTAGTACAACCCGTAAGTGGTAGGCGTGCTCCTCCTCAGTCGTCGAGTAAATCAAAATGTCGTCGATGAAGACCATGACAAATCGATCGAGGTATGGCTGAAAGATCCTATTAATGAGGGCCATGAACACTGCTGGAGCATTGGTTACGCCAAATGGCATAACCAAGAACTCATAGTGGCCATACCGACATCTGAAGGCCGTCTTCTGCACGTCCTCATCTCGAACTCTGAGCTGATGATAGCCTGACCTGAGGTCTATCTTCGAGAACCACCGTGCTCCCTTGAGCTGATCGAAGAGGTCATCAATCCTCGGTAGCGGATACTTGTTCCTCACTGTCACCTGGTTCAGGCAACGATAGTCGACACACAGTCTCAAGCTCCCGTCCGCCTTCTTGGTGAACAAAATCGGGGAAGCCCAGGGTGAAACACTGGGTCGGATGAACCCCTTGCTCTGCAAGTCCTCCAACTGTACCCGCAGCTCTCGAAGCTCAGCGGGGGCCATCCGATATGCTGGAGTTGATATCGGGGCTGTCCTGGGGTACAGGTCAATATAAAATTCTACCTCTCTGCGAGGAGGTAACCCTGGAACATCGTCGGAAAAAACGTCCGCAAACTGATCCACTACTGCAAGAAAACCAGGACTCCGCACGTCAACTGCTCCTAGGATGAGGCTAGCCATCTGATGAGTGATGGGCTTTCCTCTCCTCCGCGGAAGTCCATCCTGTGCTGCAAAGGCTCCCTTCTCGCCGGTGAAGGTGAACCTGCTCCCGTCGGTGCGTACACATCGCACCTTGTGCCTAAGCAGTCAATCTGTGCATGGACCATAGATAACCAATCCATGCCCAAGATGACGTCGTAAGGCCTCGACGCTGCTACAAGAAGATCCCAGCCGAAGCTCTCGCCTCCTAGAGTAAGCTCACACTGCCGGCACCAGTGCGTAATCGTCGAGTCTGCTCCCGTAGGAGTCTCTAGCCGTAAGGATCGAGCTAACGGCTCTGTCAGAATCTCCGAGCTCCAAACAAGGGCAGTGGCTATGAAATAGTGACTCGCTCCTGTGTCTATAAGTACTGCAGCAAGGGTGGAATAGACACAGATAGTACCTAGAATCATCTCAGGCGCACCGTGGTCGTAGGCCTCTGCTGCCTGGAGCTGTGTCTGTCTCTGCCCGCCAGCTCCCTGTGGTCGGGGTGGACCTCCTGGTGGTGGTGGTGGTAGAGCCTCAAAGCGTCGCCCACCACCTGCTGCTCGACCAGCTCCTCTACCTCATCCGCCTCCTCCCTGCGGACCGCCATGGTCGACCCTCTGCCTCTACCTCGGTGGTCCCTCAACCGTCTGCTGCTCCTCGGCACGGCGGGTCGGGCAGTCACGAGCCATGTGGCCCTGCCCGCCACACGAGTAGCACTGTCTGCCTCTCGAAAGACTGGATCCACGCTGTGTGCCCCGCACTGCTGAGCCAGTGTCCTGAGGTCGTCTGCTTGAGGGTCTGGTCTGCCTGGACCCAAGATTCATCCGTCGACTGCCTGCTGCAGAATACTCTGCTACGTGCCGCCCTGCGGTGGGTCTCGGCGCTGGTGTAGACTCAGCAAGAAAGCTCTCGATCAAAAGGGCCCGCTCCAGTACTCCTGTCTAATTCGGAATGCCGAGGGAGATCAGCGATGCCCTGATCTCATGTCTCAATCCCTTCTCGAAGGTCCGGCCCCGGAAGAATAGGTCCCGTACCATGTCGGTCAAGTAGCACGAGAGATCCGTAAATCTTGCTGAGTACTGAGCGACCGTCATGCTGCCCTGCTGCAGCTGAAGAAGCTCCTGAATGCGCACCGCACGAAGGGTGGCTGGGACGAAATCCGAATGGAAGAGGCTCTCAAAGTCTACCCAGAGTAGAGATGCCTCATCATGCACCTGGAGCATCAAGCTCCACCATCGGCCCGCTGCTGCATGCAGTAGGCCCGCAGTGAGGATCACTATGAGGTCTGGTGGTGTCCTCACTAGCCTGAAAACTCGTACGACTGCCTCCAGCCAGTCCTCGACTGCCTGGGGGTCTGTCTCCCCGCGGAACCTGGGCGGTCGCTGGCGCTAGAACTCATGCAGTGCACTAAGACGACATGCATCATCAGCGGCTAGTGCTGGAAGCATCGGTGGCTCGGCGGGTAGAGCTACCGCCGGTGCCACTGCTGACAAAGGGCCCTGCACCGAGGCCTCGTCGCTCGGTGGGCTGTCGTCACGCTCGACTCTCGGAACCCTAGCTGGCTGCCATCATGGGGCCATCCTGAAAAGGAAACAGGTGTGACACGGTCAGAATAGTATACCTGGTGAGCTGACACAAAGTAATCACAAAGAAAACTTTAAACACACATGCAATAAATGTTTTTGTGCATTAAGTCAGAAATCAGAAGTCATGGTCCTGGTGTACGGATACGTCGGCCGCCGCACCAACAATGGAATCCCTGGACTGATAACCACACTCAATACGCTAAACACTATTGCTTCACATAGAAAAGATCAGAGTTCGCGATAGAACCAAACTCCTCTGATACCAATTTGTCACGACCCGTCCTCGGGGCCCGTGCCGTGACTACCCCAAGCCCGCCTTCCATAGGCCAGGGGCTGGCGACTAGCACCAAGGCGTAAATCCCGGTAAAAAGGGAAGGCATTGCCTTTGTATAGTAAACAAGCACCACAGAGTAAGCAAGCGGAAAAAGTAAACACTAAGTAAAAACTGAGTACAACTGTAAGTGCGGAAAGTAAGTGGGCCAGTATACAAACCCAAACTGAAAGTAAAGTACAACTCTAAAGGGAAAACAACAACTGAAAAGTAAAAGCCGCTACGCCGAGCTGTCCGCTGGAAATCCCACCTGAAGGGTGGGAACAGATAGCTCCACTGCTCCTCGGGTCCCGCCGTCTGCTCCGAGTATGTTCCGCCCAGTGGTCCACCTCCAGGTACCGTCCTGCTTCGCGAGCCTCCACCACGATCAACGCTGTCCGTCGTCTGCAACCAACACAACGTAGTGCGGGCGTAGCCCGTGTAGGGGTGAGTATAAGCTACTCAGTAGGGACCCCGAGACCCCCGAAGGTCTCCCAAAATCCACAAAGGATAAACCAAAAAGGAAAGATACAATCAAGAAGTAACAACCGACACTGCTTAGGTATATGCCCATACATATACCTAAGTCATCAATTCCAATACGCTCCAACCTCCGAGCCCAAGTACAACTCAGTCCACATAGGAAAGTATACGTATTCCACACAGGAAAGAAAAACGTAATCCACACAGGATAGCACAACACAATCCACACAGGAAAGCAAACAGGTTTCAGCTCACACAGTTATACTTCTTCGAAAGACGATAGAGATGATCACTAATCCATCTAAGTCGTCGGACCCACAAAGGATCGATAGGTACTAACCCCCGCAAAGACCCACATAGGATCAGACCCACACAGGATCTGTAGGCACTGGTTCACACAGGACCGCTGAGCACTGACCCACACAGGATCAGACCCACACATGATCGGTAGAACTGATCCACACAGGATCGCTGAGTACTGTAGTCGTCGTCGTCGAATCCACTGAGGATCTCTGCACAGTCGTCGTCGCAGTCACAGTAGCAGTCGCAGCCAGTTCTAGGGTTCCCGTACACAGCAAGCTCGTTCGGGAGGGTCCGCTCCACGAGCTGAGAGAATGATACATCAACTGTCACATAGTCCAGAGTTGATGTATCCAAAAGTTCCGTATCGTCAACAGGAACTCAACGTCGCAAACGGCACGTCGATCGGACGCCCGGTCTGAGAGTTATTGGCTTTTTCGTCCCCGGGGCCCGGTTGGTTTTTAAGGAAAAACCAACCCGACCATACTCCACCTGCATCCAAATCTCGGGCGGAGTATGCCAAAAGATCCGTCTCACTAAGAAGAACTCAACAAAGTTGACGACACGTCAATCGGACGTCCGTAGCTCAAGATATGAGCGTTTCCGCTCCGAGGGCCCGGTTGGTTTCATATACGAACCAACCCGGCCGAACTCAAAGTATTCCGAAACCTTGAGTGCGATATACCGAAACGACCATATCGATCCAAGGATCGCATTGCCGCTGACGGTGCATCGTTTGGAGTTCCATAGCCCGAGTTATGAGCATTTGAACCCAAACAGTCCGATAACGGGGGTTTCGGGCCCGGACCGACCCGGCCCGAGACCCCCCCGGTCGGCCCGAACCGGGTCGACCCGTCCTGGACCGGGTCAGCCCGGCCCGGCACGGCCCGGCCCGGCTGGGCGCTGCCCGGCCCGGCGCGGTCCGGCGCGGCTGGGCTCGGCCCGGCCTGGCAGACCGGCCAGGCGCCGGTCCGACTCAGCGCAGCGCACCCAGCGCGCTGCCAGCTTGGCTTTGGCCGAGCTGTTGGAAAAAAAGAGGGGGCGCCTACCCCCCCTTGTGTAACCGCGGCCCCCCATCATAATGGGGGGCCGTTGATGCTGGCCGGGGGAATTTAATTCCCCCGGCTTTCTCTTTTCCGGCTGGCCCGACCTGGCCGACCGGCTCCTTCTCAACGGGACCGGCGGTGGCTGGTCCCCTTCTGGCTCTGACACCGGTGGCCCGGCTGGCCGCCGGTCACCATGCTCCGCCGCGGCCCGGAACCGGCCGCGACCCTTGTCGTCCGGCACGGTACGACGACACCGTGCCCCTCCGCCGTGGCTCCGCTCCGGCCGCGGCGCCTTTGACTTCCTTCGACGCGGCGCGACGGCGTCGCGTTCTTGTTCGACTTCTCGGCGTGGCGCGACGGTGTCGCGTAATACTTGCCAAGCGATTCTCACGTGGTGCGACGGAACCACGCCATCCCGTTTCATTCAAAAAGAAACAATCATGAACATAGGAGGGGGTTAGGCTGTGTTTGTGCGGTCCGCCCCCCTCTCGTTAAATGATAACATTTTAGTCGATTAACCATGAAGTTCGACATGCTAGAATCAAGAACGGAAATAATTTAATAAAATAACAATAATCCCCTACCTCGGTTCAAGAACGACGTTCGTCAACGACCCGCGGAAGACGAGCGTCGCGGAGGTCGGGGGTCGCGGGGAAAGAACGTCGACGTCGCGAAGCGAGGATTCGAAGTCATTGACGGCGATTTCGTCACGGAAAACCGTCGCGGAAGAGACGACGCGGAAGGAGAACGTCGCGTTGCGGATACGGCGTCGCGGAAGAACCGTGTTCTTTGGCGGAGAAGTTCTTCGTTGAAGAACAGTGTTCTTCGCGTTCTTCGTCGAGGAAGAAGAAGATGAAGAACGCTTCCCAATCCTCTCAAGGTTGCAAAAGAAACTAACCAAAATAAAATAAGTCCAAGCCTTATTTTATTTACACATCCTAACCTCTTTGAATTTCAAAAGTTTGAAATTAAGTAACTCATCTCAATTAAAAACTCAAGTTGTCAAATTAATTAGAGTGGAGTTATTGGGGTGTTTAAGGGAAGTTGAAGAGTTAGGGCTCTTGTGGGACCCACCACACTTAATCCTCTCAAGGGAGGTTATGTGGGTGTGGGTCCCACCTCTAACTCCCTTTGGGAGGAAATAACCAACAAAGTTAAAAAAAATTGTGTTCCACAATTTATTTAACTTCTTCTAATTTCCCCCAAAACTAACTCTCAACCCGCATAAAACGCAACCTCAGAAAAGGTCTCCTTAAGAGAATATCGGCGCTGCAAGTTCATTGGTGTCCTCAGATTTCAATTTCAGGCACCGGTTCAAGAGTTAGAAATTCTCGCTCGTTCATTCACTGAACGTACCTGAGCCAAACTTCGGAAATTTATTCCGGGCACACCGGGCCTCGGAATCAGGTGCCGTCAGAAACCGCGTTCTTGTAAAATTCCAAAGAAAAATTAATAAAAAATTTCCCTTGAATTTTACGGGTCTTTACAGGGGGGGTATATATAGGTTAGATTAGTTGCAACAAGACTATTTGCGACGCTATTACCATCGCAAAAGGTCCTTTTTTCGACGGGACCCATCGCAAATACCTTTGCCCGCATTAATTGTTGTTGGTGGTTAAAAGGGTATTTGCGACAGACCCTATCATAAAAAGTGACCTGCCGACACACCTTTTGCGACGGGACAACATCCTATTGAAAAAACCCATTTATCACCGCCGGTATTTGCGACGGGGGGATCCCCCCATCGCAAATAACTGTCCTGCACTTTGGCGCGCAACCTGTGCCATACCGCGCATTAATTTTTGCGACGGGACCCCAAATCCCATCACAAATAACTTGTTATTTGCGACCGGCCGAACCCCCCATCGCAAATAACCTATGGGATGGACTATTTACGATGGGAATTAATCCCGTCGCAAATAGCCCGTTGCAAAAGCCTGTTTTTCCCGTAGTAATCATATAGAAGAAATAGTTTCTATAGATACTATTTTAATTGTTCTAACTTTGGTTATAAATCTGTACATTACAGGTAGTGGAATGACATGAGATATTCCTACAACACTCAGAGATAGGTGAATAATCACCAACCAGATGGTGTTGCTATCTCAAATAGGTTTTCTCTTTTGGAAGAAGAGTATGAATATGAAGAACCCATGTACATGGAAGAGAGAATTGAAAGGACGTATGTGTTGTACACTCAGTCCAATATCACCTGGAAAGAAAATAGGAAAAGTGAAAAATATAATCTTACAGAAGAATCCCTCAAAGATTCAAAGAACACAAACATCTAGATTCTTGATAACAGATGTTTGTCCCACATGACATTTAATGTTGACCTATTAACGAATGTCAAGAAAAGGGTCAATGGAATAGTGTGGTTTGACAATGATGGTGCTTTGATGATCAAAGGAAGTGGAAGTACTAATCTAGATAATGGAGGCCTGAATAAAACTTAAGTACTTTATGTGGATGGTCGATGTTACAATATCCTCAGTGTGAGTTAACTCTGTGACTCAAGACTTATAGTGAATTTCAATCAAAAGGGATGCACTATAAAGGGAAAGACATGGAATTCTATCATGAAAGTCTATAGAACAGATGAAAACTTATATCAGGTTAAAAGTAAAGAGAACATTTTCTATCTAATAGTTGAAGAAGAAAACAACCCATGACATTAGAGATTTGGGGCACATCAATCAGCAAGACACGGAAAAGATATTTAATCTAAAGATAGTCATGGATATCGCCAAACTGAAGCATGAACAGGAAAAGTCATGTGATGATTGCATATGATTGAAGCTGGTCTGAAGTTCCTATCACCCAAAGAAGAAAATAGAATCTAATATTCTTTATCTCATTCATATAGACATATGTGGTATGATAAATTTTTCCAAAAAGCATGAAGAAATGTTATTCATCCTTTTCATAGATGATTAAAATATAATGGCATGCATGATGGTTATACATAGGAAATGAAATGTGCTTGATAGCATGAAAACTTATCATTGAATCACTGAGAATGATACTAGATGGACAATCAAAGTTCTGTGATCTGACAATGGAGGAGAATACACATCCATTGAGTTTGAAAATTACCTAGAGAAACACAGAATTCGGCATGAGGTGGCTTATGTGAGAACTCTGCAGGAAAATGGAGTAGTTGAGCACCCAAATCAATAGGTGAACAACATGGACAAGACTTTGCTTATTAAGAGTCGTATCTCTCACCATTATTGTAAAGAAGTTGTTGAATCTATAATGCACATTCAAAATTGAACGGGGCTTTATATGGGAGAATCGAAGACACCATATGGATTGTGGCATGGAAGGAATCCTTCTATGAAATATTTTCATGTTTTTTGTAAGTAAGTGTTTCATAAAAAACAAAGAAGGAAATTAAGGTATGTATGGTGACAATGCATATGAAGGAACATTCCTTGGATACCAAATAAAAAACAAAGCCTACAAGTGTTTCAATAAGTGCTTGGGAAGGATTGTGGAAAGAAATGATGTTAAGATAATTGAAGAGAAAACCAAAAATGCTTCAAGGAATTCCAATGATTATGAGATAGAAGATGAAGAAGAATGTGAACATGGAACAAATAGAAATATAGAAGTAGAGGAAGGTGTGAAAAACTCTTAGGAGTCACATCCTAATGTTGAATCAGAAAAGGATTCAGAAGAGGAAACCATGGTTGAAGAGAACTCAAATGAACCTCACTAGAGAAATCGAAGAGTAGAAATTGATCAACCAACATCACTGGGGATAGGAATTCACCAAAAAAAAGTTGAATGAGGAATAATGCACAATATTTATTCTTATCAATTGTGGAACCATCCTCATTTGAAGAGGTTTCAAAAGATGAATCATGGGTGAAATCCATGAATGAAGAGTTAGATCAGATTGAAAAGAATAAGTCAAGGGATCTAGTTAAGAGACTCGAAGGTTACAATGTGATTGGTACTAAGTGGATATTTAATAAAAAAATATGATGATCATGGTAATGTGATCCAAAATAAGACACGACTGGTATGCAATGGATATTCATAGATTGAAAGTGTTGCTGTTGAGGAAACATTTTCTCTAGTTGATAAACTTGAGTCAATTAGGCTATTTCTTGCCATGGAAATCCAAAGAGGGTATAAAGTGTATCAAATGTATGTTAAGACATCATTCCTAAATGGTGTTCTTGAAGGAGAAGTCTATATTGAATAGCCAGTGGGTTTCCTACTTGGAAATGATATAATAATGGTATGAAGATTAAAGAAAGAACTCTATAGACTGAAGCAGGTACCTCGAGCATGGTACTCTTGACTAAATTCTTATATGAAAAAGATTAAATTCAAAAGATGATGATTGGATCACAATATCTATGTGAATAATTCTTAGAAGGATCATTTCATGGTATTAGTACATGTTTATGATATTACTTTTTGTGGAAGTAGGCAGAGGGATCAGTGGATGACTTTTCCAATCACATGAAATCAGAATTTTAAATGTCTATGATGGGTGAACTCACAAAATTTATAGGGATTCAGGTGATTCAGAATAAGGATTAAACTTTCATTTCTCTGGAAAAGTATGAAAAAGAGTCGCTAAATAAATTTAATATGCAAGATTACAAACCAATGGATACTCTGATTGCGATTGGAAAAAAACTCAAAAAACATGAGGATGGGACGTCTATAGATCCCACAATATATAAGAGAATCATTAGAAGCGTACTATAATTAATAGAGACACAACCAAATATTGCCTTTGCAAGATGATTAGTGTCCCATTTTCAGAGTAATCTGAAGGAATAACACATGGAAGCAGTGAAAAGAATCATGGGGTACATTCAAGGTACTCATAATTATGGGTTATACTTTGCTGTAGGAAGATAGAGTAAACTATCAAAATTTTATGATACTGACTGGGCTGGAGATGTAGTGAATAGAAAGTCCACCAGTGGTAGAGCATTATATATTGGGAAGAAATGTGTGCGATAGTTGAGAAAGAAACAATAAAGCACTTCTCTTAGTACTGCTAAAGATGGATATATCTCTGTTACCAAGGTGTGCACTCAACTACTTTAGATGAAGTAGTAACTGACTGATATAGGTGATAAGGTGAAACAAATATTGATTATTTACTGTGATAACAAGAGTTAAATTGATCTTACGAAGAATCATGTTCAACATTATCATAGGAAACATATTGAAATCAGATTTCACTTCATCAAGGAAAAATTTGAACAAGGCGTGATCAAAATGGACCATGTGGGAACCAATGATCAAGTGGCTAACATTATGACCAAGCCACTATCAACGGTTGTGTTTGATAAAATTCGGTGGAACCTTGGTGTTCAGCCACCTCCTAGTTCATGAGGAGGTTCTGTATATTCCCCTTTACCTAGTTGTATTTACTGTGTTAATCTATTTTTGGAAGTGATGTAGGTTTATGGTGGGGATACGATCCAAGGGGAGTATATTATGAGCTCTACAGTGTTAAAACATTGGTCTTTGGGTTTATTTCCAATGGGGGGAGAAATGAATAATTTCAATGTAAGAATGTAAAGGACGAAATGTTTTTTGTGGTTGTAGGATGGTTGTAGGAGAATGGTAAAAATGTGGAGGTTGAAATGTTTTTATGGTTGCAGGCTGGTTGCTGGAGAATGGATAATTTCAATGGAGAGAATGTGAAGGGAGAAAACAATTTGGTGTCATGAGGAAGTAGTTAGAGAATTCATTTGAACACATGAGAACACAATTCATGTCTTTCCTCTTGTTTTCTACAATGAGAATTGCGCACATAGACTTATAGTGTTGGCTGAGTTGATTCTTGTGTCTCAAGTTTTGATAGTGGATGGTTCTCTATTGAATTTATCTATAGATTTCCAACAAACCCAAAGGGGTATATTATTATAACAAAGTATTTTCTTTACTAAAAATAGAGTATGGTTTGTGTTTGTTGTTAATCTTCTAATGGATGATTAGAGAGATTTCAAGGAAAGGGATCATACAGTTCAAGCCGTAAGCAGTATTGAAGGTGATTTCATTTCCTAGTGTTTTCCAAATTTTTGGGGTCCAAAATTTAAAGAATGGAAAGCATTTTGAAAAGTTTTTTTTTCTTGATGATCTCAAGAAAATATGGAAAAGGCATGAGTTTCATAGAGATGGTCTTCATGAAGTTTTTTTCACAAAGACATGAAGATTGTGACAACATGCTCTGTGATTATGAGAATTTGAGCATTATGGTAGCACGAAGGTTTTACGGAAGGCTTTGTGAGTGGAGCATTGCGTCGGTGTGAAGATATTTGATTGAGAGATCTGTAATTATGATCAGCATTGTGAACATAAAATTTTTATAGAGCTTCATGAAGGTAGATATTCCATGAATATGTTTTTTACTGATCTGGAAATCATGCCAGAAGAAGTGGAGCTCCGTGTTCGACCACACCTATAAATAAAAGGCCACCCTCTCCATTCTGCACAAACTTGAGAGATAAAATGCAGACTTGCTCTGATTTTTTGAAGCAAGGGGTGTTTCGCGGAGATGATTGTCTATGCAAGCTTGTGCTTTGAGAAAAGACTACTTTGGTCTTTAGTGAAGTCAATGATTTTAAGTATTGAGTGCTTCACGAAGATGGGATGTTCCGTGTTGGCTTAGTGAGATTCACTAAGTAAGGTGTTCTGCAAAGGCAGTGTGCTTTGCGATGATAGTGGGTTTCATAGAGGCAACTGAGCTTTGCGAAGGTGTTTTCTCAGTGAAGGCTTGAGCTTTGCAAAGGGTTGACCTCTATGAAGCATTGAACTCTACAAAGTAGTGAGAACTGTGAAGCAGTGAGCTCTACAAAGTAGTGTGCTCTCCAAAGGTGTGTGCTCTGCAAATGGTTGTGCTCTGGAAGGGTTGAGCTTCACGAAGGGGGTTCACAAAGGAAATTATTGAATACCAGGTTTAAGTGGATAGTGCTTTCAGTGTGCATCTACTCATGTCATTAATGCAAATAGTGTATCATGCTGAACTGAGACAAATACTTCAATTCCAATCTATTGAAGTTACCTTCAACTCGATAAATTGAGTGAGACTTCTCCAAAGGCAGTGAGCTAGGGGGAGTCTATGGAAGTGTTCCATGGGAATCAGTGAGCTATCACTATACTATTGTAAAGGTAGTGATCCTGGCACAAAGTGACTTTAACTGAACCCTATAATCCACAACTTGTGAAGATTATTGGTTTTTGGTATGACCAACACACTATTAGAATATGCTCCTTGGACATAGCCCTTTATGGTGAACCAAGTAAAATTGATGTTCCCTCTCTTTTCATGCATTTGTTTGACAAGTTTAATAGGTTCTTACCAACGTGAGAATAAGATCCATTAGTTTAAAAGAAAATTTTGACACCCTGATTCACCCCTCCCCTCTCAGGGAGTTCCGAGGTCCTTCACCATTAGCTCTAATACCAAATGTTGGTCCCATATAAGGTAAATAACTTGGGGGGGGGGGTCATTCAGGGCATACCGATTTATTTTTTATGATCCTTGATAAAAATATTTTCAACCCCCTATTACCTTTATGTTAGGTATGTTTTAATCTTTATTTTTGGTTTTTTGTTTTCATTAGTTGATTAATACCGAAAAATAATCAAGAGGATACTTGTAATAGTGAATTCCAGGATTTGTTGAAATTTTCAGCATAAAACCAACAATTTCTATTGTTCGCTGGGAAATTACATGACATGTAATGGGATTATGTGATGTGTAATGGTCACTAGATAGAACCCATGAATTGGATACACAATGTGAGAATTTTATACACTGTTTCAAGGTTACACATCCTGTAATGAAAAATATAGAGTTTTTGATAAAAAGCGACGAGTTTATTGGTGTATACATTATTTGAGGATTAGTCAACATTTCATGAGATTACACACCATGTAATTTATTGAGGTTTGTTTTTTTACGGTGCTATATGGGTTTCGAGGCTTCATATGTTTTTGAATCCATCTCCTCTCAGCTAGAGCTCTCTCTATAGGTGATTTTGGGTGACTCCCTCCCATACAAATCACTTCTTTCAGTGATTTATCACCGTTTTGGTTGGATCACTTCTCTTTGGGTATGTAATCCTTCTAGATCTTCTTTAGTTTTGGTTGCAACTATGGTTTTAGTTGTGAATTTGTGATCGGATAGTGTTTTCTATCAATAATTTTCAGTTTCTTAGCATGAATTATCTTTCCAAGGTCATTCTCTTGGTTTCTAGTGACCATTGTCAAAAGTATCTAGGTTTCTATCATGCCAAGGTAGGTGTTTCTATACAATGGGTTAATTTGATGAATTGATTTTTGTTCTTGATATATTACTTTGGGTTGTTTATTTATTTTAAGTGGTAAATGATTTCAAATGATTTCTTGGAAAGGAAAATGTTTTCAAAATGGTATTTTTTTGAAAATGAATTTTCTTGATTTGGAAATGCATTTTAAAACTTTAAAGAAGATTGGATTGTATTTGAAAACACTTTATAAAATTATGAGAATGGTTTTTAAAATGTATTGGAAAATTTGACAAAGGGAACCTTAGTTTCATTTGGAAAGGGACATAAGTATCGTTAGTGTGTGTTTCACTACTAGGATGTATCATTTTTGTGATATTGACTGGTAGGACTCGATATCGATTGGATCCAATGTATACCTATTTAGGATTTTTAGTGTATAATATTGAGTGTCCCAAAGGACAGAGCCCATATGTGTGGTGATTTATCATTTATAGTTATTTATTACATGATTTTTTTTATCATGGATTGTTTATCATAGGTTTTTATATGAGTTTGTTTCACACAAATTCACATGATTGGTTTTTTTATGGATATGTGTTTACTTGTTTAACTCTTTAGGCATGGATATTATTTCCTCTTTTATCACTTCTAATTGTCATATTTCTAGTTTGATAATATGGGAGTATTTTATGAAAACCAATGTAGAAAAATGGGAAATTATTTATAAATGATTTGGATTTATAAAAATTCAAACTATTTTGTTTTAAAAGCTGGAATTATTTCATTCTTGATATTTCTTCATGTATAGAAACTATGGTGGTATCCTATTGTGATTTGTATCATACCCTACTTATGCCTTTGGGAATTTATAGATGTTGTATTGATGGATTTAGGTAAAGGGAATATCTTATTATAATATGATGGATTCTCTTGTTGTTGTTTCTTTTGGTTTGGGTTGGTCTATAAGGGAATATTGGTTATGTGGGGATTTGATATACTTTCTGGTTTAGCCTATTTTGGCTTGGATTGTATTTATTTTTTGGTATCTCATTTGATTCTACTTCATACTCTGGTTGTATGTATTTTTTTTCCTATATTCAAGACTGGTTTTTGTTTTCCTATTTTACCTATATCACATGACAGTCTGGTTTATGTGGATTGTTTAGTTGTCCTAGGCTGGTTCATTACAATTTGGTATTAGAGGGGATGATCAGCCTAAATTGTGTTAACACTACCTAATTTTGGTTATGTTTCTTGGGTTGGTAGAAGTTAGGACCATTGGAATTCAGATAGTAGGTGTAGAAAAGGGGCTTAACCATCTCACTTCTGAGAACGGAATTGAGTTACCATGGGTGGTTAGGGGATTTTACTAGGTTTGAGACTTGGAGTTTGTGGTCATTTGAATGAAATATATGGGAAGTTTATTTAAATTGATATATTCCTTTATGTAAGGTTTTTCATGGTTTCTTTAAATTCTTAAGGTTTTAAATATTTGTTATCAATACTTGAATTTGGTCCTATGATTTTGGAATTTTCTCATGATTGATTGGTTATTGTATTTTGTTAGATAATTCCTCTAAGAAGATCTCTTCCAAATCTAAGAGAGGAATCTGAAAGACAAGTTCTTTAGATGAATCCTTTAATGGACCCTAATTTGGTAGAAGTTGTTATTTTCACTGTTCAGACTATAGGTTAAGTGAGATTTAGGAACCTAGGATGCGTAGTGGATCATGGCTAGAAATTTAATCTATATTTCATGGTGAAAAGAATCCCAAGAATATGAGAAGTGGATTGAGAAAATAGATAGGATATTCAACTTATTGAAGACTCCTAAAGACTCAAAGGTGGGGTTTTCCACATATATAACTAAGGGATTGGGAAGGATATCATGGGACTCTATTGTTCTAGTTAAGTTACTTGAAGATATTACCTGAGATTCCTTGAAGAAAATATTTAACCAGTAGTTTTATCCTGATAAATTATATATGGTGAATACCTGGAATTTTCTAACCCTAAAGTAGGGGGACCATACCGTTTTGGAGTATCCTACATGTTTTGCTGAGATAGTAAATTTGGTACCAAATCTTATCAGTAATGTGTAATGAAGGCTAAAAGGTTTTAGTTAGGACTAATTTATAATATTCGATCGATTTTGATACTCTTGTTCCTTCCAACCTTTGTGGAGTTAGTTGAAAGGAGGCTTTGAATGAGGTAGATATAACTGGGAAGATAGGTTTGGGTGGAGCTTAATTTGGTTTAGTGGTCAGCCTGGGTGTATCTTCTAGGCAAAAAAGGAAACATTAAAGTGGTCAGTTTTCCTTAGGAATCATTTTAGAGGTGAAGATAGGGAAGCAGTAGGTTTTCTTCTACCAGTGTGGAAGTTGAGGTCATATAAAGACTAACCGTGTGGAGGGTCCTAAGAATTTTCATCTTTAGGGACGATTTGACCATCTATAATGTTTTTTTGTGAAAATATATCTTAGGGAATTAGGGAAGGATCCCATCACACCAGGGGTTTTTAGGTTCATGAAGATTCTTCCAAGGGTGGTGAGCTTAATCCTTAGGCCAAGGGACATGTTCATGTGGCTAAGACTAGACAAATTTATGTAACGGAGTATGCACTAAAGGAATATGAAGCAGGACACACTACCATTATAGGTATGGTTTTTATCTCATCTCCTATGGTTCTAGCTTTGTTTGATAAATGTGTTACTGATTATTTTATATCATCAAAGTCAATTGATGTATTGGTTCTATGTTTGGAACTTATTCCATTCTTGTTGGATATTTCCATGCCTTTAGGAAAGAGGTTCGAACAAGGTTTTTGATGTCCCATGTGTTGGGTGATGACACTAGTACAGAAAATGTTATTTATGTTATCATTTTTTACGTCGGTTATATATAATCGACGTGATAATCTATGAAACATGGTTTTTTACGTCGGTTATTTTATAACCGACGTAAAAAATGCGGCGAGTATATTTTTAACGTCAGTTATTTTAATAACCAACGTTACAAATCACTTGTGTTCGTTTTTTACGTCGGTTATAAATTAACTGACGTAAAATACCAAAGCGCGGGGTTTTTTAAGTCAGTTATTTGATAACCAACGTAAAAAATGAGATATCTATGAGTTTTTTACATCGGTTATTTTATAACCGAAGTAATAAACACAGATTTTGAGGCCTTTTTGACGTCGGTTATTTGAAAACCGATGTAACAAAACAACCCTCAGAAGTTTTTTACGTCGGTTATATAATAAAAGACGTAAAAAACTGTGATTTCTGATGTATTTGTTACATTGCTTATTCTATAACCGACGTAAAAAACCAACACATGGATTTTTTTACGTCGGTTATAAAATAACCGACCTAAAAAATTCCGTATCTGATACATTTATAACATTGGTTATTATAATAACCGACGTTATAAATACAAAAAAAAAACAGTTTATAATGTCGGTTATTAAATAACCGACGTTATAAAACATTTAAAAAATTAACAAGCCCCATGGATTGTCATTTACGATTTTTCAATCGACAGTTCGGCGGATCGTCTCTCTCGCGCGGTAAACCCTAATAGGCTCGTCGATCTCACTGCGTTAAACTCATTTTGCCTTCATCGTTTATCATATTTACTCTCCTCGGATCTATCATCTCAACTCGCAACACTCAATTAAGCCTTCCACGAATTTATTTCGTTTGTTTTTTCCTGGATAGTCTATATTTATGTTTTGCGATTTTTGTGTTTAAACTAGGTAAGATTCTTCCATTTCGAACCCTCTTACCTCTTTTTGACATCATCATATTATTTATCATCCCCAGATCTATTAGATTGACTCGCAATATTCACGTAAACCTCAACTACTTCTATTTAGTTCGTTTTTGTTTTGCGAATGCCCGACATTGATGGTAATTTTTGTTGTCATTGGAAACTAATGATCTCATTCAACTATATTACTACATAGAATGGTTATTGATTAAATGTATGAATTCAGAAATGATATTTCATGTGTTGTTGTTGCTTATGTTTATCCTCTTTTATATGAGAATCTATTAGACATATAATGTAATGGCTGTTGACCTCTATGGCCCTTCGATGCATCGCTATGTCTCATGATTCCAAATAAAAATGGGTTCTGTTGAGGGCTTACCCTAGTATTTTTTGAGGCCTTGGCCAAGGCCTTGACAATATGCTTAAGATTTATAGAATTATCCATTACCTCATTATGATATTAGTTATTGAGAATACTTGTGATCATTTGACTAGTTGAATATCATTGGTTATTTTTAATTATCATACGATCATTTAAGTAGCCATATTTAATAATATTTAATTTCATATATTTCATGATGAAGTATATATTAAATGCATGTGTTTTTAGTTGTTCACCATGCCTAGTTTTTATATGTAAACCATTGTTTGGGGGGTTGTCCGGGGGGGTGGGGGGCTGCCCAGAGGGTTGGGGGGTGTCCAGGGGGGTGTCCAAGGGGGTGGGTGGGTGTGGGGGGCTGTCCAAGGGGGTGGAGCCTGTCCAGAGGGTTTTGGGGGTTTTCTGGGGGGGTGGGGGGCTGTCCAGAGGGTTGGGAGGTGTCCAGGGGGGTGTCCAAGGGGGTCGGGGGTGGGGGGTGGTGTCTAGGAGGGGTGGGGGGTGCTGTCTGGAGGGGTGGGGTGCTGTCCAGGGGGTGGGGGGGCTGTCCAAAGTGTTGGGGGTGTCCAGTGGGGTGTCCAAGGGGGTAGGGGGTGGGGGGTGGTGTCCAGGAGGGGTGGGGTGTGCTGTCTAGAGGGGTGGGGGGTTGTCTAGGGGGTGGGGTGGGGGGGGGGGGTGGTGGGGGGGGGGGGGGGGGGGCTGTCCAGAGGGTTGTGGGTGTCCAAGGGGGTGGGTGGGTGTGGGGGGCTATCCAAGGGGGTGAGGGCCTGTCCAGAGGGTTTTGGGGGTTGTCTGGGGGGGGGGGTGTTCAGAGTGTTGGGGGGTGTCCAGGGGGTGTCCAAGGGGGTAGGGGGTGGGGGGTGTTATTCAGGAGGGGTGGGGGGTGCTGTCTAGAGGGGTGGGGGCTGTCTAGGGGGTGGGGGGTGCTGGCCATAGGGTTGGGGGGTGTCCAAGGGGGTGGGTGGGTGTGGGGGGCTGTCCAAGGGGGTGGGGGCCTATCCAGAGTGTTTTGGGGGTTGTCCGGGGGATGGGGGGCTATCCAGAGGGTTTGGGGGGGGGGGGTGTCCAGGGGGGTGTCCAAGGGGGTAGGGGGTGGTGTCCAAGAGGGGTGGGGGTGCTGTCTAGAGGGGTGGGGGCTGTCCAGGGGGTGGGGGGGGGGGGGGGGCTGTCCAGAGGGTTGTGGGGTGTCCGAGGGAGTGTCCAAGGGGGTGGGTGGGTGTGGGTGGTTGTCCACGGGGGTGGGGGCATATCCAGAGGGTTTTGGGGGTTTTCCGGGGGGGGGGGGGGGGGGGGGTGGCTGTCCAGAGGGTTTGGGGGGGGGTGTCCAGGGGGGTGTCCAAGGGGGTAGGGGTGGGGGGTGGTGTATAGGAGGGGTGTGGGGTGCTGTCTAGAGGGTTGGGGGGCTGTCTAGGGGGTGGGGGGGGGGGGGGGGGGGCTGCCCAGAGGGTTGGGGGGTGTCCAGGGGGGGGGGTCCAAGGGGGTGTGTGGGTGTGGGGGGCTGTCCAAGGGGGTGGGGGACTGTTCAGAGGGTTTTGGGGGTTTTCCGGGGGGTGGGGGGTGATTCTCAGGTTTACTCCATTTTCTCCAATTTTCTATCAACCATGTAGGCTCCATGGTTTTCTTTGATTCAATGGAATTTAAAACTGTTATATCTAACTATATTTTGTTTTAAAAATAATATTCAAGCATATTTTTTTAAATACCCATAGATTTGTTTTATATTTCAAAATTGTTTTACATTCAAATTATAATTTTTTTCATATAAACATATATTTGTCTTATCTTAAATATATATATATTTTTAATATTTGTTATAGGTAATAATGATTCAAAGTTAGATTATGACACATCGAATGAGCAATGAATATGAGGAAGGTGTTGATGCCTTTTTGGAATTTTCTAAACAAAATGTTCCAAGTAGTGACATTTTTTTCTTTCCATGCCTGAAATGTTTGAATATGAAGAAGTTGAAAAGTAGAGAGATAAAAGATCATCTGATTTTTCATGGTTTTAATCTGAGTTACAACCCTTGGATTTGGCATGGTTAAACTAGACAAAATGTCACTGATGATGATGATTCACAAGATGGTAACTCTGATGGAATTGAAGAAATGATTCACGATATTGTAGCAGAAGAAATTGAGATAGAACTGACATTTGTGCGTCTATATGGTGATGCTGAAAAACCATTATATCCTGGTTATACAGATTTTACGATTTTGTCGTCGGTGTTAAGATTGATTAACTTGAAGGCAAAACATGGATGGAGTGACATAAGTTTTACAGAGTTGCTACAATTGATGAAAGACATTCTACCAAAAGATAACAATCTTCCAGATTCACATTACAAGGACAAGAAAATATTATGCCCGATGGGATTGGGATATAAGAAAATACATGCCTGTCTGAATGACTGCATTATATATAGGAACATCACGGTATAAGGTGAAAGAAAAATCACAGGCTAATATAGAGATTACAAAGCTCCCTTGAAAGGTATTTTGGTATCTTCCTATAATTTATCATTTCAAATGTTTATTTTCTAATTCACATGATGCAAAAATGTTAAGATGGCATGCTGATGAGCAACTATGTGATAGAAAAATATGTCATCCATCTGATTGTCCACAATGGAAGAAAATTGATGCGTAGTATTCTACATTTGGAAATGAAATTAGAAATCTCAGACTAGGGTTGTGTATAGATGGAATGAATCCATAACGAACCCTCAGTAGAACACATAGTTCATGGCCTGTTTTATTAGTAATTTACAACCTCTCTCCTGAAGTTTGTATGAAGAGTAAATATGTCATGTTGAGTATAATGATCTCTGGTCCAAATCAACTCGGCAATGATATTGATGTTTACTTGTCACTGTTGATTGATGATTTGAAACTGTTATGGGCTGATGGTATTAGGGTGTATGATTCTTATAAAATGGAATATTTTCAACTGCATGCAGTGATTTTGTTCACTATAAATGAATTCCCAGCATATGGAAATTTGTCTGGATACAGTGTTAAAGGGCATAAAGCATGTCCAATTTGCGAACAACAGACGTCATATTGTAAATTGCATCATGGGAGGAAAACAATGTACATGGTTCATTGAAAGTTTTTTCCTATGGATCACCATTATAGAAGACTAAAAAAGGAATTCAATGGCTCACAAGAATTTGATACTACTCCAAAACCTTTATCCCCTGATCTGTATTTTGAGAGGGTGAAAAACCTTGATGTGACATTGGGAAAGACATAGAAATCTGGTAATGATAGACATATTTGGAAGAAAAGGTCAATATTTTTTGAGCTACCATATTGGAGGTATCATGAAGTTAAACATAATATTGATGTAATTCACATGGAGAAGAATATATGTGATTGTTTGATTGGAACATTTTTAGATATTAAAGGAAAGACAAAATATGGGTTGAATGCAAGATTAGACTTACTATCAATGGGAATACGTTTGGAGTTAGCTCCCACTCCTAAAGGAAGACTAACATTTCTTCCCTCGGCTTGTCATACATTATCGAAGAGGGAGAAAATTAGCTTTTGTCAGTGTCTTCATGATATCAAAGTGCCTCAATGTTATTCTTCAAATGTAAATTTTTTTGTCTCATTGAAGGACTTGAAGTTGATAGGTATGAAATCACATGATTGTCACATCCTGATGCAACAAATTCTACCAGTTGCATTGCGTGGAATATTGCCCATTCGTGTTAGAAAGACTATAATGAAGTTGTGTTATTTTTTCAATTCAATTTGTAACAAGGTGATTTATGTGAATTCTTTGAACATTTTGGAAAAGGATGCAATTATTATACTTTGTCAATTGGAAATGTACTTTCCTCCAACTTTTTTTTGATATAATGGCGCATTTAATGATTCATCTGGTTCGAGAAATAAAGCTTTGTGGACCTGTATATCTTCGTTGGATGTATCCTTTTGAAAGTTATATGAAAATATTAAAGGGGTATGTTAAAAGTCCATATCAACCTGAAGCCTCCATTATTGAAAAGTATATTTCTGAGGAGGTAATATATTTTTTTACAAGCTACTTGGCTGCGGCGCAACACATAGGTTTGCCTCCATCTCTCCATGAACGAGTTAATAATGAGGGAAAGGGGATTCGTGGATTGAAAGTCAAATCATTGTCAGCTGAACAGATGAAGAAGTTAGAATCATACATCTTGAATAACATAGATGATGCTCAACCGTATATCACATTGCATATTAATGAGTTGAAACAATGTCATCCAAAGAAGAAAGAAATGTGGATTTTGAATGAGCACAACAATTTTTTTTTCATGGATTAAAAAGAATTTTCTTGGTAGATCAGATGTATCAGAGACATTAAATTAGATAGTGGGTGGTCCATGTTTAAATGTGATAACATGGTCCGGTTATGACATTAATGACTATACATTTCATATGAAAGCTCAGGACAACAGAAGTGTAGTTTAGAATAGTGGTGTATTGGTGTTTGCAGAAGCAATTCATTTTTCGAGTGCTAAGGACAAAAACCCAATTTCTACATCAAGTGCATATTATGGAGTGATTAAAGACATATGGGAGGTTTATTAATTTAAAATTAAAGTTCTTGTTTTTAACTGTAAAGGGTTTATCGGTAATGACATTGTCAGACACGATGAATTTGGAATGACACTTGTTAATCTGAACAGATTGGAAGACACAACTGATTCTTTTATAATGGAAACACATACAAAACAAATTTTCTATGTATTAGGTCAATCAGATATGCAGTGGGCTATTGTTTTACAAGGTAAAAAACAATATGTTGGTGAGGATGAACTTGATGAAGATGCTGATTTATGTGAGATCCCTACTTCCATGTAAAGATTAATAGAACATAATGATGAGAATGTTGATGACATAGTTTGTGCCATAAGGAACAATCACGGCGAAGGAATTTGAAAAAAAAATCCATTTGTACATTTCTAAAATTACAGGTAACATATGTTTATTTCTTGTTTACATTTATTTTTTTCATAAATGTTAGATATTATAAGTTTTTTATTTATTAAAACATGTTTTAAAACAAAATAAGTATAAGTTTTTGTTTATTTTAAGTTTTTTTAGTTTACTTTATCATGTTTACCATTACATGAATTATATATCTATTATTTTTGTTCAGTGACAATTAATTTACCATGTTTACCAGGTTTACCATGTTTACCATGTTTACCATCTTGACCATCTTGACCATCTTTACCATTGTTTAACATGCTTACTATATTACCAATGTTTACTATTACGTAACTTAGTACACTTTTCTATTTTCTGATTACAGTAGTATTAAAATATTTGAATTTTTATATTTATAAACTAACGTTTGTTTTTTTTGATTTGAAGGATAATGAAAGAACATTCAGTTGATAAACCACATGATTTTGGAGATGATCATATTGGTCATACCTCTGGGGATGAACATTCACATGCTCCTATTACGACAAAGAGTTCAAAGGTTGGTAAACATGGGTGCACACGTTTACCAAAATTATCACTTGCCCGTACGCAGGATTAGAGGATAGTCGTTGAGTTTGATGATGATGATATTCCTAGAGGTCCGAATGCAAAAGATTTTAAGAGTTTTGTAGCAACTCAGTCTAAGAGAAAAGTAAGCATTCTGTATAATGATTAGAGAAGTGTGGATAAATAGATAATCTCTCAGTTGTGGGAGAATATTTTGGTAAGATCTTTTGTTATTGTTTGACTATTCTTTTAATGTTTCTAGTATATATAATATGTTTAACCTCTTCTTTATCAGATGACATTTGATATTCCTGAAACTGGAGGAGTCAAGAAGAAATGCTTATCATTGGCTGCCAGGAGATGGAGGGATTTCAAATCAACCCTCTAATCTGATTTCATTTATGGTCATAGGAGTCATGACAATCCATGTTGTATATATCCTTTTATAGATGAAGACACATGGAGACAGTTTTTTTGAAAGTATAAGAAAAGATTCATTTTTGGTAAGGGGAATGTAAACTTTTATAAGATTTCTTATATAAATGATCTTATTAATGTTTTGTTAATGATTTCTTATTCTTAATTTACAGCAAACAAGGAAATCTCATCTGGAGATCCAATCTAAAAATGTATACCCTCATAGTTTATCTTGGGGTGGGTATGCATTTTTGGAAGAACAAATGATGGCAGAAAAATTTCAAAAACTAAGAACTGAGTCTTCAAGCTCTAGAGAGGTGGCCCGTCCATCCCCTCCATCAAGACATGAAAAATGGAAGAGAGCTCGGAAGGGCAAAAAAGGGAAATATCTTTCAGAAGAATCGATAATTATAGCTGAGAGGATTGTAAGATATCTATTTTATTTATTTAAGTTAACTATTTTCTTCCTATAATTTCAATCATTACATAAATGTTCAATTAATTAATACAGGACTCTCTTGAGGAGAAGAGTTCACAGGGGACATTTACAGCTACTGGGAGGGAAGGTATTTTATTTTTAGCATTGGGAAGGCCCAGACATCTTGGTTGTGTAAGAGGATATCTGACAGGTGTATAGGTAAGAAAAGTGTTTCCACGTTCTTCAACTTCTAACGTTGAGGGGGTTTATAAAAAAATAGAATCCTTGGAGGCTGATGTTCATAATATTAATGCGATGATGGAGGAAAAGATTAGAGCGTCAGTGCAGTCTATGTTTTCAGACATCCAAAGACAATTTCAGACTGTAGCTCCCACTCCTCCACCTCCCCTTGCAGACCCCATTATTTATCCTCCACCTCCTCCAGTAGCTCCCACTCCCCCACCTCAGCCTGCGGACCCCATTTTTTATCCTACTCCTCTGTCGCAACTTTCTACTTATTGCGAGTTGTATGTTGATGATTCTCAACATCATATAGTAGCATATGGGTTGGTATATTGTATATGAGATATAGTTCATCATCAACAATTAGAGGTTGAGAATCAGAGGGTCACTGTACAGGATATTATAGATAGATCAGCTCGGGTACCATTACCTACAGATGAGGTGGCGACAGTTGGACATAGTATCGACCATTTTTTAATTTGGCCATCCAGACTTCTTTGACTCATTACCATAGAGGTATGAATGTTATATCTTTTATTTTTTTATTAAAGTTGTTTGATCATTTTAAAAATAATATATTTTTCAATTTATTTTTACAGTAATACTTCAATGGTAAAGAAATACTTTATAGACAACAACAAATACAAATGGCTATGACATCAGATACAAATTCCAGTAGTCTTGACAGATTTTCAAGATATTCAAATTTGTTGGTGGGTCATTATGAGTTTCCAATGGAAGATCATGTTTGTGGATGTGAAATAAGTGTGGGGATTATGAAAATTGATATCATGGAGCTTGTTACTGGAGATAAGTTGGGAATCAACGTGGTGCAAATTTTTTTCCATGTAAGTCTTAACACCTTTTCCCTACATTATATTTATTAAAAATGTATACTTATGTATGTTTTGTATTAGGTATCTTTATAAAATTTGTGAGAGGAATGAGATGACAGATGTATATGGATTCATGGACCCACAATTGATTTACCCTGAAGCATGTGCATTGGATGAGGAACAAAGAATGGTTTATATTGCTGAAAGACTTGAAAAATAATATAGTCACACAATGTTGGATGATGCCTTTTTGTGAGAGGTATGAAAACACATCTCTCTCAAAGAGTTAATTATCTTTTAACATAAAAAACCACTAATGTTAAATTTACTTTTATCAGGGATCATTGGATGTTAGGGGTTTTTTTTCCCAAGGGAGAAAGCACTTTATTGGACATGCTCTGTCCATGATGATGTGCAGGAAAGTTTTAAGAATATATTGGAAAAGTAAGTTTCAATTTCTCAATAGTTTTTATAAATTATAATGAATTTTAAATTTACCCCATTTGTATTATTTTCTAATATGGCATGGTCCTACTTTCGAAAAAACACAAAGAAAAGGAGTGCAAAGATCAAATATGTAAATGCGAAGGTAAATATCCATTTATAATTTGTACTTTTTGATTTATTACATAAAAAATAATATATTGAATTTACACTCATTCAAACAGAATTTTCATGAACAATGAGGGCCTCATCGAATGTGGATATTATATGTTAAGATTTATGTATGAAATAATAACAAACTGGGATAGTTGTGAATTTTGACCTGGTAAGATTTCCTCTTAAACTTTACCATAATATTTCAATTTGATTTATTCATTATACATGTTAACTACTATCCTTTTAATTTATAGCTTTTTTATGACCCTCAACCCTATACTGCTGAAGACATTAAACACTTACAAGTGGAGTGGTCAAATTATTTTACAGGTTTGATTGAATTTTAGTTGTTTGTAATGAAAAATGTAATTTTGAATATTGTCATTGTAATTGTGTATTTGGTAGTCGTTTTAGGTTGGATTTAGTTTTTTTTTTGAAGTTGACAGTGTAAGTTTTGAATGTTATATATGTGAATGTTTAATTTTGCTCTACTTCTTGTTCTGGTCTACTTATGATGGTTTTTCTAGTATGGATTCTGGTCTGGGGGGGGGGGGTTCCAAGGGTGTGTGGGGGTGTTCAGTGGGGTTGGGGGGTGTTCAGGGGTCTGGGAGGGCTATCCGGTGGGGTGGGGGGGGGGGTAGTCCAGGGGGTGGGGAGGGCTGTCCAGGGGTGTGGGAGGGCTGTCCAGGGGTGTGGAAGTGCTGTCCAGGGGGTGGGGGGGTATACATGAGGGTGGGTGGGGGGGGGGGGTTGTCCAGGGGTGTTTGGGGCTATCCAGGGGTGTGGTGGGGGGATCCAATGGGGTGGGGGAGGGCTGTCCAGGGTGTGGGGGGTATACATAAGGGTGGGGGGTTATCCTGGGGTGTTTGGAGCTGTCCAGGGGGTCGGGGGGCAGTCCAGGGGTGTAGTGAGGACTGTCAAGTGGGGTGAGGGGGTGCTGTTCAGGAGGGTGGGGGGGGGGGGTGTCGAGGGGTGTTTGGGGCTGTCCAGGGGGTCGGGGGGCAGTCCAGGGGTGTGGTGGGGGATGTCAAGTGGGGTGAGGGTGTGCTGTTCAGGAGGGTGGGGGGGGGGGGGGGTTGTCGAGGGGTGTTTTGGAGCTGTCCAGGGGGTCAGGGAGCAGTTCAGGGGTGTGGTGGGGGCTCTAATGGGGTGGGGGAGGGCTGTCCAGGGTGTGGGGGGTATACATGAGGGTGGGGGGGGGGGGGGTGTCCCGGGGTGTTTGGAGCTATCCAGGGGGTTGGGGGGCAGTCCAGGGGTGTGGTGGGGGCTATCAAGTGGGGTGAGGGGGGTGCTGTTCTTGAGGGTGGGGGGGGAGGGGGTTGTCGAGGGGTGTTTGGGGACTGTCCAAGGGGTCGGGGGGGGGGGGGGGGGCAGTCTAGGGGTGTGGTGGGGCTCCAATGGGGTGGGGGATATCAAGTGGGGTGAGGGGGTGCTATTCAGGAGGTTGGGGGGGGGGGGGGGGGGTTGTCGAGGGGTGTTTTGTGGCTGTCTAGGGGCTTGGGGGGGGGGGGGAGTTCAGGGGTGTGGTGGGGGGCTCCAATGGCGTGGGGGAGGGCTGTCCAGGGTGTGGAGGTATATACATGAGGATGGGGGGGTTATCCCGGGGTGTTTTGGAGCTTTTCCAGGGGGGTCGGGGGGAAGTCCATGGGTGTGGTGGGGGATGTCAAGTGGGGTGAGGGGGTGCTGTTTAGGAGGGTGGGGGGGGGGGGGGGGTTGTCGAGGGGTGTTTGAGGCTGTCCAGGGGTGTGGTGGGGGCTACAATGGGGTGGGGGCTGTCAAGTGGGGTGGGGGCTGTCAAGTGGGGTGAGGGGGTGCTGTTCAGGAGGGTGGGGGTTGTCGAGGGGTGTTTTGGGGCTATCCAGGGGGTCGGGGGGTAGTCCAGGGGTGTGGGTGGGGGCTCCAATGGGGTGGGGGAGGGCTGTCCAGGGGGTATACATGAAGGTTGGGGTTGTCAAGTGGGGTGAGTTTTTATATGTTATCAATGTAAATTCTTAAATTTTCTTTAGATCTTGTTTTGATTTCCTTCTGTTTTTTGTGGTATGAATTCTTGATTTGGTTTCTGGTTGATTTTGGGGGAGTGCAGAGGACTGCATGCAATTTTAAAATTTTATTTGGCTTCCACGTCAGTTATTTTATAACCGACATGATAAAGAAATCGGTAAGGGTTTATCACGTCGGTTTTTTTTAATAAGAGACGTGATAAAACACCTGTGGCATGGTTTTATCACGTATGTTATTTAATAATTGATGTGATAAAAGACCTAGGAAATGGTTTATCACGTCGGTTATTTATTAACCAACGTGATAAACCCCCCCGGATTGGTTTAGCATGTCAGTTATTATATAACCGATGTGATGAACCTTCTCCCAGGAGTTTATCACATTGATTAATTAATAACCGACGTGATAAACTAGGGGGGTGGGGTTTATAACGTCGGTTATTATATAACCGACTTGATAAACCCCACCAGTTTATCACGGTGGTTATACAATAACCGACGTTATAAACCCCGCCCCCCCGGTTTTTTCACGTTGGTTATTAATTAACCGACGTGATAAACACCACGATGTTATGTTTTTTACGTCTATTTTTAAATAACTGATGTAAAAAACGTTATTTATAACGTCGTCCGTATTAACGTCGGCTAAAAACCGACATAAAAAATGAAAAATAACCGACGTAAAAACATTTTCTGCACTAGTGTGATAATCGACTTTGAGGTGGAATGGTACTTTCTAGTGCTTGACCTTGACATATTTGACTTTATTATCAGTTTGGATTGGATTATTAGTCTTAATTAACATATAGAATATTATTTATATTGATTTTAGTTCTTATATTTCTATAGGTCCACTCATGTTTTCCAGAGTGAGTGGGACTCTAGATCAAGAAGGGAATGGACTGTTGTTACCTATGATGGGGTAATCTCATGCCAGTTTCTAGAGATGTTTCTTGATGTAGTTGACCCATTTTTGGGTGGTCAAATTACTATAGTGGAGTGTATATACCCTAAGGTCTTTATGGATTATTTTTCTAGTTTTAATCTACAGAGAGAGGTTGGGTTTACTATTGACCTACTCCCTGGTATGATGCCCATTTATATACTCTCTCACTGGATATAACCTATTGAGTTGGTGGAAATTAATTTCTAGATTAATGTCCTAGAGGATAAAGGATTTATTTATACCATCATTTCACTATGGGATTTTCCTTTCCTCTTTTCTAAGAAGGCAGATGGGAGCCTCAGAATTTTTATTGATTATCAAGATTTGAATCCAGTAAACGTTAAAAAAATATCTTTTTATAAGTATTGATGATCTATTTGATCATATTAGAGGGTATCATTGGTTTTATATTATTAACCTATGTTTTGGGTACCACCAGTTGAGATTTTGAGAAAAGGATATACCTAAGATAACATTTAAGAGTTGATATGGAAATTTTGAGTTATTTTTTATGCTATTCGATCTCACTAATTATCCTACAGTGTTTATGGATTTAATAAACCATATATTTCATCTATTCTTGGAATATTTTGTAGTTGTGTTCATGTATGATATTTTTGGGAACTATAAGTCATAGGAGGATCACATTAAACATTTTTATATCATTATTAGAACCTTAAAAGAACATCACATGTTTTATAAGATTTCAAAGTGTGAGTTTTGGATCAAAGAGGTGAAGTTTATGGGGCATGTGATATTTGAGAGGGGTATCTTAGTAGATCCTAAAATGGTACAGTAAGTTATGTCCCAGGATCAACCCAAAAATTTTGTTGAGATCTAGAGCTTATTGGGTTTTGATGGTTACAATAGACGATTTGTCCATGAATTATCCAGGATCAATTATTTGATGATATCTTTAACCCATAGGGGTGTAAAGTTTTAATTGAATGAAAAGTGACAGAGATATTTTGAGGAGAAGAAGGAGAGGTTGAATTCAGTGCCATTTTTTATTCTTCTGAAACCATGGATGGGTTATGATGTTTTCTACGATGATTCTGGTATGGGTTTGGGATGTGTCTTGATGTTGGGGAAACATATTATGGATTATAGATCTCACTAGTTACACTATAACGAGAAGAACTACCCACCCATTATCTTGAGTTAATATCAGTTATGCATGAACTCAAAAAGTGGTGTCAGTATCTCTTTGGGGAGCGTTTTATTGTGTAATCAGATCATAATAGCTTAAAATATATTTTTACTCAGAGGGATCTAAATTTTCAATAGTGATACTGGGTATAGTATCTTAAGACTTTATTTTTATATTTTTATACCCCTAATAAAGGGAATATGGTTACTGATGCATTGAGAATAAAATTACCAGCACAAGCCTGATGGAATCAGTTAAGGAGTGGTCACTAATGAGTTTGTTTGATGAGATGAGCTTGGAAGTAAAAGAGGTTGGTGGATAGGTGTTCTTAGATTTTATTAAAGATCACTAATCTTTTTATGAGCGAGTTTGGATTGAGAAGGTGGTAGACACTGAGTGCCAATTCTTTAGTGAAAGCCTTTATGGTGGGTAGACCTCAGGTGAGTGGTCTCAGTCCCCTAATAGATATTTGTGCTTTCATAGCATATTGGTTGTTCCATTTTCCATAAGGCATGAGTTTTGGGGAAATATACACCATTCTTGTTGGCCCGTGCACCCTAGGACTACCAAGATTTATCATGACTTGAGGCATCAACATTTGTGGAAGGAGATGAGATGATCAATTATGGATTTTGTTCTGTGGTGCCTTACTTATCAGAGAATTAAGGTGGAGCACTGGATACCTACCAGGTTATTTCATCCCTTACCCATTTAGATATAGAAGTGGGATGATATTTTCAAGGATTTCATCATTGTTTTTCCATAGACACCTAGTGGGAATTATGTGATTTGGGTGATCATTGAATAACTCATGAAATAAACACATTTACTACCCATAAAAGAGATGTTGAAAGTGAAACATATTGGGGACTAGTATGTCCAAGAGATTTTGAGAATACATAGGGTTCTATATGTAGTTTTTTATTATAGGGATATGAGGTTCACATCTTGGTTTTTGAAAGGTTTGTGGGAAGTGATGGGTTCCCAGATTAAATTGATCATGGATTATTATCCGCAGATGGATGGACAAACAAATAGGGTTATCTAGGTTCTAGAGAATATACTATAGGACTAAATGATTGATTTTGGAGGACCTTGGGAAAATAATTTTCCTTTGGTTGAATTTTCCTATAATAATAGTTATCAAGATTTGATATAGATCATTCCCTTCAAGGATTTGTATGGGAGGCCATGTAAATATCCCTTGTGTTAGAAAAAGTTGGGAGAATGGTCCTTGTTTGGGCTGTGTGTTGTTCAGGAGAGGAAGGAGATGGTGTAGTTGATCTAGAGGAGAATGATCATGAAAAAAATTATTTATAAATCATATACAGACCATCAGTGTTAGTCACTGGAGATTGAGGTTAGTGATTGGGTTTTTTTCCAGAGTTTCACCCCACTTAAGACATCATTAGTAGAGTAATAAGGGTAAGTTGGTGATAATGTTTGTGGCCCCTTTGATATAATTGGACTATTAAAGATGGTGGATATCAGTTTTACTTGTCATCTAGTTTGATAGCTATCCATGATGTTTATCATATTTCCCAGTTGTAGAGGTATATAACATATCATTACCATGTGATTAGATAACAGGATGTTGATCTTGAGCTTGACACCAAATTTGTTGAGCAACCATTTCAAATTATAGATCACTAGGATAAGGTACTATGTGAAAATACAATCCCCCTATTCTTGTTATTTTTGATGTGTGGATAGGATATCCCTGATACGTGGGAGTAGGTGTCATTGATGAGGAAATATTTTCCTTCACTTTTTGCGGATCTAGGATCTTGAGGGATTTCTGGGGGTCGAAAGAATTTATGGTGGGGAGATTATAATGCCCCGTTACCTTTTTGTTAGGTATTTTTAAAATTTGTTTTGGTTTTCCTTTTTTTGCTGAGTAACGAAGAAAAGGAATTGAGAGGATACCTATAATGGTGAAGCTTATGAATTTTTTAATTTTCAGTATAAAACCGGTAATTTATTCTATTTTTTGGGAAATTACATGATGTGTAATGGGATTACACAATGTGTAATGGATTCTTAATAGACCCCATGATCTGGATATACAACATAATAATTTTACAATCTGTGCAAAGGTTACACATCATGTAATGAGAAATATCAGGTTTTTAATAAAAAAGTGATGTGTTTTTCAGTGTATATGTTCTTCTTGGATTACACAATGTGTAATGGGATTACTTTCATGTAATTTTTTTAGGGTTGGTTTTTTAGGGTGTTGTATGGATGTTGGGGCTTCATATCTTTTTTCATCCTTCTCCTCTTGGACATAGCTCTCTCCCTAAGAAATTTTGGGCGACTCCCTCCCATATGGATCACTTCTTTAAGATATTGATCATTATTGTGGTTGGATCAATTCTCTATGGGTATGAAGTCCTAGTTCTTTGGTTTTGGTTATAGCTATGGTTTTGGCTATGAATTTTTGATCAGATCATGTTTTCTATTGATCCTTTTTAGTTTCATGTCATGGCCTGTCTTTGAAAGGCCATTCTCTTGGTTTTCGATTAATGTTTTCAAAATCATCTAGGTTCCTACCTTGTTGAGGTAGGTGTTTCTATACAATAGTTTAATTTGATTAATTTCTTGTAGTTCTTGATAAATACCTTTGGTTTGTTTATATATTTGAAGTGATAAATGGTTTCAAATTATTTCTAGGAAAGGAAAATGTTTTCAAAAAGGGTTTTTCTTTGAAAATGGATTTTCTTAATTTATAAATTTGTTTTCAAACTCCAAAGTGGATTGGATTGGATTTGAAAATAGTTTATAAAATTTTGAGCATTTTTTTAAAAATGTATTAGAAAATTTCACATTGTGAACCTTGGGTGCGTCGGGAAAGAGGTATGGGTCACCTTATTGTGTGTTGCACCACTAAGAGGTAAGCTTTTTTTGCTATTGACTGGAAGGAATCTATATCGTTTGGATCCAACATATGCCTGCTTAGGATTTTTAGTGTATAGTAAATAGTGTCCTAGAGGCTAGATCCCATATGTGAGGTGTTTTTTCATTTATATTTATTTACCGCATGATTGTTTTTGTCATGGATTATTGATCACATGTTTTTATATGAGTTTTTATCACATATCTTCACATGATAGGTTGTTTAATAGATATTTTTAACTTGTATACCTCTTAATACATGGATATGATTTAACATTTTATTACTTCTACTTTTCATATTTTTGGTTTGAGAATATGAAATTATTTTATAAAAACCAAAGGATAAAAAGGGAAAATGATTTATAAATGGTTTGGATTTATAAAAAAATAATTGTAAAACTATTTTGTTTTAAAATATATAATTGTTGAATTCTTTATATTAGACCTTGTCACTACTACAAAACTAGAATTTAACAGCACTAGAAATGGCCTTTATCAGTGATATAAAAGCGCTGATAATGTGAGTGATGTTAAAATCCCATGACTTTTATCAATGCTGAAAAAGAACTGATAAAAGGGTCATTTATCAATGCTTTAATTTAGCACTGCTAAAGGTGTGCTTTATTAGTGTTGATAAATGTATTTTTTATCAGTGTTTTTAAAAGTGATGATAAAGTTCATATTTATCAGTGCTTTTAAAAGAAATGATAAAGGGCCATACTATAGTATGCTATTACATCATACTACAACATTGGAAACACACTAGAAAGACATCACATATCAATAAAAACAAGTCCCAATATAGAACTTAAATGAAATGAAATTTACAACAAAAATACCATAAAAACACTATATTATAGAAATTTAAAACATTTATTTATACAATTACTTAGTTACAAATTATTAAATTAATAAACAATCCTAACTGTGAATGTTACCACGATTTCCATTGAATTTATTTATTGAAATTCCAACATTACATGAGTAGTTTTAAACAAACCACCTAAAATCAAAAAAAAAAATAATCCACCTGTATAATAAAATAATTATTATGAGTAATACTAAAAAGAAATAAATGAAACATAAATATGAAATAATACATTAAATATATGGACAATGATTTTACTATGAAATTATCAAGATTACCTCTGTGATTGAGTAGTGGAGGGAACATGAAAGAAAGTGATAAATGTCAATACTATATGAGTGAAAGGTTTTGTGAGATAAGAATCTTATGGAAGTTTTGGTGTAGAAAGTTATGAAATATGGACAGAGTGCCCAAAATCGAACAAAAAAATCCACCTGTATAAGAAAAAAATTATTATGTGAATAATTCCAAAAAAGAAATAAATTAAACATACATATAAAACAATACATTAATTCTATGGACAATGATTTTACTATGAAAACATCAATGTTACCTCTTTAATTGAGCATAGGCAATATTGTTTCTATTCCTACAAAGGAAGTATAGGTAACTTGAAAGAAAGTGATAAATGCACCACAATAGGGGTGAAATGGTTTTAAGGTAGAAGGATCATGAAGGTTAGACAGAGCACCCAAACTCAAACAAAAGAATCCACCTGTATAAAAAAATTATTATTATGTGAGTAATACTAAAAGTAAATAAATTAAATATACATATGAAACAATACATTAATTCTATGGATAATGATTTTACTATTCAAACATCAAGATTACCACTGTAATTGAGAAGAGGTAGTATCATTTATCTTCATGTAGAGACAACGGTGGTAACTTGATAGAATGTGATAAATGCACCATTTTAGGGGTGAAAAGGTTTTAAGGGAGAAGGAGCATAAAATATAGACACAAAATCCCAACTCAAACAAAATAATCCACCTGTATAAGAAAAAAATTATAATGTGAGTAATACTAAAAATAAATAAATTAAACATAAATATGAAACAATACATTAATTCTATGTAAAATGATTTTACTGTGAAAACATCAAGATTACCTCTGTGATCAAGCAGAGATAACATCATTTCTCTTCTTGAAAAAGAACAACCCTTGGATAGAAATCTTCTAAAATAAATGAACTCTGAAAGGAACAATGAAAATTAAATAAACTTTCCATTATATATTTTTTCAGTAAAATAGAGAAATTATATTGTAACATTACCTTTGCCTCTATCCAAAGGGTTTCCTTCATTATAGTTTGTTCTTCTAAGGTATTGGTAACCTCATCATGTGCAAAAGACATTATCTGCATGAGTAGTCCAAAATTTAATTTAGATTATGTTAATTCAGTAGAGAACATATAATATTATGAGGAAAAACATAATATATTAAAAAACACTTTTACATTCTCATTGAAATCATTTTTAAAGGTTTTAAGGATTTGGTTCCAATTTCAGGAATCTAAATCCCCTCTTTGTGGTCACCTCTAACATACAAGACATTTTCTACATTGGTTCCGATATCAATTGATTATGATATCCCAAGGAAAGGGTCATCTACGATTGAATTTTCATCTAACTCAACATTTTTTAGTCACCAACAAGACAATCGACCAATTCTTGTTTGTTTAATTAGAGGCATAAAATAATTACACTTCTTGTGATTTCATTATGAACGGATCATATTGTTCCCCTTGTACACTAAAATTCAGCTTTATAATGCCCATTTAATCAAATATCACTCAATTGATATTGTCAACCCATTTGCAACAAAAAATAGGAACTTGAAATGTTTTATAATCCAACTCATATATCTATTCGATGATAAAAAAATATGAAATATTTTCATAAATTGGATTTCTATACTTGGAACCAGATATGTGCATCGTTTCAGCCACAAGAATAACACTAGTTTTTTTTCATCGTACTGAATTCATCATGTTCTTTTGTATAGAATGTATAAACATTGAGTACAAATCCAATGTAATATATAACATTCTCATTAGGTCCTCTAGATATCCATTGAATTCATTTG
Source organism: Viscum album (assembly GCA_963277665.1). Classification (NCBI taxonomy): domain Eukaryota; kingdom Viridiplantae; phylum Streptophyta; class Magnoliopsida; order Santalales; family Viscaceae; genus Viscum; species Viscum album. Next base: position 1,457,124,531 of record OY728135.1, on the reverse strand, counting down.
GAAATTGAATATGGTTTTTTTAGATAAGTCCTTATAAGTTTGATCTCTGAACCATCCTATAAATTGTTGATTATGTGTATCTGATATCCTTCTTTCAACACTTGATGGATTTAAATCTCTAATAATTTCTTTGTCTGCTTCAATGTATGGATCAAAATCTTCACTATTATGTAATATGTAAATGTGTGCTTGATCTCACTCTATCAAGGTAATTGTAACAACATCTCTTCTGAAAATCCCTTTTCCCATAAGGCGTTCACTGTGATGAGACTTTGGGAGACCAACGCTTTCAACATCTGATAGGTAATTAGTACAGAATTCAATATATTCTTCAACAATATATCATTTTACAATACAACCTTTTAGATGAATTTTATTCTTGATACACCCTTTCAAAATATTCATATATCGTTCAATGGAGTACATCCATATGTAATGGATATGACTACATAGTTGAACCATTATAACCAAGTAAACCATCTAGTGGACCATTATATCAAATAATAATGGTGGGAATAACATTTATAATTAACGTAATATGATTTAAATATCCTTATTCATGATGGGAAACTTTGCTAGGTCTACACCTTTACTGTATATGAATTTGAAAAAGATGTTGAGTCTGGTTAATGTATGCCATACATTTTGTGGCTGAATGAAACATATAGCAACATGCATTAAATCTTGCATCAAAACATGACACTCGTGTGATTTTAGTCTTTATAAATTCAAATTAGTCATTAACACAACATTATTGATATTTTATGAATATCCCTTTGTAACTATTACACTCATAAGGAAAAGGAAAAATTGTAATTTTTCTATCTGGATAGAGTTTAAGATGATGGAGGAAGAAAAGTACACCTTTTACCCTTCACTAGTTCCAACTCTTCCCTTATCCCTATTTCAATTAATTCCAACCTAGCCTTGATTCCATATTTCATTTTCCAAGAACATTTACTAATATTCCAATAACACTATCAAATAGTTTTTTTTCTACATGCATGACATCAAGAAAATTTCTAACATACAAACAATTCCAATATAGTAATTAAAAGAAAATTAATCTATTCTTCCAACCTAATTTTGAAAGGTTTTTCAAAAATGGTTTACTAAAAACAGTTTCAATCTTTTTTACTTTTTTTGTACAGTTGATCACCCATTGCTGGAGATGGTGTTGTACCTTGTTTGATATTCCCATAAAATACTATCATCTAGGATAAATATTTATGCCATTGAGGTAAAAATTTTCAATGTCCTATAAACATAGTCTTTGAGGAATGTTTTGAACCAAAATGAGTATGTGCATTTTTCAGAAATGGGACACCCCAACATGCCTTTAATGCTATAGCCTAATAAATTTCCATAATTAGGGAAGTCATTTATCATTCCATACAATATGGAACTCATTATGAATTCTTCACTTCTATGACCATCATACATTTTAACCCCTGTATTCCACATCAATTTTAGATCTTCGATCAATGGATCCAAATAGTCATCAATATCATTACTTGGTTGCTTTGGTCCATATATAAGCAGAGACAACATAATGTATTTGTGCTTCATGAATAACCATGATGGCAAGTTATAATTTACCAAAATGATGGTCCATGTAATATGAGTACTACTCTATACACCAAAATAATTTATTCTATCTGTATATAATGCAAGATGAATGTTTCTTGGCTCATATCTAAGTTTATGAAACTCTTAATAAATTTTCTTCTACCAAGGAGAATTGGCTGGATGATTTAGGTTCCCATTTTAATTATTGTATATTCATGCCATGTTAATTGTATTGAAGTTTACTAAAATCTATATAGTCTTATGAACCATGGAATGATAGGAAAATACCATAAAAATTTCGAAGGACTTGATTCATTTTTCTTGTATCGATCTGCACCACACTTAGGGAATTTGATGAGTGATTCATGGTCCTTGCGAAAAATTATGCAATCATTTGGAAAAGAATGTATTTTTTAGAGATCATGACCATTGAACGTAACATTCATTTCACATCATATTTTCAGAATGGAAGTTCATTTTCTTCTGGTATCATATCTTTCAGAAGATCAAGAAGTTCTGTAAATATGGTGTCACTCCATCCATTGCCAGTGTTAAAATTATTTAACTTCAATACAACTAAAAATGTTGTGTATTCAGAAAAAATAGTATAAATGGTTTCTTGGAATAACTATTTAACTCCTTAAATAACTGTGGACAATCATGAAGGTCATATTCAATTTCCATTTTCATTTCTACCATGTGATCTCCATCATATTTTACAAAGGTATTCATATCAAATGAATCATAAACCATAATATCATCCCAATCGATGTACATATTTAGTTTTCCCCATTTTTAGTCCAAAATTTATAGATTTGATCTATTATGTGACAAATCAAATACTCTTCTAACTCTTATGGGCTAATTTTTCTTGAATAACAACAATGTAAACACAGACAGAGAATTTTAGAAGGGTCATCTGCATGCTCTCTTGAAAACTTGATGAACTCTTTAACTCCATATTCATATTCATTTTTCAAATGATTAGTGTGCATCCATTTTTAGTTCATATCCATCCTATAAGGTTCATAAAACATTAATTTTATACAACATATAAATAAATACAAATAATATATTCATTATCAAAAGTGAAAGTTATAGACAATTCTAATAAGGGAAACACGGACCAGTTCTGCTAGAATATCTGCATGCCTAGATATTCCAAATATAATAATAAGGGTTGTTGGAAATAAAAAAATAGTAGTAGATAAAGGTAGATAATAAATGATATTATCACTAAACTTTTTTGGTGTAAACCGAAAGATGGATAATGTAATGAACCTATCCTAAATTATCCAAACAACACCCAGTCAAATAATCTTTTGACCTCTAACACACCTCAAAGTCACTAAATGATCATTTAAACTTTGGGTGAAAAAAACCATAAATGGGAGGTGGTCCCTCCCAAATAGAAACAATTAATATGAGTGGTCTAACAAAATTCAAGCATGAACCTTGTGGTCAATGGAAATACAGACCCAAAATCATCATTACCTAATATAGGCATACCTCTTAGACAAACAAATATGGAAATAAATGACGTAATAGCTATATAGACACACATACGTGTCACGCCAGTATAAAAACTCACTCACTTATAGTCTATAAGAAATATCAAATAGATAAAAACCTGATATTCAAACATAACGTGAATTAAAGGCACCATAATGATTCAAAAAGTGAAGTATTGGTGTAATAAAACCTCATGTTCTTAACTGGGGATGGCCCCTTTGAATCTAATACATAAGAAAACTAAGGACAATAGTAAATTATAAGAGGAACTAGATTGTATGATACAAATAATGAATAAAGGAACATACATTACTCCACTAACTTGGTTCCTAAAAAATAGAATCTAAAGCTGCATGTCCACTGTGGTATCCATGAAATGTGTCAACATATATATAATCATTAGGGAACCACCAATGTGACTCAAATCAGTAGTCAATAAACAAGAATATACATGAAAATTTATAAACATTTATATACATATATATGAAAAAATTATTTAGTAAGAATATATAAAACATAACAGTAAAATATAGTAAATATATTCATTATTTATGTAAATTTATTATAAATTTAATAATAATTTAAATATACATAATTATTTATTTATAATTATATAAATACTTTTTAAAAAATTATTTATTTATAATTATATAAATACTTTTTAAAAAATTATTTATTTATAATTATAAATATATAATTGTATAAATATAGTGAATATACATTTATAAATATATTTATTTATAAATATTTTTTTACAAATATTTTTATAACATTATCAATGAATATATAATTTTGAGTGCATGCATATATATACAAAATGAATGAAATTGAAAAAATTAAGAATATAGGTACACTTTAACAATATTGAAAAAAATGGATAAGTTTGGTGTGTGTGCATACTATATATAAAAATGCATTAATTACATATATGTAAAATCAATATAACAAACATTTTCTCTATATTAAATTGAAAAATAAAACGACATTCAATTATATGTCAAGTACTATGCAATTAGTCAATATTTTTAATTCATATTAATTTTTAATTATATACCATTATTCAATAAATATATGACAATTTAATGTAAAGAGCATAAATATTTTTGTAATTTATAAATCATAATATACATTAATATATATATCTGTATATTTAAATATATCTATATATTTAATATATACAATTTAATAACATTAATTATCATAATTATCTAATTAATATAATGTTTAATATTTAATATTGTATAATGAATCAATTCATTTTTTTCAATAATTATTTAATTAATAAAATTTGTAATTTTTTTTAATAAACACATTTTTTATTTTTTTATTTATTTAATGATTTCATTTTATCAGTGCTAAAAATGCATAGATGAAAGAAATATTTATCAGCGCTAAACATAAAGTGATGATAAAGCTTTCCCTTTATTAGTGATAAAAATAAATCACTAATAAAAGTTTCCTTTATCAATGCTAAAACAAAAGCACTGATAAAAGGTCAAATTTATCAGGACTTTCTTTAACATAGATAAATCTTCCATTTATTAGCGTTTTCTTCTAGCACTGATAAAAAAAACACTCTTAAAGGCTTATTTTGTAGTAGTTCCCGAATGGCCTGAAGGCCTTCTTTTTTATTTTATTATGGATAATCCCCCTTTTAAGGGTTGAAGGGGAACCCGTAAATGACCCGTAGGCCCAAGGAACAAGGCCCGACTGACCCGCAATACATGACCCGAAGGCCCAGAGGCATACCATGCCCATTACATGACCCGTAGGCCCAACCCACTATAACTACCCCTCCCCAGCTTCTGCGTCATTGATCACCTAGATCCTCACCTTGCATTGATGATCGGCTAGAATTGCCTTGTACAAAGCTACACGATTCCTGGTCCTGATGGCGGCTGCCATACCCTCTCATTCTTCCAATCCAGTTAGCTCTGCTTCTAGTGGCTGAGACTCTTGTGGCTCTGATCCACTTCTAGGGCATGTTCTGTGTGAACTGGGATACTCCACGGTCTCTGTAGCACAAAGGCCCTGTGGCCCGAATGCCTTTAATGACCCGAAGGCTCTTGAGACCCGTAGGCCCAAACCGGTGGCCCGAAAGGCCAAATCAGGTGAATAGTTCCAGATGCTACAATACCGAATAGTAACTGCTATAGTAAATGCTACAATACTTCTACAGTAACTGCTATAATACCCAAAAATTCACCTCCACCTGGTTTTGAACCTGGGTCTCTTAGATGCCAATCAAGAGCCCTTACCACTCGGGTACAAGATCGTGGGTGAGTAGTAGTGTGTATAAAAACTATGGTTGTATCCTATTGGGATTTGGTTCTCAATCAACTTGTTCCTTTGGGATTCTGTAGATGTTGTATTGAAGGACTCAGGTAAATAGAATAACATCTTTTATAATTCTGGCATCTCTTGTTGCTGCTGCTTTCGGTTTGGGTTGGTCTGGAGGTGACTGTTGGTCATACGGGGATTTAATATACCTTCTAGTTTATCCTATTTTGGATTGGATTGTATGTATTTTTTGGTTTCTCATATGTTCCCACTTTATACTATGGTTTTATGTCTTGTTTTTATTATATTCAGGACTAGTTTCTATTTTCATGTTTTTCCTATATTATGCGATGGTCCAGTTTGAGTGGCTTGTCTAGTTGACCCAAGTTGGTTCATTAAAATATTTTTTCACTATTATAAATAATGATATATACCTTACTAAGGATATTAACTGATAATTCTTGGAAAATGTGGCCATATTCATTTTACTTGGTTCACCCAAACTGAGATAATTCAATGATCATACAACAATAATGTTTTTATGTACCGAATCAATAAGTACAATAAATTTTAAAATTCAGAGCATCCAAAAATACTCCCCCTTGGTTGATGGACTTCAAGGAATAGGAAGATCACTACTCTCAAACACTCATGTCATTTACCACTCCTCTATGTTTTGTTGTCTCCAGTCTTCATGAAACAAGAATAAGATTACACTTGAAATGGTGTAGAACTCCACTTAAACATCTTCCACCTGAAGAACTATAAAAACATTCTGAAATAATTCCCCTTAAATCCCCCATATCTTATTATTCAACATTACAACACCGATCAAGAACTTCATTATTCTTCTTTTGATATTTTCCATCACCTTCCTAGAAATTCAACTTACTCTATTTTTTATTCTTGTAGAAATCTATTGGAAATATCTATTCTCTTCATCTTATTATTTCTTCTTCTTATTTTTTTCTTCTAATGATCCCCTATTTATTCTTTTATAAATATAACCCTTCCCTTTTTTTCCAAAACCATAATAATCAGTTTTTTTAAATAAATTTTAATTAGGGAAAGTCAAATTTATTATTTTCACACTATACCAATAAACTCATCAAGTCTATAAATAAAAGTTCATGACATGACTCCCTCATTCATGGTGAAACCCACAATATGGATTAATCCTTGATTATATCATTACATAACCTTATTCTTCATGATGTGAACTATCCAAAATAGCCAGAATGCTAGTGTTTGTGGGTTCTTCTTTATGGTGTGTTATCCTTCTTCACATATCATGACATGGAATAATAGTGTGGTATTATTTTATAGGGAGAGAGAACCTCCGTCTATATAGTACAAATGAAATATTCCCAAGTACATTCATGATGTGACATTACCTATCGTGACATGATCCATAAAATAACCCTATAAATCCCATGGAATAATTTTCACGGGGTCTCCTTCACACCATGATCTACTCCCCATGAAATCAACTATCATCTCATGCTAAACTTCTCATGGAATGACACAATATTTCATATCTCAACTTATATTCCTCTTGTAGTGTAAAAGTATAAAACCTCATGTGTGATGGAAATACCCTTCTTAAATATATTTAAGAATCTTACACACATAATAAACTCAATACCTTTTCATTATTCCCATAAACCCTCACCAAGACACAATAAAGGGTATATTAAAATGACTTATATTCTTTATAAAGAACTGTAATATCTTCTACCAGATCCTTCCAAAACACCTTTAGATTTCCACATGTCTTGTAAGTTTGTTTGGAACTCATCCAACTCCCTTTTCAAAAAACACAACTCAAATAAAAATCCAAGATGATTTTTTCAAACCCAATAATTAATAATAACACTATTAATGACTCATATAAGATAAAATGGATCTTTAATAATCTTACATAATAATAAAATTGATCTTTGAGAAGCTATAAAATATTAAACTATGAATTTTATTAGATCTAATGTTAGTGATTATAAAATATACTTTTATCAATACAAATAATAACACTATTAAAGTCTCATGTATTATTAAATGGATCATTGAGTAGGTTATTTTTTTTTGATAAAATTGAGTAGGTTATTTAAGATTAAAATAACTCCTTGATAAGTTACTTAAGATTAAAATCATTTTATCAATTCTATAATTTACACTAATAAAATCCCCTTTTATCATATCTAAAATTATCACTAATACAATAATAAATTAATAGCACTAAATTTTTAGAATTGATAAAAGAATATTTTATTAGTCCTATTTAGTAATTACTGATAATTCCCTAACTAAAATTTAGAATAACCATAACTATATAGTTTACTGAACCTATAATTCAATATCTTGTGAAATTAGTACTCTATTACTCCTTATACCCAAATGAAACATCATTTTTTGATGATCAAACTTCTAAAATAAAAAGTGTGAAATTAAAAACTTGTTTCTAATGACATTATGTGTTATTGGGTGATTTTTTGATTTTTTCTTCATGTATACATTGATCTTGGACCATTCATCTTGTAAAACCATTTTCCTCTCTCATCTCTCTCTCTATATATTTATGCGTGTGTATTTGTGTGTGCATCAATATATCTACATATGAGCACTTATTAAAATGGAATAGGTGCTTCCGATTGTGTTTCCCATCTATATTTGATTTGAACTATCTATATTATTCATAATTTTAATCGAGGGTGGATTTTATTCCACCTATGTGAAAGCGGGTGTGGATAGTGGTAGTAGTAGTCCCACACCTGAGGGGCATGAGAGGTGGATGGTGTCCCACTCATCAGCGGGATATAAATTATGTTAGAGGTGGGTTAACGGAAGCCATAAGGGAGGTAGGTAAGTTGGTGTGTTAACAAGAGGTGGAATGAGTGATGATTTTGATTGGATGGTTGGAGGAGACTATGAGGAAAGGGATTAGTTCTGTTGGAGGTGGAGTGATAAACATCTGGAGGGATGCAGTGAAGAGGAAGGGTTAGTAGACTAGAATAACATAGTGAAAGTGGACTACATAGGTGAGGAGGAAAGGGGTAGGTGGTCCCCCTGGAAGAAAAAAATCTTTAGGGGATTTTAGGTGATGTATTTACTTTATTAAATTGGTCTTATGGGACACTCCTTGTATTGGACTTGTCCACTAAGCCTATGGGCCATGTAACAGATTACCGCTCAACCCAGTTAAAAAGTAGGTTTCCTTTCATTAATAATATGGGGCCTCAAACCTAGCCTATTTCAACAAATATATTTCCATACCAATTTATATATTTATATATGTACATACACACAAAAACACAAACACACACATATAATTTTTTTGTGTTTAATCTATTTTTATGTGCATATATCTATATATATTTGTCATAGTGTAAATTATTTTTTATTATAACTAATGTCATACAATATTTGAATCTATTTTAAAAATGAATATATTTAGGTATATATATATATTATATGTAATGTGTTTGAAAATTTATTTTTGAAGAACAAAAAATTTTATTTGTGATATAGTCATTTGATATTTTAAAGTGAGTTTAAACATGAACATAACATATTTAACACATATTTTGTTTTACATAAGAATAATTTGTGTTTTAAATTGTGAAATGTAGCTTGTTCACCACAAAACCATTATTATATGAGATTTTTATCATGTAACATATGAAATTTATTTGAATTAAATTATAAAACATGTTTTTATCTAGTAATAATTTAATATATGTTATGTATATTCACTTTGAATAATTTATTTTTGAATCATAAAAAATACCTCACATAATTTTTATTTATTTTTAAATAATTTCAATTTTAGATAGAACATACTTAATGCATGAATGGAAATTGAAATTTTTGACCATAATAATTGTTAAATTTACCTTTTTTTTATAATGTAATTATATATATATAATCCATATATTTAAAAATATAATATAAAATGTATTCTTTGTATATATTCATTTAAATACTTTATTTATATACGTATTATTATTTATAAGTAAATTTTTTAAAGTCATATGATTTAAAATGTGCACATGTGAAAAATTATACATTATATACATACCTTATATGTATTTGATTTGTTAAATATGAATGTTTTAGAATCAAATAAGATGAATATTAATTAAAAATGTATGGATGTCAATGTTATGACAAAATAATATGAGGATGGAGTTAAAGAGTTCATGATGTTTGAAATAGAACATGTCTATAACCCTTATCAAATCATTTGTTTATGTTTACATTGTTTTTATTGAAGATAAATTTTTCAGGATGTGTTATAAGAACACTTGATCTATCATATAATAGATCTAAGTTATAAATGTTAGTCTAAACACAAGAATAAATTTAATTCAATTAGAAACTAGTATAAAACTATGATTTATGGATCATATGATATGAGTACAACTGTAAATTATGATATATGTTTTATTAAGGAAATGGAAACAACCATCATAATTGTTATTATATATTTTAAATCTAAAAAAATTGTGAAAATATGTTACTATATACTGGTTGTAATAAATATACAATATTGTTAGTCATATTTAAATGATAGAATTCTAAAGCTAGAAATGGATGGAGTGAAACCAGATTTACAAAGCTAATTACTCTCTAGAATAATATGTTTCCAGAAGATAATGATTTTCATTATAGAAAAAATGATGTGAAATAAATATTATGTTCAATGGGTATGATCTCTGAATAAATACATGCTTATCAAAATAATTGTATATTATTTTACAAAGACCACGATTTACCTAAAAAATTCTATATGTGTGGTGCATCTTGATATAAGTAGGATGAATCAAGTCCTCCAAACATGTTATAATATTTTCAATTCATTCAAAGGTTTATATATCTATATGTAAGTGAATATACTATAAGGATATTTACATGCAATGAAGATACAAGAATACACGATAAGAAAATTCATCCCAAAGAAGACTCTCTTTAGTGGATAAAAATAGATCATGAGTAATTTGAATTTAGATACAAGATGAGAAAACTCTATCTTTTTTCTATCTATAGATGAAATAAATCATTTTTATGTACAATTTTGTACTCATAGTACATGTATAGTTATGCTAGTTAATAAAAAATTAACACTGTTGATATGCATGAAGTGCAAGTACATCATGTTGTCTCTACTTATCTCTAGACTAAAACAACCTAGTAATGAAATTTATGTTTTTTGGATCTATTGATTAATTATAAAAAAATTATTTGGTAATTGGTGTTATGTTGTATGTTTCTCATAGAAATGAAGAGTTCATGTTGAGATCCATATTTTTTTTGAATAATAAATGAATTTCATGATTATCTACATTTGCAGGAATATAACATTAAAGTAATGTTAGGGTGATCCATTTTTGAATAATTTACACACTCCAAAAAGTATGAAACATTCTGTAAAGATAGTGTTTCTATGGAATTATATTTTTTAACCCTTTCGATATAAATTCTGATCATGGATAACAACATTTGATGAGAATTTAGGAGAATGTACAAGACCATCTCTATTAACATGTGATGAAAATATTGTGAAATTAATGAACACAACCACAATTTTTTGTTATTTTTTTTTGAAAAATATTTTCAAAAGGGTATGGTAAATGAGATTAATGTTTGAATTTAAATATTGTAATTGTTTTGTATCATAAATCATCTTAATATCACACACTAAGAAAATAATATATGTGATTTTGTTATTGGAACATTACTAAATGCAACTAAAAAACAAATGATGAAAATAAGGTTATGTTGTATATGATTATTATAGAGTTGAGGGGATATTTTTCCTCAATGAAAGGTGAAGGATGAACTTTTCTTCCTCTATTATCATACAATATTTATAGAAAATAGTTATTTCTAATTTTCAACATACTTAATTATGTAAAGTTTTTAGTGAGTTATTTATAAAATATCAGGAATATCATGTTGATAAAATATTTTAAGTGGAAAGGATTAAAAAACATTATTTTTATGTTTTGATGAAAGATTTAATGCATGTAGATTTAAAATAAATTCTCTCTAATTTTTTTAACAAACATTAACTAGAAAGATATTAATTTTCAATTCTATACACAATAATGTTATAGACCAAGAAATGTTTTTAATTATGGAAAATATTTTTTTATAACATTATGTTAATTGTATATATTTTTACCTATGCCATTAATTTATATAATTGTTCACTTGATTGTTTAATTTTTTAGAGTGATTAAACTATGTAGTCCTATACATTAAAGATTGATGTATCCAATTGATTAAAATTTAAATTGTATGGGTATATCATAAATTAAAGTTAGATATATTTTTTTTATTGCAATGTGATAATTTTTTGTTCAAGATATTTAATTTTTACTAACCATATGACCAGTGTGTATATGATTGGTCTCCCATAATTTTATCACAGTGGGTTCACTATGGGTGAATGAATTTTCAGAAGTGATGTTTTCATAATTACTATTATAGATCAGGAGTAGGATCAATTTTATGTTTTTGTATAATAGTATAGAGGTTGCATGAAATGTTGAAATTCATAAATTAATTCTTAGGTATTTAATTCAATCATGGTAGAAATATGGACATGAAATAAGAAAAATCAAAAGTTTATAGGATGGTTTCAAAACTATATATTAAAAATTTTCTTATAAAATTAAATTCAATACCAGAATGACTTCAATGGCTGGCCATAATACCAAGTTTATTTGAATTAACTTACAATGGTTAACTAATTACAAACCATATGTTCTATGTAATAGAACAATATTACTATAGTATAATTAAAAATAGTGGAGTTAATATAGTGGTGGAAGTAATTCATGTATCATATAATAAGGACATAGGTCCAATTTACATGAATATGTCATACTTTGACATCATTGAATAAATATGAGATTTTGATTATAAAATAATATAATCATTTATTTTTAATACAAAGGGGTTAATAATTAGAGTGTGGTTAAAATAAATTAATTTTTATTCATGAAAGTGAATTTTATTAAGGTTTCATGGATGGATCATTTATAATGGTATAATAGGCAACATGAGTATTTTCCCCCATATATTGAAAAAACAAATTGGTAATTTTTTTATCATCAATTAAAACAATTGAATAGTTAAATAAAAATTCCATTGAGGATTCAACTTTCATTTGGTTGTTATAATTAGTTTTTTGTAGTCCTAATGTTATCCGTGTCTTGTATATAATATGGGACCATAATGAGGGGATGTCAACCATTAAGGAAAAAAGAGTCCAATGAGTAGGTATAATGTATCTAATTTTCTATTTTTATATCCTATGTGTTTTGTGATAAAATAATGTGTTTAATAATGTATTTAGATAGTCCAAATTAAATTGTCAACTATATATATATATATATAATGGAGTATTAACCTACTAATGCTACCAATCATAGGGAACAACATATTGGTGATGTTGATATTGAAAAAATGTTAGAACGTAAAAAACATTATGAAGATTAGTATAGTGACCTAAGAAAAATAAACACATTTATTTCATTATTTTAAATTTAAAATAACTTCATATCACAAATAATTGCACAAAGAGGAGAACCAAAGGTTTTTAGTGTTTGAGAACTAACCCCACAAGTAATTTATTTTTCAATACTTGTTAAAATATCTATATAATTGGGTCACAATAGACTCTTTATAGAATTACCATAAGTTATAATCATCTTTATAACTTGGTGAAATGGAAACATAAGATATGAGTGATCTCATATGCTCAATAAGGGAAAACATTAGCAAAAACAATAGAGTATCATTAGTGAACATAATATGAAAATATTTTTATAATCAAGATACATAGGAAACATATAAACAAAAAGTTATATATAATAAATCATATAATAAGGCTTGTAATTACATTATACATAAATCAAATGCATGTAGAAACATGAGTCAATAAACATGATCCATGAGAGCATAATAATAGAATGAGAATATTCATAAAACTATGATATCTTTCAAAAATGGTGCAAAAATTAGTATAGGAAAACATTACTTTCACAAGAAAAACACTTTCACCCATGAATATGAGACAAATTAATTATACCTATGTATAAATAACCTTCATGAGTCACATAATTTCACTATTTATCGTGAACAACAGAATTGTGACCGTGTATAAATATCTCATTATATTGAAACATTTAACCAATGCATTAGAGGGAGATATAAGACCCAAATTCATTATTCATACTTAAGAGTTCCAATTGAAAGAAATTCAATTATCACATAAGAAAGAACCCATGGAAAGAAAATGGGATTCATAAAATTTTTAATTGAAAATCATTCACTTTTAATAATGATCCCACAGAAATAAAAATGGGTTTCATAAATATTTCCATGAAAAAACATTCACATTTCATAGAATAAATAACCTATGGAAATAAAATGGGTTTCATATAATTTTCAAATATAATCACATAAATAAGTCATTAATAATCATAATAAGAAAAACCTATGGAAAATAAATGGGTTTCCAAATAAATTCATTACATTCCTTGGTAAATACCCTTCAATCATGTTTGTAAATAATATGGTGTTTACACCATATAGATTTAGTATATACACTTATTAAATAATTTTCCCAATAAATTCATGTATGAAATCTTAGTGAACACCCTTTAACCAAATGGATAAAAATAGGGAATTCATAGAGGAAAATATTTTGAAGAAAAACTACATTTCTAGACCAAAGATGGTAAGGTAAGACAAAGGTAGTTACTGATCATTACTATAAAAGAGAAGGATATAACATAAACCACATTGATAAAAATGTTGGATAATATCATTTGAATAATTTCCATGATCATGTAAAATATATTTAAAAAAATAAAGATTTAAACTAAAAACACTTTTTTGTGTTTTATAAGAAAGTCACTTTAGAAATAAGAAATATCTAAGATCCTTTGAAATAATTTTAAAAGAATTATTTTTTAAATATAGGATAAAATTAATTTATTTTATAATCTATGAAAATATATAGATAAATATACATATAAATCAAAAAGGGCATGAAAGACATGTTCATAAGTAAAATGTTAAAAAGAGATGTTTTTCATAATTTAATTAAAATAACCCATGAGGAAAAAATTAAGAATTTCATTAAAAAATTTAATGAAGATAAAATTGTAAAAAATAAAATTAATAAATAATTTAAGAATTAAAAAGAAAATTTTAAAAATAATATAATGAATATGGACATAGAAAAAAGTGATGTTCTCGACCAAAAACAAAAGGCATGGTTGATTTCCTTACAATATTAAATAACGAGCCAATGACACTATTGAAAATCGTTCCTTTAACAACACTAGTAAAAGGAAATTATAAGTCCTATAGAAGAATTGATAATATAAGCGATTTTAAAGGGTTATATTTAACAATGCTCGTAAAAAGTGCTGATAAAGGACAACTTTAACAACACTATAAAAAAGTACTGAGAAAGGGTTCCTTTATAATTAATGCTTTTTAGCACTAATAAAGGCCCCGTTGATGAAGGGGATATTTTTTTGTTCATGAACACCCCTTTATTAGTCCTTCTCCCACCCATTTATTAGAACTTTAGATAATACCACCCTTCTACACATGCCCCTATCTCCAGTGATTTTTGAACCTGAGACCTACAGCTTATACAACAATGCCTTTTATATTCCCCTATATTGTTTTTTTACATTTTATGATATATCTATATATTTATATATATTTCATTACATTTTTTTTCTATATATTCATAAATATGTTTATATATATGTTTATATATATATATATGTATATATATATTTTAAATATATATAAAAATATGTTTTTGTGTGTGTATGTGTGTGTTTATAAATACATAAAAACATACATATATCATATATATATATATATACATATATAAATATAAATATACATCTTTATATTTATTTACATATATTATATATTAATATTTATTTATATATATTATAATATATAAATATATATATATATATGTTTTTCAATACACATACACAAATATATTTATATATATATACATTATATATATATATATATATTAATTTTTTAGGTATATAAATATTCATACATTCGTATTTAAAATAAAATGGGTATCATTTTTTATTTAGATAAGGTTTATATATTAGGAAATATATTTTATATGTAAATATGTTTAATGATTTATTTATAAAATTAAATTTTTATGTGTAAATATATAAAAAATATGTAAATATTGTTATATATTTGATTATAAATAACAATACATTGTAAAAAATGATAAAATTTCAAATCCATATTATCAATATGAATGTAATACTAGGGAATAAATTTATTCCCCATTGAAAAAGGGAAAAAGACATCCTAAAATGAGGCTAAAAATCCATCAAATGTTAAAGAATTTTGGTACGCTGACTAAAAAATCTGTTTTAGAGGCCTTTTGAGACTTTTTTGGCTTCTAAAAAATAGTTACTAGGTTCCCCTAGATCAACACTATGTGTATCTCATCATAATATTCAATTTTATATGTGGTAGAGCCCAAAAAGAGACACAAATCAAAAGTTATGGCTGTTTGAAGTTCAAGTTATGTTTTCAACTTATTTTAGATCTTTTATTTTTTTTATTTTTTATCTTAAAAATGTTATTAAATGACCATTACTCAATAATAATTATCAAATTATTAGTTAAAAATATATTTTTTTAAATTATTTTATAAGCCATTTTCACTAAATATCTTATATATTATGGGTAAATGCCTATTTTTCCTTACTTAAAACACATAAAAATATATATTATATTTATATGAATAACAATATATTTATATTTTAATATATTATTTTAATTGAAATATATATTTTTTGAAATATACCCTTTTATCAGTGCTAGTAAAAAAGTGCTGGTAAGGGGGAGGGGGTCTTTATTAGTGATTCTAAAAAATAACTAATAAAGAACTCCCTTTATCAACACCTTTTTTACAAGTGATGATAAAGGCCCTATTTATCAAAACTTCTAAAAAAGCACTGATAAAGACCCCAATATATTACTAATTTCTTACAAGTGATGATAAAGGCTCCCCTTTATCAGCACTTTTTTAGAAGCACTTATAAAATCCCCTTTTAATCAGTGATTTTTTATTAACACTGCTGGGGGGATTTATCAACACTTTTTTACAAGAGATGATAAAGGTTCCCCTTTCTCAATTTTTTTAGTTATGTTAAAGACTCCCTTTAACAAGGCTAAAAAAAGACCAGTTAAAGAACCCTTTTAACTACACTTTTTTTAGCATTAACAAAGGGGGTTTTTAATAGTGATTTTAGCTAGCATTGTTAAAACCCTAGCACTGGATAAACCCAGTTTTTTAGTAGTGTGGGAAAATTAAATAATGATAAAAATAGTAAAACCCCAAGAATAAAAAAAGTGGAATAAAATAATAGGTGTTTTAGTTTGAAAAGTATACAAATTCCTCTGGTAGATTATCTTTCAAAATAATTCCGTATTTGCAAATGAGATTGGCGATGAAGCCCTAACGATATTGATACCAAAATAATCAATGGATATTTAGTGGAAGTTCAAGAAATGGTAATTAAAATATAATTAAATATATTATATTTCATGTATAAAATAAATTGAGAAGTGAATACACCATATAAACGAAATAATGGTGTGAAATATCAAACACGTGTCATTAAATTAAACTTGATACAACAAACCCATTACAACCTTAGAAATGTTCTATTCAAAACTCCTCAGGGGATGTGATTTCACATGAAAAATTAAATACAATTAATAATTAATATATCATAATGAAAAATATTAAAGGGGTATTTGGTACACCATTACAAATAATACATGCTGTAAAATAAGAGATACATCTCAAGGGTAAATTTTTTTGATAAGAAACCCTTACATTGTCTTCTAACTTAGTCAAATCCACTCTAAGACACTGTATAGAATACAAAAATATCTTAACAACCTATTTCATAGCCTTTTTCATATACATAAAGTTTTATAAAGTTTGTTTAAAATTATTATCTCTCTCTCTCTATATATTAGTTAGTTATTATCTATTTCTAATATCACATGTGAGTAATCTTGGACATTTTATTCCAGTTTCACAAAAAAAGTGTTATTTTCATTCTTATCCCAAATTTAATCATTACTAGACCATAAAATGTAATTTAAATTACGTTTTATGATAGTTAATAAACTTAAAATTTTATTCTATGAGAGTTTTAGTTATGGTTCATGTAAACAAAATTATCGAAGAACATGTTTTAATGATTTTTAACAAATGAATGGTGATAAATTAATTAATGAGTCAAATTTTATATTAAAAATATAGAAAAAACTAATTATTTAGTTATTAATATCAAATATTAAGTTTCCACTTCCACACTTGATAGAAATTTATATAATTTTTCATGTAGGTGGTTAAACCAACCCAATAAGAATATACTACAATCTATATGTGAGTATGGATATAAAGAGATCCTTTTGTTATAATATCATTATAACAAAATCATAATAAATTTAATTAGATTAAGGTAATTAATATGAATTTTTAATAGTTATATGAATAAGGTAAATTAAAAATAAATTTTCACTTATAAAAATTTCTTTTCTTCTTGATATGATCATTTTAGGTAGTTAGTTTTCCAATGATCGCTTAGTACTAATATAAATTATTGAATGGATAATTTAAATTTCAAGAATATAAAATAGAAGATTAATATAATATCTATTCCCTAAACCTATTTCTATAAACATCCTTAAATGGTGGTGATGAAAAATGAAATGTGTCATTCATGGAGAATGTAGTCCACACATCAACTTGAGAAATGTTTTTAATTTTTTTGATTGATTGGGATGGGAATAGATAATGGTTATACCATAAATATAATAAAATTTCAGAATATATTTATATAAATTTTATTATATACATATGGTTAAAATGTTTTAGAGGAGGGTGCATGAGAAGGACCAAGAATGGAAGTAAAAGGGTAAGTAATACCAACATTGAGAATTTTGATATTCTCTTGAAGCATCTATTTGAAATGATGGACTTAAGGCACTTTTAGGAGGAAAGGGTATGAAAAATGTTTATAGAGGATATATAAAAATTAAATTAGAAATATTTTCATGATAATTTATAACTAGGGGTGTAGTTTGGAATGGAAGGAAGTGAGCTCGTTTTATAAGTGAAAAATAAAGAAAAATATTTTGAAAAGAATGATAGAGAAGGGATAAGAATGTAATTTCATGAGTGTTAGGTGAGTTAGGTGGGGAAATTATGTCGAGAGATGTATGTATGAATTTTCATCCTAATAAAGGTATTATAGAAGGTGTATGTTTTAATTATATTTTTTATAATTTGAGCCACATTAGATTACACATTTTCACACTTATTAATCTTGATTAAAATTTAACCACAGTAATTATTTTATCATTAAATTTATAAGATGATTATTACTTAAAAATTTCAATGTAAAGAATCCTAATTTTTATTCCATTCAATATAATTCAATTTCTTAATGTTAGAAAATTAAATTTTAAATTAAAATATTTAATGTGTTGAAAAACTATTTTTTATATAAAAAGGCCATTTTAATCCTTAGGTGTTCTTAAAATTATTTAAAATTGGTTACCAACTAAATTAGTGTTAATTTATTTATATTTATGTTTAAAAATCATATAAGTGTATTTATTTTGAAATGGAATATATTAATTTAAAATCACAATATTTAGAAAAATATTATTCCTTTAGAAATATTTTTTTACCTTGGTAACTATACTTATCTCGGTAACTTAATTTTTTGCATAAAAATGAAATTGATCCCATCACCTAATTTGAATAATCTCAAACCAATAATTAAAATAATTTTAAATGATTCAATTTATAGAAGTGATAAATATCAATTCTAATATAAGAGATTTTTTTGTGAAACATATATCTTTGAAGCATAAAATAAATTTATTACTTTCCATGTAATAACTATTGTATGAATGTTAAATTATTTAATTATATATAATATTAATAATTTCCATCCAAACCATTATTTAACTATAATATAATAAAATTCATAGAGCATGAAAAAGATATTTTTTAAGAAAATTTATTTTATGCATAACATGATTTTATTTTTTATTTATATATTATAATTGAATTTTATAAATGAATTAGTATTAAATATATGAAATTTATTTTTATTTATATATATATTTCATAATTAAGTTACCTCAATATTTACCCACAAATTCAAAGACTACATTTCAATGGCTATATAATGTTTAACAATTCATTTTGGTTCATTTTTTCATGTAAAACTAGCTATTAATATAATTTTTATTTAAGAAAATTACATAGTGAAATAGCGGGTCATTAAATTTTAACCCATTAAATAAATTGAGTCCTTACAATTTTAATAAATCCCCACTGATGGAATAGTTAAGGGTGTCCATAAAATATTCATGACTCTGTATTTAGGTTTCTAATGAGGTTTCTTCCCCACTATCATTGTTTTGAATAGTGAACTCACATTTCCCCTCATAAAAGGAATATATATAGTGTTGAGATTTTATCTAGCCTTTTATGATAAATACCCCAATATAATGGGGTTAGTTTTTTATTGGAATTTTATGGCCAGACTTGTATTATTAAGTGATCATGATTTGAGTTTTGGATGTGATTTTACTATCTTTGAATTTATCATTGTCAAGAGAGCCAATCCAGGCGTAATATTATATAAAATTTGAAAAAATAAGGATAAGATGTTTATTGGAAGCACATTACTATAAAAATATATTAGATAAGAGTTTCATAATTAGGATACAATAATAATTCCACTAAATGTTTTAATTAATTATTTAAAATCTATTCATTGAGGTGTCGATTTTATGTTCTTAAAAAACATAAAAGGTATAATGGAGTGGGTTGAACATGGAACAATTGAAACACTTTTAGTTCTTAAGTGGATGATTAGTGTACTTTGATCCAAATATTTTTCAGAACATACTTTAATAGTTTTGGTTATATAATATTTATCTTATTCTCTTGTTTTTTGAAAATTTTGATTCTATTCATCCTTATTAGCCATTGAATTCGGTCATTGATTTGGGTAATGCCTAAGTTTCCCATATTTATGACAATAAACTTTTATTAGTACCTCCAAATGAACACTATTTACTTTTAAAACATCCAATGATCTATTTAATTTTACTTGAAAATTAGTTACACTATTCTCTCCTTTTCCAGACATAAAACATCTCCCAGTGCCTCTAAGACATTCCCCTTGGTGATTCTTACAAAATTTTTGACACGAAGAAAGTTGAATCTTATTTCCTTCATCATCTTCATCATTATAAATTAAATGAGACTCAATCCTTATATTATTTGGTGTGTTTGGAAACTAAACTATATATATATATATATGTTTTTAATCACAATTTATGATAGTTGGTTTGGAATAATCAAAATATTTCTTACTCCATCTCTTATCCCATTAGGTTTCTCATTGGAAAAATCTCCACATTATCCGTGGAATACATTGGTAACTTGATTCATTATAGATTCAATGATTCCTAAAACGAATAGGAGTTAATTTTAATGATGAAAATCATAGGATAATTGTTTTAAGATAATTTCTTGGGATATTCAATATCGAAATGTATTACTCATCAAAAATATTCTACTAGATTTTAGTTAAACCTAAATCACTCTCGATTCAATTAGGGTTTCTTTATGTTGGGTTATCTCATATTACTTAACCTAATTCATTTATATAATAAATCCTTCATAATGTTATGTAAATAGAATCTAATTAACCAAATCATACCCCCTAAGAGTTTTTATCCATGTGTGTAGTCTTAGGCATACTCATCATGCACTGAAGTCACAATTTAGTCAACGATGAACCATAATTTTTCAAGGTGATTAATCATAGTTTCATATGTGCCATAGCCGCACCCACTTTCCAATATCTATATAGGGATGTGATTGCTTAAATAACCAAATAATATTTACTTTTACCAAAATATTAGGATATTATCTTATAATTAGACTTATACCTAGGATTTTAATTAAATTTTTCTTATCCTAATCCACCAAATAACTAAAATAATCATAAAAATAACTAAAAAATACTTTTATACAAACTATAGTGACCCAATATAAATAAAATGTTGTGTAAGAATGGATATGAAGAAGAAACAAGAGGGGGGATTGTGTCCTTTTAATAATCTTAACAAAATTAAAACATCATTCTTGAAATAAAGAAATCCTTTCCTTATATATTAAAGATGAGTGAGTTGTAGAAGTAAATAAAGAAAATGAAATGTCTATGTATAATGGTTTGGGGAAATGAAATCCCTCATTCTACTCCACCAATTCTCTACTCCATGAGTTTGGTTATTTTTAATAGTAGGTTCTCTTATCTAGAGACCTCTACAACTGAGTATAGTTAGTTGACACCTTTCAAGGATTTTATAGGGACTTCTAGTTATTTTACAGGGAACTAAAAATACATAGCTTATTATGAGAAGTTGATACTCCACCACAAATAATTATAAGCATCAAATACTCTAATAAATAAATAGTGATTGATTTGATTGAGAAAAAAATTTTACTCACAGTTGCAGCAGAAAAATAATCTTCAATGTCATGAAAGATTCTTCTTCATTAAACAACATAAAATAAATTATGAAATTTTATACAGTCTTCCTTATTATTCACATCATGAGAGAATAAGGATGTATAAAAATATTTCTCTATTCTTCAAAATGAAGATCAATAGAATTAAAACATTTCAATACTTTATTTTCATTAGAGTTTTTACATACCAACTCTTATTATTATATTTATTTTTTCTTCTAAATAGAGTGATATATAGAATAAATACCCAGTTGTTACATAAATCCTATTCCTTCATATATTAAAAAATAAATAGAGTCAATATCATTCATAAATATCCCAATAATATCATAGCACCATTGTATTCTTTCTATATAATAAATATCTAATAAAACCATTAAAAATAATTTGAATAAGTACTCCAATAATATCTCTAGAATAATAGAAATTATTGAAAATTTTTAATCTTATATTTAAATCCATTTAAATCTCTTTAAACATAGTCAAAATAATTCTTGAAAACTAGCAGCACAATTCAAATGTAAATTCAAATAATTTAATTTTGAATAATCTGATGTGTTCTGACTTTACTGGAAAAAAAGACATTGAAATAAACTGGCCGTTTTTCACGCTAAATACTAAACTAAATTATTCACAATATCTTTAAGAATAATCCTTAGATTTAATGAGAATTTATCCAACTAATAGGCCACTGAAATTCATCCAGATTAGAATGTAGTAGATTGAAATACAAAGAAAAATATAAAATAGAGTATCATAAAATTTATTGGAAATATCCATAATTTTGGATAGTTTCATTTTTGATAAACTCATTATTCTAGAATAATTTAATATTCAATATATAACAGTCATAAATTGTGGCATAAGCATGAAGTTTTCCAAGCAGCAAACCTGCATATCATAATCTCCAACTTAACAAGTTCTTATTCATGAAGCATTATAATATATGAGTTCTTCTTCACACATTATTATTTTCATAATATTTTATCGTGATTAATATATTCCGTGAGACTCCCAATGATGAAACAACTTTATACAGTGAATATTTCCTCCTATGTTCACTATATAGTTTGGTATCCAACATGTTATTCGCATTCTATGTTCATATCATACCATGGAAAGATCCTATTCATTATTCATGATATTTCTAGTTTAAGTACATATATAAAATCAAATTAATATGACATCAGTGTAGTAGCTTGTGACTAATGAGTTTATCTAGGTTTTCTCAAAGTGTGAGTTGTTGTAGGTGTGTGAAACCATACTATATTTTAATAAAAACATTTTAAAAATACAACACATGTATAGTTGATATACCATATTATTTCAGTGACCAAGTTGATATAGAAAACTAAATATATATATTTTTAGGTTTACGGTACTTTTAATCTTCTTAAAACTTATGTTTCATTCGAATAATTAAATAGGAAACATCCTCATGTAGTTTGATGCAATAGATCAACTTTCAACATGAAATATTTCATCTTGTAAACATGGAGAAACAAAACATCAGTTTCAACATTGAAATAGTGGGGATATAAACCTCCATTTTTTCAGCACAAAATAGATCACCATTTCATCAGGTGATGTATCCACATGAAGAGAACTATTGAATTATATAATAGGTTGATTAGTAAAAAAATTTACAGTATAAAAGATTTTTGGTGTGACCCAACAACATGTAGAAATATGTGAAAACTTTATTCTTGAAACAACTAATGGTGTATAAAAAATATTCATAATAACTACACATTAATATATAAGAAATGTAGGGAATATTCTCACTAGAATGTATGGTTCATGAAATTAGGGTTCATAAACATTGTGTTCATTTCATCCAAATGTATAGTATATGAACCATACTTTTGGATCAAAAGTAGGGTTGCTAAAAATTAGCATATGGTTAATTGAAACATACTTTTAACTCAAAATTAGTGTTTTTAAAATGTAGGGTTCAAAATTAGGGTACAAAATAGTGGTACAAACATAGGGTTTATGAAATGCAAGGTTCATGTTTCATCCCAATGTAGGGTTCAAATAAACCTTCAAAAAAACCGAATAACTTACATTTGTAGACTTTAATGACATTTTAGATCCCTTTAACATTAGATTAATCATTTTAAGTAGACTAATTATATTTATAAAAAATATATATCTTCTAAATGTATCAATAACATAATCAATTTGACTTTTATATCTCCTGATATCTTCAAAAAATAGTAGCAATAACATTTTTGAAAAACTGTAGGTGGAAAACAGCATTGCAGAACTTAGGATAATTTATTGATCATCAAAATTACCATTTTATTATTCAATGTAAAATTTTGAAATCAAAATAAATTTATTTTATTCTCATATCAATAGGTTTCTAGTGATTATTATGTGTGTATAACTTGGAGTAAATAAAATATAGTAGCTTTATAAATCTACATACTGTAGAGTTGTAAAAATATTATAGAAAATTCATTGATTTTTTAGAGTACCAAATAAACCTTTTCATACTTCCTCATAAACTAATTAAGTTTAGATAAATCTATCATACATCCAATGGTATAAGAATTATGTGAATAGATTCACTTTATCTTGAGATATAATCATAATTTATAAGAAACGTTAAGTGGAAAACTACAATGTCACTTGAATAACTTATAACAGATTCAATGTTTTTTTGCACCATTGAAACAACTGAATTGGATTTCAACATAAACATATGAAATGAATAAAATATTCTTATATTTCCAATGGAATAAAATCCACAATAATTTGATCACCATTTATTCCTATATAAAATGAACATAGTGACATAGTAAATATGAAACACTTAAACAAATATATTAGAAAACAAAGAACGATGGGTTGAATTAATTATTAAAACCAAAATAAAATGAGAATGTGATAGATCCAATCAAAATTATCCCTCTTTTTGATAATTATAAAACCCTAAATATCTACCAAAATATTCTCCCCCTTTTTCTAAGGATCAGAAAGATGAGTTCTTGAGTAATTAAATAATACAATATATTTACCCCTTTTTATAAAGAATAAGAATTTGAATATTAAGCAGAAGTATAAAAAATATTTAAAATTTTAAATACAAAATTTTCTTCCTTTTTTTTTTAAAATATATCAAAAGGATGAGTTATTGAAAAATATGTTCATTATACATGCAACAATATAAAATACTTTTGAATCCATGCCTCCTTTAAAAAAGATAAACATATATAATCAAGGATCCATGAAAACATATAAAATATTATCCAATGAATAATAAGTGTTTTCAATGAATTTAAAACATGTATTAAACCACTAAATTCCATAATAATAAAACATTTAAACACATGATAAATATTTAAAATAACTCCCCTTAAGACATAACATAAATATAAAATATATTCAATGAATAAAATACTTTCAAGGAATTTTATGTAAAATAAAGGATATTAAAAGAATTTAAAATAAAGTATTTTTAAAGAATAAAGGATTTTAAAAGAATTTAAAATAACTTTTTCATATATGATAATTGATCAAAACATTTCAATATAATAATAAATCAATTTATCACATGCAGTAATTGATTAATTTAGCACATGAAATTAATTTAAATGTTATGACAATAAAAACATGATTACACATAAGATATCTATTTATATAAATTCTTAAGAGTCTATTTGATGGTAATTGGTTAATAAAATAAATCAATGAATTAATTCATTAAATAATAGAGTGATAAAATAATATAACAGTTTAATTATCAGGATAATTAAATATAGAAGAATAAAAGATTAAATATTAAAAGTTTTTATCTCCATATTTAAAATAGTTAGTGCATATAAACTTAATATTAAAATGGGATAAAATACTTAATGAATTTTAATAGTTCCAAATCTATGAAAATTTTCAAATGAAGAGAAACTTTAGAGAATTTCATCCTTTAAAACAACTAAAATAAATCTCCATTTATTTTTCATGCAAACACTTGATGATACAATGATGATGTTCAGTGGAAAAAACCAAAAAATATAAAATACAAGTGCCTTTTGGTATCCATATGATTTTGGGTCTGGTAGTGCTATAAATTAAATATTTAAGTATCCAAATATATTTATTTTAATCAAAAATTTCATAATCAACATTAGATAATTATTTTTAATAATGAACATGTTTGAAACCAAAAATTGATATTTTATAAAATAACAGTCATTAACATAATGTCCATTAATACCACAATAAAAAAATATAACAATGGACATTATTTTGATGTTCGAACCTGGAACAAATTAATTATTATATAGTTTTGGATTTTATCCATTACTAACAATACCATGTTTTTCTTTATGGATTTTATTTTTACCAAGAGTTCGATTAAAATAATTTTCTCCCTTGATAAGCATACTAAAAGCTTCCATTAAAGTGTTAAATTCATATAATAGTTCTTTAATTTTAGTTTCATGTAGATCACAAGAAATTTTGGAATATTTAGATCTTAAATATTATTTTTTAACAAAATATTATTATAAATTGAAATAGTATCATAATATTTTCGATGTTTTCTATTCTCTTTCTTTAAGTATTAATATTTATCTTGAAGCATAAAACAATATTTTTCAATTTCATCAGAATAAAAATTTCTAGAATCAGAATTTTCAAAGTATGATGATTGTACCTCTTCAGCATGAGCCATAAGATATAGATTTAACTTTTGAATTTCATGCTCACCTTCAGAGTTCAAAGTACATTGATCACTTGAATATTCAGATTCAATAAAAGCATTCTTCATTGTAATGACCCAAAGTTTTATCTATAGAAATTCCCTTATTATAATTATGTCATATTGTATAACCACATAGATAACCAAATAAAAGATTTATAAATGATTAATGAATTAAATAAGAATCATTTCTATAATTTAAGGATCTTATAACGATAAAATATTAACTTGACCCTGGGAATTGTATTGTGACCCTTATGAATAGTAAACTAGACAATTGAATGGTAACCTCACCAATAAAAGTACAAATAAAGTTTACCCATATTATTAGTGAAAATATGATATAATTATATCATAGTATAAGTTAATAAATATTTTAAAAATTATTAATTATGTTTTGGTAAATTTATAGGTCAAAAATATTTCATTATAATTTTATAATTAATTTAATAATTTTAAAAAATGTAATTTTATAAAATGTATTCATAAATTAATATTTTAATGTCTTATGATTATAACATAATTTTATGAGACATTAGTTAATTTTTTAAAGTGTTATAAAAGTAGTTTTTTTAAAAGGTTGTCCATAATTTTCTCAATCCTTTTTTTAGTTATAAAAGCAGTTATAGTTTTAAAACCTGTATTTTTCAAGTAAATTATGATTTTAATTAAAAATAAAAATTATCATATTTATAAAATTATTTTAATAAAATTGATTTTATTTTTTTAATTCTACATGTTAGAAAATGGTTTGGGTGAATTTTTGGTATTTTTCTAAAATACTTGAATTTTTAGTGAATAGTAAAATATAGTAATTTATAGTATATATAAATAAATGAATTTTGAGTCACAATTGAGTCATGAAAGATTTAAGTGACTATTTTTTAGAACTCACATGCTCAAGTTACTATTTTTAATCTCAATAATCAACACTATTGCTTATCTTGAACAAAAAAATAAAATATTGATTAAAATAATGAGAAAACACCCCCTCCTCCACTATAAAAACCACCCCTCACCACCTGTTCTCATCACACACCTAAATCCATGGTTCTTATATATATTCTACCCAATACTATTCAAAAACATCTCCCCCACTTCTATAAGATTTTTTTCTTCACAAAAGACCAAAAAATTCCCTAAGGAGGTTCTTAAGAAGAAGGAATCAAGAGGTAAAACCCTCTTCCATTTTCTTTCAATTTCATTTTCAAGTTTCTTTATTTTATTATATTATCCTCAATTCCCCTTATCGAAGTGGAATTAAAAATCCATTATATTAAATATAATTTAATTTTATAATGTTTAGGGAAAAAATCTTCATCAAAACTCTTCTCCTCTTTCTTTTATTTTAATAATGGAAACATCGTCCGTGAGGTGCTAATTTACCACCTTCACGGACGATGTTATTTCATCTTTCAATTCCGGATTCAAGTATGGTCATGAAACAATTTTTATGGTTGAAAAATATTATAATATATGTATTATATCTTATGTAATGTTATGGAATCATTTTTTTACATATGATATTAATTTATAAAACAAAATGAGTTTGTTGTGATCAAAAAATGCTAAATTAATCTAAATGATTATCATTAATGATTTATATAATTAATTGTCATCACTTATGTAAAAATGGTATTTTAATATTATATAAGTTCATTAATAACATATAATTTTAGTTCTATACAACTATCCTTATTCTACATGATTTTCCATACACATATACAAGTAAACCGATCATGAAAACCAAGGAAACTAATGCTCCTAAATGATGGAATTGAACCTATTAACCCATAAAGAGGTAATAAATGAAATTAAAAAGGTTATATTAAATAAAATAAATGTATAATGGTTTATATAATTATTAATTAATGAATCTAATTTTATTATTCTGTAAATTAAGATGAAGTACAGAATCGTTACAAACATGTGGTAAGGGATTCTACCCAAACCCTCATTATTCCTTTGGGTTACTCCTTATATTTTTTTACCTAAATGAAATTATCTTTTATTTTTATGTAAATATTAAAATTTTCATGTATATGTTTCAAAATCATGTATCAATATCTATCCATACTTATTTTCTGGGATATACATGTTTTTAAAAGGTTTTATACTCAATTCTTCCTGATAAGCAATCCCGATTGAAGGTAACTTCATGAATTCTTACGAATTTTCAAGTGTGATCCATAATATATTTTAAAACACCATTATTTTTCTAAAAATAACTAATTTTATTATGAAAAACTACCATGGTTAAATTCTAGTTTTATACAAACAATTATTCCTTTTCTATTTTAAAGAATCTTGAATGTTTTCCCTTAAAATATACTAAAATGTTTTTTTGAAAGTTTCTTAAACACTATTTTCACTTCAGTTTGACATAAATTATCATGATATATGCCTATATTATTTTATTATCCTTGAATTATGATCCTATATGTGCAATGAGCCTTGACTTGTACTCCCCACATGAAATGATCCTTGACTAATGCTAATGTCATGTTTTATGTTGCTTCCACATTACTATGATTCTAGGATTATATGATCCCATATTCTATATGTTATGATTAATTATGTTTAATCATGTTCCATGACTTTATATACATTTATGTTGTGACTTTTAACCCATGTTCTGATCTTTATTTTATTGTTTATTACCTTATAGGGATTTTTAGCTTGTCCATTTGTTCATGTTATCCCTAGTTTATCCTATGCAGATGTAAGGTCTCAAAAGAAGTTATGAGATCTTAATGGATGATAAATAAAGAAATATTTTATTAATTCCCATGTTTTTAGTTTTATGTACCTATTCTTCTAAGATAATAGACTTTATGATCCTTATCTTGTAATTTGATGTTTAATTATTCTTAAAATCATGTAATGATATTTGTAAAAGTATAGGGTCATTATATTCATGGATTTAATTCCTTTTATTTTATAATTATATTTTCTTTGAGCTTTAAAAAAAGGATATTCATGTATAAAATAACCTTTCTTTTTTACATTTTTAGTATTTTACTTTCTTATATTTATTCATATTTAATTTATCTTTTTTTCCTTTTTATAAATCTTTCCAATTTTTTTTAGAAAGATGGGATAAATCATCACTTAAAACTGAATGAATATAGTATGAATAAAAAAATCTATCCATCCAAAATTTGAGTGCAACAATTTCCTTTTTTATTGAAATATTATTTTCACTGTCTTCTTACATATCATCCTCATACATCATTAAGGATTTAATCTATTATTGCATATCTAATTATTTAACAGTGTGTATTTTCAAATAGCAGTAGATATTCTATTCCACTTGGAAGGTAAAACTTTAAGTACCTTTAATGAATAATATAGTTTTGGAATAAGAGTTCCCAAGGTAGAAACATCATTGATAGCTATTGTCAATCTACCATTCATCCAAGTGTTTTTTTTCATCTTCCTACATCTTAAATGTGTCAAATTTAAGTTCCTAATTATTTCACCATAGTAGTAAAACATTATTAGTTCCTTGATATGGAACTGTAATAGTATCCCACATTTTATAGGCATTATCACATTGAGAAATGTGATTAAATTCATTAGGACCAATAATGCATATAATATCATTCATGGATATTGAATTAAAATCATATTCGGCATCCTTCATATCATCCAACTTTTATTGTTCTCCAATAATTTCATAAGGTTTAACAATATTCATGTAAACTTTGAAACCATGATTCTTCAAATAGATAGTCATGCAATATTTCCTGCATCGATAACTATCACCTTTAAAATAAGTAGCATAAATCATCAACATGCCTTATTGAATATCAACCATTGATATTTTTCTTTATATGAACCATTAAATATGGCTTGTTAGAGCCAAAATAAATCTTCAATATTCCAAATTAGTCCATCATTTGATATCAATTGTTGTGTCATAATGACTATAAAAAATACATAGGGGGTAAATTGTGTCCTTTTAAGAATCTTGAAAAAATTAAGATGCCCCCTTGAAATGAAGCGATTCTTTCCTTCTCTCTTAAAGATGAGTGAGAAATAGAAATATGTATAGAAAATGAAAGAGAGTTCTATAGTGTTTTGGGGTACCAAACTCCCCTATTCCACTCTACAAACACTTTACTCCATGAGCTTAGTGATTTTCACTAGTAGGTCCTCTTATCTAGATACATCTACAACTTAGTACAGGTAGTTGAAACCTTAAAAGGATTTTACAAGGACTTCTAGTTCTTTTAAAGGGAACCAAAAATACATAGATTAGTTAGATAAGATTACACTCTACCATGACTGATTCTGAGTATCCAATACTCCAATAAATCAATTGGAGATTTATTTGATTAAGAAAAAATATTTTTCTCATAGTTTTAGCAGCAAAATAGTTATCAATGTTGTGCATTATTCTGTTCATTAAACAACAATAAATAAATTAGACAATGTTTCACAATATTCCTTTCTTATTTACCTCATGAGAGAATAAGGACGTATAAATAATATTTATCTCTACTTCAAAATGATGATGAGTAGAATGAAAATATTTTAGCACTTTATTTTTGTTAGAGTTTTTATGTCTCCACTATTCTTCATATATTTTTTTTTCAAAAGAGATATATATGTATAGAATAAATATATAATAGTTTCACTACTTATATTTCAATGGATATTAAAAATAAATCAAGTCAATTTCCTTCAAAAATATCCCAAGAATAGCATAACACCATTATATTCTTCCTATAGAATAAATCTCTAATAAAATAATTCAAAATAATTTGAATAACTCCTCTAATACTAC
Source organism: Viscum album (assembly GCA_963277665.1). Classification (NCBI taxonomy): domain Eukaryota; kingdom Viridiplantae; phylum Streptophyta; class Magnoliopsida; order Santalales; family Viscaceae; genus Viscum; species Viscum album. The sequence continues at coordinate 1,457,093,007 of OY728135.1, read as the reverse complement.
CTCCATAATAATATAAGTGTTTTAATAATTTAAATATTTTTTTTAAATTCATTAAAACCACTTTAATCATGGTAATTTTTTTTATGAAAATTACTATCACAATCCGAATGTAAATTCAAATAATTGAATTTTGAATAATCTGTTGTCTTTAGAGTTTACTGAAAAAATACATTAAAAATAAACTATCTATTTTTCTCTCTAAATATTGGACCAATTTTTTTTAAATATATTTGACCTTAATACTTGTATTTATGGGAAATTATAAATATGATAAACCACTGTAATTCATAAATATAAGAATGAAGTAGATTGAAATACCAAGAAACATATAAAATATAGTACCGTAACATGCATTGGAAATATCTAGAATATTGGATAGTTTCATTTTCGGTAAAATAATTATTCTAATATTCAAAATCTCCAAGTTATGTTGTATATAACTTTTGGAATATGCAGGAAATTATACAAGTAGCAGGCCTAAACATCACAATCTATACTTCACAAGTTCTTGTTTATGAAAAATCGACATCGAAGAGTTCTCATTCACATGTTCTTATTTTAAGAATGTTTTATCATGATAAATATATGCTATGAGCCTCCGTTCAATGAAATAAATTTATTTAGTGAACATTTACTTCTATGTTCACCATGGAGTTCGACACCTAACATGTTCTTCACATGCTGTGTTCAGATCATACCATAGTCAGATCCTATTCATTGTTCATGATATTTCTAGTATGAGTACATATAGAAACTCCATTTCATCTGAAATCTAAGTAACATCTTGTAGAAAATGGTTTTATCTAGTTCTTATCGAAGTATGAGTTTCTATGGGTGCGTGAAACAATATTATATTCGAATAAAAACATCCTCCAATTTCATTCTAAAAATACAACACATGTGTAGTTAAGATCCCAACAAATTCCAGTGACCAGGTTGATTCAGAAAACTGAATATATAAATTTAAAAGTCTAAATTACTATTAATATTCTTAAATCCTTAGTTTCATTTGAACATTTCATTGGGGAAGATTCTCAAGGAGTTTGAGGCAACATATCAAATTTCAACATGTAGCATTTCGTCATGTAAACATGGTAGAAACAAAACTCCAAATGAAAATAATAGATATAAACCTCTATTTTTAATCACATAATAGATAACCATTTCATCAAGTGATTTATCCACATGAATAAAACTACTGAATTATACAACAAGTTGAGTAGCAACAAAAATTTCAATATACATGCTCCTGGTGTGATCCAATAATATACAGAAATTTGTGAAAACTTTATGCTTTAAACAACTCCTTTTGTAGCAACAATATTCAGTAGAATAACACATGGAAGAAACGAAAATTTAGGGTACATTATCACCATAATTTAGGTTTCATGAAAGTATGTCTCATGAAAGTAGGGGTTATGAATGCAAGGTTCATTTCATCCAAATGCATGGTACATGAATCTTACTTTTTTTTATCAAAAGTAGGGTTTTTGAAAAGTTTCATATGGATCATTGAACCATAATTTTAACTCAAAAGTAGGTTTTCTCAAAAGGATAGTTCAAAATTAGTTACAAACATAGGTCTGTTGAAAAATATGGTTTATTTTTCATCCTAATGTTGGGTTCTAATAAACATTCTAAAAAACTGAAACACTTACATTTATAGATTTAAATGTTTTTAAAGCCCTTTGACATTATATTAAACCTTTGTAATAAAATAATTATAATTATAAAATCATGATATATTATCAATAGATCAATAATATATTCAATCCGACTTTTATGTCTCTTTATATCTTCAAAAACTAGAAGTAATAACATTCTGAAAAAACTGCAGATGGAAAACAACATTTCATAACTTCAGATAATTTATTGATCATCCAAACAACATTTTTATCTTTTTTATGTAAATTTATAAAATCAAGATAAAATTATTTTCTTTATATATCACCTAGTTTTGAGTAATTTTGATGTCTATAGAGCTTGAATTAAATCAAATATAGTAGCTTTTCAAATCCATAGACTATAGAGTTATAAAACTACTGTCACAACTTCAATGATTTTTTAGAATACCAAAAAATCCATTTCATACTTCCTTATAAACTAATAACGTTTAGATAAATATATTATATATACATTATTATAATGAGAATAAAAATCCATTCACTTTAGCTTTATATATCATCATAATTCATAGGTAACATTATGCTGAAAATTGCAATGTCACTTAAATAACTTATAACAACTTCAGTGAATTTTTTCACCATTGAAACAACAGAATTGGATTTATAAATAAACATATGAAATGGATATAATCTTATTAAATTTATAAATGATTAAAATATATAATAATATGATCAATATTTCTTTAGATATAAAATAAATACAGTTACATACCAAATATGAAACACTTAAACAAATTTATTAGGAAACAAAGAATGATGGGTTGAAGTAATTATAAAAACCCAAATAAAATTATATTGGAAAGTATAAAATCAACATAAAACTAATTATTTAAATATTTTACATGAAAAATAATTCCATATCCAAAATAGTCAAACAAACTGGAGAATCAAAGGATTAGTGTCTTTAAGGACTAGCTATATATGCAAATTAGTTTTCAATACTTATGAACATTTCTAAGTAATTAGGAAACAATATAATCCTTCTAGAATTTTAATATTTTTTATTAATCTTCATAACTTGGGAAAATAGAAATATAATATAGGGGTTAGATCAAATGCTCATTAAGGGTAAAAATAAGTGGTAATAATTGAATATCATTATAGAGCATAATATGAGAACATGGGTACTATCATGATATATAGAAAACTTAGACCCAAAAAATCATAGATTGTGAATCATGGTATAAGGACTTACATAACATAATACATGAATAAAAAGATTTTGGAAACATCATGAAATAAAACTAGTCTATAAGAGCATAACATAAGAATGAGAATAGACAGAAAATAATGATGTATTTCAAATATAGAACAAACATTAATTTAGGGAAACCTTACATTAATGAGTCATAAACATATTACCTTGCTTAAAATATAACTTAATTATACCCATGTATATATCTCCTATGTGAGTCACACACTTGAACTCATACATACGAATAACTAATTGGTTCCCACTTATACATATCTCATAAGATTTAAATATCTAACCAATACATTTCATGGTGATATAAGATCCCACATGTCATCATCCATACTTATGAGTTCCACATAAAAATAATACACTTATCACATAAAAAATAACCCATGGAAATAAAATGGGTTTTATGAAACATATAAATGAAAATCCTTAAATTTTCATAAACAACCCATATAAATGAAAACTGGTTTCATAAAACATTCAATGTAAAATCATTCACTTTTTATAGCATAAAGAACCCTTGGAATTAAAATGGGTTTCATATCCTTTTAAAATGAAATCACATAATGAAAACATAAATATTCATAACAAGTTAAAACCATGTAAAATAAATGTTTATCCAATGATATTCAATAACTTCCTATGAAAATAACCTTCAATTATGGTAATAGATCATTTGGAATTTACACTGTATAGGTAAAGGGTGTAGGTTAGGATAATAATTTACCCAAATAAATTGATGTATTAAATATAAGTGAACTCCATTAAATAAAGGGAATAAAAGATAGGGTATTCATAGTGGAAATACATTTGATGAAAAATTATAGTTATACACCAATGTAATATCACATCTTGTTCTAGGTATGTCCCTTTTTGAGTTTTTCATTGAGCCTTGGTGGCTGAGTCTTGTTCAAATATGGAGATCCTATGTTGAAAAAAATGAACTAAATTTGAGGGATGTATATTTATTTTAATTAATTGAGTCTGATTATAAATGTATTAAATATGATTTTGTGGGTTTTTCATGAGTTTGGAAGGCATCCGAGGTGGTTCAGGCACTTTCACAGAAGCTGAGATGAAAACTGTTCACTAGATGATTACACACCATGTACATGTTACATGATGAGTAAATACTTCCATAAAAATGTCTATAAATGCTTCATGACATGAAGTGGTTACATTTAATGTACTAAATTCACATCATGTAATTCTCAATTAGGATAAATATTAACCCGAGGCAACACATTTTTCAGTGTATCTTAAAAATGAAGAAATACACAACGTGAAACGATTACACTGTAACGACCCAAACTTTCATTAATGAAAATTCTTATTGATCTAATTAAATTTCTTATTATGGTTATATAAAATGTGAAATTAATTGGTTTTATGTTCTTAGATTTTAAAATACCGTTATGAATTATGACCATTGCTAATATAGCCGTTGAACAGTGATCACATGATTAGTATAAATATAGGGCATTAACAAATCCAATTTACTCAGATAAAGGAAGCGATGACCTCATATAGTAGACTTTCCCCGTACAAAGAGCATTTTTCAAATATCATAAAGGATGTGGCATCATTGGGCTTCACTCTTTACCAATCCCAAGTTGAGCTTGAACATGTTAAGCTTGAGTAGAACCGACAACGGGAGAAGTGGAAGTTAATAGAGATTACCACCCAAGCGATGTTATCCAAGCCACCCCATGAGTCTATCACCATCGCACAACTTACCCTTTGTTCTTATGCAAGTTTTATAAGGGGTTATGTAACAAGACCCTAGCACTATGATAATGTACATTATTTTTGTATAAATAATGTGCATTCATTTTATTATTGTTACTTTGTAAATAGTTTTTTAAAGCAAAAATAGTATTTTTAGTTAATATTCAACTAAGAAAAATATTTTTATGAATTAATGGATTTTTGAATTAAATAATATTTTAATAAAATATTATTATTAAATTAATTATTATTAAATATAAATGATCATATAATTTTATGAATGCAATTGTAATTTTTATTAAGGTTTGAAAACTATTTTTGTCAAAACTCATGAATTTTTGGTAAATGTCTTTTTTTATTTTAAAAGTAAAAATTCACATATTTATAAAATTATTTAGATAAAATGAATATTATTTTTGGAATCAGGACGTCAAAATTATTCAACGGTGAATTTTTCATAATTTTCTCAGATAGTCAATTTTTTGGGTAAAAATTAAATACTGTTTAAATATATAATGTTTTTATGACATCATAATGACCCAATAGTGAGGTAATAAAATACTATAAACATTATGTTAAGCCAATATATGTTTTAGAATTAAAATAATGTGATTTTATATTTGTTTGATTTATTTTACATAGCTTTTTTGGACCCTCCAAGACTTATAAAACATTTTGTCTTTTTAAATTGTTTTCCTTGAGAGTGTGACTCACCTCCACATAATCAACCCTATTATTTTAAGAAGTTATGACATTGGACTTATAAAATATTTTATTTCAATCCTCTTTGGTAGAAACCATGGACAAAAACCATGGGCTGGTTTGTGGTATTGATTAGTTTAATGTGTGGTGACCCAAACCTAAAAAATAAAGAATTCCCTCTCCTTTCCTATATAAACCCACCCAATCTCCCACTTCCTATTCACTAAAATCCTTTGGAGTTCGTCCAAAACCTGAAATACTCTCCCTATAATCCTCCCAATGTTCCCCAATCTCCCAAAAATCCTCTCTCAAGCCTCTCCCAAGCCTTTGGGATCACACTTCCAAGTAAGAGATTTCTTCCTTTCTCATTTTTGTCTAATTTTATTTAAGTTATTATAACATTTTTTTTCAATTAAAAATGTTGTGGCATGATTTCTCACCTCCCCCATACTTTCCTATTTATGTTTTTATGTTGGGAGACCCCTTTATCTCTCATTAAATCCTCCCATGTACACCCGTTACTATGTCGAAATTCCGTGAGGTATTTCTCTCTCCTCTTTTACATCCAAGTAATTATTTTGTATTATGCATCTAAATTCCATTATGTTTGTTGGGACATGTATCTATATGACCCCTTATTTTCCATTTCATGTAAATATGATGAGACACCCTTTTTTATCTCATCAACCATTTTCATGAATCCTTATGTCACGCCGTTATGCTGCTGAAATTGCACCACATTTTTCCAAGCTAAGATCATTGTGTAGTGAATACCATTCCCATGTATCTATAAAGGGTATTAGAATTTATGAACATATACATATTTAATGGCACTTTAATGTATTTATTCCACATTACTTAATCATGGAATAACTTATGATGTTTATTTATTCCATGTTATATGATCCATGTGGCACACTTATGCATGAAATGAAATGTTTAAGAAGGGTGCACCCTGATAGATCTATAATGCATTGGGTAAAGTATAGTATCATGATACGGCATGTGAAATAGGTGTTGGATCATGCTAATTCAATTTAAATGAGGTTTTACTCATGCTTCATGTGCAATGAGGGTTTAATCATGCTTTATGTACAATGAGCCTTAGCTCATGCTAATTCCATGTTAAGTGTTGTTGCCACATTTCCATGTTATGATTATCATGATTTATCATGCCTTTATGTTCATGTTTCTCTTGCTCTCCATTGATATGACTATTTTCTAACATGTATTTTATTCCTCATGTTATTCCATGTTTATTCCCTTAATAGGATTTATAGCTCACCCTTTTCTTATGTATGTCCTCAGGTTATCCCATGCAATGCTAAGTACGAGGGAATGTAGTAGTCTTGTAAATGAAGTTTTCAATAAAGATGTTCTATGTTTTATGTTCTAAAATGTTATGTAATGTTCCTAAGACCCAAATACACTAGACCTATCAGTCTTCTATATTGTATCAAGTGAAGATTTTATGTAATAAATCAGCTTTAAGTGTGTAAAAAAAAGTAGGGTTGTTATAGTTGGTTTCAGAGGATAGGTTTTGTTATTTTTGGGAATAGGATTAGAAAAACCTAGTGAAGACTTAGAGACAATAATAAGTATAACAAAAACATCCCTAAGTATTGGTGAGTATTGAGTACGTGGTTTATCAAGAAAATACATCCCTGTCTAGATACGAGCAGGTAGAGGTGGCTTTGGAACAGATGTATCCTAGGGGTAAAAACCGAAAACACCACTTTGAGATATAATTGAATGAGAACTGGTGCACGAAAATGGGCCTTGATACACTCTTTGTTACGACACTCCCAAGGGATATGCTTTGGTAAATTCATAAGCCTAGTATGAACCCTTATTAAGGGAATTAAAAAAAATGCCACTAAGAATATATGTTAGAAAGTAGATCATGGATAGCATAGATTGAAGCCTATGGATTCATAAGTTATGGAAATAAAAGTTATTTATAATTCATCAGTTTTGTACTTGGATTACCCTTTATGTGTTACCCCTAAATTTCCTTTTATTCCAGCCAATGGCCGGTAATAGGAGGACTCGGGATAACAACTGATGTGAAGATCAATGTGATGACTGTGCAAATGAGATGCCCCATCCAATGGGAGTGAGAATCACAAACTTTTTCATGATTCTCTCTCAGTTAACTCAAGATTTGAATAGGAACCTGGGTCAAGAGGAACATTCAACCCCCCTTAAGAAAGAACAAGTCACTAGTGAGATCTTCATGAGACAAAGGCCTCCTACTTTTAATGGATCGTCTGATCCCTCAATCGCCGAACAATGGATCAACTCCATTAAAAATATCTTCTCCATCCTTCAATGTTCCGAACAAGAGAAGGTCCTTCTAGATTCTTATCGTATAGAAGGACATTGATAAAAAATACAAAGTATGAGGAATATATCGAGGCATTGGAATGGAAGGATTTCTGAAAGATAATTTTCGATAAATATTTTCCACGCACCCTCCGAATTAAGATAGAGAGGGACTTCATTGCCTTTAAGAAAAAAGGCGATGAATCTGTCAGAGCGTATGAGGAAAAATTAACAAGTCTTGCACGATATGCCTCCATCTTTTTCATTACCCCCGAATGCAAGGTTGACTACTTCTTTGGTGGGCTGAAACCTAGCCTATGGAAAGCACTAGAAATATGTGACTTCGACAGCTATGAGGAAATTGTCCGATGTTCCCTCAAGGTTGAAATGGAGATCGAATAATCTCAGGGGTATCATAGGGATAAGAAGCATAAGGTAGAATTCAATTATGGTGGTTCGATGGATAAATCCAACGGTTCTACGAATATATAGCACCCCACTTTCCAAAGGTGTGGAAAGAAGCACCCAGGAAATTGCCTAAAGAGGACGAGGAAATGCTTTAGGTGTGGAAGAGAAGGGAACCTAGCTGTTAACTACTAACAAGAACAACCCGCGACTGCAACAGAATATAGGAATGCTATGTTCGAAACTCAACTCATTGTTTATTTCTAGAACTACAAAGAACCAGGGAATCTTGCAAATTAGTGCCCTAAGCCAAGGGTTTTCAGAGGCAACCAACAACCTCCAAGGTAGCAAGGGAGAGATTTTTCCATCACTACTGTCGAAGTGAACCCCAACAAAGAAGTAGTGATAGGTATGCTAGTTATTAATTCAAGAATAGAAAATATACTTTTTGATTCAGGTTCTACGAATTATTTTATATCCCAAAAGTTTAGTAGAAAAATCCCAGCACCACCACAAATTTTGAAAGTAAAGATATCAGTGAGTACGGAAAATGGGGCAATCATTTCATCCCATGAATATAACTCCTCCCCTATCATAATATGTGGATTTAATTTCTTGGATAACCTCATCATACTTCCTATGGTAGAATTTTATGCAATTCTCGGCCTGGATTGGATTTCATTATATAGATCCAACATAAATTTCTGTGAGAGGGAAATCAATATCCATGTGGAGAATAGACCTCCGATTCTATAAAAGTTCAAGGAGGAAGATGAATTTTCTTTAGCTCCGTTATCTCAAGAGTGGAAATTACTGCCCTATGAGCATGTGTATATATCTCAGATGATTGATTCTAAGGAGGCACACATCCTTGAAGACATTCCTATTGTGATGGAATTTGATGAAGTGTTTCCTGAGGAATTGCATGGTATTCCTCCTAGAAGAGATGTTGAATTCTAAATTGATCTTATACCTGGGGCATTTCCAATATCCAAGACTCCATATAGAATGGCTATTGGGGAGCTTGAAAAGCTAAAGAAACAACTACATGAGAATCTAGATAAAGGGTTTATACACCCAAGTGCTTCACCATGGGGTGCACTAGTCCTCTTCGTCAAGAAGAAGGATGGGTCAATGCGCCTTTTCATCGATTATCGTGAGCTTAACAAAATCACGATAAAGAACAAGTATCCTCTCCCACAAATTGATGACTTTTTCGATCATATTCATGGATCACAATACATCTCCAAGGTGGATTTTCGGTCGAGATATTATCAAGTAAGGGTGAAGAAGGAAGATATCCCCAAGACTACTTTTCGTACATGATACAGGAACTATGAATTCATATTAATACCTTTCAGACTCAATAATGATCCAGAAATATTCATAGACTTGATGAATAGAGTCTTTAGGGATTACCTCAACAAATTCGAGGTATTATTTATAGATGATATTCTGATATACTCCAAAATCAAGGAGGATCATGAGGAGCATCTAAGAACTGTACTAGAGACCTTGCGGTAGGAGAATATTTATGAAAAGTACAACAAGTGTGAGTTCTGGTTGAAGGAGGTCTCATTCTTGGGAAATATCATCACAATCAATGGGATATCTGTGGATCCCTCCAAAATAGATGCAATTGAGGGATGGCCAAGGCCAACATTGGTAATGGATATCCGTAGCTTCTTGGGGTTAGCTGGATATTATCAACGATTTGTGAGAAATTTATCATGATTTTATAACCCTCTTACCAAGCTAACTCAGAAGGGATTAAAGTTTTCTTGGAGTTATGAATGTGAAGAAAGATTCAAGGAATTAAAAAAGAGGCTTATCACTGTGCCCGTTCTCACTTTACCCACAAGTGGAGAAGTTTTTTTGGTATTCAGTTATGCTTTGAAGAAGGTCCTAGGCTATTTGTTGATGCAAAATGACAAAGTCATTGCCTATGCTTCAAGGAAATTAAAAGTTCCTGGGCAGAATTATCCAGCACATGATTTGGAGTTGGCTATGGTGATATTCACTTTAAAAATTTGGCGGAATTATCTCTTTGGGGAGAAGTGTCAAATATATACGGACTACAAAAGCCTCAAGTATATATTCACACAGAAAGAGTTGAACATGCACCAACAAAGTTGGTTAGAGATGATCAAAGACTATGACTGCTCCATCCATTACCACCCTAGGAAAGCGAACAAGGTGGTATGTGCTCTAAGTAGAAAGGACCCAACAATTCTATCATTAATGAGAATTGAGAAGGACCCAATCTTCTTAGATTTGATAAATATGGACATGGGAATCATAAATAAGGGAACATAATCAATCCTTTCATAAATTATTTCTCAAACTTCCCTTTTGGAAAGGTTAAAGGATGATTAAAAGGATGATGTGGGAATTCAGAAGAGAGTGGAAGCTATTAGAAAAGGGAAATCCTCAGAGTTAAAATGTTAATGAAGAAGGAATTGTGAGATTTTGGAAAAGAATATGTGTTCCATCAAGTCTGGAGCTGAAGAAGGAACTTTTGGATGATGTGAATAGTTCAAATTTCTATATTCACCCAAGAAACACAAAGATGTATCGTGATCTCCAAGAGCATTATTGGTGGGATAATATAAAGAAAGAGATCACTGAGTATACATCAAAGTGCCTGGTGTGTCAGCACGTGAAGGCAGAGAGATAGAAATCTAAGGGGATGATGCAACCATTACCCATACCAGCACGGAAATGAGAGAACATCACCATGGAATTTGTCACTAGACTTCCAAAGACATCCAAAGGCAACAATGAAATATGGGTTGTTTTGGATCCTCTTACAAAGTCTGCACACTTCATTGCAATTCAGGAAGATTTCTCATTGGATCAGCTGACACAGATATATATCAGGGAAGTGGTAAGGCTGTATAGAGTACCACTATCTATTGTATCATATTGAGAACCAAGATTCACCTATAAGTTTTGGAAGAGTATTCAACATTCTCTAGATACTGAGCTGAACTTCATAATGACTTATCATCCTCAAAATGATGGCCAATCCGAGCAGACTATCCAAAAACTTGAGGACATGTTGAGAGCGTGTTCTATAGACTTAAAAGGAGGGTGGGACCAACATCTTCAACTGGTTGAATTCTCATACAATAACAGTTTCCACTTGAGCATCCTAATGGAACCTTATGAAGCCCTGTATGGGAAGAGGTGCAGAACACCGTCATGTTGGGATGAAGTCAGTGAGCGTAAGCTACTAGGACCATAAATGGTCGAAGAAATGGTGGAGAAGGTGAAAACCATTCAGCAACATATCAAGGCATCCCAGAGTTAACAGAAGAGTTATGCAGATAACCGTCGATGAGACCTTTAGTTTAAAGTTGGATACATAGTATTTCTATGCATATCTCCATGGAATAAGGTCATGAGATTTGTAAAGAAATGTAAGTTAATTCCTAGGTACATTGGCTTCTTTGAGATTCTTGATCGGGTGGGGGTTGTGGCCTATGGACCAGCACTTCCACCTACCATGCCCAAAGTACATGATGTATTTTATGTATCCCTCTTAAGGAAGTACATACCAGACCCTTCACATGTACTCTCTTTATAGGTAGTATAGCTAGAGGATGATCTTTCTTATGAGGAGAAACCAATTAAGATCTTAGATCGTAGAGAAAAAGTTCTACGAAATAAGACAATGCCCCTCATCAATGTGTTGTGGTGAAACCACATGTTTGAATAAGCGACATGGGAATCAGAGGAAGTGATGAAGCAAAGTCACCCACATCTATTTTAGTGTGGGAAAATGAAATTTCGAGGGTGAAATTTCTTAAGGGGGAAGATAGTAATGACCCAAACTTTCATTAATAAAAATTCCTCTTGATATAATTAAATGTCTTATTATGGTTATATAAAATGTGAACATCATTAGTTTTATGTTTTTGGATTTTAAAATATAGTTATGAATTGTGACTGTTGCTAATATAGCCATTGAACAGTGATCACATGATTAGTATAAATATAGGGCTTTAACAAATCCAATTTACTCAAAAAAAGGTAGTGATGGCCTCGCCCAGTAGACTTGACCCGTACGAATCCCATTTTTCAGAGCTTGAAAAGTAGGTGGAATCATTGGGATTTTCTCTTGACCAAGCCCATGCTGAGCTTGAAAACATTAGGCTTGAGCGGAACCGACTATGGGAGAAGTGGAAGTTAATAGAGATTACCACCCGAGCGATGTTATACAAGCCACTCCAAGAGTCTGTCACCATCGCACACCTTAACCTTCGATATTATGTGGGTGTTATAAGGGGTTATGTAACAAGACCCTAACACTATGACAATGTACATTATTTTTTTATAAATAATGTGATTTCATTTTATTATTGTTTCTTTGTAAATAGTTTTTTAAAGCACAAATAGTATTTTTAGTTAATATTCAACTAAGAAATATATTTTGATGAATTAATGGATTTTTGAATTAAATAATATATTAATAAAATATTATTATTAAATTAATTTTTATTAAATATAAATGATCATACAATTTTATGAATTCCACTAATTTTTATTAAGGTTTGAAAACTGTTTTTGTCAAAACCCATGAATTTTCAGTAAATGTCAGTTATTATTTTAAAAGTAAAAATTCACATATTTATAAAATTATTTATATAAAATTAATATTATTTTTGGAATTAGGACATTGAAATTATCCAATGGTGAATTTTTCATAATTTTCTAAGAGTAGAATTTTTGGGTAAAAATTAAATACCGTTTAAATATACAACGTGTTTTATGACATCATAATGACCCAATAGTGAGGTAATAAAATAATATAAACATTATGTATGGCCAATATATGTTTTAGCATTAAAATAATGTGATTTTAGATTGTTTGATTTATTTTACAAAGCTTTTGTGGACCCTCCAAGACTTATAAAACATTTTATCTTTTTAAATTTTTATCCTTTAGAGTGTGACTCACCTCCACATAAGAAACCCTATTATTTTAAAATGTTAGGCCATTGGAATTATAAAATATTGTTTTCCACTCCACTTTGGAAGAAACTATGGGAAAAAACCATGGTATTTTTTATGGTATTGATTAGTTTACTGTGTGGTGACCCAAACCTAAATAATAAAGAATTCTCTCTCCCTTCCTATATAAACCCACCCAAGCTCCCACTTCCTCTTCACTCAAAGCCTTTGGAGTTTGTATAACCCATGAAATACTCTCTCTAAAATCCTCCCAATTTACCCCAATATTCCAAAAAGCCTCTCTCAAGCCTCTCCCAAGCCTTTGGGATCACACTTCCAAGTAAGGGATTTCTTCCTTTCTCATTTTTTTCTAATTTTCTATAAGTTGTTATGTGCTTTTGTTTTCAATTAAAAATGTTGGGGTATGATTTTTCACCTCCCCCACACTATCCTATTTATTTTTGGATTATGGGAGACCCCTTTATCTCTCATTAAAGCCTCTCATGTACACCCATTACCATGCCGAAATTTCGTGAGGGATTTCTCTCTCCTCTTTTACATCCAAGTAATTATTTTGTATTATGCATCTAAATTACATTATGTTTGTTGGTAAATGTATCAATATGAACCCCTTATTGTACATTTCATTTAAGTATGATGAGACACCATTTTCTATCTCATCAACTATTTTTATGAATCCTTATGTCACGCCGTTATGCTGCCAAAATTGCACTGCATTTTTCCAAGCCAAGATCATTATGTAGTGAATACCATACCCATGTCTCTATCAATGGTATTCCACTTTATGAACATATACATATTGAATGGTAATTTCATGTATTTATTACACATTACTTAATCATGGAATAACTTATGATTTTGATTGATTCCATGTTATATGATCCATGTGGCACACTTATGCATGAAATGAAATGTTTAAGAATGATGCGCCCTGATAGCTCTCCAATGCATTGGGTAAAGTATAGTATCATGATACGTCCTATGCAATGAGTGTTGACTCATGATAATTCAAGTGAAATGAGGTTTTACTCATGCTTCATGTGCAATGAGGGTTTACTCATGCCCCATGTGCAATGAGCCTTGGATCATGCTAATTCCATGTTAAGTTTTGTTGCCACATTTCCATGTTATGATTATCACGATTTATCATGAATTTATGTCCATGTTTCTCTTGTGATCCATTTATATACATATTGTATAACATGTATTGTATTCATCATGTTATTCCATGTTTATTCCCTTAATGGGCTTTATAGATCACTCTTTTCTTATGTATGTCCTCAGGTTATCCTATGGAATGCTAAGTATGAGGGAATGTAGTGGTCATGTAAAGGAAGTTTTAAATAAATATGTTGTGTTTTTTATGTTCTAAACTATTATGTAATGTTCCTAAGAACCAAATACACTAGACCTCTCGATCTTCTATGTTATATCAAGTGAAGATTTTATGTAATAAATCAGGTTTAAGTGTGTAATAAAAAGCAGGGTTGTTATATACACACCCAATATTCCTCGGAACCAATGGTTTTAATTGGGAAACATGTATGATTTTATTATATTCTAATGCATGAAGACATATCATCATGATCCTAGGGAGAACTCCATGTGATTTTGGAGTCTTTTTTTCTATTTTAAATTCCCCATTTATGCATCTGATCCCTAGTGAGCAATTATGCTTAGGTTTTCCTTCTCCCCCATTATCCCTTATACATGGAGGCGTAATATTTTTAATGAGGGGTTTTTATCATGACTTGGGATGATCTAGGTTCTTCTTGAGATCTTCTATTCCTTAATCTTGTTGGCATTTTCCATTGGATGCACTGCGTTAATCACCAGTTAAAGGCAAAGAGTATGGACCAAACCCTATGGTTATTTAATTATGATGTATATAAAATATAGTGATTAAGATGATGTTACATGAACTATAATTAATTTATTAATTTATTAATGGTAAATAATAGATTGTATTTTTTTGGAATTAGTTGGCGTAAAATGTTGATGCGACCAACTTTATGGCTACCCATTAAGTGAGAAAAAAATTTAATAATAAGAACTTGTCTAATGGTATAAAGTGTGTTTATCATGACATGAGACATTAGGTGATTACTTGATATAGAATGCATGGGAAATGGATTATTTTCTTATCTATATGACTATTGATCATTTGAGATATAAATTAATGTGTAATTGAAAGAAAAATAGTAATTTTCATAATTAACATTTGAGATTTATGATGTTATATTATGATATCCATGATGTAATGATTATATTGAGCGAGCTCTACTTATCCCATGATTTAATGATTATATTGAGTAGGCTCTACCCAGTCCCTTTCTATAATTCTTACATTGATAATCCCATGATGCAATGCTTATATTGAGTGGGATTTTCTCAATCCCATGTTGTAATTCTTATATTGAGTGGGATCTACCCGATCCCATACTGTAGTACTTATATTTAGAGAGCCCTACCTAGTCCTATGATGTAATTTTTATATTGATCGGGATCTCACCAATCCCATACTATAAGGATTATATTGAGAAAACTCTACCTAGTCCTATGCTGAAATTCTTATATTGTGGACTTGTCCTAGATTTGTGTGACTTTTTATGTGGATATATGGTTATGGTCAGCATGGTTGTGATACATACTCAGAGACATCTCATTATGGGGCCAATGTAGGTTATGTTAATCCATGGATATATGGTTATGGTTTTTATGGTTGCGCTACATGCTCAGATACATTCCAACATGATTCTAAAGTAGGTTGATTTATGTATTGTATTAATTGAATAATTAATATACATGTTTATCACTTATTTTATGCAATCATTATAAAAATGGTTTTGTTTATAGATAGTGGGGTCGACAAGCTGAGTTTTACTCACACCTTACTCAGTCCACTATTTGGTACCCGATTAGATTACAAGTTGCAGGTTTGGACAAGGTCAAGGGAACTTGTTACGGATTATTGATTTTTGGATGGGACAAAGTTTGGATACAAGACCGACATGGGGTTTAGGACCAAAGTATTTTTGGATTTGTGTCAGCTGATTCTTTTATCTATATTGTTATTAGTTTGAAATTTAAATACATATTATCTTGTCATTACAAGATTCTTCATTATTAGTTTATTGGTACCTACCTTTTATTTACAAATGTATTATATGATGTTTCCACTATTATTAATTAATATTATATTTATTATTAACTATTTATATTTTCTATATTATACTCCACACCAAGGGGTATTTTCTCCTTACTATATATATCACACCCCACTGCTAGTTGGTATCCTCTTGTGCATGGGGAGGTGTGTTGGAGGTCTAATAACCAACCTATTTTGGCCATGTGAGAGAGTGCTGAATTAGGGGATGTTACAAAGTGGTATTAGATTGACAAGTTTTTTTATGTTTCTTTACTATTTGGAAAGTTATAAAGGGGGATAAGATGTTTTAGGACTTGGTAATGAGTATGTGCATGGGAGTAGTTAACCCATGTACGCGGTAAAATCAAAGTGATTAGATATGGGATTGCAATTTATGACGTTCACTTGTTATGGTTTGATGTTTTTTCACCTTGGGTGATTCGCATGCTGTTTGATGTTATTTTTTTTATTAATATTTACACTTTTGGATAAATATGGTGTGAGATGAGTATGCATGCATCTTGATAGGAACACAATGATATATTTAAATGCATTGTTCATGATAGGAACATATTTATTACATGTGTTATATACCTACCTATATGAACTATGATATGAGATAATGGTAATGTTTGATAAATTAAATGAAATAAAATAATAGTTCATGATAAAGAACTTGTAAGCCATTATTAGAGAGCCCATGAGAAGCAGTTCTCTGTTGTTGTCACCTATTGAGGTTGAACCTGTTGTTATAGCCAATATTCTAAGGAGTGTGTTTGTCTTGTAGTGAAAATTGCTCCTTATTTTCTTCTAGTTGAGTGTTAGGAGAATGGAAATAAACACCCTCCTAACATAGCTGAACCAGAGATTCCTATAGATCATGAGGACTAGATGGATGTTAAACTTCATGAAAGCTTATCAAGGCTCAAAAAATAAATGGAAAGTTGTATTTTTCACACCATGAATTCAATGATTGAGATGACAAGAGAGTTTCATCTTCATCATCTTCCTATGTTCACTAGGGAGGGAGGCCTCTAGGTAGATAAGTTCTAGATCAAGTCAGTCCATATGATCTTTAATAATCTTGAGACACCTACAAATAGGAGGGTGAAGCTTACTGCGTATATGCTTCATGGACCAACCAACATTGGTGGGACATTTTGGACTATGCTGGGAAGTAGGGGGAGTTATATTGGAATAAATTCAAGGTTAATTTCTTGATCTGCTTGTTTTTAGAAACATTGAGGGATGATAAGGCTCTTTAGTTTATGAATATGACATAGGAAGGTATGTCGGTGATGGACTACGCTGAAAATTTCACCAACCTTTAGTGATTTGTTCCATATTTAGTAGATGATGAGATCTCTGGGGTAAGGAATTTTCAGGATGGAATTTATTATGAGATCAATTTATAAGTGAATGTCTTCTGTTTGAGAACTTTTGAGGATGTGATGAACAGGGAACTCATCATAGAAGGGAATCTGAGAGAGGACCCAAGTAGCAGCCATGATATTTCAGAAGGGTGAACTAGGAACTCTTATTCTAGTAAAAAGAAGCATCACTATGATAGTTTTTTCCCAGAAAAAATTGGAAACATCAGTCAAGGAAGTGTGAATCCATCTTAGAACCAAATTCCATTATAGTGTTTTCAGTTTAGAAAAATGGGCCACAAGCAGCCTTAGTGTCCATACCCCATATTGGAGTGTCATGCTTTCATAGGATAGGCCACATGCATAGGTTTTGTAGGGGAATTCATTAACAAGGAACTAGAAGAAGAAAAAAAAAGTATCGGAGTCTGGGAAGGACTCAACTACTCCTCAGTAGACTAGTAGCTAGAGTTCCACTAAATGTTCATGTCGAGGTATGGGGCATTGTACCCCAGCTTAGGAGCAGTAGTTTTAGGTAAAGCGAACAACACAAGAGAGTAATGCTGAAAACTAGGGTATATGGGATAGTTAGATGCATGTTATAAAATATACTCCAGCCAGTGTCACTACGAGAAAAAGTGGTATTAGCGATGGGTTATTTGCGACGAGAATATGTCCCGTCGCAAATAACCCCTGAAATCGGGGTATTTGCGACGGGGCATAATCACCGTCACAAATAAAGAGTAATTTGCGACGGGATATTCTCACCCGTCGCAAATGGTTTGGCGCGAATGCACGCCAAATCGCAGGAAAGATATTTGCGACGAGATCCCCTTCCCGTCGCAAATAACCTGCGGTGGTAACAGGTTATTAGTAACGGGAAGGGGTTCCCGTCGCTAATAACCTGGCGGCAGGGGTTATTTATGACGAGCCCCGTCGCAAATAATCCCTTTTATTGACGCCCATAATAAATGCGGCCGGGGTTATTTGCGACGGGACCGTCGCAAATAATACCAATTGCGACGGGAATACTGTCGCAATAAACCTCGTCGCAAATAATCTAACCTATAAATACAGCCAGCCTTGATAAGTTTTCTGAATCTGAACTACTTTTTACTAGTTTATATGTGTTGAGTAAATTTTGTTTTGCAATTCGATTTCAAGGAGGTTGCGGGGATCATCCTACAAGTACAACAAATCGAAAGCACGAAAACCAGTTTAAGGTTTTTTTTCGAAATTTTAATTTAATATTTATTTAATGTTTTTGTTTTATATTTTTACATTAGTTTTTATTATTTCTTATTAGATATAATTATGTTGTATTAAGGTATAAAATTTGATTTTCTAGATTTAATTATTAGTAATTAACAATAATTAATAATTAAGTGACTGTAATTAGTAATTAATAACTTTAATTTAAATTAATGATAGTAATTAGTAATTAATGAATGTAATTAGTAGTTAATGAATGTAATTAGTAGTTAATGAATGTAATTAGTAGTTAATGAATGTAATTTGTAGTTAATGAATGTAATTAGTAATTAATGAATATAATTTGTAATAATTGGAATAATTCAAAAAAAGTAATAATTAGAAAAAATTAACAATAATTAGTAATAAGTAACATTAATTAGTAATAATTAGTAATAATTAACAATAATTAACAATAATTACCAATAATTACCAATAATTAGTAATAATTAACAATAATTACCAATAATTAGTAATAATTAGTAATAATTATCAATAATTACCAATATTTACCAATATTTACCAATAATTGCCAATAATTGCCAATATTTTCCAATAATTACCAATATTTACCAATATTTACCAATAATTGCCAACAATTGTCAATATTTACCAATAATCAGGAATAATTACCAATAATTAGGAATAATTACCAATAATTAGGAATAATTACCAATAATTAGGAATAATTACCAATAATTAGGAATAATTACCAATAATTAGGAATAATTACCAATAATTACCAATAATTACCAATAATTACCAATAATTAGCAATAATTAGGAATAATTACCAATAATTACCAATAATTACCAATAATTAGAAATAATTACCAATAATTAGGAATAATTAACAATAATTAGGAATAATTACCAATAATTAGGAATAATTAGTAATAATTAATAATAATTACCAATAATTACCAATAATTAGGAATAATTAGTAATAATTACCACTAATTACCAATAATTATTAATAATTAGTAATAATTACCAATAATTACCAATAATTAGGAATAATTATCAATAATTAGGAATAATTACCATTAATTACCAATAATTAGTAATAATTACCAATAATTACCAATAATTAGTAATAATTAACAATAATTACCAATAATTAGTAATAATTACCAATAATTACCAATATTTACCAATAATTACCAATAATTACCAATAATTGTCAATATTTACTAATAATTAGGAATAATTACTAATAATTAGGAATAATTACCAATAATTAGGAATAATTACCAATAATTAGGAATAATTACCAATAATTAGGAATAATTACCAATAATTAGGAATAATTACCAATAATTAGGAATAATTAGGAATAATTAAAAATAATTACCAATAATTACCAATAATTAGGAATAAATAGCAATAATTAGGAATAATTAGTAATAATTAATAATAATTACCAATAATTAGGAATAATTAACAATAATTAGGAATAATTACCAATAATTACTAATAATTAGTAATAATTACCAATAATTAGTAATAATTAACAATAATTACCAATAATTAGTAATAATTACCAATAATTACCAATATTTACCAATATTTACCACTAATTACCAATAATTACCAATATTTACCAATATTTACCAATAATTACCAATAATTGTCAATATTTACCAATAATTAGGAATAATTACAAATAATTAGGAATAATTACCAATAATTAGGAATAATTACCAATAATTAGGAATAATTACCAATAATTAGGAATAATTACCATTAATTAGGAATAATTACCAATAATTAGGAATAATTACCAATAATTAGTAATAATTACCAATAATTAGTGATAATTACCAATAATTACCACAAATTACCAATAATTACCAATAATTAGTAATAATTAATAATAATTACCAATAATTAGTAATAATTAACAATAATTAGTAATAATTAACAATAATTAGTAATAATTAGTAATAATTACCAGTATTTACTAATATTTACCAATAATTGCCAATAGTTGCCAATATTTACCAATAATTGCCAATAATTGTCAATATTTACCAATAATTAGGAATAATTAGTAATAATTATGAATAATTACCAATAATTAGGAATAATTACCAATAATTAGGAATAATTACTAATAATTAGGAATAATTACCAATAATTAGGAATAATTACCAATAATTAGGAATAATTACCAATAATTAATAATAATTACCAATAATTACCAATAATTAGTAATAATTAGTAATAATTAATAATAATTACCAATAATTACCAATAATTACCAATAATTAGTAATAATTTTCTAATTAGAAAAAACTAGCTTGATCATTATCGTTCTCAATTATCTTTTTATCTCTGTATTGGTTTTAAGAAAATTTCTATCTCCACATGTAATATTTGCATTCTTTTTCAAAATTATCAACCTACTCATCAATAGAGAGGTTAAAGTGAATGCAAATATTACATGTGGAGACAAAATATTAAACACACAGATGAAAGGATAATTGTAACATAATATAGAAAATTATATTATTTTAATATTAATAAAAAAAAATACTAATAATGTAATAATTTTATTATTATATAATTAATATTTATGAAAAAATAATAATAATATTATTAAAATAATAATAAAATTATAAAATAAAAAAATTATCAATATTTGTAACAGGTTTTGCTTTATTCTTAACATGTTCTATTCTTAAAGGGTTAATTTTTAGGTCTATCCCAATAAAAATTTTGTGTCAGTCGTGTCTGATGTAAACTCTATAATTATCCTTGCTTAAGTGTTTTTTCTAACAAATTATTCAAAACCAGTAATGCTTTTATATTTTATAGAAAAATATGGAACAACGAGGTCGTCAATAGTCATTATTAGATGACTGCATATGGATAAATCAACGTAGAAATCCAAATGGTTCTGGTTTAAATCCAGTATATATAGAGGGTGTGGAGACTTTTTTAGTATTTGCGGCATCAAATCCAGAATTTGTTTCAGAAGGCACAATAAAATGTCCTTGTAAAAAATGTGCACAGAGAACATTTGACATGTTTGAAAATGTTGGGGGACATCTCTTGCGTTTTGGTTTTCAACCAGATTATGTTTTTTGGTATCAACATGGTGAACACAGTTCTATAGAAGGTGATACTAACTTGATTCCGGATCCATCCCGGTTTCAAAATTTAGTACATGATGTTGCAGGTCCATCTATTCAACATACAGAAACTCAAGATGATATTGATTCAACTCCTGAGTTGGCACACTCTGAATTTTATGAGTTGTTGAGGTCTGCTGAGGATGCGTTATATCTTGGTTGCAAGATAAGAAAATTAGAAGCAGTTGCAAAATTTATGGCTATTAAATCAGATAATGGAATGTCAAACACGTGTTTTGATCAAATATTTTCTTTGGTTAAAACACTGTTACCCAAAGGAAATGTTTTGCCTGCAAATTACTATGAGAGAAAGAGGCTTGTTCGGAATTTAGGAGTTAGTTGTCAGAAGATTCATGCATGTTCAAATGATTTCATTTTATATTCTGGGGAAAATGATTCGTTGGATAGTTGTCCCACTTGTGGGAAATCGAGGTATAAAGAAGCTCAACATGGGAAGTCTAGCTTGATTCCTGTAAAACAGTTGAGATATTTTCCTCTTACATCTAGGCTTCAACATTTATTCATGTCTAAGAATACAACGACAATGATGTCATGGCACAAAACGAATATTTCAACCGGTAAAAGCTTGAATCATCCGGCCGATGGTGATTCATGGAAACATTTTGATAGAGTGCATCCATCCTTTGCTTTAGAAGCCCGAAATGTGCAATTGGGTCTTTCCACTGATGGTTTCTGTCCATTCGGATCTTATGGTAGTCAGTATTCATGTTGGACTGTCTTTTTAACTCCGTAAAATTTACGTCCACGGATGTTGATAAAGGAACCCTATATCTTTTTGACCTTACTAATCCCAGGACATCTGAAGAAGAATATTGATGTTTATTTTAAACCATTTATTGATGAATTAAATATACTGTGGAGTACTGGTGTCACTAGTTATGATGTTGCTACGAAACAGAATTTCATACTAAGAGCAGCATTGATGTGGACAATCAGTGACTTCCCGAATTATGACATGTTATCTGGCTGGAGTACACATGGGCCAAAATCATGTCCTTACTGTATGGGAGAGAACAAGGAATTTATGCTCATCCATGGAAAAAAACCTTGATATTTTGACTATCATCACAGATTTCTTCTAGCTGATCATCCTTTTCATAGAAAAAGATCTCATTTTAGAAAAGGCACAGTTGAAAGGGATGGATCTACAAAAATTCTATCAGGTACGAATTTAAAATTAGTCATATATTCATTACCTCCCATCACATTTGGACCCACAATAAACCGACATAAAATTTCTGGTTTTGGGAAAGAACACAATTGGCTAAAACGTAGCATATTTTGGGATTTTCTATATTGGTCTAATTTGCTGGTTCACCACATGTTGGATGTCATTCATATTGAGAAGAACTATTTTGATAATTTGTTTCATACCATTTTGGATACACCAGGAAAGAGAAAAGATAATGTAAATGCACGATTAGATCTTGCTCAAATTTTCAGGCGTCCAGAACTCAAACTGTTTAAGAATGTCAGAACAGAAAGGTTAATGAAACCAAAATCAGATTATACATTGTCCAAAGAAAGCTGCTTATTATTTTGTCAATGGATTGTAGATTTGAGACTTCCAGATGGATGTGCTTCCAATTTGGGTAGATGTGTAAATAATGGTCATATTATCGGATTAAAAATTCATGATTGTCATGTTATAATGGAAAGACTTCTACCCATTGGATTAATAGGTCTATTTAATTCTGTGATATGGGATTCCATAAAAGACGTATCATATTTTTTTCGGGACATTTGTGCGGCGACAAAAGATTACGATTCTCTATGAAAACTTGAAGAAGATGTTGTTCTAATTATATGTAAACTGGAAAAAATAATCCCGTCGTCTTCCTTCGACTCAATGGAACATTTGATATTAAATTTTCCATATGAAACAAAATGTTGAGGTCTGATATAGTTTCGATGGATGTACCCATTCGAAATATGCATGCAGAAATTGAAAAAAAAAGTACGTAACAAAGCATCTGTTGAAGGATCTATTGCTGAAGCTTATTTGCAGGAGGAGATATCTTTTTTCTGCTCCCACTATTTTGAATCTGAGTATCCTTCAAAACACAATCTCATGAGATTTAACGAGGGGAATATTGATGAAATTGACAATCAATTATCTGTTTTTAACCAGTCAGAGCTTGGTTTTGGTGAAGTTCATGAACGATGGATTTCAGATGATGAACATCACATAGCTCATACGTATGTTCTGCTCAAATGTGAAGAGATGACATCATTTGTACTGTAAGTGCTTCTATCACTTATTCTAATATTTACGTTATAAGAAATAACTTTGTTTTTTATAGATTGTATGATAATCATATCAAGAAACAACTTCCACAAATTACAGCAGCTTCTCTCGAAGAACGCAGACAAATTTTTTTTTCTCAGTGGTTTCAAATACTGGTAACATAAAATTTTTCATACTTTAACATCTCCTTCAATTTATAGTTTACTATATTGATAATTATTTCACAAATTTTCAGGTGTCTCGACATGCTGATAAAATTGACAAACGACTTTGTATATTGAGTAACCCACTATCCAAAATAGTGAAATCTTATAATGCATATGTGGTGAATGGTTTTCGATATCGTACACATGCATTTGGGGAATCAAAAAAAAACAATGAACAGTTGAGTTTGCTTGAGAGGATCTCATCATAGAGAAAATGAAGTTGACTTTTATGTCATACTTGATGAAATCATTGAACTCTGTTATCTAGGACACCATTACATAACGATGTTCAAATTTCGGTGGTTGGATACTGAGAGAGGCGTGCATGTTCATCCGACTCATAGAATGATCGATATTAAACGTAAACGTGTTCTTACAGTAAATGAACCATTCTTACTGGATCAATAGACACATCAAGTTTATTATGAAAAGTACTGTTCTACGTCAAGAGACTTGACTGATTAGTGGAGCATAATAAAAATGAAAATTCAAGACAATCAGTTTAGTCAAAGTGAATGTGCTTTCATTGAAGTGCAAGGAATTGAAGTTTTTTAAGAGAGTAATCAAAATCAATCTTTGTTACAAAGAGACATGAGTATCGATGATGACACCCCTCAATTAAGAGTCATTGATGATGATGATGATGGTAATGATGTCACAAATGAATTTGAAATGGTAAGAGATGAAGCAACTGGAACTCAAATGGATATCGATGATATTGAGGAGGAATATGAAGATGACATTGACAGATATGAAGATGATGATGAAGCTGAACATTGATACAATTCAATAGTAGTTATATATAATCATAACTAATATATATGTATATATAATAATAATTATCAATTATTTGCTAATAACATTCGTTTTCTGTTTCAGATGGATGAGGACACATTTCGTGAGTTGACAGATGCTGACCTATCTTTCGATGCGGACGAGTTGCTGGAACCAGACCCTCAGCCTGAAGGCACTTCAGGGAGTACGTGGAGGGGGCGCGGTCTTGCACGACTGATGATTCCTGACCCCATCCCTGAGCGACGTCCACATCTTGGGTTCGATCCACGCACCCGGAGGTGTGATAACCTGTGCATTTTACTAAGATTTCATTAATCTATTTACATAATAAATGTTTGATTATTGTTTTTACAGTTTTCCGCATATAGTAGTCGGACAGGGCAACGCTATTTTGCGCAACTATTTTTCTCAGCCATGGGCGACATGGGAGCATATTCCTGTTGATGTTCAACAGGACATGTTCGGTCATTGGTTGGTACATACGTAAATAAATAATTTTTATTTTGAAATTTATTTCATTTATAACTTGATATTTTGAATTATTTATAGGGTTTATGGAATCCAATCGAGGATACCATGCGTGACGCCATCCACGAGGCATGAGAGGTGACCATTCGTGATCACTTTCATCAGTTTTTGCACAATTTAAGAAGAGCTGCCATGAAGAAAGCAGGAGTGTCAGATTTTGATGAGTCATGTAGAGCACACCGACCAGAGTACATTTCATCCCATGTATGGGATGGATTATGTGCACACTGGTTGAGTGGTGGCTTTTAGAGGAAATCATCGATGGGGAGGTAGAATCGGGGGAGACAGGAGGTGACTCATCGAGCTGGGATTCATACTTTCAGTACTCATAGACAATATTTGGTACGTACATTTTTTATAAATATTTTATATAACTTTAAATATTAATAATTTATTATATATTCTTATAGGCTGTCGAGCACCCCGATATTACGGAGTACGATGTATATCGAAGGATGTATAGTGATCCAGATACTGGGGAGCTCAGAGGTGATCGCCAGTGTCACATCATGGTCAGTATTATTTTTTTTCAAGTTTAAAAATTAACTGCATATAATATATTCACAATTTTAATTTTAAATTGCAACTACAAGAGTCACATGAGACCACAGAGTCACAGACCCGGCCTGAGGGTCAGGCCGAGGTATCAGATTCGACCAGTGGCCATCAGTTTGATGAGGCGACATGGATGCAGGCGACCCAATATTCCTTCGAGAAGGGCCGCGTAGTTGGTATCAACTCTCGACTGACTCCTAGAGATTATTATGGGAGTGCTGCGATGTCAGCGTCCAGCTCGAGAGGAGCTCGTGCATCTTCTTCCGCTACACAGTATGAGGATCGGTTTTGATCTCAGACTGAGTTGATAGAGAGTCTCCAAAAAGAGCAAGAGGAGATGCATCGGCAGCAACAACAACATGAGGAGGAGTGCCGACAACAGCAACAGGTGTACGAGGAGCAGATGAGTCGGTGGCAGCAGCAGCAGATAGAGTACATGCACCGACTCACTCATGCCTTAGGGATGGAGTTTCCTCCACCATCAGATCCCCCCTCCCCCTCCTCCTTCAGATTAGTTATTGTTTAGATGTTATAAAGTTTGTAAATTTAAAATATGTCATTTTTTCTATTCAGAGTTTCTGTCTCTCTTATACTGGTGTCAATATTGTATTATTTAATTTCTATTTATTTTTAATACTTTATTATTTATTATTGGTATTTATTTTAATGTTTGTTTATTTTATTAATAATAATATTACTCTTAGTATTTTGTTATTTGTTTATATTTCTTTTTGCAAATGTTGATAATTTTCATATTTTTATTTTCTAATTATTTTAATAATATTATATTCAGTATTTTTAATACATAAAAAGTTTCAAAATTTTTAATTAAAATTAATTTTTTTTAATTATTTATAATAATATGAATTCAGTATATTATTATTTTTATATAATATTATATTATTTATATTACAATATTAATATAATTAATAATATTATTCATATTTTATAATATTAATTTTTTTATATATATTTAATTTTTTTAATATTTTAATTTAATTATAATTTTTTAAATATTTGAATGATTTTTTGTTATAATATTTGAATGAATTATAACTGTATTATTACTATTATAATATTAATTAATTTTTTTTATTAATAATTTAATTTTTATTTATTTTTTTATACATATTTGCGACGGGATAATCATCCCGTCACAATTACCTATTGCGACGGGACGGTATCCTGTCGCAATTAATTTTTTTTAATTTTTTTTTAAATTGCCTATTGCGACGGGAATATTTGCCCATCGCAATAGAAAATTGCGATGGGCCCATCGCAATTACTTATTTCTTTTTTTTTTTGAAAAAAAATTTAACTCTTTCGTGACGGTATTCGTGGCCCGTCGCAAATAACATTTGCGACGGGCCCGTCGCAATAGTGTTATTTAAAGTTTTTAATATATATATCGATTAGTATTTACGACGGGACATATTACCATCGCAAATAATATTTTTAGCGATGGACCCGTCATAAATAGTGTTAGTTGCGATGCCATTTACTGCAACGGGTCATTTGCGACAGACCCCCATCGCAAATAGGCTTTTGCGACAGGATCCCGTCACAACTGACCCGTCGCAAATGAGATTATTTTCAGTAGTGTGTGGATGTAAGAGCTTATACTATGAGAGGTACAATTCCTATATCATCTACTCTTTCTTGAATTTTATTTTATATAGAAGTATCATATTCCTTTTTTATCTTCTCTTTTTTTGAAAATAGTTTGGGGTTTTCTATAGAAATATTTTATGGGGTTTTAACCATCAATACACCATTTAGAGTTTGATCAGATAATATCAAACTTTGTAAGGCATGTTATCTATATATTGTTGGTTATTATTTCTTTTTAAGAAATTTTTATGCTAAAAATGAAAGTTTTTGATATTATTCTTAGTATGAATTGGTTATTTCTATACTAGGATCATATTTAATTTTACTAGGAGAGAGTTACCTTTCTATCTCCATAATGGGATAGCTATTCTCACTCAGGCGAGTGGGATCTTCGAGATGGTCATGCATGACCAATTTAGAGCATATTGGATTGTTTCATGGGTTAGATAGACAATATTTCTCTAGATTATGGTGGGATTCAATATGATTTATTTATTCTAGTGGTATATTATTTCCAAGATGCATTTCCTAAAATGTTATATAGTCTTCCAACTGAGAAATAGATTGATTTCACAATTGAGTTTGTGCTAAGAGCAGAGCCAGTTTCTATCTTGTTTTATAGAATGGAATCAGAAGAGCTTTTATATTTGTAGGATCTGATGGAATATCTAGAAGATATGGGTTTCATATAGTCCAATACGTCTCCATGGGGTTATCTAGTTATTTTTCCCAATAAGGTTGATGGGAACTTGTGCCTATATATAGATTATTAGAAATTAAACCAAATGATAGTCATGAACTAATATCCCAGTCCTCACATAGACAATATCTTCAATGACTTTAGGAGTGATAAGATATTATCTAAGATTAATTTGATTTTAGGATATCACTAGTTGGTGGTGATACCATCAAACATACCTTAGACTACTTTTAGGCGCAGGTATGGCTTGTATGAGTTTATAGTGATGTTGTTGGGTTGGACGAATGCACCTTTGGTATTTATGGACTTGATAAACCATATATTTCAATATTTTATTGATTGGTTTGTGTTGGTTTTTGTTGAAGAAATATTAGTATACTACCAGTTAGTAGATCATCATGACAAATATCTTGGCATTATTCTAAGTAATTTGAGAGAGAATCATATTTATGACCAATAAACTAAATAGATTTTCTAGATTGATAAAATGCACTTCTTGGTCCATTTCATCTCATAAGAAGAATCTTCAGTAGACCCAGAGAAGGTAGTAGCTGTAGTATCTTGGGAGTAGTCCAAGAATTTCTTTGAGATTTAGAGTTTTCTGGGTTTATTAGGTTATTATCAATGCTTTACCCAATACTTCTCCCGATTGACAACATCAATGTTCGGGATGAACAATAAGGGGGTAAAATTTGTTTGGTTAGATGATTATGATAAAGATTTTTTGGAGCTGAAATGAAGGATAACCTCAACACCTATCCTCACATTACATGTTCTAAGTAAATAATATACTATGTACTATGAAAAATCTATAGTAAGATTTGGAGCTATTCTGATAGAGGAGGATAGAGTGGTTTCTTATGGTTCTAGACAGTTGATAACACATAAGAGGAATTACCCTACTTAATATCTTGAGTTAATAGTGATAGTACATTCATTGAGATGATGGAGACATTATTTAATGGGTAAGAGGTTTTTGGTGCACACAGACCATAAGAGCCTCATGTAGATTTTCTTTTAGTTGGAGCTAAACCTTTATCAAAGGAGGTGGTTTGATTATCTGTAGTCATTCTAATTCAAGTTAGTCTATACACCGGGAAAGGGAAAAATCATTGTCAATGCTTTGAGTTGTAAGATAGAGATTAAGGTAGCGTGGGAGTCTTGTTATGGTAAGAAGATGATGGAACTATTTCTAGACATACATCTAGATGTTCAGAAGTCTTAGGGATAAGTATCTCTAACTTCAACATTTATTATACCTGTGCCTCTTGACTAGATCAAGACAGAGCATTTATCTAATCTAGAGGTCTCAGTTCTGAGAGAAAGAATATATGGCATGGAGACACCATTAGGATGGTCTCTTGGAAGTGAAATTTCTTTTCTTTTCCATGGAAAAGTTTGGGTTCCTACAGGCTTATATGATGAGGTGATGAGAGAGTTTCATGTTTCTAGAAGGGCAGTATATCCTAGTTTTATAATGATGTATCGTGATATCCATAGATAGTATTCATGGTTAGTAATGAAGGAGTTAGTGGTATTTTTGGTGAGATGTTTCAATTATAATCAAGTAAAATTCGGGCATCAGTAGCTAGCTGGGATTTTTTAGTCTTTTCCCATTTATGAGTGGAAATGGGATGATGCCACTGTGTTTTTTATGATAGGATTACCTAAAAAAACCCATAAGAATAATGAAATATGGGTGATTGTGGATCATCTGACAAATGTATCTTGTTTTTTAACTATAAAGGAGACCTTCATCATTAATGATATGGGCATTCTTCATATGCATGAGATAGTCCAGTTTCATGGTGTTTTGAGGAGTATCATTTTTGATAGATATCTTCGTTTCACATTGAAAATCTGGCAGGGTCTTCAAAGGCTATAGGATTATAGTTTTTTCAAAGTACAACCTATCATATTCAGACTGAAGATCAATATTAGGGGACTATTTAGGTTCTAAAGGATATGTTATGAGCTTATGTTTTAGATTTTGGTGGTTCTTAGGAGAAATACATTGAAATCAATGAGTTTTTATATAATAATAGCTTCTAGGTATTAATCCAGATGCAACCTTTCAATGTTTTGTATGGTGATAAATGTTGTTCACCTATTTGTTAGTTGGAGGTAGGTGATTAAGCTCTTTTTGGGCCTAGTATTGTACAAGATACTTCAGAATGGGTTCAGCTGTTGACAAGGTGGTTGGTGATATCAAAAAGTGGGAAGAAATTGTATGATCACCATTGGAGATGACCTATGGAGTTTGAGTTTGGTCATTGTGTTTTCTTTCATGAGTTTTCTAGTTTAGGGAAAAACCATACCAGGAAAATGGGAAATATAGTGCCCAGGTTTTTCAGGTCATTTAAGACTGTGGATAGGGTCAGTCTAGTGGAGTATCGATTTTCCCTTCCACAATGCTACAATTACATACATGATGTGTTTCATGTGTCACAACTTTATAGATACTATCCCGAACCTTCTCATGTGATAGACATTGAGGACATTGAGTATTTTGTTGATGCATCCTTTGAGGAGCATCTGATACAAATTTTGGAGTATAGTGAGAAGTATATCTGGGGTAGGACTATACCATTGGTTTAAGTGCAGTGGCAGAATATGCATGTTCAAGAGGATACCTAGGAGATAGAGTTTAATATCCAAGTACAATGGCTAGACTTGTTCGACGATACCCCATAGTGATTATTAAAGTTACTCGGGGTTGATCTATTATATATTGGGGAGGTTATAAGATCTTGTCTTGTTTTAGGTATATACCTATTTGATTATTTCATTGATCCATGGTGGACATGTCTTTTTTGGAGAACTTGATCCTTTATTGAAAAAAATGACCAAAAGTTTAGGGATTTATGTTTTTTTGAATTAATGGAGTCTAGGTATAAATGTGTTAAATATGATTACAAGGGTTTTATGTGAATATGGAAATCCTTAGAGGTTATTTGAGTAATTTTATAGATGATGGGATGAAAAATATTAGCTGGATGATCACAAACCATGTACATGTTACAGGATGTGTAACTACCATCAGACACATGTCATAAACTAGTTCATCATGTGAAGTGGTTACACATCATGTGACAAATTCAAGTATTGTAATTCTCAATTGTTATAAATATTAACCTAAGGTAATGTATTTTTTTGTATCTTATAAATGAAGAAATACATAATGTGAAAGGTCTAAACACTATGTATTTCTAATACACAATGGTTTTAAACGGATAGTGTGTATAATTTTATTTCATTTCAACATGTTCATCCCTTTTCTCTAGATCCTAGTGCAAACTTTAGGTTATTTTGGAGTCTCTTATTCTATTTTGGATATCCCATTTATGCATATGATCCATGGTGATTGTTTTGGGTTAGATTTTCCTTCTCTCCTATCATACCATGTTCATAGAGGTGTAATATTTTGACCATGGGGGTTTGATTTGGGGTTTTGGTATTGACCTAGGTTGATATATATTTTCTTGAGATCTACTATGCCTTTTCATTATTGGAATTTTCTATTGTAAGTGTTGTGTTAATCACTAATTAAAGGTAAGTAGTCTGAATTTAACCCTATAGTCTAATTAATTATTAAGTATATGCAATATTGTGATTGATCCAATATAATGTGCACTCTAATTAATTTATTAATTGATTAATGGTAAGACATGGATTATAATTTAAATTGGAATCCATTGGTTTAAACTGTTGATGCGGCCTGGATTATAGTTACCCATTAGGTGTGCAAAAATTTGATAATAAGAACTTGGATAATGGTTTAAAGTGTCTTTAGCATGAAATGAAACCTTAGGTGATTTATTGATATATAATCCATGGGTAATGGATTATTTTCTTACTGTAGTGACTTCTGATCATTTGAAATATAAATCAATGTGTAATTGAAATAAAAATGGTAATTTTCATAATTAACCATTGATATTTATGGAGTGATATTGTGATATCAGTGATATAATTCTTATATTGAGTGAGATCTACCTGGTACCATGCTGTAATACTTATATTGAGTAGTATTTACCCAGTCCCATGCTGTAATGCTTATAATGAGTGGGCTTTTCACATTCCCATGCTGTAATTCTTATATTGAGTGGGATCTTCCCAGTCCCATGGTATAATGCTTATATTGAGTGGGATCTACCTATTCCCATGTTGTAATGATTATATTGAGGTGGATATTCCTAGTCCCACATAATAATGATAATATTGAGTGTCTTCTTCCTCGTACCATACTATAATGATTATATTGAGTGAGCTCTTCCAAGTCCCATGATGAAATGCTTATATAGTGGGGTTAACCCATATTTGTGTGATTTATTCCATAGATATATGGTTATAGTCAGCATGGTTATTCTATATGACCAAATACATCCTGACATGAGGCTAATGAAGTTTATTTTATGCTGTGGATATATAGTTATGGTTGGCATGGTTTTGATACAAGCTCAGAGGCATTCTGACAGGGTTCCAAAGTGGGTTAATTTATGTATTGCATAAATTTAATAATTAATATAAATGTTTATATCTTATTGAATTCACTTATTATCAAACTAGTTTTGTTTAGAAAAGATAATTTCAACCTACTGAGTTAAACTCACACCCAAATCATGCCACTATTTGGTACCTGATTAGATTACATAGATGTAGGTTTGGACAAGGTAAGGGACCTTGTTTCAGATTTGTTGATTTTAAGATAAGATGGAATTTATAGATAGGAACGACATGGATTTTGGGATCGATGTATTTTAGGATTATTTTTTCCAGATTATTATTTTATCTACATTGTTTTCAGTTTAACATTTAGATACATCTCAGATTTTCATTTCATGATTCTTCATTGTTAGTTTATTGGTACCTCCTTTTTCTATCTAGTTGTATTATATGATGTTTCTACTAATTTTTGTTACTCTAATATTTATAATTAACTATTTATTTATGATATATTGTACTACATAATAGGGTGTATAGTCTCCCCACTATATATATCACACCCCCATTGCTAGCTGGAAACCTTTATAATATAGGGAGACGTGCATGAGGTCCAATAAACAACACAGTTTGGCCATGTGAGAGAGTTTCAGATCGGTCAATGTTACAACCTAAGATAATTAGTAAAGACAAAGGAATTGATGGATAATTTCTCCAAAATAGATGGATATAACATATTCCATCATGAGAAAAAATATGGATGGTATCATTTGAAAAATTTCCTTAATCAATTATAAGATATGTAAAATAAAAACGATTCAGTTGAATTTTTTAGAAGATTTATAAACAAAATATCATTAGAAATAAGAAATTTCCACGATCCTATAAAATAATTTTAAAATAAATATTTCATAATTCTAAGATAAAATTAATTTCATTTAGGAACCATGAAATAAAGAGAGAAATATGTTGAACCATTATTGTGTTTTTATGTTCTCAATAAATTAATGTGTTTC
Organism: Viscum album; assembly: GCA_963277665.1. Lineage (NCBI taxonomy): Eukaryota > Viridiplantae > Streptophyta > Magnoliopsida > Santalales > Viscaceae > Viscum > Viscum album. Next base: position 1,457,058,959 of record OY728135.1, on the reverse strand, counting down.
AACCTTTTTTTTGAGTGTTTACTAGTTATCATGTTTATGATTTATATTAATAAATCAATTGGAACAAGCGATTGAACAATTAAATCTAGTGCAAAGTATTGTGTGAAGATCAATTGGAAAATGAGATGAATTTAACCTAGGAGTTTTTATTTAAATTGGATAAGCAATTATTCACCCCATCTTAGACCACATCATGGTGAATTTATCCAGGATGTGTTGAAGGTGATTATAGCTAGAGTTGGTGACCACGTCTATATTAGTGGGATTTTTGATATGGGAAGCCACCTGTATAAAATGACTAGTCAAAATGCACTATGCTATTTCATTAGGTGTGGTGGATTCAGAGACTACCTTCGCTACATGGGATAGCCCACCATAAGTGTGGACAATACCATTATGGAACTATATTAGAGGGAGCATGAGTATGAAAAATAGATTGTATGAGAATATTGTAACATCCCAAGTAAGTAATTAATAATATGTATTTTTATCTATGCCTATTAATGAATTAGATAGTGTTTTGGAGGCTTAAAATGAAAATAAAAACAATCTTATGCATGGAATACACTAATGTTCTTAAAAGATTGTTTTACTGCCTTTTGATGGAAAACCCTTTTTAAATCTATCTTTTGACAATTTTATAAGCTATGTTTGTCAAAATAAACTTATTATTTATGATTGGGACATCAAAATTTACTTTGTGTGAATTTTTGGTATTTTTCAGACAATGTTCATTTTTTAATGAATAGTGAAAAATACTGCATTTTACATCAAAACTGCTTCTTAATCTAATTTATTTATATGATTAGATTATTTTTTGAATTGGTATTAATGTTTAATATGAATATATTTTTACCATTTAATCCAATGGTGGTCATTGGAATCAATTTCACTTTGAAATTAGACTTAAACTGGTGTCAATCTTTTGATACTTATTGTTTTATAAAAACACGCTATTTGCTCTGACAACGGGAATTAATTATTAAATTAATTAATGTGACTTATATGTTTTTAATTTTGTAAAATAGAATTCAATTTTGAATTCGGAATATCAAATATATCTTAGGGTTAATTTTTGATAATTTTCTGAAAAACTTCAATTTTTGATGAATAGTGAAACCACTAAGTGGTACTTATAAAAACTGATTTTCCATTTAAATGAAATTTTTCCATCATTGTGTTTTGAATTTCAAAAATCAAATATACATGGTTGTAATTAATAAGTAAAATGTGGTTCAATGAGATTAAAATATTTTTTTGGTGAATAGTAACTTATTAAGTTTTTAATCACGATTAGTGGTAATTAGTGTAGTTTAAGGTAAAAATAATGCTTTAATAAAATGAGATGAGATTGAAACATGTCCTACCCTCATTGGTTGTGTCATGGACGACCAAGACAAGCCATGGGTCAACTTGGGGACCCCATATAACCACTTTGTTTGGAAAATGACATAAATAACTTTTTATTTAATGTTAAAGTAAAAATGACACAAACATGAGTTATGTTACTAAAACAATTTTTATATGAGGTTATATAAGTAAGATTTTTGACTATAAATATTCATTAGAACGATAAAAAGATTTCCTACATCATAGTATTTTTTTTATAATTTTTAGACATTAAATAAATTAAATTATTTATGACATCATGATGATGCAGCGATGACCTCATTATTTAATGATTTAAATAAAATGGAAATATAATGTAAAATCAAAGACCTACACATGGCCAAAACCAATTGGATGAGTGGATTTAGAACCATTATCACCTTATCCTCTAATTATATCAATGTGGGACCTTTTTAATCCGAAACTCTTTTTAAAATAAAGTAACTTATCTTTACTTTCCAAGAGTGCCCCTCCTCTCCTCTTATAAAAGGCCCCACCTCTACCTCCTTACCCACACTCCCAAAGCCTTTGGCTCGGCCAAACCCTGCCCATTTTGTCTCTCCACTTCCCTCTCTTACTCCTCGAAGCCTCACTTTGGGCAGAATTCTTCCCAAGGAAGCCTTTGAGCTCAAACCAAAGGGAGTTACCCGATTTTAAGGTAATGTCTTCTTTTTAGTCCTTTTGTTTTATTTTTCTTCTCCAACCCCCTAAAATCTTTTTATTCTTTTCTTTTGTAACAAATCCATTATCCTCAATATACTAGGATGTTGTTATAATAAGTATTCGAGCTACACTTACACACACCTACATCTAATGGTTAATGAACATACTGTTTCCGTGGATGGTGGATTTATGTCTCCCGAAACGATGATTGTTCAACATTCTTTTAACACCTTCAAAGGTGACCATTAAGATGTCACTAAATTTATATATGATATATAATATGTTTATGTTTTCCTTAATCTTCTTTATTTTTCTTTTTGGTCATACCTTTATGGTTTCCATTATGGGTAAACGCGATATCTTCATTTAAGGAAGTGCGGACTACCGCCCCCTCAAAGTGATTTGATTCTTTAAATACCATATGTGGGACGTATAAAGGATGTAACTATGATATTATATATGATATTATACTAGAATTATAATATACCTTTATATCATTATGATTCCATTCTATAAATACGAAATAGAAATGAAAGTAGCATTCATGCGTACGTACGGCTTACCATCTCCATGAGCGGTGCATTTCATTTCTTACCTCTAAATGATTATGTAATATTATAAATGCACGTATATACTGAATATATATGATATATATGATATATAAATCATGATTATAATCTTGGATATAATGGATACAAGAACAACTTGTAATTATAAATGGATTATTTTTGACTCAAGTACCAATGATCGTTAAAATGACCGTTATTAACTTAAATAATTACATAGTGTTCATGACATGGCAATAAGTGATATAAAAGGAATAATGAACTTGAAAAAGGTTCTTAAACAAGTAGAAATTAACTCAAGTTTATTATTCAGGACATTAAAGAACGATCAAGTCAAGTCAGACCCGAGGTATGGGACTTCGTCTCAATCTCCTTTCATTGAGGCATATTTTGTTTTATACACAACCTTCTTTTATACGGTGTATAAACCCCTTTGAATTTTACGTTATTCCAAAAGGAATATTTTTTATACGAAGTGTTTTACTAAACGAAAAAAGGGAATGTTTTTGTTGTACGTATGCGGCGACAACGACTTCTCCGCCACCGTGACCGTTATTTGAGTTTCGGCTTCCTCTACAAGAAATACCTTCTTTTTAAAAGAAAAATAAATACCATGTTTTAATTTTCTTTTATTTTGGTATTGAAAATGGTTTTCATAATGTTTTTATATCAATGTGTTGTATTGATATCTTGTGATTGAAAGGTGGAAATGTTATGTTTCCTTTATGCATGTTTTATGTGATACGATTATGTTGAGGTTCTTGGGAATTATTATGAAGAAGGGTGGTTCCATGATAAAATAAGGGCGGGTGAGCCCGATATAGCTCCCCAATGTATTGGGTAATGAGAAGGAGTGAAACGTTAAGGTTTCTCCAAAGAGATTTAGGGAATATACTGTGATGGGTATTCCAAACGTAACCCAGAGGGTTACTCCCTACGTAAGAATGTTATGAATGCCTCAAGTTACCTTTATGTCTTATGATTTCTATGATTTATTCATGATTTGATGAGGTATGTTAAAGTGCTTATGTTTTATGGGTAAAGTATGATCTCATCCTTATGTATATATGTACCCATGTTTCCTTTCCGTATTTTTATATCCCTTACTGAGCTTTTTATGCTCATACCAAGTTTTTTTTTGAAATGTTTTTCACAGGTCAAGGGAAAGGTACATGATATGATGATAGTGTCAAGGAAGTGTCAAGAAAGAATCCATGTTTATTTTAAATATGTTTACATTGATGGGAATGAAGAATACAATCTTTATGTAACCACTTTGTTTATATGTGGAATGTAATGCAAGTTTTATGATCTAATTCTCTAAAACTCTAAACCCGAAAAGATCCTCAATGTGTAATCTTGTAATAACTCAAGATTAAGTAAGGTTTAAGGCTGGGGCCTTATAGTTGGTATCAGAGGTCAATTTAGATAACTTTAGGAGTTATAATTCTATTAAATGATTACCCAAAAATATTTTTTTTTGAAATGATATAGCATTTGAAGATTACCATGTTGCTTCATCTAAGATATGTTTGTTCAGAATGGTTTTCCGCAGAGGAAACAGGGAAGCAGAGCTAGGAAGGCATACAAAAGGAAATAACCTTCCGAATCAGCATCCCGAGATGATCGGAATTGGAACTGAACAGTTTGTTTCAGTAATGGCGCAGTTGACTCAAGCGATAAATGGCAGTGGTATCCATGCACGAGATCATCCAGATCAACCGCAGAAGAACATGTCAGTGGTGGAACATTTCATGAGGCAACATCCCCCATCATTCAGAGGATCATCTGACCCTGTGCTAGCTGAAGGGTGTATTAAAGAACTGGAGAATATTTTCGATGTCATGGGGTGCTCAGACAATCAAAAGGTTAGTCTTGATATTTACCGTTTGGAGGGTGAGGCAGATCAGTGGTGGTCGATGGTTAAAAATATCAGGGACGCCGATGAGATTGATGCTCTTGACAGGGATGAATTCAAAGGTATGTTTCTTGAGAAGTATTTTCCTAAGGCTGTTCGACTTAGGATGGAAAATCAATTCTTGGAATTGAGGCAATAGGAAGACTCAGTGGCTACCTATGAAGAAAGGTTCACTCGATTGGCAAGGTATGCTCCAAATTTTATCCGAGACCTTGATAGTAAAATCAATCGTTTTTAATCAGGATTAAAGCCAAAATATTGAAGGGAATTAGCTTCTCGTGAGTTTAAAAGTTATGAAAAGCTTGTTCGATGTGCTGAGATGGTGGAAATGGAGTTTTCCGATGATCAAGTGTTCTATAACAACCAACAGAAGAAGAGACCGAGGAGGCAGGAGAAAGTTAAGAATTCTTCAAAAAAGTCTGATGGTAAGAAAACTAAGTTTCTAGTTTGTGATAAATGTGGCAAAAGGAATGCTGGGGAATGTCTTCTGAATTCTGGAAAGTGCTACCGATGTGGTAAGATGGGACATAAGGCTCGTGATTGCACTGAAAAGGATCAAGGTGAAGGTAAGAACAAATTTGATTTACAGTCAGTGAAATGTTATAAGTGAAATGAGATGGGTCACTATGCAAATGAGTGTCCGACAAAGAGCTTGAGTGATGGGAAACAGTTAGACTACAAGCATAAAGGGGTGGTGAAATCCTTTGCAACTACTTCAGCAGATGTCGGGCCATCAAATGAAGTTGTATCAGGTACATTGTTTGTTTTTTCAGATTATGCCAGTGTGTTGTTTGATTCGGGTTCTACACATTCTTTCATCTCTAAAACCTTTTCTAGTAAAATGGGAATACCATCTCAAGAAATGACTCCTGAACTTTTGGTAAAAACACATGGGGGAAATGTTGAGGCAAAAAGAATTTATAAGAATCTTCCTATCCTTATCTGTGGAAGGAACCTACTTGCAAACCTTATTGTTCTACCTCTAGTAGAGTTTGATGTTATCCTGGGTATAGATTGGCTCTCTATTTACCATGCTAAGATTGACTGTAGAGCTAAAGAAGTTTCTTTTCAGAAAGACTTTCAGTTTGTGTACAAGAATGAACCCTTACTGTTGATAACTTATCAAGAGGCCGAGAAACTTGTAAAAGATGGAAATGAATGTTACCTTGCACACATTGTTGAAAATAAAGGAACTGTTCAGATTAATGATGTGCCAGTGGTAAATGAGTATCCTGATGTTTTTCCTGATGAGTTTCCTGGAATAATACCAGATCGGGAAGTTGAGTTTACGGTTGACTTAGTTCCTGATGCTAAGACAATTTCAAAACCCCCTTATCGAATGGCTCAAATTTAACTTTTAGAGTTGAAGGAGAAATTGCAAGATTTATTAAAGAAAGGTTTCATTCGACCTAGCACATCACCATGGGGTGCTCCTGTTTTATTTGTTAAAAAGAAATATGGTTCTATGAGAATTTTCATTGATTATAGGGCCTTGAATAATATCACTGTTAAGAACAAATATCCTTTGCCTCATATTGATGATTTGTTTGATCAGCTCCAGGGAGCTCAGTTTTTTTCAAAGATTGACTTGAGATCGGGGTACCATCAGCTGAAGGTAAAGGGGGAAGATATTATGAAGACCGCGTTCCGTACGAGATATGGCCATTATGAATTTGTAGTAATGCCTTTTGGGCTAACCGATGCACCTGCTGTATTCATGGACTTAATGAATAGAATTTTCCATGAGTTCTTGGATAAGTTTGTGGTGGTTTTCATTGATGATATTTTGGTGTTTTCAAAAGGTAAAGAGGAGCATGAAAGACATTTAAGGGTTATCTTTCAAACCTTAAAAGAAAAGAAATTGTATGGGAAATTCAGCAAGTGTGAGTTTTGGTTGCAACAAATTTCCTTCCTTTGTCACATTATTTCTAAAGATGGGATAACTGTTGATCCTGCAAAAAAAAAAGTTGTGGAAGACTGGCCAAGACCCACAAATGTAACGGAGATTCGTAGCTTCCTTGGTTTGGCAGGCTATTACCGAAGGTTTGTTAGAAATTTTTCACGGTTATCTAGTCCAATGACTAAGCTAACTTGGAAGGGTGTTAAGTTTATCTGGATAAAAGAATGTGATGATTGTTTTCAGGAATTAAAAAGAAGATTGGTGAATGCTCCAGTTTTGGAACTACCTTCCAGGAATGGTGAGTTTGTTATCTACGGTGATGCTTCATTGAAAGGACTTGGTTGCGTCCTAATGCAGAATGATCAGGTAATTTCTTATGCTTCATGACAGTTGAAAACTCATGAGGTAAATTACCCTACACATGATTTGGAATTAGCATCTGTTGTTTTTGCTTTAAAAATTTGTAGGCATCATTTGTATGGAGTAAAGTGTGAAATATATACCGATCACAAAAGTTTAAAGTATATATTCACTCAGAAAGAATTGAACATGAGACAAAGGGGATGGCTAGAATTAATCAAGGATTATGATTGTACAATTCATTACCATCCGAGAAAAGCAAATAAAGTGGCTGATGCTTTGAGTCGAAAAAGTAATGCTTCATTAGAAATATTGAGTTTGGAACGTGATCCTTTGGTTAAGGATTTGATGAACTTTGGCATAGAAGTTGTTTGTGCAGGAAGTTATTCTGTTTTGTTTTAGGTATCAGTGAGATCATCTCTATCAGATAGAATCAAGCAAGCATAGAAGCAAGATAGTGAGTTGCAGAAAAAGGTAGAGCTGGTTCAGAAAGGTAAGTTGCCTGAATTCAACATTGATAATGATTATGTTTTGAGATTTGGGAAGAGATTGTGTGTGCCTTGTGATTCACAGTTGAAGAGAGAGTTGTTATGTGAAGCTCATAGTTCTCCGTTTTCAGTTCATCCAGGTAGTACTAAGATGTATAGGGATCTGCGGGAGTATTACTGGTGGGATGGAATGAAAAGAGATATTTCTGATTTTACTGTGAAGTGTTTGACATGTCAACAGGTTAAAGCAGAGCGGCAGTTACCGAAAGGGATGCTTCAGCCTTTACCAGTTCTAGAGTGGAAATGGGATAATATATCCATGGACTTTGTTGTGGGATTACCGAATACATCTTGAGGTAATAATGCAATCTGGGTTATTGTTGATCGCTTGACCAAATCTGCTCATTTCCGTTCTATACGAGATACTTTCTCTCTTGATCAACTTTCCCATTTGTATCTTAAAGAGATAGTCAGGTTACATGGAGTTCCCCTCTCCATTGTATATGATCGTGATCCCAGGTTCACTTCTAACTTTTGGAAAGGCCTTCCGAAGTCGTTGGGTACTGAATTAAATTTTAGTACAGCTTTTCATCCTCAATCAGATGGGCAGTCAGAACGAACAATTCATACATTGGAGGATATGCTACGTTCATGCTCTATGGATTATCAGGGAAGTTGGGACCAACATCTTTCTTTGGTTGAATTTTCATATAATAACAGTTTTCATTCCAGTATACAGATAACACCATTTCAGGCATTATATGGGAAGCGGTGTCGAACTCCATCTTTCTGGGATGAAGTGGGTGAAAGGAAGTTGATGGGACCAGAATTGGTAGAAGAGATGGCAAAAAAAGTTCAGCTGATTCAGAAGCACATGAGAACAGCTCAGAGCAGGCAGAAGAGTTAAGCGGATAACCGGAGGAAGGATCTATCTTTCGAGGTAGGTGATCATGTTTTTCTCAAGGTTTCTCCTTGGAAAAGTGTGATGAGATTTGGTAAGAAAGGAAAGCTGAGTCCAAGGTTCATTGGACCATATGAAATTCTGGAGAGAGTTGGATCAGTTGCATACCGAGTGGCTTTATCTCTGAGTTTATCTCAGGTACACAATGTTTTTCACATTTCGATGTTGAGAAAGTATATGCCAGATCCATATCATGTTTTGAGTCCAGAGGTAGTTTAGCTGGAAGAGAACCTATCTTATGAGGAACAACCGGTCCAGATTCTTGACCATAGGGAGCAATTGTTATGGAATAAGGTGATTAAGTAGGTAAAGGTTTTATGGAAAAATCACATGATGGATGAGGCAACATGGAAATCTGAAAATTCAATGAGGGATAAGTACCCCCATTTATTCGATAAGTAAATAAATTACGGGGATGCAATTTTCTAAAGGGGGAAGGATGTAACATCCCAAGTAAGTAATGAATAATAGGTATTTTTATCTATGTCTATTAATGAATTAGATAGTGTTTTGGAGGCTTAAAATGAAAATAAATACAATCTTATGCATGGAATACACTAATGTTCTTAAAGGATTGTTTTACTACCTTTTGATGGAAAACCCCTTTTAAATCTGTCTTTTGACAATTTTATAAGCTATGTTTGTCAAAATAAACTTATTCTTTATGATTGGGACATCAAAATTTACTTTGTGTGAATTTTTGGTATTTTTCAGACAATGTTCATTTTTTAATGAATAGTGAAAAATACTGCATTTTACATCAAAACTGCTTCTTAATCTAATTTATTTTTATGATTATATTATCTTTTGAATTGGTCTTAATGTGTAATATGAATATATTTTTACCATTTAATCCAATGGAGGTCATTGGAATCAATTTCACTTTGAAATTAGACTTAAACTGGTGTCAATCTTTTGATACTTATTGTTTTATAAAAACACGCTATTTGCTCTGACAGCGGGAATTAATTATTAAATTAATTAATGTGACTTATATGTTTTGAATTTTGTAAAATAGACTTCATTTTTGAATTCGGAATATCAAATATAGCTTAGGGTGAATTTTTGGTAATTTTCTGAAAAACTTCAATTTTTGATGAATAGTGAAACCACTAAGTGGTACTTATAAAAACCGATTTTCCGTTTAAATGAAATTTTGCCATCATTGTGTTTTGAATTTCAAAAATCCGACATACATGGTTGTCATTAAGAAGTAAAATGTGGTTCAATGAGATTAAAATATTTTTTTGGTGAATAGTAACTTATTAAGTTTTTAATCGCGATTAGTGGTAATTAGTGTAGTTTAAGGTAAAAATAATGCTTTAATAAAATGAGATGAGCTTGACACATGTCCTACCCTCATTGGTTGTGTCATGGCCGACCAAGAAAAGCCATGGGTCAACTTGGGGACCCCATGGAACCACTTTGGTTGGGAAATGACATAAATAACTTTTTATTTAATGTTAAAGTAAAAATGACACAAACATGAGTTATGTTACTAAAACAATTTTTATATGGGGTTATACAAGTCATATTTTTGACTATAAATATTCATTATAAAGATAAAAATATTTCCTACATCATAGTATTTTTTTTATAATTTTTAGACATTAAATAAATTAAATTATTTATGACATCATGATGATGCAGCGATGACCTCATTATTTAACGATTTAAATAAAATGGAAAGATAATGTAAAATCTAAGACCTACACATGGCCAAAACCAATTGTATGAGTTTATTTCTAACCCTTATCACCTTATCCTCGAATTATATCAATGTGGGACCTTTTGAATCCGAAACTCTTTTTAAAATAAAGTAACTTATCTTTACTTTCCAAGAGTGCCCCTCCTCTCCTCTTATAAAAGGCCCCCACCTCTACCTCCTTACCCACAATCCCAAAGCCTTTGGATCGGCAAAACCCTGCCCATTTTGTCTCTCCAATTCCCTATATTACTCTTTGAAGCCTCACTTTGGGCAGAAGTATTCCCAAGGAATTCTTTGAGCTCAAACCAAAGGGAGTTACCCGATTTTAAGGTAATGTCTTCTTTTGAGTCCTTTTGTTTTATTTTGCTTCTACAACCCCCTAAACTCTTTTTATTCTTTTATTTTGTGACAAATATAGTATCCTCAATATACTAGGATATTGTTATAATAAGTATTCAAGCTACACTTACATACACCTACATCTAATGGTTAATGAACATACTGTTTCCGTGGATGGTGAATTTATGCCTCCCGAAACGATGGTTGTTCAACATTATTTTAACACATTCAAAGGTGGCCATTAATATGTCAATATATTTTTATATGATATATAATATGTTTATGTTTTCCTTAAGCTTCTGTATTTTTATTTTTGGTTATACCTTTATGGTTTCCATTATGGGTAAACGTGATATCTTCATTTAAGGAAGTGCGGACTACCGCCCCCTCAAAGTGATTTGATTCGTTAAATACCATATGTGGGACGTATAAAGGATGGAACTATGATATTATATATGATATTATACTGGAATTATAATATACCTTTATATCATTATGATTCCATTCTATAAATATGAAATAGAAATGAAAGTAGCTTTCATGCGTACGTACGACTTACCGTCTCCATGAACGGTGCATTTCATTTCTTACCTCTAAATGATTATGTAATATTATAAATGCATGTATATAATGAATATATATGATATATATGATATATACATCATGATTATAATCCTGGATATAATGGATACAAGAACAACTTGTAATTATAAAGGGCTTATTTTTGACTCAAGTACCAATGATCGTTAAAACTACTGTTATTAACTTAAATAATTACATAGTGTTAATGACAAGGAAATAAGTGATATAAAAGAAATAATGAACTTGAAAAAGGTTCTTAAACAATTAGAAATTAACTCAAGTTTATTATTCAGGACATTAAAGAACGATCGAGTCAAGTCGGACCTGAGGTATGGGACTTCGTCTCAATCTCCTTTCATTGAGGCATATTTTGTTTTGTACACAACCTTCTTTTATAAGATGTATAAACCTATTTGACTTTTACGTTTATCCAAAAGGAATCTTTTTTATATGAAGCGTTTTACTAAATGACAAAAGGGAATGTTTTTGTCGTACGTATGCGGCGACAACGACTTCTCCGCCACCGTGACCGTTATTTGAGTTTCGGCTTCCTCTACAAGCCATACCTTCTTTTTAAAATAAAAATAAATACCATGTTTTAATTTTATTTTATTTTGGTATTAAAAATGGTTTTCATAATGTTTTTATATCAATGTGTTGTATTGATATCTTGTGATTGAAAGGTGGAAATGTTATGTTTACTTTATACATGTTTTATGTGATACGATTATGTTGAGGTTCTTGGGCATTATTATGAAGATGTGTGGTTTCGTGATAAACTAAGGGCGGGTGATCCCGATATATCTCTCCAATGTATTGGGTAACGCGAAGGAGTGAAACGTTAAGGTTTCTCCGAAGAGATTTAGGGAATATACTGTGATGGGTATTCCAAACGTAACCAAGAGGGTTACTCCCTACGTAAGAATGTTATGAATGCCTCAAGTTACCTTTATGTCTTATGATTTCTATGATTTATTCATGATTTGATGTGGTATATTAAAGTGCTTATGTTTTATGGGTAAATTATGATCTCATACTTATGTATATATGTACCCATGTTTCCTTTCCATATTTTTATATCCCTTACTGAGCTTTTTATGCTCATACCAAGTTTTTTTTTGAAATGTTTTTCACAGGTCAAGGGAAAGGTACATGATATGATGATAGTGTCAAGGAAGTGTCAAGAAAGAATCCATGTTTATTTTAAATATGTTTCCATTGATGGTAATGAAGAATACAATCTTTATGTAACCACTTTGTTTATATGTGGAATGTAATGCAAGTTTTATGATCTAATTCTCTAAAACTCTAAACCCGAAAAGATCCTCAATGTGTAATATTGTAATAACTCAAGATTAAGTAAGGTTTAAGGCTGGGGCCTTATAAATACAATGAGTGTGGTACTTGGAATGTTGACGTGAAAATGATTAAGAATTTTACAACATGTAATTTTGGAATTCGTTTTTGTGTTTGTTATATAATTTTTTTAAAATACATGTTGTATCATCAAAGTAGAATTAAATGAATGTATTAAAAGTCTTGACATGGATATTTAAAGTATTGGCTCAAACCAGGAGACCCTAATCACCTATAAAGGATATAAATAGATTCCAAAGGATTTTTAGATCTCAATCATGAATATTAATGAACCTATACGACAACTAATTGATTCTAAATCGATCTACAAAGTGATTTTACAAGGATTATCCAATAATCTTCCAATTATCAAAAGTAAAACCAAGCTTAAAAGTCTTCAATAAAATTTCTATTTTCCTATTTCTTTTAACCCAATTTCTCCTTGTTTTAATCCCTAAAATTATATTCTTCTACCTTATCTCTACCTCCCTATTATTATTTTATTTCTTATCAATGTTATATGGAGAGTTGTGTTCTTTGTAAAGAGTTTTTGAAAAAAACCCTCTATGTTTATCATCTTCTTCCCAAGGTGATCACCAAAAATAAACTAAGGAATCTTGGTTCTTGGTTTTCATTAAAACCATGGGTATTTATTTGGTTATTTTATTCCATTAAAATCAAGGTATTCTTACATTTCATAGGTTCCTTGTTTCCATTAAAATAAAGGGTGAAATGTAACCCTCTCAAGCCTTCTTATGGGGAGGAGATGTAGAGGCTCATTCTTAAGCTATTTCCAAACTCCATTATCAAAGTATTCCTTTTTTAATTACCTAAATTTATTTTATTCTATGATTAAGGTTTCAATTTCTAATATGATATCTTTAGTTTAATTATGTTATTCATAAATAAAATTCTCAAATGATGTTCACTTTAATTTTATAGAGTCATTTTAGAATTGTTTTTAAGGACTATTCACCCCTATTTCCATTTTATATTTGACCTAAATTTGTAATCAAAGGATTTTTTTTTTCTAAAAAAATCATTTTTTTAAAATTAGTTATTATTTTTAAAATCCTAGTCAATTTCAAAGTTCAGTTTTTTAAAATGTAATCTTTATTAAGAACCCTTTATGGCTTCGAAGGACACTTTATAGTACGTGATTTTTTTTTAATTTTTCTGATTATAGCTATTGGACAAATTTCATGTCCAATTTTCATGATAGTATATGATATCTTTCTTGAAAAATTTTTATATGGATTTATATATCTAATAAATCAAATTAAAAATGGAATCCCAATGATATAAATACTTTTTAACTTAATAACAATGCTATGAATTCTTTACATTATGGTTTATATCGTAATGTATTTAATCAAAATTATACTTATGAAATTTCTCATAAAATATGAAAGTTTATTAAAGTAACTCATGATGGTATGAGTAAAGATAAATATATTATAATTTAAATTTTTAGAAAATATTTTAAATGTTTATTATGTATCAGAATGAATCTATCACCGATATTTTTACAAGTTTTGCTAACATTTTCAATGGTCTAAAGTCTATTAGTGATGGTATTTATATTGAAATATTAGTGAAAATGATAGTATGGGTATTTCCTATAAATTGGGCACCCAAGGTGATAGAAATACAAGAAATAAAGTATATAAATAAAATTCCATTCGAGGAGATAATTGGATCTCTCATGATCTATGGGATCATAATGAAGAGACAAGATGAAAAGGAAGCCAAATAAGTCAAGGATAAAATGGAAATATTTTTTAATGTGATTAATTTGGACTCTTAAAATGGTGATGAAATAGATCATCTATCTAAAATGATGAAAACTTTATTCAAGATAATGGGATCCTACTAATTCTTCAACAAGGAGGACGATCATAGATAAAAATAAGTTACATTCTGTGAATACGAAAATAAGGGTCACATATGGAAGAAATTACCCTTGATCAAAAAGAAGATCATGGAGAAGAAGAATAAAAATAATAAATCCTTAAAGGCTTTAAACTATCGAAAAATAGATGATTCTATCTACTTAATATAATCAATTGATGAAAGTTCCAAGTGTTTCATGGCTCAGGTTGAGGTTAATAACAAAGTAAACTCGAACTTTTATTCTTCCTTTAAATTAATCCTTTCTTCTTCCTCCTTAAATTACTCTTCTTTCACTTTTCCATCTAATAAACTATGAATTAAAGATATATAATATATTCACAATAAATTTAAAGTATAATTTTGAGAACTAAATTCAATATAACATGATCTTAAAATGAATTATAATCAAGAACTTAAAGAAAATGATTAACTCACAATACAAAAAGATTAATTATTAACAAAATTAAATGATAAAAAAAATGTGAATGAATTAAAATCAACTATAGATGATCCCAAAAAATCACTCTCAAAATTTACCCAAGGTGAAGAAACTATTAAAAAATTTTGCGTTCTCAATAGACTATAAAAAATCATTTTGGTTTTAGTTTTATGAATAATAATACTTCTTCTAATGAAATGAATTTTTAAAATGTATTTCATAAAACAACTTTTTAAATTATTTTCATAAAACTGGGAAATTTATTCATGAATTTAGTTTCAAAAATTATTGATATTTTATACCAACAATTATCTATATTTTATCCCATATTTCATATTCAAAATCATTTTCATAAAAAAATTATTTATAAAAATACATATTAACTTACATATATAGACCCATATTCTAGGTATAAAAAAAATTAATTTATTAATTTTATATAAGTTGTTTCTAATGATTAAATCCTAAAAATAAATGTGGTACATGGATAATGGATTCTCTCGACACATGTGTGGTGACTCCACCAAATTTAATCAACTTGAAAAACTTAATATAGGTTACGTGACCTTTGGTAAAAATTATATAAGTAAAATCATCAGTATATGTAAAATTAGTTTTCTCAATTCAATGATTATAAAAGATGTATTATTTTTTAATGGTTTTAAACACAATATAATAAGAATTATCAAATTTTGAAACAATGGTCTTAAAATATATTTCAAAAATTATTTTTGTAATGTTTTTATTTTCATATGAATTTTTTTCCATGTTAAATTTTAATTTTTTTTATATTATTGAATTAAAATATATTTTTTATCAAAATATTAAGTGTTTTAGCATTTAAGATAACAAGAAAGGGATTTGGAATAAATTAATTGGTCACTATAGCACATAAAAACTTGTTAATATTAACTAACATCAAATAGTGTGAAATTTACCAAAATTTCATTTCAAATATAATATTGTTCATGAACCTTTCCAAATTAGTAAGAAAAAAACCTATTTAAATAATAAACAATAAGTATCAACATCTAATTCCTTGATCTTGTCCACCTTGATCTTTTTTCAACTAACTCAAGTAAAATATATAAAAGGTAAATCATACTATTTTGTGATTATCATTGATTATAGAATATTAACTTTGGTATTTTTATTCTCATTCAAAAACGAGTCCTGTAAAGTCTTTATAAGATTCACCTAGATGGTAAAAAATGAAAAATTTGACAAAATAATATCTATTTAAAGTGATTATAGTGGAGAGTTTTATAACAATGAGTTTGATGAACTTTATTCTTTACAAAGTTATAATCATAATTTTTTCTCTAATAACACCTCAACTAAATGGGATATTTGAAAGAGAGAATCAAACTATTTAAGAAATATCAATAGTCCTCTTAAATTATTTCAAAATCCATCATTACTTTTTGGATGAGGATGTCAATACCATTTGTTATATCATAGTCTATGCTCTTGTAAGACCCTTCTTCAAAAATTACCCTTATGAAAGTTGAAAAAATAAAATTATGAAAGATAGACTTTTCAATGTGTTTGGATATAAATGTTAGAGTATTAAAAATAATGAAAAACTAAGGAAATTAGATCCAATATATGTTGAAGGAATATATCATGGGTAATCAAACTCAAGTAAATCCTATCACGTATTAAATAAAAAACAAAAACCATTTAATAATCCATTCATATAAAATTCAATGAAAATATTCATAAACCTTCATTATAATTTGAAGATGCAGATAAACCCAAACCATTAACTTCTAAAAAACAACTTCTACAAAAAATCCTATTTATGTTGAATCTTCCTACAGTACATTACCTAAATCATTGAAAAAAATCAAAAGACCATCCTATGGAAAATATTATGAGTGATTTTAAACATGGTACTCATACTAGAAGTTTTGTATTAAATAAATTTTAGAATCATTATTTTATTTATTTTGTAGAACCTAAAACAATTATGATGATATTAATGATGAAAATTGGGTTTTTTCTATACAATAAGTGCTAAACCAAGTCTAATGGAATAATGTTTTGAATCTTTATAAAATACCTAACGATATCCCGTTATTGGTACAAAATTGTTTTTTTGAAATAAATTAAATGAGCAGGGGAACATCACATATAAAAAAGATAGAATCATCACCAAAGGTTATAACCAAGAATAAGACATTTATTATAGTGAAACATTCACCCTCCATTTCCAAGATATAATCTATAAGAATCTTATTGTAATTATCCATCGATATTAATTTCAAAATTTTTCAAATGGATGTTAAAAGTACTTTTTCTAAATGGTTTTATTTTTAAAAATGTTTTTATTGAAGAACCACATAATTTTGAAAATAAAAAATATCCATATTACATTTTAAACTTAAATAAATATTTATATGGTTTAAAAAAGCTCATAGGTCTTGGTATGAAAGGTTAAACAATTTTATTTTGTCAAATTATTTCATAAGGGAAAATATGATTCAACATTATTTATAGAAAAATATTTCAAATAATCTTTTAATCATTAAAATCTCTATTTATAGTGTAATTTTTGGAACAAAAAATGAATCTATTTGTATTGAATTTTCATATCACATGATAAAATAATTTGAAATTATTTTTATGGGTGATTTAAAATTCATTATTGGTTTTGGAATCTCTCAAAACAAGGATGTCACTTTTATTTGACAAAGAAATTCACTAATGGACTTCCAACTAGACATTATGTTTACTATTTTTCTTTTCTATCAATTTCAATATAATCCTAAAGATTCTCATTTCAAATCATAAAAAACCATTTTTAAATTTTTATAAGGTTATAAATATCATGGTTTATTCTATACTAAAGGATGAACTTTTAATCTTTATAGTTTTTCTAACATTTATTCTAGTGGATACCAACTAGATAGGAAAATTATAAGTGGTACTTGTAACCTTCTTGGACATTCCCAAATCACTTAGAGTAGTAAAACGAAAAGCTCATTTTATCTTTCTATAACCAAATTAGAATAAATATCCATAAAGAGTTTTGTAACCAAATTATAGGGTTGAAACAAACTCACTTATATTTTGGGCTGCCATTTCCTCTTGTTCCAATTAAATGCGATAGTTTTAGTTCCATAAGAATCTTTAGAAATCCTATTCCACATGAATATATTAAGTATATTGATATTCAACATCACTTTTTGAGATTACACATTCAAAATAGAGATATAATGTTAGAATAATTTTAAAAAGATCTTCAATTATCCAATATCTTAATAAAAACCCTTGCATTATAATGTTTTAATTTTATTATAGGGGATCTAGGAATGAAAATCTTATAATTATTTTTTATATATTATTATTTTATCTTTTAAAATATTTAATATTTTTAAAAATATTTTATTTTTCATGTTTTTAATACATATTTTTCAAATTATTCAAAATTATGTTGTATGATCACATTGATAATATTATGCATGTTTTATCTTATTTGTCTACACCTTTTTGTTTATAAGTATTTTTTATAATCACAAACGGGGAGAGAGGTTTTATGTTTGTGGGATAGAAATTTTTTTAACATTTATCTAGACAGATATATATATTTTTTAAATAAGGGGAAGGATCCTATTTCAAGGGGTATATATATGTTCAGTACTTATAAATATTTTATCCTTTCCCACTTTTCTTTATTAACTTTACCTTACATCCTTCCAATCCTCTATTTCTTAATTTTAATATTAAATGTGTGTTTTTAATCATCAATAATAGGATATTATTAAACCTCTAATGTTTTTATGATTATAATCATGTAAGGCGTTTCTATCTTTTTTTGGATTTTCCTGGTTACTATGTTTAGGCATTATCCTAAGTAATCAACTAGACCAAGAAATAAATTTATCCTAGTATTTTTATTCAAATTTGTGAAGAAGGTATTCACCATGGATTAGGCTACATCGTGGTGAATTCATATAGGCTGTGTTGCAGATGATTATGGATAGAGTTTGTGAACACCCCAATATTAGTGAGAATTATTATCTTAGAAGTTACATGTATAAAACATATAGTTAAAATTCACTAGGATGTTTCACTGAGCATGGTATATTAGGAATCCACCTATATGACATGGGGTATCCCACCTCAGGATTGGAAGAGACCATGGTGGAACTATAATGGAAGGAGTTTACCTGTGAAAAATAGTCTATAAATGAAGACTATGGGAATGATTCTCAGTGTGTAGAGGTGAAAATGGTAAATATTTTTTCACCACATTGTGTTGTAAGACATTTTACTAATTGAGTTAGAAATCTTGGATAATACATGTGATACCATTTAAGTGGCATTAAATACTTTCATTAAATTCCTTGGATCGGCTCAATAAATCCTTAGCTCAACCCAAGAGACCCCCAAAACCGATGAAGACTATAAATAGAGACCAAATGAATCTTATATCTCATCCATGAATATCAATGAATCTATATTAAAACTAATTTATTATGAATTAAAACATGATGTTATTTTGAAATGATTCTATGAGTATATTCAAATTATCAAAAGGAAAATCAGGCTTCAATGACTTCAATAGAATATATATTTTCTTATTTTGTTTTTAGTCAATTGCTTTCCTCTTTTTAGTTATTAAAAGGACCTTCTTATATATTCTTTCCATCCCTCTATTTTCTCACCCAAATTTACCCTATATTTATAAGCTGTTATTGTAGTAAAGTTAGGAGTCGAATCGATATATACCAAAGAAGTAACCTCAAGACAGACAAATTTATTGGGGGGGGGGGGGTGGCTTTTAAGTGGCCAACTATTTGGATTTATTTTATTTTATGAAAAAATTAATTTTTTATATATAAATTAAACAAAATATATAAATATTTGGATTAAAATAATCAAGAAAGAGGGGTCGATATTAGGGTGTCTATAGGGTTAGGTTCGATGTATTTTTTTTCTTATAAAATTTCAACACATTAATTCAAGAAACATCCAATAAATTTGATAAGTTACCTCATATCATTAAATTATTTAACTCTAATTTTTTTAAGGATAATCAATAATGAAATTAGTGGATCATTTTTATGACCACTCTAAGGAATTATATCATACCAACACTTAAAATTTGTATTTATTAAAGTCGGTGAAGACAAAGAAGAAAATAAATCATTAAATGGAGCTCCAAAATTAATGAAATTATTATATGTTTAAAGCACATGAAAAAAAATCTAATAATTACCATATAAACCCCTAGGATAATAAAATAATAGGTATATCCTTTAATTGATTCAAATCATTCAATAGAAGACATAATTCTACTTAAAGAAGAAGGATTGAATAAGTGAAAATAATGAAATAGTGAATACTCCACCATTATGTGAGAAATATAACAAGTATTGGTGTAAATAAATTAACAACTTTATTCAATGGTATTAATGTGTTAAAAAAATTTAATAAAAATTAATAATAAAAAAACTTTTATTAAGAAACTATGGTGATTCAAATAACTTACTTGATAGAAATTGAACATTAGATTACAAAATTGACAACAGAACATTACAATTTAAATAAAAAAATTGAACTCATAATTACTTCAAAACCACCAAAGTAAAAATAAATTCTAGGTTTCTATGGTTATTTCTTCATCATTTAATTTCATACAAATTAATTAGGATAGTAAAGGGTGGGTGGGAGAAAAATATAAGTAGAGTTTTCAACTTTGACCATGAAAATCAGACTAGATTCATTCCCATGATTTATAAAAATATTTTATTATAAATAAGACGGATTTTGGAAAGGTAATATGATAAAATTTTTTTTATCTATATTTAATTTAATACATTTAAAATTCTCAAGAAAATTTGATCACCGATTCTGATTTTATGATCAAAATAGTGGTATGACTTTATGGGCCTTGAAAGCTGTCCAACAATTTAAACTTCAACTTGGGCCACCTAGATCTAGTTGAAAACATCAGAATAATATTTTTACATAGATGAATTAAAATTTTCACATAATTTCATATATCTAATTTTTAAATTTTATATTCATTGGGATTGAATTATGGGTTCCAAATCTACTTAATGGGCATAATTCCCAATCTTATTTGTCCATAAGTTCCTACATCCATGAAAAAATGTCCATATTCTATTATGATATTTTAATTGATTCTAAAATAAACATTTTCCAAAAAAAATTCAATAATATAATGAAATAAAAAATTAAAATAATGAAAATAATTTATTCTAGAATATGATGATTAATTTGGCCGAATTTGAAAAACTTTAAACATGAATTGAAAATTTTATTACAAATGAAGTTCAAATTATAAAATGAATTAAAACTGGTGTTTATAAACATTGAGTCAAAATAATATTAAAATATAATCAATTAATATTATCCTATTTCATTTTCTAATCACACACACACACATTCTCTATCCCTCTATCTCTTAATATTTCATTTTTCTAAATCTTCTAGAGAGACTTGAGTAATTTAAAAAAGGTTTTTAAAAAGACACATATCATCTTCATTATTGAATTTAGGTGATCACCGCCATTAAAATGAGGGTATATGGTTCTTTTTTATATTAAAACAAGTGACTTTATTTTATTCTTGGTTTTTATTAAAACTAATGGATTATTTGCTTTTTTTGACTCTTGGTTCCCATTAGAACCAAGGGAAGAATATAACCCTCTCAAGACTTAATGATGGGATGAAACATAGGGGATCATCATTGATATATTTAAAAATTTCTTTATCAAAGTGTGACTTTTTAATTTCTAAAATTTACTTTTTTCTAAGGATAATTTTTCCATTTCCGCAATTCTAGCTTTATATGAACAATTTTATTCTTAAATAAAATGATCACTTGATATTTTATTTTATTTATAAAATCACTTTAAATTGTTTTTAAAATGAAATTCACCCACTCTATCCATTTTATATATATAATCAAAAATGATAATATATAATGAAAAGGAGTAATAAAGATGTGTTCACATATAAAATGTTAAAAAAGAGATGTTTTCAGAATTTCATGAAAACAACCCATATATAAAAAGTAAAAAATTTATTTAAATCATTTAAATAATATCAAGTAGTAGAAAATGAACTTTTCAATTATTTTATCACAAATAATAAAATTTCCAAATGCATCTAATGAATATAGATATGAAAAAGGTAGGTTCCTAATTGAAAAGAAAAGGTAGAGTTGGTTTCCTTACAACAGGTAAATAATGAGGCAAGGTGGAAATAAAATATGGAGAAAACAAGTAAAACCCAAATAATGACCATAGGAGAATAAAATTATACAGTATTTAGAGATAAAATTATACAAATTACCTAGATTTATTATCGTTCAAAATAAATATCTATTTTAAAAAGAGGATGGGGAAGAAACCCTCATGATATTAGTAATGAATGAATAAAATGATAATGAGGATAAGATCACAAAATGGACATTAAAATATCATGAAATGGAATATTTTTCACAAAAAAAAAGAAATAATTAATTTAATACAACATATAAAATAAATAATTGTGTACAATATAAAATATGTCTCATGAAATTAAATTTGAGACTAAGAACCCTAAACAACCTTAGAAAAATTCAATTCAAAACTCCTTAAAGGATGTGATTTCAAATGAAACATTAAATATCATTAATAATAGAAGGATTATGATAAAAACAATAAAGGGGTACTATATGCACTATTATAAATAATACATGGTGTAAAATAAGAAATATGTCTCAAGAGTAAAAATTTATGCTAAGAAACCTTTACCTTGATTCCCCTCTTAGTCGAATGTACTCTATGATCCTTTAAAAAAAACTCCTTATCACCTACCTCAAACCCTTTTTTCATATAAATAACCATTTATAAATAATATTTATAATTATTCCCTATGTGTATAATTTTTTGATATAATATATTTCCAATATTGGGTGTGACTAATCGTAATTATTTATAACCAGTTTCAAAATTATGATGTTTTTATTTATTAATATACCAATGTTCAATATTCCCAGATTATACAATGAAGTGTAATTGAGGTTTTAATATTGTTTATAAAATTATAATTTCATTCTATGAGAGTTTTAATTATGGTTATTGTAGACTAAATTGACAATAAGCATGTTTCAATGATTTAAAACAAATGAATGGAGGTAACTTAATTAATGAGTAAAATGTTTATATTACCAATCCAAAACCAAAAAATATTTATTTAATTATTAATACCCAATATTAAGTTTCCAATGCCTTAATTGGTAAAAATTTATATCATTTCTCAAGTAGGTTGTTTAACCAATCCAACAAGAATATGTTACAATATATGTTTTAATATGGATATGGAAGAGATCATTTTTTTATCATATAATTATCAAAAAAGTTTAATGAAATTATTTATATTAAGGATATGAATTTAAAATTTTAAGAGTAATAAGAAGAAGGTAAATGAAAATGAATCTATCACTCATAAAAAAATTACTTTTCCTCTTGGCATGTTTGTTTTAGGTGATTATTTTTCCAATGATCTCTTCTTGACAATATTTATTATATAATTTCTATTTTGTTTTTATAGAATATAAATAATGACATAAATTAAATATATATTCACTAAATAAATTTCTAGAACCAAACATGAAATTTGGTGATGGAAAATGAAATGTATCATTCCTAGAGGCGGTAGTCCACACATGAACATGAGCAAAATTTTCATTTTTTCTGATTGAATGAAAGTAGAGTAGATAATTTTTATAACTTTAATATACTAATAGTTCATTATGTTATTTATAGTTTTGAAATTATGTATATATGGTTAGAATGTTTTGGAGGAGGGTGGTTGATATGAATAAATAAAGGAAGAAAAAAGGTAAGTAATAATTACGTTTAGAATTTGGATCTTTTCTTGAAGTATCCTTTATAAATTAATGACTTGAGGAAATTTTATGAGGATAGAGTCTATAGAATATAAAAATTGGGTATATTATCATGGTAATTTTGAACTATGTGTGTGACATGAAATAGGTGGAAGCGAGATCCTTTTTAGGTGAAAAAGAGGGTTGAATCTTTGTAAAATAATGTTAGGTAAGGGATAAGAATAGAATCGTATGAATATTATTTGAGTTATGTGGGGTAATTTTATTGAGATATTTAGGTATGACTTTCCAACCTAAAATAGGTATTATAGAATATTTAAGTGTAAAATTTATTTTATAAAATTCCAGCCACATTAGATCACTTCTTCATATTTATCCATGGAAATTATTTTATCACTAGAAATATAAGATGAGATTTATTACAAAATTTTAACATGAGGAATAAATTTTTTTAGTTTATTTAATATAATTTAATTTCTAAATATGAGAAAATTAACTTTTAAATTAGAACATATATTTTTTGAAAAACAATTTGTTTAGAAAAAAATACATTTTAATCATTATGTGTTATTAATATTATTTAAAATCAATTACCAATTAAATTAATTTAAATTTATTTTTATATATTTTTAAACATAAAATTAGAGACTTTATTTTACTATATATAGTTTTAATTTAAAATTAAAATATTTTAAATTGTATCATTTCTTGAAAAATTACTGTTTTACTTTGGAAAATAATATTTATCATAGTAGAATAATTTATGACTAAAAATTAAATTTATCCCATTAACTAATTTTAAAATTATTATTAAAAATATTCAAAACATTTTATATGATTTAATTTATAAAATTGATAAAAATCAATTTTAATATAAGCGTATAATTTTTTTAAGAAACATATATCTTACAAGAATAAAATAAATTTATTACTTATCAAATAATAACTATTAGATAGATGTTAACTTAGTTTTTGTATATATTATCAATAATTTACATTGTAAAAATTAATTAACTATAATATAATAAACTTTATAGCATATAAAAATGGATTTTTTTAATGAATTATATTTTACACATAACATGATTTTATTTGTTATTTAGCAATACTAATTGAATTTTGTCAATGAATTTGTATTAAATAATTGATATATATATATTTCATAATTAAGTTACCTGTATATTTACCTACCAATTAAATGACTAAATGTTAACTTTTACATAATTTTATGTGGATCATTTTGGATATGTTTTTCATATAAACAGGATAATAATATAATATTTATTTAAGGAAAATACATAGTGAAATATCATGTTGTTACGATGAAAAAAACCTTAAGGTAAACAAGAGGTAAAAAGTAGTAATATTTAAATAATACAAGAGTAGAATAACATGATTGTGTTTGAAAAAATTATTAAGGTGATGAGTGAAGGTAAACAAATTGAATTTGGTTGGAATGCACATGTTGAACCTATTAACCCATGAATGCCCATTTTCTATAATTATGATTGGTAGAAATACTTGAATTCATGTGTATATTGATATAAGTACTAGGAATAATTTTGTACATATATTAATTGACACAAATTAGGGAGATGTTTTGGTAAAATTTTGATATAAATTTATATTTTTTTAAAAAAATAATGAATTTCCTATTAATTCTTCATTATCCCTTACTGAGTAAATTTATACTACATGATTGTCAGATGAAATTCATCTGAATGGCCATTGGAAAAGCTCATATATAATTTCATAAACTTTTTATGAAGCATCATATCTGGGATGATGAGGGTAAGGTAAAACCACACTCAATAGTTATATACACATATATCACAAACCAAGTATCCTAGAATACTTTCATTGGTCATAAGGATGAGGAACCATCTAAGGTACATGGTAATTAATATTATTTTAACTAAAATTACATGTAATAATCACTTTTATTCATAATTATTAATTTATGAAATTATAAAGGATTGTATAAAATAAATATCATGCATCAAAACCACTATACCCTTATCGTAAAGAATGTATGGGGTACGCCTAACTTTGAAAAAAATTAGATGTATTTTAAATATACATTAAAAATTTCATGTCATATAAACCCCAAAGATAATTATGTTCCTTAATTTTTATAAATAATGATTAATCAAAATCCCAACCCACCTCTATCCATTATTTTATGAAATATAAAGTGTATCGTGTGAATAAAATGTGTCAAATTTTAAATAAATACATATAAAAAGTATGGGAATCATGTGTAAGTATAACAAAATATGAATTTATTATACTATAAAATACTATTACATAATAATAAATACTTATTTTACTATATTTTTTTCTCAAGTATAGAAATAAGAATCTTCATCAACTATAGCTGAAGAATGAATAATTTCAGTGAATTTGATGTATCTAGAATAATATAATCACTTCATAGGTGTAGTGTTTGAAGTTCCACCACATAAATACTCTAATAAAGAAAATATATAGGTAGATATCAATAATAAAATAAAAATATATAGGAATAGATAGATACTCTAATATAAAATGTTATTTGGAATGATATTATGATAAAATAGTTTCCTCCAAGGTATTAACAAGAAAATTAAAAACAACTAAAACCCCAACATGAAGAGTTACACACCCCCTATTATAAGCATATACATTCCCCTCAAAGTCCTAACATAATAAAGGTAATTAACTTTTTCATAACTATTTCAATAAATTCTAATAAAAAACCACTGATACCTTTCTTGTATTAACCGTTTATAGGTTGAAATGCATTGTGATTTATATCTACCATCACCCACTCATCACCCTATTGATAAAGGTATAATTTATAATATCCAAGGAGATATTATACACAATAATTTTTTTTCAAAATATCATCTAACTATTAAGATTCATGTAGCTCATAAGAAAATTACTGAGCTACCTTCTCCCTTAATGATCTTAAGGTTAAAATTGTTGTACATGATATTATAACATTAATTAATGGTTTTTTAATACTAGAAAGATACATGATCCTAATGATGTTTGTCATTTCAAATTTATTTTATATTCACTTTTTTCCAATTAATGAAAAACATTATGAACTGGGGTATGTTATTAAAAAAGGAGAAACAAAAATGGAAACAAAAGCTCAAGTCAAGGCAATATATTGATTAAAATAATATATTTAAAGGACCTATTAAGGGTACCTATACCCTTAAAATTTAACTAGTAATTTTTTTAGCATTATACGATCATGAAGATACAAAATTCCAGGGAAGAAATATAGACAATGTTTAATATAGAGAATATATGTATGAGGAGGCCATTACAGACATGATTGGGTTTGATAAAGTAAATGAAATTCTCAAGAATTAATGGTTGTGATACTTGGTTGTTAATATAAGAATGAGGTACATTTTCATAATTTTTTTGTGAGATAATTGTTCTTTTATGTTTATTATAGTTTAATACTATTAATTTTTTCTATAGGCATATATATCAGAAAAATGTAAATGGAAGACCTTGTGAAATTTTTTTGGAATTGATGTCTTCCTCTAAAATCTACAGAAAAAATATCAATCAATTAAGATATTTTTTTGTAATGAAATACTATGTATTCACAATTTTTAAAAAGAAAATAATATATGATAAGTTCTTCTCAATAACTATAATAAATGGGAAAAAATATACACACTAATAATATAAAAAATATATATTTGTTTCTATTACTTACTCCTTTTTTTATTTTAAGATTCATTAGATTCTCATTAAAATCAAATTTTATAATCCAAATATATATGTTTAGGTTTAAATTAATGGATATCTAACAAATTCACCACAAATGATGTCTATTATGAATTTTTAATGCACTAAATTCAATATTTTACAAATTAAAACAAAATTATATGTTTTATGTAATGTTTTTACAAAATATAGTGGTGTTTATTTATCATTAAAAACATATTTCTATGATAATAAATTAACACAAAGAACCTATATATTTTCTTAACTGGGTATGTATTTGGTTATATATAATTATATTTCACCATAAAAACAAATTAATTTTTTTCATAATTTCTATAGTGTCAAAAAAATCAAAATCACATTTATTTAGCTTATTAATTTTTTTAAAATTATGAAATATATTATATTTCACTTAAAAACCAGTAACCTCTAAGTGGTATTTCTAAATACAATCACAATTTCATTTAAAATATATATAGACTATTTGTTTATCTATATTTTTATAGTATTACTAGGATGTTCAAGAGTCTATATATTCAAAATAGGAAATAGATTTTTTTTAGAATGAGTGGGTTACTTAAATTGGGGAAACATGTTTACTTACATCAAAATGTGGTGATTTTATATCATGTTTATTAATTTTTTTATGTCATATATATCATAAAGAGGTGGGTTATCTATAGATTATTATATTATTTTTTTGATCATTGACTATCATTATTGGTGAAATTTATTTTAGTTATATATGATCATAATATTTACATATAATATAGAATATTGAATGAATTATATAATTAAATGGATAGTTTTAACTGAAAAAGCATACCCCAATTATGTGCTTTTTATTCAAGTTACATATTAGTTACAAAACCATGCATTACGTAGACAAAATTGAGAAAACAAATTCATATTTTCATGATAGTTTATAAAAATTACAAGTTATTCATTCATTACATATAGGAATTAACCCCACATAAATCTGACATAGGGTTAAAATTATTATGTCTAAAATTGTGTGTTTTTAGTTTAATGGTGAAAAATTAGTTCAAAACATGCATCACATACCCAAAATAAAGAAAATGTGATTGTATTTTCTTGATAATTTTGGAAAATGAATAATAATTATTTTATGACAAGTATGAATTAACCTTATGTCATTTAAAAGAATGATATGGTCATTATGACTGAAATTAGGTGTTTTCATTTAATAGTGTTTTTTTAGTTCAAACCACATTTTACATATTCCAAACTAAGAAAACACACATGGTTTGTCATACTAATTTATGAACATGATCCATAATTCATTTATATTTTGTATTAATCAAATGCACATCAATCAAACACATGTTATGGATCATAAGAATAAAAGTGATTATTTTGAGTATAAAAGTGACTTTTTAGTTCCAAATGTGAATAAAAAACTCAAATCTAAGAAAATATACTCATATTTTATTCATAAATTTGATAAAATATTGATACATTATTTTTGACATGTAGGGGTTATCCTCAAATTAATATCACCCATGATGTGGTTGGTATGAATGAATTTAAATGTTTTTAGTTTAAGAGTGGCATTTCATTCAAAACACACATCACATAATCAAAATGATAAAACAAAGTCACATTTTAATCATTCATTATTAAAATGATCCATAATTCATTTATAACAAATAATAATTAACTCCATTTCAATCTTATACAAGGTGAGAATGATTGAAAAAAAGTGTGTGTTTTCATTTTAAAGTGACAATTTAGTACGAAATTCATGCCACATACAAAAAATTAAGTATAAATTCTCAATGTTTCACAATAATTTAAAATAAATATTCATAATTTTTTCGAGATATGTATTAATTAAATGCGTTTCAATAGGATACATAGTGTGGATGGTATTGGATCACAAGAGTAGCTTATAATGGCTATACTTACAAGATGGGGGGGGGGTGGTGAATTGTAGTTTAAAAACTTAGTTAATAATATTTAAACTAATCAAAACATAAGGACTCTTTAAGTAAGATAATTGGTCTTGGAATCAGTATGATTATTAGAATGACAAAATCATAACCAGGCAACATCCAATTATATTAGAGTGAATGTATCATAATCATATTGGATTTGATAATATTAAAGTATTATTTTTATCATAATTAGAGTAACACCAATAAAATAAAATTTTATATAAACATAAGTATGATGACTATATTTTTATTAACATGCATACCCAAATTAAAAAACTTTAAAAAAATAAATAAAATAGCTATATTAAAGTAAGAATTACTTACAAGTTTTTTAAAATATTTACCTCTTTTAACCTTAAGAATATGGTAGTCAACAACCCTAAATAAAGGAATCCATTATTTTATACTTATAGTGAATTATGTATTTCCTTACCATGGAAATCCATTGATATGATAATCCGATTTGCTTTTTCTTCGTATCCTTTGAATCCCTCGATACGAATATTGTCATCTGTCTTAATATCCATATAATCCCTTGATATAAATATCAAAATATATCTTCCTAGCCCTGAAATCCCTCAATTCGATGGATCATATTCACCTTCTTCTTATCCCTAAAATCCCTCGATCATAACAATGATCATAAAGAGATTAAAATAGAAAAAAGTTCTTATGGAAACACCCCTAATAAGGATTCATTAGAACTACAAAACTCTTAAATAATTACAAAGACCAAGAATGATAAGTTCACAATTTAACAATATTT
Organism: Viscum album; assembly: GCA_963277665.1. Lineage (NCBI taxonomy): Eukaryota > Viridiplantae > Streptophyta > Magnoliopsida > Santalales > Viscaceae > Viscum > Viscum album. Next base: position 1,457,029,063 of record OY728135.1, on the reverse strand, counting down.
AGAGATATTTTGAAATTGATATAAAGAAAATTAATCAATGAATCATATCCAAACTCTTCAAATGACTAGGTATTTATGGCATCCTTCCAATGGTCTTATTTCCAAGGTTTTTGTTACATCCTTGGACAACTAGTGCATGGTAGATCAATTGTAACTGAATACCCAAAATAATATTGATTAACACAATTACTGTGTTAAAGATATTCCTTATGATATAAATAATTCTTTTTTTATTCCAATTATAAACATAATTTAGTATGATTAACTTCCTTACAAATGTCAATACGATTATCGTAATGTGAGTCAGTTCGATTGTATCAGTAATAGAATCATTCTGATGGTGATGAATTTTGTCAGTACGATAGAAAATACAGAAGTCATTAACATGGCATGATAAAAGGTTTAATCCTATAATAATATTTATACTCATTACAATTATCATAATTAATAATAGTGTATTTATATTTGTAATAATTTAAAACTTATTCTATTTATGGTAAAAGATAATTTTTTCTAAAAAAACATACTAAAACAATTGGGACGTAAAAATTTAGTAAACATGTTTTAAGAAATTTTTTTGTGATTTCCAAAACTAAAGGAATGGGAAAGTTAGAAGTATAACTTATGACTTAACAATGTCCCCCTTTTTGGAAAGCACAAACTCTAAAACCTTAAATGAAAAATAACTTAAAAAACTTACAACCCATTATTCTTTTATGAACTTTATATTAAGATTTATTATATAAACCTTAACTTACCATGATTTTTTAACTCTTATGAATACTATGGAGAGTATGATGTTGAATATGATTAAATCACCCTTAGTATTATATCTCCACTTTCGATAAAAAAATATTTAGAATGATATTATCCCCCTTAATGAAACATATCCAACTTTTTATTACAACTCACCCTTTATAAAACATTATCCTCATTTAAGAATTTATCCCCCCTTTTGATTTTAAAAAAGTATTTGGGAATGAATATGATGTTTCCTAAAATGTTATAAATATAACAAATGAAACAATATTGAAAATAATAACCATCCGTGAAAATAAAAAAGAATATATATAAACTCATAATTAACAAAAATTCAAGAAAATAATATTTGGATGAAAAGATAATTAATTAACAACCATTGAAATGTTTAAAAAAAAAAATACATTCAAGAATTAAAAATAAAAATTATTCTTTATTCATCAATGACTTGAAAAATGACTTCATCTTCTTGAACTCCTTTCAATCCTTCTCCAGCTTCTCAAAATTTTCTTCCAGAGTCCGGTATTGAGCGTTTATATTTTTAACTTCCTCATAGAATTATTTGTTTTCTTCCATCAAAAAAATCACTTCATATTCAATTGGATTTATCCTTATCAACTCTATCTCCATATCATGGATATTTTGTTTTTGAACATTTACTTCTTCAATACGGTCATTGATTGCATCTTAGAATTGATCAAAAAACATCACTATATCAACCATATCTTTTGATAATAAATTGAAAAATTTAGAAGATTATAATTTTAAATTCTTCACTTCATCAAACTTATCCTCATTAATTCGGATATCAGAGTCAACCTAGTTCAACCACTTAACCATCTGGTTATAAGATCTTTTGTGAGTTTGAGAAATTTTATGAATAATTTTCAATTCTTCCACAATACAAATCACTGACTATGCTATAATTTTTATCTTAAATGATTTCTAATTTAGGATATCATGAATTATCTTCCCCATTTATTCTAAACTATTTACTTTTAGTATCTTTAACACATGGAAAATGCAGTCAAAACATTTCTGAGCTATAGTTCTTTCCAAATCTGATTGATTGGAGTTAGGCTAGGGAGGTTTTGTTCATTTGGTTTAGACTTAAAATCATTTTATTTTCCACTTAATTTTCTTTTAAATTCCATTTTAAATTTCCTTAGAAACTTTCTTATCATAAGAAATTTACATGATATCTATATCTTTATCAGCCTTATCTTTATGATCAAATTTGGTCTTAGAATGTTGATCATCTTCTTATTTATTAGACACCGATTAAACTTCTTCTTCAGATGATTCTTCCTCCCAGGTACTTCCTAATTTATCAACAATATCAGTCTTGGAGAGTAATTTTTATTATGATGAGTATGAATTTGATGAACCATTTTTAGTGCGAGTTTATTCCATAGAAGCATCTTCATTTTATTTCTCTTCCTCTTCTTCTTTGTCTCCTTCTTCAAAATCTTCTTATATTTCTGTTTATACTTAATTATATTCTTCTTCTTATTGTTCTTGATTTTCTTCTCCTTATTTTTATTTGTTTTATTTTTCTTTATTATCATCTTCAATAATCTTATCAATATCTTCTTCTAACTGGTGAACTATTCTCAATAATTATTTTCCTTATGAGTTAGGTACCTATTATTTCTGAGGAACAACTGGGACTAATTATTCCGTATAAAATTTTTCCTTTCATTTTTCTATAATATAAATAATCTCAGCAAGAATGAAATATTTTTCTTTGAAATCCAATCCTACCACTGGTATGATCTGATCGGTGTGATAAGTTGGTAGTGTAATATTTTCAAAAGCTCTCCAAAATCCTTTCTACAAGTTTTCACAAATCTATGCATCTTACTATATCTTCTTTTGATTATTTTTTATATTATTCCTATAATGTTTTAGCATCTTAGATTTTTAAATCTTTAGCTAGAATGGGGTCAAGTATGAACTATATATCCCCATGCTTCTTCTCACCTTTCTTTTTTCATCATTTTATTAAAAACATCATGGGTAATCTTCTTCTACTTATTTTATTTCTTTGGAGGGAGGTATATACCTTAATTTTCTTATTCCTTCCATATTATTTATAATTTCTTGATGTGTGGGCATCAAAGTTATCCCCATAAAGTTTCTCAACCAAATTGTTGTTCTTTTTATAAAAAAACCTCATTCTATTAAATTTATCATCACTAATAAATGAAATTTTCTATCTCATTGGATATAATTTATTTTCAACTTTTAAGAACTCTATACAATTTAACACCATATTACTAATAAAGTTTATAAACATTATATTATTGGATTTTATAGAATTTTACTTGATGTTATTCACAATGAGAATGATAAACTATATAAGATTTATATTCCTCATATTTACAAGATAATCCAAAATGAAAACATCTGATTCTTGTAAAGTATATTCATCTCCCTTTCTCAGAATGATATATCCTTGAATACAAATTAAAAATACATGTTTGTATGGATTGAGGTGGGAAACCATTATAATCTTATAAAATTTTGAAAACAATGAATATTTGGATTTGGTCTTATTAGAAGAATCAAGATTGTTTGGAAACATGGGAGAAGGAAAATAAGCTTCACCTTCTAATGGTACTTCAACCAATTCAGAATTATTATTATAAGAAAACTTATATTTCTTATGAAACATAGAAAAGTAATTTTTTTCTTTCCCATCAATTTTTAGAAACTGAACTGACGAATAAAACTCATGAGTTAAATCAGGATAATAGAGATCAAATTATTTACCTGGCTTCTCTATACAAATCAATTCCCAACCTTGAAAAGTAATTATATTCATCAGAGTTGATTCATACTTTTCATACCATTTCCTTTCAACCAATATCTACCTAAATACAAACTAATTTGAAAATTTATCCTTAGTTTCCATCATATTTATAACTAACACAAGTGATCGGTCAAAAAAAAAACTTTTAGACGGAGAACTTTTATGGGTGAAGAAAACTGTGAGAGGAAAACCTGAACAACGTTGTGGGAAAGGAGGGGGGGGGGACTCCTTTATATAGGCATCAGGGGTAAAAGTTCATATTTCATAACAAAAAAAAAATGGTTTAGATAAAGACTTATCTAATACAATGATCATAATTTATTTGAAGAAAGTTTTAATAGAATTTTTGAACTCTCAAGGCTTTAAAACTTTTATCAAATTAATAATGAATATGATTTGGATAAATTTGAAGATTTTATTTGAAAAAAACAAAACAATGTTTTTGAAAAAAATTATAAAAACAAAATTTATAAACTAATCATAATGGAATAGTGAAAAAACTAAAAGAGTAGAAGAGTACCTTTCATAGTATAAATTTTCATCGATATGGTAATTCTATTCTTCTTGGTTTTTGTAAAAAAGATTATGATAGTTTTGAAATAATGACTGAATTCAAAATTTTCACTATATAAAATAATTATGATAGTTTCAAAAGAAAAAGTGAATAAGATAGTTTTTAAAATTAAAATTAAATATGATTATTTTGAAAAGAATAGAACACCGTAGTTATTTTTTAAAATATTTATAATAAAAACTGAATTAAGAAATTTTATAATATTTTATAAGTTTGGAATACATATTGAGGATTATGAATCTAATATAAATATAAAAATGATGAGTCCAAAAAATTGATTATTAAAATATTTTTTGAAAAAATCACCTAATTATAAAAATATAAATTTTAATTAATTTTTTTTTAAAAATTAAAATATATATACCCCCTTTGAATAGGAAAATATATTAATGTATGGATATTGGTAAAAAATAATTAGATGTGAATGATTAATTTACATTGATCATTCCAAGATTTTATTTAATATATTTAAATCTATCAAAGCTAAGGGGTCTTGAAAAAATGTCAGCAAGTTGTACTTGCATTCTGATGAATTATAAAATTATATCTCCTTTAAGTGTGTGATCCTGAAGGAAATAGTGTATTATGTCTATGTGATTAGAAAATGAGTGATGTGATGGGTTTTTACTTAAATAAATGTAACTTATGTTATCAAAAAGTATTTGAGTTTTATTAAAACTCATGCTATAATTAGTGAGTGTGTGTGGCATCCACAACACTTGAGCACAACAACTTCCAACTACCACATATTAGGATTTAGTAGTGGAAAGTGATACTGAGTGTATTTAATTACAATACCAAGAAAATCAATAATCTAAAAAGAAATGAAAAGTTCCGTATGCTCTTTTCCGACCCATTTTACATCCACCAAATTTAGCATCTGAAAAAAAATAATTCAAAAACATTTCCAAAAGAATAAAAAATACCTAAATCCATAGTTCCCTTAAGATAACAAAAAACTTTTTTTACATATTTTAAATGGGATTATTTTGGATTTTATTTATATCTTTCACATAAGCATACTAAAAATTTTAAATCTGGAAAACAAGTTGTTATGTAAATTAAACTTCCTATCATACCTCTAAAACTATTTTGATCAATTGGTTGTAAATACTCATCAAGATATAAGGTATTGGAGTTACCAATAGGAGTACTAGTACTTTTAGTATTATCATATAAAAATTTATTAATAAGATATTTTATATAATTATATTGAGATATAAAAGTTCTGTCTGATTTTTTGTGAGATTTGAAAACCTAGAAAATATGTTAACTCACCCATCATACTCATTTCAAACTCAGATTTCATAATACCCTCAAATTAATCTATAAAATATTTTTTATTTTATCTGAATATAATGTCATCAACATAAATTTGAAAAATCATAATATTTTTATTAAATTATTTTATAAAAAGAGTTGGATTTTCTGCTCCTTTAAAAAAATTTATTTGTAGAAAAAATACATTTATTCTATCATACCAAGATATAAGGGATTTTTTAAGTATATATAAAGCTTTGGTAAGTTTATAAACATGTTCTAGATGTTTCTTTTTTTTTTTCAAAAATAGGTGATTGTTCAACATAAACTTCCTCTTGAACATATACATTAAGAAAAGAACACTTCACATCCATTTAAAAAAGTTTGAAATTAAAGAATGTTACAAAGGATAAAATTATTCAGATAACATTAAGAATTTATATCAGAGCATATGTTTCTTCATAATCAATTAAAACCTTTTGATTATATCCCTTAGAAGTAATCCTAGATTTATTTCTAATAATTATTCTATTTTCATCACACTTGTTCCAAAAAACCCATTTTACTCAAATTTTAGAAGTTTCCCTATGTCATCCAACTAAAGTAAAAACTTTGTTTCTCTAAAACTCATTGATTTCATCATGTATTTAATTAATCCAATCATTATCAACTAAATCATCATTAGCATTTTTTGCTCAAATTGGGATAAAAAATCTAGATGTTCAATTTCATTTCTTAAGGAACTTCTAGTCCTAATTGGTAGATCTATGTCACCAACAATACTTTTACTAGGATTATTCCTAAGAAAAAATAACTTCTTGGGTTTTGAAAAGGATTCTCTTAAACAATAGGTAGAGAATATCCCTGAGAAATAAATTCAAAAACATATTCTTCAGTTATCTCCTTATGAGAAGAACTTTATAATAAAGGTTGAAGATTAGTTTTAGAGATAACACCCAAATATGTAGGTTGAGGTTATTTTAAAACAAAAGGATTGTTTTCACCAAACTTAACATGTACTATTTTCCCAATATTAAAATATTTTTTATTAAAAACTTTATAATACTTAGAAGTAGTGGAATAACCTAAAAAAATTAATTCATTGGATTTGGGTTCATATTAATGTAAATTATATTTAGTATCTAGGATGAATACTTTAAAATAAAAAATCTTGAAGTAATTTTTTTTGGTTTTATTCTAATCCACAACTCATAATAAGTTTTATTAAGGAAAGGTCTAATTAAATAGGTATTTATAGTATAGTTTATGATACTAACCACTTCAACCCAAAGATGTTTAGAGATTGAGTATTCAATCTGTATGGTTCTAGTTACATCTTGAATAATTTTATTTCCTCTTCTAACTACAACATTTTTCTTGGGAGTTCTAGGTTCTAAAAAGTTATGTTCAATACCTTTCTTACTACAAAATGTTTCAAAATCATAATTTACAAATTATTCACCATTATCACTATAAATAATTATCAAGGAGATTTTTTTTATCATTTTTAACTTTGGATGAAAAATTTTTAAACCAAAATTTTAAAATAAAAAAGGTTGCAGATATATTTATGATAAAATAAACCCACGTATATCTAGTGTAATAATCAACTAAGACATATACATAGTATTTCCACCAATTATTCCAATTTGTGTCTTTTTTGTCTGGAAATAGGGATGACCTTGTTTTCTTAAGGTTCAAACTTTCCAATAGATTCCTAATAGGTTTATTCGTAGAACCAGAAATACCCAATGATTCTATATCCATTTGGACCTACTTTCCAAAGGTAGGTGCTCATTAGTTATAGATCGATGAGGCTTAATAATTTTCATTGCTCGAGAGGATGGGAGGTCAGGCTCATCACACCTTTTTGGGGGGAATTATTGCCTACTCTAGGAATATCTTATAGATTTAAGTTATGTTCACGAATACTTATTAATTCACCAAGCATGAAAATGATTTTTCCTTTAGATTTGGAAATTAATGATTAATATGTATGAAATTTAAAGAATCCTTTATATGTATTTGAGGTTCTTCATCGATAGAGAATCATCCGTATGTATTAGAGACTCTTAGTCAATGGTATCCTTCAATACATTATATAGAAATCTCTTGGTCATTATGATGACCATACTGTTTTTAAATCCACTCAGTGGGCCACGTGAAGTTTATTGTCATTCAGAAGAATAAGGATTATTTCAGAGTTGGGATCGTACCCATAGATGGGCTACCTACGTATCCTTGTTAAAAATGAATCATAACCCATGTAATTCAATAATAAGGATATAGTTTAATGTAATATGGGACAGAAAAGAATTAATGAATGATGGTCTTAAACCTTGAAAAGGATTCCTACGTACTCTAATTTTAAGGAAGAGATCAAAGTCCATGTAGTTCGGGTGAAGAAACATGAGGCTTATGCATGGTTAATGGCCCAAAAAGAGATGTTGTGATTACTTTTACACTCTAATCTCACATGAGTCATGCTCGGTGTGAGAAACAAGAGGTATCAGTAAACCTGCTGATTGTGCCATGAAAGATGCAGTCATAAGAAATGACGTGGGTATTACATATGTATGAATTCCCAAGTAGATGATGACTAGGAATTACATCAGGAAAGAAGCCTAGGATCAGGGTCCATAAAGGTATTTGTACTTTATGGAGATTTGGAGTTTTAACCTGGGGCTTACTCCTAAGGAGGATTCCCAAATTAAAAAGGGGACTTATAACTTAGGGACTACTTCTGAGAAGGAGGCCTAAATTAAAAGGGACTTATGATTGGGTCCCATTCCTGAGAAGGAGGCCCAAAATAAAAGAAATTAATATTGGGGCTTACTCCTGAGGAGGATGCCCAATGTTAAAGGAAATTATGACTAGGGATTACTCCTGAGAAGGAGGCCCGTGTTAAGGGGACTTGGGGCCTACTACTGAAGAGGATTCCCAAATTAAAGGATCTTCTCATCTTAAAGGATGAGGTTATATGGAGGAAACCTCTAACCGTAGTGACGTAAAACTTGTAAGTCACAAGGTTTTGAGAGAGGTTCTCACAGAATTCCTTTCATATAAGAAAGCCAACGAAGGAACCATGCCATAAATGCCTTTAAAAAGGGGTTCGAGGGATAATATCTTGAAGAGGAGAGGTGAATGAGAGAGAGGCACACAAATGAAGTTGGCACACAAGTCGTGGCCGTGCAAGTATACTTGCACGGTATGGGTTCACCTGGGTGACGAACAATCTATAGGGTAATACATGGGTGAGACTTAACTCAAGCCTTTAGTATTAATCTAAGATGTTTACAAAAGGGTGGCGTGCAAGTTTCATCTAATGGTTAGGGTGGCGTGCAAGTTTTTCCATTTTTAAGGAGGTCTCGAAACTTTGACGCGCAAGTGTTGATGAATTCTAAACACTTAGGCCTTATTCTACTCCTTCAATTCTTCTATTCCAGGTAAAAAGTTACCTTAAAAGCTTTTAAAAGAGTTGATTTGAAGACTTGGGCGACCAGAGCTTGAATTTTACTTCTGAAAAAATCCATCCTTGAAATGGGGGCACACAAGGGCTATTTATAGGCCACCTTGAACCTTGGGAAAAAAATCAAATAGGGCATGAAAGTGAGCTGCGAAACCCGTAGGTGGTGTATAAGTGACTTGCGTGGCGCACAAGTTACTTGCGCGCCTCACTGAAAATTGGCTCCTAGTCCATGCCTTCGTCAATTTTTTTGATGTTCTTCAATGGGTGACCCTATTTGTGCTTAAGTTATTACCCATTTCCATTCATTGGACTCTGTGATAGAAGGGAGCATCAACAAAAGTCCCCCCTCAGAGTTGGATCTGAAAAGGAAAGAGGATCCGGCTCTGAGGTAAAGCTGGAGAAATCAAGGGTCTGTGGAGCACAAGTTCAGTGCACAGATGCTGTTACTGGGGAGCTTGAACAGATTCATATTTCATTGGAATAAGTCCAAGAATATGGTATAAAATCCATCACATATGCCAAATAAGCACTTCATCGAGCTTAAGAGAGTGAATCTGGTCGAGTAAATGAACTTCAAGTGGCTTCTGATGAAGCCCAGGATGCTGTGGAATAGATGAGAAGTAATGTTGAAAGTATTCTGTAATTTATGAAAAAAGAGAAGAGTCTCCAGTCTATGGATGTTCTTATAATATTATTCATCAATGAAAAACAGTTCATATTCAATCATATGTACCTTCATTTAATTAATAATTTCTCTTATTTTTACCTAAGACAATGGGCCTAGTAAACATAGTTTGATTTTTACTAGGGTTATATAAATAACCCCACAAACTTTGCATCTTTTAATTTCCCAATATTTCCTAAATCATACAAAATGTACGTTTAGTGATTTGGTACTTGACTTTTGTTCAGAGTACCGTTTATAGGTTCCCAATTTATTGAGTACCGTGTGTTTTGTTATTAGCACTTTAAAGTCATGCATGTTGGACTATAAAAGGCTAATATTTAAGGTCAAATAGCTTTGATTGAATGGATGATATTGACTCTATTCTTGATAATTTTTTTAGAAACATATTACCATATTCAAGTATGGAGGGGGAAAATTGTAAACCGTGACTTGAGAAATTTTGAATCTAAGTAATGACATGGGAAAAGAGATAAAAGGTAATAGAGGAAGTCTTTTCTAATAATGAAGTTACCACTACTTGACAAACCTGTTATGAGGGATAGATTATGTAGGGTCAACTGAGGCATAAGCTGCATAGTCAAATAGTAGTATCTTTTGGCTGACAGGTCCATTATGTAGGCAACTCATGCAAGGCCACCTAAGGGCATGTGCATCACAGTCGGGAAAAATAACTCTCAGAAATTTGACTTTCTATTGATAAAAGCTGAAGAAAGTTTTATGGAGATTCAAATTTTCCAAAGCATAGAGTCTGCTGTATGGAGAAAGGTACTTGAACATGGAGATGATATTTCCAATCAGAATTGTCAAAGAATTGGAGGAATGTGACTTCTATGAAGGTCTGACCCAAATTTCGGAAAAAAGGTATATGTGGTTTTTAAATCATATGACTAAAACCGGAGATAGAAACATTATACAACATATGGTAAAGTAGTCCAAGGTTATTTTATATTTCTATGAATATATGGAGGAGGAAAATGTAAACCATAGAGTTGCATACTTTCAGATCATGAAAAAGAGTATGGAAAAAATATGTTAAGGATGAATGTTTTTTTGTAGATCCCTACATATCACTGTTAAGACCAATAGGGAAAAGAGGCTTCTCCTAAGAATGAAGTTACCATTACATGAAAAACCCATTATGGAGATTGAATTATGCAGGTCCAACTGGGTCATAAGATGCATAGTCAAATAGTAGCATCTTTTGGCTGACAAGTCCGTTATGTAGAAAACTTATGCAAGACCACCTAAGGGAACATGCTGTATAGTCAGGAAAAAGAACTCTCAGGTATCAGAAATTTTGTGACCAGAAGTCAAGAAAAGGGTTATGGAGACCTTGAATATTATTTGTATAATGTTGCAGCTGGGTCCTGAATTGAGATTCTGTATGTCATTACATATCTCATTAGGATGAGAATCAAGCCACACGTAGTTCTTGAAATACATTTTAACATCATGAAGGACAAGAGCATGGAAGATCTTAGTTTAGGGTCCTAGAGCTCAGACCATAGTGAGGGATACACATCGTGCATTTGTTAAAAACCTGATGTGAATAAAGACCAGGGTGTTCCATATCACACCATGTGATCCTAGGGGGACTCTTTATCCAAGGGACTGAAAGTGGAGTTTGGGGTTAGGACCAAAGGCTCGGGGCTGGACTTGAGGAATGCTCGAGCATTCCTACGTATCCCATGAGGATGGGAATCAAGCTGCACATAGTTCTTGAAATACCCTTTGTACAGATTTGGTTCGTACATATGAGGGGTAAAGGAGACTTTATTGCAATTATGGTTGGACTCAAGATTAAAGACTTGGGTGTCACTACGTATCTCATAAGGATGAGAATCAATCCATATGTAGTTCTTGAAATATGACATGGTTGGAGACCATGTCAATGATGATTCCTCACGAGTGAGGGTATCAGGGATTATTGTAGTTTATTTGTCATATAGGACAAAAGTGAAAATAGTTTAAGGTCATATGCATGGACCGGTGCTATGCAATTTAATGTCTTGTAAAAAGGACAATGGGGGACTGTATAGTTTAACGTCATATATCTAGGACGATGGTACGTACATAGTTTAATGTCATGTCGGAAAAAAGTGAACCGATATGAATAATACGGTTGACGGGGGCTTCACAGATCAACATTGTATGGGATGGAGGTGAATCGATGTGAAGAAAGTGGTCTCAGGCTTGAACCTCAGGAGGTTTCCAACGTAACTGGCCTAGGAGGCAAGGATGAAAGTCTGAGTAGTTCAATTGAGAGGGATTCAGAGATCAGGGTGTACTTGAGGACAAAAACCCGAAGATGATGTTGGGACTTAAGCATGGTTAGCGGCCCAAAGAAGATGTCATGGTCGAAGCTTACTCTAAGATCATGTGATTCATGCTCGGTGTGAGAAACAAGAGGCAACAACAGACCTGACGATCATGTCGTGAAATATGCGACCACAAAGGATGGTGTGGGGCTTATGCATGGTTAGATGCCTAGGGAATGCATGGAAACAGAGTTTAAAAGACAATTGCGCATGTGAATATCAATATTTAATGTCATGTATCATTAACATGGGGTGATTTGTAGTTTAACATCCTGCAGCTCAGATGATGCACAGTTTAACGTCATGTTGGATGATATAGGGGCCACAGTTTAACATCATGTTGGACGATAGAGGGGGCTATGCAGTTTAATGTCCTGCAGCAAGGATAATGGGTGTATTTGTGTTACACAAAAATAATTCTTCAAGAATATTTCATTGGTTGGAGTTGTAATGAGTTCCCCATCCATTGAGATTAAAGAATAATCTCCATTAGAATAGACCTTATGTATTGAGTAAGGTCCTTCCCACTTTGGCTCAAGAATTGGAGGCTTCTTTCCCAGTATCATTGGGGTTCTGAGGACCAATATCAATTATCCTTGAATGAATGAGTGAAGATGAACTTTTTTATTGAAATCTCGTGCTATTTGATTCTAATATACTTCTAAATGGTGAGGTGTGCACATTATTTTTTCATCTAGTCATTCCAATTCATCCAATACCTTTTGAGATTGTTCATCTATAGATAACTAGTCATAGATGGTGACTTTAAGAAAAGGTAATTGGACTTTAATAGGAAATATTTCTTCCATTCCATATACTAGTGAATATGGAGTTGACCGTGTAGCAGTGCGAGTGGTAGTCTGATAAGCCCATAGAGCATGAAAAAGTTTACCAGGACATGAATTCTTATCTTTATCCACCTTCTTTTGAAGTATGTTTGAAAGAGTATTATTGAAAGCCTCTGCTTGACCATTGGCCACTACATGATACCGATTTGAATGGTTGGATCTAATATTGTATTCTTGATACAATTTTTTTACTTCAGATGAACAAAAGTTGGTGCCATTATCCGTCAATATGGTATGAGGAACACTAAATCTGGTAACGATATTAGACTTGACAAATCCAACAATTCTTTTAGCACCAACTTCTTTGAGAGGTATTGCCTATGCCCATTAGGAAAATAAGTTAGTAGTAGTAATAATATACTTAAACTGCTTAGCTATAGCTGGAGGATAAGGTTCTACTACATCCATTCCCCATGTAGCAAATGACCATGAATATTTATCCGTATGAAGAAACTATAGGGGTTGATGAATGAAGTTGGCGCATACTTGGCAAGAATGAAACCTCTTAGTGAAATCAACACAATCTTGCATCATTGAAGTCCAGAAGTATCCAAGCCTTCGAATTTGACCAGAAAGTCTATGTACATACTAGTGGGCACCACAGACTCCTACATGTACTTCATTCATGACAACCATTGTCTCTTCACCATCAATACATCTGAATAGAATTCCATAAAAACCTCGCTTGTAGATAATTTTTCAGTGATTTGGGATATCGTAAAGAGTAAAATTAACCACATGTTTCTGGACTTGTTCTTTCTTGGCTCTATTAGGTGGGAGTGTTCTATTTTGAAGGTATTACCTAATAGGTGTCATCCATCCTATAATATGACCATATAGTTCAGAAATGGGACTGATTTCATTGATTTCCTCTGTTCTGATTTAAACATAAGGTGAAACTATATGACAGTGGGAAATAATGATGATTGTTTCTTCCCAATTGTTATCTTCCAGGTATGTGGCTACATTAACCAGTGCATCAGATTCATTTTGTGATCGCATGACATAAGAAAATGTCGGTTCTGAGGGAAATTACGCCATTAACTCTCTGACGTAATCACAAAAAGGGATTAACTCTTCCTTTCTGATGGCATAATCCCCATTGATTTGTTTGATTACAAAATATGAATAACCTTTTACCTTCAAGTGATTCTCCTATGCCTGAAGCACCAATTCCAAGCCTATGACGAGAGCTTGATATTCTGCTTCATTATTTGTACCGCCTTCCAACAATAAAAAAGAATAGGGTAGCACTACCTTTTTTGGGGAAATAATCACGATTCCTAACCCAACTTTGTTGAATTTTGGATCTTCCATTTTCTTCCCTGTTGGAATTCTGGAGGCACCGTCAAATTACATTTCCCATGTTTGAGTATTATCTTGAATAGAGAAGAATTCCTCATCAGGAAGTTCAATATTTAAAGATGTATCTTCTACAGTTGGGTGTTCAACAATGAAATTAGCCAAATCTTGGCCCTTTATTTCCTTTTGAGACACATACTATATATCAAACTACTTCAAAATAACTACCCACCTTGCCAGACGTCCTATAAGCATTGGATGACTAAGGATAAATTTGAGCGGGTTATTGTGAAATACCAATTGGACCTCATGATGCTGCAGGTAGTGTCTCAATTTCTGAACTGCAAAAATTAATGCTAGGAATCAATTTTCAATACTTGAATATCGAGTTTCTGCCTTAAGCATAGTCTGACTAAGATAGTAAAGGCTATTTTCATTCTTAGTATCATTCTTTTGGGCAAGGAAGGCACCCAATGATCGCTCTAAATCTATCACATAGAGAATAAGTAGTCTTCCTTAAATAGGTGGCATTAATACCGGTGGACTCAAGAGATATTTGTTGAGGATATCGAATGCTTCTTGACATTCTTAATTCCACTGGTAGGTGACACCCTTCTTCATTAATCTGGTGAAGGATAAACACTTACCAGCCAAATTGGCAATGAAACGCCGAATATAGGCCAAGCGTCCTTGAAATCCTTTTAATTATTTCAAATTTCTAGGAGGTGACATGTCATGAATTAATTTTTTCTTCTCAGGATCAACTTCGATACCACGATGGCGTACAAAAAAGCCGAGAAATATTCCCGAGGTTACTCCAAAAGCACATTTCAAGGGGTTCATCTTCAAATTATGTTGTAGAAGTTTGTTGAATATTATTTCCATATCAGCCAAGTTATTAGAATGTTTTATGGATTTAACCACCAAATCATCCACATAACATTCAACAAATTTCCCTAAAAAGGGTTTTCAGATATGGTGCATGGCACGTTGATACATTGCACCTGCATTCTTCAGGATAAAGGGCATTAACCGATAGAAAAACACACCTTGAGGAGCTCTGAAGGCTGTAGAATCCTTATCTTCTAGGGACATTTGTATTTGATTGTACCCAGAATAACCATCCCTAAAGGAAAGAGATTCGTAGCCAGTTGTTGCATCAATTAAGAGTTCTGTGATCAGAACTGGAAAATCATCCTTGGGACAATGCTTATTAAGATCTCTGAAGTCAATGTAAACTCTAATTTTTCCATTCTTATTTTTCACAGGGACAATATTAGCTATCCATTTGGGATATTGAACTTCTCTAGTGAAGTTATCCTTGATAATCTTATCAACTTCATCTTCAATTTTGGAGGCATAATTTGGGTGTGTTCTTCTTGATTTTTTCTTGAATCCTCATTGTTCTTTTGGAAAACCAAAATGATGAGTGGAAACATCGATATTAAAACCTTTAATTTCTATATAATTCCAAGCAAATACATCTAAATTTTACTTTAGAAATGAAGTATACATTTCTTTATCTTCAAGAGTCATGGCTACACTAATTAAAGTAGGGCGTGGATCTTATTTTGTACCCAGATTTATTTCTCTGAGTTCATCCACAGTGGTAGAGATACCATCTTCAAATGATAGAGGATCATCCCTAAGATTTTCCTCTTCTTCTTCAGTATGTGTTACTTCTTCTATTTCTTCTTGCATAGTAGATGACGAAGCAGAATTTCCATAGACAGGGGAGAAGTTAAAATTTGAACATCTTGAAGAAGAGGATGCCACTTCTGACCCTATTGATGATGAAGGGTCTTCCTGGGGTGATTGAGAGGAGATGATGGATTGAGAATCAGCATCATTGTTTTCCTCTAGTATTTCTATAACTTATTCTTCTGTCTTGGTTGATGAAGTATAGAATTTCTGGATTTCAGCAGATGAAATGAAGACATATCCATTTAAGCTTTCATCACTTCTTGGCGAATCAACAATTTATCCCATGCTGTATGGCTTGATTTCCATAATTGAAATTATGGAAGTTTACATAAGAGTGTTTGGATTTAGGTCTATCTTGTCAATTTGACTGATAGTCAACACATAATCTGTACTCACATGTATGAATGGGTTTACTGGAATCTTTTCCAAACCATTTGGAGCATTAATTTTGGTGACCTACTTTGCCGTGGATTTTTCCTTTCCCTCAATGTGATAAAAATATGCCTCAATGTATTGAGATTCACATGTTTTGAATGGGGACGTGTCACCATACAGTGTCCTAATTTGACCATTGAAACAATATTTGAGACATTGATGGTATGACGAAGGTACGATCACATGTTGATGTAGCCAAGGTCTTCTAAGAAAAATGATGAAAGTGATGTCCTGACGAAGAACCATGAAATCTGAATTAGAGACAAGGTGTCCAAACTGAATTCTGAGTGTTATCTCACCCATAGGTTCTTGTTAATTCTTATCATATCCTTGCAACATCAAAGTATAAAAAGATAAATCAAATTCAGTGAGGTCCAATCGACAAAGTGTATGAATAGTAATGAGGTTGAATCCTGATCCATTATCAATGAAAGCTCGTCAGATGTCTATATCATTGAATTTTCCAGATAGATACAAAGGTCTGATATGTCCATGTACAACATAATCTTCATCTTATTCTGTAAAAGATATAACTGCATGGAATTCATCAGGATCATTCTCTATACGGTAGACCTCAGCCGTAGTAAATTTAGTTTCAAATTCTTGAGGACTTGTCAAAGCCTCAATAAGTGCCCCCGAAGATCTTTTGATAGATTCAAGGAATCCAGAATTTATAACTTGTCCGGTACATGGGCCAAATGTTTCAAGACTTGGTCCAAAGGTCTTCATTTATCATCATGAAAATGTAGTTTTTCAAGTACCTTGGAAGTTAATGCTTTGGAAGTAGATGCATCCTGTATCAGGGCAGGAATTGGAAACACTCCTGGCTTCGGTAGATTAGACCGAATAGGTCTATCTATTTGCTGAGAGGAAGAAGGTGTAACCTCTTACCTGTCCTCCAAAATAACTATGTCAAAACTGAATCTACCATGTGTGGAGGAACTTTCTTGTTCCTGTTGATCCCGCTGAAGGTATTTTCCACGAGTTTCTACCACATATATAGTTCTAGTAGGGGTAGGATTGAAATAGTGGATTATGGAATATCCACGTCTTCCTCTGTATCCTAGAACTATTTCTCTTCCTCTAATTCCTCTGTTAGATACATGGAACTTAGGCTCATCATGATCGAAACAATCATTGGCATAGGGATCCATTAAGTGAATCTTGTTAACAGAACCAAAGATCAATTCTTCATCTGAGGAAGATTCTGCCTGATAAACCAGTTCAGGCTGTTCTGTTTGGTGGGGTGGTGCCTGTGCTTTTGAAGCAGATGTCATAAAATCTGCCAGAGTCAAAGACAACTTGGCCTTTGACATGAGCTCATCTTCTTCTGACTGCTCTTCTTTCTTCAAATTATACCACTTCTTTGAGGATTTTCCTTCTGAAGAAGGGTGTTTTGCTGTGGTAGAAATAGTAGAAGAAACAATTAGTTGATTCAATTGTGTTCTTAAAATGGCATGAGTTCGGTTGATAATTTTATTAACCATCCAATCATCATATTTCTACACATTTTTACTTTTGACTTCATGCCACTTGCCTTCATCCTCTGGATCAGTAGTAGTAACACATGCTACCTGGGCTGAAGAACCATTCAGTTTTACTTGTCCAGAGTCCACCATTTTTTGCAAGAGGTCTTTGAAGACAAAACACTCCTAAATGGGATGCCCCAACATCTGATGGAATGGGAAATAGTTGGGGAGGTCTTCATCTCCTTCCTTGTTCGACCTTTTGGGCCTTGGCAACTGAACCATATTGTTTTCCAGAGCTGAGATGAAGTAACTAGGAACTTGTTCATTCTGGAAAGAATAAACTTTGTTCTTTAAATCCTAAAACTATTTCTGCCTTTGATCTATTTGATCATATTGATGAGGTGGTCATCATTGTTGATGCTCAGGAGGCGGAGTCCTTTGATATGATAAAGGTTTTGAAGTGGAAGAAGGTACCGGTGCTTGTTTAAGTGTAACTATAACAGCTTCTGCCTTTCCTATTTTCCTTCCTATAACTGATGGAATTACATGAGTTTTAGCCTTATTTTGTATAAGGGAGTCTTCTATCTGCTGAGAAATTGAAGCAAGGTCTCAAAACCCTCTTGTGTATTTCACAGGGATCAATGGTTTGCGTAATTCATCACACAGATTTGCCACATAGATTGGTATAAACTCTTCTTGAGGGAGTGCTAAACTTAAGGAATATGTTAATCCCTTCCAGCGAGAAATGAAATTAAAAAATCTTTCATTTTTCCTTTGTTTAAAATTGGTAAGATAAAAAACTGTCGCCTTTGGTAATGTTGAGCTAAATTGAAGAAGGAATTTTTTACGGAGATCTTCCCACCCAGTAATTGATCGAGATTGAAAACTTGCATACTAGACAAAAGAAGGTCCTTGTAATGACTTCAAAAAACACCCGAGCTTATCTGATTCTTGTTGTTGAGGAGTTCCCATCATAGGATCACAAAGAGAAACAAAATGTGTTAAGTGTTGTTCTGGATCTACCAAACCATTAAAAATTAGGAATGTGGTATTTGAAAAATTTGATGGGGGAGGAATTGCATCCACCCATTCAGGGTAAGCTCTCTTTTCCGGTTGAACTGGTGCACGTTATCCTTCCATATCTTCCAACCAAGGTATTAATGACTCAATGGCAGTCATTAATGTTTGAGAAACATCTAGTTGAGCATGGACCTGATCAGGTTCAATAACTGGAGTTTGGATGGATGTGGTGACCGATACTGCCATTGATGGTAGTATTGACGGTTGCTGTCACGTATAACTCATAGGATTGGACCTGTGAGGGTGTACTTGTAAAGGGGGATATTCCTGATCTATCACAATAGCTGAAACAAATTACCTTGATTGATTAACTCCAGTATGCTTAGGAGGAAGACTACCTTGAAGTAGTTCTGCATTTAACCTCCTCAACTCATTCATTTCTTTTTCTTTCCGTGAGAACCTTTCCTCTAATGAGAGTGATTGAACTTATCCAGAGGTAGGGTGGAATGTAACCTGACTTTTTTCCTTTCCCCTTTTTGGATTCCTTTAGGAGATGGGGTAGTTGGTTATTTGAAGGAATACCTAGATTATGGGTAAGCCTTCGATTTTGGGTACACACACCTTATTCATTTGTTTCTGTGTATACAGCCTCTTGAATATGAACTTCTTCATACGATTCCTCTGAGTGAGTCTCATGTTCTATGGGATTAGTGATAACATAATTGATGACATTTATTGATTCATAATGCATTACATACCTTCTGTCAGCGTTTCTATGATACCGTCTTCTTCCATATCCTTTATGAGACATTGTCTTTTGTTTGGTTGATCCCTCAGGAACTTCTTGATGAACTGTAATTTGGAGGGAATTTCCTGATAATTCGGCTCTGCATTCCTCTTTTGGTTTCTTCCCTAATCAAGAGAAGGCTGAATTTCGCTGAGGAAGAGATTGAGAATTTGAAAAAGTCCCCAGTCCGGTGGACTAGGTCTATTCCTGTTTTTCCTGCTCAACTCCTAGAATCCTGTTTGTTGATCCCGATGGTTGGATTAAAAGATTCCCCAGCCTGGTAAGCTGAGGTGGCTCTTAAGATGCTACATCTGAATGTTTCTTAAAATCTCTTCTGATTTTGTGGATTTTTTTCTAGAAATTGGCCAAATTCATCATCCGACATCCACTCAAATCACCTAGCTCAAATGACCATTGGATTATTTCTGACACCTCTATCACCTGATGATGCACATTATCTAAACGAGAAGCCTGTTTGATATTCTCATTTTCTTTATGAAAGAGTAATTCGACAAATTTTTCTTTATATGCCTGACTTTGGGAAGAACTAGTTGATGCTTGTTCTTGAGAAAGCTTTTGATTACACACAAAACCAGTTAGATTTGGCCAGTTATGGGCAATAACATTGCATGAGACCACTTTTGGTGGGATTTGTTGACTAGAGAGCACAGTGAAATGCAATACTCCATGAACACCCCAACCCCTGATATGAATACCATATGGGGAATTGGTAATTAACTAGTGCAACCTTTTTAATGCGCCAAGGCATGTATGCAAAAGGGATCTCTGTTGCTTTTCAACCTTTGAATGTCGGGAAACTGAGAGAGATGCCAAGTCAATTTGGCATTGCAACCCTTCTATTACCTTAACATGATTTTGATATTCATAATAAGGTAATATTTTCTCTTTTAAGTGAAAAATAGTTTTCCATATGTTGAGACGAATATCATGAATAAAATCTTCTATCAATGTTTCTAGAATATCATACTGAGATTCAGCCAAAGGCCAAAACATGACTGGTACTTCACCTTTCTCCAATTGTTTTCTCATATTCAGCACTTCATCTTTGTCATTTGATAAAGATTCTTCTACCTGATTGAACCAAATATGGTGCTTCTTTGTTGCTTCATCAGATTCAAAAATATTGGTAGAGAATTCATTTGTCAAATTAGAAGATGAATGACCCAGGGGTGGTTATAATAATGACCTACACCCCAGGCTATATTTTTATTGAGAAAGTATTTCACTTGCCAGCGGTAATTCATGAGACATGACTGGATTTGCATTTTCAAGTGCCCCAAGATAAGAGGTCTTTCTCATTACTGCATTTTCCATTGAATAATTTCTAGGAAATGAGAATTACTACTGTGGAGAGGACTTTCGTAGCTAAATTTATTTTCATGAGGAGTACCACCATGGTGGGTTATAGCAAAAGATGAAACCTTTTGATCCTTGGTCTTCTGGCCACACAGAGGGTTATCGTGGCTCTCATCTGAAGATGGTGCTTCGAGATTGACTGAATTTCCATGAAGAAAGACTTCACGAGGAAGTGTCTGATGAAGACCTTCAGAATTAATGTTGTTATTTCTGAAATTTGGAAATGAGAGAGTAGAATATTTAGTTGCAACAGATAATTGTCTGAGGGCTTCAAGAACTCCATCATTGAGCAAGGCCTTATTGCAGATTGGATCTTGATTTTTTAACTATGCTGAATGAGTCTCTTTCTTGGATTCCTTCTTACTCACTTTGGAAACCACTTGTTGACGAAAGTAGTTATTATGGGTAGGTGTATGTGCCTACTCAGGAGAAATGGTTAGGTTAGGCTGACTATCTCCATTTAAATATGGTGTATGTGCCCGACTTGATTGTCCATATGACATGGGGTAGTACACCCCACGACCCTCCTAGACTGGACCAAAGGTATGTATCTACTCTAGGGTGACATGTTGATGAGTCACTCCACTTATAGGGATAGATTTATGTTTCTTTCCCTATGCTATTGATGAAGTTGTTATAATATTCTGACAGGTATCTAGAATATGGGAAATGATTTTTTTTTGCTCTTTCACCATTGTCAGAATGTGCTTGGTGACTTCAGTTGCTGGAATGGGAATATAAATCCATTATGTGTTTGGATTAGGTGTGTATTCATGCTCCTGTCCTGCTTTTCCTATCAGTGAATTCTAACAGTACTCATGTGTGGGGAAACCAAGTTATGTCGGCCTCCTATTTTTCATTGGAGCTTTCCAATTAACATCTCTGGGTGCTACCAAACGATATTGTTGGTTAGATTGATGAATTGCAGGTGTATGTGCCTAATGATTGTTCTCTACTGTATATTATTGATGAACTTACTTCAATACTGGAAGATGAGACTACTGGCAGAATTGATGAGTGTAAGCAGGTGTATGTGCCTGTTTACAGGTGGTCACCACATTTGGTTGGCAGGCTTCTTTGGATGCAGTTAGACGAGCCTACTGACTGGATGATGATTTATAAATAGGTGTATGTGCCTTCCTATAATAATCCACTGGAATTTACTGGTGGTATTGGTGTTCTACTACCAGACGAGTCTGCTGGGCAGTGAAATTAGGATGGATAGGTGTATATGCCCACTAATTGTTTTCCATCAAGTTAGGTTGAAGGACTTCTTCAGAGGGGGCAGAGGTAAGAACCTCCTCCCTGTTAGCCAAATTTCACCTTTTACAGTTTGTCTTGCATTCTCGGGTCTGAGGAACCTGAGCCGAATGCCTAGAGGTGATACCCCCATCATGTTGAGGGCGCACTGCTGCTTGAGTCTGGCGGCAATTGTTGGTGGGAGTCCTCAGGAAGGACTCCTATATTATTGAATTGAGGCCTTGAGTGACCTCTTGATTCACCTCCCTATAATATGAGAGGGACTGGTTGTTGAGTTCTGGGGATATGGACCTGAAACAGTTGGAGATGGTGGTTGGCACCACCTGCTTCTTGACCACTGGTCGTCACTTTCCAGACAACCAGGGTGAGTTGTTAACTAGGAGGACTTGTCGAGCGGCCTCCAGAGTCGGGTTGGTACCATGTTGATGGTATTACCTCACCAATGCATTTGAGACCCAGCATTGAAGATTCTGAGTAGGTGATTTCCTCCTTAGAGCGGACGAGGATCCAACAGGAGTAGCGGCCGAGGCATTCACAGGTGTGAACCTTAAAGAAGCCATTTTGTGTTGTAGAGAGATCTTGGAAAAGAGTGCCTGTTTGATATAACATACATAATCAAGATAAGTCTGGCCAGACTACATCTTTTGGATGAGAACATATGTTATTGATTGCTTTGTTGTCCCTCATATTGAGTTTAATAGGGGTCCAACAAATAATCAAAACATCATTTAACTTGGTTAAGGATTTACGTCGGGTTCACCATTTTTTGTTTCATCTAGAAATGGGGATGACCTTGTTTTCTTGAGGTTCAAACTTTCCAATTGGTTCCTAACAGGTTTATTTATAGAGCTGGAAACACCTAATGATTCTATATCCATTTGGACCTACTTTCCAAAGGTAGGTGCTCATTAGTTATAGACTGATGAGGCTTAAGAATTTACATTGGTCAAGAGGATGGGAGGTCAGGCTCATCACAACTTTTTGGGGGGAATTATTACCTACTCTAGGACTCTCTTATAGATTTAAGTTATGTTCACGAATCCTTATTAATTCACGAAGCATGAAAATGAGTTTTCCTTTAGATTTGGGAATCAATGATTAATATGTATTAGATTTAAAGAATCCTTTATATATATTTGAGGGTATTCATCAATGAAGAATCATACACATGTATTAGAGATTCTTAGTCAATGGTATCCTTCAATACATTATATAGAAATCTCTTGGTCATTATGATGACCATACTAGTTTTAAAGCCACTCAATGGGGCACTTGAAGTTTATTATCATTTAGAAGGACAAGGTTTATTTTAGAGTTGGGATCGTACACGCAGATGGGCTACCTACGTATCCGCATTAAAAAGGAATCAGAACCCACATAGTTCGATAAGAATGATATATTTTAAGGTCATATGGGATGAAAAATAATTAATGAATGATGGGCTTGAACCTTTTAAAGGATTCCTATGTACTCTACTTTTAAGGAAGAGATCAAAGTCCATATAGTTAGGGTGAAGAAATATGAGGCTTATGCATGGTTAATTGCCCAAAAATAGATGCTGTGATTAATTTTACACTTTAAGCTCATGTGAGTCATGCTCGGTGTGAGAAACAAGAGATATTAGTAAACCTGGTGATTTTTCCACGAAAGATGCAGTCATAAGAAATGATGTGGGGCTTACGTATGTATGATTGCTCAAGTAGATGAAGACTAGTACTTACTTCAGGAAAGAAGCCCAGGAGCAGGGTCTATAAATCTATTTGTATTTTATGGAGATTTGGAGTTTTAAACCGGGGCTTACTCTTAAGGAGGATGCCCAAATTAAAAAGGGGACTTATAACTTAGGGCTTACTCCCAAGAAGGAGGCCTAAATTAAAAGGGACTTATGATTGGGGATCATTACTAAGAAGAAGGCCCAATTCAAAAGAAATTAAGATTGGGGCTTACTCCTGAGGAGGATGCCCAATGTTAAAGGAAATTATGGCTGGGGATTACTCCTGAGAAGGAGGCCCAGGTTAAGGGGACTTGGGGCTTACTCCTGAAGAGGATACCCAAATTAAAGGATCTTCTCATCTTAAAGGATGAGGTTATATGGAGGAAACCTGTAACCGTAGTGACATAAAACTTGTAAGTCACGAGGTTTTGAGAGAGGTTATCACAGAACTCCTTTCAGATAAGGAAGCCAACAAAGGAACCATGCCATAAATGGGTTTGAAAAGGGGTTCGAGGGATAATATCTTAAAGAGGAGTGGTGAACGAGAGAGAGGCACACAAATGAAGTTGGTGCGCAAGTCTTGGCTGTGAAAGTGTTCTTGCACAGTATGGGTTCACCTGGGTGACGAAGAATCTATAGGGTACTTCTTGGGTGAGACTTAACTCAAGCCTTTAGTATTATCCTAAGATGTTTCCAAAAGGGCGGCGTGCAAGTTTCACCAAAAGGGTAGGGTGGTGCGCAAGTGTTTCCATTTTTAAGGAGGTCTGGACACTTAGACGCGCAAGTGTTGATGAATTCTAAACACTTAGGCCTTATTCTACTCCTTTAAGTCTTCCATTCTAGGTAAGAAGTTACCTTAGAAGCTTTAGGAAGAGTTGAGTTGAAGACTTGGGAGACCAGAGCTTGAATTTGACTTTTGAAAAAATCCTTCCTTGAAATGGGGGCCCATAGGGACTATTTATAGGCCACCTTGCACCTTGGGTGAAAAATAAAATTGGGCGCACAAGTGAGCTGTGCGACCCATAAGTGGCGTGCAAGTGACTTGCGCACCTCACTTAAGATGGGATCCTAGTCCATGCCTTCGTCAATTTTTTTTGATGTTCTTTAAAGGGTGACCCTATTTGTGCTTAAGGTATTCCCCTTTTCCATTCATTGGAATCTGTGACAGAAAGGAGTTTCAATAGTGTCAGACCAAATAAGTCCATGTACACTAACTATAACGTATCATAAATTGAGACATCACTAATAGATTTAAAACATGACTTACTTTTCTTACTGTATTGACAAGGGTCACAAACATTCGAATAATCAAACCTAAGTTCCAGTAGATCCTTAAGAAGTCATTTATTAGTCAATTTAGATAAATTTATTTGGTTATAGTTTCCTAACCATATATTCCATAACCAAGACTGATCTTCCATTTCACTAAGGTAAGGTAATCTTGGCTCCTAAGGTCTTCTAGGTTATGTGTGTAAACATTCTTATACCGATGGGAAAAAATTATAAATTCTTCCTTGGAAGTATTACAATACATTTATCATTCATAAATTTCACAAGTTAACCTTCATCACATAATTGGATTATTCTTATAAGGTTATTCTAAATTCCTACATCAATCAAAATATTTGAAATAAGAGTTTTTTCCAAGAAGAGCAATGTTACATATAACAACAATTTATTCTTGATAATTATCTCTAAAAGTGACTTTTCTACCTTTTATTTTGATAATATTATTAAATAAATATTTTTTTAGTCATACGTATGGAACACCCACTATAAATGTACCATATATTCTTATTATTGATATTATATTTTTTTCTTGAAAAAAAAATATTAGAATTTCGAATCCCAAACCTTCTTGGGTCTAGTATTATTTTAAAATAAAATCTTAGGAAACCACATATATTTGATTTGGTTTTGGGAAGAAGTTGTTTATTATGAAAAATATGCTTTATGAAAACCTAGGGATTGTATTTTTAGGGATAAATTCTTCTTTTAGTTCCCACCACTTTGAAACTTGGTTGAAAAAGGTAGACTTTTTAGAACAAAGTAATTATAACTAAAAACTATTTTTTTATTAGTGTAACTCATTCTAGAATTAGTACCATGAGGTATGATTTCAATGAATGTTTTCTTTACCAATTTTAAATTTTGATAAAATTTTCTTTGAAGAATAAATTTTTGATTGTACTCTTATAAGTAAATCCTAATTCTCACTAATAATAGTTTTGGAACTAATTTTATCAAAACTAGTCTGTAAAATATTTTTCTCAAAAATGAAAATTTCAAAATATTTTGGAATAGTTAAATTTTTAGAAATAGTTTCATCATGATATTTAGAAAGATCCAATATTTCAATTTTCAAAATATTTATTCTTGATTCAGCCTTAGAAATATTTTATTTTTCATTATTAAGTTATTTAATTTTTTTTCAATTTTAATTTTTAATGAGTTTTTTAAAATGAGAAACTTCATCATAAGAAGAAAAATAATTATCTTCACTTAACGAGGAAGATTATTCATTTGAAGATGTTAACTTTTTCTCATTAGGAAAAATTTCACTTAAAGACATGTTAGTAAGTTTTTCACTAGTTTGTACCTTTTCCATAAGATATTGATTCACCATGGGTACATTTGAAAAAAAACCTATGTTCCTCTGTCCAGAACATTCATTATCTAAATTTTTTTAGAAGAATCACCACCACCAGCACTCCATGTGTCAGAATCTTTTAGAATGTCATTTCCTTTTGATTTGTAGTACTCTTTGGTATTCATTTCTGAATTAGTTTCTTTCTTGTATTTTGTCTGTATCACATAATAATATGGTTATATATTTATAGTTTTTTTACATTCATTGAAAGTGAATTCATCTTTGTTGTCACTTTTATCCTTATGACCTTTTTTATTGGTATTGGAAATATTTCTTCTACACAAACTTTTTTATCCTTATGAAAGGTTATTCAATTCATTCAAATAATGTTCAATAATACTTGATTATTATTGGATAATTTTTTTCCTTCTTAAGGATTTAATAACCTATTTATAAGTTTGATATTTACTAGGAATAGTAGTATTAGAAAAAGCAACACCTATATTTTTATTTTTCTATTTCTCAACATATCTTTTAAGTCTTACCACATGTTGCATAAGGGTTCAAATAAAATCATCCAAAGTAAGATTATTTGGATTTTTGTTTCATCAATAACTATTATTTTTTATTCTCATTCATTATGAATAATATAATTAATATTTTCCACTATGATTTCATCATCAAGAACTTTTTCACCAATATATTTTAAACTATTTATAATTGTCTTGAATCTAGGATGCATCTTTTTAACTAATTATCTAGGTAAGAAATTAAAATCTTGATAGTATACTCTTAACATTTCTCTTATAGTCTCAATAAATTTAGAATTTACAAAGTGTATGACTTACAAATATTTTCATATACTATTAGTAGCTTCACATGAATATATATAACTATATATGATTCTTATCATAGATCACAAGAGATTATTCCTAAATATATATTTTAACTAATACTCTTATTTTTCTTGATGTGTAAGAGTTGTAACTTATTTATTAGGAATGTTGTAGTTCGAAGTTAGAGAAATAAAATTACCAACTCCAGTATTGATAACAAATGTTTTAACCCTTTCTCTACAGTACTCATAATTAGAAGCATCAATTATAGGTGGTCTTTTTGGATTGAAGTTTTATATAGAACCAACATTAACACATTCCATCTTCAAAACTATTGATAATATTTTTCTAAAATTACACATTAGTGCAACAAGTTTTATAAACAATAAGTTCATATAAAAACATTAAAGAACTTACAATTAATATAAGAAATAAAAAACCAACATGTATAAGTAGTTAAAAATAGCTCTAATACCAATTGTTGGATCGTAAGAGTACCTTATGATCAATATACTTACAATGGGGGGGGGGGTTAATTGTAGTTCAAAAACTTAAAAAAATTTAAACTAATTAAAACAGAAAGCCTCTTTAAGTACGTTTATTGGACTTGGTCTAAGTCTGATTATTAGAGTCACAAAATTAGAACCCGACAACTTATGATTATATTAGAGTGAATATATAATAATCACAATAGATTTGATAATATTAATGTATTTTTTTATCATAATTAGATTAACACTGATAAAATAAACTGTTTATAAAGCTAAGTACGATGTGTAACACCCCGCCCCTACCTCATTGGCTTGAGGAGGCGGTGAGGGTTACTTGGCCTTAAGCGACGTACCCAAGGTGCTAAAGGCTGGAAATAAATGACGAGGGCTCCGAGAACAAATGGGGAACGATTTGACCTTGAGAAAAAACCCACAAAACAACCACAACTAAATGATGCATGTCAAAAAAACCAAACTCATACATTACCGAAGACAACTAGATAATCCATAATCTCACATGCCAACACAACCCAATACAAAATCAGAGTACAATACGGAGGGCTCAACAAGAACACCATGAGACATGACACCACCACAGCTCCACACCAAGCTCCAAGTTCCAGCAAGAAATCACAATGCACCACTAAAGGAGGTTGATGCTTTACCATTTCCCACATCACGGTACAAAACATCTGCAAAGACACCAACGTGCCAAAGTAGGGGGTGAGTACTAAAACTCAGTAGGATTTCCCCAAATGACTTCCCTACACACACCACTAGGATAAAACCATTATCACATTTATATAAAACAGTTTATATAAAATAATCACAAGTGAAACATTTACCATAAACCAATCATGCTCTTACCAAGCCATCACACCCAACCCAAGAAATCAAAGGAAATCCAACCGACAAGCCACAACCATTCCAAAATTTACCCATTAGCACAACAATTCCATCTTGCAAAGCAGTACACAACAAAACAATCATAACAGTGGAGCTTCGGTCCAACCCGTTTCATCCATTTACAACTAGTGGCTCTTCCCGCCCACTTATCATTGATGGTGGACCTTCCGTCCACTATCCATCCCCCTTTATTATAGTGGTACTTCCTTCCCACTTCCACAAAACAATTCAACTAAACACAACCAAGTATATAATCCATCACGATCACAACAACATCATGTAATCAACCAATTCCATTACATGTCAATTCCCTTCAATAAATCACCCATTTATTGAAAACCATTTCCCATGTAAAACCCTATTTCAATAAAACAACCTTTTTATTGAAATCCATTTCTATCGATCATTTTCACAAATCAACCATAGCATCCCATTTTAAAATCTCCATTTTAAAATCTACAACAAAAGAATTTCCCCACAAACTCCTCTTTTTCCCAAAAATCCCCAAAACATCACCCAAGGGATTTTACAATAATTTAGCACATCAAAACACAATTAATTTCAAGAAAAACAAATTAATTGTAACAAGGAACCACTATTTCTAACAAAGTGGGGTCGATAGAGGAGCCACCTACCTTTATGGTTCCCAAGAAATCGACCCGCAAACCACCGCACCTCCAAACCAGCGAAATCACCACCAAAACCTCTCTAGATCACATTCCCTAACCATAACAAGCCTTAAAAATTAACATCCAAGGAAACCCCAACCATTGATCTAAACACAACAAGTGTAGATATAGAAAACCAAGATGGAGAGGGATGTATATCTAGAGGAAAACACAAGGAAACCAAGAGGAGAGACTTACCTAGGAGAAACCACCTTGAAACCCCTTCGAATCACTTCCAAAACAAGTGGGAGAGCACCCATAACCCATGAGAACCCAAAAAATGGAGTGAGGATCGAGTGGGAGGAAGAGAGGAGTGAAATGAGGAAATCCCGATGGAGCCCGGAACTTATAACCCTAACTTTAAGTGGCTGCACAGTTAGCCCGCACGGTTTGTCAAACCGTGCGCTAACCGTGTGCACGCCACTACCTCGAGAGCCAGGGTCCACATGTTTTCCTCACACAGTTTGGAAAACCATGAACAGGCCATGTGAGGCCTACTGTCTCGAGAATAAGGGTCCGCACGGTTTCCGGGGGAACCCTCACGGTTTCCACTAACTGTGCTCAAACCGTGCACCCATTTAAAAGCCTGCAAACTCATCCAAAACCATTCCAAACTCTCCCAACCACTTCCCAACTCATCACATGAACTTTAAATACATAAAAAATGCATAAAAAAGGCCACATACCTCAAACCGGGGGTGATAAATTCTCCCCACCATTGGAATTTCCGTCCTCGGAAAGTAGTGAACCTTCCCTTTTCCGAAAGAGCTCAGGCCACTGCTCGACCATCTCTTTCTCCCACTCCCATGTCTCCTCTTGAATCTGACCATGTTGACACAAAACACGAATTAAAACAATGATTTTACCATGCAATACTTTCTATTTCCTATCCACAACCCGCACTAGCACGTTCACCAACAAAGCATCCAGTTCTAGCTCAACATGATCCCATCAAATCACATGGTCACGATCCAACTGATAATTTTTCAACTGCGACACATGAAACACATTGTGCACTGCACTAAACCGGGGTGGCAAAGAAAAATGACAAGCCACCTCACCAAACTACTCAAAAACCTCAAAAGGTCCAATATACCTCAGAGATAGCTTTCCCTGCTTGCCAAACTGACGATGTCCCGAACTAAGAGAGATCCTCAAGAACACATGATCAATCACCTGGCATTAAAATGGATGTCGACAATGATCCACATACAATTTATGACGACTTTGAGCCATATCCATTGTATTCCTAATCAACTTGATCTTCTCCATAGTCTCCTGGACAAGACTCAGTCCAACCATCAAAGACTCACCCATTTCCACCCAACATAGTGGAGAACGACACGGCCGCCCGTACAATTCTTCCAATGGAGCCATCTGTATGGATTACTGATAATTGTTATTGTACGAGAACTCAACCAACGAAAAGTGATCATCCCACGAGCCACCAAAATCCATGACACAAGCCCGCAACATATCCTCCAGAGTTTGTATCGTCCTCTCGGATTGACCATCCATCTGAGGGTGATACGCCATACTCATCGTCAATTGCGTTCCAAGGGATTGCTGTAAGGATTTCCAAAAACGATATGTAAACCTAAGATCTCTATCTGATACAATCAAAACTAGAACACCATTCCTCTTTACCACCTCCCAGATATAGATTTTGGACAGATCCTTCACCGTATGAGATTCAAAAATCGGTATGAAATGGGCCGACTTAGTTAGCCGATCCATTATCACCCAAATGGTATCGTGCTTCTTGACCATTCTTGGGAGACCTGTGACAAAATCCATCGCTATCTGCTCCCACTTCCAAACAAGGATTGGTAAAGACTGCAACATTCTTTCTGGCCTCTGATGCTCTGCCTTGACCTGCTGACAAGTCAAGCATCTCGAAACAAACTCATCCACACTTCTCTTCATACCAGCCCACCAGAACTACACTTCCAACGCTTTATACATCTTCTAAATTCCTGGATGAACAGCCCACCTGGAATGATGATACGCCCTAAGAAGATCCTCTTGACAAGCAACTGGTACAACCATCCAATTCCAAAAACACAAAACTGAATCTCCATTTAGTTACCAACCCTCAATGGTCTCCCCACCATTGAGTATTGAACCCACAGTAACACACTCAGAATCAGATATATGTGCCTCTCTAACTAGGCCAACCAAGTCAGGAATCAACCAAACTGAAAAGAAGACCACTCTATCTCCCTATTCCTTACATTCCAACCACATATCAGCTATAAATGACATCAACTGGAACTGGTCTGATGCCAGTTTCACCACCTGAGCATATGATTTTCTACTTAATGCATCCTCCAGCGAATTTACCTTACCCGGTGTGTACATCAAGTCAAAATAAAAAATCTGGAGATATTTTATCCATCTTTTTTGCCTCAAGTTCAAATCTCTTTGTCAGAAAATGTGTTTCAAGCTCTTATGATCTGTATATACCGTGAATTTCTCACCGAAGAGATAATGACACCACACTTTCAAAGCATGGACCAATGATGACAACTCCAAATCATGATTTGGGTAGTTCTTCTCATGTACTCTCAACTACCATGATCCATATGCAACCACATGATTCCCTTACATGAGAACACACCCCAACCCTGATCCCGATGCATTGCAATACACCACGTACCCTCTTCTTGATTTTGGAAAAACCAAGATTGGTGCTAATGTAATATGACCCTTTAGATCTTCAAAACACTGTTGACACTTTTAATTGTACTGGAATGGAACATTCTTTATTGTCAAATCTTTCATTGGCGAAGCCAAACGTGAAAAATCACGAACAAAATGCCGATAATACCCAACTGGACCAAGAAAACTACGTATCTCAAACACATTCTTTGGCAGTTTCTATGAGATAATAGCCTCTATCTTTTCTGGATCCACTGTAAAACCCCTTTCAGAAATCACATGTCCTAGAAAACGAACTTCCTATATCCAAAACTCACACTTTGACAATTTTTCATACAACCCATGATCCCTCAAGATCCCCAACACTGTCACTATGTGCTGCTCATGCTCCACCCTTGTCTTTGAATACAACAGAATATCATTGAAAAACACCACCACAAATGAATCCAGATATATTTGAAATATCCTATTCATCAATTCCATAAACACCGCTGGTGCATTTGTTAGACCAAAGGGCATAACCACATATTCATAATGGCCATATCTACTTCTGAAAGCTGTTTTAGAAATATCCTCCTTCCTCACCCGCAATTGATGATATCCCGACCTCAGGTCGATCTTGGAGATCCACTGGGCTCCCCTCAACTAGTCAAACAAATCATCAATTCGTGGAAGTGGATATCTATTATTTATTGTAACTTGGTTAAGTCTACGATAATCAACACATAGCCTCAAGGTTCCATCCGCCTTTTTCACAAACAACACTAGCACTGCCCACATAGACGTGCTAGGCCGGATAAACCCTTTGTTTTCTCACTCTTCCAACTAGATTTTCAATTCCCGTAATTCAGCTGGTTTCATCCAATAAGAAAGAAGTGAGATAGGGCTGGTCCCCAGAAAAAGATCAATCATAAACTACACTTCTCTTACGGGAGGTAACTCCGATAATTAATCGGAAAAAACATCCATGAACTGATCCACCACTGTCGGAGGAACACTCTGTTCAACACCCTCTACCGATTCCAATGACAACACCGCCAACTGATATGATAACGTACCCACTGCTGGTGCCAACAAACCCGTTGCACCCTGCCTTTCATGCTTCTCTCCTCTAAAGAGATGCCTAACGCCATAATGTGTCGTAAAAGCCATTGTTCGCGCATCACAGTCGATGTGGGCCTTAAAATCCACCAGCCAATCCATTCCCAGGATTACATCATAACCATTCATCTCCAACATTGAGAAGTTCCACACTATCTCAACCTCGCCCACAATGATACAACATTCTCTACACAAGAAAGCTCGACATTCTCTTCGACCCAGAAGAGTTTGAAGTTTCAAAACCGAGGGCATCATTTCTACCCTTAAACCCAGAAAATCATCCACACGTTCAGAAATAAAAGAGTGTGAAGAACCCGTATCAAACAGCACTTGCATCAAGGTACAATTTAAAAGAATAGTACCTCGCACCGTGGATGGTCCTGAATGATCATCCAACACAACCTGCTCAGCTCCAAACACATGTTTTCTTTCCACACTCTGTTCTTTATTGCCTTACTAAGGCGTCATGGTGTTCCGAGAATCACCATGACCCGCTTTACCCTACTGTCGCGGGGTATACTGCTATCCCCGTCCCGCCGAAGCATACGACGTCTGCGATCCCTGAGGAGTGTCACGTGCACCCGACCTTGGAGAATTCCGACAATAACGCTACTGATTCCCCATCTTATTACAATTATGACATGCTCGAGGTTGTTCTATACAATCCCACTTGATGTGGCCTGTAGAACCACACTGAAAACATACCAGCTTGCTCTAGGGATTTGGAGGAAGATTCACCGATCCTGCCATCAGATTATATTCTATACTCCCAACTTGGGAATAAGTTTCCCTCTTCTTCTTGAACCCAACGTTAGAGTTATCACTATTCCCCATAGGTACCATCATGCTTCCCCCACCTGGAGTGCCCAAAAGATCCCGCTCAGCCACCGAGGCTCTATTCACCATCTCCGTGTAATCTTCTATACACAACACTGCTATCTTTGAACAAATTTCTTGCCTCAAACCCACTTCAAAGATCCTTACCTTCAACGACGTGCTATGCACCACCTTAGGTGAAAACCAAACTATGTTCATGAACTTAGCTGCATACTCTGTCACCGACATAAGCTCTTTCTTCAAACTGAATAAATCAGTCATACGCTGAATTCTGAACATATGTGGGTATAATTGTTTGTTAAAAAATTCCTCAAAACCTTCCCACATCATACCCTAGTCTGTCCCAGCTTGGAATACCAACTCCTACCACTAAAGGGAAAGATCTTCCAACATATACGTGGACAACTTCAATTTCATCTCTACAAATGTTCCCAAGAACTCAAAGATCTTGTTCATTCTATTCAACCATGCTTCTGCCCTTTCCAGATCTGAATCACCCCTGAGGGTGGGTGGATTCTTCTTTTGAAACTGAACCACATGATCTACATGCCCTGGTTCATCCACTCTATTTCCACTTCCCACAGCTTGGAAAGCTTGCACTATACTTTGCACTAGCTGCTGGTTCACCTGAGGCTCAGGTGCAACCACATTCTCAGCAGCCTCCTCCGGTTGGTCTCTAAAATGCCTACGCAGTGCCATTTCTATAAACAGGAAACAAACAACCATGAGTCTCACTTTCATAGACATCACGAAATACTATTTCAAATCACATTTCACAACATTATCACAATAAGGCTTTCCACCAGTTCACATTTTTCCTCATGTGCCATGTTTCACCATTTTGAAAACCCAACCATTTTCAAAATACCAATTTATTCACATTACAATTTCACATATTCTTATCACATCATAAATAATTATACCCCAATGAAATATGCATCCTAGAGGGAAGTCATTTCTACCATGCATTTCACGCTCATCTCATTAGCTACACCCACGACAATGAGATATCCAATGCCTATAAGTGTCTCCAAAACACTTATGTACCCAACTCCCTGGTAACTTTAATGTCAGCAAAAAAGGGTTAGCTACGTCCTTTTATGCTATACGTTCCAAGTTCCGACAATACTATGCCTTACTACCATCCCGAATCCAGGAATGTAACAAAACGAATGTCAACACCAAATCCGAGAATCAACTCCAAAGGACCAAACAAACTGATACCACTTGTAACACCCCGCCCCTACCTCATTGGCTTGAGGAGGCGGTGAGGGTTACTTGACCCTAAGTGACGTTACCAAGGCACTAAAGGCTGGAAATAAATTTCGAGGACTTCGAGAACAATTGGGGAACAATTTGACCTTGAGACAAAACCCACCAAACAACCATAACTAAATGATGCATGTCAACAAAACCAAACTCATACATTACCGAAGACAACCAGATAATCCATAATCTCACATGCCAACACAACCTAATACAACATCAGAGTATAATGTGGAGGACTCAACAAGAACACCACGAGCCATGCCACCACCACAGCTCCACACCAAGCTCCAAGCTCCATGTTCCACCAAGATATAACAACGAACCACTAAAGGAGGTTGATGCTTTACCTTTTCCCACGTCACAATACACAAAATCTACAAAGAAACCAACATTCCAAAGTAGGGGTGAGTACTAAAACTCAGTAGGATTTCCCCAAATGACTTCCCTACACACGCCACTAGGATAAAACTGTTAGCACATTTATATAAAACAGTTTATATAAAATAATCACAAGTGCCACATTTACCATAACCCAATCATGCTCTTACCAAGCCATCACACCCAACCCAAGAAATGAAAGTAAAGCCAACCAATAAGACACAACCATTCCAAAATTTACCCATTAGCACAACAATTCCATCTTGAAAATCAGTATACAACAAAACAATCATAACAGTGGAGCTTCCGTCCAACCCGTTTCATCCATTTACAACTAGTGGATCTTCCCGTCCACTTATCATTGATGGTTGACCTTCCATCCACTATCTATATCCCTTTATTATAGTGGTACTTCCCACCCACTTCCACACAATAATTCAACCAAACACAACCAAGCATATAATCCATCATGGTCACAACAACATCATGTAATCAACCAATTCCATTACATGTCAATTAACTTCAATAAATCACCCATTTATTGAAAACCATTTTCCATGCCAAACCCTATTTCAATAAAAAAAACTTTTTATTGAAAACCATTTTTATCGATCATTTTCACAAATCAACCATAGCATCCCATTTTAAAATCTCCATTTTAAAATCCACAACAAAATCATTTCACCACAAACTCCTCTTTTTCCCAAAAAACCCCAAAACATCACCCAAGGGATTTTACACCAATTTCTCACATCAAAACACAATTAATTTCAAGCATAAAAAATTAATTGTAATAAGGAACCACTAGTTCTAACCAAGTGGAGTTGAGAGAGAAGATACCTACCTTTAGGGTTCCCAAGAAATCGACCCGCAAACCACCGCACCTCCAAACCAGCGAATGCACCACTGAAACCTCTCTAGATAACCTTCCCTAACCATCGCAATACTTAAAAATTAACATCCAAGGAAAACCCAACCCTATATCTACACACAAAAAGTGTAGATCTAGAAAACCAAGAAGGAGAGGGATGTAGATCTAGAGGAAAACACAAGGAAACCAAGAGGAGAGACTTACCTGGGAGAAACCAACTTGAAACCCCTTAGAATTGCTTACAAAACGAGTGGGAGATCACCCCTAACCCCTGAGAACCCTAAAACCCGAGTGAGGCTCAAGTGGGAGGAAGAGAGGAGTGAAATGAGGCAATCCCGAGTGAGCCGAGATCTTATAACCCTAACTTTAAGTGGCCGCACGGTTAGCCCGAACGATTTGTCACACTGTGTGCTAACTATGCGCACACCACTACCTCAAGAGCCAGGGTCCGCACAGTTTCCTCGCACGGTTTGGAAAACTGTGCACAGGCCGTGCGGGGCCTACTATCTCAAGAACAAGGGTCCGCACTGTTTCCTGGGGAACCCGTACGGTTTCCACTAACCGTGCTCAAACCGTGCACCCCTTTAAAAGCCTCCAAACTCATCCAAAACCATTCCGAACTCTCCCAACCTCTTCCCAACTCATCCCATGGACTTTAAATACATAAAAAATGCATTAAAAAAGGCCACATAACTCAAACCGGGGGTGCTACATGATGACTATCTTTCCATTAACATAAAAAATAGAATTAAGCACATATAAAATCATGAATTATAATAACTATATAAAAGTAAGAATTAATTAAACTATATTTAAAATATTTACCACTTTTTAACTTGAGAGTGTGGTATTCAATAACCTGTACTAAGGGGCACTTCCAACCCTAATATACTCTCCTCCTACTGGTGATGACGACAGACCCTGTGCTAGCCCCTCCCCCCTCAGTGGGGGAGGGAGCTTCATTTCCCATCAGGGGAGCAGTGCCTACATTCCATCCCTTATCCAACCTGAAAATTCTCCCTTCATTCCCAAAAGTTTCATTAAGCCCTAAGGTTCCAGATCTTATTGATGGTCTCCCTAATCTCTAGATTTTGACCTCTAAATTCTATGAAACATTTTCCCTACTCAATATCATGTTGGTTGCTTGATTCAAGATGAGAAGACCTTAAGTTGACGTGTTTGATAGGTTTATATTCACCTCCTGGGATCTCTAGTAAAGGGCGATTTTCGGCTTGCTTGATAGTCATCATATCATGATTCGATTTGAATCAGAAGAGGACCTCAACAAGGCATGATCGAGTGCTCCATATAGCGTCAATGGGTCCATGTTCTTCTTCTTTAGATGGTCATTTGAATTCCATATGAATCGAGATTCTCTATCTAATGCGGTTTGGGTAAGTTCTCCCAACCTTACATTACTATTCCATAATCCTTCTGTTATTCGCATGCTAGGTAATATAATAGGTAGATTTTTGTGCTCAGATAGCCGCACCGAATCTGTTTTTCACTTAGTCAATCCATGGGTCTATGTGGAATTAGATTCATCTCAAATTCCTTTTGATTATGTTTGTATTAAAATTGGTGAGGAGTATAGGTGCAGACAATGAGTTATTTACGAGAGATGGACAAACTTATGTTCCTCATGCAGTCATCTAGGTCATGCTTCAGAGGTTTGTCGTAAGGTCCTCCCACCCCAGGACGTCCGTCGTCAGAGAAACCAGTCTACAACAAGGAAGGAGTTTAGTGTGAAGGGTTAAGCTCCTGAATATAGTGTTGAAACTGGCCTGATGCAGACGAAAATTGGTGATGTCAGTGGTGGGGAATTCTAGTCTCAGTGGCTGGTGGAGAAGGACCAAACGAAAGGTGACTGTAACAGGACATCTGAGGTTTCACATGGGTCGGAATCAAGGAGGAATTCTATGGTGACCCAAGCTGAAATGGGATAATCACCCAAATCTGAGTGAGGCTCTCTGCAGTAGGCTGAGGTTCACACTCTGACCCTGATGATGGGGAGTAAGGATACAATGGAACATGAGGCAGGTAGTGTAGCAGATTCCCCGACTGTGGCTTCTGGTTCAGATAGTGTTGGCTCGAGGATTGGAATAGAATCTGAAGTTAAGGTCATCCATCCAAGTGATGGGGAATTTTCCCAGGTTAAGGCCCCTCAGAGTGATGGTAGACAAGTAGTGGGTGAGACCCAAGTGGTAGGTGTTAAAGTGGATTCTAGTAGAGCATATTGTGGGGAGGTGGTCAGAGGTAGTGGGGGCCTACATAAGGGCAGGCAGGGGTCTTCACTATATGTTGAGGTTCATAACTCAGCTGGTAAGAAAGGGACTGATTTTTCAGGGAAACAATATGCTATTTAGGTGAAAAATAGTTTTGATTTCATTGGTTCAGCTGGGGAGTGTATAGAGGGAACCATTGAAGCCATGAGGAGTACTTCTATAGGGGAAATGAGCCCTAGGAGTAATAAGAGTAATTGGGGGAGGAAGGGTAAGAAATAGTAATCCTCCTTGCCACCCCCTAAAGACTCGGTCGGTAAAAAGGAAAATGGATGAGAAGATAGAAAGAGAGGCCATGTGTCAGAAATCACCTAGCCAAACTGAACTTTCCTTGGATTTGGTTTTGAGCATGGATGATGAGGTGACAGACCAGGTGTTGTTTCTCAATGCCTCAGAAGAGGAAGCAGCCAAGATGATGGGTTGAGATATTGAAATGAATCTAAGTGAGGAACAATATTCTTGGGTTGAAAAACATGACATGATACTAGTTGGGGGTTTCAATAAGGGGTTGATCAGACTTGAGGAGTATATAGTGGTCTGGGATAAACTAACATCTGCATTTGAGGTCCTGATAAGTGAAGATCCTGACACTTAGGTAACTGATATTTCCTGGAAGTTTCTTAGGGATATGGAATCTAGAAGAATTATATTCTTCTTTAACCTTTTCTATTTAATACTTGGTTTCTTAATCTCACCTCCCCTAGTGCTTGTGTTAAGGTTTATTCTCAGTTTGTGCAGATGGAGATGTTTGGGTGTTCTGTTTCCTACATTTTACATGGTTCTACTTCAGATGGGGTTTAGAGCATGAGGCCTCCACTTCTGCATGGTACTTGGAGTGGAAGATTGAGAGGGTGTGGGCTGGCCATTAGTTCCATGCCCGTGCATCCTTGCACGGGACTAGTTGCCGAGTGCTCATGCTTGGTGGGGGTCTAATAATGATGTAACTGTTGTGGCGAGGAATGACATGTTTTGTTTGGGCTCTTATGTGTTATTGTTTTGGTTGTTTTTACGGACTCAATTGTTTCTCACTTTTCTGTTAAAAGTGATCTAATAATAAAATAAAAAATAATTTTCAGTCAGTAAATAACCTATACTAAAGGTATCCAAAGTTTTATACTTATAGTAAATTCTATCTTTCCTAATCAAGGAAATCCATCGATACGATAATTAGATTTTATATGTCTTTTTATCCCCTGAAGCCCTCGATCATAAAAATGATCAAACATATATTATAATTGAAAAAATTTCTTAAGGAAACATCCCTGACAATGTTTATTTGGAATTACAAAACTCTTAATGAATTAAAAATACTAAGAATGAGTATTTTATAGTTTAGAAATATTTGAAGCTCTTGAAAAATGAATCACAAGAAAATTAATCAATGAGTCAACTCTAAACTCTTCAAATGACCATGTATTTATAGGTATCCTTCCAACAATTATACTTCCAGGTTTATTTCAATAGCTTCAGTCAGTTGGTTCTTGATAACTCACTTATAAATGAATACCAGATGTCATATTTATTATCACCATTACAATGTTAAAGATATTCCTTATGATAGAAATAATTCTTATATTTTCCAATTATAAGTATAAGTCAGTCTGATGGACTTCTTTATAAATTTCAATACAAATATTGTAATGTGACTTAGTCCAATTGTATTTGTACCTAAATCATTCCGATGGTGATGGATTTTTTCAGTATGACAGACAAGAAAAAAGTCTTTCATCTAGTCTGGTAAAAGGTTGAATCTGATAATAATATTTATACACATTATGATTATCATAATGAAGAATAGTATGTTTACATTTTTAATACTTTAGAACTTATTCTATATATGATACAAGATAGTGTTTTCTAAAAAAACGCACTAAAATACTTAGGATGCTAAAAGTTAGTAAAAATGTTTTAAGAAAGTTGTTTGTGATTTCCAAAACTAATATAATGTAAAATTAAGAAGTAGAGCTTCTAGTTGAACATATGGTATGATTTAAAGTGTGTGTTTTTAATTTAAAATAGGTATTTTATTTCAAAACATGCTTTGTATAGTAAATATATAGAAAATATGATTATATTGTCATGATAATTAAGAGTAATAATTAGTGAATAATTTGTGACATATAATAATTATCTAACCATAAATTCAACACATGGTATGAACATTGTGATTAAAAGTTATTTCAATGAATTTTAAACTGACATCTTAGTTCAAAATATTCATAACATACTCAAATATATGAAAATGTACTCGGAGTGTCATAATAAATTCTAATATGCCATATTTTCAAATCATGTTATCCTTTTAATTCATACAATTTTTTATCATTTCTGTTTTCTTTTTAATTAATTAATTTATTGTTGTATCATATTCAAGTTTTATTTATTTATTTATAGTATTACTAAAATAAAAATTGATCATAATTATTGGTATATGCTTATTTTCATTGAGGTTGGGTTGACCCGTAGTGAATGTCTCCTATCAGTTGGATTATTTTTAGTTCATTGTAATTCATAAATTATTTTAATAAATTTTTAATATCAACATAACTATAATTAATTGGATTGTTTTTAATGAAAATTTATTTTTTATTGAATGTTATTGTAATTAATTATAGAAAAATTGTTTTTAATTTTAATATATTTACATTGTTTACATATTGGATATTTTAGTGTGGAGTTCATGTTGTAGCATACTACTACAACTGTGAATAACTTTTATCTATGCTCGACTTAGTGTTGATAAAATTGGATTTATCAATGCTAGTTGTAGCATTGATAAAAGTTATTTTTGTTATCACTAAAAGTCAAATTGAATAAATATTACATTTATCAATGCTAAATATAGGGTTGATAATTTTTTTATCAGCAATATTTTAGAGTTGATAAATCCTCAAGGACTTTACTACCTCTAGAATTATCAATTCTTTGAAATCACAGATAATAGTTTTTTTTATGATTCTAAAGCCTAAATCTTTTATACTTTATAATGGAAAATTTTAGTGGAAATTTATACTGATAATTTTCAATTATCGATAAAAATTACAGTAGGTTTATTTTTCAATGTAAATTTACATGAAAATTTTCATAAAAATTCATTTGTGTTTCTATAAAAACATTTTTATCAATTATATCATGTCTAATAAAGTTTATGAGTACTAAGTTTGTCTTCAAATTTATTTTTTGATGAAGAATTTTAAAATTTTAATAGATATATTCAATGAAAATACACAATAAAAGTTTCTAGTTAGAAATATAAATTTCTATATGTAATTTAATTCTCAATGGAAACAAATAAAATTTCAATTGTTCTTTCAATGAAAATATAGGGTAAAAATTTCTATTTACTAGTGTAAATTTTATTATAAAATTGAATTTTCAATGAAAAATATTATAATAACAAAAAATATTTTCAATGAAAAACTAACTTTTAATATTTTTTTCTAGAGTTAAAATTGGTAAACAAAATTTATTTTCTAAATCTATCATTAAAAATATTAATAAAAATTTCCAAAAAAAATTCACAAGGAAAAGTTTATGTTATTCGTGGAAATTAATGCACACATATATAAATATTGTATAAAATTTCACTTGAAATTTATATTTTAAATTTAAATTGGAATTTTATAGTGAAATATAAAAATTAAACACACACACACAATTATAAATATACATTGTAATAATACATTATAAATTTATATATATAATTTATAGTGAAAAATTTCAGTTCATACATAAAAAACATTTAAATTTGCATTAAAAATTTACACTATAAATTTTTAGTGTATAAATAAATACACACATGTATATTTTCATTTAAATTTTCAATAAAAATTCACAGTGAAAATTTATAATGGAAAATTCCATAATTTCCATTTAATTTTTCAATGAAAAATGACTATGAAAATTTTCAATTACGAGTGTTAATTTATACTTCAAATTTAAATTTATATATTAATTTCTAATATAAAATTTCAATTAAATTTTATAGTGTCAATTTAAAATTATGAGTGGAAGATTATACTCAAAATTAATATAAGTATATACATATATATTAATGTAATTATATGCACACACACACACACACATATATATATTATAAATCTACATCACAATTTTCTAATTTTCAGTGGAAATATATTCTCAAAATTTGTAATAAAATTTTCACTATAAATTTTTTTGGGAAATTTGATTACCAAAATTCTAAAATAAATACATGTTTAAATTATGAGTGAAAATATACTAATAAATAAATAAATATTATTAATGTATAATGAAAATTGATACTTGAAATATCCATTTAAAATTATAATTAAAATTATAATGAAAATATATTAATAATTAAATATATAATGAAAATATTCACTAGGAATTTATAGTTAATATTTTTTACTTAATAATTATTTTCAAACTTCTACTTAAATTTTCAATGAAAATTTCCAATGTACATTTTATACACACAATATTTATATATCCAAATGTAAATATATAATTAAATTTTATAGAAAATTATAACACAACATATATTTACACATATACATACATAAATGTGAATAAGAAAACACACTAGTATGAATATAAAGTGTAAGTTTTTAGTGTAAAATTTACACCACAATTTTTTTATGCATATATGAATGCATACATATAAAATATTTTATTACTAAAAAAATCAAAATTATATGTTTTTAATATTAATAAATTATATATATATATGTGTGTGTGTGTTAAAATAGAATTATGTTCTTATTATAATAATTATAATCATAAATATTAATTTTTATAAGAAAATGAATTTAAAAATTATAGTTTTTTTCTTATATTGTTTTTTTCTAATATTTTATGTCATTTTTTAAAAATATAAATATAAATTAAAATACAAAAAAGTGTTCTAATAATAATAATAATAATATATAAATAACTTATAATTATATGTACAACAAAAGATATAAGGATTTGTGGTAACCAAATTTATATATTTATTATACTGAATTTAAAAAAATATAATAGTATTATTAACATGAATCCATGTAAAAAATATTACCATTTCACATCAGTTATCAACTGATCCCCTACCAGAGATGATATTTTTCAAGCGTGATGTGGTCATCATCATCTAAGGCTGAAAGATGGCTTGACAACCATTATGGAACATCATCATTATCATGTAGGGAATTGAAGGAGGGAAAAGATTCAATGGTGGATGATTTAATTTCCATTAAAATCAAACATCAAATAATGACAATAGTGAATTAGAAAATGAAAAATTATATTCATGGA
The DNA here is from genome assembly GCA_963277665.1 of Viscum album. Lineage (NCBI taxonomy): Eukaryota > Viridiplantae > Streptophyta > Magnoliopsida > Santalales > Viscaceae > Viscum > Viscum album. The sequence goes on along the minus strand of OY728135.1, from coordinate 1,456,985,100 downwards.
CCAATTCAAAATATTAATTTTAATAAAGGATAAAAATAATTTTTTAATAGATGAGTTTATAACTATATAAACCCTTCACTAAGATTAATTTTCTTGATGGGTATTTCACTATCATTTTCCTATAAAAAAAATACAGAGACTTACACGGTCAATCCAAGCAAGGGTATCATATCACTTTTATTAGTTTTTTTAAACATCCTTGGCTTTCCATTAATGTGGATTAAGGTTGGTGACAACTTCTCAAACGTTCAAGTCCATACATATATATTTATATATAAAAATTATATGTAATTTTAAATATTTAAATAGATTTAAATATGTTTATTTATATATATATATATTTATTATATATTCATATAATATATATTTATATATATATTAACATAGTTATTAAAAAATTATAATATATTATATTTATATATAATATATTCTAATTTATGGAAAAACATTATACAATATATTAATAGCTTAATGGAAAATTATTAATTTTTTTTTTCAAAAAATATATAATGAAAATAGATATTAAATTTTTATTTTAATATGATATATTTTTAGAATTTATTATATATATGTAAGTATTTAATATATTTAATGTATTTATATATTTTTTATACATGCAACATATTTTTATATTTTATACCATGTATATATAATTATATATATATATATATATATAAACAGAAACACTTATAATTATATATATATATGTATATTTTAGATTACATAACATAGAAATAATTATAAAAATTTAAATATGAAGTACATTTTATGTATTTATATATTTATTTATAAACATTAACTTTCTCTATATATTATAATATGTATATATAATTATACATGTTTATATAATTATAAATAACTAAATATATATTATTATGAATGAAAACATTTATTAGAACTAAAAAATGATAATAAAGGGAAAAAAACTATTATAATTTTTTACCGTAGTGAGGTATGTGAGTACATCACTACTCCCACACTTGAGTTAGAAGATACCCATTGTTCCTATTATAGTTTTCAAGGTAATGAAATGTCACCCATGTGATTTCCCAAGTTTGGTAGGTAAGTCACCATTTGAATTTTTGTTGTTTTTAGTTATTTTCCAGTTTTTGAGGGTGTAGTGAACACACCATGATTGATGTTCATGGTTAGGGGGATCATATAACACGATTGTGTTGGTCACTTAGGGTTGTAGAGGTGAGTTTATTATCAATTCATGGTCATGGGTGACCATGAATAGCGGTAGTGAAGTTCAAGGATGTGGGTAGATAAACCCATGTAGTCGTCTCATAGTCAAAACCATCCGTGCTGTTTTATTTTGAATTCACAAATTTTCTTTTAAAAATTTAATTATCCTTATATAAACATTGTTAAATTCCATAAATAAAAATGGGGAAACATTATAGATCCTTAATAAAATAAACTTAGATTACCCATCACCAAATGAAACCTTTCTCTAAGGTATTTATTGGACTAATACTAGAAACAAGGATTAATATCAATGATATCATGCATTATTCAATCTGTCTCATTATATATATTTTTATTTTTTATTACTTGAGAATATTTATCTATTTAAATTAGTTTTAGGATATTGGTTGATGGTTTTGAATCCTGAATAAAAGAACCATGATCATATTTTTTTACTACAGTTCGAAAGATTGGTTCATGATCAGTATCACCAGATCTATGGTTTTGGGATCATCATGTGATCATACTATATGGTAGGTGGTTGTAATTTACTCATTATGAGATTTTGATTCTATGTTGTGTGATTAGTGTGATTTTAGGCTATTTTATAGGGAGCATAATTATCAAAAAAATATTTTATTTAATTTTATAATTATTGTTTCTAGATTTGACCAACCTTCAAAAATTAAGGGATTTGGTTATGGGATAAAGTATTGTGAAAATAAATTTTAGGGTATCAGAAATTGGTTAAATTTAACACTAGGTTATGTTGGATTACATTGGAAATATATCACCCTTGTTTGAAGATGAGTTGGTATTATAATATCATTTTAATTTGTGTAATGATTAGGTTATATTTGGCAATTATTCTAATTTTCTTGAAATTAGAGGTGATTTTGAGGGTTCATAGTTTAAGAAATGTTGGATGAAACCATTCATATTTTATAAGTAACAAAGTTAGGGAGAAAGTAATTTTATGGTGGGTGCATGGTTTGGGAAAACCATGAATTGATAATGTGACTACAGAAATTTTAGGGAAGTGATGATTCACATGGTTGGAAAATAGTTGCCCAAACAATGCAACTTAAATGTGTGAGTAAACTAATTAAGCCCAAAAATCAAATCTTTAACTTGGAATGTTTTCAAAAACCCTCATTCTTTATACTGTATCCTAGGCTCTTGAACCCTAGGTTTTCTAGAGGTTATTTTGGTTATTTATTTCATTTTGTTGTCTTATTTTAATGAATCAGAGAGCGTTGGTACTAGGAAATCGAAGAAAAGAGTCAGTTTGTCCCTCTTCTTTTCGATATCATTTTTTTCTCTTTGGAGAAACTATAGTACAGGGATACCATTCATAGATTTAGTGGTTATGGTATGTTTTTATTAGGAACATGCAAGGGATTATAATAGGAGGGTAGATATAACTAAAATCTATGAAGATACAACATGATTTCATCTTCAAAACATGGTTTTAGGTAAGTGATTTTTTACTTTCTCAACTTGTCCTAGAACTTAGAGGCTTGTAATTTCAAAACAAGCTATTTATATTCCTTGAGAAAAATAGATGGTGATCCTCCTTGATTTACTATATTTTAATACATGGGTTATGGAAATATCCCATAGTATTTTTGATAAAATTTCATAATGGGAATTTTTTTAAAGAAATTTGTAGTTATGAGAACTTGGTTTGGAATGAGTTAGTGTGTGTATTTATTGCATCTTATGGGGAATTTTTAGGGTTATAATTATCTTTTAGTGCAGGATATATTGGGAATAATAAATTTTTATATATCCATAAGATGGCTTGGGTCTGTAAGGATGGGGTTCACTCATGTGTTTATCTGTTCTGTGGACCTGCTTTAACAATATATGCATGCATTTAAGTGTGAATTACATGGGTTTGTATATTTTATGGGTGAGCGGATTTGTGGAAAATGTGTGTAAACTATGTTGTAGAAAATGTATTCAATAGAAAAATGGATTTTAGTATGTGTTAATTATATTTTTTCTTTGTATTATGGGTGATATTATGCCTCTCTACAATTTTATATAAAATTTGAGCTAACTTATTCTTGATCTGGTGGTGTGTTTAGGAAGTTTTTTTGTATTTACTACTGGGTTTTTATACTCACCCATGTATATGAACCTTGGATTGTATATTGTTGTTATTAGATATAAAACAAATAATGGGTGATCTCTCACTTTTCTAGAAGAGTGTGGGGATGCTATAGTCTATGATAATGAAGTTATGAGATCTATTGTCATTATTTAGTAGAGAATAGGGGTAGTTCCATCCTAGGAACTTTTTCATTCATTTTGTGTCTCATGCCTTGCAGTATATTTTGTATATTCTATTTTTTGATTCAAATATAATAAATATTTCTGATTACATATATTATAGTTTATTATAGTTCTTGTATCATGCATCATATTATGTCACTCTATTATTTTCTTTTTATAGGTTGATTTTTAAGGTAAAATCATCCCCAATGATTTTTTAAATCCCATTACATTAATTTTCAGAATTTAGTGTTGGGGGATGTTAATTAAGGTTAGTGATGTTTTAGTTCTTCCCAAGCCAATGGGTCTTGTTGGGATATTACAAATGGTATCCATTTGGTACTATACACCAATTTTTATAGTAGTATTGGATATAGGATGTGTCAAAAATTGAAATGTAGTGCATAAAATGGAATAGAAAACCTCTTTATAATGAACATCATGTTTTCAGGATCGTTTGGGTATGAAAATAATTGTGAAGAACTTCTAGTTTTTTTATCAACTCATCATTATGGGTTTAACTGATGAGTGTGAAGTATCTTGTATTAGGAATGAGACACCTTACTTTAATTTCATCATTCATTTTAAATTTATTTAACTACGATTTAGTAAATGGGAACATGATAACCTTGTTTACTAAAATGGGTGATTATGCTTATGGATAAAAATTGGAGTGTCAAAGAAATAATTTTAAGATCTTAGTGAAAACGTCTTTTCCTTTCTATTATCTATTAATTATTACTAACATTGATCTATGTTTATGTATTTCATACATTTTATTGTATAAAGGAACATTTAATTTTTCTTGAATTGGAACTTAAACTATCAATGATTCAAATTCACAGAATTTGATTATAGGTTATTCGAATCCACACTAATTTAAGAGAATCTACAAAACTATAATGAGTACATAAAAATATAATTCCATATTCACTATCCTATTTCATTATTGATTATTTCCATTTATACCTTCTAGAAAACCCTTACACATGATTGAGTATTATTGTTTTTCTTGAGATTTTATTATTTTCATAACATTTCATGTAATGATTTAGGTTGAATGATTTTAATATTGTTATATAATACCTATGAATAGATAATGAGCTTTCATAAATTTTTTATTTTTATTTTTTTGGTTAATTTCATGTTATATAAAAGTGAATGTCCTATCATTTTTATTCCTTGTTATGTTTTTAATTAGTGAATAATGTTTATTATAATTATTACTGTAGAAATTAGAATTGTTTGAAGTTAAATATAATATCCTATTGTCATGTTTTTTGGGACTTATATATATATATATATATTAAATAATTGGTCATGTAAGAATTCTAGAAATGTAATTCATTTTTTTAATCTTAAAAAATAAAAAATATAACATGTATTTGTGAATACTTATGATGTATTTAATTAGGGTAACATGTTTAGTATAATAATTATAAAAATGGGTAAAGTTATTATATATTCACAGGGATAGCCTTGTAAAATGTTTTTAGTGGCTTATAAATAATTCAATATATTATTCACTGCTAATGTAAATATGTGAAATATATAATGGATTACCTTTATATTTTTTAATTCCTTCATTTATTGATAATGATTGACTATTAAAATAATGTTTCTAATAATTTTATTAACCTTGGAACATAATGGCATGTAAAATAGTAGTAGGGTAGGTCTCACATAATGTTGTATCCTTTTTTGAAATAATTTCATAAGGTTAATATTCTTGGCATATGAAGTAATTAGTCATTATCTTAAATAGATTTATTGATCATTAATTTATAAGTAATTTTGTAACCTTTTCTATATATTAAATGATCTCAACAAATTTCTCAAGTTTACTCCTTTGTGGTTCCATGATTTGGTTTCTAATGTTTATGTGATATGGTTTGATGAGCCATGTTCTAATGACAAAGTGGTTTTAAGAAATAAAACTTTCATTGAAAAGTTTTTTTGAAAATGATATAAAAATTTAAAATGGGTTTAAAAAATGATTTTATGTAATGTTATAAGAAAATTTATAGGTATTTTGGGTTTGAAAAAAGACTTAAAGATCTTTTTTTAAACATATCATTAAATGATACTCGGTGGAAATGAATTTATGAAAATAAAACTCTTTTTGTTTTGAAATATAATATTGCCTATTTTTTAAGAAGTTTTGTTTTATAAGAAGCCATTTTTAAGCTTTTTTAAAGAGAATTTATAAAATATATTTTGAAATGACTTTTTTGGTGTTTAACCTATAGAATGTATTAAAAATATTCCTAAATGTGTATTTACAAAAGGAAATGTTTGATTAATGTTTTGTTAGTGTTTTCAAAACATGATAATTTTTCATTTTTTTGGAATTATCATAACATGGTGAACTGGTGGATGAAAACCAAGATGGTTTCCTGAAATAGGTATTAATAAGTTATTTTTAGGTTAATTTTGTGGTTATATATTCCATTTTATAATTATGGTTTTGGTTATGTATATTGTGCTAGTTATCTATATTGTACTATTTATGCAGGTGGTGTTTTCATGATGCTGTACTTACTTCTCTACATGTTTTACTAGTTATGAGTATATATTCTTATCCTTTTTGTGTTGGTTGTTGCTTTTCATTTATATTTCGATGTGATATATAGAATATAAATAGTAGTTTGTTTGGAAACTGATGCCTCATGGGATGAGCATAAACACATCTCATGGGTAGTATGATATTCTAGTATCTAGATTGGTCATCATGTTCAATTATCATTGAAATATACTATCTTTGGTAGAATATGCGGATATAGGAGTGTAATTTCTATAATATATGGAATACAGTGGTTCCTAACATTCATGGTTATATTGTTTGAAACAATTAGTGAGTCTCTTTAATTTATTTATAGGTTTAGGGGTTATATGAAAGCACATGGTATTTTCTATAGATTTATCAATGAGTGATCTATTTTCTTAGAGACCTCAAGGGATCTTACCTTCTAGGATTTAGTGGGTTAATTGAATATTCTCATTTGTGTATTCTATTTTCTATTATCATTGATTATTTCCCCCAATAAGTCGTAAAATTCATGATCGATTAGGTTATGGTTGTATTATCACATAAGTCTCTGGGTGTTAGGTTAGTGAATTTTTATACTATGGATAATTTATTGAGTAAATTGATGACATGCACATTGGTTATATAGACCAAAACAATGTTGTGGAACTATATCCAGAGGCTCTCATCCTTAACTTGGGTGAAAAAGTCTAAGGAATTTTAGTGGTAAAATCCTCAAAATCCTTCAATTATGTTAAATCTTAATGATGGGGAGTCTTCATGGGGAGGTAAGAGGGTGAAAATTATCTCTTGTGTAGTAGAATCCAATTTCAATTCCTCCTTATTCTAAGAAACTCTCATATGAATTGTTCATTGGGATATTTGGAAGGTATAGAAGGTAGTGAAAATTGAACACCAACCTATGGTCTAGTTATGACTGTTACTCGTACCTTTCTAGTAGAGGTAATGTATTATCAAGTGATTTGGTATAGTATTTTCAAAATTTCATTAAAAGAATGATTTCTTTGAAATTCATACAGATCACCTCAGTGAGTCAAGGATTTTGATTCATGTTCAAGGAATGCTATCAGTAATGATCTTATAGAGGGGAAAAGTACTATTATACGTGAATAATTTAATAATTATCCTCATACAGAATTGAAACCTAGTTTCCCTAGTGGGTTAGTGGTTAACACATTAACCTTTGGGAACTAAGTTATCTATCAGTACATCATAACATCTTAAATAAAATTTGAAACCAAGGTGATATTTAGTTCAACAAGACCCATGTAATGAAATTTATTAGTTCAAGGGATACAATATTTTGTATCACAAATCATTCATAGGTTTCTAGTTTTCTATAGATAATAAATATGGCCCTATTTGGAGCATCAAACATTGGGCTGTGTAGATTTATTGCTTCCAGAGTTGTTTCATTATTGAAATACAACATTAATATTGAAGAATAACATGTTCCCCATATATTCTTGGGGTTAAAGTGTCTTCACCAAAGTAAGTGTTTGAAGTTATTTTTTAGGGGTATTGACCATTTAAGATTCTTGACCATATCAATGGGGTTTTTAAGGTAGAATTTGAAAACTCTTTTAATCTAATGCATGTCATTATATTATTTATTTATGGTCATTATTATTGTGATCATGTTTTTATTAAGATTTTTTTTATAATTGGACCTCACTCTCTTTCATACATTGGGATAGTCATGATAATCTCATGCTAGATCAATTTATACCTCTTTTATATCTATTTTGATAAAAATGGTGAATCTTTAGGGAATTATAGACAAATAGATGAAACTTATGCATGAGTATTACTAATATATATATTATAGAGGAAATAAATATCTATGGTGGGCAGAATGTAGCACCCTCAGTTTGGGGATAGGCGGTTCTTATGAAATCATTTTATGGTGTAGAATGATTGGGTTAGAGTTGGAGAATGTTTTAGTTAGTTTTTGAAAGATTTGGGGGTTATTTTAAGGGTACATAGTTTGAGACAATTATGGAGAACCATGCGAATTTTCCATGTAACTATGTAGAGAGATATGGGTTTTCTGGACAGACACATGGTTTGTTCATGTTTTAGAAAAAACATAAATTAACTTTATGACTTTATAATTTTTAGGGTAGTGACGATTCACACGGTTGACACATGATTTCCCAAATCATGTAGCCTAACCATGCAATAACACTAATCAAGTATGAAATTTTTTTTATAAAACAAAATCATCATCCATAATCCTATAACCTAGGATCTTGAACCCTATGTTTCCTCTATAAAATTTATGTGATTTTTTTCTATAGGTTATTTTCAGTGAATTATAGAGAGCGAGATCTAGGAAATAAAAGGTAAGAGTGTGTTTCTACCTCTCTTAGATCCTTGTATTATATTGGGAGAAAACCTTATTTTGGGATTTCATTCCTGGATCTAGTAGTTATGTTATGTTTTCATTGGGTTCTAGTGATGCATCATAACAGGAGAGATTCTAGAGCCCAAATCTTTGAAGACACTATTTGATTTCATTTAAGTGACTTGGTTTAAGGAAGGCGACACCTCACTTACTCTAAATGGAATACAACTAGAAATCTTGGGATTTAAAAACCAAATTTTATATTCCTTGATGAAAAAATGGGATGATTATCCTTGATTTATTATATTTGAATCCATGGGTTGTGGTAATTTCCCAAAACATGTTCTAGGTGTGAGAACTTGGTTTGTATTAGGTTGGTGAGCATGAATACTTTATTTTACGTGCCCCTGTTGAGATAAAACATGGTTTTTATTATCAAATATAGAGGGAACACAATATTTTTATATCTCTAAGTGATTAATTGGGTCTAGGGAGATGGGGTTATACTCTTGAGTTGGTATTTTCATTATTAATTCTTTGGTAGATAATGCATGCATTGGTGTTTCGATGACCTAGGTGTGTACATTTCATGGGTGTGAACATTTTTTTCATGTGTGTGAGAAATATTTCTTGTAAAATGTATTAAAAGGAAAAATTTATTTTTCTATGTGTTTATGATATAGTCCTCTCAATTTAATTTTTATAACTTTTATTCTCTCATCTCTATATAAAATGTGAGATAACTATTTCTTTATCTAGTTCCATGTTTGGGAAGTTTCTAGTGGATTTCCTACTAGGTTGGTATAATTACCTGTATATATGCACCTTGGTGCATATAAAGTTGTTATTTGATTTTCTAAAAATTACGAGATATATACCACTTCTCTAGTAGAGTGTGGGGTTTCTATAGTCCATGGTGATGGATTTACAATCTATATGGTAGTTTTATGGTGGATTTTGGGGGTAGTTCCATGTTAGGAACTTTTTATTTCATTATTCCTCTCATATTGAAATATATTTTATATACATTCTTTTGTATTGAAACTTTGATATTTTATTCTAGTTATATTTATTTGAGTATATTTTAGTTTTGTATCATACATCATATTGTGTCTCTCTATTATGGTATAATTGTAGGTTAATTGTTTAAGAGAAAATCATCCCCCATGATTTATTAAATCCATTGAAATTTATTGTCAGTATTTGGACCCCTGAGGACATAACCTAAGGTTAGTGACAATTTAGTCCTTACTATACCAATGAGATGGGTCAGGATGTTTAGGTAAATTGTTTACATAAAGTAAAATTGGTTTGGGAAACTTATTTTGATTAGTATGAGTAATGTTTAGGAAGTGTCGAGTATGGGTGGAAGGACCGGATATTTGGGATGGATGGAATGTTCTATAATTCTGTGTGATATGGACAGAATGGACCTTGGAATTCAAAAACCTCTCGGTTGGGTGACAATATACAAAGGGTGTATTCTATGATAATTGGATGAAACTTATGTAATGTTATTATTTATTACTCATGTATCCTTTTTTATATTTGTTAATGATTAGATAACTATTAGGGTAAAATTGAGAAGGGATCCAAGGCCTGAGAAAATAATGTGATAAATTATTTTCACATGATTCTTCAGTTTTATCTGAATTCATGTTAAACTATTTTGTTTTAAATATCCTAAATATATTTCATTGAAATTGTTTACATGGTTTGAATTTTTTTATAGGAATTATAATATATAAATTTGTTGAAATCATATTAGGTATTTATACTCACTTCTTTCCTTATCATATATTTTTTAGGTTTTCAGAATAAAATCAAATTTGAAAGTTGAATGAGATCCTATAAAAAAACTTTTTTTTTGGATGGATCAACCCTTTTCACTACTAGAAAACAATCAAAACCACCACTATAAACTAAAATAAATTGCCTAAAATATATTTAATAATGAAATTAATGCCTTACCATAGGAAAATCTAGAATTTAATTTTTCTTCTTGTATAACTTGTCTGTTCACTTCCCTTGGAACTGCTAACATCAATATTTAATTTGATTTTTTCTTTAAAAATTTAATAATATTCTTCATGAGATCAATGAAAGTCATATTTACTAGTTTATCCATCAATAATGATCTCATTTACTTTATTTATTCTCACCCTACCTGTGCATCTTAATGTGCATGTTGATGTCTTATTTTGTGATATAGATACGGGAAATGATATAATATTATTCTGTGATTGATCTTATGAAATGTGTTCATGGTGGATGTGGTGGTGTTAAATAATATTTTTTAGGTGGATATAAACCATTCTTGTTAGATGATATTCATTGTTTTTTTTGTTGTGTAAGGTTATGATTTTTAAAATGTGTATTTTTTTTTTCTAATTTACCTTGATTATTTATAAGTTTACTTTAAATTATAATGTAAATTAAGTTTTACTATTTAATTTGTTTTTCATTCATATCGCATATATATGGTTTTTTTGTTTGGGTAAAATCATGTTTGAATGATTATATTTACCCCATGAAATTAATTTCTTGCCTCTAGTGATCAAGGAATGTGCCTAAGGCTATGTTTCAGTTCCAAATAGGCCTCAAGATATGGGCGTCTAGGTCAATATCATTAAAAAGTGATATTAGAGTGGGGTTGAAATGGTTGTGTATTGGGAAGTCTGTTCTTGTGGAAAAAAATATGATCAGAACTCAAAAAATTCATATAAAAATGAATGGCTAAGATCATTATGGTAGGACTTGAGCTTCCAGGGAGTTTGGATAAAAAATGTGATTAAAAGGATACCTTAATGGATGTTGGTGTGTTGTGCCCTATATTTTTTTAAACCATAGTAGTTTGAGAAGGTAAGTGAATTCATAAATCCTAATAACCATGCGTATCATTGATATATATGTGAATCATATTTTTTTTACCTTAATGTTATTTTAAAAGAGATTTTAATTTTTTTTGAAAGTGTTTGTTCTTAAAATAATTTGTTTGAAGTAATTTTCTTATGCATGAGTACAAAATTTACCTTAATGGAATTACTCTAAGTTGAATAAAACCACACACACACACATAATTGAGATCCTGTGTCATAGTATTTATAGTTTCAGAAAATGGAATATCAATGTAGTTCCTTGCATAATTTTTTATTGTTGGATTTGGGTGTTGTAGATATGAATACATATAGAAACCCTATTTATATGAAAAAATTATAGGAATGTGGGAGTTTAGAATTTATGTGAGTAAGTAGATGATAACATCAAGAGTATTCTTGAAATATAGAACACACTTTTCAAAGTGATCCGAACACACAAGATGAGGCCAAATAAGGAGTAACATAAGGAAGTAGATCATGGTTTCTAGTTTCTAAAATAGAATACTCCTATTTTTCATGGTGATAGTGGTGTGAATTTAGTAGAAAATTTGTTGGTATAGATCAATAAAATATTCTAGTTTCTCTATACCCTAAGATATCAATGGCAAAGTTTTCTATTTATATTCTTGTGTGGTTTTCTAATTTCTAATGGGTGAAGATTGTGGAATCAAAGATAGATGAGGATATGACATGGGTGGGATTCCAGAAGATGTTAAATCCGTAATTTTATCAAGTAAAGTTGAAGCTAAGTGAATAATGAGTGTTCCTAGAGCTATAGTAGGGTATCATGATGGTTTTGTATTATGCTCTTTATTTTGTAGAGTTGGTGCAATTTTCAGAGGGTTGATAACCAATGATAGTCTTATGTCACAAAGGTTCAAGATTACTATGAAACATGAGATTTGATTGATGGTAACTATAATTGATTTTCCTATCTTTTAATTAGTTCAAAATAAATAATTGATTGATGAGGTAGATATGATGAATGTAAAAGGAATAACTGATTATATTCCTTAACCTGAGTGAGGAATACACTTTTCTTTATGGAAAAAGAGAAAGGAGAATAATTATCATCCTGAATTCATCTAGAAGGGATAAAAAAGTTTGAGTTATTCTCAATGGGTGGTAGATTGGGTGTTAACCGAGAGGCAACATGGAATACATGAAGTGAGACTGTCCCAATGAGCCCAAGACATGTCATCATATGGGAAATATGTCTATTTGATGATATTTTGTGATTTTTTATTAGGGTGATAGAGTTATAGGTTACAACTAGTTATAATTATCAAGGATTTATATCAAGAAAATAATTTAGGATGGATATTGTTATAGGAATAGAACGATGGAAATCCTTGTATGGGTCTTGTAAAATTGTCTATAGTAGATCATGTGATTAAGTATTTAGAGGCATGACCTATGATAGTAAGAGGTACATTAATTATTAATTATACTATGGTATCCTATATGTTTTATATGAGTGTAACTCATTCATTAATATATTAATGAATATTATATTAGTTTTATTTTCATACCGAGTTAATGTATTTTCACTTAAGATTGAGTGACATATAGTGATATGGTAGAGTGAGGGTTTATGTATCCATATCATTACATTGTGTTCAAATACATGAAAATATTATAACACTTTATGGTTCTATAGATGTAAATTTTTAGCTTAGTTATTTTTATGTATTAGATATTGAAGTTTAAGGCCCATACTGACTAATATGAGAGGATGATTTGATTTAATTTACCTGATATGAGTGTTTTTAGTTTTCAAGGAGAGTGAGACATTTATTCTTATAGAGAATGATTGATCAGTAAAGACCTTGGGGAATTTAACTATTACCTAGCTATTTTGGTTCGTGTACAATTAAAATTTAGGTATTCATTTCAGTTTTGGTTGATTGTGGAATATTTCATGTACATGTTTCTGTAAGCCTTCTTTAGGCTTCCATAGAGAGAGATGTGCAGTTATCCATCCATTGAAAACTAGGGAAAAGTATAATATTGTTGTGTTCATATCTCATATCTCTTAAAAAGGCATGAGAGTTGAATATTTAGTTATAGTTTTTAGAGGAAAATTAATTTATTTAATCAATAATTTTTTCATGGTCATTAATGGTTTTTTTCCAAGAAGGCTGATGAAATATTATGGGTTTTCATTCACTACTAAAAGTTGAATCTAGTAACAATGAGGAATGAATACCATTTACCTCACATCTATGAAACATTTGATTAATTAGATAGAGATAAATAGCTTTAATAGAATGTTTTATGATCACAAAATCACTGAATAATGGTGAAGGATGCAAACATCTAAAATAAAAAATTTAGGATCTAGTATATACTTTATGAGTTTTTGGTAATTATATTCGGGATTTCCTACACTCTAACTATTTTTATGTGTTGGATGAATCATTTCATCCATAAATACCATAACTACTTTATAATTGTGTTTTTGGATGCATTTTAATTTATTCTAGATCAATATATTATCATTTTAATCTTTTAAATACATTTCTAGAAATGTTTTATGACCACAAGTTATATGAAAATCTATCCAGATTTAATTTTGGATTTTTAATATGAGGTTGTAGGGAAATTTTTTTTTTGGAAAAAATTCTTAGTGTATCTATTGAATGTCAAGTAAGAGATGTATGATTAGTTCTACATGAATTCATTTAAGATTTATATTTTCATTAGAGTGGTAGAATATTAAATATAGTTCGTTTGAGACTTTTTGATTTAATCTTCTTTGATAGAGGTATTGAATGAGAATGCTAAAATGTTTTAATGGGTTGAGAATTATCATGCAGTGTTTAATGAGTTGGATTAGTGGTTAGAATCTATGGATTTATTGATGTTACCTAAGTTTGGTGATGGGTTATCTGTGTATTGTGATGAATTTGAAGCTAGTATATGTTACATTATTATGTAAGGAGATAAAAAGGTTTTTTCTCAATACTAAGGTATTTATGAACACATGATAAGTATTATTATATTCAAGATCTAGAGTTGGTGGCAATTATACTTACCTTGAAAATTTAGAGACATTATCTATTTTTCAATAGGCTCATGGTGTATTCATTTTGTTATGATATTAGCATATCTCCACTCCTTATTATTTGAATATGAGGTAGTGGAGATGGGTGGAGTGTCTCTAGATTTTTTATTTTGATTTATCCTATACACTAGTGAAGGGTAATGTGGTGGTAGGGGATTTGAGTCAGAATTCTCAAGTGGTGATGGATCAGAGGAGTAATGGTAGTTGATGGGAGTGATGGAATGTTTACATATGTATGCTCATGTAGATGTACATTTTATGATATTATATCATATCAATGAAAATTATACACTTTTTTACCATGTAAATGATGGAAAAAATACTAAGGATGGTTTTAAGAAGACCGGTGATACCTTATATGGTTGGGAGACCATGAAAGTGTGGTTTCAAGTTATGGAAATAACACTCAACATTTAGGATAGATTATTTTATCGGTTGAGTCTGATAAAGGATGTAGTATGTATTCTAATTATTCTAATAGGGAAGTTCATCCCAAATTAGTAAATATGTAACATCAAATCAGACGATGGTTCTTTCGAGAAATGATAAATAATGATGTATAAAATTATGTCTCATGTTATTTGATTTATTTAGGGATACAGGTAGAGTACCACTGAGCTACTGAGATTTTATGACCTTTTTCAATGTTGACATGGAAGTAGGATATATCACAATGGGTTTATGAATTTTTTCCCAAAATAATCATGTATGAATGATGTGATATGTATGACTGTTGATCAAAATACGAAGTGAACCCACTTCATTCCATTTTGTAGATGTTCTTAGTTGATGATATATGTAAGATATATGTGAAATATTTGATTATTCTTCATGGTTTTCCATCATCTATCATGTCATATACTCATAAATAAAACATAATTATTTACTTTTTTAGATATTAATTCATATGAGGATATAAGAAAGATATATTTGGATGATTTGATTATTCCCATTGGCATTCTGTTATATATCATGTAATATAGGGATCCAAAATTTTGAAAGAGATTTTAGAGAGGGATTTAGAATGAAATAGGTACTCAACTAAAGAAGAGTAACTCATATCACCCCCAATTGGATAGTCAGATTAAAAAAAGAATAGAAACATTGAAGGACATGATTTGAGATTTTGTGCTTGTTTTTTGAAAATTTTAGTATGATTAAGTTCCTTTTTTAGTGTATATATACCAAAATATATTTAATTAGTCAATTTGGATAGCGATGTTCATAGAATAATATGAAAGAAAGTACCAATAGATATTTTTTTGGAATAATAATAAGAAAAATAAATTTTGGGACCTATCTTGGTATAGGGGATTATGAATTGGGTTAAAAAAATTAGAAGTTACTATTATATAATAGACTTAGTAGAAGTGTATTGAGGATCTTCATCGATAGCAATCAGAGTTTATAGTTAGAGATTGAGTATTATTAGGAGTGTCACTATCATTAGGACCTATATTACTCGGGATTAAGGGTAAGTTATCACCCATATATGAAAGTATAATTATTTTTTTGATTTAATCAAAGATATTTCTTCTTTAAGGGAGTTTTTTTTGAATTTTGGTACATCACACAACCTATTCCATATTTCCCAACTGGGGAAGTACTAACTCAACCATTTAATTTTTATTTATTATGATGTATTGGATTTAAAGATATATATTTCCTTTATTTAAATGATAATATCTATTTTTATAGGTAGGATATGACCTTTATAGAAATTTTTATTCCACTAGTGAGGATTTAGTGGAATTATGACCCGATTCAAGAGGATACATGTGGGAGAGTTGATAAAATGTAGTAATAATGGTGAACCTTTTCTATAAATAATTATGTTTTGTGACTTTTTTTGATGAAAATTTATTTATAGAGGAGAATTATAATTTCATGGGTTTCCAGGGTAAGTGCCATTATGAGTTTTGGTTGTTTATGGTTTTGTTTGTGAGTTTTCAGGGGGGTATAGTGAACAAAACATAGTCAAGGTTAATGGAATCAAGACTAGTGAAACATGTTATTACAAGTCATCTAGGGATTAATAACCATGTGTGTGGTCATTTTATGGTCTTGGGTGACCACACACTAAGACCGTGAAGCTCATAGTTATGGGCAGATGCATATTCAGGGTTAGCGCATAGTCATGGTTGACCGTACATCCTAGAAATGTTGTTATGATATAATTTTTGGATTTGAAATATAAAAATCTGATTAACCTCAGATAAGTTCTATTAAACAAATTAATATTACTTAGAATGATCCTACTATTCCTTTTGAGCATAATTTTGGATTACATGCCATCAAATAATGATTTTCTCTCAAGGATTAATGGCATCAACATTGAATTTAAGGTTTGACCTTAACAATCTATCAAAATCTCTAATAAATATATTTCCGTATCTCTCTTTTTTTATTCTTACTTAGGTAAATATATCTCTTGGTATAATATTTAGGGATTTTGATTTTGGTTTTGAATCATACATTGATGAATAATTATCCCGTGTTCTTACTACTTGGGTATGGAGGAATATGTTACGATTTATGGAAAAGGCTCATAGGATTTAGGATCATCATACGATCATCATCTAAATTAAGTGGAACTAATTCACTTTTATGAGATTATGATTCCTTATTATTTTATTGGTGATATTTTAGGACATTTTCTTATATGTGTAATTATAAAATAAGTAGTAAAACTTATTTGATAATTTGTGTTTCTATATTTTAAAAATCATGTTAAATTGGATTTTTTGGTACAACCATTGGTTTTTGTTTTTGAATGATGTTCTAGGAAAATGGATTTTTTATTATCTTAAATTAGTTGAATTTATGATTTTTTTTTTCTTCCTTAGTTATAATCATTTTCATTAAGTAAAATAGTATTGTAAAACTGAGTGTATTGGGTATGAGGAACAACTAGGAAGTTTGGAGTATGGATTGAAGAATAATGATTTTGGGATTTATGGGAAGTTCAATAATTGTGTTTGATATGGAGGGAATATAAAATGAAACTTGGAACCAGTTAGGTGCGTGATGATCCACAACAAGTGTATGCTATGATCATCAGAATTTTTTTTTGTTTTGTACAAATTTATTACTCATGTGTACTTTATAATATTGGTTATTAATTGAAAAAATGTTGGGGTGGAAAAGGGAAGGCTTATTTTTTTACTAAAATTATTTATTCTATTATTTTCATCTATTTCATTTCTTTTATCTTGATTCATTATAATTTTTTTTTCTTCGATATAAAAACCTGTTTCCCATGGTATGGGTTACATGGTTGCAAATATGTCTATATGGTATTGCATGAATTAGTGAAACAACCCCTGTAAATTTAATAGTAAAAAAATTTATTGCCTTATTATTATTCATGAATTATATCTTATCGAGTTAAATTTATTATAAGTATATTAGGCAATTTTTCAGTCAAAAGGAAAAAGCATCATTTCTAACCAAATTGAATTTTCATTAATTTTTTGGTTTTATTTAAAATATTTATTTCAAATTATAGAATTTAAATTTGATAAAATGAAATATATTTTTGAATTCATAATTTAAAAACTATATTATAATTATTTTTTGTGAATTTTCTGAAAAGTTTGATTTTTTAATGAATTGTGAAAATTATTAATTTTTATTAAAAACTGTCTTCTCATTTCAATAATTTTCAAAGTTCCATTTTTTTTAATTTTTTTAAAAAGAAATAAGTGTTTAAGTATGTTATTAATAATATAATTATGATATTGGGAATGAATTTTATGCCTGAATTTGGTGTAAAAATATTTTTATACTTAAAAATACATTTATCTAAAAATTTGTTTTTATCAGTTTTGTAGGTATAATTTTAAATTAAATTATAACAATTTTGTGGATTTAATTTTATAAAATAGAATCCATATTTGGAATTATAATATTTAATACTAGATAATATGGTCAACATAATTTTTTCTCATAATGAATATTAAAAATAGTAAAAATATGTTATCATAATTAAGGTTAAAACATGTTTTCTGGGGGTTAAACTAAACAAATAATCATTAAAATGGTATAAAAACTTCTTTAAATTCTATTTTATTTTTATATTTTTACCATATATCATCTATTATTTTGAAATTTTCTATTTTTGATCCATTTTTATTGGTTAAGACAATAATATATTTTAATATTTTTTAAGAATTTCAAGTGTGTCCTCTCCCCCACTTATAAAATAAAACCCCCTATACACTCATATACACAATTCAAAAAACAATTTTTCTATACAAGAAACACCCAAATACCTTTCATAAATACATCACAACATCCTAGATTCACTGGTTTTATCATAAAATCAATGTTGGAAGGATTTAGGTATAAAACTAAAGGGTTCTTCTGAAGAAGAGGTGTCTTTATTAACCAAGATTTTTTTTATTTATTCTTCAACTTCATTCAAATATTATTCAAAAATTATAACATAATAAAACATATATATTCTACATATTGATATTCTTTTATATTTATTGGTCACAAGTTTATCCAATTTTTTTAATAATTTTTCATTGATTTTGATGTTCATAAACACTCACTTTGGTGTTACTAATTTAAATATTTAAGTGGATTTCATGACAATATTTACAGAAATTATTATTTTATTCTAGAAGAAATTTATTTTTAATTACACTAAAGCCTATTTTTATTAAGTATTATATTAATTTTTGATAAATTCTAGAATCAAAGTTCATAACCCCACATTTTAAGTGAATATTTAGATCATGAACCCTAATTTTGTATGGATAATTACTTTTGGAATAATATGTTTGACCTAAATGTTAGGATTTTATACCATAATTTTTTGAAGAACCTAACATTTATATACTTAACATATGGTTCATTAACCTAAATTTTGAAACCGAATGTACATTTTCAACCATACTTTTGAACCTTATCCCTACACATTAGAACCCTACATTTGACAAAATCGTCTATATGATTTAATTTAGAAATTATTTTCAATAATTTCTGGAACGATTTACTCAAAGTAAATATCAATTTTTCAAAGACCGATTCAAAGGGACTTTTTAAATAGATTAAATCATTCATATTTTTAAGGGAAGTCACCATTTTATATATGAGTTTAAATTCAAATTCAAAACACATTGTGTGTTTTAAATGATTGTGTTTTATCTGTTGATATTAAAAAATATATTTAAACTAAGGTAAATAAAGAATATTATTAAATACTGAGAGTTTTATATCATTTACATACATGTTTTTATCTTCTTATGTTTGATTATCTTACTTATTTTGTATCCATTATCAATCTTTTCACTATAGTTCTTCGAAGTAATTTCCACAACTATAATTTGGAGACCTAAATATTTATCATATGCTGAGTGTTATCTTAACTTCTCTGAAAATGTTATTATTATTGTTTTTGTGTGTTTTCATAACATTTTATTAACAAAAAAGTTAAAACATAATTCTAAAGGAAACCACATAGAAGATGTTATATTTACTTCTGAAGAACTCTTCATTTGTCAGTTGATAATGAAATTGTGTGCCAAATATATTTCAACCATTATGATGTTATCTATTTTTATTGAATTGTAAACTACTTGTAATCAATTTTGGTAGAGTTTAAACTTATCATACTAATATTTTTTTTATCAATGTTACATATAAAAGAACCTAACTTTTTTAAAATCTTACATTATCTGCACTCAGTTGTATAGGTATCAGGATAAGAGGACATATTTAGTGGAAATCATCAATCTTATCGAGAGAGAAATGGTAGAGCGGACTAGGGTATCTCTAGGACCTATACCACAATAAAACAATCTATGTTATTTTTTTCACAAAAAAAATATGTTTAAATAAAATAACTCTCAACTATATTAAAAAACTAAAAGAGGGATTATGTTTTATTTTTTCATGTTTTTTAAAATGACACAATTCACCCCCTCTTGTGTCTTCGTATTATTCTGACCTAACAATTTGTATCAAAAGTGTTATCTATGAATAATTATATTAATATCAAGTTAGTTGGAGTCAAATTTATAGATAAATAAATATGTGTATGGATGAAATAAAATAAGAAATATTAATTATTAGAGCTCCATATTTTAATAGAGTGAATTAAGGATGTTATAAAAAAAGAATTATTGCCTATTTAAATAATATTACTTCTAAATTTCATATGAATATTTTAAAACCTTAATAAATATCTAGAGAACCAGAAAAATGGGATGCTACTAAATAAGCTGAGTATGATGTTAATTTAAGAGCAATAAATGAAATGTTTTATAGAATTATTCCAGATTAATTCAATCGAGTCTCTCAATGTGATACTATATTTGAGAAATTATATCCAATTATTTTTTCCTATAAAGGAATAGATAATGTCATTATGTTGAGGTATAACATGACCAAATGAAAATTTAACACTTTTAGGATTAATTATAGAGAAAGTTTCTATCAAAGGAATTGGAGGTTGAATAAAATAGTAATGGTGCTACTTCCTTGGAAACCTAAATTCCATAGAAAAATTAGTCATTAAAAGTGATAAGAGTTTTACCCTTAAAATGAAATATAATATTTGATATAATTAGAAAATACAGTCATATAAAAAATCTATCAATAAAGGAATTGACTGACACCTTAATGTTGTATGAAGTAAAAATAAAATCTGAAGTAAAAGATAAAAAAATTATAAGAATAAATGAAACTATTGTTATTGTTATTGCTAAAAAAAAATACATTTAATATAGTTTATCCTTAAATTAATCAGGATATATTGATTCTACAATAGCACTGAATTATCTAGATAGAAAATTTTTCATGTTCAATAAGATGATGAATGGATTTAAAAAGTATTTAAATGATTTTAAGAAAAAAATTCATTAAATAAAAGAAGTTACATGTTATAAATGAAAAAAATGGGGGATATCAGAGATGATCACCCACAATTGAAAAAGGATAAAAAAATAATTTAAAAGAAAGAAATGAGTTAACGAATGAAAATTGATTATGAACACAAAGGGAAAAAGGATATAAAGGCTACATGTAGTGTTTCTAAAGAATCCAGTCACTCTTTTAACTTAGAACAATATAAATAAAATCAGAAATCAAATATGTTATTTATAGATGAAGAAGAAGAGGTACAATCTTATTATTCTTCTACATCTAATTATGAATGCTTATCAGATATAAAATTAACAGAATATTGATCAATTATTTAAGAGAAATAAAATTCCTTGATAAAAAAAATAAATCTATAAAGAATATTTAGTACTATATATTAATTGAAAATGATTGTATTTTAAAAAAATCACATACAATTAAAATAAAAATTTAGAAAATATACTTGAAATTATATTATTCAAGAAACTAGAATTAAAGTGTTTTAGTTTAAAGTATAATAATTTAAAATTACTGCTAGTATACTTAGTAAGGGATAAGAATATTTATTTTATATTATTGAAAAAATTGTTCATAAAAAAGATAAATATACAATAGAAAGTAATGGTGAAAATTCTAAGCTATTTACAAATTATTTTGTTCCTAGTTCTAAGAATCAAAACATTTCTATAATTAAAATATTTATTGAAAAATTAAAGTCCATTATAAGAACAATAGTATGAAAGATCCCTAGATTATTATTATAAAGAAATCATTTATTTATAAAAGTATTTCAAACGTTATTTCTATTAATTTTGATAAAATTATGAATATATGTTACCAATATCCCTACTCACAAACACAACTATAATTTAGAACATTTGGGTACCAAAACAAGATATTATTTAGTATTTTTAGGTAAAATTACATTGAAATAAAATGTTAAATATGGTATATGGATAATGCATTTTCAATGAACATGAATAGATATTATTTAAATTTTAATAAACCATCTAAAGTATATGGAGGCCTGGTTACCTATTTTGACAATTCTAAAGGAAAAAAAATTGTATTTGGATCATTTAAAGATCCTAAGTTTATCTTGATCAACAAAGTGCTATATGTTCATGGGTCTATGAATAATATGATAAGTATTTATGAACTCTCTGATGATGGTTTATATATTTATTTTCTTAAAAATGATTACTCTGTATTTTAATATAAAATTATCTTGTTCAAATAACCTAGAACTTAAAATGTTTATACTTTGGATTTTAATTCCCCATGAGAATAGAAAGTTATTTATTTAACTAATAAAATAAATGAATCTTGGATTTGGAATTTGAGGATTAGATAATGTAATATGTTTTCTCTATACAAAATATATAATAAAAATTTAGTTTCTAATTTTAGTAGTTCTAAATTTGATGAGAATATACTCTATGATTCATTCCAAATAAGCAAGAAGAATAAGTTATATTTTAAATATATTAATAAGGTTTCTACATCTAAACCTTAAAAGATATTCCTATTGTATTTTTTAGTCCATCAAGAGTAGAAAGTTAGTTGGTAGACTCTGTTTTTGTTTTAGTTAATTGTTTTTAAAAATTTAAATAGGTTTATTTCTTAAAAATCAAAAGTGAATAATTTTATATTTTAATGTTTTTTTGAATTTATTCTAAATGAAAAATATTTCAAAATCATTTCATTCAGAAGTGATAATGGAGGAGAGTTTGATATTTTGGATTTAAATTTTTTTTCTCAAACTTGACTGTTAAACATAAATTTTCTACTCCATGAAAACCTCAAGAAATTCAATTGTTGAAAGAATAAATATGAATATTAAAGAATTGAAAATAACAATATTCATGAATATAGTCATAAAATATATTTTTGGGTATAATATATTTTCAGATATTTTCATTTCATGGCTAGAGTTTTGATAAAGTATTTTATCAAAAAGAAAAATTGTAAACTATAAAATAATAAAATACAAAAATTTAGATACTTTGAAGTTTTTGGATGTAATGTTTATATCATAAAAACTAAGAAAAACCTTGCTAAGTTTGATCCAAAATCTAATGAGTAAATATTTCTATGATATTCTATTACTTCTAAAGATTTTATAGTGTTTAATAAAAATTCAAGGATAGTTAATGAATATATTCACATGAGGTTTGAAAAATGTGATCCTTTTGATCATAAAAAAGTTAAATAGGTGAAGCTACTAGTTTATTAAATAACTTGAGACATTATTCTTATAAAGATTTATTAGAAATTAAATTAGAATATGATCAACATTAATCCAGTTCTAAAGAACATATAACTGGTGAACTAGAAAGTGTCTGACTAAGAAATTTTAGAACCTTAAACGACCATCCTTTAGAGATTGTTATAGGAACCTAGATAATGGATTTTGGAAATGGAGGAATGTAGTAAACAAAGTGGAATTATTTTCTTTTTTATCCTAGTTAGAACATAAGACTATAGAATAATCCTTAGATGATGAAAGTTGGATGATATATATAAAGGAATAACTAAAATAGTTTAAAAGAAATAATGTTTGAGAATTAGAGGATAGGACCTCAAACCATCAAGTGATAATAACTAAATGGGTATTTACAAAATAAGAAGCATAATAAATTTATAATTAGTAAAAATATGGATATCTTAATTAAGAAATGATACAACTAGAAAAAACCAATAGATTATAAGGAAACCTTTTCTGGGGTTACTATATTAGAATCCATTAAGATACTTTTGTCCTATGCATATTATATGAATTTTAAATTATATCTGATGGATGTAAAATCTGCTTTTCTAATGGTTATTTAGTGGAAGAATTCAATACTGAGTAACCTCTAGTTTTTGAAAACTTTCATATATCAAATTCTATTTTTAAATATACTAAATATTATTATGGAATTAAATAGTCACGAAGGGCTTGGTATGAAAGATTAAGTTCTTTTATTTTGGAAAATTATTTTTTCATGGGATTGACATATCCTACTCTTTTTTAAGAAAAATTATTTTTTTGATATTTTATTAGTACAAATCTATATATTTGATGTAATTTTTGGTTCAACTAATAAAAATATTTGTAATCATTTCTCAAAATTTATTCAAAAGGAATTTTAAATGTGTATGATTGGAGAATTACATTTATTTCTTATTTTTAAAATTTATAAAAAATATTTTTGATATTTTTGAATAAAAATAAATTTTTTTTTGATTTATTGAAAATATTTGGACTTGAAAATAGTAAGACTTATAAAAATACCATGTGTAAAAATATAAAAATTTATTTGCATGAAGCTAAAAAACTAGTTGAAAACTTGTAATATAGAGGTTTGATTGGTATTTTTCTATATCGTAAAGTTAGTAGAGTAAACATTATGTTTTTGGTTTGTATTTGTAAAAGTTTAAAAACAATACTAACAGATTCCCGTCTAACTACTATTAAAATAAATTATAGATATTTAAATGTAAATGTTTTTATATCACTACTCTATCTAAAAAATATTAATTTAATTTAGTTTCATATTTAGATGCTGATTTTGGATGGTCTAATTAAATAGAAAAATCTTTGTAGAAAGTTTTCACATTTTAGGAATGTCTCTAGTTTCATAGTCTCATAAGAAGAAATGGTCAATTTCCTTATCAACAACTAGGGAATAATATCTATCTTATTATTGTTGTTGTGCATAAGTTTTGTGGATGAAACACACTCTTTTAAAATTTAGAATAAATTTAAATCATATTCATATTTTATGTGATTATACTAATTTAATTAATATATCAAAGAATCAAATGATTTACTCTATGAATCATTATATCGATATAAGATTTTTTTTGTAAGAGATCATGTCTTTAAAGGATATATATATTTAGAATTTTTTAATGTTAAATATCAAATTGCAGATATTTTTACTAAAAAACATCCCACAACTAGTTTTGCTGAGAACACAACATTTTTATACTTAACATATGGTTCATCATCCCAACTTTATAACTCAACCATACTTTTCCAACCATTATTTTGAAGGTTATCCCAATGTAGTGCAACCATATATTTGAAACTATATTATACAAGAGTCAAATTATGTATTATATTCTATGGTTTATGAAATGTTTTTTAGAGTAAATACCTATTTAACGATTTTTAAAGACCTATTAAAAGGTATGAATTTGATAGATTAAATCATTTCTATTTATAATAGATGTAATTATTATCTATGGGTGTTTAAATTAAAATTTCAAACATGCTATGTGTTTTAAATGAGTATGTTTTATCATGCGATATTTTTAAGATCTATTTGGCCTGATGTAAATAAAGATTTGTTTTAAATACCAACAATCACATCTTCTTGAAATGACTATATCTAGTTCTATGAAGGAATAAAAATTGGAGACATACATTTTTTGATCTATTGTTTTCTGATTTTCATATTACTATTAAACCCACTGTCATTCTTTTTTCTACAGTTAGAAATGAAATTATCAGAGCTACAATTTGGAGACATACATATTTATCATGTACTGAGTTTTCACTCTATATATATATATTAAATTTTTTTTATTACTTTCACTATGTTTTTAGAATATTTTATCAAAATTAAATTTTATAGATTATTATAAAGGAAATCACATTGAAGATATTACATTTACCTCTAAGAACTCCTTATTTGGTAGTTGCTGTTACAACTATGTACCGAAGCTATTTCAATAGTTATAATCATATCTCTTTTTATTGAAGTTTTGGATGCTTGCAATCATTTGTGATAGATTTTAAACTTATTTTACTAAGATATGGTTTTTTAGGTTCCTTTTAAAAGAACCTAAGTTGTTGTAAGGTGTCAACTACCTACAATCAGTTGTAGAGGTCTTCAGATAAGAGGATATATTTAGTGAAAATAATCATGAATGATGAGACAGAATTGGTAGAGTGTAATTGAGTATCTTTATTCACTAAACCATAATATATCTTTTGATTTCTCGTCTTTATCTTTCCACTGCATAATCTTTTAATGAAAAGAACACATCAACACATTACAGATCAAAAAGAGAGATTAAGTTTGATTTTTAAAGATTTTTAAAAGGACACAATTCATCCCCATATTATGTCTTTATATTATTCTAGCCTAAAAATGTTAATTTCATAACCTATATCAATATTATTCTTCCATCAAATCAAACACAAAACTGTTGTTCATGTTTATTGAGGATTACCTCTATGTGAACTGATGTAATTCATTTTCTATCACTGCCTATCACATATTGTTATAATGGTAAATTTAATATATAAATATGATATAAATTACATATTAATCACTATTTAAAGGTAAAATATCATATATTTTCTTAAATTTCCATCCATTGAAAAATGATAATGTCCTTTGAGCGTATATGCGGATTACAACCTCTAAAAATTGATGTGATTCTTATTTCATCCATGGATCACATGACTGGTATATAAAAGTTTATTTAAAGAAGAAATTTGATATTTATTATATAATCATCATTATAAAAAGATAACATGATACTTAAATTCATTCCATCATGATTTTTGAAAAATAAAAATGTTACTCATGTGTAGGTACAACCTACCATCTCCATGATTGTAACATAAATAATGTTTCATAACTATATTTTATTATTGGTCTAAAAAGTATAACTAATGAATAAAAATGATTATTATTTTATGATTATTATTCTAAAAATGATTTAATAATGACCTCTTTGACTATATATATCCTACCAAATCATTTTGAATATATGATCCGAGTATTATCAAAACTCCCAACATGAACTTAAATGATCAAGTAAATGAATATAACATGAAAATAATTAAAATAAAGTTAATATTAAACTTGAAAATGGGTTTTAATAAAGAAAATAATTAACATAAGTGTAGCATTCCAGATTAGGATGCCACTCAATAGTTCCCTAATCTCGGTTGTCCATATGACCTCAAGCACATCTCCCTAAACACCAGAGGTTGCCGACTAGAAGTGAGGGCCTAAGGTGTGTCTCTGGGGAGACTATGCCCTCATAGATTAAAGTATGAACAACTATAATCAATAGATATATAATAACAGAATTATATAAATTAACAAATAGTAGTATAAGTAATGGAATAAGTCATGACATATAAATAAACAAATAATGGAAGTAGAATATCAATAATATATACCAAATGATGATGTTCATGTCATGATGCTATACAAAATAAGAGTGAATGTGATAAGGGGGTACAAGAATTCACTACATTCTATAAAAAATATAATAGATCCAAAACTAGTACATAATATATGGAGAAGAGGCTCGGTCCTCTGCCCCTAAACTCTATCCTAGGTTGTAAAAAAATCAAGAATTAGAAGCATAATGCTTCCCATTATCCATATTTGTGATCATAAAGTCAACTTGGGTACAAAATGGTTCTCGAGAAGGGTGTGAGATATAAATATCAGAAGAAAGGCACCCATAGTGTCTAGGAAAATCCATTTCATGATGTAAATATATAACAATTTTCTAACATAAATAAAAGAAGAGTAGTTGATAAATTAAACATTTTTAACATGGTCTGGGTTCCTAAATGGACACCCATCCATACCAATTGATTCGAAAAAAGATGGATCTTTAAAAATAGGCACATGTGTGAGAATATCATGTATACAAGGGCCAATAATAATCAAGGAAAGCTAATAAAGTTACACCCCCAAGATTGTGATTTAGTTTGGGGTCTAATTCACATGTTATAACTTAGTGTGCTATTAAAACAAAGGATAAGAATCACAAGTGAATAAGAAAGATCATAATAATATTAAAGGATGCATCTCATATGAACAAACAATCAATAAATCTATCAAATATAGTGATGGAGTCCTGACCCATGAAAGGTGATCTAAATAGAATCCCAAGGGTCTCTATAAAAAAATCCAATATAATCTAATACCAATGATTCCATCCAAGGCGACCCATACAACATCCCTTTTATCACTTGAGGTATGATGACTCTAAGTCCATGCCATGTATCTCACACAGGGGACAAAGTATCACCCATGGAATGACGTATCCATCTTACAAATGGGTCCATATTCAGTGGTTCCCCTAGGGAATCAGTGTCACTCACTAGTATAAGAAATTTCCTAGGTAGTTCGTACCTGGAAAGCCAAAGCATCACTCCCAACACATTAAGTTATAACCAACAGAGCACGGTAAGTCTGTCCATGGAATACTCAATACATGACCCATGTTCTCTCTTGGACCAAATAAAGTGAGCCACATCAAGCAAGGTACATAACAAGGAAAGGCATATAAGTAATCATATGCCAACAAGAGAGGATCTCAATATTACATGCTCACCGTTTAATAAAGATATGCAATTTAATCCAAACAAATGGAACAATTCATATGGAAAGGAAAAATGAAATAAATGATAGAAATTCATGAGCATATGACATATGCCAAAAGGCATATCATGAAAATATTTTCATATCATCACTGTCATTTCAATATCCTAAGCTTAATAAAATATAACAGTCAATTCAAGAAACTACAACAAGGGAATAAAAATTTATATAATTCACATGTCATCAATGAAATTAAAATATTACAAGCTAGAACGATTTTTGAACATTGTAATTCAAGCCTTTAATCTTAGAATATGGCATTATCATAATGCACATGGAATAAAAATATTCATTCGAGTATAACACCACCAAAAAAGGAACATTAGAATTTAACTGAGTGGTCAAATATAAAGCACATGGAATGACATAGATAATAAGAATAATCATTAGGCTAAGAGAAAGCACATATATAAACAAGAATAATTAATGAAATATGGTATTAACATGGTCCAATCAATAATGATTAAGCATAGAAACCTTAAATTTTTTCCAAATCATGGTTCACAATTCATATTAACTTAATTTATCAATTAAATACTTTAATTTAAAGTACAACACTCATAAAAGAGGTGGTTCACAAAGTAAATCATTGGAACATTGGCCATTAGGTACGGGAACACCCAAAGGGGTGGGTGGAGACAAGTAGAATATCACACATATGGGTTTTTCTGTAAGATTAAGCAAATACGGACAGAAAAAACCATTTTGATTAATTTAATATGCAAGAGTGAAGATTTTATAGAGGGATCCATCTTACGACATAATGATGTGATATAAAAAATGTAATGAAATGATGAGAAAGAGCATAGACACCCTACCTCATTTTCATAGTGCTTGACTCAACTGATAACAAGCCTTGATTTAACCTAAAATGGGAGAAATCAAAGGATTTATCAACACCCTAAAAATAAAGAAAAATTCAGTTGCACCAACATTGAATAACATATAGGGGAGAAACCTAGGAATAAAGGAGTTTGAATGTTAGAGTGTATTGAGATGAGTCTATAGATTCTGACAGTAAAGGAAACATATCACAAAAGAAAGGGGAAACAAAAAACCCCATAGAGGTGAGGAGGGGAGCTCATGAACCTAGATAAGGAGGAGAAATTTGTTGGGGAAGAAGGAAGAAAAATAAAAATGGGTTTAAACATATCATTATGTGTATAAATGTAATTTCACCCACAAAAATAACTATAAATAGTTTGTACAAACTGTGCACAAGGTTCCGCTTCACAGGGGTACATTTCATGGTTCAATGAAAAGTTTTTCTAGTAACATGTAAAGCATGCGAAACTGAACTATCATGGAAACCAACAACCTCACATGGCTGTGTACCCTGGGTCACATGGTTTCAGACAATCCATGTAACCTAACATTGTTTTCTTCTTTTTGGTATTTCGGGCTTCAAAAAAGCCATAGACACCCTCAAGACCTCCATTAATCTCTTAAGAATCATTAATAGGGACATTGCAAGGAAGTAAACAAAAAATTTAAATGGTATGTACCTTTGGATAAATCGAGGACGTTACAACCTCCCCTCCTTAAAACAAATCATCCCCAACATTCCCTTCTGAGGGTGGTACAATGTCAACAGAGAAAAGATCTAGCCACCGCGTGGGTACATCGACCTCCCGCTCCCAGGTCTCATCAGGTACACATTCATGCTTCCATATAAGTCATACCAACTAAATTTAACTACATCGTAGAATATTTTTTATATGATCGATGATATGTATTATATGATCCTTAGAGGGTGCATCAGCTTCATGCTCAATATTGATAGGGTCAAACAAATGAGATGAGTATGGATGATAATTTCAAAGTTGGGATACATAGAAAATGTCATGCATGGCATAATACCTCTAAGGTTACAATAACCGATAGGTTACTAAACCAACTCTCTCCACTATCTCAAATGGACCGGCATACCGAAGTGGAAAGTTTCCCAATCTCTTGATTTGTTTATGACCCAATCTAGGTGATACACACAGAATGACCTGATGTCCCAACTCAAACTCCAGAGGTCTACAAAGATGATCAGTATAAGACTTGTACCTATAATGAGGTGTAGAAATACACTTATGAATTATCTGAACTTGCACTGAAGTCTCCTAAAGAAGATTAGGACCCAGTAAGTATTTCTTACCTACCTCAACCAAACATAAAGTTGAACAACATGGTCTACCATAGAGGGCCTCATACAGAGCCATTTTAATTATTTACTGAAAAATATTATTATAGTAAAACTCATACAATGTAATATGCTTTTCACAAGAACATCCAAAATCAAGGATACATTTATGAGTTACATCCTTTAAGAACAAAATTGTCTCCTTAGACTACCCATCAGTCTGAGGGTGATATGCAGTACTCATGAGCACCTAAGAACCTAGTGCCTTTTACAATCCTTGATAAAACCATTATGTGAACATGTTTTCTTGGTCCAAAATGATATATGGGTAACACCATTAAGTTTCATTATCTCCTAGATATAAAGACTTACCAATTAATCAATAATGAAGGAATACCAGATTGGTAGGAAGTGAAAAACCTTGGTGAACCTATCGATGATCACCCATACTGCATCACATCCCTGAGGAGATATCAGTAATCCTATCATGATGTACATGGTAACATCATTCCATTTACACTTAGGAATGGATAGAGGATTTAGAAGTCTAGTAGGAAATTGGTGGTCTTCCTTCACCTGCTGATAGGTGAAGAACCTAGTGATGAAGCCTCCTATCTACCTCTTCATGCCTGGACACCAGTACTAACGACAATTTTTTTTACATCATGGAACACCCATGATGAACTACCCAAGTAGAGTCATGTGACTTCCTCATAATATCTTCACACATATCAGAAGGAACTAAACATGGACACAATAGAGAAGGGTCTCACTACCATAAAAAAACCCAACCATGGGGTGGGTTCACCCCTGTGATTATCTCCCACAGAATAAGGCCCTATTAATATGATAACTGGCTCATCCAAAGACATTCTTGTAGAGATAATGTCACTATCAGAGATGTTATGACTAGTTTCCTTTACTATACTAAACCTTTTAATGTAACTAAGAAACCAAGTCCATTATATTCCACTCATTACTGGCCACCTGAATGGCTTATTTTTGTGTTCTATGACTTAAGCAATCAGCTACAACATCACCCTTTTTAGGTGTATAAGCAAGATCAAAGTCAAATGACTACAAGAATTCCACCCACTTACACTGCCTCAGATTTAAGTCCCATTTATTGGAGATGTATTTTAGACTTTTATGATTCGTATAAACAACAAACCTCTCACCCAATAGATAATGTATCCAACAATGCAGATCATGAAACACAACTGCTAACTTGAGGTCATGTGTAGGATATTTCCACTCACGACGCCTCATCTGGTGGGATCCATACACCAAAAACCAATAACCTTGCATCATAAATGCACCCAACCTAATCCATTAATCCTCAGAATAAATTTTATAACTTCCTCCCATCTTAGGAAGAATCATCATTGGATTTGAAGTGATTCTTCCCTTTAACTTCTGAAAATATGTCACATAAGTCTCAGAACATAGGAAATGCACCCCTTTATTATTAAGGGTCATAAGAGGTGCTGGTAAGTGGGACAATTCTTTAATTAAACACCTATAAAATATAGATATCCCTAATAAATAGCGTATTTCAAAAAAATTATTGGGATTATTCTAGGAAACCATAGCACTCACCTTGTTCAGGTCAACTGATACTCGTGCCTCTTATATGATATGACCCAAGAAGTGAACCATTCTGATAAAAAAGTACTATTTACTAAGAAACACATACAACTAGTGCTCTATTATTGTACTCAGCATGATCTCAAGATGGGTTTTATGGTCGGGTCTGGAGAAAAAATACACTAATATTTATTCTAGGAAGACTACCATAAAGGAATCAAGATACTGCTGGGAAACCCAATTCGTTAGATCCATGATGACTGTTGGTGTGTTCGCCAGACCAAACAACATAACAAAGTACTCGTACAAGTCGTACCTTCTTCAGAATGCTATAAGGGGTACATATGATGGTGTCAAATGAACATGCTAATATCTTGAACTTAAATCGATCCTAGACAAAATTGTTTCTCCTCAGAGCTAATCAAATAGATTATCTATATGAGGTAATGGATAACAATTCTTAAATTTAAGCAGGTTCAGTTGATGGTAATCCATGCAAAATATGAGGGTACTATCTACCTTATTTGAGAAAAGGATAGATGAAACCCATGGAGATGTGCTGGGTCTAATAAAACTATAAGCCTTAAGGTCTTCAAGATTATTCTTATGTTCCATGAGCTCTATAGGTTCCATAATATTAGGAGAAATGGAAACTGGTTCCACACCTAGAAGTAGATCTATGGTGAACTCAAACTCTCTCTCATTAGAAAATCTAGAGAAATAATCTGGAAAGACATCCCTGAAATGATACACTACAAGAGGAAATTCTACCAAATGCATTCTCTGATCATTCATAAAGAGACTCACTAATAGAGATTTCACTCTTCGAAGCCCAGTTCACTTGGGTCTAGCTGAATTTGTCTAGATATCTCATTCTCTCTTGTGTAAATATGTGATTCCCTAGGGTGATGTGAAGGAAACCCAATGAAGATAACAATCAGCTTGAGAAGAATAAAGAACAAGACAGTCCTTACCAATAATGACATCATAGTCGGTTATATCTAGGATGAAGAAATTCAACAAGAAATAGAACCCAACTATATCAAGGGGACACTCTTAACACTGGAATATGCCCTCTTTTATGACCCCTAATAAGTTGATAAGATATATGATTCTATAAAAGTACTTGATTACCAGACCAAGTCTTTCTACACACAAAATGTATATAATTGAGTGAGACACACCTTTATCGAAAAAGGGAAGGAACTAAATTAGAGGCTACTAGGATAGAACCTCTAACTATAGATGAACCTAGACTATGATCCTCTAGAACTGGATTCACTCCATAAATATGGCCTATACCGTGACCTCGAGATGCTTCCTGACTTGTGTGAGTAGACCCACTCTGCTGACGCTGTAGATCTAGGGCTTGACTACCTCAACCTGACTTACCCATAGAATACCAACTCCCTACATGATATGTAGTCACCGATATTGTACCTAATATAGGTTCTAGTATACATTCCCTACCACTGGATACTGGAGGAAAATAACAGCATAAGCGATGAAGATGACCCATCCTACCTCAATCTTTGAATTCCATAGGGTCCCTCATGAAATGAGGATTCTTATGGCCTAACTTACCACAGTGGTGACATACTATGAACATATCATTATGTGTCACATGGATGGCCCCACCACCACATGTACCTTATAAACAGTTCTCTTTAATTCTAGAAGAACCATCACCCCACCACAAAATAGAACTCCCTTTGCTAAATTTGCTAGATTATCTGAGATTTTTCTCTCAAATTAAGGAATGTTTCACTATCTCTATAATGGTATTCAACCGAAAGGAATTCACTTACGAGATTATGCAATACCCAAGACCATCCTCAAAGTGGATCTTAGTCATCAACTCATCACCATCCAGGGATGGAGTGAAATGATAAAGCTTAGTGAAGCGATAAGAATACTTAATATCTATCATAGTTCCCTGTTAAAGATGCATGAAATCCCAGGATCGATCCTCTCTCAAAGTCTACATAAATAAATGATCATATAAAGCCATCTAGAATTTTACCCATACCATATTTTGTTAACTCTCTGACTGTGAAATGATATCCCACCAATAGTTAGAGTAGTCATGAAACATGTAGGTAGTGGGTTTTACCCTCTTCTCTTGAGGTATATCTAGATCATAAAATATTGATAACATAGACTCTAACAATGAATCTATAGCATGATTAAATCCATCCCCTAAGAATGTGGGGGATTTTGTTGCTAAAAGTCTCATGTAATATATACCATAGTTGGGGAATGCTAGGGAGCACCCTGAACAGACTACATAAACCTGAGGAAACTATCTTTGAACTGAGCATCGAATCCTAGTGGAAGATCAACAGGAGGTGACTCAGGAGGCACTATAGGAGGTACAATGGGTGGTTCAGGGCCCATCACATTTTGAGTGTTCTCATCACCACTCTCTTGGAGTACAACATAAGGACGTTGTAGTGGCATAAATCTACAATTTATAAGTGTGTACACATCAGATAGAATTTATAATAGACAAGGAAAGCATATAAGTAAAGTGATAAAGAGGGTAGGTACATGGCCTACCTCTAAGCATAAGACAACTGACAGCTTACTCCTAGATCCAGGTCTAGATAAAAAGGAAAAGTCCTTATAAGGATCACAAGATATGCGACCTATATCCCATTTACATTGTAAAGACAAAGTCAAAGTCTCACATTTTCATATAGGGTGGATGTTTCATTATAAACGTTGGTATTCACTTTTATTTATTCATTAATTTAACCCCCTTTTTAAATAGATTGAATTAGGTGGATTACTATTATAATTTTTAAGGCCCTACACACCTTATAAATTTAAATTGGTTTCCCATTTAATCCAATTCATATAATTATCTTACAATGTAAGTTGGAACATTTCTCTACTTATACCAATCTAGTACTACAAGTAATAACAACTAGGCATAATAGGTTTCACATGAAACCAGTCAATGCATGATAAAAGTAGAAATGGAATGGAAATATGCATGAAAATTCATTTACTATAGTGCCTAATATGATCCATGTAGTGCAATTCCCTCATTTCATTGGGACTGAAGTAATAAAAAACACCATCTCAATAATACCAATATCAATAGTAGCACAACAAGAGTGCGTCATGTTGGAGTAAAGGCTATTTTTTTCTAAAAAATGAGCATGGTTTGTTTTTGTTGTCAATCCTCCCATGGATGATCAGGGAGATTGCAAGTAAAAGGATCATATAGTTCTAGCTATAAGAAGTTTTGAATTTGAAGACGTTTCCCATTGTTTTCCAAATTTTTGGGGTCTAAAATTTGGGGAATGAAAAGCATTGCGAAAAGTTGTTTTTTCTTAATGGTCTCATGAAAATATGGAAAAATAATTAGTTTCATAGAGATGGGATTCATGAAGTGTGTTTCACGAAGACATGAATATTGTGATGGTATGACATATGATTTTGAGACTTTCTTTGCGAGTGGTGCTTTGTGGTGGTGCTTTTTGGCGGTGCTAAGGGTTTTTATAGAGAGATCTGTGGTTATGATGAGCATTACGAAGAGAGATATGCATTGTGAAAACATTTTTGGCCGATCTTAATTTTTCTCCTGAAGAAGAGGAGCTCTGCGTTAGACCATGCTTATAAATAAGAGGCCACCCCTCTTCATTTCACATGATTTTGAGAGATAAAATCTAGGATCACTTGGACTTTATGAAGAAATAGGTGCTCCACGAAGCAGATTGTTCTATGTGATCTTGAGAATTACGAAGAGACTTTTAAAGTCTAGATTGATGTCAATTATTCTAATTCAGGTGGGATTCGTGAAGATGGGATATTCCATGTCGGCTCAGTGAGATTTTCAAATTAGGTTACTCTACAAGGCAGTGAGCTGCATGAAGGGTTGTGCTCTGCGAGGAAGTGAGCTCCGTGAAGGGTTGTGCGTTGTGAGGTGGTATGCACTGAGAAGGGTTGATATTTGTGAAGGGGATTTGTAAAGGTCTGTTACGAGTATCAGTTTTGAGTGGTCTGGGATTTCAGTGAGCATCTACTCAGTTCTTTGATGCAAGTAATGTATCGTGATGGACATAGACAAAGACTTCAATGCCAATCTATTGAAGTGGACTTCAAGTCAATAAAATGAGTTCAAATTATGTCATAGTAGTAAGCTAGGTTAAGTTTACAGAAGTGTTCTGAGGGAAGTAGTGATCCATCCCTAAACTTTTGTAAGGGTAGTGTGCCTGAAACATAGTAACTGTGACCAAACTATTGTACTCCACAACTAGTGAATATTAGTGGATTTAGGTATGACTGAAACTATATCAGCTTATGCTCCTTGAATGTATCCCTTTGTAGTGAACCAGGTAAAAGTGCTGTGTCATCTCCTTGATTTCATTTGATTGACCTTTTTAATAGGTTCCTACTAATGTGGGAATAAGATCCCAAACTTTAAAAAGAAAGAGTTTACACCCTAATTCACCTCTCCCATCTCAGGGTGTTCCAAGATCCTTTACATCACCAGTGGTGAAATCATATCAACCATAAATGGAATAATTCATAACACAATTACCACCACTGGTAATTTGGGTTTCCCCTATACATGCATTAGTTACGTCTAAGCAAAATTTTAAGTCTAAATTATATTTTTCTAATCTCTTGTTCGACCCAAATAGTAATAAAAAGTAAAAGGGTCTCTAATAACACCTTGTATGCTCCCAAACCCAAATTCCACTCAACAACGCCCTGAGCTTGGTTGGATACATGACCTAAAGTGCATCTCCCTAAATTCCAGAGGCTACTAGATAGGAGTGATAGCCTAGGGTGTGTCCGTGGAGAGACTATGAACTCATAGATCAATGTATGAACAATGGTAAAAAAATATATATACAATATAATAATCATATAAATTAATATATAATAGTGGAAGTAATGGAATAATCCATGTAATATAAATAAAAAACTGGAGGAAGTAGAATATAAATAATAGGTACAAAATGAGGATGTCCATGTCATGATGCTATACACAATAGGAGTGCAGGATAACAAGGGTACAAGCATATTATACATGATATCAAAAACTAAAAAGGATCCAAAACTGATACACAATATCTCAAGCATAAGATCGGTCCTAGTCCCCCAAAATTCATCCAAGGTAATAATAAAATCAAGCATCAGAAGTATCATGCTTCCCTTTATTCATATTGATGATCATAAAGTCTACTCAGGTGCCAAATGGTGTCTGATAAGGGTGTGAGATATAAATCACAACAGGTAGGAAGCCACAATGTCTAGGACAATCCATTTCATTTAGTAAATAGATAACAACATGTCAATATAAATAAAAGAAAATTAGTAAATAAATTAAACATTAATAACTTGGTCCGAGTTCCTAAATGGACACCTACCCCATATCACCTACTTCATCCTAAGTAGGATGTATGAAAATACCTACCTATGAGAGAATAACATTCATACAAGTTACAATAGTAAACAAGGTAAACCAAGAAAGGTACACCCCAAGCTTGTGCTTCATCCTAGGGTCTAATTCACCTGACAACATTCAGTGTTCTAGTGAAACAAATGAGAAGCATCACAAGTACATAATAAATATCATAATTATAATAACGGACTCATATCATATGACCAAACATAAATAAATCTATAAAATATTTTGGTGGAGTCCTGAGACTATCTAAGGAAATATAAACAGAATCCTATGGTTCACTATGTGAACATCTAATATAACCCAATACCACCGAGTCCATCCAAGGCTAACCACACATCATCCATTTTATCACTCAAGGCATGGTGACTCTGATTTCATCCCAAGTATATCATTTATGGGAACATGTATTGCCCATGGAATGACATAGCCATCTTTCCAATGATTCCATCCTTGGCTACTCCCCTAGAGAACCAGTGTCACTCACGGGTATAAGAAACTTCCTGGGAAACCCGTAACTGGTAATCCAAAGAATCTCTCCTGGAACGTCAAGTCGTAACCAACTAAGCATGGTGTTTCCATCCATGGAATCCTTAATACAGGACCCATGTTATCTCCTAGCCCGTATCAAATGATCCATATCAAACAAGGCAGATAACAAGCCAGGGCGTATATGTGAACTTGTTCCAACAAGAGTCCATCTCAATATCACATGCTCACTATTTAATCAATCTATGCAATTTATTCCAAACAACAATGGAACAATTCATATGAAAATGCATAAGATAGTAAATGAGATAAAGGCATGAGCATACAACATATTCCACAAGTCTTATCATGTAGAAATTTACATGTCATCATTGGTATTTCAATATATTAAGTAAAAATCTTACCAAAACACATCTGTCAATTTAGGATGCTACAATAATGGGTAAAAATTTATATAATTCACATGTCATAAATGAAATTAAAATTTTAAAATATATAAAGCTTTATGAACAATGAAATTCAATCCTTTAAGCATGGAATAAGGAATTATCATAGTGTACATGGAATAAGAATAAACATTTGAGTAAAATACCACTAGACAAGGCACGCTATCATTTAACTAAGGGATAAAATCATAAAGAACATTGAATTACATATATAATAAGAATAATAATTGGGATAAGAAAAATCACATATGTCTACAAGTACAATTTATTTCATATGGAATTAACATGGTCCAATCAATAAGAACTAAGAATAGGCGCCTTAAAAGGGTTCTAAATCATGATTCACCATTCATATTAACTTAATTTATCTATTAAATCCATTAATTTAAAGTGAAATACACATAAAAGAGGTGTTTCACAAATTAAAGCATGGGAATATAAGAAATTAGGGATAGGAACACCCAAAGGGGGGGGGGAGACAAGGAAAACACCCTACGAATGGGTTTCTCCATAAGCTAAAGCCACTACGAAAAAAAAAACCATTCCAATTAATTTAATATGCCAGAAAAAACCATCACTGAAAGGATCTAACTAGCATAACAATAATGAATTATAAGAAATGTAACAAAATGCTGAGAAAGGGCATATACCCCTACCTCATTTTTGTAGTGCTCCACTTGACCGATAACAAGCCTTGATTCAACCTAAAATGGGAGAAATAAATGGATTTATAAAAACCCTAAAAATAGGGAAAAATTCTATTAAAACAAAATAAAACAACTGATATAAGAGAAACTTAGGAATAAAGGAATGAAGAAGGTAGAGTGCACCGAGATGAGTATGTAGCTTCTAACAGTTTAGAAAAAAGATCACAAAAGAAGGAGAAAACTTAAAACCCCATAGAGGTGAGGAGGGGAGTTTGTGCACCTGGAGAAGGAGGATAAATCAACTAGGGACGAAGGAGGAAAAGGAAAATGGGTAAAAAATTTCATTAAGGGTAGAAATTTAATTTCACTCATAAAAAGAAGTACGCACAGTTTGGCCACATGGTTTGGCCAAACCGTGTTCCAACTATGCACAAGGTTCTTCTTCACTGGGGTAAATCACATGGTTTGGTGCATAGTTTGACTAACCGTGCACAAAGCATGCTAAACCAAAATTTCCCTGAAACTTAAAACTTCTCATGACTATCCTCCTTGGGTTTCACAGTTTCAGATAAATAGTGAGACCCAGCCTGGTTTTCTATATTTTAGTGCTTCAGGATTTAAATGAGCCTCATATGCTCCCAAGACCTCCTTTAACATCTTAGAAATCATTACTACAACCAATTAAATGAATTAAACAAAAACTTTAAAAGGATTATACCTTTTAATGAAGATAGGACATTATAATAAGTTTATTATTTAGGAATATAAAGAACATACATGATGAATTTTACTTAAGGTAAGGGACAACTTACTTTAAAAACCTTGTTTTAAATGTTTTGAAGATTTTTTTAAATATTTTTATTCTATGTCCATATTATTAGAAATAATTTTTATATATATTTATATGGACATAAAAAAATTATGAGAAATATTTTATATCACTTTTGACTATATTTCAATGGTTTTCAAAAGGGATATTTTAATGTATTTTATATGAAACGTTTTGAATATCTTTAAAAAAGGAAAAAGGAATGTTCTATTTTAGCATATATGATGCCAATGAATTTTACCATAACCATAAAAATTTTTGGATGCTTTTCATACTTCCAAATATTTTATGGCTTCTTCAAAGAAAAAACTTCTTCCTTTTGTTCTAGAAATTATTGTTTTAAAAATTAATTTTTAAAAGGAAAAGATATTTTGATATCCAAAAGTGTTTTTCCTATGTATTCAAAAGAGTTTTTAAAGGGTTTTATTATGAAAAGGTGAAATAATAAAATATTTTATTTATGATATAGTAGTTTATAATTATAGATGATGAAAGGTGAGACTAATATATATTACATGATGGGTGAGTCTGATATAGGTTATAGAAAGGGTGAGACCGAGACTGCTTATATGATGGGTCAGACCTATATATCTCTCCAGTAAATTAATTATTATACCTTTTCTTTTAAAGAAATAATGAGGGACTTAACCATGGAGATTTCTCCAATGGATTCAACAAGGCTCTGGTTATTTCTAACACATGTTTAACATAGGCTATGAATATAATTCTCTAGTTTTCCTAAAAGTATTTATATTTTCTTGATATGGGGTTTAAAGGGTTTATTAGAGAAAAAGTGGGATTGTTACATATGGATATGATTTATTTTATGTGGTGAAAGAATATTATGATAAAGGTAAGAATTTCATGGGTTTTCAAGTTTTTCACTGAACCAACATATTTCTTTTTTTTATATCTTAATAATTTTTTAAAAGGTGGATACATGAATTGGTCTCCCAATTCATACATGAATATAATTTATTAAAATAATGATTTACAATACAAATATGATGTGTAAATAGCATACACCAACATGGGATTGAGGGTGATACAGAATAAGTTTTAGAGAGGAAAAAAATGATTGGAATGGATGAAACCTGTCCAAGGTGGCATGAAAGAAGACCGTCAAGAGCATCAATCATAAAGGGAAGTGGTAGCACAACCTCGTCAGAGTGACATGCTCTGTGTGAGAATCAAGCTTTCTTATAGACCAAAAACCAGAGATGAAAACCTGGTAGAAATTATGTCAATGATATAATCCAAAAAAGTGTAGTGGAATGATGGCATGACACTAAGTGACACCAATTCGTAACAACAAATAGAAAATTAACCGCAATTTTATTTTCTTGCACCAAGTCTCACCAACATTCGAGAGTAAGATAAAACAGACATATGTGCATACCAAAAGAATTAGAT
Source organism: Viscum album (assembly GCA_963277665.1). NCBI lineage: Eukaryota > Viridiplantae > Streptophyta > Magnoliopsida > Santalales > Viscaceae > Viscum > Viscum album. The sequence goes on along the minus strand of OY728135.1, from coordinate 1,456,943,539 downwards.
CAACATTTTTTTAATCGAAGAACGACATTGAACCCTCAAAAGAACAGATCCTATACTATGCTGTTGGATCTAAGACTGAAACAACAACATTTATAAAAGTTAAAGGGACCAAAAAATTCCAAAAAAGTCTGCAATGACTGATCAAACTAAAACCGATGATCACAAAACATGAATCCTCGTAGTCAACTCACAGGAGGTCGAGGAAAAGGGATAACATCATGGTAAATATATATATAATTTTATAGGTTATGATAATATAAATAAAATAACATTGATATATTCTAATTTATGATTAAGTTGAAAATATTAGAATTTTAAGATTACCATGTTGATTTTATCTAATCTATATTTATTCAAAATGATTTTCCATAGAGGAAATATGGAAGAAGAAGTAGAAAAGTATAAAGAAGAAAATACCATTTCAAATCATTATCTTGGAAGGTTTGGAATTATTATTGAGAAATTTTTCATAGTGATGGATTAGTTGACATCAACTATAAGTGGTGGGGTTATCAATGTTAGAGATAAACTATATTTACTACAAAAGAACATGTTGATAGTTGATAATTTCCTAAAACAACACCCTATAAATTTTGGTAGAACTTCAGATATAAATACAAGAACCATAATATCCAAAATATGGTAGTTAATTTGTTAAATTATATCTATATACAAAGAATAATATCCCAAAGAACTAAATATTTTAGTAATCTTAGTAATCTAGATACATAGTTAAATCTCACATTAAATTTGAAAACATAGAACATAGAACATTTTGAAATTAAATATTATGTATCCTTAAACTCATTCAAAGATTACTTCTTAATATCATGGGGAAATGATATCATATAATTGTGATCTTAGATTCTTAGTAAGGGTAACATATAGTGGAAGATGTACAGTGTGCAAGTATTGTAGTAGGCACTGTAGCAGGTACTATTCGATACTGTAGTAGTTGGAACTATTCACCTTGGGCCACTAGTTTGGGCTTAGAGTCCTTTAAGATTTTGGGCCACCCAGGACTTCGGGTCAGTAGGGATTTAGGGCTACCTTTAAGGCCCTTGGGCCACCTCAAGGCCTTCGGGCCACATGCAGTTGCCCAAGGCACACTACAAAAAAGGAGCAGCCCCAGAAGAGGATTCAGAGTAGGTGCACTTACCAGAGCAGATCCAAATGGATTGTTAGAATGATAAGTTATAGCAATGCCATCGGTACCAGCCTGTGCTTGCATGAGAATCCTAGCCAGACGTCCATGAAAAGGTGGAGAGATTCTGTCATGATGTAGATTCTAGGGAGGAACAACTCCTTGTAGATAGTCTGGTTAAATTCCCAAAGACCTTCGGGTTATGTAATCTTTTAAGCCTATAGACCTTGTAATCTCTGAGCCTACGGGCCTTGTAAGGGTTACCCCTCATCCCTTGAAAGGGGGTTATCCAAAATCAATAAATAATGAGGGCCTTCAGGCCATTCAGGAAGGAGGACATAGACATCAATAACTAATCTCATAATGATATAATGCATACTAGTAGACATCATAAACATTCTATCCACTCCTCATGAAAATAAATATTATGTAAATTGACAAAGCCTCAGCCAAATAACCAAACTTGTCTGTGTCATGAGACCTAATAATGCATCGAGGGGCTATAACAGGCCCTTACCATCACTTATTATGTCTTATGCATTCATCATAAAAAATGGTAGAATAATAAATCAATACATGATCAACGTAAAAATATTTATGAAAAATCTTTCATATGAAATGTTAATATTCCTAGTCAAACTGATCATAAACCATCTAGAAAAAGAATAATAATTATATCTCTACAATATATACTTATTTTATTATTATTAAAATAAAGGGTTTTTTCATTGACGATTATAAATATCCTAAAAAGATTATTAAAAACATTCTTTAAGAAAACATTTTTTTGACTTTGAATATCAATTTTGAAAACTAAATATCTATAGAATATTAGGAAAAATATTTTCTTTAAAACTAACCATTTAAGAATTTAAATAAAGCCTACAAGCATTGAGAAATCATGATAGTGGGGAATTATTTTCTTTCAGAGTGAATTAAAACAAATATTCCTTTCACATTTTCGATGAAGGTTCAATAATTACCTTGTTTGGAAAATGAAAAAAGATTCATTTTTTTTGAAAAAACTCAATTATGGGTAAAAATTAATTTAAAAAAACATATAGTAATATTAAAAAATTATTAAAAACATTTTTAGAAAACATGTACATGGAAGAAAAATATTCCCGACTAAATATGAAATAAAGTCAGTTTTAATTAATTTTTTTAACCTTTTGAGTACATAAAAGTTAAAAATAAAATTAAAACATATAATTTTAAAAAATAAAATAATTAGAGAAAATATATTGGTTTCATGATAGAAATATCATATAATTCCCCCAGTGAAGACATAAATATAAATAATCCCAAATAATGAAGATATTTTGAAATAAACCCTTACTGCTTTGGTAACTTTTGAATCATAATCACAATGAAAGAAATAAATTCAAATAAATATTTAAATAACATTAATATAACTAGAACAATGATATATAATATAAAATGGTATTTATACAAACTTCATAAAATACCATTTTAGTATAATATGAAATATATCGTAAAGATGATTGTTTGAGATGAAGAACCCTTACGATGACCATAACGTTGAAGTGAGAATTAATCAATGAAGGGATTATTTATAACAAATTTAAATAAAAAATCATGTGGAAATATATCACAAACCATAAAAAGGTAATTTCACACATAATATTGACGTAATATAATCTATGAATAAATGATATAACCCAATGAGATAAAAATGAGTTATGAAACACTTAATACATGGTAACTTTCAAGTCCAACCCCTAGGTGAAATATTTTGAATTGAAACTTAAAATACCATGATGTATGAATGATTCCTGAAATAAAATGTAAAATAGGAAATATACACACCATATAAAATAAATTATGTTCATAACATTAAAATATGACTCAATGAAAGGATATTGAGATGAAATCCCATACCTCATGTATGACTCATCATGTACGTTCTTTGTCTTACTAAATAATAAACTTATGTTAATTATTTTTTTAAGAACATTTTTCATATTTATTATTAATATAATTTATTTATTACCATGTTATATTTATTTACCTAATAAATTAATTTAACATTAGATGTTTTGATGATATTCGATTCATATGTACAAAATGAATTCGGTAGGTTGTCTATGGTAAAAGAGGTCATTGCTCCTTCATATCCAAAATAATACATGGAATAATTATAATTTTTATACATATATTATAATTTTTAAAACCAACCCCAAAATATAGTTTTGAAAAATGATCTTGGTTACAATCATTGAGATGGTATGGCATACATACACATGAGTAACACTTCCCTTTTCAAAGATAATGATGGAAAGAATAGAAGAATTATTTTAAAATTAAAAAATGATAATAATATAATAAATATAATATTATTTATTCAAATACACATATATATACTTTACATGTGATGAGGTAATGAAAAATAAATCACTTCGCTTCATGGAGGTGGTGATCCACACGTATACACGAATGGCGTTATAATCTTTTAATGAATGGAAAGGTAAGAAAATATAAGATATATTTATTTTAAGGAATTATAAATATCTCATTAATATAATAAATATAAATTAAAACCATAATCATAAATAATCATCAGAGGTGATGATGGAAAATGAATTACATTGGTTCTTAAGGTGGTAGTCCTCCGTACATACGAACAGTGGTTTCATTTCACATTTGATGGAAGAGGAGAAGGATTTATGTCACAAAATTATTATGATAAAATATAGGTATAACATATATAATAATTTTAATACATAATCATGGTTTAATAATATTTTAAAAATTTGGAATAATATATATAAAAAGATCGGTTAGGAATGAAACCTATTCTTCAGACAACCTCTGCAGGTTTACACAAAAATTTAACCTAGGATGGTTTTATAATAAAAAAAGAACTCTATGAAATATTAGGGGAATTAAGGAAGTTATTTTTCAATCCAAAAGGATTTGTAAGTGTGAACAGTAGATGAGAGAAGGTTCCCTTTTATAACTGAGGGGAGGGGAACTATTTGAATTTCTTAAATTATTAAATTAATATAAATTAATTTTCTTATTAAAATGGATCAAAATTGATAAAATTAAACTTTAAGAAGAGTATAAGTCTAAATAATATCATAAAATAATAATTTTACAAGTTTAGGTTATTTTTTCACCATTAAATACTTTTTTAATATCTGTTGACCCTCTTTGACTACTACTACAATAACAAAGTTTTTAATCTTTAGGGGTTAATATTGTTATTATAAGTCGTTAATTAGAAAATTAATTAACCACAATTAATTTTTTAAACCATATTAAAATAAATTGGATGAAGATATGATTTTCAAGAATTTTAAATCATTTAATAAAATATTATTTATTATAAAATTTTGTAAATTTCTTTTTTAGAACAATTCATTTAATTTGACATTAAAAAAATGACAACAATGAAATTAAAATATAATCCTTAAAAACATCAATAACATGTTATATTTATCTAAAAAATTTGTGGAACACAATAATTAATTCAATTTTTATTACATTTAATATTTATAAAATCATTTATTTTTCTTTATATTTATTAAATAAATACTTTTTTATTGTTGAAAAATAATTTAAGGTAATTATTTCATTAATAAAAATTTGAAATAAATTAACATGATGAAAAAATAATTTATATTTTAAATTTATATTTATAAAAAAACACAATTTTATTTCTTAAGTGCAGAAATTTTTGTTTTAAAGTTTTTAATATTTATTATAAAAATTAATTTGGAATTATTTAATAGTATTAATTATGATGTTTAAAAATATCGAACAAATTTTATCAAATTAAATTCATATAAGTGGTAGAACATAATTTAAAATTAAATCCAAAAAACTCTATGAAAAACTGCTTTCCAAAAAATGTTTTCTAAAGTATAAAAAGGTTTTATACCAAAATTAAAATTTATTAAAAAGATATAAATTGGATTATTAATAATATAATTGAAATAATTTTACTTTTGAAACCATTTTAATACAAAATTCACTTTTTTAAATTCTTTAAAAGAAATGAAAGTTTTCAATAAAAATCAGTATTTTTCACTATTCATCAAAACATTAATCTTTCTATAAAATTATCAAAATTTTACACTAAGATAATTATGAAATTTGGATTTGAAAAATAAAGTTAATTCTGTAAAATATATTTTCTAAAATTGTAAAAAATTAATTTTTATTTTATTTTTTTCCATAAAAATTAATAAAAATTATTTTTGAGAAAAAATGTATTTTGAAGAATATAAAGTCTTTATAAAAAACTGAGTACATATTAACTTATATTTTTGATATATCTATATTTTTATATAATTTTAAAATTATGGTTATTACTATTCATTCTTCTAATTTAACGGCTAGGTTACAATGGTATACTCTATTAGAGTTCGTTTAGACTTGGGTTTGTGACTATCACAAGCTATTGAAGAAATTAAATTTATTTAAAGAGAAATATATCATAATATCTTGGGGTGTTACATTATACCCCCGTTAAACTTAATTTAACCCTAAAAATTCCATCACTCTAATACAAGAAAATGAGGATATCAGTATTTCATCACGTCCACCTGTTCCCATCTCACTTTATTTAATTTATGATTCCTCTAGAGATATTTAATCGGGCGAGTAGCCACCTTTAATAGCACCTTATCTCTATAATACAAGATTTATAATAGTTATTCTTCATAAGAATTATTATTTTCTATAGGTATTGTCTCTATATTAAGTACATGTGAAATATCAATTATGTACTTCATCATAAGATATACATGGAACACATGGGGAACTTGAGAGAGGTTTTGTAGAAGCTTCACATAATAAACTACCATCCATACTCGATCATGGATATCAAAGGGGATAATATACATAGTTATCAAATTTACCTTATTTATGAATCTCATTTCCTTCATATATGAATAAATTCATATAAATTACTTCTCACCAACATTGAAATCTATATTTCACCGGCGAGGGTGAGTGTAACATTTCTGTCGACTCTGAGCTGCCACGATGTATTGTAGAATTGATCTGAATTTATATTCTATTTTTGAAGTGATGTTAGGTCCCAAAAGGTTTATTTCTAAAAATTTATTATAGTATTTTGTAGTTATACTCTTCTTTCCATAGAGGGCTTTATAAGAATCCATATGAATGTTCAAGGGAACGATATTATGGGAAGAAAACTAAACTATTGGAAGGTGTGGATACTAAGTACCTTTGATATCTATAGAAACTCAATATATTCTCCATTGTTTGAGTAATTATCTCAATGAAAATTTATCTAAGAATTATTAGAAGTACTAATATACAACTCTAAATTTAGATCTTGTAGAGGAATTCTCTAGAACTTTGTGGTAAACCTGAAATCCTGATCAGATACAATAGAATTCGGTACTCCATGAAAACTTACCACTTTTATAATGTTTATTATGGAAAGATGATCAAGAGAGAAATATTATTTGATATAAAAAATGTTTTATGAACTTTTAAAGTAGTTTAATACAACCCAAATAAAATTTTGGAATTTTTACATTTTGGGGGGTTCCGATGAAAAAATCTATGGTGATGTTTTTCATTTCTATTCTGGTATGGGTAATCATTAAAACATCCCATTAGACTTATATCTCTCATAATTATCTTGTTGATATAACAATAACTAAGAAACATACTATGAAATAACTCTCTTCATGTTTTCTCATAAAAAATACTCTTTTATATCTCTATACATCTTCATAATTCTACGATGAATAGAGAATGATAAATTATAAGCTTCAACCAATAGATCCTTCTTCAATTCTGGTGCGGATAAGATACAAAAATGATTCCTGGAATTTTTTATTCTATCATAATCAAGGTTAAAATTAGGAAAATTTATCACCATATTTTGTAACCCTACATATCCATTCTACAACTTTTTAATCTTCACTTGGATAGATGTTTGAACACTCATTCGAGTAAGATAAGATCTCTCCCCTTCAATCAATATTTATAGATTATTACTTAAAAAATCTAGAAATATTGGATCTTTTGTGATCCTCATTATAAATAAGCTAGAATTACCCTTTTGAATCATATAATTGACTACCTTATTGGATTGCCTATGGTGGTAATGTATTGAGAAGTTATAATCATTAATTAACTCCAAGCATCTTATCTGTAATATATTCAAATCTTTCTGAGTGAATATATACTTTTAAATTTTTTGATTTACATATATATCATAAATTTATTGACAAAGATAATTAATCCATATCTTTAATGAAAAAACTATAGCAGTAACTTCCAAATCATGAGTTGGGTAATTTTTCTCACGAACCTTCAATTTTTAAGAGACAGTAGCTATCACCATATCATATTTCATGAGGATGAATGACGGTATAGTATTTATTATATCAATAAAGATCAAAAAACCTTTTACACTATAGTATAGTGTAATCATTGGTTCCTTGACTAACCTTCTCTTCAGTTCCTTGAAATTTTCATCACATTCATCTATCCAAAGTAACTTAAATCCTTTTCAAGTAAAATTGGTGAGTGGTTTAGAAAACCATGAGATATTTTCTACAAATAGTTGATTATAACTAGATAAAACAAGAAAAATATGGATCTTAGAAACTTTGGTTGGTCTATTCTAACGTTTAATAACTTCCAACTCTGATTGATCCATAGATATACCCTCTCTTGAGATTATATGACCTAAAAATGAAAATTTTTGAAAATAAAATTCACACATGGTAAATTTTACATATAAATTATTCTTAGGTTCTTTAGTATAATCTACAAGTGATATTCATACTATTATTTACCCTTTGAATATATATGTATATCATCTATAAAGACCACCATAAACTAATAATGATATTCTCTAAATACTATATTCATTAAATCCATAAATAAATTGAGGGAATTAGGAAGACTAAATTGAATAACTATAAATTCATAGTATCCAGACCTTGTACAAAAATATGTATTGGGTATATCCTTCTTCTAGGACCTCAGTTGTTGATATCCAAAATAAAGGTGTATCCTGGCAAGTTATTTAGCTCCACATAGTTGATCAAACAATTCATAAATATGGGGAAGATGATACTTATTATCAATTGGGATATTTTTAAGTTCCCAATAATCAATGAATAGTGTAATTGATCCATCTTTCTACATAATAAATTAATAGGTTCATCCCAATGTGACTTTCTTGGATTAATGAATCCCTTTTCATTATTTTACTTGAGTTAGTTCTTTAATTCCTACAACTTAATAGGGAACATTCTATATAGAGGCTTTAAAATATGTGTATTAATAGGTATGAGTTCTATTTAAAACACAAATTCATGATTCAGTGGAAGATAAGGAAAATATTTTGTAAATACATCAATAAACTTCTATAAAATAACCATTTCTTTGATGTTGAATTTCTATTTAAATAACTAATATAAGGACCACTTTTGAATATGAATCAATACCCATACAATTGATATAATTTCAATATGAGGTTTATATTTATAATCACATAGATAAATGATTGTAGGTTGGTTCTAAATATCAAACATTACTTTCCTTACTTTTTAATTGATTTTAATTTTATATAATGAAATCCTATCCATCCCTAACATAACATCAAATTCAGTTAGAGGGAAAATATTAATATTCTTAAGAATCTCATTCCTACAAAATTAAATCAGATAATAATCATAGGCTTGTGATGTGATCATTATAACATTAAAGGGTTTTCACTATTAATTCAATATCTAATCACTGAGGTAGTATTGTGATACCCTTAGAAAATTACCTAGATATAAAAGAGTAGGTTTGATAAAGAATCAAATACATCATTAGAAGTCATAGAGTGGATGGAAAATTATATTTCACCACTCCATCATCTTACCCCATATAGGTAATAATTATCACATGAGATTTCCCTTTCCCTTTGGACTTAATAGGTTTCTGATTCTGATCATCATCATTAACTTTTGTGTCTGAGAATTGGTCCGAATATTTCCCATAATACTTGTATTTTAAATAATGGAGTGTGGGTGGTGTATTCTATGGGTCTCTATCTCCCTCATTATCTAACTTTCTCTTCCTATAACTTCAAAATTCAATTACTTTATGACCTTAATTTTAATAATTAAAAAATATACTAGTACCCTTAAAGATATTTCCTCCATGTTTCTTTCCATATTTTGATCATAAAAAAAATATCAACTTCTCCTATCCATGGTTTTTATAATTTTCTTTGAATTCCATTTTTATTTTCAAATCAAAACCATGAGATTAATTGGTTACTAGAATATCTATTTATTCCTTGATAACAAAAAAACATTTCTTCATTGATATTGAAGTCTCATATGGATAAATCCCTTTAGAGACATGGTTTTAATCCACTGAATAATCAATCAATCTTACTTTTAGGTTGGATGATAATAAAATAAACGTACCACATAAGTCTTGTAAAATTTCCCTCATAGATGATAATTGATTCATCATACTTCTTCTTTAGCTCATGAAATTCCTTCTACATTATCATATGAATAATATAAAGAAATTACTTATTGAAAAATAATCTCTTAAACCCATACCACTCCATGGAGTAAATTTATTCATGTTTCCTCATGTCCATGATAAGATTCCACCATTGATATGGTTTTCCTTATAGATGATAAATAAATAAGATAACTATTTCATGTTTCGAACAATAGAGAATAGAAAAAATCTTTTCTTTAGTACTGATCCATTTCTTAATAACTAATGGATGGATAGACTTACTAAAATAAGGTAGATTTTACCTCCTTTGGGACTCAATAGAACATTATTCCCTCCTTTTATTGTTTGGAAGCTCAACATGATTCATATCATGAGAAAAGTGCATAATCATAAAATAAATATATTTATTCCACCTCCCATAAAAATTGGTTTCTCATTAGTACAATAATTGTTTTTTATATCAAATTCAGTGTTAATACACATCTTTCCAGTTACAAGCATTTAATAATACAAAAAATCCTTGTGTGGGAAACAATAATCAAATTTGGAAACCACATAATCATGAAAAATCATTTATATAATGTATAAATCATGAAATATTCTTTTCATCCCAAATCACTTTTGTTTTGACCTATGTTATCTATGGTCACCATATATTGAAATACTTTATAATATTTCATAATAAAATTGTGAAATAACCCATGTATATCCCATGAGAGTGTCCAAACTAGTATGTAGTAAGGGAACTATCACTATGAACTAGAATTATGGTTGATATATAGTCAGAAAAATCTTTTTAGTGTTATAACCCCATGTTTCATCTATTAGAAAAGCACATTCACTTGTTGTATCCACACATGGGGGTTTTTCAAGGAAAACCATGCTCCTTTAATTACTATAACATTGGAAGTTCTCCTATAAATAGGATTATTTTAAGGGATATAACTAATTTTTTCTTATCCTATTTTCCAATGGTAACTAAAATATTCTATGATACCAACTATAATAACCCATTATTTTCATGAATAAATATTACATCTTATTAAGTGATTATTCAATACATAACATTATGATCCACCCTAAAATCATATATGACTAGTGTATTTGGAAAATTAGATACATAAATAACTTTTTTCATAAGAGATATACATCATCTTCCACTAAGTTCTTTATATTTTTCAACCTTATTATACATAACATACTTAAAAATTTTCCTCATATACTAGGGAAATGAAATAGAAGAAAGGGTGAGATTACATGGTTAGTAACGGTAAAAAATATAGATATCAATGATAACTTTAGTAAAATATGATCATACGTGTATGAGAAAAATAAATTAACATTTTAAAAACATAAAAATCATATCATATATCATAACCAAGTGTCGTGGAATAAATCTTGGCAGTTCATAATATAGGAATCATAAAGAAATCAAAGAACATGAACAATGAAAACTTAACATTGGCCTAAGGCCTAAGTTTTTTTGCATACATATATGAATATTAAATCATATCCTTAGTCATGTCTCACTTACAAGATTATCGTGTTATATTAGGTTTACTCCCAATTCCATGATATCCTTAGTCAAGGTTCACAAAAAATATTAACATAGTGGATAATGTCCCTTACTGAATAGGGTCCACTCCCAATTTTGGTCCTTATTATCTCATGATATATCTTTATTTACCCAATGCGGTGGAGGGATATATAATTTTAGTACAACCAAAAACATAATAAAAATGATAAAATATGTATACCATATAATCATAAGACATTAATTTTCTAAACCTATGGAAAGGAAATGGGTTTCTTCAAAATATTATCATAACATCATATCATAACTTGTGGAAAAGCAATATGTTTCATATAAACCACGGGAAATAAATGAGGTTCTCATAATCATCATTAAATAATCATAATAATCCATATAAAAAATTAAATAGGATGGTATCATTGGTTTATATCATCAATAAATCATATGTAACATCATAAGATGTTATTATAGAAGAAAATTACATTTAAAATATAATCAAAAAATTTATTATAAAAAATAAAAGTTTCACTTTGAAATAACTTATATAAAATCAATAAATTTCCCAAATTTTAAGGAAGCATTTTCAAAAAAAGAAACATGGAAACATATAAATTAAGCCTAAAATCATCAAATATTCATGACATAAGGACATTCTATTTATGAAATGTACATTAAAACAATTACTCCTTTCACATTTTATGTAAAAATTCAAATGTGCCTCATTTGTAAAATGACAAGAAGATTCAATTTAAATAATTTTGAAAAAAATTAAATCATGGGAAAAATTTACTTTAAACAATCATAGTAAAATATAAAAATAATTATTAAAATTATTTTTAGAAAACATGGATATGGAATAAAAAGGCTTTTGACCGAAGAGAAAAATAAAACTGGTTTTCCATAAAAAATAATTCTTATGTTATCTAAAGTTATTATAGAGAGGAATATAAAATTAAAACATGTAATATATAGAAATAAATATTTTGTAAAAAATGTTATAGTATTATTGTGAGATAGGTTATAATATTTGATCATTGGAAACATAATCAGAAACAATCCTGATAAACAATGAGATTGTAACATAAACCCCTTACCTTAAGTTTGAATTTATTCGAGAGTGATTTATAATATTGTATAATAAATTGAAATTTAAAATTCTTATAAAAAAATATACATACTCATAATGTCATATATTATCCAATTATAACATTTAATCTCCTATTTATTAATAATTCCTTATTAAAATCATGATTTCTAGGTGTTAACTCTTTCGTTCTTCATGAGAATTTCTGTTCGGAAGTTTCAGTCCATTCACATTGACCATGGTTACATAATTTGAAAAATTATAATCATGATATAAATATCATATATATCCATTACATTTATATTATAGGCATATATAAAAGTTAGAGATATAAAAATGAATTACACAGTTCTTGGAGATGGTAGGACATACGTACGCATGGATGCTGTTTTCACTTTTTGATAGATGAAATGAAATAAAGATAAATTATAAATCAACTTAAAATAATCATTATTATATCATATATATTAATTAAATAAATTTTTATTACCATCCATGTAAATCAAAATTGAAAAAAACAAATCACATCACTTCGTAGATGTGGTAGTCCACATGTATACTAGAGAAACATTATTGTTTTCCTGTGGATTGAAAGGTATGAAGTCATATATGATATAGAAATTATATTAGAATAATCATGTCATAAATTTCATATATAAATTTTAAAACCATCTTAATAAGAATCCATTAAAGAAGGTGATGAAAAAATAATTGTATTGATACATTGAGGTTACAGTCCACACATACGCACGATCGACACTTTCACATTGCATTTGAAAGAATAGAGGGTAAATATTGGTAGTTTCAAAATAATAATAAAATTTCAGTATATTTAGGATTTATACGTTTTTATTTTATTATTAATTCAAAATATTTAAAGTAGGTATAACAAGAAATAAATTGAATGATGTTGGGTAAGATGATTACCTATTCTTGAATATGTCTTCTTTAGAACCATTCTTAAAGAGACTTGGAATAATGTTTTAAGAATACCATAAAATATAATCCATTAATAGGAAAGTTTATAATGTAATTGGGAATATTTTTATCGATATATAAGGATCAAAGTGGTGTAAATAAAATAAATGATAGGTGTCATTTTATAAGTTGGGGAGGGGATACACATAGAATTTCATAAAAGATTAAAATATTATAAAACTATAAACATAAAAAATTCATCCAAATAGATTTAGATTATAAGTTTGGATATTATAGAGTCAAATTATATCCATAAAAATATAATTTAGACACGTTCACTTGGAAAACATGTCATTATCTCTTTGTTTAACTCCCCCTGTAATCCCGTTTTAACCTCAACCATGGTAACAAATTTTTACTCTTTTTAATACTCATTATATCCCTAAATTAAGTTAAAATTATTATATAATATTAATTAAAAATATTATAAATATGGATCCCATTTTATCAAATCAAATTCATAGAAGGGGTAGATTTTAATTTAAAATTAAACCATCAAAACATGATAAAAACCGGTTTTTGAATTTTTTTTCTTAAGTATAAAAATAAATTTTATCAAAAATAAACATAAAATTAATTAAAATGATATAAATTAGATTATTCATAAGATAATTTATCTAATTAAACTTTTAAAACCATTCAAAAAAATAACATAGTAAATTAATTAAATGGAAATTCAGTTTTCAATACAAATTAGTATTTTTCACTATCCATCAAAAAGTCAATATTTCTTGAAAATTATAAAAATTTTACTCTAAGATAATTTTGACATGCTGATTTAAAAAATGAATATAAATTTTCAAGCTATATTTTATAAAATTGGATAAATTTAATTTTTCTATTTTTTCACAAAAAAAAAATAAAAATCATTTTTAGGAAAAAATTATTTTTAATTATATAGAGGCCTTAATAAAAAATGTGGACTTATTTACCAATATATTTTTTTATTTAAAAAATTATACATAATTTTAAAAAATTTACTATTTATTTTCATTCCTCAAAATTTAACATCCATGTTGTAATAATATACTATATTTTAATTCATTTAGACTCGATTTTAATGTATCATATGCTATCAAAGAAATTAAATTTTTATAAAGGGAATTATATCATAAAATCTCAGGGTGTTATAAATAATTCATGAATCAAATTACAATGGGGTCTCTAAAAATCCCCATTTTTTGTACTAATGGTTTTTTAAATGGATCCAGTATATCCTCTATTATAACCACCCAACAAATCTTTATATCTCCCATCTCAATGATATATCTAATGGGATAGTACCTGAAAAGTTTATTTTTACACTTTAGTGAGACTGGGGTTCATTTTCCTAAGTATTAGTTATATTATCATCATAATAATGCTTAATTTATTCATTAACACTAATAACCAACCCATGATTGATAATGAACTTCTTAATATGAGAATAATCCTATGTTGTATCTAATATAGTGATGTACTCTTCCTTTTCTTTTGGATTCCACTATAGTGACTTATTTGAATATCTTTAGACTGATAACTAAACCATTTAAGAATATCAAGATACCAGATTAATATCTCATATCATATCTATCAGCTTATAAACTAATATCACTATAACCTTGAATAATGAGACAATACTCTCCTCTAAACACCGAGAACATATCAATAACTATTCTCAGGTTCTTAAGGATATTATAAATATAAACCTAATTAATCTTACCATTATTGGATTGGTATTGGTTATTTATTCTAAAACTAGAAGAAAAATCTAGTCAAGTACAAAATATGGAATACATGATAGAACATATGATATACACATAAGGAATAATTTCCACCAACTAAAACTATTTAGATATATTTTTAATCTTATAAAGATTATTGATATGAAAAAATGGTAAATACCGTTTCGTAGAATTCTTTATGATACATTTCTATAGTACATTACCAATATATATATTTTAAATTACTATAAGAAACCTCTTAGATCTATTTATTTTGATATTCATATTGATTATGTTGGATACTCAACAATGTGTTTCATGAAGAATAATTTTCACAACTATATATTTAAATAATTTAAAATCTGGATATGATTTATAGTAAGAAGTATTTCATGTATGTAAAATACAAAAAATAAAACCATACTACCACTATCCCTCTTGAATAAACAAGAATCATCCATATAAATTACGAATATAAAATATTTTATCACATCATAAAATGGGACGTTCTAACTTAAATTGGATTTATTTAATCTCTAATTAAATCATTATTGCTTCTAATTTATAATAGGATCTTTTGGAACATCAAAATCATTATGTTGTATTGTATGTATATCCTCAACTAAATTATTTCTATGTAAAGTAGTTTTGATATCCATTTTTTATATATCATAATCAAAATGGGAAGTTATTGAAATAAATATCTAAATGGATTTTAGCATCAAAACTGGTGAAAATGAATTTTTACAGGTAATACTATGAATTTATTTGTAACAGTTTACTACATTGATCATATTTATAAGTAGACACTCTACCATAGATACAAATTTTATTTCAAAAACACACATACACACTATGGTTCTTACCCCCTTAGGTGAATTCTCATGTTCCAAGCATAGTTAGAGTACATGTTGTCCATTTCAAGTTCCTGGTATTTTAGTCATCTCTCAGAATCATAACTTTAATGACCTCTTAGTAGGTAGTATTTTTATCATATATAAATTTTAGAAAATAATCATTTTCCCTAAAAAAATCATATCTATTGGGATCTTAATGAATCATACCAGACCTTTATGTTTCTTGTATAAAATGAATATTTCCTTATTCTATAACTCTTTGTAAAACTATATCTACTTCTATATTAGGAACACTTTAAATTTATTAATATTAAAATCCTCTATGTTAAGCATTACTCCCACTAAATCCCCCAAATATATATTAGTTCTTAAGGACTATAATAGTTTGGGGCACAAAAAATTTATGTTTAATAATATTATAGAAATAATATCCCTTAGTTTCCTAGATATAAACAATAAATAATAATGTATATAATTTATGTTCTAGCACCCATTTCATGAAATAAGGTCTCTTCAATATGGTCATGGATCTAAGGATGATGTAATACCATTAATGTAGGGGTTTTTATTTTGTAGATTTAATGATCCTCATCAAAAAAATATCCCTTGAATAATTTAGAAAGAGATCACTATAGTAAAGGTAAACAAAACCCATTTTTTATTCATTTTATATCTCATTACATATATTAAATATTAATCAACCATTTTACTAGTTTCTTCTATTTACAATGACTAATAGACGATCTCATTAAACCCACCAAAAACATCATTACCATTTATTTTCCATGATCTATATTTTTCTAACTACTATTTTTTATATATATTTCCACTCTACACTTAGTTATTAAGGTAAGAAAGCTATTCAATCATATAACAAGTACTCTTGGATAGTCGATTAGAAAACGTTTTTCCCAAATCCATCATATGGATATATAATCAACCCTATTCATCTATATTACTAACTTTTTTGGTTTCCTATCTATATGGTATCCAAATATCACAACATGATTTGGTTACTAAAATCTTTAGGTTAGATATTTTCACCATTCCTTACACACTATAATCCATTATAATCATACTATAGAAGAAACTACTTGGTTGTAATATCAAATTCTTGACATTTTGTTTCTTTATAATGAATCTCACACATAGAATTTGATGGGTGGTTATTTTAAAGTCTTAATAATTTTGTACACATCACATGAATATTAAATCCATAACCATTTAATCACATGTAGAATTTACTATTCCATGATTTATTCCATTTTGAATTAAATATTTTAACAATTTAGTTTAAGAATTCATATTCCAACAACCAAATTAATAAGTAAAAATTATACTAATTTATATATATTTACACAAATAATAATTTATGTTACTCACCCAAAACACAAATCCAACTATATATACATATCTCCAAAGGTATCATATGAATAACATACATGAATTTTTCATAAATGGTTACAAATTATATGAAATTAGTAATTTACATCTGAGTAATTCAAGATACATAGATAGTTAACCCCAAACATTCTAGAATATGACATTAGCCAACATGCTATAGGGATGTTAAACCCAATGTCCCTCTACTCAGGGATACTTTACTCAAGAGATATTCTAATTAATCATAACTATAATACCAAATATATTTAAACTATATTTTAAAACTAATTTCAAGATGACAACTTTAATTAAAAACTGAGGTCAAGTTATATAAAAAATAAATCATATCTTATCATACCTAAAATATAATCTATCACATAAAAATTTATACAAAAAACATTAAAAGTATATATAATATTTTCATTTTATAAAAAAATTTATAAGCATGTATATTAAAATGGGATGAATAAATAAAAAAAAATTATTTATTTTCTAATCATGAGATATAAATATGAATATTTAATATTTTATTTACGCCTAAAAATAATCTTTTTAGAATTCCTAACACTTATCAGTAATTAAAAAATTATAAAAATAAGAATATTTAGTCAAAATATTATATAATAATCATTTTTTGATTATATCATATTTTATGATTAATAACCGTGCATGATACATTATAATCCACTAAAAGTTAAAACAAAACCCTTATGTATCAATATTAAATTATGTGGCCATAGAAAAATTATTATGCTCGGGACCCTTATATATATATATATATCCATTTTTCATTTACCTAAAAATATAAAATCTTTTATGTATTGGGCGATTGATTCATAAGAAATTATTTCACACAAATGTTAAAAAATTACATATTGTTTAACCTATATATAAGAGAATAAATAATGTAAAGAAAACAACATTACATATCAAGTAAACCATATATAAGAGAGAAAATCATGAAAAGGTAAAAACCCTACATATCAGGTATACCACATGTAATAGATTAAATCGTACAATGGAAAAAAAATATGTACCAAATAACCCATACTTAAAAGAGAAAATCATAAAAAGACAAAAACCTTACATATCAAGGAACCCATATATATGATAGTAAATCATGAAAGGGGAAACCTTGTTTTTATATAGCTCATTGAATCTTATATATGGGAAAAAAGAGTAAAAAATATAACTTATATCATAGTTATGGTTATATACTCTATTTTTTACACAACCTATGTTTTTATCATAGCCTACAATATCTCTTATACTGTATCTCATGAAACAGATAAAAACCATGAGTTTTCAATGTATTTTACTTTAAGATACATACTAGTCATACCCTATGACCGAGAAAAAAACATTGCATTACATAATAATGTAATATCAAAAGATATGTTCGATGATATGACCATTAACATTAAGTCATGTTATATTACACGTTATGATTTTACCTCATGTAGATTATCATACACTGGTTCTTCATGAAATCAATAAATGAACATGTGGATATATTGATAAATGTGGCTCTGATACCACTTATGTGTATTTGTGGATGAAAAAATGATCACCGGATTGATGTAAACCTATATATATAAATATGTTCCCAATATATCATCATGAATCAACACAAAATATAAAGAACATAAATAATAATAGGCCCACCTTTATCATAGAGAGTTTTATCTTTATCAAACATCATTGAGTTTTCTGATAATGATCAATAAGAAACAACCATAAAACTCTTTATTCTATGGGGATGACACCAACCAATCAGATCTCCATTCATAATGAGAGGATCCTTATACATCAAAGGTGTGTTAACACCATCTATACGATGATGAATGGAGAACATGGAGGATGAAAGTGGTTCAACTACAGATTAACTAATTTTTATTTTTTAATAGGTCCATGAAAATATTTTATATGAAATTACTTCATTTAATTAAAGGAGGAAAACATCAATTTCCCTATTATGAAAACTAACATCTATTACCCATAATAAATTCCTGTTGAGTTCACAAAATCATTTTAACATTTCAAATGATTATGTGTAGAAAAAAGTGAATCAAAATTTTTGATTCATAAATAAAGAGAACCATAATATAGATGTTGAATAGGAAATTAAACTTATATCGTAATCCTTTCATATGCTATAATAGAGGTATATTATGCATTATAAGATATCAAGGTGTAAAAATTAGTGATATGCATAACATGAATATCACAAGATATGACTTGGGGATATCATATGTTATGTATCCCAATTTTGTTTTATTTACAATAAAAACCAAAACATGTTAGACCCATATTGAATAAACTAATGTCTAGTGGGTATCCTAAAGAATATTAAGATCATTCACTCTTTTATAATATTAGCTTTTAGAGTTCTTAGGTGTTGACTATATTTATAAAATTGCTCCTTGATGAGTTGGTTTTGGAATATGATCTCTCTTTAAACATGTTCCATGAAAGGAATTTATTTTTTGAGTTCATTGAGGGAGTTCAAAGATATATTTTGGAAGGTTACAATAAGATGTTTCTAGTCATTTATAGAGGATTATTTATATTGTAACTAGTTAAATGTTATCTTTTCAACTTCTTAGATTTTATATGGGTCTATGTCCTACATCAGAATATCATTTAATTAGGTGTTTTAAATTAGAAATTATATATCATAAAATCTAAATCTAGTCTCATTAAAATCTCCAATGGTTGTCATACGATCATTAATAGATCACCCATTAATGAGATGTATGTTATAAATAGAATGACACATAATAAGAAGATAGGAAGCACCTATTTTACTAATAGTGACAGGACTATGATTTTGAATAGGGGGCTCAGAGATGTTAGTTCCATGGGTCTATAAGAGTTAAGTAAATAGGGTATTTTAACCCAAGTTACACCATTTAATATACCATTTTATGATGACTATGTAATTGAGAATTTCAATAGAGATAAGTTTCATGGATCCATCCTTAAGTTTTATTACCCACATGGTAATGTACTATTTGTTGTGTGGATTCCTACTAGGACTACCACTAATGGTGGATGCACATAAATTTTTATGATTATAGATTAAAGTCTTGATTTATATTCTATGAAATGATTATGATGTTTTTGAGGTGTTGAAAACATGGAATCCCTCTATAGAGAATAAAAATGGGAGAAAGTTGAAGGCCATGATAATCAATATTATCCTTTAATACATATCTATTTTTTTATTATATGATACTAAGGGTACCAATTTGAACTATACTATGAGTTAATCACCATTACAGAATGGTTTGTCTGGACCTATGAACCATATTATTCTCGAGTAGCTTCACAATATGTTTTCCTACTCATACTCGGAAAAATCATTTTAGGATAAGGTTTCCACTATGGGAGTCTACGTTATTAATGAGTCCCTATAAAAATTCAACTAATTTAATACTCTTGGAGAAATATTGAGAAACCACCCACATAATATAGACATTTCTAGGTGTTTTTATGCACTATTTATTTCCATTTCATAATTTATAATCCTGATCTTAGGGTGGCTATTTTTATTTTAATAGTGTATATTAAGGGGGGTTTGGTGTTATAAGATTTTTGTTGAAAAATCTAGATTTCTAAATTGAATTATAATCCATGATTTGGTGTTCCATGATTCCATTTCTCATAGAGAAAACCACCCACTAACAATGGTTTCATGTCCTAAAAGCTCGATATTGAGATTGAGTTTCCCACTATTCTTGATTCTCATAATACACACTGTATATTTATAAGATATTTAATTTTTACATGATAATTAAACTATCTTAAAAAATTATGAAAAAATATTGTAGGATAATTTCTATATTCTAATTCCAAAAGTAATATCCATTTTATCAAAATATTTTATAAATATGTGTATTTTCACTTTAATATAAGAATCATTATTTAATGAGAAATGATAGATTTTTTTGACAATAACAGTTTTGAAACACTTATAAAATTACATTTGAATTCAGAGGAAATCATATGATCATTTATATTTAATAAAAATTAGTTAATAATAATATCTTGTTAAAATATTATTTATTTAAAAAATTATTTATTTCATAAAAATAAGTGTCTTAATTGAAATTAAACAGTAATTAAAAAAAGTCAAATTTATTATTGTATAAAAACAAAAAACATTTATAAAGTAGTGATAAGAAGAAAATATAAACACCATTCTTTTGAAAATACAATATACATATTCCTATTATTATTTTCCTGATAGATATCCATTTAATACACCAGGAAATTCCCTAAGGGTAAGTTTTGAGACTGTGAGATTTTCATTGCGTGGTTCGACATACATGGTTTGGGTCATGATCCCGATGAGTTCCAACTTCTTCCATAAATAACTTCTCTCATGCTCAAGTTGTTGGATATTAGATTGCGATTTTCAATAGAAAATACCTGTGATTTTATCTCCCTTGGAAGCTCTGATAAATGTGATTCGTGGGTTATGATCCTATTGGTTTAGGCCACCACTTCCTTCATCTATGTCATTGAATTTTTTAAAACTATATATTTATACTAATCATGTGATCATTTTTCAACAACTATATTATCAACAATATTGATTATTAATGGTATTTTAAATCTGATAGGTTATAATAAAAGAAAACTAGTGTATGTATTTTATATAAACATAATACATAATAAGATATATAATTAAATCACAAGGGGAATTTTATTTATATAACTTCGTTTCGTTAAAATTTCCCCCCCTTTATAAATTTCTCCTTCAAAATTTTCATTTCCCAGAATAAAGAGATTATGTTAATTTTTTTCATCACTTCCTATAGTTCCCACATCACATCTTCAAACTTGTGGTTTATCCCCAGCACTTTAACAAGGTTCATTGTATTATTTTATATAACTTTGTCTCTATTATCAAATATCTTCATAAAAATCTCCTAATATGAGGGATCATTCACTAAAAATACCACATCCGTCTTGAGTACATGTGAGGGGTCTTGTATGTACTTCCTCGACATGGATACATGGAAAACCTTATATACTTGAGATAGGTTAGGTTGGAGTTATATTTGATAGGAAACCACTCCAATGAGATCAAGGATTATAAAGGGACTGATGTAACTTGGAATAATAATTCCCTTCTTCCTAAATCTCATGCCTTTATTCCATGGAGATGTACCCAGGAATACCAAGTCTCCAACCTCAAACTCTATGTCTCTTAGATGATTGTCGACATAACTCTTCTATCGAATCTGAGCAGCCTTGATGTGTTGCTGAATGGTCTTGACCATTTCCACCATTTCTTCAGCCATTTTAGGACCTTTTAGTTTACTCTCCCCAACGTCATTCCAACAAGTAGGTGTTCTACACCTCTTCCTATACAGGGATTCATAGAGATCTATTTGGATGCTTGATTGGAAATTTTAATGTATGATTACTCAACTAGAAGATGATTTTGGTTGCATCCCCCTTTGAATTCAATTGAGAATGCTCTCAAAATTTCCTCAAGTGTCTTGATAGTCCACATCAATTGTCCACCAGTTTAAGGGTGATAAGCTATACTGATGTTCAACTCAGTATTTAAATATTATTTAAGAATCTTCCCAAACAAAGAGGTAAATCTTGGATATCAATCGGATACAATCGATAGTGGTGTTATATATAGTATCACTAATTCTATAATTTATATCCTTGCAAGTTTATTTAGTGAGAATTAATCTCAAATCATAATTATGTGTGAAAAATTTGTAAGATGATCCACCACAACCTAGATAGAATTATTTCCCCTTGATGTATTCAGAAGACTAGTGATAATGTCCGTGGTGATGTTTTCCCATTTCCATGTAGGTATGTGTGATGGTTGCATCATCCCCTTGGATTTTTCCTTTACAACTTCACTTGAAATCATACAAAAAATCTTGATGTATATTCCACAATCTCGTTTTTCATATTGTACCACCATTAGTGATCTTGGATATCGCGATACATCTTTGTGATTCTAGAATGGTTGGACAAGGTCAATATATGCACATCATCTAATAACTCTTTATTTAACTCAGGATTTTATGGTACATATAGTCATGACCCAAATCTTAAAAGTCATTCTTCATTAACATTTAAATCCATGGATTTCCATTTTGTTATCACTTCAAATTTCTTTTGAATTCCCATATTGTCTATTTGAGCATCATTTATATTTTATAAAAGAGATGGTTGGGAAATCATTTGTTAAAGTATTAATTATGTTTGTTTCTTTATGATTCCCCTATCTATCCTCTTCATGTCTGAAGGAGATTATTGAAGCCGAATTTCAGACAAGGCCATGAGTGGGCTCTTTTTAAGAACCCAAAGGCATATTGAGACCGAAACAATAATTCCACGATGTGAGAAGGAGTTTATTGAAAGAATTATGGAGTTCATGAAAGATTCCCTTTGTTGAGGAAACCCTTTCACACCTATTGCAATGTCAAATGAAGGCATCCATGACGACCCACTATAAACACACCAAGGCATCGATGCTCAAGAGTCCAAGGGTTCATGAAAGATATCCTACGACACGCAAACCCTTTCATTCCCAATGTGATGTCAAAGGGAAACTTTTGCAGTAACCTTAAAAAAAAACCAGCTCTAGAAAGGGCACAAAGGAAGAGAGTCTGGCATGGAAGTTTCCCTTATCCACGCCAACCCTTGCGCGCCCAATGTGACATCAAATGGGAGTATTCACACAACCCCTATTGAACGCAGTCTCTAGGGTTTTTGGCTATAAAATGGAGTGTATCCCTACCCTTAGGGGATGATTACAGAAGACTAATCAATTCTTCACTGCAAGAAAGACACCTCTACTACGACCGCGCAAAAAACACTATAGCCTCAAGGTATTAGATCTTATGCAAAAGTTCCCTTTGGGGTCCTCCTTCGGGTGGGCCCTCTTAGGCTTGATCCTCATCCTTTTACTTTTACCCTAAAGAATTTGTGTGGAAAATATCCTTCTTAGGTAAAAGTTTCCCCTGCATCGGAATTATTTTTCACACATCCATCCAGTTTGCGTGCAACTGTTCTATCTTCCGCGTAGCCTCTCATCTTGATCGCGTCCCTCTTTGTGAATTACACATGCCATAATTACACTACGGAACCATTTATGAGCCCCTCTTATGCGCAACACACCTCAATCGTGCACCTTTCTCCCGTAAGACCATCCAGGTTCATACAAAGTTATTTAAAGGTCCCTTGGGAGGTGCTTTACGTTGAGTTGCATAGCTTGAAAACTCTTAGAATAGTGATGATAATGGATATTGATTCTTTGCATAGTGATTCTAACATGGCCCCCTCAACTTATCAATCGACAACATCGCCACACCATGACATTGCTGATGCCTTCCCTTCCCTAAGAGTGGGAGGGTATCAGTTATGTAAGTCCTTGGGGTGTGGAGTGAATCCCCCTCGTCTGAGATGTAGGACGTTAAACTACCAAGAATCATCATCCTCAGCACATGACATTAAAAAGTGGCCTTGCTCCATGCATCATACACATGGGGTGCCCCACCTCAGACATTCTCCACCCTCACTCGTCTCCACAGGAGTGATATCTTACTCATATGGAATTAGATCCTCTTTGTTGGAGCAGCATCTATCCATGGGGAAGGAAAACCATATTTTTGTATGAATATATCCTTTCTTGCTATGGGTAGCATTATGAATCCTCCTCCAAACTTCAGTTCCAAATACTAGAGGAGATGTGGGAACATGGACATTCGTCACCCGTCCCTCTCCCTCTGGGATTTTTCACCATCAGACCTCCATCCTGGAGTAAGTCCCAATCACCATATCCTTAGGCTTATAACCACACATAAGCCCATATTTACTCTTTGAGGCACTAACCATGTGTAATCCCTGCTCCAATTCCCACAGAAGTACCTTTCACGATGTGATTGTCAGGTCTTTATTGCCTCTTGTATCTCACACTGAGCATGACTCATGTGGGATTAGAGTAAGCACTAACCATGGAATCCTCTATGTGTATCCTTAGAATGTAAGCCTCATACCATCCCAAACTATGTGGATGATGATCCTTGTACCCTATTCAAGGTATATAAGAAGCATCCCTAAGGTTCAATCTCAACACCTACTCATCCTGACCCCCTTGAATGTTGGTTCACCTTCACCCAACATGACGTTAAACTATATCCCTCATCCCAAACTACGTGGACTTTGATCCTTATCTCCTAGACATGGTATGTAGGAAGACTCCCAGAGGTTCAATCCCAATACACATCGGTCCCAACCACTTCACATTAGTTCACCCTCACCCCACATGACATTAAACTGTATGCCCCTTTTCGTCCCGCATGATGCTAAACTATACCCATTCGAATTACGTGGGATTTGATCCCTATCTCCTAGGAAGTGTATGTAGAAAGAATCTATGAGGTTCAACCCCAAAAAGGTAATCCATTATTACCCCATCCAACAGTAAGCTGTTGTGATCCCCAACTAGTGGTAAGCTATTTTTACCCCATACAATAGTAAGCTGTTGCGATCCCCAACCAGTAGTAAGCCATTGTTACCGCATCCAGTGGTAAGCCATTGCGATCCCCAACCAGCTGTAAGTCATTGTTACCCCATCCAATAGTAAACCATTGTGATCCCCATAATTTTTAATCCATTATAACACATACATCAGTAATCCATTGCAATCTTGACCAGCGATAATCCATTGTACCCCATCCAATGGTAAGCTGTTGTAACCCCAACCAGTGGTATGCTGTTGTAGCACCAGCTAGTGGTAAGATGTTGTAGAACCTAATTTTATAAAAACTATATTGGTTTGATCCTGTCTCATAGGTAGGGTACATAGTAAGCCTCCCTAAGGTTCAACCCCAAACACTGGTAAACTTTGGTGTCCTTCTATTGGGACCCACATCTTTGGTCCACCGCTCAAGTGTCAGACCAACCCGAGATGCTAACCACATGTTAGCCCTACCATGTTGTCGGGTCACTTTCCTTTATGTACACCCCAATTCTATGCCCCCATCACTCATGTCCCATCATGTACTCTCTCCCTCGAGCCTATGTATTTCAGGAAGGTCATGAACCAACCCAAAGGTTCTACTTCCAATGGATCCCATCCATTCATCCATTCTCGTGAGTTGCCTCATTAGGTGCCCTATCACCCCTCTGAACTATGTGGACTTTGATTCCATTCCACAAAGATACTTAGGAAGTCTCTTCAAGGATCAAGACCAACATCATCATCATCCTCATGTCGGTTCCATTTCATTCACCATACACTTTTATCAACCATCTGTATCCATAATGATTCTTACCTGGGCCGCCACATCCCAGTGAGATCATGTTACCCACTTTATCACCGATCCAAGAAGAAATCGGGCAACTAACCACACACTAGCCCCAGCATCAGTGTTCCCTCCTAGGATTTCACCCATATGATCCACTCTTATCAGTGTTTCGATCAGTTTTATTTGTCTCTATGAGAGGTTAAACATGCAACATACCCTGTGTTAAACATAGGAAGCTAAAGAAAACCTCATAGACATGAATATGGAATATAATTCCTCGCATTTGACATGGGATTCCTTGGGATTCCACAACCTCAAGAAGACCTATAATAAGGGAAAGAAACCTAGAAACGTTAGTGTTCCAATATCCAGACATGCCAACGATGCCCAGTGTGACTACTCCCTTACCGATGGTTGATACCCAAACTGGACCCCTTGGAATGCCCTGACAGAATCAGTGTAATTAACTAGAGTCTATGAAGACATGTTAATGGGAAGAGTTTCATTAACAAATTCTTAAGACTATGAGCAAGTCCTAGAATAGGTAAAAAGCACCAAGGAGAAATCCATGGAAGGAGATATTGACATCCCATCATCCTATTTTGATCAAGGAGAAAACATCCATGAATAAGTGATGGATGTCTCCCACCATTGGAAAGTAGGAATGTGGATGAACAGCCATCACGTCCTCCTCAAAAGATGAATGTGCACCCCAGGAAAAGCACCAAAAATAGAAATGGTGAACCCGACGTGAAGTTATTCTCTACAAGATGGAGATTAGTAGTTCTTGAGACATCAGTGAATTAGCATGTCACTGGATCCAGTTATCCAGTTCCAGGTCCCAACAAGAAAATAGAGGGTCTAGGGTGAAAATTACCAGAAACTGGGGTGGGTTAATGTTGTAAATCTAGGTCTACAATATTGTCTGTGTGGATCCTCCATAACAACCACGAAAGACAAAATGGTGCCAGGGCACTAGACGTCACTTTCATTCTTTCAACAGTAATGGTTAAATCTCTCTACTTTTCAGGACCTGAGCTGTAATTACTGGAAACCGATCACCTCCCACCCAAATACACAGGGCAAGGGAAATGTCAATGTGAAAATCACACATGGCCTCATCTCTCCCATGGTATCCTCCACATCCATGGTGGCTAGGCACCCACACCCCATCTCCCCATTTTAATTCATTCAGAGAAGGGTAATTAACAAACTAGTTCGATGATACGTGTAGGAGGGGATTATCCCACCCTAGGATATGGAATGAAAAGACCTGGAGGCTTCTGCACCTCTTCATCATCACTGCCCCAAAGAGATGTGCAGGGAGCCACTAATCCCCACTTTGATTTATAATAATTTCAGGAGCCTCTCCCTGAAACTCTTCAATGAGTCCCTCCCCTATTCCAATGAGGTGAGGGATGTCTAGGCTAGCCTAGCTGTAATCCCCTCTCTGATTCCACTAAGGAGGGCTCCAAACAGGCCGTGTCATTGCTACCACCCTGACCCATAGTCCGAGGAGTAGGTGAGCTATGTGCCTGCACCACTAGCCCTAGTCCGGTTAACCCGTTTCCAACGTCGGGCGCAGGTTGAGGAGGATGCCCACTAAGGGGCGTCACCATCATCAACGACTTCTATAGACCATGCCACCACGAGAACATACCATCATTCCCATGCTTAGGCTGAGAAGGTGCACTCATACGCCCGACCTAGGTCGATGCCCCAACCACCCCACCAGCAGGCTGGGTCGACTCTCCTAGTTAGTGACACTAGTGGCGTCCGTCATGGGATGACCCACGACTATTACACCCAGTATGGAGGTCCTATCCGTACCACCACCACTAATGAGAGTGAAGGACTATACCTCTCACAACGTCGGCATAGAGGTCCTCCCCATGCCAGCATCAATCTAAGAAAGGGTCCTCCCTGCCGCACTGACACTCAGTACAAAAGCCTCTTCCACACCCATGACCACAGGTCTCGAGCTGTTCCTCCTGTCACAGATCACCGATGTAATGATGCTACCCATTCGGTCAACCGTCAGTGTGGGAGTCTTCCCCATATATTTACAACAACCGATTAAGGTTCTCCTCATCCCATTAATCAGAGAAGAGGATGTTTTCCTTACTTCATGGGAAACCAACATGGATGTCCTACCCATGTTCAGCTCAACCAGTACGAAGGCCCTCCTCATACCATCATAGATAAGGGAAATAAGAATGGAGGAACTACCCATGCTCCCACCATCTCCAGCGAAGGTCCTACCCACTCCAACACTTCCCATGGAGACTCCCTCCATTTTTCAGCTAGTGGACAAGGAGGTCCTCCCCATGTTCCCTTTTATATTTTCTAGGTGCTCCTCACACCCCATCTCATCCAGGCAGAAGTCATATCTGCCCCCACATTAGTTCGGACGAAGGCCCTCCTTGTTCCAAAAACCTAATCTATCCCGAAGATCCATCCCAGGGTAGGAGGATGAGTCACTAGCACAATAAATGGAATGCTGATAAGATTCAGTACACAATTAAATCTGTACGCTTCTCTGATTCTGAGGCAAAATGGGACTCAACAATGGAACCATCACCTCGATCCTCTTTGTTAAGGTCTGAGGTATGAACGAGGTTTATCATCCACATCCTTCTAGAATGTGAGGTCCACTAGATTCCCACCTCCCTCCCCAGATACATCCAGGAAGAGGAATATTTGGTCCCTTCCTAGGGACCGACCGTGCAATCCTCCCTATCATCCACAGAGACGTTCTCTACTTTGACTAGAGATAATGGAGAGTTGTTCTAGGTACTGGTAGAGGAAGAACACCAATATGAACCACCACCAATAACCGCAACCCCTACACCAGAGGTCATGGTCACCAGTCCATCCTACCAGGATGTGGTGGCTTAGTCATTACATTCATCACACGACAACTTAAGATGCACTAGATTGTCAGCTCATTTTCCATATTCTCCACTGGTCGATCTACCCTATCAACAGTCTTCTTTAGTACCATTTATGATCCCGCATCCAACCCCAGTAGATGAGTGGGGAAACCAAGGGCTATACCCTGAGTCTAAATCGATGAGATTGTGGGACATCCTGGTGGGGGACCATTTCCTAGAGATGTTTTGGCTAGTTGCAATAGTGAAAATTAGTGCATCAAAATTACTCACACATGAGGAAGTTAGGTGTTTTCACCAAACCCTCTGGGTGACGCACTTCCATCTTCATTATCGGCGAGTGTATTTCCCCAAAATTCAGGCACACTTTGAAGACATTGGCCAATAGTGCCATATGGTTGAATTGGTTGTGCTCCTTGTGGCCCAGTGCCCTAATTCACCAGGTCACCATCAGACCATCAAAAAAAAATTCATCCAGAGCATTAAAGTTCTCTATAGGATTATCAATGAGTCTTCCCCCCACATGAAGATCCATGGATGGGGGTAGTATGTTTCCCTTCACTCCAGTTCTATCTGGTGTTAGCACAATTTTTCAGGCAATATTAAGGATATGCCTCTAGGTAGAGTCACTATTAACATAGCTGATCTATCAGAGGGAGACATGAAGATAGATCTCGTTGGAAGAACTTACCCCCTGAGGGAGTTCCACAATTATTGGATCCATTGGGAAGGGTTACTTTCTAGTAGATAAATCTAATGGTATTTTTCCATGCCCACCAGGGCATTAGTCCTCAGCCGAAATCCCAATAAGGGCATGGAGTATCTCATGGATGTCAAACCCTTCGACCTTTCTAGATCAGTGCAGAAGACAGAAGATGATCCCGAAAAATCTGCACTACGCCAAAAACTCATAGAGCACAAGAAGATGGTTGATGCCATCCTTACCGAATGAACTTTGGAGCAACGGATTGATTACAGTGATCCTCGACCGGGGCAGCATGGGCATATACAACTTCCCCCGGATGAGTCACCCCAGGGTGAGACCAACCATTCTACCTACATAGACAAGATAGAGGTCAGAACTTATGGAATGGGGGTATGATACACCTCCACAAATCCACTTGAGCGACGCGATGATCTTTGAGACCCATCTCAGGTTCCCCCACCTGCTCTGCAGGTCGTTCCACTAATAGCTCCATGAGACGCTGGGCCTGTTTATAATTTTGAAGAAGCTTCAAACACACTGGTGGTTAGGGAACCTAATCAAGACAAAAATACCCACCCAGATGATCTGATGGTGGTGATCATTGCTTGCCTTGAGGCATTAGAAACTCGATAGGTGGAAATCTCACCTGATGGTAAGCCATACCTGGCATGGGTCAATGATATGAAAACACCCCCAAGTTTCAAAAACCCTACATTTTCCCCCTTTAATGAGATGGGAAACCTTCTATAGCATCTGGACAACTTTATCTCAAGGAGTGGACCCATGATGGGAACTCCAGTGTAGAAAGAGGATTCCAAACTCCGATGTTTTGTACAAACGTTGGAAGGGCTTGCATTTGTTTGGTATAGCTAGCTACCAATTGGGTCAGTAGCCGGCTGTGAGGACTTATGTAAGCAATTTCTTTACCATTTCAGATCTACCACCCAGAAGAAGAGTATTGCAGACCTGTTCAAGTGTAATCAGAGGCCTAACAAATGTGTCATGGAATTTATCATATGGTGGAAAGGTGTCACCTACTCCTTGGATATGCCACTGAATCAAGAGAATCTACAGACAATGTGTGTGGAGAATGTCAAAACTGAATTTTCCCCTCTCTCATTACTCAGAATTACCCCAAGGGATTCTGGGATTTCTCTGATAAGACCCAATGTCCAGAGGAATCCTTGCATTAGGACAAGAAGGCATGTTTGTTGCCTCTTGTAATTCCCATGAGAAGAGCCGCTGAGGTTGAGCCCTCCGATCTATCATTAATAGAGGCCCCCAGACAGATGGAGTTGTTTCTAGTGGAGCCTCCTCCACAACCTCATAGAGGCCCACCACTTTAGGTGAAACCTCTAGCCCAACAACGCCCACCTCAGAATCGGCATGCACCCCCACATAACACGTCACCACCACCTAGGTGAGATAATCAGGTTCCAACTCCTTGGTAGGGTTCTCCATCCCCTCATCAGGGCCAGGCTCCCAAAGACCCCTTCCTAGTCAGTAGAAGCCGAACCTACTCCATCAATGAGGCTCAAATCTGCAATTATTTCCAAATTTCCTTGGAATAGGGAATTCTATGATTTTCCGAATGTAGGAGTCCCAAAGATGTGGATCTCTCTGATTGTCCCAAATACTTACCCTATCAATGGATCCTAGGGAACACCCTCAAATAGTGCTATGAGTTTAAAGGATGGATTCAAGAATAGATTGATAACAACATAATCAGGTTAGGCTTAGCCCCGGCATAGGTGGAATGTGTATTTAATAATCCAGACAGCGGTAGTGACAATGAAGGTGGGTGACATTAGGTTCCTAAAAACGTGTCTCAAAAGTATGAAGAATGTATGGATCATAAGGTAATTGACCATTCCCATGATATTATCCGTGCATGTATAAATCAACCTGAGCCTTCAGAAGACGCCACATCACCCACATTAACTACATTTGTGGTGACATTTCATCCTGCCTCTTCTTAGAAGAGCATGCATTGGCGATGTAAGGGAAAACAAATTCCCCCACTGATGTTGTCATTATCCCATACTCTCGGACACTTCATGACCCCATAGATAGAAATTCCCCCCAGAATCCATCCAGTGGTGGAGGATTCTTCATGTGATGATCAAGGGTACACTTTAGTTAACACCATGGAGAAGGTAAACCCCTAAATGATTCCTGACGATGAGGAGAATCAAATGGATCCTCCCAACATCCCCAACCATCTATAGCAGCAGCAGAGTTGTGGCTATATGGTTCGTCAGAGTACCTCAGTCAGTACTTCTAGCCAGGCTATGCATTCCACCAAAACCAGAAAACATTCCCAGTGTAGAGGTCAGTATGCACATCCTTCTCACCTGGTGTCATCTGGTCCTCCATCACTGATGTTTTTGTTACTTTATCAGGCAGAGCTGCCCAGACTGTGCTGCGATAATCCATGCTCTGTTATGGGCCGACCTTAGTCATCTATCCTATGTCCTGTAGTCACTCCATAAGATTCCACAAGAGATCAGCGGGAAACTCCCAACACCATCCAACCATTAGTTCAACGAGAAGGTCCCATCATTCCTCTTGATGCAGAATGACCTCCTATAAGAAGAAGCTCATGATTGGCATGGAAGTATGACATCCTTAATCATCTTTCCAGCATTATTTCAAGGCTCTCTATCCTTGAGTATCTATGCCTGTCAGCTGATATACATGAGGCCCTCACCAAGGTTTTAATAATCCCCCTCCAGTTTAAGATGGAGGTAGAAGCTACAGAAGCCTTCCATGCTGAGACAACCAAGAATATAGATTGTTAGGCTGTCATCTCTTTCTCTGGAGAAGATGAAGGATCTCCCATAAAAGGGAAAATTATCCCATTGTACATCACCAACCACTTCAATGGCCTGGATATTTGTTGTTGTCTTCTCGACACAGGATTTGGGATCAACCTAACCTCAACCCTGACACTTCGAAAAATGGGGCTATCTGAGGATGACCTAAGTCCCTCTGACCTAAAAATCCAAGGTTATGATAGGATGAAACAAACAAAAGTTGAAAAACTCCGCCTGAAGACCTAGTTTGGTGGTTTGGTTTCTAGCACCGAGTTCATGGTTATCTCCTAGGACATCTCCTACAATGAGTTGATGGGTAGGCCATGGATTCACATGCATGTGGAAGTTACTTCATCGTATCACTGGTGTCTTAAATACTCCATTAATGGTCAAGTGGGCATACTCTAAGGTGACACATCTTCATTTTACTCTTGTGAAACCTGCTATCTAGATTTCAACTATTACAAGAGTAAGGACAAGCATATTCAGGCTAATGAGGTTGAACACGCTATGACTCTGACTGACCCATGGACAGATCTAGATGATTCTTACATTTTTCTGATCCACTGATTGGAAGCTACTACCCTAGATTTGGGAAAATGATTCATTGTTTCTGGAACAAGGGGGAGGCACATTCCCAAGTCTAGGGGACATCAGAAGATCACTTCATATTTCTACATGAACCAGGCTTAGGTGATCCCAGAGCCCCATACCCCCATAAAGTATTGGGATTTCCACCCCATGGAAATGAAAATACGTCATACTTACTTGTTTCATAGGGTAATGATAAATTATATCAAGACAACATGCCACTATTTATTTGATATCATCAAGAGAGGCCCCTTGGGCCGATGAATAGATGGTATCGAGTCAAAAAATTTCATTTCTATGGTTTCGGTAGCAGAGGAGTGCCCCAATGTAGTTTCCACCCCCACTCAGGCTGGCACCAGCTTCCCATCAGGGTCTATTGACTTAGAGGAATCTCCTCCTACCGAGTATCCCTCCTCCATAAGTAAAGAAGATGATTTAGAGGATGCTACTCCTGCTTCTGAAGAGGGTGTCTCTGCCATGGTTGATGAATTGGTACAGGTGAACCCCAATAGAGAGACGGATCCGAAACCCACATTGATCAGTGTCGCAATGCCTATCGAGGAGAAACAGTAGTACGTTGACTTCCTGAAGTATCATCGTGATGTATTTACCTAGAGTTATAACGAGATATTGGGATTATAGCCTCATGTCTCCTTCTACCGCCTCAGTCTCCCAGAAAATCATTGTGGGTTCAAGAAGCCTCCCATAAAGATGAACCCATCTCATGGGGACATGGTAGAGGTTGAGGTTGATAAGATAATTAGTGCCAACTTCATAAAGGAGGTCCAGTACCCCCATTCGTTATCTATCATTGTTCCCATCAGGAAGAAGAACAGATATATCAGAGTGTGCATCAATTTTTGGGATCTTAAATGTCACTGTCTGATGGGTGATTTTCCCCTTCCAGTGATAGAACTGTTGATTTACATGATGGATGGGTTCCAATCTCTCTCCTTCATGGATGGGTATTTTGGGTATAACCAAATTCAAATGTCCCGAGGATGAAGAGTCTAGAGCCTTTAAGGAACTACAAGGTAATTTCTTCTACTAGGAAATGCCCTTTGATATAAAGAATATAGGTTCCACCTATCATAGTTACATGAATTCCATATTTAAGCTAATATATAGGACATTGGTGGGATGCTATGTGGATGATCTAATGGTAAAATATCACCAGTGTCAGGATTATAACTACCCTTCTTTTAATGGAAACATAAACATGATTTATTACATAAACTATTCACTTGATACAACATGGAAGATTGAGAGGTCTAGTGTCTTTAGGGATTAGGATCATTTCATAACAACTTACAACATGAAATACAACATCTTTATTGAAAACTTACTTTACATGACCACTACATTCCCTCGTACTTAGAATTGCATGGGATAACCTGAGGACATGCATAAAAAAAGGGGTGAGCTATAAAGCCCAGTAAGGGAATAAACATGGAATACATGAGGAGTAAAATACATGTAATAAAATAGGCATATCAATAGAGAATAATAGAAACATGAACATAAAGGCATGATAAAGCATGATAATCATAACATGGTACTGTGGCAACAACACTTAACATGGAATTAGCATGAGCCAAGCCTCATTGCACATGGAGCATTAGTAAATTCTAATTGTACATGAAGCACAAGTAAACCCTAATTGAACTTGAATTAGCATGAGTCAACACTCCTTGCACATGAAATATCATGATACTATACTTTACCCAATGCATTGGAGCGCTATAAGGGCACACCCTTCTTAAACATTTCATTTCATGCATAAGTGTGCCACATGGATCATAAAACATGGATTCATTAAACATAATCATTTATTCCATGATAAAGGAATGTGGAGTTCATACATGAAACTTTATAATCAATAAGTAAATGTGCATAAAGGTGAATACCCTTAATGGAGAAATGGACATGGTATTCACTACACAAAGGCATTGGCTTAGAAAATTGGTGCAATTTCGGCAGCGTAACGGCGTGACATAAGAATTATTAAAAATGGTTGATGAGAGAAAAAATGGGTGTCTCATAATATTTACATGAAATGGAAAGTAAGGGGGTCATATAGATACATGTCCAAACAATTTCAATGGAATTTAGATTCATGATAAAAAGTATTGATTGAATGAAAATGAAGAGAGAGAAGTTCCTTTCGGAATTTAGGCACAGTAACGGGTGTACATGGGAGGCATTTAATGAGAGAGAAAGGGGTCTCCCATCATTCAAAGAATAAGAGGGAAGTATGGGGGAGGTTTGAAACCATACCCCAATATTTATAATTGAAATTAAAAGGGCAAAACATTATTATGAAAATTGGACAAAAAAAGTGAAAGGAAGAAAAACCCTTACTTGTAAGTGTGCTTCCAAGGCTTGAGAGAGGCTTGAGAGAGGCTTCTTGGGAGCTTAGGGAACCTTGGTAGGATTCTAGAGAGAGTAGGGAAGAGGTTGGAAGAACTCCAAAGGCTTTGAGGGAGGAGGAAGTGAGAGAATGGGTGGGTTTATATAGGAAAGGTGAGTGAATTATTTATTATTTTGGTTTGGGACCCCTTACATTAAACTAATCCAAACCACAAATCAGCTCATGGTTTTTGCCCATGGTTTTTGTCAAAGAGAAGAGGAAAACGATACTTTATAATTCCAAATTCCGAACTTCTTAAAATAATGTGGTTTCTTATGTGGAGGTGAGTCACACTCCCATGGAAAATAATTTAAAAAGACAAGATGTTTAATAAGTCTGAAGGGGTCCATTAATGATTTGAAAAGTATGTTAAACAAACCCAAAATCATATTATTTTAATGTTAAAACATATATTGGAAGAACATAAAGCTTATAGTATTTTATTACATCACTATTGGGTCATTATGATGTCATAAAACACATTATATATTTAAACGGTTTTTAAATTTTACCCAAAAAATTGACTGTCTCGAAAAATTATGAAAAATTCACCGTTGGATAATTTAGACGTCCTAATTCCAGAAATACCATTTATTTTATTTAAATAAGTTTCTAAATATTTTAATTTTCACTTTTAAAATAAAAAATAACATTTATCGAAAATTCATGGGTTTTGACAGAAATGGATTTCAAACCATAATAAAAAATTATAATTGCATTCATAAAATTATATGATCATTTATATATAATAAAATTAATTTAATAATAATAATAATATTTTATTAAAATATTATTTAATTCAAAAATACCTTAATTTAATAAAATAGATTTATTAATTAAATAATAACTAAAAACACTACTTGTACTTTAAAAACTATTTACAATGTATCAATAATGACATGAAAGTATATTCATTATTATATACAAAAAAATAATGTATATGAACATAGTACTAGAGATTTGTTACATAACCCCTTAAAACAGCCGCATAAGACCTCAGGGTAAGGTGTGCGATGGTGATAGACTCTTGGGGTGGCTCAGATAACATTGCTCGAGTGGTAATCTCTATCAACTTCCACTTTTCCCGTAGACAGTCTCGTTCGAGCTTGACATGATGAAGCTCAACTTGGGATTGGTCAAGAGCAAGGCCCAAAGACGCTACCTCTTTTTCGAGCTCTGACAAATGAGCTTCGTATGGAGCAATTCTACTGGATGAGGCCATGACTTCCTTTTTTTGAGTAAATTGGATTTGTTAAAGCCTTATATTTATACTAATCATTTGATCACTATTCAAAGGCTATAAAATAAACGGTCACAATTCTTAAGATAAAACCAATGAAGTTGACATTTTATATAAACATTTTACATAAATATACATTTAATTAGATCATAATGGATTTACATTAATGAAACTTTGGGTCGTTACAATATTCCCCCCTTAATAAATTTCTCCCTCAAAATTTCCTTTTCCCAAACTAAAACATATGTGGGTAACTCAGCTTCATCATTTCCTCTGATTCCCAAGTCGCTTATTCAAACTTGTGGTTTTTCCACAACACCTTGATGAGGGTAATTGTCTTATTTCATAGAACTTTTTCTCTATGATCTAAGATCTTCACTGGTTGCTCCTCATAAGAAAGTTCATCCTCCAACTCTACCACCTCAGAAGAGAGTACATGTGAAGGGTCCGGTATGTACTTCCTTAAGAGGGATACATGAGAGACATCATGTACTTTGTCCATGGTAGGTGGAAGTTCTAGTTGATAGGCCACAGCCCTGAAACGATCAAGAATCTTGAAGGGGACTATGTACCTTGGACTTAACTTCCCTGTCTTTCCAAAACTCATGACCTTCTTCCACAAAGATATGCTTAGAAAAACCATGTCTCCAACTTTAAAATCAAGGTCTCGTTGACGATTATCTGCACAACTCTTTTGTTGACTATGGGATGCCTTGATATGCTGCTGAATGGTTTTCACCTTCTCCACCATTTCTTTGACCATTTCTGGTCCAAGAAGCTTACGTTCACCGACCTCATCCCAACACACTGGTGTTCTACACCTTTTCCCATAAAGGTCTTAATATGGTGCCGTTTGAATTCTCGAGTGGAAACTATTATTATAAGAGAACTCAACCAGAGGAAGATGTTGATCCCATACTCCTTTAAAGTCCATTTAGAACGCTCTCAACATGTCCTCAAGTGTTTGGATAGTCTTCTCGGATTGGCCATCAGTTTGAGGATGATAGGCCATACTGAAGTTCATTTAAGTATCCAGAGCATGTTAAAGACTCTTCCAAAACATAGAGGTGAATCTTGGATCTCAGCTAGACACAATAGATAGTGGTACTCCATGCAGCCTTACCACTTCCCTGATATATATCCGTGCTAGTTGATCCAATGAGAAATCTTCCCAAATATAAATGAAGTGTATAGTCTTTGTAAGATGATCTAGCACAACCTAGATTTCATTGTTTCCTTTGGATGTCCTCATAATTCTAGTGACAAAGTCCATGGTGATGTTCTCCCATTTCCATTCTGGTATAGGAAATGGTTGCATCATCCCCTTAGAATTCTTCCTCTCTGCCTTCACTTGCTGGCACACAAGGTGCTTTGATGTATATACAACGATCTCCTTCTTCATATTATCCCACCAAAAGTTTTCTCAGAGATATCGATACATCTTTGTGCTCCCTGGGTGAATAGAGAAATTTGAACTATGTGCATCATCGAAAAGTTCCTTCTTCAGTTCCAGACTTGATGGAACACATAGTATTTTCCCAAATCACACAATTCCTTCTTCATTAACATTAAATTCCGAGGATTTCCCTTTTTTCGATAGCTTCTAATTTTTCTGGAATTCCCACATCATCCTTTTGAGCATCCTTTAACCTTTCCAAAAGAGAAAATTGAGCAATCATTTGTGAAAGGATTGATGATGTTCCCTTCTTTATGATTCCCATGTCCATCTTCATCATGTCTAAGAAGATTGGATCCTTCTCAATTCTCATCATTGATAGAATCACTGAGTCCTTTCTACTTAGGGCATCTGCCACCTTGTTCGCTTTCCCAGGATGGTAATGTATTGAACAATTATAATTCTTGATGAGATATATCCATCTTTTATGGCGCATATTAAGCTCTTTATGTGTGAATATATATTTAAGACTCTTGTGGTTAGTATATATCTCACATTTCTCCCCATAGAGATAATGCCACCAGATTTTCAATGAAAAGATCACCGCCGCCAACTCCAGATCATACATTGGATAGTTTCTCTCATGGATTTTCAACTTTCTTGAGGCATAGGATTTCACTTTATCATTCTTCATTAGCACACAACCTAAGCCCTTCTTCATAGAATCACTAAATATCACTAAAGGTTCCCCACTTTTGGGTAAAGTGAGCACGGGCGTAGTGATAAGACTCCTTTTCAACTCCTTGAAGTTTTCTTCACATTCATCACTCCAAGGAAACTTTACTCCCTTTCGAGTTAGCTTGGTAAGAGGGTTGGAAAATCTTGAGAAATTTCTCACAAATCATCGATAATATTCAGCTAACCCCAAGAATCTATGGATATCTGTTACCGATGTTGGCATCGGCCATCCCTCAATTGCATCTGTTTTGGAAGGATCCACAGATATCCCATTTCTTGGGATGATATGGCCCAAGAATGAGACCTCCTTCAACCAAAACTCACACTTTCTGTACTTTTCATAGAGATTCTCCTTGTGAAAAGTCTCTAGTATAGTTATCAAATTCTCCTCATGATCCTCCTTGGTTTTGGAGTATATTAGAATATAATCTATAAAGACTACCACAAATTTGTCAAGGTAATCTCTAAAGACTCTATTCATCAAGTCTATAAATATTTCTAGAGCATCAGTGAGTCCAAAAGGCATTACTATGAATTCATAGTGCCTGTATCTTGTATGAAAAGCAGCCTTGGGGGAATCATCCTTCTTCAACCTTACTTGATAATATCCTGACTGCAAATATATCTTGGATAAGTATTGTGATCCACGCAGCTGATCGAACAAGTCATTGATCTATGGAAGAGGATACTTGTTCTTTATCGTGATTTTGTTAAGTTCACGATAATTGATGCAAATCCGCATTGATCCATCCTTCTTCTTGATGAAGAGGACCGGTGCACCCCATGGTGAAGCACTTGGGCGTATAAACCCTTTATCCAAATTCTCCTATATTTGTTTCTTCAGCTCTTCAAGCTCTACTACAGGCATTCTATATAGAGTCTTGGATATTGGTAGCGCCCCTAGTATAAGTTCAATTGAGAATTCAACGTCTCTTTTAGGAGGAACGCCAGGCAGTTCCTCGGGAAACACTTTAGTAAATTCCCTCACAATAAGAATTTCTTCAAGGATGGTTTCTTACTTGGACTCAATCATATGAGCCAGATACGCATTCTCATAGGGCAGTAATATACATACTTGAGATGATGGAGCTAAAGGAGATTCATCTTCCTTCTTACACTTGTAATGAATCAGGGGTCTATTCTCCATATGGAGTGTGATTTCCCTCTCCTGACAATTTATGATGGCTCTATATAAGGAAAGCCAATACATGCCAAGAATTGCATCAAATTACACTAGATGGAGTATGACGAGGTTCTACGGGAAATTCAATCCAAAAATTATGATAGGGGAGGAGTTATATTCATGAAATGCAATGATTTCCCCATTTTCCATACTCACCGACATATTCACTTACATGATTTGTGGTGGTGCTGGGATTGTTCTACTAAACTTTTGAGATATAAAATAATGTATAGAACCTGAATCAAAAAGTACGTTTTCTATTATTAAATGAATAACTAGTGTACCTGTCACCACTTCATTGTCGGGGTTCACTTTGGAAGAAGTGATGGAAAAATCTCTTCCTTGTTTCCTTGGAGGTTGTTGGTTGCCTCCGAAAACACTTGGATTAGGGAACTGATTTCAAAAATGCCCAGGTTCTTTGTAGTTGTAGCAATGAACAACGCGTTGAGGTTCGAACGGAGCATTCCTCTCCTCTGTCGCAGCTGTGGGTCTTTCTTGCCGACAGTTAACAACTAGGTGCCCTTCTCTTCCACACCTAAAGCATCTCCTCATCCACTTGAGGCAATTTCCAGGGTGCTTCTTTCCACACTTTTGGCAAGTGGGGTGCTAAATCTTCTTAGCACCATTGGATTTATCTATCAGACTTCCATCATTGAAGTCCACCTTACACTTCTTTTCCCCATGATACCCATATGATTCCCCGATCTCCATTTCGACCTTGAGGGCACATCAGACAATTTCCTCATAGCTGTCGAAGTCACAGATCACTAATGCTTTCCGTAGGCTAGGCTTCAACCCACCAAAGAAGCGGTCAACCATGCATTCGGGGGTAACGACAAAAGCCAGAAGCATATCGTGAAACCCTTGTGATTTTTTCCTCATATGCACCAATAGATTCTTCGTCTTTTTTCTTGAGGGAAAGGAAGTCCCTTTCCATCTTAATCCGGAGGGTGCACAGAAAATATTTATCGAAAAACATCTTCTGGAAATCCTTCAATTCCAACACCTCGATCTCTTCCTTAGGCTTCGTATTTTTGATCAATGTCCACCATTGGTCAGCTTCAACCTCCATATGATAAGCTTCCAGGAGAACCGTCTCTTGTTCAGAACATTGAAGGATGGAGATGATCTTTTCAATGGAGTTGATCCATTGTTTAGTGATCGTGGGATTGGATGATCCACTAAAATAAGGATTCCTTTGTCTCATGAAGCTCTCGATAGTGACTTGTTCCTTCTTGGGTGGGGGGTGGGGGGGGGGGGGGGGTTGGACATTCCTCTTGACCCGTGTTTTCATTCAAATCTTGAGTTAGCTGAGAGAGAAGCGTGACAAAGTTCATGATTCCCACTCCTATTGGACTGGGCATCTCATTAGTACAGTCATCACACTGATCTTCACATCGGTTGTTAGCCCGAGTTCTCTTATTACCGGCCATCGGCTGGAATAAAAGGAATGTTAGGGGGTAAAACCTAAAGGGTAATCCAAAGACAAAAGTTGATGACTTATAAATAAAATTTTATTTTCCTTAACTCATGAGTCTATAGGCTTTAATCTAGGCTTTTCATGATTTACTTTCTAAAATATATTCTTAGGGGATTTTTTTAATTCCTTTAATAAGGGTTCATACTAAGCTTGTGAATTTATCAAAACATATCCCCTGGGAGTGTCGTAACCAAGAGTGCAGCAAGCCCCGTTTTCGTGCACCAGTTTCCGTTCGAGTCTAGCTCAAAGTGGTGTTTTCGGGTTTTACCCCTAGGATACATCTGTACTAGAGTCGCCTCTACCAGCTCGTATCCAGACAGGGATTTATTTTCTTGATAAACCACTCACTCAGTAATTACAAAAACTTAGGGATGTTTTTATTATACTTAGTCTTGTCTCTAAGGCTTTACTGGGGTTTTCTAATCCTAATCCACAAAATAACTAAACCTATCCTTTGATACCAACTATGACAACCCTGCTTTTAATGCAAAATTAAACATGATTTATTACATAAACTATTCACTTGATACAACATGGAAGATCAAGAGGTCTGGTGTCTTTGGGGCTTAGGATCATTACATAACAACTTAAAACATGAAACACAACATCTTTATTGAAAACTTCTTTTACATTACCACTACATTCCCTAGTACTTAGCATTTAATGGGATAACTTGAGAACACGAATAAGAAAAGGGGTGAGCTATAAAGCCCAGTAAGGGAATAAAAATGGAATACATGAAAAGTAAAATACATGTTATACAATAGGAATATCAATAGAGAACAAGATTAACATGAACATAAAGTCATGATAAAGCATGATAATCATAATATGGAAATGTGGCAACAACACTTAACATGGAATTAGCATGATCCAAGGATCATTGCACATGGAGCATGAGTAAATTCTCATTGCACATGAAGAATGAGTAAACCCTAATTGCACTTGAATTAGCATGAGTCATCACTCATTGCACATGAAATATCATGATACTATACTTTACCCAATGCATTGGAGCGCTATAAGGGCGCACCCTTCTTAAACATTTCATTTCATGCATAAGTGTGCCACATGGATCATAAAACATGGATTCATTAAACATAATCATTTATTATATGATAAAGGAATGTGGAATTCATACATGAAACTTTATAATCAATAAGTAAATGTGCATAAAGGTGAATACCCTTGATGGAGAAATGGGCATGGTATTCACTACAAAAAGGCATTGGCTTAGAAAATTGGTGCAATTTCGACAGCGTAACGGCATGACGTAAGAATTCATAAAAATGGTTTATGAGAGGAAAAAGAGGTGTCTCATCACATTTACATGAAATGGACTGTAAGGGGGTCATATAGATACATGTCCAAACAATTTCAATGGAATTTATATTCATGATACATAAGTATTTCTTGAATGTAAATGAAGAGAGAGAAGTTCCTTTCGGAATTTCAGCATAGTAACGGGTGTACATGGGAGGCATTTAATGAGATATAAAGGGGCCTTCCATCATTAAAAAAATAAGAGGGCAGTGTAGGGGAGGTGAGAAACCATACTCCAGAATTTATAATTGAAATTAAAAGGTCATAACAATATTAAGATAATTGGACAAAAAAAAGTGAAAGGAAGAAAAACCCTTACTTGGAAGTGTGCTTCCAAGGCTTGAGAGAGGCTTTGGAGAGGCTTCTTGGGAGCTTGAAGCACCTTTGTAGGATTATAGAGAGATTAGGGTATAGGTTGGACGAACTCCAATTTAATTGAGTGAGGAGGAAGTTGGAGCTTGTGTGGGTTTATATAGGAATGGTGAGTGAATTCTTTATTATTTAGGTTTGGGACCCCTTACATTAAACTAATCCAAACCAAAAATCAGATAATGGTTTTGCCCATGGTTTTTGGCCAATGAAATAGGAAAAAAATATTTTATAAGGCCAAATTCCAAACTTTTTAAAATAATGGGGTTTCTAATGTGGAGTTGAGTCACACTCCCATGTAAAATAATTTAAAAAGACAATATGTTTAATAAGTCTTGAGGGGTCCATTAATGCTTTGAAAAGTAAGTCAAACAAACCCAAAATCACATTATTTTAATGTTAAAACATATATTGGCAGAAAATAAATCTTATAGTATCTTATTACATCACTATTGGGTCATTATGATGTCATAAAACACATTATATATTTAAACGGTATTTAATTTTTACCCAAAAATTTGACTGTCTCAAAAAATTATGAAAAAATCACTGTTGGATAATTTCGACGTCCTGAT
The DNA here is from genome assembly GCA_963277665.1 of Viscum album. NCBI lineage: Eukaryota > Viridiplantae > Streptophyta > Magnoliopsida > Santalales > Viscaceae > Viscum > Viscum album. Next base: position 1,456,899,352 of record OY728135.1, on the reverse strand, counting down.
TCCAGAAATATCATTTATTTTATTTAAATAATTTTTTAAATATGTTAATTTTCACTTTTAAAATAAAAACCAACATTTATCGAAAATTCACGGGTTTTGACAGAAATGGATTTCACACCTTAATAAAAAATTATAATTTCATTCATAAAATTATATGATCATTTATATATAATAAAAATAATTTAAAAATAAAAATAATATTTTATTGAAATATTGTTTAATTCAAAAATCCATTTATTTAATAAAATAGCTTTCTTAATTAAATATTAACTAAAAACACTACTTGTACTTTAAAAACTATTTACAATGTATCAATAATGACAAGAAAGTATATTCATTATTATATACAAAAAAATAATGTACATGAACATAGTACTAGCGATTTTTTAAAAAAACCCTTAAAATAGCTGCATAAGACCAAATTGTAAGGTGTGCGATGGTGACAAACTCTTGGGGTGGCTCAGATAATATATCTTGAGTGTTAATCTCTATCAACTTCCACTTTTCCGGTAGACGGTATCGTTCGAGCTTGACATGATGAAGCTCATCTTGGGATTGGTCAAGAGCGAAGCCCAAAGACACCACCTCTTTTTTGAGATCTGAGAAATGAGCTTCATATGGATAAATTCTACTAGATTAGGCCATCTCTTCCTTATTCGGAGTAAATTGGATTTGTTAAAGCCCTATATTTATACTAATCATGTGATCACTGTTCAACGTCTATAAAAGAAACGATCACAATTCTTAACATAAATCAAATATGTTGATATTTTATATAAACATTTTACATAAAGAGACATTTAATTAGATCAATAGGGATTTATATTAATGAAACTTTGGGTCGTTACAAGGATGATCTCAAAGACCTTGAGAAACTATTAGGATTCCTCCGTTCTCACCATCATAAGTTGAACCCATTGAAGTGTGCCTTTGGGGTCACCTCTAAAAAGTTTCTTGGTTTTATTATTGGATATAGAGGCATCAAGATCGATCTGGAGAGGATTAAGTCCATCAGTCAAATGTCCCCTCCAAGATAAATTTAGAAACTTTGAAGCTTTCAAGGATACTTTTCCTACATATGATGATTCATTGTGAATTTGGATGACAAGTGTGTTGACGTTCCTTTCATCACAGAGTCTAAAGACTGGAAAAGGGGAATATCTGAGCTCAAAGTGATTCAACCTTTGGACAAATATCAAAAATTTACAAAGGAATGAATAATAAGAACATTGAACAAGGGTCACGCAAGTTCTATAATGGTCGCGCAAGTACACGTGCGCGCTGCAATGGTCGCGCAAGTACACGTGTGCGCCGCAATGGTCGCGCAAGTACACCTGCGTGCTGAAGTTGGTCGCGCAAGTCACTTGCGCTCCCTAGGTGATAACCGCCCGGGGTCTTCTCCAGCCTATAAATACCCATGGTGGGCCCCCATTTCAGAAGGAATTTTTCCAGAATTCAGATACAGAGCTCTGAACGCCCAATTATCTTCTCCAGGTATTCCGAACACTTCTAAGGCAATTCTTTACCTAGAATGGAAAGTCTAAACAGGAGGATTAAGGTCTAAGTGTTAGAATTCACTAACACTTGCGCGCCTAAGTGTTTTACCCTTATGGGAAATGAACACACTTGTGCACTGCCCTACTTCTTCACCATAACTTGCGCGCCATCTTCTGGAAAGCCTCTAGGGATGATTTTAAAGGCTTTGATCAAGGATTTACCAAATATTTCTCTAAGGGCTGAAAATCGCGCAAGTACCCATGTGCCGCACAGGTATAGCTGAACGACCAGGACTTGCGCGCCCCTGTAGTACCTGTGCACCTGCCAGGACTTGTGTGCCCCTACCTTTTTGGGTGCCTTTCCTGCCCATTTTCACCCCTCTTATGCCATTCCACCTCTCCTATTCAAAATTTAGTCTTCAAGACACTCTTCAAAGACATTTATGGCATGATTTCTTGATTTGGATTCCTTATTTGAAAGGAACTTCGTGGAACATATCTCAAAATCTGGTGATTTACACATATTTATGTCACTAAAGACTGAGATTTCATTCATTCAACCTCATCCTTTAAGATGAGGGAATCCTTAACCTGGGCCTCCTTTTCAGGAGTAAGCCCCAGTCCACATTCTCATTACTATGGGCATCCTCTTTAGGAGTAATCCCCAAGTCCTCTAATCTGGGCATCCTCCTTAGGAGTAATCCCAAGTCTTAAAGTTCCCAAATATGGGAATCCTCCTTAGGAGTAAGCCCCAACCATAATTCTCTTAACCTGGGATTCCTTTTCAGGAGTAATCCCCAATCTCAAATATGTGCCTCCTTTTCAGGAGTAAGCCCCAATATTAATTTCCTTTTGATCTGGGCTTCCTTCTCAGGAGTAAAACCCAATCATAAGTACCCTCCTAACTTGGGCATCTTTCTTAGGAGTAAGCCCCAAGATTAGAGTATCCAAATCTCCATGAAGCACATATACCTTTATGGATCCTATTCCAATATTTCCTCCCTGAAGTAAATCTTAATCCTCATTTATTTTGGGTAGTCATACACACATAATCCCCACATCATTGCATCTTTCATGGCAAAAATTGTCTGGTTTCATCGATACCTCTTGTTTCTCACACCGAGCATGACTCACTTGAGCTTAGAGTGTAAAAGTAATCATGACATCTTTCATGAGCCATCAATCATGCATAAAAATCATAATCCCTTACTCAAACTACGTGGGTTCTGATTCCTTTAAAAAAAGGATACGTAGGTATCCCATTAGTGGGTATGATCCCAACTCTGAAATAATCCATGTCCTCCTGAATGACAAAAAACATCAAGTGCCCCACTGAATGGATTTAAAACCATTATGGTCATCATAATGACCAAGATAATTTTATGTATTTTTAAGGATATCATCAACTAAGAATCTATAACAAATACAGATGATTCCTCATCGATGAAGAACCTTGAATACATATAGAAGATTCTCTAAATTTCCTACGTGCCAATCATTGATTGCCAGAATAAAGGAAAGCTCATTTTATACTTGGTAATGTAATAAGGATTCACAAACATAACTTAAATCTATAAGGAGAGTCCCGTAGTAGACAATAATTCCCCACAACAAGGTGTGATGAGTACGACCTCCCATCCTCTCGACCAAGGAAAATTCCCAAGCCTCATCAGTCTACAACTAATGAGCGCCTACCTTTGGAAAGTAGGTCCAAATGGATATGGAATCATTGGATGTTTCTGGTTCTACGAACAAACCCGTTTGAAACTTATTGGAATGTTTGAACCTTCAATCAACGAGGTCATCCCCAATTCTAGAGGGAAACAAAAAATGGTGAACTCGACGAGAATCCTTAACCAAGTTAAAATGATGTTTTACTTATTTGTGAGGACCCTATTTAAAATGAGAGGGCCAATAAAAACAATCATTGATATATGTGCTCATCCAAAAGATGTAGTGGCTGAATTTATCTTAATTATGTCAGTTATATCAAAAAGGCACTCTTTTCCAAGATTTTCTACATTCTAAGAAATGGCTGCTCTTAAGTTCACACCCGTGAATACATCTGCTGTGAAAACCTTTACTGCGAATGCCACTACTGCTACTCCTGCTGGATCATCGTCCGCTCTGAGGATGACATTACCTACTCAGCGTCTTCAATGCTAGGTATCAAATGCAATGGTTAAGGAGTACCATAAAAACGGTACTATTCCAACTCTAGAGGCTGCCCGACAATCCCTCCAAGTGAACAATTCACCCTGGTCATCCGGACAGCGACGATTAGTGATCAAGAAGCAGGCAGTGCTAACCATTGTCTCCAACCATTTTGGGTCGTTATCCCCAGAATGCAATCACCATTCGCTCCCTTATTCTTGGGAGGTGAATGAGAAGGTCCCTCAGGGCCTTAATTCAAAGAGTCATGAGTCCTTCCCAAGGGCTCCTATCAACAATCGCTGCCAGACTCGTGTGGCAGTGCGCCCTCAACATGATGAGGGTACCGACTCCAGGCGTTAGGCTCAGGTTACTCGAACCCGAGCACGCAAGATGAATCTCCCTAGGAGAAATCCGGTAAGTGTGAGAAGGTTCTCATCTCTTCCATCTCCGGATAAGTACACCAACCTAACTTGGTGGCAAGAAACAAGTGGGCACACACACCTGCCCATTTTAATTCCGCTGTCCAGCAGACTCCTCTGGTAGCATCACGCCAATCCCTCCAGGAAATTCCGACGGAGTACTATAGGCATGAACATATACCTGTTTATACATCATCAACTAGTCAGCAGGATCGTCTGACTACATATGATGGAGCTTGTCAACCACGTTCGACGAAGTGCAATCCGTAGGCACATACACCTTCTAGTTCTGATCAAGCCTACCAACAGTCTCGCTTGGTAGCATTCGGAGAAGTCAGTCAGAAAGCTCCGACAACAAATATGAGGCAGACTCAACTTTCTTCCCCCACACTTGAGTACTGTCAAGAATCACTGACAGGAAAAAGAGGACATGAGCAGGCACATACACCTACTCCAATCACTGAATAGATGTATATCCCCGTTCTGGCAGCTGAAGTCACCAAGCATATTCTATCAATGGTAAAAGAGCAGAAGACAATCCCTGCTCATATTCTGGATGCCTGCCAGGATATTATAACGACTTCAGCAGCATCATAGGGAAAGAAATGAAAATCTATCCCTACTAGTGGAGTGACACATCAATAGTTCACTCCGAAACAGACACACACATCTGTTCCAGTCCAAGAGGGTTGTGGGGCATAATTCCCCATATCATATGGACAACCAAGTCAGACACATACACCTGATTTGAGTGGATATCATCAGCTTAACATGGCCATCTCTTCTGATTAGGAACATACACCTACTCAGAGTAGCCACTTTCGGCAACAAGTGGTTTCCAAGGCGAGTAAGAAGGCGTATAAAAAGAAGACACACCCAGTACAGTCAAGAGATCAAGATCCAATCTGTAACAAGTCATTTCTCAATACTGGAGTTCTTGAAGCCCTCAAACAGTTATATGTTGTAATTCAAGATTCTACTCCATCATTTCCCAATAGTGGGAAAATTAATTCTGAAGGTCTTCAACAGACACTTCCTCATGAAGGCTTGCTTCATGACAATTCGGTCGATATCAAAGTTTCATCTTCAGATGAGACATACAATAACCCTATGCGTGGCCAGAAGACCAAGGAACAAGAGATCTCATCTTTTACTGTAACCCAACATGGTGGTCCTCCCCGTGATGATGAATTTCGCTGCGAAAGTCCTCTCTACAGTAGTGACGAACATTGCCCGGAAAATGCTCCAGTGGACAATGTAGTGCCGAGAAAGCCCTATTATCTTGAGGCACTTGAAAATGCGAAACCATTCATGTATGATGCTTCATCGCTAGAAGGTGAAATACTTTCTCAATCGAAAGATAGCCCAGGGTGTAGGTCATTCTCCGAACCACCCCTAAGCCATGCATATTCTAGTTTGATCACTGATTTCTCTACCAATATTGTTGAATCTGATGAATCAACAAGGAAGCACCAGCTCTGGTCAAATCAGGTAGAAGAATCTTCATTGAATGATAAAGAAGGAATACAGAACATGAGAAAACAACTGGTGAAGGGTGAAGTTCCAGTCATGTTTTGGCCTCTGGCTGACTCTCAGTATGACATTACAGAGATGTTGACGGAAGATGGGATTCATGATATTCATCTCAACATGGTAGAAACCTAGATTAGTTTGACAATAGTGGCCAGAAACCAAGAGATCAACCTTTCAAATAAAAGTCATGCCCATAAACTGAAAAGGATTGATAGAAAACACTATATGCTCACAAATCCATAGCCAAAAAATACCCACTACCAAAACCAAAGATTATCAAAAAGGAGAGAAGTATTTTCCAACCAGAAAGATGAACTACACCAACCCTGATGATCAATCAGAAAACAGATGATCTAGAAGGAATTGAGGTCTACAAAGAGCTATGACTGAGAAGAGAAGGATGAAAAAAATATGAACCCTCAAAACCCTTACAATGCCCTATGAACCCAACCCTCAAAAAATTAAATGGTGTGAAATCCCATTACATGTCGTGTAATCCTCAAAGAACATATACAACAAAAAACCCATTGCTTGTTATTTAAAACCTAATATTTTCATTATAAGAAGTGTAACTTTTACACAGCGTGTAAAATTATCAAGTCGCGTATCCAGTTCATGGGGTTGATCTAGTGTCCATTACACATCATGTAATCCTATTTAAAATTGTGTAAATTATTAATGAACATCATAAAATATTAGTTTAATACTGAAAATTCCAACAAATTCCAAACTTCACCACTATAAGTATCCTCTAAATTCATTTTCATCATTACTCTACCAATTAAAAAGTAAAACTAAAACAAATGTTAAAACATAACTGATAGAATTGTAATAGGGTTTACAATTAATTTGAATGAAACTATTATTAATAACACTATCATTTATTATCAATAACAATATTATTATTAAAACTCTATAAATGGGGAAGGTGACTCCCTTATAGTAAATATAAAGGGATTTTAGGTGCTCCATCCCTTAAAACTATGACCATGCAATGAATTTTTAGGTAATGTTTTTAAAATTTATCAATGAGGGTAATAATGAATATTATAGTAGATAGATTATGTAAAAAATATTATTATATATATATTTTAGAATTTCTATATAATAAATTTTGGGAAAGTCCTATAAATATATAAGAGACCAAGACCCTAAAAATAAAATTCATTAAAGAGAAAAGTATATACTCATTTAAGTGTGAAATGATCATTAGTGAAAAACCAGAAAAACAAACTCAATAACTTGTTCTCTCATCTCATTATATTGGTTTACAAAATAAGGGACATGAAAATATACATAGATTATGATAAAGAGTTTTATAGAATCATTTATTTATCACATTGTCAATCATACCAAAAATATCCTAATGTACATGTTGGTCTTAAATAACATTACAATTGCAACTCTTAGATAAGAAATTACATGCAAGATCAAGGATGACAAAAAAATAACCACAAACCAATAAAAGGATATATAAATGAAGATAAGATAGACGAGGAAGCATGGTTCTAGTGTGATCTAAAATTTTTATAGGTCATTGTCAAGTAGAAACATAAATAATGTCACATGTTACAGTTGTGTAACGAAGTATCCCTACAGTAAGAACTATTTGAATAAGAAGAGTTTTAGAAATAACTCTCAAGTAAATATGGTGATAAGTTCTTATGATGTATACATATTAATTTGTGAAGTTTTAATAACTATAGTTTGTAGAAAACACATCAAAGATTCATGGATAATCAACTTAGGTGAAACCGGGAACATGATATCTTGAATGGAATGGTTTTATTGAGTGTAAAACTATCCTAAAAGACTTTAAGGAATAATAAATGATCAAAAATTGAATATTATTAGAGTCAATACCCTAAATGAGTTAACCAAATCACAATATATATTTTCATTTTTCCCAATTAAACATTACACCTCAGTAATAAATAAACTCCCATAAAACTAAATGTTTAATGTATTAAGAGATTACCTACAAAACCATTTTATTAAATAATAATGCTTCAACATATCCCAAAAAATTCTTGACACATTAATTTATCCTTGATATATTCGTTTATATGATTTTATGGGGATGTAAGAAAAATATGAAATGGGTGATCTCAAATGATCTGTATGGTAAAAAGAATATAATTATGTTAGAGAGGATTTATCATTAGATCATAAGGATACAAGATAACTTGAATAAGGGAGGAATAACTTATTAATAGATATGATATTGGGATCATAGTTTATGATCATCATACATGATAGGATTATCATTGATCAAGTCATCATAACATAGAACCGTAAATAAATTATCAAGAAATAATAACATTTACCATGACATAAGAATGTGAAATCATAAGAGAAAAACACGATACATCAATACATAACAAAGGAATGTGTCATAACAATAAGTATAGAAAATAGCGAAATAATTCATGGTTAAACACCTTGAATATCAAAACATATTTCATTGTTAATTACTTATATATTCCAATAAAATAGTGAATCATGCATCACTAACAACATCCAATATCATAGTGAATAATACATCACCTTCAACATCCAATTGAAATATCATCAGATATAATGATTTGACTAATAAATTAGTTGGATATAAAATTTTTGTACCATAAATCACATAAATATAAACCATACATATTTGTATCACATGATATCAATCATATATCATTTTTTATTATGTATTTTTTAAAATATTGAGATGATATTTTTCATAAATTACTTTATTGTCAATACATCAACAGTAGACTTCATATGATATCATTTTTTAAGAAAATAATTCCAAAAATAACATTGGACCTTTTTTTGGGAATGTTACTAATGTTAATAATATATATTTCAAAATACATTTGATAATCCTATGATAAATTAGAATTATGTACAACATATGTCATTTTTAGAAGTTATTTGAAAATGAATAGAACACTTGAGGTATATTTTGATACATAAAGAATAATTTTTAACATAAATTATGAGAACTAAACATATTATATTTCCTTCAAATCATCTGTTTTTAGATAAAATTGGAAAAACATAACAAAACATTTTTGAACATATTTATAAATTTTCAAAAAATATATGATATAAAGATGTATATAATATTTTTATTTGTATAAAATATTATTTTATAACATAGTTAAGAATTTTTTATTTAAATAATTTTTTATATGTGATCTGCAATTAAAAAATATAATCACTATATAAAACTTAAGTGCTTACCAAATATATGTTTGTCACTTAAATAAATCACTTATGAATCTCAAATAAATAATTTTTTATATTGATTTTGGGTTGGAGGATGATACAAAAAAACAAATCTAGATTATATATAAAGTGGTTAAATATTGACATGTTATAAAAAAGTTATAAAACACATTATTGTTCTAAAAAGTTTTTTCAAAGTAAAATAAGATATTTTTATTGTGTTTATAAATATATTTAATGAAACTTATTTTGATGTGTTAATATTAAATATTTGGGTTTGAATGTATTATGAGTTGAACAAGATTTTCATTAAAGTTACCAGTTATGATTGAAAATGTTTATTCCTTACAAGTTTATAAAACTTATCATGAAGGTTCACAGAACATTTTTATATATCATTTTGTTAAAATGGGTGAAAATGAATGAAAATTATTGAACATAACTAAAATCCTATGTTTAATCATAGTTCATGATTTTTTCAAATAAATAATTCCATCATGGGATAAAATTATAATATAACTTCAAAATTTTAGTTAAGACATTATCAACTATACATTTCCTAATGAACCAATTTTTTATTCACTATTTGTTTCAAAAATAATCTTAGTGTGAAATATAATTATTAATAAATCATGTTTTTTTCAATTTATTATCATCTTATACAATCACATGCAACTCAATAGGACCAAATTGATTAATTACCTTCAAAAAATGAGAATTATATATATATTGAAAGATATGATTAGAGAATATTGAAGAACCCAATAGAATCATTGAAGAAAATTATTCTTTTGTCAACTACTCATGAATATCAAATCAATTTGTTGAGGATTTTGTTCTATGGAGTTTAAATACTTTTCATATCATTTGAGGTTATTGGTATAATCCTTTGAAGGGTTGTTTGATATTTTAAATTTATTATGATGTTGTAAAATGATAGATAAAAATTTCTATGAACTACTTCACAAGATAAATCTTTGGACTCCAACTAAGAATATGAAAAAGGAATAAAAATAACTTGAATTTATAAAAGTAGCTGGTAGATTTGAAAGAGTAACTATCATCATTAGAAGAGTATTTTGAATCCTCATAAGGGTAATTGAGAACTCTAGAAAAGAAATTGGTAACTTTATAAGAGTCTATAATAAATTTTAAAGGGTAACTAAAAACATCATATTAGAATTTTAAAACATTGTAAGAGTGTTTATAAATGTAAAAAGAGTAGTTGAGAACATTATAAGAATAGTTGGGATGTTTGAAAGGGTAAGTGTAGACTTCACAAGAGTCTAGGACGAGTTATCAAGATTATTATTTTTTAATATAAAATTTATAAAGTCAATAAATGTTTATAGGATTCATGTGGGACATTATACTTTTCATAAAAAGTGTGAAATTTATATGATTACTATGTTAGATATAATGTTTTATGATGATTATCTATAAATTAGATATTTAAAATCACAATACTTTTTTTTCAAATCTATGATCCAATATAAGTTTCATTTGAGTTTAAATTAGATTAAATGATAATAAAATGGAGTGTCATTTATGGTAATTTTGAATTCAATTTTTTTAAATTAGTATTTAGAATCAAAGATTATATTTTTCAAAAATATATTTACTAGAAAATATAATTAATACAAGGTTTAATGAGTGTATCAATATTTTAATATTGAATAATTATTTAGATATTTATATGGATATAATTATAGAAAATAAATAAGTACATGTGTTCAAGGATAACGAATCTAATACATTAAAATGTTTAAGAACTACTGTATCAAAGATAAAGGAAGAAGATTATAAAAAATAGTTTTAATTGATTTGATAATATATATAATGGAAATTAATCATGATACTAATCATTCAAAGACATTATTTTGAGGGAGAAGAGGATTATAAATTTCTTTTAATATCTAATTCAGATGTCAGTATTCAAAAAGCATTAAAAGGATGGTTGACTACTATGAAACTCTTTTAATATTCATTTAGTAGTTTAATACAAATCCCAAGGAAGATTATATGTTTCCAAGATGTAGATAAATCCTTAAAATCACTTTAAATATTGTACACATTGGTATTTTAAGAACTTAATAGGATATTGGTTATATTATTATAAATAATTCCCTTTTATTTGGGATATAGATAATACCTACCCGAGGATGTGTATGATGCCTTGTTATAATTTTTAGAAATTATCATACACTCATTATCATTGAAAACTTAATATATATAATTTATAGTTGGTATCAAAAAATATAGTAAGGAGTTTTATTAATAATTTTAAATAAATATTATAAAATTCCTTTGTATCTTTCATTGTTTTCATTTTTCATGTTTCTGTGGAAGAGATACAAAAGGATTTGATCACAAAATTAAAAATAAATAGACGTTTATCTCTAAAATATATAATAAAATTCCCAAACCATAGATTCATCTCTTATTAATGGTGTATCTATTAAAATTAGAAAATTTATATTGTATTAAAGACAACTAGGTTACCCTTATTTTCTAATTATAATAAAAAGAGAACATAAATTTAGTTCATAGTTGAAGAGTTATAATTTTTAATGAAAAAAACATTTCTGGTTAAAATAATATAATACATTAATAGATTTTATCCAAATCCCTTGATGTTAGTGATGCTGTGATAGTGGGATTTTCACCACTTATAATAGATTCTCATAATAAATTTACATATTGAAAACAATCCTTAGGTGGTTAGAAATGGTAAAAAAATGATTTTTTTCATCTTTTTCTCATGAATGTTTACCAAATTAATGAGAATAAAATAATCAAAGGATGTTTTAGAGAAGTGATAAAATATATATTAAGGTAATTTAAAAATCAAATAGGGAAAATTGTAGATTCAAAGATATAAATTGGAAGTCATCCGAGTGGTTAAATATAAGACATGAGGTGTTTACAATTTCAAGGTTAATTATATTTGAAATAATGTTAGGGGTATTAGATATAATATAAAACATTCTAATATTTTTTAGAAATTAATGAGAAACCATCTCGATATATTTGATCTAATTATTTATTCATTAGAATAAACAAAGGGCCTTTCTCTTTATGAGTTTCAAAATACTATTTAAATCATGATATGAAAAAAGGCCTATATTTTCAAGAAAAGGATAAAGATTAAATGACTTTCAAATACTTGTAAAAATTTATGACCAAGGAATGGAAAGTTGAATCATTAAGTGATTCATAAGAATATGGTCAAAGAGATAAGTATTAACAGAGATTTATGGCTCTCATATCTAAAAATATAAATATTGTAAAGGAAAGTATACGACTAAACTCCCACTAAAGTTCTTTAGGTGTAGAGTAATTAGATATTTTAAAAAATATTGTCCAAGGATAATGACTTTGGAATATAAAGATGAAGACGATTTAGAGATACTTTAGTGAAAAGTATGAGGAAAAAAATCAAAGAATAAATGAAGTCTATTGAGGGAAAATGGGAGAATTAAAGAAGGAAGAGGATATGTTTTTCAATTTAAGAAGAGGATGACTATTCCATTTTAGTATGAATTATATGAAACACTATACTTGAAATCTTAGAAACATCCTATCATATTTTTAATGAAATTTTAAAATATCAATTAGTGAATAAGAAGGAGAATAAATCTGCATCGAGAATATGATATAATCTAAGCTCGAGTGGATATTTAATGAAACAATAGATGTAAAAATGAAACCAAATCTCTTAATAAATAACACTAAAATTAAAAGAAAGATAAATATTGTCATCAAAATGGGAAAAATAACCACTTTAAAGAGATTAAGCTTCTTAATGTGAAATTTATCAAGTAGTAATCTATTATAAAAGAGTTTATAAAGATATTTTTATATTAAATATATAGAACCTAACATGGATATGTTAAGGTGTTCTAAGGAAAATAAGAGTCTAGTTAAAATAAGATATGATTTTGATAATGTCTATAAATTAATGTTATAGTAAATAAAAAATTATATGAAATGTTTTAAACAAGTTTAGGTAAAGTATATATATGTGATACTAAAAAATATCGAAATATTTTCAACTAAACGAGAATTATCTCATTGATAATCAAGGTAATACTGGGAGAAAAATGTTAAACTAATATGATACTATAAAAAAATAAAGCTGAAGGAAGATTTAAAAATAAATACCCACATAAACCTTAGAAATGTAAGGTTGAATTTGTAAAAAACTTTTCAGCTTAAATAGAGACATAAAATCAACAGTTTCATAAAATAAATGTGTTCAATTTATACTAAGGGGTTTTTTAGTTTTACAACACAAGTATTCTTTAATGTTAAAAAAGATATTTCCCATGGAATAATTTAATTATATAATTAATAGGAAACTATCATAATAATAGAAGTACAAATTATGTGAAGAAGGAGAAAGTGAGTACATGTCCATATATGTTATTTTTTATAATAAATATTTGGTTTAATAGATAGGACAAATATAATATGTGACTAAAAATTCTATTTTTTAGAAGAATTCATGACCATGATACAAGGATAGAAATAATGGTTTGATGTATAAAATAACACTCCATGAGGAAATAAGTATATGAATTCAAATATTGTTAAGTTGGATATCAAAATTAGTAAGAGGATCCATCCATGGATTCTTGATATTGTATACTGATCACATATGAATAGAGATATAAATATTTTAATGATAATTGAATAAAAAAATGGAGATTTATTAAAATTTTGAAATTTATTCTGTATAAATATAATTGAATTTGGTTCAATCAAGATAAATCCTAAAAAGATGCTGTTTAAATAAGTATTGATTTTAGAGTGTCTCAAACATAACTAGATGAGTGTGAGCTAGATTTGTGATAATGTTATAGTGGTTATTTTCAATATAAATAAACAACAAATCAATACAACTAGATATGAAAGTATTATCATTAAATTTAAAATAATATTTGGAAATATTTTTCAGATTTAGGAAACAAGTAATTATTTAAACCTCTATACAAAAGAAAATAATAATATTTGGGATATGAAACACATCAATCTTGCGAAGAAGGATGGTAAAATTTTTCCAAGTAAAAATCATGTGTGATATTTAACCCAAATAGGAAAGGATATAGATATTTTAGGAAGCTTTCAAAAAGGGGAATATAATAAATGGAAAACAGAATAGAGTGGAAATCAGATCAATTAGGCCACGTGAATTAATCTGATTATATGTTTATAGATATACGAGTCATCTATACACTATAGGTGACTTATAAATTATTAAATTTAAAAATTAAATTATAATAATGAATTTTTTTTTCATTTATGATGTATAAGTTATAGGAAGTGGATATGTTTAATGAGAATATAATAATGAGATGATTATTCTAACAAAAATGATGTGAATAGGTAATGGAAGTGTGTTTCTTAGGAATTATTTTGAATCATATCTTTCTAAACATAGAATCAAGGAACAATATAGTACTCCTTAGACATCCTAGGGAAATAGTGAATATGATATAATGAATATAAGTCTTTTATATATGGGATGAACTATTCTTTTAATGTTCTATGAGTTTATGATTATATAAAGAGATCCTATGTGAATTTCTAGGAATATTTCAAAGTAGTGCTTAATGAGACATAATTTTTACATTACTTGTTGTGGGATGTGGTATAAAAGATAACAAATTTTTAACAACTTTAGAGACTTTAATATTCATTATTTGATCACAATTATAAACAAATATTTGAATATTTGATTAAAATAATGGAGAATGTATATTTTTGGGAAAAATTATTGAATGAGAAGGAAACATAATATTAAACAGGAAGCTTAATAATGATCTTATGAGTTATGATATAAATATTATATAAAATAAATTAATTATTTTTGTTTTAGATGATATAGTTTGTGAAGACCATGATGACGATAGTGAGAATATTTATGAGAGAGTTAGTCGAAATTAGGTAGGAAATTCACCATGTGTTTTTGATCATTATTATGATTAGACTATTGATAAATAAGAGGATTATAATGTTCAAAACTAGATATATTATAAGTTTATTAATCAAGTTGAATCATAAAATATTATGATATATTATAGTTCTCTATTTTAGAATAGATTGAGATTATGACTTGATAACTAAACAATTATTTTCTCAAAAATTGATCCACACTCAGTTTATAAATCTATAAAGTATAAATAATGGGTTGGAGTTATGAATGAGGACCTTTAACAAATAGAGAATAAATATACTTAGGATATTCACAAATGACCTAATAATAAAAATTTAATGAGGTATATCTAGATATTCATAAATTAGTTGAATGATACGGGATATGATATAAGGATCAAGGATAAAGTTATTTTCATGGGAAATTCAAAAGTTAAAGAGGTTTATTTATAACATACCTTTTATCTTAATTCATGACTAGAATCCAAAAGGATTTTCATCGTATTTACATTACATAGAATGTTTATAATTTATTATATGGATTTCAAATAGAATATCATGAATAGTGGGATTGAGCAATAAGTCTATATTAATCAGTATGGGGGTTTTCTAATTGTAAATAATGAACCTATGGTTGGAAGATCAAATAAGGATTTATATTTATTAAATATTCTCTTGGATACTTGTACTCAAAACTATAAATATATGTAAAGGAAATTAATTTCATCATAGGAAAAGTGTAAAGTATGTTTTAAATTAAGAAGATGAATGTAATTTTTATTATTATGGTTAGATATAGGGTTTAAATTATCTTTGTAGGAGATAAAAAAATATCATTTAAATAATTATATAAAACAATAGATTTTTTTTTCATATTTCCATTCTAGGAGAGATTTAATAATTTCAAGGTTCAAAAGTGTTAAAAATGTTTTTATTTTTCATTCTAAATAAATGAATAAAAAATAGTTGTTAATGATTTTTGGAATAGAGGACTCCAAACTACTGTCTAAACATATAATAGTTGGCTTGAAATTTATCAAGGATGATAAAGTAAAACATCTAAAATAAAAGTATTTTAAAATATTTTCTGATATCCTGTTGTACCTCAAAACATCTAGACCTTATATAGTACATGATGAATTCTGGTGTGCAAGGAATCAAAGTGATCCTAAGGAATCAAATTTCAAAGATGCTAAGAGGGTTTTAAAATAAATCAAATGAATATTGAGTCTTAGGATGTGTATAAGAGAAAAAAGTACATGAATCTCTTTATATTTACGTATTTATAATATAAAAGAGATTATGATGATATAATATCAACCTTACGTGTAACTCTCATATTAAAATAAATCTATGTGATATAGCCCTGCAAAAAGAAAAAAAATTGATACTTTATGAACCATATAATATATATATATGTGTTTGCCACTAGTTCTTACATATAGATGGTCTAGCTAAAAGAAGACATTGAATATTTTAGGATAAATATTCAAATACCTCTAAAAATTTAATTTTACTAGAAAAGGGTTATTGATCTTTCTAAAAATCATGTCTAAAAGTCAGTACAAAATATTATTTTTATAATATTTTACTTCATCAAATACTGGGTGGCCAATAGTGATATATATATATAGGGTTCATTCATACCCAATATAATCTCACTGATAAATTCACCATTGAAATTCCCAAAGACAGGCCTGGGACCTTGAAGTTAAACATGAATGTTCTTCCCATCCCTCTATTTTAGTGACTTTGGGTTAAACACCAAAATTATTTGGATTCATGGTAAATATGGGACATGTGGGATGGGTCTTTATCAAATAAATTTTGAATATAAAGTTGTGTTTATGGAAAAAAGGGGGAGAAAATTTTACTGATTGTTTGGATTAAATTGGATAGAATCTAGATCACTTGGAAATAATATTATTTTTAATGAGGGGTTTAATTCTATCAAAAAAACTATATTATTTAGCAGTGTAGTTTGACAAAATTTTTCTTTGATAAACTTTATAATTTGCTTTTTCTCAGAAGTGAGTTATTGATGGAGAAAATAAATCCAAATGGGGATGTTGGATAACAAAGTGTAATTATCATATATGATTTTATGTGTTATCAACTATTTGTGGAAATAAATAGAATTTGTTGAGGATTTGTTTCAAAGGTGTTTAATTTTTTTGAGGATAGTTTATTTTATTATAATAAAACTTTGAAGGTTTTTAATAAATTGTGAATTTATTATGAGGTTTAAGAATTATGGATAATATTTTTTATTTAATATTTCATATGTGTCATTTTGGAATTACAATAAATAATATGAAGAAATTATAAGACTCATATGATTTAATAATATTAGTTTGTGGACTATAAAGTGTAACTGGAAACCATGGAAGAATATTTTGAATGTTTTGAAGGGTAATTGAGAAATTTGAAAAATGAATTGGGAACACTTAAATACTAGCTAGTGACTTTAGAATGGTCAATATGAACCTTATAAGAGTATTCTAAAACATCATAATTGTATTTGGAATCAATGGAATAGTAGTTGAGAACATTATATGGGTAATTGGGATATTCAAAAACGTTAGAGTGGTCTTTTTAAGAGTAACGATCCAACTTTGGATAAGTAAGTGATGGATTTATAAAATTCATTATAAAACTTTAATAGAAAATTATAAAAGTAATTGAAAGTTTATTAAAGTAATTTAGGACTTCAGAAGATTCAACTGTTTTTTGAAATATCTTGTAAGATTGTTCTGGATATTAAATCTTGAAGTGTTTAGTTAGAATTTTTAGATTAAAACTCATATGTTACTAGTTAAAATTATGATCCAGGTAGAGATCCATGATAAATTTAGAGATATTAAATGATAATATATTGTAGTAATATTCATGGTAATTTCAAATTTTACTATATAAATTATTAATCATGATTAATGATTTATTTTTTAGGTATCTATTGACTTCAAAATAGAATGTATTCAAAGACAAAAGGGAGATTCTATTTTTTATTTTTGAAATATTATTCATATATTTCTATGAATATAAAATATGAAAATTATGTAGGTGATGTTTTTGAGAAAATATAAGTCAATATATTACTTCATTTGAGAGATACTGTATCGAAAAGAGATGAAGATTAAAAAAATGATAAGTGATACATTTTTTATCATCTGTGTCATGGAAATGTGATCATATTTTTGATCATTTAGAGACTATTTTTTGAGGAGGTTGAAGAATACTGTGTGTTTCATGATCTTATGATCACGTTCGGTTTTCTGAAATCTTCATAAGAAAGTAAAACTTGTATTCTAATCTATTAAAATTCATCTTGAAGTCAAAGACTGAGCTTGATGAAGAATTTATGATTATCATATATGAGGAAAACCTAAAATTTATAGAAAATAATGTTCACATTAGGTGAAGAAGAAATTCTTGGAATAATGGTGGTACCAATATAAAGAAATCCTTTTTATGTAAAATCGATGTGATATATTCCCTTGGAATAGGATTCTACCTTCAAAAACATTGTGTGTTATTATTATTCCCATGAAATCATAGAAGATATTAAATAGTGATATAATATATGTTTAGTAAATAACATAACTCAAAAAGTAGTAGATTTCCTCACTGAATATAAAACATTTAAAATTACTTTGCGTATTTAATTTTTTCATTTAAATTTTTTACGTGTGAGGAATAGATTAAAGAGGAGAAGATCAAGACCATAGAATGTCACAAAGGTTTATTTATAAATGAAATTGTAAAACCCAGGCACCACTGATTCACCCCCTCTCCATAGTATTTCCATTAAACTTGAAAAATTTAGTTATTTTATAAAAAAATAAATTATTTGGATTCTTGTATAATTTATATCAGTATAAATGTTATGATATATTTGTTGTACCTCTCGAACCCCTCAAGGTTTTATTTTCATGATCACAATCACCCTCATATTTATCTAATCTTTCTTTAAGTGTTTTTGGATGATAGGAATCATTTCAGGTAACCAAGGAATTGGGCCAAGCAAGCTTAAGTGGCAAAGGAACAAAAGTGGACTGAAAATCAGTCCACCGGCCAACCGGTGGCTTCACCACCGGCCGGCCGGTGGACCCTGGGAAGGATGCTGAGCCACTGCCTCCACACCGGCCAACCGGTGGCCTCAGCACCGGCCAGCCGGTAGAGCCCAGACCGAGAGCTCACCCACTGCTTCAGCACCGGCCAGCCGGTGGCCTCAGCACCGGCCAGCCGGTGGCACCCTCTCCAAATAGTGAAGGATACTGCCTCACCACCGGCCAGCCGGTGGCTCTGGCACCGGTCGACCGGTGGCCCCTGGACAGGTATCCAATGCCATTTTGCAAACACCGGCCAACCGGTGGCCCTGCACCGGCCAGCCGGTGGACACAGTCAAACTAGCCGTTGGGCTGTTGACCAGCCTGTCCACTTGGCTCCCAACGGCTCCGAAGACCTCTCCAACGGCTCCGAAGCCTCCCCAAGGGTTCCTAGCCTATAAATAAAGGCTGAGGAAGCCCCGGACACCTACCGGAACTATACGGAAGCCCACGGACATATTTTGCATCAATTGGCCAACCTCCGGCGTCTTCCTCCAAAGGAACTCCAATAGCTCCAACAACTTCCACATCCAAGGAGCCCACTCAAGAAGCTTGGGAGAGCACGCTACGTCAACTCCATCATCCATTGGCACCCAAGTCTTCCCAATTACGGTTTTTATTGTTTATTCTTTTTGAGCTTTAAAATTGGGTTTGTGCCTACAAACCCCAAACCCTTTTCTCATTCCCCCTTTCTTTTGGGTTTCACACCACCATTAAGGTGTGAAGAGGTTTCTTCAAGCCTTTCCTTTTAAAAGGCTTGTGTTTCGGTGAGCTAGCCTTCACCCGTTAAAAAGGCTAGTGGGTTCTTGCTAAACCATTAAAAGCAAGTGGGTTCTTGCTAAACCACAAAAGCAAGCTGTAATAGGTCCTAGTGCTACCTCAAAGCCTAGTGGGTTTCTTGCTAAAACCATTGAAAAGCAAGCGGTAGGAATCTCTCAACGGTTGAGTTGGGAGCGGAGACGTAGGCCGGGTTTTGGCCGAACTCCGTTATCAATTTTGTGTGTCTTGCCTCTTTTTCCGCTGCATTCTTTACTTTGATTTTAAATTGTTAATCATTTTTTAAAAGGCAATTCACCCCCCCTCTTGCCATCATTCCCTCGGGATTCTTCCGACCCAACAATTGGTATCAGAGGACGTTTTTGAATAAATCCCTAACCCGGTTTCAAATTAAAGATCCTATTTTTTTTTGATGGCTTCTACCGCTTCTTCCTCTCAATCCCCCGAAGGATTTTCTTTGGATCGTGCTCCATTCTTTGATGGAACCGATTATAGTTTTTGGAAAACCCGCATGGCCAAATTTCTTAAAAGTATTGGCTATCCAATTTATAGAATTGTTATGCAAGGATTTTCCCTCTCCTCTCCCGATGAGTCTAAATGGACCCCCAATGATATTGCAAATTTTGAGCTTGATGGCAAAGCCATGAATGCTCTTCATTGTGGCTTAGACCGTAATGTTTTTGATTGTATTTCTTCTTGCACTACCTCTTATGATATTTGGAAATGTTTAGAACTTACCCATGAAGGCACTAAGAAGGCTCAAAAGCAAGAACCCGACAACAAGCAAGAACCCGACGAAAAGATCAAGCCCGTTTGCCCACCTCACAAGAAAAGGGCCAAGAAGAAAAAGAAGAAGGCTTCAAAGGCAACATGGAGTGATAGCTCCACCTCTTCATTCTCCTCCTTCTCCTCGAGCGACCAAGGTAAAAAATGCCTAATGGCAAATCATGAGGTAACTTCTTCCGATTCCTCTTCCTCATGTTCTTCAAATTCAAATTCTTTAAATCATCTTTCTTATGAAGAACTCTCACATGCTAGAGACCAATTAGAAAAAGGTTTTCATGCTTTATCATCAAAATTTGTTGCTTTAAAAAAGTCTTTCAAAAAACTCTCCTCCGAAAAAGAACAACTTCTCAAAGAGAAGGAGGAGATGTCCCTCAAAATCCAAAATTTCCCAAATGTTGATTCTTTGGAATCAACCATCAAAGACCTAAGGGAGACCCTAGCCAAGTTCACCCAAGGGGAACAAAATTTGAACAATTTGCTTGGTTCCCAACGTATATCTAGAACCACCCAAGGGTTAGGATATACCAACCGAGCTTCCTCCTCCCATGCACCCACTGTTTTTGTTAGGGGGAGCTCTAGTTTTAAATTTTGTAATTATTGCAAAAAACCCGGGCACCTTATTTATGAATGCAATTGCAAAAATGCCCGGTATGGTCAACCCAAAAGTTTTTTCTTTTCCGATGAGTTTTATAGAAGAAGACCCGCTATGAGACAAGTATGGATTGAAAAATCCCTTCTAGCGAGTCTCTCCGGGCCCAAAATTGTCTCTTTTCAAAATCCCTCTCCCCGGTAATTCATTGTTTTTATTTAGGGGGAGTTAGGATCTTTTTTGTTTTCCTTTCGATTCAAAATTTTTCATTTCAAACTCATCTCTTAGTTTCAATTCTTTCAATTCAAAAGTTTCTATTAAAATTTCATTTCTAAATTTCCAACAGTTGGTATCGAATTTGTTTTTGATTCAAAACTTTCAATTCAAACTGTTATTCAATTTTCATTTCAAAATTTTCAACAATTGGTATTATTGTCAATTGGTTTAAAATCTTGTTTTTCAAATTAATCCCTCAATCAAGTTTTATGCCCCATTCTATTTTGATAATCACAAAGGGGGAGAAATTTCTTGATTGATTGGGGGAGAATCCTTTTCATCGTGCTTGCATTTCCTTTCAATTTTAGTATTTTTCATTGTTTGTTTCGGTGATTGTGATCATCAAAATAGGGGGAGATTGTTGTACCTCTCTAACCCCTCAAGGTTTTATTTTCATGATCACAATCACCATCATATTTATCTAATCTTTCTTTAAGTGTTTTTGGATGATAGGAATCATTTCAGGTTACCAAGGAATTGGGCCAAGCAAGCTTAAGTGGCAAAGGAACAAAAGTGGACTGAAAATCAGTCCACCGGCCAACCGGTGGCTTCACCACCGGCCGGCCGGTGGACCCTGGGAAGGATGCTGAGCCACTGCCTCCACACCGGCCAACCGGTGGCCTCAGCACCGGCCAGCCGGTAGAGCCCAGACCGAGAGCTCACCCACTGCTTCAGCACCGGCTAGCCGGTGGCCTCAGCACCGGCCAGCCGGTGGCACCCTCTCCAAATAGTGAAGGCTACTGCCTCACCACCGGCCAGCCGGTGGCTCTGGCACCGGTCGACCGGTGGCCCCTGGACAGGTATCCAATGCCATTTTGCAAACACCGGCCAACCGGTGGCCCTGCACCAGCCAGCCGGTGGACACAGTCAAACTAGCCGTTGGGCTGTTGACCAGCCTGTCCACTTGGCTCCCAACGGCTCCGAAGACCTCTCCAACGGCTCCGAAGCCTCCCCAAGGGTTCCTAGCCTATAAATAAAGGCTGAGGAAGCCCCGGACACCTACCGGAACTATACGGAAGCCCACGGACATATTTTGCATCAATTGGCCAACCTCCGGCGTCTTCCTCCAAAGGAACTCCAATAGCTCCAACAACTTCCACATCCAAGGAGCCCACTCAAGAAGCTTGGGAGAGCACGCTACGTCAACTCCATCATCCATTGGCACCCAAGTCTTCCCAATTACGGTTTTTATTGTTTATTCTTTTTGAGCTTTAAAATTGGGTTTGTGCCTACAAACCCCAAACCCTTTTCTCATTCCCCCTTTCTTTTGGGTTTCACACCACCATTAAGGTGTGAAGAGGTTTCTTCAAGCCTTTCCTTTTAAAAGGCTTGTGTTTCGGTGAGCTAGCCTTCACCCGTTAAAAAGGCTAGTGGGTTCTTGCTAAACCATTAAAAGCAAGTGGGTTCTTGCTAAACCACAAAAGCAAGCTGTAATAGGTCCTAGTGCTACCTCAAAGCCTAGTGGGTTTCTTGCTAAAACCATTGAAAAGCAAGCGGTAGGAATCTCTCAACGGTTGAGTTGGGAGCGGAGACGTAGGCCGGGTTTTGGCCGAACTCCGTTATCAATTTTGTGTGTCTTGCCTCTTTTTCCGCTGCATTCTTTACTTTGATTTTAAATTGTTAATCATTTTTTAAAAGGCAATTCACCCCCCCTCTTGCCATCATTCCCTCGGGATTCTTCCGACCCAACAATATTGACATCCATGAAAAAAGAAGGTTACAAAAATAGTTATCACCTAGGATAAATATCTTAAGTAAATTGATATGTCACATATATTGATAGATAGTATTTAAAGGTGTAACTTTATCTAATTCAACGACACCGACATAATAAAATTAAATATGTGACATATAAAATTTTTATAGAGTAGTAATTTATGTAATTCTTTTTATTCTTACATTTTCAAAACATATACTCTGTAAACATGGATAATGTTTATTATAAAATATTATATGATGAATTACACCATGATTAATCCAAAATTATGGTTGAAGATCATAGAAAATGTGGATTACAGGAAATAGAAACTAATTTTACCTTAAATAAAGAGGGATAATGTATCTTAATTATGAACACAAAATGCTGGTATGGTCGTTCGTCAAATGGTACCTTACACATCACTGAGAAGGATGAGATATGGATGATCATGATTAAAAATGACCCTTTTATCAGCTGGATTAGTTTAGGCTTATGTTGATTTGTAATTAATGGATGAATGGAAGAGGAGGAGTTTTTAAGGTGGAACATTGGAATGGAGGGAAAAGATATATATATTTTTAATTTTCTATGAATTATGTGATAGTTTTTAAATAAATACCATGAAAAAAACAAATATTTATGTAGTAGTTATTCTTTAAAAAGAAACTAAACATCACCCTTATATGTAATAATTTATATTGTGAGGGGATTTTTATAATAAGGTTTAATATATATAGAATTAAATAGAAAATAAAATATATCTCAGATAAGGGAAAAAACATATATCGAACATAGAAGAGTATAGTCAAATAAGAAATTACATGACTCAATTATTGAATATTGAGTCAAGAAAAATACTTATTACTTTTATGGTGTTTGAATCAAAAGACAAGGAATAAAGGAATAAAAATACAAATCCCATGAATCAAATGTAAATAATGATAAAATAGTTCTGTTCAATAATATATACACCATGTAAAGGAGAAGAAGTTCTTAATATGAAACATGACTCAAATAAAGGAAATTGAGATGAAAACCCCATATAAAGTTTGATAACATGTAAAGTACATACAAATCAAAGAGTGTATTGAAAGGACATAAAAATAATAATTTAATTAATAAGTAATGGTATATATAAGAAACCAAATTTTGAAAAAAATGAAAAAATATAATATTTATATTGTAAACAATTTAGAAATAATGCGTAGAAATTATTGGAAAAGTCTATAAGAACATTTCTCTATAATTACATGAAGTATGAAATTAAAAAAACATGTAAAGGATAGTTAAAAGACTATAAAATTTATATTAAATATATAATAAAGATAATTTATGATATTTAAAAAACTAATATATAAAACATCTCATGTAATAGAGATAATTTAGAATGAATCCCAATATAAAGAGAAATTTTTGGGAAAGAAAACCCTTACCGACATAAAAAGAGTAAAATATGAATAAATACAAGGATAAAAATAAATATAATATCAAATGAAAAATGACCATAAGGGTATTAATTATGACATTTTATATATATAGTGAATACAAATCCTCTAAATAACAATAAGAAATTAATATTGTCAATTCAAATTAGTGATTTAGAGAAAAACCCTTATGAACATTGAAGAATATTAAATAATAAATAATTTTGTTAAAAAAATAAATATTTGCTGTTAAATTTTAAAAAACATTAAAAATAGAAAAAACAGTAGACATTAGATATAAATTTTATACAAATAGTCATAATAATATTGTATATAGTGCGTATAAAATAATAGGAGAGATAAAAACAAAATCACTTATCATAGATTCCCCTTTTGTTGGGAAAAAATATAACTCCCAGTATAATTAGTTTTAATTTATAAATAATCAATATCATAACCACATTTATATTTATTTTACATAATAATATTTATTTAAATTTATGTATTAGGAATTTATTAATCATTCAAAATTGAAATCAATCATTAGTTAATAATTATTCTGTTTGTTGCATGCTTGGTTCAATATTACAACTTCAGTCTTTGGTCTGTGGTCTTGATTTCATCACCTCTTTATTGACAATGTAGATTATATATATTTATTATATAATTATATATACCATGAGTATATCATGGATGTTACATTAGTAAATTTCATGAATGGAAATGAAAACACATGTGTTTTTGGTGATATTTCCAATAATAAAGTGAAATTTTATATTGAAAATTGTATTTAATGAAACCATTCCATAACCGTAATCCCAAAATAAGTAACTTATAAATTTCATATACTTAAATTATACATGTTTTTAAACTCATTCATTATTAAAATTATTAATATAGTGCAACATCATTGATATAGGTGGTTGAACATACCCAAATAAGAACAATCTATACTAATGAATGAGTAAGAGTATGAATTTATACACTGGATATATAATTTTTAATGAATTTTTGTTGTGTTAATAATGGAATATTTAAGCATTGTATAATATTTAATATGACTGGATATAGTATAATAATTTGATGATATAAAAAATAATTCATTACTTACATTAATGGAATTTCTCCTTCTCATTATAATATCCTTTGTAACAAAGGATTTTGACTTCCTTATTATAACCAGGATCCAACCAAAATGAGAAAAGACATTATGAGAGGAAATTTGGGTCGGGATTAACGATAAAAAATGAATAATGTGTTTTTAAATTTTTATTGAAGGGGTCCTTATATTGTTGAAAATGAGAGACATCTACCTAGAAACATGAGTTAGGGGATGAGTAAAAATATAATAAAATTATATTTAGTTGATTTAAGTATAATTTTTTCTAATAGAGTAGTAGTATTTAATCAAAAACCTAAAAAAAGATATTCTATAATGAGTTAATATCACTTTAATTATTAATAATTCATTCCATCTCATTTCACCTCTACATACCCCACATTCATTTAATTGATTATTTTGTAGTGATTTTGTTATGAAAAATAAAATATGTACCCTCTTAACTAATTTTCACATTTATATTACCAATTTAAATCCATTTTATAAAATTTAATAATTAATGTTGATAAAAATTTATTTTAAATTGAAAATAAATAACAGAAAAAATTTAATTATCATAGGAAAAATATCATTTTAATAATTATATGAATTTATTTTTAGTTCATACCATGTTATAATAATTTAATTAATTATAATAATTTAATATATATAATAAGTATTATTAAAATCATTTTTTATGTGATTTATTTAATGTTTAAAAATAAAAACACCTAATACACAAAAAACTATATGTTTTGAGTGGAAAATAGTGCTTTTTCTATGATTGATTATTGTTCCACATGTCATTATTTTTTAAATAATATATGAAATATTGTAAATTAATTTTTTACTTAATAAGTATATATTTTCCAATATATAACAAATCTATTAATTTTATCTAATTTACCACATATAGAAACATATGTAGTACAATTATTTTATAATGATAATATCAGTAAAATTCCATATGATGTTATATTAAGTACCATATAAAATAAAATTTCCCAATTGTTATATATTTGGAAATATATTCCCATGAACCTAAAATAATGATGCTCATATAACCCTTATATATTTTATATTTATAATAATCTTCTATATAGGTTTTATGTGTATATGATGAGTTAAAATATTCCATACTGCAATGAATAGCCCGAGTTAACCTTAAACCTGGCACCCAAATTGTTCTGTCAAATACTTGAAGGGCGTTACTAATCCCCAAGGGCTGGAAACAAGCACCCAAGCCTCAAAAAACAAACAAAAGGGAATGATTTCTCCAAACCTGAACAAAAAATGAAATATATATACAGAGTAGGAAGGAAGAATAGAAGTCTAATGAATATATTCCATAATTGTAAGAAGAAAATGAAGAAAATCAACTGCAAATGTATCAAAAACATCTAAGAGACAATTCTAATTGAAAAGGACCAAAACCATATAGCTACTCCATGTGATAATGTGGACGAACTCCCACCATCCCATCACTAGCCACCCAACTCTATTGAAACAAAACCATGTTGCCTCACTATGACACCTTACCTTTCACTATAATGAAAGACATATATAGGTCTACACACTGCTAAAGGGGTGTGCAGGGTGTGATAAAACATGTTCAACAAGATCCCACCTAGGTGTTCTATAAAAAGTCTTTGTATAATGATTCCATTATTCTAATTTCAAATAAAACATGGCATGATAGGCGGTAATGCAGTTTTTATCAAAAAATGTTATAAATTTCCCTTTTTCATAGTTTTAAAATAAAGGCTGGTATGTGGATTTTAAAGAAAAATTTTCATTTCATTTATCACAAGCATAAGTATTCATATCAAGGATAAAAAAACAAGTCCACGAAACAAAAAATAGAAGAATAGGTGTTAAAACAAACTATCAATATTGATCAAGTTATCACACTAATCATACCATAATCAATCAAGTTCACAATCTAGTTCTTAGAACACAGACCTAGGAAGAAAATGAATACCCCATGAGTAAAACTCCCTAACAATGTCAATATCCATCCACTTGAATAATGGTCCTATGAAACAAATATCATAATAATCTAAAAAAATCTATGATGAAATCAATATAAACCTTCAACCTATGTACCCAAGGTAACTCATGTTCTCATTTTCACTATTCATTCCAATTATTTAAAAATAACCATTTTCTTTCCATTTATCAACTATGAGGGAAAAAAATTTAGTTAATTTTTTTAACACACACAAAATTGTTATGCCAGTTCTATGTATAAATTAGTTTACAAAACATAAATAATACGGTTCATCAATATAGGCTAGAGATGGAGTAACCTACATCAAAACTTAGGTCGCACACACCCATATCTGGATCCACCAACAACAAAAAACCAATAAAGTTAACAAAGGACCTAGAACCCCATAAAAACATCTCATAATTGGTCCCATTGAGAAAGGGAGACAATGGAGAAGAGGAAACACCACACACATCATGAAAGAACACCCATCACAACCCAACCAATAAAGGAATGGCCTCCAAAACGAGATTTCACAACCGATCTAGAGAAAGAAAAGAAGAAACACCATTTTAGACCAACTAATCAGATAACCCAATGCAAGGGAAATATCAAAATTAATGGTAATGAAGAAGCAGAAATGCCAATCACTTGGAGAGATGCACCACAACCACAAAAAATATCGAATGATGAACAAATCCATCCAAATGGAATGTAGTCTCCAAAAATTACTGGAGAGGATCCCTTGGTTAATATAAATGGATAATCGGTAGCTGGATGGACTCTCAAACCCTATACAACACTCTAAAAATATATGCCCGGATAATTACATGATGTGTAATACCTTTACATGTCATGAAATCCACAATGTCCAAATATGCTAAAAAACCCATTTTCACGGATTAAAATATGATCTTAAATTAACTCATGGTGCTTAAAAATCATCACGTCATGTAACCTTTTATGACGTGAATCCTTCTCACAACATGACCCAACAAACATTACACATCATGTAACCTAGTTTCATGATGTGTAAATCTCCTACAACCTAAAGAAAATCCCGAAATCAACATCTAAAACTCCATATCAAAAAGGGAACATGGAGAGAGGAAAAAATATACCAGATCAAGGTAAAAATATGTTACAAAATCTTTACCAAAAAGACTTTCCATACCTAAGAAGTCATGTGGAAGATGTAAGCTGAGAAAAATATGAGGCCATTGCTCCCTCATCAATGAATCACATTCCCAAGTCTCATGATAATCTGATCTATGTTGTCGTAGAACTCTTACCAACAAAATCAACCTCCCACGTAAGACATTCAATTGAGAGATACTGATCTCAACTGGTTTTTCCCAAAAAGAAACATATTGATCTAACTTAATTTCTTTCCAACTCAAAACGTAAATGAGATCGGGATGATACTTCCTAAGTATAGATATGTGGAAAACATCATGAATACTTGTCAACTGATTTGTAAATTCTAACCGATAAGCAACCTACCCTAGTTTCTAAGTGACCTCAAATGGTTTGTAATATATTAGAGCTAACATTCATTATTTTATAAGAAGACAATGACCCAACTTGGGAGAATCTTTCAAGAAAGCATATTCACCGACATAAAACTCCAAAGGATGACATCACCAATCCGTATAGGATTTCTATCGACTTTGGGCTATGACAAGATTTTTATGCACATCCAAAATCATAGATGACCTATCTTGAACCAAACTTGGTCCAACCAAAGAATCATCACCCACCTCAACCTAATAAAGAGGTTATATTCATGGGTGACCATACCACACCTCAAAGGGATCTATTCTGATCGAAGAATTATAACTGTTGTTATAAAAAAACTCAACCATTCCTAGATGGTTAACCCATGATCCACTGAAATACAAGACACATGTCTTAGAAATATCTTCTAGGATCTTAAGAAAATTCTATCTCTGACTATCTGTATGTGGATGGTAAGCCATGAAAAACATGACCTAAGTTCCAATCACCTCTTGGATACTCCTCCATAATATCTAGGTAAAACTAGGATACCTATCCAAAATAATGGTATATGGGCTCCCTTGTAACCTCATAATCTCCTGCACATTCAACTTACCCATATCTTAAAAATTAGTGGCATCCTTAATCATAATAAAACGAACATACTTCATCAATTGGTCAACAACTACCTAGATAAAATTCCTCTCTTTGGGAGTCCTAGGAAATAAAACAAAAAAAATCCATAGATACCTCATCCCATTTCCAAACTATCCCTAGAAGAGGATGAAGAAAACCAGATGGTTTCAATTGTTATGCCTTTATCTTTTGCTAGGTATAACCATGTGAAACATTATCCACAATTTCATACTTCATACCCATCCACTAGAATCACCATCTTATGTCATGATACATCTTTTTATTTCCTATATGAATGACCCACAAATAGCTATGAAAATTAAACAAGACTAATCTACATACATTTTTGAGGATGACAAACCACTTCCCAAAGTGGATCATACCATATGATGATAGAGACAAAACAAAGTCTCCCAACCATAAAGGATTTATCGAATTTCACTGAACTCATCTTCCTACTACTAACTCAACAAAATAGACTCCAGGAGAGATAATGATAACCAAACACTAGTCAAAACCATTCCGAAAACATCTTCATGGGAATCCAGTTTTAATTGAATTCAAATCTCTAAAAGGTTATACTACTTCTATTCTAGAACAACCTGCAATGGTACCTTTTTTATAAGAGCATCTGAAATGACATTCCCCATTCTCGGGGTGTATATGATATTGAAGTAAAATGTATGAAGGTATTCTACCCATTGTCTCTCTCTAAGATTATTGTATTTCTTGGGAAATATATAACTCAAACTCTTATGATCAAAAAGTATTGTGAACCTCTCCCCAATAAAATAGTTCCACCAATATTTAAGCACATGAATAACTGTAGAAATCTAGAAATAATGAGTTGGGTAATTATTCACATGATGTGGAAGCTGATGAGAGCCGTAAGATACCACTTGGGAATACTATTTAAAAATGCACCCCAAAATATCACTCGAAGAATCACAATACATCACTTACCCCTTATCGAGCATAGGTAAGATCAGAATAGAGGCTGATGTCAGAAGTCATTTTAGTTCATCGAATAAAGACTGAAACTTCACATAGCATGTGAATTTCACCATTTTCCTAGTAAGAGAAGTCAAAGGAGATTCCATCATAAAGAAATACTTTAACAAAATATATATAGTATCCAATGAGACCAAGTAAGATCCATATATCAATGACATTCTATGGTTCTTTCCATGAAAATACAACCTTCAACTTTTCGGGTTCAACTGATAAGTCTTGTTTATAAATAACTTTCCATAGGACCTTCACTTATTAAATCAAGAAATTTCATTTCAAAATCTTTCCATACAAATGGTAAATACATAGAATTTACATGTCCAAAATTATATGGTTCTCATTCTCACACTTAGGTTTTGACTAAAATAGGATATCATCAAATAACACTACCAAAAAAGTGTCAAGATATTGATGAAATATCTAATTCATCAAATCCATAAAAATTGTTGGAGAATTAGTTAGACCAAAAAGAAATCACATGATATTCATAATGGTCATGTATACTCTTGAAGGATGTATTCTATATACCAGACTCCCAAAATCTGAGCAGATAATTACCTAACCGAAGATCAATATTTAGAAACCACTTTCCCTTTTTAACTAATCAAACAAATCATCCAAAAATGGAAAATAATACTTGTTCTTAACTATTAACTCGTTTAACTTCTACCAGTCCACCCATAACCAAAGTGAACGATATTCCATATTAGTAAGGAGAATAGGGGCTGCCCAAGGTGAAACACTGGGGATTTTTTTTCAATAGGTCATATAACTGAATCTTGAGTTCATTCAGCTCAACTGGTTCCATAAGATAAGAAGGTATCGATGTCAACTGTATACCTGGAACCAGGTTAATTGCAAAATATACCTCTATTTTGAATAAGACTGAAGAATTTTTATGAGAAAATGTTAGAAAAGTCATTATAAACAATAAAAATATCAAAAAATGGATGAAATTTCATCTGGATAAATCAAAATAGTAGACAAAAAACCCCTAAGTTTTGGATAGGAATTTCCTACACGACCAGACCTTGGGTCCCACTCCACCTATAACAGAAAAGATCTCCCATAGGAAGAAATAAATTAAAAAAATCATATGATAATAATCAACCTCAGCTTGATGAAATAATAGCCAATAGATATAGATTATGACATGAAATAGATCTAGATTAAGAATGAGAAAATACCAGAGTAACTCTATATCGACTATCGTTAACGAACAAGAAGGAATTTAAAACCCATTTTATTTCTTCTTACCAAGGGGTGTTGCTAAATTCCTTAAAAATGACATAAGTTCCATTGAAATTTTAATGTTATAAACAAAACTTGATGATATAAATAAGTGAGAGGCACTAGTATCAAGTAAATCAATTGCTACAGAAGATGCAATAAAGATAGTACCTCTCACTCTTGATGGACCAACATCAACCTCTTCTAGAAACTCATATAATATGTGAATTTGATTCACTCTAGAGGCCTATGGCTATATCCCTTTTTCCTTGAAGCATCTGAGTGTCCCGCAATATCCTTTGTCACTGATGAACCCTGATCATAATGAGGAGTAGTCATAGACTGAGAGAAGTGATATAAGTGACCAACACATCCACAACTTTTGTACATCTTCACATGAATAGAAAAAAAAAATTATGTGTCTGACCTTTCCACACTGATAGTGATTACAAGGAATATTCCTAACTATAAAAAATGGTATAGAGGAGGCTTATTGTTGAGATCCACCTCTACCATTCCTACAATGATCCTTCTACTTCCTCTTCTTCCCATACGCGCCACTGGGTGGAAGAGAAGAGGTGGAGAATATAACCTTGTTTTCTATAGTCATCTCCACCGTCATAGCATTGTCTACTGTCTCTGTATAGGTAGAAATATTTAATATAAATACTTGAAATCTGATATTTGGTTGAAAACACTATAGGTGCTTTTGATCTTTCTTCTGGTCATTATTCACCATGTCTAGAAAAAATGGACAAGCTCAGCAAATTTATTGGTGTATACTAACACCGAACTCTCTCCCTACAATAAATACTGTAACTACAAAGACTTTTACAACTGCAATGACTTTGGAAAAAAATCCTAGAAGAATAGGTTTTTTAAACCTTTCAAATCTATGTCCATGTGTATTTTTTCATAGACTATGGTATCCCACTATTTCTTACTAGAATGCTCGAGTATGAACACTGTAAATTTTACCTTGATATTCTCAGGTTCCTCTAGGAAGTCAATGATTTGATTTATCATATCCAACCATCCCTCCACATCATGAGTTTTATTCACTCCTTTAAAATATAAGAGCTTATCATGAAATAATTACATAGATCTCTCTCTCTCTCTCTCTCTCCTCTTACCCCCAGTTTTACCACTACAACTATGTTATATAATCGTGCTATATTTTTATCAACAACATGAAATGGTCAAAATATAGACCTGATGATATTCAGATCTATAAGTGGATTTCGTTGAGGAGAATCAGTAAAACCGTCCTAATGAACTCATAGAAGACATATCAGAGGCATACTGCTGCACACCAAAACATAAGGATGATTAAAAAATAGAATAAATATTGGTTAAAACAAAAAAAAGCATAATAAAAAACTATGATTCAAAAAAAAACCCAAAAAAGGAGACACACATCCTAACATCCCATTGTAAATTGTGTCTCATCGTGAAATGATCTTTCCTGACACTTATCAGAACATACATACCAAGTCCCTACAATTCTATCTCCAGTCTAATAGATGTCCCAAGAAATGGAATGTTGAGGAAAATTAACCTACCCTTTGATACATTTTTTCAATGAATGACCAGATTTATACTTAACCATGGAACAAGACCCATTCCGTCAAATACCTGAAGGGGATTCCTGATCCCCAGAGTCTAGTAAGAATCACTCGAGCATTGAACTACTAACCAAAGGGAAATATTTCTCCTAACCTGAACAAACGCATGGAATATATATACACAGAGTAGGAAGGATCAATAAAAGGGTGATAAATATATGCTATAACTATAAAAAGTCAACGAAAGAAACAATAATAAAAGTATCCAAAATCTCCAAGAGGCAAGTCTAACTACAAAGGACCAAAACCAGAAACTACTACATGTGATAGCATGGAAAAACTACCAAAATATCACCATAAGCTACCCAAATCAGTTTTCATGAAACATCACCAACACAATGCGGTGCCTTGCTATTCCCTGCATTGAAAGACATAAAAAGGTCTTCGTACCATCAGATGGGTGCATAGGGTGTGAGCTAACAAGCTCAATATGATCCTAACCATGTTTTCTATAAAAATTCTATATATAATGATTAAAGAATGATCATTTAAAATAAAACATGGAATGATAAATATTAATGAAGTTATTATCCAAACATGGTAAATATTTCCATTTTTAATTTTTCTAAAAAAAAGGAATGTAATTCAATTTCAAAGAAAAAATTTCATTTCATTTATCACAAGCATAAGAATACATATTAAGGATAAAAAAACAAGACCATACAACCGAAAACACAATAATATGTATCAACACCAAGGATCACTATATATTAGGCTAGAAAACTACTTGTCACGTAGTCATTCAAGTGAATAATCTAGTTCCTAGAAAAATTCATAGGAAGAAGAGGAATACCCATGAGTAACCCCCCCACCAAATGTCAATATCAGTCCCCTAGAACAATGAGCATAGGAAATAGAGTGAATACACATGAGAAAACTTCCTGAGAATCACAACAATGGATGATAGCCTCAGGTTAAACCTTCCACCTAGGCACCCAAGTTAACCAATATGCTCATTTTCACAATTCATTCCAATGGTTTAAGAATACCCATTTTCTTTCCATTTATCAAAAAATAGGGATAAACCAAATTTCTATAAAAAATAATTCCAACACACACAAAATATTAATAAAAATCCCATGTATAAATCAATTTGTTAAAAAAGAATAATACAGTTCATCAATATTGGATAGAGACAAAACCACCTACCTCAAAACATGGGTCGCACAGACCTGTAATGGGATAAAACCTCAATAAAGACCCCAAAATGTCAAAAAAGGCCCTATAAACCAGTAAACACCTCTCATAATTGATCTAGTTGAGAAAGAGTGTCAGCAGAGAATATGAAACACCACTTACCTCAAGGAAGAACACCTTCTGTACCAAAACCAACAAAAGAACAACCTTCAAAACGAGATCACACAATAGATCTTGAGGAATATAAGAATAAACCCCATTTCAAACCAAAGAACCCGATTACACAATGCAAGGGAACTATTGTGATCAATGGAAATGAAGAAACAAAAAGGTCACTCACCTGGAAAGATGCACCCCTACCACAATAAAGATCGAATTCCAAACAGATCGATCTAAAAGGAATGAAGTCCCCTAAAATTTCCAAAGAGGAAATCATGGTCAAGAGAAAAAGAGAAATGGAAGCTAAATGGCACTCAAACCTCACACGATGAACTTAAAATCCATGATCATAGAAATACATGTTGTGTAATACCTTTTCACATCAGGAATTCCTTGATGTCCAAATATGCCAAAAAACCCATCATCACAGATTAAAATTTAATCTTAAATTAACCCTTGACATGTAAAAATATGTCCATTGTGTAACATTTCATGATATTAATCCTTATCACAACATGCTCCCAATAACCGTAACATGTCATGTAACCAAGTTACATGGCGTGTAAATCTCATACAACCTTATGAAAATCCATAAACCCACATCTAAAACTCCACACCAAAAAGGGAACTTAGAGAGAGGGAAAAACATACCCAATCAAGGTAATAGGTTGTTACACCTACATTTTTAATTAATAATTATATAGTTAATATTGATGATTTATTATATGTATATAAATATATTACATGATTAATAGTTTCTATTAACATTAAAAATATATTAAATATTTTAAAAACTATAGAATTATATACTCAATATCATTTTTCTAAAAAGAAAATAATTAAATATAACCTCAAGAATGAATATTTAATTTTAAGGCTTCAATATGTGTTAAATATTAATTTGGTAGGGAAATTAATAAATAACCCATATATGAGGGATACATATTAATAAATAATAGATTTTTTATTTATCCCCCTTTAGTATTTTCTCTATCTAAGTTTAAATTTTCTCTCATTGATCAAAAATAGAAGATTATATCCATAAAATAGCCATGAAATTATATATAATTTATATTAAGAACACAAAATTAGTTTCTTAGTTAAGACCAGGAACACATTATTTCCATAAATATAAGAATATTTTATGTTTTTTAATTTTATAAACCTTTTTTGTGGTGAAAAGAATGATTATTTACTTTGTGATGTGATTTAAATTTTAGAATAAGTTTCTAGAGTCGTACCTTTGATTACTTCATGATCTTTTCTAAAAACTATTTAATAATAAAATAATTATTTTGTTATATATAATAATATGAGGGTAAAAAATAATTTTAATATGAAAATTAAATCCTAAAATGACTTATACATAGATACCTTCATTTCATCCTACGAAACGTTAAGTTGAAAAATGAAATAATTGGTTCAACCTATAAAACTTTGGTTTCATCCTATATTGGTTTATGTTTTATCCTAATATCTTTTTAACATAATCCCCAATAATAACTAAAAAATACTCTAATACCAACTGAGAAAACTAAAACTTAACTAAAAAATATTTTACATCATTTCACATAATTTAAAAATATATTTAAAATATAAAACACAATCATAGAAACCTAAATATTTAGTCTATATGGAAATTAGTAAAAAAACTATATATTATTACACTATAATTTTTCAATATAACCCTTAAAGTCTTCACACATTATTAACTCTTTCTTATATTTCTACACATGTGTTCACAAGGATATAATAAAAATAAGAAAAGGGTGAGATTAAATTCTCAGTAAGAGAAAATGAATATAATTTATCCATGGATGATTTATTATGAGATCATTAACATGAGTGAAAATATAAACAATGATGAATTACATTATTAATTTCACAAAATCATAGGATCATAGGATGTGATCTTGAAACATGATATCATAATGACAGTTCAACATACAGAAGTATAGAACCATACAAGACCATTAAGAAAGAATAAAATTTACCAAGGAATAAGAATGTGAAATATTAATATACAAATCATGAGCCATGAGCTCATAAAATTTTCCACTTAAGACGATCTTCCACACACTTTACTATATAATCTATGACACGATCATCACTTTGAAAACACTTGTTGATTTTTTAAGGATAGATATATCCACACATGAAGAATTATTAAAAGATATTTCTATATGAAAAAATACTTCTCACACATTGATGAATTAATATTCCTCATAATAATTTATCATTATTGTGATATAGTGGTGAGAACCTCCCACCCAGAGGTGGCCATGGATTCAAGAAATTTCTCACTAAAAAGGCGTTGAAGACAAAAACCCATTTTTAGGGTGTTATATGAACTTGTTAGCCACAAATAACAACATTAAATGGTGTGTAAACTATACACATGGATGTATTCCAAATAATAGGATTCAATTTTATTACTCATGTAGCCTAAAAGAACATTTTAATTTGTTGTTATATCCATATTTATATGGAATCAATTTTGGAACGCTGACCATTAAATTTTGACCAATTTTTTTTATCTAGCATGATCACTAATTAATAATGTGTTATTAACTAACTTAATACCATACACTATATCTTTTGAAGCTGCAGGTGATTTAACCTCACCAAACATGAGGTTGGGCCCAGTTACATATAGTATTAAAAGAGTTCCATGGGCATAACCCAACTAACCAAGTGATGCAAGTACAACATTGATATCACCCTAGGAAACTTAGAAATATATGAATTGGATCTCTATTAGGTGATTTGTTGATGAATGTTTTTAGGAAAATCCTAAGATTACACATGATTCTCATACATAATCAACCCAATCATTTTCCACTAAGGCCATATGTGATCTCACCTTGTTTAGTACAATATTATTCTAGGGTTACATGATATGTTAATGGAATATATCATGATAATATTATCTTTTACAATAAATTTTCACTTTTTCTAAATCACAAGGTGATTTTTCTTGGACAAGAAAATGATTATTATGAGGTAAATGATAAATTGATAGATTCTATTAAAAGGTTTATCTTGATTCACCTGCCTACTAATCCGATGGGACTACACGATTGGTGATACCTTTCCATACTCTGCATTAGTGAAACTACCTACATTGGGGACTAGATACCTCAAAATTTTGAATAACATACCTACATTACTAATTATATATATATATAGGATAAATTGAAGTAATGAGATGGATCCCATTCGTTACCTCAGAAGAAATTCAAAGTTAATCTTTATTGGGAAAATATTGGTCAGTGAACACCATTTCATGGAATGAAATTGGTGACATTATTTAGGTTAGCTATATTAATTGAATTTAATTAGTTTAATTACATTAATTGGACAACCCTAAGATAAGTTATCATCACACATAGTCATCTTTCATTCTTCCCTCTACCCTTAATAGTGTGTGAGTTTTCATTAAGTAAATACAACTCTGGCAGTGGGATATTCTAAATGTATTACTAAATAATATTATATAAAAATCATTCCACCCAAATCACTCACACACTTACTAAATATAATAAAAAACCATGTTTTATCCACCACCTACCTCCAAAAGGGGAAGACCAACCTCCTCTTATCATAACTAGTGTCTAATACCTCACAAGGGCTAAGAACCTTCTGCAAGACCTCACAAGGGATAAATAATTTTCTTTTCCCTCATTAGGGATAAAAATATTTTTTAATCCCCCATTAGGGAATTCACTATCTATAGTGAATCAATAGGTATAATAATCCTAGGAATCCCTCTGGAGGGATAAAAATCTCCATTATCCCTTAATAGGGATAAACACCATATATACTACACATGGGTATAAATTCACCTAACTCACCAACTAGGTTAGGTACATCACTAGGAATCTAATCTATTAGCCCTGTATAATCTCTTGTTGTCTCCCCTTTTATGACACATGGATCAAATTCAGGCCTCCAACTAGGTGTAAGCCCCAAAACATACATTTACTGAAGTTTATTATTGGGGTAGGAATCACTAGGAATATCATGCATAAGCCTATAGAAATCTAATATTATCACCCCTTTTATGATTCATGGATCATATATGGGAGTCCTATATTGGTATAAGCCCCAACCACATCCTATACATGCCACCAATTAGGTGTAGGCCCCAAAACCAAGATTCTCCTATATCACATATTGGATTTACCATATCTGGGTAGCCTCATGCATAATTCCTATTAAATAACATGAAATGTGCTCTCATGAAATTTTATTGATCTAACATCATATTAATTTATCATATTTAGAATAAATCACATGGTCTTAGATGTTTTTAGTCTATATCTTCATTAGAACAATTGAGTCACACCATCGTCAAAAATAAAGAACACCTTGTACTATCTTCATGATAATAAAATTCATAGTTCATTTCCATATTTTATAACATAAAACTATATGGATTGGTCCTCACATATGACCTTAAAATATGTCATTAAAACTACACAGTCTTTGGTTCATATTAACTAGGATATATAAGACAACTTTTTGAGGTTCAAACCAAAAATCCTTTAACATAACTTTCTTATATGTGATCAGAATAAGATTATACATTTTATATTATTTCAAGATACTCCTTTTTGTCATCTTATATTGAATATTAATTGATATTATCCTATAATTTTCTAAAGATACCTAGAGTCATTATACTCCACTTGGTCTCCCTACATCAAGAACACCTAATAAGAGTATGACCCAACCAATGTTAGAATCCTCCAAGGTGATTAGCCTAGGACCTCCTATGTGAAAATCATAAGACCTATTTATAATGAAATGTATAAGGATAATCATACTTATTTTGTAATTCCCTGACCCCATAAGCCCAGATCCAATTAATTATTTTAATACATTTGCATGATTAGAACGAATCAAGTCTCAAAGGACTGATCAATTTAACAGTCTTTGAAAATAGATTACATTCATGAATGCTACATTACAATTTCTAACATAAAACAAAACATAAATAATCCATTGTGAACACCATTATTACCCTAGCTTCACCCTGCATATCAAATAAAATA
The DNA here is from genome assembly GCA_963277665.1 of Viscum album. Classification (NCBI taxonomy): domain Eukaryota; kingdom Viridiplantae; phylum Streptophyta; class Magnoliopsida; order Santalales; family Viscaceae; genus Viscum; species Viscum album. Next base: position 1,456,859,496 of record OY728135.1, on the reverse strand, counting down.
CACTTCTTGGAATCCTGGGAAAAAGAATACATAAGAAAGGGGTGAGCTTAGATGCTCAGTAAGGATAAAAATTAGCGGAAACTATCATAAATATGCATAAACATTTAATTAAATGTATAAAAGTAAAACAAAAGCCTTTTAAACTTAAAATTCATCATAATATGGCAAAGATAAATCAAGTAATTCCATTTACTTATTCACATGGATATTCTACAAGTCTAATAATCACTTGTAATATCAATACCTAATTTCATAATGATGGAATGCATAATGGAAGACATCATAACCACATATTCAAGGCCTCGTTCCAAGAATACAAATAATATTTTTTCAAATCCCTGTTCCAAGACACTAGTTTGGCTCATGAGACTTACTGATGCATCTAGGAGCTATAACGGTCTCTACACGTCACTTACTATGTCCAATGCATTCCTCATATGAAAAGGTTGAAACATAACATAAACATTCGTATTAATACTAGAATACAAAATGTTAATACCTTAACCATAATAAATGAATGGTATAAAAATAACACATCCACAGTCAAACATATCACAAAACCTTCAATACATTACAGATGATTTATATCATAATAAATCAACTTCAAACAACTATAAAATCTATTAAATAATGTTGACATAGATGAAATAAAAACTATTTGAGAGAAATATCTCTTCCTATTTTGAAATCATTTAAAATTCATGTAATTATAAAAAAAACATTTATTTTGAAAATATTCTTATAATATTGTAAGGGAAGATTCAAAGGTGTTATAATGACAGAGAATAGCAGCACCCTCCATATATGTTAAAGAAACATTCTTACCTTAATTTGTTGAAAGGGTCATAAAGTACATTGTTTTGAAAATGATAGAAAGATTCCTTTCAAAACATTTTATAATAATTAAAACAAGGGTATAAATTAAGTTAACCCACAACCTAGTAAATAGTAAATTTTTTTTTTGCAATATATTTTTAAGAAACACAGATGTGGACGAAAAAGAGGTCCCAGTAGACACTTACATAAAAACAACCTCAGATAATAAAGAGATTGTGAATTTAACCCTTAACTTGTACTTTTACTTGGTCAAGGATACATTAACCTCTTATATAATAGTTAAATGATTGTTATTAAATTATAGAAGAACCACATAAATAAATATGATATTTCTTTGTTAATAATATTTTATTAGTATCATTGTTTCGGGTGTTAACTGATTCATTTTCCTTTATATGTTCTGTTATGTAAGTCATGTTTGTTATGGATAATATGTTTTTGATTCTTATAAAGAATGATATAATGTTCTTAAATATTATTTTTAATAATCAAAAGAAAATTATTCTTGGATGGTAACGATGGGGAATGAATCTCATCGCATTCGTATAGACTGTAATCAGTACGTACGAACGAACACTACTTCCATTTCATTTTTTTTTATTTTAAATGGAAAGAAGACCAAATGATACATAGTTATATTATTATTACAGTATAACATAATATTTTATATACATTATGTATGTTCATTAACACCATCATTTATACATTCCATGTATGGTTTGAATGAGTCATATCACTTTGAGGGGGCGGTAGTCCGCACTTCCTCAAATTAAATTATCGTATATATAAAACATGAAAAGAATAAAGGTATGAAATAAAATAGAATTATAGAAGATTATAGATAAAATAAATATCATAAATATCATATATAATTACAGTGCCACCATAATTTCCACCATAAGATGTGGTAGTAGAAGGTTGAACAATCATCATTTCGTGAAGCTGTAGTTTGTCGTCCACAGAATCATTATATTCTATACACACTAGATGAAGGTGTGTGTAAGTGTTGTTCAAATAAATATCATAAAAACAACCTAGTATATTGAGGATAATTTTTTTTATAAAAGAAAGTAATAAATAGAGTTATGGGTTTGGAGAAGTAAAATAAAATAAAAGAACTTAAGAGAAGATGCTACCTTTAAATTGGGTAACTCACTTTGGTTTGAACAAAAAGGACTAATTGAAGTGCCTTATGCCTAAGGTAAGGATTATAATAGGAATAGAGATATGTAGAGAGATTAATTAGGCAAAGTTTGGATGAGCCAAGTGGCTTGGGAGGTGTGAGAAATGGGTTAGAGATGAGAGCTTTTTATAATGGGGAGGAGGGGCTTATTAGAAATGTTTTGAAAATATTATTTTATTATATAATTATTTTCAATTTCTAAGGGTCCAAAACACATTAAAGCCGAATATAAGATGACTCATGTTTGAAATAAAATGATCCAATAAGAATTAGACTGGTGTGGGATATTTTTTTAATTTTTATAATCTCATTTGTTTAAATCATTCTTTAATGAGGTAAACACTGCATCATTATTGTGTCATAAATAATTTTATTTATTTTATGTCTAAAAATTATAAAAAAAATACAATGAGGTAGGAAATTTTTTATATTTTATATGAATATTTATAGTCAAAAATTTAATTTATATAACCCATTGTAAAAGTTATTTTACTAAAATATACAAGTTTATGTCATTTTGGTCTTTACTTTAAATTAATTAATATAAAGTGTCATTATCACTCTTAAGTGGATCCATGGGGTCCCAAAATAGACCCAATATGACCATGATTGTAAATGTATCAAAAAAATTGGAACATGACACATGTTAGGGTAATTTAATATTTTTATAATAATATTTTTTACCCTTATTTACCATATTTATCTTTTAACCATGGTAAATAAAATATTTACTGAAATATATATTCATAATGTCTAAAAATAAATGTTACATATTTACAAAATTTGGACTTCCTAATTACAAATATGGAATCAATTTTTCCAAATTCAAAACACATAAGTGGCAAAAATTAATTTAAAATTAATTCTCATTGTAAAAATAAAAAGCATGTTTTTAAGAAATAATAACTTTCAAAATATTGACACTTCTTTATGTCCAATTTAAATGTAAAATTACCTCCAATGATATAAATTATATTAAATGATAAAAATACAATCTAATGATACTTTAAAACCACTAAAATTTATAATTTAATACTATAAATTATTTCGATAAAAAAAGTTGTTTCCAATTAAAATTTATTATTTTTCACTAATCATAAAAATATGAAAGTTATTATAAAAGTACCAAAAATTTATCCAAACTAAATTTTTACATCCCTATTCTAAAGAATAATTTAATATCACTAAAAGGAATAAATAAAATTGTCAAATATTTGTTTTAAAAAAGGTTTCATCATTAAAAGGCTGTAAAATTTCATTTTTTGTAAATACTTATATTATCTAAAAAAATGAATTTGTTCATAATTTCTATCTAATAAATACATAATATAGATTCTAAAATTATATGTATTATATAATATTCAAAATTTAGTTAATACTATTCATAAATGATTTTTGAATTGCTAGTTTGGTAAGTCGTGGTGTGCTCGAACTCGGTATTGTGTGTAGCTCAAGTTATTGAATTACTTTGAAAAGATAATATACTATGAAATCTTGGGGTGTTACATTCTACCTTCTTCAATAAATTATGTCCTCACAATTTGAAATTTTTCTTTGAAAATAAAAGGTTAAAAACAGAAAAATACCATTGTGGAAAACCCACATCGGAAATTGGGTTAATGAAATTTAGTCTTAATAAGAGGGAAATAGAAATGAAAAAGTCACCACCAAATTATGATCTCGATTAGGAGAAAATTGGTAGAAATTAAAGAAACATAATTGGAGGAAAACCCTTACTATTTATAGAGAGTTATTGAGATCATCAATCACAAACAAGTGTAAAATTGAGGGCCTCAAAGCCATCAATCTATGATGATTTAAAATATCATTAGTTCAACAAACCATAAGTTATTTGGATAACACATTTTTGGTTTTAAGATCCCTTAACTAAAGTTTAAGAATTAATTTATTCATAGAATAAGAGGAAAAAAATATACCTGACAAGTAGAGTTTCATCCTTCTACTAAATCTTACCATAAACTCATCCTTCACTCCCAATGATAATAGAATTAAGAAATATTCTATTTATCCTAATCATATAGGGTTACAAAAATAATGAATTTTTAATTAATTTGTCTGAATATTTAAAAAAACCTAAATTATAAAAACTAGGACATCACGTAGGCCAGTGTTAGGTGATGCACCCTTGTCTCCATTCGGTTGTGGGTTCATGTTTCACGGCCTTGTCGGATGCGACAGGTTTTCGACTGACCTCTAGGTTGTCCTTTTTTTGACAATCCAGAAATAATATTAAGAAATTATTTAACATTAACTATAGTATCCAATCTTAAACTTATTATATTCCAACCTTTAAACTTATCCACAATACTTCTTTCCAAACTCACAATCCAAAATTTATAAGGAACGTCACATAATATAGATGTGAATACCTTCATTGTGTATTCTATTAAAATGTGGTAATAAAATGAATTGTCAGAAAACTATATTTGAATTGTTATGCACTTCTTTATTCCTTATGTAAATCATATAATTTTTGATATACTCCTTAAATCCAAAAATGTTGTAATCGCCAACAATGATGGAATAAAAAAACCATTAATTAGTTCTAAGGTAGTTAATAATATCCAATATAATTTATCCAAATCAATAATCTCTTATTCCAAAATCAATACAACGATATCCGGACCATATTAAAGTTCATCTTTCCTTAAACCATGTATTTTCCAAAAAGTTTAACTTTCTATTGAGTCACTTTTCTTGGTACCACACAATCTAAAATAATTTATGAAATAATACTGCAGTTTAATCCTTATATACTTCATAATTTTTATAACCAGTACATCATTGATACAACACTCAAATGAAATAATTGTTTAACATCAACATAAGAACACTAGTCATTACTCTTCATATGTGGTAATATCATAACTTGATTATCATTCGACAACATCATTTGTGGTATACTATGATGATTGGGATATTGATTCGCGTAGTGTACTAACTCCTTGAAGATGAAGCATTGTTCATTTGAAACCTTTTTCTTACCCTTGCAATCATGTACTTGGTGTCCCTTTTCTCCACACATATAAAAAACTCCCAATCCTTCAAGCATTATTAATGTGATTTTTCCACAGTTATCACCTATGAAAAAAAATCCTTCTTTCCCTTATTCGTTTTATCCATATTTCTCTCTACCACCCTTTTCTTCTCTGGCTTCCCTTCAAAGACATAGGACTCAGATAATGCTTTACTTATCTTATTAACACATGATACCATTTCTTCATATGATGATAATACGTTGGAGACTATTTCCATTATAAATTTTGGATTAATACCATGAAAGATATGATCCTTATTACTCTTTGGATCATGTATATTGCTGGAGTTCTCATTCCATCTACTGGGTTCCATTACTTAACAATGGAATACACTAGGTTAGTTTATGAATCACAATTCATAATTTCAAACTTTTAAAATACATACCGTAAATTAAAAAATTATGCACATAATCTATAATCATAAAAAAATGTTTTCTTTCAGGAAGTATTTACTCCTAAATACTTCATAATGGCTTGTAAAGAAAATGTGAATTATCCTAATCATATCCCCTAGGAGTGTTGTAACCAAAAGTGTAGAAAGGCCTGTTGTCATGTACCAGGATACCTCAGATCAATCCTGAAACTTCTTGTTGGAGTTTTTACTCCTAGGTACATCTGTTCCAGAGCCACCTCTATGTTTTCGTATCCATACAGGGATGTATTTCTTAGAAAATTCAAAAAATCTCTACATTTACAAAATTCTAGGATGTTCTTCTTTAATAAACCTCAAATTCTCTGTTAGGGTAATGTTCACTAATCAGAGTTTTTCTAAATCTAGTTTCCAAGGTTATTACTAAACTTCATATGATACCAACTGTAATGCCTCGACCCTAGAATCCTATATCTAGTGCATTATTTTAATAGATTGGCATAATTACAAGGAATCAAGTCCCAAAGGACTGATCGTTTTAGCTGTCTTGGAAAATAGATTACATACATGAATGCCACATTACACTTTCTAACATAAAAAAAAACATAAATAATCCGTAGAGAACACCATTATTCCCCTAGATTAACTCTGCATATAAAACGTAATACACTTCTTCGAATCTTAGGAAAAATAAAACATAAGAAAAGGGTGAGTTTAGATTCTTATTATGGATAAAAATAGCAGAAACTATCATAATTATGCATAAAAATTTAAGAAAATTTATAAAACTAAAACAAAACCCTTTTAAACTAAAAATATAGCATAATATTGAAAAGATAAATCAAATAACGCCATTTACTTATTCACATGCATAATATACTAGTCGAATAATCACATGTAATATCAATTGATAATTTTATAATGATGGAATGCATAATGTCAAACATCATAACCACATAGTCAAGGCCTCATGTCAAGACTAAAAATAAGATTTTTTCAATGACTTATTCCAAGAAACTAATTTGTCTTATGATACCTACCGATGCATCATGGATCTATAATTGGCTCCACCCATCACTTACTATGTCCAATTCATTCCTCATATGAAATGGTTGAAACATAACATAAACATTTTTTTTAAAACTAGAATATGAAATGTTAGTACATTAACCATAAACCATGAATGGTATAAAAATAACACATCCATAGTCAAACATACCACCATATATTCAATAAAATATAGAATATTTGTTTCATAATAAATCAACTTCAAACAAGTATAAAATCCATTAAAGGATTTTGACATAGATGAATTCAAAACGATTTGATAGAAATATATCTTTCTTTTTTAAAATCATTTAAAAGTCATGTAATTATAAATGAAATCATTTATTTTCAATTTATTATTATAATCTTGTAATAGAAGCTTCAAAAGTGTTATAAAGATGGATAATAACAACACCCACCGTATAAGTTTAAAAAAACATTCTTACCTTAATTTTTCGAAAAGGTCATAAAGTACCTTGTTTGGAAAACGAAGAAAAGATTCCTTTCAATTTTTTTTTATAAAAAGTAAATCAAGGGTATAAATGAATTTAACCCATAGTCTAGTAAATATTAAAATTATTTTGAAATACCTTTTTAAGAATCACATATGTGGAAGATAAAGAGGTCTTAGTAAACACTTACTTAAAAACAACCTCAAATAATAAAGAGATTGTGAAATTAACCCTTACCTTGTAATTTTCCTTGGTCACGGGTACATTAATATCCTATATAATAGTTAAATAATAATTATTAAATTAAAAAAAACCATATACCTAAATATGATATTTCTTTGTTAATAATATTTTAGTAGTATCATTGTTTCGGGTGTTAACTGATTCAATTTCCTTTATATGTTTTATTACTTAAGTCATGTTTGTTATGGATAGGATGTATTTAATTCATATCTAGAATTTTATAATGTTATTAAATATTATTTTTAAAAATAAAATGAAAATTATTCATGAAAGGTTATGATGGGGAATGAATCTCATCGCGTTCATGAAGACGGTAATCCGTACGTATGCACAAAGGCAACTTCCATTTCATTTTTTTATTTTAAAAGGAAATAAGACCAAATGATAGATAGTTACATTATTAATACATTATAATATAAAATTTTATATATGTTACATAATTTTATTAACATCATATTTTAAATGTTCCATGTATGGTATGAACGAGTCATATCACTTTGAGGGGGCCGTAGTCCGTAGTTCCTCAAATGAAATTATCACATATATACAACATAAAAAGATTAAAGGTATTATATAAAAGAGAATTAAAAAAGATTATAGATAAAATAAATATCATAAATATTTTATATAATTATAGTGCTATCATAATGGCTACTATAAGAGGTGGTAGTAGAAGATTGAATAATCCTCGTTTCGTGAGGCAGTAGTTCTCTATCCATAGAAACATTATGTTCTATACCCATTAGATAGAGGTGTGTGTAAGTGTAGTTCAAATACTTCTAATAAAAACAACCTAGTATATTTAGGATACTATTTTTGTTATAAAATATAGTAATAAATAGAGTTTAGGGGGTTGGAGAAGCAAAATAAAAGAAAATAACTTAAGAGGAGAGGTTACCATTAAATCAGGTAACTCCCATTGGTTTGATCCGAAAGGCTTTTTTAAAGTACATTCAGCCTAAGGTGAGGATTATATGAGGAATATAGAGATGTAGGGTGCTTAATTGGGTATATTTTGGACTATCTAGGTGGCTTGAGAGGTGTGATAAATGGGTTATAGGTGAGATCTTTTTATAATGAAGAGGAGGGGCTCTTTAAGAATGTTTGAAAATATTATTTTATTATATAATGATTTTCGGTTTATAAAGGTAAAAAACTCATTATAGTCGAAGATAATATGAATAATGTTCTAAATAAAATCATCCAATAAGAATTTTACCGGTTTTGGATTCTGTTTTAATTTTTATATTCTCATTTATTTAAATCATTCTTTAATGAGGTAAACAATGCATCATTACTGTGTCATAAATAATTTTATTTATTTGACGTCTAAAAATTCTAAAAAATACCATGATGTAAGAAATTTTTTTATATTTAAAATGAATTTTTATATTCTAAAATATAACTTATATAACTACTTGAAAAGTTATTTTACTAAAAGATATATGTTTATGTCATTTTGCCTTTACTTTAAATTAATTGATATAAAGTGTCATTGTCACTCTCAAGTGGCTCCATGGGGTCCCAAAATCGACACAAGGATGCCCATGGTAGGACATGTATTGACCAATAGGAATAATACACATTTTAGGGTAATTTAATATTATTATAATAATATGTGTTTACCCTTATCTACCAGATTTAACCTTTAACCATGGTAAATAAAATATTTAATGAAGTAAATATTTATAATGTATAAAAATATATTTTACCTATTTACACAACTTAGACCTCCTTCCCATTTTCAAAACAAAAAGTGTGTTTTTAAGAAATAATAAATATCAAAAGATTAAAACTTGTTTATGTCTAGTTTAAATGTGAAATTACATAAAATGAAGTAAATTATATTAAATGATAATAATATAATCTAATTTTTCTTTAAACCCACTCAAATGTATAATTTAACACTATAAATTAATTCGATTAAAAAAGTTGTTTTCAATTAAAATTTAGTATTTTTCACTATTAATCAAAATATGAAAGTTATCAGAAAAGCACCCAATTTTTATCCAAAATAAATTTTTATGTCCCACTTATAATGAATAATATAATTTCATTAAATTGAATATATAAAAGTTTCAATATTTATTTTAAAAAAGGGTTCGTCATAAAAAGGCTGAAAAATTGATTTTTTTTGAAAAATACTTCTTTTATCTGAAGAAAATTAATTTGTTATTAAATTATTTCTAATAAACACATTATATTGATTCTAAAATTATATGGATTATATAAAATTTAAAATCCAGTTAATACTATTCATAAATTCTTTTTTAATGGCTAGTTTGGTAAGTCATGGTGCGCTCGAACTCAGTGTTGTGTGTTGTGCAAGTTATTGAATTACTTTGAAGAGATAACGTACTATAAAATCTTGGGGTGTTACATATTTGTTGGAAAGACATGTATTTCCTTTATTAAGAGCTATGTATTATCTATAGATTTTTCTTTTTTAGTTAACAACAATTAAGATGAACTAGAAATGGCCATTCATGAGTATCTCTCACACCAATAGTTGTTAGGGACCATTCACCTAGTCATCCTAACAAAAAAACATTAAATAACATGGATTTTTAATTTATCAGATGAAATTAAAATGAACAATGTGTCCCACTATGTGGAATAAAACAATGTGGTTTTTGTTTTCAGTTCACATAGTATATATTGTATACCTCTTTGGGTTTCAATCCCAACATAACAACACCAACCACCTCACTAAATAGTGATAAACTCTATAGTTAACAATAATATAAATATAATTTATAGTATAACTTATTATAGGAGGAATATAGATAACTGATATTGTTATTGAATTTCAAAACTCTACATTGTTTGAATAAAATTTTTTCCACAAGGGTAACCATTCTTAAGATAGGATTTAGGACAGTTTCATTGACATATCTTAAATCCATCAAAGTGTCTTAGAGTAAGAAATAATTCACCCTTAATAGGTGTGGATAATCCTAACCTCTCATTCCCTTAACCAATGTTCATTCTAAAGCATTGCTGTCCAAAAATCCCAGTAATGACTTGTGTTTGGAAATTAGGTTCGCAATAACATTAATGAATCATCACTATAGATAAGGGATCCAAAGGAATTTCTGTTAGAAATAGATTAGTGAACTGAACCTGATTCCTTAAATTATTCTAATCCTTTCAACTAAAATAATGAATTATTATCCATTTATTGTTGGAAAATTTTGTTTCATGTGTTCTACACAAACATAAATGGTGAACTCAACAATAATCCTTTTCCTATGAAAGAAATCGATCAACAATGCACCCTTATTTGTCATGATGCATTGAAAAGTTTCTAGTTCGTGTTTCCTTTTTCAGGAAATTCAACACTTCCTATGATAAAACTGAAATAATAAAATTATTCCAATGAACTCCTTGCTCAATGGGAAATCTTGTAGTTTTGGTAGGACAACTCATGTTTCTTCACACTACAAGATTATCTAAAAAATATATGCCATTACCTACAAGGAAACTATATCCCTGAGGCCTTAACATACACTATCACCTACCAAATACCTCCAACATAAAATGTTGAAATCACTAGTGGTAGTATCACTAAAATGTATCCATCACGAATTTGGTGGTAGCATACAAAAGACTTCATAAGAGGATGCCCCATAGACCATAAATCTAATGATTTTTCGTGAAGAACCCAATGGTCCCCATTGCCACATCCCACCACTTCAAAGTTGTGAAAAAAACCATTCCTAAACTATAGTAGAGAGTTATATAAGGTACCCCACCATATCAAGGAAAACCACCCAGGAGATACCTATGATGGATTATATTCACTATGGTGTTCACTACTGATGTGTGAAACCAACTCTATAAGGTTATGAAAAAGAAGTTATCCTCCTCATGATTTTAAAAACATAGGATTCAAAATATAAATCCTAATAGGGTAAGACAACTAACAATAATCTCAAAGAGGCCCTAATTACTAAAACATCCAACACTGATAGATATATCTCAAGGGTTTCTAATGGATAATTCAAGATCACTATTTAGAATAAGCATCAATCTTCATCATATCTATCCTTGCAGATAAAAGAATATCCTAAAGAAACAAATCCCATAATTCTTTTAAGATTTTATTATTTTTAACAATAGAGTCATCTATAGTATAATAAAATGAGAAATAACACAACATTATTATAGATTTACTCCTATAAAGATATCCATGTTTCTGGAATCATGTTTTACATCATTAAATGTCATCACAATTATCTCAACTGATTTTGCAATCCATGGTACTGTTAGAGAGGAAACAAATGAGGTGGAATTCACCACCAAACCACCACTTGAAATTAATAAGGTTTTCTTAGTATAAGATATTATTTCTTAGTTCAAAGTAAAAGTATCAAAACATGAGTAGATCAATTATGTGTTTCTATAAGGATGTAGATACACATGGTATATTTGTTAGGTTGAAGTTGACATGCTTACTTCAACAAACATAATACAATGGGATGAGATTAATCAACCCATAAAAGAGTTATCACTACTAGGGAGACATCAAAATCAAATTATATAGTGTTAATCAGGTCTAGAAAAGGTGGTGGTATCGCAAAAAGTAATATATTATCTCACCGGATGGATAAATTCTCATTAAGATCAACAAGAACTAGAATTTTCGGAGAAGAATATGTATCCTCAATTGGTGTATTATAATCCTCTACCGCCCAACTTTTGGAAGCCAAGATTTTCAATATTTATTATAATGAGTGATCAAAAATAGAAAATCACCCATTTCAATTCCCAGTGTGGCCTAATGTTATGAATTCCATCATATCAAGATATATAGAAGTTCAAGTGAACTATGAAGACCTTTATAGGACCCACGTTTTTTTAATAACCCTGTATCTTGGTCAATTTCAAGATGGTAATATCTCTTTCATGAATTCCTTTTCAAATTATTTTATAAAATGAGTAAAATATAAAGCATTTTCCTATAAAAATGGAAGAAATCGATGAGTATGAGAGTTACTGATTTCATTTAAAGATGAAAGTTTTTTCCATATTCATTAGACATGTAGCTTACCAAGGAACATTTAATAGAGTTATTTGTGGAGAACATAAAATATGAGTTATCAATTTTGATCAACCCATTGAAGTATGATATATGATTCTCAGATTTCATGAGATAAATAAAATTTCTAAAGTATGATACTACAAAACTCGGAAATAACCTCATCAATCCTAACATACAGGAATGAGGATCTTATGTAATGAATAACCAACCAGTATTTACCACATTCCTAAATTGGTGGGGTTACACAACCTTGAAATTAGGATGGGTAAATACCCTGACCTCAGTATCCCATAGTTAGTGGTTACTTTATTACAATGGAACTAGACATAAGGAATCACATCATGATGAAAAAATAAATTATTTTATTTGTAAAACTAGATACATACATTAATTTTATATTAAAATTTAAAATATAAATTACAACATAGAAAATCATTTGATATCACTATTATTCTTTTAGCTTAACACTGTATATCAATCATAATAAAATTCTTGGCATGCTAGGGAAAATAAATCCTAAGAAAGGGGTGAGCTCATATTCTCAGTAATGGAAATAATATGGAGGAAGCTATCATAAATAATCATAAATAATAAAGAAATGTGAATAACTAAAAAACATGACATTAAAACATGATCTTTATCATAAAATACAAAGAATAAAATCTGATTAAATAATTCCATAAAAAAATCACATGAGACTGAAACATAACCCATGATATGATATAAGATGAATAATCACATGAATTTTCATTAACAAATATCATAATTAGGTACTTCATAATAAGGGATATCAAAAACATACCATCAAGGCCTTATCCAAGAAATCTATATAAATGGGTAAGGCCTCAGCCGAAACCCAGTCTAGGATGTCTTATGAAACCTAACAATGTGTTTATGGGATATTGCGGGCCTCGCCCATCACTCACTAAGTCCAATGCATTCCTTGTATTAAAGGGGTGAAACATAATCAGTATAAAAATTCTTTTATAAACTAGAATAAAAAATGTAAATACTTTTATCTATAAAATAAACATAATCATAAACCATCTAGAGAAGTAAGGTGAGATGTGTCAAAATAGAAAATCCTTAGTCAAAATAACCATATAATATTAAATAAAATATGGTAAAGGGTATCATAAGTGATAAAAATCAATAAATTGTAGGATCAAAAAAATTATATTGACATAGATATTTTAATAAGACCACTAAAAATTCTTAATGAAAATACACTTTTTAACTTTCAAATAACATATTATTAAATGGATTCACAATCATAAAAGAAAACATTTTATTATAAAATAACCTTGTAATATTATAAAGGAATCTTATAAAATTTGGGAAAAAAGAAAGTGGGAAAATCCACTCCTTCCATTATATGTTTTAAAAAAACATTCCTTTTAAAATTTTAAAATGAAACATCTAAAAGAGTATTTTTAATAGAATGTATTTTAAAAATATCATATTATTGATGTGATCATTAAATATTTGAATTGATAAGATATAAATACACTTAAAAAAAGTGTAAATACAAAATAATATAATCATGATTTATTTCAGACATAATCATATCTTGAAATAATTAATGGAATTGAATTTTAACCCAAATAATATAAATTGGGTTAAGAATTTCCTTACCACTTTGTAATCAGTCAAACTCTATGCCCCATTAATGATAATAAATTGTAACATTTAATTATATGAAAATAAGTAGATTCATGATATGATATATTAAAGTATATTATGTACACTATTCCTAAAAAATAATGGTTGAATGAGGAATGTATTACACAGAAGCAAAAGTTAGACGAGAAACCCTTACAATATGTCCAAAAGAGTTCTTAACCTATACTTAGTTTCCTAGATAATAAAATTTTATTCATTAATTACTAATTCAAAAAACTATTATAAAATTATTGGATTTATTATCATTTATTATGTTCATTTCTGACCATATTGATGATTTATAAAGTTCAATTTCATCATTTCAGGAGTGTTTGTTTGAGGGTTTTATAGTCAGTTCCCTTGTGTATAATCATGGGAGTTATTATAAAATAGAAGAAAGACTCCATAAATTGAATGAAATATTATTAATAAACTTTTAGGATTTTAAATTTTTCCATAAATCATTTTTTTCTAGTATGATGATGATTCATTTGATCAAATGTTAATGATAAATGTTTAGTTTATTTTAGAGAATTTTGGATCATCATAAACTAGTTTTGTTTTATTATTAAATATTATGTATGTATATTAATTTAAAAAGATAAAAAGTTATAATTTAGATATTATAATATTATTTACCCATAATGATTATTTTATGACTGTCCTTTAAGGAGGTAAAAGAAAATGAAAAATCATCATCCATAAGGGTGGTGAATTAACAAATCAGAGACATTGTTTTCATTTTTAAGATAAAATGTGGAAGGGGAGAGATTAGATGATGTATATTCCATTAACACAATAATATTACAGTATATTTATTATAATATAGTTTTCATTCAACTTTTTATAGTGGAGTTGAGGTGAGGATAATAAAAGAAAATAAATTAAAAGTGAATGAAGAATGATTTTACCTCCTGAATATTGTCTCCTTGAGAACCTCCTTAATGTACTTAGATTTGGTATTTTGGTAGGACCATAAGGTATTTTACATTGTTAAGAGGATTAGGAAGGTAATTCTCTATAATTTAGAAAATAAAAAATGATTTTTAGGTGCTAGGAGAAGGGGTGGTGAGGGTAGGTATTTATAGAGGAGGAGAGCGGCGTTTTTTGATTATTATATTCATTAGTTTATTATTTTGGTCAAGACTATAACTAGTTATGATTCTTGTGACCATGTAAAGTTATTAGTGCATCAATGTTTGAAATAATGGATTATTACCTCATCCATACATCATCCATGACCTAAACATTTAATCATTTACATAAAATGTTAAAAACCGTAAATTACAGTATTTCACTATTCATCAAGCATTCAACAATTTTATAAAATTACCATATATTAAACCTATTTTTTTGTTGAAGTGTATATTTATAAAATGGAATTCATTTTATGAATTTTTTCTCTAAATATGATAAAATTTATTTTTAATTAAAATCATCATTTATTTGATTGTTTTGTTAATAAAATAATTACTCCATCATTGTTCTATAATTATTTATGGTAATTATATATTTATTAAAAATTATAAATAAAACACCATGACCTAGATAAATATGTTAGATTTATAAATAACATTTATAGGCATAGATATCATCTAAATAACACTATATTAAAAATAATATAGTTATTAAAAAATTGAATGTGATTTTTTGATATTCATTAATATAAATAATATCATAGAAATTTTGATAGAAAAGTGTACATTAAATAAGTAAAATTATAATCTTATGTTTTAAGGGTAGAATATAAATCTTATAATAAAATTTTGGAAAATTTTAGGGTAATTTGCTAATCCTTATCATTTTCTTTTTAGACTAAACTTCCAAATTTAACCTATAACTGTGGTAATAAAAATTACCATTTACTATAAATATTTATAAAAAAGGACAATATTTACTAAATTTAGACCTTTCAATCCAAAACATGGATTCCAATTTTTAAAATTAAAAATGAAAAAGTGGCAGAATTGAATTGAATATTAAGATGATAAAATACAATAAAAATACTTTTCTTGAAAATGCATTTAAGCCCAAAATACACTTATACCAAAATAAGATATAAGGATAATTAAAATTAAAAAAAAGATTATTTAAAACTAAAGTGTTCTTATTTTAAATTTATATCAAATTGAAATCATAAATAGGCTTTAATCTACTGAAATTGACAATTTAAAAAAAATGGTATTTTCACTATTCAGTGGAAAATAAATATTTATTGAAAAATATGTAAAATTAATCCTAAGAGAATTTTGACTATCCAATTTTAAAAATTAATTATTTTTTTCAAATATAATTTATAAAATATTCAATATTTTAATTTAAAATCAGTTCCCCATTAAAAGGCGGTAAAATTCACTTTTAAAAAATATTTATTTTTCTGCTTAAAATTGAATTTATTCTTATATTAAGACTATAAAACTTATTGGTTTAACTTAAAAACATTTTATTGAATATGTATCATTTAATTATTATATTTAACTAGTAGTGATTAATTTAATTTATTAATATAAAATTCCACTCTGGTGAAAAAATAATTTTTTTATAACAACATATCCTTTATGTTCAATTGGTATTTATTTTAATTTCTAATTAATTGGAAACCAATGAATTAATTTTATAAACATGTGTAAAATATATTTTCATAATTTATTAATCTCATTAATTCCTTCCATTACAAAAAATAGGTGGTAACTATCACAATTAAATAATAAAAGTTTAACCATTGGTTTACGATTGATGTTTTGTGTAACCTATGCTATCGAAGAAGATAAATTTAAAGATACAAACCATAAATTTTTCGTGCATTAAATTATCCCATACATCAACAAATTTCTTCCTCTAAATTTAATATCATGATTGGTAATCATATATTTTCCCTTTTAAATTACCTAATGGGAAATCCCACATCATCAATAGGGTTAATAAAACTTCTTCTTAAATTGAGGGAAAGGAAAATGTGAAGGACCACCACCAAACTAGGATTTATATTAGGGAAAAAATAGTTCTATTTGAAAACATTTACATGGAATATAAATACATCTATCATATTTTGATGTAGATTGATTGAGAACAAGGCCATTTGAAAGTTAATCTTCATAAAATTGAAAATCTGTGATTGGTTAACAGACCATAGATTTCTCAAAAATAAACGTAAACAGATAATGTTTTTGTTCCAAAATACTTTTACTATAGTTGAGGAATTCCTTTACTATATAAATTGGAAAATGAGAAAATAAACTTACTTGATTTATTTCCATGTAACAATTGTAATATCATCCATTATTTGTGTTTTGATCTATTTCCACACCATTTAATACACCAATATATGGACATTAAAGTTGAATATTTCATACTTGAAGAAATTTTTAACAAATAATATGGTCCTTAAATTATTCCTTTGGCCTTTAAATGTTTAATTAAAAAAATGGATAGCACATGTTATAAAAAAACAATAATTTCCAGAATCTAACTTAATCCATTCCATAAGTTGTTAATCTTAAGACTCGTCCAAATCATGTCTATCTAAATTCAATGACCCAAAAAATTAGAAGGATGGTCACTAAATTTCCCAAATATTATTTTCATTAGATTCCCAAAATAACATAATGTAACTCTAAATGTCACATACCAAAATATTTGAATACCATAATCTCTTTAAAACCTTAATGAAAACATGTATGCTTATAATTCTTTAAAGAATAAGTACTATAATACAGTCCTTCTATATCTCATGATTATTATTACCCAAATATCATAACATAATTATTAAATCCAAAATAACAAGTAATTTAATTATTCCACTTTAACTTTAGTAACTACATAATCTTGTCCTTGATCCCTTTTCTTCTTATGAGATTTATTCCCTTAAATCTTGGAACATTCATTTACATAGTTCCCCATATCCTTATAGTTAAAGAATTTTATTACATATTTCATTCCTTTTAAATCATAATCTTTGTTCCATTTCTATACACACTTGTAAAAAAATATAATTCCCTTAAAGAAAGTACAAAGGTGTTTCTTTACACAATTATCACATGTAAGAAAATACTTCTCTCCCTTATTCCCTTTATCCATATTTTTCTCTATTGTACTCTTCGTCTATTTATTCCTTTCAAATTCATAAGATTTGGAGAATTATTTCTCTATTTTAAAATCACATGATACTATATCCTCATATGATGGGAATGTTTGGAAGACAAGTTGAAATGCCTTGACCCCAGTTACCCAGAGTCAGTGCATTATTACATAACATTGTCAAGATACAAGGAATCATGTTACGAAATACCGATCAATTTAATAGCCTTGGAAGTACTTGATGCATTCATAAGTTTTACATTACATAATTAAATAAGAATATCAATAGCATTTAGTCCCATTTTGGACACACCTATATCCTTATCCTATCCTTGTAGGTTAACCATAAAATACTTATTCACATACCGGGAAAAATAAAACATATAAAAGGGTGAGCTCAGATGATCAGTAAGGATATAAATATAGTAGAAACTTTCATAAATAAACATAAAAATTTAAGGCAATGTATAATACTAAAACAAAATCCTTTTAAACATTAACATCATCATAATATAGAAAATATAAAATCAAATAATTCCATTTACTTAATCACCTAGATATTCTAATAGTCAAATCATTACAAGAAATATCAATATCCACTTTCATAATTATGGAATGCATAATTCCAGAATTCATAACCACATAGTCAAGACATTGTGAAAAGACTACGAATAAGATTTCGTCAAGGCCTTGTTCCAAGACACTAGTTTTTCTCATGAGACCTACTGATACATCGAGGAGCTATAGCGGGCTCCACCCGTCACTTAATAATTCCAGTGCATTCCTCATCTAAAAAGGTTTAAACATAACATAAAAATTTGTATTAAAACTAGCATACAAAATTTCAATACATTATCCATAAACAATGAATGGTGTAAAAATAACACATCCACAGTAAAAAATATCAAAAAATATTCTTATACATTGCCTTAAATATAATTATATGATTGAAATAAAAAACTCATTCTTTTTTAAAATCATTTAAAAGTCCCATAATTATGAAAGAAAACAACTATTTTTAAAATATTCTTATATGCTTGTATGGGAAGCTTCCATGATGATATAATGGAAGAAAATAGCAGCACCCACCATATATGTTAAAAAAAGACATTCTTACCTTAATTTTGTCGAAATGGTCATAAAGTACCTTATTTTGAAAAGGGCTAAAAGATTCCTTTCAAAACATATATGTTCAAATAAGGGTATAAATGACTTTAACCCATAGTATAGTAAATAGTAAAAATGTTTCTAATTACATTTTTCAGAAAAAACGGATTGTGGATGATAAAGAGGTCCTAGAAGATACTTACATATTAACAACCTGAGATAAGTAAAGAGATTGTAGAATTAACTCGTAAATTGTACTTTTCCTTAGTATATAGTATGTTAAACTATTTTATAATAGTTAAAAAATTGTTATAAAATTATATAAGAACTATATACATAAAATATTATATCATATATGATCCTCTAATATTTCATTATTAATAATATTTTAGTAGTATCATCATTTCTGGTGTTAACTGATTCATTTTACTTTATATGATTGGTTATGTAAGCCATGTTTTTTTATGGATAGGATGAATTTTATTAATACCATGAATGATATTAAGTTCTTAAAAATTATTTTTAATCACAAAATGAGATTTATTCTTGAATGATTACGATGGGGAATGAATCTCATCGCGTTCATGGAGACGGTAATCCATACGTATGCAGGAGAAACAATATCATTATATTGATGGTGAAGTAATTTTAAATTGGATGGTATATCATATATACAGAATCATTGAAATGTTATATTTATTATTTACATTAGTTATACTCATTATTATACCCATCAAATTAATGAAGTGTTTGAATAACAAACTAAACCACGACGTAGATACGGTAAGCCGTACATACACATGTATGATGACATAGTAATTATTATGATGGATAGAATAATGAATATAGTTGTACTATTTTTTGTAATAACATCACATTATATAGAATATACTGGAGTTATTATTTTAGAATGGAAAGAACAAAGAAAGATTATGTCGAAGAAGAAAAGAACTTGAAAGAGGATGATGAAATCATTACCTCTTCTTCGGGTGTTTCCTTTTGAGTTGATCAAAAGGGCTCCATAGGTTGGATTTCTGATTAAAATAAGGCCTCTAGGTTGAAGTGAGGGAAATTGGGAGGATATTTGGGCAGGTTTTGGCTGAGCCAAATGGCTTTGGAGGTGTGAAATTAAGAGAAGGGGAAGTGACCTTCCATGAATATACCTTCAAGAAAACATAGTCACTTACTTGAAATTCCAAATCCTTCCATTGGTTATCAACATAGAACTTTTTCTTACTTTGGGTTGCTTTGATGTGGGTTTGGATAACCTTCACCTTTTCCATTGTTCCCTCAACAAGTTCTAGGCCTATGTGTTTTCTTTCCCCAATATCATCCCAACAAGTTGGTGTGCGACATCTCTTTCCATATAATGCTTCATATGGTGCTATCAGAATACTAGAATGGAAGCTATTGTTATAAGAAAATTCTACCATAGGTAAATACTGATCCCACAAACCTTGAAAGTCAAGTGAGTAAGGTCTCAACATATCTTCCAAGGTTTGAATAGTTTGTTCTAATTGTACATCAGTTTGAGGGTGATAGGTAGTGCTCAAACATAGTTCAATATCCAGGGCTTTCTAAAGACTTTTCGAGAATCTTGATGTAAAACTGGGATCACGATGAGAAACAATCGATATGGGTACTCCATGAAGTCTTACAACTTCATTAATATACAGTCTTTCTAAATATTCAAGTGGTAAATCTTCTCTTATAGCTTGAAAATGTGCTGACTTGGTAAGAAGATCAATAATGAACCATATTACATCATTCCTTCTAGGAGTCTTTGGTATCCCCATAAAAAAGTCCATCGTAATATCATCCCGTTTACACTCAGATATGGGAAGAGGTTGCATGAATTTTCTAGGCTATTTCGTTCCAGCTTTCACTTGTTGACAAACCATACATCTTGACACTAAATCAGCTATCTCCCCCTTCATGTTGTCCCACCAAAAATGTTCCTTGAAATCTCTATACATCTTGGTGTACCTAGACTGTATAGAAAAATTAGAGCTATGAGGATCATCAAACAATTCCCTTTTTAGATCAGGTATGTTAAGAACACAAAGTATCTTCCCAAATTTAAAAATTCCATCTTCATATATGATGTCACTCAATCTCCCATCATTTAAAAAGTTTAATATTCTTTTGAAACTCCTCATCATCAGTATGATAACTCTTTATCCTTTCTAGTAAAGATGTTTTTCCAACCATTTGAATAAGTATTGATGTTTCAACTTCCTTGGTTATTCCCATATCCATCTTTTCTAGATTCATGAAAATAGAATCCCTTTCAACTCTCCACTTTTTCAAAACTCCATGATCTTTTCTACTTAAATCATCTCCCACCTTATTTTCCTTCCTCGGGTGGTAGTGTATAGTGCAATCATAATCCTTGAGTAGTTAAATCCATAATCTTTTCCTTATTTTGAGTTCTTTCTGTGATAAAATATACTTCAAACTCTTGTGATCAGAATAAATATCACATTTTTCACCATAGAGATAGTGTCTCCATATTTTCAGAGTAAAGATTATAGCTCCTAACTCAAGATCATGAGTAGAATAGTTTTTTTCATGAATTTTTAGTTGTCATAATGCATAGGCAATAACTCTATCATTATACATAAGGAAACAACTAAGTCCTTTCTTTGAAGCATCACTATAAATAACAAACCCATCATTCCCCGATGGTAGAGTCAAGATAGTAGAATTAACTAATATTATATTTAGTTCTTCAAAACATTCTTCACAATATTTTGTCCAAATAAATTTAACCCCTTTATGTGTGAGCTTGGTTAATGGGTTAGCCAACTAGGAAAAATTCTGGATGAAACGTCGATAATAACCTGCTAAACCAATAAAACTGCATACCTCAGTTATACTCGTCGGTGCTGGACATTCTTGGATTTCCTCGGTCTTTGGAGGATCAATAGAGATTCTATCCTTATAGACAATACAACAAGGAAAATAAATCTCCTGAAACCATAAATCACACTTTCTAAACAACCCATATAATTCATTTCTTCTAAGAGTATATAGAATAATGCACGAGTGATTTTCACGATCTTCATAGGTTTTGGAGTATACCAAGATATCATCAATAAATACCACTACAAAGAAATAAAGATATTTCTTGAAAACTCTATTCATTAGATCCATGAAGACAGAGGCTGCATTAGTCAACCCAAAAGGCATTACTGTAAACTCGTAATTCTCATACCTAGTTCGAAATGTTGTTTTTGGAATATATTCCTTCTTCACACACAACTCATGATATCCAGATCAAAGGCCAATCATTGAAAAATATTTATCTCCCTGAAGTTGGTTGAATAAGTCATTAATTTGAGGTAGAGGATACTTGTTTATTATTATTATAGCACTGATCTCTTTGTAATCAATGCACAACCTCATAGATCTGTCTTTCTTCTTACCAAAAAGGACAGGGTCTCCCCATAGAGAAACAGTAGGGAGAATAAATCCATTATTACTCAATAACTCTAGTTGTTTCTTTAGTTCCACTAATTCCACATTGGCCATTATATAAGGGGTTTTCGATATCGGCCTTGAACCAAGAATTAAATCAATGGAAAACTCAATTTCTCACTCTGGAGGATGTCTAAGAAAATCCTCTGGAGACACATCAAAATATTCTTTCAAAATAGTTACATCATCTATTTGAGAATTTTTTCCTCTCCCATAATTATTTCAATCTCTTTCTCCCAAATAATTGAATTTAGTAGAGCTACTGGGGGTGGATCTATATAAGAATGAGGTGGTGATGTTTCTGCTCTAAAGATATGGCACTCCTTATCATCATTGAAAATTGTAACCTCCTTCTTATTAAAATAAATTTTCACATCATGATCTAAAAGCCAATACATTCTGAGGATTATATCAAATTCAATCATGGGTACGACGATGAGATCAACAGATAAAGAACATTTATATTCCCTAATGGGAACTGATTCACAAAACTTTGTTACTATTATACTTCCCTTAAGTGTTTTTACTAACAAATCCCTTGTTATGTAAAATTGAAAATATCTAATTTTCTTAGAAAATTTGGAAGATATGAAATAATGAGATGATCCATAATCAAATAATGCATTCACTAAACTTGAGGAAATCATTAAATTCCCTGCTACCACGTCTTTCAGAGCTTCATCCTCAGTAGTAGTGATCATATAAGCCTGGCCTTTATCCCTTGGACTTTTTTGAGGTAAGTTCCCTTGGTGCTGAGGAAATTCATTTGCGTAATTCCCCTTTTCTCTACAATTATAGCATTCAACATTGACAACCACTTTCTTCCGCTTTCAATCACAAGCTTGGTGGCATTTTTCACCAAACTTGTAACAGACTCCCATTCCCTTCAGTCAAGTACTGGAGTTTTTCTTCCCACATTTACCATAGGATGGATATTTAACTTTTCCCTTATTCGCATTATTTCTATTTCCATAGTGTTCAATAGATCTCTTCTTCTCTTTCTTTTCTTTGAAGTCGTAAGACTTAGAGAATTTCTTTTCAGTCTTGACAGTGCATGCGACAATATCTTCATACGATGAGAAGGATTTTGAGACTAATGATTGATGGAGAAATGGATTTAACCCATCAAATAATTGATCAATATTACTCCTTGGGTTACATATATAATCTTGTGCATGCCTTGATAACCATGTAACATTAGCCTCATACTTTGCGACATTCTCATCCTCCTTTTGCCTCAGACTCAACAATTGTCTTTCCATATCTACTCGATGATCATAAGGAAAGTATTACTCTAATAAAATCACTTTAAACTTCCTTTATTACATGTTCTATACTTCTTAATCTTCCTTTGTGTTTTGGATTAATGACCACCATTGATCTGCATCTCTTGTGAGGCGATAAACAAACATGACATATTTTCCTTTTTTCTACTCCCAAAGCATGGAATATTTTCTCTAAGGAATTTATCCATTGCTCAGCTACTAATTGATTTTTAATCCCATTGAATATTGGTGGTTATTACCTTATAAAGCGATCTAACATTGATCCTATTCATAGTGGATTATGGTGATCCATACGGGTAATGTTATTATTCATAACCCGAGTGAGTTGTCCTAGTATGGTGACAAGTTGATCAACCCAAGCTATATCACTAGCTCCACTATATTTATCTTGAGTAGGATGAAAATCCCTACATGGATTATGTGCGTTGATACAGTTTCAATTCCTTCTACTGGGCACAATTTCCAAAAAATGGCATACACTAGATTAGTTTATAAATCAAAATACATAATTCTAAACATGAAAAACACTGAAACATAAATTGAACAGTTTATGGATATAATCTATAATCATAAAAATGTTTTCTTAGAGGAGTTATATACTCATAAATCCTTTATAATGGTTTGCATATAAAATGAGAATTATTCTAAGCATATCCCCCAGGTGTGTCCTAACCAAGAGTGTAACAAGGCCCGTTGTCGTGTATAAGTTCCTGTTCGAGTCTAGCTCAAAGCGGCATTTTTGTATTTTCCCCCTAGGTACATCTATGCCAGAGCCACCTCTAATAAGAGTTTTTCTAAATCATTCTTCCAAGGTTTGTATTAAACTTCCTCTGATACAAACTGTAATGCCCCGAACCTAGTTACGTAGAGTCAAAGCATTATTATATAACATTGGTATGATACAAGGAATCATGTCCCGAAATACCGATCAATTTAGTAACCTTGAAAGTACTAGATACATTCACAAGTTTTACATTACAATATGAAATAGAAACATCAAAAAAATTTTGTCCCCTTTTTAACACACTTATATCCTTAGCCTATCCTTTTAGGTGAACCATATAATACTTCTTCACATCTTGGAAAAAATAAAACATAGAAAGGGGTGAGCTCAGATGCTCAGTAAGGATAACAATATAGTAGAAACTTTCATAAATAAGCATAAACATTTAAGGAAATTTATAACACTAAAACAAAAGCCCTTTAAACATAAAATTCAGCATAATATGGAAAAGATAAAACCAAATAATTCCATTTACATAATCACATGGATATTATACTAGTCAAATAATCACATGAAATATCAATAGCCACTTTTATAATGATGGAATGCATAATGCCAGTCTTCAGAACCACATAGTCAAGGCCTTGTTCCAAGACTACAAATAAGATTTTGTCAAGGACTTGTGCCAAGACACTAGTTGGTCTCACGAGACCTAACGATGCATCTAGGATCTATATAGGGCTCCACCCATCACTTACTGAGTCCAATTCATTCCTCATATGAAAATGTTTAAACATAACATAAACATTCAAATTAAAAATAGTAAACTAAATCACACCATTTTATCCATAAACCACGAATGGTGTAAAAATAACACATCCACAGTAAAAAATATCACAAAACCTTCAATACAATATAAAATATTTTCATCATAATAAATCAACATCAAACAAGTTTAAAATCCATCCAAGGATGTTGACATAGATGAAATGACTACTATTTGAAATAAATACTTCTTTCTATTTTGAAATCATTTAAAATTCATATAATTATAAAAGAAAATATTTTTTTTAAAAATACTATTATAAGATTTTATGGGAAGCTTCTACATTTATATAATGGTGTAAAATAGCCGCACCCGCCGTATAATTTAAAAAACGAATTTCTTACCCTAATTTTGTCGAAAAGGTCATAAAGTACCTTGTTTGGAAAATGACGGAAGGATTCCTTTCAAACCATATATGGTCAAATAAATGTATAAATGAATATAACCCATAGTCCATTAAATTGTAAAGATATTTTTAATTAAATTTTTAAGAAAAAATGGATTGTGGATGATAAAGAGGTCCCAGTAGATACTTACGTATTAATAACCTCGGATAAGTAAAGAGATTGTAGAATTAAACATTACCTTGTAATTTTCATTATTCGATGGAATTTTAAGATCTTGTATAATAGTTAAAACATTTTAATTAAATTATAGAGTAACTATATACATAAATATAATATCATATATTATCCTCTAATATTTCTTTGTTAATAATATTTCAGTAGTATCATCATTTTTGGTGTTAACTTATTCACTTTCTTTTATATGTTTGGTTACGTAATTCATGTTTTCTATGGATAGGATGAATTTTATTTATATCCATAATGATATTAAGTTCTTAAATATTATTTTTAATCATAAAATGAAATTTATTATTGAATTATTATGATGGGTGATGAATCTCACCGTGTTCATGGAGACGGTAATCCGTACGTAAGCATGAGCGAAAATATCATTATATTGATGGTGAAATAGTCTGTAATTGGATTTTATATCATATATAGTGAATAATTAACATGTTATATTTATTATTTACATCATTTATACTCATTATTATACCCATACAAATAATTAAGTGTTTGAATGATAAACTACACCACGACGTGGAGGCGGTAAGCCGTACGTACACACATATGGTGACTTTGTCATTCATATGATGGATAAAATGATGAATATGGTTGTACCATTTTTATAATAAAATAAAATTATATAGAATATACTAGAGTTATTATTTTATAATGGAAACAACAAAGAAAGATAAAGTGGAAGAAGAAAAGAACTTGAAAGAGGGTGGTGAAATTATTACATCTTCATCGAGTGTTTCCTTTTAAGTTGATCAAAAGGGATCCACATGATGGTTTCCTGATCGAACTAAGGCCTCTAGGTTTAAGTGAGGGAAATTGGGAGGATATTTGGGTAGGGTTTGGCTGAGCGAAATGGCTTTGGATGTGTGAAATTTAGAGAAGGCGAAGTGCCTTTTTATAATGGAGGTGAAGATCACTTTTGAAAAAAACTGAAATATTGTTTTATAATAAAATGATTTTTGATTTATAATGGCTTCAAAATGATTTTTTTCGAGGAAAAGGTGGAGATGGGTCGAGAGCCTCTCAAAAAATAGGTCTTATATAGGTTTAGGTCATCATATTAACCTTATCTTTTAGATTTAACTCTTTGTTAAACAGTTTGACATTTACCATGTCTCTTTGTATTTTTATATTATATGGTTAATAAACATACTATAACATGACAAGAGAACCCAAAGTGGTCCATTATTAATATATATAACATTATATAAGTCCTTTGACCGAATCTTAGTTTTTTAAGAATATTATATCAATTAATAATATAGTATTTGTTTTAAAAACTCAATTATGTCAATTTTGACAGTATTTAGTATTTGGTTTTTGTGAAAATCATAATAGCATGATTACTTCAAAAAAAAATTTAATAAACCCTAACATGTCATATTAACCTATAAAATTAGTGTAATTCATAAAATGTCTCAAATTACATTTATTTGGATATTTATAATATCAATTATTTTAATATTTCATTAATAAGGTAATTACTACATCATAATTTTGTCATAAATAAATTAAATTATTTAATTTCTAAAAATTATAAATAAAATACTATTATTTAGGAAATATTTTTAACTTTATAATGAATATTTATAGTCAAATTTATCTTATTTATGACCCTATATTAAAAATGGTTTATTTATTAAACTTTGAATTTAGATCTTTTAACTGTTCTTTAAATAAAATTATAATAAATGTCCTAATCAAATCCAAGTGGACAAAAGGGGATAATATTTTATTACTAAGGTTTTTTTTTCTAATTACACTTATCCAATTTAATTAGGACATGTGTTTTGGTAATTATGATATCATTTTTACCCTTAATTACACTATTTACTTTTAACCCTGGTAAATAAAAGTCAAAAGTTACTATTCATTAAAAATTATTTTCATATTAATGAGACACATTTTACTTTATAATATCTATTGTATCTCTCTGTTTTTTTAAATTCAACTCATATAAGCGTTAAAATTACGTTTTATGCAAATTTGCAAATGCTCCTAGGAGGTGGGTAAAAGACGGTAAAAAGTTCAATAAAAAATTTATATATCTAAACTTATTATAAGATGACTCCAATGAATTAAATTGAACTTATATAGGTATTATGTATCTATTTTTTTCCTAAAATAAATTTAATTAAAATAAATAATTATTTATATACAAATTCGGTTTTAACCAATAACATAGTGTTTTTTACTATTCATTAAAAATTGAATGTTTTCAGAAAAATACCAAAAAATATCCCTAAGATAATTTCGATATTCCGAATTCAAAAATGAATTCCATTTTGAAAAATAAAATTTATAAAATTTCAAAAAGTGGGTATTACTATTCATAATAGCTAGTTTTATTTTTCGCAGTGTGTTAGAATCTAGAAGTTTGTACAATGCAAGACATTGCATTATTCAAAGGGAAACGTACCATGGTAGCTTGTGATTTTAAAATAGTTCCCTTATATGAATTGGTATAATCCCATGAAAGAAATGATTGATCTTACTCCTTAGGTTATGTAGGTTTTCCATAATATGACTTGAAAATAATGTAAATTTGGATTCATATTTAACGACATTATCTTTATTATTTAGTCTCAAACTAAAGAATTGTCTCTTCATATATTATTCTAATTCATGATGGAAATATTATTCCATGGAAATTCCCTTAAAATAATTATATTCAATGTTTCCTATTTCCTCACCATTTATAGTGTTTTGAATCAATGAGAAACATTGATCCGCATCTCAGGAGAGATTAGAAACATCCATGAAAACCTTCTCCCTTTAATTACATCAAAAATCAATAAATATCTTTTATAAATAACATATACATTTCTAAAAAACAAATGTATTTGTAGTGACATTGAACTATAAAGGTCTTTGTTACATGAAGCGGTCTAAAATTGTTACACTGCACTGTGGATTGTCTGTTCCATGTGAGTAAGTTTATTTCTCATAACATAAGCCAGTTTTCCCAATGTGGTAATAATTTGTTCATCTCCAATTGTAGCTCAAGCTCTAACATCATTATATTTTATTAGAGGGAAATCACTACACGAAATACATTCATTGATATAGTTTTCATTCCTTACACAAGGTTCCATTTCAAAAAAAAATGACATACACTATATTAGATGATAAAATTATTAAACATAATGTACAACCTTAGAACTAGTGATTTACATAATCCTAAATTGAAAATTTAAGTATAAATACTCTCAACCTCACAATCATGGTTTCTTTGTGATTATTTTAAAATTATATCATATGGTTTTATTTCCTAATATATGTTTTCCAAAATATAGTTCCCAAGGCTTCAACAAAACTTTGTCAGATACAAACCATAAATACCCCAAACCAAGTAGACCAGAGTTTGTAGTTAATTTATTACATTGGAAATAGATACAATGAATCACATAATGAAGAACTGAATAGTTTAGTAGTTTTGGAAAACTAATAACATACATGAATTTTATATTAAAACATAAAATATAAAATAAAACATAGTGAATCCTTTGAGAAAACTATTATTATCATAGTGTATCCATGTATTTAATTTATAATAAACTTCTTGGAATTCTAGGGAAAATAAATCATAAGAAAGGGGTGATATGAGATGCTCAATAAGGTAATTTTTATAGCAGAAGCTATCATAAATAAGAATAAACAATATGTAAAGGTGACTAACTAAAAAACAGATTCTATTAAAACATAATCTTCAGCATAAAATGGTAGGAATAAAAGTTGATCAAATAATCACATAGAAATAATTACATGAGACTAAAACATAACCATAGATATTATAATAGTCGAATAATCACATGGATTATTAATAACTAATATCATAATGAGGGAATCAATAATGTTGGAAATCTAAAACATACCATCATGTCCTCTCCAAATAAATCTACATAAATGGGTAAGGCGTCAGCCAAAACCTGATCTAGTTTATCTCATAAGACCTACCGATACATCAAGGGGCTATATAGGGCCTCTCCCATCACATAATATATCCAATTAATTCCCCATATGAAAGGGGTTCAAGATAATCAACATAATTTTTTTATTTGAACTAGTATATGAAATTTAAATACATTTTCCCATACAATAAACATAATTATAAACCATCTAAATAGATATGGGAAATGTTTTCAAAATAGTATATCCCCAGTTTAACCGATCATAAAATATTTAACAAAATATGGTAAATAGTATCATAATATATCAAAATAAATAAATCATAGGACTAAGAAAATGATTTTGACATAGATACTTTAATAAGATCACTGGAAAATTCTTGATGAAAATGAACTTTTTATCTTTGAAGTCACTCTTTCTTTAAAAGATATGCAATCATAAAAGAAAATATTTTCATTGAAAATAACATTTTAATATTGTAAATTATGCCTCAAAAATTAAGGTGTAATGAAAGTGAAAAAATCCTCTCATTCCATTATATGTTTTAAAAAAATAATTCCTTTTAAATTTTGAAAAAAAACATTTAAAAGTGTATTTTCAAATGAATGTCTTCTAAAAATATCATATTGTTGATGTGAGTGTTAATAATATGAATTTATTAGCTATAAATAAATTTAAAACAAGTTTATATACAACATAACATCATTAAGTTTCATTTCACATATAATTATAGAAATAAATAATAAATGGAATAAAATTTTAACCCAAAGAATGATTATTGGGTTAAGAATTCCCTTACCAATTTGTAATCATTCCAACTCTATGAACCATTAATGATCATCAAATGAAAAACTTAATGACATTAAGAAAAAAATTCATGATATGATATAATAAAGGGGAGTATGCAAACCTGACATGAGAAATAATGGTTGAATAAGAAATGTATCTCATAGAAGTATAAGTGAGATGAGAAACCCATACATTATGTCTGAAATCATTCCTCACTTGTAATTAATTTAAAGGATAATAAACTTATATATATTAATTACTAAATACATGACCTATTATACATTTATTTGATTTATTATAATTTTATTAAGTTCATTTATTACAATTTATGTGAGTTACAGAGTTCAATTTCATTATTTTCGGAGTGTTAGTTTCATGATTTTACTGCCGATTCCATTTTGTATAATTATGGTAGATCTTATAAAATAGAATCAAGAATACCTAATTGGTATAAAATGGTATTAATATAATTTCATGAATTGTTATGGTTCCTATAACATCCCATGTATTTTTAGAATAATATATTTTCATATTTTTTAATATTTTTGAATTTAATATTTATTTTGGTTTAAATGGTAAACTATGTATGGTATCTTACTTGACACACAACAACTTGTTTCTCCAAAATCATATGTTGTAGACAACATTGAGTTATACCTAAAAATTATACAACAATAATTTTATTATTTTGAATGGTATTTAATACCAAGCCATTATCTTAGAGAGAATGAAATGATCTAACTATAATTTTATTACACTTGTTTTTTAAATGTTTTTACATTTATCCAAAATTATTTATAGGAATAAAATGAGAACTAATCCAATTTTAAGTAGAAAATACTCTAATATTTTTAAAAGGTAGTTTTACCTCCTTTTGAAGGAGAAACCTTCTTAAATCAAGTTTTTTTTCCACATTTATATGTTATAATTGACAAAATAAACTTCTTATATAAAAGAGGGAAATCAAAATTTAATTTGGATAAATTTTTGGTAATTTTTATATGAAGTTCATTTTTAATGAAAAGTGAAAAATACCTCATTTTACGTCCAAACTGCCTTTTCATATAATTTATTTATATAGTTAAATTATATTTTTATAGCTTTTAAGGTTTAATTTTATTATTTTTTTATAATTTAATCCAATTTTTTTCACTGTAAGTAATTTCACATTTAAATTGAACATAAAAACATGTCAGTCTTTTGATAGTTTTTATTTCTTAAAAACCCACTTTCTGGTTTTGACAATGAGAATTAATTTTAAATTAATTATTGAAACTTCTATATGATGAATTTGGAAAAATGGATTCCATATTTGGTATCATAAGATCCAAATTATGTAAATAGGTACCTTTTATTTTGGATATTTTGAATAGTAACTTTAGTAATTATTTTTATTTACCACGGTTAAATGGTAAATTAGGTAAATAAGGGTAAAAATAATATTATAATAATATAAAAATATAATAACACGTTTCATAATATAATTTTATGAGTCATAGGTGACCAAAACAGATCCTTAGGTAGATATTTTGGAATTTGGAAGCCACTTGGGTGTGAAAATGACATGTTATAATAATTAATTTAATGTAAAGGGAAATATGACACAAAAATGTATTTGTTTACTAAATTTTTTTTACGATGGAGTTATAAAAGCAATAAATTCAACAATAAATATTAATTAAAAATATAAAAAGTTTTTAAACATCATGATATTTTATTTATAGTTTTTATAGATTAAATATATAAATTTACTAATTACACAATGATGATACAACGATTTATTCATTAATAATGGATTCAAATAAATGATATCATAAATATTAAAAAAAATATTATTTGACATAATTTATATCATAAATGAATTTTATAGACTAATATAACGTGTTATTAGACTATTAAATGTGTTGTTTTGATGTTATCACTTTGTTTGGATTTTATTTTAATTCAATAAAGTGAATATTGTTAAAATTGACATAATTGATGTTTTATAAAAATAACAATTTATTAAATTATTTAAAAATCATAAAAATATTTTAAAATTACCAAGTTGTTATGATATGTTTTAAAAGTTAATTAATTTTCCATTTATGGAAAATTTACCTCATATAAGTAAAATTTATAGCTTCTTAATA
Organism: Viscum album; assembly: GCA_963277665.1. Lineage (NCBI taxonomy): Eukaryota > Viridiplantae > Streptophyta > Magnoliopsida > Santalales > Viscaceae > Viscum > Viscum album. The sequence continues at coordinate 1,456,826,682 of OY728135.1, read as the reverse complement.
ATTAAAATATTGTTACCACTTTTAAAATTAAAAGAGAATAATTAAGGGTAATCCGAAATGATAAAGATTAAAATGAACTAAAGACATGTCTAAATACTACCTAATTAGAATATTTAGATCAATAATCATATTAAATTCTCTATATTTCAACATTGACTCACATGGACTAAAAAAATAATTTATATTAGTTTAATAGTTTAATAATTTCCAAGGGTGCCCCTCCCCTCTACTATAAAAAGGAACCCATCCCTCTCTATTAACCACAATTCAAAATCATTTTTTTTTCACAAAATATCTATCCAATAATCATTATATAACACGTAATAACATTATTTGATCCTTATTTTAGGAATAATACCCTTCATTAAGGTTTTTAGGTGTTCTTCAAGGATGATCGACCGAAGAAGATGTATCCTTTTCATTAAGTGTTTCTATATTGTTTCTTCTTCTACATGATTAAATATCATCCAAACATGATTATATAATAAATAAAGTATCATAAATATACTGAGATTTTATTATGTCAATATAATACCCTAAATCAATCTATACTTCCATCAAATGGGAAAGGAATTAATCGTTTGTGCGTATGTCTGAATTATCACCCCCACGAACCGATTTGATTTTTTTCCTTTACCGTCAATTAATATTGATTATAATGAAAGAATTAATCTTAAAATGTGATATTAATTAAATATTAATCATTATAAGATAATAATATATCAATTAAATTCTTATTTCCATATGCATAAAAATGATAACGTCGTTCGTGCGTACGTGTGAACTATCACCTCCACGGAATGATGTAACTCATTTTTATTCATTATATAACTTTTATGATATATATAAGTATATGTAATAGATTATTATTATTTTAATAATATTATTTTCATTATATATAAATATAATTATAATTACCTTATTTCCATAATGATCAATGAAAAATGGAAATGTTACTCATTCTTATGTACAACCTACCATCTCCATGATTATAACGTTATCCATTTTCAAAACCATATTTAATGGTTTAAATTAAACAATACAAGTCATGTAAATGTGATGAATATTTCATGAATAAAAATTCTATAGATTATGGAATTATGACGACATGGACTAGTGACATCATACCTTGTTTATTTTTGACTCAAGAATCGATTATTGACAAAACATCCAACATGAGCACAAATAATTAACTAATTATTATAACGTGGTCATAAGATATGTAATGGGAATAATAAAAATGAGAAATTTATAAATAAAGTATAAATTTACCTATGATTATTATCCAAGAAGATAAATAATGAACAAGACAAGTTAGACTCAAGGTATGTGACTTTATCTTAATCAATTTTTAATGAGGCATTTTTTGAATTATACACGAACTTCTTTTATATAGTTTATTGTTAACCACTTTTACATTTAATTTCATTTAAAAGTTTTCAAAAGGTAATATTTATTTTACAAATCATTGTACTAAATAAAAAAGAAATTTTTCTTTAACACACGTAGTGACAACGACCTTTCTGCAGCCGTGTGCATTATTTGATATCTGGATTCTCTATAATATGTAATGTTTTTAAAAAGGAAAGTAAATAAAATATTTTGGAATTTTGGTTTTGAAAATGGTTTTGAGAATGTATTGATTATATCAATATCTTGAAACTATGTCTAACAATTTCAAGGTGTAAATGTTATTTTTCCTTTATGCTTGTTTATGTGTTATGATTATGTTATGGTTCATGGGTATTGCTTATGTATATGGGTGGTTCCATGATAAAACTAGGGAAGTTGAGATTGTGATAGCTCTCCAATTCATTGGGTAATATAATGGTGGTAATTATAATGTTTCTCGAAGGATATTTAGATAATATACTGTGATAGGTATTCCAAACATAAACATGAAGGTTAGTCCCTATGTGGCTATGAAAGATAAAATGTAAGTATGTTATGGATGCCACCAGTTACCATTATGATTTATGATTTCTAAAAGTTATTAATAAGTCTTATGATTTCATGAGGTATGATAAATATCATATGTTTTATGAGTAAAAATTATGATTTAATTGATTTTTATGTATGAATGGACTAATGTTTTCATTCCTTGTTTATATCCCTTACTGAGCATTTTATGCTCATCTTATGTTTTTTAAAATTTTTTCATAGGGTATAAGGAAGGGTCATAGAAATGTAGAATTAAACTATATTTTTATCAGGAAATAATTGTTTTTTAGAGTTTTATTTTTTTGAAAAAATTGGATAGAGTAAAAGTGTCTAATTTGTAATATTTGAGATGTAATGTAATTGTTTTGGCCTAATTATTTAAAGCTATAAACCCGAAAAGATACTCAATGTAAAAGAAAGTAAATTATTGATCATAACTTAATATTATTCAATGTTTAAGGTTGTGGACTTACAGTAGGTATTAGAGGTTGGTTTATATAACTTTAGAGGATAGGGTTTTATTTAATCATAAGTGACATGTTTTATATAAAAAATGGTTAACATCTTAAAAAGAGTTATAGTTATTTTAGATTAATTGAATGAGTTTAAGATAACTTGAATAATTATATCTTGATGTTTTTAATCCTCGTAAGAAATTAAAAGATGATTTTAAAGATATACTCACACTGTCCTTTTTCATTTCAGTAAACGATTGGATCTAGCAGGAACCAAATTAACTATGGATTTGAAGGAAACTATGGTGGTTGTTGGAATAAGTAACCAAATGAAATGAGAGCTAAAATAATAACTCTTTTGGTTATTCTAAACCAACTTTCTGGAGTCATGGTTGACCACTAGAACCTTGGTGATTTTTATAAGGCATCATATATACAAGAAACAAGTCCCTATGGAATTTCAGGTAATAATCATAATGATAATTATATTAAAAAACATATGTGTAAAGGATGTGAAAAGAAGTATAAGGCCCCGACCTTAAAAATTATTTAATATTGAATTAAATGAGTAATTCACATAGAGGATCTTTTCAGGTTTAGAGTTTTATAGAATTATACCATAACTATTACATCTCAAAAGATTACACAGTAGACACTTTTACAAAGTTTCCTTTTTTTTTCAAAACATGAACTCCAAAAAAAAGTCATTTCTAGTTCCATGTTTAAGAAAGTATGACTTTTACTTGATCCCATCCTTGACCCTATTCCACATTATTTCCTGTGAAAAACATTTAAAAAAAACTTGGGTTGAGCATAAAAAGCTCAGTAAGGGATACACAAACAAGGATAACTGTTAGTTTTTCAAAACAAAATGTAAACCATGGATACTTAATCAAAGTAATACTTTTCACCTTTATGAAGAAAAAAATACTCTTTATTGAATAAAAGATCATTACACACCCTTTTGTAACCAAATGATTACCATAAAACCCATATAAAGTACACATAACATAAAAAGGTAACTTGGGACATAAACATACTTAAATGGAATAACCTTATGGTCGACTTCCACACATATCACTTAATGGAATAGCGATACGGCCGACTTCCATACCCAATTCATTGGAGGTTATGACATAAACACCCATCCTAGTATTCACTGCACCACCCGTCCTAGTATTCACTGCACCACCCGTCCTAGTATTCACTGCACCACCCGTAAAATGTCTAAGTACCATTATAAAAACATAAGACATAAAAAAATATAATCGAAAGAAAACATTTCCATATTTCGATCACAATATATGACTAAAATATATTGTCATAACAAATCCATTATAAAAAACAATTTTCAATACCAAAATACATAAAAGAGTATATGGTTTTTATTTACTTTTAAAAACATTATGGCTTGTTGAGGAAGCCAAAGTCCAAATAATACTCCCGGTGGCAGAAAAGGTCGTTGTTACCACTTATGTTAAAAGAAACATTCCTTTTTTGTCGTTTTGTAAAAATCTTGTAGAAAAATATTCCTTTTTTATAAAATTAAAAGTCAAATGGGTTTATACACCGTATAAAATAAAGTCTTGTATTAGAACAATATATGCCTCAATGAAAGGAGATTGAGACGAAGTCCCTTACAAAGATAGTATCCTTGGATTAAGGATAAATCAATTACCTAATTATGTGTGACAAACGAATACACCAAATATAAGTGTTTGTTAAGTGTAAAACAATCAGAGGTCATTCACACATATTCATAGAATGACATATTCAAGGAGTACAAGTTTATCCCAAAGAATCAAAATTGGGTTAAGAAGTTCCCTTGCAAAAAATTTGACAGCCTAACGGCGTCACTTCAAAATTCAGAAAATGAGTTGATGGGAGATAAAAAGGGTATCTCATCACTTGGACATAAAATTTAAATCAATAAGGATATATAAGAACATATTGCAACATTACAATATGTAAATTAAAAGACCCAACAAAATAATTCTTTAAAAAAATAGGGTGAAAGGTTCCCTTACCGACTTGGGTATCTTTCGAAACATACACCCCATGAAAGAAGGACAATACAAAATTGATGTAAATAATAATAAACTAAATTATATTACAAAAAGAGTATAATAATGGGCTGTTCATATACCACTCAAAGGAAATGGTGGCAAATGTAGCATAAATCTCACGTAAATAAAAGTGAGATGAAAAATCCCTTACGAAAACTCGGCAGCCTAACAGCGCCACTTAAAACATACAAAAATGGATTGATGAGATTATATAGGGTCTCTCATCATATAAACATAAAATTTAAAGCAGGAGGAATATAAAATAACATCCCCCAACATAACAAAGAGGAGATTAAAAGAAGTGACATAAAATAGAGTACTTAAAAATAAAGAGAGAGGTTGGATCTCTTATGAAAATTCGGCAGCCAAACGGTGCAACTCACAACTTCCAAAATGGATTGATGAGAGAAAATAGGGTCTCTAATAATATGAACATAAAAATTACAGTAATATTAATATAAAATAACATCCCAATCATAAGAAAGATGAGCTTAAAAGGAATGACATTAGAGAGTGTACTTAAAAAGAAAGAGAGGGGTAGGATCCCTTACCTCAAGTCCGACTTGTCTTGTTCGTTTCATTAAATTACTGAATAATATACTTTGGCCAATTTATAATTGCTTAAAGACCTTTTTTAAAGATTATTATTCAGTTCATATTACATATTATAATGTTATAATAATTGTTTAATAATGTTAGTTCATATCAGACGTTTTTGCCGATGTTTGGTACATGAGTCAAAAATGAACTTGTTTGAAAATGATTTCCCTTGTAGTTATAAGTAAATCATTTCCAGAATAGTATTAATGATTAAAATATCATATATATCCAGTACATATTAATTTTATACCATTCCATAATATTTGGAGATAAAAAATGAAAAGCACTATTCATGGAGACGGTAGGCCGTACGTACGCATGAACGCTACTTTCATTTTTTTGTCATATTAATGGAAATAAATGAGATATATATATATATATATATATATATTATAATTACAGTATAATATATATGTTATATAGGTCACATATGATCATTAATTGTATTCTTTATACATTCCATGTATTGCATGAACGAGTCACATCACTTGAGGGGGCTGTAGTCCACAGTTCCTCATATGAAATTATCGCATTGGCACAACATGCAAAGAATAAAGTTATGTTTTAAATATAAAATAAAGAAGAATATATTAAACATAAATACAATATATATCATATATAAAACACAGTGACATCATAATGGCCACCTTTAAAGGTGTTAAAATAATATTGAACAATCATCGTTTCGTGAGGCAGTAATTCGCCATCCACAGAAACAATATGTTCTTTAACCATTAGAAGGATGTGTGAGTAAGTGTATCTCGAATAATTATTATAAAAACATCCAAGTTTATTTAAGATATTGGTTTTATTAAAAAATAAAGTAATATAAAAAGTTTAGGGGGTTGGAGAAGCAAAATAAAACAAAAGAACACTTGGGAAGACTTTACCTTTAAATCGGGTAACTCTTTTTCATTTGAGCTCAAAGGCTTCCTTGGAAAGACTTTTTACCAAAGTGATGATTCTAAGAGTAATAGAGGGATGTGGAGAGACAAAATTTGCAGGGTTTTTTTGATACAAAGGCTTGAGAGGTGTGGGTAAGGTGGTAGAGGTGGGGGCCTTTTATAAGGGGAGATGAGGGGCACTCTTGGAAAGTCTTGAAAAGTAACATTATTATAAAATGATTTTTGGATTTTAAAGGTCCCAAAATTATATATTTATAGGATAAGGTGATAATAGTTTGAAATCCACACATTCAATATGTGTTTTACAAGTGTATGTCTTATAGTTTACATTATATTTTCATTTTATTTAAATCGTTAAATAATGAGGTAATCACTGCATCATCATGGTGTCATAAATAATTTAATTTATTTAATGTCTAAAAATTATAAAAAAACTATAATGATGTAGTAAATATATTTATATTTCTAATTAATATTTATAGTAAAAATTATGACTTGTATAACCCCATGTAAAAATTGTTTTAGTAAAACAACACATGTTTGTGGTATTTTAATTTTAACTTTAAATAAAAAGTTATTAATGTCATTTTCCTACCAAAGTGGCTCCATGGGGTCCCCAAGTTGACTCATGGATTGTCTTGGTCTTCCATGACTCATAAAATAAGGGTAGGACATGTCTCAAAGTCATTTCATATTATTAAAACAATATTTTTACCTTAAATTACCCTAATTACCTATAATTGCTTTTAAAACTTAAAAGTTACTATTCACAAAAAAATTATTTTAATCACATTGAACCAAAATTTACTTCCTAATGAAAGCCATTTATGTTGGATTTTTTAAATTTAAAACATAGAGGTAGTAAAATTTCATTTAAACGAAAAATCAGTTTTTTTAAGTACCACTTAGTGGTTTCACTATTCATAAAAAATTGAAGTTTTTCAGAAAAATACCAAAAGTTCACCCTAAGCTATATTTGATATTCAAAATTAAAAAAATGATGTCTATTTTACAAAATTCAAGACATATAAGTTATATTAATTAATTTAATAATTAATTCCCACTGTCAGAACAAATAGCGTGTTTTTATGAAACAAATTATATCAAAAGATTGACACTAGTTTAAGTCCAATTTCAAAGTGAAATTAATTCGAATGACCACTATTGGATTAAATGGTAAAAATATATTCTAATTTCACTTTAAAACCAATTCAAAAGATAATGTAATCATATAAATAAATTAGATTAAAAAGAGGTTTTGAATTAAAATACAATATTTTTGACTATTCATTAAAAAAATGAACTTTATAAAAAAAATACCAAAAATTTACAAAGTAATTTTTGATGTCCCGATTCTAAAAAAGAATTTTATTTTGTCAAATATAACACATAAAATTTTCAAAAAGTGTATTTAAAAGAGGTTTACCATCAAAAGGCGGTTAATCGACCATTTAAAGAATATTAGAATGTTTACGCTTAAAATTGGATTCATTTGCATTTTTAATCCTATAATTTTTTTGTAAAAAGTAAAAATATTTAACAAACATATATAATCATTTTGTAGTTTGTTCTGTTCATTCCCGTCATTACAACGACTAGGTTTTAACTACCATTTAAAATAAAATTATTCTATTATTAGAGTGCAACATAAGATTTCAAAGGAACTCGTTATTGCATATTCGGGAAGCCATCAAGCATAGCGTTCCCTTTAAATTAATATTAAAATTTTATTCAAAAATAGGGATAAATATAAAAATTTCATATTCTTTATTAGCTAAGGGTGTTACATCCTTACCCCCTTTTGGGAATTGCGTCCTCGCAATTTTAAAATTGGGCTCGGAAACATCATTGAAAGTCCCACATCGGAACAAGAGTCAGTAAAACAATCACTTTAAAATAATGAAAGAGAAGTACAACGGTAACTAGAGTTAACCCATACTAGGATTCCATGTAGGAAAACATGGATATGGAAGAAAAAGCAAAGGGTCATGTTCTGAGGGAGGGTGATAGAAAACATGTTTAGGAGAAAGTTAACCACAAGAAAATCACAAACTTGTGGTGGGTTAAATGGTATTAGATTCCCCAGTATGAAAAGTTAATAGAATTTTTTTGTTTTAAGTTAATTTTCATTGAGGAATTTATTTTTGATATTAAGGAAACATACTTACTTTTCATGTTGACTTTCAACTTTTACTAGATTTCTTACAAAAACTCATACTTTCCTTAAATGATGAGTATTTAGGAAGAATTGTTCACATTAAGAGTACTATAATCAACTTCTAGAGAATCACCTAATCCAAAAAAGAGAACTATATATTTCCCATGTTTTTAGACCCTTACCAAAACTAAAATTGTTAGAACAAGATCAGATAATATAGAAAAGGATAACCCTTTATAAAAATAAAATATATTCTTAATCTCCAATATTTGTCCAACAAAACCCAAAGTTCAACGACGGCCATTCGATAAACAATTTGTCCCTAAAATTCTTCAAAGTAAACCAAACTAAGATTGAAACCCAAATATTTGAAGGATTTAGTCACATAGTCTTCCAAGGTACAAATTAACACTTATCTCCAAATAACATCAGTTTATCTAAAAGTCTCATATTGAAAAGTAATTAACCTAATCACATATCCTCCATGATAGGTTAAAAATTTCCATAGATAACCCAAAATAAACTTACTCTTAATTTATAAAATCATCTAACAAAAAAGAATAAGTCATACTAACCAGGGAATTTACATAGTCCAGTGGTAGGCGATAAATACCAGTCACACTTTGGTCATGGGTTTGATTCCCACGGCTTTGTCTGACGCGATGGGTTGTCACCCGGTCTCCATGTTGTCCTTTTTATAAAACTCCAAAAATAACCCTAACATGTTTTAACCTCAATAGTTTCCTTATACCTCTCATTTTAATCCAAATTCATTACGATCTCAACATCTTAATTCTTGAAGTCTTATTTCACCACCATAAGATAAAATAAAACGATTCCCAAAATAAATAACAGCATACCTTGATCATGGTATCTACTCAGTTTCATCGTCATCTTGTTCACATAGGTAGAAGTCCCATAAATTAAAACACTGATTTATAGATCCTTCAAAATCATTTTCTTCCTCCATCCAAATACACCTTGTACAACATGGGTCATATGGGTGTTCACAGAAAAACAGTTTTGGGAAATAATCATGTATGACATATAATTCCAAAACATCTGATAAAACATGATTTCCATAAAATAGTCGGACATAATTAGATTTGAAAGTTTCTATTATTGGTCCTTTTAAAATACCATAAGTATGTGCTGAGAGACTATATTTTTAAAGCAAATATAAATAGGTTAAGAAAGGGCCTCCTTCCTCAGCACCATATTTAAAATCATAATATGCTTTAAATTCTTGTGATAAGGTAAAATATTTGAAAATACCTTGATAATATTTACCTTTCTTGAAAATATGAGAATATTGTGAAAATAGTATTTATCTAAATACAACCCATGATCCACGATGATAACGAGGTATAGTGGAGGTGTTTGATATCTCAAACAACTGCTTGCAAGTGAGTTGTATGCTAGAAAAAGTTTCAAAATCATCCGAACATGACTTTGCAATAATTATTGCAAGCATGTCATCAGGAAGAGATAGGAATGTTGTTTGAGATCCTCCTCCTTCCATTCATAACTGACTTTACATGACCTAAAAAAAGTTATAAAACAAGGATTTAACTGAAATAATAGATATAGGGACTAACCATGTGTCTAACAAAAACTCCTAATCCCTAAAGTTGTCTAAAACAACCTTTGACACCAACTATAAGGCCCCAGCCTTAAACATTACTTAATATTGAATTAAATGAATAATTCACGTAGAGGATATTTTCAGGTTTAGAGTTTTAGAGAATTAGACCATAACTATTACATCTCAAAATATTACACAGTAGACACTTCTACAAAGTTTCCTTTTTTTTTCAAAACATGACCTCAAAAAAAAAGTCATTTATAGTTCCATGTTTAAGAAAGCATGAATTTTCCTTGATCCCATCCTTGAATCCATTCCACATTATGTCCTGTGAAAAAAATTTCCAAAAAAAACTTGGGGTGAGCATAAAAAGATCAGCAAGGGATAGACAAAAAAGGATAAATGTTAGTTTTTCAAAACAACAAGTAAACCATGGATACTTATTCAAAGTAATACTTTTCACCTTTATAAAGAAGAAAATAATCTTCATTGAATAAAAGATCATTACTTACCATTTTGTAACAAAAAGATTACCATAAACCCCATATAAAGTACACATAACATATAAAGGTAACTTGGGACATAAACATACTTAAATCGAATAACCATACGGTTGACTTCCACACATATAACTTAATGGAATAGCCATACGACCGACTTCCATACCCAATGAATTGGAGGTTATAACGTAACCACCCGTCCTGGTATTCACAACACCACCCGTCAAATGTCTATGTACCATTATAAAAACATAAGACATAAAACAAATATAATGGAGGAAAATTTTTTCCACATTTTGATCACAATATTTCACTAAAATATATTTTCATAACAAATACATTATAAAAAACCATTTTCAATACCAAAATACATAAAAGATTATATGGTTTTTATTTACTTTTAAAAACATTACGGCTTGTTGAGGAAGCCAAAGTTCAAATAATACTTGCGGCGGTGGAAAAGGTTGTTGTTACCGCATACCATAAAAGAAACATTCCTTTTTGTCGTTTTGTAAAACACTTCGTAGAAAAATATTACTTTTGTATAAAATTAAAAGTAAAAGGGGTTTATACACCTTATAATATAAAGTCTTGTATTAGAACAATATATGCCTCAATGAATGGAGATTGAGACGAAGTCCCTTACAAAGACAGTATCCTGGGATTAAGGATAAATCAATTACATAATTATGTTTTACAAACAAATAAACCAAATATAAGTGGATATTAAGTGTAAAATAATAAAGGGTCATTCACACATATTCATATAATGACATATTCAAGGAGTACAAGTTTATCCCAAAGAATCAAAATCGGGTTAAGAAGTTCCCTTGAAAAAAATTTGACAGCCTAACAGTGTCACTTCAAAATTCAGAAAATGAGTTGATGAGAGATAAAAAGGGTATCTCATCACTTGGACAAAAAATTTACATCAATAAGGATATAGAAGAACATATACCAAAATTACAATATGTAAATTAAAAGACCCAACAAATGAAGTCTTTTTAAAAAAAAGAGGGTGAAAGGTTCCCTTATCGACTTGGGTATCTTTCGAAACATACACCCCATGAAAGAAGGACAATACAACATTGATGTAAATACTCAAAAATGAAAGTATATTACACAAAGAGTAGAATAATGGGCAGCACATATACCACTCAAAGGAAATGGTGTAAAATTTAGCATAAATATCACAGGAATAAAAGTGGGATGAAAAATCCCTTACGAAAACTCAGCAGCCTAATGGCGCCACTTAAAACTTCCAAAAATGGATTGATGAGATCGAATAGGGTCTCTCATCATATTAAAATAAGATTTAAAGCAACAGGAATATAAAATAACATCCCCCCAACATAACAAGGAGGATATTAAAAGAAGTTACATAAAGGAGAGTACTTAAAAATAAAGAGAGAGGTTGGATCTCTTACGAAAATTCATCAGCCTAACGGCGCCACTCAAAACTTACAAAATGGATTGATGAGAGAAAATATGGTCTCTCATAATATGAACATAAAAAAGTAGAGTAAGATTAATATAAAATAACATCCCAATCATAAGAAATATGAGCTTAAAATTAATGACATAAAAGAGTGTACTTAAAAAGAAAGAGAGGGGTTGGATCCCTTACCTCAAGTCTGACTTGTCTTGTTCGTTTCATTATATTCCGGAATAATAAACATTGGTCTATTTATAATTTCTTAATAACCTCCTTTAAAGATTATTATTCAGTTTATATCACATATTATAATGTTATAATAATTTTTTAATAATGTTAGTTCATATCAGAAGTTTTTGCCGATGTTTGGTACATGAGTTAAAAATGAACTTGTTTGAAAATGATTGCCCATGTAGTTATAAGTAAATCATTTCCAGAATATTATTAATGATTAAAATATCATATATATCTAGTACATATTAATTTTATACTATTCCATAACATTTTGAGATAAAAAATGAAAAGCACCGTTCATGGAGACGGTAGGCCGTACGTACGCATGAATGCTACTTTCATTTTTTGTCATATTAATGGAAATAAATGAGATATATATATATATTATAATTACAGTATAATATATATGTTATATAGGTCACATATTTTCATTAATTTCATTCTTTATACATTCAATGTATTGCATGAACGAGTCACATCACTTGAGGGGGAGGTAGTCCACACTTCCTCCTATGAAATTATCACATTTGCACAACATGAAAAGAATATTGGTATGTTTTAAATATAAAATAAAGAAGAATATAGTAAAAATAAATACCATATATATCATATATAAAATACAGTGACATCATAATGTCCACCTTTAATGGTGTTAAAAGAATATTGAATAATCATCGTTTCGTGAGGCAATAATTCGCTATCCACAGAAACAGTATGTTCTTTAACCATTAGACGGATGTGCGTGTAAGTGTAGCTGGAATCCTTCTTATAACAAAATCCAAGTATATTTAATATACTTGTGTTTTTAAAAAATAAATTAATAATAAAAGTTTAGGGGGTTGGAGAAGCAAAATAAAACAAAAGAACACTAGGGAAGACTTTACCTTTAAATCAGGTAACTCTTTTTGATTTGAGCTCAAAGGCTTCCTTGGAAAGACTTCTGCCCAAAGTGAGGCTTCTAGGAGTAAGAGAGGGATGTGGAGAGACAAAATGGGAAGGGGTTGGCCGATCCAAAGGCATGAGAGGTGTGGGTAAGGTGGTAGAGGTGGGGGCCTTTTATAAGGGGGGAGGAGGGGCACTCTTGGAATGTCTTGAAAAATAACACTATTATAACATGATTTTCAGATTTTAAAGGTCCAAAAATTATATATTTATAGGATAAGGTTATAGTAGTTCGAAATACACACATCCAATAGGGTTTTTACAAGTTTAGGTCTTATATTTTACATTATCTTTTCATTTTATTTAAATCGTTAAATAATGAGGTAATCAGTGCATCATCATGGTGTCATAAATAATTTAATTTATTTAATGTCCAAAAATTATAAAAAAATATCATGATGTAGGAAATCTTTGTATATTTATAATGAATATTTATAGTAAAAAATATGACTTGTATAACCCCATGTAAATTTTTTTTATTAAAAAACACATGTTTGTGACATTTTAATTTTAACTTTAAATAAAAAGTTATTAATGTCATTTTCCTACCAAAGTGGCTCCATGGAGTCCCCAAGTTGACCCATGAATTTTATTGGTCGGCCAATACTCATAATATAAGGGTAGGACATGTGTCAAGATCATTTCATATTATTAAAACATTATTTTTACCTTAAATTACCATAATTACCTCTAATCGCGATTAAAAACTTATAAGTTACTATTCACCAAAAAAATATTTTAATCCCATTGAAATTTTTTTTACTTCCTAATGAAAACCATGTACGTAGGATTTTTGAAATTCAAAACACAGAGGTGGTAAAATTTCATTTAAATGAAAAATCAGTTTTTTTAAAGTACCACTTAGTGGTTTCACTGTTCATAAAAAATTGAAGTTTTTCAGAAAAATACCAAAAATTCACCCTAAGCTATATTTGATATTCCTAATTCAAAAATGATTTATATTTTACAAAATTCAAGACATATAATTTACATTAATTAATTTAATAATTAATTCCCGCTGTCAGAACAGATAGCGTGTTTTAATGAAACAAAATATATCAAAATATTGACACTAGTTTAAGTCTAATTTCAAAGTGAAATTAATTCCAATGACCACTATTGGATTAAATGGTAAAAATATATTCTAATTTCACCTTAAAAAAAATTCAAAAGATAATCTAATCATATAAATAAATTAGATTAAAAAGAGGTTTGGAATTAAAATACAACATTTTTCACTATTCGTTAAAAAATGAACTTTATTGGAAAAATACAAAAAAATTACACAAAGTAAATTTTGATGTCCCGATTCTAAAGAAGAATTTTATTTTGTAAAATATAACACATAAAATTTTCAAAAAGTGGATTTAAAATAGGTTCTCCATCAAAAGGTGGTTAATCAACCTTTTAAAGAATATTAGAATGTTTACGCTTAAAATTGGTTTCATTCGCATTTTTAATCCTGTAACATTTATTGTAAAAAGTTAAAATATTTGACAAACATATATAATCATTTTGTCGTTTGTTTTGTTCATTCCTGTCATTACAATGGCTAGGTGTTAACTACCATTTAAAATAAAATTATTTTATTATTTGAGTGCGACGTAAGATTTCAATGGAACTCGTTGTTGCATATTGGGTAATCCATCGAGCATAGCGTTCCCTTTAAATTAATATTAACATTTTATTCACAAATATGGATAAATATAAAAATGTCATATTCATTATTTACCTGGGGTGTTACGAGAATCACCTAGAAAAATGTTTCAAAGGGATGAGAATATGTTATAGATGTGGTAATAAAGGTCATAATGAAATAACCTGACAAGGAAAAAGGAAGCGTTCAGTTAACTAGAAGAAAGGGAAGGATGTTTTTTCTGAAGGATCAATTGAATGTTTTAAATTTGGTGTTCATGGTCATTAAAATAATTGATGTTCTATGAATAAGGTTAGATAATGGGATCAGTTAGAACCTGAAAATGTATGTTTATAAATAAAAAATTCTATTAATGATGTGAAAACTAAAAATGAAATATGAAAGGTATGGATTTTTTCTTATATAATGTTTTGAAATTATTAAATCTTAGGTAATGATTCATGTTTTCTATTTGTAGGAAATATGTATTAAGGAATAAGGTATAAAATCCTGGTTAGGGTATTAAGAAGAATGTTGAATGATTAATAAGGCTACATATAAGGGATTCAAGAGTTACGGAAGATAGTTAGATGGTGAAATATTTAAAATTATCAATGTTATTTTGATGATGGGATTAATTTGAAATAATTTTTATTATTTTTGTAACCCTATTGTTTGGTATGTGAAAATATTATTTGAGGAATAATTAGCTTTTCTTTTGTGGATACATTTACAAAGTAATGGATAACCATTATATGATCTTTGATTTTGAGGTAATTTTGAGATATGAATTTTTGGGATGAACAATTAAGCTCATGATATAAAAATTGAGATTAAAATATGTTATGGTTATTTTTGACGATTTTATCTCATTTTTGGAATGATAAATTAATTATATAGTTTTTGAAAAAGGACTAGTCGTAAGATGGGTGACAACCCATCATGTCGGACAAGGCCATGAGAATCAAACTCACAACCAAAGTGTGACAAGGATTTATCACCTCCCACCAGCCTACATGAAGTCCATTATTAGTATGCCTTATTTGTTTTAGTAAAATATTTTTATAGATCAAGAATAAGTTGATTTTGGGAACTTCTATTTTATTAAATCGATATCCTTAGTATAGGAAAATGATTTGGTGATTAAATGTTAAATGGTATTTTGGAAGAAATTTACTCTTTTGGGAATACTATATTCCCATGGAAAATAAAATAATATGGGATTTCATTTGAGGAGTAGTGGTTGAATTTTACTTTGGAAGAATCTATGTTTTTGTGTGTACATGTAGGGATTTGGGTTATTTATGATAATTATTAATCTATCAAGGAGAATATGTGAATATGTTAACTACTTTTAAGTATGAGACTTTAAGATTAGTTGATGTTATTTGCAGATAAATGTTATGATTTATCATGGAAGACTAAGTGATATAATCATTTATAATTTTGGGTTTCAATCTTTGTTTGGATTAATTTGGAAAATATTAAGGACAATTGTTTTTTTAATGGTATTTGTTGAACTTTGGATATTTTTTTGTTTAATTTTAGATAGTAAGAGTAGTTTTTATTTTTATGAATGATTGTTATTTTTGGGGATTATCTGATCTTGTACAAACCATTTTTCTTTTGTTTAAATTCTAAGGATAGGGGAAATATATAGTTCATCTTTTGTGGATTATGTGATTCTATAGATGTTGATACTAGAACTTTAAGTGTGGAAAAGTCATCTTAAATACTCATCATTTAGAGAAAAGATGCGTTTTTAGTAGATATTTATTATAGGATGAAACTCTACTTAACATGTAAGTATGTTTCCTTATGTTCTTAGTCAAGATCGTAAATAAATTCCTCAACTTTATGAAATGGACCTTAAAGAAAAAAAATTTATGTTTACTTTTTAAACTAGGAAATCAAAGACCGTTTAACCCATCACATGTTTATGGTTTTCTGGTTTCTAACTTTCTCCTAATGATGAATTCTATTACTCTACATCAGAACAAGATGGTTAGTTTCTCTTCCATATCCATGTTTTCCTACATAGAATCCTAGTATGTGTTATCTCGGTTGACATCTGTACCTCTCTTTATTTATTTTAAAGTGATAGTTTTATTGAAACCTTTTATAGTGTGGGATTTTCGAAGAAGAGGTTTCATAAGGATATTATACATAATTTAATCTATGTGTCCATAAACATGATATCAACCATTCTTGAAGAGGATTCACATGAATATTATGACTGAACTCTTGATATATATGATCACACACTTGTGAAATCATATAATAATCAATAGGTTATCCTATAATCTGCTCCATAAATTGGTGAAGAAGGTTTTGGTGATACCCTTATAACCTATAAGGGAGGCATTATCAACCTTGATCACACTACAATATGAAATATTGATAGAAAACATGCCCGATTTTAAAATAAGATATATTCATAAGGGTCTATACAAATAATCCATTCATCATCGTTCCATGTTTATATTGAGAATGGAAAGGGTGTAATCAAGACATCTTTTTTTAGCCTCTTGATGATTAAAACCCATTTCTATGGAAGAAAGTATTTTCCAATTTTAGTAAAAAAATGAAGATATATGGGAAATAATTGTAGAGATTCTTCCTGAATATTTTCACCATAGTAAAATACTAGAATTATCTATCCAGATTCCTATATTCAATGAAGTAACCTATCTTTCATGTACAGTGGAATTTTCATATTTCTCAACCTCTCATAAAGAGAATTTAGTACATCATTCCACCTAGATACAATACACAGGTTTGGGAGTATTCTTGTATTCCCAGCCACTCATGTTGAGATATATGGGCATTAACTGACCTCAATGATCTATAGAAAGTCATCAAGATTGTCACGAGTCCTCTATCTAAAATTTTTAACATAGGCATCATAGTCATCAATAATTTTGAAAAATACCCTTGAAATGATATAGATTGAGGCACCACCTTCGGGATCCCAAATTCAACCTCTTTACTATGAAGATAGATAGATATGTGTAATATGGAGGAGGTAGTGATGTAATTTAAATCATCATTAGACTCTGAATAACAGGTGGATAAACTCATATTCATTCCAACAAGGGCCTGTGATTGTGTATTTGTCCTTGGAAATGGAGAATAATTTGGGTAGGATCCCAATGATTAGGATATATAATCCAAATAAGGCTAAATTGAGAGACACTTCCAATTACATACCCAATCATATATTTCTAGGGAATACAGTTAGGAGGTTCCTTGACTTCAAGGATTGGATTTATAAGTAGATTGGTGAGTGGATATATTAACTAATGACACCAGAATATTTAATCCAACCATATAGAAACCCTGATCAGAATTCATAAATTTTATATAGGATCTAGGGTTGTCTATATCTCATTGATAGAGAAAATGTATAATTATTTAGACCCAATAATTTGGTTACTTAAATCACTTTATCATTATAGTATAACCTCCTCGAGCTCCCGATGATCACGAGACCTGAGGAGGAGGCCATGAATGATCATCATAGTTATTTTACTTTCCATTAAATCTAAAGAATACAATTTATGGATGAATTTTTTGAAACATTTGATAAATAAGTAGGTTGATTAATTTATAATAGAGTTAGAGAATACAAAAATTCATTCAACATACATTCCAGTCATTATATATCCATTATAAAACCTAATACCTATTGATTTAGGTGACACTCTGTCCATATCAAATAATATTATAATAGATGACATAAAATTTCTTATTGTATGACTCTAAAATACACTTCATTTTTGTAATGAAATAATATTTCACTACATACTATCCTTATATAAATATTTTCTAATAGCATTATTCACATGAAAAACCAAAATAAAGTGAAAACCATGATATATATTGAATTTTAGATACGAACACTAATACATAACTGTTAAATTATCATGTATAAATTGAATTAATCTTATCAAAAAACCAATAAAGAGAGTAAGAAGAAATGGTATCCAAATGATGAATTTTTCTTTATGATGTCCATTTATCCAAAATCGGAAGGGTGGTAGCTTCTCTAGGGATTACATTTGACAATTCCCAATCCAAATTCAATAAATTAAAATTTGAGAAAAATCATTTACATGAGTAGTTCAAGCATGTGGAGATTTCAAGAAGATACATGCTAGCTAAAATTCCACCCAAAATTGAAGCCATGTATTATCTAATTCTTAGGTCTTACATAGATATCATAAGGGATTTTGTATATTGAAATTAGTATTATATAATAATGTAATATAATATTTATATAGAGATATCATGATATTATGTACTCATTGAAAATTGATTTTTCATAAATTCACTTAATGCTTAAAAATAAAATTTTCCAATATAGGAATTTTATTTCAATTAACTTTGTTTATTGTGATTAAAAAAATGATATATATTATCAGTAGATTTATTATAAATATTTTTTTTAAAATTATCTGTTATACCAAAAGATTTTTTTCATTAAAAATGGGTTTTCATTACATTTTATGAATTTAATTAAAAATAAAATTAATAAATTTTTTGATATGAATTTGAAAAAATTAATACCATTTTTTTATTTATCAAAGTCATTTTTAGATGATTTTTTAGGATGTTTTTAAATTAACTAATTTTCAAGTGAATAATAAAAATACATATTTTATTATTTTCATAAGTTTTATGAAATTATTTTATTATATGAATAAATTTAATGTATTTGAATAATTTTTAATATTAAAGTATTAATATAAATTACAAAAAATAATTTTAAAATTCTATTCTGAATTTATAATAACATGCTCAATATTTTAAAAATTTATGTCACGTTTCAATGAAAAATGTTTTTTGAATATATTTTAAATTAATTATGACATGATTAAATGGAGTTCGTGATTTACTTTTTTCAAATAAATAACATTTTAATGATTATTTTTTATTAATTAATTTGAATTAATAATTCTACCCTATTCATAAATCATTTTCCTTAAAAATAATCATAAAAACAAACAGGTTTTTGCGTGTTTCATGTGATTATGTTAAAATTAATTTCCCACACATATATTATTTTAATTTGATAAATTGGACTTCAAATTTATAATCTGTGGGTTTAGATTATATATGAAAGATCATCTTATTTTTAGGCTTAAATGATAAATTTCTTAGGTAAAAATATTTTATTGTGGTAAAAACCAAAATTGTAAATTTGAGTAACCTTAGATGTAAAGGGAATAACATGCTATAAAAATGTTTGTTTTTTAATTTTAGAGGTTTTAATATAAATTATGTTCCCAAAAATTCAATCTTTATAATTTTTTTAGGTACTTGGTTTGTGAGTGACTTCCCATTGTTGAATAGTTTTTGATATTTACAAAAATTCTACTATATTTAACTTTTATAAGGGGAACTCCCCTATTTAGTTCACCTCACCCCAAAACCATTAATTTTAAAACAAAAATATACAAAAAAATATTCTTAGAATTATAATTCATTTTAATGAGGTTACGTTATTATTAAAATACCACCCATAAAAAGTTTAATGACCTTTACAATGGTGTAAATCCAATAAGTAATGTACAAGTTCCTAAACATATCTTTATTTCTTTATTTATTTATAGGATTTTTTTCTTTAAAAATATTTATTTCACCACTAAAAAATGATAAAATCAGTTTTATTATTATAATTTTATGATTTTATAAGTATTATACAAGCATTAACTACCCTCCCATTTTCCATTATGAAAAACAAAATCATAAATCATGTGTTGTGCGGACTACTACCTCTATGATGTGAAGTTTTTTCCATATCCAACAAAAATGAATTTCATAATAGGTGATTTAATATATAATTATTATTTATTTAGGTATTTAAGATCATGAAATGATAAAATATATTATTAAATTTCTCTACTCAACAGAAAATGAAATCGCTAACCATATATAAGTGTGAACTATATCTTCCATGGAATTAATGATTTTTTTTCATTTCATCACATATTTATATGGATGACCATGAGAATGGATTTAAAGGATAATTTTTTTTTGTTTATTATATCACTATTTTTTGGTATAACAAATTGAATAACCTATTAATGATATGATCAAAAAATGATTACTGTCAATTCAATCGTTTAAAACCACCATAATAAGAGGAAAATAAATAACTAAAATGATGTAATATTTTCATATACATTATTTATTATTATTTTTAATTTATAATTATATTATTTCACACTAATAATAATTAAGTGATATCATTATGGTATAGGTTAAATTACCACATATTCATTAATAAGTATAATATGCTAATGATTGGGTTGGTCTGACCACCACCATGAATAATACTATGAAAATATATTATGGTTAATTATTGAAAAATTACATCTTGTATAATATAATATAAATATGTGAATACTTTTTTAGTTCTGTAAAGGATAAATCAACATTTAGATCAATAATTAACAAAACACCCCTCGTATGTTGAAAATCAATAAAAAATATTTTTCATTAATTTCACTTTTTAGTATAAAGTGTAAAGTAACCATGAATTAAAATTTATACATGATAAATCATTATTATAAATATATTACTATAAAATTAATTAAATCAATGATGAAATTTTGAAGAATTAAGAATACCAATTCCACTCATACAAAACTTATACAAACTGACAATAATATAAACACATGATGTTGGAAAATAGGCGAAAAATAACAAATATATATGTAGAAAATGATTATAAAAGGAAATTATAAATAGTTTTAGTTTTGAATATAATTTTTATATATTATATTACTGTTTTTATGTTTTTTTTACAAGATATTACTGTACATACAACTAAACATGGAAACAAGGTAAAGGTTTATTTGTCTGAAATTTGAATCCATTGTGACATGTTTATGTTCTAAACTTTGATTCCTTTAAAATGGAATATATTTGGACCTATTTTCAATTTTTTAAATATTATATTATATTTTAGTAAATTAAATGTTTTTGTTAAATGTATACCTCTTGTGGGGGTTTGATTAAAATGTTATAAAGGATCTATGGGGCATTCATGACTCAAATCCATTCCTTGGATCATAATAATTCATATTTTAATATAATAATTCAAGATTTATCTATTATATCCTATGAATAATTTATGTTTTTTTACATCGTATTTTATCGGTAAATCATTATGCAAACCAAATCCTTGTTCCATATTCAATATAAAATTACATTAAAATATGTTTTTATTAAGAGTAATTATTATTTATTTTAATATTTTTTCTTATACGTCCAGGTTTTCAATTCCCAACAACATTATAATTTCCTTAGTGGAAAATAATTTTTTTATATCATATGATCCTTTTATTACTCTTTATTAATTTTAAGATAATGGGTTTAGAATCCTTTTATGGTTTTGGTTTTCAATAAGTTTATTTCAAAATGTTCAAAATATTTTAACATTCTTTCAATATAAAAAGTTTTTTATCCACTCTAAAATTTATTTTGATAAAATTTATGAATTTTTCCATGTTTGAATTATTAAATATAATTTTTAAAAGTGAAATTATTCAATTTATCTTCACTAACCACTTTTGAAAAATTTATATATTTTCATTTCTTAGTTGTTAATGTTTCATTGAAAAGTAATGTTTTTAATGTATTTCAACTTATCATTTTTGAAACATTATTTATTTCATGTATATTTTATTTGGAACTCAAATAAAAATTTATTCTTTTTTATTTATCAAGAATATTTTTTTGAAATTAATTTAATCTTTATGTTTGATAATAATGTGTAAAAAGGTGTTGTGAATTTTTTTTAATTTTAACTTCAATTTTTACTTGAAATGTTATCTCCTAGGAAGTAATGATTTTATGATCCTCTATATATTATTTTTATATTAATACATTTGGAAAGTGAAACTATAATATTCTATGATTTGTTATGTTAATGTTATGTAATAATTTAATGAAACACATTTTAAGTGTGAGACATATGTATATATGATGACAGGTGGGGTATTATATTATCATACAATTCATTGGTTTATGTTTATATCACATGAGATAACCTAATAAGGGAATCATGATTTTTCTTTACACAGGAATGGGAATAATCAGTTTGTTCACATTTTTGGTCAAGAAAATAATGAGTTTGTTAATATAGGTATTAGAAAAATGGATTTTCTCACATAGATTTTCCTATTATTACGATTGTAAAAATATCCCATTTTTTTTTATCAAGTTACTCCAATTTCATGAAATGTATATTGTTTCCTTGAAATTCCCAGTTTTCTTGATCCTTTTATGTTTTTAAATTATTACTCACTTTTATATTATTTTCCCATGTTTTATGATTAGTGATATGTGTTTGAGATATGTAATATTTTTTATGCATTATTATTGATCTCTTTATGACCATATGTTGCTCCATTAGGTTTTATTATTTTCATAGACGGTACTATTGTCTTTTATAAAGATATTTATGTTTTCATAATATTCTATTTCATGCTTATGATCTAACACTACATGACATTACTTTTACATTATTGTGTGTTTGAGCATACCCCATTTTTATATTTTCAATGATCAGGTTATGAATATGATTGTATCATGTAAGAATTCTTGAAATAGTCTAGAGAGGAACAATTATTTATAAATTTTTGCAAGTTTTTAAAAATTAAATTTTTATATAGCTAATAACCAAGACAGTAGACCTTTTAGTTGTTTGGTTATGTAGCTGTTTATGAGATGTATTATTTAAATCGTGGTATTAACTTATTATTTAAGTTATTTGGTGCATAGGTTTCTATAGTTTTTATCAGAGTAGGGTTTAGTTATTTTTGATATTAGGTTAGTTATTTTTATAGATTAGTTTAGTTACCATTGATATTTTGGTTATAAAACCATAGTAAAAACTTTTGAGATGAGCCTAAGTTTGTGATGATGTCCTAAAATATTAGTAAAGACATGAGTATATGGTTTTTACTATAAATACATCCCTATATGTATACTATAAATGATTCATGATTTGGATTAGATGTACCAAGGGGTAATAACTTTGAAAACAGTATATTGAGTATTAACTCGATCATCACATGGTGAAAAAAAGAGGATTAACAACACACCAAGCATGAAACTTAATAAGGATATGATTTTCTTTGTTATATTATATTTATAAACCACTATACATGAATTATTTCTAAGTAAATTTAAGGGATTAAATTGAGAAGTTTAAGTTAACATAACCTAAAGTATCCTATTTCAAATAAAGATTTATATAGGTTGAAATGAAATAAATATAAGACCACTTGATAATGTAAAAGTATAAGAAATTAAAAGGATGAAATTCATTTTAAGGATATGATAATATCCTCATATTGTAAATGTTTAATCAATTATGTCAACCCTTTTAGTTTTTGTAATGGTTGGAACATGAAGGAACCATGGGTGAAAAGGAGAATGTAGAGATTATCTGAATGAACAACCCATCAATGAAGGATATGGAATTATAATTATTGTGATTATGATAATCCATATATAACATAATTTTATTGAAAATGTGAGCATATTTGACATTCCAAATTCACCAAAGAAGTGAAATTTGGTGTCTCATGAATGATAAAGTGATGAAAATGATTAGGGATAGAATATTGAATTACTTATATGTCATAAATATCGAATGAAGAACCTATGTAATTAAGTTAATGGGACTGTGAGATGCTTTACATGTGGTAAAGGAGAACTTAGAGCATTAAAATATTAATAGAAAGTAAATAGTTTAGTTAATATGAGTAGTAAAGATATAACTCATCCAAGGGAACCGATAATAATTCAATGTATTGTCTTCATATAAATCATGCATTATCCAAGTTAATGAACTAATCCAAGAATTAATGAGGATGGTAGGAATCCAAAATATCCTTCACCCATAGAGCAAGGAAGAAACTATGCTATGACTATCGATGCTGTGGATATGGGTAATTATGTTACACTCACCCGAAAGACTAAATTAGTGTATGTATTCATGTTCTAAAAAAACTATTATGTTTGGTATTTTTTCGATGAACATCAAGTCACCACCCTTAATGATTTTTTATTTTTAGTAAAACATTTAGTGGTATAATTATTATGTTTTTGGAAATAAATATGGTATAATAATAATATAATACTCTGAAAATATTGATACTATTTTTGAAATAGAATGGTTACATTAAATTTGACTCCACATGTATTTATAGAATAGGTAAAATAAAATTCTAAATTAACTATGCCAATATATTAGTGCAAGGAAAACTATTAATTATCAAATAAGAAAACCAAATCCTTCACACGAGTCTTAATACATTGCTATAAGAAATATTTCCTTGACATGGTTTGGGAAAATAAGTTTTTATAGTCTTCCCTATGATATTGAGGATCATATATCATTAGAGATAGTATGTAAGACATTTCAATCATTCCACCACCATTAGCTATTCTTGAATGTAAATGATAACTAAATTGTGAGGACACAGTTTAATTAAGGGGGATAATGTGACACCTTGAGTTTTCATGATATATTTTTCTAAAATAAATACTTTTTCTATAGAATTTTATCATAAGAAACTAAACTAAATTAATAAAACCTGATATATTTTGAATATTAGATATGATCATTATAAATTACATATTAAATTAGCTAGTATAAATTGAATTAACTATTTCAAAAACTATTCAATAATGTAATAGTAAATGGAATTTATAATAATAATTATTAATTATGAAGCCCTATTTATTAGAACTCAAAAGGGAGGTAGATTCCCCAAGCTTTCCCATAACTAAACCCAAGCTCAGAGCAGTTACAGTTTTAGAAATATTGTATACATTAAAAGATAAAGATCATAAATATTTCTTTTTGGTCAATGATTACCGAACAACCACAATAAAATACAAACAGATAATATCCAATTCTTAGGTATTATGAAAATAGGATAAGGGGTAATTTAAATAGAAATTATTATTATATAAAAAGGTAACATAATATTTATATAGAAATATCATGAATTTATATACTCCTTAAAAAGTTATTTTTTTCTAAATTCACTTTATGATTAAAAATATATTTTTCAAAAATAGGAATATTATTTAAAGGAATTAAGTTTACCTTTATTAAATATTAATAAGATATATTAGGAATAGATTAATTAAAAATTTATATAAAATATTTGTTTTTATACACAAAATGATTTTCAATAAAAATATTCTTTCACAATATTTTATGATTTTAATTAAAAGTAAAATTTATAAAATTGATGTTATTAATTTGAAAAATATAATTTTTTGAAATTTATTCTTGTCAAATTATCTTAAGATTAATTTTTTTGATTCTTCAGAAATAATTAATTTTTAGGTGAATATTAAAAAATTCCGATTTTATTAATATCATCAGTTTTAGTTAATTATTATATTTTATGAATAACATAAAAGTTTTGGAAACATTTTTACTATTAAATCATATATTATAAAACTAAATAAATCATTTTAAAATATTATTTTGAATTTATAAAATCAATCTCACATTTTAAAAATGTATGCATTGTCTTAATAAAAAATATTTTTTTGGACTGTTTTTTAGTTAATTACATCATGATAATTTTTTTTATTTTTAAACAAGTAAAATTTTAATTATAATAATTATTATAAAATAATTTTAATGAGTTTAAATGATAATTTTACTCAAATCATTATTGTTTTTTTCATAAAAAATTTACTTTTCAAAAAAATATGCTTTTGTACATTACATGTGATTGTGTTAAAATTAATTTTACACATGCATTAGATATTTATTTAATAAATTTTATTTCATATGTTGAATAATTTGGTATAGATTATATAATAAGTATAATATTATTTTTAGTCTTAAATTATACATTACTAAGACAAAAAAATTCAGTGCGGTAAAATCTAAAATGGTAAAAGTGAGTAACCTTAGAGTTAAAGGGAATAACATGTTTATTTTTGAATAGTAAAGGTATTAATCGATATATTATTTGTTCAATTCCATAATTTTTTAATTTTTGATATATTGTTTTGAGTGTGAATTCCTATTATTGAATAGTTTGGGTATTTACAGAAAATGCCACACCTTTTTACTTATAAAAGGGGAACTCAAGTCCTTAATTCCAATTACACAAAAACCCCTCAATTTCAGAACAAAAATTTACCAAAACACTTATAAAACTCTTAAAAACCTTATGGATGTTATGTAGTTCTTGAAATTTCTTTCCTCATAGGTTTAATCACCTTTTATAAGGTGATAATCTGAGAACTAAGGTATAAGTTCCTAAACCTCTCTTCTCTTTTATACATCTTTATATGATTTTTTAATACTAAAATTTACTTTAACCATATTAGAATCATAATATCAGTATCATTATTTTCCTTTTATATAATTATAATTATAGAATAATCAATAATCGCCTTCCCTTCTCTCCATTATGAAAAACGAACACATGAATAGTTTGTTGTGTGGACCACTGCCTCTATGAAAAAATGTTTTTCATTTTACATTACCACCAATAAAAGATGATTATAATAGTAAATTTAATATATAATTAATATATAAATAAAATGTTATATATTCTTAAATAATAATCTATATTAATCATTTTCCTTATTCTATAGAAAACAAAATCACTAACTATACGTACGTGTAGACTAATACTTACATGGGATGATTGATTTCCATTTTTCACATCATCATCAGTTTTCATGGATGGTATCGTGAATATATTTAAAGTATAAATATTATTTTTATGGAATGATTATTGGTTTTTATGTAAAATTGTAAAATATTTTAATGATATTATCAATAAATCATTAATTTAAATTAAATTATTTAAAACAAGCATACTAAGAAGAAAATATTTAATTAAGATCATGTAATATTTTTATATCCATAATTTATTCTTATTATAACTTTATAATTATGATATATAACATTAATAAACACAAAATTATATTATTATTTAACTTGTTCAATTATATTAAATCTAAATCATCACATAATCATCAATAATTAGGGTAAGTTCATAACATGGTTGGTTTTATTATTTACTTAAAAAATACTATGAAATTATAAAATGTGATGAAAATATGTAAATAATAATTTTTTGGGTTCTTAAATGGACACATCAATATTTATTCCAATAATTAAGAAAACACCCATTATAGGTTGAAAAACAATGAAAAATATTTGTTGTAAATTTCTCCTTATAGGATAATGACTATAGTACTCAAGAATGTAAATATATAATTAAAAAAATCATTATAATTAGTTCATTATAGTAAAATTAATCAAATTTTAATGACAAAATTCTGATGATTAAATAATACTAATGTTGTTCATAAAACAACTTTTATTAATAGACAACACTATAAACACCCGATGTGGGAAAATTAGAAAAAAATAACTACTAAACATGTAAAAAATAATTATAAAGGGAAATTATAAATAGTTTTATATATGAATATGCTTATAAAATTTTATATTAATAAATTGATATTTTTTTTATATGAGGTTATATAATATTCAATAAGCACGAAAATAATGTAAGGGGTATTTGTCTTAAATTTGAATCCCTTGAGTCGTGCTTAAGCTACACACCATGTTTCCTTTTCAATGGTGTGAATAAATTACAAATGTAATTATTTATCAATATTATCTTATAATTTATGATATTAAATGTTATTTTTAATGTTATAACACTCATGGAGTTTTGATTCAACTTTTATAAATGAAATAATGGGTTTTTGTGACTCCAATCCTTTCCTAGGTTTATAATTACACTTTTTTGACAATAATAGTTTAAGATTGATCTATTATTTCATATGTATATGTTATATTTTTTTCTACCTTATTTTGTTGGAAAATAATGATTTAACAAAAATTATTTATCCTTGTTGATTTTATTTACCTGATAAAATTTATTTTTAAATAATAATTCTCATTTCTTTTAATGGATTTTTCTTCCATGTCTATGTTTTTAGTTCCCACCAATGGTTTACTATACCTAATAGAAACTCAAAATGTTTTTATCTCCACCGAGCCTTTTATTCACATTTATTAATTTTAAAATAATGGTTTCACCATCTTTCTAATGATTAGGATTTTCATCAAGGTTATTTCAAGATGTTAAAAATCTTTCCACAACCTTTCAAATTAAAATCTTTTATCAACCACTACACGTTTTATTTTGATAAAATTTATGTATTTTTTAAAGTTTCAATGATTAAAGATTTTAGTTAAATGTAAATGTTATCAAAGTGTTTTACCATTTTATAAAAAATATGCATTTGTTAAGTTTTCATTATTAACAATTATTTTTAAAATTAAATGTTTTCCATGTATTTTCCTCTCTACTTTTAAAATAATTTATGTCTTTTAATGTCTTTATTACTAAATATTATTTTTAAAGTGAAGTTTTCAAAGTATTTTTTATTATCCAGTTTGAATATTTCTATATTTTCAAGGATATTTTATTTGTAACTATTTATAATAAAGTTTTAAAAATGTATTATCATTCATTTCTCAAAAATTTAAATTTGCATGTAATTTACACACTATATTTTATAAAAATGTTTTACAATATTTTGTGACATATTATTTTCCAGGTTAATTTTTCCTCTAGGTTTTATCTCCCATGAAGTACTTTTTTTTTCATTATATATATGTTATAACGGTATGAATTATTTTGGTAAACAATATTTTTATAGACCATTATTTCATAAGTTCGTGTTACGTGATATATTTAAGAAACCCATTATTTTTTCAAGAGATATTTAAGTTATTATGGTGATTATTTTTAAGTGGAACACATTTGTATAGATTATGATGGGTGGGGTGATATATCACAAGATAATGCATTGGTTTATGTTTATATTAAATGAGGTATTTAGGAGGGGTTATAATGCCCTTTTCTCATTGGTGTGGGGATGATTGGTTTTCTCACATTTCAAGAATGAACATAACTGGTTTTCATAAATAGTATTGGGATTAATGGGTTTTATCGAACATGTTATCTAATTATTATGGTTGTTCCAAGTTATTTATCATGTTATTTCAATTTCACAAGATGTGTTTAATTTCTTAGAAATTCTATGATTTTATGATCCTGACTTATTTTTAATGTAATCCTTAATTTTATATCACGCTCAAATGTTTTTTGATTAATGCTATTTTTATGAGCCATGTCATATATTTTATGCTTCATTAATGTTCCTGATCATGTGTGGGGAGGGTCACATCTTATTATTTTTAAAGTGGATTGAAACATGGAGAGGGGTTGGTGATTCCATCTTGAACTAGATCATTGAGACAAGGCCCATCTTCAACCCAACATAATTATAGCTTTTTGTTTCAAATTGACAAATGTATTAAGTAAAAGTAATACTATTGGAATCCCAAAAACTATAATTGAATCCTATTTGATTACAATTTTATTAAAACATTAGTTAAATGGATAGATTGATCCAAATAGATCACTACTGAATATTTGTAAAATTATTTCATTTGAGCACGTGAAATAATACCTATGAGATGTTTTACTCCCAAAGAAAGTCCCACCTATATTTCCATGTATTATTCAGTAATGGTGGGACAATGGTCTCTTATATTACTAATGGGAAACCTACTCCCACAATTCATCATTCTATCATCCGTGATTAAGGGATTTGAAGATGTGATTTACTCCATCTATCTTCCAAAGATCAAAGGGATCAATAATAATTCTATGTTTTATGTCCTCATAATTTACAAATTAAATTATGTAGGCTGAAATTTTCATGATCATGAAATTTATAATTCGTTTTTAAATTCATAATAACCATAAACATCTTAGATTGGTCTATTTCATGAGAAATTCCTTCCTTATATAAGTGTTATATATATAAGTACCTAAGATATATATTTATTTATCCATAATCTCACATGAGTATGAAATTTACCCACATCCAAACACCCCCACCAATTAATGATTTCTCATAATGTACATTATATAATCTTTGTATTGCTTTAATCATCCTCACTATATGAACTTAAACTACTTTTTTAACATAAAAATCACATGATTTAAAAATTCATGTATTTTCCTTATCACATGAAATAAAACTACCTAACACCATCAATACAGTAGGAAGTCAAATTATATGGTTACTATCCTCATTTGATATAATATTCCACCATTAGTACTGGAGTCTTCTCTCATAACTTTTGTAAACTATGTATGAATTGATTCATGTTGTTGTGAAATAAACTCTAACATCTTGGGTCTTTTCCATGGACTCAACCCAAATATCACCACAATAAAATACATTTAGAAACTAGGGAAACTCCTTATGTTATTGAACCATTTGTTTGTGTATTTCAAACACATGAAAATTCCCCTTTATTATGTGTGTGATCAAACTATATAGGATCCTTAGGGGTATGATTATTTACTCATTAACATATGATTCATAACATTCACATTTTTCCCTATAATAAGATATTGGTTTATTTAAAGACTTTTTTAAAACTAAAAATGGAATTATTTATATCATTATAAGAAATATAGTTACATCTTGGATCACCTATCCTCGACCCAACCATGGGGTTTCCCCAATTCCAAGAATTTTTTATTCAATATAAGGTTTGGGTGACATTAGATTGTATAAATTTAAATGATGAAAATTTATCCCACATATTAATCACTCTTTTTTGTATTTCCCATTATCTCTTCTATAAGACTTTAAACTAATGTTGAAATTAATAATTTTCACATGACATTAATCTTCCTAACATCATCATATTTTAATTTTGTTAAATGTAATGACATTATGACATAAATGTAATGTTAAGCTACATAACACTCGGTTTACCTTACAATACCATAAATTTCATAGAACAAAAAAACCTATCATGGATTGAATCTATTATATGTGAGTGATATCCATGAATAATACCTTAATGTATACCCCCAATATTCATTAGAATATCTACAGATGAAAATTCAATCATTTCAAATGCTATTTTTCCAAAATGAAATAACTGAATATTCCACCTCTATTTTGATTTCAACCTTGTCATTAATTATTAAGAAACACAAGAAATTACCATGTAATCCCTTAATTATCACATAATTAACCCAAAGTAAACATATATTTAATTTACATCATTTTTATATTTTTTTACATTGCATCTCAAAAAATAATATCATAATCTAAAGAATACATGGTTTAGTATATTTTAGGACTAACTATATAGGTAATTTATTTTTCAATAATTGTGACCATACCTCTGTAATTGAACCAATATCATCTCCTTCAAGACTTCTAAAAAGATATAATAATCTTCATAACATAGGGAATAGAAACATAATAAAGGTTTCACCTCCAACTATTATTAACAACAAACATAAGTGACAATAACCAAATATCAAAAGTGAGCATTAGATGACTACATGAGTTTTTTAAAGGATGATGGACAAGACCTTTTTTTAGAAAAAAGAGAGGCAATTTTGAAAACTGAGAAAAGGTTAAACCCATAACATAAACTAGGTGAATAATATCATAAAAAAAGAATACTCAATGTTATGCCCAATAAATCATAGATTATAAATCATGGAAGAATGATTGGAAAAAAATAATATATTATTAAAAAGAGATTGGAAACATGAATCAATAAATATGACACATAATATCATAACATTTTCATAAAAATAATCATAAAATTGTGAAATATTTCAAATATGGAATAAAAATTACTATAGGAAAACATCACTTTCTTGATCTATACCATCAATTCCCATGCACATGAGATAGTAAATCATAATCACAAATTAATTTTTAATGAGATAAAATTCAAACTAATGAATTACAGGGAGATATAATAACCCACCCACCATTCATTCATACTTACATGTACAAATTAAACTAAATATTTAATCATATCATAATATATATATGGAAAGAATTAAGCTTTACTCAACACATCATAAATAGCACATTGAATGAAGATAGATTTCATTCATCATAAAGAACACATGGATGAAAACGGTTTTCAAATCCTTTACAAATAGAAACATATAAGTTAAAAGTTCATAATTCTATCAATAATGATAACATAATATACATGTGGTAAATAAAGAGGTATTCAAATATATTCAAGAATATTATAGGTAGATACCATTCATTCAATATAATAAATAATTTGGTATTTGAAATGTATAGATAAAGGGTAAATTTATAATTAAATACTTTACCCAATCGATAAGTATATTGAATATTGATGAACATCTTATAATTAATGGAATAAAAATAAGATATTAATTAATTAAAAAAACTGGAAGGACAATTGTTTTTATACACCAAAGATGATTAGAAAATAAAAAGTTATTGATGGATCATTCCTCCAAAAGATTGTAATATTATATAGTCCATCCTAAAAAATAAAGTGGATAATATAATTTTTAGAATGTCCAAGATAAAGTCTAAGATATGTCAAAAAAATTGAATTAGACGACGACCTCCTTTTTAGGAGTTTTAATAAAAATAAGATTTTAAATATAAATTATCCTTAAATAATTGAAAATATTTTAAATAAATATTTTATATAAATATGAGAAGAATAATTTAATTTATAAACTATGATAACATTGAGATAAACTTTCATAAAAAATAAAAAGTTTGTGTAACTATGTTCTCAAAATGGAAATATTTAAAAAATTATTCTTGTCACACTTTGATGAAAAATAACCATAATAAAATGATAACAATTTAATTGATATTTTAAA
The DNA here is from genome assembly GCA_963277665.1 of Viscum album. Lineage (NCBI taxonomy): Eukaryota > Viridiplantae > Streptophyta > Magnoliopsida > Santalales > Viscaceae > Viscum > Viscum album. The sequence continues at coordinate 1,456,793,425 of OY728135.1, read as the reverse complement.
AATAGGTAAAATAGTAGAAAATAGGCCTATATCAATTATTTTTGTATGTATAAATATTTTTTCTAATGCATGAAATGAATATAGACATTGAAAATTGGAGGATCCTAAATGAGAACAAGTGATAGGGTTATTTTCATGTACTAGAAACCCTTAGAGTAAAATATGAGCCATGGTGATATGAAATTATAGGGGTACTTCTAAGACCCCATAAATATCAAATTAAAATTATGTTTTATTTTATAATGAATAAAAATTACCAATATGTATTATTTTTCAAATATAATTTTTATTTTAATATAAGATTAGCAATGAATCCTTTAGATTTTATGCAATATAATAATGAAAACCCCTATTAAATTTTGAATTTTTAAATAAAAATAAATATAAAATAATACAAGATATAGATATTATAAACTTTATAATTATGATAAAATAAATTCATTAGTTAATGATCATATCATATTAAATATATCAGGGTACATAATAAGAATGATGTCTTAAGAAGATAAATTTGAGACCATGAACCCTTTGAAATTTTTAAATTTTGTGTAAAAACCAAGGAGGTAAATAAAAAGGAACATAACATTGAAAATCATTAAGTATAATGGTATCAAGGTGAAAAATATTAAAATTAAGTATATGATCTATTCCAAATAAGATATTGTTATAATAAGAATCACGTCTCAAGGGATTGCAATTTGAGACAAAAACCCTTACCTTAATTCCTAACATCCAATAAAGAACTTGATTATAATGTATAATAAAATAAATATCTTAATAATTTATTTCAGAACCTTATTCAAATATATACGATTTTATATTCTTTATCAATATATATTCTCTCTATTCATATTAGTTAGTTAATATCTATTTTTAATATCATGTGTCAGTAGTCTTGATCATTTTAAAATAGTTTTATAATAATTTTTTCTCCATTATTATACAGACTTTAATAATTAATAGGTAATAAGAATGAAATTAATATATGTTTTATAATTTTTTATAATTTTTTTTCATTCCATGGTAGTTTTTTGGTTGTTCTTGTAGAAGTAATTACTAAAAAGTATTTCTTAGTGATTTGAAATAAATAAACAGTTGTATATTAATTTATGATATATATATTAATGTTAATATTAAAAAATCATTATTTTATTATTTATATCATATATTATTAGTAATTAAGTTTTTAATGTCATCCATGATATTATTTTATTTCAAGGTTCAAGTAGGTGGACCGGTAACAACATGAATATATAATAATTAAAGGATGATTAGGATTATGATTATGAAATTGGTTCTTTTTAGAATAAAATTACTATTTTAGAAGTATAATGGTATTATTTATACAATTAAATGTTTTTGAATCATATTTATATAGGATTTAATAAGTAATAATTAATGTAGTTTAAATATTAGTTATGGAACATTTTTTGAGGCAGTAGTGTGCACAACACCAGATTAACATTTTCATTTCTTGAAGAATGTGAGGGAAATATAGTAGATGATAATTTTTATCTTAATAATAAAAAATATATTTAATATTTAATATTTAATATTTAATATTTATATTTATTCTTATATCCAGTGAATATAAGCATTGGTGAACAATGTAATTCATCGCTCCGTAGAGGTGGTAGTTTTCACAACACAAGAATGTCGATTAAAATTTTCTTAATAGACTAGGGGAAATGTGGTAAATATTTATTCCCTTATAATAGTAATATTAATTATAAAATAAATCATATTTTAATTATATATATTTTTAAAAAATATATTTTTAAGGTAATAAAGAAAGTAAATGATGTTAGGAAAAAAGTAATCAGATTGAGAACATAGGTTTTCCTTATGAAGGATATTTGTAAATAGTGGTATTAAAAATATATATAATAACCATAGGCTTGTGTAAAGGAAATTAGTTTATAAAGTAAGTTTAATAGGTATATTGTTGTTAGAAATATAATTTTTGGAGTGTTCTTTGCATTTAATTGAGAGTCCCATTTTATAAATTGAGATTATGAAATTTTCATAATTATTTCAACTTAATTAGTTTAAACCACATGTTTCACATGTTATATAGAAACAAAAATCTATTATAATAGAGTGGTGTTTGATATATGATATAAAATACCCTAATAATTCATTTTCAGAAATTTTTGAAACTTTTTTAAGTACTTTTCTCTTAGAATGTTCACTTTTACGATTTTTGGTTTTACCGTGGTGATAAGTTTTTTCCAAAGTAATTTAAATTTAATGTCTAAAAATAAAATCCTTTATTTTAATTTCTATTAAAATAATCGTCAAAAATATGAAATCCATTTTATTGGATAAAACTTATTTGTGTAATAAAATGTAATTTCAAGATTAATGCATGTAACACGGGAAACCCCATTTTTATAAAGTGTATTTTTAAACATAAAATTTATGGGTAGGAATAAATTATCAATTTCATTGATTTTATGGATATAAATTAGTTTATTTTAAATAATAAAATTTATGTATCTTTCAAATAATTCCAAAACAAAATTTTACAATAAGACATTTTGATTAAAAGAAAATACCAAAACAATTTTATATAAAAACAATTATTTAAGTCTTTAAAATGTTAATCATTATCTATCAAAATTCATTTTTAAATGTATATTACATATTTTAGCAATGAAATGGGTTTTTACACCTCTTTTTCTTCATTATAAGGTTATAAAAATTTATAGTTTGGGTAAAAATTGTATTTTTCACTATTCTTTGGAAAATCAATAATTTTATAAAAAACACAAAAAATAATCTTAATATAACATAGTAATTATAGATAAAAAATGTGATTTTTATTATTTAAAATTAAAATTTAATAATTTTATAATTTAACCTTAAAATAAAAATCATAAAATATAATATGAAACCATTTTTATGGGAAAATAACTTTTCAATGTACTAACAAATCATGTTCATATTTCCTATAAATTAATAATCAATTTTTTATTATATTTTATATATTTTTTGATCATATCAACAATATATATATAATATATTTATTTTCATTAAATATAGAACATATATTTTTTATAATCTAATGATATCATTAATTTTATCAATGCATTAGTAAATTGCATCACCTGAATCTCTACTGTGGAAGGTAAACAACAGATCCTAAACTATCATAAAATACACCATTTTAAGAGACTTTAATAATGAATTTATTTATTATATTAATTTAATAATGTGGAAGTTAAAAAAAAATTCATTTTTAAATTCATCATATCCAAATTATCTTAGTATTAATTTTTATATGCTTTTAGATAATGTCAGTTTTTAGTGGAAAAGCACAGTTTTCATGAAACATGATATTTAATAGATTTCACATTATATATTAAGTACCTATAAGTATATAAAACATTTTAATAAATCAATTATAATTTTAAAGAATAAAAATTTTGATTTTAAAATATTTTATGAAATTTAAATACAATGCTCAACGTTTTTTAATTATTTATAATGTTACTTTAATAAATATATATATTTAGTATTATCTTTAAATAAAGTATTTCACAGTGATATTTTTTTGGATTGAATTAAAATAATCATATGTTCTTTTTATTTATAAAAAATTAATTTATGTCCTTGAAATTAGTATACAAGATAATTTTATCTTATATATAAATTCAAATCTTAAAACATTGTTTTAGAAAAAACTATTTTTATGTTATCTACTACATTTATATTAAAATTAAATTTCCAAACACTTATAATTTTTTTTGTTAAAATGATATTTAGTTATTAAATTAGTTTATTAAAGCTATGTAAAATTATAATTCTTAATAATTATAATTTAAATTAATTTCCATGGTTAAAAAAATATTATCTCTGTAAAAGTAGAAGTGGTAAATTGAGTTTAACCTATAGTAAAATTCCAAAAATTTTAAAAGATGCAATTTTAATTTTATATTTTATCTTTAGTTAGACAATTAAATGTGTCCTCTATACTTTTTCCATCATTTAACCTTTAAAACATGAATAGTAACCTTATATTATTGGAAATGTAAGGTTTAATCATGAAACTAACCTTCCCTAATCATATAAAAGGGTAAAATATTAACCACTTCAAGGATCACCTATAATTCTAATTTGTACTTGTAATTATTTCATTTTAATCTCTTTATAATCCTGTCCTAGAAATATAATCCCCTTGTTAATTATTGTTATCCTATATCAATCAAACTGAGAGAGACTTCCATAGAAAATTGAAGTCCCCAAGATGAGTATTATTAAATCCTTAATTATCTTCTTAATTATATTCTATAAAATTTATTATATTCAAAGTATTATAACTATATTATTATAAATTATTTAATTTAATTTTACTATATTAATGGTATTATGATAATTTATTCACATGCCCCATCCACTATGAAAAATAATTATGTTGTTCATGCAATGTTCGAACAACCGACTCCATAATGTAATTTGATTTGTTTTAATTCAATATTGTAAAATATTAGACATAAAAATGATACTAAAGTATAAATATGATTCTTATGGTATCATTATGGTTATATTTTGAAAAATTAGTGACCCCAATAATGATATGGTCAATAAATGATCTTCATTAATTTAATCATTTTAGAAAATCATTCAAGAAAGATAAACTTTTATTCAAATCATGTATGATTTTAATATCCATTACATATTATTATAATTACTTAAAATTAGATTATAAATCACTAAAAATACTAAATAATATCATTATTATTATATTATAATGATATTACCACAAAACCAACTTATAATATTTCCTGAAATCAGGGTATATTTATGATTATGTTGGTTAAACCACTAACTTGAATAATACCACTAATTTTTATCGAGGAGAATATGAAATATTATTTATTATTATAATATTTTATAAACTAGTAAATAATAATTTGTTTTTTGTTCTATAATTATTATATCAATATCTAATTATTTAATTAAATAAACACCCTCTATTCTTCAAAAAAATCCAAAAACTATTTTTATTGACTTCATCTTCAATAATAAAGACAAAAAAAATTAATGGATATAGAAAATCATTAATTAATATGAATACTACATAATAGTATATTTAATTTCATATTTATTATAAAATTTGGCTAAAGGTTTATGAAAAACAATATTATTGTAAAACTAGTGAATTTCTGACAATTGATGGTGAGAGTATAAGACCTCAATTTTCAATATAGAAATGGAGAAAATTAGAGGATTTTGAATATTCCTTGATTTCATAAATGGATCAGTTTAACCCTAAGTGGGAATTATCCTTCAAATATGATTGATAATTGTTGAAGGATCCGATCAGAACATCAGATTCTCAAGAACCCTCAGTTTTTTGGAAGAATGGATTATATTTTATGGAAGTGATTTTTGGATTGTGAAACCCAACCATAAAGGATTCGTCTTGGTCCTCTAATGTCACAAGACATTAGAATGGTGGTTTTCTGGTGGTGTCTAATTTGGAGGTCTTACAACAACAGATCAATCTCTTAATGTTTTTGATCCTGGAACATGTTATATATTGAAAGGGGGGATGACCTTAGTCTTTCACTAATATCAAGAATATGGTCTCTCACTACTGGGAAATCGATAGTGGTGGGTAATTACTATTGGGATATAGTATTTTTACATCATCTTAAAATCCATTGATTCTTTGAACTCAACATTGCGCATTCACAATCTGAAAATAAACCCCGTAATTCTTAGACTATCTGAATGGGATGTTAATTTCAATCCCTTTAATATGAAGAAATCCAATAGGAAAATATGGGTAAATTTACGCGGATTGAATTGGTTATTTTGGCATCCAAGTATCCTTATTGATATTTCCTCATGTCTTGGTACTCACATTTGATTAGATTAGAGTACCCTAGATGAGGAGCTTGTTTTTTTATCAAATATTAGTGGATGTTAATTTGGAAATCAAACACCGTGCCAGAATATCCTTCCTTACCAATGGTTGTAAGACTAATGTAAAAGTAGAGTATAAAAATGTTCCTTTTTTTATGTATGAAATATTATGGGACAATCTATGTCTAATTTTAGGGTTCTTCCAAAGAAGGTCATTAATGTCCTTAAATCCCTGTATTGGAATGAAGTTAACATTAAGAGAAGGGAAAAATGTGTTTATTGAGAAAAACATGGTCACTATGAATTCAGATGATTCACCACAAGTTCCACTAAGGATTAATCCTAACACCTACTCTTTTAAGGATCCTATGATAACTAAATCTATCCCATCTTCATCCTTAAAGCAATCATGGGAAAACATTACCAAGGAAGAGGCAAAAAATAATATTGTCATGCCTTCCTCCCTAACCAAGGTGGAACCTATGATGAATAATTTCATAGAGTATAATATCAAATAAGAATATGTTTTGTTTTATGATATTTCAAATTATATCTATGACCTGGTTCTCAATCTTCAAAATTAAGTGAGGGAAAACTCTATATTTTAAGAATTATACAAGGGAATAAGTGATTTGGTTTGGTCTATAAAGTAAGTATTGTATCCAACTAATGATAATCCCAAGGTTACATCTATCTTGGAAGGTTCTCCCCCAATTATTACTAGTACAAAAACCCCTGATGGTCATCTTAGCATAATATCTCGATCTGATTCAAGGACTCTCAACCCTTCATTGATGTTTACCCTTGAAATCTCTCTCATCCCAGCTGTGAACTTTTATCATTATAGTATAGTTAACACCCGTACTGGTTCACCTACATCTGGGGATCCTTTAAATAATGTAAATGATTCAGATCATGCTGCCTCTACTATGGTTCCATCTAGTTTCAGCTCTGATATAAATGAAGTTGTTAAAACAAGCAGTTCTTGTGTCACTGGCCTTAATCAGAGTTCCTTGTTATGTACTATTGGCAGTGGCTTGAATGTCAAAATATGTAAAGGTAAATCTAGCATGTTTGATATAAATAACATCATTCAAGATGATCCTAGTCCTAAAATAAAATCTAGAGGAACTCCCAATGCAGTCATGATGATATATGTGTGGGCCAAAAAAGGGGGATTCAACACTGGCCTCAAGTTTAAATGAATATATTATTTGAACTCCAAGGGGATGGCCAATCAAGACACTGTAAGTTCACTTAGGATTTCTATTCAACACTATAGGCCTCTTAATATTAGTATATCTGAACCTAAGAGAGTATTTTATTACAGTATTTCTAACCTAGAAAATTTGGTATTCCATTTGGTATACTCTAATAATTATTTTTCTAAGGTCAAGATTATTTGGTTTTTGGTTAATTGTTCATTAACTGATATTTCTATGGTTGATAAAAGTGAGCAGCATGTCACTTGTTTCTTTATATAACGTGGCGCCCAACATTTCTACTCTTTTATGTATGCTCATACCAGTTATCAAGATCGTAGGAAAATATGGATGAATAGTTGTTCTCTCAATTTTGTTATTTTTTGTCCCTGGGTGGTCTTTGGAGATTTTACTTCCATTATGAATCTGAATTAGAATTTGCGGGCAATGTCTAATGTTATATCCTCTAGGTAATTCAGGGCATTTATTGATGCTAATGGGTTGTTTGAGGTTAACTTGGTTAGGGAAAAATACACTTGGTACATGAATTTTTTGAACAAGTTTGTTGCAATTAGAATTTATAAGGATTTTCTCAATGAAGAATGTATTTACTCTTGGGGATTAAATTCTTGAACAATAGTATCTATAATTAATTATGATCATTACCCCATTTTGGTTAACATTATGGGAGAGGATCCCATACCTCATTTTCATTTTATGTTCAATAAGACCAAGTTCAATAACCATAAGTGTATATTCCTTATTAAGAAGACTTGGAATTCTATGGAATGTGGGAATGATGAATTTTATTATTTTATCAAGAATAACCTTCTTAAAATATCTTTGAAAATCTAGAGTAAAGATCACCTCAGTTCTCTTGAGTAAGAAATCTCCTCCCTTGATGTTTCTATCCATCATTTATTGGAGAAAAGTACCCTAAATGAATTATTTAATAGTGTTTATGGGGAATATGATATTGTTTCTTTGTTGAATAACCTTTGGAACCTCAAAGAAGACTTAAAAATAGATATTTTTAAGGAAAAGTGGTTGAAGGATAGTTATAGGAATTCCATGTTTTTTAATTCTCTTAAAAAATTCAAGAAGGTCTCATGGACTTAAACATTTATTAAAAATAGGGATCAGATTATTGATAATAGGAGGGATCTCTCAGAGCTTGTGATTTTTTATTTCAAGGATCTTTTCAATGTTCTTTATCTCTTTAATGACCCAGAAGAGTGTATCATTCCTAGACATGTGGATCTACAATAAAACTCTAATACTACCTCTATTCCACTGAATATTGAAATTAAATAAGTGATCTTCAACCATAAATCTGAATGTTATCTGGGATCAGATGGTTTCAGTAACCTTTTCTTCCAAACATTCTGGGATTTTATTTAAACTGTTGTCAATAGGATTGTCATTAAATTTTTTAAGGGGGGTTCCCTGCCTCATGGTTTGAATGCTCAGTTTTATGCTCTAATCCTAATGGTGGAGAATAACAATGAGATACATATTTTTAAGAATGTTTTTTGTTTAACACTATAAAATAATTTGTAAAATCATGTATATAATATTGGATTTGATTGAAATTAATATTTTTTCTCCTAATCAGTTTGGTTTTATTAATGGGAGATCTATTTTGGACTATTTCATCATTGCTTCGGAATCTGTTAAATTATTTAATAAATACACTAGGGGTGTTAATATTTCTCTTAATCTTGTTATCAGGAAATATTTTTAAACAATTGATATGATATTTATTTGTATGGGTTTTCATATGTTTTGGTTTTACTGTGTCCTTATTGCATGGATAAAAAAGTTTTTTTTTCTCCGCTCACATCTCTGTTCTTATTAATGGGTCCTGTAAGGGATATTTTTACTATTCTAGAGGTGTAAGGAAAGGTGACCCTCTTTATACTCCTATTTTTTCCATTGTAGAGGATTACCTTAATATAATTCTTTCCATTATGGTTGGAAATGGGAAAATGGTGTCTAATAGTTCTCGTAGAGGTTTTTTTCTCCTACTCACTTGTTGTATATAGATGATATTATCCTCTTAGACCTGAGAGATAAGAAAAATATGAAGAATTTCAAACAAATCCTTTTACACTATGCATCTATCTCGGGTTAAGAGATAAGTTGGGAAAAATCCTTTGTTTATTTTGGTTGTAATTCATCTATTCGAAGGAAGATTGATATTGTTAGGGATTTGAGAATTCATGAGGGGATCTTCCTTGTAACTACATGGAAATTCATTTGTTTGGTGGGGGGGTGTCTAAAGAGTTTTATTTCTCAGATATTCTTAGTAAGGTCATAAAGAAACTTTCTACTTATAAGGGAAGACTCTATCTATGGTTGGACAGTTTCTCTTGGTCAAATTTTCTATTGTCTCTAGGTTTTTTTATTCCTTTATGGGGTAAAATGGTCTATTTAACTCTAAAGAAATATCAATGTTTCTTTCAAGAACACCAATTGGAGTGGAAAAATTCTTTAGAGTAAGATAGCTATGGTTTCTTATAATAATTTTTCTGAACCTTATAAAATAGGGAGTTTAGGTATCAAGAATATTTAGCTCTTCAATGACTATTTACAGGATTAATTCATGGAGACAGTTTTCAATAGAAATTATGAGGCTCTTACTTTCCTTCAGGTAAAATTTATGAATAGACTCAATATTGGTTCTTTTAACCATCTTGATTATTCTGTGTGGATGAATTTTAAGTCCATATTTTCATTAATTGCCTCTCATCCGAGATGGTTAGTTTCTATGGATTCATTCCTTGACTTATGAAGAGAAAACTGGATTGATAATCCCCTTGTTGATTTTGTGGTAGGTGAGGAAATTAAGTTGGACTTGTATATATCTATCAAGGATCATCTTGCTAACTTGGAGGGGCTTCTGTATCAAATTGTTGATATTTTCAATAGTTACTATTTCTATAGTAGGGCAGATATCCAGGCCTAGGAACCTGCAACTAATAGTATTCTTTATTTTAATATATTTGACATGTTTTCCTTGCATTTCAACATTTACTCTCAATGAATGGGGGGGGGGGGCTACATAGGTATTTAATCAATCCCACTCGATCCATTCTAGCATGGAGAGTTGATCACCAAAAGATCCCAAATGATTGTTAACTGTATTCATGAGGAATATCATTATGATCTTCATGTGTTCATTTCTATCAACAGAGGTAGGATTCAGATAATTTATTACTTAGTAATGCCACTTCCGCATCGATGTGGAAAGCAATAATAGATTTATTTGAAGAAACTCTTCTATAGATGGTCTTCATCTGTGATATCCTTCAGAGCTGGCCATCTCTTTCCATTTCCACGCAGTTTCTTGATCTCTTCATGATCACTACAACTGATTTGAATCATGATATTTGGTATGTTCAAAATCAAGTATTTCATTTTGTTCATTCCTTCTCGATCAATGCTTCTTTATCGAGCATCCTTGCTAGTGTTCGTGAGGCTTGTATACGAAACATGAATTTTTTATCTAATTTAATTAACAACCTATATTTTTTTTCCTGGATTGGTGTCAAGGGTATTTTCTATCCCCTATATAGTACCTTATAAGTATTATGGTATGAACCTCTTATTTTATGGATAAAATCTAATTTTGATGGTGCTTCTCAAGGCAATCTGAGACCTTTTGGCTATGGTGATATTTTGAAGGATCACTAAGGGGACGTTCATGAATGTTTTCATGGTTTCATTGGTTTTTTCTATTCAATTAAGGCAAAGATTTTTGGTATTATTTTATGGTGGAGAAAGCAAAGAGTAATGGGTGAAAAAATATCTGTCTTGAGAGTGATTCTATAATTTTTGTTTCTACTATGATAATGGGATCAATTCATTTATCTTGGACACTCCCTAATCGTTGGATTAATTTTTTATATTCTCTTCTCTATATTAATCATATCATTACTTACACTTATAGAGAGTATAAACTAGTGTTGGATGGAATTTCAATCAAAGGAGTCAACAATGTTGATTTTCATTCATTTGATCAGCTTTCGGATGTGCTTCTACCCCTTCTTAATAAGGATTGAGATAAGTCTACCATTTTTTTGACTCATGTATGCCATGTTTTTCTGTTTAATAAAAGAGAATAACATTTATGGGAAATGTCTCATCTCTAAAAATACTAATGAAAACAATTAAAAAATTAAACACCAATGTAGAAAATCAGAACAATGCATAGAGAGAAAAACAATTTTTGAAGAGTGTGATGAAAATATAAATGAGTAATGTTATGAATTAAGTTATTAATATATATATATATATATATATATATATGTTTTTGACATTTATAATGATCCAATCTTAATATATATAGTCAATACATCATTTTTTCTGAATAATTGAAAAATTACAAAAATAGATACCCAAAGGTCATGTTAGTTTAGTACATTTGGAAACATGGAATAAAAATATTCTAACTCAGTGAAATATCTTCAATGTTTACCATAATTAGCATCAAACTTATAATTTCTACTTAAAAAAATATATTTATAACCAGGGAAATGGAAACACATGAAATGGGCGAGCTTAAGTGCTCAATAAGTGTAAATAATGGAAATAATTAAGCATATAATGAACATAAGGGTATGAGAACATGATCATAATCATTAGAATATCATAACTTTCATTTCAAAATTATAAACATGAATCATGGAATAAATATTTGTAGCTAATAAGACATAAATCATATAGAAATAAAGAACACGAGACATGAAATCATAATATAATAACAAGACTTAGAATTATGAAAGACATATAAGCATATTAAAAACCTATGTCAAGGTTTCCTACCAAGACCTTCGTAACATGTTAGGATTGAGATAATCACCTATTTAATATCTTTGGTCTTTAGATTCCCTCTCATGTACCCTCTTATTTCAGGCTCAAGATGTACTCCCATGCAACCTATTATTTCGGGCTTGGGATTTCCTCCTATGTACCCTCTTGTTTTTGGATTGGGATGCCATCCCATGTACACTTTGATCTCATAAAACATTTATCATTACCCAATGAATTGGATGGAGATATTAATCCCACCCATCTGATAATGAAATCAATCATACATGTGCCATAAAATCATAAACACTCATACATTATCCCATTAAATAAAATTAGTATCATAAACATGTAATCATATCACAACCTATAGAAAAATATATAAGACTCATAATAATTTTATCAAAAGCATAATCGATGAAAAGAAATGAGTTTCAGAAGCATAAAAATAAAAACAGAGAAACATGTTTCATCATATTTTCATAAAAACATTAACTATTCAGAGAAAAAATTTGAATGGAAACCTCAAATCATTTCCCGAGAAAGGAATGTGTAACACTAATTGATATAATATTAGATGAGAAATAATTTTGAATAATATTTTTAATAACATTTTTGTGAGGAAAATATACTTTCATCTTTGAAAAAGGATATTTAAAACATAAAACACTTTTAAAACCATTTTATTGAATAATAAATTTGAGACTTATTAAGAAGACTTGAAAACTTTTTTAAAACTACTTTCCTTGAAATATTATAAAATAATCTTATAATCATTTTGAAAACCATTTCTTTTAAAATACATTGAAAAATTCTAAATGAGGAATTAAAATGATTTGAAAACCACTTTACTTGAAAATTTATAAATTAAAATTGAACTTTTTGAAAAATATTTCGTTGAAAATTAATTAAAAACATATAAATTAATCTAGAAAACGTTTTTATTAAATTTGGTTTGAAAGAACCAAAAATTTACTACCGAAGTGAGTGTTAAAGTCAGACTTCCTTAAAGAACATTCTTAATTTTATTATATCCCAAATAGTGGAAAATAGTACCAAAAAAAATATAATTAATATTAATAGGATAATAAAATTAATTAATGTTCTTGAGTGATGGATTATAAGATTTTATTAAAGGAAACATAAACATAAAAAATCTCGATAAGCAATGATATTATTTTAATAAACTCTTACCTCTTGGTAAATTTGAACCATACTCCCCATGTAAGAATATGAAATTAAATGAAACATAAAATATAATAAAAATAAGGAGAATAATTATATAAAATTTTAAATGGATTATATACACCTCAGAAAAAAATATACGTCCATAACATGATATGTGTCTCAAAGAATGAAATTTGAGACAAAATTACTTTACCGATTGGTAAATTTTTAAAAATACACACCATGAAATAAATTTTATAAAATGGATATTTAACTAAACATATATTTAAGTATAATATGAATTGAATACATTAATAGGATGTATATACACTATACAAAATAAGTGAAGGGTGAATAAGGAAAGTATCATACAGAAATAAAGAGTGAGATGAAATTCCCTTACCTTGAGTCTGACTTGTCCCATGTGTCCTTCTATTCACAAGTAATAAACTTTTGTTAATTAATTACATTATTTATGAACTTTTCAATGTTCTTTATTAATTATAATTCACTTATTACCATGTTTCATACATCTACTAAATTGATTAAATTTAAGTTGGGTGTTACGAATAAATTCGATTCATGAGATAAAAATGAGTTTGGTTAGTCGACTATGGTAAAATGGGTAATTATATAAATATCTCTAGAATAATAATTATGAAATAATTATCATATTAATATATCAATTATACTTTTAAAACCTATCATTAAATATGGTTTTTAATAATTAATCAACATTTTAATCGTGGAGACGACATGTCATACATATGCATGAGTAACGTTCCCATTTCTCAATGATCGTTATGGAAAGTTGAAAAGTAAAATTAATCTTTCAATAATGATAATTAAATCATAAATACACTATTATTTAATTATATATACTTATATATATAATTATTTTGATGTAAAACGAATAACATTTTTTTGAGGAGGCGGTAGTCCACACGTCCTTGAACGACATTATCACTATATAAGTGTGTAAAAGGGTAATAAATAAAATTGTATTTATTATATTTCTAGAAATTTATATATTTAATGAAAATAATATTTATGTTTTTATTTCATATATTCTTAATTGAAACCAAAATTTATACATTCCATGTATCGTGTGATCAAATCAGATCGCTTTTAGGAGGCGACAGTCCACACTTCCACAAACAATGTAATCATGTTTAAACATAATGGGAAGAATAATGTAATGTACTATAAAATAATTTTAAAAGAATAGAGAAATTATTTATATTATATATATCATATATAAATAATGTTTCCATTATAATTCCCAACAATGAAAGGTGGAAAAGGAAAAACAGACAATCATCATTTCGTGAGGTGGTAGTTCACCATACACGAACGGTAAGTTCATTACTCATCAGATGGAAGTGTGTTTAGGTGTATTTATAACCCGTAATATGAAAACATATTATAATATTTATTATAACGTTTTTTATATAATACTAAAATATAGTGATTTGAGGGGGTATAGAAAGAAAATAAAATAAAGGAGCTTGAGGAAGGTTGTTACCTCTTCTTTGGGTAACTCCTTTTGGTTTTCTCCAAAGGGCTCCCTTGGATGGATTTTTGCCAAAATGGAGGATTAAATGAGTTATTTAGGGATTATTGAGATATATTTTATCAGTTTTTGGTCATGAAAAATTATCTTTAGAGGTGTGAGGAAGTGGGAGAAGAAGATGGCTTTTATAGTGGAGGAGTGGCACTCTTGTAACAATTTAAGAAAAAGAAACCCCACCAATGTTTTTTATTGAATGTGAATAAAATAATGGTACAAATTATATATACTGGAGTATATGGTCTAAATATGGACATAAAATGGATTTTTTACAAGTTTATAGGTCATATTAGGCTTTAAGTGTTGAGTTTTGTCCCCTACTAAGCTTAATTTGATCTTAATATTTGTAAATAATTTAAATTTTGTTCACTAATAGTTTTGGTAAAAAAATAAGTATATATTATTATAAATTAGAAATTATGATTATTTTAAAATATTGAATCCATTTTTACAAATTATAATCATATTATTGGAAAAAAGTAATTTAAATTTAATCTCATAGACGAGACGAAAAGTGGGTTTTGTAATGTAAAAACATCCAAAAGTTTTCTAGTTTTTTTAACCAATTTCAATGTGAAATTGATTCAAATGACATAA
Source organism: Viscum album (assembly GCA_963277665.1). NCBI lineage: Eukaryota > Viridiplantae > Streptophyta > Magnoliopsida > Santalales > Viscaceae > Viscum > Viscum album. The sequence continues at coordinate 1,456,778,203 of OY728135.1, read as the reverse complement.
GTTGGATAAATAGATAAAAATAATATGTAATTACACATTAAAATAAATTAAAAATAAAATTTATCATTGTAAATAAATTTTATTAAAAAGCATTTTGGAGTTAAATATCAGTATTTTTCACTGTTCTTTAAAATTGTAACCTCACAGAAAAATATCAAAATTTCACCCTAACATAATTTTTATATTTCTATTTAAAAATGAAGTTTATTTTTACATATAAAATTTATAGAAGATCTAAAAATTTATATTTAATATTGGTTCTCCATAAAAAAGTGGTAAAAGTACCTTAATAAAAATATATATTTTTGTGTGTAAATTTGAGCATGTATTTATCTTTGTCCTAACAAATCTATACGAAGAATATAAATTTTTTTGATTAAATATATAATATATTTATTACATTAGTAAAAATCACTAATTTTAATTAATTTAATTAATATTTCTAAAGGGGCATTATGAGCATAAAAATATTTTTCTTTAAAAACATTCCTTTATATTCAATTGGTTCTTAAATTCATTATAACTATTCAATTGATTTTATAATTTTTTAAACCATAGGTTTCTATAATTTAGTTAATAATACCCATAATTGATAACTTAATACCTAATTTAATTCTTAGTTTATTAAATAATAATATTTTAACATAATATTTTTGTTTAATAAAACATAGTCTTGTGAGTTATGTGAGCCATCGTGGAATGTTATTCTTGAGTCTAACGTAAACTCATCATAGTGTTTCTTATAGAGAAAAGAAACATCTATATAATGGATAGTGAATCATTAAATTTTCATTACATATAAAGAAATATAAAAATATTTATTTAATATATATATAATGAATATTTTTAGTGATGCATGGAAAGAAAAAAATAATAAATAATAAATTAATTCGAAAAAAATAAATAAACATATCCTGGGGTGTAGCATTCTATCATAATTAAAATTAATTTCACAATAAAACATTCTCTGGTTTATTAAAGGTTTAATCCATGAATGTTTTTTATTATAAACCCTCATCAAAATAAATAATTCTAAAACATCCTTTTTAAAAAACAGTTGGAAACATAACAGTTCCCTAAAGTAACATATAACTCGGTTTCAGCATGGAAGAACATTGATAAAAAGTGAAAACAGAGACATGGAAGAGAAATATAACCATTATGCTATAATAGAGAGTGATAGAGAACATGTTCATGATAATGTTAACAATCATAAATCCATAATTCTAAGATGAACTAAGGGACTATTTGATTCATCAGAAATAGAGGTAATAGGATAAATTGTTTCATTTAAAGATACATTTTCAAAAAGTTTATGAATTTTCATGAGAATATTTAATTGAATTATTTCAGGACAACCTCACCCTTTGTTGTTCCTTGATCCAATTTACCTCATTTTCCAAAAAGGATAGTCAATTTTTCATTTCTGAACCACTAATATATCATGAGATCCATGATATTCCATCCCATATTACATCAGTTATCATCAAAACCAGGTTTTTATAATAGGATATCCAATATGCATAAATCCACATTTTATGAGATAATACATTATTCTCATAAACTTTATCCAATGTTTAACTTAATCATTACATAAATGGTTAACCATATAAAACTTCTGAAATATTAAAATCAAAAAATTTAGAAATAAATTCACAAAATCATCTTAAAGTTTACCCCATATATATCACAAAGTATTTCTTGGTTGTTATATTCCAAACATTTTAATACCCTAATCATATATTCACTTGAAACATGGTAACAAACTGAATTACCATAAATACTTTTGAAAAAATGCATGCTACCTTATTCTAACAATTACTGGATATATTCCTTAAATACAAGAAGTTTTTAACTTTATATATGAGGTAAAAGACCAATTTTTCAAACAAATCAACAATCAGATCTGGGGTAATCAATACTATCCAATTTACATTATCTAAATAAATCATCTCTTTATCCAAGAAATTTTTTTATTAACATCTTGATCACATTAATGGTTACCTTCCCTTAATCAAAATATCACTTTTCTAAGTCTTCAACACCATTAGACATATTCTTTTCAATCCTTAAAAAAAATTATACTAAATATACTTATATATTTATGGATTTATATAACATAATATTTGAATTCTAAAACATAATTACTTCATTCTTCCTACTTAATCTTAAACCATTACTCAAGATTCATCAGCTAATTCCTTAACACCTATTTCCTAGAATATAAAATATGAATAATGTATTAAGGTTCCTATTCCTCAATCTAATAACTTTTATTTTTTTAATGTAAACAATACTATAATAACATCACATAAATTTAACATGTCCTTTGACGTCTAATTATCATAATAGGTATATCCAATACATATACCACCTTCCTAAATCTATTTATGGGATTTGCACTTGGGGAATTGATTTGAGTAATGCCTATAATTTCCTCATATGAAACATTAAATGTTCACCATGTTCCATCTAGTTCTCTCTATTTACTAAAACTGGAAATCATGCAGTGAGAAATACATATCCTAGAGGAAAACCACATAATCATTGAAAATTGCTTATAGGATGTCTAAACCATGACACTTACCTTTTAATTGATGACACCTTAGGTTTATCATAAGTTATTCACAATAATTTTCTATTCAAAAACTTCATAATGGTTAGTGAAGGGTTTGTTAAATTTCAATGTATATCCCCCAGGAGTGTAATGACCTAAAATTTTGAATAATTTTTTTTCCTAACTTTGTGTGTTATTTTATTTTATACTCAAGAAAACTATTTCATTTAATAAAATGAGTATAATTAAAATAATACCATTGGAAACTAAATGTTGCGATTATTTTCTATAAATACAAGTGATCTTGATTAATTAATATATAAATAAGATTCAATGGCCCTATTCAGTAGTCTTAGGCCGATCGAAGCCCATCTGACGAAACTCAAGAATGAGGTAGCACCGTTGGGATTTTCTCTGGACCAAACCCAAGACGAACTTCATCGTGTGAAGATGGAATGAAATCGCCTTCGCGAGAAGTTCAAGTTGATAGAAATCACTACTCGACAATGTTGGCGGAGCCGCCCCAAGATTCTATCACCCTAGAAAACCTTACTCTTAGGTCCTATGATGGTGTTATAAGGGGTTATGTAACCAGATCGTAACTGCCTTGGGTAATCCTTTGATTTAAATAAAAATTGTGATTTCTTCTTATGACGAATTTTATGAGTTGTCAAGTTTTTGGATAAATATAGTATGCATATTATTGATGACTTTTAGAAAAAATATATTTTAAAAATATGTATGTAAACCTTAAATAATTAAAAATGTGTAATGATTTTTAAAAAATGGTCTTCTACAGTTGTGTTCAGTATGAAATTTAGAGTCTAATAAGATCAACTTAATTTTTGATGAATAGTAATTTAGGAATAGTGATTTTAATGCTTAGGATTAGTAATGTGACCAAATTTTTTAGTAATCTCACTGAAATAAAGTATTAATATAATTTAGGCACCTTGATTAAGTAATATGATTCAATAAAATAGGTAAATAACTATTTTGGAAAATTATTTGTTAAGTATTAGTTTTTTCAGGTGAATAATGTTTTTTTATTTAAATATTAAATTAAAAATATTTAAAAAATTATTTTCATAAAATGGATTTCATTTTTGAAACCAGATTATCGATATTTGGTTAAGGTTATTTTTTTGGGATTTTTCTAAAATAGTTGAATTTTCAGTGAACACTGTTTTATTTAAAAATTAAATAAAAAATATTTAGAAAATTATATTCATAAAATAGATTTCATTTTTGAAATTAGATAATTTATATTTGTTTAAGGTGATATTTTGGATTTTTTCTGAGAAAGTTAAATTCTCAATGAATAGTGATAATCCAGTTTTTGAGTTTCGGGTGTTTAATGACATCATTAAGGATGTAATAATTTTGCAATAATTCTGGTAAACTTATAAATAGTAAGATAAAGTATGAGGAGTCCCAAGTGGCCAATACCATGGGAAAATACCATGGGAAAGTCTATGAGTTTTTTAATACCACCGATGAGGTGTCCCTTGGCAATTAATGCCTTGTCCCCTCACTTCCCCTATAAATACCAAGCCATTCTCTCATCCTTTCCATTTAAAAATCCTACTTAGTTAATTTCCAGTCTCCTTACCTCCCAGGGAGTCCTCCCAAGGTGATCTCAAGCCTCCTAAAGTCCCAAACTTCAATATTTCGAAGTTAATCTTCATGGTAAGGGATCCTACCACTCTTTTTCTTTCCAAGTACTCTTTTGTATGTAATTTCATTTAAGACCCATGTTCTTATATTGGGGGATGTTATTTTATATTCCTATTACTTCCCTTTTAATGATAATTTGATGAGATATCCCCTCCTACTCTCATCATTTCTTTTTATGAATGTTTATGTGGCGTCGTTAGGCTGCCGAATTTTGTAAGTGATTCTTTCACCCACCTCTTTTAATTCATGACTTCTTTTATGTTGTGTCTTATATTTTCAATCTCTTTATATTGAGGGTATGTTCTTATACGTTCTTATTACTTCCCATTTCATGTCCAAATTATGAGAGACCCTTTATTTTACCATCAATTTGTTTTCTGAATTTTTAAGTGGCGTTGTTAGGCTACCGAATTTTTGTATGCATTCTTTCACTTTTCCCATTTTTAAAGTTCTATTTTCATGTCAAGTCTTTAATGTTATTTTTTCCCATGTTGAGGTATGATAACTATATCCATTATACTATTCTTTTATGTTCATATTATGATATACCCTTTTTGATCTCATCAATTCATTTTTTATGGTTTTAAGTAATGCTGTTATGCTGCCAAATTTTCATAAGAGAAATCTTAATTTTGTCTTCCTTTCATGTTATTCATTTAATATGGTATAACTTTCAAATTTCATTACCATGTTATTAAATCTTGTATATCCTATCCCAATACTATTTTATGGATAATTTATGAGTGTGTGACCCACATCCCCTCTATTTTCAATGTTTTCTAAAACCCTATAACATAGCCGTTAAGCTGTAGAATTTTTGTATCAAAATGTCTCTATCTTTTTATCAAATTATTTTATTTTATTAAGTGAATACTCAAAGATATTTATTCTACATGGGTATTCACATATATATCAAAATTTTCTATTTTTTAATTCTAGGATTTATATACATGAAACCTGCTTTCCTTTTTCTGTGGGATTAAATTACATAAACATCATGTCTTAATAGCAGTTTTTAAAATGTTATGATTATGAAATGAAACCAATTTCATTAATGTTATATGGGTTATATATGAAATTTTGGATGATGATATATGTGTCCCACATGATAATAAAGACAAATTTAAGGGTGTTCCCTAATAGCACTCCAATGCATTGGGTAATGATGTAATCTTCAGGGATTACAATTTTAATGATACCTTGGTGAATAACCCTGGTAATTTTTTTTAAATAGCACCTTGGGGATGGTCCTTGGTCACATGTTCATGATTGTATAAGTTAAATGTTGTAGCCACATATTGAAGTTATGAATCATGTTATTTTTATTATTATATGCCTCATGATCTCTTTCTCATGGCTTACAGTTATTTATCATAACTTTATTGATGTATCTGAAGTTCACATGTAAAATATTTATCTTGTTTCCCTTACTGGGCCTTCTGCTCACCCTTTCCTTTGATGTATGATCCCAGGTTATTAGATTCTATAATGAACATAGGATGAACAATGAAGAAGCATTAAAAGTGGTTTAGAAGAATTTTTTTATCTTCTTCTCATGTTTTATGTTCCTGATTTCCAAGACACTAGACTTTAAAGATCCCCTGTTTGTGAAATGTAATGAAATGTTATGTAATAAAAAATCAGGATGCTATAGTTGGTATCAAAGGATAGTTTAGTTATTTATGGAAATTAGGATATTATAACATTAGGAATAACCCTATTTAAATGTTTAAATATAGGAAATATTCCTGGTATTTGGGTGAGTATTGAGTAAGTGGTTTATCAAGAAAATACATCCCTGACTGGATACGAGCAGGTAGAGGTGGCTCTGGCACATATGTACATAGGGGTAAAACCCAAAAACACCGCTTTGAGCTAGAATCAAACAGGAACTGGCACATGACAACCTTCCTTGCTACACACTTGGTTACGACACTCCTGGAGGATATGTTAGGTCAATCGTAAGCTTTTAACGAATTATTATGAAGGAATTATAGAAAAGTGTAATTTGTCTAATAATGAAGTTTTATGACATAAAATCCTTTTTAGTAAAAAGATTCATAGATTAAATAAGTTTCTCACGAATGATTCATTCTTTTAGATAATTTTCCCCATCATCTAGGAATACATTGACATATTTCCTGAGGAGTTACTCGGACCTCCCCCAGAAAGAGAGGTAGAGTTATCCATTGAACTCATACCTGGATCTCATCCGATTTCAAAGACCCCCTATATGATAAAAAATTTAGAGCTAGAGGAATTAAAGAAACAACTCTGAGATATTTTGGAGAATGGGTTTATCCAACCAAGTGTGTCTCTTTAGGGATCACCCGTTCTCTTTGTGAAGAAGAAGGATGGATCGATGCATCTATGCATTGATTATAGAGAAATGAATGAGATCACATTGAAGAAAAAATACTCTCCCATGAATTGATGACTTATTTGACCAACTTCATGGGACTCAATTCTTATCTAAGATTGATATGCATTTCGGTTGTCATCAATTGAGGGTAAAGAATGATGATATTCCAAAAACCGCCTTTCGATAAAGATATGGGCATTATGAGTTTATTGTTATGTGCTTCGGACTAATGCACATACTATTTTTATGGATCTAGAATAAGTTGATTTTGGAAACTTATTTTTTATCAAATAGATATCCTTTGTATAGGAAAATGATTTGGTGATAAAATTATAAAGGTTATTTTGGACAATGTTTTCTCTTTTGGAGTACTATATGCCTAAGATACTATAGGATTTAAATTGAGGAGGAATGGTAGAATTTGTTTTGTAAGAATTTATGTGTTTCTTGTGGACATATGGTCATTTGGGTTATTTATGGAAAATGATGAACCTAGCCTAGAGAATATGTGAATAGTTTAATTACACTTTTGTAGGAGACTTTAATAGTAGTCGATGTTATTTGGAGATAAATGCTAAGATTTATTAGGGAAGACTATGTAATTAAATCATTCTGAGTTTTGGGTTCCAATATTAGTTTGAATTATTCTGATGAATTTTAAGTATGGTTGTGTAATGAACGATATTTCTGGAACTTTGGGTACTTTTGTTGAATTTTGGAGATTAATAGTCATATTTCATTATATAAAGGATTATCCTTTTGGTGATTATATGATCTCGTACTAACCTTTTAGTTTTATTTGATGACTAAAGACAAGGGAAAATAGAGTTATTCTTTTATGGATTATGTGATTCTCTAGAAGTTGATTCTTGTGATTTTTGATGAAACCAAGTCTTTTTGAATGCTCATTGTTTGGGAAAAAGATTATTCTTGGTGGAAAATTAATAAGGTATGAAACTCTACTTGAAGGTAAATATATTTCCTTATTTTTTTATTCTATGTAGTAAATGAATTTCTCAAAATTATGAAAGGGAATGTAAAAAAACGTTGTTGGTTTACGTATCCTACTAGGTAATCAAAGACCATTTAACACATCATATGTTTTTGATATTCTTGTGGTTAATTTTATCCTAATAATGTTTTCTATCACTCTCCATTAGAACTTGACCCTTTGTTTTCTCTTCAATATCCATGTTTTCTTACATGGAATCCTAGTAAGGGTTAACTCTGGTGACCTTTGTACTTCCCTTTCCTTCTTTTAAGGTAATAGTTTTACGGACTCTTTTCCAATGTGGGACTTTCAACGAAATTTCAAAGACCAATTTTAAAATTGCGAGGTTGCAATTTCTTAAGGGGGAAAGATTGTAACGACCCGAAATTTTGAATAAATTTCGTTTCCTAACTTTGTGTGTTATTTTATTTTATACTCAACAAAACTATTTCATTTAATAAAATGAGTATAATTAAAATAATACTATTGGAAACTGAATGTTGAAATTATTTTTTATAAATACAATTGATCTTGATTAATTAATATAGAAAGAAGATTTTATGGCCCCATCCAATAGTCATGAGCCGATCGAAGCCCATCTGACAGAACATGGGAAGGAGGTAGCACCGTTGGGCTTTGCTCTGGACCAAACCCAAACCGAACTTCGTCGTGTGAATCTGGAACAAAATCTCCTTCGTGAGAAGTTCAAGCTGATAAAAATAACTACTTGGGCAATGTTGGCCAAGCCACCCCAAGATTCTATCACCCCAGCACAACTTACTCTTAGGTCCTATGCTGGTGTTATAAGGGGTTATGTAACAAGACCGTAATTGCCTTGGGAAATCCTTTGATTTAAATAAAAATTGCAATTTTTTATTATGATGAATTTTTTGGATTTTCAAATGTCCGAATAAATATAATTTGCATATTATTGACGAATTTTAGAAAAGGGATATTTTAAAAATATTTATGTAAACCTTAAATAATTAAAAATGTGTAATGATTATCAAAAAATGGTCTTCAACAGTTGTGTTCAGTATGAAATTAAAGTCTAATAATATCAACTTAATTTTTCGTGAATACTAATTTATGAATAGTGATTTTACGCTTAGGATTAGTAATGTGACCAAATGGATTAGTAACCGCACTTAAAGAAAGTATTAATATAATTTAGGCACCTTGATTAAGTAATGTGATTCAATAAAATAGGTAAATAACTATTTCGGAAATTATTGGTTAAGTATTAGTTTTTTCGGGTGAATAGTGTTTTTTCTTTAAAAATTAAATTAAAAATATTCAGATAATTATTTTCATAAATTTGATTTCATTTTTGAAATCAGAGCATCAATATTTGGTTAAGGTGAATTTTTGGGATTTTTCTAAAACAGTTGAATTGTCAGTGAATTGTGTTTTATTTAAAAGTTAAATTAAAAATATTTAGAAAATTATTTTCATAAAATAGAGTTCATTTTTGAAATCAGAGCATTGATATTTGTTTAAGGTGAGATTTTGGATTTTTTCTGAGAAAGTTGAATTTTCGATGAATAGTGAAAATACAGTTTTTGAGTTTCGAGTGTTTAATGACATCATTAAGGATGTAATAATTATGCAATAATTCTAGTCGACTTATGAATAGTAAGATAAGGTGTGAGGTTTCCCAAGTGGCCAATACCAAGGACAAATACTATGGGAAAGCCCATGGTTTTTCCAATACCACCGATGAGGTGTCCCTTGGCAATTAATGCCTTGTCCCTTCACATCCCCTAAAAATACCAAGCCATTCTCTCATCCTTTCCATTCCAAAATCCTCCTCAATGAAGTTCTGGTCACCTTAACTCTCAAGGAGTCACCCGAAGGAGTCCTCCCAAGGTTCCCTCAAGCCTCCCAAGGTCCCAAACTTTATGATTTCGAAGTTACTCTTCAAGGTAAGGGATCCTACCTCTCTCTTTCTTTTCAAGTACTCTTTTATATGTCATTTCATTTAAGCCCCATGTTATTATGTTGGGGGATGTTATTTTATATTCCTATTACATCCATTTTTAGGATCATATGATGAGAGATACCCTATTACTCTCATCATTTTGTTTTATGAATATTTAAGTGGCAACGTTAGGCTGCCAAATTTTTGTAAGGGATTCTTTCACCCACCTCTTTTAAGTCATGACTTCCTTTATGTTGTGTCTTATATTTTACATATCCTTATGTTTAGGGTATGTTATTATATGTTATTATTACTGCCCATTTCATTTACAAATGATGATATACCCTTTCTTCTTTCATCAATTTGTTTTATGAATTTTTATGTGGTGATGTTAGGCTGCTGATTTTTTGTAAGGGATTCTTTCACTCTTCCCATTTTCAAAGTTCTATTTTCATGTCAAGTCTTTAAAGATATTTTTTCCAATGTTGGGGTATGATCTCTATATACATCATACTGTTATTTTATGTTCATATGAATAGAGACTCTATTTTATCTCATCAATTCATTATTTAAAGTTTTAAGTAATGCCGTTAGGCTGCTGAATTTTCATAAGAGAAATCTTATTTTTGTCTTCCTTTCAAGTTCTTAATTTCATATGGTATATCTTCAAATTTCATTACCATGTTCTTAAATCCTTTATATTCTATCCCCATACTACTTTATGGATCATTTATTAGTGGGTGACCCATGTCCCCTCTCTTTTCAATTTTTTCTAAAACCCTGTAACATAGCAGTTATGCTGTAGAATTTTCATCTCAAAGTGTCTCTCTCTTTTTCTCAAATTATTTTATTTTATTATGTGAATACTCAAAGATAATTATTCTATAGGGGTATTCACATATATATCAAAAGGGTCTATTTTTTTTAATTCTGGGATTTACATACCTGAAACCTGCTTTCCTTTTTATGTGGGTTTAAAATGATGTAAATATCATGTCTTAAAAGCAGTATTTAAAAAGTTATGATTATGAAATGAAACCCATTTCTTTTATGCTATATGGGTTATCTATGAAATTTTTGATGACGATATATGTGGATCACATGATATTAATGAAAAATTTAAGGGTGCGCCCTGATATCCCTCCAATGCATTGTGTAATGATGTAATCTTCATGGATTACAATTTTAACGATACCTTGGTGAATAACTTTTGTAATTTTTTTTTAAATGACACCTTAGGGATGGAACTTGGTGATATTTTCATGATTTTCTAAGTTAAATGTTGTAGCCACATATTCACATTATGGAACACGTTATTTTTATTATGATATGCCTCATGATATCTTTATCATGCCTTAAAGTTATTTATCATGACTTTATTGATGTATCTCAAGTTCACATGTAAAATGTTTCTCATGTTTCCCTTACTAAAACTTTTTCTCACCCTTTCCTTTGATGTAAGCTCCCAGGTTATGAGATGCTGTAATGAACTTAGGATGAATAATGAAGAAGCCTTACATGTGGTTTAGAAGAATGTTTTATGTTGTTGTTATGTTTTATGTTCCTCATTTCCAAGACACTAGACTTTAAAGATCCCCTGTTTGTAAAATGTAATGAAATGTTATGTAATAAAAAAGCGGGATGCTATAGGGAGTGTAAAGCCTGGTGTGAAGCAATGCCTATTGTCGTGTACCAGATTACTATGAGTCGGGCACATGAAATATTTCCAGTGTTATTATGACTAGGAACATCTATTTCAGGGCCACATCCCCTAGTAAAATATAGAAAGTATTTATTGTTAGGAAACCACTCACTCTATACTTTAAATAAATTACATGACATTTCCCTATACTTTTAGTTATCCTTAGACTTATCCTTAAACATTTCCTTATATTTATCACTATGGATTTTTCATCCTAGTTTCTAAATGTTAACTAAACCGTTGATCTGATACCAACTATAATTAAATTTTCATAATGTATAGAAACATTACACCACTTTTTTAAAATACATAAAAATTATAAAAATAGAGCCCAAAGATCATATTAGTTTAGTGTCTTTAGAAACTTGTAAAAAATATTCTTACCCAGTAAAATATCATAAATTTTTACCAAAAAATATCTTCCCCATTAATATTTATAATTAAAAAACTTTCTTTATAACATGGGGAATGGAAACACATGAAATGGGTGAGCTAAAATTCTCATTAAGGGTAAATAAAGTAAATTCTTAAGCATATAATGAATATAAGGGTATGAGAACAGGACCATGATCATTAGAAGTTCATACCATGAATATCAAAAATCCTAAAGATGAATCATGGTATAAATATTTTAAATTAATAAGACAATAATCATAAGGAAATAAAGAACATGAGCCATGAAAACATAATATTATAATAAGATTTGGATTTGTATAAGACACATAAGATTGTAAAAAACTTGTGCAAAGGGTGCCTACCAATAACTTATTAACATGTTTGTCTTGGGATAATCACTCATTTACCTTCATTGGGCTTGGGATTCCCTACTATATACTATCCTATTATGGTATTGGTATGTCTTTCTGGGTACCCTCGTGTTGGGGTCTTGGGTCCTCCAATGTACCCTCTTCTTTTGGGCATTGAATGACCTCCCATGCACCATTTGAGATTATAAAATTCCTATCATTACCCAATGAACTGGTGGGAGATATAACCCATGAAATAGAAATTAGTTTTATAATAATTTCAACCAAAAATAAACAATTTTGAGAAATAACATGAATGAAAACATTGAATCATTACCCCAAAAAGGCACAAGTAACATTAACAGATGTAATATTAGATGGAAAATAATTTTAAAAGATATTTTTAAAAACATTTCTTAATGAAAATATCATTTATAATTTGAAAACAGGACTTTAAAACATAAAATATTTTGAAAACCACTTTCTTTGAAATTACTTTGAAAACATACACAGAAAATATGAAAACATTTTGAAAACCATTTCTTTGAAAATACATTGAAATCTTAAAAATAAGTATTGAAAATATTTTGTAAACCGATATCTTTGAAAATTATTAAAATAAAACTGATTATTTTTTAAAGTTATTTCTTTTAAAATAATTTTAAAACATATAACTTAAAATGGAAAAAGGTTTTAGAAAACATAGGTTGATATAAGATAGATTTCCGACAAAAGAGAGAAGTAAATTTGGACTTTATTAAAAAACATTCTCAATCATCTTATGTACCAAAGACTAGAAAATGGTAACAATACTTGGATATATCTTGAATATATAGATAGGAATAAATTCCTGAATATTTTTGAGTGATGGACCATAGGATATCATCAAAGGAATCATAAAAATAAATAATCTCGATAAGCGATGAGATTATTTCAATAAAATATTACAACATGAAAACATTGAACCATACTATCCATTTAAGAAAATAAAATTACATGAATCTTTAAATATGATGAAAATAATTAGAATAGTGATGTAAAATTTAAAAGAAATTATATAAACCACATGAAAAAATATCGGTTCATAACATAACATGTGTCTCAAAGAAACAAAATTGAGACAAAATTACATTACCAATTTGGCAAAGTTTGAAACATAAACCCCATTAAAGAAATGACATAATGGTTTTCGTAAATAACCATATATTTAAGTATAATATTCATAAAATATATTCATCGGTATTATATACACCACAAAAAATAAGTTAGCGGTGAACAAGGAATGCATCTCACATAGATAAAGAGTGATATGAAATTGTCTTACCTTGATACCAACAAGTCTTGTGTGTCTTTATATTATTGAATAATAAAATTATGTTAATTAATTACTTTCTTCATAACCTTTTTAGAATTTATGGTTACTTTTAATTCACTAGTTACCTTGTTTTATATAACTAATTAAATAATTAATTTTAAGTCGAGTGTTTTGACAAAATTCAGATCATGTGTTAAAAAAGAATTTGGTTGGTCAACTATGGTCAAAGTGGCCATTACATTAACATATAAATAATAATAATAATTAAATAATTATACTTCTTTAAATCTATTAAACTTTTAAACCAATCATTAAATAAGGTTGTAAAAATTAATCAACGTTAGAATCATGGGTACGGTAAGCCGTACATACGCATGAGTAACATTCCCAATTCTCAATGATCAGTATGAAAATAAGGTAACTAACATTAATATTTAAATAAGAATAATTATATCATAAATACCATATTATATAATCATATATAGTAATATATAATTCTTCACATGTAAATGGAATCACATCGTGTTGAGGAGGTAGTAGCCTACACATCCATGAATGACATTATCACTTTATAAGTGTGTGAAAGGGTAATTACTAAAATGGTATATATTATATTTATTGAAAGGTAATTATATAATTAATATAATATTTATGTTTTTAAGTCACATATTATTAATTTAAAAAATCCTCTATACATTCCATGTATCACATGATTGAATCAGCTCGCTTTTAAGAGGCTATAGTCCACACTTCCAAAAATGATGTTATCATGTTTACAAATAATGGAATGAATAACAGAATGAGTTATAAAATAATTACAAAAAATAAATAAATTATATATATCATATATATCATATAAAAATGTATTTTACAGTATTATTATCAACCATGAAATGTGGGAAAGGGAAAACATATAATTGTTGTTCCATGAGGCAGTAGTTCGCCCTAAATGAATGGAAAGTTCATTATCCATTAGATGGAAGTGTGTGTATTTTTAGATTTAAACCTTAATATCAAAACATATATGTATATTTAGGATGCTTTTGTTATTATATAATCCTGAAAAAGGTGATTTTATGGGGTGTATAAATTAAATAATTGAAAGGATCTTGAAGATGTATGGCACCTCATCTTTGGGTAACTCCTTTTAGGTTGCACCGAAGGGAATACTTGGATTGATTTATGGAAATGGTAAGGCATAAATGAATAAGTAAATGATTTTGGGGATATATTTGGGAAGATTTTGGTTGAGTAAAAGTTTCTTGAGAGGTGTGAGGAAGTGGGAGGAGAGGAGGCATTTTATAATGGAGGAGTGACACTCTTCTAATATTTTGGAGAATGGAAATCCCAGCCAATGTTTCTTTGTTGAAATTTGATCCAATAATGGTGTAAAATAAATATAATAGAGGATAGGTACTAAATATTTCCATAAAATAGATTTTTTACAGGCCTATATATCATATTAGGCCTTAAGAATAGGGTTTAGTCCGTTGTTAAGCTAAATTTTAATTTAATCATTGTAATTAATTTTAATTACGAACACTAATAATTTTGGTCATAAACTAAGTTAATATTATTAGAAATTATAAATTATTATGATTTTAGATATGTACTCTATTTTTCAAAATTCTAATAATATAAGTGGCATAAATTAATCTATATTTAATCACACATACGGGACAAAAAGTTGGTTTTTTAAAGTAAAAAAAGGTTCAAATGTTTGCTAGGTTTTTATAACTAATTTCATGGTGAAATTGATTCCACTGACCTCAAATGGATAAATTAATAAAAATTTGATCTAAATAGACATTAAAATAAATTGAAAAATTAAATTGAAATTATAAATAAAATATATTAAAAATCATTTTTGAGTGAAATTTCAGTATTTTTTTATATTCATTAAAAAATAACAGTTTACAGAAAAATAGCTAGGGTTATGGTGAATGCATTGGAAATAATCAGGTGAATGGTAAGTCATAGAATTAAACTTCTCCTAGATGAATCAATAGGTTTCATGAGACTAAATAGGTAGGGTTTTATGACATTCCTCTTCCCATGTCTTGAATGTGTATTTATATAGGACCTTGGAAACTTGTTTTAATGTCCATAATTATGTATTCTCTCAGTATGCGATGAATGATTATTTTCAATTATTTTTAAATTTATTTTCATGAATATATTATTACCTTAGTTTCAGTTGACTATGGATTCATTTTTTTCATTGATTCTTTCTGTGTCACTTATTTCATGTTTATGTTATGTAACATTCCACTGTATATTACTCCTTACTGGGCATCTAATCTCACCCGTATTTATTTTCCATTCAATGAAAAACCTAGAGGAGGACTATGTGTTTTTAGGGATTTCATGCATGGGATATTCATGATATCACAATATGTTTGTGTTCTGTCTTATGTTTTGAAGTGTATTATATTTATGTATGTTGTCATCCCTGATTATTAAACTTTTTAATCCTTTAACAAATTTATTACATTATGCCAATAATGTAATTTAACTACCATCTCTGGGTTTCCAAATTACAAGATGTTATAGTTTCCATAAAATGAATTTTATTAGGAACCAAGGGTATTTGATTTAGAGGAAACAAGATAGGTAGAATAAATTATATGAAAAAAACCAATAATTCCACATAAAACTCTAAAAATCCTAAAAGTAATTTTACATTACAACTCAGTCTTTTGAGAAAATTATGTCTAAGAAATTGTAGAAATATGGATACTAATTGGAGGAATATGAATCGTATCAACCCCTATAGTGGATAAAGGGATATTCCCCCTGAAAAATTTAATGAATCTAGAGTAGTGGATGATTTTTTCGTAACCATATTAATGTAGTTGATCCAAGTTATAACAAATGGTATCTCTCGCATAGAGTGAATTGATGATCTATAACAAAGAGTTACTATGTTAAATCACATTATAAAAACAAACATCCACAATTAAATGGATATAAAAATTAAATGGTATATTATAAATAAATCATATCCCATGAGGATGTCTTCATTTATTTAAGATGTAGTGAATATCAAAACATAATAAGGGTTTTCTATCATCTGAAGGGAGATGTGGACCAATGGTGGTCACTAATTAAAATCACTAAATAGAATGATTATATTAAGTGAATGGAATTAGGAAATTTTATGGCTGTATTATATGAAAAATATATTCGACATTATATGGAATAAAATCCCCTCAATCTCAGAAAAAATGGGGAGAAAATGTTGCTGAATAAGAGGTTAAATTTTTAAGTTCAACTAGGCACACTATAGAAAATGTATTTAGACTAGAAAGAAGGATTGATAATTTATTATTGGGTTAAAAATAATACATTGGACAATTTTGGTCTCTTATAAATTTTCAACATATCTGGATATAATATGAAGATACACTAAGATAAAAATAAAATTCTACAAGACATGTGTATTCAAAGTAAATTATGATATGAATAGGCTAACTAAGAATCATTGGAAGAAAAATGTGGCTATAGTGAAGGATGGGATTTACCACATGTGATAATTATGGAGATAAACACCATAAGTCTTGTAGGAAGGGAACATAAATTTGATACAAATATAGAGAAAAAGGATATATAGCTCATGAATTCTAGGGCAAGATAGAAACTCTGGGTATTTAATCTTGTAATTATATGGAAAAATGAAATTTTAAAAACAAATTCCACAAACACAAAGTGAATTAATTTAACAATCCACATATTTTGAAATAAAATCATGTTCTATAGCATATAAAAAATTAAACATAAAGATTAAAATAACCACAACATATTATTAAAATATTATTATTTAAATATGAAACTTATGATTTTTCCATTAAATTGGATGGTACGAATAATAATAAATACCTTATGAAATATATTTAAAGGTTATAATTAATATAAATGTATTTTAATATATATAAATTAAAGTATTGGTTTTTCTTAAATACATAGTGTTCAAAAATGACTTTTATAGATTTTTTTATGAAATTTGAATAATTAATTGATATAAAATTTATAAATTTTATTTGATAAAATAAATTTAATTTTTTAAATAATCATATTAAAATTAACTTATGGTCAAATATTGGGGTTTTTTCTGAAAATATTTATTTTCTAAGGAATAGTGGAAAATACAGAATTTTTTAAAATAGTCATTTATTTTTAATGAATTTAGTAAATTAGATGTACCACTGTTATTTAAATTTGATTTAAAATAAAATATGTTTATTATTTAGTTATATTTATTTTAATTAATTATTTTTGAATCATATTTATACTAGAATTCATTATATGTTTATTCTTGGGCTTTAAGACATATTTTTCTAATTTTTTTTAAGGTGCATAATGTTTCTTCATTTTAATTAATTAAAATAAACCATGATGATTAATGTTTGAAATTAAATTTATATATTATATAGATATTTTTGAATTTATAATTATATAACTATTATTTATTCTCATACAATTAATATTAGATCATATTTTACTCTAAAAATACATATTTTTGAAAACTGATTTTTCATCTATTTTGTAGGTTTTATTTAAAATTAAATTAATCCACTTATATTAATTTAATTTGAAAAAATGGATTCTATTTTTTGAATCATATTAATTTATATTATATAACATTTGAAACACAAATTCTGGTCAAATTTAATATTAATAATAGTAAAACAATTGTTATCAGGGTAAACAATTAAAATATTAAAAGTGAGTAACCTTAAAGGTAAAAAGGATAACATGTTTAATTTTTACTATTATTAGAGTCATGTATCAGAATTTAATATACTACAATAACTTATTTTTCAATTTTGGAGGCACTTGTATTGGTAGTGACATTATTAAATAGTTTTTGGTATTTAAAAAAATTCCACTCCTCCTTAATTATAAAAGGGAACCCCTCCCCCCATCTTCACAACTCCGAAGCCATTTTTATTGACCAAACCATTTCATAATTTACTCCCAAAATACTTATATAGATTATATTTCTTTTGGTATTCCCAAAAAATCAATCGTAGGGTTCTTAATAAGATATCCAATGGCAGTTATTCTAAGTGAAGACAATCATCTTCACCAAGCTCATTCTCATTAATTATTCTTCTTTTTCCACCTTTAAATTTGTATAAAGAAATTATAATTTAACCAAAAAATTATATCATATATACTAATATATTATTATTTTTATGTAATAATATTTCTCCATATCCACTTCTATCAAATGGGAAATGAATCCATTCTCATGTGTGTGGTGAACTACCACCTCGTGAACTGAAGTAATTCATTTTCCATCATCTCATCTCAAAAATATTAATGATGATGGATTTAATATTTATGTATTAAATTCATGAAATATTAATCATTATGGAAAAGTGATATGTCATATAATTTATGAAATTACTGTCTATTAAAAAATTATAACATCGTTTTTGTGTTCGATAAACTACCGCTTTACAAACCAGTACAGTTCATTTTACATCATCACATCACATAATTTTCTTTGATGATGGATTTGATATTTAAATATTATATTCACATGATTTTAATAATTATGGAAAATTAACACATCATATACATTCTAAAATTACCATCCTTGAAAAAATGATAACGTAGTTCATGTGTACAATAGACTATATTCTTGAGAAATGAAGTGATTCATATTTTTATTACCGCATCACATTTACAGTTCATTTATGTGTATTTAAATAAATAATATTATATTTATCATATTATTATTATTATATAAAGTTAGAATAACACTTACCTTTTTTCCGTCACGATCGTTGAAAAGTAGAATCCTTAGACATGTGCATATACGGCTTATCTTTTATATGATTGTAATGAAGATCATTTTTAAGAACTAAAATCCATGGATATTTTTGAATGAATAATTCATATATAAAAAAGATAGTTTTTTAATGATAATTATTATGTATTTTAGAAGATAATTAAACCTCTTTCCATGTCAAATACAATGATTACATTTTGAATTTATGAACCGATCATCCTTAAGACATCTGATGTGGATTTAACTGATTGTATAATTAAACACGTTAATAAAAAATATGAAGTAAATGGTTTATGTATAAGTTATGAAAAATATAAAATGGTATTAATGATATAATTAATTTACATTATTTTATTATATATTAGATGAAATATATACCCGAAAAATCATGGATTCTAGGTAAGGGTTTCATCTCACAAATTCCTTCTATAAGTCTCGTGTTCTATTATACACTTAATTTATTTCAAAATAGAGTATATACTACCCCATTAAAAATTATATCATGATTTCAAAATACATGATAATATTTTATGTTTCAATCTATCTACTCAATTCATGGCAGTTATGATTCAAAAGTTAAATAGTAAGGGTCTATGTTTCAATCTAATTTTAATTGAAACTGTTTGGGATTGAATTTTTGTTATAAAAAATTATTTAATCATTGTTCAATAAAAAACATTAATTTAATTTTTTATTTTTTATCAATGAAAATTTTATATAATTGTACTATTTTCATCTTTTTTTTTATTTTAAATGATTGAGAAAATATTTATAAGAGAATATGACTTTATTTCACTCTTTAGGCAAAAATACATTTTCTTCCAATTCCATATTTTCTAAATATATTCTCAAGAATATTTTTAAAATTTCCTAACATATTTAATAAAATCATTATTACCCATGACTGAATTTTTATAAATTTTTTTGAAAGGAATCTTCTGGGTTTTTATTCGATCGAGGCACTTTTTACATATTTAGAAGAATATTGAAGGAATGTTTTTAAACTTATACTGCATGTAAAGAATTATTTTCAATCATGAACACTAAAATATTTGAAGATTAATTTATAAGTATTCTTATTTATTTTTTAATAAATAATTTTATAAAATATTTTTGGTTTTTTTATATTTTGATGAAAAAATTTGAAAGTGGAGAGCATGTTTTTCTTAAGAAATATTTCATGTAATATTTTAAATATATTTTCATAAATGATGAAAACATTTTATGTTATAGAATACTTCTTAATTATGTGTATATGTCTCTCACATATATACCTATATTATTATAAATTACTTGGATGGTTTAATACATGATTTATTTTCATCTATCAAATACATTCATTATGAAATTTATTTAGACCATGATATGAGAAAATATTATGAAGCCCATTTATTTCTATTGGTTATTATAATTTTTATGAAATATGAATGATTTTATTTTTTTGGTATACATATTTATGAAAAATTTAGGGTGGGTTAGCCCAAATGAAACTAAAATTTATTAGATAATGTTTTTAATCTCATGAGACATCAAATATGGGATTAAGGAGTAAACCTAATCCATTATGAGACTTTTTAAAATAAATGATATTGCCTAAGAAGTTAA
This sequence comes from Viscum album, assembly GCA_963277665.1. Taxonomy (NCBI): domain Eukaryota; kingdom Viridiplantae; phylum Streptophyta; class Magnoliopsida; order Santalales; family Viscaceae; genus Viscum; species Viscum album. The sequence continues at coordinate 1,456,757,527 of OY728135.1, read as the reverse complement.
CCTTGATTCATGTCAATGTCATGTTATATATTGCAGTCACATTTCCTATATTACCATGATCTTATGATACCATGCTATTTATGTTATTATTCAAGGTGATTAATTATATCCTTATCTTTTATGATATCATGTTATACCTTTGATTCACATGTTATATTTCTTTATCATGTTGTTTCCCTTTAGTAGGTTTTTTATCTCACCCAATTCAATATATATTGTCCTTGTTATCCTATACAGTTATATGAGGAAAAATGGAATTATGAGATTATTATGGAGAATAAATTGATGATTTCTTATTTTAGACCCAATTTGATGTATTATGACCCTATTCTTCAATAGACACTAGTACTTTATGATCCTTATGTTATATTAATGTATATATATGTTTACAGATCATGAAATAATATGTGGAAGAGATACGGGTCACTACAGTTGTTATTATATAATGTTATATTTTTTTAGGGTAAGGATTTTAGAAAATTAGTAAAAACCCTATGTATAATTCTAATCATTGGAATGTATCATGGAATTTTAGTGAAGGATGGATCAAGTGGTTTTAGAGAAATTACATCGATATATTGATAATTTATGTGGAAATGGATTTGGAACAATTGTACCTAGGGGTAATAACCCCAAAAAAGGTGCATTGATATAGGCTGCATCATCACCTATTGAATGAAAAAGGCCATTTTACACACCATGTTTTGAAACTCCCATGGGATATGATTTTAAAATTCATAAAATCATTATGAACTATTGCGAGGGAGTTAAAAAAAATTATTAAGTTATAAAACCTAATATTAAATTTTACCATGGATAACGAATATTGAAACCTATATTCTCATAATTTAGGTTATATTTATTATTTATAAGTCATTCCTTCTTTTTTAGTTAGTTTCCCATTTTGTATGTTAATAAATTTTAATCATTTTTCTTTTATTATTTCAGTTAATTATGATAATAAGAGAATGGATTCTAATAACCAATGTGGTAGGAAATGTCATGATTCCTCTAAAGAGATACATAACCTAATGGGAATGAAATTTATCCATATTGTGATCATTTGAAATGAGGCATCTTGATTTATTATTAATAAATAGAACATAGTTAAGTTTATAAACACATAAAATAAGAGAATAATGAAATAAAATGGTAGTTAAAATATTATATATTATAATGAAAGAAGATATGATTTCCCACATGTTAAAAATGTGGGAAGAGGAACTATGGAAAATTACATAAAGTAACTAGAAGATGAGTTACATGTTGAAAATGAAAAAATAAGGTTGAAATTTTCTAAATAAAAATGAAGAGTGGTTTAAAAGACATAGGAAAAATAAAGTATAACTTAAGTCACCACTAAAACTTCAATGTAATTGATGTGAAAAATTCATTATTATTTGAGTTAATGACATAATATGGGGGTTAATTCTTAGGGGACTTTGTTATGTTAATCATTAAACAAGACTAATTTACGTTTTTAGGTTTCTAAACATGATAATCATTCCGTTAAAGTATTTTTATCAATGATATATTAATTATAAGAATCATGAAACCTATAAGGATTGTTATACATTAGTTATATTTAAGTATTTGTATGAATATGTTCTACGGTAAAAAAGACATAGAATGAAGATTTAATGGTGAGGTTATATTTTATGAAAAACAATTATAGAGGAAAATACAATCATTGATATGTTACTAATGTGGAGGTAATTATAGTCAATTAATATCAATTTATTTTATATAAAAATAAGTTTTATAGAAGCATTTAGTGGTTCACAACTAATTTTAAGATTAATTTTATCTAGAGAATAATCATAAAATTTTTATAAACTTTATAGAAATTATATTAACATTATATTATAAAAAGTACATCCCACATTCTAGGTGATAACTTATCATATCAGGAAAGGAAATGTGTTCTAAACCCACAACTGAAGGATGATAAGGGTGTAATGACTACCACTGATATACGTAATGTTCTAGCTAGTATAACATTGTTTCTTAAATTTTTTGGTGGATAATTTTTTTGTTTATTTTGGGAAATATATTATAGGATCAAATATTTTTTAATTTTTAGTATTTTAAGGGTAATTATTGATTTTTTGGGAAACATTTTATATAACCATCCTTCTCTTTATTACTCATTAATACAAGATTTAATTATATAAAATTACACTTAATACTACCAAAACAATGTGAAGTCTAGAGACTTTGGGAATTAGATAAATTTCATTACAACTTTAAACATGAGTTACAACAAATTTATTGAAAACTTCATTAAAATTCTTGAGCTTAAAACAATTTTGTATAACCATAGAAAATACATAATAAACGGATGAGACATAAAACCCAATAAGGTAACAAATATGTCATAACATTAAGATTATAAGACATTTTAGACATGGGAAATGTGGAAACAACTAAAACCACCGCATCCTAATCACTAGTCAAGGATAAACCACCAAGACTTTGTAGTGGAAAATTTACCATGAAGAAATTAGGTATACCCCTATCCCAACATCAATTATCATTATAGTAAACATTACCCAATGGATTAGTGAGCTATATAATTCTGGGACCACCTATAATTTTTTTATTCTCATGCTTAAAAGTGACATATAGATCATAAAATATGGATTCATTCATAATCATAATTTATTACATGATTAAGGAGTGTATAAAACATACATGAGAGTCCCCAATAAAAAGGAATATGTGAATTAATGTGAAAAACCTTGATTAAAAATGGGTATAATATTCACTACACATTTGGATTGGAGTGAAAAATTGTAGAGAAAATTCAACAGCATACCAAAATCACTTAAAAGTTTATAAAATGGATTGGGGAAAGATAAATGGGTCAATCGGCATTTGTAAATGAATTAGATAGTAATATGGACATGGAAGAACAATTCCACACATTTATAATTAGAAAAAATGCAATATGATAACAAATAAGATTGAAGAAAAAGAGAAAGGAAAGGATGCATACAAAATTTCAGCATGGTAACAGGTGTTCATAAGAGGGATTAATGAGAAATAAAATGATTTATCATCATTTATAAAAAATAATATAATTATGGGGTAGGTGATAAAATATACCCATCATTAATTAATTAAAAATAAAATGGTATAACATAGAAGAGATTATTGAATAAAAGTAAGAAAGAGAGGAACCCTTATCATAAGAGTATGACACTAAAAGCTTGACATGGGATTCTTGAGAGTTTGGGGGAACCTTGGAAAGATTATAGAGAGAAAAGGTCTGTGTAAGGTTATGCTCCAAATATTTTTATTTAAGTGAAGTGGGTTCTTGGGTGGGTTTAGGTAGGAAAAGAGATGAATTTCATTAATATTTTGGTTTTGGACTGTATAAAATAAAATATTAGAAACCACAAAACCTCACATGGTATTTTCCCATGCTTTTCTCCAAAGTGGATAGATTTTAATTATTTTATTATCAAAAGGGGAGAAATTATTAAAATATTCCCCTTTCTTATGTATATGTGAGTCACATTTTTAATGAAATGATTTTAAAATCATAAAATACATTATATGATTTGGAGGATTCATAAAGGGTTAATAAGATTAATAAAATAAAATTTAAATAATATTTTAGGTGAAAAACATATATTTGGAAAAATATACCAGTTATAGTATTTATTACATCATTTGGGTTCATTATGATGTCATAAAACACACCATATATTTATATAATATTCAATTTTTACAGAGAAATTAAACACTCAGAGAATTAAGAAAAATTCACCATCGGATAATTTCTATGTTATGATTCAAAAAATAATATTCATTTTTTCTATTTTTTAAATATGTTCATTTTAAATTTTAAAATAAGATTCCATATTTATTGAAAAATGTTGTGTTTTTGATAATAACAGTTTTTGAACCCTTATAAAAAGTAAATTTAAATTTATAAAAATTATATGAAAATTTATAATAAATAATTAATATTTAAAAATAAAATTTTATTAAAATTTTCTTTATTTAGAAAATCCATTAATTCATCAAAATAATTCCCTTAATTGAATTTGAATATTTCCCCAAAATAAAATTTGTGTTTAATTGAAAAATAATTTATAAAGTAAAAAAAATTAAAACAAATTCATTATTATATACAGTATACATATTAATATTATTAAGGTCTTGATACATATCCATTTATTACATTGGTGTACACCCTAAGATTAAGCTGTGTGATGGTGAGACATTCATGGAGGTATTCGAGAAACATGGTTTGGGTCGTGATATCGATGAGCTTAAAATTTTCCCACAAATGGTTTTGATCATGCACAAGTTGTTAGATATTAGGTGGGATTGGTCAAGGTAAAATACAATTGATACAATCTCCCTCAAATTCTATAATAAAGGGGATTTATAGGGTACAATTTGATTGGATGAGGCCATCACTTCCTTTGTCTGTGTCAATTTTATTTATTAAGGCCGTATATTAATTTTAATAACGTGAACACTCTTTAATGGATATATTAACAACTATAATATTCATAGTGGTATTTTAAAACAAAATATATAACTAAGTTAGTAATTTTTTTATATAACCATATTACATAATAATACATTTAATAAAAAATACAAAGGGAAAATTCATTTATAATAGTCAGGATCATTATAATCTACCCCCCCTGAGAAATTTATCCCTCAAAAGTTTCATTCCACCCCCTTAAAATAGATAAGAGAAATTTTATATCATGGTTCCCTATTTATTCTTCTAACATGTGGTTTCTCTATAAGACTTTTACAGGGTTCATTGTCTAGTTTTATAGAATATTTCTCTACGATCTAAGATCTTCACCGAATTATCCTTATAGGAATGATCATTCTCCAATGGTACAACCTCTGTATTTAGTACATGTGAGGGGTTAGGTATGTACTTCCTCAAGAGTGATACAAGGAATACATCATGAACTTGATATAGGTTAGGTAGGAGTGGAAGTCAATAGACCACTGCTCTGATGCAATCATAGATCTCAAAGGGGCCGATATATCTTGGACAAAGTTTCCCCTTCTTCGCAAATCTCATCACATATTCATTATAGATATGTGGTGGAATAACACGTCTCTAATATCAAACTATAGGTATTGTCGATGATTGTTAGCATATCTCTTTGGTTGACTTAGAGCATCCTTGATGTACTACTGAATAGTATAAACCATTTCCACAATTTTATTGAAAATTTTAGGACCTAGCAGTTTTGGTTTTCCAAATTCATTCTAGAATGTAGGTGTCCTACACCTCTTCCCATAAGGGGCTTTATATGGATCCATTTCTATGCTCAAGTGGAAACTATTTTTTAAGAGAACTCAACTAGAGTAAGATTTTCATCTTATCCTCCTTTTAAGTCCAATGATCATGCTCTCAACTTGTCCACAAGTGTCTTTCTAGTCCACTCAGATTAGCCGTCATTTTAAGGATGATATGCTATAATGAAGTTCAAATATGTATTCAGAGAATTTTGGTGATTATTTTAGAACATAGAGGTGAATCTTGGATCTTGATCAAACACAATTGATATTGGTACTCTATACAACCTAACCACTTCCCGGTTAAATTTCCTTGCAAGTAGGTCTACTGTGAATGTATATTATATCACAATGAAGTGTGCAGTCTTTTTAGGGTGATCAACCACAACCCATATATCATTATTCCCTCTTTATGTTTTTGTAATATTAGTGCCAAAGTCTAGGGTGATTTTTTCCATTTCCATGTAGGTGTTGGTAATAGTAGTATCATCCCCTTAGATGTTTTCCATTCCGCGTTCACTTGATAACATACTATACATCTTGATCTTTCTTATGTGATCTCCTTCTTCATATTGTCCCACCCGTAGTGTTCTTAGATATCTCGATACATATTTGTGCTTCATGGGTGGATTGATAGGGTTGAGCTATGTGCATTATCCAACAACTCCTTTAACTCATGATTTAATGGTACACATAGTCACGAACAAAACCTTACAACACCTTCATCATTAACATTGAACTCAAAGGATATCCCTTTTCTTATAGCTTCAAATTTTTCTAAATTATCACATCAACTATATTAGAATCCTTTAACCTCTCTATAAGAGATGGTTGAGCAATAATTTGTCAAAGGATTGATGATGTTCCTTTATTGTTTCCATGTCCATCATTTCAAAATCTAAAAATATCAAAGCCCTCTCAATTATAATAAATGATATAATTTATGAATCCTTTCTACAAAGAAAAGCTACCAATTTATTATATTTTCCAAGATGGTAGTAAATTGATCAGTCATAATCTTTTATCATATCTAACCGCTTTCTTTGGTGCATGTCCAACTCTTTCTTTGTGGATATATATATGAGGATTTTGCATTCCATATGTATTTCACAATTCTATAGAAATAGATAATACCACCAAATTTTGAATTATGAAAACACTACATCCAAATCCAGATCATGTGTTGGGTTATTCTGTTCTTTAAACTTAAACTTCCTTGAATAATATGCAATGAATTTTCCATTTTTCATCAACACACAACTCAAACCTTTACTTGAGGCATCACTGAATACTATGAGAAGTTCTCCACTTATGGGTAGTGTAAGAATAGATGCAGTGGTAAGACTCCTTTTAAAATACTTAACATTCTTCACATGCATAATTCTAAGAAAACTTAACTCTATTTTGAGTTCGTTTGGTGAGAGGGGTTGAAAATCATGAAAAATTTCACAAGAATTAGCGATAATACCCAACTAACCCAAGGAAACTACAAATATATGTCACAGATGTTGGCATCAACCATCCTTCAATTTTTTCTATTTGGGAAGGGTCTACAAATATCCCATTACTTGTGATGATATTCCCGAATAAAGATCCATCCTTAAACCATAACTCACATTTTATTTAATTATATTAAGGATTTTCCTTTCCCAATGGATTTATCATAATATTCAAATTCTCATCATCTTCATATTTATTTTTGGATTATATTAGAATATCATTTAAAAATACTACCAAAACTTTGTCGAGGTAATCTCTAAAGACTCTATTCATCAACTTAATGATGATTTAAAGAATATTAGTGATTAGAAATGGTATTACTATGAATTTCTAGTTCTCATACCTTGAACAAAAAGGAGTCTTGGGGATATCCTTTTTCTTTACCCTAAATTGGTAATATCCTGAATGCAACACTTCCTTTAAGCTAAGTTGGTCTCAAAAGTCCTTGGAGGTGATAACTTGTGGATTAAGTTTATTATAATGAAATATGGGACCAACCTGGATGTTCATAGGGTAATATATATTGGCTATGGCAGTCGCTCTGTGAGCACATTCCGACTCTCAATCTGCACAGCCGGTGGATCGTGGAAAATGATGATATCAATTTTTGGCATAGTAATTAGTCTGGTTCGATCTTCAGATTTCATTCTTGTCCTTTTCCTAATATGACTTTTCCCAAACAAGTATTTACCCATATTTCATTCATGCCATTATTAATCAATATCAATGAGAAATTTTTGATAGCATTGACCTCACTTTAAATTCAAACCATCTGGTTTTTAAAAATTTTCCCGCGGGGGTCTTCTTAGCTAAGAGTCACAATATGATTTTTCCTACATTAAATGGTGGGGAAAAATGTTATAAATGATTATTGGTGTAAATAGTTTCCTATGAAATACAGTTTCCTTCAGTGGATGATATATAACAACTATATTCCGATGGATGACCTAGTTTGTATGAGGGGTGTTCAGATTGTGTCGAAATGATGATGTTTCAGGTCCGAAAGTTATGAAATGATGGAGCATTTATTTTTTGAGGGTGACTGGGCTACAAAAGTGTGGAGATACCTGGGTAACCTCATAGTTATCGATATTCATTATGCTTATTGTTTTGATTTCCTTCTTAATGACTCTGACAGTGTTGAATTGAATGAGCATGAGGGAAAGGCCCAGTCTGTGCCAATGGATGCGGGTTGCTAGAATTTATGGAGTTCTAGGAATAAATCCCTCCATAAAGGTAGTCAGGGCTCATTTATTTCCATGTAGGTCTGGTTCAAATGTCTTGTAGTGGAGTTGGGATCACTGATAAAGTAAGGGAACAGAAGTAAAATCCTGACAATGTTTATCACTGCATCTAGAATATCTTCTTCTACTTAGGAAGTTCATGGTAGATAAAATCATGGAAAATGGGTATGTTTTAACCCACCTACAAGTGGATATATGCTAAATATTGATGGATCGTGCATTCCTGGTATGATGTGTGGAGGGGGAGTCATCTGAGATAACAACAGTTCTATTATAACTACTTTCAGTAGCTTCTTCGGTCAAGGAGACTCTATAAGACCAGAGGCTGAGGCTCTTCTTGAGGGGAAAGATATCTGTTGGGGCTTCAATTTATCTCCGTCTTTGATTGAAACAGACTCTATAATGATTTATAATTCTATAAATCACAATACAAATACCCCATGGTCTATTGATTATTACATTCGAGGGTGTATCCAATACATTCCTTATGGTGTGAATATCCAACATACATGGTGTGAAGGTAAAAAAGTGGCATATTTTTTAGCCTCCAAGTGTGATAAAAATAATTCCCAGATTATTTTCTCTAATATGGAAAATCTTATTTTAGAATGTGCTGATCATGTTTGGGCAGATTCTCTTGGTTTGTACTATTTTAGACCTCCCTAGTTCCCTTGCTTTCAGAATTCTTGTTGTATTTTTTCTTTGTGACCTTTCTACCTCATTTTAATAAAATAAAAATTGTTGTTTTTGACTATAGATCCGCCTTGGAAAATTATTTTCATCCACATAACCGATCAAAAAGTAATAAATACATTCTAGAGGATACCTGTTATTTATTGTGATCTTGTTGAGCTCACGATAATAGATGAAAAGGTTCATTATCCCATCCTTATTCCTGAAATATCAGATAGGTGAACCCCTTGAAAAAGCTCTTGGGTGTATTAGAACTTTATCTAGATTCTCTTGTAGTTGTTTCTTCACTAACCCAAGTTCCATAATAGACACTTTATATGGAGTCTTGGAGAGTGGTAACACCCTAGGTATAAGCTCTATTGAAAATGCAACATCTATTCTAAGAGTAAGTCTAGATAATTCATTAGGAAACACATAATCATATCAAAATGGGCATGTATTCAAGGGTGACTCTTTCCTTAGACTCAATCATTTGAGCTATATATGCCTTCTTAGAGTGAAAAAATATCCATTCTTGAGATGATGGTGCAAAAGAAGATTCATCCTTCTCCCTTTATTTGTATATAATTTTATGATGATTTGCAATATGGAGAGTGATTTCCTTCTCATATAAATTTATGTTGGCTATATACAGGGAAAGCCAGTCCATATGCAAAATAACAACAAATTCCACAAAGGGGATATGAAAAGGTTTTCCAGGAAATTCATCCCACAAACATTGATTTGGGAGGATTTATATACTTAGGATGAAATAATTTCCCTATTTTATATTTTCACTGACATCTCTAATTCCATAATTTTTTATGGTGTTTAAATTAGTTCTATTAAATTTTTTGGATATGAATGGAATTCATAGAACCATAATAAAAAAATACATTCACTATTATTGAATGAATAACTATATCACCTATCACCACTTCATTATCAAGATTCACTTTGGCAGTAGTGATAGAAAAATCTTCGCCTTACTAACTGGGAAGTTATTGGTTTTCTCTAAAAACCCTTGGCATAGTGCATTAGTTTGGAAAATGTCCTTGTTCCTTATAGTTGTAGAAATGAACAATTTGCCGAGGGTTGATCAGATTGTTCCTTTCCTCCATCGTAGTAGCAGGTTTCTCATGGCAAAAATCACTAGCCAGGTTACCTTCCATTATAAACCTAAATAATTTCCTCATCCCCCTCATGAAATTCACAGTTTTCTTCTTTCCACCCCTTTGAAAATTGGGGTATTGTAATTTCTTGGCATCATTAGATATCTCTATCGAACCATCATGAATTGTCTTCCACTTTTCACTTCTTATCACCATGATACCCATAAGATACCCCGATCTCTATTTCAAATTTGAGGGAACATCATAAAAATTTCCTTATATCTATTAAATTCAGGGATCACCAGGTCTTTCTGTAGGCTATGTTTTAACAACAAAAGTATCCTCAAACCTTATATTTGTGAGTAATGGAAAATCTGAAGGTGTATCATGCATGCATTTTGGAGTGTCCTCGTACACCCAAATTGATTCTTCTTATTTTTTCATCAAGTAAAGGAAATATCTTTCCATTTTAAGATGATGATTTTAAGGAATTTTTTTATCAAAAATCATTTTTCAGAAATCCTTTCACACCATTACTTTGATATCTTCCTTAGGCTTCATATATTTGATCAATGTCCACCGTTGATCATATTCACCTTCCACATGATAAACTACCAAAATAACCTTCTATTTTTCCAAGAATTGAAGGATAGAGAAGATCTTCTCAATGGACTTGATCCCTTGTTTAGTGATTAAGGGATCAGATGTTCCATTTAATGTAGGATGACTTTGATGCATGAAGCTCTCAATTATGGATTTTTCTCTCTTTAGGGGGATTAGAAGATCCTCCTGATTTAGGTTTCTGTTTATATCATGTGTTAGTGAGAGAGTATCATCATGAAGTGTGCCATTTCTTCTCCCATCAGGTTGGTCCTCTTTTTGTGGTAGTCATCAGATTGCTCTTCACATTTATTGTTTACATTATTCCTCTTATTTATGGACATTTTATAGATTAAAATGAAAATTATATATGAATATTTTCAAGTTATTAAACACATAAAGGATAATCCAATTACATTAAGGGATAAATTATAAATTACATGTATTTCATTAACTTATGAATTTATAGGCTTCAATATATGTCGCACACAATCTATTTTATAACACATATTATTATGATATTTTTTTCAGCATTAATAATGGTCACATTGATCTTATGAATTACCAAAGCACATCTACAGAAATGTATAACCAAGATCCCTGTAAAGCTCATTGTCATGTACTAGGTTACCCTATTCCTGGCCCGGAACACCTTGTCAGATTTATTAATCCTAGGTACATATGTGACAGAAACACATCCACTTGTAGTACCTAGACAGGGATGTATTTTCCTAATAAAACACTTACTATATAATCACTAATTTTTTTGGGATATATTATTATACATAGTCTTATCTCTAAGGGTTTTTTCTATATTTTAATAATCACAGTACCAAAAATAACTAAATGTTTCCTTTGATACCCACTATAACAACCCTTCTATTGATTATAAATTTATATGTGATTTAATTACTTAAAATTTTAATTAATTAAAAATGAATGAACAGGAAGTATAGTATAATAGGTAATTATTTAAAATTAATTAAAACATTAAACATGAATTAAACAATATTTATTGAAAACTTCTTTAACATGCTTTATCTTAAAACTGCATTGGATAACCCAGAGAAATATATAAGAAAAGATGATCTATAAAGCCCAGTAAGGGATTAAACATGTCATAACATGAAGATAAAATTACATTTTAAAAAATCCATATCAATGAGACATAAAGGAACATGAATAATGAGGCATGATATAGCAAGATAATAATAACATTGGAAATGTGTAAACAACTTAGAACAATGCATCATAAACATAGGTCAAGGCTAAACTACCAAGAGTTAATGGTGGAAAATGTAACATAATAGAATTAGGTACACCTCTATCCCAACATGACATATCATGATACTAAATATTACCCAATGCACTAAAGTTCTATATAAATCTTGGTGCACAAGACATTTTTATGGCATTCTCATGCCAAAGTGTGCCACATAGATCATAAAACATGAATTAATTAATCATTAAAATTAATTCAATGATTAAGGAGTGTTGAATACATACATAAAAGTCCCCAATAAAATTATATATGTGTATTAAAGTGAACAACCTTTATTAGAAATGGGTATAGTATTCAATAAATATTTGGCTTGGCATAGACAATCGCTGTGAAAATTCGGCAGCATAACAGGATCATTTAAAAGCTCATAAAATGGTTTGGTGAGAGGAAAATGGGTCTATCATCATTTGGATTTTAATTTTATAGTAACAGGAAAATTTATGGATGTTTAAACACATTTATAATTTAAAATAATGACAAATGATAAAAAATAAGCTTGAATAAATAGAGAAATGAAAGGATGCTTATGAAATTCTCGCATGGTAACAGGTGTACATGGGAGGAATTATTGAGAGAGAACAAGGTATTTCATAATTTATAAACAATAATTGAATTTTTTGGGAGGTTATAAATCATACCTGATCATTATTAATTGAAAATAAAGGTGCGTACAGTGATAATGAAACATTGATAAAAATGAGAGAGGAAAAAACCCTAATGAAAATTCCGCATGGTAACATGTGTTATTATGAGGGATTAATAATAGATAAATGGGACATAAATAATTTAGAAATAATAAGGGTATGATGAGGGAGATTTAAAAACATACCCCATTATTAGGATATTAAAAATAAAATGGTATAACATAGAAGAGATTCTTGAATAACAGTGAGAAAAGAGGATCTCTTACCTTAAGATTATGACACCAAAAGCTTGAAAGGGGATTATTGAGAGCTTATGGGAACATTGGGAAGATTAGAGAGATATTATGGAAGTGTAAGGTCATGTTATAAAAATTTTGATAGAAGATTTGTGGGATCTTGGGTGTGTTTATATAGGAAAATGAGATATTTCTTTTATAATTAGGTTTTGGACTGTATAAAAAAAAATATTTCAAACGAAAAACCATTACATGTTTTTGCACATGGTTTTTGAAAAAGTTGAGAAATTTTAATTATTTTATTTTTAAGAGGAAACAAATTATTAAAATATTACCCCATCTTATGCAGTGGTGAGTCACAATTTTAAAGAAATGTATTAAAAATCATAAAATACATTATATATTTAAGAGGATTCATAAAGGATTAATAAAATTAATCAAATAAACATAAAATTACAATATTTTAAAGTAAAAACATATATTTGGATGAATATACCAATTATAGTATTTATTAAATCAATTTTTGGTCATTATGATGACATAAAACACACGGTATACTTATATGGTATTTAATTTTTAACCGAAAATTGAACTATCTCAAAAAATTATGAAAAATTAACCATTGGATAATTTAGGTATTATAATTAAAAAAATTAATATTCATTTTATCTAAATTTTTTTTTAAATATGTTCATTTTATCTTTTAAAATAATATTATACATTTATTGAAAAAATTCCTGGTTTTTGACAATAATTGTTTTTTAACTATTATAAAAAGAACATTGCACTTCATAAAATTTATATAACATTTTATAAATAATAATTATTATTCAATAATATAATTTTAATAAAATACTATTTACTCAAAAAATAAATCAATTCATCAATATAAATCCCTTAATTGAAATTTAATGATACTTTAAAATAAAATTTGCATTTAATTGAAAAATCTTTTAAAATTAATAAAAAAATAATATAAATTCATTATTATATACAATGTAAATATTTATATTATTAAGGCCTTGATACAAATTCCGTTACTACAATAGATTATTCCCTATTATTGAGTCATTCAATGGTAATACTTTCATGAGGGCATCCGACAAACATGGTTTTGGCCATGGTCACAATGAGCTTGAACTTCTCTTGTAAATGGTTTCTCTCATGATTAAGTTGTTGAATCTCAGCATGGGATTGGTCAAGGGAAAATCCCAGTGATGATATCTCTATTGGAATCTTGGATAATTGGTCTTCATAGGGTACAATACTACCAGATGAGGCCATTAATTCCTTTGTCTCTGTCAATTTGATTTGTTAAATCCCTAAATTTATTTTAATCATGTGACCACTGTTTAAAGGCTATATTAAAAATGATAATATTTTTAATGGTCATTTGAATCCAATTATATATCTAAGGATGTGAATGTGTTTTCTTTAAAAAAATTACATCATAAAACATTTAATTAAAAACACATAGATAAACATCATTTATAATAATTCGGTTAGTTACATTTTATTATGTTAAGAAACATACATACATACATATATACATATATATATATATATATAACCATCAGGTTTAACATAAAGGATTATTTTGGAATAATTATATTCTGTATTTGGATATGTATGTTTAATTATATGATATAAACTTTGAGTTAAAACCTTATTTAATGTTGAGGTTGTTGAGGTTATTTGGATTATAGGGTTATTTATTTAAGGAATGATCTATGTTAAACCATTGGTTTTATTATTAAATTTTAAAGATTAATATTGTCAAATTAACTTTGGATACTATAATAGTTTATGATAACCATTTTTGTTTTAACAAAGATATGGGGAATATCTTAAAACTATTTTATGGATCCTATATTCCTTTAATGTTAATTTTAATTATTCATAAATTAAAAATTTTATATTGGATATTCATTCCTTAGAGTAAGAGGTAATGTGAAAATATATTGAATCACAATTAAATTATGTTATTTTTTTTATTAGAAAAAATATATCAAGTAAGTATGTTTTATATAATTTTCTATATTTATAGTAAAATAAACCTTTAATTATATGAATATTATCTTGAAATAAAAATGTTATCCTATTACCTTTATATCTGATGAGTTAATGATATTCTAATTCATCACATATTTATAGTTTTGTGGTTTTAAAAATATAATTTTCCCTCAATTTATTGTGATCAGATATCTTTATCACCCCCATAATTATTATTTCATTTCTTTCATGTCCAAATTCATTCTTTTACATTCATCTCTTTTAGAAGGATGTTCTATAAAACCTTTTATGATGTAGGTTTTTCTAAAAAGAGAATTTTAAAATTACAGACACTTTGTTATAGAGAATTATTGACAATTTAGTGTATGTAATTTATTTTAGTTTATATAATGTAACACCCTGTGATTTAAAAATAGAACAATGTTTGATTGAGTATAAAACATGCAACATTAAGATTAAAACAAATGTGGAATACTATTAAAATATTTTTATTTAAATTTTAACTTTATAAAATTACCATTAAATTTGTGGGTATTAATATAATTAAATAAATTTTATAAATATATATAAACATTATAATCAACATAAATTTATGTGTAAATTCTCACGAAATAAGCATTCATTGGATTTAAAATACGTTTTCTTCAAAAAATTTTTTTATTTATTTCTATTTAAAAATAATATAATTAATTTATATAACCTTTAGAATATATATTTGATAAAATGGAATTAATTTATTAAATCATAATATCAAAATTTTCCTTTGGTTAGATTTTTGGATTTTTCAAAAAGTAATGATTTTTCAGTGAATATTTAAATATACTGATTTTTGTAAAAGTTTACTTTTATTTTAATAAATTAAGTAATTAAAAAATAAAATAATTATTTTAAATTTATTTTAAATTAAAATATTTTTTAGTTTTATTTGGTCTAATTAATTAAATTTAAATAAATATTAAAATATATTTTAGAATAAGTTTATTCTTCAGATTAAAAAAACATTTTTTCATAAAATTATTTTAAAGTGACTAATGTTTCTCCATATTAATTATTTCAAATATCCCATAATTCATAATAATTTAAATTAATTATAATTAATATAGACATATAATTGTGAATTTAAATTCATAAAATTATTATTCCTATTCATAGAGTTAATATATGATAATATTTTCCTTGAAAAATGCATTTTTCAGAAAAACACATTTTTTGTCACGTTCGCAACATTTATTTTAAATTATATTCCTCCAATTATGTAAAAAAATTTTGATAAAATGGATTACATTTTTGGAATCAATGAAAATTTATTATATATTAAGGTTAAATTATTGTTTTCACAAATTAAAAGTAAAAATAGTGAATAATATTTACCGAACAAAAAATATAAAATAGTAAATATGAGTCACCATAGAGGTAAAGTGCATAAGGTTTTTAAAACATGTTTCATTTTAGTGGTATTGTTGTGGATCATCCTTATCTCTACTCAAATACTTTATTTTTTAATTTTTGAGGCACTTTTCTTGGGAGTGACTTCCCATTATTGAAAAGTTTTGGGTATTTAGAAATATTCCACTCCTAAATTATAAAAGGGACCCCACACACACACTTATTTACACCTTTAAATATATTTTTATTCACCAAAACATAGAAAAATATCACCCCAACATTATAATCCACATTTTAGAGCATATTTATTGCCTAAAATACCAACCTTAAGGTCCTTAATAATGGATCCAAAGGATGTTCTTCTAAGTGAAGATATTTGTCTTCACCAATCTCTTTATTTTACTTCTTCTACTTTTACCACATTAAATTATGTATCAAAAATTAAAATATAATAATAATAATATATTCTATATTCTGATATTTTATTTCTTAATGACATAATATTTATCTATATCCTCTTCCATCAAATGGGAAATGAAACCACTATTCTTGTGTACGGTAGACTATTAACTCTTGAGCTAGTGTAATTTGTTTTCCAATACCACCTATCAGAAATGTTCCTGATGATTAATTTAATATTTATATGTTATATTCATTAAGTATTAATCTTTCTTGAAAATTAAAATTTAATATAATTTTATCCCCTATAATCCATGAAAAAATGATAATGTCATTCGTGTGTACGACAAACAGCTACCACATTAAGTGATGTCATTCATTTTCCATCATCTCCTATGACGATTGTTCAAGATAATGGTTTTAATATTTTTAAAATATATTCATGACATATTATTCACTATGGGAAATTAATATATCATATAATTTCTTACCTCACCATCTATGAAAAAATGATAACCTCGTTTGTGTGCATTGCATACTATCACCACACAAAATTATTTAATCTTTTTTATTACCGCATCTCATGGATTGTATATATAAGTTAATTTAAAAAAATAATATGATATTTATTATTTTATGTTCATTCTATAAATATATAATAATAATTATCTTCTTTCCATCATGATCGATGAAAATATAAATTCTGCACCTGGCCACGAAGCAATTGTTTGTATTTTTTTAAAAACTACTTTTTAGAAAAGTGGGAACCATACATAGAGAGACAAAATTTATGAATATCACCCATTCACCTGAAAAAAAATGTTCAAAATTAAAATCAATTACATTCAAAATTCTAAACCAAAATTAAAAAACTGCCATTATCCACTTCGAACCATGAGCTACCCACCCCGATCCACATCACAAGGATACCTAAAATCTCACTTCACCACAATCATCATGTCGTCGAAGTGACATCTCATCTCTATCACTGCTATCATATGTATTCATCAAAAATCCACTGTAATCATCATTTGACACCACCTCTTACTTCTCTAATGTCCACTGCCTGCACCAAACACCGTCACCGCTATCACAAAAAACCCTCAGGACTACTATGAACATTGATCCATGACCACTATTTTCATCATCGGTCAAACACCACAAAAGAACATTGAAAACCGCCACAACATCATATCAAATACACCATAAAAATATTTAAAACCATCAACCAAAACACATTTCATCAACCAAACAAAAAAAATTCATCATGGATCAATGAAAACCACTTGAAAAACACCTCCTAAATCTTGGGAGATAGACACCTCGCCAGACCGACCTAGGGAGGAGAGGTGGTACCCAATGCTAGGGAAAAGTATAAGGATCATGGATCCTTCACAAAGAGTCAAGATCTTCATCAAAATCTCATTGAAAATTTAAAAATATACCGTCACCAAAATAATGGTCGGGACTCGTTGAAACCCCCACCACAATGCACCACACCACCCAAAACTTCTTCTAAACCATCGCACCCGAACGAACTGGAAGGGAGAAGTGGATCTAGAGGCCAGAGGGTAGTACGTATGTGCAGAACATCCAAATTAATCCATGAAAAATAAATCACTTTTATTCTCACAAAAAACCCCACCATAAAAACATAGACTATAACTCCATCTAAACACCAAAAAAACAGAATCGCAACTCAAAAAAACCATGCAAACAAAGAGAAAAAGAAAATGACAACCTAAAATAAACACGAGACAAAAACCCAAAGAACAAAATGAAATTGAAAGATGAAGGGATCTAGGGGTGAAACCCTAAACAAAAAGGAAACCACAATAGGGGAATAAAAACATTAGGAGAAGGATAGAAAGAATATAAAATATTGGAGACAAATACTCCTATAAAGAACATCAAGGGATGAAACCCTTGGAAGAAGAAATGATATTTCTACAGGGATATATTAAGAAGAGAGAAGAGTCTAGATGGACACTCCAACACCGGGGGAAAGAAGCTAAAGAAGAAGAATAGAAGCACACTCGGGATAGCACACTAGGGGAGAACATGGCCATCTCTTAATGCCACACCTATATATATTACCAATATTGTAAAAAGGTATTTCCATATCTATTTTTTTACATTTTTATGTTGTTTTTTAACCTAAATTTATGATGGATAAATTATAAATAATATATTAATCATCTATTTTTGTATTATTGACAACTAAAAATTAGTTTAAAATCCAGTTTAACATCTCATTCAAAGCCGTGTAAAAAAACACGACATTGAAATGTATTTAAACATAGTTTTATAAAATAACCAATGAAAAATACAATATAAATAAATGTTTGGAATAAGTTTCTATAAAAAACATTGTAAATATTATATTTTCTCAGTTTTCATTATTCATTTTTGTAAACAAATGACACTGAAAATCGATCTTCTTATGTTTTTTTACTGAATTTGACATCAAAAAGCAAATTATTATGTTTTTTTGTGTTAATTTAGGTGAAAAAGAAAATTGAAAACATTTTTAAATGTTTTTTGAATTGAATTTTATAAAAAAATAATTCCAAAATATTCTTTTAGGAATTTTTTTTGTAAATAATGATTTTAAAAATATTATTAAATAGATTAAACATTGGTTTATAAAAAAATTGAAATTTATATATTTTTTCAAAAAAATTAAAAAAATATATAAAATTTACTCAAATATAAAAAACCTATCAATAGAATATGCAGAAATATACAACATAAAAACACTAAAAAAAACACAAACACTAAGATTCATCTACACATAAGATATATTATATGAATCATCCTCATGCCATCCTCTCTCACACAGTCATCGATAATAATATAAGCTAAAAATATGATATAATCACCTAACATCTATTAAATACCACTGTAATTCTATTCTTATATGTAAAAATAAAAATATAAATAAGGATAAAATATTCTCACGACTTAACATATTTTATTTTTTACACTATTTTGTATTATAAAATGCTGAGACATGAAAAATTAGGGTACTCAAAACCAAAATTGTATATTAAAGAGATTAAGAAGTGAAATAATATATTTAATAATGTTTAGTTTAGATGATATATATTTTATCCATTATGATATTATTTTTTCCAACTAAAGTGTCATCCAAAATGTTTAAAAATGGTTGATTGAAATGATAGGGAAATCATTTATGTTTTTTTGATTAATTTGATCATAAAAAATTATGAGAGAAGTTGTTGGATGATAGGGATATCCAAAATGACCATGTTTCAATTTTCAACAACATGTGTTAGATGATTTCTTTTAATAAATATGATGTTTTTTTGGTTGTGAAGAGAATATATGACATAGGGAAGTCAACACATAGGTTTTCCACATAGTGTTGGAGAATGTGTTAGCTAATAAATCTTGGGAATAAACCAACATATATAGGATATCATTATAGAGGAAAAAATTATTTTATGTTCAAAACCATTTATTATTTGAGTTTAAAAGGTTAGTTTTTATGGTTTAACTTCTATAACTACAATTTATTAGATTGTGGTAAATAAAACCACCATGTGTTAATGATACATACATAAAATAATCAAAACCAATAAAAACAAACATAATATTCAAACATTGAAAAATAAAGAGAGTATAATTAATCATTTTTTAAACTTTAACTAAAATATACATACATAAAAATTTAAAGGATTATGTTGTGTGGAGATTTTTTTATAAATCCACAACCATTTATATAACAGAAAACCCTATAAAAACTAAATGAATATACCAACATAAAGAAAAAAGGATTCTATAAATACCCATTTTTTAAACTTAAATTAAAAGATACATACTTGATAATTTAAATCAAAATAATACTTAACAAATAGTTTGGAAAAAAATTATGAGGATAGGTAAGTTCACTATTTGTATATGACTTAATATCATTGAAAATATTTGATAACAATGATTGTTATATGATTAAACAACAATATATTTTGATAAAAAATAATAATATAACCAACCTTATCAAATTCCATCGTTTTCCTAGATTTGATTATCTCAAACATGAATCTTAATAAAAAATAACCACATTCAATGCTTCCTTTGTGATGATGACAATAATGTTATAATACATTAAATTGAAAATAAAAAACAATACATATATATATATATATAACAGAAATAAAAAATTACAGAATATAATGAAAATTTACCTTCATAACCACTTAATTGATTTGATTTTGATACTTTATCGACCACTGATCTTGGTTATACTTTTTACTTGACCTAAATTTTCACATATATATATATCAACTAAAAATACATGTATAGAAATTAAGAATTAATAATAAAGAATTTATAAAAAATAATAAAACATACTTGTCTAATAAGTTACTAAATTTTTTATGAAAAAGACCTAATAAAGAAAAAAACAAAAATAATGCATGTTCATTTGGCCAGAATACACTTAAAATAAAATGAACTATACAATATAAAATGTTTATTATTAATGAAATTATAATGAATATTATTTCATAAATATCTTATTGTTCTTACCCATCAAGGAATGGATAAATCCATCACCAAAACTCTATATTTGATGATCTCTCATATATATATAAACTGTAATATAAGTTTCACACATTGCACAACCGTTGAAATGAATTATAGATATATAAGTATATAAAAAGCAATGGGATCATTTTGAATAATAATTATGTGTAGATAATTAAATAAATAAATAATATAGTAAGTCACCTAAAATCATCTTTAATTAATGATTGAAAAAACAAAACATAAATTTAATTACATTAAAAACAACTGTAAAACAGGCATGCTGATTTCATTGAAAATAATATGATCCATGACATATTTTTTAATATTCATAATGGATTGTCCTTTCCACAAATAAAAAAATCATCTGAAACATATAAATATTACCAAATGAAGATGAAAACAGGGATAATCTTTATAGCCTATCTAAAAATTCAAAAGTATCTGAAGTTGTTGATTCCTGAGATACTTTTTAGTTTCATTTATAAAAATATTTCGATTTTAGATACTCATATATAACATAATTTTCAGAAAACATTATAACATATTTTCAATCAATTATAAATAATGTTGAAAAAAATGCATACCTCATATGTTAGATAGTACAGAAGGATAGACGACCAAACTAAAAAATGGCCCATACAATCTCAATCATTATTAACCTCCTCAGTAAGAAATTAAAGTATACTATTTTGATCAATAATATCATTTATTGATATTCTGACCAGACCCAACTCCTTAGGCTGGTGATGTACACAATCCCTAAAAACATGTATGAATACATACGACATAACATAGAAATGAATATATACAACATTCAACTCACAGTATATAGTCAAGTCCAAATGAGGAGGTGGAGGATCTGTGTAATAAGGATGGGTAGGCTAGGCCAGTTGGGCTAGATAGGTAGGCTAGGTTAGTTGGGAAGGCTACATAGACTTCCTAAGCTACATAGGGAGTGATTATCTCATCCATTATTCAAACATAGTCTATATAATAGATTTATTTTTTTCTCCCATTTTCTATTTCTGGTCTTTCACCTAATACTTTTAGGGATCTATTTTTGGTACCATGATTTTTTGATAATGATGGAAAAAACATTCATAATACTGACACCTTCCTCATACCATATTATGCATCTAAGGTGTTTTGGATTTCTTAATGTGGTAGCTAGGATGTACATTCTACCCTTAGGGATAAAAAATCCCCACATTGATTTCTCCTAAAGTTCATACTAAAATAGAAAACTAAAATTTAATACTATTGTTCTTAATTTTAAGAATACTAAAATTCATGAAAAGTAAAAAATTAATTTATTTAAATTTATTCAGCTGCTTCAATTGATTGTTCAATAAGATACTATTTGTTTTCATTCTTCTCGCTCTTTTACATTTTTTATGTTGAGTGGGGGAAGATAGAGGACTAAACATGATCTATTATGAAATAATAATAGACTGATCTCTTAATTCATCAAACATTACAGCCATTATTTTTTCATCTAATAAAAGATACCCTCTAGGTGATGGAGTTTGAGTGTATTTTTTTTTGCAACTAGATATCAAGATAATATCTTCAAGATTTCCATTACATAAAAATAAAATAATATGTAATTAATTAATATATAAGATATTTTACAATATAAAATAATCATCTAACCATAAATGCTTCTCCATGTGATCTGTAGAAAAATTTATTCCATGTATCTTCATATAAAACCCATACTTAAGATCCAAGTTTCATTATGTAACATACCAAAGACATAATATTTTATTAATTGTATTTTAAAATATCTCCATCAAACCACTTCCATAGATAGGAATATTTAATTAATTTATTTCTTTTCTTGAAAAAATAATGCAATCTATAATAAAATAAATTAAATAATAGTCATGTAAAATATATAATATTCAAAAAAAAAGGTAAGAATAAATTAATTGGGATATTTTACAATTACAGACTCCCACATCTTCTCTTTGGCCATCTTGTAAATGAAATTACAATTAGGATTTAAAATTCAAATCCTATAATGACTCCGTAAGTAAATATAAATAGTAAATTGAGTTTCTTTTAGACCAATTAGATTATTATTTTCATCAAAATTTTATGAAATCTTCAATCTCCATGATCAAGTGACAT
Source organism: Viscum album (assembly GCA_963277665.1). Taxonomy (NCBI): domain Eukaryota; kingdom Viridiplantae; phylum Streptophyta; class Magnoliopsida; order Santalales; family Viscaceae; genus Viscum; species Viscum album. The sequence goes on along the minus strand of OY728135.1, from coordinate 1,456,734,469 downwards.
TTTTGGTAAACATGTAATCTAATATTTACAAATTATATAAATCGATTACTCTATAGAAAAATGACAAGGCTCCTCCATTGGAGGCACATCAGTGGTCCTAAAATTATTATTTTTTAAATTATATGTTTTATTTCATTATATAAATATATTACTGGTTATTTAATAATAAGAAAAAATGTATACCTCAATATATAGTCTTATTCCTATGTGTATGTAATTGAAATAAAAAATGTAACAATATTTTGTTTACCTGCATTTTATTAGAAAATTAAATATTTAAAAACAATGTTAATGAAAATATGTATGTTAAAAAATAGTGTCACACATAAGTATATTTAAAATAATAATTATGATGTCATGATTTCCAAATAGATAATCAGTACATAATTCAATCACAACTTTTGATAAATATTTTTGAAAAATATGGCCTTCTAGTCTATGAGTTTTTTTTAACATATACCTTATACATTTTCATATATCATTCAAAAGGATTCATAAAAAAATCCCACATATTCTTATCTCATAAACCAGATGAATCACCTGATAGACTATTATATCAAAAAACATAGATGGGAAATACATTTCAGGATGGAAATGAATAAGTGAAGAATTATTCTCAAATACATATTACAAATTTGAATCAATGAATTTTCTACAAATGGATTTAAAATATATTCAATGGTTGTGGGGGGATATTATATTCCATTTAACCATCATTTTTTTTTCATTTTATGATAATGATGATCTATTAGCAAAAATATTTGATTCCTCATGTACGTTTTCTTTCTTCCATCCTATAATTGATAATATGAAGTATCTTCTTCACCAATTATACTTGATTTTTTCCCTTATCACTACATCTAATTAAGTTTCCTTATGTTGGAAATTCATTTATTATAAACATTATCATAGCACATAAATGAAAATAACTATTCTTGTGTGTGTTAAGAAATGCAACCCCTATTTCCAATAGAATTTTGAAATCATCAATCTTTGGAGAAATATACACATACATATCATTTCCCAGCTATTTTGGTTCAGAAATCATCAAGCCCATCCGAAAATATAATTTATTATAAAATATCTATGGGGAAAATTTGTAAACTTCAAACATAATAGGTGAGGAACCATGTAGACAACATAGGCTATGATATAGGTTCATTCCATATATGCATAATCCCATTATGATATTTCTATCATCCTTTCAAAAATTAGGAAATTATTTATCAAATATCATCCATTGTGGTGAATCAACAGGGAGATGTAAGTTTCCATTAGAGATGCACTCATCAGTATGTGATATAAACCTTTTTTATCAACTGAATTTGAAAATAGATTATCCGAATGAGGAATTACTAGAATATACCAAATCAATTTAGAGAAAGGTAATATTTTTTCTCCTAAGAATAAATCAAAGTTGAATTATTGATATTTTTAGAAGGAAATATTTAAAGGTACAAAAGTGATTTAGAAGAAGGTTAGATTCCAATACATAATAATGGATCATAGTTTATTTTTTCCAACCTTCTTATATAGTGATACCCAGAATTTGGGACATTTTGATAAATATTCATGTTAATTCATTTAAAACAATCAATCATTATGGAAAGAATATATAATTCTATACCCCAATACCATTTGGAATAATATTTTATTATCCTTATAATTGGGATCTAGAATCTTGTTTCCTTCTGGAAATAACTATTTTAAAATATAAAGAATATTAGAGAAACTTTTATCACTCTCCCTATTTCTTACCTTCAAGATAAAAAATCTTAAAACTGCAAATAAAACTATATATTTAGTGTAATATGAGAATAATTGCTTCCTAGAATATCCATAAAATCATTCAAAATTGATATTTTTTCAATGGTTTCAACACCTACATCATGAATTAATTCTTTAATAATATCCTATGTCTCATTTAGAATATTAACATTAACATTAGATGTAACATCCTAGGTAAATAAATAATAATACATTTTCATATTTATTAATATTTTCGAATTAAATATTAATTTTACTTTAAAGGGGTTTCTATGTTTGATAGCGTACCCGATATGCAACAACGAGTTTCATTGAAATCTTACGTTGCACACTAGTAATGTAATAATATAATTTTAAATGGTGGTTAACACGTAGCCGTTGTGTTGGCGGGAATGAATAGAAATTACTAAAATATTATTATATATGTTTGTTTACTGTTTTTACATTTATCCAATAAATGATAAAGGCTTAAAATAAGAAAATAATTCAATTTTAGGCATAAATACTCTAATACTCACTAAAAGGCCGACTTATCACCTTTTGATGGTGAACCATATTTAAATATAGTTTTGGCCACACATATACATTATATTGGACCAAATAAAATTCTTCATTAGAATCAGGATATCAAAATTTACTTTGTGTAAACTTTTGGTGTTTTTCTGATAAAGTTCATTTTTAATGAATTTTGAAAAATGTTGTATTTTAATTCAAAACCTCTTTTTAATATAATTTATTTATATGATTAGATTATATTATGAATTGGTTTTAAAGTTAAATTAGAATATATATTTTCTGTTTAATCCAATATTTGTCATTAGAATTAATTTCACTTTGAAATTGGAGTTAAACTAGTGCCAATCATTTAATATATATTATTTCATAAAAACACGCTATATGTTTTGACAGCATGAATTAATTATTAAATTAATTAACGCAACATATATGTTTTTAATTTTTTAAAATAGACATCATATCTGAATTTATAATATCAAATATATCTTATGGTGATTTTTTGGTATTTTTCTGAAAAGCTTCAATTTTTGATGAATAGTGAAACCACTAAGTGGTAGTTAAAAAAATGATTTTTTGTTTAAATGAAACTTTACCACTTATGTGAATTGAATTTAAAAAATCCAACATACATGGTTGTCATTAGGATGTAAAATTTGGTTTAATGGGATTAAAATAATTTTTTGGTGAATAGTAACTTTTAAGTTTTATTAATCGCGATTAGAGGTAATTAGTGTAATTTAAGGTAAAAGTAATTTTTTAATAATATGAAATGACCTTGACACATGTGATACCCTTATTGGATGTGTCATGGCCGACCAAGACAATCCATGGGTCAACTTGGGGACCCCATGGATCCACTTGGGTAAGAAAATGACATTAATAACTTTTAATTTAAAGTTAAAATAAAAATGTCACAAACATGTATTGTTTTACTAAAAAAATTACATGGGGTTATACAAGTCATATTTTTGACTGTAAATATTCATTATAAAGATAAAAAGATTTCCTACATCATGATTTTTTTTATAATTTTGAGACATTAAATAAATTAAATTATTTATGACACCATGATGATGCAGTGATTACCTCATTATTTAATGATTTAAATAAAATGAAAAGATAATGTAAAATCTAAGACCTAAAATTCTTAAAAACCAATTGGATGTGTGGATTTATAACTCTTATCACCTTATCCTTGAAATATATAATTGTGGGACCTTTAAAATCTGAAACTCATTATATAATAAAGTAACATTTTATAACATTCCAAGAGTGCCCCTCCTATCCTCTTATAAAAGGCCCCCACCTCTACCTCCTTACCCACACCTATTATGCCTTTTGTTCGGCCAAGATCTTCTCATTTTATCTCTCCACATCTCTCTCTTCATCCTAGAAGCCTTACCTTAGGAAGACAGCTCTTTAAGAAACCCTTTTGGTTCAAACCAAGAGGAGTTACCCGATTTAAAGGTAATCTCTTCACTTGTGTTCTTTTGTTTTATATTGCTTATCCGACCCCCTAAACTCTTTTTATTCCTTTAGATTGTAAAAAAAACAGTATCTTAAATATACTAGGATGTTTTTATGAGAATTATTCGAGCTACACTTACACACACCATCACTTAATGGTTAAAGAAAATATTTTTTCTGTGGTTGGTGAATTTCTGCCTCACGAAATGATAATTGTTCAATATTCTTTTAACACCTTTCATGGTGGACATTAAGATTTCACTATAATTATATGTGATATATATTATGTTTATGTTTTCCTTATGCTTATATATTTTTAATTTATGGCATACCTGTATGGCTTCCATTATGGGTAAACGCGATATCTTCATTTTAGGAAGTGTGGACTATCACCCCCTCAAAGTGATTTGATTATTTAATGCCATATGTGGGACGTATAGAAGATGGAGTTAATGATATTATATATGATATTATACTAGAATTATAATATACCTTTATATCATTATTATGTCAATCAATTTAATACGAAATATAAATGAAATTAACGTTCATGCATACGTACAACTTACCGTCTCCATGAATGGTGCATTTCATTTCATACCTCTAAATGTTATATAATATTATAAATAAATGTATATGCTATATATATATGATATCCAAATCATTAATATCATTCTTTATATAATGAAAATTTTACCACATGAACAACATGTAATTGTGAGAAGTCCATTTTTGACTTAAGAACCAGATATTGACAAAATAAACATTATTAACATAAATGATTACATAATGTTTATAACATGGAAATAAGTGATATAAAAGGAATAGTAAGCTTGAAAAATGTTCTTAAGCAATTATAAATTAACACTAGTTTATTATTCAGGAGATTAAAGAGTGATCGATTCAAGTCAGACATGAGGTAAGGGTCTTCGTCTCAATATCCTTACATTGAGGCATATTTTGTTCTAATACAAGACTTTCTTTTATATGATGTATAAAACACCTTTGAATTCTCATTTCATTAAAAGGGAATCTGTTTCTATGAAGCGTTTTACTAAACGACAAAAAAGAATGTTTATTTTAACATACGCGGTTACAACGACCTTTTCCGCCACCACGAGTATTATTTGGTCTTTGGCTTCCTCCACAAGCCGTAATGTTTTTAAAATGAAATAAATACCATATACTCTTTTATGTATTTTGGTATTGAAAATGGTTTTTATAATGTATTTGTTATGTCAATATATTTAAGTGGCATATTGCAATCGAAATGTGATAATGTTTTCTTTCCATTATATTTGTTTTATGTCTTATGATGGTACTTGGACATTTGACGGGTGGTTACGTAATAAACCATATGACGGGTGGTTCCGTGAATACCAGGAAGTGTGGTTACATTATAACCTCCAATGCATTGGGTATGGAAGTTAGCCGTATGGCTATTCCATTTAGTGATATGTGTGGAAGTCGACCGTATGGTTATTCCATTTAAGTATGTTTATGTCCCAAGTTACCTTTATAAGTTATGTGTTCTTTATATGGGGTTTATGGTAATATTTTTGTTACAAAAGGGTAAGTAATGATATTTTATTCAGTGAAGAGTATTTACTATTCTTAAAGGTGAAAAGTGTTACTTTGATAAATTATTCATGGTTTACTTGATGTTTTGAAAAACTAACAGTTTTCATTCTTTGTGTATCCCTTACTGAGATTTTTATGCTCACCCCAAGTTATTTTGAAATGTTTTTCACAGGTCATAATGTGGAATAGGGTCAAGGATGGGATCAAGGAAAAGTCATGCGGTCTTAAACATGGAAGTAGACATTAATCTTTTTTTAAGAGTTCATGTTTTGTAAAAAAAGGGAAAATTTGTAGAAGTGTCTAATGTGTAATCTTTTGAGATGTAATAGTTATGATCTAATTCTCTAAAAATCTAAACCTGAAAATATCCTCAATGTGAATTATTCATCTAATTCAATATTGAGTAATGTATATGGTCATGGCCTTATATTATATATTGAATTTTTTATTCATTCACCATGTCAGATCCATCATGTGTAATAATGAATAAAACCATAAAAAATGAGATGATCCTTGATTTTGTTTTAATTTAAATGTTTCATATTCAGACACTTAAGATAAAAAAAGAAAATAAAATACATGTTTTAATGATTTTTTAGGAAAATTATAGAGATCATTAACTCGTTTTTGATATTCATCACTGGTTCTTTATAAATATATCCAATAATGTTCTATTAAATTTCTAATATCACAGCATAAATGTTGAATATATTAAAACATATAAAAATTTAAATATATATATATATATAAACATATAAATTTTAAACATAAAATAATACAATTGAAATGATTGGTGATCGTCATCCCTCCTCCATGAGAAGCCCTTTATAGAGACCGGCATACAATGAGATTTTCCAAGATGAATGATCCCACAAAGAAGATCTACATTCGAGTTCCATCTGCTGCGGTGGAGGTTGACACTTTGTGTCTGAGCTGGCATGGGGTGCATGGGGCGAATCTAGTCACCGGGTGAAATTTCGAAGGTGGCGACAGGTTTTGCGGTTCAAGTTTGTGGATGTCACGACAAAGGTGTTGTGATGACTCAAAGGTTTGGATATGGTTTGGTTTTTTAGTTTTCTGTCATCTTCAATGGGTTTTATGCTTGTTCTATGTTAGTTATGTTTCTTGTTGGGATGTTCTTTTCTGGTGTTGGTTGTGCTTCGTCGGCCTTTGTCGAGTGATGTTTGGATGGCTTCCTGGTCTCTTGATCGGTATTTGTCTATCCACTATTTCGTCGTACATAAGCCGATGTTTTCTATGCTCTAGATCCTGGCTTCCAAAGTTCTATCTGAGGAGGAGTTGGGTAGTGGTTTCATGGCTCTTTGAGATGTGAGCTCGAGCGGGAAGTGTAGAGAGGGTGATGGGAATGACGTTCAATCGACGATGGCAAGGTATGGTAAGCCTCTATTGATGATGATGATGGTTGTTGGTAGAGAAGAGTCTATCAGTGTATGTGCGATAAGGGCGGGATTACAGTTCGTGATCTCTTCTGAATTTTGAAAATGGGAATTTTGGATTTTTGTGGCTGCTCGTGGGTGATTTTTAACATTTTTGAAGACTGTGGAGGTTGTCTTGGTTTGATTTTTTACATCAGTGGTGGTTCCCATTTTGCAGTGGTTTATTTCTATTGTGGCCTTCGTGATCTGCGGCTCAAGGATTCTAGAATCAAATCATTTACATGAGGATGCTCTAGATAAAGTTTAGGGCAATGATTTTCCACTGTACTGGTGATTTTTGGAGTATGATGTTTTAGAGGGTATGGCTTTGGCCATCGATACCGGGCCCGTGGATTTTTCATGGGCTAGCTAGCCGATAAGTAGTGGAAGGTGGAAGCTGGATTTCATGTTTTTGATATTGGGAGGGGATTTTCTAATGTAATGTGGGTTGTTTGGTCTTAGACATTCGGACCATTGGGGCCTCTTTGACTTGTTTATGTATTTGATGTCATGGTGGGTTTTCCCTTTTCCCTTAAAAGAAGGTTTATCTTAATAAAAAAATAATTTCATCCAATTATTAGAAATAAAATAAAAAATAACATACTCTACGTAATTATTTTATTTAAATAATTATTTTTAATCTATGTTTGATGATCAAAGTAAAGTAATTAGGACATTGTTTTTCAAGTTTTGATAGATTTTTTAACAAACTATCAGAAAACACCACTTCCATTCTTCATTGAATCTTTAAGATTAATATCATTACTCCTCTTTATTTAACCTCAAATAAATAATGATAAAAAATATAATATTTTTTTTGATAATGTAAATGAAATATAATATTTATTCCTATAATGTATTTTGTGGACGAATTGATCACCAAATAAATGGATATAAATTAATTTCAATGGGTGATGTTTATGATCAATGTTCAAACACACTATATCAAGGATAAGATATATTAATTTTTTCCATCATTTTTTAACGATGTATTTTTTATTAGTACTATATTTGAGATAATAATGTAATATAAAATATTTTTTGTTTTAGAGGAGAATATATTTAGGTAGAATTCTAAAAGGCGAAATGATTATAATACTATATGTATATATTCATGATTGTGTTGTGTAATGTGTGGACTATTCAATCCATTTTATTGATTTTTCCATCAATAAAAATTTCAGTGGTTGGAGTAGGAATTTTTTTATATGTGTATGGCAATAATTTTTATGGATAAAATTGATATTTTTAATCGGTATTATGATTTCAAACCCCATATCCACTCAAACCATCTTAAAATATTTTGAATATTATTCAGTGATAATGTCACGAGTTATTTTTTATCAATGCCAAAAAATGGTGAAACTTTTTAGAATATGAAGACGATTGAATGTGTAGGGACCCCATTTATTGGGTTTTTATGATTATGGGGGCACTATTTGTTGTTTTGAGATGATTTAGATATAATTTTTATATTGTTATTTATTTTAATAGTGAAATTTATTCTATCACATTTACAACATATTAATTATATTGAAATTTTTAATTATAGATGTTTCATTGCGGTAAAATTCATTTCAGTGTTTAGAGGTTATTGGTAAAGGTATTGTATTGATAAATGGAGAATGAATCTATGTTAAAATAGAAATTTGAAATGATTTTGCAATAGTTATTTTTCTACCACACCATAAAACCAATCTTAAATGAAATTTTATTAACAAAACATAGTAACAACCACTGTGGAGGTTTTGTTTTTTAGGTAATAAAGTCTTAATTGTATATATATATATATATATATATTATGAAATTTTTTTAGTTTAGTAATAATATAAAATAGGTAGTTTATATAATGTTTTTGGAATTTTATATACAATGGTTTATAAAAAATATCATCTCCTTGGGTGTTTTTTTCCTAGAAAAAACATGGTGATTGTATCGAATGTATATACAAGAAACTAAACAATTCTATTTATGATAAAGTCATAATGTTTTTATCATTATCATCCAATATTTATTTTTTTTGTAATTATTGAATAAAATGTCATTAATTATTTCAAAAACATTTATTAAATTATAATAATTATATTACAAGATATATGAGTTTACATATACATGATGTTTATCAGGATGATAAAAAAATATATAATTTTTTTATCAAAAATAAAAAAGACCATTCCTACTAATTTCTACTAAGGTAAATATATATGTTTGTATTTGTATCATTTTGGGAAAAAAATTAAATAATATGTCAAATAAAATATTTATATAATAAAAAAACATTAAACAAAAATTATAATTAATAATCAAATCCATGCAATCAAATTAAGTAATGAATAAAATTTATAAATAATAGATAAATATTTTATCATCATATTTAAAAAAACATAAAAAATTAAGAGTTGTACAATGAAAAAGTCATCTTAAATATATATTCAATACTGTGAATTCATTAGTAGGTTGAAAATTAATAAAAATAAAGAAATTTTTTTTCAAAAAACAAAGATGAAAAGAAACCTTGAACTAAGGTGAGGCTCAACAAGAATATGGTCACTAGGGACTAAATTTATTATGGTTCCAAAAAGACGATGGTGGATGAGATATTTATTGTTAATAATCTTGAAAATATGATTAAGAGTGATTAAACAGGACTATAATAGCTTTTTAATACCATCAGGTAGACATCAAAGGCATCGTAGGTTAAGAGTAAAAAGGGGAAGTTGAAAAAATGATGGGTTTGGGTTTTGGGGTGTTATTTATTTAAAAAGTGTTTTATCATAGGGTTTCAACAAAAACTACATTAAAATTATTCTAAAATAATTTTTTATCATCAATTATAAAAAAATGATGCCAAATAACTAAAATAATATTTTTTTACATTAGATATATTCAAATCCAATGAAAGAACGTATTTTTGATTTTTTTGTCTAAAAACTGTTGCCAAAAAAGTTAATAAAAATGTTTTTTAATATATTTTTGTAGAAAATGACACAAAAAATGTATTAATATAATTTTTAGAGTCATGGTTTTGTAAACAAGAAATAAATTGGATCCTCATACCATGTTAGCATCAGTTTATAGGGAACTGACACCATAAATTTAACATTAAATCCATAATTTCTGCTAGGGGACCTACAACCTCCACAACTATAACATGGTTAATTTTTCATAACCATAATTTATGGTTATTTTTAAATTTTAAATTTATCTATAAAAATAATAACTATGTCATTATTATTATTCTAGATATTATTGGAAGATAACCCCTTTGAACATGGTTAACACACCTATGTTATTTTAAAACTATGAGCAAAGTGTCCTAAAAAAACTCAACGTAGACATAAATAATTATGTGATTAAACAAATCATTGAAACATATGAAGTAAATGGTTTAAGGAAAAGGGTTATTACCTATAAAACGTTATTATGAAATCAAATAATTTATATAAGTTTATTATACCTGAGATAAAAGAAAAAATCAACAAATCCTGGACTCGAATTAAGGTTTACATCTCAAAACTGCCCTCTTTAAGACTCATGTTCTTTTATGAACATAATTTATTTTAAATGGTCTATATAGATCCCACTTACATACTATATCTGAATCCATCATACTTCATTATATGCTACACTATAGTTCTTCTACTTCATTCATGGGAGTAATGATTTAAAAATTACCAAAGTGGTAAAGGTTTATATTTCAATATCATTTTCATTTTGATTTATTATACTTGAATATATATTGTATAAAATTATTTTATGTGTAATAAAACCATTTAATTTTATTATCCTTATATTATTCATGAAAATGTCAAGTAATATTACCATTTCTCAGTCATTTTTACCAAAAATGATTTGATTTTTTTTGAGAAAAGCTAGCTTCATTTCTGTCTTGCCCATAAATAAATTTTCTTCCATATACATATTTTATAAAAATAACATCAAATGTTAATAGAAGTTATCTTGAAAAATAATTTCTACCATTATGAAAATGGATTACTAGGTACCTAGGGTTCCTAGTTTCTAATAAGAAACAATCTTCCCTATAAGGCATAAATATTCAAGGAGCTATCTGCTTAGCTCATAAGATGATATTTAATCTTGATATACCAGTGTTCTGATAGAATATCATAATTAATATTGAAATTGGAAAGGCTCATTACATAATGGAATACAGAATAATTTTAAATGTATTAATAAAATGTAGATTATCCTAATGGCTACACAATATATTGTTTAGATGATTTATATCTCCTTGGTTACCCATTTATCTATTGGGAAGGACATTTGGAATCTTCAAATTGTCTTGGGGACTTTATAAAGGAAATACCCTCTCTCTAAGCCTCTTTATTCTTACCTGGGATGTCCTATGTAGAATCCTTTAAAAAAAATCTTAATTGGGATTTTCACCCCTTCAGTGATCATTTTGGTTTTATATGAATTTATATTTTATTCTTTTTATTTGACATGGTCTTATTTATTTATGGCAGTAGTAATTATATTCTCAATTTTAATTCAATATTTAATGTAGAAAAAAAAGTAGACAATGCATTATTTCATATAAGATAAATATTTATATTTCCAAATCCTATACTAGTAGGTGATGTAAAATCATTAAGAGTAGACTTAGAACCCATAAGAAGAAATTTACAATGGATTATCTTGGACTTCCACTCTCCAATGGAAGAATTAATATCCACCATTTTGATGGGATTTGTAATATAATCATGGGAATAATCTATAAATGGAAATGAAATTTGTTTCCTCCATAGGGAGAATAATTTTTTTAATAGTGTTTTGTATTCTATTATAATACATTTCCTTTTAGTCTATAAATCTACAAATTATATAACTATTAAAATTTATAAAACTATAAACACCATCACATAGTATGATCATATTTAAGTGAAACATTAATTGACTAGTTGTAACATGTCAATAAAAGTAGTTCACGAAGGGGGAATTAATCTCATAAGAATCACTGAGAATATTAATTACATGAAGGACAAAATTTCTTGGGAGGATCTCTTAGAACATTCTCCTTGGGATTTGTTTTTCAAAACCAAATAGTTTTTTGTTTTGGATATGAACATGGAATGTTTATCACTTAAATTTGGCGTGGATTTCACAACAATATCAGGATTATTACTGAAAATTCCTCCTCGATTATTGGTCATGGTGATACTTCTTTTTATTCTAGAAACAGGTCTAAAAATCATTTATTTTATATATTTTCATATTCTATACCTTATCTTCAAATTAGATTACTACTTCCCTAGGTTCTTGGAATCTGTTGATAGTGAGAACTAGAAAAATTTATTTAATATTATTAATCTTGATGGCACTTTGGATTATGTCTCTTTCATTCCTTACTCTTTGAGGGCATTTACATATTTGGACCGTGATGGCATTTTTAAAAATCTCCAACCTACTAATACCATGGGAAAGACTCTTTGGGATAAAAAAATTCCCATAAATAATAATTTTATGGTTTGTTCCCTACATTAAAATGGGATTCCTATAGATCATGAAGTCTAGAATAAATGCAATAAATTAGCATCCAAATTCTTGTTCTATAAAAAACCCAGTTCTAAATCCAAATTCCACCTATTTTTCTTGGTTTACTAGGATATATATATCTAGAAATTTATGGGAGAAATATTCTATAGTCATTATATATTAGATCATCTATTTTTCTACTATTTAAGTTCTCTTGCAGGTGGTGGATTGAATGACATTGGTCACATCATCAAGTTCACGATTGGGTGTTTGGTCATCTAGAATACACAGAACGATGACCACCACTAAGATCTCATTCCTAAAATAGCTACATGAATGTAATGATTTTAGATGAGATTCACTTGAAATATTTTTTAAACAATGGAGCAAGTCTTCCACAAACAATTTTCCCCCAGTTTTTTTAATTATTTTACAAATTTCCTACTCATACACAGGGGTGGAGTTTAATGGGTTTGTTGGACGGATCCAAACCTTTTCCTCAATCTTAAAACCAATTTTTATTTTATCCAAGGGAAAATGCATGTTGGTGACCTCATTTTATTATGTAGACCTTATAGTATTTCTGTAAAGAAGGAACCTTAATCTATTATTATGATTACATCACTCTTATCAACCTATCTATTTTAATTGCTTATAAAATAAACCTCTATTCTATTTAATTTGATTCTTATGTACTGTTTAACTCTATTTTAGGCTTCAGAATGAGCTTTTGGAGAATTTTTTATCACATCTGGAGATGCTGGAGTTACAAAATTATGATTTTGAGATTCATTACAATTGCGAGGAGGGGAACAAGGCTGTGGATTTTCTTATGTCAAATGGTAATAATGATGTTAATATTAACATGTTTTTTCAAGTTTATGTTATCTTCCTTTGGATTTCATTAACATCATACAAGGTTATTACATTGGTCTCTATTATTTCATACCACCTTAATTTTTTTCATCCATATATTTCTGACTTTATATTTTATTTTCATTATAAATAAATTCAAATTTTAGTGTAAAAATATATTAATGAATATTTTTAACAATAAAAAATATTTTTTAAATACACTTTTACACATTTTTGTATTTTTTTCAAAATGTTTTGAAATGAATATTGTTTTAGTTTTTAGAATGAAGAACTTCATTAACCTTTTTACAATAGTGTGCAAGGAATGTTTCTTTTTACTCACACTACATGTTCAGAAATACTCACCTTCAAGACCACTCAACTCTTTGAAGATTCTTTCATAATATTCCTTGGATATTTTTAAGGAAAATGTTTTCTATAATGTTTTCTATTTTCTTATCATTTTTTAGATGTTACTTCATAGTGAAAATCATATAATTATCAAGAAATATTCCCAGTAATATTGTTAAGGCATTTTCATCAATGAAAAAAAAACATTTTATGTTATGGATTTGTTCTAAATTTTTTATATACATCTCTCACATATATACCTAGAATATTCTCTCTTATATTGATAAGAGAATACATGGCTTATGTTCATGTCTAAAATCCATCATTACGAAATATCTTTTGATTATGATATGGGACCAGATTATAAAACTGATATCATTTAGTGGGAAATTATTATATTTACAACTTATGATTGATTTCCTTTTTTATAGAACACATAATCATGAATATTTTATTTTGGTTGTGCCCATATAGAACTCCAATGCAATGTGAAGTGGTTTTAGTCTCATGATATGTCATGTATGTGATTAGGGAGTAATAATAATCCATTATAAGACTATTACACCATGTTATATTGTATAAAAAGTTATCCTTGACTCATGATTATGTCATGTTATTTGTTTTTTTTCATGTTTACTATATTACCATGATCCAATAATACAATGATACTTATGTTATACTTCCACTTGATTACTTCTAAGCCTTCTCTTTTATAATATCATGTTATACCTTTGACTCACATGTTATATTTACTTATCATTTTATTTTCTTAGTGATATTGTTAACTCACCCATTTTTTAATGTATCCCTAGGGGTTGTCCTATGAAATTTGAGGATATCTAATGGAAACCTAAGATCATTATAAAGAATAAATTAAGGATGTAATGATTTAGCTACACTTTTCTATATTATGAACCAAGTCTTCTAAAGAAACTGGGCCTTTAAAATCCCTTTTTTGTATTTATGGATATTTATGTTTAAAAATCATGTAAAATAATGTTTAAAAGGCATAGATCACTATAATTTACATTAAAAAATGTAAATGGAAAAAGGTCAAGATTATGTGATTACCACATCTGACATTGAAGTTTGTGATGATGTGGTGTTAGGTACATAGATTGTTACCTCAAAGTTATTTATTGTTTTATTTGATTCCAGGTCTCCATATTATATTATATGTTACATGTTTTAAAAACATAGATATTAATATATAACCCTAGTAAGGGAGTTATCAATTATGTCACTATGTGGGAGCCTTATGGGAACAAATATATGTTATAAAGTTCTAATTTTAATTCATGGGAGTACCCAATTTTGAAATTTCTTTTATTATACATATGATAAAATTTGATATGATCATTTTTATGTAATTTCTTTCAGTGTATAGAGAAATTTTATTTTCTAGGAGAATGAGATTATGATTTGTCCAGGTGAGGAGGGATGTCTTAAATTTAGAGGGAAACTTCATCATCTAAATCATATTCTGATTCTCCCCATGTATCTCTCATTAATGAAATTCTAGATAGAGTGGAAGATAAAGATCAATCTATGGATGAGGAATATATCCTCAGAATAAAAGTTATACCTTATATATAAAAATTACTTAATGTTTTCTAGAATAATTACATCGTCATCTACTAGAGCATAATGTTGAGTTCTCTATTAATCTCATTATGTATTCAAGGATTACATCTAAAACTCCTTATAAAATGGAAATGATGGAGTAAGCGATGTTTAATGAACAATTTTAAGTGTTTAGATATACGTGTTTTATATGACCTAATGATTCACCATAGGGATCTTCTTGTTTTATTTGTGAAAAATGGGGATGGTTCTGTGAGATTTTGTATCAATTATAGGGATATGGATTCCATGATTATAAAGAATAAATATCATTTTATATGCATTTTTGACTTATTTGACCAACTCTAAAGAGTCTAATAATTTTAAATGACCAATATTTAATCAGGTTATTATCAACTAAGGGTGGTGTCATAATGATATACAAAAGATGAATTTTGAAACATGGTTTTTAAATTATGGGTTTACAGTAATATATTTTGGATTTACTAATTCACCTTCTATCATTATGGATATTATATATTCAGTATTCATGGAGTATCTTTCTAACTTTTTTTGGTACTCATTGACAATGACTTGTTATACTCTATGAGATATAAATATCATGAGATTTATCTTAAAATAATTTTTGAGTCCCTCATAAAAGAAAAATTATATAGAAAATATATTAATTTTTTATTTTGACTTAATGATGTTTTTTTGCAATATTGTCTTAAAATTTAGAATATCCATTAATATTTCAAAGAAAAGTGTAGTCATATAAATTCCTACACTTATGAATATAACTGATATTTTAAGATTCATGGGTTTAAAAGTTTACTATCAGTGGTTTGTCTAAGATTTCACCTAGTTGAAAAATCCATTGAAAAAGTTAGCATGTATAGGGGTTATATTTAAATAGTGAAGGAAATGTGTGGAATTTTTTTAAGAGACAAATATGCGAGAGATTGATGCACCCATTTTTACTGTAACATCAATTAAGGAAGGTATTGTAATTTATAGTGATGCATCTAAGAATAAACATGGTTGTATACTTATGCATAATGATAGCTTCCATTTGAGAATACAAATTTCAATATATTAAGCATTGCATGAAAATATTTTTCACACTGTAATATATTGGGAAGAATTTGGAGAACAAATCCAGTTGGCCCCAATATTTTTAAGCATATGACCATTAAATTATAGACCATTTAGGAGAAAATTAATGGAGTAAAAAAAGAAAAAATAGATATGATTATAATAGAAGAAAATAATTGTATTTTTATGTTGGGTATCATGTATTATTGATGTTTTAAACATGGTATGGAGTTATAAGATTTTTGTAAAAATGGTACGTGAAGACCTAGGTATGTTGTTCCTTTTAAAATAAAATAATTAATTAGGGTTGTAACTCATCACTTGCATATTCCACCCCACCATTATAAATTAAATGTTGTGTTTAATGTTTCATTATTTAAGAATTACATTATAAATCCAATATATGGTGTCACATCGTAGGTAATTGTGTTGGAGCCTATATATTTCTTATAATGAGGAGCCTGTGTAGATTCTTGTAACTGGAAAATAGGTATTGTGGAATAAAAAAACTCTTTATTTTGAAATTCATTTAGATAAATAAAAAATATAAAAGGATACCATAGATCATAAAGAATTTCCATGTAATGGGTATGAAATTTTTTTAATAGCTGATATATATCTGAATTTCAAGGATAGATTTTTAAGGGGGGGGTGGATGTGACACCCCAGACTATATTATAGAAGGTAAAAACTAAATCATTAACTATCACAAAATTACCCCTTAATGATATATTAATCATTACAATATTTATTAGATTAATTTTTGAATTTTATTTTGACCAAGAAAAAATCATTTTTTATTCATCATATTGAAATTATATTAGTTTGTTTTTTTTTGTTTGAAAAGGTCTATTTTAGTAAAAAAAAAACTTTTCACAGAACATATAATTTTAATGGGATTAACTTTATATAATAATGAAATAGACATTTATAAAACCTTTTAAGTAATAATATATTAATTTAATTAATAAAAACATTCACTATAAAATATTCTTTGAATTAATAAATTATATTCTTAATGATTTTATTACAAATTATATTGTTACAATAATAAAATGAAATATTTAATTATTTTCTTCAAATCATGTATTTTCAAGGTATATTTGGTTTTTTATTATCTTGAAATACTAATAACATATATTTTTTATGGTAAATAAATTTATAACATTAAAATTAATGTCTAAGATAATTTTATTTTATATATAACTTTAACTAATAAAATCACTATTTCTCTAATTTGTTTACATTATTAAGTGTATAAATATTAAAATTAACCTTTCAAAACATTAGAAATATTATTGTATAAAATGGTACATAAATTTAAATTTATAAGAATAAAATTATGTAAAAATTTAAATATTATTGTTTCAAATTTAAATTAATTACTAAAGTTAAAAATCAATTATCATGGTAAAAGTAAAATAGTTAAATTGATTTTAAACCAATGATAAAGTCATAAAACATTAAAATATATTCCATTAATTTCATAGTTGAGATTTTGATCAAATAATACTTTTTTACTCAATAATTTTTCTATTTTTTCCATTTACACTTGAATAGTAACCTTATATTATTGAAAATGAAAGGGTTACTCCGAAAACTAACATTAAGTTCACTTATAAATGGGTAACATATTCACTATATCAAGACTCAAATATCATTTAAATTTCACATTAAAATTATGAAATTTTACTCTCCCTTTAACCCTCTACCATGAACAGAAACCCTGGTCACTTATAGTTAGCATATTCTCTTCTAATTCAAGGATACTTCCATAGAAAATCGATGTCCTCGACATGAGTATTATCAACTACGTGGTTTTTTCTGAATTATAAAATTTCAAATTTATTCTTAAAACACTAGTTTAATAATATTATTGTAATTCATATACTATTACGTTACTATGTTAATTGTATTAATTTCAATTATTCATATACCTCATCCATTAAGATGAAAAAAGAATTTTTCGTGCTTTTTGAGGAATACCATGTCCATGAAGTAATGTGTTATGTTTCTCTTATCTATATTAAAAGGTTTAAATATAAATTAAATTAAAGGATAAATATGATTATTATTATAAAATTAGGTTTATTTCATGAAAAATTAAACCCCTATTAGTGAAATTATAAAAAATAACCATTCTTAATTTAATTGATTAAAATAAGCATGTAAAAGAGATAATAATTTATTCAAATCATGTAATATTTTCATATCCATTACATATTCTTAAAAATCTATAAAATTTTAATATTTTATACTGATAAACACTAAATAATATCACTATACATATGTTACAATAATAGTATAATAAAACAACCTCATAATCATTCATTAAATCAGGTTATGTTTTTGTTTGCATTGGTTTAACCATCTACTTGACCAAAACTATTCATTTATATCAATTATATATTTGAAAACATATTTAACAATATAATATGATAAAAATGTGTAAACAATTAATTTCCCTTTTGGTTTTGGAGCTATATATCAATTTAGTATTCATCAATTAGGTAAACACCCTCACTTCATCAAAAATCACCAAAACATGATTGTTATAGAATTCATATTCAAGCAAAATTTATGAGAAAATAATGAAAGGAATAATTAAAAATAATTAAATATTATAAATAATCCCTAATAGAAACTTTATTAACCTATAAATAAAGAAATTTTGAAGAATAATGAATACAAAATCCACTATTGTGAAACTATTATAAATTATCAAAACTATAAACATTGACTTAGAAAGGAAAAATAATTATTATAGGGAATGATTATTTATGAAGATTATATATGAAATTGTATATGAGTAAGGTTATTAATTAATTTATTATGATATATATGTTTATGATACCAGAGGTAAAATTAATTTCATCAAAGCTTGGATAAGGGTTAAGGGTTTTCCAACTAAAATTCCTCTCATTGAGACTTGTTTTGTATTATACACCTAATTTAAATTATGTTGTTTCTATATATTTCTAATGTAATATGTTATATAATTAAATTACTATATTAATGGTATTTTAATACCATGTTTAATCTCTCTCTTTTGTAATTTTATGATTAAATTTCTTCTCAATCCATAGGTGGAGTTTTCTCATCTCAATTTTCATTATTTGGGACATATATTATATTCACTACATATTTCCTTGAATGTGGAATGCAAGTTTTCATGGAATATGTTTTCTATATTATTCAGGAAATTTAATTGAATTACATGTTTATATTGGTATCCCTACATCATTTTTTTTATTAAAAGTTACTATTTTTTTGTAGAACTCAATCTTTTCCATGGTGGATAACCATCCTATGTTTTGGTAAATTTAATGTATGTGAAGTTTCCCAGAAAAAAATACCTCAGAAGATACTAGAAATTGGATGTGGGTGAGGAATAAATGAAACTTGGTATCACCCAAAAATGTTTTGATTTATCAGTTACTCAATCATTACTCTAATGCATGAAGAATGGGACTAAGATTGTACACATGTCCAAACACTTCCTATGGATATGATTTGGAATATTCACACACACATTAGGAACCATGATGGTGAACAATTTCTACCATCACATTGGTCTCCTACTAATTAAATATTGTCAGTATAATTCCTATATTCCATATATATCCCACCACATTTTAAGTACCCTCACAACTATATTTTTGATAATGGAACTTCAGTTTAATTTGATTATAACCCATGTCTTCCAAGTTGATTAAGTGATACTATCATTGAAATCAACACTATTCTATTTAATAAGGAAGGATTTGATTTTTATGTTTCTCATTTTATGGACAATTTTTTTTATTTAGTAAGTAGGGAAGGGTATGAATGTTCTTGATGAATCTTAGGGTGAATGAATTGGCTTTAATTTGGTGATGAGTGGTGCCCAGAATTATATTTTTCCTTAATGCATCAACATGTCTAATGGGATTAAACATATTGGGTTTTGGTGTATACCTCCTCTCATGATAGGAATGTGTCTTGAAACAGGGCCTAGAAATTATGTTTGTTTTGTTTATAATTATTTATTACATCAGAATAAGATCTATTATTATTGTTATCCATGTTTTAATTTATTATCTTGGATACAATATTAATTCAGTTTAATTTGATTGTTGATTCATGTTGTTAATTTATTCTTACCAAATCACATATTCCATGTTTATGTTATATAATCCATCACTATATGATACTTCTTACTGGGCATCTATGCTCACCCTTATTCGTTTTTATTTCCTTATGAAACCTAGGGGATGACAATGTGACTTTTCTTTGCGATATGATGAAAGGGCTATTCTGTTTCTCTCAATATGTTCATGCTATATTTCATATTTTTAAATGTATTATATTTATTTATATAGTACTATAATACTACAAAAATATTTAATCCTTATGAAAATCTAGTACTCTGTACCAATTGTTTAATATAACAATTGGATCTGGTTTTTTTGAGTCTGAGACGTTATATAAATAAAAATCATTTCTCTTTAAAAGAAAAAAATTCATAAATTTTATGTATTAATGAAATTATTACATTAATAATTAAATGATTATATAATTATAATTTTAATTCATTAATCCCCTTAATAAGTCCCCATAATATTTAAGAATAAGGTTACCTCTAGTGGTAGTCATGAGTGTTGATTCGACTGGCATAAATCATCTGAAAATTTATATGATTTTAGACTTCTACTAAATATTATTTTGTTCATACTATAATTGTAACAGTTTTAGTTGGGTTGGGTTTAATGATAAACCTAGTTAATAAAACCTTATCCCAAACTCAGATAAACAAGCTTCATAAGGGACACAATAACTACTCGATGCCATTTCATACTGTTTTCTTTTTATATTTCTTAATATGGTTACATACATCTACAACTGAGAATTTAAAGGAAATCATTTATTGTGAAAATTTTATTTTAACATATAAAGGTTTTTTAGTTTAGTGTTTCATTTATAAAAATCTACAAAAATTATCTTTATTTATTGTGAAATTTTCATTCGTTATATTTTCCCACCTCAAATAAATTTTAGTGCCCAATTTTAATTATTCTTAAAGAATGAAGATTTTAGGGGTGTCCATAAGATATACATGAGTCATTATTTGATTCCAAAAGTGGTGTCAGAAATAATAACTTGGGTAAGTATTGGAAACACATCTATTACTTCATAATATATATATCACAATATCGGGTTTATTTCTAACCATTTAAACTAAACAATCCTCATGATTGGGATGAAGGCATATATAATGGAATCAATTTTCATAGAGAGTTCATTGTCATCCGTGTAGTGATAAGTGAGCATAAGTTTATTTAAGATAGAAATATGATTTCCCTTTTTCGTTACTATTAAGTCTTCATGGATATATACAATTAATTTCTACAACAACATAAAATTTATCCAAAGTAAGAATAATAATATTTTCCCAAGGTAAATTCCCATAAACATAAACTTTGGATATAAAAAAAAATTAATGTTTTAATTAAAAACATTTGACATTAAGTCATCTAAGTGTTGATTTTATATTCTTATCAAACATACTACGTATAAAGGAGTTGGTTAAATAAGAAAAAACTACAACACACCTAGTTTTTGATTGGATGATCAATGTTCTTCACTAAATATCAATTTATAAACTTAATCCAGTAGTTTTGGTTGTATAGGATCTTCTTTGTTCCCCTAGTAATGGAAACTCATGACTCTTGTAGTCCTTTCTAGCCACAGAATCAAGAAATTGAATTTAGTAAATCCCAAGTTACTCATATTTAAAACATTTAACTATTAGTGGTACCTTAAGAGAAAGTATTTTCTTCTTTCAATGTAGTCACCAATTCCGTATGCCATTAAATTTTTACTTATTATCCTGATTTTTAAACTGGGAAGAGGGGTAACTTTTCACTATGTCTACAGAACTCTTCAAAATTTATTGAAATTTATTTTTTCTCTACACTTATTTTATTATAGATAAAATACCTATGAGTTCCTTTATAATATTCCCATGGGTGATTATAAATATATTTTTGAAATGAATAAAATTAAAAATTATTTCCTTCATTTTCATTATCTCAGGACATCAATGAGACCATCTTATTATTTTCATTAGTGATTTTAGAAACTCGTCTATGTTCAAATTATTAATCATGATTCTTAATATCTAGTTAGGAATAATAATAATATTTCTCACTCTAGATCTTATCCCATTAGATTGATTATTGGGATAATATCTATATTTTACATGAAATCCATTGGCTTCATGATTAATTTAGGTTTCATCCATTACTAAATCCCAAAGGATTTAATTTGGAGTTGTAAAAAATTAACAACACAAGATAATTATTATAAGATATTGAAAAATTCAACCTCAAAATTGCTTAGTCTTAGAAATTATAACATTAGATTTCATTTCAACCTAATAAAATATTTTTTGATGATTGGTTTCATTAGGTTGTTTTCTATCATAGTCATTAACCTATGAAATATTTCAAGATGGATTGCTAAGAGAAAATGATTTACCAAAGTATATCTACTGGGAGTGTCATCCCATGTGTTTAGTCTTAGACCCACTCATTGTGCACCAGTGTGGAGAATGAGTTTTTACTAAAAGGGCCTTTTTCAAGGTCATTACCCTAATGTGAATATATTCCAAATATATATCCACCTTACAATATCCATAAATGGATATAATATCTTGGAAAACCACATACTCCCTACCCAAAACATCATGATGTTATCCTACATGTAGATTCATTCGTAGGGGTTCACTAGAGTTATATAAGAGTAATACCAATGAAAAACTAAAATAATCTTAAAAATGGCTCAAACCTTTTCACATACCATGTTACACCATGATATTTTATGATACAATTATTTTTATATAAATTTGATCTCTTTTCTGGTTTTCTTTATACATAACATTAATCTTAGACAAACTGAAATATAATAATGGATTATTATTATTATTTAATATTACAGTTATTTCATAGGAGTTGGATTGGTGGGTATAATTAAGACTAAATAAATTATGAAAATTTATTTTTTTACACATTTATAAAATTACTTCATTAGTTATAAACTCGTTATAATATAAAATAAAATCATTTGGAAGTAAAAAAAGAGATGTTTTATGAAATACAATTATTATACGTGTAATGTGTTTTTATTTTAATAAATTAAATTAATCAATATTGATAAATTATTTAAAGAAATTTATATATTATATATTCAATCAAAAATTTAAATTTAATTTTTTTTATTTTTACTAGGAATGGAATGAAAGTAAACATATTTTTATGCTTAAAAATGTATTTTACCAAAAAGGATTTATTGTGTTTTACACAATTATTTTAAAATGAATTATGTCACATGTATAAATTTAAAATTTTACAAGGTATAATATATTTAGAATCATCATAATTAATTTTATTTAATAATTTCAACATATTTTTTTGTTCATTATGAATATAAACTTTGGTAAAA
This sequence comes from Viscum album, assembly GCA_963277665.1. Lineage (NCBI taxonomy): Eukaryota > Viridiplantae > Streptophyta > Magnoliopsida > Santalales > Viscaceae > Viscum > Viscum album. Next base: position 1,456,710,857 of record OY728135.1, on the reverse strand, counting down.
AGTCAGTTATCGTGGTATGAGTTTAAACATATTAAAATGGTAAAAACAAGAATTATAGTAGTTAAAATAAACTAAAAACGTTCTTAAAACCTATTTTATTTTTATATATAAACCCTATTAGGACTCATATTAGAATCAGAGTCATTTTGGATACATTAATTTTTTGAAAAAGAAATTAATATATTTCAATCTTTTGAAAAATTTCAAGAGTGTCATCTGCCTGACTTTTAAATGGATACCACCTCTCCTCTCTTCTCCAAAATTCAATATGTTATTATATAATTCAATGAATTCCAAAATATATTCTTAACATACATAAAAACATCATATAGGCCTAGTTTTGATCATAATACCTTTCTTTCAAGGGATAAGTTGTATGTTAAAAGTAGTTTCTCAATGAAGAGGTATAACTCTTATCCATGTAATTTCAAATTTATTTCTTCTTCAACAATCAGTAAACTATTTAATACATTTAAATATAATAAATATATTATAATTAATATAAAAAGATATTATTATAAATATGTAATAACCATTTTCCTTGTTTTTATTTAAAAAGTTAGAACTAAAAGTATCACTTGTTTCTTAAGTGTGGACTACCGCCTCCACGTAAAGATATGATTCATTTTACAACAAAATATTTCATGATTGATTATTATGGGGAATTGTATATTTATATATTATAATTATAGTATATGTTTTTTCTTGAATGATAATATCTTATCTACCTTATTATGCTTTCATCTGTTGGAAAATGATAACGTCACTCATCATATGTGTGGACTAGAGCCAACATAAAGCGATATGATTTCATTTTAATTCCCAAACTATATGGATAATAATAATGATATATTTAATGGATATTTATATGATAATTATTATTTTAAAATTATTCTAAAGGATTATTTATTATTTAAATTTATTTCATTCCATCCTCCATAAAGTGAAAACATCACTTGTGTGTACGTACAAATTACCATCTCCATAAAGTGATGTAATTTATATTTTATCACCATATTATATAAATAGTTATAAAAGTGTATATAATGATTAAATATGATAATTATGACATAATTAACATTCTAGATATGATTTTATCATGATCAATATAACAACCCTAATCCTACACTCTTGAATCTAGTTCTAAAACATTAAATTTATATTTTATGGATTTGATACCGATAAATGTGACCTAATTTTTTCCATCCAAACCATAAAACACAAAAAGGAAATATTTCATCCCCTATAGTGAAAAATAAAATTTTTGGTTTATATTTTATGATAATTAGGAAAATATTTAACAACTTTTATTCCTAAACAATTTTTTCATAAATATCAACATAATTTCTCACTATAACCAAATTTTCATATTCCATATTATGTTTTCAAAATATATAATAAAATTATTCACATATGAAACCTTATTAGAATCAAATAATTTTTCATAGTGATTTATAACATGGGAAAAAAGGATACTTAAGAAGGGTAATCTCAAATTATCAGTAAGGGTAAACATATGAATTAACAATTGAATGTTGTTATTGAGAATAAAATGAAAAAGGGTAATATGGCATAATCAAAATGTACGAACATAACATAAATAAATTCATACCCATAAATATACAGATCATTAATTTTGAAACATGGAATAATATTTTAAAAAATAAAAGCAACATCATAATCGATAATTATAAGACATGCGATGTCAATCTTGATTAAATGAATTATTAAAAACTTATAAAAAACATATATATATATATCATACAAGTAACTCCGAGTATAATTTTCATATCACCCTTACATATGTAACATCCATCATAGTTATACATTGAGTTACCATCATGGTTGTAATTAGAATAATGTTCATAGTTACACTTTAAATAACCATCATTGTAATTCTTGGAATACCCATATCAATTTATTCCTATAATCTCTTAGATGAAATATAATCAGTTAACTTTTCCCTTTACCCAATACATTGGAGAGATATAATGATCTCACCTAATCTTGGTATATAATATAACCACCTATAATAAAAAGAACTCCTATGAATTATAATATAAATAATTTTTATATAGATTGAATTTCATCATAAACCCCTTTGAAACATGCATTATTCCTTTTATAACATAATTAACCCATAAAAAAGAATCGAGTTCCATGAAAATATCTTTGGAATAATTATAATCAATTGATAGAAATAATTAGGATTGTAAAATTATAAAATATCACCAATGGGGCATAATTAACATCTAGGGATGTTGGAATTGATTAATTGAAATTCGACTAAAATATCATTTAAAACATTATTGAGGGAAATAAACTATAAATTTTAAAATCGGTTTTCAAAAATAAAAATTCAAAAAAATTTAGTTAAATAATTTTTATTTAAAATAAACATGGAAATATATAATATAAGATTCAATTTAATTAATGTAAATTATGGAAAAGAAATTATTTCATGTTGTAAATTTAAAAAATAAACATTATTTTTAATCATTTTGTAAAGGGAGTCTAAAGTGACAAATTTGGAAAAATTTAAGAAATTTAATTTTTAATTAATTTTAAAGGATGATCATAGATCATGTAAAATTTATTTAAGAATACATTTGTGATTAGAAAAAAACATTTTTAAAAACATTTTATAAAACATAGATATGGAAGATAACGATTCCAGATCTAAAAGAAGACACGAGATTAGTAGCAAATACACATAACATTCTTGATGATTCTTTATTCCTTCATGGGGATAATGTAAACCAAAAAGGTAAACCACATTCAAAAATATAGGAGAATAAAATATATGTTGTTCAAGAAAATAATATCATAAAATTTCGTAAAATGGAATTGAAACATAACCAATTTTGAAAGAAAAGGAGATGGTAACATAAAACCTTTTCCACTTTGGTAACTTTTCAATCATAAGTCCCCAGAAAGAATAACTTCAAATGAAATGTTAAATATAATTAATATAAATAGACTCATGATATATCATATCATATGGGTAGTATATATACCTCAAAATTGAAAAAAGTTTCAAATCATATAGATACTTCCCATAGAAAAGAAATTTGGGACCAATAATCTTTTCAAATATCATATCATATTATTGAAAATATATATATAAAGTAATTATGGAGTAAAAATATAAATAAAAACCATACAAGGGTAAATATAGAATAAAAAATTTATATATCAATTTACACATAATCATAGAATAAAAAATTCAATTAATCATAGTTATAACCCAATCAAAAGTAATTGTGTTAAGATTCCTTTTACCACTTGTTAACTTTATATTCCACCCCGTTGGATGAAGTAATTCAAATTGAACCCTAAAATAACATTAGGTATGAATGTTTTGTAATATAACATTCCAAAAGGATTTATATATATAAGGAATCATGCCTTAAACATTACTTAATCTTGAGTTATTACATGATTACACATTGAGGATCTTTTCAGGTTTAGAGTTTTATAGAATTAGATCATAAATCATGCATTACATTCCACATTTAAACAAGGTGGTTACATTAAAGACAATATTCACTTTTCCCATTAAAGGAGACATATTTAAAACAAAACATGGATTCTTTCATGACACTTCCTTGACACTATCATCACATCATGTACCTTTCCCATGACCTGTGAAGAAGATTTCAAAAACTTGGGATGAGCATAAAAAGCTCAGTAAGGGATATAAAAGTACGAAATTAAAAAATTAGTCCATGTATACATAAGAATTAATGAAATCATAATTTAATCATAGAACATAATCACTTTAACATACCTCATAAAATCATGAATAAATCATAGAAATCATAAGACATAAAGGTAACTTGAGGCATTCATAACATTCGTACGTAGGGAGTAAACCTCATGGTTACGTTTGGAATACCCATCACAGTATATTCCCTAAATCTTTTCGGAGAAACCTTATAATTTAACCCCTTCACATTTCCAAATGCATTATAGAGCTATATCGGGCTCACCCGCCCTTAGTTTATCACAGAACCACCCATCTTCATAAACAATGCCCAAGAACCATAACATAATCGTATCACATAAAACATGCAGAAAGGAAACATAAAATTTCCACATTTCAATAAAAAGATATCAATAAAAAACATTTATATAATAAAAACACTATAAAAACCATTTTCAATACCAAAATTAATGAAAATTAAAACATGGTATTTATTTTTCATTTTTAAAAAATGTTATGGCTTGTAGAGGAATCCGAAACTCAAATAATGGTCACGACGACAGAGAAGTCATTGTCGCCACATACGTATGACAAAAACATTCCCTTTTGTAATTCAGTGAAAAACTTGGTATAAAAAATATTCCCTTTTTAATAAACTTAAAAGTCAAAGGGGGTTTATACACCGTATAAAAGAAAGATCTGTATAAAACAAAATATGCCTCAATGAAATGAGATTGAGACGAAGTCCCTTACCTCATGTTTGGGTTGACTCAATCGTTATTTAATCTCCTTAATAATAAAATTGAGTTAATATATACTTGGTTAAGAACCTTTTTAAAGTTCATTATTCCTTTTATATCACTTATTACCATGTTATGAAGACTATGTAATTATTTAAGTTAATAACGGTTGTTTTGTCGATCATTGGTACTTGAGTCAAAAATAAACTCCTTATAATTACAAGTTGTTCATGTGGTAAAATATCCATTATATACAGAATTATATTCATGATTTAGATATCATATATATCATATATATCCAGTATATAAATGCATTTATAATATTACATAACATTTAAAGGTAAGAAATGAAATGCACCGTTCATGGAGACGGTAAGCCGTACGTACGCATGAACGCTACCTTCATTTCTATTTAATATTTAATGGGTTTAATTCATAATTATATAAAGTTATATTCTAATTTTCGTATAATATCATATATAATATCATTAACGCCATCCTTTATACGTCCCACATATGACATTAACAAATCAAATCACTTTGAGGGGGCGGTAGTCCGCACTTACTAAAATGATGATATCTCGTTTACCCATAATGGAAACCATAAAGGTATGCCATAAATGAAAAATAAATAAGATTAATGAAAACATAAAGATAATATATATCATATATAAATAGAGTGACATCTTAATGGCCACCATGAAAGGTGTTAAAAGAAGATTGAACAATCATCGTTTCTTGAGGCAGAAATTCTCCATCCACAGAAACAGCATGTTATTTAACCATTAGACAAAGGTTTGTGTAAGTTAAGCATGAATAATTCTCATAAAAACATCAAAGTATATTTAATATACTGGTTTTGTTACAAAATAAAGTAATAAATGAGTTTAGGTGTTTGGAGAAGCAAAATAAAACAAAAGAACACAAGTGAAGACATTACCGTTAAATCAGGTAACTCCTCTTGGTTTGAACCAAAAGGGTTTCTTGAAGAGCTTTCTTCCTAAGGTAAGGCCTCTAGGATGAAGATAGGGATTTGGAGAGATAAAATGAGTAGATCTTGGCCAAGCCAATGGCTTGAGAGGTGTGGGTATGGAGGTAGAGGTGGGGGCCTTTTATAAGAGGGAGGAGGGGCACTCTTGGAAAGTCAAGAAATGTTACTTTATATTAAAATGAGTTTCAGATATTAAAGGTACCACATTGATATATTTCTAGGATAAAGTGATAAGGGTTCTAAATATACTCATCCAATAGGTTTTTTACAAGTGTAAGGCTTATATTTCATATTACAGTTTCATTTTATTTAAATTGTTCATTAATGAGGTAATCGCTACATCATCATGGTGTCATCAAAATTTTAATTTCTTTTATGTATAAAAATTATAAAAAGAATACTAAGATATAGGCTATATTTTTAGATTTCTAATGACTATTTATAGTCCAAGTGTTCATTTATTTAGAAAAAAATTTAATTTTTTTTACTGAGGTGTTACATACTTTGTTATATTTAACTTTCTTTAAAAATAAAAAGATAAAAAGACACTATCACACAAAAGTGATTCCATGGGGTCCCAAAGTTTAGCACAAGGAAACCCATGGTCGGACATGACACAACCATTAGCATTATGACACATGTTGGGATCATTTTTTATTATTATGATATTATTTTATTACCCTTAACTACCCGATTACTAATTAATCACGATAATTAAAGATAATTACTGTCGTTACTATAAAAAATGTCCAAAAACAAAAGAGTCTTAATTACATAATTTGTGCCTTCTGATTCCAAATATGGAATCCATTTTACCAAATTCAAAACACATAAATTGAAATAGTTAATTTAAAAATAATTCCCGTTGTCAAAACAAATAATGGGTTTTTTTAAACAATATCTATGAAAAGTTTGGCACTTGTTTATGCCCAATTCCAAAGTGAAATCAATTATAATGACCACCATTGGATTAAATGGTAAACATATATTATAATTAAAATTTAAATCCAATTATAAATATAATATAAGCATATAATTAAATTATATGAAAAAACAGTTTTGATGTAAAATGCAGTATTTTTTCACTATTCATTAAAGAATGAACATAGTCAGAAAAATACCAAAAATTTATCCAATGTAAATTTCAATATACCAATTATAATGAATAAGTTTATTTTGAAAAATAGAGCTTATTAATGTTTCAAAATATAGATTTGAAAATGGTTCTCCATCAAAAGGCGGTAAAATATTCTTTTAAAAATATTAGAGAATTCTATACTTAAGATTGGATTTATTCTCATTTTAAGCCTCTTAAAACACTATAGAATTCATAAATAGAAATAGATAAGAATATATATTATTCATTACTTACTTGGGATGTTACATCCTTCCCCCCTTTAGAAAATTGTGTCCCCTTAATTTATTTACTTATCGAATAAGTGGGGGTATTTATTCCTAATTGCATTTTTAGATTCCAATGTTGCCTCTTCAATCATGTGGTTTTTACAAAAAACCTTTAATTGATGAATCACCTTATTCCGTAACACCTGCTCCCTTTGGTCAAGAATCTGGATAGGTTGTTCCTCATAAGATAGATTCTCTCCCAACTGAGCTACCTCTGGACTCAAAACATGAGATGGATCTGGAATGTACTTCCTTAACATTGAAGCATGAAAAACATTGTGTACCTGTGATAAACTTGGAGGTAAAGCCGCTCAGTATGCAACTGATACAACTCTCTCAAGAATTTCATATGGTATAATGAACCATGGACTCATATTTCCTTTCTTACCAATTCGCATCACATTTTTCCATGGTGAAACTTTGAAGAAGACATGATCACCTACCTCAAAAGAGAGATCCTTCCTCCTGTTGTCCGCATAACGTTTCTGCCTGCTCTGAGCTATTCTCATGTGTCTCTGTATAAGATGAACTTTTTCTACCAAATATTCTACCAATTCTAGTCCCATCAACATCCTTTTACCCACTTCATCTCAAAAATATGTAGTTCGACACCGCTTCCCATATAATGACTCAAATGGTGCCATCTGTATACTAGAATGAAAATTGTTATTGTAAGAAAACTCAACCAAAGAATGATGTTTGTCCCAACATCCCTGATAATCCATCGAACAAGCATGTAGCATATCCTCCAAAGTCTAAATTGTTCGTTCTGATTGCCCGTCTGATTGAGGATGAAAAGCTGTACTATAATTTAATTTAGTACCCAATGACTTCTGAAGGCCTTTCCAAAAGTTAGAAGTAAACCTTGGATCACGATAAGATACAATAGAGAGGGGAACTCCATGTTACCTGACTATCTCTTTAAGATACAAACAAGAATGTTGATCTAGAGATAAAGTATCTTGTATATCAAGGAAATGATCAGATTTAGTCAAGCAATCAACAATAACCCAAATTGCATTATTACCTCGTGGTGTCTTTGGAAATCCAACAAAGAAATCCATGGATACATTATCCCATTTCCACTCTGGTACTGGTAAATGATAAAGCATACCCTTCAGTAACTGCCGCTCTACTTTAACATGTTGATAAGTCAAAAACTTCACAGTAAAATCAGCAATATTTCTTTTCATTCCATCCCACCAGTAGTACTCATGAAGATCTCTATACATCTTAGTACTGCCTAGATGAACTGAAAACGGAGACCTATGAGCTTCACATAACAACTCTCTCTTCAACTGTGAATCACATGGAACACACAATATCTTCCCAAATCTCAAAACACAATCATTATCAATGTTGAATTCAGGAAACTTACCCTTCTGAACCAGCTCTACCTTTTTCTGCAAGTCATTGTCTTGCTTCTGTGCTTACTTAATTCTGTCTGATAGATAAGATTTCACTAATACCTGAAACAAAATAGAATAAAATCCTACACTAACAAATTCTGTGCCAGAGTACATCAAATCCTTGACCAATGTATCACGTTCCAAACGTAACATGGTTACTGAAGCATTACTTTTTTGACTCAAAGCATCAACCACTTTATTTTCTTTTCCCGGATGGTAGTGAATTGTACAATAATAATCCTTGATTAATTCTAGCCATATCCTCTGTCTCATTTTCAATTATTTCCGAGTGAATATATAATTTAAACTTTTGTGATCAGTATATATTTCACACTTTACACCATAAAAATGAGGCCTCCAAATTTTTAAAGAGAAAACAACAACAGATAATTCCAAATCATGTGTAGGGTAATTTACCTCATGAGTTTTCAACTATCGCGAAGCATAAGAAATTACCTAATCACTCTGCATTAGGATACAACCAAGTCCTTTCAATGAAGCATCACTGTAGATAACAAACACACCATTCCTGGAAGGTAGTGCCAAAACTGGAGCATTCACCAATCTTCTTTTCAATTCCTGAAAACAATCATCACATTCTTTTGTCCAGATAAACTTAACACCATTCCGAGTCAGCTAAGTCATTGGACTAGATAACCAGGAAAAATTTTTACCAGACCTTTGGTAATAGCTTGAAAAAACAAGAAAACTATGAATCTCAGTTACATATGAAGGTCTTGGAAATTCTTTAACAGCCTTTGTTTTTGACGGATCAACATTTATTCCATATTTAGAAACAATGTGACCAATGAAAACAATTTATTGCAACCAAAAATCACACATTCTGAATTTCCCATACAATTTATTTTCTTTTAAGGTTTTCAAAATAACCCTTATATGACCTTCATGCTCCTCTTTACTTTCAGAAAACACCAAATTATCATGAATGAAAACAACCACAAACTTATCTAAGAACTCATGGAAAATTCTATTCATAATGTCCATGAATACAACATGTGCATTGGTTATCCCAAAAGGCATTACTAAAAATTCATAATGGCCATATCTTGTACGAAACAAAGTCTTCGGAACATCTTCTTCCTTTTCCTTCAACTGATGGTACCCCGATCTCAATTCAATCTTTGAAAAATACTGAGCTCCCTGAAGCTGATCAAACAAATCATCGATATGAGGAAAATGATTTTTTTCTTAACAGTGATGTTATTCAAGGCTCTATAATCAATTCAAAATCTAATAGGTCCATCTTTCTTTTTTAACAAATAAGACAGGAGAACCCCATGGTGATGTGCTAGGTCGAATGAAACCTTTCTCTAATAAATCTTGCAATTTCTCCTTCAACTCTAAAAGTTCAATTTGAGCCATTTGATAAGGGGGTTTTGAAATTGGCTTAGCATCAGGAACCAATTCAACAGTAAATTCAACTTCATGATCTGGTATTATTCCAGAAACTCATCAAGAAAAACATCAGGATACTCATTTACCACCGGTACATCATTAATCTGGACGGTTCCTTTGTTCTCAACAATATGTGCAAGGTAACATTCATTTCCTTCTTTTACAAGCTTCTCAGCCTCTTGATATGTTATCAACAGTAAGGGTTCATTCTTTTACACAAACTGAAAGTCTTTTTGAAAAGAAAATTTTTTAGTTCTACAATTAATCTTAGCATGGTAAACAGAGAGCCAATCCATTCCCAGGATAACATCAAACTCCACTAGAGGTAAATCAATAAGGTTTTCAAGTAGGTTCTTTCCACAGATATGTATCAGAAGACTCTTATAAATTCTTTTTGCCTCAACCTTTCCCCCAGGTGTTTTTACGACATGTTCAAGAGTCAACTCTTGAAATGGAATTCCCAATTTACTAGAAAATTTTTCAGAGATGAAAAAATGTGTAGACCCCGAATCAAACAACAAATTGAAATAATCTGAGAAAACAAAAAAAGTACCTGCTACCACTTCATTTGATGGCCCATTATCTTCTGAAGTAGTTTCCAAGGATTTCACCACTCTTTTTTTCTTATCGTCTGACTGATTCCCATAATTTGAGCTCTATGTCGAACACTCGTTTGTATAATGACCCATCTCATTAAACTTGAAACATTTCACTAACTGAAAATCAAATTTAGTATTACCATCACCTAGATCATTTTCAGTGCAATCACGAGCCTTATGTTCCATCTTACCACATCAGTAGCACATTCTAGAATTCAGAAGACATTCCCCAGTATTCCTTTTACTACATTTATCATAAACTGGAAACTTATTTTTCTTACCATCAGACATCTTTGAAGGATTATTCCCTTTCTCCTTCCACCTCGGTCTCTTATTCTATTGGTTGTTATAGAACACTTGATCATCGGAAAACTCCACTTACACCTTCTCATCACATCGAACAAGATTTTCATAACTTTTGAACTTGCATGAAGCTAAACACATTCGATATTTAGGCTTTAATCCTGAGTAAAAATGATTGATTTTACTATCAAGGTCTCTGATAAAATTTGGAGCATACCTTGCCAATCGAGTGAATCTTTCTTCATAAGCATCCACTGAGATGTCCTCTTGCCTCAATTCCAAGAATTGTTTTCCCATCCTAAGTCGAACAGCTTTAGGAAAATACTTCTCAAGAAACATACCTTTGTATTCATCCCAGTCGAGAGCATCAATCTCATTAGCATCCCTGATATTTTTAACCATCGACCACCACTAATCTGCTTCACCCTCCAAACGGTAAATTTCAAGACTAACCTTTTGATTGTCTGAACACCCCATGACATCGAAAATATTCTCTAGTGCTTTAATCCCCCCTTTAACTAGCACAGTTTCAGATGATTCTCTGAATGATGGGGGATGTTGCCTCATGAAATGTTCCACCACTAACATATTTCTCTGCGGTTGAGCTCGCTGATCTCATGCATGGATACCACCAACATTTATCGCTTGATTCAACTACACCATTACTACAACAAACTATTCAATTCCAATTCTGATCATCTCAGTATGCTAATTCGGAAGGTCATTTCCTTCTGTATGCCTTCCTAGCACTTCTTCCATGTTTCCTCTAAGGAAAACCATTCTGAACAAACATGTCTTAGACGAAGCAACATGGTAATCTTCAAATGCTATATCATTTCAATTTGACCATAAAAAAATATTTTTGGACAATCATTTAATATAATTCTAACTCCTACAGTTATCTAAACTGACCTCTGATACCAACTAGAAGGCCTTGTGCCTTAAACATTACTTAATCTTGAGTTATTACAAGATTACACATTGAGGATCTTTTCATGTTTAGATTTTTAGAGAATTAGATTATAAATCATGCATTACATTCCACATTTAAACAAGGTGGTTAAATTAAAGACAATATTCACTTTTCCCATCAAAGGAAACATATTTAAAACAAAACATGGATTCTTTCATGACACTTCCTTAACACTATCATCACATCATGTACCTTTCCCTTGACCTGTGAAAAACATTTCAAAAACATGGGATGAGCATAAAAAGCTCAGTAAGGGATATAAAAGTACGAAATGAAAACATTAGTCCATGTATACAATAGAATTAATGAAATCATACTTTACTCATAAAACATAAGCACTTTAACATACCTCATAAAATCATGAATAAATGATAGAAATCATAAGACATAAAGGTAACTTGAGGCATTCATAACATTCTTACGTAGGGAGTAACCCTCATGGTTACATTTGGAATACACATCACAATATATTCCCAAAATATCTTCAGAGAAACCATAGAGTTTAACCCCTTAACGTTACCCAATTCATTAGAGAGCTATATTGGGCTCACTGGCCCTTATTTTATCATGGAACCACCCATCTTCATACACAATTCCCAAGAACCATAACATAATCGTATCACATAAAACATGCATAAAGGAAACATAACATTTCCACATTTCAATCACAAGATATCAATACAACACATTGATATAATAAAAACATTATGAAAACCATTTTCAATACCAAAATAAAAGAAAAGTAAAACATGGTATTTATTTTTCTTTTAAAAAGACGGTATGGCTTGTAGAGGAAGCCGAAACTCAAATAATGGTCACGGCGGCGGAGAAGTCGTTGTCGCCGCATACATACGACAAAAACATTCCCTTTTGTCGTTTAGTAAAATGATTCATATAAAAAATATCCCCTTTTGAATAAATGTAAAATTCAAAGGGGTTTATGAACCATATAAAAGAAATTTGTGTATAAAAAAAATATGCCTCAATGAAAGGAGATTGAGACGAAGTCCCTTAACTCGTGTCCGACTTGACTCGATCGTTCTTTAATATCCGGAATAATAAACTTGAGTTAATTTTTACTTTCTTAAGAAAAAATTTAAATTTAATTATTCCTCTTATATCACTTATTACTATGTTATGAACACTGTGTAATTATTTATGTTAATAACGGTCGTTTTGTCGATCATTGGTACTTGAGTCAAAAATAAACTCCTTATAATTAAAAGTTGTTCATGTGGTAAAATATCCATTATATATAAAATTATATTAATGATGTAGATATCATATATATCATATATAACTAGTATATACATGCATTTATAATATTAATAACATTTAGAGGTAAGAAATGAAATGCACCGTTCATGGAGACGGTAAGCCCTACGTACGCATGAATGCTACCATAAATTATATTTCGTATTTAATGGAATGAATTAATAATTATATAAAGTTATATTATAATTCCAGTATAATATCATATATAATATCATTAACTCCATCCTTTATACATCCCACATACGGCATTAACGAATCAAATCACTTTGAGGGGGCGGTAGTATGCACTTCCTAAAATGAAGATATCGTGTTTACCCATAATGGAAACCCTAAAGGTATGCAATAAATGAAAAATACAGAAGAATATGGAAAACATAAACATAATATATATCACATATAAATAGAGTGACATATTAATGGCCACCATGAAAGGTGTTAAAAGAAGATTGAACAATCATCGTTTCGTGAGGCAGAAATTCGCCATCCACAGAAACAGTATGTTCTTTAACCATTAGACGGAGGTGTGTGTAAGTTTAGCTCGAATACATATCATAAAACATAATAGTATATTTAAGATACTGGTTTTGTTACAAAATAAAGGAATAAAAAGAGTTTAAGTGTTTGGAGAAGCAAAATAAAACAAAAGAACACAAGTGAATACATTACCTTTAAATCAGGTAACTCCTTTTGGTTTGAACCAAAAGGGTTTCTTGAAGAGCTTTATGCCAAAGGTAAGGCTTCTAGGATGAATAGATGGATGTGGAGAGATAAAATGAACAGATCTTGGCCGAGCCAATGGCTTGAGAGGTGTGTGTAAGGAGGTAGAGGTGGGGCCTTTTATAAGAGGGAGGAGGGGCACTCTTGGAAAGTCAAGAAATGTTACTTTATATTAAAACGAGTTTCAAATTTTAAATGTCCCAAATTGAAATATTTCAAGGATAAGGTGATAAGGGTTCGAAATATACTCATCAAATAGGTTTTTGACAAGTGTAAATATTAGATTTTACATTATCTTTTCATTTTATTTAAATCGTTCATTAATGAGGTAATCACTACATCATCGTGGTGTCATAAACAATTTAATTTATTTAATATCTAAAAATTATAAAAAAATACTATGATTTAGGAAATATTTTTATATTTCCAATTACAATTTATAATCCAAGAGATAATTTATGTAGATAAAAATTAAAATTGGTTTATTTAGGTGTTACATACTTTGTTATATTTAACTTTTATTAAAAATAAAATGATAAAAAGTCACTATCACACAAAAGTGATTCCATGGGGTCCCAAAGTTTAGCACAAGGAAACACATGGTCGGCCATGACACAACCAGTAGAATTAGGACACATGTTAGGGTCATTTTTTATTATTATGATATTATTTTATTACCCTAAACTACCCGATTACTAATTAATCACGATAATTAAAGATAATTATCATTGTTACTATTCATAATGTCCAAAAAAGAGAGTGTTAATTACATTATTTGGACCTTCTGATTCCAAATATGGAATAAATTTTACCAAATACCAAATAAAGAAATTTCAATAATTAATTTAAAAATAATTCCCATTGTCAAAACAAATAGCGGGTTTTTTTGAAACAATATATATGAAAAGTTTGGCATTTGTTTATGCCCAATTCCAATGTGAAATCCGTTCTAATGACCACCATTGGATGAAATGGTAAAAATATATTCTAATTACACTTTAAATACAATTATAAAGATAATCTAGGCATATAATTAAATTATATGAAAAAGCAGTTTTGATGTAAAATACAGTATTTTTTCACTATTCATTAAAAAATGAACATAGTCAGAAAAATACCGAAAATTTATCCAAAGTAAATTTCAATGTACCAATTTTATTGAATATGATTATTTTTACAAATAGAGATTATAAAATTGTCAAAAGATAGATTTAAAAATGGTTCTCTATCAAAAGGTGGTAAAATAATCTTTTAAAAATATTAGAGAATTTTATGCTTAAGATTGGATTTATTCTCATTTTGAGCCTCTTTAAACACTATATAATTCATAAATACACATAGATAAGAATATATATCATTCATTACATACATGGTATGTTACAATATACTCCATATAAAATAACTTATATGCATAATAATAAAATATTCATTAATGAATGTATTTTGTGACTAAATCCCTTATTTAGAGTATAGACTTGATATATTTTTTACATTTACACTAGTATAATAAAATCATACCAAATATTTTTTTTAATAATATTTTATTGGTTTAATTAATTATCCTTTATCTATTTATTTCATTTATTTTATTTTCATATTTAATTACTTAATTATTTAATCCCTTATCGGTTATTTTTAGGTTGTTTAATCCATAATTTTGAAGAAACTTATCTATTTTGTCTGTGCTAAAAGGGGTAATTATTCCATCATATGAAGAATAATTTTCATGAAATAGTTATAAATTTTATATGTAAATTATAATTTTAATAAAAACCAAGAATTAAGGTTATAAAAAGAAAAACTATGTTACAACCATAGAGACGATAAGTTGTATGTACACAAGACTAGTGTTTCCATTTTTCAAATATCATTATGGAAAAAATTTAAGTTTTACCATTAAATTTAAATAATAATAAAAATTTCATAAATACCATATTATTTCATTAATTACACTAACTTCCATAATCCATGTGACGTGGGGATGAGAAATTAATCACATCACTTCTTGGAGGTTGTATTCCAAACATACACAAAAACGATGTTATCATTTTTCAGTGTAAGAAAGTAAATGATATATTAACCATTTAGAATTATTAATATATTATTAATATAATATATAAATATTAATTCCATCATTATAACTATCCATGAGTGGCCATTATGGAAAACGAATGACATTGGTTCACGAGGTGGTAGTCCGCTGTACATAAGACAACCATTTTCAGTTCTCATTTGATGGAATAAAAGATGGATATAGGTTGTGTTATTAACATAATGAAATATAATTATATATTTGATAATAATTTTATTATATCATTATTTTTATGTAATATTTTATGTATTTGGAATAATAAATAAAATAAAAAAGATCTATTAAGAACTATACCTCTTTTTAGAATAACTACCTTTGCTTTAAACCTAAATCCCTCTATGATTTGTATTTTGGAACAAATAATGATTTAATAATGTAGGGATGAATTTAAAAAAGGCAATTAGAAATATCATAGATTGAAAAATGTATTTTTAAATTTGAATAAACGAGAAGAAGAGGTTGCCTTTTATAAGACAAGGAGGGGAACTCTTAGTGTTTATTAGAATATTAAATTAGTATAAATTAATATTGATGAAAAAATGGGTTCAAATTGATTAAATTAAAATATAATATTTTATAATTCTAAATAATATCATCCAATTAAATTTTTGAAAATTTTAACTATGTTTTTACTCTTATCTTTTTTTTAACCCCTCGTTAACACTTTTCAGTCTTATCGCGACAATATAGGTTTTTACTCTTTGAAGGTCATGATAGTTTCTATAAATGAAAAAATGCACATAAATGGAATATTTTTTATATTCTAATCCTTATACTATTCACTTTTCTGAATATAGGGTCCTATTGAATTTTATATCATTTAATAAAATATTATTTTCATATAAAATCAACAATTCCTATTTTAGAATAATTCATTTAGATTAAATTTTATAACATCAAGATAATAAATAAAATTAAAATAATTTTTTAAATAAATTCATAACATGTAATGTGTATCTATAAAATTTATGTATCACAATAGTAATTAAAATAATACCAATTTTAATATTTTTAATATCATTTAAATTTTTTTATCTCAATTAAATAATTACTTCTCTATCATTTTCCTTGCATTTAAGGTGATTTTTTTCTATAAAAATTAAAAATAAATTATCGTGACGAATATAAATCATTTATATTTCAAATTACTAATTATAAATGGTCATATATTTTTAGTAGAGTTCAGTTAATAATATTATAGTTATTAAAAACAAGATTGTGACATTTTTGACATTTCATTATATAAAATATTTTAGATATTATAATAACATAGAAATGAAATAAAGGATATATAATGAATTTATGGATGTGTACGGATGAAATGGGAACATCCAATTACATATATATAAATTTTTGGGTCATTATATATTTTTTACATTAAAATTGTAACTCTTAATTAATTTATTTACACTTACCATGGTATAAAAAAGTACTAATGTTATTATTTAGAATGTACAAAAAAGTAAAAATTTACTAAATTTTAACCCATTAATTCTAAATAAAAATCCATTTTTTAAAATTGAAAACTTACAAATGGTACATTTTAATTTAAAATCAACCTAAGAAAATGTGAGGATAAATGGTTTTTCATAAAAATCATCGTTTTAAATAAAAAAAATGTTTTTATACTAAAATCAATTATAAAATTAATTTAAAATACCATAATTATATTATTTTAAATAAAAATGAACTAATTAAAACTTTTAAACTAATCCAAAATAGAATTATAAATTGTAATTATAAGGACCGAGCCTTATAGAATTACATAATCTTGAATTAAATGAATAATTCTCATTGAGGATCTTTTCAGGTTTAGAGGTTTAGAGAATTAGGACATAACTATTACATCTCAATGATTACAAAGTAGACACATCCACCATGTTTCCGTTTTTTTCACAAAATAAAAACTCTTCAACAAAAGTGTCATGTCTAGTTCCATGTTTTAGATACCATGACAATTCCTTGATCCCATCCTTGACCCTATTCATCTTTAAGTCCTTTGGAAAACATTTAAAAACTTGGGAAGAGTATAAAAAGCTCAGTAAGGGATATAAAAATGTGGAAAAAAACATCAGTACATGTATACATAAGAATCAATGAAATCATACTTTACTAATAAAACATAAGCACTTTAACATACCTCATGAAATCATAAGATTTATGAATAACTCATAAAAATCAAAAGACATAAAGGTAACTTGAGACATTCATAACATTCTTACGTAGGGAGTAACCCTCATAGTTACGTTTGGAATACCCATCATAATATATTCCCTAAATCTCTTCAGAGAAACCATAGAGTTTAACTCCTTCATGTTACCCAATAAATTGGGGAGCTATCTCGGGCTCACCCACCCTTAGTTTATCACAGAACCACCCGACTTCATAAAAAATGCCCAAGAACCATAACATAATCGTATCACATAAAACATTCATAAAGAAAACATAACATTTCTACATTTCAATCACAAGATATCAATACAACACATTGATATAATAAAAACATTATCAGAACCATTTTCAATGAAAAAATAATATAAAAGTAAAACATGGTATTTATTTTTCATTTAAAAAAGATATGGCTTGTAGAGGAAGCTGAAACTCAAATAATGGTCATGACGGCAGATAAGTCGTTGTCACCATATACGTAAGACAAAAACATTCCTTTTGTCGTTTTGTAAAATGATTTATGAAAAATATTCCTTTTTAATGAAATTAAAAGTAAAAAGTGTTTTATACACCATATAAAATAAAGTAGTGTAGAAATCAAAAGATTCCTTAATGAAAGGAGATTGAGACGAAGTCCCGTACAAAAATGGTATCCATAGATAAAGGATAAATCAATTACATAATTATGTGTGAAAAATATAAATACATACAATATAAGTGTATATTATGTGTAAAAAAATCATAGGTGATCCACACATATTCATAGCATGACATAATCAAGACATAGAGGTTTAACCCAAATAATTGAAATTGGGTTAAGTAGTTCCCTTACAGAAATTTGACAGCCTAGCGACGACACTTTAAAATTCATAAAATGAGTTGATGAGAGATAAAAGGGTATCTCATCACTTGTACATAAAATTTACACAAATAAGGATTTATAAGAACATATCCCAACATATGAATATGTAAATTAAAAGACCTAACAAAAATAAGTCTTTTAAAAAGAGGAGGGTGAAAGGTTTCCTTACCGATTTGGGTAACTTTCAAAATGTACACCCCATGAAATATGGATCATACAATGAAGATGTAGATACACATAAATTAAATTATATTACAAAAATAATACAATCATAGGAAGTACATACACGACACAAAAGTAAATAGTTGCAAATGTAGAAAGAATCTCATGGGAATAAAAAGTGAGAAAAAACCCCTTACGTTGTTGTAATCAGTCGAGTAGAATGACCAAAAGATAATAAACACCAAATAAATCACATAATACCATGAATATAAATAGAATAATTATAATATATATGAAATGGAAGTACAGAATACACTACATGAAACAAATAAGTGGCGAACAATGGAAATCTCATGGAATTAAAAGTGAGATAAGAAATCCCCTTACAAAAATTCGGCAGCCTAATGACGCCACTTAAACATTCGTAAAACAAAATGATGAGAGTAATAGGGGATATCTCATCATTTTATCATGAAGAAGGACTTAATAATAATATAAAATAACATCCTCCAACATAATAACATGGGTCTTAAATGAAATGAAATACAAAAAAGTACATGAAAAGAAAGAGAGAGGTAGGATCCCTTACCTCAAATCCGACTTGTTCTTATTCGTTCTTTATATTCCTGAATAATAAACTTTTGTCAATTTATAATTGCATAAGTAATTACATTAAATTTTATTATTCAATTCATGTCACATATTATCATGTTATAATAATTAGTTAATTATGTTAGTTGATATCATACATTTTGTCGATGTTAGGTACATGAGTCAAAAGTGAACTGGTTTGAAAAGGATTTCCCATGTAGTTATAAGTGCATAATATCCTCAATGTTGTTCATGGTATAAATATCATATATATCCAGTATATATGTTTTTAAAAATATTCCATAATGTTTTGAGTTATGAAATGAAATGTACCGTTCATGGAGACGGTAGGCCGTATGTACGCATGAACGCTACTTTCATTTTTTGTCATATTAATGGACTTTAAAACTAAATGAGACATAGATATATTATAATTCCAGTATAATATATATTTTATATTGGTAAAATAAGTTTATTTATTCCATTATTTATACTTTCCATATATGGTATGAATGAGTCACATCACTTGAGGGGGTGGTTGTCCACACTTCCTCATATTAAATTATCGCATTTTCACAACATGCAAAGAATAAAGGTATGTTTTAAATAAAAAATACAGAAGAATTTAGAGGAAATTAAGGTAATATATATCATAAATAAATATAGTTCCATCATAATGTCCACCATGAGAGGTGTTAAAAGAATATTGAACAATCATCGTTTCATGATGTAGTAATTCACCACCCACACAAACAGTATGTTCTTTATCCATTATACGGAGTTGTGTGTAAGTGTAGGTAGAATCATTATCATAAAAAAATCATAGTATATTTATGATTAAGTCGTTATTATGGTATCAAATAATAATAATATAGTGCTGAGTGAAGAAGGAAAATAAAAGAAAAACTCGAGAGAAGACATTACCTCTAAATCGGGTAACACATTTTGATTTGAGCCAAAGGCTTCATTAGAAAGACTTCTGCCCAAAGTGAGGCTTCTAGGAGCAAGATAGGGATGTGGAGAGTTAATATGAGAAGATTTTGTATGAGACAAGGGCTTTAGAGGTGTGTCTAAGTGGGTAGAGGTGGGGGCCTTTTATAAGAGGAAGGAGGGTCACTTATGGAAAGTCTTGAAATGTTACTTTATTATAAAATGATTTTCAGATTTAAAGGTCCCAAAATGATATAATTTGAGGATATGGTGATAAGACTTCGAAATCCACCCATCCAATATGTTTTTAACAAGTTTATGTCTTAGATTTTACCTTATCTTTTCATTTTATTTAAATCATTCATTAATGAGGTAATCATTGTATCATCATGGTGTCATAAATAAATATATTTATTTAATGTATAAAAATTATAAAAAAATATCATGATTTAGGAAATATTTATAGATTTCCAATGAATATTTATAGTCTAATAGATAATTTATTTAAATGAAATTAAATTTTTTTTACTTAGGATATACAAACCTTTTTTATATTTCTCTTCTTTTAAAAAATAAAGTCATAAATGTCACTATCACACACATGTGACTCCATGGGCCCTCAATTTCGGTAAAAATATTGAAATGGTCGGAAATGACTCAAAATGATTATTTGGACACATGTTGGGGTCATTTTATATTATTATGATATTATTTTATTACCCTTAACTACAAGATTACTAATTAATCACGATAATTAAAGATAAATGTCGTCGTTAGTATTCATAATTTCCAAAAACAAGAGTCTTAATTACATAATTTTTACAATATGATTCCAAATATTTAATAAATTTTACCAAATTCCAAATATAGAAATTGTAGTAATTAATTTAAAAATAATTCTCATTGTCAAAACCAAAGACAGGTTTTTAAGATGTAAAATCTATCAAAAGATTGACTAGTTTTTACATCCAATTGAAAATTGAAATTACATAAAATTAAAAAAATTGTATTAAATGATAAAAAATAATTAAACTACACCTAAAAACCAATTAAAATGACAATTTAACTATATAAATAAATTGGATGAAAATGCAATTTTGAATTAAAATGCTGTATTTTTCACTATTCATTAAAAAATGAACATTATCAGAAAATACCAAAAATTCACCCTAAGATATATTTGATATTCCAAATTCAGAAATGATGTCCATTTAACCAAATTAAAAACATATAAGTTTCATTATTAAATTATATAGTTAATCCCCGCTGTCAAAACAAATAGTGTGTTTTTAAGAAATAATATCTATCAAAAGATTCATACTTGTTTATGTCCATTTTCAAAGTGAAATTAATTCTAATGACCAAGATTGGATTAAATGGTAAAAATATATTATAATTATACTTTAAAACCAATTAAAAAGATAATCAAACCATAGAAATAAATTAGATTAAAAATGAGGATTTGAATTAAAATACAACATTTTTTACTATTCATAAAAAAATGAACTTTATCAGAAAAATACAAAAAATTTACACAAAGTACATTTTGATGTCCCCATTCTAAAGAAAGATTTTATTTTTTCACATATAAAATAGAAAATTGAAAGAAAGTAGTTTTAAAATGAGTTCTCCATCATAAGGCGGTTAGTCGACCTTTTAAAGAATATTAGAATATTTATTCTTAAAATTGGATTCATTTTCATTTTAAGCCTTTATCATTTATTGAGTAATTGTTAAAATATTTAACAAACATATATAATAATTTTGTAATTAGTTCTATTCATTACCGCCATTACAACAGTTAGGCATTTACTACCATTTAAAATAATATTATTATATTATTAGTGTGCAATGTAAGATTTCAAAGAAACTCGTTGTTGCATATTGGGTACACCATCGAACATAAAATCCCCTTTAAATTAATATTAATATTTTATTCAAAAATAATAATAAATTTGAAAATTTCATATTCTTTATTTACCTGGGATGTTACATCCTTCCCTCCTTTTGGGGAATTGTGTCCTCACCATTTTAAAATTGGGCTTGGAAACTTTATTGAAAGCCCCACATCGGAAAATGAGTCAATTAAACTGTCACTTTAAAAGAATGAAAGAAAAGTACAAAGGTCACCCAAGAAAAAAGATACTAGGATTCCATGAAAACATGGATATGGAGGAGAAACAAACCATCAAGGTCTGATGGAGAGTGATAGAAAACATGTTTAGGAGAAAGTTAACCTCCAAAAAATCACAAACTTGTGATTGGTTAAACAGTTTTTATTCCCTAGTAGGAAAAGTTAACAGACAAAATTTTTGTTTTAAGTTAATTTTCATTGATGAATTTATTTATGAGCTTAAATAAAACATAAGGAAACATACTTACTTGTCATGTATACTTTCATCTCTTACTATATTTCTTATACAAACTCATATTTTCTCCAAAAGATGAGTATTTAGGATGACTTTTTCACATTAAGAGTGATATAATCAACTTCTTGAGAATCACCTAACCCACAAAAGATGAACAATATATTTCCCATGTCTTTAGACCTTAACCAAAACCAAAAGTTTTTGTACAAGATCAGAAAATCCCCAAAAGGATAATCCCTTATAAAAAGAAATATTACTCTTAATCTCCAAAATTCAACAAAAAGAACCCAAGGTTCACGAAAGACCATTAAATAAATAGTTATACATAAAATTATTCAAAGTAATCCAAACTAAGATTGAAACCCAAATCTCTGAAGGATTTAATCACATAGTATTCGAAGATAAATCTTAACATTTATCTCCAAATAACATGAGTTACTCTTAAAGTCTCACATTGAAAAGTAATTAACCTAATCACATATCCTCCAAGATAGGTCAATAATTTCCATATATAACCCAAAATGAACTTATTCTTGATTCATAAAATCGTCTAACTAAATAGAATTTGTCATACTAACCAGGGACTTCACGTAGTCCACAGGTAGGCGATAAATACCGGTTGCACTTTTGTTCTGGCTTCGATTCCCATAGCTTCGTCTGACGCGACAAGTTTTCACACGACCTGCGTGTTGTCCTTTTTCAAAAAAATATATAATTTTATAACATTCCCAGAAATAGATAAATTCATAAAAAATAACCATAACATATTTTATCCACAAAGGTTATCTAATAACTTTCATTTTTCATCCCAAAATTTATTAACCGGTAATTTCCTCAAATTCAAGGATCATATAAACCCAAATGGTTTTTATAACTATATACACAAAAGAAAAGATAATTATTCCTTGAATAAAATTTTCATATATCAAACATCAGAGTTACACATACTATAAAAAGTATTCTAATATAATCTAATCATCAAAAGAGCCTTAATACTTTTAAGAATTTCACCATCCTAAAATATACCATAACTCTTGAATCCCTTATATGTTGACTTCTTACTCATTCAACATTATTCATGATCCATTAACCATTCCTTTACAACTTATTCTGAAATAATTCTTTCTTACAAACAAAATCTGGAATCATATCCTAATATTCAATAATAGGAAAACATATGTTAAGAAATAATCCATACCTTTCATTGGTCATTATTAGTTTCTCCATCCTCAATAAGAATGGAATTAGGTATTAGTAAATGAATATTTTTATGATCCTCGTGGTCCCAATCTCAAAAAAATTTCATAGGACATGTGTTTTCATAATGACCATGCACACCACATTTAAAACATTCAATTGATCATTTAGAAAGAACTTCTATCCCTTTCCTAGATTCAACAAGATGCTTCCTTTTTCCATGGAAGGTTCATGCATTATGACCTTCATTTCCACATATATAGAATCTTTTTGTCCCTTTGAAACATTTTCCTATGTGTTTATTTCCACATATTTGACACATAGGTTTTTAAATATACTTACCTTTATGATTATTACCTGAACTTACATAGGGATTTGTTTCTCGCATATATGATGTCTTATAAAAATCACTAAGGTTCAGGTGGTCAATCATGAATCCAGACAGTTGGTTGAGAATAACCACAAGAGTTCTCAATGCAGTTCCTATATCATTCATTTGCTCATTCAGAAAACTGTCACAGTTTTCTTCACATCCACTGTTACTTTGTTGCCTACTAGATCCATCCATTTACTAAAACCAAAAAGGTCAGTGTGGGTATATCAATAAAATCATTATATAATAATAAGATATAATTATTCATGTTATCTTAAATTCATTCACTTTATCTAAAAAACTATGACTCTTTCTAAAATCTTATCCAGTATGGTAATGTCACTTAGGATTAATGAGTACCCTAACCTCTAAAGTTATCTAAACCGACCTGTGATACAAACTATAGAGACCCGACCTTATAGCATTTCATAATATTTAATTAAAGTAATAATTAACATTGAGGATCTTTTTAAGATTAGAGTTTTAGAGAATTAGGACATAACTATTACATCTCAATGATTACAAAGTAGACACATCTACTCAGTTTCCATTTTTTCACAAAATAAAAACTCTTGAACAAAAGAGTCATTTCTAGTTCCATGTTTTAGATATCATGACATTTTCTTGATCCCATCCTTGAACCTATTCATCTTTAAGTCATGTGGAAAACATTTAAAAAACATGGGATTAGCATAAATATCTCAGTAAGGGATATAAAAATACAGAAAGAAAACATTAGTCCATGTATACATAAGAATAAATGAAATTATACTTTACTCATAAAACATAAGCACTTTAAGATACCTCATGAAATCATAAGATTTATGAATGACTCATATAAATCATAAGACATAAAGCAAGCTTGAGTCATTCCTAACATTCTTACGTAGGGAGTAACCCACATGGTTACGTTTGGAATACCCATCACAATATATTACCTATATCTCTTTAGAGAAACATTAGAATTTAACACCTTTGCATTAACCAATGCATTAGAGATCTATCTCGGGCTCACCCGACCTTATTTTATCACAGAACCACCTGACTTCATAAATAATGCCCAAGAACCAGAACATAATCGTATTACATAAAATATTCATAATGGAAACATAAAATTTCCACATTTAAATCACAAGATATCAATACAACACATTGATATAATAAAAACATTATCAGAACCTTTTTCAATGCCAAAATAGAAGAAAATTAAAACATGGTTTTATTTTTCAATTTAAAAAGTTATGGCTTGTAGAGGAAGTTGAAACTCAAATAATGGTCACAGCAGCAGAGAAGTTGTTATCGCCGCATATGTAAGACAAAAAATTCCTTTTATCATTTAGTAAAATTCTTCGTGTAAAAATATTCCTTTTGAATGAAATTAAATGTAAAAAGGGTTTTATACACCGTATAAAATAAAGTCTTGTAGAAATCAAAATATGCCTCAATGAAAGGAGATTGAGACAAAGTCTCGTACAATGATGGTATCCTTAGATTAAGGATAAATCAATTACATAATTATGTGTAAAAAATATAAATACACCCAATATAAGTGGATATTAAGTGTAAAAAAATCAGAGGTCATACACACATATTCATATCATGACATAATCAAGAAGTAGAGGTTTAACCCAATAAATTGAAATTGGGTTAAGAATTTCCCTTACAGAAATTTGATAGCCTAGCGGAGTCACTTTAAAATTCAGAAAATGGGTTGATGAGATATAAAAAGGGTATCTCATCACATGTAGATAAAATTTACAGCAATACAGATAAATAATAACATATCCAAACATAATAAGATGTAAATTAAAAGACCTATCAAAAAGAAGTCTTTTAAAAAGAGGAGAGTGAAAGGTTCCCTTACCGATTTGGGTAACTTTCGAAATGTACACCCCCTGAAAGAAGGATCATACAATAAAGATGTAAATACCCATAAATTGAATTATATTAAATGAATAATACAATAATGGGCAGTACATACACCACACAAAATAAAATAGTGGAAAATGTAGGAAGAATCTCACGGGAATAAAAAGTGAGATAAAAACCCCTTACCTCGTTGTAATCAATCAAGTCGTATAACCAGAAGATAATAAAACCCAAATGAATCACATAATAACATCAATATAAAAATAATAATGATAATATATATGAAATGGTAGTACAAAATACCCCACATTAAACAAATAAGTGGCGACCAATGGAAATATCACGGAATGAAAAGTGAGATAAGAAATCCCCTTACAAAAATTCAGCAGCCTAACAACGCCACTTAAACGTTCATAAAAAATGATGAGAGTAAGAGGTGATATCTCATAATATGATCATGAAAAGGGAATTAATAATAATATAACATAACATCTCCCAACATACGAACATGGGGCTTTAATGACATGACAAACAAAATAGTACTTGAAAAGAAATCGCGAGGTAGGATCCCTTACCTCAAGTCCGACTTGTTCTTGTTCGTTATTTATATTCCTGACTAATAAACATAGGTTAATTTATAATTTCATAAGGAATTCATTTAAAGTTTATTATTTAATTAATATCACATATTATCATGTTATAATAGTTAGTTAATTATTTGAGTTCATATCATACGTTTTTTCGATGTTCGGTACATGAGTCAAAAAATGAACTTGTTTGAAAAGGATTGACCATGTAGTTATAAGTACATCATCTCCAGAATGGATTTAATGATTTAAATATCATATATATCTAGTATATATGTGTTTAATAATATTCCATAATGTTTGGAGATAATAAATGAAATGTACCATTCATGGAGATGGTAGGCCGTATGTACGCTTGAAGAGTACTTTAATTTTTTGTCATATTAACGGATTTTAAAACTAAATGAGACATAGATATATTATAATTAAAGTATAATATATATTTTATATAGGTCACATCAGTTTATTTTTTCTATTATTTATATGATCTATGTATGGCATGAATGAGTCATATCACTTGAGGGGGCTGCTGTCCACACTTCCTCATATGAAATTATCGCATTTGCATAACATGAAAAGCATAAAGGTATGTTTTAAATAAAAAATATAGAATCATATAGAAGACATAAATATAATATATATCATATATAAATATATTCCCCTCATAATGGCCACCATGAGAGGTGTTAAAAGAAGATTGATTAATCATCGTTTCGTGAGGCAGTAATTCGCCACCAACAGAAACAGTATGTTCTTTAACCATCAGACAATGGTGTGTGTAAGTGTAGGTAGAATCCTTATCATAAAAAACTCATAGTATACTGAGGATTATGGTGTTATTATTTTATCAAATAATAAAAATATTTTGGTGAGTGAGGAAGGAAAATAAAAAAAAACTCGAGAGAAAATATTACCTCTAAATCGGGTAACTCTTTTTGATTTGAGCCAAAGGATTCAAGGAAAGACTTCTACCCAAAGTGAGGCTTCTAGAAGTAAGATAGGTATGTGGATAGATAATATGAGCATATTTTTTATGATACAAGGGCTTGAGAGGTTTGGGAAAGGGGGTAGAGGTGGTGGCCTTTTATAAGAGGGAGGAGGGTCACTTTTGGAAAGTCTTGAAATGTTACTTTATTATAAAATGATTTTCGGATTTTAAATTTCACATAATTATATAATTTGAGGATAAGGTGATAAGGTTTATAAATACACTCATATGATAGGTTTTTGACAAGTTTAAGCCTTAGATTTTACCTTATCTTTTCATTTTATTTAAATCGTTCATTAATGAGGTAATCACTGCATCATCATGGTGTCATAAATTAATTTATTTATTTAATGTATAAAAATTATAAAAAAATAACATAATTTAGGGAATATTTTAAGATTTAAAATGACTATTTATAGTCTAAGATATAATTTATGTAAACAAAATTAAAATTGTTTTACTTAGGATATACAAACCATTGTTATATTTCTCTTCTTTTTAAAAATAATGTCATAAATGTCACTATCACACCCATGTGACTCCATGGGCCCCCATGTTAGATAAAATGCTTCCCATGGTCGGAAATGACTCAAAAAAAAGGATTTGGACATATTTTTGGGTCATTTTATATTATTATGATATTATTTTATTACCCTTAACTATCTGATTACTAATTAATCTTGATAATTAAACATAATTGTCGTTGTAACTATTCATAATGTCCAGAAAACCAGAGTCTTAATTACATAATTTGGACCTTTTGATTACAAATATGGAATATATTTTAGAAAATTAAAAACATAAAAATTTCAGTAATTAATTTAAAAATAATTCTCATTGTCAAAACCAAAGACGAATTTTTAAGATGTAAAATCTACCAAAATATTGATTTGTTTTTACATCCAATTTTAAATTGAAATTACATCCAATGACCAAAATTGTATTAAATGATAAAAACATAATTAAATTATACCTTAAAACCAATTAAAATGGAAATAAAACTATATAAATAAATTGGATGAAAAAGAAATTTTGAATTAAAATGCTGTATTTTTCACTATTCATTAAAAAATGAACATTGTCAGAAAAATACCAAAAATTAACCCTAATCTATATTTGATATTCCAAATTCAGAAATGATTTAAATTTTACCAAATTCAGAACATATAAGTTTCATTAATAAATTATATTGTTATTCCCCGCTGTCAAAACAAATAGCATGTTTTTAAGAAATAATATCTATCAAAAGATTGATACTTGTTTATATCCATCTTCAAAGTGAAATTACTTATAATGAACACCATTGGATTAAATAGTAAAAATATATTCTAATTAAACTTTAAAACCAATTAAAAAATATAATATTACCATATAAATAAGTTATATTCAAAAGGAGTCTTTGAAATAAAATACCACATTTTTCACTATTCATAAAAAATGAACTTTATCGGGAAAATACCAAAAAATTACACAAAGTACATTTTGATGTCCCGATTATAAATAATTATTTTATTTATTAAAATATAACATATCAAATTGAAAAAAGTAGTTTTAAAAAGGGTTCGCCATCAAAAGGCGGTTAATCGACCTTTTAAAGAATATTAGAATATTTATTCTTAAAATTGTATTCATTTTCATTTTAGGCCAATATCATTTATTAGGTAAATGTTCAAATATTTAACAAACATATATAATAATTTTGTAGTTAGTTCTATTAATTCCCGCCATTACAACGGTTAGGCGTTTACTACCATTTAAAATAATATTATTATATTATTAGTGTGCAACGTAAGATTTCAATGAAACTTGTTGTTGCGTATTGGGTACGCCATCAAACATAGAATACCCTTTAAAGTAATATTAATATTTTATTCAAAAATATTAACAAATATGAAAATGTCATATTCTTTATTTTCCTAGGATGTTACAGTTTTTACTTTAAAATAAATGATATTTTTCAACGAAATTCAGTATTATCACTATTCATTGAAAATTTAAAATTTTCATAAAAAATTAAAAATATAACCCTAGGATAATGTTGTTATGTTTATTTAAAAAACTATATTTATTTTATCCAATATTATTTGTAAATTTTCTATAAATTAATTATATTATTATCTCAAAAACACCAATAAAACCCATTTTTTAAGAAAACATATATTTGAAGAATAAAATGACTTTACAAAATTTCAGTGCTTATTTTTTAAGAATTAATCAATAAATATGTATTGATTAAAAACCATATATAAATATATATAAAAAATTAGTTAATCCAATTCATACCATCCAATTTAATTCATAAGTTATAATGGTTATATTAAAAAAATATATTTTATGTTTGAATTACACTCAATGTTGCATATTTTGTATACTATCAAACATAGTGTCCTTATTTTAAATTCATGGTATATTACATCAACCTCCTTTAATAAACTGTGTTCTTTCAATTTTAACTTTTTCATAGAATTCTAAGTCTTTACATTTGAAAATATCTAGGTAGAAAAACCAAATTGTAAAAAGGTTTAATAAAACATCTTCATGATAATAGAGAAAGAGAATTATCAGGGTCATATATAATAACACATAAATAGGTTAAAATGAGTAAAAAATTGGTGGAAAGTAGAAATATGGACATGGAATAGAAAATTAAAATCCATGAATTGATTTAGAGTGAACGATAAATGGTCCTAAGAAAGTAAAATGTCACAAAACCATAAATCAATGATGGGTTAAAAGACCAATGATTTATCAGTAAAAATAGTAATCATATAATTTTTTCAAGATCCTTTAAATAGTGTTGTGGAATTAATTACTATGTAGAATGAGAAGAAATGAAATATACTTACTGGATAAGTATAATTTCATATTTTAATCAATTATCACCAAAATCTCATGCATAATATCCTCAACCCGATTGGTGAGGACTCGACAAGTGCATCCAAGAGACCAGAGTTCAAAATCGGGTGCATACATATTTCCGGGTACTATAGAAGTACTGTAGTAGACACTGTTTGGCACTATAACAACCATTAATATTTATCTATTTAAGATTTCGAGCTACCGGTTTGGACCTCATGTCCTTTAAGGACTTCGGGCCACCCAAGGCCTTCAGAAAAGTAAAGCTTTTGGGCCACCTTAAGGCCTTCGGGCCACCAAAAGGCCTTAGAGCCACCTCAAGGCCTTCACTCCACCTAAAAATTGTGCTGAATGACGAGACAGACGCCATAAGGAGCAGACTACAGGTTGAGATTTTGAGTAGGAACATTCACCAGTGTAGAATCTAAGAGGATTTTTCAGAAAGCGAGGGTATGAAATTCCCATCGAGGATAGCCTATGCTTGCACGAGAATCCTAGCCGAACAACCATGAAAATTTGGAGAGTTGATATGACCACAAAAGAAGCTAGGAGGAGAAGTTCCAAGTATAGTCTATTTATTTCCTAATACCTACGGGTCATGAAATCTCTAAGCCTACAAACCTTGTAAGGGTTCCCCCTCATCCCTTGAAAGGGGGGTTATCCAAAATCAATAAAAAAGAAGTAATTTGGGCTATTTAGGACAAAATATCATCTTGTTCCCCTTATGATGAGAATTCAAATTATGATTTTTAGGCCCAAATTACTAGAATCAACTTCGATCAGATCATACAATTCAAAAAAATATAAAAATCTATTTGTATTATCATTAGACATTAATAAAAACAATTATGTTTAAAATAAGGTAAGATAATTCCCAAAATTAATAAACATTAATATTATGTTGGACACCATTAATCTCTAAAGACTCGATAATAACACCCAAAGTTTAAAATATATCATTTTATAAATAAGTAACCTTAACATTATTTGAAATAATCATGAATGAGATTGAAACCGAGAGATGAAATGGATTTGATCACATATTTTTCTAAGATAAATTAAACATTTATATGCAAAAAACATTAGTAACTCTAAAGTTATAAAACCAAAAACATATATTCCCTAATCATATATCCTCTAAAATATATTAACGACTTATATAAGTAATATATATCACTTTAAATATAAGGAACCATCCTTAAAACATTATATAATCTAGAATTAAATGAATAATTCACATTGAGGATCTTTTCAGGATTAGAGTTTTAGTGAATTAAGCCATAACTATTACATTACATATCAAATATTAAAAATTTGACACTTCTACTCAATATCCATTTTTTCATAAAATAAAAACTCTTAAAATAAAAAAAGAATTTTTTTCTTGACACAAATCTTCTTGAATTCTTACTTTCTCTTACCCCACCTTATATCTTGTGAAAAACAATTCAAATACTTGTTATGAGCATAAAAATATATGTAAGGGTTATGAAATAATGAAACAAAACATTATTATATCATTATATACAAAGCATAATCTCTTTAACATACCTCATAAAATGATAATAATTATGAATAAGACATTGTAATCACAAATCATAAGCGTAGCTTGTGGCATCCATAACATACTTACGTTGTAGCTTTCATAGATAACTAGGGAGTAAAATTTGGAATACCCATCACAGTATATTTCCTAAATATCTTAGAAGAAACATTAACATTTAACTCCACCACATTATGCAATTCATTGGAGAGTTATCTCGGGTTCACCTACCCTAGGTTTATGAAAGAACCACACGTATAAATAAAACAATTCCCAAGAACCATAACACATAAAGGAAGCCTAAACAAAAGATAAAATTTCCACATTTAAATAATAATATATCATTTCAAGATATTGAATTAGTAAATGTTTTTTGAAAACAATTTTCAATACCAAAATACGTAAAAAAAGTATATGATATTTATTTTCCTTTTAAAAAAACACTACATCTTGTTATGGAATCCAAAGATCAAAAAATACTTGTGACAGAAGAAATGTCGTTATCACCAAGTATGTTAAAATAAACATTAATTTTTTCATTTAGCAAAAATATTCATAAAAAAAATATTCCCTTGGAATGAAATGAAAATTCATATGTTTTTATACACCGTATAAAAGATAAGTCTTGTACAAATCAAAATATGCCTCAATGAAAGGTGATTGAGACAAAGTCCCTTACCTCATGCCTGACTTGACTCGTTCATTCTTTAAATATTATAAATAATAAAATAATATTAATTTATAATTTTTTCTGAACCTCTTCTAAGTTTATTATTCTTTTTACATCAATTATTACCAAGTTATAATCATTACATAATTATTTAAGTTAATAACAGTTATTTTGTCGATATTTGGTACTTATAATTATAAGTTCTCAATGTCGTCAAAATTTCATTATATAATGAATGATATTAATGATTTACATATCCTATAAATCATATATATCCAGTATATATATATTTATAATATTCTATATCATTTTGATATAGAAAAATGAAATGCACCATTTATGGAGACGGTAAGCCATATGTACGCATGAAGGCTACTTTCTTTTATTTTATTCATTTTTAAAGTAATGAAAAACAAATTATACATAGGTATATTATAATTATAGTATAATATCATATTTTATATATGTTACAAAATTTCATTAACACTATCCTTTATTCGTTCCATGTATGGTATGGATGAGTCATATCACTTTGAGGGGGCGATAATTAACACCCCCTCAAATGAAATTATCATATATTTACAACTTGAAAAGAGTAAAGGTATGTTCTAAAATAGAATTACAGAATAATAAAGATATATAAATTTCATAAATATAATATATAATTACAGTTCCATCATAATTGCCACCATGAGAGGTGGTAGGAAATAATTGAATAATAATCATTTAATGAGGCAGTAGTTCGTCATCCACAGAAATGGTATCTTCGTATCCCTTAAATGGAGGTGTGTGTAAGATTAGTTCTAATTATTATCATAAAAAATAAACCTATTATATTTATCATATTTATTTTTTTATAATATATAAGAATAAAAAGTGTTTAGGGGGTTTGATAAGTAAAATAAAATAAAAGAACTAAAGAGAAGACACTACCTTTTAATCGGGTAACTTCATTTGGTTTGAACCAAAAAATATTTATTGAAGTGCCTTATGAATAAGGTAAGGCTACTAGGAGGAAGATAGGGATGTTTAGAGATTATTTGGGTTGATTTTGGGTGTTCCAAGGGGATTGAGATGTGTGATTAATGGGTTATAGGTGATGGGTTTTTATAAGGGGGAGGAGGGGCCCCTTAGGAAAGTTTGAAAATATTATTTTATTATAAACAAAATTTAGGTTTCAAAAGGTCCCAAACATATTAAATTCAAATATAAGATGATTATTTATCTAAATAATCTCAACCAATAGTTTTTAGACTAGTTTTGGTTTCAAATTTAATCTTATCATTTAGCTTTAACCCTTAGATAACTAATTTGACTCTTATCATATCTTCTTGTGTATTCACTCTATAAGGTTAATATAGTTAATATAAAACACCCATAGAACCGAAAAAGGTTCATTAATGACATTTTAAACCATATATATGTAATTTTTACAAATATTATATTTTTAATATTATTATATCATATAATAAAATAAATTTTCTTTAAAAACTCATTTTTTTCAATTTAAATACAATTCATATCATGACTTTAAAAAAAATTCAAAACAACTTTTTTATTTAAAAAAAGCCATTAATTAAAATATAAGAAGTCATAATCATATATAAAATTAATTTAGGTCATAAAAAGATTAAAAATAAATTTATTTTTACATGTATAATTTCATTTATTTCAAACATTCATTAATGAGGTAATCATTACATCATCATTGGGTCATAAATAATTTAATTTATTTGATGCCTAAAAATTATAAATAAAATAACATGATGTATTAAATCTTTATAGATTTATAATGATTATTTATAGTCAGATATATCAAATATGTAACCCCACATTAATTTTTTTAGAAAAACAATACATGTTTATTATATTTTTATTTTTTCTTTAAATAAAAAGTTATTAATGTGATTATCTTACCCAAGAGGCTTTAAAATACCAGAAAATTCACCCAAAGATTTTATTGGTTAGACACAACTAATCCAATATTTTTAGGATATGTGTTATGTTAATTTTATATTATTATAATATTATTTTTACCTTGAATTACCCCATTTACCTTTAACCACGGTAAATAAAAATCAAAAGGTACTATTCATAAAAATTATTATCATACTATTGCACAAAATTTTACATACTGATAGCAACCATGTATGTTGGATTTCGAAAATTCAATTCACATAAGTGGTAAAATTTCATTTAAATAAAAAATTTGGGTTTTTAACTACTATGTAGTATTTGTCACTATTACTCAAAAATTGAAGGTTTTCAAAAAAATACAAAAATTCACCCTTAGTTAAATTTTATATGCCTATTTCAAAAATGATTTCTATTTTACCTAATTCCAAACATAGAAGTTTCATTTATTAATTTAAAATTAATTCTCGTTGTCAAAACCAGAAAGCGTGTTTTTAAAAAGTAAAAACTACCAAAATATTGACATGTATTTATGTTCAATTTAAAAGTGATATTGATTACGATGAAAAAAATTGGATTAAATGGTAAAAATATAATCCAAATACTCTTTAAAACTATTTATGAAGATAATATAACAATTAAAATAAATTATAGTGAAAGGATGTTTTGAATTAAAATGCAGTATTTTTACTATTAATTTAAAAATGAACATTATCAGAAAAATACCAAAATTTCATCCAAAGTAAGATATGATGTCTCGATTCTAAATAAGGATATTATTTTTTAAAATAGAACTTATAAAAGTGGCAAAAACTTTATTTAAAAAGGGTTCTCTATTAAAAGGTGGTAAATCGACCTTTTAATAAATATTCGAGTATTTTTACTTAATATTGGATTCATTCACATTTTAAGACTCTAACTTTTATTGAAAAAATGTATAAAAATTTAAGAAACAAGTGTAATCATATTGTGGTTATTTCTTTTCATTCCTGATAATACAATGGCTATGCATTAACTACCATTTAAAATAATAATAATATTATATTATTTTTTGATATAACTCAACATTGTGTGCAACATATGATTTAAAAGAAACCAGTTGTTACGTATCAGGTACGCCATTGAAAATAATATCTCCTTTAGAGAAAAATTAATATTTAATTAAAAAATATTAATAAATAAAAAAATTTATATTCTTTATTTACCAAGAATGTTACTTTGTTCCCGGTTTTGGGAATTACATCCCTGTAATTCTATTTACTTATCATATAAGTGGGGGTATTTATTCCCCATAGAATTATCAGATTTACATGTTGCCTCTTCAACCATATGGTTTTTCTAAAAAAACTTTTACTAGATTAATTATCTTATTCTAAAATACTTGCTCTTTGTGGTTAAGAATTTGGAATCCTTGTTTCTCAGAAGAAAGGTTCTCTTCCAACTGAACTACCTCCGAATTTAAAACAAGAGATGGATCCGACATATAGTTTCTCAACATTGAAAAATTAAAAACATTGTATACCTAGATAAACTTATAGGTAATCCACTCTATATGAAACTGATCTAATTTCCCTAGGTTTTCACAAGGTCCAATGAAACTTGGACTCAACTTTCCATTCTTAACAAAACGCATGACACTTTTCGGTGTAATAACTTTGAGAAACAAATTATCACCTACATTGAAAGAAAGATCCTTCCTCTGGTTATCCGCAAAACTTTTATGCATACTCTGAGCTGTTCTCATGTTCTTCTGAATCAACTAAAATTTTTCTTCCATCTCTTCTACCAGTTCTAGTCCCATTAGTTTTCTTTCACCTACTTCATCCCAAAAAGCTAGAGTTCGACAATGATTTCCATATAATGCCTCAAAAAGAGTCATTTGTATACTAGAATGAAAATTGTTATTATAAGAAAATTAAACCAAAGAAAGATGTTGGTCCCAACATCCCTGGTAATCCATTGAGCAAGCAAAAATCATATCCTCCAATGTATGAACTGTTCGTTTTGACAACCCATATGATTGAGGATGAAAAGCTGTAATAATATTTAATTTAGTACCCAACAACTTCTGACAGCCTTTCCAAAATTTATATGTAATCCGGGGATCATGATTAGATACAATGGAGAGGGGAAATCCATGAAACATGATTATTTATTTAACATTAAACCAATAAAGTTGATCTAGAGACAACGTATCTCGAATTTGATGAAAATGAGAAGATTTAGTCAATTGGCCAACAATAACCCATATTTCATTATTAACTTGATATGTTTTCAATAATCCCATAAATAAGTCCATGGATAAATTTTCTTATTTCCACTCTGGCACTGGTAATGGATGAAGCATCTCTTTTGTTAACTGCTACTAAACATTAACCCACTGAAAAGTCAAACACTTCACTGTAAAATCAGGAGTATATTTTTTCATTCCATCCCACCAGTAATAGTCCTGATGATCTCTATACATTTTAGTATTACCGGGATGAACTGAAAACTAAAAACTATAAGCTTCACATAATAACTCTTTCTTGAACTGTAAATCACAAGGAACACATAATCTCTTCCCAAACCTCAAAACACAATCATTATCACTATTAAAATCCAAAATCTTACCCTTTTGAACCAACTAGACCTTTTTCTATAACTCATTGTATTCCTTCTTCACTTTCTTAAATTTTTTTGATATATATGATTTCACTGACACCTGGAACAAAATAGAGGAATTTCTTACACCAATAAATTCTATGCCAAAGTTCATCAAATCGTTAATCGAAGGATCTAGTTCCAAATGTAACATGTTTAATACACCATTACTTTTCTGACTCAAAGCATCAGCCAATTTATTTTATTTTCCTAGATGGTAATAAATCATGCAGTCATAATCCTAGATTAATTCTACCCATATCCTCTGTCTCATGTTCAATTCATTCTGAGTTAATATATACTTCATAATTTTGTGATCAGTATATATTTCACTCATTACTCCATAAAAATTATGCCTTCAAATTTTTAAAGAAAAAAACAACAATAGAAAATTATAAATCATGTTTATGCTAATTTAACTCATTAGGTTTCAACTAACGTGAAGCATAAGCAATTACCTGATCAATCTGCATTAAGAAAAAACCAAGTCCTTTCAGATAAGAATCACTATAGATAACAAACTCACTGTTTCTATAAGTCAATGAAAAAACTAGATTATTCACCAATCTTCATTTCAATTTTTGAAAACAATAATCACATTATTTTTTCAGATGATCTTTCCACATTTTCGATTTAATTTAGTTAGTGGACTTGATAACCATGAAAAATTTTAATCAAACCACCGCTAATAATACGAACAACTAAGAAAACTATAGATCTCAGTTATATTTTTGGGTCTTGGGAATTATTCAACATCTTTTTTAGTAGGACCAATTGTTATACCATTTTTTGAAACAATGTGACCAAGGAATGAAATATTTTGTAACCAAAACTCACACTTTCTGAATTTCCCATACAATTTTATTTCTTTTAATGTTTTCATGATAACCCTTAAATGACATTCATGTTCCTATTTTATTTTGTAATAAACCAAAATATCATGAATAAACACAACCAAAAAATTATCCCAGAACTCATGGAAAATTACATTACTAAGATCCATGAATACAACAGGTGAATTGGTTAACCGAAAAGGCATAACTAAAAATTTATAATGGCCATATCTAGTACAGAATGCGGTCTTTGGAAGTATAATTCTTTTAATTTAAACTGATGATACACCAACCACAATTCAAACTTTGAAAAATACTGAGTACCTTATAGCTGATCAAACAAATCATCAATTTGAGGAAAAAGATACTGGTTCTTTACAGTGATGTTATTCAATGCTCTATAATCAATGCAAAGTCTCATTGAACTATCTTTATTTTTAAAAAATAAGATAGGAGCCCCCCATGTTGATATGCTTGGTTGAATGAAACCTTTATCTAATAACTCATGCAATTTCTTCTTTAAAATCTAAAAGTTCAATTTGATCCATTTTATAAGGGGGTTTTGAAATTTTCTTATCATCAAGAACTAAGTAAATATTAAATCAAACTTCCTGATTAGGTATTATACCAGGAAACTCATTGGGAAAAACATCAAGATAATCATTTACCACGGGCACATCATTAATCTAAACAGTTCCTTTATTTTCAATAATATGTGAAAGGTAACATTCATTCCCATCTTTTACTAGTTTATAAGTTTCCTGATATGTTATCAAAAGTAAGGTTCATTCTTATACACAAACTGAAATTATTTATGAAAATAAACCACTTTAACTCTGTAGTCAATCTTAGCATGATAAATGGAAATCCAATCCATACCCAAAATAACATAAAACTCTACTAGAGGTAAAAAAATAATGTTTGTTGGTAGATTCTTCCCACACACAAGGACATTAAGGTTCTTATAATTTCTTTTTGTCTCAACATTTCTTCACATTGTTTTTACCATAAACTCAGGATTCATATCTTGAGATGTAATTCCCAATTTTCTAAAAAAATTCTCAGAAATTAAAGAATGTGTAGACCCTGAATCAAAAATCACATTGATATAATCTGTACAAACAAACAGTGTACCTAATACTACATCATTCGATGGCCCAACATCTTCTGCAATACTTTCAAAGGATTGCACCACCACTTTTTTCTTATAGTTTGGCCTCTTTCCTCCAGTTAAGTATTTCATTGAACACTCATTTGCATAATGACCTATTTCATTTCACTTAAAACATTTTATTGAATGTAAATTTTATTGTGTATTACTATTACCCTGATCTTTTTCTGTGCAATTACAAGCTTTATTTTCCATTTTACCACATCCTTAGCACTTACCAGAATTCAAAAAACTTTCCACAATGTTATTTTTATTAAGATTTTCACAAACTATAAAATTAAGGTTCTCTACATAAATTTATATAAGAGTTATTTCTTTTTATCTCCCACATCGACCTATTATTCGATTGTTTATCAAAGAACATATGAACATAGTAAAACTCCATTTCCACCTTCTTCGTACATCAAACAATATTTTCATAACTTTTGGAATCACAAGATACTAAATCCCTTTGATGCTTTGGATTTAATTCTGAGTATAAAAATTGATTTTACTATCAAGATCTCATATAAAATTTGGAGCTTACCTTGCTAATCGAGTGAATTTTTTTTCATAAGTAGACATTGAGTCATCCTTCAAACATAATTCTAAGAATTGGTTTTCAATGCTATGATGAACCACCTTTGGAAATTATTTCTCATGAAACATACCTTTGAATTCCTCCCAATCAAGAGACTCAATCTCCTCACAATCCAAGATATTTTTAACCATCGACCACCACTGATCGAATTCCCCTTCAAAATAGTAAATAGAGAGACTATCCTTTTGATGTTATAAACACCCCATGACATTGTAAATATTTTTTCAATGCTTTAATCTACCCTTCTACTAGAACAAGGTTAGTTGATCCTCTGAATTATGAGGAATATTGCATCAATAAATGATCTACTACTGACATGTTCCTATATGGTTGATCTGGCTGATCTCATACTTGGATAACACCACCATTTATAGCCTGAGTCAACAGTTCCATCACTGCAACAAACCGTTCTATTCTGATTCCAACCATCTTAGGTTACTGATTTTGAAGGTTTTCTTCCTCCTGATTTTGTCCCATCATAGCTTCCCTATTTCCTGAATGGAAAAAATTATGAACACAGAAATATATTAGGTGAAGCAACATGGAAATCTGTAAATGCTATATCATTTCAATATTACCATAAATTAATGGATATCAATTTAACAATTTCCTAACTTCAAATGTAATCTGAACCAACCTATGATAACAACAATAAGGAACCAACCTTAAAATAGTACATAATTTGAATTAAATGAATAATTCACATTGAAGATCTTTTCAGGTTTATATTTTTGGAGAATTAGGCCATAACTATTAAATTAAATCTTAAATATTACAAAGTAGACACCTCTACTTAGTATCAATTTCTTTCATAAAATAAAAACTCTTAAAAGAAAAAAATAATTCTTTTCTTGATATAAATCTTCTTGAATTATTCATTTCTCCTAACTTGACTTATATCATGTAAAAAACATTTCAAAAACATGGGATGGGAATAAAAATCTCAGTAAGGGTTATAAAAGAAAGAAAGAAAACATTATTATATCATTACATACAAAACATAATCTCCTTGACATACCTCAGGAAATCAAAAGATTTATGAATAACATATTGTAATCACAAACCATAAAGGTAACATGTGGCATCTATAATATACTTATATTGTATCTTTCACAAATACATAGGGAGTAACATTTAGAATACCCATCATAATATATTTTTTAAATATGATAGGAGAAACATTAACATTTACCTCCGTCACTCTACTCAATGCATTGGGGAGCAATATTGGGCTCACTCACCCTATGTTTATCATGGAACCACCTGTACACATAAAACAATTCCCAAGAACCATAACACATAAAACAACCCTAAAAGAAAAGATAATATTTCCACATTTAAATCACAATATATCATTTCATGATATTGAAATAGTTAATGCTTTCTCAAAACCATTTTCAAAACCAAAATATGTAAAAAAAATTATATGGTATTTATTTTCCTTTAGAAAAACACAACAGATTGTTAAGGAAGCCAAAGATCAAATAATACTCGCAGTAGTGGAATGGTCGTTATCACCATGTACGTTAAAAAGAAACATTACTTTTTTTAGTTTAGTAAAACACATCATAGAAAAATATTCCCTTTGAATGAAGTGAAAAGTGAAATGTTTTGATACAACATATAAAAGAAAGTCATATACAAATAAAAATATGCTTCAATGAAAGGTGATTGGGAGGAAGTCCCTTACCTCATGTCTCACTTGACTCATTAATTCTTTAAATCTCTTTAATAATAAACTAAAGTTAATTTATACTTTCTTCATAACCTCTTTCAAGTTTATTATTCCTTTTATATCACTTATTACCATGTTATAAACATTACATAATCATTTAAGTTAATAATGGTCGTTTTGTCAATATTTCGTACTTATAATTACAAGTTGTCCATGTGGTGAAAATTAAATTATATAAAGAATGATATTAATGATTTAAATGTCAAATAAATCATTGTTGAGCCCTCTGGAAGATTGTTGAATTCTTCCTATGATTGCTGTTTTAATAATCACAAATCATTGTTACTTAATCCGGTTGGATTTCTCATATACATAATCATAATCTCTTAGTGAATCTGTGTATAATGGTTGGATCAAGTTTTTATCTCTTTGTTATTGATTTACAAGTATTCTGGAAGTCCTCTAGATCAAACAGACAACGGTCTCACCGATCCATATCGAAGGACAATGGTTGCACCGATCTAGATCAAACAGACAACGGTCTCACCGATCCATATCAAATAACAACGGTCGCACTGATCCATATCGAAGGACAACAGTTGCACCGATCGAGATCAAACAGACAACGGTCACACCAATGCTGATCATATGAGTCACCGAAGATGTCTCACCGCTGCTGATCATCTGAGTCACCGAAGATGTCTCACCGATGCTGATCATCTGAGTCACCGAAGATGTCTCACCGATGCTGATCATATGAGTCCCCAAAGATGTCTCACCGATGCTAATCATCTGAGTCACCGAAGATGTCACACTGATGCTGATCAAATGAGTCACCGATCATGACACACCGATACTGATCATCTGAGTCACCGAAGAAGACACACCGATGTTGATCAAATGAGTCACCGATCATGACACACTGATGCTGATCATCTGAGTCACCGAAGATGTCTCACCGATGATGATCATCTGAGTCACCGAAGATGTCTCACCGATGCTGATCAAATGAGTCACCGATCATGACACACCGATGCTGATCAAATGAGTCACCGATCATGACACACCGATGCAGATCAAATGAGTCACCGATCATGACACACCGATGTCTAGCCACCGATGCTGATGCTGATGACCTACCGATCACTTGACTCACCGATAGTCATAAACAACTGTTTTAATTTATTTATCTTTATCTAATCTATCAAATGGTCATATTAGGAATATTTTAATGCTCTTTCATTTATTTAATGAAGGATGTTGGATGTCAGGGAACCGTACCTCGTACCTGCAAAAAGAAATAATTTCTTTTACTGGAGCTCGTGCTATAAATACAAGAAGTCCCTGTTAATGGAAAGTGGAGACCAAGAAAACAACGATGAACATATATGAGTGCTAAGAGTGGTGGATGAGATAGTTGCAGAAGACACACAACCTCATACACACTCAAGATTACTCAAGAAGAGTTCTGTACATTCACGAGGACATTAAAGAACTTCATCGACTACATTTCTCACTATCTCTGAACCTAGATGCCAAGAAGACGACACACTGTTTTTCAGACAAAAAAACCAGAAGAGGACTCAGAATCATTTCTAATAAAACTCATGGAGTCCAAAGCTTCACTACAATCACTAGAGCCATTTCTAAAGTCTATATCTCTACTATGTAATTCATTATTTTTACATTTCGAGCAGTGTGTGTTATCTGCTGTATTTTACACACACACTATCTCCTGTACTTTAACTGGGGGATCTGTAAATCCTCACTCAATCTCTTAAATCTTGTATTTCCCACTGGGATAGTGGTAGAGGTCATGTGTGACCTGGACAGCTGGTTACTGTTGTTTTGTTTCCCATGAATAACAGTGGCAGAGGTCTCGGACCTGGAAAGTTGTAAACGGTTGTGAACCCCGATCCAGGGTGTGGATCAATTTTTTATAAATTATTGAGAGGACTAAGTCTCGGCTTGATACTAAACCTCTCGGTTATATCTGTTGTTCTATATCTTTCAAAGTTATTTCTTTTATTCCGCTGCTAATTTCTTTGAAACCAAATCTGTTTTAAAGTCACTTTGATAATTAAACTTGCAAGTGTTTATCTTAGTTGTAAATCAGTAATTTAGGTTCAAAAGATAATAAACTCTTATGTTTTGATTAACTGGGAAATAATCAATCCCTTGAGAACCCAATATAACATTTACTTTGATATAAATTCACTACAGTTTAATTCAGTATTTCAATTGGGGTTTTTAAAACAAAGTTTTTAAAACAGAAATTTTAATTGGAACTCAATTCACCCCCCTCTTGAGTATCCACTCCGACCAACAATTGGTATCATAGGAATATTTTCTAAAGTACTCTATTTTTCAACTGTGATTTTAGTTGTATTTTAATGTTCTTAAAATTTCGGTTATTTCTAAATTTTTATCTCTTTAAAATCTTTGATTTAAGTAAGCTATCATGGATAATAGACTTGAATGTGTTGATACCAATAAACCACCATTTTTCAATGGCACTAACTATTCTCAGTGGAAAATCAAGATGAAAATTCATTTAGAGAGCATGGGTTTTGATATTTGGACTGCTATAGAATCAGAATATAAAATTCCTACTACTGTTAGAACTACTTGGAATGAAGCTACTAAGACAGCCTACAATAATAATTGAAAAGCTATGAATGCCTTGTACTGTGATTTAGGAGATGAGGAATTTAATAGAGTATCTGCTTGTAAAACT
Organism: Viscum album; assembly: GCA_963277665.1. Classification (NCBI taxonomy): domain Eukaryota; kingdom Viridiplantae; phylum Streptophyta; class Magnoliopsida; order Santalales; family Viscaceae; genus Viscum; species Viscum album. The sequence continues at coordinate 1,456,666,513 of OY728135.1, read as the reverse complement.
GCTTATGAAATTTGGGATACCTTAGCTGTTTCTCATGAAGGAACAACTAATGTTAAGGAAATGAGATTGAACACTAATACTATTAAGTATGCCAATTTTAAGATGAAGCCTGATGAACCCATTTCTAATATGTATCTCAGGTTTAATGAAATTTTCAACACAATGACCTCTTTGGGAAAGGATGTTCCATCAAAGGAAAAATTATGAGAATTCTGAGATGCCTACCTGAAAGATGGAGAGGAACTTCTGTCTCAATTAGAGAGTCGTGTGATATTGGTGAACGGACACTCAAGGAATTAATTGGAAAGCTGATGATCTAGGAAGAAGAACTCAATGTAAACAAAGAAGAAGAAGAAGAACCTAGAAGGAAGTATATTGCGTTCAAGACTTCAAATTCAAAGAATAAGGATAAGGAAAAGCTTCAAGCTATAAATTAGAGTTCAAGCTGTGAAGACAGTGAAAGTGATTCTGATAGTGATGCTGAGATGGCTCACATTTCCAGAAGGATTAAAAAGTTCTATAGGAAGAAGAAGTTTTTTAGAAAATAAAATTAAAAAGGTAAGTATGATAACAAGGGACATTGGAAAAAGAATTGGAAGAAATCTGACAAATCAGATGAAGTTGTCTGCTATGAGTGAAAAATAAAGGGACACATAAAAGTAGACTATCCAAAGTTGAAATACAAGAAGAGGTATGAATCCAAGGAAAATAAGTTTAAGATAGCCATGAAGGCTACTTGGAGTGCTTCTGAGGATAGCTCCACTGAATCTGAAGTTTCTGAAACTGAACACAGAAATAAGGCAAACATGTGTTTTATGACAAACACCTCTGAGGCAACATCTGAAACTCCTGCTTTAAATTCATATTATTCTGAAGATGATTCTGACTCAGAAAACATGTCAAAATCTGAATTATTTGAATATTTTGATATGCTAGAAGAAACCTGTAATGAGCTGAAAGACAAATACAAAGGTTTAAAGAAACAGTATGCTTTAACTGTTAAACATAAATATGATCTTGATATTGAAATGGAAAAGAATGCTCAATTGATTGAAGAAAACACTGAACTGAAATTATCTAATGAGCAACTCAAGAAATACTTAGAGAAATTTAAAAATGGTAAATATACTCTTACTCAAATGCTAGATAAGCAAATAACACCTAGATACACTACTGGTATAGGATACCAACCTGTACAAAAGAAAATTACCAAAACTAAATTCATTCCTAAATCTAGATAGAATGTATCTAGTTCTGAAACATCATATGATTCAACTAGTTATATTCATAGTTATGGATCTAATAATGTTTATTTTTCAAAATCTTTTGACTCTAGAAATCTTATGAGACCCATTAGACAAATATGGGTACCTAAAGTTTTATTGGATAACCTGTCTGGACCCAAGAAGATCTGGGTACCAAAATCATATTCTATCTAAATCTGTTTTGTAGGGAACCTGCTTAAAGAGATCTTGTAGAAAGCCTTGGTATTTGGACAGTGGATGCTCAAGACATATGTCAGGTGACATATCATGCTTTAAAAGCTTAGTCAGAGTTGATGGAGGGTTTGTCACCTTTGGTGATAACTCTAAAGGGAAAATCATCAGCTTAGGCCAGATTGGTAACACTAACTCAGTATTAATTTCTAACGTTTTATTTGTTGACAGACTTAAATATAATTTGTTAAGTATTTCTCAGTTATGTGATGATAGTTTTTATGTTAAATTTGAAAATGATTCTTGCAATTTTTTAATTCTAAAAATGTTTTAGTATTCTCTGCCTTAAGAAATTAAAATGTTTATGTCTTTGATTTAAATTATTTAGCTAAGCAGAATATTACTTGTATAAATGCTTTTCATAAAGAGTCTTGGATTTGGAACAAAAGATTAGGACACTTCAATGTGCATTCACGTAGAAAAATTGCTAAGAAGAACTTAGTTAGTGATCTACCCAAACTTGAATTTCCAGCAGACAAAGTTTGTAATCCCTGTCAAAAGGGAAAGCAATATAAAGTTTCTTTTAAATCAAAGAAAGAAGTTTCAACTTCTCAACCTCTCGAGTTGGTTCACATGGATTTATTTGGACCTTCTAGAGTTTCTAGCTTAAATGGGAAGCACTATGTCTATGTTCATGTAGATGAATTTTCTAGATATACTTGGGTATATTTTCTAGCTCACAAAAGTGAAGATTGTTCTTGCTTTGTAAAATATTCCAAGTATGTAGAAAACTATAGTGGACTCAAGATTAAAACCCAGAGAAGTGATCTTGGCCGTGAGTTTGAAAATCATGAGTTTGAATCTTACTGCTCACACAGTGGCTATAGTCACAATTTCTCTGCCCCTAGGACACCCCAACAGAATGGTGTAGTATAAAGAAGGAGTAGAACCCTACAAGAAATTTCTAGGACTATGCTTAATGAGTATGACCTACCTATTTATTTTTGGGCTGAAGCTGTCAATACAGCTTTTTATGTTATTAATAGAGTCTTGATCAGACTTGTTCTTAAGAGGACCCCTTATGAGTTGTGGAACCATAGGAAACCTAAGGTTAACTACTTCAGAGTTTTTGCCTGCAAAGTCTTTATTCTTAATACTAAAGACAATCTTGACAAATTTGCATCCAAGAGTGATGATGGAATTTTCCTAGGTTACTCTACTTCTAGTAAAGCCTATAGAGTTTTCAATAAAAGAACCAAATGTGTGGAGGAATCTGTTCACATCAAATTTGATGAAACTGATCCAAATGAACCTAAGACCTCTCTTGAAAATCTTGAAGATGATCTATCTGCTTTGAACCTTAATGATAAGGACAGTGGACCTGTAGTAAAAATATCCAATTCTGGAAATTTTCAGAACCTGCTTCTGTTGAACCCCAACCTGTAGATGAACCTCAAATCTCTAGTCCTACCTTTTCTAGACCAACTAGGAATCTAAAGAACCATCCTTTAGATGCTATTGTAGGAAATTTAGATAGAGGAACAAAGACTAGAGATTCTCTAAGAAATGAGGTTGAACATCAATATTTTCTTTCACAGTTAGAACCTAAAAATATCAATGATGCTATCAAAGATGAATTTTGGGTAATGGCTATGCAAGAAGAACTAAATCAATTTGAAAGAAACAAAGTCTGTAAATTAGTAGAAAGACCTAAGGACTCTATAACCATATTCCCAAAATGGGTGTTTAGAAACAAAGTTGATGAATCTGGAAACATCATTAGAAACAAAGATAGGCTAGTTGCACAAGGTTACAATCACGAAGAAGGAATTGACTATGAAGAAACCTTTGCACCTGTAGCTATATTAGAGGCTATTAGGATCATACTTGTCAATGCATCACATCTGGATTTCAAGTTATATCAAATGAATGTGAAAAGTTCTTTTTTAAATGGTTTTATTGTTGAAGATGTTTTTTTAGAACAACCACCTGGTTTTTCAAATCCTCATTTTCAAAATCATGTGTTTAAACTTTCTAAAGCTTTATATGGTTTAAAACAATCTCCAAGAGCTTGGTATGAAAGACTTTCAAACTTTCTTATTTCAAAAGGATATACAAAAGAAATAGCTGATCACACTCTTTTTATAAAAAGGATTTACAAATATGTGTTAATTGTACAAATCTATGTTGATGATATTATTTTTGGATCTTCTAAAAATTCTTTGTGTACTGAATTTTCAAAGGTTATGCAAAATGAGTTTGAAATGAGCTTAATTGGAGAGATTAAGTATTTTATTGGATTTCAAATCTTTCAAACGAAAGATGGTATTATTTTAAATCAAAGTAAATATACTAAGGATTTATTAAAACGTTTTGGTTTAGATAGTATTAAGGAAAGTGATATACCTATGACTACTACCTGAAAGTTGGATATTGATGAAATTGGGAAACCAGTTGATCAAACCTATTACAGAGGTATGATTGGGAGTTTACATTATCTTACAGCTAGTTGACCAGATATTATGTTTAGTGTGTGTATGTGTGCTAGATTTCAAGCTAATCCTAAAGAATCACACTTATTGGCTGTTAAAAGAATTTTTAAATATCTTAATTATACTGTGAATTTAAGTTTGTTTTATCCAAAAGGACAATCATTTGACCTAACTAGCTATTCAGATGCTGACTTTCATGGATGTAAGTTAGATAGGAAAAGCACATCTGGAACATGTCATTTACTTGGAAAGTCCCTAGTATCATGGTGTAGTAAGAAACAAAACTCAGTTGCATTGTCTACTGCTGAAGAAGAATATATAGCTGCTGGTAGTTGCTGTGCACAAATTATGTGGATGAAACACACTTTATTGGACTGTGGATTTGATTTTAAACATGTTTCAATTAACTGTGACAACACTAGTGCGATCAACATATCTAAGAACCCTATGTCTCACTCTAGGACTAAGCACATTGATGTCAGACATCACTTTCGAAGAGATCATTATCAGAAAGGTGATATTTCTCTAGAATTTATTAGTTCTGAACATCAATTAGCTGATATTTTTACAAAGCCTTTATGCTCTGAAAGAATGAATTTTATTAAACAAGAATTGTGTATGATTGATCTGTGAGATTGATCTGTGAAACTAATCCGTGAAACTGATCTGTGAAACCGATCTGTGAAACTGATCTGTAAAACTGATCTGTGAAACTGATCTGTGAAACTGATCTGTGAAACTGATCTGTGAAACTGATATGTGAAAATAATCTGTAAAACTGATCTCTGAAACCGATCTGTGAAACTGATCTGTGAAAATGATCTGTGAAACAGATCTGTGAAACCGATCGGTGAAACTGATCTGTGAAACTAATCTGTGAAAATGATCTGTGAAACTGATCTGTGAAACTGATCTGTGAAACCTATCTGTGAAACTGATCTGTGAAACCGATCTGTGAAACCGATATATCTTTCAATTACTTCATATTATGTCATAATTACTTAATTACTTTTATCTTTATTATGGAAACCCTAAATGAAGAAATAATTGATACACATCTATTTCTATTCCCCAAACCGTCGACCTTTCATTTCTTTCCCGCCAAGACTTATTTCCTCTCTTCTCCTCTACTTTGACCCTTCAAACTGCTGCATTCTCCAGAATCTTCAAATTGCTAAGCAAAAGAGACCAAGAAAAGGACCAGAAAGTCCTGTACCTTCAAAGCGTGCTCGAGGTGAGTCGAGTAGTACAACTCAAAGATCAGTAAATCCAAACCTGGAAACTCGGATTTTTGCTGTAGAAAAGGAAGTCAGTTCCGCCTGGCTTTTGACAAGTAAGTCGCTGCTGTTAAAAGTTTTAGATTCGCAAGGATGGAAATCCTGGTTCTCAGATAACACTCATGTATACTACCCAAAGCTAGTGCATGAGTTTTATATAAATCTTCAACTTACTTTAGATGGTGTTGAGGCTGCCAGAATGTCTTCTATAGTGAAAGGAAGGAAAATATCTTTTTCGTCTAAACAATGGGCTGAATGTTTAGATGTACCCCATGAGGGTCGGTATGAGGATTATGCTGGAAACATTCCTCCAACCACTGAATACTTCTCTTATGAGTTTGCATTAGATCTTTTGACTGGAAACAGAGAGTCAAGGAGAATCATAGCCTTAGAGTTGGATGGTGAATGTAGACTTCTCTTTAAGTTTATTCAGCACCAAATTTTCCCCAGGAAGGGAGATTTTGCTGCTGTAAGATACCAAGATGTTTTTCTATTGTTTTTACTAAAAACTCATGAGAAGATCAATTTGTGTAGATATCTAATGGTACACATAGCTGGAATGGTGAAACCTTCTAAGAAATCCACTGCTCTGTTCTATTCCAAAATGATCTCTGCTATGTTAAAGAATCTGGAATGTGTTGATGAAGTTGATGAGATAGCTGAATCTAATAGTGCTTTTTGTTTTCACAAAGAAATTTTTAAACAGATGAAAATAAACTGGAACCCATGGAAGAAATGCTGGGTTGCTGATGAGGACAAGCTGTATGAGTCCTACAATCCCACTGATCATGGAAAGAGGACGAAGGGTTTAAGAGACCCTGGTTTGAAATAAGATGAGGATCCATTTTATTCTGATGATGAGGAAGAAGTAGATGTTGAAAGGAATAGAGACACTGAAGAGTCAGTTAAACAAGGGATAGAAGAAGCTGAAACAGAAGAAGGAAGTATGTCACCTCCTGATGATAGGAGTGATCCTGATACTATGAGCCCTAAGAGAAGAGTGGACTTTGGATCTGCTAGTCCACCTTTACCCTTACCTGAATCAGAACTAGTTCTTGGTGATGTAGAAGCTAGTGATACTGAAGTATCTGACAGTGAAGTTTCTGTGAAGAATGGGAATGGGAATGGTGGTGGTGATGATGATGATGATGATGATGATGATGATGATGATAATGATGGGGATGGTGACAACCGACCAGTGGATGGTCTTCCTATACCTCAAACAGAAACACATCAAACAGTACCAGAAAAAAATTCCAAGGGCAAGAGAGATTCTCTAGAAATTAGTGGAAAAACAAGTTATGATAAACCAAAATATACTCTGTGTGCTGCTGTCTGGGATGATTACCCTGGTTTTTCTGTTTTGGGGTTAGAGTATTCTGACGAAGAAGAGGAAGAATCAGAATCTACTACGGTTATGAAAGAAATCCTACCAGTTGAGGGAAGGTCTGCTCATGTTGTTGATGTTGCAGATGCTCATCTACCTAGTTCTACTGTCTCTCAATCTGATTTTGATAAGTTCAAAAGTGAGTTGCTTACTACTGTGAGAGATACAGTCAGAGATGAAATTTCAAATGTCATTAAACCAGACCTGGCCAATACTGGTGAATTTATTGGCAGGCACATAGCCTCTCTAAATCAGATTCTGAAGGATCTACAATCTGGCTTAGTTTCTTTATCAAACTAATTTAGATCAACCATCTCTGGTATGATGGAAGTGTTGATGAATCTGATTGAACATCTTAAGAAGTCTGATCTGAGAAAGTTGAAAGCTGAGATAACTCAGATAGTTGCTCAAGCTAGTACAACCCAAGTAACCAAGATCACTACTTGTGAGCTAGAGGCTCTAAAGCATATTGTGCATGATGAATTGGCCGCCATTAGACAAGTTCTTGATTTAGACTCGTTGAGTAAGATGAAGGAGCACAGTGATCACATTCATAAGATGGTAACAATATATTCATTGGATTCCACTAAAGCTTATATAGAGATCAAGGAAAAGGTTGATCATTACTTTTCAATGATTTATACAAAGCATGAGATGACCGCGAATTTCAAAGTGTTAGCTGACAATCTGAGACTACCTCCAGTCACTCAAGCTTTCAAGACTCAAGTTCGTCAGTTGCAAGATTTTACTCTTACCTTGGAACGGTTCATGGAGAATAAATATGATTTTGAGAAGGCTATGCATTATAGTGCAGAAGTTATTCAGAATTTCAAAAATCTTTTCAAGCCTTATCTGAATGCACAAGCCATCGCCGTTGTGCTTCCTACTGCTGAACCTCTCAGTGCCTCTGATATTTCTCCAAATCAGATCTCCATTGCTCAAGCTCTATCTCAACTACGACCAGTTCCTCAGAAATCTTCTCAACTATCTCCTACAGCTCCACAACAAATCCCAGTAGCATCCTCTCTTCCACCCTCCATAGTCATCTTACCACCATTTAAAATTCGCCTAGTTCCACCTGCCTCCAAGACTTCCAACTTACCAACCATTGATCCTTCTGACAAAGGCAAAGCCCCGTTACATCCCAAGAAATAGTTGTGCGTTGTTGTTGATAGGGTGAACCCTGTTGTGTTTGTACTGTGATATACCTTATAAAATTTATTCTGTTTTCTTTTTATTCTCTCTGATGCCTTCTTTTAATCTCTTCTTTATCTGTTTTCCCTACTTTTTGATTATCCCAAAGGGGGAGAAATATGTATATATATGGTGGAGATGCTTATCTAAAGGGGGATATTCTTTTTTATCTATGGGGGAAAACCTTTCTATGGAAATGCTTGCATAAATATTTAAAGGCGTATATTCAGGGGGAGATTTATATCTCATTATGTTTTTATTCTTATTATGCCTTGTCACAATTATTGATGATATATTATTTTTATTTATGGCTAAGATTTGTGATTATCAAAAAGGGGGAGGTTGTTGAGCCCTCTGGAAGATTGTTGAATTCTTCCTATGATTGATATTTTAATAATCACAAATCATTGTTACTTAATCTGGTTGGATTTCTCATATACATAATCATAATCTCTTAGTGAATCTGTGTATATTGGTTGGATCATGCTTCTATCTCTTTGTTATTGATTTATAAGTATTATGGAAGTCCTCTAGATCAAACAGACAAAGGTCTCACCAATCCATATCGAAGGACAACGGTTGAACCAATCTAGATCAAACAGACAACGGTCTCACTGATCCATATCAAAGGACAACGGTCGCACTGATCCATATCGAAGGACAACAGTTGCACCAATCCAGATCAAATAGACAACGGTCACACCGATGCTGATCATATGAGTCACCGAAGATGTCTCCCCGATGCTGATCATATGAGTCATCGAAGATGTCTCGCCGATGCTGATCATACGAGTCACCGAAGATGTCTCACCGATGCAGATCATCTGAGTCACCGAAGATGTCTCACCGATGCTGATCATCTGAGTCACCGAATATGTCTCACCGATGCTGATCATCTGAGTCACCGAATATGTCACACCGATGCAGATCAAATGAGTCACCGATCATGACACACCGATGCTGATCATCTGTGTCACCGAAGATGACACACCGATGCTGATCAAATGAGTCACCGATCATGACACACCGATGCTGATCATCTGAGTCACCGATGATGTCTCACCGATGCTGATCAAATGAGTCACCGATCATAACACACTGATGCTGATCAAATGAGTCACCGATCATGACACACTGATGCTGATCAAATGAGTCACCGATCATGACACACCGATGTCTAGCCACCGATGCTGATGCTGATGACCTACCGATCACTTGACTCACCGATAGTCATAAACAGCTGTTTGAATTTCTTTATCTTTATTTAATCTAAAAAACGGCCATATTAGGAATATTTTAATGCTTTGTCATTTATTTAATGAAGGATGTTGGTTATCAGGGAACAGTACCTCGTACCTGCAAAAAGAAATCATTTCTTTTTCTAGAGCTCGTGCTATAAATACAAGAAGTCCCTATTAATCCAAAGTGGAGACCAAGAAAACAATGACGAGACATATATGAGTTATAAGAGTGGTGGATGATATAGTAGCAGAAGACACAAAACCTCATACACACTCAAGCTTACTCAAGAAGAGTTCTGTACATTCATGAGGACATTAATAAACTTCATCGACTACATTTCTCACTATCTCTGAACCTGGATGCCAAGCAGACGACACTCTGTTTTTCAGACAAAAAAAACAGAAGAGGACTCAGAATCATTTCTGATCAAAATCAAGGAGTCAAAAGCTTCACCACAATCACTAGATCCATTTCAAAACTATATATCTCTACTCTTTGATTCATTATTTTTACATTTTGAGCAGTGTGTGTTATCTGCTGTATTTTACACACACACTGTCTCTTGTACTTTAACTAGAGGATCTATAAATCCTCACTCAATCTATTACATCTTGTATTTCCCACTGGGTTAGTGGTAGAGGTCGTGTGTGACCTGGATAGCTGGTTGCTGTTGTTTTGTTTCCCACAGATAACAGTGGCAGAGGTCTCAGACCTGGACAGTTGTAAACTGTTGTGAACCCCAATCCTGGGTGTGGATCAATTTTATATAAAGTATTGAGAGGAATAAGTCCCGGCTTGAGATTGAACCTCTTGGTTATATCTTCTGTGCTATATCTTTCAAAGTTATTTCTTTTATTCCGCTGCTAATTTCTTTAAAACCAAAACTGTTTTAAAGTCACTTTGATAATTAAACTCGCAAGTGTTTATATTAGTTGTAAATAAGTAAGTTAGGTGAAAAAGTTAATCTAATCTTCTGTTTTGATTAACTGGGAAATAATCAATCCCTTGAGAACCCAACAGAACATTTACTTTGATATAAATTCACTACAGTTTAATTCAGTATTTCATTTGGGGTTTTTAAGACAATGTTTTTAAAACAGAAATTTTAATTGGAACTCAATTCACCCCCCCTCTGGAGTATCTAATCCGACCAACAATCATATATATCCAGTATATATGTATTTGGAATAGACCATATCATTTGAATATATGGAAATTAAATGCACCATTCAGGGAGACGGTAGGCCGTAGGTACGCATGAATGCTACTTTCATTTTTTTTTCATTTTTAATGAAATGAAAAATTGATTATTCCTAGGTATATTATAATTACTATATAATATCATATTTTATATACTTTACATATTTTCATTAACACCATCATTTATACATTCCATTTATGGAATGAACGAGTCATATCACTTTGAGGGGGCAGTAGTCCGCACTTCCTCAACTGAAATTATCATATACATACAGGATGAAAAGTATAAAGGTATGTTCTAAAATAGAATAAAAAAATCATAGAGATAAAATAAAAATCATAAAAATCACATATAATTACATTTATTTAATAATGTCCACCATGAGAGGTGGTAGGAGATAATTGAACAATCATCCTTTCATGAGGCAGTAGTTCACCGTCCACAGAAACAATATGTTCGTATCCATTAGATGGAGGTGTGTGTAAGTGTAGTTCAAATCATTATTATTAAAAAACCTAGTATATTGAAAATACTGGTGTGTTTATAACTAAAGTAATAAAGAGGGTTTATGGGGTTTGATAATTAAAATAAAATAAAATAACTTAAGAGAAGACACTACCTTTTTATCGGGTAACTCCCTTTGGTTTCAACCAAGAGGATTTCTTAAAGTGCCTTATGCCTAAGGTAAGGATTCTAGGTGGAAGATAGAGATGTTTTTAGATTATTTAACCAATGGTTGAATGATAAAAGGGGATTGAGAGGTGTGAGTAATGGGTTAGAGGTGGTGGGTTTTTATAAGGGTGAGGAGGGGGGTTTCAAATTTAACCTTATCATTTAGTGTTATCCCTTAGTTATCTAATTTGACTCTTACCATGTCTTCTTGTGTATTCACTCTATAAGGATAATATAGTTACAATAAAATGCCAATAGAACAAAAATTGTTTAATTAATGACATTTTAAACCTCATATAAGTAATTTGGCCAAATATTATTTTTTAGGATTATTATATCATTTAATTAAATAATATTTGTTTTAAAAACCCATTTATGTCAATTTAACTACTATTCATATCATGACTTTTTAATAAAATACATAAAACTTGATTATTTCTAAAAACCTTCATTAATTCAAAGATAAAAAGTGATAATCATCTCTAAAACTCATGGATGGCATAAATTTTTTGAAAATAATGTTATTTTAACATTTATAATCTCATTTATTTAAAACATTCATTAATGAGGTAATCATTACATCATCATTGTGTCATAAATAAATTTATTTATATGATGTCTAAAAGTTATAAACAAAATAACATGATGTAGGAAACAGTTTTATATTTATAATTAATATTTATATTCAATTATATCAATTATAAAATACAACATTAAAATTGTTTTAGAAAAACAATACATGTTTATGAAATTTTTATTTTTACTTGAAATAAAAAGTTGTTAATGTAATTATCTTACCCAAGTGGCATTAAAATGCCAATGGTTTCACCCAAATATTTTATTGGTCGGCCATGACTCATCCAATAATGTTAGGACAAGTGTTAAGGTAATTTTATATTATTATAATATTATTTTTACCTTGAATTACCCTATTTACCTTTAACCGCTGTAAATAAAAATCAAAAGTTACTATTCACCAAAAATTATTTTCATCCCATTTAACCAAATTTTACATTATGATAAAAACCATATATGTATTATTTTTGAAATTCAATTCACATAAGTGGTAAAATTTCATTTAAATGAAAAATTCAGTTTTTTAACTATTAAGCTGTATTTTTCACTATTCATAAAAAATGAAGGTATTCAGAAAAATACCAAAAAATCACTGTAAGATAAATTTGATATTCCAAATTCCAAAATGATTACTATTTTACTAGATTCAAAATATAGAAGTTCTATTAATTAATTTAAAATTAATTATTATTGTCAAATCGAGAAAGCATGTTTTTAAGAGGTAAAAACTACCAATAGATTGACATGAATTTATGTCCAATTTAAAAGTGAAATTTCTTCAAATGAACAAAATTGGATTAAATGGTAAAAATATAATCCAATTACACTTTAAAACCATTTAATAAGATTATATAATGATATAAATAAATTATATTAAAAGGTAGTTTTGAAAAAAATGTTGTATTTTTCACTATTCATTAAAAATGAACATTATCAGAAAAATACAAAAATTTGATCCAAAGTAAATTTTTATGTCCCTATACTAAATAAGAATATTGTTTTGTCATTTAGAACATATACAAGTGACAAAAAACTATATTTAAAAAGGGTTCGTTATCAAAAGGGGGTAAATCGACATGTTAAAGAATATTAGATTATTTGTACTTAAAATTTTGTTCATTCACATTTTAAGTATCTAAATTTTATTGGATAATTGTGAAAACATTTAATAAACATGTGTAATAATATCGTAGCTAGTTCTGTTAATTCCTGCCAAAATAAAGACTATGCATTAACTACCATTTAAAATAATAATATTATTATATTATTTTTTAGTATAACTCATCTTTGTGCAACATAAGATTTAAAAGAAACACGTTGTTGCATATTAGGTACTCTATCGATCATAAAATACCCTTTATAGAAAAATTAATATTTAGTTCACAAATATTAATAAATATAAAAATTTTATATTCTTTATTTACTTGGGATGTTACATTAAAGACACATTAATATCATATATTATTCCAAAAATATATTTCAAAATTGACTCCTAAAATAATACTTCGTGTTAAACCTAAGTGTTACATATACCTCAACCAAATTAAATGTCTCCCAAAATATCATTGGCCACCCTAAAATTCCATCACTTAAAACCTCAAATGGAGTGTTTTATACTCTAAAATTATGGTAAACCACAAACTTATAGACCCATCGTTGTATGCATCACACGTAAGATAACTATAAATGAAAACATAAAAATCTCAAATGTTATCTAATCCCTGATCTCGTAAAAATTGTAATGATCTCATACCAGCACTCCAAAATATAACAATAAAAACATAAAATTTTCATTTCTGATTTTGATACTAATAATCATGACCTGTTTTTTTCATCCAGAACATTAAACATGATAATTAAATGTTGTAGTTCTTAAATTATAACATCCCAATATTTTAAAAATGAAATACTATGTTTGATAGTGTTAAATGTGAAAGTAATAACCTATACATTAAATTTGAAATTTTGAATAATATTAAATAAATTAATAAAAATATAATTGTCATAATCATTGATAAATTATTAATTAATCTTTTTATAATAATCACTCAAATTTTTTGTAAAGACAATTTAATCTAAAAACTAATGTTTTCATCAAAAAATGAGTTTTATTTCATCTAATGATTGAATATTATACATAATTATTAGAGATTTTATAAACATAATTTTGTGAAATTATATTAATTTTTTAAAAATTAATATTATTTTTAATTATGGTGATATTTTGGGAATTTTTTGGAAAATATTTTGTTTTATATGAATAATGAAAAATACAATTTTTTGTAAAAAAATAATTTATTTTCAAAATATAAAAAATGTAAAAGTCCCATTATGTTTCTAATATGGTTTAATGTAAATTATATATTATTTAGATATATTTATTCAACATAAATTCATTTTAATTAAATTTATATTTTATTTTATACCAAGTTTATTTTTCTATTTAAAAACAACTTTTTTTCTTCTGAAGAATGTATTAAATTAGATAATAATTATCCTTTTTATTTAATAAAAAAATACATAATGGGGAATGTTTTAAATTAAATTTATAGATTATATATCATAAATATGAATTAATTTACATAAAATGAATATTATTAGTCCTAGTGTTAATATAAAATCATCTTTTTCTAGAAAAATACATCCGGAAAACCAATTTTTTAACATGTTTTGGGGTTTTGTATTATATTTAATTTTTTCAATTATGTGAATTAATTTTTTTTAAAAGGGATTATATATTTAGATTTATAAAATCTAATTTAGGTTGTAAGGTCATTTTTATTTTTATTCATAAAATGTTTACTATGGTAAAAATAGACTTAGCATAGTATAGAAAAAATAATGAAACATGTTAAATTTAAAAGGTAATGGAATAAAATACCTAAAAATAAAAAAATTAAATGGGTTACAGACTTTTTATTTAAAGTAACCATAATTTTCAAATTTAATTATCAATTATATTATTTGTAATTAATTCTAACTAAATTTGGTAGTCTTTAAATATAAAATAAACATTATTTAATCACTTTAAACCACCCCACCTCAAGTACAAATACCAATCCTCAAAACCCCTTTTATATTCAAAAGACTGAAATGTATTAACATACCTACCAAAACCTCTAATTACGACTCAACTAATGTCTATGTTCTACTAGTCCCACCCAACTACCAATTCCATATTTAATAGGGAATCCTTCATGGAGTTGATATTCATGAGGTAACTTTCCCTAACCACATCTCATAATTTATTTTATTAGTATAAATTCTCCTCAACTCATTCTTACATCAAATAATTATGACACCAGTATCTGATATATAATTTAATTTTATGTTTCTAATGTAATATCTTATATCCATTCATTTTCTCCTCTTATGTTATTCAAATAAGAAACACCATTTTCCAAATTATGGCAGCTAACTCTCTGTGGAAAATGATTATTTGTTTTCAATTACTACCCTCAAGGATGGTCATAAAACATTTATTATGGTTAAATTAGATTCTAATAATTATATTATAACTTATTTCATGTTATTTAACTAATATACAAACATAATATTAAATTATATCAAAAAATCTGTGATGGTTGAAAAAACCACCAAAATAATATAAACATTTATCAATGACATTTTATCAAGTGAATCATCCTCATGTAAGAAAAAATAGTATTTGGGAGCATTTATACTTATCAAAGTGAATTAATACAATTTCATTCAACTTAAATATTATTATTTCCATTTGAATAGAAAATCCATAATTATAAAAAAATGAATTGACCATGAAACCATGAAATGAATTCACCCGAAACATTGAAAATAATGAAATATTATTAATGAAAAGGCGGTAATATGTTATAAAAGGATCATATAAGGTATTATAAATATAAATATAGTTCTAAGATAAATTAATAACATTCTTCAAAACATAATAAATGAGGTTTGAACATGTTTTAAGGAATTCAAACCAAGTATTTACTAAATAATTTTACATCCGTTTGGTTAAACTTATACATCATTAATTATGCCATGTTAAGATTATGTGTGATGTGAATTTTGATTATATTTTTGTTTATTTACTATTTTTATGTTTATTAAAATCTAATCTTCATGATATATTCATTTTTATTAATTGTCACTTCAATGATATGATAGTTATAAGGGTCGTTCTTTTGAAAATTCTTTTTTTATGTTTCCCTTAAAACAATCTCTTTCATACATATTAAAATTTTGTAAAATTGTTATCTATATTTTTACTATTATATTACGATTTTTTAAATTAATTTATCCTAATGTTTTATTTTTTTCAAAATGGTTCGAAAGGGTTATTTTTTTCATTTTCTAAATGAGGTTCTTTTTTATTTTTCGGGAAATAATACAGAGAGGATGTTTTTTTAACTTATAGAGTATGAGTGGATTTTTCTAATTTCATGACACATTAATTATTTGAAGCATAATTTAAATGTTTACATGGTTATTTTAAAATCAAATGTTTTTCTTTGAATGTAAATTAATTTTCTAAAAAAATATGTCATTTAGAAATTAAAGGGTTATATTCCACAAGAATGTTCTTATAATGCAAGTATTTATTTTTTATGATAATGATATGGTTCTTGGGAATTACTAACAATGATTGGTTATTACATTATTAACCAATGATTTGTGGTTCCATATTAAAAAAAGGATGGGTGGTAACATTATTAACCAATGATATGTGGTTCTGTAATAAATAAAGGATGGGAGGTTATATTATAACATCCAATTCATTGGATACTCCAGAGATAGAGGTTGAACATATTGGTTAGTCTATTTTTAAGATTAATACAAAAAATGATGTCCAAATATTCCTATTTAACATTTATATTCTTGCAAATGAATTTTCATAGAAATATATTGATTTTAAAATGTTTAGATAGTGACATTTTTTAAATGATGATTCATTTTTCTGGGTAAAATGTGTGTTTTTTCAATATAATGTTTTTATAGTTTTTCAATAGACTAATATATGCCTTTATATTATGTCCCTTACTGAGATTTTTTGTTCATTCCATGTTTTAAAATGATTTATTTCTTTTAATAGAGTGTAGTTACAAGGATAAGATCAAAGAAGAAATTGTGATGATTTTTATGAAGATAAAACATGTTTTATATAAAATTAATTTTTTTGGTGAAAAATGGGTACTTTATATACATTTCAACTAGAAATGTATAGATTTTGAATGTAAGAGTTTTTATTAATTATCTAAAACTATAAATAGAAAATATACACAATATTCTAATAATGTAAATTTTGTTTTACAATCTCTAGAATATGTAACCTGTATGTTTGGGTACGTATTATTGGTATAAAAGAAGGGTTTAGACAAATTAGGAGATTATGATGTTTCTATTATAATGTTTTCTTAAGAGTTATTGATATCATCATGGGTTTAAAACTGTAAGAATGATTATAAGTTAAAAGACATAGACACCCCATTTATGGTTTAAGGTGATGGATTTCTAGGAGATTAATGATATTTTTAGAGACAATATTTAGAAAGTTAATAGATTTATGTATAAGGGAGTTTAAGGATAATGTATTATTGAATTTATAATGGAATTTTATTTTCAGGTAACATTCTCTTTTTAACATATAATAATTAATTTCATGTTTTATGTATATTTATTTATAAAAACTAAGGAACATTTGTCTATATGGATGGAAATGACATTTATAAACCTTCTTATCCCTTCAAGATGATTTTTTATCACTATTACTGTTAAAGATTGTTCAAATTATTTTGAATGTTTTTTAAGTATTCAAATAACCTTGAATAAACCATTAAACTTATCTTACACCTTTTATTCCATCCATAAATTCTGTGATTTATGGTATCTTTGTCATTTGATTTCAAAATATCAACTTTCCCGAATCTCTTAAAAAGGGTACATCCAAAAAAAACATGAACATTTACTTCATGAAAGTTGAATATAAAGAAAATATTAGAGAAATAATTATGTTTGGATTTAAGGTTTGAATTATTTTTTAGGCTTCATATATGAAACATTTCTATATTGATATTGATGAAGCATAAAGAAATAATTCATATCTTTGATTGTAGGAATAGAGTATGATAAAATAAGATAATAAATCATGGTTAATGAATTAAAAAGGATGTTTAATGCAGTTAGTTTTTATTAATGATATAGTTTTATTTTATAAATATTATGGGAATCACAATACACCTATGAATTATTCTATAGTTGATTTTATTTACATATATTTTGAAACAGATGTTGGATAGAATCGATACCTTTGAAAAGTGGTGAAAATGTTATAATTTTTAGAGACATTTACACTTAAGGTATATGTAACACATAATTTAATGATATGAGAAAGGCTATTTATGGAAAAATAAATTCATTTTTATGGAAATATGTTTATATGAATTGGTAGTCTATTTGGTTTACATGATCTGCGATTTTGATGTAATTGTGGGTTATTATATTTTTTGGGGTGAAAAATGAATGGTATGAGATAAACATTGAGGTAAAAAAATATTTAATGATAAATATATTAATGTTATTTTGGAGGATGTTTCCCACATTTCCAAAATTTTATAATGATTGTATTAATATTGTTTTAGAAAATATACAACCCAAAGGATGGGTGACAATAGTCATGTCTAAAAATACAACACAGATTGTACCCATTACCAAAGGGTGATAAGGGTGTATTTCCTACCATTGGACTACATGATTTACTTGTTAGTATGAAACATATTTTATTTATTTAAAATATCAGTTTGATAAATGTTATGATCATTTTGTGATTATATATTTTATCATATTTATAGCCAGGGTGTTTTAAATTGATTTAGTGATTATGTGATCAATGTTTTTTCAGAAGACATTCACTATTTTGGGACCCAAATACGATTAAGGTAAATAGAATAATATATAATTTATTTGAGAAATAAAATTATGAATTTATTTTTGAATCATATAGGATTAATGGTGATTCAAGTTATTTATTTAATTGATTACATGAGTAGGGAAATTAAATTTTTTTAAGAAATTAGGTGTGATTGATATTATTTGAGGATAAATATTAAATTTATCTTGGAAGATTATGTGATCAAATCCTTATGATTTTTGGGTTTCAAATTTTAGTTTAGAATATTATAAGGAATTTTAAGAATAGTTATTTGTTGGATGATCTATGTTGATCTTTGGGTACTATTGTTGAATTTTAGAGATTAAAGTAGTTTTTCATCATATAATGGTTTATTTTTTGTAATATTATCTCATGTAAAAACATTTTTATTTAAATTAATGCCTATAGTTAGGGGGAATATATAGTTAATATTTTTTTTATTTTTATGATCCATAGATATTGAATCTGATGCATCAAGTATAAAAATTCATCTTGAATATTGATCATATAGAGAAAAGATGAGACTATGTTGGAAACTGATATAAAGATGAAATTATAGTTTTCAAACATGTATGTTTAATTATTAAATTACTTTATAATGTATAATAATTAATCCAATTTTGTAAAAGGACTTCTGAATAAACAATTTATCATCTAATTCTCTTACTAATAAATCAATGGCCTTCTTTAACCCATCTTTAATTTAATGTTTTGTGATGGTTCAATTTATTAAAACCATGTTATGTATCACTATATATCATTCTTTGATAGATTTATTTTCTCTTCCATGCCAGTTTTTCTACATTTAGACTTAGTAAGTGTTATTCTGGATGACATTCGTACTTTTCCTTTCTAGGTTTTTAAGTGGATGTTTTCTTGATCTGTTTTATGATGTGGGATTCCAATAAAGGCATTTTGAAATTTTAAATGCCTAGTATTTTGATTATAATTTTAAATTTTGAAGACACAATTTACTGGGGGGGAGAGTGTAACATCCCATTATTTTATAAAGTAAATACTATGTTTGATAGTGTACAAGATATGTAACATTAAACTTAAACGAACTACCAAATATTATTATTTAAATGTGACCATTATAATATAGTCATTAATTTAGTGGGAATGAAAATTATAAGTGGAATTATAAAATATATAATGTTCATAATCATTAAAAATTTATGAATAAATTCTTTGTAAATAATCACTGAAATTTTTAGGAGTCCTTATAAAATTAGAAAATACATTTTCGTCAAAAAATGGGTTTTATGCATTTTATGACAGAATATTATAATTAAATTTTTTTATGTTCTAGAAAATTAATTTCATAAAAATAATTTCATTTTCAGATAATAATATCAATTCAGAATTAGATTTTTTTGATTTCTCAGAAAATATTATGTTTTTAGTGAATAGTGAAAAATACCAATTTTTTGTAAAAATGAAATATTTTCCAATAAATTAACCATTTTAAAGTTACAATTTTGTTTTGAATATTTTTTAAAGTAAAATAATAAAAATATACTTATATTTTATCCACTTAAAATATTTTTAGTCTATGTTATATTATATTTCATAAAAAGATTATTTTTTTGGGCTTAAAAACTAGCTTTTTCTAAAAGCTGTTTTAAAGTACATAATGTTTCTCTTTTTTAATTATTTAAAATAATACATAATGGAGAATGTTTTAAATTAAATTTATATATTATATATCATTAGATATTAATTATGTTTCATTCAATGATTATTATTAGTCACATAATAATTATAAAATCATCTTGTGCTAGAAAAATAACCATTTTGAAGGCCGGCTTTTTTGTCATGTCTATGGGTTTTGTTTTAAATTTAATTATTAAAATTATGCAAAAATTAATTTTTTAAAATACATTCCATATTTGGAATCAATAATTAAAAATTATTCGGTATGGAATGTTTCAAATTTTAGGCATAAAAAATTTATCATGGTAAAACAATATGTACTAAAGTATTGGTAAAATAATGAAACAGGTTAATATAAAAAGATAATAGATTAAAATAACTAAAGATACCAAATTAAATGTGGTTTGATTTTTTTATATACCTTAAAAATGAATTAAAACATTAATTATTAACCAAATTATTTGGAATTAATTGCACCAAAATGTGGGCGGATTTAAATATAAAGTAATCATTATTTAATCACTTAAAACCACCCCTCATCAAGTATAAATTCCACTTCTCACCAATAGATTTATCCTCAAAAGCCATGAAGATATTAAAATACCTAAAAAAACCTATCATCCCCACTCTATATATATAAACGTTTTTATGGTATCTCCTAAATAGAAATTTTATGTTCTTTAAGGGATCCTTCAAGGAGATGACATTCAAGAGGTAACTTTCTCAAACCACATATCCTAACTTCTTCTATTCTTATAAAAAATGATAAAACCATTCTTAATAAAAAAAGAAAAATTAATAAATTATCATGTATATACTTTAATTTTATGTTTCTAATGCAATAAATTTTATCCATTCCTTTTCTAATCTCCTTTTATTCAATGAAATGAATCCATTGTCCAAATTATGGTGGTTAACCATCTCTATGGATAGTGATTTTTAATTTTCTATTAACACCTTCATGGAATGTCATAAAAATATTTTTATATTTAAATAATTATGGAATAAGTATATTATAACTTATTTCATATTTTGGAACTAATATATATACATAATATTAAATAAAACAGAACTAGTTCTTGAAGATCATAAAAACTATGAAAATAAAGTAAACATTTATCATTATAATTTTAACAAATGAATCATTATCTTGTTAGAAATTTTTTTTATTAGGGATGATTTATAATTTAGAGAGTAAATTAATAAATTTTATTCCACTTCTAGAGTATGATTTTTAATTTACAAGAGAAACCAAAATTATACTCAAATGAACCAACCACGAAACCATATAACGAACACACATGAAACAATAAAAATAACGAAATATTATTAATTAATGGGAAATAATATATTATAAAAGGATTATATAAGGTATTATAAATAATAATATAGTTGTAGAATATATTTTTTAGATTATTTAAACCATTATACCAGACATTTGAACATGTTTGAAGGAAGTCAAACCCGAGCTAAGGGATTTCCTAACTCAATATTCAATTGTTGTGTTAAACTTCGACTTCATTGATTATTCCATGATAATATTATGTGTGAGGTGACCTTTTAATATCTTTTTTTTATTTCCATATTTTTAGTTTGATAATTATATAATACACATAATCAATTCATTTGATTAATGATCACTTCAATGATATGATATTTATAAGAGGTTTTCTTTTAAAAATTATCTTTTAAAAGATTCCCTTGAAACTGACTTTTTATTCCATGTATGTGTTTTCTAAAATTGTATCTATAAATATTTTTACTATTCTATTATGATTTTTTAATTTCTTTTATACACTTTTTTTACTTTTTACAAAATGGTTTTAAAGGATTATTTTTATTGTTTGGGAAAAAAGGCACTTTATGAATTGTCTGAAAAAAAATACATAAAGAATATTTTATTAACATATATGATGTGAACAGATATTCTAGATAACATATAACCTTAATAATTTGAATCCTATTTTTAATGTTTACATGGTTTTTTTCATGAAAAATACGTTACATTGTATGTGAATGTTTTTTTTTCAAAATAACATGAGATTTGCAAATGAAAGGGTTGTTTTTTGGAAGAAAAATATTAGAAATCAAGTATTCTTATTTTATGATTATGATATAATTATTGGGAATTATTTATGAAATTTTTTTCGTTATGTTATAAACTAATGATGGGTGGATTTTTGATAAACCATGTATGGGTGGTTACATTATTAACAATTGACGGGTTGTTTCCTCATAATCCTAGGATGAGTATAACATCCCAGGTAAATATAGAATGAGACTTTTCATATTTATTAATATTTACTAATTATAGATTAATTTTATCTTAAAGGGGTAGTTATGTCTGATATAATACCCTATGAGAAACAATGAGTCTATCTGAAATTTTATGTTGCATGTAAGACTGAGTTATACTAAAAAACAATACATTGTTAATATTATTAATTTAAATGGTAGTTATCGTTTAGCTATTTTATCAGTGGGAATGAATAAAAATAAATATATTTTGTTTAAATATTTTTATTAAATGTTTTTAAATTCATCCAATAAATTTCAAATGCTTAAAATAAGAATAATTCCAATTTTATTTATAAAAAGATCTAAAATATTTAAAAGGTAGTTTTGCGCCTTTCAATGAGAAATTAATTTTTACTATAATTTTTGACTATTTTAAAACTATTATATAGAAAATAATTTTTTTTTGAAATTTTTATATAAAAATTTACTTTTGATAAATTTTTGGTATTTTTTTAGGACATTAAATATTTGATGAATAGTGAAATATACTGCATTTTAATTGAAAAGTATATTTTCATAAAACTTATTTATAGAGTTTAATTATATAGTTTAGTGGTTTTAGAGAATAATTAGATAATTTTTTTATCATTTAATTAAATTTAGGTAATTTTAATCAATTTCTCAGTGAAATTGGATATAAAAACATTGTGATCTTTTGAATGTTTTTATTTTAAACACCTATTTTCTCGGTCCATTAATGAGATTAATTTTTAATTAATTTATGATAATTATATGTTTTGAATTTGAAAAAATGGATTCCATATATTAAATTAGAAGGTTCAAATTATGTAAATAGGTACCTTTTTGGATAATATGAATGGTAACTTTAATATTTTTTTTACCACGCTTAAGGTTCAATCAGGTAATTAAAAGTAAAAATAATATTATAAATATTATAAAATTACCATAAAACATGTACTAATTTTATTTCAGGAATGATTTTTGAACAAAATAAAAATAGGGTAGGAATTATTTCCTTTTTTAGCCAATCAGATGAGAGTATGACATTTATAATATTATATTCAAACAAAAGTCAATTTTGTCACACTTTTTTTTAGAAGTGGAATATTTTTAATATGGTTTTGTATAAGTGATATATTAAAATAATAATTTTAATTTTAAATATAAAATAGTTATCAATATCTTGGTAATTTTTTAATAAATTTTAGGGATAAAATTATTACCCTTAATAGTGACACAATGTTGGTGCCATAATCTCTTAATTAAAGAATGAATAAAATAAATGATATTATACATATTAAATTAAATATAATATGATATAATTTATGTCATAAATAAATTTTATTTATAGATTTTAAATTTTATGGAAGATTTAATGTAATTTTTTCCAAGATATCAAATTTTCATGTCATTTTAAAAAGAAAAATAATGAATAGTGTCGAAATTGACATTAATGATATTTTAAAATCAATAATATATTATTAAATGAAATAAAATTCACAAAAATATAAGATTTATCTAACTAATTATTAAAAGTCTCAAAATTTCACTAATCACTCATTTATTGGTCATTTTTATTTCTATTGTATTTATATTAATCAAAAAGTGTAAATTGCGTGATATATTGGTAAGAATTAAAAAGGATAAATAAGGGTTAAAAAAATATAATGATTAAAAAATATTCAAAACATGTCTAATTTTTATTGGATAATTTTATTATGACCCATTAATGTCTTATATTTGACATAAGTAACTTTGGAACAATTTGGAATAGAAAAACATTTTATTTTAATTTAATATTTTAAAAAATTCCAAGAGTGCCCATATCCTCTCCTATAAAAGCGAACTCATTATTCATTTTTTCATTACACTTCAAAACCATTTTTATTTGGCTAAGATAATACCAAATACCATACTTGAGTCCCTCCACACATTATAGATGAATTATTTTAGTAATAACACACTTATTGTAGGTGTTATCTTTTTAATCAAAGGAGGTTGTCTGAAGTAGAGTTATTCTTTTTAATTAAGTATTTATATTTTATTTATTGTTACACTTTCATAAAATATTTTTCAAAAACTATGAAATAATAAATATATTATTCTAAATATACAGATATTTGTTTATTTTAATATCATCACTTAAATCAATCTCTAATTCCATCTAATGGGAAATGAATAATTTGTTACTGTGTACGACTGACTACCACCTTGTGACCAAATATAATTCAATTTCCATCACCATATCTTATGTCTGGTTATAATGATGCAATTGATGTAAATATATTATATTAGTGCCAAATTTATTTTTATAAGGAATAATATATCATATACATTCTTACCTTTCTAGACACATAAAAATTAGAGCATCGTTTGTGGATATATGTGAATTATCACTTTCATGAGGCGATGTGATTCATTTTTCATCACCATATCACATGGATTATATATATAAGTATATTTAAATTATTAATATTATATTGGTGATATTATGTAAACTATATGAATAAAAAATAACAATTAATTTGTTTTGATAATTAACATTAAAAAATGAAAATTTTACTCATGTGTACGTATGACCTATCATCTCCATGAAAACAACATAATTAATTTTTCATAAAAAGAATTAACATTTTAATTTAAAATTATAATTGATTTATAAAACTTATAATAATATCATGAATATTATTCTAGGGAAGATTTAATTATGAACACTTTGACTATGGTCATCCTACCAAATTCATTTTGGACTCAAGTACTGAATATCGAAAAAACATCCCACATGAACTTAAATAATTAAGTAATTTCTATAACATGACAATAAGTGATATAAAATGAATAATATACTTTAAAATGGTTTTAATGAAAGTAAATAATTAACCTATTTTTTTTTATTCCGGAAGATAAATATTTTATGTGCAGAGTCAGAATCAAGGTTAATGAGCTTTCTTATAAAAACCACTTTTAAAGTTATTCTTTAAATTTTTTTACCAAATACAGAAGTAAGGTTTTATTTAACATGTATGTGAAGAATTTTTTTTTGTAGATTTCATGTTAGTTTAATATTTTCATGATTCCCTTAAAATTTTACCATTTTATTTTCAAATAATGTATTTTTATTTATGAGTGTGTGACTTTGTAAAAATGAAATGTGATTTCAAATTGGAAAATGATTTTTTTCCATTATTATTATTTTATGTGTTATGATTATTGTTTCTGATGCTTTCATCGGGGTGTGCACATAATTTTGTTTGAGGATGACGAGGATGCGCTGGTTGTTGCCCCGTATTCCCACATTCCAAAGGTAGGCGACATCCATCTCTTATTTAGGGATGTTTCCTCCTTGATCAAAACGGGGTGATGGGATGCTAGTTCCTCCTATGGATTCCTCCTCAGAACTCATAAGCTAGTCCGGGTCTCCATTAATGATTAAGATGTTGTTCGTGAAGCTCTTCGCAATGCCATATCTTCATGGACTCGGTTAATTACACTGCTTCAGTAGGGACATTCCAAGGGGTATGGTCCGGGAAGCAACCTTCAGTAGGGGGAGTAGTCATGTTCGATATCACTGGCATGTTTGGACACTGAAACACTGACACGTCTGGGATTCTTCCCCTTATTATTGGTATTCTTGAGGGTTTGGAATCCCGAGGCATCACACGTCGAATGCAGGGAATTATATTCCATAAGCATGTCTCTGAGGTTTTCCTTAGCTTCCCATGTTTAACATAGGGTATTCCATGAGTTTAACATCTAATGGGGAAGGATCGAACTGATCAGAACATTGACTATAGTGGATCATATGGGTTCAAACCTTGGAGGTAACACTGATTTCGGGGCTGACACCTGGTAAGTTACTCGGTTACCGCTAGGAGCAGTGAAGAGGTGAATCGTCACGATCTCACATGGATGTGGTGGCCCAGGTAAAAATCAGAGTAGATGATGGAGATATGAATGAACTAGAGGGATAATGAGATGCAACCAACATGAGGACGACGGTGATATTGGGCTTGAACCTTGAAGAGACGTCCAAATTATCCCTGTGGCAGGGAATCAAAGACTGTGTAGTTCGGTGGGGAGATGGGACAGATGAGGAGGTGGCCCATGAGAATGGATGAATGGATGGGATCCAGAATAAATAGAACCACTTGGACAGGGAATGATCTTCCCCTAACACATGGGATCAAGTGATAGATCAGGATGAGTCATGAGTGATGGGCTTGAACCTCAAGGAGGCTTCCTATGCATCCCCGTGGTAGAAATCAAAGTCCATGTAGTTTATCTGAAGACAAATTACTGTCGATTGAAGACTTCAACATATTATCATTGAATAGGGTTGACAACAACTTACCAATGAATGGGTTTGACAATGGCTAACAGCTGAATGGTGTTGACAATGGCTTACCTCTGAATGGAGTTTACAATGGAATACCGCTGGACAGGGGCACAACGACATACAACTGGATTGGGGATAGTTTAGTTTCATGCGGGATAAAAGGGGGTGTATAGTTTAATATCATGAAGGATAGGGGTGGACCGACATGGAGTGGTTTGGACCAATGGGTGTTGGGCTTGAACCTCAGGGAGGCTTCTTACGTACCTTTCCATGGAAGGGATCAAAGTCCACATAGTTCAGAATGGTGTGGGAATCAATGTGAAGGGGGGTCAGAACCAATGAATGGTGGGATGGATCCTTAGGGAGGATTCTTATGCACCTTTACTTGGAAAGGATCAAATACCATGTGATTCAAGAATGGTGTTTGGTGAACCGAAGTGAAGATGGTTGGGACCAATGGATTGTGGGATTGAACCTCAGGGAGGCTTCCTACATACCTTTCCTTGGAAAGGATCAAAGACCACGTAGTTCAAAATGGTGTTTTGTGAACTGACATGAAGATGGTTGTATCCAATGGGTGTTGGTCTTGAACCTCAAGGAGGCTTCCTATGTACCTTTCTTTGGAAAGTATCTAAGACCATGTAGTTCTGAACACTGTTTGGTAAACCGATGTAAAGATGGTCGAGACCAATGGGTTTTGGGCTTGAACCTCAGGGAGGCTTCCTACAAACCATTCCTTGGTAAGGATAAAAGACTACATAGTTGAGAATAGTCTTTGGTGAACCGACGTAAAGATGGTTGGGAACAATGGGTGTTCGGTTTAAACCTCAGGGAGTCTTCCTATGTACCTTGCCTAGGAAAGGATCAAAGACCACATCGTTCAAAATGGTGTAGGGATTACACTCTAGGAGGCCCAGGGGATGTCATGGTCGATGTTTACTCTAAGCCCATGTGAGTCATGCTCGGTGTGAGAAACAAGAGGCAGTAGAGAACAGACGATCACATAGAAAAAGGTGCATATATGGGAAGTATAGTGGGGTTTACATGTGGTTAGTGTCCCACGAAGATGAATATTGGGGCATAATCCAAGGTGGGGGCCCGGTGGCGACAAAGCCCAGTTGGGGAAGTATTTGGCACTGAATAAAGGAGGTCTTCGGTGCCCATTACCCCCCTCTATGGTCTTTGTCCAAGAAGAAGATATGAAGAGAAAGGATGCTACCTCCCGTAAGAAAGGATAGGGGTTTAAACCAAGGTGGTTACCCTTTCCCCACGAACATACGCTGCTCCGATAAAGAGGATCTCATTCCATGTGTGGAAGGATGACACTCTCGTGGAGACCAGTGGGTGTAGAGAATGTCTGAGATGGGGAAACCTACTTAAAATTCATGGGGTGAGTCCACAATTTAATGTGATGTGCCGGGGACAATGGTTCTTGACAGTTTAACGTCCTATATCTCGAATGATAGAGATTTACTCCGCACCCCTATGACTTACAGAACTGATACCTACCGTTCCTTGAGGAAGGTAAGGCATCAACAATGTCATAGTGGGGTTGTGTTATGGATTGATCCATTTAGGGGTCCACATTAGTGGGGCTATGCGAATAAGAAACAACCGTTATCATGCCTATGTGAAGAATCATGAGGTGAAGCAACACAACAAGATGTACCACCCAAGGGATCTTGAAATTAATTTGTGCAAACCTGGAGGGTCACACGGGAAAAGGAGTTGTAGAGAAAAGGGGTTCACATGTAGAAGCCTAGTGAAGCTCTGGTTCTCCATGTAGTGGAGGGGATTCGTGATTGGGTATGCTTTATAAAGTGAAGTGGCCTAGCCTAGGCATAGGGAATTGGTGCACATGGAAGTTTCTTCGCAAAGTGGAATGACATTCACGGAGAATGTATTCCTGAAGAAAGGGTGCCCTACAAAGCGTAACATTGCGAAGCAATGTGTTTCATGAAGCAGAGTGACCCTATAATTGTATGTGGATCACATATGCATGAGCGGTACTTCGTGAAGCATAAGTTCTCCACAAAGACCCAAGTCCCCTTGGGGATCCCCTTCTTTTGCAGAGGCCCATGGGCTCTACCAAGGGAATACCTCTTGGAATAGGGGATAAATTCAAACCCATGGAGAGGCACTAAGAGAAGATAAAGTTCCTTGAAGAGAATGTGGTTCGCAGAGCTTAATTTACTTTATGATTTGGGAGCTAAGCAGGTGAAAGGTCGAAGGATATGTCCATTGGTCTCGAGGGGAACCTGGTATTTATAGGAAAGAGGAGCCATGAGGTAGAGATCACTGGGTGTGAATACACGTGGAATTGTTTTGTAATTGTGAATCCTCCTGCCTCTTTGCTCTGTGGTTCCTTCGTAGAGGGGAAGATTTGCACCTACCATGGGGTTGCGAGGGCTCTGCAAACATTATTTATGAGGCAGCCCTTAAGACTTTCATTTTTTTCTTTTTATTCTTAGATTTCGGCGCCAAAAAATTCCCCCCCCTAAGACTAGTAGACCAGTAGAAAGAGACAGTCAATGTATGAGGGTCAATCGCATAAATTCCTCAGCGAATCGTGAAGGTGACTCACGATCCTATAAGAGTCAGGGCCAAAAAGGAAGAACAAAAGAGATAAATTAGTGGAACACAAGCTGGACCCAAGGACAAGATGTCTGGGCATTCTTACATATCCCATAAGGATGATAATCAAGCCATATGTAGTTCTAGAAAGTGTGTATAAATATATCTTAATTTAAGGTCTTAGAGCTCGGACCAAGCAAAAGTGGGACTCTTCCAGGTAGGCACAGACCTCGATCCAATCCCTAAACTCACATTAGTCAAACTTAGTGTGGGTAAAAAATGCGAAAGGAGTGTTCGAAACACATGGGATGCACGTAAAGGGGAAGTCGGTGTGGAGCCCCGAACAACGACTCACTACAGCTTAGTCCTCCTAATGTAAAAATGTGCACCGAGGGATAGTACCAAGAGTAACGAAATTACACATGGAGATGGTGGGGGTGGAAAATGATGTGAATCATATAAATAACATTTAAGGATTGATGGGGTTGGTGTGACGATGGAGGATGACTGTTGATCATGTTCGAAACACAACATCCATATCGTGTGACCTGAAATGGGAACAATAAATGACCGTCAACCGCTGACTGTATTTACAACATGGGACTTGGATCAATTTATTGTTCGAAATCCTCGAGGAATTTGGCCTGTAATGGTAGGATAGACCTTGCGCTGAACATCCATGCCATTTGGGGGTCCCTTCGGATGTGAAAGATAATAGAATACCAAATGAAGGGGAACACGAAGCCTGAAAAATGGGCGAAAGAATTTCAAGGTAGAATTTGACACTCTAGACTCTAAACCATAGTACTCTTGGGCACATTGGCGAATCACCGAACAGGGAATAGGGACCCAACGTAAAAGAATCTAACTCGACTATATGAATGAAGATAAAGGGTGCGAAGGGCACTCAAGACAGTGAGGTATGTGGTGTGGTTGATATAAACCTGATGTGAATAAGGAAGTGAGTCCATAACACACCGTATACCCCTGTCCTGGAAGAATGTAGACCAATGGTCCAAGATAATAGGGATGTTTCTATGAGATGGGGTTGGACCCGAAGACTAGACATTCGTGAAGTCCTATGTATTCCATACGGAAGGGAATCAAGCCATACATAGTTCATATTAGGATGTTATATAGTTTATCGTCAATCAACCACTACTGGAAATATGATCTATACCAACGATTTTGGGGAATCCATTGGTATAGTTCACTAATTTGGACATATACCAATGGTTTGGAAAAAACCGTTGGTATATTTCACTTATATGGATCTATAACAATGGTTTTGGACAAACCGTTTGTATAGGGGGGACCTATACCAACGGTTTTTCCAAACCATTGGTATAAGTTAACTAATTTGGATCTATAGCAACGGTTTGGAAAAAACCGTTGGTATAGGTCCATTATAGAGACCCTATACCAATGGTTTGGAAAAACTGTTGGTATAGGTCCCCCCTATACCAACGGTTTGTCCAAAACCATTGGTATAGGTCCCAAAATCAAAGAAGCTTTACCAACGGTTCTGAAAAAAGTTGGTATAGGTACATGTATTTTTAATAGAATATTCTTACAACGAACCATAAATAAATCAAAATTTAAAATAAATATGATAATATATATATATATATATATATATTTATTTATGAAATTATGTTCACAAAAGTATGTTAGGTTAGTGGTTTGGCCTTTCAATCCCAAAAAGGAGGTGCTGGTATCAAAACCAACTGAATGATTATTTTTTGAATTACATATACCAACGATTTATGGAACCGTTGGTATAGATTTTCATATTACTTATATCAACGATTTTGAAAACCATTGGTATAGGTCTATACCAACGGTTTCCCCAAAACCGTTGGTATAGACCTATCCTCACGACTTACTTGGAAACAGTTCGCCAAACCATTGGTATGGGCTATACCAACAATTTGGAGGACTATTCCAATGGTTCCAAACCGTTGGTATATGGTATTTTTACAATAGTGAACAAGGACAAAAATAAGGGCTAGTTTCCCAAACGAGGGACATGTACGACACAATGAGTTACCCGATGTGAGTGAGGAAATAATCCCACACCACAGTATACAATCCTAAGTGAGAACTGGGGCCAGGGGACCAAGACGGCCGAGGGACCTGAGGCTGGGCCACTAACAGAACGTCACAACCAGCTTTTAGTTTATCATCTCGCAGTGAGGATGACTGTGATCATAATTTAAGGTCATTGAGAAAGGTCTGTAGATGCATTGTTTAATGTCATATGCATGGGAAAACTGAGTGGAGAGGGTGAATCATCATGCCCATGAAATACCACAAAGTTATAATGATGTTAGAGGATAACAGCTAACCAGGTTCACAACATAGTATCCACCCTTGTGTGACTGAAGTTTTGGGGAAACTAATTTGGAATTGACCATTGAATATATTTGCAACAACTGACTTGTATCAATTTTTAACTTGTAATAATTGATGGAATTAGCCCGTAATGGTAGGAGATCCCTTGGGTCAAGCATCTATGCCATTTGGGAGTCCTTTTGGATATAGAAGATGGTGGAAACCCAAATAATGGAGCTCACGAAGCACGATAGGGCCTGTTCTTGTAGAAACGATGATATTATTAAGTATGTGTTATAGGGGGGATGTGCATCATGGAAAAATATACCTACGTGAATAAGGATGTGATTCCATACCACACCACACACTACTAAATGAGAACTCCGGCTAGGGGATAAAAGGGTCGAGGGACCTGAGTCTAGGGATCTCAGCCAACCATATCCAAATGAACTCTCATGTGGGTATTTCCTTACATCATCTCCTAATCCCATATATGCAATGATCGGTGTGGGAAACAAGGAGTAGTACTAGGCTCTTCCCATCACATAAGGGTCTCATAGCTAGAATCACACTCCTGCCCTAGGCATGTCAATTCATGAAGAGACAGCAGGGAAGAATGATCCAATAAACTCCACTTTGGGGAAATATGGGGGTGATAACAATGAAAAAGTATAGATATTGAACAAATTAAAAAACATAGCATCCATATCTTGGTAACATGAAATTGGAACATCAAATGAGCATCGACCAATGACCATATTAGCAACGTGGGACTTGTATCAATTTTTTGTTCGGAACCCTCAAGGATTTTGGCCCGTAATGGTAGGAGAGCCCTTGGGACAAGCATCCATGCCATTTGGGGGTCCCTTCAGATATGAAAGATAATCAAAACCCAGATGATGGAGTGTGTAGAGAATAAATGTTCCCGTGAAAATTAATGTCAAGCTAGACACTAGAAGAGGTGTGGATCTTCAGGGAGGAGGGATACATGGTATGGTCATGATGAACTCGATGTGGATGAGGTAAAAATCCTATACCACACCATGTACTTCGACCCAATGGGAGATCCTGATGTTTGGGGATGGGCCTATGGAAGAAATTTCTAGGCATTCCTACGTATCCCATAATGATGGGAATCAGTCTATATGTAGTTCTAAAGGTCATGTAGTTTAACGTCATGCAGTGAGGATCTGGGAGGAGAGAAGAATGAGGGAGGGAACATGGTGTTATCATCATTATCTTGACATGAGTAGCGCCTAAAAATCATATATGATACCTTGTGGGATCCTCCAAGAGAACTGTACCCAGGGAGGATAGTCAATGAGGACACTGGGGATGGACTCAAGACGAGGTGTCCAAGCATTCCTACATATCCCATGAGGATGGGATCAAGCTGTAAATAGTTCTTGTAGTTTAAAGTCTTGTTGGGTGACACACAGTTTAAAATCTTGTGGAACGACAGATAGTTTAGCATCATGTGGGATGAAATATAGTTTAAATTCATTCGGGATGACATACAGTTTAACGTCATGTGGTACATTTTATAGTTTAAGGTCATGTAGGACCGAAAAATTTAAGGTCACGTAGGACCCAACAGTTTAAGGTCATGTAGGACCAGAATGAAATTTGGGGTCATTCAGGACAATACAGTTTAAAGGTCATGCATGACCATAATGATGTTTGGGGTCATGCAAGACTATACAGTTTAAGGTCATGCGGGACCATAATGCAGTTTGGGGTTGTGCAGGACCATACAGTTAAATTTCATGTGGGACCAAAATGTAGTTTGGGGTCATACAAGACTATACAGTTTAAGGTCATGCGAGATCATAATGCAGTTTGGGGTCATGCAGAACCATACAGTTTATGTTCATGTGGGACCACAATGCAGTTTCGGGTTATGTAGGACCATACAGTTTATGGTCATGGGAACTGTAATGCAGTTTGGGGTTATGAAGGACTATACAGTTTAAGGTTTTCTGGGACCACAGTACAGTTTGGGGTCATGCAGGACCATACTATTTTGAGGTTGTGTGGGACCACAATGCATTTTGGGGTCGTGCAGGACCATACAATTTAAGGTCTTGGGGGACCACAATTCAGTTTGGGGTCATGAAAGACCGTAAAGTTAATGGTCTTTTGGGACCATGTGACTCTAAAAATGTATTTGTTTGGGAACTTGGAATTGGTGGGAGGAGTTATATGCCCACAATCCAAGTTTACTAGAGATTATGCGCCATTGGGTAAAACCTTGTGAATTATGTAAGGTCTTTCCCATTTGTGATATAACTTGGGTGGTTTCCTTCTAGGTATCATTGGTGTACTAAAGGCCAAAACCATGTCTCCTTAAAGGAAGGAGAAGAGGAGAACATTCTTGTTGAAATATCTAGCTATCTTGTTTTGATTCCTTTCCAGATTGTGCAGGGCACGAAGCCTATTCTTGCTGAGCACTTCCAACTCAGCCATACTGATTTGAACTACTTTATCAAGAACCTGCTGATCATAAGAAGTTGTGCACAATGAGGGAAAATTAATCTCTATGGGTAGGACAAACTCTGTTCCATACAACAGGGAATACATGGGTCACCTCAGTGGAATTACGGGTTGTCGTCTGATAAGCCCAGAGGGTGTTGGGGAGATTGTTTGGACAACTCTTCTTGTTCTGACCAGCCATTTTCTCCAGAATGTTAAAGAGGGTTTTTTTGAATACCTAAATCTATCCATATTATTGTGCATGATTGTGGGAGGTATGGTTAGAATGGATGTTCTACTTAGAATATAGTTTCTTCGGTTCAGAAACCTGGAAGTTCATTCCGTTATCATCGAGGATGGCATGAGGGACTTTAAATCGACAGACGATGTCGGAGCTCACAAAGTCAATGATGGAATGGGCCTTGACCTCCTTGAGTGGAATTGTCTCTGCCCACTTGGATAGAAAATCCGTAGTGGTCAAGATGAACCATCACTAGAGAGATATCGCGAAGGGATATAGTCCCACGTTATCAATTCCCCACACCATAAATGACCAAGAGTACATGGTAGTGTGGAGAGGCTTTGGAAGCCGATACATAAAGTTAGCATGCATGGAACCTTTTGCTGAACTTGATGCAGTCATAGATCATGGAGGTCAAAAAATACCCTAGTCTCTGAATCTAGTGAGGCAGTTTTTTCCAAGTCTGATGAGCCCTGCAAGAACCGTCATGAACTTCCTGCATGACTTGGGAAATCTCGACTCCTTGAATGAAACAGAGGATAAACCCATTATACACGTTCTTATAGAGTATCTGATCATGACCAAGTCCATTCTGGAGGGTGAACATTAATGTATGGCATTGGATTCTCTATCACTCGTCCCGATCTACCAGGAGATTACCGTTTTGGAGGTATTTGACAAAGGAGGTTCTCTAATTGGGATTCACTTCAATCACTACATCTGGGGAACCTAGGGGTCCCGATGCAGAGGTTAAAATGGTAAGGTTTCTTAAATGCGGGTTGTCATCATCATCTAGAGTGACAAGAGTAATGAACCTACAATGTTCCATGTGTATAATTAGATTATCTTGTTCACGCTCTGCAAGTGATGCAGCTAGGCTGTCTAGGGCGTCAACTTGACCATTCTGAGATCTAGGGACATGAGTAACTTCTGGTCGAGATGGTAACTAGGCCATTAGATGGAGATTGCATTCCAAAAATGGTACGAGCAATGGATATCTAACAACATAGTCACTTTTCATCTTCTTAATGACCAGTTCAGAGTCCCCTTTCACATGAAAATGAGGAACGTCTATATTGAGGGACATCTCGAGGCCAGTAATGAGAGCCTAATACTCTGCCTCATTGTTGCTGCAACCTTCTGACCATAAGAATGAATATGGAAGAACAACTTGTGCTGGGGTAATGAAGATGACACCCAAGCCTACTCTTTTGAGTCTGGGGTCATTGAGCCTTCTATCGGTTGGACTTCGGGAAGCACCACCAAAGTGAATTTTCTCGCACGACATGGCTTGGTCTACCAAGAGGATCACTTCATCGGGGAAATCAATATCCAAGGACTGGTCCGCATGAGATGGATGGGTAGAAAGGATTTCTGTCAACTCTTTCCCCTTGATAGCCATCTAAGGGACAAACCTAATGTCGAACTACAAGATAATCACTGCCCACTGAGCTAGACATCCTATCATTATGGGGCGGTTCTGGATATACATCAGTGGATATACTCAAGACTCCACTAGTACCTCATGGTGTTGCAAGTAATGTCACAATTTTTGAACTGCAAATACCAGTGCAAGGCACCTCTTCTCGATAAGAGAGTATCTGGTCTTTATATAGAGGAGCATTCTGCTGAGGTAATAGAGATTGTTCTACATCCCCGCATTACTATTTTGGACCTGAAGGGCACCGAGAGACCATTCCAAGGTAGTCACTTAAAGGACCAGTGGATTTCTAAAGATGGGTGGCATTAAAAAATGAAGGCTAGAGAAGATACATGTGGATTTCCTCAAAAAAGTCTATAACTATTTTTCTCACTCAAAGACGGTGCCTTTCTTTCACGATCTGAGAAAAGGGCTTACACATGCCGGCCAAATTTTCGATAAATCGGTATATGTATGCTAAGTGGCCTTGGAGACCACGACACTCCCGAATATTACTTTGGGAAGACATCTAGCTGATGGCCATAATCTTCTCCGGGTCAATCTTGATGTCCATATATCTGACAATGAATCCAAGAAACATTCCATAGGTGACCCTGAAGGCACACTTCAATGGATTCATCTTCAGATGGAGGGAATAGAGAAATATGAACACTTTCTCAAGGTCTTTGAGATGGTCCTCATTCTAGAAAGACTTGACCACCAGGTCATCCACATAACATTCCACCAACTTTCCAAGGACCATCTTAAATATGCGATGCATAGCTCACTGATAGGTGGCACCCGTATTCATTAAACCGAAGTGCATGACTTGGAAATAGAAAGTATCTTGTGGTTCCCTAAAGGCTATAGAATCCTCATTCTCAGGGTCCATTCTGATTTGGTTATACTCAGATTACCCATCCATGAAGGAGAGGTCTTGAAACCCAGCTATAGAATTAATCAACAATTCTGTCACAGGAAGTGGAAAAGCATCCTTTGGATAGTGACGATTGAGATCCCAGAAGTTGATGTAGACTATGATCTGTCCATTCTTCTTCCAAACTGGAACAATTTTGTCCATCCACTTGGGGTAATAGACCTAATTAATGAAATTGACTCTGATGATCTTATCAACTTTTGCCTCAACCATGGAACAATGAGAAGGGTGAAAATTTCTGGGAGGCTTTTTGAACCCGTGATGATTTTCTAGGAGACCGAGGTGGTGGACGGATACCAGAGGATCTAGTCCTGTAATATCATCATAATTACAGGATAATAAATCATGGTGCTTTTAATGTAAGTCTATGTATTGATGTTTCCCCTCAAATGACATAGAGACACTGATCAGTGTGGGTTTTGGGTCGAGCTCGCTACTAAGGTTCACCTGTACCAATTCATAAATCGTTGCAGGGACATCCTCTTCAAAGGAAAGGGGTGGGCCTCCTCTAAATCATCATCTTCAATTATAGATGAGGGATCCTCAGTGGGAAAATTTTCTTATGAGTCGACAAATCCCAATAGGGGGACGGTACCAGCCTGAGTGGTAGTGGACACTACGACAGAGAACTCCTATGCTGCCGCAACTATAGCGATAAAGGCTGTTGATCCGATCCCATCTGGTCTTCAGCTCAAGGGGCCACACATGATGACATCAAAGCAATATTGGTGCGTTGTCTTGATCCGGTCAATTCTGGACCAGTGAAACAAGTAATTATGATGTTTTTTCATTTCCATGGGGTTGACATCCCAATACCTTATGGGAGTAGGAGGCTTCAGGATCACCTGATCCTGGTTTGTGTAGGAGTATGTGGTGATATTCTGGAATCTATAATACTTGGGAATGTGTTCCCCACTCATTCCATAAACAACGAAGCACTTTCCCTTTTCTGGAGTTGTAAATTCCAAATGATGGATTGGAAAGATGTACGCATCATCTAGATCTGTCCAAGGGCCGGTCACAGCCCTGGCATGCTCAACCTCGTTAGCCTAAATCTTCTTCTCCATTCTCTTGTAATAGTCTTTATCCAGATAGAAGGCTTCACAAGAGGAATACAGAGACACTAAACCTTGAATCATGACCACTCAGACATTAAGAGAGTACTTGAGGCACTAGTGATATAATGAAGGGACTGTCGCATGCAGGTGGAGCCATGACCTGCCCATAAATGCATTGTAGGCAGTGTCTTGGGATACAACCATGAAATCTATGTTGGCTACCAGACCACCAAACTGGGTATTAAAAGGTATATTTTCGACCGGTATCTACTCCATCCTGTCATAACCTTGGATTATTAGGTCATAGGGACTTAGATCATCCTCAGACAATCCCAGTTTTCACAGTGTGCATGTCTAGAATAGGTTAATTCCAGAGCCCGTGTCGAAAAGGAAAAGATGAACCTCCATGCCATTGAAATTTCTGGTGATGTACAGTATGAGAATCTGAAATTGTATGGGAGAGCCTCCATCTTCTCTAGAGAACGAGATGATGGCCTGGAATTCAGCATTCTCGACTGCCTCGTCATGAAAGGCTTCTGTGGCTTCTACCTCCATCTCAAACTGGAGGGGGATTTTTAAAGCCTCAAAAATGGACTCAAGCATACCATTATGATAGGTGAATGGATTCATGGATGGAGATATTTTATGGAATGCTTGAAGGATTTTTGATAACATCATACTTGGGTGCCAAGCATGAACTTCTGCTTACATGAGTTCTCTCTATGAGAGGAGGTATGGTGGGACATGCTGGCTGGACCGAGGACTAAGTGGTGTTAGTAATAACTCGTTGCTCACTAGTCCAAGCCTGCAGAGTGACTACTAGATGTGGTCCTGATGAATGATACTGATCCAGAGCAAAGAATGGTTGATCACGATGCAGTTGAGATGGATCTGCCTGATCCAACAACACAAATGGAGGTGAAGGATAACATGATGTCACTAGGTGAGAAGGTTGTGCATGCTGAGCTCTATACTGGGCCTCCTGTTTGGTTTTGGTAGCATGAACAATCTGGTTGGAAGTGTAGACCAAGGCAATCTAATAGCCCATATTTTCATGGCTTCGTCGACGCTGACGATGGCTGGGGACATTGGGAGGATCTATCTGGTGCTCCTTAGTATTATGAATTATGTAGGGGTTTATATGATCTATTGTATTAACTGAGGCGTACCCTTAATAGTCACTTAATTATTCATCCACTACTGGATGAATTATGGGAGGGATCATCATCTTTGGCGGCATGAAGTCACTGAGAGTATAAGAAGACGATGGAATAGGTGAGAGACTTCTTTTTCCCTTGCATTGTTGATGCCTGATATTCTGATAAGGGGACTGCCAGAATGACAATACTGAAGTAGTAGATGTGGCTTATGATAGATCTGGCCGATTCAGGCATTCATAGATAACACCATGGGCACAAGTGACTGTTTTACGAGCCATCCATTCATTATACTTATAGGACCCGCGGTTAGAATCTTGAGGCCACTAACCTTCGCTATCACCGCTGATGTTTGGATTCACGAAGACACGTTCCACATGTGCTGTAGTTGGGCCTAAGAAGACAATGTTGTTATCTACCTGGTCTTGAAGCCAGTATTTAAACACATAGCACTATTTGATGGTATGCACCAAGATCTGTTGGTAGGGGCAGTAATTAGGAAGATCAGTGAGGTTCACCTATTCCAGCCTCTAGGACTCAGGCAAAAGTAAAATCCCCTGATTCTGGGCACTATAGAAGTAACTGGAGACTTGAGCCTTGTTGAAAGAGTAGGCCCAGTTCCTCCTGTTCTAGAAGGGGCCCCTCAAAGCCTAACCCAGATGAGGGGTTGGAGGAGCCTGTCGAGGAGGTGGGGCCTGGTTATCTTGCCTAGGCGATGGCGACACATTGCGCAGGGGCATCTACTAATTATAAGCTGGGTGCAGCTGTGCTAGAGGCTGTGCTTAAGGTGGAGGGACTCTACAAGGATGCAGAGGCGGCTCTATTGGTAACAAATCTAGTTTCCTGGTGGCCTCTATTTGAACCACTACGGTGGGCTCGACCCCAATGGCCCTTCTCACAGGGATTAAAGGAGGAAAAGAATGTGCCTGCATATCCTAATGTAAGGATTCCTCTCGGCACTAGGCCTTATCAAAGAATTCTCAGAACTCCCTGAGGTAGTTCTGGGTGATCAAAGAGGGGACCCGTTATTTCTTGATGTTCCCTACACACATCTTCAGTAGATTCTCTTGAGTCAGTGGCATGCCAAGGGAGTACATTATTCCTTTCCACTGGGTGATGAAGTTGGAAATGCACTCATCAAGTTTCTACTTGCACATGAGTTGGTCCACGATACTCATCTTTCAGATGGTGGAATTGAACTAGTAGAGGAATTGCCTATGGAGATATTCCCATCTGGATACAGATCCAATGAAGAGCTGGCTATACCGGACAAATGTCGACCCCTCCAATGTTCATACAAAACACCAGATTTTTGCGGTATCTTGGTTTTTTGTAGTTCCCAACATATGCTCACACCTTGAGATAAAGTGGGAAAGGTGCTGCAGTGGACCCCTATCCCAGTGATGGGAGAGAAGGTGGGATTTATGAAAACCTAAGGTGATGGCATATCATCCAACAATGCCGGATATGGCTTTCCATCAGATGAAATTTCCACCTGTCGAGTCTCTAAAGATTTGAGGTGGGTGATGAGTACCGCCATTGGATCATCTGGGTAGGAATTCCTATTTTGACGGGGATCCCTAACCACCAATGCATTGGGTAGTTTTTGAACACGATAAGCAAGCCCATCGGCTCGTAGAGTGACCTGTGGAATGACCTGTGGAGTAGCTAGTGGAACCTGATATGGGTCCCAAGGATTTTCATTCCATTCATGAGGATTTGGCAACACATGCCATGCCCTCTTGCCGTAAGTTCCTACCTCATCCCTGTGTGTGTGGGCAGGATGGTTGGGGACACCTAGGGGCAGTTCGTCAAGGGGACGTTGTTCCTTCCCCTGGTGTCCTGGACAAGGATCACTATAGTCTGGTCGTCGCTCCACATCACATTCAGCAAGGAAGTTTTTGACCATCTTCTTGTGTTCGATGAGTTGCTGATGATGCATGGCTTTTTCAGGATCATACTCCGCCTTCTGCACTGAGCTAGACATGTCATAGGGTATGATAGCTCTGAGGTGTTCCTTGCCCTTGCTGGGATTCCGGCTGAGGACTAGTGCCTCAGTGGGCATAGGCAGACCCAATAGATTTATCTTCTAGCATGTGACCCTTCCCAACATATTCAGTAGCGGCAGAACTCCCTCAGGGGGTATGTTCCCATCAAGGAGCTTCAGCTCATTCTCTCCCTCTGATAGTTCATCCATGTTAACCGTGACCCTTCCTAGAGGTATATCACTTATGTATCCTTGAAAATAGGGCTGGAACTGGATGGAACTGAAATGGAGGGCCACATACTATTCCCAGCCATGAATTTGAACATTGGGAGAATCCACCTTGATTATCCAGTGGAGCAATTTAAATCTCTGGGTACATTATTGTTCCAGGGTCTTATGGTGGCCTGGTGACTCGAGGCACTAGGATACAGGGAGTGCTGCCAAATCGACTGAACATCAATGTTGGATGATGTCTTCAAAGTGTTCTTGACTCTTGCGGTAGGCCAATCATCAATGAATAAGACAAAAATGGTTTGCTTAGAGGGTCTAGTGAAAGCATCCAACCTCTTCCTGGGTGGGTGCTTCTGGTGCCCTAAAATTTGGCACTGCAACTGGCCAAAACATCTAAGGGAAACAGTTCACTGTGACAATATCCCATAAACTCCTTGGTCTAGATTCAGGGTCTGGCCCTACATTTCCCCCCTCATCAACCGAAGGTGGCTGTGGAACCGATAGTGGTACTGATGAAGACTGTGTAAGAATGGTATAGAGTAAGAGGTTTCCAACCTTTGATACCAATTGTAGGATCGAAATATAATATGAGATGCTCAATATACAAGAGGGGGGGTGAATTGTATACTTTAAAATTTCCTTTGGAACCTTTAAAGTTAGTTATGAATAACTAGAGTTTCCTTAAGAAAAGGAAAGAGCTAAGTTTAAAAAAGTTAAACTAAGTAAATTCACAACACCTCTAACACCGAACTGAACTTGGAAAGGAATCCCAAAAGTAGGTTCCGGAAAT
The DNA here is from genome assembly GCA_963277665.1 of Viscum album. Classification (NCBI taxonomy): domain Eukaryota; kingdom Viridiplantae; phylum Streptophyta; class Magnoliopsida; order Santalales; family Viscaceae; genus Viscum; species Viscum album. The sequence continues at coordinate 1,456,624,674 of OY728135.1, read as the reverse complement.
ATGATTCCGGAAATTGAAACTTAACAAAAGTTACAATATGAGATTCTACCTTAAAGCGTATAGAATCTAAACTAATCAGAGTAAGTAAGGAAGTATAATAAAGTTATACTTTCCTTAAGATACAAATTGCAGCGGAATAAAGACAAGTAGTAAAACTACTAGTAACAAGATAATTGTCTTTTAACCCAAAGAGAAGGGTATCCAAAAACCTTGGATAAAGGTCCCTTGATTTATACTTTCAAGCAAGTCTGTCTTACCCACACCAGGGTAAGCCCTCGATATGAAGATCGGTGTCTCTGTCTTGCTATCCCCGCAAGCCCTCAACTTCAAGGTAGTTGGCAACCTCTGTCTTTCTCAGCAAGAAAGCCCTCGATCTTTAAGGTAGTCGGCACCTCTGTCTTCCTATCCCCGGAAGCCCTCGAATGTAATCACCAACATTCGGAGTCGCACGAAGCTTTGAGAGTTAATAAGAGACTCTCTCTCTAGAAATCACTTCAACAACATGTAGGCACAAACTCAGTTGTTTTTCCAACAGCACCGTGCTCTTTCAAATGAGCTCCTATTTATAGGTAAGGTCGGCTCCTCTCCAACGGTCATATATTCCTTAAAGTTCGGAGGGACCTGTACACGTGTCACTTAGACAACGGTTAGTTTATAACAAAATGGACGACATCGTTTTATAACAAAACAAGTGAAACAGAATGTACGACATCGTTTTAAACTCTAACATAAAGGTTCGGAATAGAAATTTCGGAGTGAAGGTTCGGAGTGAATAAATTCAGAGTGTATAAAACAATGATAATCAGATTCTGTTTAATAGGTGAATTCGGAATGAGAATTCGGAATAGGAATTCGGAATAGGAATTCGTCATCAGAAATCATAATGAGAATTCGTCATCAGAATTCGTAATGAGAATTAAGAATGAGATTTCTTCATTAGAATTCATAATGAGAATTCTTCATTGGAATTCGTAATGAGAATTCTTCATTGGAATTCGTAATGAGAATTCTTCATTGGAATTCGTAATGAGAATTCTTCATTGGAATTCGTAATGAGAATTCTTCTTCAGAATTCGTATCCTGAATCTGGAATAGAACTTAGTCAGAGTTCATATCCGGAATTCGGAATGAAACTTCCTTATAGTTCTTGTCCAGAACCGAATCCTAAAACAGAATGCTTTTATATCAAAGTTTTAATGACTCCGAGAAAACGAATCCGAATCTCACACTTAAGAAAAATATGAAAAATAGGATAAGGATAATTTTCCTTATAAAAGCAATTTTCCTTAAGAAAGCAAATTTCCTTATAAAAGCAATTTTCCTTAACAAAGAATTTTTCCTTATAAAAGCGATTTTCCTTAAGAAAGCAATTTTCCTTATAAAAGAAATTTTCCTTAAGAAAGCATTTTTCCTTACAAAAGCGATTTTCCTTAAGAAAGCATTTTTCCTTACAAAAGCGATTTTCCTTAAAGATAAGGTGTTTGTGATTTTCAAAACAAGAAGGAATGGAAAAGTCATAAGGAAAACCTTATTGACTCAACAATCTCCCCCTTTTTGGAAAGCACAAACAGCCTTACGAAAAAGCTATTCTAAGAAGAAAGAAACACATTAAAGCTTATCTCCCTTGGTTTAAGAATATAGATGAATACGACTAACTCCCCCTTAGGCTTTGAAACTCTAAAGATCGTATTCATATTTCTGGAGTGATGTTTCTTTAAGAAAAAACTCCCCCTTAAACAAACTCTTATTAGAGTTTTATTTCCTTGGGTATTTTTCTTTCTCCCCCTTTGATAAGCACTTATTAGATTTCCTCTTTTTCTTAAGGATCTTTTCCTTCTCCCCCTTTGTGATTTTCAAAAAGAATTGGAGGGAATGGAAAAAAAATAACAAAGTACCTGAAAGATTAGTAATGACAACAATAGAATCAACAAGCACAATTCTCATTATATTTGAAATGTCAGCAACAAAAATAGATTACAACAAAAAGATCGGATTGGTCATTTCAGATCATTCTCCTTCGACATGAGTCCTTTAAAAATTGTCTTGATCTTTTTGAGGACCTTATGATCTTCCTCTGCTTGCTTCTCTAAGGAAACTATTCTTGCTGACTGGGCTTCAATTACTTCTTCCTGAGCCTTCAACTTTTCTTCCTGAGATTTCATCTTCTCTTCCTGGGCCTTCATTCTTTCTAGAAAATTGATCCGATGATCCCTTTCAAATTTCCAACTCTGATTAACGGAGTTGAGCTTTCCATTCAGATCTCTCACTTCCTGAATCCGAATGTTCTTTTCCTCTGTCAATTTCTCATCGAATGATGCAGTCATCTCGTGAAACTTCTTGTCCTCGGTTTGAAATGCATCCTTAACATTTTCCTGAAACTCATCCAGCAACCTCATCTCTTCCACATTCTTCTTCGACCAGCTTGTCATCCTATTGCAAGATCTTTTATGTGCTTCGTAACCAATGAAGAAAGTTTTGAACTGAGCTTCACTCTCAACACACTTATCCATTACCATGGATACGGAATCGGTTTTCTGATTTAGCGCATGTTGAAGCATCTGACATCTAGAGTCAATACTAGAGAAGGTTGGAATGGTTCCCACCAACTTCTTCAAGGACTGAACAACAAAATCGTGCCCCAACGATGATGACTCCGAATCTGAAATCTTTCTAGGAGAATTTTCTTCCTCAATAAGCTCCAACTTCCTCTTAGAAGAACTACCAGCTTCCTTCCTCATACTCTTTTCTGAACTCGGGGTATCAGCAAGAATTCGTTTCCCCTTATCTTTTTCCGGAATAGAAACCTGTTCCGGAGATTTCTTCTCGCTATCAGACACTTGAACAACCAAATCTTCCTCATCAGCAACTTCTAAATTTTCCTTCTGAGCAGCATCAAGTAAAAGATTTTCTTCTTCTCTCAGACAAGAAACTTCTTCTTCACCTTTCTCTTCTTCCATAGTCGGAGTAACAAGCTTCGAAGATTGAGCTTCAGATGTTCGGAGCGACAAGTGTTCCGAAGGAGTTCCTTTATATTCATCTACTTGTTTGAGCACATCTCCTGTCTCACCACTTCCTTCAGCAGCTTCTTCAACTTCTTCCACTTGCTCTACTTCCTCAGTAGCAACAGCCTCTTCCGGAGTAACAAGATTTCTTCCTGGAGTCTCAGGTAGAGATTCCAGAGAGAAAGATCTCGGAACGGGAATGGTTGCTGAAACCATTTCGTTGAACTTTAACAAGGCCTGAGCTACCTCAGCCTTGGACATTTTCTTTTTAAGCTTCTTCTCCTTTGCTTGTTTCTCGAGCTCATCAGCAGCCTTTTCTTTCAGAGCTTTAGCCTCTGCAGGATCCAATCCGAACTGCGGATCTCCTTCCTTCCTCTTCTCTTTATCAGCTTTCCACTTTGCTGCAACCTCATCAGTATAGGTTTTCTTTTTCTTAGACTTAGGAGGTGCGGAGTGGACTTCCTTAGACTTAGGTTTCTCAGCTTCGACTACCACTTCTTTCAGCTTCCTCTTCCTTACCGGCTTGGATGATTCCGGATCAGCCACTTTCGGAGTCACTTCTTCTTGAGGAGGTAGATCAATAAACTTCCCTGACTCCTTGTCAAAAGCTATATTCATCCTTTTAAGAGTGGCATCACTAAGCAGCATGATCTTACAAACTTTCGGCTTAGAACTGCAAGCTACCTTGAAGGATTCTAGGCACCGAACTATGAGCTTTGACAATATTGCCGGGTACATCACAATCTGAGCTCTCAGATTCCCCTTCTTCAAATTCTCAATATTAAGAAGGATATGCTTCATCAAGTTGAACTTCATTAGATTTATCAAAAAATCTAAGATATATATCTCACTCTTCTTCAGGCTATCCTTATCTCCTTTTCTCGGTACGATAAGCCCTTGAACCCATAACTCCAGAATCTGGAAGTTTGTAGAAAGACTTGCTATTTTCGGAGCCTTGTCATCATCCAATCCGAGAATTTCTAAGGCTTTCTCCTTGTTGAAACTACCCAAAGAGTCTGGCAATACGTGGGAAATAAACTCAGCTTCCCCTTCATAACTCAGCCCTACCAAGTTTGCAGCCTTGGTGTAAGAAAGCTTATATGTCTTGCCATACGATTTGAAAGAAAATTTTTCTCTATTATCTTCCTCGAAGAAAGCAACCGACTCATAAAACTCGACAAGCAAGTCAGAGTAGACTTCATCTTGGTTGCCGGTTTTTGATACCGCAACACCTTCCCAGCCATTCAGCTTGATATTCTTTGAAATAATAGAATCGTAGTTGCTGAAGAAATTCGGATGAACTAACCTCTCTCTGTAGACTAACCACTGAGAAATGGGCTTGGTTGAAGACATTTCTTGAGAAGCTAACTCTGCAGACATTCAGATTAGAAGTCCTCTGAGATATTCGGAACAGAGAAGACTGAAGTTCGGAACTGAGAAAACTGTGGTTCGGAACGGCCTTAAATCGGAGAGTCAGAGCTTCAGCACGCAAAAGCTTGAAATCGATGTGGGACGAGAAAATAGGGTCCCCTTTATATAGGCAATGGAATGACGGTTCAACTTCCTCGGTTGATCTAACGGTTTAGAACGATCTGAGATCAGATCTAACTGTTGAAAGCTTGAATCCGATCTTTTTGAGGTTTTATTAAAGTAAAGAATTAAGAAAATCAAAAACCAAAAACAAACTATAAGAAATTGCCAGCAAGTAAAATATGATTACGAAAACTTCAGTAATGAAATCATACCTTTCGGATTAGCTTAGGAAAGTTATTCGTAATGGGTAATATAAAGATGACTTCGAAAAACTCAGTACGAAAAACTAAATACGAAAAGTCAATACGAAAAACTCAATACGAAAAAGTAAATATGAAAAGTCAATACGAAAAACTTGTTATGGAAAATTCAGTACGAAAGTTCCGTTATGAAAATACCAGTACGAAAGTTTTCCATTCCGGAAATTTTCAATACGAATACTTTCATTCCAGAAGTATTCTATGCGAAAATATCCTTTCTGGAAAATTGTAGTTCCGGAAGTTCCATTCCGGAAATTTTCGTTCTGAAAAGTTTGAAAACAAATTTTGAAAAACTTTGTTAAATAAGAAATCAAATGTACTCCCCCTATGAAAAGGAGTTTATTACTGTAAGGAGACTTTTTCAACAGAAAGTTAATTAAGGAAGATTACCTTACGGTTATCATTCCTAACTTTTGTTTAATATATTCAAATCTATCAGAAGGCAAGGATTTTGTGAAAATATCAGCAAGTTGATCTTGCGTTCCGATAAACTGAAGAATAATATCTCCTTTAGCATTGTCTCCGAAAGTTACCTTTCCTCCTTTCGTTTTGACAATCTTTTCAAAAAATCTTTTGTTACCAGTCATGTGCCGGGAACATCCACTATCCATGTACCAAATATTGTTGCTGGAACTTTCTTTATTTTCCTGAAATTAATAACAAAGTTAGATTTTCGGAATCCAAACTTGTTTGGATCCGAGATTTCCAGACAATAAAATTTTAGGTATCCACATTTTCTTAGAAAAGTAATCTTTATGAAAACCTAAAGATTGGGTTTTGTTTAAGGAACAACTTCTTGCCCAGTGGCCACCACATTGACATTTAGTGAAAAATGGGGCACTTTGAGGAACAAAATAATTGTTACTGAAAACTGGTTTTGCATGGGTATAACCAAATCCGGATTTATTTCTTAAAGGTCGTATTTGAGAATACATCTTATCAAAATTTTCCTTACCATGGGTAAAGTTTGATAAACACTTATTTAAGGAAAAAATTTCGGATTTGAGTTTTACAACCAAGTTTTTATCCTCAAAATCATTAGTTTTGGAACTAGAGTTAGGCTCGAAAACATTTTTCTTAGAAATTACTTTTTCTAATTCTTTAGAAAGTTTATTCTTCTCAGAACTTACTTCCTCAAGATTTTTTGAAATATTTTCAAAATCAGCATTTTTCTTATCAAGATCTTTAGAAAGATCTGATATCTCTTTAGTAAGAATAGAATTCCTAGAATTTGCCTTATCAAGTTTCTTGTTGAGTTTGGAGTTCTCAATCTCAAGAAGTTCAGCAAATCTAGAGACTTCTTCATAAGTAGGTAAAGTATTTTCCTCATCAGAAGATGATTCTTCATCAGAAGAGTTATAATACTTACTATCATTAGGATTTAAAGAAACATTGGTCAATGATTCAGCATTTCTTACCTTAGCCATAAGACAATGATTATCAATAGGTAATCTGGCTATAAGACCATGATTCTTCTGTCCTGAAGATTCATATTCAGAAGATTAATCTGAAGAGTCACCACCACTGGCACTCCAGGTGTCATTATCTTTCAGAACTTTCTTAGCTTTAGCTTTGTAATACTTCTTCCTGTTCTTTTCTGAATGTCTTTCCTTCCTTTCTTTCTTTTTGAGCATAGGACAATATGGTCTAATATGTCCAGCTCTCTTACATTCATAACATGTAACTTCTCCATCTTTCTTATCTTTCTTTTCCTTCTTCTTATACTTGGATTGAAAGTTTATCTGTCCAGCTATCTTGTTCATCCTTCAAGCAAGATTGGCTAATTCATTTTCTGAAACTTCACTTTCACTAGATTCGGATTGGAAAATGACTTTCTTAGACTTGGATCTGGTTACTCTCTCAGGAGTATTAGCTTTCATCTGATTCGAAGTTGTAGTAAAAGCAACAGTACCATTTCCATTCTTCTTCTTGATGTTGTCAGCATCTCTCTTCATTCTAGTTTCATGTTGTAGAAGAGTTCCAAATAATTCATCAAGAGTAATTTGAGTGACCTTCCTGTTCTCATCTATAGCTGTTCTCTTGGATTCCCACTCATTGGGCATTATGTCAATTATCTTGTCCACAAGAGCTTCATCATCTAAACCTTTCTCTCCCATAGATTGTAGACTGTTGAAAATTGTCATAAATCTTTGTTGAACTTTACAGATAGGTTCTCCATAAGGAAAACTGAAGCCATGATATTCAGCTCTAAGCATAGCTCTCCTAGTCTCAATCACCTTAGAAGTCCCAAAGTGTGTAACCTCTAACTTCTTCCATATACAGTTAGATGCTTCACAAGAAGAAATTTGGCTATATATATTTCTAGTCATTGAACATAATAAAGTATTGTGTACCTTATAATTGAGTTGATATTCTTGCTTTTCCTGGTTAGAAAAGGTTCTGACTTCCTTGTCAGGAATTTTATAATCACCAGTAAGCATCACAAAGTTGTCTACTCCAGTATTGATAACAAAAGTCTTCATACGATCTCTCCAGTATTCATAATCATTACCATCGAAGATTGGTGGCCTTGTAGGATTCAGATTGTCAATAGATCCAACATTAATTCCTGCCATACTAAATAATAACTTGGATACAAACTTTTTAGTAGCTTAGAATCGTAATAACAAAGTTCGGAATGGGAAAAGTTCGGAATGGATAATCCGGAATGACAAAGTTCAGAATAGAAAAGTGAGCAAGAAAAACTTGTATGTGAGTACAAGTATTTCAGTAACCTAGGCTCTGATACCAAATGTAAGAATGGTATAGAGTAAGAGGTTTCCAACCTCTGATACCAATTGTAGGATCGAAATATAATATGAGATGCTCAATATACAAGAGGGGGGGTGAATTGTATAGTTTAAAAATTCCTTTGGAACCTTTAAAGTTAGTTATGAATAACTAGAGTTTCCTTAAGAAAAGGAAAGAGCTAAGTTTAACAAAGTTAAACTAAGTAAATTCACAACACCTCTAACACCGAACTGAACTTAGAAAGGAATCCCAAAAGTAGGTTCCGAAAATATGATTCCGGAAATTGAAACTTAACAAAAGTTACAATATGATATTCTACCTTAAAGCGTATAGAATCTAAACTAATCAGAGTAAGTAAGGAAGTATAAGAAAGTTATACTTTCCTTAAGATACAAATTGCAGCGGAATAAAGACAAGTAGTAAAACTACTAGTAACAAGATAATAGTCTTTTAACCCAAAGAGAAGGGTATCCAACAACCTTGGATAAAGGTCCCTTGATTTATACTTTCAAGCAAGTCTGTCTTACCCACACCAGGGTAAGCCCTCGATACGAAGATCGGTGTCTCTGTCTTGCTATCCCCGCAAGCCCTCAACTTCAAGGTAGTTGGCAACCTCTGTCTTTCTCAGCAAGAAAGCCCTTGATCTTTAAGGTAGTCGGCACCTCTGTCTTCCTATCCCCGGAATCCCTCAAATGTAATCACCAACATTCGGAGTCGCACGAAGCTTTGAGAGTTAATAAGAGACTCTCTCTCTAGAAATCACTTCAACAGCATGTAGGCACAAACTCAGTTGTTTTTCCAACAGCACCGAGCTCTTTCAAATGAGCTCCTATTTATAGGTAAGGTCGGCTCCTCTCCAACGGTCATATTTTCCTTAAAGTTCGGAGGGACCTGTACACGTGTCACTTAGACAACGGTTAGTTTATAAAAAAATGGACGACATCGTTTTATAACAAAACAAGTGAAACAGAATGTACGACATCGTTTTAAACTCTAACATAAAGGTTCAGAATAGAAATTTCGGAGTGAAGGTTCGGAGTGAATAAATTCAGAGTGTATAAAACAATGATAATCAGATTCTGTTTAATAGGTGAATTCGGAATGAGAATTCGGAATAGGAATTCGGAATAGGAATTCGTCATCAGAAATCGTAATGAGAATTCGTCATCAGAATTCGTAATGAGAATTCGGAATGAGATTTCTTCATTAGAATTCGTAATGAGAATTCTTCATTGGAATTCGTAATGAGAATTCTTCATTGGAATTCGTAATGAGAATTCTTCATTGGAATTCGTAATGAGAATTCTTCATTGGAATTCGTAATGAGAATTCTTCTTCAGAATTCGTATCCTGAATCTGGAATAGAACTTAGTCAGAGTTCATATCCGGAATTCGGAATGAAACTTCCTTATAGTTCTTGTCCAGAACCGAATCCTAAAACAGAATGCTTTTATATCAAAGTTTTAATGACTCCGAGAAAACGAATCTGAATCTCACACTTAAGAAAAATATGAAAAATATGATAAGGATAATTTTCCTTATAAAAGCAATTTTCCTTAAGAAAGCAAATTTCCTTATAAAAGCAATTTTCCTTAACAAAGCATTTTTCCTTATAAAAGCGATTTTCCTTAAGAAAGCAATTTTCCTTATAAAAGCAATTTTCCTTAAAAAAGCATTTTTCCTTACAAAAGCGATTTTCTTAAGAAAACATTTTTCCTTACAAAAGCGATTTTCCTTAAAGATAAGGTGTTTGTGATTTTCAAAACAAGAAGGAATGGAAAAGTCATAAGGAAAACCTTATTGACTCAACAGACTGTTGAGATGGTGGGCTGGACAGCGAAGAATACAGCGAGTGAGCTGACAAGCTGCCGCATCTCGTGCTATCCTCTGAATAGTGGAGTGACTTAGCCACCACATCGCGATAAGATAGGATGACGACTAAGGTTTCTGTCATTGGGACCACATATACTATTGATGGGTCACATTGTTTATTATCCACCATTGATCCCCATAAATATATCTCCAGGATCTTTAGTTGAGGTATAGAGCTCTTCTGGTGATGATGGTGGTGATTTCACAGCTGAAACATGTGTGGTTGCTAAATTTTAGTTCTCCTGGATATACGTGCAGAGGGAGGAGGGAATCTAATGGACCTCACATTTTGGAAGTATGAGGCTCATGTGCCTTATTCCTACCCCAACCCTTGACATGAAGGATCTAAGTGAGGGTTCCATCATTGAGTCATATTCCACCTTAGAATATGAGAATAAGACTAGTTTGATCTCAGTTTGAATTTTCTCGGCATTCTTTATATGGTGGAGATGACCCGCCCTCCTGCCATGGGATGGTTCTTTGGGACTAGGTAGATTTCTGAACTGAGAAGGTCCTTCATCCATACTAGTGTTGGGGTGGGGAGGACTTCTACTTGAGTGAGCTGGGGTGTAAGGAGCACCTGGAGAGATATCAAAGAAAATATGAGGAGGACCTCCATGTCCACCAGTTGATGTGTGGAGGGGACCTCTGCCGAAAATGATGGAGTGGCTAGGACCTCTGCCAGAGCTGATAGAAGCATTGGTGGTACCTCCATACATGCTTCTTCTAGTCGTATAAATGTGAGGAGGGTCCTCGTACTGGTTAAGTTGAACATGGGTAGGACCTCCGTGCTGGGTGCCAATGAAGCGAAGTTGACCTTCACCCCTCTTCTTGCTGAGGTGAGGAGGACCTTAGATGGCTACTGAAAGGACAAGGGGAGGGCCCCCACACTAGAGATTGACCAGATGTGTAACGTCCCCACAGCAGTGGCATACGACATCAGGACAAACCCCATACCCGATGTAATGAGCGAGGGATTGGCTTCCGTACTAAGTGTCACTGTCGTTGGGAGGACCTTAGTTCGGATTAAAGGTAGCATGGGGCGAACATCTATGTCGGTCTTGGAAGTGGGTAGGACTTACGTTCTTCATGTCGGTGGTATGGGGAGGATCTCCCTACTGGATGTCGCTGCTGCGAGTTGGTCTGTGGTGGTTACTGCCTACACCGGTGACCAGGAGAGTCGACCTGGCATGCCCATGGGGTGGTTGGGGCCTTGATCCATGTTGGGTATATAAGTTCCCCTCATCAGTGTGCACAGTGTGATGATGATACATGTTGGAAGTGGTGCATGAAATAGTAGTTTTTGGTTTCGACACCCCTTGGTAGGGGTCCTTCTCGACCTGCGCCCGATGTTGGCGCCGGGTCAACCAGACCGGGGATGGTGATGCAGGTACATAGATTACCCGCTCTTCAGTCTGTGTAACTAGGTGGTGGCACTGTCATGACCAAGTGGGGTCCCCTAGAATGGGATCCCGACCGGGCTAGCCCAGACATCACCCACCTCATCAGCATAGGAGAAAGAACCATCGAGGTGTTCCAGAGAGAGCCTCCCGAAACTATTGTATGATGGAGTGGAAAGTAGTGGCTTCCTATGTGGCCATTGGGGGCAGTGGTGGAGATGAGGTGCAGACACATCTAAATCTTTGTGGGACATATCTCGAGTCAGGATAATCCCCTCCTCCTTGTATCAGAGTATGAGGTCATTTATCACCCTTCGTTGAACGAATTTAGAAGGGGATATGGGGCGTGGGTGCCCAGAAGCTGTGGGTGTGGAAGCTGTCATAGATTTGGTGGAGCTACATTGGATTGCAGCATTGGATTTTCCCCTACCCCTATATTGGTAGGTAGGTGACAATCAGGTTTCTGTTTCAGCAGCTTGGTTCCTAGAAAGAAGGGAGATTAATCCATTATTACTGAAACAAATAAATCAACATCTAGTTCCCCACCACCATTCCATCTTCCATGGCTGGTAATAGGGATCCATGCTGACAATTTCATAGACTAGGATGTCCAACGTTTTAACATCCCCAAATTCTGGTGAGTTTCATGATAGGACCCCTCTTTGCTCGATGGGACCTAGCACTGGATAACTGGATCTGGTGACATGCTAATCCACTAATGTCTATAAATCTACTAATCTCCACATTGAAGAGAAGAAATTCAAGTTAGATTTACCATTTCTGTTTCTGATGCTTTCGCCGGGGCGCACACATCTGTCTGTTTGAAGATAAAAAGGACATGCTGGATGATACCCTACATTCATGTTTTCCAAAGGCAGGTGGCATCCATTGCTTATTCAGGGACGTTTACTCCTTGAACAAAATGGGATGATGGGATGTCGGTTCCTCCTACTGTGTATTCCTACTCAGAACTCATCAGCTAGTCTGGGTCTCCCTTATATATTAAGAGGCTGTTCATGAAACTCTTATCAGTGCCATATCTTCATGGATTCCAGTTAATTACATTGCTTCTGTAAGGACATTCTAAAGGGAGCGGTCATGTTATAAACCATCGGTCAACGGATAAGTCACGTTGTACATCACTGGTGTTTCTGGACACTAGAACACTAGCACATTTTGGTTTCTTCCCCTTATTATGGGGAATCTCAAGGGCGTAGAAGCCCGAGGAATCCCACTTCAAATGTGGGGAATTATATGCCACATGTATGTCTCTGAGGTTTTCCTTAGCTTCCCTTGTTTAACATAGGGTATGACATATGTTTAACGTCTAGTGGAGATGGATCAAACTGATCAAAAGACTCACTAGAGTAGATCCGATTGGTTTGAACCCTGGAGGGAACACTGATTTCGGGCATAACACATGGTTAGTTACATGGTTACTGCTAGGAGTAATGAAGAGGTGAATATGCATGATCTCATTTGGATGTGGTGGCCCGGGTAAAAAATATGATGGATGATGGAGAGTTTAATGATGTGGAGGGATAATGAGATGGAACCGATGTGAGGATGAAAGTGATGTTGGGATTGAGGCTTGAAGACACTTCCTACGTATCCCTGGGTTAGGGAATCAAAGCCTGTGATGTTCTGTGGGACGATGGGACACCAGAGGAGGTAGCCCATGAGAATGAACACATGGATGGGATCTAGAGGAAATAGAAACTCCAGGTTAGGGCATGATCTTCCCAGAACACATGGGATTGAGAGATAGATCAGGATGAGTCATGAGTGATGGGGTTAAACCTCAATAAGGCTTCCTAGGTATCCATGTGGCTGGGAATCAAAGTCCACATCATTCATCTGAAGACATCTTACCATCGATTGGGGAATTCAACAACATACCATCGAATGGGGTTGATAACAGCTTACTGCTGAATGGGGTTGACAACGTCTTACCACTGAATGGGGTTGAAAATGGCTTACCACTGGATGGAGCTTATAATGGCTTACCGCTGGATTGGGGAAAAATGGCTTACTGTTGGATGGGGGATAGTTTAGTGTCATGCGTGAAAAAGGGGGCGTATACTATAACGTCATGCAAGATGGGAGTGGACTAAAGTAGAGTGGTCAGGACCAATGGGTGTTGGGCTTGAACCTTGAGGAGGCTTCATACATACCTTGCCTTGGGAAGGATCAAAGTCCACATAGTTCAGAATGGTGTGGGAACTGGTGTGAAGGGGGGTCAGAACCAATGGATGGTGGGATTGAACCTCAGGGAGGCTTTCTATGTACCTTTCCTTGGAAATGATCAAAGAATATGTAGTTCATAATGGTGTTTGGTGATCCGATGCGAAGATGGCCGAGATCAATGGATGGTGGGAATGAACCTCAGGGACGATTCCTACAAACCTTTCCTTGGAAAGGATCAAAGACCACGTTGTTCAGATTGGTGTTTGGTGAACCGACATGAAGACTGTCAGGACCAATGAGTATTTGGATTGAACCTCAAGGAGGCTTCTTATGTACCTTGCCTTGGCAAGGATCAAATACCATGTAGTTTAGAAGGGTGTTTGGTGAACCGACATGAAGATGGTCGGGACCAATGGGTGTTGGGAATGAAAATTAGTGAGGCTTCCTACGTACCGTGCCTTGGAAAGGATCAAAGACCACATAGTTCAGAATGGTGCTTGGTGAACCGACGTGAAGATGGTCAGGACCAATGGGTGTTGGGATTGAACATTAGGGTGGCTTCCTACGTACCTTGCCTTGGAAAGGATCAAATACAACATAGTTCAGAATGATAGGGGCCTACACTATACGCGACCCAGAGGATGTAATGGTCGATGCTTACTCTAAGGTCACAAGAGTCATGCTCGGTGTGAGAAACTAGAGGTAGTAGTGACCTTATGACCACGTCACCAAAGGTTCATCTATGGGAAGTAGAGTGGGTCTTACACGTGGTTAGTGGCCTAGGGAGATGGAGATTGGGGCTTACTCTAGGGTGGAGGCCTGGTGGTGACAAATCCCAGCAAGAGAGTGATTTGGAATCGAAGAAAGTAGGGATTCAGTGCCCATTATCCCTTCTATGTTCTTTGGCCAGGAAGAAGATCAAAGGAGAATGGATTATTCCTCCCACAAAAAAGGCTAGGGGCTTACACCAAGGTGGTTGACCTTTCCCCGTGGACATATGCCACTCTGATAATGAGGATCTTATTCCACGTGAGGAAGGATCACACTCACGTGGTGACCAGTGGGCATAGAGTATGTCCAAGATGGGGCATCCCATGTATAACGCATAGGGAGAGTTTATAGTTTAATGTCATGTGTTGAGAATGATGGCGCTTGGCTGTTTAATGTCATGCTACTCACATGATGGGGATTTACTCCGCACCCTTAGGACTTACATAACTGATACCCTCCCACCCATGATGAAGGGAAGGCATCAGCAACGTTGTAGTGAGGGGGTGTTATGGATTGATCCATTAAGGGTTCCACATTAGTGTGGCTATGCAAAGAAGAAATAGCCAATACCATGACCATGCGAAGAATAATGAGGTGAAACAACGCAATAAGAAGTACCACTAAAGGGATATTTAAATTAATTCATGCAAACCAGGAGGTTCTCATGAGAAAATGAGTTTTGAAGAAAAGGGGTTCATAGGTAGAAGCCTCATGAAGCTCTGGAACTCTATGTTTTGGAGTGTCATCACGAAGCGGTATGCTTCGTGAAGTGAAGTGCCTAGCCCATGCATAGGGAATTAGTGCACATGGAAGGTGATTCGTGAAGTGGACATGCATTTGCGGAGCAGGGCTTTGTGAAGAAATGGTTCCCTATGAAGCGTAGCATTGCGAAGCAATGCGCTTCGTGAAGCACAGTGACCATGCCTTAGCATGTAGATCACATGTGCATGGAGTGTACTTCATGAAGAATAAGTACTCCCTAAGGACCCAAGTCCCCTTGGGGATCCCCTTTCTTTGTGGAGCCCTGTGGGCTCCGTGAAGAGAATCCCTCTTTGAAGAGGGGCTGAATTAAAATCCAGGGATAGGCACTTTTCAAAGATAAAGTACCTTGATGAGCTCATGGTTCATAGAGAAGAATTGTCATCATGATTTGGGAGCTAAGAAGGTGAAAGGTCAGAGGATATATCCTTTGGGATCGAGGGGAGCCCGATATTTCAGGAAAGAGGCGCCGTGAAGTAGAGCTCGCTGGGCGTGAAGACACGTGGAATTTTGTCGTAATCACAATGCCTCCCACCTCCTTGCTCTATGGCTAGTTTTCAAACGTCAAGGGGGCTCTCGAAGCCTCCCATATCCTTGCTTTGTGGTGCCTTCCCGGAGGGGAAGCTTTGTGCTAGATGTGGGGCTGTGAGGGCTCCGCAAATAAGCTTCGTGAGGTAGCCCTTAAAGCTTTCTGTTTTTTCTTGTTCTTCCCAAATCATGGAACCAACAATTTTGTTATGGTTTATAGGAATAGTTTAATATTATGGGTGATTCTATGATAAAATAAGGGATGGTGAGCCTTTGATATCTCTCTAATGCCTTAGGTAATGATACAGAGTTAACTAGTAGGGTTTCTCCTAAGAGATTAAGGGAATATACTATGGTGGGTATTCCAAATGTATCCCTGAATTTTACCCCCAATATAGGTGTAAAAGATACTATTAGAGTGAAATGGAATTTATGCAAAAAATTACCTATATCATTTATGTTTTCAACAGAATTTTACATGAATCTTATAATTTCATGAGGTAATATAACATTCTTATGTTTTATGGGTGAAAATTTTAACTTTTTGAAAATGTTTTCATGTGTTTAAAGTATTCATGGACCAAATGTTTTATTTTTTGTGTCCATTAATGATATATTTTTTATCATCCCATGTTTTAATTTTTTTTTCACAGGGTATAAGGATGGTTAGAGAATGTAGGAAGTCAAGTTGAAAGATTTGAATATTCTTCCTGAAAAATAAAACATGTTTTATATTAAAAATTTTATATTTTGTAAGAAATTTATATTATTTTAGAAGTATCCTATTTTAATAAAAAATGATTTTTTTATATTAATTATTACATAATTATCTAAAATTATAAACCTTAAATGATCCTCAATGTGAAGGAAATCATTTTCATGAATAAAACTCAAGATTATGAAATGTTTTAGGTTGGTTCTTTATAGTTGGTACCAATGTTCTGTTTATATTACTCTAGGTGTTATGGTATTTATAATAGAATATTAATAAATTATTTTTATTTTATGGTTAAGTTAAAAATATATTGATTTGACTGTTACCATGTTTTTTGGACTAAGATATGTCTGTTCCAAATGGTTTTCCACATAGGAAATAGGTAAGTTGTGATCAGAAGGCATATAGAGGAAAAAATTCTTCCAAATTAGCATTTAGAGATGGTTAGAATCTGAACTAAATTTTTTTTGTGGTGAATGATCATCTAATGTTGGCATTAAATGGTGGTGGAATCCGTGTATGAGATTATCCAAATCAACTAAAAATGAATATTTTAGTAGTGGAACACTTTATAAGGCAACATAATCCATATTTTATTAGATCTTCTATCCCAGTTGTAGCTGATGTGTGGATTAAAGACCTAGAAATGATTTTTTATGTAATGGGGGTTTTAGACTGTCAAAAGGCTGGTCTTTCTATTCACTATTTTGAAGGTGAAGCTAATTAATTATAGTCAATGGTTAAGAATATCGGGTAATGTGATGTGATTGTTTCCTTGGAGTGGGATGAATTCAAAAATATTTTTCGTGAGAAATATTTTTCTAAGGCAGTTAGACATTGGATGAAAACAATTCTTATAATTGAGGCTAGAGGAGGATTCAATGGATATATATGAATAAAAATTCACTTAATTGGAAAGGTACACTCAAAAGTTTGGATATATATGAATAAAAATTCACTTAATTGGAAAGGTACACTCAAAATTTTATCTAGTATCTTGATGGTAAAATTGATCATTTTTACTCAGGATTAAACCCAAAGTATTTAAGGTAATTCGATTCTCTTGATTTCAAGAGTTACAAAAAACATGTTAAATATGTGGAGAAAGTGGAAATGAAGTTTTCTAATGATGATGTGTCCTTTTAAAACCAATATAAAAAGTGGTATAGTTGGAAGGAAAAAGTGAAGAATTCATCAATAAAGTATGAAGCAATGAAAATTAAACTTATAGTTTCTGAGAATTATGGTAAAAAACTAGGGAATGCTTTTTTAATTCTTATAAGTGCTTCTTATGTGGTAAAAATGAGAATAAAGTGCATAAGTACAATGAAAAAGATCATGGTAGGGGTAAGAAAAAATCTAATATACTATCAGTTAGCTGTTTTAAATGATATGAGATGGGTCATTATGAAAATGAGTGTGTAAAGAGGAACCTGAATGATGGGAAGAAACAAGACTATAAGAATAAACATGTGGTGAATTCCTTTTCAAATACTTCAGTAGATGTTGGGACATTAAACTAAGTGGTATCAGATCCAAGGAGAACAATATTTTTTGAATTCAATCCGAGGTCAGGGTACCATCAGTTGAATGTAAAAGAAGCCTATATTTCAAAGAATGTGTTCAAACTTGATATGGGAATTATGAATTTGTAATAATTCAATTTTCATTAACTAATGGACCAAATTTATTCATACATATATTGAATATAATATTTCTTGAGTACTTGGATAAGTTTTTGGGAGTTTTTGTTGATGAAATTTTCGTTTATTATAAAAGTTAAGAGGACCATTAAAGACATCCAAGTGTTGTTTCAAAACCCATATAATAAATGAAATTGTATGTGAAATCCATAAAGTATGAATTTTAGTTGAAAAACATTTTTTCCATGGTCACATTATTTATAAAGATGATATAACTGTTGATCTTACCAAATTAAAGTTGTTAAATAATGGCCAAGATCCACCAATATAACCAAGATTCACAGTTTTCTTGATTTAGATGGATATTATTGGAGGTTTATTGAAAACTTTTCCTACTATCTATCCCATTGACTATGTTAACTTGAAATGGTGATAATTTCATCTAAAAATAATAATTTGATGATTTCCTTCAGGAATCAAAATGAATAATAATGAATTTTCAAATTCTGGACATGCCTTCTAGAAATGGTGAATTTTTCATCTATAGTTATGATTAATTTTAAGAACTTGGTTGTGTCCTAATGTAGAATGATCTATAATTTATTATAATTAATTTGAAGTGAACCCTAATGAGTTAAATTACCCCACACATGATTTAGAATTAGATGATGTTTTTTTTCATTAAAAAATTCAAGACATAATTTTTATGGAATAAAATAGGAAATATGTACTGACTATAAAAGTCTAAATTATATATTCCCTAAAATTAATTGAACATACGAAAAATTAGATGGCTGAAACTAATCATGTATTTTGATCAAATTTTTTATTACCATCATGGAAAAGAAAACAATGTGTCCAATACATTGAGTCATAGATGGAATATTATGAGTTGCAGAAAAAGGTAGAATTTGTTTAAAATGATAAATTTCATGAATGTAACATTCATAATGATTTTTTGTTTGAGATCTGGTGTAACACCCCAGGTAAATAAAAAATATGAAATTTTCATATTTTATCCATATTTGTGAATAAAATATTAATATGACTTTAAAGGGGACGCTATGCTCTATGGCGTACCCAATACACAACAACGAGTTTCTTGGGAATCTTATGTTGCACTCTAATAATAAAATAATATTATTTTAAATGGCAGTTAACATGTAGCCGTTGTATTGGAGGGAAAGGATAGAAATAACTAAAATATGATTATATATGTTTTTAAATGTTTTTACATTAATCCAATAAAAGATAAAGGCTTAAAATACGGAAAGAATTAAATTTTAGGCGTATATGCCCTAGTTTTCACTAAAAGTTCACTTATCGCCTTTGGATGGTGAACCATCATTAAATATAGTTTTGTTGACTCTTATACATTCTATTGGACCAAATAAAACTCTTCTTTAGAATTGGGACATCAAAATTTACTTTGTGTAAATTTTTGGTATCTTTCCGATAAAGTTCATTTTTTAATGAATAGTGTAGGATGTTGTATTTTAATTCTAAACCTCTTTTTAATCTAATTTATTTATATGATTAGATTATCTTTTTAATTGGTTTTAAAGTGAAATTAAAATATATTTTTACCATTAAATACAATAGTGGTCGTTGGAATTAATTTCACTTTGAAATCAGACTTAAACTAGTGTCAATCTTTTGATACTTATTGTTTCATAAAAACACACTATTTGCTCTGACAGCGGGAATTAATTATTAAATTAATTAGTGCAACTTATATGTTGTGAATTTTGTAAAATGGACTTCATTTTTGAATTCGGAATATCAAATATATCTTAGGGTGAATTTTTGGTATTTTTCTGAAAAACATCAATTTTTGATGAATAGTGAAACCACTAAGTGGTACTTATAAAAACTGATTTTTCGTTTAAATGAAATTTTACCACTTATGTGTTCTTAATTTCAAAAATCTGACATACATGGTTGTCATTAAGAAGTAAAATGTGGTTCAATGAGATTAAAATAATTTTTTGGTGAATAGTAACTTATTAAGTTTTAAATTGCGATTAGAGGTAATTAGTGTAGTTTAAGGTAAAAATGATGTTTTAATAATATGAGATGAGATTGACACATGTCCTACCCTTATTGGATGTGTCATGGACGACCAATAAAATCCATGGGTCAACTTGGGGACCCCATGAGGCCACTTTGGTTGGGAAATGACATAAATAACTTTTTATTTAAAGTTAAAGTAAAAATGAGACAAACATGAAATGTTTTACTAAAAAAATTTTACATGGGGTTAAAAAAATCTGCTTTTTGACTATAAATATTCATTAGAAAGATAAAAATATTTCCTACATCATAGTAGTTTTTTTATAATTTTTAGACATTATATAAATTAAATTATTTATGACATCATGATGATGCAGCGATGACCTCATTGTTTAACAATTTAAATAAAATGGAAAGATAATGTAATATCTAAGACCTACACATGACCAAAACCTATTGGATGAGTGTATATCTAACCCTTATCACCTTATCCTAGAAACACATCATTTTGGGACCTTTAAAATCCGAAACTCTTTTGAAAATAAATTAACATTTTGTAACTTTACAAGAGTGCCCCTCCTCTCATCTTATAAAAGGCCCACACCCCTACCTCCTTACCCACACTCCCAAAGCCTTTGGCTCGGCCAACCTCTGCCCATTTCGTCTCTACACTTCCCTCTCCTACTCTTTGAATCCTCACTTTGGGCATAAGTCTTCCCAAGGAAGACTTTGAGCTCAAACCAAAGGGAGTTACCCGATTTTAAGGTAATGTCTTCACTTGAGTACTTTTGTTTTATTTTGCTTCTCCAACCCCCTAAAATCTTTTTATTCATTTCTTCTGTAACAAATCAAGTGTAATAAATATACTAGGATGTTCTTATAAGAGGGATTATAGCTACACATTCACACACCTACATCTAATGGTTAAAGAACATACTGTTTCCATGGATGGAAAATTTCGGCCTCCCGAAATGATGATTGTTCAACATTCTTTTAACACTTTCAAAGGTGGCCATTAAGATGACTATATATTTATATATGATATATAATATGTTTATTATTTCCTTAATCTTCTGTATTTTTCATTTTGGGCATACCTTTATGGTTTCCATTATGGTTAAACGTGATATCTTCATTTAAGGAAGTGCGGACTACCGCTCCCTCAAAGTGATTTGATTTGTTAATACCATATGTGGTATGTATAAATTATATATTTAATGATATTATATATGATACCATACTTTAATTGAAATACTATTATGTATCATTATGTTTTAATTCCATTAAATATGAAATAGAAATGGAAGTAGCGTTAATGCGTACGTACGGCATACCGTCTCCCTGAACGGTACATTTCATTTCTTATCTCAAAATGTTATGTAATACTATAAGTACATATATATAATGGATATATATGTAATATATTACATAAAAATTATGGATATCATTCTGGAATTATAACATATATATATCTCTCTCATTTTATTTTATTCCATTAATGTGACAAAAAATGAAATTAGCGTTCATGCGTACGTACGGCCTACCGTCTCCATGAATGGTGCTTTTCGTTTTTTATTTCCAAATGATATGGAATAGTATGAAATGAATATTTACTGGATATATATGATATTTTAATCATTAATACTATTCTTAAAATTATTTACTTATTACTACATGGGAAATATTTTTTCAAACAAGTTCATTTTTGACTCATGTACCAAACATCGGCAAAAACGTCTAATATGAACTAACATTATTAAACAATTATTATAACATTATAATATTGGATATGAACTGAATAATAATCTCTAAATGAGTTAATTAGTCAATTATTAATTGACCAAAGTTTATTATTCAGGAATATAAAGAAATGAACAAGACAAGTTGGACTTGAGGTAAGGGATCCTACTCCTCTCTTTCTTTCTAAGTACGCTCTTTTATGTCATTCCTTCTAAAGCTAATCTTTCTTGTTATTGGGATGTTATTTTATATTAATCTTACTTTAATTTTTATGTTCATATGATGAGAGACCCTATTCTCTCTCATAAATCCATTTTGGAAGTTTTATGTGGCGTCGTTAGGCTGCCGAGTTTTCATAAGGGATTTTTCATCTCACTTTTATTCCCGTGAGATTTATGATACATTTGCCACAATTTACTTTGAGTGGTGTATGTACTTCACATTATGTTAATCATTGTCTAATATACTTTCTTTTATGAGTATTTACATCAATGTTGTATTGGCCTTCTTTCACGAGGTGTTTGTTTCGAAAGATACCCATGTCGGTAAGGGAACCTTTCACCCTCATCTTTTTAAAAGACTTATTTTGTTGGGTCTTTTAATTTACATATTGTTATGTTGGGATATGTTATCATATATCCTTATTGATGTAAATTTTATGTCAAAGTGATGAGATACCATTTTTTTTATCTCTCATCAACTCATTTTGATGTGACGCCGTTAGGCTGTCAAGGGAACTTCTTAACCCAATTTCATTTTCTTTGGGTTCAACATGTAGTTATTGAATATGTCATCCTTTGAATATGAGTGAATGACATTTTATTGTTTTACACTTAATATACACTTATATTGGGTGTATTTATATTTGTCACACATAATTTTGATATTGAATTATCCTTAATTTAAGGATACCATCATTATAAGGGAATTCATCACATTTGACATTTCTATTGAGACTTCATTGTTGTTATGCGCCAATTCACTCTTATATGGTGTATATACTGTCCTTTGGAATATTATATCATGAATCCATTTATTCTCATGATATTATAAAGTTCTGATTAATGTTATTCCTTTATTATTGTATTCAAGTGTCTCTAATTTTGGTAGAACCCCTTTAACCAAAATATCACTTCAAATGTTTTAATTATTTTTTCTTATTAATATCCATGTTATCAGAATGGTTTTAAGGATTTATTTATATGGATATTAATGGTTTAAAATTTTAAAATCTTCAAGGTGGTATGAGACACTTTGATTGAAAAATATCTTTATTAAATGTTTTGAATGGTTTTGGAAATGGTTTCTTTTTTAATAGATTCATTATTTCAATATACAAAAATGTTATATTGTGATTGAAATGTGGAAATGTTATGTTTCCTTTATGAATGTTTTATGTGATACGTTTATGTTATGGTTCTTGGGCATTGTTATGAAAACGTGTGGTTCCGTGATAAACTAAGGGCGGGTGAGCCCGATATAGCTCTCCAATGCATTGGGTAATGCGAAGGAGTGAAACGTTAAGGTTTCTATGAAGAGATTTAGGGAATATACTATGATGGGTATTCCAAACGTAACTAAGAGGGTTACTCCCTACGTAAGAATGTTATGAATGCCTCAAGAATAAGGCCCCAGCCTTAAACCTTACTTAACCTTGATTTATTACAAGATTACACATTGAGGATCTTTTCGGGTTTAGAGTTTTAGAGAATTAGATCATAAAACTTGAATTACATTCCACATATAAACAAAGTGGTTACATAAAGATAGTATTCTTCATTCCCATCAATGGAAACATATTTAAAATAAACATGGATTCTTTCTTGACACTTCCTTGACACTATCATCATATCATGTACCTTTCCCTTGACCTGTGAAAAACATTTCAAAAAAACATGGGATGAGCATAAAAAGCTCAGTAAGGGATATAAAAATATGGAAAGGAAACATGGGTACATATATACATAAGGATGAGATCATAAATTACCCATTAAACATAAGCACTTTAACATACCTCATCAAATCATGAATAAATCATAGAAATCATAAGACATAAAGGTAACTTGAGGCATTCATAACATCCTTACGTAGGGAGTAACCCTCTTGGTTAAGTTTGGAATACCCATCACAGTATATTCCCTATATCTCTTAGGAGAAACCTTAACGTTTCACTCCTTCACGTTACCCAATGCATTGGAGATCTATATCAGGCTCACCCGCCCATAGTTTATCACAGAACCACCCGTCTTCAAAATAATGCCCAAGAATCTCAACATAATCGTATCACATAAAACATGCATAAAGGAGACATAACATTTCCACCATTCAATCAAAAGATATCAATACAACACATTGATATAAAAACATTATGAAAACCATTTTCAATACCAAAATAAAAGAAAAGTAAAACATGGTATTTATATTTCTTTTAAAAAAAGTATGGCTTGTAGAGGAAGCCGAAACTCAAATAATGGTCACGGCGGTGGAGAAGTCCTTGTCGCCGCATACGTACGACAAAAACATTCCCTTTTGTCATTTAGTAAACGCTTCGTATAAAAAAGATTCCTTTTGAATAAACGTAAAATTCAAAGGGGTTTATACACCGTATAAAAGAAGGTTGTGTATAAAACAAAATATGCCTCAATGAAAGGAGATTGAGACGAAGTCCCATACCTTGGGTCCGACTTGACTCGATCGTTCTTTAATGTCCTGAATAATAAACTTCAGTTAATTTCTACTTGTTTAAGAACCTTTTTCAAGTTCATTATTCCTTTTATATCACTTATTACCATGTCATGAACACTATGTAATTATTTAAGTTAATAACGGTCGTTTTAACGATCATTGGTACTTGAGTGAAAAATAATCCCTTTATAATTACATGTTGTTCATGTATCCATTATATCCAGAATCGTATTCATGATGTAGATATCATATATGTCATATATATCCAGTACATGCATTCATTTATAATATTAAATAATCATTTAGAGGTAAGAAATGAAATGCACCGTTCCTGGAGACGGTAAGCCGTACGTACGCATGAACGCTACTTTCATTTATATTTTGTATTTTATAGAATGGAATCATAATTATATAAAGGTATATTATAATTCCAGTATAATATCATATATAATATCATAGTTCCATCCTTTATACGTCCCACATATGGTATTTAACGAATCAAATAACATTGAGGGGGCGGTAGTCCGCACTTCCTTAAATGAAGATATCGCGTTCACCCATAATGGAAACCATAAAGGTATGACCAAAAAGGAAAATATAGAAGCTTAAGGAAAACATAAACATATTACATATCATATATAAATATAGTGACATCTTAATGGACACCTTTTAAGGTGTTAAAAGAATGTTGAAGAATCATCGTTTTGGGAGGCATAAATTCACCATCCACGGAAACAGTATGTTCGTTAACCATTAGATGTAGGTGTGTGTAAGTGTAGCTTGAATACTTCTTATAAAAACATCCT
This sequence comes from Viscum album, assembly GCA_963277665.1. Taxonomy (NCBI): domain Eukaryota; kingdom Viridiplantae; phylum Streptophyta; class Magnoliopsida; order Santalales; family Viscaceae; genus Viscum; species Viscum album. The sequence continues at coordinate 1,456,600,009 of OY728135.1, read as the reverse complement.
AGTATATTTTGGATACTATAGTTGTTACAAAAGAAAAGAATAAAAAGAGTTTATGGGGTTGGAGAAGAAAAATAAAACAAAAGGACTCAAGTGAAGACATTACCTTAAAACCGGGTAACTCCCTTTGGTTTGAGCTCAAAGGCTTCCTTGGGAAGCCTTCTAGCCAAATTTAGGATTCTAGGAGTAAGATAGGGAAGTGAAGAGAGAACATGGGCAGGGGTTGGCCGAGCCAAAGGCTTTGGGAGTGTGGGTAATGAGGTAGAGGTGGGGGCCTTTTATAAGAGGAGAGGAGGGGAACTTTTGGAAATCATGAAACTATTATTTTATTTTCAAAAGTGTTTCGAATTTATAAGGTCCCACATTGATATATTTATAAGATAAGATGATAAGGCTTTGAAATATTCTAATAAAATAGTTTTTGGACAAGTGTAGGTCTTAGATTTTATATTATTGTTTCATTTTATTTAAACTGTTCATTAATGAGGTCATCGTTTCATCATCATGATGTCATAATTAAATTAATTTATTTAATGTCTAAAAATTAAAAAAAAATATCCTGATGTATGAAATCTTTTTATCTTTCCAAAGAGTATTTATAGACAAAATTATGATTAGTATAACCCCTTCTAAAAATTGTTTTAGTAAAACAATTTATGTTAGTGTCATTTTCACCTTTATTTTAAAAAAAGGCATTAAAGTCATTATCTCACCCAAGAGGCTCCATAGGGTCCCCTAAATCGAACCATGGGTGGTCTTGGTCGGCCATGACTCATCCAATAGGCGTAGGACAAGTGTCATGGTATTTTCACATTTTTATAATATCATTTTTACCTTAAATTACACTAATTACCTCTAATCGTGATTAATGAAAAAAAAGTTACTATTCACAAAAAAATTATTTTCATCCCATTGAACCACATTTTACATACTAATAACAACCATGTATGTAGGATTTTAAAAATTCAATACACATTAGTGGTAAACATTCATTTAACTGAAAAATCAGTTTGCTTGATTACCACTTAGTGGTTTCACTATTCATCAAAAATTGGAGTTTTTCAGAAAATTACAAAAAATTCACTCTAAGCTATATTCGATATTCCGAATTCAAAAATGATGTTTATATTACCTAATTCAAAGAATATAAGTAGAATTAATTAATTTAATAATTAACTCCCGCTGTCAAAACAAATAGCGTGTTTTTAAGAAACAATATATATCAAAAGATTGATATTTGTTTATGTCGAATTTCAAAGTGAAATTAATTCCAAAGTCCACCATTGAATCAAATGGTAAAAATATTTTATGGTTTCACTTTAAAACCAATTCAAAAGATAATATAATAATATAAATAAATTAGATTAAAAGAGGTTTTGAATTAAAATACAACATTTTTCACTTATTCATAAAAAATGAACTTTATCGGAAGAATAACAAAAATTCACACAAAGTAAATTTTGATGTCCCAATCATAAATAATAATTTTATTTTGACAAACATAGCTTATAAAATTGTAAAAAGATAGATTTAAAAAGGGTTTTCCATCAAAAGGTAGTAAAACAATCTTTTAAGAATATTAGTGTATTCCATGCATAAGATTGTATTTATTTTCATTTTAAGCCTCTAAAACACTATCTTAATCATTAATAGACATAGATAAAAATATCTATTATTCATTACTTACTTGGGATGTTACATCCTTCCCCCCTTTAGAAAATTACGTCCCCGCAATTTATTTTCTTATCAAATAAATGGGGGTACTTATCTCTCATTGCATTTTCAGATTCCCATGTTGCCTCTTCCATCATGTGGTTTTTCCACAAAACCTTTACCCGATTAATCACCTTATTCCGTAACACTTGCTCCATGTGGTCAAGAATCTGGACCGGTTGTTCCTCATAAGATAGGTTCTCTTCCAACTGAACTACCTCTGGACTCAAAACATGAGATGGATCTGCCATATACTTTCTCAACATCGAAACGTGAAAAACATTGTGTACCTGAGATAAACTCGGAGGTAAAGCCACCCGGTATGAAACTGATTCAACTCTCTCCTGAATTTCATATGGTCCAATGAACATTGGACTCATCTTTCCTTTCTTACCAAATCTCATCACACTTTTTCATGGAGAAACCTTGAGAAAAATATGACCACCTACCTCGAAAGATAGATCCTTCCTCCGGTTATCCGAATAACTCTTCTGCCTGCTCTTAGCTGTTCTCTTGTGTTTCTGAATCAGCTGAACTTGTTCTGCCATCTCTTCTACCAATTCTGGTCCCATCAACTTCCTTTCACCCACTTCATCCCAGAAAGCTGGAGTTCGACACCGCTTCCCATATAATGCCTGAAATGGTGCCATCTGTATACTGGAATAAAAACTGTTATTATATGAAAATTCAACCAAAGAAAGATATTGGTCCCAACTTCCCAGATAATCCATAGAATAAGCTCGTAGCATATCCTCCAAGGTCTGAATTGTTCGTTCTGACTGCCCATCTGATTGAGGATGAAAAGCTGTAATAAAATTTAATTCAGTACCCAACGACTTCTGAAGGCCATTCCAAAAGTTATAAGTGAACCTGGGATCATGGTCAGATACAATGGAGAGGGGAACTCCATGTAACCTAACTATCTCTTTAAGATACAAACGGGAAAGTTGATCTAGGTAAAAAGTATCTCGTATAGCAAGGAAATGAGCAGATTTAGTCAAGCGATCAACAATAACCCAGATTGCATTATTACCTCAAGATGTCTTCGGTAATCCCACAACATAGTCCATGGATATATTCTCCCATTTCCACTTTGGCGCTGGTAAAGGCTGAAGCATATATTTCGGTAACTGCCGCTCTACTTTAACCTGCTGACAAGTCAAACACTTCACAGAAAATCAGCAATATCTCTTTTCATTCCATCCCACCAGTAATACTCCTGCAGATCTCTATACATCTTAGTACTGCCAGGATGAACTAAAAACGGAGAACTATGAGCTTCACATAACAACTCTCTCTTCAACTATGAATCACAAGGCACACACAATCTATTACCAAATCTCAAAACGAAATCATTATCAATGTTGAATTCAGGCAAATTACCTTTCTGAACCAGCTCTACCTTTTTCTGCAACTCACTGTCTTGCTTCTGTGCTTGCTTAATTCTATCTGATAGAGATGATCTCACTGATACCTGACACAAAACAGAAGAACTTCCTGCACCCACAACTTCTATTCCAAAGTTCATCAAATCCTTAACCAAAGGATCACATTCCAAATGGAACATTTCTAATGAAGCATTACTTTTTCGACTCAAAGCATCAGCCACTTTATTTGCTTTTCCCGGATGGTAATTAATTGTACAATCATAATCCTTGATTAATTCTAGCCATCTCCTTTGTCTCATGTTCAATTCTTTCTAAGTGAATATATACTTTAAACTTTTGTGATCGGTATATATTTCACACTTTACTCCATACAAATGATGCCTCCAAATTTTTAAAGCAAAAACAACAGCTGCTAATTCCAAATCATGTGTAGGGTAATTTACCTCATGAGTTTTCAACTGTCGTGAAGCATAAGCAATTACATGATCATTATGCATTAGGACGCAACCAAGTCCTTTCAATGAAGCATCACTGTAGATAACAAACTCATCATTCCTGAAAGGTAGTTCCAAAACTGGAGCATTCACTAATCTTCTTTTCAATTCCTGAAAACAATCATCACATTCTTTTGTCCAGATAAACTTAACACCCTTCTGAGTTAGCTTAGTCATTGGACTAGATAACCGTGAAAAATTTCTAACAAACCTTTGGTAATATCCTGCCAAACTAAGGAAGCTACGAATCTTAGTTACATTTGTGGGTCTTGGCCAGTCTTCCACAACTTTTTTTGCTAGATCAACAGTTATCCCATCTTTAGAAACAATGTGACCAAGGAAAGAAATTTGTTGCAACCAAAACTCACACTTGCTGAATTTCCCATACAATTTCTTTTCTTTTAAGGTTTTCAAGATTACCCTTAAATGTCTTTCATGCTCCTCTTTAATTTTAGAAAACACCAAAATATCATCAATGAAAACCACCACAAACTTATCCAAGAACTCATGGAAAATTCTATTCATTAAGTCCATGAATACAGCAGGTGCATTGGTTAGCCCAAAAGGCACTACTACAAATTCCTAATGGCCATATCTCGTACGGAGCGCGGTCTTCAGAATATCTTCCTCCTTTACCTTCAGCTGATGGTACCCCGATCTCAAGTCAATCTTTGAAAAAAACTGAGCTCCCTGGAGCTGATCAAACAAATCATCGATATGTGGCAAAGGATATTTGTTCTTAATAGTGATATTATTCAAGGCCCTATAATCAATGCAAAGTCTCATAGAACCATCTTTTTTTAACAAATAAAACAGGAGCACCCCATGGTGATGTGCTAGGTCGAATGAATCCTTTCTCTAATAAATCTTGAAATTGCTTCTTTAACTCTAAAAGTTCAATTTGAGCCATTCGATAAGGGGGTTTTGAGATTGGCTTAGCATTAGGAACTAAGTCAACAGTAAACTCAACTTCCCGATCTGGTATTATTCCAGGCAACTCATCAGGAAAAACATCAGGATACTCATTTACCACTGGCACATCATTAATCTGTACAGTTCCTTTATTTTCAACGATGTGTGCAAGGTAACATTCATTTCCATCTTTTATAAGTTTCTCGGCCTCTTGATACGTTATCAACAGTAAGGGTTCATTCTTGTACACAAAATGAAAGTCTTTCTGAAAAGAAACTTCCTTAGCTCTACAGTCAATCTTAGCATGGTAAATAGAGAGCCAATCCATACCCAGGATAACATCAAACTCTACTAGAGGTAGAACAACAAGGTTTGCAAGTAGGTTTTTTCCACAGATAAGGATAAGAAAATTCTTATAAGATCTTTTTACCTCAACATTCCCCCCAGGTGTTTTTACCAAAAGTTTAGGAGTCATTTCTTGAGATGGTATTCCCATTTTACTAGAAAAGGTTTCAGAGATGAAAGAATGTGTAGACCCCGAATCAAACAACACACTGGAATAATCTAAAAAAACAAACAAAGTACCTGATACAACTTTATTTGATGGCCCGACATCTTCTGAAGTAGTTGCAAAGGATTTCACCACCCCTTTCTGCTTGTAGTCTAACTACTTCCCATCACTCAAGATCTTTTTTGGACACTCATTTGCATAGTGACCCATCTCATTGCACTTAAAACATTTCACAAACTCTAAATCAAATTTGGTCTTACCTTCACCTTGATCATTTTCAGTGCAATCACGAGCCTTATGTCCCATCTTACCACATCAGTAGCACTTTCCAAAATTCGGAAGACATTCCCCATCATGCCTTTTTCCACATTTATCACAAACTGGAAACTTAGTTTTCTTACCATCAGACTTTTTTTGAAGAATTCTTACCTTTCTCCTACCACCTCGGTCTCTTCTTCTATTGGTTGTTATAGAACACTTGATCATCGGAAAACTCCATTTCCACCTTCTCAGCACATCGAACAAGCTTTTCATAACTTTTAAACTCATGAGAAGCTAATGCCCTTCGATATTTTGGCTTTAATCCTGAGTAAAAATGATTAATTTTACTATCAAGGTCTCAGATAAAATTTGGAGCATACTTTTCCAATCGAGTGAACCTTTCTTCATAGGTAGCCACTGAGTCTTCCTCTTGACTCAATTCCATGAATTGCTTTTCCATCCTAAGTCGAATAACCTTAGGAAAATACTTCTCAAGAAACATACCTTTGAATTCATCCCAGTGAAGAGCATCAATCTCATCAGCATCCCTGATATTTTTAACCATAGACCACCACTGATCTGCTTCACCCTCCAAACTTTAAATAGCAAGACTAACATTTTGATTGTCTAAACACCCCATGACATCAAAAATCTTCTCCAATGCTTTAATCCACCCTTCAGCTAGCACAGGGTCAGATGATCCTCTGAATGATGGGGGATGTTGCCTCATGAAATGTTCCACCACTGACATGTTCCTCTGCGGTTTATCTAGATGATCTTGTGCATGGATACCACCACCATTTATCGCTTGAGTCAAATGTGCCATTACTGCAACAAACTATTCAGTTCCAATTCCGACCATCTCAGGATGCTGATTCGGAAGGTTATTTCCTTCTGTATGCCTTCCTAGCATTGCTTCCCTGTTTCCTCTGCGGAAAACCATTCTGAACAAACATGTCTTAGATGAAGCAACATGGTAATCTTCAAATGCTGTATCACTTCAATTTAACCATAAACAAATATTTTTGGATAATCATTCAATAGAATTCTAACTCCTAAAGTCATCTAAACCGACCTCTGATACCAACTATAAGGCCCCGGCCTTAAACCTTACTTAACCTTGAGTTATTACAAGATTACACATTGAGGATCATTTCGGGTTTAGAGTTTTAGAGAATTAGATCATAAAACTTGCATTACATTCCACATATAAACAAAGTGGTTACATAAAGATAGTATTCTTCATTCCCATCAATGGAAACATATATAAAATAAACATGGATTCTTTCTTGACACTTTCTTGACACTATCATCATATCATGTACCTTTCCCTTGACCTGTGAAAACAATTTCAAAAAAACTTGGGATGAGCATAAAAAGATCAGTAAGGGATATAAAAATATGGAAAGGAAACATGGGTACATATATACATAAGTATGAGATCATACTTTACCCATAAAACATAAGCACTTTAACATAACTAATCAAATCATGAATAAATCATAGAAATCATAAGACATAAAGGTAACTTGAGGCATTCATAACATCCTTACGTAGGGAGTAACCCTCTTGGTTACGTTTGGAATACCCATAACAGTATATTCCCTAAATCTCTTCGGAGAAACCTTAACGTTTCACTCCTTCACATTACCCAATGCATTGGAGAGCTATATCGGGCTCACCCTCCCTTAGTTTATCATGGAACCACCCCTCTTCATAATAATGCCCAAGAACCTCAACATAATCGTATCACATAAAACATGCATAAAGGAAACATAACATTTCAACCTTTCAATCACAAGATATAAATACAACACATTGATATAAAAACATTATGAAAACCATTTTCAATACCAAAATAAAAGAAAAGTAAAACATGGTATTTATTTTTCTTTTAAAAAAAAGTATGGCTTGTAGAGGAAGCCGAAACTCAAATAATGGTCACGACGGCAGAGAAGTCATTGTCGCCGCATACGTACGAAAAAAACATTCCCTTTTGTCGTTTAGTAAACGCTTTGTATAAAAAAGATTCCTTTTTAATAAACGTAAAAGTCAAAGGGGTATATACACCGTATAAAAGAAGGTTGTGTATAAAACAAAATATGCCTCAATGAAAGGAGATTGAGACGAAGTCCCATTCCTCGGGTCCGACTTGACTCGGTCGTTCTTTAATGTCCTGAATAATAAACTTGAGTTAATTTATACTTGTTTAAGATCCTTTTTCAAGTTCATTATTCCTTTTATATCACTTATTGCCATGTCATGAACACTATGTAATTATTTAAGTTAATAACGGTCGTTTTAACGAACATTGGCACTTGAGTAAAAAATAAGCCCTTTATAATTACATGTTGTTCATGTATCCATTATATCCAGAATGGTATTCATGATGTAGATATCATATATGTCATATATATCCAGTACATTCATGCATTTATAATATTACATAATCATTTAGAGGTAAGAAATGAAATGCACCATTCATGGAGACGGTAAGCCGTACGTACGCATGAACGCTAATTTCATTTCTATTTTGTATTTTATAGAATGGAATCATAATGATATAAAGGTATATTATGATTCCAGTATAATATCATATATAATATCATAGTTCCATCCTTTATACGTCCCACATATGGTATTTAACGAATCAAATCACTTTGAGGGGGCGGTAGTCCGCACTTCCTTAAATGAAGATATCACGTTCACCCATAATGGAAACCATAAAGGTATGACCAAAAAGGAAAATACAGAAGCTTAAGGAAAACATAAAAATATTAAATATCATATATAAATATAGTGACATCTTAATGGCCACCTTTTAAGGTGTTAAAATAATGTTGAACAATCATCGTTTCGGGAGGCATAAATTCACCATCTACGGAAACAGTATGTTCGTTAACCATTAGTTGTAGGTGTGTGTAAGTGTAGCTTGAATCCTTCTTATAAAAACATCCAAGTATATTTAGGATACTGGAGTTGTTACAAAATAAAATATTAAAAAGATTTTACTGGGTTGTAGAAGAAAAATAAAACAAAAGGACTCAAGTGAAGACATTACCTTAAAATCGGGTAACTCCCTTTGGTTTGAGCTCAAAGGCTTCCTTGGGAAGCCTTATTCCCAAAGTGAGGCTTCAAGGAGTAAGAAAGGGAAGTGGAGAGACAAAATGGGTAGGGTTTGGCCGAGCCAAAGGCTTTGGGAGTGTGGGTAATGAGGTAGAGGTGGGGGCCTTTTATAAGAGGAGAGGAGGGGCACTTTTGGAAATCATGAAACTATTATTTTATTTTCAAAAGTGTTTCGAATTTCTAAGGTCCCACATTGATATATTTCAAAGATAAGATGATAAGGCTTCGAAATTTTCCCATACAATAGTTTTTGGACAAGTTTAGGTCTTAGATTTTATATTATCGTTTCATTTTATTTAAACTGTTCATTAATGAGATCATCATTGCATCATCATGATGTCATAATTAAATTAATTTATTTAATGTCTAAAAATTATAAAAAAAATATCCTGATATAGTAAATCTTTTTATCTTTACAAATAGTATTTATATAAAAAATTATTATTATTATAACCCCTTCTAAAAATTGTTTTAGTAAAACAATTTATGTTAGTGTCATTTTCACCTTTATTTTAAAAAAAGGCATTAAAGTCATTATCTCACCCAAGAGGCTCCATAGGGTCCCCTAAATCGACCCATGGGTTGTCTTGGTCGGCCATGACTCATAAAATAGGGGTAGGACAAGTTTCATGGTGTTTTCACATTTTTATAATATCATTTTTACCTTAAATTACACTAATTACCTCTAATCGCGATTAATGAAAAAAAGGTACTATTCACAAAAAAAATTATTTTCATCCCATTGAACCACATTTTACATACTAATGACAACAATGTATGTCGGATTTTCAAAATTCAATACACATTAGTGGTAAACTTTCATTTAACTGGAAAATCAGTTTGCTTGATTACCACTTAGTGGTTTCACTATTCATCAAAAATTGGAGTTTTTCAGAAAATTACCAAAAATTCATTCTAAGATATATTCAATATTCTGAATTAAAAAATGATGTTTATATTACCTAATTCAAATCATATAAGTAGAATTAATTAATTTAATAATTAACTCCCGCTGTCAAAACAAATAGCGTGTTTTTAAGAAACAATATATATCAAAAGATTGATATTTGTTTATGTCGAATTTCAAAGTGAAATTAATTCCAAAGTCCACCATTGAATCAAATGGTAAAAATATTTTATGGTTTCACTTTAAAACCAATTCAAAAGATAATCTAATCATATAAATAAATTTGATTAATAGAGGTTTTGAATTAAAATACAACATTTTTCACTTATTCATAAAAAATGAACTTTATCGGAAGAATAACAAAAATTCACACAAAGTAAATTTTGATGTCCCAATCATAAAGAATAATTTTATTTTTAAAAACATAGCTTATAAAATTTTCAAACATAGATTTAAAAAGGGTTTTCCATCAAAAAGCAGTAAAACAATCTTTTAAGAATATTAGTGTATTCCATGCATAAGATTGTATTTATTTTCATTTTAAGCCTCTAAAACACTATCTTAATCATTAATAGACATAGATAAAAATATCTATTATTCATTACTTACTTGGGATGTTACATCAAGTTACCTTTATGTCTTATGATTTCTATTATTTATTCATGGTTTGATGAGGTATGTTAATGTGCCTATGTTTTATGGGTAAAGTATGATTTCATTCTTATGTATATATGAACTCATGTTTCCTTTCCATATTTTTATAACCCTTACTGAGCTTTTTATGCTCATCCCAAGTTTTTGAAATGTTTTTCACTGGTCAAGGGAAAGGTACACGATGTGATGATAGTGTCAAGGATGTGTCAAGAAAGAATCCGTGTTTTATTTTAAATATTTTTCCATTGATGGGAAGAATGAATATTGTCTTTTATGTAACGACTTTGTTTAAATGTGGAATGTAATGCAAGTTTCATGATCTAATTCTCTAAAACTCTAAACCTAAAAAGATCCTCAATGTGTAATCTGGAAATAACTCAAGATTAAATAAGGTTTAAGGCTATGGCCTTATAGTTGGTATCAAAGGTCAGTTTAGATAACTTTAGAGGTTAGGGTATTCTTTAAGCATAAGTGACATTACCATAATGGTTAGGATTTCAGAAAAGAGTCATAGTTTTTAGATAAAGTGAATGAGTAAGTATATCTTCCTCATTAGTACATGATGGTTCTGTTGACATACTCACACTGACATTTCTATTTTTAGTGAATAGATGGATCTAGCAGGCACTAAAGAGACAAAAAGTTTGAAGGAAACTGTGGTGGTTCTCTGATTAAGATACTAGATAAAATGGAGGATTCAATGAGGAAACTCGTGGTGGTTCTAAACCAACTATCAAGGAGTCATGATAAACCACTTGAACCTTGGTATGTTCTGTAATGCATCATGTACGAGATGACCAATCGATGTGGAAGTTCAGGTAACAATTATAAAGGTAACCATTAGTGTTTATATGATCCTTACTTTTGAGGTAATTATGGGTTACTCTATGATATGATGGAAAATGAAAGGCATGAGATAAATATGAGGTTAAAATATGTTATGATTTTTTTTGAAGATTTTATCTCATTTTGGGGAATGTCTTAAGAGTTATATAGTTTTGGAAAAAAGACAAGATGCAGACCGTGTGACAACCCGTCGCGTCGGAAAAAGCTGCGGGAATCGAACCCACAACCAAAGTGCGACTGGTATTTATCGCCTACCACTGGACTACGTGAAGTCCCTGGTTAGTTTGACTGATTCTTTTTAGTAAAATGATTTCATGAATTGAGAGTAAGTTGATTTTGGGTTATCTATGGATATTAATTAACCTATCATGGAGGATTTGTGATTAGGTTAATTACTTTTCAATACGAGACATTAAGAGCAACTGATGTTGTTTGGAGACAAATGTTAAGATTTAACTTGGAAAACTATGTGACTAAATCCTTCAAATATTTGGGTTTCAATCTTATATTGGTTTACTTTGAAGAATTTTATGGACAAATTGTTTATCAGATGGTCCTCGTTGAACTTTGGGTTTTATTGGAAAAATTTTGAGATTAAGAATAGATTTTCTTTTTATAAAGGGTTATCCTTTTTTGGATTATCTGACCTTGTACTAACCTTTCAAGTTTTGGTTTTTGTTAAAGCCTAAAGACATGGGATGTATATAGTTCTCTTTTTTGGATTAGGTGATTCTCTAGAAGTTTATTATAGTACTCTTAATGCGAACAAGTCTCCCTAAATACTCGTCTTTTGAAAAAAATATGAGTTTGATTAAGGAATCTAGTAAAAGTTGAAAGTCAACATGATAAGTGATTATGTTTCCTTATGAATAAATTCCTCAATAAAAAGTAACTTAAAACAAAAATGTTGTCTATTAACTTTTCCTACTGGGGAACCCAACACCGTTTAACCCATCACAAGTTTGGGATTTTCTCATGGTTAACTTTCTCCTAAACATGTTTTCTATCACTCTCCATCAGAACATGACCCTATGTTTTCTCCTCCATGTCCATGTTTTCATACACGGAATCCAATTATGGGTTAACTCGGGTGACCTTTGTACTTATCTTTCTTTATTTTAAAGTGATTGTTTTACCAACTCTTGTTCTGATTTGGGACTTTCAAGGATGTTTCCAAGCTCAATTTTAAAAATTGCGAGGACGCAATTCCCAAATGGGGGGAAGGATGTAACACCCCAGGTAAATAAATAATATGACATTTTCATATTTATCCATATTTGTGAATAAAATATTAATATGACTTTAAAGGGGACGCTATGCTCGATGGCGTACCCAATACGCAACAACGAGATTCTTGGGAATCTTACGTTGCACTCTAATAATAAAATAATATTATTTTAAATGGCAGTTAACATGTAGCCGTTGTATTGGCAGGAATGGATAGAAATAACTAAAATATGATTATATATGTTTTTAAATGTTTTTACATTTATCCTATAAAAGATAAAGGCCTAAAATATGGAAAGAATTCAATTTTTGGCGTATATGCCCTAGTTTTCACTAAAGGTTCATTTATCGACTTTTGATGGCGAACTGTCATTAAATATAGTTTTTTTCACTCTTATACATTATATTGGACCAAATAAAACTCTTTTTTAGAATCGGGACATCAAAATTTACTTTGTGTAAATTTTTGGTATCTTTCCGATAAAGTTCATTTTTTAATGAATAGTGTAAGATGTTGTATTTTAATTCAAAACCTCTTTTTAATCTAATTTATTTATATGATTAGATTATCTTTTGAATTGGTTTTAAAGTGAAATTAGAATATATTTTTACCATTAAATCCAATAGTGGTCGTTGGAATTAATTTCACTTGGAAATCAGACTTAAACTAGTGTCAATCTTTTGATACTTATTGTTTCATAAAAACACGCTATTTGCTCTGACAGAAGGAATTAATTATTAAATTAATTATTGAAAATTATATGTTGTGAATTTTTTAAAATGGACTTCATTTTTGAATTCAGAATATGAAATATAGCTTAGGGTGAATTTTTGGTATTTTTCTGAAAAACTTTAATTTTTGATGAATAGTGAAACCACTAAGTGGTACTTATAAAACTGATTTTTCGTTTAAATGAAATTTTACCACTTCTGTGTTTTGAATTTCAAAAATCTGTCATACATGGTTGTCATTAAGAAGTAAAATGTGGTTCAATGAGATTAAAATATTTTTTTTGGTGAATAGTAACTTATTAAGTTTTTAATCGCGATTAGAGGTAATTAGTGTAGTTTTAGGTAAAAATGATGTTTTAATAATATGAGATGAGCTTGACACATGTCCTACCCTTATTGTATGTGTCATGGCAGACCAAGACAATCCATGGGTCAACTTGGGGACTCCATGGAGCCACTTTGGTTGGGAAATGACATAAATAACTTTTTATTTAAAGTTAAAGTAAAAATGAGACAAACATGAAATGTTTTACTAAAACAATTTTTACATGGGGTTATACAAATCATATTTTTGACTATAAATATTCATTATAAATATAAAAATATTTCCTACATCATAGTATTTTTTTTATAAATTTTAGACATTAAATAAATTAAATTATTTATGACATCATGATGATGCATCGATGACCTCATTATTTAACGATTTAAATTTAATGGAAAGATAATGTAATATCTAAGACCTACACATGTCAAAAACCTATTGGATGAGTGGATTTTGAACCCTTATCACCTTATCCTCGAAACACATCATTGTGGGACCTTTAAAATCCGAAACTCTTTTGAAAATAAAGTAACATTTTGTAACTTTACAAGAGTGCCCCTCCTCTCCTCTTATAAAAGGCCCCCACCCCTACCTCCTTACCCACACTCCCAAAGCCTTTGGCTCTGCCAAACTCTGCCCATTTTGTCTCTCCACTTCCCTCTCTTACTTATTGAAGCCTCACTTTGGTCATAAGTCTTCCCAAGGAAGCCTTTGAGCTCAAACCAAAGGGAGTTACCCGATTTTAAGGTAATGTCTTCACTTGAGTACTTTTGTTTTATTTTGCTTATCCAACCCCATAAACTCTTTTTATTCATTTATTTTGTAACAAATCCAGTATCATAAATATACTAGGATGTTTTTATAAGAAGGATTAGAGCTACACTTTCACACACCTACATCTAATGGTTAAAGAACATACTGTTTCTGTGGATGACGAATTTCGGCCTCCCGAAACGATGATTGTTCAACATTCTATTAACACCTTCAAAGGTGGCCATTAATATGACAATATATTTATATATGATATATAATATGTTTATGATTTACTTAAGCTTCTGTATTTTTCATTTTGGGCATACCTTTATGGTTTCCATTATGGGTAAACGCGATATCTTCATTTAAGGAAGTGCGGACTACCGCCCCCTCAAAGTGATTTGATTCGTTAATACCATATGTGGTACGTATAAAGGATATATTTAATGATATTATATATGATACCATACTGTAATTGAAATACTATTATGTATCATTATGTTTTAATTCCATTAAATATGAAATAGAAATGGAAGTAGCGTTCATGCGTACGTACGGCTTACCGTCTCCATGAACGGTACATTTCATTTCTTATCTAAAAATGTTATGTAATACTATAAGTACATATATATAATGGATATATATGTAATATATTACATAAATATTATGGATATAATTCTTGAATTATAACATATATATATCTCTCTCATTTTGTTTTAATTCCATTAATGTGACAAAAAATGAAAGTAGCGTTCATGTGTACGTACGACCTACCGTCTCCATGAACGGTGCTTTTCATTTTTTATCTCCAAATGATATGGAATAGTATGAAATGAATATTTAATGGATATATATATGATATTTTAATCATTAATACTATTCTGGAGATTATTTACTTATAACTACATGGGAAATCATTTTTCAAACAAGTTCATTTTTGACTCATGTACCAAACATCGGCAAAAACGTCTGATATGAACTAACATTATTAAACAATTATTATAACATTATAATATGTGATATGAAATGAATAATAATCTCTAAATTAGGTACTTAGGAAATTATTAATTGACCAAAGTTTATTATACAGGAATATAAAGAAATGAACAAGACAAGTTGGACTTGAGGTAAGGGATCCTACTCCTCTCTTTATTTTTAAGTACGCTCTTTTATGTCATTCCTTCTAAAGATCATCTTTCTTGTTATTGGGATGTTCTTTTATATTAATCTTACTGTAATTTTTATGTTCATATGATGAGAGACCCTATTCTCTCTCATCAATCCATTTTGGAAGTTTTATGTGGCGTCGTTAGGCTGCCGAGTTTTCATAAGGGATTTTTCATCTCACTTTTATTCCCGTGAGATTTATGATACATTTGCCAAAATATACTTTGAGTGGTGTATGTAATGCCCATTATTTTAATAATTGTGTAATATAATTTCTTTTATGAGTATTTACATCAATGTTGTATTGGCCTTCTTTCACGAGATGTATGTTTCGAAAGATACCCATGTCGGTAAGGGAACCTTTCACCCTCATCTTTCTAAAAGACTTCTTTTGTTGGGTATTTTAATTTACATATTGTTATGTTGGGATATGTTCTCATACATCCTTACTGATGTAAATTTTATGTCCAAGTGATGAGATACCCTTTTTTATCTCTCATCAACTCATTTTGACGTGACGCCGTTAGGCTGTCAAGGGAACTTCTTAACCCAATTTCGTTTTCTTTGGGTTCAACATGTAGTTATTGAATATGTCATCCTTTGAATATGTGTGAATGAAATTTTATTGTTTTACACTTAATATCCACTTATATTGGGTGTATTCATATTTGTCACACATAATTTTGAGATTGAATTATCCTTAATTTAAGGATACCGTCATTATAAGGGAATTCATCACATTTGGCATTTCTATTGAGACTTCATTGTTGTTATGCGCCAATTCACTCTTATATGGTGTATATACTGTCCTTTGGAATATTATATAATGACTCCATTTATTCTCATGATATTATAAAGTTCTGACTAAATGTTATTCCTCAATTATTGTATTCAAGTGTCTCTAATTTTGGTAGAACCCCTTTAACCAAAATATCACTTCAAATGTTTTAATTATTTTTTCTTATTAATATCCATGTTATCAGAATGGTTTTATGGATTTATTTATATGGATATTATTGGTTTAAAATTTTAAAATCTTCAAGGTGGTATGGGACACTTTGATTGAAAAATATCTTTATTAAATGTTTTGAATGGTTTTGGAAACGTTTTCTTTTTGAATGGATTCATTATTTCGATATACTAAAATGTTATATTGTGATTGAAATGTGGAAATGTTATGTTTCCTTTATGCATGTTTTATGTGATACATTTATGTTATGGTTCTTGGGCATTGTTATGAAAATGGGTGGTTCCGTGATAAACTAAGGGCGGGTGAGCCCGATATAGCTCTCCCATGCATTGGGTAACGTGAAGGAGTGAAACGTTAAGGTTTCTCCGAAGAGATTTAGGGAATATACTATGATGGGTATTCCAAACGCAACCAAGAGGGTTACTCCCTACGTAAGAATGTTATGAATGCCTCAAGTTACCTTTATGTCTTATGATTTCTATGATTTATTCATGGTTTGATGAGGTATGTTAAAGTGTCTATGTTTTATGGGTAAAGTATGATTTCATTCTTTTGTATATATGAACTCATGTTTCCTTTCCATATTTTTATAACCCTTACAGAGATTTTTATGCTCATCCCAAGTTTTTGAAATGTTTTTTACAGGTCAAGGGAAAGGTACATGATGTGATGATAGTGTCATGGATGTGTCAAGAAAGAATCCGTGTTTTATTTTAAATATGTTTCCGTTGATGGGAATAATGAATATTGTCTTTTATGTAACCACTTTTCTTAAATGTGGAATGTAATGCAAGTTTCATGATCTAATTCTCTAAAACTCTAAACCTAAAAAGATCCTAAATGTGTAATCTTGTAATAACTCAAGATTAAATAAGGTTTAAGGCTGGGGCCTTATAGTTGGTATCAAAGGTCGGTTTAGATAACTTTAGAGATTAGGGTATTCTTTAAGCATAAGTGACATTACCATAATGGTTAGGATTTAAGAAAGAGCCATAGTTTTTAGATAAAGTGAATGAGTAAGTATATCTTCCTCATTAGTACATGATGGTTCTGTTGATATACTCACACTGACATTTCTGTTTTTAGTGAATGGATGGATCTAGCAGGCACCAAAGAGACAACAGGTTTGAAGGAAACTGTGGTGGTTCTCTGATTAAGATACTAGATAAAATGGAGGATTCAATGAGGAAACTCGTGGTTGTTCTAAACCAACTATTAAGGAGTCATGATCAACCACTTGAACCTTAGTACGTTTTGTAATGCATCATGTATGAGATGACCAATCGATGTGGAAGTTCAAGTAATAATTATAAAGGTAACCATTAGAGTTTATATGATCCTTACTTTTGAGGTAATTATGGGTTACTCTATGATATGATGGAAAATGAAAGGCATGAGATAAACTTGAGGTTAAAACATGTTATGTTTTTTTAAAGATTTTATCTCATTTTGGGGAATGTTTTAAGAGTTATATAGTTTTGGAAAAAGGACAAAACGCAGACCGTGTGAAAACTCGCCGCGTCGGACAAAGCTGCGGGAATCGAACCCACAACCAAAGTGTGACTGGTATTTATCGCCTACCACTGGACTACGTGAAGTTCCTGGTTAGTTTGACTGATTCTTTTTAGTTATATGATTTCATGAATTAAGTGTAAGTTGATTTTGGGTTATCTATGGATATTTATTAACCTATCATGGAGGATTTGTGATTAGGTTAATCACTTTTCAATATGAGACATTAAGAGCAACTGATGTTGTTTGGAGATAAATGTTAAGATTTAACTTGGAAGACTATGTGACTAAATCCTTCAAATATTTGGGTTTCAATCTTAGATTGGTTTACTTTGAAGAATTTTATGGAAAAATTGTTTATCGGATGGTCCTCGTTGAACTTTGGGTTTTGTTGGACAAATTTTGAGATTAAGAATAGATTTTCTTTTTATAAAGGGTTATCCTTTTTTGGATTATCTGACCTTGTACTAACCTTTCTAGTTTTGGTTTTTGTTAAAGCCTAAAGACATGGGATGTATATAGTTCTCTTTTTTGGATTAGGTAACTCTCTAGAAGTTTATTATAGTACTCTTAATGCGAACAAGTCTCCCTAAATACTCATCTTTTGGAAAAAATATGAGTTTGATTAAGGAATCTAGTAAAAGTTGAAAGTCAACATGATAAGTGATTATGTTTCCTTATGAATAAATTCCTCAATAAAAAGTAACTTAAAACAAAAATTTTGTCTATTAACTTTTCCTACTGGGGAGCCCAACACCGTTTAATCCATCACAAGTTTGTGATTTTCTCATGGTTAACTTTCTCCTAAACATGTTTTCTATCACTCTCCATCAGAACATGACCCTATGTTTTCTCCTCCATGTCCATGTTTTCATACAAGGAATCCTATTATGGGTTAACTCGGGTGACCTTTGTACTTATATTTCTTTATTTTAAAGTGATTGTTTTACCAACTCTTGTTCTGATGTGGGACTTTCAAGGATGTTTCCAAGATCAATTTTAAAAATTGAGAGGACGCAATTCCCAAAAGGGGGGAAGGATGTAACACCCCAGGTAAATAAAGAATATGACATTTTCATATTTATCCATATTTGTGAATAAAATATTAATATTACTTTAAAGGGGACGCTATGCTCGATGGCGTACGCAATAAGCAACAACGTGTTTCTTGGGAATCTTACGTTGCACTCTAATAATAAAATAATATTATTTTAAAATGCGGTTAACATGTAGCCGTTGTATTGATGGGAATGGATTGAAATAACTAAAATATGATTATATATGTTTTTAAATGTTTTTACATTTATCCAATAAAAGATAAAGGCTTAAAATACAGAAAGAATTCAATTTTAGGCGTATATGCACTAGTTTTCACTAAAGGTTCACTTATCACCTTTTGATGGAGAACCGTCATTAAATATAGTTTTGTTCACTCTTATATATTCTATTGGACCAAATAAAACTCTTCTTTAGAATCGGGACATCAAAATTTACTTTGTGTAAATTTTTGGTATCTTTCCGATAAAGTTCATTTTTCAATGAATAGTGTAAGATGTTGTATTTTAATTTAAAACTGCTTTTTAATCTAATTTTTTTATATGATTAGATTATCTTTTGAATTGTTTTTAAAGTGTAATTAGAATATATTTTTACCATTAAATCCAATAGTGGTCGTAGGAATTAATTTCAGTTTGAAATCAGACTTAAACTAGTGTCAATCTTTTGATACTTATTGTTTCATAAAAACACGCTATTTGCTCTGACAGCGCGAATTAATTATTAAATTAATTAATGCAACTTATATGTTGTGAATTTTGTAAAATGGACTTCATTTTTGAATTTGGAATATCAAATATAGCTTAGGGTGAATTTTTGGTATTTTTTTGAAAAACTTCAATTTTTGATGAATAGTGAAACCACTAAGTGGTACTTATAAAAACTGATTTTTCGTTTAAATGAAATTTTACCACTTTTGTGTTTTGAATTTAAAAAATACGACATTCATGGTTGTCATTAAGAAGTAAAATGTGGTTCAATGAGATTAAAATAATTTTTTGGTGAATAGTAACTTATTAAGTTTTTAATCGCCATTAGAGGTAATTAGTGTAGTTTAAGGTAAAAATGATGTTTTAATAATATGAGATGAGATTTAAACATGTACTACCCTTATTGTATGTGTCATTTCCGACCAAGAAATTCCATGTGTCAACTTGGGGACCCCATGGAGCCACTTTGGTTGGGAAATGACATAAATAACTTTTTATTTAAAGTTAAAGTAAAAATGAGACAAACATAAAATGTTTTACTAAAACAATTTTTACATGGGGTTATACAAATCGGATTTTTGACTATAAATATTAATTAAAAAGATAAAAATATATCCTACATCATAGTAGTTTTTTTATAATTTTTAGGCATTAAATAAATTAAATTATTTATGACATCATGATGATGCAGCGATGCCCACATTATTTAACGATTTAAATAAAATGGAAAGATAATGTAATATCTAAGACCTAAACATGTCAAAAACCTATTGTATGAGTGGATTTAGAACCCTTATCACCTTATCCTTGAAAAAAAATCATTGTGGGACCTTTAAAATCCGAAAATATCTTGAAAATAAAGTAACATTTTGTAACTTTACAAGACTGCCCCTCCTCTCTTCTTATAAAAGGCCCCCACCCCTACCTCCTTACCCACACTCCCAAAGCCTTTGGCTCGGCCAAACTCTAAACATTTTGTCTCTACACTTCCCTATATTACTCTTTGAAGCCTCACTTTGGGCAGAAGTCTTCAAAAGGAAGCCTTGGAGCTGAAACCAAAGGGAGTTACCCGATTTTAAGGTAATGTCTTCACTTGAGTACTTTTGTTTTATTTTGCTTCTCCAACCCCCTAAACTCTTTTAATTCATTTCTTTTGTAACAAATCCAGTATCATAAATATACTAGGATGTTGTTATAATAAGTATTCGAGCTACAATTTCACACACCTACATCTAATGGTTAAAGAACATACTGTTTTCGTGGATGGCGAATTTCGGCCTCCCGAAACGATGATTGTTCAACATTTTTTTAACACCTTCAAAGGTGGCCATTAAGATGACACTATATTTATGTATTATATATAATATGTTTATTATTTCCTTAAGCTTATGTATTTTTCATTTTGGTCATACCTTTATGGTTTCCATTATGGGTAAACGCGATATCTTCATTTAAGGAAGTGCGGACTACCGCCCCCTCAAAGTAATTTGATTCGTTAATACCATATGTGGTATGTATAAAGGATATATTTAATGATATTATATATGATAAAATACTGGAATTAAAATACTATTATGTATCAAAATGATTTAATTCCATTAAATATGAAATATAAATGGAAGTAGCGTTCATGCGTACGTACGGCTTACCGTCTCAATGAACGGTACATTTCATTTCTTATCTCAAAATGTTATGTAATACTATAAGTACATATATATAATGGATATATATGTAATATATTACATCAAAATTATGGATATATTTATGGTATTATAACATATATATATCTCTCTCATTTTGTTTTAATTCCATTAATGTGACAAAAAATGAAAGTAGTGTTCATGCGTACGTACGGCCTACCGTCTCCATGAACGGTGCTTTTCGTTTTTTATCTCCAAATGATATGGAATAGTATGAAATTAATATTTACTGGATATATATGATATTTTAATCATTAATACTATTCTGGAAATTATTTACTTATAACTACATGGGCAATCTTTTTTCAAACAAGTTCATTTTTGACTCATGTACCAAATATCGGCAAAAACGTCTGATATGAACTAACATTATTAAACAATTATTATAACATTATAATATGTGATATGAACTGAATAATAATATCTAAATGAGGTACTTAGGAAATTTTTAATTGACCAAAGTTTATTATTCAATAATATAAAGAAATGAACAAGACAAGTTGGACTTGAGGTAAGGGATCCTACTCCTCTCTTTCTTTTTAAGTACGCTCTTTTATGTCATTCCTTCTAAAGCTCATATTTCTTGTTATTGGGATGTTCTTTTATATTAATCATACTGTAAATTTAATGTTCATATGATGAGAGACCCTATTCTCTCTCATCAATCCATTTTGGATGTTTTATGTGGCGTCGTTTGGCTGCCGAGTTTTCATAAGGGATTTTTCATCTCACTTTTATTCCCGTGAGATTTATGATACATTTTCCACAAATTATTTTGAGTGGTGTATTCACTGCACATTATTTTAATAATTGTGTAATATACTTTCTTTTATGAGTATTTACATCAATGTTGTATTGTCCTTCTTTCACGAGGTGCATGTTTCGAAAGATACCCATGTCGGTAAGGGAACCTTTCACCCTCATCTTTTTAAAAGACTTCTTTTGTTGGGTATTTTAATTTACATACTGTTATGTTGGGATATGTTCTCATATATCCTTATTGATGTAAATTTTATGTCCAAGTGATGAGATACCCTTTTTTTTATCTCTCATCAACTCATTTTGACGTGACGCCGTTAGACTGTCAAGGGAACATCTTAACCCAATTTCGTTTTCTTTGGGTTCAACGTGTAGTTATTGAATATGTCATCCTTTGAATATGTGTGAATGACCTTTTATTGTTTTACACTTAATATCCACTTATATTGGGTGTATTTATTTTTGTCACACATAATTTTGAGATTTAATTATCCTTAATTTAAGGATACCTTCATTATAAGGGAATTCATCACATTTGACATTTCTATTGAGACCTCATTATTGTTATGCACCAATTCACTCTTATATGGTGTATATACTGTCCTGTTGGAATATTATTTCATGAATCCATTTATTCTCATGATATTATAAAGTTCTGAATAAATGTTATTCCTCAATTATTGTATTCAAGTGTCTCTAATTTTGGTAGAACCCCTTAACCAAAATATCGCTTCAAATGTTTTAATTATTTTTTCTTATTAATATCCATGTTATCAGAATGGTTTTAAGGATTTATTTATATGGATATTAATGGTTTAAAATTTTAAAATGTTCAAGATGGTATGGGACACTTTGATTGAAAAATCTCTTTATTAAATGTTTTGAATGGTTTTGGAAATGGTTTCTTTTTGAATGGATTCATTATTTCAATATACTAAAATGTTATATTGTGATTGAAATGTGTAAATGTTATGTTTCCTTTATGCATGTTTTATGTGATACGTTTATGTTATGGTTCTTGGGAATTGTTATGAAAACGGATGGTTCCGTGATAAACTAAGGGCTGGTGAGCACGATATAGCTCTCCAATGCATTGGGTAATGCGAAGGAGTGAAACGTTAATGTTTCTCCGAAGAGAGTTAGGGAATATTCTATGATGGGTATTCCAAACGTAACCAAGAGGGTTACTCCCTATGTAAGAATGTTATGAATTCCTAAAGTTACCTTTATGTCTTATGATTTCTATTATTTATTCATGGTTTGATGAGGTATGTTAAAGTGCCTATGTTTTATAGGTAAAGTATGATTTCATTCTTATGTATATATGAACTCATGTTTCCTTTCAATATTTTTATAACCCTTACTAAGCATTTTATGCTCATCCCCGGTTTTTGAAATGTTTTTCACCGGTCAAGGGAAAGGTACATGATGTTATGATAGTGTCAAGGATGTGTCAAGAAAGAATCCATGTTTTATTTTAAATATGTTTCCGTTGATGGGAAGATTGAATATTGTCTTTTATGTAACCACTTTGTTTAAATGTGGAATGTAATGAAAGTTTCATGATCTAATTCCCTAAAACTCTAAACCTAAAAAGATCCTCAATGTGTAATCATGTAATAACTCAAGATTAAATAAGGTTTAAGGCTGGGGCCTTATATCTGGTAAGAGATTATGCGTGCCTTGTGATTCACAGTTGATTAAAGAGTTGTTATTTGGAGTTCATAGTTCTCAATTTTTAGTTCATTATTGAAGTACAAAGATGTATAGATACCTTTGAGAGTATTATTGGTGGGATGGAATGAAAAGAGATATTGCTAACTTTACCATGAAGTGATTGATTTATAATTAGGTTAACAAAAAACTATAGTTTACAAAGGGGATGATTCAAACTTTTCTATTGCGAGAGTGGAAATGGGTATATATATATATATATGGAATTTATAGTGGGATTAATGAAGCCTTCTAGAAGATACAATGAAATCTGGGTTATTGTTGATCAACTGAATAAATATGAACATTTTTCCAATACATGATACTCTGTATCAAGATCAACTTTATCGGTTGTATATTAAATAGATAATTAGATTACATAGATTTCCTCGCTATATTATATCAGATCATGATTAGAGGTTCACTTATAACTTTTTGAAAGGACTTAATATGTTGTTGGGTACTAAATGAAATTTCAGTATATCTTTTCATCATCAATCAGATGGGCAGTCAGAATGAACAATTCATACATTGTATGATAGGTTATATTCATTTTCAATGAATTTACAAGGAACTTAGAATCAACATATTTATTTAGTTTAGTTTTCATACAATAACTATTTTTCATTCTAGTATATAGATGGAACCATTTGATGCATTTTATGGAAATCATTTACAAAATCCTTCATTCTAGGATGAAGTAGGTGAGATAAAGTTCATGGGACAAGAATTTGAAGAGTAAATGGTAGAGAATGTTTAGTTGATTCAGTGACACATGAGGATATCTCAGATTATAGAGAAATGTTTTTCAAATAACCAGAGGAAATATCTTTATTTTGAGGTAGGTTATCAGTACTTTTTCAATGATTATCTGTGGAAAAGTTTTATACATTTTTTTAATGAGGGGAAGCTGAGTCCATGATTCATCTGACCCTATAAAATCCAAGAGAAAATCGGATTAGTTGATTACCAAGTATCTTTTACTCAGAGTTTATCCTAGGTACACAATGTTTTTTTGGTTTTAATGTTATGAAAAATTATGTTGGATCTATCTCATGATTTTATTCTAGAAGGATTTCAATTGGAATAAAATCTTTTGATAAAAGGAACATCCAGTTTGGGTTCATGACTTTTGAGAGTTTGTTTTGTTGAATAATGTGATAAATTAGGTTATGTTTTTGTGAAAACCACATGATTGAAGATGAAACATGGGAATCTAAAAATACTATTAGGGAGAAATATACCCACTTATTTGATAAGTGAATAAAATTGCTAGGACATAATTTCAAAAATGGGGATGGAAGTAACATACAATGTAATTATTGAATAATAATTTTTCATATTTATTAATATATGGATTTGATAGTAATTTTATTCTAAAGGGAATTATATGTTTGATATCATACCTAACAAATAATAATGAGTTTCACTGATATATTACGTTAAATGTAAGAATTAGTTATATTGAAAAATAATATATTGTTATTATTATTATTCTATGTGGTAGTTATGGTATAGTCATTGTATTTGTGAGAATGAATTGAACTAACTATATTATTTTTAAAAATGTTTATTATATGTTTTTACATTAATACAAATAATTTAATAGACCCATAATAATAACAAATCAATTTTTAAGCACAAAAATATCTATTATTTTTAAAATGTAGTTTTACCGTCTTTTGATGAAGAACCCATTTTAAATCTACTTTTTGAAAATTTTATGATTTTTATACAAAGGTTAATTTTTTTTGAAATAAAAATATCAAAATATACTTTGGTTAGATATTTTGTATTTGTTTTGATAAATTTCATATTTTGATGAATAGTGAAAAATAATTCATTTTAATGGAAACCTATTTTTTATTCAATATTTATAGAGTTGAATTATATATTTTAGTGGTTTTAAATTATAATTATAGGACTTTTTAATCATTTAATATAATGTATTTAAATTTATTCAATTTCACATTAAAATTGGATATAAAAACTTTATGAACTTTGGAATGTTTTTACATTAAGTACTCATTTTCTCGTTCCCTCAATAGTATTATTTTGTAATTAATTGCACGAAATTATATTTTTCGAATTTTTTGAAATGGATTCCATATTTGGAATCAGAAGGTCCAAAATATGTAAATACTTCTATTCTATTTTTGAGCAATACTAATATCATGTTTAGTAAAAAATATCATCATGACTAATGGTAAATTAGGTAATTATATGTAAAGAGTAATGGAATAAATATTATAGAATTATCCTAACAGTTGTAGTAATTTTCTTGTATTAGTGTTGTTAGACCAAAATAATCCTTGGGAAAAATATCACATTTTTATGTTGCTTGTATTAGAGTATGACATTAATAATATTATATTCAATAAAAAGTCATTTTTGTCACACTTTAGATTTTAGCAAGTGAAATATTTTTAATATGGATTTATATAAATTATATGATGGACACTAAATATTAATTTTAAATATAATATATTTATCGATGTCATGGTAAGTTAATTAAAATTTTTGGTAATATAATAATCACTTTTAATGGTGACTCAATGATGATGCTTTCATTTATTAATTAATGAAAGAATTAAATAAATGATATTATAAATAATAAAATAAATATAATTTGATATAATATATGTCATACATGAATTTTATGGAATGATTTTAAATGTTAGGGATGAGTTAATAGTTTTATTTTTAAGATATAATTTTTATGATATTTTTAGAAAGTAAAATGGTGAATAATGTAAAAATTAACATTAATGATATTTTTAAATAAATAATATATTATTAAATGATTTAAAATTAATAAAACTACATTCATCAGAAAGAATATTGGGATAAGTCTCACAATGTCTCCAATGACTCATTTATTGGGCTTTTTATATTTATTGTAATTATAATAACCCACAAAATGTAAATTAAATGATATCATGGTAATAATTAAAAATGATAAATAAGGAATAAACAAAATAATAGGGATTAAAAAATATTCAAAACATGTAATATTTTCATTATATGGTTGTATTTAGACCCATAATAATCAAATATTCTAAATAAATCACTTTTTACCCATTTCTAATATAAGATTAATTTATATTAATTTAATATTCTGGGGAATTTCAAGAGTGGTCCTCTCATCTCCTATAAAAGGGAAGTAATTATTCTATTTAATTCACACTTAAAAACCATATTAGTTCAACAAATATATTACCAAGTCACATCATTGAGTCCCTCTCTACATTATATGGTTTGTATTTTAGGTATAACACCCTCCTTTGAGGTGTTAGGTTGTTAATCAAAGAAGGTTGTCAGAAAGAGAGGTACTATTTTCAATTAAGTGTTTCTATTTTGTTTATTCATTCACTTTACTAAAATATTAATAAAAAATTATTAAATAATAAATATAGTGTTGAAAATATATTTATATTTTATCATGATAATATCATCACTTAAATTGATATCTAATGTAATCAAATCAGAAATGAATTATTTGTTTGTGTGTATGACTTACTACCACCTCGTGAACTGATATAATTATTTTTCCATAACCTTAATTCAAGGATGGTTATAATTATTGAATTAATGTTTATATATAATATTCATGAAATATTTATCATTATTAAATAATAATATATCACATACATTCTTACCTTTACATGGACACAAAAATGATAAAGTCCTTCATGCATAAGGGTGAATTGTCACCTCCATGAAGCGATGTGATTTGTTTTTCATCACCATATCAAATTAAGGATACATATAATTATATTTAAATTATTAATATTATATTTGTGATATTATTCTTATTATTTTCAGATAAAATAATAACTACCTTATTTCCATTGAGATCATTGAAAATGAAAATGTTACTTATGAGTACATATGGCCTACCAACTCCATGATTATAACGTAGATAATTTTTCAAAACACTAATTAATGGTTTGTATTAAAGGTATAATTAATTTATAAAAATGAAAATATTTTAGTTTATATTATTCTTGATCTTATGGAGTTATGACTAATTTAACTAGGGACATCATACTAAATTCATTTTGGACTCATGTATTAGATGTCAACAAAACGTCCGATATGAAAATAAATAATTAAGTAATTGTTTTAAAATGATAATAAATTATATAAAAGGAATAATAAATTATAATAAGTTTATAAATAAATTGAATAATTAACCAAAGTTTATTAGTCATGAATATATTTATTGTACATGATGAGTCGGACTCAAGGTAAGATATTTTCTTTCAAAAACCACTGTTAAAGATAATCTTTCAACTAATTTTTTCAAAAGGAAAAAGGAATGTTTTTTAACATATACATCATAAAAATAATTTCTCAATTTCATGTAACTTTAATATTTTTATGATTCTTTTATATGTTTATTATTTTATTTTCAAATATTTCTTTTTTAATTATGATTGTATGACTTTGTAAAAATGAAATGTGATTTCATAGTGGAAAATTTTATTTTCATTTATGTTTATCTTATATATTATGATTATTTTGTGGTTATTAGGAATAATATTTGAGTATGGGTGGTTAAATTAAAAAATTAGGATGGGTGAGCCTATGGTAGATCTATAATTCATCAGGTAAATAAATATTGTCAACTAGTATGGTTCCTCCTAAGATATTATGGGAATATACTGTGGTGGGAATTTCAAATGAAACCAGGAAAGTGACTCCCTATATACTCTTGAAATATATTGTATTAGTGAAATGAAATTGATTCTAAAATTTAATTATATAATTTATGTTTTCTTTGTAATTTTACTGGAATATTATGATTTCAAGTGATAAGCTAACAACCTTATGTTTTATGGGTGAAAATCATAACTTTTTGAAAATGTTTTCATTGTTTTAAAGTATTCATGGAATAAAAATTTCTTTCATTATTTTTATTCCTCTTAATAATATTTTTCTTCTTAAACCATGTTTTAAATAAAATTCATAGTGTATAAATTTGGGTAAGAAAAAGTAGGAAGTCATGTTGAATGTTATGAATATTTTTCATTAAAAAATCATGTTTTATTGTAAAATCGTTATATTATAAAAGAAATGGATACTATTTCAGAATTATCCTATTTTTATTAAAATGGGTTTGTATGTTTGAATTATAACATAATTATCTAAAATTATAAACCTATAAAGACCCCCAATGTGAAAGAATGTAATTTCGTGACTTTAGATTTTGTATTGTTCAAGGTCGGGTCTAAATAATGGGTGGTTATGTTGTAATATACATCCCTTGGGTACACTAGATTTCGTGGTTCACCATATTGGTTATTCCATTTTTAATAGTGATATGAAAAATTATATCCCATGATGAAATCGATTAATTTTCAAAATTTAAGACACTAATATTTTTTAAAAGGTGTTCCCTTTTTTGGGGTAAAAGTTATATTTAATTAAGATGTTGTTTTTATGGATTTTAAATTGAAGAATGGTTTCCCTAATTTTATTTCACTTACTAATATTTTATTCTCATTCCATGTTTGAAATTTTCTTTATAGGGTTTAAGAGAGATTACTGAAAAGGATAAGGCAATAGAGGAAATTGTGAAGATTATTATAAATTAGAAAACCTGTTTTATTCCAATAGTTTCTTGGTGAAAATTGATACTATGTATATATTTCCACTTGTAATGTATGGGATTACCATTTACGAGTTTTTACTAATTCTATAAAATTCTAAACGAGAAATATCCTTAGGATTTTAATAATGTGAATTCTTGTTTACAATCACTGGAATATGTAATGATTAATGTTAGATCATGACATATACACCTAAAGAACATTTTTTATTAAGAGTTAAGTAGAATTAAAATAAACTAAAAACATCTTCGATTCATAAATAATAGGTTCATAGAGATCAACACCATTTCTAACTATACTAATATTTTCCTATTCCATGTTAAGTATTCAAGATATTCCATAACATTAATCATATATGAAATCTTACTACACTCAAACCATTTCTTATAATTCTCTATAACTATGAAAAAAAAGAAAGATAAGATCAAATGTGTAACATCCCGGTTCCGGAAGCAACCTAGACTTGCCCCGTACCTGGTTGGTCACATAGCCTCAAGTGCATTTATCTGAATTCCAGAGGCTGCCGAATATCAGTGAGGGCATATGGTGCGATAGTGGGGAAACTATGCCCTTATTAGCAGAGTAACATAACAGAAGAAAACCAGATAGAAATAGTGGAAGTAGTAAATCATGCAATAGGTAAACAATGGAAGTAATAAACAACTGGAGCACACACACACACAAACACACATATGATGCATGATACATATGTATTGGAAAGCATCCAAAAAAGTCACAATGCTGGAATAAAATACTAAAACCAAGTACAATAGAAAACAAATAAAATGATCCACAACATCTCAAGCCTCAACTTGGTCCCATGATCCCCTATTCTGCAGCAATCAAGTACATGAAGTAGAAGGGCGCTTTCCCTTATCTATACCTGTAGCAATATAATATGTTTGGCCCCAAAATCATGACCCAAAGCGGGTGTGAGACTAAATACCAATAGGCAACCACCAAATAATATGTGACAAACAGTTGGTGAATATATATGGCAGGATATAATGAAAATGAAGCAGTAAAAAAGGAAGTACTAAAAAGTACACAATCCTACAGTTTTAAATTCATTCAATTATCAAATTTCATGTAAGAAGCTAATCATAAGCAGGGAAACCTCTGTGAATTACTCACAGCCTAAACCCTCTAGTATAAACAAAACAAACACAAGAAACCCTTTGGGAAGTACACACAGTCTGACCCCTCTGGTTCAGCTTTTGCACAGACTCTCTGAGGAAGCACTCACCATCAATTCTCTTAAAGTCTCATATCATTAACTAAAAGGTACTCTAGGGAAGCACTCAACATCCAATTCCATTTGTGTCCCATATTGAGGAACTACAGACACTCTAAGGAATCACTTACGTCCATTCCCCCTATGGTTTCACATCGTAATAAAAAACAAACACTCTGGAGAAGCCCTCAACATCCATTCTCTATAAGGTCTACTACACCAGGTTCTCACCTACCTGTGTAAGTCAATCGATCCCAACGATTTATAACATCCAAAGTATACCTCAATAACTACATGGCTAAATACTGTATAACATAACAACATGTTAGATAAATAATATCACTCCATCCTATCAGCACTAAGAATGGAATGCAAGCAGCCTAACAGGCAAAGAAAGACCAAATGACCATAAACAATAAAAGAATGGGAAAGGCATCCATAGCATATCAATAAACCTCATTCACATTCAATTGACCACTACTCAAGAATAGAAAACATAGTAGGCAAATAAAAGGGTTAAAACCGTAAACACACAATACCACAATCAAGGTTATTGGGTACATGTACACATATAACTCGAAGACTATCTACAGAAAGTAACAAACCACCTACCTCGGTGTTTTATGATCGATATACTCTTTCATCAGCCCTTGGATTTTCCTGGAACATAGAAGATCTAAAAAAACAACTAAAATGTTAAATATAGGATAACTCATGAGAAAAGATAAATCAGGAAATGTGGTTCAAGAAGAAGAGAGAACCCACTGATGTGATTCCAATGCAACCAACTGAGTTCGATTTGGAGAACAAGTGCTTGATCAGGGGTGTGGGGAAAGATCAGCATCATACGAATGCTCTTGGTCGAAGAAGAAGAAGAAGAAGAAGCTTCTTCCAATTAGATGTGACCCCAGTCCATTTAATGAAAAAAAGTACACAGTGTGTACTTCAGAAGTACATGGTGTGTACTTTCCCTTACCAGCCCCTGCATAAGGTGGTATCCAGTTCACCAGCCATGGCTGTGTGCTCGGATGTTACATGGCCAACACACTACTACATGTGGTAAACAAGTACACAACCTGTACATATTAGTACACGATGTGTACTTCAAAAATTTCCATAAACATTTATTTTTATAAAAACACAATAAAAGACAAAAAAATACCTAAAAGGAAGATCCAGGTTCATACAAACTTACCCCCTTAAAGAAATTCATCCTTGAATTTCCCTAGCAAGGCGGTGCACAAGAAGCATCTTCGAAAATCTCTTGCCATTGTGATCGTACATCGACCTACCTCTCCTAGGTCTCATCCTGTACTTGCCCGTGCTGCCGTAGCACTCGTACCAGAGTAATAGACCGGACATGGAGAACTTTTTTACTTCGATCAACAATACAGATAGAATAATCCTCAAACAAGGAATACACCTCTAACTCTACCTCATCGGGTTAAAAAACATGATACAGGTCTGATAAGTAATGTCAATGCTGAGAAACGTGGAATATGTCATGCATATCCTATTACCTCTGAGGTAACTACAACTGATAGGCAACCGACCAAACTCTCCCCAACACCTGAAATTGCCTGACATACATCGGTGAAAGCTTACCCAATCTCCCAATCCTCCATTGTCACACCCTCAGTGTGACACATAGGAAAACATGATCTCTGACCTCAAACTCCAGAGGTCATCTCTGTTGATTAGTATAAGACTTCTTCCGAGACTGTGCAGTATCCATCCTCTTCCGAATCAACTCTATCTAATCTTTTGTCTCCTGGGAAAGACAAGGTCTCAGCATAGCTGCATCTCAAGCCTCCATCCGGAATAAGTATGATTGACATGGCCTACCATACAAAGCCTCTTAAGGTTCCATCTGAATAGATTCTTGAAAACTATTATTGTAGGAAAACTCTCAAAGAGGTATGAGATTCTCCCATGAACCTCCAAAATATAGGATGCATGATCAAATCATGTCCTCAAGAACCTGAATCGTATGCTCGGATGTGCCATCTGTCTGGGGATGCTATGTTGTACTTAGAAGTACTTGTGTACCCAAATCCTTCTATAATCCCTACCAGAGCCGAGAAGTAAAATGGTCATCTCTATCAAAAGAAGAGTGTGAAACACTATGTAAACATACAATCACTCAGATATACAACCTTCCAATCTCATCAAAACTTAAGGTCTTATTGATTGGAAAGAAGTTAGAAACCTTCATGAGTCTCTCAATGACAACCCTCACTCTATCATTCCTTCAAGGAGTCCTTAGTAAACCTGTCACGAAATCCATCACGACATCATTCCACTTCCACTCGAGAATGGGTAACTATTGCAAAATCCATGCTGGTCGTTGATGCTCCACCTTCACCTGATAACAGGTGGAACACCTCATGTCAAAACTAATAACATATCTCTTCATATATGGCCACCAATACTGACAGTTTAGGTCATGATACATCTTCGTGACACCAGGATGAACTGCCCAAACTGAGGAGTTAATGTCTCACATCAACTCCTGATGTATGTCTGTCGGCACCCATATTCTCCCACGAAGAAGTAATATATCATCCTCACCTATGGTCTCTCCAGGAATAGGGCCCTCTCCGGACACACATTTCTGTAGGACTAGGACTTATGAATCTGATAGCATCCTCATTATTACTTGATCAAATAGAGTCGAGGTAATAGCTACAGAAGAAATAAATGTTTTCCCCTGCCTGTCATGCTCCTCCAGATGCATATCAGAGAATAGATCC
The DNA here is from genome assembly GCA_963277665.1 of Viscum album. Taxonomy (NCBI): domain Eukaryota; kingdom Viridiplantae; phylum Streptophyta; class Magnoliopsida; order Santalales; family Viscaceae; genus Viscum; species Viscum album. The sequence goes on along the minus strand of OY728135.1, from coordinate 1,456,566,974 downwards.
ATAAGCTTTCACTCACTACAGGCCTCCTGAACTGCCTGTATCTGAGTCCTCTTGCTTAATGAATCAGCCACAACATTTCCCTTCGCAAGCATGTAGGAAATATAAAATTCAAAGGACTGAAGGTACTCAACCAACCTTTTCTATCTAAAATTCAGATCTCATTGAGTGAAAATATACTTGTGAGTCTTGTGGTTAGTGAAAACAAAAAAATGTGCTCCCAAAAGATAATATCTCCAACAGCGTAAAGCGTGAACAACTACAGACAACTCAAGACCATTCGTTAGGTAGTTCCTCTCATGGGGCCTCAACTGTTGAGACCCGTACGCAACAACCCCTTCCCCTTGCATAAGCACTAATACGATCTCGATACCTAGTTCATTACAATAAACAATATATATCTTTCCTAGATTTGGAAATACTATTATCTGTGCTAAATTAAACATCCCTTTCAGCTTATAAAAGGTAGACTCGCAAGAGTCTGACCACAAGAACCTTTCACCCTTCTTAGTTAGGCCCTTCAGTGGTGCTTCTAAGCATGAAAAGTCCTGTAAAAAACGTCTGTATTAACCAGCCAGCCCTAGAAAACACCATAACTCAAAGAAATACTTCGGCTACTCCCAGGAAACTACTGCTCTCACTTTCTCTGGGTCTACAAATACTCTTTTCACTGAGATAAAATGGCCCAAGAAGTGAATTTGGTCCATCAAAAAGTGTAATTTTGAGAGTATAACATATAACCGATGTTATATTAGTATACTCAAAACGATCTCAATATGTGTGGCATGGTCATGTCGAGTGTGAGAGTACACCAAGATATCATCCACGGAGACTACCACAAATGAATCCAAGTATGGATGGAACACTCGGTTCAGTAGTTCCATGAAAATTGTAGGCCCGTTCGTGAGACCGAACTGCATAACCATATACTCGTATAACTGTTACCTGCTACAAAAAGCTATAAGGGGTACATATGATGGAATAAAACGCAACTGATGGTAACCAGATCTCAAGTAAATATTCGAGACCACTCGACGTCCTTGAATTTTATAAAATAAATCATAAATCCTCTGCAAGGGATATCGGTTCATGTCCGTTAACTAGTTAAACTTCTGATAATCCACACAAAGTCTGAGGGTACCATCCGCCTTCTTCGCAAACAGGACTGGCGAACCCCAAGGAGATGTATTGGTTCAGATGAAACCATTTTATTACAACTCCTCCAACTGTCTCTTGAGCTCCTGTAACTCTGGTGTTTCCATACTATAAAGAGGAATGGACATCGATGCCACTCCTGGAACAAGATCGATAGAAAAGTCCACCTCTCTCTTTGGCGGCAAACCTAAAAAAGTTCTCTGGAATGTCATCCCTAAAACGATCCACCACTAGAGGAAATTCCATCGGTGAAGTCTCCTACTCATCCAGATATATACTAGCAATCTGGGCTGGAACTCCTCCTAACCCATGATGCTCGGGTCCTACTCTGCTCACTTGGACATCCAATTTACCATTGTGAAGAAATAATCTGCCCTTCGGTGATGTGAAAGTCACCCTACAATGATAGCAATCGAAAACTTCCTAGAATGGAACTAACCAGTCCATTCCAAGAATGATATAATATCCTATCATCTTTTGGTCATAAAGGACATATATGAAGTGAAACCTACCAACCTCTATAGGGAACTCCTTGCAGTGTCATACACTATCCATTAATGTCCCAAACAGAGTGTCTAGCCTCAAGATATCAGCAGAACAAAATATACAGAGTCCAAGAATCTCCATAACTTAAAATAAATAAAACTGTAAGAATCCTCTGTATCTAAAAGAGAAGAAGCTAAAACTGATCCAACTAGGATCGTACCTCGTACTATTGAGGCTCTGGGATCCTACTCCTGCTGTTTCTACTCCGTCACAAAAGTCTAGCCTGCACCATGGCCTTGTGACACTATCTGACCACCTTGAACTGATCCACCCTATTATCGCTGAAATCATGGTGACTAGCTACCATGGCCACGACCTCCACCTCAGCTGGAATAGCCAGATGAACTATCATTCCCTAACTGATGAGAAACAACTAGTGTTTCTCCTAAACACGAAGTTCTAGAATAACCCCTTTCACGAGATATTGGTGAGAAGATTTGATAGAATCATTGAATATGGACCATCTTTCCTCATGATTGGCACTCCACTGGGTCTATCGGGTAATTCGGCCTCATATGCCTACTATTCTCGCACTAGTATCACACCACATGGATACCAGAAGATGTGTCCCACCTCCTTGGATATCCATCCGTAGATTCCCTATAGTGATTTCTACATTCATTAGGTGGGATAATAACTCTGGATGTCAAGCCGTTGGGTTTGCAACTCCATAATCCCTCAGATTGCGCTCCGTGATTAACACCTGGTTGACTATAGAAGTGATGGAAGTCAACTTGATGATGTTCACTTGTGATCGGATATCGTGTCTCAGAACATCCCCAAAATTTATTGTAATAAATAACTCATCACCTTATGGAATAGGAATGAAGTGCTACATCTCTCTGAAATGAGAAGAATACTTCATAATAGAAAGAGATCCCTGCTCTAGACTCATAAACTCTTGGGCTTGATCGGCCCTCAAGTTCTCTGGGTAGAAGTAGTCATAGAAGGCACTCTAGAACTCATCCCACTCCATAACATTCTGGCATCCCACCAATGAGAAAACATCCCACTATCTCTTGGTGGAGTCCCGAAGCATATACCTAGCACGATTCACCCTTCTCTCTGGAGGCATCTCTAGATTCTCGAAGATCATCAGTGTGGATTCTAGATATGACTCTACAGCCCAAGGTCCTCCTTTCCCTAACAATATGGGAGGATACTGCTGCTGAAGGACCCGCGTTTGTTCTACCATAGAAGGGGCCGAATGCGGTACTCCTCAGAAGGTATGCATAAACCTCAAAAAACCCACTCAGTACTGTGGGTCGGCACCTATATCTAGAATAATGGCTTGTGCCAAGACTAGAACAATAGGAGGATTTTCTGGTAGTTCTTGATCAACCTTATCTGGTGTTTGATCACAGCCTTATAACTGAAGGAAAACCGAAGGACATATTAGTGGCATGGCTTTGCAAGGTCAAGCGCACACCTTAGATCAAGATTAAAAAGGACTGAAACATAGAAGTGTGAGAAGGGAACAAGAGGAAAAATAATTCAAGTATTTTTTTCGAAACATGGATACATGACATGTATACTGACTATATGACGTGTTCCCTTAATCCCTCACATGGTCATGTACTTTTGCTAACCCAGGTCGTGTAGCACCCCATACACACGGGGTGTTGTCCTAACACACAGTGTGTACTTGAATCCTCTTACCCTATCCAAGATCTTCTACATAGTAAAGCCTCACAGTTCTCCTAGAACAACACTACATGGCATGTTATTTCCATAAACAGTGTTTAATAGACAAACATCCCCAACCCATGTTGTTACATGACTTACTCTACACGGAATGTTTGTTCCATACATGGCATGTACAAGAAATGTTTCACCAACCCGTGTTGTTCACTACACAGCAGGATACCTAGGTTACAATACACGATGTGTTAAAACATGACACTTCATGTATAACTTAAGCTTGCATCCATCTATGTCATTAATCATATGGGTGGAAACAAGGTCTACGCAACACAGCATGTAAAACTGGTACAGGATGTGTTCCCCAAATATTTCTCAACCCCGTGTCACTACCCACACAGTCAGTGACATGTTTAGAGACTACATGGCATATACTCAAGAAAAAACAGTTCCTTCCCAAATAGAAGAACACATGGCGTGTATTCATCATTACACACCTTGTATTTTGGGTTCTTCTGGACAGTAAGCCTCAGAAACAACTCCAGAACCCATAAAAACTAAAAAGAACATTAAAGTACCAAATTCTGATCTGTTAGGACCTATACTCTCTGCAAATCAAATTTTGGCATCTCATACACGTTATAAACAATGATAACAGTGTAATGATCCACCAAATTCCAATCCATGAGGGCCCATAACACCTCAAGAACCAATGTTTGGTGTTCATTAAAACAAAACTTAAACTACCAATACCTTATCAAAAAGTAGGTATTCTATAAAGTCATCTATCCCAACAACTTGCAACACAACCTCTATCACAAAAACATGAAATATCTAATGCACCCTAAATGGAATGGCAATAATGCATGAAAAGTGATTTCTAGAAAGTGACTATATGATGAACGAGATGGAATACCCTCATATAATCGGGTTGCAACATAAATACAACCTCAATAATATCAACAATAATGATACAAAACATGTGAATCACCCAACGGTGAAATCAAATCAATTGTTAAGTTGCAAAACTAAAAAATTGAAATAACGAGGTAGATTGGATTTTCCCTGTACACGAGTTAGCTACTCCAGGAACATCTTATTACCAGGTACCTATTCCTTCCTATCCCTGGTTATAGGCTCCAAACAGTAAGTCTACAAGAAAATAATCCTTCGGATACCACTTTATAATGTCCTGTTTCCAGAAGTCGCCTAGAGGTGCCCCGTACCCGTTTAGTCACATGGCCTCAAGTGCATTTCCATGAATTCCAGAGGCTACCAAGTAGCAGCGAGGTCCTTGGGTGTGATAGTGGGGAAACTATGCCTTCATTGGCAGATAAACATAGTAGAAAAAAATATATAACAATAGTAGAAGTAGTAAAACATGCAATAGGTAAACAACAAAAGTAATAAACAACTGGAGCACACACACACGCACACACACACATAGGATACATGATACATATGTCTAGGAAAGCATCCAAAAAAGTCAAAATGCTAGAATAAAATACCAAACCAAAGTAAAATAGAAAACAAATAAAATTCTCCATAGCACCGCATGCCTCAGCTTGGTCCCACGCTCCACAGCTCCATGGTAATCAAGTACATGAAGTAGAAGGGTTCTTTCTTTTCTCTATATCTACAGGAATATAATCTTTTTTGGCCAAAAGCGTGACCCAAATAGGGTGTGAGGCTAAATACCAGTAGGAAACCACCCTAATATCTGTGCTTAACAGTCAGTGAATATATATGGCAAGCTATAATCAAAATGAAGTAGTAAACAAGGAAGTACTCAATAGTAAACAATCCTACAATTTCAAATTCATTCATTTATCATATATAAAGTAAGTATCTATTCATAACTAGGGAACCCTATGGGAAGTAATCACAGCCTAACCCCTCTGGTCCAACCAAAATAAACACAAGAAACCCTCTGGGAAGTACACAAAGTCTAACCCCTCTGGTTCTAATTTTGATCAGACTCTCTAAGGAAGCACTCACTATCAATTCCACCTATAGTCTTGTATCAATAACTAAAAGGCGCTCCATAGAAGAACTCAACGTCCAATTCCCCCTGTGGTTCACATCGAGTAACTATAGACACTCTAAGGAATCACTTACATCTATTCCCCCTATGGTCTCACATCGTAACAGAAAACAGTCACTCTGGAGAAGCCCTCAATGTCCATTCTCCCTATGGTCTACTACACGAGGTTCTCACGGCCCTGTGTAAGTCAATTGAGAAAAACCATATTTAACTACCAAAGTATACCTCAAGATCTACTTGGATAAATAGTCTACAACATAACAAAATTTCAGATAAATAATATCACTCCATCCTATCAGCACTGGGAATGGAAAGAAAGCTGCCAAACTGGCTAAGAAAGACCAAATAGTCATAAACAATATAAGCATGGGAAATACATCTATAACATAGGAATAAAACCTATTCACATTTGATTTACCTCTACTCAAACATATAAAACATAGTAGGAAAATAACAAGGTTAAAACCATAGACACGCAACACCCCGATCAAGGGTATTGGGCACATTTGCATAAATAACTCAAACACTATATATAGAAAGGAACAAACCACCTACCTTGGCACTGTATGATCGATATACTCTGGTATCGACCCTTGGATCGACCTATAACATAGTAGATCTACAAAAATGTCTAAAAAAGTCAACCGAGGTTAACTTAGAGAAGAGAAATCATGAAACTAGGTTCAAGAAGAGGAGATAACTCACCGATGCGATTCCAACGCAAATGACTGAGTTCAATTCAGATAATGAATGCCCGATCAGGGGCTCAGGGAATGATCGGCACCGTACGGATGCTCTCGGTCGAAGAAGGTGAAGAAGAAGAATATTTTTTTCCAATTAGATGTGACCCAGTTTTCTTAATGGAAGAAATAAAGAAAGTAAACAATGTGTAATTTAGATGTACACAGTGTGTACATGCCCTTATTATCCCCACATAAGGACGTCTCCAAGTCACCACACATGGTTTTGTGCTCGGTTAGCATACGGATAAGTGCGAAAAAGAGTACATGGCGTGTACATTTATATACACAACATGTACTTAAAAAATTTCTAGGAACACCTCTTTTCCTCAAAAACACCAGAAAATGGAAAAACATACTTAAAAAGAAGATTCAGGTTCTTACAAAATCCCAAGTAAGGGTAAATATAAACATTAACAATTGAATGTAATTAGTAATAATAAGATGAAAAGAAGGGTGTGATGACATAATAAAAGGTCATAAACATAACGTAATGAAATTAATTCCCATAAATACCTAGATAAACACTTATAAAACATGGAATAAATCATTAAAAAATATAAGATTTATTGTAATCAATAATAATGAGCCATGTGATGTCGATCTTAGTCCATGGATTCATTAAAAACCAATAAAATCATATACAAATCATTTTAGTTACTTGGGAAATCATTTTCATATCACTCTTATTTATGGTATAACCATCAGAGTTACACTTAAAGAAACTACCATAGTTAATATTTAAATAACTATCACATTTATACTTGTAATAATCATCATAGTATATTTCCATAATCTATTAGGAGAAAACTAATTGGTTAACTTCATCCCTTTAACCAATTCAATGGAATGATATAATCTGATATAACAAAAATGGTTTAAAAGGAAATAACTAGTCATCGTAAACAATTCCCAAGAACCATCATATAAATAAAGTACATTGATATTTCATTATATCATATAACTCTTAAGAACAACTATTATTACATTCATAGTTTGATTAACCACTGGAAAATAAATGGGTACCATCAAAATCTATTTGATATAATCATAATCCATCAAGATAAATAATGAGTATGGTAACATTAAATAATATCATTAAGGGTTCCTATATTCCTTTAATGTTTGTCGACATTGATGAATGGAAATTCCATTAAAATATCTTTAAACAAATTCTTGAGGAAAATAACTTGTCACTATGAAAATCACTTTTCAAAACTAAAAAATCAAAAAAAATTGTAGAAATAATATCCTTTGAAAATAAAATCATAATCTTAAAAATCATTCTTCAAATCAATTAATTTTTATGACAATGGAAAAAACTTTTTATGTATTAAAATTTAAAAAAAAAATTCTATTCAAATATTTTGTAAAGGTAGTCTAAAGTGGCCATTTTGGAAAAAATTAAGAATACATTTAGAAATATTTTAAAAAAAAGATAAAAGTTCATATAAAATATCTTTAGCAAAGAATTTATTATTAAAAAAAATTCCTGAAAAAAACATTTAGGAAAACATGGATATGGGCGAGAATGATTCCAAATCTAAAATAAGATGTATGATTAGTAGCAAATACAAAGAACTTTATTTATAATAATTTATTCAATTAGTAAGGAAATGGAACCCAAAAACCTTCATAAATAGAGGATATAAAAGCAATGTGGTTCAATAAAATAATATCATATTATTTCCCCCAATTGAACTTCAACATAAAGAATCTCTAAATAATAAAATATTGTAACATAAAGTCTTTTCCCCTTTGCAAACCTTTAAATATTAAGCCCCAAGATATAATGACATAAAATTAAATTTTAAATGTCATGAAAATAATAATATTCTTGGTAAAACATGTCAAATGGGAATTATATACACCTCATAATATAAAATAGGTTTATATCATAAACATATGTCCCTAGGAAAGGGAATTTGAGGTGAATAACCCTTACATAGATCATACCATTAAATTGACAATTAAAAATGAAATGATTAAGTATAAAAAATATAAATACAAGATGCCCAAGTGGAAACAATAAAACAATTTTTAGATCAATTCAAAAATAATCATGGAATGACAATATCTATTAATAAGAGTTACAACCTAACCAAAGGAAATTGAGTTAAGATTCATTTTACCACAGAAAACTTTCATGTAAAATACCCTTGTATGATTTCATTAAATTAAGACTTAAAATAAAGTTTGGTATGAAGGGTTCAATATATAACATGTAAAATTTAAGTATATACACTATATTAAAAACATTAGGTGCATAACAACAAAATACTCTTCAAGGAAGGTAAATTGAGCTTAAATCCCTTACAATGATTCCAGACTTCTCATATATGTCCTTTAAAACCTGTATAGTAAACTCATAACAATTATTTTATTTATTAATAATATTTTAAGGTTTAATACCTAATCCTATATAACTAATGTCATTTATTTTATTGACATATTTTATTACTTAATAAGTTATGTCAATGCCAAGTATTTTGAAGATGTTTGGTCCATAATTTTGGAAACATATTTGGAGTGTTGACTATTGTCAAATGGGTCATTATTCTAACATCTATAGAATAATTCTCCTGAAATTATTATCATTATTATATATAAATTATAATTTTAATACCAATAATTAGTGATGATTATGAAAAATTTCCTATGTTACAATCACAGATATGGTATATCGTACATACACATGAGTAACATTTCCATTTTTAAAGATCATAATGGAAAGAATGTAAGTATTATTTTATATTCTGAGAATCATAATAAAATAAAAAATACCGTATTATAACTTTAAATAAACTTATTTATACAATCCATTGGATTTGGTGGTGAAACACAAACTATATTTCTTCGTGGAGGTTGTAGTTCGCATGTACACATGAAAGACAATATCATTTTTCAGTGTCAGAAGGTAAATAATATTTTATATTTTAATAATTATAAACATGTCATAAATATCTTATATAAACATTTATTTCATAATTATAACTATCCTTGAGTTACGGTGATGGAAAACTAATGTCATCAGTTTGGGAGGTGGTAGTCTGTTATACACACAATTGACAACTTCGTTTCCCACTTGATGGAAAATGAGATGGATATATAATTTTTTTACACTAATAAAATGTAATTATATTTTATATAATAATTTTATTATATCATTATAGTTATGTTTTATTTGAAGGAGTAGTAAGAATAATTAAAAAAATTATTTGTTAATAGTTATATCTTTTATTCAGACAACCTTATTTTATTTACTCCTTAAGCCTTATATGGTTCATATATTTCTCAAAATAATACCTCTAGAATGTTGGTAGGTATGTTATTAAGGTATTAGGGTAATATTGGTTGAAAAAAATACACATTTAAGCTTTAATTAAAGAGTTGAAGAGGTTCCCTTTTATGCGACAAGGGAATGACACACTTGGAATATCAAAAAATATTAAAATAATATAAATCAATTTAGATTTTAAAAATGATAAATATTTATTATATTTGAATATAAGTTATATATATTTTGAAATAATATCATTAAATTAAATTGGGAATTTTTTACTATGTATTACACCTATATTTATGTTTTAATCTATTGTTTACCCTTTTCAGACCTACCACAACAACAAAGTTTTTTACTCTTTGAGGGTTAAGATAGTTACTAGAAATGGAAAACAAGGTGCATAAATGGACTATTGATATTATATAAAACTATATAATGATAAATTTCTTGAATATAATATATTGATGAATTTTATATCATTTAATAAAATATTGTTTTCATAAAATATCAACAATACCAATTTTAAAACTAATCATTTATTGAATTTTATACCATCAAGGGAAAAAATGAAATTCACATATAATTTAATAATACCTCCCTAACCTATAACATTAATATATAATATTAATTAATCACATTATTTATATCGAATTATACTACTTTTAATTTTTTTAATATAATTTATTTTATTTTTCTATTAATTGCGTAATTACTGCTTAAATATTATTTACTCATTTAAGGTAATTATTAATCCTTTTGAAATTATAGATAAATTTCCATGATGAAGGTAATATTTTTTTAAATACTTTTTATAACCAAATATATCCTCTAGTTATATCTATGTTAATAATATTATAGCTATTATAAAAAAGTGTTTGACATTTTTGACTTGTCTTTACCAAAGATATTATAAAGGTTATAATAACATTTATAATTATAAATGGTTATATAACAAAATATTACATTTTTATGGCTTACAAGTAAACAAAAAATAAAATATAATATTGTTCTATCGTTTTTTGAGTCATTATAAAAATATTTTAATCCTCAATTTCCTGATTTACCCTTACCCTGGTAAAAAATTACTAATGTTATATTCATAATTGAAAAAACTAAAAAAGGAACTTTTTACTAAATTTGGAGTCACAAATAAAAAAAATATTTTTTAATTGAAAACTTATAAGTGGCAGAATTTAATTTAAAATCAAACTGTCAAAGTGTGAGGAAAAATAGGGTTTTAAAAGAATTCCACTTTAAATATAACATATTTTAGACTAAATTTCCTTTATATTTTAAAAATAAAACTACAAATGGGTCACATTAAATCATTATGAACTAATTAAATTTTAAAAGTGATATTTTTCTTACATTGTACATACTTTAATAGAAAAAATATTTTTCAGTAAAATATCTATTTTTTACTTATTCATTGAAAAAATAATATTTTAAAAAGAACTATAAAATATAACAATAGGAAAATTTTTATATTATGATTTCAGAAATGATATTAATTTTTTCAAATAAAATTTCTAATATTTCCATAAATTAATGTATTATTCACTTATAAAATGAAATAAAAATAATTTTTAAAGAAACCATATCCTTGATGAATTAAATAAATTTACAAAAAACATATTTGTTATTACTGAAGAATTAATGAATATATATATATTGATTAAAACAATTAGATATATATATATATATATTTATAATTCAAAAATCATTTAATCCTATTTATAGTCATCATTTTAATGACTATGTTATAAAATTAATATTTAAATAATAATATATTTCTGTTCGATTATGATCAGTGTTGCGTAGTTTTTACTCTATAGTTCATAGTGTAATTATTTTAAAATATTAGGTTATTAAAATCAATATAAAAGGAACGTAACTTCCAAATAAAAACATTCATAAAAAAGTAAACTATTATCAACTAGAATAATGTTTTTAATAAATTATTTTTAATAAATAGGGGATACATATTGTACCTAAATATTATATGGAATGATATGTATGAACAAGATTCTATATTAAATTTATAGTAAATATATATTGATTATAACAAATATTTGAACTTGTATGAATCAATATGCCGCTTGAGGTATGAGTTTATATGAAATTCTCATTTATATTTTGGATTGTCTATAATAAATTTCTATAGTGTGGAATTTTATAGATATTATCCATTAAACCCTATATATTTTATTATCATGTGGTTATTTTGAGATTTTTCAAGTTTTATTACCATTTTTATCTCTTTGTAACTTAAAATTATCATGGAAACGTTTTTAATGAAAATTTAACCTTATTTTCTCATTGTTCGATAAAAATTTTCTTCCATTTATATAATCTACAATTTTTTTTGAAATTATTTACCTATACATGAATTGTTTTAAAAAGTAAATTTTCACTAACATTAACAATATTTACAATATTTTAAAAATAAATCACTATAAAATTGTTCCAAACAAGTTATTATTTTAACTTTTTTAAAAAGTGTGAAAATAATGTTGTCATTTAGCACATATAATGTGAATGAATTTTCCAACCATCATGTCAGTTCAATTATTTGAAGCTTACATTACAATTTTACATGGTTATTTCAATGAAAATATTTTTCTCAGGGTATTATGAATTTTTAGTTGAAATATTATAAAACTAAAAGTTTATATTTATTACATTTTCAAAGTAAGGTTCTATTATTCTTTTAAATTTATTCTTTATCTATATTGAAATCCTTTTTTGGACTATCATACTTCACTAGGTATATGATCCTATGACATCAATCACCTTCGTTCTCTAAACACCTTATGATAAGAATGATTTAAGAATGATTCTGTAGAACTTAATTATTTCTTTGGGTAAATTAAATTACAATTAAACCATCAAGATATAATTATACTATCCTTGGGTTATGCAATAATTAAATGATAAAATTTTATTGAAACTCTTCTATTTTTCATTGGTTTTTTATTATGATTTTATGAATTTTTATTCTTTTATTTAATACTCATGTATTATTTTAATTATGCAATGGGTGGGACCATACATATAAATTATTCTAATGAATTTTTTAAAGATGGATAACTCATGAGATAACTATATTATATGTCAACATAATTCATCTTCAAAAAAACATATATGTGATTGGTTTCATATGCATATGTTTATGTTATGACCCAATTTTATGTCCTCAACTAAATGAGTAACCTTGTTACTATTTACAAATTTTCACAACGTTATAATATTTTTTGAATATCCCAATGATGATAAGATACCCTAATTTCCCATGATTGAATATTTATCATTACAAACTCTTATGGGTCTTTTAGTTTATTATGAAAAATAATTATATCATCACTCAAGACAAATTATATTTAATTTATTTGGTATGAATTTATCGTGTAATAATTATCTTCTCATTAACTTATGATTATGTAGGATTATTTTTTGATATCTCATATGTTTACCCTTAGTGAGTATATGAGCTCACCCACTCTTATTATTTCCTTCCCCCAGTTTTGATGTAATGTTCCATGTAGGATATATCTAGAGTAATAATAATATTAACAACATTTTATAAAATGTTGAATATCATTTATAACATAAGATTTTTATTTATCAGGTCTCAAAAAAATATAATCATTTATGGTTCTAGGGAGTGTATAATAGTGTTATATAATTGTTATTTATAAAAAATGATTTAATTTTTATGTCTGTTGTGATTGGGTTTCCTCATACCAAGAGATATTACTAAAGCTAATCATATCTCTATTTTACATTATTTCTATAATTTAAACATTAGATATCACAAAATATAATCATAATCACAAGAACATGAGATTTAGTGTATTTTAGGATTAACTATATAAGAAATTTATTTTTAAAATACTTGTAAACATTTTTTCATAATTGATCCGCATTATGCTCCTAGAATTCTCATAATTTACACTAATATTCATAACCTATAGAATAAAAAAAATGATAAATGGGTGATATCAAAATGGATAGTAATGGTAAATATAATTGATACTGATTCAATATCATTAGTTATAATAATATGAACATATTAATATTACCAGGATGCATAAGAAAACTCTTCCCAGGAAAATCATATATCATATATCATGGCACATGACATTGAATAATATAATAAATGAGTAAAAAGATTTTGGAAAATTGAGTCAACAAAACTTGATCCATGAGAGAATTTTGTAGTTATCATAATTAGAATAAATCTATGACATATTTAAAATATTGTAAAAATTTATTATAGGGAAATATTACTTTCATAATCTACAACATCATTGCCTATGCTTATGAGTAAGTAAAACAAACTTTCCAATACCATTACCATGACTAAAATTTTTACCCAATACCTTATAAGGTAATATAGAACCCCGTACATTATTCATCTATACTTACATGTTCTATATGAAGATAATAATTCATTATATCACAACTAACCCATGGATATAAATTCAACTTTATTCAACCCATCCCAATGAACCCATGGAAGGGAATTTTGTTTCATTAATTATAAAGAACCCATGGGAATGAAATGGGATTAAATTATTTTGATAATGGAATCATAAAAATTTAAAATTCCATTGATAATCATATAATGATATACATATGATAAATAATATTGTATCCTTGATAGTCTACAAATTTCTGATTAAATTACATACAATCATGAGTATAAAGCATATGGTATTTACAGTTTATAGATAATGGTTACGTGATTAAGAGAATAACTTATACAATAAATCAATTTATGAAATCTTGGTTTAAAATATTAGATGAATATAAAAAAAAATTCAGTTCACAAAGGAATATTATTTTTGGAAAATATATGGTTATACATTGAAAATGATAAGGCATGATAATTTTTGTGTTGAATAATTCCTCCAAAAGAAAGGGAAATTATAGATTCTATCCAAATAAATATGGTTGATATTATATTTGTGAAAAATAATTGAATCAATTATAAGATATATCAAAGAATAATAAAATAGATGAAAGACACCTTTTTTAGAGTTTTTTAAAAATCACTTTGGAAATAAGAATTATCATTGATCCATTCTGAACATTTTAAAAGAAATATTTTATTAAATTTATATAAGGATAATTTATTTCACATAGCATGAAAGAATTGAGAGAATATAAAATTCAATATTTGGTGGAAATATGTGTTCATATAGAAAATATTATAAATATATTCTTAACAGAAATTAACCATAATGACACTTATAGAAGCCATTAAAAATTTATTTATAACTTTTTTAATAAGTATATGTAATAAAAAATAACCATTAATAAATTAGAGTAGAATAGTTAAAGAAATTATTAGAAGTATCCAAGGAAAAATGACAAGGAAAAAATAGGATATTGACCATGAGTAAGAGATGAGGTTGGTTTCACATACAAGAAACCCTCTGGGTAAAACATAAGGCAATATAAAATGATATTTTTCAAGGATATATACAACCTCATTAATATATAATGATCATTATAACTTGTTTCAAAAAGAATTACCATTTCATTTTATGGATTATATATTAAAAATTTCCTTGATTTTAAAATAATATTTACAATTAAACCCATAAAATTTGAGCAGTATTTTAGTAAAAATCATTTTTTAAATTGGTATGTTTTGAAACAAAATCCATTTAAAATAGAAAATTATATGGATATTAAAATCCCAATGAATATTATTAAATAAATTATTTATTAATTAGTCACACTATATTAATGTTATCATTGTTTTCAATAATAAATATGCCATAATAAGTAAAATTTGAGACAATGAACCCTTACACGTTCACTAATTTTTTAGTCAAAAACCCATGATAGAATTTTTTTTTTAATAGAACATAGAATATCGTGAAATATAATTTAATCAAGATACAATTTATTAAATGTAATTTTATATGCCATTCCATATAATATATGGGTTATAATAAGAAGTATGTACTAAGGTATTGAAAATTTAGAAAGGAAAATCTTACGTTAATTCCCAATTTACACAAAGGTTATTGAATCTACTGTATGATAAAAATAACTATATTAATCATCTATTTATGAAAATTATTTAGATATATATCCTTTTAAAAAATTATTTTATAATTATTCTCTATATTCATATTGGTTAACTATTATATATTTCAATGTCGATTGGGAGAAATCTTGATCATTTTTAATAATTTTTATAATAGTAGTCTCATTGTTCATAATTATCCAAAATTTCACCATTAATAGATAATAAAATATACAATAATTTATTTTTGTAAATTTATTTATAATTTTATAATTTCATTCTATATAATTTTTTTATTATATTTCATAGAGATGAAATAAGTGAAAATTATATCTAAGTTTTTTTAAACACACAAATAGTGGTTTTTTATTTATTGAGATTAAGATTTACAATACCATTACAAAAAAAACTATTTTATTATTGATATCATATAATATTATTAATTAATTTCTCATAGTCATATGTGATAATATTTTATATCATGGTTCAATTTGGTGGTTAAACCAACCCAAACATGATCATACCATGATTAATAGATGATTATTGTCATGAAGGTTGTTTATTTAGAAATAATCTCGTTATTAAATAATAATAATGATATTAGTTTTAAATCCTAAGCTCAACCAGACACAACAACTTTGACCATTTATTAACATAAAGGAAAAGTATAGAAAGAAAACAATAAAAACCAAAACAGGCAATTACAAATCATAGAAGCCATACCCATCTCCATATCCATGATCAATTACTTCATCAACGGTGACTAATTCCTAGTCCATGCTTTGATAATGCTTCAGAGTCTTCACATACTTTTGTCTGAGATTTATTTTCTCTAAATACAAAAAATCGTCAGAAGAATTCATACCATTTCCTTGGTTAATATAAGATCAGGTAGGCATCAACTTAGGCATAGATGAATAATACTTCCTCCGTCTTCTCCTTGGTGAAGCAGTCATTGCTCCCTCCTTCCCCACCACATCCTTCATTCCATGCTAAACAACATCATTATAAGAGGTTCAAAATCTGGCACCAGCATTCTTCTTATCACTGTCAGATATATCTCCCCATTTCCCAGGGATAATCACCTCCTGATAGCTGTCATTCACTACCTTCCCCTGCTCACCTTGACTGATATTTTCAATCAATGCTAAGCACTATGGTTGCCCCAAAAGATCATGACCTTCAAGCTCCCCTTCTGCAATAGTCCTCTTCTTAATACAGCATTTAGAGAATATAAACCAATTGACATATTTCCACCTTCACTCCATGGGAGTTCTTCCTCAGCATGAGAGATTCTTCCATGATTTGGGTCCTTTACACAACAGCAAGAGCCCTACCCCTGCACCTTCACAATATTTCTTTCACTCTGATGACAATTCTGTTTTGATCCTAAAACACTGCTACCATGAGGTTCAACAGCTTCAACAGACAACCAGCCATGAGATAGGGAAGAGGCAATCTGATCAAGACCCACCTCCATTTCTTTATTCACGAGTCTATAAAAGAAGTTATTAATTTAAATATTATCCGTTTTCTTCTCAGACTGTATCTTCAATATCGCAGAGGCCCTCACACAACCTCTAGTTTCATCCAATGAGCCCTCTACCTGTGACTTAGTAAACCTGCCCAATGCCTCATTACCCACAGTGAGTACCAGTACTTGGTTTACACTTGCCACCCCAGCGGATTGAACAATCTTCTTTACATTTTCCTTGATACCTCCTGAGTTAACCACTCCAAGATCATGCCGAAATATTCTAAACACCTCATTCACCCTCAGATATAAAGACTCCTTTCCTGTTCCCATTTGGCTACCATTAACTGTATTGGTACTAACAGGATAAGGTCATGTCTACATTTCAGTACCTAGGCCCTACTTTTCCTGCTGAGATTTCAATTCCACCATGGATATAACCTATTTATTCAAAGCTGCGAGTGAATCCACCCATATACCTCTACATGCATCCATAATATGCCTGACTTTGAAACACTGAGAGTAGTAGCCAATCCAGGACTCAAAAACCACAGACTTTTTATATTGAAAATCCTTACCCACGACAAGAATGATCGACATAACCGGTGGTTTGGATAAATCAACTTCAATCCAAATTCTCAATGAAACTGTGTGGAAAACAACCCTAGTTATTCTGTTCTAGTATAAATAATGACTGAATAAATTTCCAAGCATGCAGATGATTGCAGGATTTTGAAATGGAAGAGGTAATTCCAGAAATCTTACCCAAATTTCCATGGTCGAAGAATCACATTTCATATGGAAGACATAGGACCATCAGAAGAGAACAAAACAAGAGGCATCATAAGTACATGGGGAAGAGGACCATGCTAGGATCAAATCTTCCAATGACTCAAAGCAAACCATTATATGTTTCTCATCAAGAAGGCCCATAGTGGTGCACTCCTTTGGATTCCATGAATCAAGGATAAAACGATCAAAGTGATCCATGGATGGGCGTCGCAGTTTTAATTGTTCTATCAACGTCAGGTTCCACAAGGATGAGGCATCAGTAAATTCTCGATCCATGACTGTGATCTGCGAGATCCCATCATGTAACTCAGGAAATTTGGGGGAGAGAAAAACTTTCGGGAATGAAGGAAAGTATTCAGGGTTTGAGAAAGAGAGAAAGTGGCATTCACCAGAGGGCTATGAAAATCCCTCCTCCGCTAAGGGAGGAGGGATCTGCTCGGAGGCCATCACCGCCTACACCAGAAATCGCCATTCCCAAACCCAAGATTCCATCGCACCTTTCTCTCTAGATATCTATATATCTAAAATGTGTTGTTGGGTAACAAGGTATTGGGGTGACCTCCCCACCTGCACACCACATGTCCCCAGAGAGGCCCAAGGTGACCAACCCATGGTCTTATTATAGATCCCAAGGAGGTAGAGGAGCCCACGAGATATTTTTTATCATATAGTATGCATTACCTTGCGAGGACTCGAACCCAGAACCTTGGGGTCAGGATGCCACCACCTTTAACCAACACACCCGTGCCCCATTGGAAAATGTGTTTTTGGGTAACGAGGTATTGGGGTGGCCTCCCCACCTACACGCCACACGTCCCCAATGAGGCCCATGGTGGCCAACCCTTGGGCTTAGGCCAGATCCCTACGAGGTAGAGGGGCCGATGGTAGGTTTTTTATCTTATACTGTGTGTTACCTTGCGAGGACTCAAACCCAAAACCTTGGGGTCAAGATGCCACCACCTTTAACAAAATAACCCATTCCCCGCGGGCCAGAGAATCATATATTATGTCACTTTAACAACTAATAATGAAACTAGATGAAAAATAAGATATGAAACTTCAAGTATGAAATAGTACGCATAATGCACAATTAACATATTCATTTACTAAAGAATATAAGGAAAAAAGTTAGATTATACTTTTCCTCTCCCTAAAAATATTTAAATTATATATTTTACATTTATTCTTCAACATCACTATTATAAAATGTGAGGAGAGGTGTTGGTGATAAAAAAATGTGTAACTTTATAGAGGATTTAGTTTTCATGATGCATGAATGATGGTTTTGATTTAATAATAGATGAGGGTAATGGTGGTTAATAGTTATTAAAATAGATTAATAAAATTTAGTCTAATATTAATTATAATTTAATTATATATAAATTAGGTAATTATATTTTGAAAAGTAAAAAAATAAAGGAAATGAAGTTAGGAAAAAAGTAATCATGATGATAACTTAGGGTTTCCCTTGAAAGACTCCCTCAAAATGGAGGTCTTAAGACAATATATTTTAACAAGAGGATAAAGATATAGGATAATTTTTTTAATTGAGTGATGATGGGTAGTATTTTATGTGGAAAATGAATTTTGGTATTTTTCATTAAGGGGTGTTTAGAATCCTTTTTTAAAGTGCTGAGAATTAGTTTTTTTTAAATATTTCAACTTAATATAAAGAGATCACATTTTTCACATGTTAAGAAGAAAATAAAATGGATAATAATGGATTTAGGGATTATTTTAGGCATATAATACAACAAACACTCAGTATTATACATTTTTTTTAAAAAAATTAATTCATTTAATATTATAAATTTTACTTTTACCAATTTTGGTTTTTTCCGTGGTAACTAGTTTTGTCTTAATTAATTTTAATTTTAATTACTTGAAATTAAATAAACCAAATAAAATAATTTGTACCTAATGATTCCTAATACAAAAATAATTTTATCAGATAAAATTTATCTATGTAAGAAAAAATAATTTTTACATTAGCACGTGTAATGATTAAAAACCCTATTTAGAAAAAAAGTGTGTTTTTATTCCTAAAATTTATATGTGTTAAAAAATAACAATTTATTTAATTTCCATGACATTATTTGGATTATTATAAAGTAAAAAAAATTATGATTATTTTAAATAAATCTTTTTAAAAAAATGATAATATTTTTTAAAATAAATGTCTAAAGAAAGTTTTTATTACAAAATATTAATTAAATACGTAAATCATTAAATATAGGTTTTTTGAATTAGTAATAGTATTTTTAAAATGGTAATATTTACTTCCTAAATTTTTTATTTAACAATTAAAAGGATTTATAGACCTCTGTGTGTTTATTTTAGTAATATTGAAATTATAAATCTAAAAAATTAATGTTGTTTTTTTCATTTTAAAATTCATGAATTTTATATTTGAATATTTAAATAAAAATCATAAAATATAATTATTAACTTTTTTTAATATGAAATTAACTTTTAAAAGTGTTAACCATTATTATTATAATATCTAATAAATTACTAATAAAATTAGAGTTATTAAATTATTTATATTATTAAATAAAAAATAAATTAAATTAACTAATTTTCTAGAAATAAGGACTATAAAATTCATATTTTTGAAAATAAACATTTTTAAGAATCTTATGACCTCTTTAATGTTATTGATGCATTTTTAAATGAACATAATTTTCCTTAAAAGTTAAATTGTAAAATGTTTCAATTAAATTTGTAAATAACTTATTACCTTAATAATTATATATTTATCTCATCATAACATCCAATTACATAGTCCCATAATATCTTCATATAAGATCTAATAATAGTGTATTCTTTTACAGTAGTTATGGATGGTGAGTTTGTTAGTATGGATATCAAGGAAGTTTCTATGAGTATGAAATTTTTTCACATATGTTTTTATCATACCATACTTTTTTATTTTTTATTAGTATTGCTTTAGAGAAAATCCTAGTGAGGTTACCTCCTTCATAATATCATAATATTGAGTTTTATAGTGGATTTTTGTCTTAACATATTCCATTTAATTCCTTTTTCCATCATATATTTCATAATATGGTTACTTTATTTTATACATACTAATTTAATAGAAATATTATGATGTCCAGAATATATTTTAATAAATCATTGTTTTTTAGTTTGGTTTTTCATTCAGAAATGCTATTTTCATAATAATAATTTTTAGTGAAATTTCAGGTCATTATACTCACATAGAGTCTAAATCATATTAGTTTAGGGTTCCCATTGATTCATTTTTGTTAGTGGGATTGAGGTATCCCATATTAAATAGTAAATCAGCTGCATGAGGGTCACATAATAGTAAATTTTTCACAACATTAAATGAACTCTTTAGCTTTTTGATAAGTTATTCTTTCAAGACACCTTTTCATTACACAAGATCCAAATATGATTGAAATATTTTTGTATATTGATCTACATTTATATAAAATGTAACTAAATTACCTAAGTTACACTTGGAAACTGGCAGCTAAATACATCCACAACATACCTGAAAGACATTTGTCATCCCCATGGGTTGACGAATAGCACAAGGGCATAAAAGAACAACCAAAGGGAACAATGTCTCCCAAAAATAAACATGAAACATGAAATATATCTACATAGTATAAAAAAGAGAAAAATAAAGAAACCAAAACAAATATATTCCATAACTAAATGAAAATAGTGGTAGTGATACAAGTAAAAAAATAAAATAAAATGAAATGGATTAGGTCCAAATATATAATGGACTACTAAAATAGAAGACAACTACTTCTATGATATGTGCGATTTCTCCCACCATATCAACACCGAATTCCAAAACCCAGCTAATAGGAACCTCACTACCACACTGGGGAGTATTTATTTTCCATATATTAAAAGACAAAACCAGGTCTATACCCCATAGAATGGGTGTGCAGGGTTTTATCTAAAATTGATCAGTATGATCCCAACTAGGTTTTATATATAATGTATTGGTAAAAAATATCCTAGTAATCTCATTTTAAAGAAAAAAAAGGAATAATAATTAGTAAATAAGTTTTATATCAATAGAAGGGTAAATATTAACCTTTTTTCAAAATTCCAAAGTAAAAAAAAGTAAAAAAGTTTCAAATAATATTTTCTATAATTAGTCAATCATTCAAATCATGTATATCAAATCCAAAAATAGTAAAAAGTCAATCACAATAGTAAATAGGCTGATGATCACAACGGTCCATGATAGTAGACAACTGATACCAAAATAAATGGATAGTGTTCACCCAAGTCTTTATAACACATGTATAAGAAGTACATAAACACCCCATGAGTGAAAACTCTAACAATTTCAATAATAATCCCCAAGAACAACAGGCTTAGAGAGGGGAGGAACCTTCCATGAGTGAAACTTCCAATAATAAGATGGATTATGACACTAAAGTACACCTTCCACTTAAGTACCCATATATATCCATGTTCCCTATTTATCAAATCATTTTAAAAGGATTCCACAATTCATAAAAAATTCCAAAAAACCATATATTATATCGAAATGATGCTTCGAAAAAAAAATTTCAATCAAATTCACAATACTCTAAAAACACATTTTATTTTACCAAATTAAAGGAAAACCCATATTTTAATAAAAATCCAATTACACACATAGAAAAATACAGATAATTCATCTATAAAAAATTCATAAAAAATGATACAAATATAGTTAATCCATTATATGATAGATATGGGGCCACATACCTCAAACTTGGGTCAGAAAATATATGCAAGGATATCCACCATAACCGAAAGGATAACATAGAAAATAGTGGAAGCCCAAAAAATTATTCCCATTTCTTTGAATCATAATCCATAATAATAAGGGTTGGTAGAGAGGTTAGGTCACACATACCTTGGGAACCACACAGACCACACCATAACCAAATAAAGGACTATCCCATGGAAGAAGATCTAACAATTGATCTAGAAGGATGAAAGAAGAATCAACTTCACATAAAAAATGATCCAAAAACACATCTAAATGATACAAATACATTAAGTGAAATAAATTAGAAGAAAGGCCTCTTGACAAGAGATAAGAGGAACCACCACCAAGAAGATCGAGCACCAAAAAAATAGATCTAGAAGAGAAAAAGACACCCAAAATCACAGAGAAAAAGCTAGGGTTTAATGAAGTGGGATATAATCTAAATGAGATATGATCTAGGAATTAATTTTATAAATCCTAATAATTACAAAGGGTTTTTAGTGTAAACTAAGGGGTTGATGTTAAAAATCCCCATAATCAACATATGCTAAAAAATATGTTTCCTCATGTTTAAGAAAACCTAGGGTGATAATATACATATGAAAAATATATATTTACACTAAAAATAGAATTAAGACATACCCCATAAAATTTACACTATAAGATACCATCATATGATGTTAAAATTTCCTACATGAATCACCTAGCCTAGGATCCAACATAGACTCCAAAAAATAATTCTCAGACCCTCTAAACCTGAGAAATACACATTGAAACAAGAAAGATCATAGATTAAAATTACATGATTTTATAATTTAACCACAATAATGATTCCTATTCTAGTAATTCATTTAGAAGAATTGTTCCCAAGAAAAAATGTGAGTCCATTTCTCCCTCACTATCGATTCATGATCTAAAGTAACACAAGAATATATATATTTTTTATCATAACACCACGACTAATGGAATAAAATTCCCCTAAATTAATTTCACTGAAGAAACCAAGATATCCACTAGTTTCTCTAGAAATGAAACATCTTAGTTCAACTCGATATTTTACCAACTCATAACATGAGATAGACTTGGGTGGTATTTATTGAGTTGATATATTTAAAAGAAACTATAAGCACCTATGAAAATAGGTACACATGACAACTAGTATGAAACCTAACCATTACACTCAATGACCTCATATATTAAATCATATCTCATAGGAATATTTCCCTATTTCCTCATCCAATAGTGAAAAAAAATAAACCTTCAAGAAAAAACTATAACCAATGGAAAACTCCAATGGGAAGTTTCGATGATCTATATACAATTTATATCAAATCTACGTTATAACCAGATATCGATATATATCATTAATCCTCCCCGAATTCTCCTAAACGAGACTCAGTCCTACATGAGAGGCCTCAAACACCTCTTCCCAATAAATATTTGATATAAAAAGTTGACCATAAAAATCTTTAAAGGGAATCATCTTGATCTATGAATGATAACTGTTATTATAAGAAAAATCAACAATTCCCAGATGTCAATTGCATTATCTACCAAGTTCTAGGATATTGGTTCTCATAAGATACTCTAGGATATATATTTAATGATTCATATGGCTGGACATATATGGATGTTATGCTATACTCAACCTAACCCGAGTCTCTATCACTACATGGAGACTCTTCCAAAACTAGGAGGTAAAATTGGGATCCTTGTCAGAAATGATTGAAAAGGGAACCCAATGTAATCCCACAATAATCTATGCATAAAACTTACCCAAATAATCAACCTTACTGGTGTCCATCATAAAAATGAGGGCAACCGATTTCATAAACTAATCAAACACAACCAAGATAGTCTTATTCCCTAATACCATTTTTAAATCAGCACTCGTAGAGGTTGGAGAAATCTAGATGTTTTTAGATGACCTGCCTTTATTTTTTGAAAGGTGTAATAGTTGGACCAAAAATATATAATTTCATGGTTCATAACCTACCAAAAAAACTCATAATATCATGTTATAATATATATTTTTAGTTTTTAGATAAATGGTCCATGACGAATTTTGTCAAAAAAAAAACAAAAAAATTATCATAGATAATGAGATTAAAAACAATCCCTAAAGTGTAGAGTACCATCAGAAGGGAGATACCATTCATGAATTATCTCATATCTATTAGGGGTTTTTATTCCTCTAAATTAATCATCTTGCTACTTACCATTCATAATATACATTAGGAGATATGATGATAATTGATCACCAGTCAAAACCATAACTGAAGAATCATCGAGAGTGTGTATATGCAACTGTGTGATGTTCCCAATAAGGTTCCAATCTTCCATATATTATAGTAAATCCAATAGTGGTACTTTTATACTAAGAGGTTCAAAGATGATATTACCATTCCCCATGTTGTAGGCAATATATAAATTGAGTGCCTAGAGGTACTCCACCCACTACCTCTATCTTATATTGAATTCTTTCTGAGAATAGATATAACTAAAACTTTTATGGTTAGAAAAGAATAATAATACCTCCCAAAAAAGATAATTATGTCGACACTTAAGTTCATTAAGAATTATGATAAGTTATAAATTGAGATTGGGGTGATGAAAAGGACCATATTCCCCTATATGATCACCTTACATAAGAATGAAAACCAGACCAACACTAGAAACATAACATTAAAAAAATAACCCCTTACTTGTATCAGGTAAGACTAGATCATGTTTTAATGTAGTAATCCAATTCAACACAACAAATTAATTATGAATCTTTTCATCACAAATTAATTTCACCAATTTCCTCGTAAGATTAATAAAAGGAGAATCTAATTTTAATTATTCGTTGATGAACTACTAATAGTATCCATATAGATAATGAAAGATACCAATATCAAAGATGTATTGTGAATCCTTTATTGAAAATACAATATTCAGATTATCAAGAAGAATTGGTAATCTATTCTCATAAATTATATTCCCTAAAAACCTCACTTCTTAAATCAAAAAAATTAATTTTGAAATATTTTCATATAGATGGTGAATCCTCCGGTTTTCCAAAACTAATCTCATATGGTTCACAGGATCACAATGATAATTTTAATAAAAAATTCTCCCATAAACACCACAAAATGTATCAAGATACTGTTAGAATATATGGTTCGTTAAAGCCATAAAAACTATAGGATCAATAGTTAAGACAAAATATATAACGGGATGTTCATAATAGCCAGACATTCTATTGAATTCCATTTTTAGAATATCATAATCCTAAAATCTATGTTGATAATAACCCAACTACACATGGATCTTCAAAAACCATATCCCCTTTAAGAAGTAAAAAAAATCATCCCCACAGAGAAAATGATACATATAATTAACCACTAACTAGTTTAAATTATGATATTCCATGAATAATCATAGTGAACAATCATCCTTCATGGAAAAAAGAATTTGGGCAGGCCATGATGAAATACTAGGGGTGAATAAAACCCTTCCTTATCATGTTATATAACAATTTATTGATATCTTTTAACTCAAAAATTCTCATATGGTAAAAGGGTATTGAGATATTTTCATTCTTGAAACCATATCAATTGAAAAGAACACCTCCCTATCTATATGAAGACCAAAAAATTCATATAAAAAATCAGTAATGTCCCAAAAAACCATGATAAGATCAATGAGAGAATAAATCATATCAAGATAAAATGAAATAGTAGAAAACAAACTTCTGATCTCTTGGAAGGAAGGTCATACATGAGCAGACATTAGATCCCACACTCCCTAAAACACATAAGTGATCCCTCTGACTGTAGTAACATGAAATGTCTATGAAAAAAATAAATTTCATAAAATTGATAGGTAATCCAAAACAACCTAATAATGATGTTAAAAAAATTTATATTATTAAAAAGGAAATTACATGATAACTATGCATCAACTGTCAATAGAGAATGAGAAGGAAATTGAATCCCATTATCTTCCCTCATTCCAAGAGGTGTCCCTAAGTGGATGGAAAATGACATGATAAATATTGGATGTTTAAAAACATCAAAAAATTGTGAAGTTATATATTAGGGATAGGAACCTATGTAAAACAAATAAATCTTTATAGAATATTCACCAAGAATAATACCTCTCAATATCACCCGACTTGTGATACCACCTCTACTAGAGACTCATCCACTTCCGAAAAGTGAAAAAATCACAAGGATTATGGTTGGATAACTTTTTAATTTAAATCATTTTAGTATTCCACAATATACTTTGGAGACAAATATCCATTACCATAGAAATTAATAGACATAGTGTAACAAAACCTCTATAGATGGATGTAGCTACCACAACCATAAAACATCTTCACAGGGGAACAATAAAATGCTGAGTGTGCCAAACCATTCTATAATGGTCGAAATTTTAATGCACATTAGGAACTATAAATGATGTTTTAGAGGAGGCCCATTTATAAGAGCCACCTACACAACTCTTTTTAAGATCATACCACTTCATAATCTTTATTTATGAACCACTAAAGCTTCAACTGGGTGGAAGAGAAGGGTTATAATAACCAACATTACATATTTTTTTTATCATCTACCACCATATCCTTATCTACTAACTTTAAATAGGTACAAAGATTCATTATAAATACCATTGATTAGATCTCGAGTACTAGACCTTGAATTTACATTCTTGTCTTCAACTGAACATTCATTACCACATTCTGAGAAAAACAAAATAGCTCTGTAAACTGATTGGTTTACTCCATCTCTAAACGATCTCCCTGCTACAAAGAGAAGAACTAATGAAATTTTTCTATCATCAAAGACTCTAGGATGAACATATAAAAGAATAATATATTGAAAAACTTCTAATATAAGACCATATATATCTCCCCCTATTCCGTAGAATCTCACCATCTCTTGATGGGACCCTTGAGCCTAAATTCCATATAATTCACCATGATAGTCTTAGGTGTATCCAAGAATTCAAAGATTTGATCAATCCTGTTTAGAAATTACCCTCCGCTTTTGGGTACTTTTTAAACTTAAAGGATGTGTTTTCTAACATAAGAACTACAGAGGTCAATATATTTCTCCTCCATCTCTTCTTGTACCTCAATTACTGCATTATATACTTGAGGTGCATTTTATTAAATGAAACAAACTAATCTAACGAAATAATTTATAAAAATATGATCCCCATGAAGATTCCCCCATGGAGAATCCACTTAACCCACCAATGGAACTCATGGAAGACAAATCAGAGGCATATCCCTACACACCAAAATTGAAGAAACGATCAAACAATATGATAATATCAGTTAAAATAAGAAAATCATAAGAAAAAACTAGGATTAAGATCAAGAAATCAACCCAATAGACATGTATCCTGGCATTACATGGTAACTTGAGTCTCCTCATAAAAAAATATAGCTAGAAACTCAAAAAAACCTAACTATAATGTTCCAAAAAACACTCTCTCCAATCTACCAAACATACCGAGACAAGGAATCTTAACTAAAAAACAACACTTTGATTCCCATTTGTAATGAAGAAACCTAGGATACCCTCAGAAATTGGTACCATAACTGGTCTTCCACATATCTGATGGGTGTTATCAAGCACCATGGGTTGGCTATTAGAACCCGAGAACTAAAAGAAAACAAAAGAGAACAATTTCTCCAAACCTAAAGAAAATAAATTGGATACATATTCATAAGAGAAATAATAATAGAAGAAATAAAACTGGAATAAATATATTACATAAATAAAAAAATTATTAGTTGAGATAAAACTCCAAAAACTAAATAAAATTAAAAGTTCCAAGTTCCACAAAACTAAATGAAACCCAAAATATAAGACAAATACACCTGTGGTATGTGGTAAATCTCCCACCATGTCACCACTAGCTACCCAAACCCAGAAAATTAAATCATTGGTTCCTTAATATGATGCCTTTACATTTACTATATCAAAAGACATAACATGGTCTACTCACCACTAAAGGGTGTGAAAAAATTAGGATTAGTAGGACCCCAACCAACTGTTCCATATCATGTCTCTATGAAAAAAATCAATGTTTTTTAGTTATATGGAAAAAGTGTCATGGTAAGAAGTAAATAAGTTTTATATAAGGGATTGGCCAGAACATCCATTTTTACAAAATTCCAAAACATTCCATGAATTTTTTCAAATTACATTTTCCATAATCAGTTCATCATTCAAGGAATTCATAATAAAGAAAAAAATAGTATAATTCCAAGAATAATGGTAAACAGATAGATGATCAAAATAGATCAGGATTGTAAACTACTTGTACTAAAATCAATGACTTATACACACCCAAGTTCTTAGAAAAAAATATTAAAGAGTAGAGTAACACCCTACGAGTGAACCCCCAACAATAAAATCAATAGGTCCCTAGAATAAAATTCCTAAGGAATAGAGGAACCCCCCAAATAGTGAACCTACCAATAGTAAAATGGATGATATCCCTACTTTAAATCTTCCACACAGGTATCCAAGTCATCCCATGTTCTATATTTCTTAAATCATTACAAAAGGGCTCTGTAATTCATAAAAAATTCTAAACAAGCCTTTATTCTATAAAAAATTCTCTGAAAACCCATTTCTCAACATATTTCACAATGCTTTGAAAATAAATTTTCCTCTACTAATAAAGGGGGAAACCAACATTTATCACAAATACTTTAATGGGAAAAAATAATTCTACTTAATTTATAAAAAAAATCTCCAAAAAAATGAAGGAGTAAAATTCATCCAATGTAGTATAGAGAAAGATTCATGTAAAACCCCAACCATCTACGATGCACTTCTCTTTGAATAATGTGATAGTGTGTGTTGTACGCAACATCGAGTTCTAACACACCATAACCAATCACACTAGCCGTTATGAATAGTAATACCTAATTTTTGAAATTATATATATTTTATATTTCAAAATGGACTTCATTTTTGGATTCGGAATATCGAATTTAGCCTAAGGTGAAATTTTGGTACTTTTCAGATAACTTTAATATTTTGATGAATAGTGAAAATTACTAAATTTTAATTAAAAATAACTTTTTTATTAAAAACATTAATAATGATAAATTATGAATTTGAGTGTTTTTAAAGTATATTTATAATATATTTTTACCATTTAATATAATGTTTGTCATTGGACATAATTTTACAATTAAACCGGACATAAACAAGTGTCAATCTTTTGATAGTTATTATCTCTTAAAAACAAGCTTTTTGTTTTAACAACGGGAATTAATTTTAAATTAATTTATTCCAATTATGTGTTTTGAATTTGAAAAAATGGATTCCATATTTGGAATCAGGATGTTCAAATTTTTTAAATATGTGACTTTTATTTTTATACATTTTGAATAATTACTTCGGAAAATATTTTATTTACCATGGTTAAGGGTACATCCGGTAAATAAGGGTTAAACAAATAATATTATAATAATAATAAATTACCCTAAAATGTGTCCTAACCTTATTTTTTGATACATGTTCTACCATAGTCATCTTTGGGACGATTTTGGGACCCCATGGAGCCACTTGTTGGTGATAGGGACACATTATTTTAATTAAGTTAAAATGAATACAAAAATGACACAAGCATATATCTTTTAGGAAACAAATTTTTACATAGGGTTATATATGTTGGATTTTCGACTATAAATATTCATTAGAAAGATAACAATAGTTACTACATAATGATATTTTATTTATAATTTTTATACATTAAATAATGTAATTTATTTATGACACAATGATGACGCAGTAATTACCATAATAGTGAAAAAGTAAAATAATTGATATTATAAATACACAAATAAATATAATTTGAGACTTTTTATGAATTAAAATAATTTTATAAGTTAATATGACATGTTAGGAATGTGTTAATTAAATATTTTCGAATTAATAATTCTGTTATGAGTTTCACAAAAATCAACTATTGAATAGTGTCAAAATTGACATAAAAGAGTTTGTTAAAACAATATTATATTATTAATTGATATTAAATTCCTAAAAATCTAAGGTTCGTCCAAGAGACTTATATCATGATAGGTGTATTATTAATGGACCACTTGGTGGTCTCTTGGATGTATAAAGTAAGTTTATTAACCATATTATATAAAAATACAAAAAGACATTGTAAAAGTGAAACTAATTAACTAAGAGTTAATACTTAAAGATAAGGTTAATATAATGACCCAAACCTGTCTAAATTCTATTGGTTGAGTTGTTTTCTACCCATAACAACCTTAACATTTAAATAATCAACTTTTGAGCCATTAGAAACCTAATATGAATTTATTATAAATTAATATTTCTAGCTTTTCCAAAGGAGCCCCTCACCCCTCTTATAAAAGGGCACTCCTCCTTCTCATTTCTTCACACCTTCAAAGACTTTTGGTTAGGCCAAACTCTGACCAAATACTCTCCCAACATCCCTTACTACAACCTAGAGGACTTAGTTTGATCAGAAAGGCAACCTAAGGAGCCATTTTGATCAAATCAAATGGAAGAACACGAAGAAGAGGTAATGATTTCACCACCCTTTTCCAAGTTCCTTTCTTCTTCCACTTCTTCTTCCTTTGTTATTACCATTCTAAAATAATAACTCCAGTATCATATATATACTATGATGTTATTATAAATACGGTACAAACATATTCATTATTCTATCCACCCTTTGAATAATGTGTCACCATACATGCGTATGTACGGCTTACCGTCTCCACGTCGTGGTGTAATTGTTATTCGATATATTATTATTTGGATGGGTATAATAATGATGTGTAACTCATGTAAATAATAAATATAACATTTTAATGATTCTGTATATATGATATAACATCCATTTATATATTATTCTAACATCAAAAGAATGATATTGTCGCTCGTGCGTACGTACGGACTACCGTCTCCACAAACGCGATGAGATTCATTCTCCATCGTATCCATTCAAGTATAATTATCATTTGATGATTTAAAAATTATGTTTAAGGACTTGATATCATTCTGTATATGAATAAGATACAACATATCCATAACAAACACAGATTATTGTACAAAACATATAAATGAAAATGAGTAAGTTAACACCCGAAACGAAGATAATTCTAAGATATTATTAAAAAATAAATGTTAAAAGATCATATATGATATCATATTGATATATATGATTCTTGTATAATTTAATAACAATTATTTCACCATTATACAGTAGGTTAACCTACCCTCAACCAAGGAAAAGTTCAAGGTAAGGGTTATTTCACAATCTCTTCATTATCCGAGGTTGTCTATACGTAATAATCTACTGGGATCTCTTTATCATCCACATCCATGTTTATTAAAAATTTATTTCAAAACATTTTTAATATTTACAAGAATATGGTTTAAAGTAATTTATACCCTTGTTTGACTTTTTATAAGAGGTTTATAAAGGAATCTTTTCTTCGTTTTCCAAACAAGGTGCTTTTTAACCTTTTCGAAAAAATTAAGGTAAGAATGTTTTTTTTTAACTTATACGGTGGGTGCGGTTATTTTCTGCCATTATAAAATCGTCGAAGCTTCCATTACAAGCTTATATGAATATTTTCAAAGAAAATGTATTATTTTATAAATATATTACTCTTAAATGATTTCAAAATAGAAAGAGATATTTCTCTAAAAAGAGTTTTGATTTCATCTATGTCAACATCCTTTGATGGATTTTACGCTTATTTGAAGTTGATTTATTATGATACAAAACTTCTATATTGTATTGAAGGTTTTTTGATATGTTTGACTGTGGATGTGCTATTTTTATACCATTCTTAGTTTATGGTGAAAGTATTCACATTTCGTATGCTAGTTGTAATACGAATGTTTTTGTTATGTTTAAACCTTTTCATATGGGACTGAATTGGACTTAATATGTGACGGGTGCAACCCGCTATAGCTCCTCGATGCATCGGTAGGTCTCATGAGACAAACTAGTGTCTTGGCACAAGGCCTTGGAAAAATCTTATTTGTAGTCTTGGCATGAGGCCTTGGCTATGTGGTTATGATAGTCTGGCATTATGCATTCCATCATTATGAAAGTGGTTATTTATATTGCATGTGATTATTCAATTAGTAGAATATCCATGTGAATAAGTAAATGGAATTATTTCATTTTACCTTTACCATACTATGTTGAAGTTCAAGTTTAAAAGTCTTCTGTTTTAAGTTATACATTGCCTTAAATGTTTATTCTTATTTATGAAAGTTTCTGCTATATTGTTATCCTTACTAGGCATTTGAGCTCACCCATTTTCTATGTTTTGGTTTTCCCAAGATGTGAAGAAGTAAGTTATGAATGACCTACAGGGATAGTATGTGGGGATATGAGTGTGGGATATGGAGATTATGTTGTTGTAGTAGTTTTTCACTTTATGATGTAATGTAAAACATTAGGAATATATATAGTGTTTCCAAGGCTACTAAACCAATCGGTCTTTCGAGATTTGATTATTCTTGTGATCATGACAATGTTATGTAATAATGCACCGACTCTGGGTAACTGGGGTCGGGGCGTTACAGTTGGTATCAGAGGAAGTTTAGTACAAGCCTTGGATGCTAGATTTAGATAAAATCTGATTAGAGCACGTAGACCTAAGATGAACTTTGAGGATTAGTATAGAAGAACTTCCTAGAATTTTGGTATTGTAGAGATTTTGTGAGTTTTCCGAGCAATACATCCCTGTCTGGATACGAGCAGGTAGAGGCGGCTCTGGCACAGATGTACCTAGGGGTAAAACCCGAAAACACTGCTTTGAGCTAGACTCGAACGGGAACTGGTGCACGACAACGGGCCTTGTTGCACTCTTGGTTACGACACTCCCGGGGGATATGCTTAGGATAACTCTCATTCTCTTTAAAAATCATTATGAAGGGTTTATGAGTATATACTTTCTTCAAAGAAAACATTCTTATGATTATGGATTATATCCATAAATAGTTCAATTTATGTTAAGTGTTTTATAATTATGGGATTATGTATTTTTATTCACAAACTGATCCAGTTTATGCCATTGTTTAGAAATGGCGCCTAGTGGATGAAATGGAAACCATATCAATGTATGCACTGCATGTAGGGATTTCCCTCCTGTTCAAGATAATTATAAATGAGCTCGTAATGGAACTGGTTCCGATCAGCTAATCACCATACTGGGACAACTCACTCAGGTTATGAATAATAACCTTACCCGTATGGAGCACCCTGATCCGCAGCATGGAGGATCAATGTTATATTGATTCATGAGGAAACAACCACCAACGTTCAATGGGAGTACAAATACATTAGTAGCTGATCAATGGATATTTTCCCTAGAGAAAATATTTCAGGCTTTGGGGAGTAGTGAAAGGGAAAAAGTTATCATGGCAGTTTACCGCCTCACTGGAGATGTTGATCAATGGTGGTCATTGATTCAAAATACGAAGGAAGATGATGAAGTATCAAATATGGAATGGAGGGAGTTCAAAGATCTGTTTTTAGAAAAGTACTTTCCTCGCGACCATCGAGCAGATATGGAAAGGCAATTTTTGAGTCTGAGACAAAAGGAGGATGAGAATGTCACAAAGTATGAGGCTAACTTTACAAGGTTAGCAAGGTATGCTGGAGATTATATACGTAACCCAAGAAGTAAGATTGATCGTTTATTTGATGGGTTAAAACCATTTCTCCGTCGAGCATTAGTCTCACAATCCTTTTTATCGTATGAAGACATTGTCTCATGTTCAATCAAGACCGAAAAGGAATTCTCTACGTCTTATGACTTTAAAGCAAAGCAAGAGAAGAAGAGACCTGCTAATCAATATGGGAATGGAAATAAGGGGAAGAAAGGAAAGGTTAAATATCCATCCTGTGGTAAAGGTGGTAAGAAACACCCCGATACTTGCTTGAAGGGAACATGAGTCTGTTACAAGTGTGGGGAAAAGGCCACCATGATCGTGATTGCAAGGGGAAGAAGGAAGCTACCAATGTTCAGTGCTACAATTGCAGGGATATGGGGCATTATGCAAATGAATGTCCTAAGCACCAGGAGAACTTACCTCAGAAAAGTCCAAGGGATCAAGGAAAAGCTTATGCTATCACTACTGCTAAGGTAGAAGCTCCGAAAGACGTGGTGGAAGGTAATTTAATGGTTTCCTCAAGTTTAGAAAATGCATTATTTGATTCTGGATCATCACATTGTTTCACATCTTCCCAGTTTGCTAAGAAAATTAGATATTTCTAATTTGATTTAACAAGGGAGTTGTCAGTTAAAACTCCTAAGGGAAGTATCATTGCACCAAAGTTTTGTGAATCAGTCCCTATTAGAGCACATAAATATTCTTTATTTGCTGATCTCTTCATCATACCTATGATTGAGTTTGATATAATCCTCGGTATGGACTGGCTTTCGGACTATGATGCGAAGATTTATTATAAGAAGAAAGAGGTTACGATTCTTGATGATGATGATAAGGAACACCTTATCTTTAGAGCAGAATCGTCACCACCGAATTCTTATTTAGATCCACCCACAATAGCTCAACTAAATTCAATTATTGGGGAGGAAGAGAATGAAATAACTGTGGGTGAGGAAAGGAATGTTCAAATAGAGGATGTACCTATTGTGAAAGAATATGTAGATGTGTTTCTGGAAGATTTACCTAGACATCCTCCAGAACGAGAAGTTGAGTTTTCCATTGACTTAATTCCTGGATCAAGGCCCATATCGAAGACCCCTTAGAGAATGGCCACTGTAGAATTAGTCGAACGAAAGAAAAAACTAGAGGAATTAAGTAATAAAGAATTTATTCTCCCTAGTGTTTCTCTATGGGGAGCCCCGGTTCTTTTTGTTAAAAAGAAAGACAGATCTATGAGGTTATATATCGACTACCCGGAGATCAATGCTATAACAATAAAGAACAAGTATCCCCTACCACGCATTGATGATTTATTTGACCAACTGCATGGAGCTCAATACTTTTCAAAGATTGACCTTCGATCTGGATACCATCAGTTGTGTGTGAAGAAGGAAGACATTCCGAAGACAACATTTCAAACCAGGTATGGGCCTTACAAGTTTACTGTAATGCCTTTTGGATTGACTAATGCGCCCTCTGTATTCATGGATCTGATGAATAGAGTTTTCAAGGAGTATCTCGATGAATTTGTGGTGGTATTTATTAATGATATCTTGGTATACCTCAAAAGCTACGAAGATCATGAAAATCACTTGCGCATTATCCTGAAGACTTTGAGAAGACATGAATTATATGAGAAGTTTAGCAAGTGTGAATTCTGGCTTCAAGAGAATTATTTTCTTGGCCATATTGTCTCTAAAGATGGAATATATTTTGATCCTTCTAAGACCAAGGCAATCCAAGAATGTCCAACACCTACGAGTATAACTTAGGTACATAGTTTTATTGGTTTGGCAGGTGATTATTGACGATTCGTCCAGAATTTTGCCCGATTGGCTAACCCATTAACGAAGCTCACACGTAAAGGGGTTAAATTTGTTTGGAAAAAAGAGTGTGAAGAATGTTTTGATGAACTGAAGATAATAGTTAATGCTCCTATATTGTCTCTACCATCGGGGAATGATGGGTTCGTTATTTATAATGATGCATCGAAGAAAGGACTTGGTTGTGTCCTTATGCAGAATGATAGGGTTATTGCCTATGCATTACGACAGTTGAAAATTCATGAACAAAACTATCCTACTCGTGATCTTGAGTTAGTATCTGGGATCTTTGCTTTGAAGATATGGAGGCACTACCTCTATGGTGAAAATGTGATATTTATACTGATCACAAGAGTTTGAAGTATATTTTCTCACAAAAAGAACTCAACATGAGGCAGAGGAGATGTCTTGAATTGCTCAAGGATTATGATTGCACGATACACTACCACCCGGGGAAGACAAACAGGGTGGAAGATGCTTTGAGCAGAAAAGACCATGGAGTTTTGAACAATATGATAATTGAAAGGGATCCAATCTTTATGGATCTAGTGAAGATGGACATGGGAATAACCAAGGAAGGTGAAACATCAATTATTTTTCAAATCGTTGCCAAACCATCTTTCCTAGAAAGGATTAAGAGTTCTTAGACAGATGATGAAGAATTTCAAAAGAAGATTAAAGCTGTGAATGATGGGAGATTGAGAGACTTTGTGTATGGAGATGGTACTTTGAAATTCAGGAAGAGACTTTGTGTTCCTGATATACCTGATCTAAAAAGGGAATTGCTGGATGATGTTCATAGTTCCAATTTCTTTATACATCCCGGGAGCACCAAAATGTATCGAGATTTGAAGGAACATTTATGGTGGGACAACATGAAGATGGAGATTGCTGATTTTGTGTCAAGATGTATGGTTTGTCAACAAGTAAAAGCTGGAAGGAAACAACTTGGAGGATTCATGAAACCTCTTCCCATACCGGAGTGGAAATGGGACAATATTACGATGGACTTTGTCATGGGACTACCAAAGACTCCTAGAAGGAACGATGTAATATGGGTTATTGTTGATCATCTTACCAAGTCAGCACATTTTCTTTCTATAAGAGAAGATCTACCCCTGGAACGTCTAGCAAGACTATATATTAATGAAGTTGTGAGACTTCATGGAGTACCCCTATCGATTGTTTCTGATCTTGATCCCCGTTTTACTTCATGATTCTGGAAAAGTCTTCAGAAATCCCTGGATACTGAACATCTTTTGAGCACTACTTACCAACCTCAGACAGACGGACAATCAGAACGGACTATTAAAACCATAGAAGACATGTTGAGATCTTTCTCACTTGACTTTCAGGGTATGTGGGATCAATATTTACCTCTGGTAGAATTTTCCTATAAAAATAGCTTCCATTCGAGTATTCAGATGGAACCATATGAAGTGTTATACAGAAAGAGATGTCGTACACCAACCTGTTGGGATGACATTGGTGAAAGAAAACTTGTAGGCCCAGAACTAGTGGAGGAAACGATGGAAAAGGTGACGGTAATCCAAAATCACATCAAAGAAGCTCAAAGTAGGCAGAAGAGCTATGCCGATAATCGAAGGAAGGATTTAGAATTTCAATTCGGTGATCATGTTTTCCTGAAGGTATCTCCATGGAAGGGAGTCATATGTTTTGGTAAGAAAGGTAAATTGAGTCCCAGGTACATCGGACCTTTCGAAATTCTAGAACGAATTGGGGGAGTATCTTACCGATTGGCAATGCCGCCAAGTCTCTCCAAAGTTCACGATGTGTTCCACGTATCTCTATTGAGGAAATACATGCCTGACCCAACGCATGTACTTACCTTTGAAGAATTAGAACTGGAACCTGATCTGTCTTATTGTGAAGAGCCCGTCAGGATTCTTTATACAAGAGAACAAGTACTGAGAAACCGGACGACGCGTCTGGTAAATGTTTTGTGGAGAAACCATAAGATGGAAGAGGCAACGTGGGAACCCGAGGAACTTATGATGAAGAAACACCCAATTCTTTTCATGTGATAAGTATTTTAGAAATTTAGAGGACGAAATTATTTGAAGGAGGGGAGAATGTAACACCCCAAGCTTCTACAATACGCTTCTCTTTGAATAATGTGATAGCGTGTGTTGTACGCAACACCGAGTTCTAACACACCATAACCAATCACACTAGCCGTTATGAATAGTAATACATAATTTTTGAAATTGTATATATTTTATATTTCAAAATGGACTTCATTTTTGGATTGGGAATATCTAATTTAGCCTAAGTTGAAATTTTGGTACTTTTCAAATAACTTTACTATTTAGATGAATAGTGAAAATTACTAAATTTTAATTAAAAACAACTTTTTTAATCAAAATAATTAATAGTGATAAATTATGAATTTGAGTGGTTTTAAATTATATTTAGAATATATTTTTACCATTTAATACAATGTTGGTCATTGGACATAATTTTACAATTAAACCGGACATAAACAAGCGTCAATCTTTTGATAGTTATTGTCTCTTAAAAACACAATTTTTGTTTTAACAACAGGAATTAATTTTAAATTAATTTCTACCACTTTTGTGTTTTGAATTTGGAAAAATGGATTCCATATTTGGAATCAGGATGTTCAAATTGTGTAAATATGTAACTTTTATTTTTATACATTTTGAATAATTACTTCGGAAAATATTTTATTTACCATGGTTAAGGTGAAATCCGGTAAATAAGGGTTAAAAATATAATATTATAATAATAATAAATTACCCTAAAACGTGTCCAAACCTTCTTTTTTGATACATGTTCTACCATAGTCATCTTTGGGTCGATTTGGGGACCCCATGGAACCACTTGTAGGTGATAGGGACACATTATTTTAATTAAGTTAAAATGAATACAAAAATGACACAAGCATATATCTTTTAGAAAAACAATTTTTACATAGGGTTATATATGTTGCATTTTCGACTATAAATATTAATTAGAAAGATAAAAATATTTCCTACATAATAATATTTTATTTATAATTTTTAGAGATTATATAATTTAATTTATTTATGACACAATGATGATGCAGTAATTACCATAATAGTGAAAAATTAAAATAATTGATATTATAAATACACAAATAAAAATAATTTGAGACTTTTAATGAATTAAAATAATTTTATAAGTTAATATGACATGTTAGGAATGTTGTAATTAAATATTTTCGAAGTAATAATTCTGTTATGAGTTTCACAAAAATCAACTATTGAATAGTGTCAAAATTGACATAAAAGAGTTTTTAAAACAAATATTATATTATTAATTGATATTAAATTCTAAAAATCTAAGGTTCGGCCAAGAGACTTATATAATAATAGGTGTATCATTAAGGGACCACTTGGGGGTATCTTGGATGTATATAATACGTTTATTAACCATATTATATAAAAATACAAAGAGACATTGTAAAAGTGAAACTAATTAACTAAGAGTTAATACTTAAAGATAAGGTTAATATAATGACCCAAACCTGTCTAAATTCTATTGGTTGAGTTGTTTTAGACCCATCACCACCTTAAAATTTAAATAATATACTTTGGAGCCATTAGAAACCGAATATGAATTTATTATAAATTAATATTTCTAGCTTTTCCAAAGGTGCCCCTCACCCCTCTTATAAAAGGGAACTCCTCCTTCTCATTTCATCACACCATCAAAGCCTTTTGGTTCGGACAAAATCTATCCAAATACTCTCCAAACTTCCCTCACTACAACCTAGAGGACTTAGTTTTATCAGAAAGCCAACCTAAGGAGCCATTTTGATCAAATCAAAAGGAAGAACCTGAAGAAGAGGTAATGATTTCACCACCCTTTTTCAAGTTCCATTATTCTTCCACTTCTTCTTCCTTTGTTATTAACATTATAAAATAATAAATCCAGTTTCATATATATACTGTGATGTTATTATAAATATGGTACAACCATATTCAGTATTCTATCAACCCTTTGAATAACATGTCAGCATACGTGCGTAAGTACGGCTTACCGTCTCCACGTTATGGTGTAATTGTTATTCGATATATTATTATTTGGATGGGTATAATAATGATGTGTAACTCATGTAAATAATAAATATAACATGTTAATGATTCTGTATATATGATATAACATCCATTTATATATTATTTTAATATCAAAAGAATGATATTGTCGCTCGTACGTACGTACGGACTACCGTCTCCACGAACGCGATGAGATTCATTCTCTATCGTATCCATTCAAGTATAATTATTATTTGATGATTTAAAAATGATGTTTAAGGACTTGATATAATTCTGGATATGAATAAGATACAACCTATCCATAACAAACACGGATTATGTAACAAAACATATAAAAGAAAACGAGTAAGTTAACACCCAAAACGACGATAATTCTAAGATATTATTAACAAATCCATGTTAAAAGATCATATATGATATCATATTGATATATATGATTATTGTATAATTTAATAACAATTATTTCACCATTATACTTGAGTTTAACCTACCCTCAACCAAGGAAAAGTGAAAGGTAAGGGTTATTTCACAATCTCTTCATTATCCGAGGTTGTTTATACGTAATAATCTACTGGGATCTCTTTATCATCCACATCCATGTTTATTAAAAATGTATTTCAAAACATTTTTACTATTTACAAGAATATGGGATAAAGTCATTTATACCCTTGTTTAACTTTTTATAAGAGGTTTATAAAGGAATCTTTCAGTTTTTTTTCAAACAAGGTGCTTTTTAACCTTTTCGACAAAATTAAGGTAAGAATGTTTTTTAACTTATACGTCGGGTGCAGTTATTTTCCACCGTTATAAAATCGTCAAATCTTACCTTACAAGCTTATAAGAATATTTTCAAAGAAAATGTTTTATTTTATAAATATTATGACTCTTAAATGATTTCAAAATAGAAAGATATATTTCTCTAAAAAGAGTTTTGATTTCATCTATGTCAACATCCTTTGATGGATTTTATGCTTATTTGAAGTTGATTTATTATGATACAAAACTTCTATATTGTATTGAAGGTTTTGGGGTATGTTTGACTGTGGATGTGCTATTTTTATACCATTCATAGTTTATGGTGAAAGTATTGACATTTCGTATGCTAGTTTTAATACAAATGTTTATGTTACGTTTAAACATTTTCATATGGGAATGCATTGGACTTAATATGTGACAAATAGAGCCCACTATAGCTCCTCGATGCATTGGTAGGTCTCATGAGACAAACTAGTGTCTTGGCACAAGGCCTTGGAAAAATCTTATTTGTAGTCTTAGCACGGGGCCTTAGCTATGTGGTTATGATAGTCTGGCATTATGCATTCCATCATTATGAAAGTGGTTATTGATATTGTATGTGATTATTCGATTAGTAGAATATCCATGTGAATAAGTAAATGACATTATTTCATTTTACCTTTTTCATACTATGTTGAAGTTAAAGTTTAAAAGGCTTTTGTTTTAAGTTATACATTGCCTTAAATGTTTATTCTTGTTTATGAAAGTTTCCGCTATATTGTTATCCTTACTGGGCATTTGAGCTCACCCCTTTTCTATGTTTTATTTTTCCTAGGATGTGAAGAAGTAAGTTATGAATGACCTGCAGGGATAGTATGTGGGGATATGAGTGTGGGATATGGAGATTATGTTGTTGTAGTAGTTTTTCATATTATGATGTAATGTAAAACTTTATGAATATATATAGTGTTTCCAAGGCTACTAAACCAATTGGTCTTTCGAGATTTGATCTTTCTTGTGATCATGCCAATGTTATGTATTAATGCACCGACTCTGGGTAACTGGGGTCGGGGCGTTACAATGCACCAACCTCAAACTTTGGTAAAACACTACCCATAATGGGATCCAACAACATATTAAAGAAAGAAGAGGTAATGGTGGAGGACCTAAAAAGGATTACCATGTATTTAGAATCACAATACACACAACAATACTGATTGGTGGAAAGGATTGGAAATACATATATTAAGAACCACACACACCGAACCACAAGAAAAGTATGAAATATACCCTAGTAGAAGATCAAAAAATAGATCTATAAGGGTAAAACAAGAAACTTCGTTACATGATCAAAAAATCCAAAAACTCAACCTAATTCCAAAACATAAAAAAAATTAAGGGCAAAGTAGAAATATTACTTAACTAGAATGAAGCAAAACCACCACCAGAGAGGTTGATGAAAAACAAATGCTGTTTGGAAAGGGAGGAGACACTAAAAATCTCATGGAATTACCTAGGGATCAAATAAAGGAGAAAAGATGAATGTTTTAGGATTTAGTATTATAGCACATAAAACCTATAGGACATAAAGGGTTTATGGCATAAAATTGGGATTTAGGGCACAAAATCCCAATAATCCAAATATATTAAAGAACACATCACCTCAATTTATAAAATACAAAGTGATAATTTCTTGTTGTAAAATATATATTTACATAGTAAAATGGTTTTATGGATTAAATGTTTTTATGACCTACTGTAACACCCGAGATTTTTATGAGAAATATTTTGTTTTTATGTTATATATATCATCAAAAGAATCTTTCACTACACACAACAATAGTTTGGCTTACTTTACACGCAATTGCAACCTTCCGTGATAGCTTGTGTTGTATACAATACCGAGATTCACTAAACAATGATATGATATTATATAAACTAGCCATTATGAATAGTAATACCCAATATTTTAAATTTTAAAAATTTTATATTTTAAAGTGGAATTCATTTTTGGATTCGGAATATCGAAATTAGTCTAGGGTGAATTTTTTCTATGTTTCTGAAAACATTCAATTTTTTATGAATAGTGAAAACACTAGGTTACTATTTAAAAACCGAATTTTTATTTAAATAATTATTTAATTTATTTAAATTTATTTTAGGTCAAAATTGATACATAATACCTATATAAGTTCAAAGTAATTCATTGGAGTCATTTTATAATAATTTTAGATATATAAAAATTTTATTGAAATTTTCACTGTCTTTTACCCACCACTTAAGAGAGTTTGAAAATTTACATAAAACTTAATTTTACCACTTCTATGAGTGGAATTTCTAAAATCCGAGAGACATAGTTAATATCAAGGAGTAAAATTTGGTTCAATAAGATAAGAATAATTTTTAGTGAAAAGTATCTTTTTACTTTTTTTACCATGGTTAAAAGTAAATAGGGTAATTAAGGGTAAAAATGATATTATTATTACCCAAACACATGTCCTAATTCTATTGGATATGTGCGATTCGACCAAAAACAACATTTGGGATAAAATATTACCCTTTAGTTTCACTTGGATTAGATTAGGACATTTAATATTATTTTATTTAAAGAAGAGTTAAAATAGTTAAAATCAATGTTTAAAAAATAAAACCTTTTTAATATAGTGTTATAAATAAGATAAATTCGACTATAAATATTTATTAGAAAGGTAAAAATATTTCCTACCTAATGGAATTTTATTTATAATTTTTAGAAATTAAATAATTTATTTTATTTTTGACATAATGATGATGCAGTAATTACCTTATTAATGAAATATTAACATAATTGATTTTATAAATACCCAAATAAATGAAATTGGAGACTTTTTATGAATTATACTAATTTTATAGGTTAATATGACATATTAATATTTATTTAATTAAATTATTTCTAACTAATCATGCTGTTAAGATTTTCACAAAAATCAATTACCCAATAGTGTCAAAATTGACAAAAAATAGTTTTTTAACAAACAATATTATATTATTAATTGTAATTTTATTCCTAAAAATCTAAGGTTCAGAACAATTACTTAGATATGGTTATATATATTAATAATGAACCATTTGGGGTTATTTTAGCTTGTTATAGTAAGTTTATTAACCATATAGTGTAAGAAAACAAGAAGACACAGTAAAAGTTAAATTATTTAAATTAGAGTAAAATCTAAATGATAAGGTTAAAATAGTAACCTAAACTTGTCTAAAATCTGTTGGTTGAGAGTATTTAGACCCATACCCACCTTATCTTATAAATAAATCAATTTGGAGCTATTAAAAACCGAATATTACTTTTTTATAAAATAATATTTTAAGTTTTTCCTAAGGTGCCCCTCTCCTCCCTTATAAAAGAACACATCCTCCCTCTCCTCCTCACACCACATTGAGCCTCAAATATTAGCCAAACCCGGCCTATTTAACCTCTAAACTTCCCTAGAAACATCATATAGGTCCTTTTATTCTTCAAAGACCATCTTTAGTTCCATAAGAGGAGGTTAAGAAGAGGCGCTTCAAAGAAGAGGTAATGTCCGTTACCGATTCTTTCAAATTTATTTATTCTTCTAATTATTCTTATTTAGTTGTTTCATTATGAATTAATAACATCAGTATCACTCATATACTGATATGTTATTATAAAAATTAAAAAACTCTATTTCACCTTCTATCCATCCTATAGAAGAGGAAATCATCCCGCGTGCTTACGTACGGAATACCGTCTCCACGCCTTGGTGTAATATTTTTTCCACCACCACCTTAATTGGATTGGTATAATGGTGTAAATAATAACTATA
Source organism: Viscum album (assembly GCA_963277665.1). Lineage (NCBI taxonomy): Eukaryota > Viridiplantae > Streptophyta > Magnoliopsida > Santalales > Viscaceae > Viscum > Viscum album. The sequence goes on along the minus strand of OY728135.1, from coordinate 1,456,522,358 downwards.
TATGATTATTTTAAAGTGATATTGATTTTGAAATAGTGTAAATACAATTGAATACAATTCCACCATCATGGGAATGATATCATCGCTCATACGTACGTACGACCTACCGTCTCAACGATGTGATGCAACTCATTCTACATGATCCTCAATGAATAATGATTATATAAATGAATTTAATTAATAAATATGATATATATTACACTAATAACATTATGGAAATGAGGTATCTATAACCTAAAAAAGAATAAAAATAATTTATTCGACAAAACACGCATAAGAACAAAAAGCAATAAACACCCGAATAACAAGTAGCAATGAAATATTACTAATACGAAGCTAAGAATATGACCATATATTATATCATAACAATGAGTATGATTCTAGAATAAGTCTATAACATTATTTGAATCATTATACAGACGTTTCGGACATATACGAAGCAAATCGGACCTAAGGTAAGGGAAAATCTCGCAATCTCATTTTTATCTGAGATTATTTATACTTTTGAATTTACTGGGGAATATTTATCATCCACATCCATGTTTTGCCAATACGTAATATTATTTCTATCCTCCTACAATTGTTTAAATCCAATCTTACCCATTGGAGACTTTTTAGTAAAATATATGAAAGGAATCTTTTGTTGTTTTTAGTTCGAGGTACTTTTTGACTTTTTCGACCAAAGTACGAGAAAAATGCTTTTTTAACTTATACGGCTTGAATAGATTTTTATGATTTCATAGTAAATTATTTCCATGAAGCTTCCTTTATAAGTTTTCTAGTTTATTTTTAATCAACTTCTTTTAGTTTAATATTTTATGACATGTTAATAAAGGAAAAATGTTTCTGAAGTAGAAAGGATATTTTCCTCAAGAATGGAGTTCAAGCATTTTATCAAAATTATTTTCCATATAAGATAATATAGGGTTCTGTTTATATCCTTATTTTTACATTGATTTGATTGTGTTATTATGGAATTAGTTTTATGAAGTCCTTTTATCGTATATGATTTATGTTATGATGGCATGGTGTTTAAGAATCCCATTTTTATTACATGGGTTATGCTATGATGTATGATTTATGATCTTGTGGAACACATAATAATAGTATCATTATGAGATGGGTGGGACCTATATCTCCCTCCAATTCATTGGGTAATGATTTATATCTCATGAGATAGACATGTATGGAATGAAAAGTTAATCTGGTTTAGTGATACAGGACTAAAACGAGGAGTGAACTCGGTTCAGAAATGGACATTTTCCGCTAAGATAGCCTTGGAAATGAGTCTTGAATACTAAGAAATGATTCTCTATGATTATGTGTGTATGCCAAAAAGTTTCATATTATTATTATTGGGATTACATTTCACAACTATTATTTATCCCATGTTATGATATTATGATCTCTTTTGTGGGTTAAGGTTTTCTAAATGTTATGTTCTTATGAATACGATATTTCCTTTGTTTACCCTTACTAAGAATTTGAGCTCAACCATTTGTATGTTTTCTTTCCCCAGGTCAGGAAGAAGGTTATTAAGTAGGATATGCCAAAAGGGACTCTATATATGATGAAATAAATTGGAGATAATGTAGATGATTTGTGAACCAATTGTTTATGTTTCCCAATTTATAATGACACAATACCTATACGGTCCTACCATAGTTTTGTTATATGTTATAATAAGTATGCTTCAATTCTGAAGTAATAACAATGTATGTAAAGTATGGATCATTATAGTTGGTATCAGAGGAAAGCTATAGTCAACAATTGGAAACTAGTATGTGAAAGCCATAGTAAGAACCCTATGGATAAGTCTAATCATAGAACACAATCTTAGTGTTTTAGAAATGGCCATGAATAACTAATGATAGGACCTTAAGTGTGAAATTTTATTCTTGATTATGTGGTTTTCCTATTATAATTAGTGTTTCTCACACTATTCTTCTTGGTTTTATTCAATGGATGGAACCCTAAGGAACCGTGTTAATGCTGAATGTGACGGGAAATGAAATGATTGTCCCTCTGAGCAACGAAATGTTATGGGAGCTGGAATAAAAAATCGTGTATCCATGATTACACAACTTTCTCAAGCTACGAATCATGCATGACTTCCAAACGAGCAAAGGAAGGAGCAACATTCTATTGAATCCTTAATGAGGAAGTGTCCACCTTCATTCTGTGGGTCTACTGATCCATTAGTGGCTGAACAGTGGATCAGTACCACTGAAAAGACATTTTCAGCTCTTCAATGTTCTGAACATGATAAAGTCATCTTAGCGGTATATCATTTGGAAGGTGAAGCTGTTCAATGGTGAAATCTTATAAAAATTATGAGGCCAAGAGATGAAATTGAGTCCCTGAAATGGGACGAGTTCAAGAACTTATTTTTCAATAAGTACTTCCTCGTATTCTTCAAACAAAGATTGAGAAGGAGTTTCTTGAACTAAAGAAAACGGATGATGAATCTGTTGGTACCTACGAAGAAAATTTTACTAGACTTGCAAGGTACGCTTTTGGGATTATTATCCAACCTGAGAGTAAGATCGATCGATTCTTTAGTGGCTTAAAAAAAGTCTTAGAAGGGTGTTAGCCATAAGGGAATTTAATAGCTATGATGAAATCATTCGTTGTGCTCTCAAGGTTGAGATAGAGATTGGAGTAACCCATTAATCATATGAGTTTGAAAAGAAGAGGAAAATGGAATTTAAAGGGAAATATAAACACCACACTGAAAAGAAGATGAGTTTTCCCTTATGCTCAAAGTGTGGAAAGAAACATGGATGGAGTTGACTTAAAGGGACAAAAAAATGTTTCAAATGTGGAAAGGAATGTCATCGGGCATTTTAATATCGCAATGATGGGAAGAAGATGTCTAGTGATGCGAACATAGAAAAGGATAAAAAGAGTGCACCTCCTACACTTCAATGTTACAAGTGACAGGAAATGAATCATTATGCTAATCAAGGCCCTAATCCATGGGTTGTTGATGATGATCGATGTCAACAAACTCTTAAGGCTAAAGAAAAAGGAAGGTCACATGCAATTTCTATCAGCGATGTGGAGTATGATAACGAAGTGGTGAAAGGTAAACATACCATCCAATCTAAATTAGAAAATGTTTTATTTGATTCTGGATCCACCCACTCTTTTATTTATGAAGAATTTTCTAAGGTTGTCACCATATTACCTCAACAATTAGATGTTGAGTTAGTTGTGACAACCCCTAATGGCACAACAGTCGCATCAAAAGTTTATAATTCTTCTCTGATTGATGTTTTTGGGAAAGTTCTTCTTGAAAATCTTGTGATCCTTCCTATAGTGGAATTTTAGGTAATTCTTGGCATGGATTGTCTTTCTTTATATGGAGCTCATATCAATTTCCAAATAAGGGAAGTCAAATTTCATATTCCAGATCAATATATGATCATATATCGATACAAGGATGAACAGAACCTTTCAGTGGAAATTTCTTCCATCTTATGGGTCTTGATTAAACTAAATGAAGGTTATTTATCTCAAATGGTTGGTGAGACAATCACGATTAAAAATATTTTAATTTACGGGAGTTTGATTATGTCTTTCCTAAGGCATTTCCAGGTCTTCCACAAAATCGTGAAGTTGAGTTTTCAATTGAACTCATACCGGGTGCTTTACCTATTTCAAAGACACCTTATTGAATGGACCCAATTGAGTTGCAGGAATTGAAGAAGAAACTCCAAGATAATCTTGATAAGGGATTCATATGCCCTAATGCGTCACCGTGGGGAGCACCTATTCTGTTTGTTAAGAAGAAAGATTGATCAATGATACTCTGCATTGATTATCGAGAACTTAACAAGATCACTATCAAGAACAAATATCCTCTCCCACACATTGATGACTTATTTGACCAACTACGCGGATCTCAATACATTTCCAAGATTGATCTTCATTTAGGGTATCATCAATTAAGGGTCAAATGTGAGGATATACTAAAGAAATATTTTTGTACAAGGTATTAACACTATGAATTTTGAGTGATGGCATTTGGTCTTACTAATTCCCCTGCTATATTCACAGATCTAACGAATAGAGTCTTTAGAGAATATCATGATCAGTTTGTGGTAGTCTTTATAGATGATATTCTTGTCTATTCAAAGAGCAAGGAATAACATGAAGATCACTTGAGAATTGTATTAAAGACCCTGAGAAAGGATAAGATTTATTCCAAATTTACCAAGTGTGAATTTGGGCTTAAAAAATTTGCATTTTTTTGTCACATAATCACAAAAGAGGGGATATTTGTGGATCCAACAAAAACATAGGTTATCGAAAGATGGTCTAGACCAACAAAAGTAACTAAGATCCGATTTTTTCTTGGTTTGGCTAGATATTATCGACGTTTTGTGAAATATTTTTCATGATTATTTAATCCACTCACTAGGTTGACTCGAAAAGGAGTTAAGTTCGTGTGGATGGAGGAATGTGAAGATAATTTCAAGGATTCGAAATGATGGTTATCCAGTGCACCTGTGCTCAAGCTACCTTGTAATAGAGAAAGGTTTGTGATCTTCAGTGATGCATCAAATAAGGTATTGGGGTGTGTTCTCATGCAAAATGATATGGTGATAGCTTATGCCTCATGACAGTTGAAAATCCATGAGAAAAATTACCCAACTCATGATTTGGAGTTAGCTGTGGTAATCATTGCATTAAATATTTGGAGGAATTATCTCTATAGTGAAAGGTGTGATATTTATACTGATCATAAAATTTTAAAGTATACTTTCACGCAAAAGGAGATGAATATGCATCAAAGAAGATGGTTGGAGCTGATTAAGGATTACGACATGTAAATTCATTACCACCGAGGGAAAGAAAACAAGGTGGCAGACACATTAAGTCGACAAGACCATGCTAGCATATCCATGATGAGGATCACAAAAGATCCAATATTTATTGATTTACAGAGGATGGATCATGGAATTATAATGAAAGGGGAAAAATCTTATCTTTCTCAAATGAATGTTAAACCATCTATACATGCAAAGATTAAAGAGGCATAGAAAGAAGATGTAGAGTTACAAAAGAAGGTGAGAAATGTTCCTAAATTCAACCAGGATTATGATAGGATAATAAGGTTTGGGAATCGGGTTTGTGTTCCTCCTATCCCAGAATAAAATAAGGAGCTGCTGGATGAGGCTCATAGTTCTTCATTCTCTATTCATCCTTGAAGCACGAAGATGTATAGGGACCTGAAATATTACTTTTGGGGGGATGGCATGAAAAGAGATGTTGCAGAATATGTCTCTCGATGCTTGGTTTGTCAGCAAGTTAAAGCAGAGATACAGAAGTCTAAGGGGATGTTACAACCATTACCCATAATCGAATGGAAATGGGAAACATCACTATGGACTTTGTCACCGGGCTTCCTAAAAAATCCAAAGGAAATAATGCTATCTGGTTCATAGTTGATCATATTACAAATTCGGCACACTTTATTGTGATTTGAGAGGATTTCGGTCTTGATCTACTTGCCAAGATATATGTAATGGAAGTGGTAAGATTGCATGGAGTAACACTTTGCATTATATCTGATCAGGATCTGAGATTTACCTCAATGTTTTGGCGAAGTCTTCAGCAAACTCTGGACACAGAGTTGAGTTTTAGCACTACTTATCATCCTCAGAGACGATCACTCTGATAGGACAATTCATACTCTAGAAGATATGCTAAGAGCTTTCTCTATGGATTTTAAAGGTGGTTGGGATCAACACCTACCTTTGGTGGAATTTTCTTATAATAATAGCTTTCAGTCCAGTATTCTGATGGCTCTTTATGAGGCTCTCTATGAAAAGAAATGATGAAATCCAACTTGTTGGGATGAAGTTGGGGAAAGAAAGCTATTAAGACATGATCTTGTTGATGAGATGACAGAAAAGGTCTGATCTATTCAAAAACACATAAGAGAAGCTCGGAGTCGACAAAAAAGTTATGATGACAATCGAAGAAAAGACCTAGAGTTTGAAGTTGGTGATAAAGTGTTCTTAAGAATCTCTCCTTGGAAGAGAGCAACGAGATTTGGAAAGAAGGTAAAGTTGAGCAGTAAGTATATTGGTCCTTTAGAAATACTGGATCATGTTGGGAAGGTAGCATACCGATTGGCACTTCCACCAAATCTCTCTCAAGTTCATGATGTGTTCCATGTATCTCTCCTAAGAAAGTACATACCTGATCCTTCACATGTACTCAACTCAGAAGTTGTACCGGTGGAGCAAGATCTTTCTGACGAAGAACAGTCGATAGAGATTTTGGATTGTAGTGAAAAAGTCCTACATAACAAGACCACTCGCTTGGTGAAAGATTTATGGAGGAACCACCAATTATAATAAGCTTCATGGGATATTGAGTATATGATGAGGGAGATGTATCCTCAACTATTTTTTACAAAGTGACGAATTTCGCGGGTGAAATTAATTTTAAGGGGGGTAGAATGTAACACCCGAGATTTTTATGAGAATTTTTTTGTTTTTATGTTATATACATCATCAAAGGAATATTTCACTACACAGAACACTATCTTGGCATGCTTTACAGGCAATCACAACCTTCCTCGATAGCTTGCATTGTACGCAATACCGAGTTTCACTAAACAACAATATGATATTATATAAACTAGCCGTTATGAATACTAATACCCAATTTTTGAAATTTTATAAATTTTATCCTTCAAAATGGACTTCATTTTTGGATTCGGAATATCAAAATTAGGCTATGGTGAATTTTTGGTATTTTTCTGAAAACATTCAATTTTTGATGAATAGTGGAAACACTATGTTACTATTTAAAAACCGACTTTTTATTTAAATAATTATTTATTTTATTTAAATTTATTTTTGGTCAAAATTGATACATAATACCTATATAAGTTAAAATTAATTCATTGGAGTCATTTTATAATAATTTTAGATATATAAAATTTTATTGAACTTTTCACCGTCTTTTACCCACCTCCTTGGAGAGTTTGAAAATTTAGATAAAACATAATTATACTGATTATATGAGTGGAATTTTGAAAATCTGAAAGACATGGTTAATATCAAGGAGTAAAATGTGGTTCAATAAGATAAAAATAATTTTTGGTGAATAGTAACTTTTTACCTTTTAAACCATGGTTAAAAGTAAATATGGTAATTAAGGGTAAAAATGATATTATTATCACACTAACACATATCCTAATTCTATTGGATATGTGTAATTCGACCAAAAACAACCTTAGGGATAAACTATTACCCTTTATGTCCACTTGAATTAGATTAGGACATTTAATATTATTTTATTTAAAGAAGAGTTAAAATAGTTAAAATCAAAGTTTAATAAATAAAACATTTTTAATATAGGGTTACAAATAAGATAAATTCGACTATAATTATTAATTAGAAATCTAAAAATATTTACTACCTAATGGTATTGTATTTATAATTTTTAGACATTAAATAATTTTATTTATTTTTGACATAATGATGATGTAGTAATTACCTTATTAATGAAATATTAACATAATTGATGTTATAAATACCCAAATAAATGTAATTTTAGACTTTTTGTAGAGACCCGAAGATTGACGTACATGGACATTACATTACTTTTTCAGAATACTTAGTACATAACAAAAAACACACACAAGGACCGTAATAGTTTAGTGTCTTTGGAAACATAGAATATAATCTTCCAATCGTGGTGAAAGATCTTCAACATATCCCATAAAGATCTTCTTTTTTTTAAAACCTAAATCCTTTCTTTATGTCCTGGGGAAAAGAAAACATAAAAGGGTGAGCTCAAATGCTCAGTAAGGGTAAACAAAAGAAATATCAATCACGCCATATTCATAAGAACATATCTTTTGGAAATCGTAACGTGCAAAAGAGATCATAATTTCATAACATGGGATAAATCATAGTAGTGAAATATAATCCCAATAATCATAAGATAAAACATGAAACTTTGTGGAATACAAACATAATCATAGAGAGTCATTTCTTAGTAGTCAAGACTCATTGCCAAGACTATCTTAGTGGACAAAGTCCCTTTCTGAGCCGAGTTCACTCCTTGTTTCAGTCCTGTTTCACTGAACCGGTATAACCTACCGTTCGAGCCATGTCTAGCTCATGAGATATAAAATCTTTACCCAATTCATTGGAGGGAGATATAGGTCCCACCCATCTCATAATGATACCATTCTTATGTGTGCCACAAAATCATAAACCATACATCATAGCATAACCCATGTAATAAAAATGGGATTCTTAAACATCATGAAATCATAAAACAATTCTTATAAGATAAAGGAATTCATAAAAATAATTCCATCACAACATAATCAAATCAATTTAATAATAGGTATAGAAAAAGAACCCATTATTATCTTAGATGGAAAATAATTTTGATAAAACACATGAACTCCATTCTTGAGGAAAATATCCTTTCTACTTCAAAAAAATTTTCATTTCTTAAAATGTCATACAATTTTAAACTAAAAGAAGTTGATTAAAAATGAACTTGAAAACTTGTAAAGGAAGCTTCTTGGAAATAATGTTTTAAAAATCCATTCATGTCGTATAAGTTAAAAAAAAATTCTTCTCGTACTTTTGTCGGAAAAGTCAAAAAGTACCTCGTACGAAAAATGACAACAGATTCCTTTCATATCCTTTTTAAAAACTCACCTAAGGGTAAAATTGGATTTAAACAATTGTAGGTGGATGGAAATAATATTACATATTGAGTAAACATGGATGTATATGATAAAATACACCCCAGTAAATACTAAAGTATAAACAATCTCGGATAAAAATGAGATTGTGATATTTCTCTTACCTTAGGTCCGATTTGCCTTGTAAGTGTCCAAACCTCCTGTATAATGATTTAAATAATGTTATTGACTTATTCCAGAATCATAATTATTGTTATGATATCATATATGGTCATATTCTTAGCTTCTTATTAGTAATATTTCATTGCTACTTGTTATTCAGGTGTTTATAACTTTTTGTTCTTATGCGTGTTTTGTCGAATAAATTCTTATTCTTCTCTCTAGGTTATAGATAAATTATTTCTAGAATGGTATTAATGTACTATATATCATATTTATTCATTCAATTCATTTATATAATCATTATTCAATGATGATCATGTAGAACTAATCACATCACATCGTGGAGACGGTATTCCGTACGTACGCACGAGCGATGATATCGTTCCCATGATCATGGAATTGTATGGGAGTTTATGTATACTATTTCAGAATCAACATCACTTTATAATAATCATATATAGAAATATTTACACCATTATACCCATCCAAGTAAGGTGGTGGTGGAAAATAGATTACACCACGGCATGGAGACGGTATTCCGTACGTACGTACGCGCGGTGATTTCGTTTTCCGTAGGATGGATAGATGTTGAAATAGGGTTGTTTCACACTTATAATAACATATCAGTATATGAGTGATACTTATGTTATTACTTCATAATGAAACAACTAAAGAAGAATAAGTTCAAGAAGAATGAATTTGGAAAGGATCGGTAATGGATATTACCTCTTTTTGATGCGCCTCTTCTTAACCTCCTCTTAGGACACTAGGGTTGGTCATTGAAGAAGACCAGAACCTCTAGGATAATTCTAGGGAAGTGTAGAGGAGATATTGGCAGGGTTTGGCCGAGCTTGAAGGCTCAAATTGGTGTGAGGAAGATAGGGAGGAGGTGCCCTTTTATAAGGGAAGAGAGGGGCACCTTTGGAAATCTTAAAAATATTAATTTATAATAAATCTAAACCCACTTAAAAACCTCCAAAAATTACTCATATTCGAATATAAGATGATATAGGGTTGTAATATCATCAAACAATAAAATTTAGACATGTTAAGAAATTATTTTAAACATTATCAACTTGATTTATCCTTACTTAATCAATTTAATTTTATTTATGGTGATAACATTATAAATTATAAATTATAACAACAAATTACTTATTTGTTGTGAATTGTCCATAATTGGATACTTTACAACATTTTATACCATATAAATTTAAATTTATAATTTTTAAATATTTTTGTGATTTTTAAACAATTTTATAATATGTTATTGTTATAAAATAACAATAGTGTCAATTTTGACACTATTCATCTATTTGAATTTAAATAAAATATATAAAGAAGATATGTTCGAACGAAAATCTTTAATAGATTCATAAAAGGTCATGTGTTTCTAGAAAATTATTGGAGCACATTAAATAGTTCATATAATAGTTATTTTATTATTTTTAAAAACCATTTATTTGGTTTATCTCTTAATAAAATAATTACAACAACATTTTTTTATAATTATTTAATATACTAATTTGTTGCATAAAAATTAAAAATAAAATACTATGATGAAGATAAATCTATTAAATTTCACAATAATACTTTTAATCGAATTTATCATCTTAACATCACAATATTTAAATTGTTATATTTATTAAATTATGAAGGTGACAACTTTTTCATCATTTAAAATTAAATAATATAAGTGTCATAATTTCCTTAATAAGGCTCCAACTGGTCAAAAATTCGGCTAGTGGATGATTAGGGTTTATATATACACTAATAATTAGTTTTGTGCGGATTTTTAGGCCTTTTGATATGTATTAATATTTCAATAAAAACTATATTACTGATTTTTCACTAAATAAATATTTTCTGCATCATTAATATATCACTATTAATGACAATTATTTAATCCCAAAAAATTCTAAATAAATTATCATGATATAGATAATTTTATTAGATTTATGTAGACTATTCATGTTCTAACTTTTATGATGTTTATCACTAAATTAAAATTATTATACTTATAATATTTAAGAGAGTGACATGTTGTCACATTCTTTGGTTTTAATAATAATTAAATTATTTTCATGGACTAAAGTCCATTAAATGAATCTAATCCGACCCTTAGGTGATATGGGTGGACTCTTAGTCGTACAATAGGATTTTGACATGTTCTAATGTAATTTTATAATATTATATTTACCCTTAATTACCTGATTTACCTTTAACTATGATAAATAAAATTTACCGTACTTACTATTCATAATTCCCAAAAATAAAAAGTATCTTAGTAACATAATTTGGACCCACTGATTCCAAATATTGAATCCATTTTTCCAAATTCAATACAAAAAAGTTTCAGAAATTAAATTAAAATTAATCCTGTTGTCGAAAAAAATGGGTTTTTCTTTAAAACATTGCAAAAGATTGAATTGATTTATCCAACGAATTCAAGGTAGAATCAATGATAATTAAATACATTATATTAAATAGTAAAAATATATTATATTTATATTTTAAAACCATTCAATATTATAATTTAACCATATAAATTATTGTGATGAAAATAAGTTGTTTTTAATTAAAATATAGCGTGTTTTTACTATTCATGAAAATATGAAAGTTACCAGAATAAAATGAAAAATTTATCCAAAGTAAATTTTTATTTCATGATTCAAATGAAGAATTTAATTTTGTCAAATTGAACTTATAAACATGTCAAAAACTAGATTTAAAATGGATGCGCCATCAAAAGGTGGCAAAACTGCATTTTTTGAAAAATACTTATTTCACCAGAAAAATTTATTTTGTTCTTATACCATGTTTCAGAAAATGTGAAAGACGAATAATAATGTTATAAGATTCAAAATTTAGTTAATACTATTCATAACGGCTAGTTCATAGTAATATTATAATAATATATCGTTGTTTAGTAAAACCCGGTATTGCGTACAACACACGCTATCGAGGAAGGTCGCGATTGCGTGTAATGCATGCCAAGTCAGGGTTGCGTGCTATGCAAGAATACTTCGTTGTTTCATATAACATAATCCAACCATATTTCATTTATACATTGAATATATATATATATACTCAATGTTGTGTAGAAAACTATTATCAAATTGTGTGTAACACGATCCAAGAATAGTGTTGCGTATACTGCAAGCTAATACGGTGTTGCGTATAGTGCAAGGTAATCTTGGTGTAGCATAAAACACAAGACATTAATGAAATTAAAAGAATATTTTTCATAAAATCTCGGGGTGTTACATTCTACCCCCCTTAAAATGAATTTCTCCCTCGAAATTCGTCGGGGTTATAAATGGTTTACTACTCGAAAGTTTGTTTAATAGAAACCCACATCGTAAAAAGGAATACCAAAACATGGCTTTAAAAACTAAATTATGAAATGTAATGGTTACCCAAATTAACTCATCACTGAGTTTCCACGTAGGAGAACATAGGTGAAAATATGGACATGGAAGAAAAATCTAACCATCAAGTTCTGATGGAGAGTGGTAGAGACATGGCTATGAAAAATCCAACAATCACAAAGCTATAGATTTTTGATGATCTAAGGTACCATCTGATTCATCGGATATAAGGGAACTAGGAAAAGTTTTTTGGTTTTCAAGATCATTTCCCTAAAGTTGATGAATTAAAAGAAATACTTGCAAGATTTTGGTACAATCTCACTGTTTTTCGTGAATTAAACAATTTCCACTTCATCCCTTAAAGAAATGATGTTGAATTTGTTATTCGTGATGTGTTAGCAGATCATGTGATAGAATGATGGGTCATTCCATCTATTTCAATCAAAAGGTTAGAAAAAGTTATAATTCCATATTATGGTTAGATTAATCGTATATAGTTCCATAAATGAACTTATACTTCATATATCATACCTCATAATAAAATAAAACTAGTTTCTACTAACCAGGGACTTCCTGTAGGCCAGTGGTAGGCGATAAAGGCCAGTCGCACTTCGGTTGTGGGTTCGATTCCCACAGCCTTGTCCGACGCGATGGGCTGTCGCCCGTCCTGCAGGTTGTCCTTTTTCAAAATATATATTACTATAACATCCCATCAACAATATCAAAAAAGTTTTATCCTTAAACAATACTAACTTATGTCCAACATAATCCATTCCAATCTATAGGCTTATCTAAAATACTTCGGTCCAAGTTCATAGTATAAAGAAAATGATCACGTGAATGCCATCATTTATCTCCCATATATCATAAGATATATCTTGTTGGTCAAATTACAAATATGTGAATACCTTAATCATGTATTCTCTTGAAGAATGAATATCCATTGAACCTTAGTGAAAACATGAATGCAGTTAAAAGTTAACACTTTCCACATACCAAAATCCTCAAAATTATATATCCTCAAACCATGATATCACTTAGTCCTTATATCAATCATGAGATCATGAATACTATCAAACATATTAGATTCTCTTTATCCCTTCATTATGTGCATATCATCTGCTTTCAAAAAATATTTCAATCACTTTTCATGGTTACCGATGCCATATTCTTATAGAAAACCACAATGGACCAATACATAGATATTTCAATATACCATAAAAGTACCTCAATAACATAATTCTTGAATACCAATACAAAAACACTTCAAACCATCATCTTTAATGATTGTCATGGAATAAGTCCTTAATTTAGAAGTAACTTTTTAGGTCAGGGCATTGAGTTGGGTAATGCCCATGTTCTCCACAAATAGGACATTGAACTCGATAACAGTCTATCACTCTATGTCCCTTTTCTCCACACAATTAACATATGTCCCTCCATTTGAGGTATTCCTCAAGGTTCTTCTTCCCTTATTTAGAAATCTCAATCTTCCTTTCTTTATGATCCTCAACATGCGAACATGCATAAAAGTCAATCATCCCTTTATTTGATGAATTAGGCATACCACTAAATTTCACCTTGTTAATCATATATCACGATGACCGATTTGGCATAATCACAATATCTTTCTCTCTAGGAATTATGCAATTTTGTTGCTCATAGTAACCAATTTGTCCATTGCATTCAATGCTAACCGAATTCTTTCTAGTTCCCTCCATTGACTAAAACACAAAAAGAATTCTGTGAGAGGAAAAAAATCATACAAGGAATATAACATAATCAAGGGGGAGTACCTTCAATATCTAACATCTTAGGTTAAATTCTATGATCGTTACCGTAGTTCTAGGACTATATCCTATATGTATACTTATCCTTAGGGACATCCCTAGACATACATTAGAAATATCTCTAGGGATCTCACTAATGTTTTCGTATCCTAGTTTCCAAAGGTTGACTAAAACTTTCCTCTGATACCAACTGTAGAGACCCAAAGCTTGATGTACATGGAAATTACATTACTTTTTTGGAATACTTAGTAAATAACAAAAACACACACACAAGGACCATAATAGTTTAGTGTCTTTGGAAACTCGGAATATAATATTCTAATCGTGGTGAAAGATCTTCAAAATCTCCCATAAAGATCTTCTTTTTTTTAAAACCTAAATCCTTTCATTATGTCCTGGGGAAAAGAAAATATAAAATGGTGAGCTCAAATGCTCAGTAAGGTTAAAAAAAATAAATATCAATCACGTCATATTCATAAGAACATATCTTTTGGAAATATTGAACTGCAAAAGAGATCATAATTTCATAACATGGGATAAATCATAGTAGTGAAATGTAATCCCAATATTCATAACTTAAAACCTGAAACTTTGTGGAATACACACATAATCATAGGGAATCATTTCTTATTAGTCAAGGCTCATTTCCAAGACTATCTTAGTGGAAAAAGTCTCTTTCTGAGCCGAGTTCACTCCTTGTTTCAGTCCTGTTTCACTAAACCGGTATAACCTACCGTTCCAGCCATGTCTATCTCATGAGAAATAAAATCTTTACCCAATTAACTGGAGGGAGATATAGGTCCCACCCATATCATAATGATACCATTCTTATGTGTGCCAAAAAATCATAAACCATACATCATAGCATAACCCATGTAATAAAAATGGGATTCTTAAAAATCATGAAATCATAAAACAATTCTTATAAGATAAATGAATTCATAAAAATAATTCCATCACAACATAATCAAATCAATGTAATAATAGGGATAAAAATAGAACCCATAATTATCTTAGATGGAAAATAATTTTGATAAAACACTTGAACTCCATTCTTGAGGAAAATATCCTTTCTACTTAAAAAACATTTTCATTTCATAAAATGTCATACAATTTTAAACTAAAATAAGTTGATTAAAAATAAACTTGAAAACTTGTAAAGGAAGCTTCTTGGAAATAATGTTTTAAAAATCCATTCATGGAGTATAAGTTAAAAAAACATTCTTCTCGTACTTTTTTCGGAAAAGTCAAAAAGTACCTCGTATGAAAAACGAAAAAAGATTCCTTTCATATCCTTTACTAAAAACTCACCGAAGGGTAAAATTGGATTTAAACAATTTTAGGTGGATGGAATTAATATTATATATTGAGGAAACATAGATGTGAATGATAAAATACACCCCAGTAAATACTAAAGTATAAACAATCTCGGATAAAAATGAGGTTGTGATATTTCCCTTACCTTAGGTCCGATTTGACTCGTAAGTGTCTGAACCTCCTGTATAATGATTTAAATAATGTTATTGACTTATTACAGAATCATAATTATTTTTATGATATCATATATGGTCATATTCTTAGCTTCTTAGTAGTAATATTTCATTGCTACTTGTTATTCGGGTGTTTATAACTTTTTGTTCTTATGAGTGTTTTGTTGAATAAACTCTTATTATTCTCTTTAGGTTATAGATACATAATTTCTAGAATGGTATTAATGTAATATATATCATATTTATTCATTCAATTCATTTATATAATCATTATTCAATGAAGATCATATAGAACGAATCAAATCACATCGTGGAGGCTGTATTCTGTACGTACGCACGAGCGATGATATCATTCCCATGATCGTGGAATTATATTGGAGTGTATGTATACTATTTCAGAATCAATATCACTTTATAATAATCATATATAGTAATTATTTAAACCATTATACCCATCCAAGTAAGGTGGTGGTGGAAAATAGATTACACCACGGCGTGGAGACGGTATTCCGTACGTACGCACGCGCGGTGATTTAGTTTTCCATAGGATGTATAGATGTTGAAATAGGGTTGTTTCATACATATAATAACATATCAGTATATGAGTGATACTGATGTTATTACTTCATAATGAAACAACTAAAGAAGAAGAAGTTGAAGAAGAAAGAATTTGGAAAGGACTGGTAATGGATATTACCTCTTTTTGACGCGCCTCTTCTTAACCTCCTCTTAGGGCACTAGGGTTGGTCTTTGAAGAAGACCGGAACCTCTAAGATGATTCTAGGGAAGTGGAGAGGATATATTGGCAGGGTTTGGCCGAGCATGAAGGCTCAAATTGGTGTGAGTAAGAGAGGGAGGAGGTGCCCTTTTATAATGGAGGAGAGGGGCACCTTTGGAAATCTGAAAAAATATTAATTTATAATAAATCTAACCCACTTAAAAACCTCCAAAAATGACTCATATTCTAATATAATATGATATTGGGTTGTAATCTTATCAACCAATAAAATTTAGACATGTTAGTAAATTATTTTAAACATTATCAACTTGATTTATCCTTACATAATCAATTTAATTTTATTTATGGTAATAACATTCTAAATTATAAATTATAACAAACAATTACTTATTTGTTGTGAATTGCCCATAATTGGATACTTTACAACCTTTTTCTACCATATAAATTTAAATTTATAATTTTTAAATATTTTTGTGATTTTTAAACATTTTTATAATATGTTATTTTTATAAAATAACAATAGTGTCAATTTTGACAATATTCATTTATTTGAATTTAAATAAAATATATACAGAAGATATTTTCGAACTAAAATATTCAATAGATTCATAAAAGGTCATATGTATCTATAAAATTAGTTTAGGACATTAAATAGTTCATATAATAGTTATTTTATTATTTTTAAAAACCATTTATTTGGATTATCTCTTAATAAAATAATTACTACAACATTTTTGTATAATTATTTAATATACGTATTTTTTGCATAAAAATTAATAATAAAATACTATGATGAAGATAAATATATTAAATTTCACAATAATACTTTAACTCGAATTTATCATCTTAAATTCACAATATGTAAATTGTTATATTTATTAAATTATGAAGGTGACAACTTTGGCATCATTTAAAATAAAATAATATAAGTGTCATAATTGCCTTAATAAGGATCCAAATGGTCAACAATTCGGCCAGTGGATGATTAGGGTTCATCTATACACTAATAATAAGGTTTCTTCAGATTTTTGGGCCTTTTGATATGTATTAATATTTCAATAAAATCTATATTATTGATTTTTCACTAAATAAATAATTTCTGCATCATTAATATATCACTATTAATGAAAATTATTTAATCCCAAAAAATTCTAAATAAATCATCATGATGTAGATAATTTTATTAGCTTTCTGGAGACTATTAATTTTCGAACTTTTATTATGTTTATAACTAAATTAAAATTATTATACTTATAAGATTTAAGAGAGTGACATGTTGTCACATTCTTTGGTTTTTATAATAATTAAATTATTTTCATGGAAAAAAGTCCATTAAATGAATCTAATACAACCCTTAGGTGATATGGGTCGACTTTTAGTCATCCAATATGATTTTAACATGTGCTAGGGTAATTTTATAATATTATATTTACCCTTAATTACCCGATTTATCTTTAGCTATGATAAATAAAATTTACCGTAGTTACTATTCATAATTCCCAAAAATAAAAAGTAGCTTATTAACATAATTTGGAACCAATGATTCAAAATATGGAATCCAGTTTTCCAAATTCAATACACTAAAGTTGCAGAAATTAAATTAAAATTAATCCCGTTGTCGAAAGAAAACGGGTTTTTCTTTAAAATATTGCAAAAGATTGAATTGATTTATCCTACGAATTCAAGGTAGAATCAATGCTAATGAAATACATTATATTAAATGGTAAAAATATATTATATTTATACTTTAAAATCATTAAATATTATAATTTAACCATATAAATTATTGCGATGAAAAAAAGTTGTTTTTAATTAAAATATAGCGTGTTTTTACTATTCATCAAAATATGAAAGTTACCAGAATAATATGAAAAATTTATCCAAAGTAAATTTTTATTTCATGATTCCAAAGAAGAATTTTATTTTGTCAAATTGAACTTATAAACATGTCAAAATCTATATTTAAAGTGGTTGCGCCATCAAGGGGCGATAAAACTGCATTTTTTGAAAAATACTTATTTTACCCGAAAAATTTATTTTGTTCTTATACCATATTTTAGAAAATGTGAAAGATGAATAATAATGTTATAAGATTCAAAATTTAGTTAATACTATTCATAATGGCTAGTTCATAGTAATATTATAATAATATATCGTTGTTTAGTAAAACCCGGTATTGCGTACAACACACGCTATCGAGGAAGGTCGCGATTGCGTGTAATGTAAACCAAGTTAGGGTTGTGTGCTGTGCAAGAATCATTCGTTGTTTCGTATAACATAATCCAACCATATTTCATTTATACATTGAATATATATATATATATACACTCAATTTTGCGTAGACTAACTATTATCAAAATTGTGTGTAACATGATCCAAGAATAGTGTTGCATATACTGCAAGCTAATACGGTGTCACGTATAGCGCAAGGTAATCTTGGTGTAGCATACAACACAAGACATTAATGAAATTAAAAGAATATTTTTCATAAAATATCGTGGTTTTACACTTTTTATGAATAATAATAATTTTATAGGTTAATATTACATATTATTATTTATTTAATTAACTTTGTTAGAATAAATCATGCTGTTATGGTTTTCACAAAAACCAATTACCAAATAGTGTCAAAATTGACATAAAATAGTTTTTAAAACAAATATTATATTATTAATTGTTATTTTATTCCTAAAAATATAAGGTTCGGCCAAATGACATAGATAAGGTTATATATATTAATAATGAACCACTTGGGGTTCTTTTGGCTTGTTATCGTATGTTTATTAACCATATAGTGTAAGAAAACAAAAAGACACGGTAAAAGTTAAATTATTTAACTTAGAGTTATATCTAAATGATAAATTTAAAATAGTAACCTAAACATCTATAAAATCTATTTTTTGAGATGATTTCTACCCATCCCCACCTTAGCTTCTAAATTAATAAATTTGGAGCAATTAAAAACCGAATATTACTTTATTATAAAATAATATTTTAAGTTTTTTTTAAGGTTCCCCTCTCCTCCATTATAAAAGGGCACCTCCTCCCTCTCCTCCTCAAACCACTTTGAGCCTTCAATCTTGGACAAAACCTGACCATTTACCTTCTCAACATCCCTAGAAACATTCTAGAGGTCCTGGTCTTCTTCAAAGACCATCTTTAGTGCCCTAAGAGGAGGTTAAAAATAGGCGCTTCAAAGAAGAGGTAATGTCTGTTACCGATTCTTTCAACTTTATTTCTTCTTCTACTTCTTCTTATCTTGTTGTTTAATTATGAAGTAATAACATCAGTATCACTCATATACTGATATGTTATTATAAATATTAAACAACCCTATTTCACCTTTTATCCATCCTACGGAAAACGAAATCACCGTGCGTGCGTACTTACGGAATACCGTCTCCACGCCGTGGTGTAATCTGTTTCCCACCACCACCTTACTTGGATGGGTATAATGGTGTAAAGAATTACTATATATGATTATTGTAAAGTGATATTTATTCTTAAATAGTATACATACACTTCAATACAATTCCACGATCATGGGAATGATATCATCGCTCGAGCATACATACGGCCTACCGTCTCCACGATGTGATACGACTCGTTCTACATGATATTCAATGAATAATGATTATATAAATGAATTGAATGAATAAATATGATATATATTACACTAATAACATTATTTAAATGAGTTATCTATAACCTAAAAAGAATAATAATAATTTATTCGACAAAACACGCATAAGAACAAAAAGCAATAAACATCCAAATAACTAGTAATGAAATATTACTAATTTGAAGCTAAGAATATGACCATATATGATATCATAAAAATGAGTATTATTCAGGAATAAGTCTATAAAATTATTTAAATCATTATACAGGAGGTTTAGACACGTACAAAGAAAATCATACCTAATGTAAGGGAAAATCTCTCAATCACATTTTTATCCGAAATTGTTTATATTTCAGAATTTACTGGGGAATATTTATCATCCAAATCCATGTTTCGTCAATATGTAATACTATTTATATCCTCCTAAAGTTTTTTAAATACAATTTTACCCATTGGCGAGTTTTTAGTAAAATATATGAAAGGAATCTTTTTTTCATTTTTAGTACATGGTACTTTTTGACTTTTCCGTCCAAAGTACGAGAAGAATGTTTTTTAACTTATACGGCTTGAATGGATTATTATGATTTTATAGAAAATTAATTCCATGAAGATTCCTTTATAATTTTTCAAGTTTATTTTTAATAAACTTCTTCTAGTTTAAAATTTTATGACATGTTAAGAAAGGAAAAATATTTTTGAAGTAGAAATGATATTTTCCTCTAAAATAGAGTTCAAGCATTTTATAAAAATTATTTTCTATATAATATAATATATGGTTATGTTTCTATCCCTATTTTTACATTAATTTGATTATGTTATGATGGAATTATTTTTATGAAGTCCTTTTATCTTATATGATTTATGTTATGATGGAATGATGTTTAAAAATCCCATTTTTATTACATGGGTTATGCTATGATGTATGATTTATGATCTTGTGGCACACATAAGAATGGTATCATTATAAGATGGGTGGGACATATATCTCCCTCCAATGCATTGGGTAAAGATTTATACCTCATGAGATAAACATGGTTGGAATGGAAGGTTAATCCAGTTCAGTGATACAGGACTGAAACGAGGAGTGAACTCGGTTCAGAAATGGACTTTGTCCGCTAAGATAGTCTTGGAAATGAGTCTTGAATACTAAGAAATGATTCTCTATGATTATGTGCGTATGCAAAAAAGTTTCAGGTTATGATTATTGGGATTACATTTCACTACTATGATTTATACCAAGGTATGATATTATGATCTCTTTTGCGGGTTGAGATTTTCGAAATGCTATGTTCTTATGAATATGATATTTCTTTTTTTTACCCTTACTGAGAATTTGAGCTCACCCATTTGTATGTTTTCATTCCCCAGGTCAGGAAGAAGGTTATTAAGAAGGATATACCAAAAGGGACTCTAGATATGATGAAATAAATGGGAGACAATGTAGATTATTTATGAACCAGTTTTTTATGTTTCCCAGTTTCTAAAGACACTATACCAATATGGTCCTACCATGGTTTTGTTATATGTTGTAATAAGTATTCTTCAATTATGAAGTAATAACAATGTATTTAAAGTATGGGTATTTATACCTACCCTGAGATATTTATGTTATAGGATTCCATCTTACAACATAAAAATGTCATGAAGGTAGTGAACTTCACATGCTTCCATATAAAATCCATAAAATAACTCTCAATCCCTCTGAACATGAGAAACAAAATCTTAAACAAGAAAGAGAAAACATTAAAAATTCATGATGTTATATAAAATTTGCCCAATTTTTTTATAAACTACTCGTTTTCAACATTACTAATGGTTAACCAACATCTAGATGAATTTCCCCATTTTCTTCAGTGTTGTCTATGACAACATTAGAACATCATTCGAATCAGGTTTTGTGTAATTTCAATTATATTGAGAAAGTTAGTATCATCACTAGGAACTCAATCCACACTGTGTTTATCCTTGATCCCACAATATAATACAATCTCATGAATATTACAATCAATGGTCTGTGAATTTAAACTATAGTGGTATGTGATCAAAGATGTTTGACCTGGAAGTCAAGAACATTTGGTTCTAAGAAAAATGAACATAGTCTATATACACTATCCCTAAAATTTTTCTTTATTCATGGAATTGGGATCTATAATTACATTGGGTTTTCCTCACTCAGGTTTCCATACAGACTCCCTTTAATTTATATAGTATGTGAAATTCAACCATAACCATCAACACTCATTGATCTGACTTTCAAGACAATATAGTAACAATTTAATGAGATATAGTACTCTCTAGGTCAAAAATACACATAAGGATAACTACAAAAAATTTACAGTCTTTAATCACAAAGAAAACACCCCATATAGCCTAGGGAAATTTTAATAATTTGGAAAAATTGATGATAAATAGGTGAATGGTATGGAATACACTAAATTAAAGTTGGAGGAGTGGGACAATTACTTGAATCAATCCCCTCTGATAGAGGACACTTGGATTTGAGTTTAATTAAAAAAACCAGCCTTGTAATGGAGGGGAATGAAGTGGAATATGATAATAGGTATGTAGTTAGTATCTAGGGTTAACATTTAGAGGAACAACTCATTTTAATTAATTACTTAATTAATTTAATTATTTAAAATGATAAAAAATTCATGGGACCAGTGGAACTCATCTAGGAACCCCGAAGAACATTGGCGGCCTACCAGGGTTCCATTGTACCCCTATGTAGAATCTTTTCACTTTGATCCACTATTCAAATTGAAGATACATTGAATAAAGTGTTAGGATTCATATTGATCTAATAAATGTTGGTTACATGTGAAGGATCAGGTAGTATCTTCTACATTGATATACATGAAATAAATAATCTATCTCATAGAAACTCTGTTGAAGTTCTAATAGATATTTCAATATACTGATCTTTCTAGCAACCTTAGAGTACCCCTCAAACATGGGTTTTAACTTCCTCTACCTTCGAATAATTTGAGATCCCAAAATTGGATAGAGATGGATGAAAAATCAGTCACCTTCCTCTAAATATTGAGAAATGAATATTCAGTTTTCATATCACCTCTAAATACTCTATGTGTCCAGTAACCATTTCCAAATCATCTAAATATAATTTAACATGTCTCCCATGTGATGTTTCTTGATGAGTGATAACTCCACTACCTATAATCTTCCGGAAAGTGAATAAAATATGTAACGCCCTTATCTTTTATAATATTTTCACTATAATATTTATGATGTGTTTGAAAGCTTGTGATTCATGAAACACAGAGCATAAATGAACATTGATATACTATGAAAATATTTGTATTTTAATATGGTAGTTATAACTTAATTATTTTATTAGAATATATGAATATGAGTTACCACATGATGATATTTTTTTTTGAAAAGTTTTTCTAATAAAATTTTAATTATTATTTTAATGTATGTAAGTACACAATTATGAATGATAAGAATGAAATCAAATAAATAAAACAATAGTTAAACATTAAAAGACTCAATTTTCTATAAAATCAGTTCTGCTGTATATAAATTATTTTATTTATAAATTTGTATTTATTAATTTAAGAAAATTAATTTTATTAAATATATACTATTTTTTATTTCGTAAAATCAAACTTTATTAGGGTGAATTGTTGGGATTTATTTTAAAATATTGATTTCTAAGTGAATTGGGAGAAATGTCATTTTATGTAAAAATAATCATTTATTTTAATTAAATAAAATAATATATGTAACACCCCAAGGTTTTATAGTACATTATCTCTTTAAATTAATTCAATAGCTTGCTCCTCACACAATATTGAGTTCGAGCACACGACGACTTACCAAACTAGTCATTCAAAAGAAGTTATGAATATTATTAACTATATTTGAAATTTTATATATTCCATAAATTTTAGGATCCATATTATGTGTTTCTTAGACATAATATAAAAACAAATTCATTTTTTTAGATAAAGGAAGTATTTTTAAAAAAATGTAATTTTAACACCTTTTAATGGCGACCCCTTTTTAAATCCAATATTTGACACTTTTATATATTCAATTTGACAAAATAAACTTATTATTTATCATAGAGACATATAAAATTTAGTTTCAATAAAATTTGGTGTTTTTTCTGATAACTTTCATATTTGGGTGAATAATGAAAATTACAAAATTTTAATTGGAAACAACTTTTTTAATCAAAATAATTTGTAGTGTTAAATTATACATTTGAATGGTTTGGAAGTATAATTAGATTATAGTTTTACCATTTAATCCAATGTTGGTCATTGGAATTAATTTCAATTTTAAATTATACATAAACAAGTGTCAATATTTTGAGAGTTATTGTTTGTTAAAAACACGCTATTTGTTTTGACTACGAGAATTAATTTTAAATTAATTAATAAAACTTCTATATTTTAAATTTGGTAAAATAGACAACATTTTTTAATTTGGAATATCAAATATATATTACGCTGAATATTTGGTATTTTTCAGAAAAACCTCAATTTTTTATGAATATTAAAACCACTTAGTAGTAGTTAAAAACTTAAATTTTCATTTAAAAATAATTTTACCGCTTTGGTGAATTGAATTGGGAAAATTGGACATAAATGGTTGTTATTAGTAAGTAAAATGTGGTTCAATAAGACGAAAATAATTTTGTGTGAATAGTAACTTTTGACTTCTATTTACTATAGTTAAAGGTAAATAGGGTAATTCAAGGTAAAAAATATTATAATAATAAATAATTACCTTAACACTTGTCCTAACATTATTGGATGAGTCATGTACAACCATGCGCATCCTTGGGTCAATTTTGGGACCCCATGGAGCTGCTTAATAGTGATAATGACACCTTATTTTAATTAACTTAAAGTAAAGACAAAAATGACATTAACAAATATCTTTTAGTATATAAATTTTTACATGGGGTTATATATGTAATATTTTCGACTATAAAAATTAATTTTAAATCTATAAAATATTTCCTACATTATGGTATTTTTTTATAATTTTTATACATCAAATAAATTAAATTATTTATGACACAATAATGATGCAGTATTCACCTCATTAATAAATGATTTAAATAAATATGATTATTAATATTAAAACAATATCCAAAACCAGTCCAATTCTTATTTGATTATTTTATTTCAAACATTATTCATCTTATATTTGAGTTTAATTAGTTTTGGACTTTTTTAAACTGAAGATAATTTTGTAATAAAATAACATTTTCAAAATTTCCAAAAGAGCCCCTCCTCTCCCTTATAAAAGGACACCACTTCTAACCCATTCCTCACTCCTCTAAAGCCCCTAGGCTTTTCCAAACCCTACCCAAATAAGCTCTCAAGATCCTATATTCCACTTAGAAGACTTACTTTAGGCATAAGTCACTTCAAAAAGTAATTTTGGTTCAATCCAAAGAGAGTTACACAAATTAAAGGTAATGATTTCTCTTAACTTTTTTTCTTTTATTTTACTTCTCCACCCGTAACCTGTTTTTATTCCTTTAATTTATGACAAAAACAGTATCATCAATATACTAGGATGTTTTTATGATAATTATTAAAACAACACTTACACACACCTCCATCTAATGGGTAAATAACACACTATTTCTGTTGATGACAAACTAACGCCTCATGAAATAGATGATCATTTAATTATGTCCTACCACTTCTAATGGTGGACATTAATATAAAACTGTATTTTTATTTGATATATATTATTTTTATGTTTTCTTTATGCTTATTTATTTTCCATTAATATCATACATTTATTGTTTCCATTATAGGTAAACGCAAAAATTTCATTTGAGGAAGTGCAGACTACCGCCCCCTCAAAGTGATACGACTCGTTAATTCCTTATGTGAGATGTATAAAATTTGAAGTTAATTATATCACATATGATATTATACTATAATTATAATATAAATATGTATCATTATTTTTTTATTCCATTAAAATACAAAATAGAAATGAAAGTAGCGTTCAGGCGTACGTACGACTTACTGTCTCCATAAACGGTGCATTTCATTTCTTATCTAAAAATGTTATGTACTATTATAAATACATATATATAGATATATAATATATATATATATATATATATTATATCAAAATCATGTATATAATTTTTTAGATAATGTACTTTTGACCACATGAACAAATTGTAATTATGACAAGTTCATTTTTGAATCATGTTCCAAACATCGGTAAAATATCAAATATGAACTCAAATAATTAACTAATTGTTATAGAAAGGTAATAAGTGATATAAAAGATAAAATAAAATTGAAAAAAATGTTCTTAATCAGGTATAAATTATCTTATGTTTATTATTCAGGAAGAACAAGGAACATACAAGACAAGTCGGACTTGAGGTAAGGGGTTTCTTATGTCACTTTAAATTCTGTGAGATTTCAATTGTTCACCACTTATTTATTCCATGTGGTGTATTGTGTACTTCCATTTGATATATATTATCATGATTATCTTTTTATTCATGGTATTCTGTGATTCACTTTTTGGTTATTAACTTTTGGTCATACGACTCGATTGATTACAACATGCTTTTCATCTCACTTCTTATTTTTGTGAGATTTATGCTATGTTGCCACTATTTCCCTTTGTGTACTGTATGTACTTACCATGATTGTATTAATTATGTAATATAAATTAATTTATGGGTATCTAAATCTTTATTGTATGATCCTTATTTCATGGGGTGTATGTTTTGTAAGTCACCAAATCGGTAAGGGAATTTCTAATTTCGATTTCCACTCTTTCGGCTTTATGCATACTTCATTGATTATTTTAATCTAGGATTATGTGTGGTATCACTATTTTTTATTCATGTAGTAATTTCCACTCCCTTTTGTGTGGATATTATTTTGATACACATAATCACTGCATTGATAATTTCTCAGTTCATTGATATGAACTTTATAAGAGTAATGTTAACTCAATTTCTATTCATTGAGTTAAACATCCGAGTCATTGGTGTTGTTTTTACCAGAATATGTGTGAATGTAATATGATTTATTTACACTGAGTATCCAATCATATTGAGTGTAATTATTTTTTTCACATATAATTATGTCATTTATTTAGTCTTTACCTAAAGATACTGTCTTAATAAGGGATTTCATCTCAATTTACATTCCATTGAGACTTATTTTTTTTTATACACCAATTCACCTTTATATGGTGTATATAATGTACTTTTAAATAGTATATCACGAATCCATTTATTCTCATGATATAATAATGTTTGGATTACCTCAATTATTTTTATTTAAGTTTATCTCTTTGTGTTAGAAACTCTAACTAAAAAATCATCTTAAATGTTTTAAAGATTTATTCTTGTAAATCTTTCTGATTAATGTCCATGTTTTAAAAATGGATTTAAGGATTTATTTATATGGAAATTAAGGTTTCAAAATTAAAATTCCTTTTAAAGGATTCAAATTGGTATGACACACTTTTATTCAAAAATCTATTTTAAATGGCTTCTTTACAAATAGTGAGACTTTTAAATGTTTTCTTGAAAAAGGGGGATATTTCTCTCAAATTGTTTTGAGGATTATTTTCATATATGTAAATATAATTAGTTATTAGAGATTGAGGTTAATATATTATAATAAAATCTTATATAATGTATTTAATGAGTTATGTTTGATTTTGGATGTGTTATTTTTATACCATTCATGGTTTGTGGTTAAAATGTTGTCATTTCGTATGCTAGTTTTAATACGAATATTTAGATTATGTTTCAACCTTTTCATATGAGGAATGAATTGGACTTAGTAGGTGACGGGTAGATCTCGCTATAGATCCTCAATGCATTGGTAGGTTTTATGATACAAACTAGTGTCTTGGCACAAGGACTTGACAAAATATTATATGTAGTCTTGGCATGAGGCCTTGACTATGTGGTATGATGTCCGGCATTATGCATTCCATCATTATGAGATTAGATATTGATATTTCATGTGGTTATTTTTCTAGTAGAATACCAATGACTATGTTTTATTATGGCATTATTTACCCATCTCATATTCATGCCATAAAGTGTTCACGTTTATTGTTTGTAAAGGCATGTGTTTTCAATTATTCATGATCCCTAATGTTTATGTTATCTTCTACTATATTACTTACTCTTATTGAGAATTTGACGTCACCCCTTTCTCATGATTCATTTTCCCAGGATATGAAGAAGTTAGTTACGAGTTAATTGCAGGAATAATCTATGAATCTTGATGTTTCTAATGTAATAAATTAGTATTGTTTTTATTTTCATGTTTTAATGTTGAACTTATGTATGTATCTTTCTTCCAAGACTACTAAACTGATCGTTCCTTCCGGACTTGATTTATTGCAATCATTCCAATTCATTAAAATAATGCATCGGCTCCTAGATTCTGGGGTCGGAGTGTTACATTTGGTATCATATAAAGTTTAGTACATACTTTTGAAACTAGATTTAGATTAACTCTAATTAGCGCACATTACCCTAAGATATAATTTGTGTATTAGTATAGAATAACTTCCTATAATTTTGGTAATGTAGAGATTTTGTGTATTTTAAAAGAAATACATCCCTGTATGGATACGAGCAGGTAGAGGTGGCTCTGGAACAGATGTACCTAGGCATGAAAACTCAGAAAAGGAGTCTCAGGCTTGACCTGGGGTATCCTAGTACACAACAATGGGCCTTGCATCACTCTTGGTTATGACACTCCTGGGGGATATTCTTAAGATAATTTAAATTTTCCATATAAACTGATTTGATGTATTTTAATATAAGATGAGAATAAAGGACCTTGGTTTATCCTAAGGTGTTTCAAATTGAAAATATGGTGTCATGATATTCTCTAGATGATTTTATGACTATTGTTACTCACATAATGATTTCTAGTTTTATTCAATGGATGGATTCCAAGGAAGTCATAGTAACTTTGATTATGATGTACAAGGTGGGAATGGTGGTGGAAATGTGCAAAAAATGGAATGTTGTTAGGCGTAAAATATATCGTGTTCATGCCGAATCATTTTTTCAAAAATATAATTAGTAGCGTGTATATTAACAAACTCTTGTACTCAAAAAATAAGAGAAAGGTGATGAATGATAAGAGCTCCAGCAGTGGATACCATGGAGAAAATAAACATCAATTTCCCTCATGCAGGAAATGTAGAAGGAGACACCTAGTAATGTGTCTCAATGGAACAAAGAACTGTTCTATGTGTGGGAAAGAAGGACATAAATTAAAGAATTGTATAAAAAAATGAAGAGTACTATGGTTGAAAATAAAAATGGTCCCAAGAATTTATTTACAGTCATTTCTGTAAATGTAGGGGACCTGGCCATTTCCCATGTGAATTCCATATTCTATAAGATATCCTCTTGGTCAAAGAATAAGTTATGTGGCAATAAATGTTTGGTGAAATATTTAAAATTATTAGTTCTATTTATTGATGAGATTACTTTGGAATAATTTTATCTTGTATGTGTAACCCTCTAGTTTTTCATGTGAAAATGGTATTTGAGGAATAATTATCTTTTATCTTGTGGATATAGTTATAAATAACAATTTGTTTTTATGTGATCCTTGAATTTCAGGTAGTGACAAGTTATTAAATTTTGGGATGAAAATGTGAGGTATGAGATAACATTTGTGGTTAATTTATGTTATGGTTATTTTGAGGAATTTATCTCATTTTGGTAATATAATAAAATCTATTTTTTGAAAAAAGATAATATAAAGACCATGTGAAAACTCGTCGCGTCGGACAAAGATGTGGGAATCAAACCCACAACCAGAGTGGGATTGGGATTTATCACCTACCACTGGAATACGTGAAGTCCATGATTAGTGTGACTAATTATTTTTAGTTCAATGATTTTATTAAGTTGATTTGGGACATTATTTTTTATCAAATGGATATCCTTAGTTTAGGAAAATGATTTGGTGATTAAGTGACAAATGTTATTTTAGAAGACGTTCTCTCTGTTGGGAACACTATATACCTAAGGAAAATAAAAATACTATGGGGTTTCATTTGAGGGGTAATGGTGGATATTTTTAATGTTTTTGTTGTTTATTTATAGCGATTTGGGTTATTTATGTAAATGATTAACCTATCACAAAGAATATGTGATTAGGTTAATTACTTTTAAGTATATGACTTTAAGTGAAGTTGATGTTATTTGGAGATACAATTTAACGTGGAAGAATACATAATCAAATTATCTTGAGTTTTTGGTTTCAATCTTAGTTAGGATTATATTGAAGGATTTTAAGTACAATTTTTCATTGAAGGGTATTTTTTGAACTTTGTGTATTGTTTGTTTAAATTTTGGAGATTAAGAGTGGTATTTATTTCTATAAAGGATTGTTCTTTTTGGGGATAATATGATTATGTACTACCATTTTAGTATTGGTTAATGTTTAATGTCAAGGTAAATATAGAGTTCATCCTTTTTGGATTATGTGATTCTCTATAAGTTGATTGTTGCACTTCAGGTGTAACCTAGTCATATTTAATACTCGTTTGGAGAAAAGATGAGTTTGTGGAAGCAATTTATTAATGGATGAAAATCTACTTGTAATGTATGTATATCTCTTTATAATTTTATTCATTCTTATAAATAAATTCATCATCATTATGAAATGTAACTTAAAAGAAAAAAATTTGTTTGTTTACTTTTCTTACTGGGTAATCAAAGACCTTTCAACCCATCACAAGTTTATGGATTTCAAATCGTTAACTTCTCTTAATAATATTCTCGATCACTATCCATCAGAGCATGATGATTAGTTTTCTCTTCCATATCCATTTTTTAATACATGGAACCCTAGTATGTGTTATTTTTGATAACCATGATACTTAAATTTATTTATTTCAAAACAGAGGCCTCATTAATCCATTTTTGATGTGGGATTTCAACTAAAATATTTTGAAATGTCAAAACCCAAGTTTTCAATCCTGAGATTAAATTGCGAGGATTCAATTTATTAAAGGAGGGGAGAATTTAACACCCCAAGGTTTAATAGTACATTATCTCTTTAAAGTAATTCAATAGCTTGCATCTCACACAACACCTAGTTTGAGCGCACGACGACTTACCAATCTATTCGTTCAAAAGCAGTTATGAATAATATTAATTGAATTTTGAATTTTATGTATTCCATATAATTTTAAAATCCATAATATGTGTTTCTTAGACATAATATAATAACAAATTCATTCTTTTCAGATAAAGTATTTTTTAAAAATGCACTTTTACAGCATTTTAATGGAGAACCCTTTTTAAATCCAATATTTGACACTTTTATATATTCAATTTTACAAAATAAACTTCTTATTTATAATTAGGACATGAAAATTTAGTATCAATAATTTTTTGGTGTTTTTCTAATAACTTTCATATTTGGGCGATTAGTAAAAAATACGAAATTTTAATTGAAAACAATTTTTTTAATCAAAATAATTTATAGTGTTCAATTATACATTTTAATGGTTTGGAAGTACAATTCGATCATATTTTTACCATTTAATCCTATTTTAGTCATTATAATTAATTTCACTTTGAAATTATACACAAATAAGTGTCAATCTTTTGATAGTTATTGTTTCTTAAAAACACACTATTTATTTTGAAAATGGGAATTAATTTTAAATTAATTAATTAAAATTCTATGTTTTGAATTTGGTAAATTAGACCTCATATTTTAATTTTTAATATCAAATATATCTTCAGATGAATTTTTTGTATTTTTCAAAAAAACTTCAATTTTTGATTAATAGTAAAACAACTTAGTAGTAGTTAAAAAACTAACATTTTCATTTAAATAAAATTTTACCACTTGTGTGAATTTTATTACAAATATCCAATGTACATGGTTTTATTAGTAAGTAAAATATGGTTTAATAATAAAAAAATAATTTTGGGGAATAGTAACTTTTGACTTATTTACAACGGTTAAATGTAAATAGGGTAATTCAAGGTAAACAGAATATTATAATAATTAAAACGTACCTTAACACTTGTACAAACCTTATTGGATGAGTCATGTCCAACCATGGGCATCCTTGGGTCGATTTCGGGACCCCATTGAGCCACTTAAGAGTGAAAATGTCACTTTATTTTAATTAACTTAATGTTAAGACAAAATTGATATTAACAAATATTTTCTAGTATATGAATTTTTAAATGGGATTATATAAGTCATATTTTAGACTATAAAAAAACATTTAAAAGCAAAAAATATTTCATAAATTATGTTATTTTTTTATAATTTTTAGACAACAAATAAAATAAATTATTTATGATACAATAATGATGCAATATTCACCTCATTAATAAATTATTTAAATAAATAAGATTATTAATATTAAAACAACATCAAAAACCAGTACAATTCTTATTGGATGATTTTATTTCTAACATGATTCATCTTATCTTCAAATTTAATGAGTTTTGAATTTTTGAAACCAATTATATGTTTATAATAAAATAACATTTTCAAACTTTCCAAAAGAGCCCCTCCTCTCCCTTATAAAAGAACCCCAATTATAACCCATCCATCACAAATCTCAAGATCCATGGCACATCCAAACCCTGCAAAAACAATCTCTCAAGATCCCTCTCTTCAACCTAGAATCCTTACATTAGGTAGAAGTCACTTCAATAAGTCTTTTTAGTTCAAACCAAAGGGAGTTACCCAAATTAAAGTAATGATTTCTCTTAACTTATTTTCTTTTATTTTACTTCTCCAACCCCTAAAATATTTTTATTTCTTTATTTTATAACAACACCCATATTATCAATATACTAGGATTTCTTATGAGATGTATTCTATCTACACTTACACACACCTCCATCTAATGTGTAAATAACACATTGTTTCTGTGGATGGAAAAATAACACCTCATGAAACAATGATTGTTCAATTACCACCTACCGCCTCTCATGGTGGAAATTTAAATGAAACTATATTTATATATGATATATATTATTTTTATGTTTTCATTATGATTCTGTATTTTCCATTTATAGCATTACTTTATGGTTTCCATTATTGGTAAACACGATAATTTCATTTGAGGAAGTGCGGACTACCGCCCCCTCAAAGTGATATGACTCATTAATGACTTATGTGGGATGTATAAAAGATAGGTTTAATTATATTACATATGATATTATAGTGTAATTACAGTACAACTATGTATCATTATGTTATAACTCCATTAGAATTCAAAATACCAATGAAAGTAGCGTTCATGCGTACGTACGACTTAACGTTTCCATGAACAGTGCATTTCATTTCTTATATCCAAATGTTATGTACTATTATAAATACATATATATACTGGATATATAATATATATATTATATCTAAATCATTTATATCATTCTGTAGGTAATGTACTTTTTACCACATGGAAAAATTGTAATTATAACAAGTTCATTTTTGACTCAAGTTCCGAACATCGACAAAATATCCAATATTAACTTAAATAATTAACTAATTGTAATATCAAGGTAATAATTGATATAAAAGGAATAATAAACTTGTAAAAAATATTCTTAATCAAGTATAAATCAACTTAAGTTTATTATTCAGTAAGAACAAAGAACATACAAGACAAGTAAGACTTGAGGTAAGGGGTTTCTTATCTCACTTTCAATTCCGTGAGATTTCCAATATTCACCAGTTATTTATTGCATGTGGTGTATTGTGTAATTAAATTTGATATATATTATCATTATTCTCTTTATTCTCATGGTATTATGTGATTCATTTTCTGGTTATTAACATTTTTTCATACGACTCGATTGATTACAACATGGTTTTCATCTCACTTCTTATTTCTGTGAGATTCATTTTATATTGACACTATTTTCTTTTGTATGGTGTATGTAATGTCCATGATTGTATTACTTATGTAATATAAATTAATTTATGGGTATTTAAATTTTCATTGTATGATCCTTCATTCATGGGATGTATGTTTCATAAGTCACCAAATTGGTAAGGGAATTTCTAATTACAATTTCCACTCTTTGGGAGTTACACATACTTCATTGATTATTTTAATCCAAGATTATGTGTGGAATAACTATTTATTATTTATGTAGTAATTTACACTCCCCTTTGTGTGGATATACTTTTTATACACATAATCTTTCCATTTATAATTTCTCAAGTCATTGATATGATCTTGATAAGAGTAATCGTAACTCAATTTCCATTCATTGAGTTTAACATCTAAGTCATTGGTATTGTTTTTACCAGAATATGTGTGAATGTACTCTGATTTATTTACACTGAATATCCAATCATATTGAGTGTGTTTATATTTTTCACACATAATTATGTCATTTATTTATTTTTAACATAAGGATATGGTCTTTATAAGGGATTTCATCTCAATTTACATTCCATTGAGACATATTTGTTGTTATATACCAGTTCACTTTTATATAGTGTATATAATATACTTTGAAATAGTATATCATGAATCCCTTTATTCTCTTGATATTTTAATGTTTTGATTACCTCAATTATTTCTATTCAAGTCTCTCTCTTTTGGTTAGGAACTCTAACTAGAATATCATTTTAAATGTTTTGTAGATTTATTCTTCTAAATCATTATCATTAATGTCCATGTTTTAAAAATGTTTTTAAGGATTTATTTATATAGACATTAATGTTTTAAAAATAAAATTACTTTTAAAAGTTTCAAAGTGTTATGGAACAATTTTATTTAAAAATCTATTTTCAATGGCTTCTTGATAAATTGTGAGACTTTTAAATGTTTTTCAAGAAAAAAGGGGGATATTTCTCTCAAATAGTTCTGATAATTATTTTCATCTATGTCAATGTCATTCATTATTCTCAATTGAGGTTTGTCTATTATAATACAATCTTCCATATTTTATTGAATGAGTTATGTTTTATTGTGGATGTGATATTTTTATACCATTCATGGTTTGTGGTTAAAATGTTGACATTTTTATGCTAGTTTTAATGAAAATGTTTAGATTATTTATTAACCTTTTCATATGAGGAATGCATTGGACTTAGTAAGTAAAGGGTATATCCCACTATAGCTCCTTGACACATTGATAGGTCTCAAGAAACAAACTAGTGTCTTGGCACAACACCTTGACCAAATCTTATTTGTAGTCTTGGCACGAGGCCTTGACTATGTGGTTATGATGTCTGGAATTATTCATTCAATAATTATGAGATTATTTATTGATATTTGATGTGGTTATTCGACAAGTAGAATACCCATGACTGTGTTTTATTATGGAATTATTTACTCATCTCATATTCCTGCCATAAAGTGTTCATGTTTATTATTTTTAAAGGCATGTGTTTTCAATTATTCAAAATGCCTAATTTTTATGTTATCTTATACTATATTGCTTACTATTACTGAGAATTTGAGCTCACCCCTATCTTATGTATAATTTTCCCAGGATAAGAAGAAGTTAGTTATGAGTGACTTACATGCACAATCTAAGGAGATTAGATGTTTCTAATGGAATAAATAAGTGTTGTTTTTCTTTTCATGTTGTAATGTTGAACTTATGTATGTTTATTGTTTCGAAGACTACTAAACTGATCAGTCCTTCCAGACTTGATTCCTTGTAATCATACTAATTTATTAAAATAATGGACCGACTCCAAGATTTTGGGGTAGGGGCGTTATAATATAGAAGAACCATTCTATTTTGAATTAATTTTTAAAGTAAAAAAAACCCATTTAGTTAAAAAATTGGATTAATTACAATATAGTTGTTAATATATTTTATTTTTTATTAGTTTAGTTTTATAATTAAATCAATTATTTTTAGAAAAACATCCTTTTATTGTGTTTTGTGAAATTTTATTAAAAGTAGTTTTTCCCTTATAGAAATTTATTTTATGAAAATAGAATCCATATTTGAAATAACCATGTTCAGATTATGTAATATGGTCCATTTTATTTTTTAGGCATAGGGAATAGTGACAATGGTAAATTTTTATCATCATGTTGTAGGGGAAAATAAATTAATTAGGATTAAAAACTATGGGATAATGTCTCCCAATAAAATAAAAAGTTAGTTTTAATTCATTTTATTAGTTTATTTCTACTGAAATCACTCTATCTTATCAATTAATCCTTTTGTTTCTTATAACCATTTATTAAAACCTAAATATTATTTTAGAAAAAGGATAATTACAAAATGTCACTCACTTTATTTTAGAATATCTAATATAATTTTATATTGATAAATATTTGTTATGAAAATTTAGAAATGGTAATAATTAAGATAAATAAATTATTATAATGTTAGTAATTTATTTTTAATTTTTAATTATGGTATAATTACATTTAATACTTATAGAACACAGACACATCTTATAAGAAAGCATTATAAAAAAAACTCAAATAGTTTGAAAACAATAAAAGTTAAATGTTTTGGATGAATTTTGGTGTTCTATGAAATTAATAGATAATTATAATTGTTATTGATATATTATGTGTTGATATTTTTATTATTTTTTTTGTGTCATGTTTAATCAAAAATAATGTGAATATACACAAAAATTATATACAATGGTATTTATTTTTAAAAATATTTTTATAAATAAATAAAAAATCATAAAAAATAAATAATCAATAAGTTTAGGATATATGGTTGAAAATATAAAAAAATTCCACTAATGATCTAATTTACCTATAAGAATCAAACAATATATCATTAAATACATAGATTCTCAGTACCACATTTAGGTTTAACAAGGTTACGGTGGTGTAAAAATTAATTGATCATGGCTAAAATGACTAAAAAATTATATAATTATATTGGATTCATGGATTTAGATCCTTTATAATCCCATATTTAAACTATAGATAATTCATATAAACTTCATGATGAGATAAACTTTGATATATTTTAATATTCTTAAGTTTTATATTTGTGCCACTCATTTCACTTATAAAAGGGTGTCTCTTATATCCTAATTTCCACACCACCTGGGCCATTTTTCTGAAAATGGATATTCCAAAATACTCTCTGATGATCCTTATTTTTAACCTCGAGGTGTTGTTCTTCCCAAAAAACCCGTCGTGGGACCATTAATAATCATTTATAAAGAGGGTACCCTAAGAAGAGGAATATGTTCTTATCGATTATTTGAGTGTTTCTTAATTATTAAACATCATATAATTTTGGTATTATTTTTTTTAACATTATGGAATTAGTATCTTTACAATAATGATATATTTTTTATTTTAATGGTATTTCCATTTTCTATATCCTTCCCATTTATTGGAAAATGACAATGCCACTCGGGCATACCATTGGACTACAACCTCTAGGACGTGATGTGATCCAATTTTCAAATGTTTTTTTACATGGATGGTAATAAGTATATAATTTATTAATAAATATTAATTTTATAATATAATTATAACTCTATAATGGTGAATTATTATCCACTTATCATTCACCCCATAGCTCAAAATGATGAAACATCAGTCATGCATATGTACAAACTATTGTCTCCACGAAGTGATGTAATTAATTTTTCATAAACACTTTATATAAATGGTTATAAATGTTTAAATAATTAATAAATATGATAATTATAACATGATTATTTTTTTGGAGATTATTAAATCATTTCCAATGTGTAATGATAAGAACCATTTAACCGAAACGGGCATGAAAAATAAAATTCTCTTCACCTGAATGTTCATTTTTAACGAAGAATTGGTTATAAATGGGTAATTGGTAATTATAAAGGAATTATATATATATATATATAAATATATTTGTATATATGGTTCTATAATATTTTCATATTAAATAAATATTTATTATACATGAGTTTTGAACACGTATGAAGAAGAAGGAGAATTGAGGTAAGTGTTTCTCATATCACATTTATTTTTATGAGACATAAACAATATCGAATAATTATTTATTTTTTTGGTCTATATATTTCCAATGAATATATTTTATGATTGTTTTGATTAAATTATAGTGATTTTAATACAAATATTTGGTTCTCTATGTCATGAGTTTATTATTCTGATATTACCAAAACTGTAATAGTTCTTCATTTATTTATTTTAATTTCAGGCATGAATAATTTTTAGCACCTATATATGTTTATATAGTATATATAAAACCCATTTTACATATTATAAAATAAATATATGTAAATTATTTTTATTTATTGTTTCATTTTAATATATTTCTTTTAAGGGGTTTTTAATTCAAAATATAACATCGTGATAAGTGTATATGTTACAATAACATTTTTTTGGATTGTATATGTGAAATTTATTTTGAGGTAAATTATATGTTCTATATCATTTATCCCAAAATTATTTATTCTTACATTTTCATTACTTATATTCTCATATAATATTACCATTTTTTATATTTTACTTAATATAAGGAAGACATATATTTCTATTAATAATGATTGTTATTTACTTTTTAGAATTTTTTTTCATTTCATGTCCATGTTCATAAATTTTTTTCCTAGATCTTTATTATCTATACTACTTTTTTGAGAAATATTATTTATAGTATGTTTTTATTTCCTTAAAAAAAATTTCTCAAATGGTTTATATAATAATGACTTGAGAATCTTTACAAAAGTTTGAAAGAATATTATTTTTAATGTATATAGTATTAACATAATTTTACATCCGGATTATTATTTTATATGAAGAATACATTAGATATTTCCATGGTTATATTCAAATAAAATAATTTTCTCTCTATTTTGGAAATTTTAGTTGTTAATGATACTAAAAAAATATAAAATTTTCCCTATTTTTAGAGCATATATATAATGCTTATATTAAATATATTTTTTACCAATTCCAAAATCCTTTATGGAATTTTATTTTTCAATATGAATATGATCTTATGATTTGTTCCTTTTTCTTTATCGAGATGTCTTATAATGACATTTTAATGAAAATAAGAGGTTATATATTTCTTTCCTATGGGTTAAATAAGTGATGACAAAATCATGAATTTTTCAAAGTTTTCTATTGAAAACAATTATAGGGATTATCATTTTGGGATGATTGGGTGTGTTATAGCCTTGCAATGCATTGGTTAATGGGATATAGAATTCTCATGAGATGTTTATGATAATAATGGAAATGATTTTAAATATATATAATCCCATATTTAGGCAAGATTATGATTTCCACCAACTATGATAATAAGATTATGGGTAGAAAATATTATGAACCACCATGTTCACATCTCAATGCATGTGTACGATTATAATTAGTTATACTCACAAGATTATGTATGGGTGTTGTTTTGAGTATCTATTTTCACATTACTATAATCAAATATGCTTATGTTTACACAATAAACTAATTTCTTATACTTATCACATATTTTCATGTCTTATTATTAATTATTGAGTTTTATAAACACTTATGAATTATTTATTTTTTATGAAAAATATTTATTACATGACTCATGATAAATGATCATTAATAAAGTGGGTATGAATTTCATATGTTATGATCATGTTATCATAAAATTATTATTATTTTATATTTACTTATGATCATTGATGGATATTTTCATTGTTTACTCTTAATGAGAAATTGATCTCACTCACTCTTATGATTCATTTTCTCTAGGATATGAATAATGTTTCTAAATTTTGTATTTCCAAGAAGTTTAATATATGAGAAAAACATTATGGGATAATTTAAATATATTTCATGGAATATTTTGATCATGTATCATGTATCCAAAATCATAAACCGTTATATTTTGGGTGTGTGTATTATTTTGAGGTGTAGTGAATAATAATTTAATATTTTACAATACTTATATACATAATCCTCGGGTCACCTCAGTTGGTATTATAGAAGAGTTTAGTTATTATTGGTGGATTATGATTATAATTCTTTGGTGAAAACCTTGGGGATATGTTTTAGTATATGATAAAATCATTATGTTTTTGTAATATAGTGATTGTGTGTTTTCATAACAATTAAATCATTATATAGATACGAAAAAGTGGTTGACGACTCCAGAATAGGTCCACATAGGTGTAATCACCTTGAAACGGTAGGTTGTGTGTCAAATCGATCTTCACCCAGTGTGTAACAATAAGGATTAGCTACACACATAGTTTTTCACTCATGAGGGATATGATTTTGTTAATTAAAATTATCATTAAAACCCATTATGATCGAGGTGAGTATAAAATATATGAAAAAATATGACAATTCATAGTTGTTTGAGATTAAAATAAAGTGTCATGGGTTGAATGAAGGTGTTAATATTTAGGACATCCAAAGAATAATTTTCATAATCATAATATTACATAGTTTGATTATTTAAGATTAAAACTGACACTATGTTTTTTGGTCTTAGTAAATTACAAAAACTAGGATGGTCTAATTTAATAATGGGTTAGAAGGAGAGTTTTATTGTTTTTCTGAATGAGAAAAAAATATTATAGGAGATCTAGTGAAAAATATTATTTAAATACCTAACTATCTATATCGATTTATAATTTACAACATAAATCTAGATATGTTTCCTAACTCACCTAATATGAGAAAAATGGAGTTTTAGAGGAGTTTAGGTGATGAGGAAAGTGAATGAAATAATATTCAATTCTTATTATGTTAGAAGTGTTGATATAATAACCAAGGAGAATATCTCTATGGAAAGGGATGATATTTTATTTGTGAGAGTAAGGGAATATAATTATAAATTTATTAGGAAAAAAGCAAAGTTAAATCAATGAATTTGAAGAGAATACTATTTTTCCTAGGGGGAATGATTAATTATTTCATAGGAAAGGTCATGTGAATACTGGTTTTATGGGTGAAAATTAAAAAATTCCATGGAACATGTGTATGGTAGTAATTATTTCTTATGATAAAAGCTGAAATTTTTATTAAATAAATATTTATGAATCTTAGTACTTGATTCATATATCATGTTATAAGAAACAATAATCAAATAATAAGATAGAAAATCTTTGATATTGATTTTTATTAAACTTGAGTGATTGATGTGTCTTAAAATGGTTTTGTGAGTTATGATATATTGTAAGGTTTGATAAGAGTTATGATGTCATTTAAGGATTGATAAGTTAAAGGATTATCATATGTTTAAAAAAATTGTTTCCATTTTTATATTTCTTGAGATGGGATTACATTAAGGAATATTTATTGATTTTTACTAAATTATTTTGATATATATGACCCTTAGGAATAACATGTGATTTAAGGAAGGATACTACACTATTTTTTAGAAATTATATGATTAATGTGAATGGAATGTTACAGGATAATATGGGATTTTTGGTTCAAGTGGTTGTTAGTATTCATTATATATTTTTGAATGATATGATAAATGGTATCAATAACCTTTAAAATCATCTTTATGAAATGGTTATATTTTTGGCAGTGTTTTGAAATTAAATTTGTATGAAGTAATTCTTGTTGATAGTTTTGTGTTATTTTTGAGGTTTTAGATATTAGATTAATATTTCTTCATAAAAGGTTTTTTTATAAATTGTGCCAAAAAATTTGGTTTGGTAAATTTATTTATATATAAGGAATAACTTTTCATCTTTTTCATCTTATAATATATGAAATGTTAATTTCAATTATTTAGTCATGAAAAAATCATCATTTGTATTAATTATATTACATGAAGAAGAGGTTGAAAACTTCAAAAAATACAATAGACATATGAAATTGTAGTAAAAAACCAAGAACGCATATTCCCTACCATTTTTTATCTAATGGTAAAAGAATTCCCAAATCTCATGTGGAAAGAATCTCTTCAATATCAAGGTATTCTTTTGAAATCCATCAAAATATTATTATTTTTATAATATAAACATTGATTAAGAAATAATTGGGAAATGATATATTATATATTATTATCATAGACATTAAAGAAAATTTTAAAAGGAAATGTAACCAATGTGGATTATATGGTTTTCATTACAACTTAAGCATATTTATCTTTTAGTCCTTGTAATTAATTAAGAAAATATATTATACCCTTATCCATTAAACATGAGTTAAAAATTTCAAGTACTCAAATTATTTAGTGGGGTATAATGTAACACTGTGATATTTTAGAATATTTTCACTTAAATAATTATAATGTGTTCAATATAATTTTATACATTAAAAAATATTCCAAAAAGAAAATATATATTATATAAAATTGTTATAATTGATAAATGTGTATTATAACATAGCCATTGGATTGTTCGGTATTAATATAAGTAAACAAATTATGAAATTTATGAAGAATTTTTTTTGTAATATAGATTTATTTATCATTACCTAGGAAAGATATACAATAGTTTTAGTGATATTTATGATTTAAAATAAGGTTAATACTAATTAAATATTAAAAGGGGAATTTTTTATAAATTTTTTTTATTATATTTGTTGTCTTTTCATTTAAATTAAAAATTTATAAATATTATAAATTGAAATTCATTGAAATTAATTTATTTTTCTTATTTCAAACTATAATTATTATTTTAGGATGAAATTTTTTGATTCTTATTAAATGATTGATTTTTATGTGAGTGGTGAAAAATATTGATTTTTGGAAAATAATAATTTATTTTAATTAAATAAAAAATTTAGAATCATTATTCTATGTTGGATTTGGTTTTAAAATAAAATTATTTCATTTTTTTTTAAAATTTATTTATCTAATTCCACATGAATAATTATTATATTTCTTTTTGGAATAAGTTCAATTATATCTTAAACCATGTATTTTTTTGGAAAACTATATTTATTTGGATTTTATTAGAATTTATTAATAACAATTTATACCAAATAAAAAAACGGAATCCTAGAAAATGGATTCAGTATTTTAGATAATAATTTTAATAATAGTTTGTATTCTCCAGTTTATTTGTTATTCAATATGAATAATGACGATGGTCAATGTTTGTCACCATGGTAAAGAGAAAAATTATATAAAATAGATTAGAAACTGTGGGTTATGGTCTCAAAATAAAATAAAAAACTAATTTATTTTCTTATATTAATAAATTTAAACTAAAATCATCAAATATATTAAAATATGGAAATTTGGTTCCACTTTCCTTTGAATAAAAATAATATGTTATTTTACATGTTGTATAATTACAAAAATGTCACTATCTTTACTCTAATCCCTCTAACATATTTTCATTGGGTTTAAAATATAACATGAATGGTTTTAAATGATTATTTTGTATATAAATATTTCAATTTTTATGATAATATTTTTTTTCATATTTATTTATTTTATAATTACATTATTATCTTAAAAAATGCTAACACAACACTTATGTAAAAAGTAAAAAAATATAGTATTATATTTGGAAAACATTAAATATAACATGTTTTGGATGAACTATGGTTTCCAATAAATTTAATGGATTATTATAAACATTATGTTATTTTTATGTGATTATATCCAAATTCCATTGATATATTGATCTATTTAATGAAAATTTTCTTGAATAGTATATAAAATGACATCACAAGGGATTTTATGTTTAATAAACATTTTTTATATCAATCAAAAATAAATAAGTACTATATTTTTTCAAATGAATGATAAATTGTTGATCATATCAATAATTTTCAACTATTGATTAAATTTCTATTTATGTATCATATTATAGATACTTAAAGACTATGTATCTTATTACCATGATAAGGGTTAAAAAGGTTTAATTGTGGGTTAAACTAATGAGATAAGAGTTGAAATGGCCAATAAAATTATCTAAAATTTTATTGGATGAATTTAATGTGATCATATATCATAAAATAGTCCAACATGATCCAATTTGAAGCCACTTTATCTTTAAAGTTAATTTATTAAATATTAATTTTATTTAAAAAATACAATTTTTCCACTCCCCTCATATTTAAAAGGGTGCATCCTATATTCTCTTCTCCACACCACTTTCACAATTTAGATCAACCAACACATTTCCAAATAATCTCCCAAAAATCATTATCCATGAAATCGATTTTTTATCCTTCCCAAACACCCATCCAAGAATCAGTAAGGTTATTTTCGAACAAGGATACCGGAAGAATATGTATATGTTCTTACTTATCTATTTAATTATTATATATTATTAAAACCAATATAAATATTTTAAATTTTTTTACATAA
Organism: Viscum album; assembly: GCA_963277665.1. Taxonomy (NCBI): domain Eukaryota; kingdom Viridiplantae; phylum Streptophyta; class Magnoliopsida; order Santalales; family Viscaceae; genus Viscum; species Viscum album. The sequence goes on along the minus strand of OY728135.1, from coordinate 1,456,478,248 downwards.
TGGAATTAATATTTTTACTATTGTGATGTGTTTCTATGTTAATGGTATTTCCATTTCATATGTTATTACTATACATTGGAAAATAATAATATCTCTCTTGCCTATAAGTGGACTAACAACTATACGAAGTAATGTGATTTATCTTTCGTTTACAATTTACAAAGATATTCCTATGGTTAGATTTAATGAATACCTATGATATTATTATATAATTATACTTCTATAATATATAGTTATTATTTACCACTAATTTATTCCATTTATTTAAAAATAGAAACATCTCTCATGATTATGTATGTACTACTGTCTCCACAAAGTGAAGTTAAAAATAGAAACATCTCTCATGATTAAGTATGTACTAATGTCTCCAAAAAGTAATGTAATTCAATTTTCATCATCACTTTATATGAATTATTATAAATGTGTATATAATGAATAAATATGATATTAATTATATTCATATGATTATTTATATTATCAAACCATAATCAAGGTGCAAGGAACAAAACCATAAAACTAAAATTTGTCTGGAAAATAGAATCGTTTTCAACCGAATATTTCTTTTAATGAATAATTGTTACTAAAATGGTAATTAGAAATTAAAGGGGAATAAAATATAGTAATATATTAATGAATATGGTTATTTAATAGATTTATAATAATTTTCTATTAAATATTAACTAGTTTTGAACATGTATGTAGGAAAAATGAGACTTTAGGTAAGGGTTATTCTTCTCACTTTTATTTCTGCGATAGATATGAATCATTAACAATTTTTTTATTTTATATAGCACATATGATTCACATGAATTCATTTTATAATTTTTTTCATGATATTTAATGATATTTAAAAATAAATAATGTTTTCTCTATTTTATAATGTTTTTAATTAAACATTACCAAATATACAAGGGTTCTTAGTCATGAGATTGTTTTATTCATACATGGTTCAAATCATACCCATATTTTTCTTTATATGGTCTGTAATACCCATTATACATATTACATCATGAATCTATCTATATTTATTATATTTAGAGGTTCATATTATGTTATTTATTTCAAGGAAATTGTGATTTAAAAGTTACAAAAGTGGTTTTGGTTTATTTAACAATCTCATTTCTTTTCATGATTGTATATGCCAAATTTACATTAATGTAAATTATATAAGATCCCATGTTTTATGAGTTATAAATCTCTAAATGAAATTTAATTTTCAAATATCATATGGTTTAAAATATTTATTTGATATTCATAATGGATTTATAATTGTTATAATGACTCAAAGTGATTTTTTAGACATAGTGTGAGAATCAAATGGAGGTTCAGAAGTTTTAAGAGAATTATAGTGGTTTAGGACCTGAAATCAGTGTTTCGGAAAATTTCATCTTAAGTAGAATGATTATATAACTATTATAAATAGTATTATGGACCAGTTTTGTAGGTAAAATGCTTTTTTGGACCATGTGATAGGGGGAGGGAGGCAAGAAAACCATGTGGTTTGGTATGTAGGTGAAGAGGGACTTGGATAGTTTATTCATAGTTTTCAAAAATATACACAACAACTATGTGAGGTGAATGTGTTATGGAAGTGAAGCATAGATGGTTGGTGGACGGATTTACAAAACAATTGGCCTAAACATGCACTTCATTAAAAGGGCAACAAATACATGTTTTCACTTAACTATTTAATGGGGTTTACCCCATTATCTCTCTAATTTTACCTAATATCTTATCCAAGAGTACCCTCCTATTTCTCCATTCCACCATGGGAGATCTTACTTATTCTTAGTTTGTAATTAATGTGATCGAATTCATTGGAATCCCAGAGGTAAGTCTTCAAATCTATTACATTCACCATATTTTTTCTTTTCCTTCCTCTAACTTTTTGTTCCACCAGTTAGTATTTTCTTCCCAATTAATCTAGAGAATGGTGGAATAAGATGACAATGATGTGTATTTTTCTCCTCCAAGTAATTGTATGGAACAAGATTCCATTTTTACTTCACTATTTGTCATTTCATTTAGGTTTGTTAGCATGGTGAATTTATAAAGCATTAAATTCTATATTATTTTTTGGGTATTTATTTTGATTTCATTTCTCAAGGATGATTCCCAATTCAAGGTTAATGATATGTTGTAGGTTGTTAGAGAGTGTTAAGACATAGTTCTACAGTGATAGGATAATCAAATGAGGTTTTGAGCATTATTCCATTATAATTTTTGTTTTTGTTTTTTTATCATGTAAATTAAAATTATTTATTAGTAATTAGTCATAATTAGTTAAATTAAAATTTATTTTTGGTGATACAAGACATTGAATGTATTAGATAAGCTTAGATGGACCCTGACAGTTTTTTACTATCCCTTGGAAAATTAAATTGAATGCTAATAAAATTTGCTGGTCTGTCATGTCTGTCGTAGTTTTCTATAAATTTTTATGGAAATATGTATATGCATGGGATCACCCATCAGGGTGAAGGATCCTGTTTAATTTATACCAATCACGATCTAATTAGTCATATTATATAATTTAATAAATAAATGCAATAGGTCACTAACAACCCATGATAACTAGTTTATGTCCTTTTCTTGTAGTGGATGAGACATATTTCCTTGAGAAATAGAGTTTCTTCCAGACCTCTCAGTAGGTGAACTTATTCTTGGTAAGACATTTATTCTATCTACAGGCCTAGGTGGAAAAACACTAGGTGGACTTCGATTGTTTGGGGTGTGTAGACCACCCCAGAGAGACCTTGTCACCAAGATGGGGTAATGACCCATATCATCGTGGATTCCTTTTTAACATGACCATATAATACTAGAAATGTAATTCCATTTTATTCATGATTTTGTTGAATGTGTATCCTAGGGAATTTTTTGTTTACATTAGAAAGTTGTACCTACTTTGAGGATTCCAATAGGTACAAATCCGCTTATATATGGACCGCGAGTATCCCAAGTAGAATCCCTCTCCAATTTTCTAACCCAGGATACCTTTTGGGTGTGCTGGTATTTTACCAAACCTAATTTAACATTTCATGGTTTTTGGTAAAGATGGTAGATGGTCTCACATTAGAACTTGTAATAAACATGTAAGATATAGGGACATTGGTAATAAGAATGGGTTTATGCATTTGATCATCCTTAATATTTTATTTATTTATTTACATGGTTACTATTTATAAAACTATGATTCTATATGTTCTTACTATAACTAATCCCATGGGTCCTAATATGATGTTATTATGTGATTGGGATTCCCAGAAGAATGATGTTGTCTTTATCTCAGAGCCCATATTTGTTGGTGTCATCTAGTGGATGATATGGGTGATGACCAGAGATGATTGGGTGGGATATTATTCCCCCAATACTATATTTGAGATATTAAAGGGGATTGATGATTATCTACTGGAGTGATACTAAGTATGCTTCCTTGGAGTAGGGTGGACACACCATTACTGCATTGCCCATTCATTCCTGGGTATGGGTATTTTGAGACTTTTAATTAATTTATTGGTAGTTCTTATCTATTCTTTCTTGATATTGTACATGTAACTCCTCATCCCTTATTTGGGAATTGTTGGTAATAAAGATCCACACCTTATTTTTTTTGGATATTTGACATGGTAATCTTCTTTTTTTCTTCGGAATTTTTTGACATGACCTTCCATTCCCTCTTATTTTATGATGTTAGACCTGGAACTCTACAAAATTGATAAGGATTATCATACATGACATTCTATATCTCCATTTGGAGAATTGGAATTATTCCCCCTTATTTATATTATGAGATCCCAATTATATTTGGTTGTGGAAAATTTTTGGACACTGGTAAAATCATGTATGATCAATCAGGAATAAAAACCAAATGATCGAATTGATTATACACAACATGATTGGTATGGCATCCATATTAATTAATTATCATAGGAATTATAGATGATAGGGTTCATGGGGCCCGAGACCAAATAATTTTTTACTTAATACTATTTAATTCATTTTATTCTTGGCTAGGTTAGGCATATTCTATGAGAAATATGTTATGAAAGAATACCTTGGAATAAATTTTAATATTTAGTTACTCTCATATTTTAGTTATAATTATTGTTTTTATCATGATGATTTTCTCACATATATATAAATTTCATGTACTTACTATGTGTGAAAAAATATACATGGTTCCCTATTGAGAATTTTACTAATAGCATACTCATTCCACCATTTCATTAGGGTACCCAAGAGTACATTAACTTGGTTGAAGTCATATGTTGGGATTCTACAGAAGACTTATTAAGGAAGATAACTGGGATATGTATGTGGAGATCAGGTATTTGGTAAGGATTAGTTTGGGAATTAATGGATTTAATTTTATTTATTTTTAAATTATTGTCTCTTGTATATGTGGTCGTACCAATGGGAGATCAATGGTGTATGTATGTCAGGGATGTTTAGGCTTTTATTACACCTTTTTCATTATTATAGATATATTTTTATTTATTACATCCGTACTCTCTTTGTTTACTACTATGGATTATGTTTGGTTTGTTCCTCTATTTTCATAATATAATATGGCTGTATAGGTTCCTTAAAATCACATTGTAGTCCCTCACTTCTAGTTAAAAGCCTCTATAATATGTGGAGGTTCCCTTGAGTCCAAGTCACCAGACGGTCTGGTGACTAATCATAGTCTGATCTGAGTAGGGGTGTGAAATATTATATAGCCATTATCCTTAAAACACATATAATTTATTATTATTTGTTTATTCCATTAATATTCATCTAATGGTACCATTTTCCTTTCTTTGGAACATAAAATGATCAAGAAAATGACTTTAAGAAGGGATAACCTTATTTCATATTTGGCGGATGAAATTTTCCTTCCATTTCCATGTTCTTCAAAATGTTTTATTTCAGTTATATATATATATATATATTCATTAGAAATATTATTTTTACTTCCTTATAATTTAATAATATTTTATTATTTTCCATTGTATTATGTTTAAATCAATATATACTATTCAAAAATGTATGAAAAGAGTATTATTTTTTAACTTATATGATATGAATGAATCTCCCTTCCATAAAAAACATTTTTTCATTTAACATTCCTTTACAATATTCCATGGTTATTTTAAAATAATTTTTTATAAAAGTTTTCATAATTTTTAGTTTTTAAATATACTAAAATATATGGGTATTTTCCATGTTACAATGGAGTATATTAATTTCATTCATAAAAGTGATTTTTCATAAATGTCAATATACTTTATAGATTATTACACTTCTCTATGGATATGATCTTATGATAAAATAATCATTCGTCTCCTTTATAACAAATGATTATATTTTGAAAAAAATTATATGCAATTTGTTTCTCTCAAATCAGTTAAATAAGAATTGATAGCATTATGAATGATTCAATGTTTTTTAGGGAAAAAATATGTATGGATTATCATTATGAGGTTATTTGGTATATTTTATCCATCCAATTATTTCAGTAATATTATATATATATCTCATGATATGTTGATGATAATTTTGAACATGATTGATAATATCTATGTTCACATCTTAATGATTGAGTATGATTTTTTTTGTATTTATGCTCACAATATTATGAGTGGAATTCACTAAAAATAAATAAGATTACATCTTGATGCATGATTATGATTATCGATAGTTAAGGTCAAAATATTATACATGGACATGATTGGAAATATCTATATTTAAGAGATTTTGATTTTAAATGCTTAGGTTTATTACACAAAAATATGTCTTATGCTTATGTCATCTTCTTGGGGATCATGACTAATTATTGATGATTCTACACTCTTATAACTAATGTCTTTTGTGATGAAAAATCATTACATAATTACTCATAAATAATGATATTTAACAGATTAGGTATGAATTTCATAATTTATCATCACTTTCATAACACCTTATACTTATATCAAATTTACATATGACCATTGATCAATATCTTATATGTTTACCATAATTGAGTTTATCTGGTCACCAATTCTCATATTTCATTTTCTATAGGTTATGTATATAGTTTAGAAAAAGGGTATTTTTAAGAAGGGAAATACGTGAGAAGGGATTTGTGGGAGATTAAGAATATATTTCATGAAATAATTTGAAATTATTATAATATCAAAATAAAATAAACCATTACCATTATAGGGAATATATTATAATGACAAGTATTGGATATTCACAGAAAATGATGTAATATTTATGTATGTAATTCATGACTTTCCTTAGTATAGGAATCTTTAAGAAATCTAAAAAATATACATTTTAGTTTATATATAATAACTATAGTAATAGTTGAATTATGAAAGAACAATATGACTGTCCTATGATATCCTAAAATCATAGACATATGATTCCAACATTCTATCCAAAAATCTAGATAGCATTATCCATGTACATATTTGTCTAAGGATGGTATGAATTGGTTATGTTAACATACATTCCTAGAACCTAGAACAATCTACTCTAGATGAAAGATTTAAAATAATCATGATGATATTAAATAATACTAAGTGGAACTCTATGATGATGTAAAATATCATTGACAAAAAAATTATGAACTCAATGATAGAGAATTTATCCTGGATATATATGAAATATGAAACCTTAATAAATTGATCCACAATAACCCATAACATATGGATACCTCGGTGAACCATGCTAATACATTCATGAAACCCATAGTCACATGACCTGACTTCAACTTTTAGATGGGTATTGAGTAGAGAAGACAAATGGGTCACTAGTACTTGGCCTTTACCCACTAATAGGTAAAGCATTGTGAAACCATCCCCAACTTTTCATTTTTCAACCGATTCTACTAGTAGTTCCTTTGGATATCATCACATATCTTGGTTATCAAAAAGTGAATAACCCATATCAATGTGGTTTAATCCCACATCATCTCCTCATGAATTCTCATAGTTTCTAGCAAAAGACCCTAATCTTAAAGGACCACATAAACATCATGGGACCAATAAAGTTTGGACACCCAACTATATAAATTTTCCTTCATCACTAGAATATCTAGTTCATATAGCTAAAAATCCATCAATCTCTCAATATGTGAGGATGAAATACTAAAATATTTCATGTATTCTCAACTATAATAATCTTAAATTATTTATATGTGTCTCACAAAATTGGATCATCATATTCTAATAAAAAAATAAACTATACCTCATATACTTATATCATATTACTAACTTCATCATTCAAGACATTTTCCTTCTTAGGGGTATACAAAACCCAAAAAAAATAAAAGGATTTATGTTTTCCAATCAACCACTTTTTATATTGATTTATTTCATAATACAAAAAAATATATCACTATCACATATAGTGTTTATATATGATGAAAATCGAACCCACAAGATAGTTATGAAAATATCTCCATGTTCACACTATTGATTCTAAATCCATATCATGAGGTATATAATTCAAAAAATTTGGTTTCAACTTCCTAAATATGAATTCAATAATACACCAATCATCTTTAAAGGATAATAAATACAATTATTGACACATAAAAATAAATTTTATAGTTTTTATCCAACATTGGTAAGGTCCAAATCGATTTAAATGTCAACCATACCTTAAAATACTATATGGATCACCCATAACGGTCATAACACTCAAATATTTCCTCTTTATAAATGTTCATCATTATAGTTTTTGAGTCACACTATGAATTTTATACATATATATTACATTTCATTTGAAAAATATTCATTAAATATTATTATGATCCATGCCAAAAAATAAAGGTTTATTATCCTTGGAAACATGGATATAGAAACAATAAGAACATAAAATTTCTACCTAATCTCACACTAGGTTCTTCACAGATAGAACCTTTACCAGACATGTCATACTTAAAACCATTCTTCATATCATGGGGAAAAGGAAACTCAATAATGGTTGAGCTAAGATTCTCAAAAAGGGTAAGAAAGGTAGATATCACGGATCATTGAGGAATAACATGATAATAAGTGTATGAGAACATGATCTTGGAACACAAAAACCCATACTCAATAATTCATAGATCATAATCAGGACTTATTCCATAATGTTTAACTATTCATAAGATATTAATCATAAGGAAATAAAATAAAATTATCAATGAGAAAATTTTTTTGTTAGATAATTTCTTAAAAGCTTTTTTTAAATCATGATATTCTCATTATCATATAAAATTTATGTCATGACTACACACAAAGGCATTCATAAAATGTTAGGCTTGTGTTAACAACTCATGTACCAAATTTAGGTTTATGATAATCTTCTGTGTACCCAATTTTTGGGTTGGGATAAACTTATATGTACACTTTGAGATTATAAAACATTAATATTTACTTAATGAATTAGAGGGATACAACAGAACCACCAATCATTTAATCATAATCCATTCATATATATTCCAAAAAATAATAAATACATTTATCCTTTCATCATAGCATAACCCATTGAAATTAAAATGTGTTTAATTAATATTAAATTATTATAATAAATAACCATCTATAAAAATAATAATGATTATATTTTATTATCACACACTCATTGAATCATAATTTTCATCAATGTTTTACACTATAAATGAAAAATTATTTTAAAAGATCATTTGAATATTTTTTGAGGAAAATAATTTTTTTAATTTTTAAATCACATATTTCAAGTATAAAAATATTCAAAATATTAAGAAAAATATTTTACTTTAAAATATCCACTAAAAATATACTTTAGACTTAAAAAAAGTATTTTTCTTACTTTTGAGAAAAAACAATCATGCATTGTATGTTAAAACAAATATTTTGTTCACACCTTTAGTGAAAAAGTAAATCATTCATAAAATTAAAAGAAGAGTCCTATAAAGTTATTTTATATAAAGGAAAAAGAGTAAAAATTAAATTAAGAATAATATATGAATATAGAAACCATTACAAAAATCTTTTTCAATAAAATAATAAAAAAATGATAATGAAAAATATTAACGATTGAATTGAAAAACAAATTTATTTTTTCATAAAACAGTTATTCATTCACTTGAGTAATTAAAAATAATAAAATTAATAGAAAACATGTAATCTAAAAAAATAGAATAGAATAAGATAAAGAATATTTTGGATATATATATCATATAATTTCTTCATAATAATTTTTAAGTATTAACTATCCCAATAAAATAATATTGTAATGTAAAACCCTTTACTAAAGTTTAACAAGCATTTTGATTTCTTTATCCTAATTTATAATCAATTTAAATTAATTATAATTTAAAACCAAAACTTTATAAATAATTTGAATATTTTATATGTTACTCCTCTAATATTTAAACACAATTTTATAAATAATTTATTAATAAAATTAGCATTTCTAGTTGTTAACAGTTTCATTTTTCTGGAATCATTCGGTTTGGTAGTTTTGGTCCCTATACATTAACCATGGATCCATAAACTCCAAAAATTTTATAATTATATAAATATAAAATATATTCATCATGTATAAATTTATAACTATCTATAAATTATATATATTTATATATATATATATATATATTAATTAAACCATTTATGGAGATGAAAGTCTGTACGTATGAATGATATTCGTTTTCATTATCTAACAAAAATAACGAAAAGATATTACTAATTTATTATCATCCGAATTCATAATTATATCATAAATAACATATATATTTATTAGATATGAAATTATATCCATCAATGTGATGCATTTATCGAAAATGAATAAAATCTCTACGAGCTGACAGTAGTCTACACATATGCACTAGCAACACATTCATTTCCCATTTGATAGAGAAGATGTGGAAAAAGGTTTTGACATCATAAAAATAATATCTTATTATATTTATGATATAATATTATTCCAATTATTATGGATAAAACAATTTTATAGAAGTGGGTTGAAAAAATAAAATTGAAAGAGTTCCAATAATAAGTATACCTCTTCTTTGACAGACCTCATATAGATTACACATTAAGAAATAAAAGATTTGTATTAGGAGAACAAAACATGATATCAGATTAAGAAAAGGAAGATAAAAAAGTTATTGTGCTAGGTATTTCTAAGATATAAGGCTCAATATTTTGGAATAATAGTGTATAAGAAGTTCCCTTTTTATAAGCGAAGGAGAGGGAAAACATGGAATTATTAAATGATTAAAATATAATTAATAACATTATCATCTATAATGATTCCAAATTTACATGTATTTTAATTTAGGATAATATAGGATATAAATATCTATTTTAAATAATAATTAGACAAGTTTATATAGAAATATTACCCTTATATATTGGTCTAACCGCCACCAGTAATATTGTTTTAACTTTAACCATGGTAAGATTTTTTTACTATTTTTATTATTCATTATAAAAAAATGAGAGTGGAAACATTTGAAAATTTCAAAATTATAAATGAAAATATGGAAAAAAATTATCATATTAATTATATATGTAATAACATAACTTTATAATTTGTGCACAAAATGGAACGAGAACCTGTTTTGGAAAAATTAATTTTTATTCTTAACAAATTAATTTAACTTCATTAGTTTCTTAGTAAAAATTGTCCAATTAGCATAAATTTTTTAAATTAATTATATAATCTATAAATTGAATTAAAATAATTATTAAATATATATTTATTTAATTTATTATTATAAAAATTCATTTCTGACATAAAAACACTAACATAAAAAATTATCCTTTTACTATTAAATGAATATTTCCTCATTTGCAACCTTTGAAAAAATAATGCATGGATAATTAATAATTTATTACTAATATATTTAATTAAAATAAATTTATAGTAGTGATTTAAATACATTTTTTTGATAATAATACATAACATGTAGAAAAATAGCTTCTAAAAATAAGTCTCTTTATCATTAAATGATGTTATTAAAAATTTAAAGATTATTTAATAGGAATTAACAATTACATTTGAATTTAGTAAAAATATTCTATATATATTTATTAATGTGGTTAATCATATTCATACTCTCTCATAACTATACTATTTTATAATAGTATACAATATCACTGTGTTATATAGACTCATTGTGGTGTGTATTGAATGCTATCAATTACATTAATTTTATTTTGAATGAAATACATATAAAATCTTGGTGTGATAAATTATACCCCCTTTAAAATTATTTCAGTAACACCATGATATATTTTGATTTTTTTTCGAAATAATTTAATCCTTATATATTCTTCATTTCACACAACACTGAAAATAGTTTTCAGAAAAATCAAACATTCCTTTCACACAACATTGACTTGGAGTATGTTACACACACAAAAACATGGTGTATCTCAAACAAATAATAGAATTAGAGGATTTTAAATTCAAAATATACTTGTTATAGGTTACAAGAAACACCGACTTGGGATAAATTACACACAACACCGACTTGGCGTATATTACACACAAAACTAAGTTTCTACAAAAGATCATTTAATTATTAAAATTATAAAAAATGATATAATTATAACATAAAATTTAAACATAGTAATATGAATATTAATAAATAATTTTGAACAATTTTTTATAGTTTTTTTATATAAATAAATTATTTTGACAATGAAAACTATAATTTTTTGTAACGCCATTTTATGTTTAAAAATACTAGTATCTCAAAAGAACCTCTTTTAATGTTCTTAAGAGAGAATTTATAAAATTAATTTTATAAAAATTTAGAAAAATAATTTTACAAAATAAATTGCATTTTTGTTTTTATAAATTCAAAATTATCTTAGGATTAATTTCTAGGATTTTTCTGAGAAACATCATTTTTAGATGAATTGTGAAAAATAAAAGATTTTAATTCCAAACTTCATTTTTCATATAAATTATTTATATAGTTAAACTAAATTTTAATTTTTTTAAAAAGTTTAATTAGATTATTTATTTATTAAATAACTCAATTTAGTTCCCTGGAATCAATTTCATATTGAAATTGGATTTAAAAACATAACAAGCTTTTGAACATTTTTAGTTTAAACACCTGCATTGTCGACCCGACTATGAGATTAAATTTAAATTCACATCTACAAATTTTGTGATTTTAATAGGTAAAAATGGATTAAATATTTTTAATATTAATTATTTATATTTTATAATATGTTCAACTTTGTTTTTGACCAATAATACATGGGAAATTAAAAAAAATTAATTACAACAATTATGGTAAAATAAAGCATAAAAAGGGACTAAACAATATTATTAAGGGCCCAAATGACCTAAAAACATTCCAAGACCAATTATATTTCAATATTTAGAACCTATTATCAATTTTATCTAATGTTTTACATTATTTTATTCACTTTACATGGGAAAAATATGAGTGGAATTCCTTTTCTCAAATTTCACAAGACACTCATCCTCCCTTATAAAAATGCCTCCCCTCATCCCACTTCCTCACACCACTCAAGAAATATTATATTAAAAAATGATCTAGAAAAATAGGTAATAAAAATACCTCCATTATTCATATAGGAAACACATTTCTTATAAATCAATTTGATTAATTCCTTTGGTGAAAATAGAAATGAGTTACCCAAATAAGAGGTAACATTATTTCTCAACTTCTTTTATTTTATTTCAATTAAACACCCCTAAAAAATTATTATTACATTATTGTAAAGCAAATCATATATCCTAAATATATTATGATGTTTTCATGCTATGGGTTTTTCCTATAATTTCACACTCTTCCATATAATTTGTAACAAACAAACTGTTTACGTTCATGGTGAACTACCACCTCCCGAAATGATGATTGTTTATATTTAATTATCCTCCTATCATGGTGGATATTTTGATGTAAAATGTTTATAGATATGTTATATATTATATTTATTATTTATTTAATATTATATAATTCTTTTATGATACTTATCATTATACTTTCTATTTTATGAAAATATAATAATTTCGTTTAAGGAAGTGTAGAGTACCGCCCCCTCCAATCCATGTGATTCGTTCACACACTAAATTGAATATATTAAGGATGGGTTTAGTGAACCTATATTATATACATGATATAAAAAATTTACTGGAATAATTATATATATACATATATATACATATATTCAATTTACTTTCTTTCTTTCAATACAACTATTAAACGTAAACAATATTCCTGTGTACGTATGACCTACCATCTCAATGAACAGTGTATTAAATTCAATATATCTATTTTATGTATATTATTATAAAATAAACATAATGAATTTACATGATATTTATATCAAATTTTACATTATTTAAATCATTATATAAGTATAATGACCAAAGATATAACCAATTAAGACAGATGCAAAGAACAAAGTTGATATTACCCAAAGTGAAATCGTAACACAAAATTGTTAACATGTTGGTAATATAAAGTCATAATAAAACCATATAAGGTATTTTATATAAGAATATGGTTGTATTAATGATTAATAATAATCATCTTTTATTATATAGGTGGTTTCTATGAGTACGAGGGGAGTCAAGACACAAGGTAAGTGAATTTCATCTCACTTTTTATTTAATTGAGATATATGTTTTATTCACCACAAATTAATTTTTTGTGGAGTGTATAAATCCCTTGTATGTATTATATTGTTATTATAAGTACAATTATGAGTATTTAAAAATATATTCTATTATCTTTCTTTCACAGGGTTTATGTTTCAAAAGTTAACAAATCTGTAAAGTAATTTGGTCTGAATTTGCCTTCTTTGGGAAACATTCCATGTTATGAACATATATTTTTCTATGAGTTGAATATACTTATATTGAAATGTTATATCATGAATATAATTATTTTAATTAAATTTTAAGCATAATATAATTTTATTTTCCTTACATAGGGAGAATGGTTCAATGTTACTAAGTGGAGAGAGTTTATTGAAACAATCTCATCACTTTTATAGATTTTTTTGTTTGTGATTCCATTGAGGAATTACTATGATCAATATCTCAAGAACATTCATGAATTTTCTTATATTCTGGTTATTAAAAATATACTAATTTCTTGTTATGATTTTCTTAATTTTTAGTACACAATATATTTAAAAAATCAATTTTCGAAAATCCCAACTATACCCTCTCTTCGATCAAAAATCTATGTTCCTTCAAAAAAATTTTCTAAAAAGGGTATCCAAGAATATTATACTATTCTCCTATAATCATTAAAATTAAATTTTCCCCCTTTTAATTTTCACAATTTTTTAAAAGGAAACATCTTATCTCGTTCTGAACAAGGCATTTTTTTAACCCTTTACCATGAAAAAAGGAATGTTATTCTTACCTCGGACATCATGTATAGATTTACCCACCATCATGACCTACATTACCTTGAAGCTTTCTTTATAGATTAAAATTTTATTTTATAAAAGAAAATATTTTCTTAATATTCTGTATAATCATTATTTTTAATTTGGATTAAAAATAAGGTTTTTCAAAATATGATTGAGGTTATAAATTATTCATTTAAATGTTTTTAAAGCTATTTTTAAATATTTTTTTTTAAAAAATATTTTATGTACTAAAAATTATTTTTGTCATTTTTTTTATATGTTTTCGAATTATTTGGAACTAATTTTTTTTCAAAATTGTTTCGTGATTAATTCATAAGTATTCAAGTAATGGGTTGTCCAAACGTTTTTATTATTTATTTAAAAGATTTAAATGTATTTTAAAAGAAATAGATTTAAAAAAAATTCAAGCATTAGTTATAGATATTCAGGGAAAAAAATTCAAATGTTTTTATATTTTTTTTAAATAAATTTTATTATTGAAAGGATATTTTCATCAAGAAATGTTTTCATAATATCATTCCAATTTATTTTAAATATAAGGCGATATCTGTCGATGTTACTCATGTACTTCTAGGATGTGATCCAAAGGTTCAATTCATATTTTTTATATTTGTATATTTTATGATTTGATGGAATAATACTTATGACACATGTTTCTCTTCCACTAGTTATATGATTTTGAAACCCTCTTCATTTCACTGGTCATTTTTATTATGAAATTATTATGATTTCTCCCTCTCTGCATAAAATGTGATATGATTACTTTTTTATAATAACCATTTAATTTCACGGGTTATGATATTATTATTTATGAAATTATTGTACATGTATGTATTTTTTCATTATGAGATGGGTTGTACCTATATCTTCCTCCAATGCAGAGGGTAAAGATTTATATCTCATGAGATAGACATTCCTAAAAGGAGAAATGTACTTAGTTATGTATTAAAAGGCTAGAAAAAGAAACTAGCATGGTTCAGTATTATAGGGATAGAATGAGGAGTGAACTTAGTTCAATAATACATGGCTAGAACATGGTGTGAACTCATTTTAGTAATACAGTGATTGAAAGTGGGGTGAACCTAGTTCAATAAAGGACATTTTCCATTAATATGTCCTTATTAGTGATTTCTAGGATACTAAGAAAATCATAATATATGATTATGTGTCTCCCACAATTCAATTTTTAATTCCTATGTTATTCTTTTAGGTCTAATTTTCATTATTTCATTATGACCCTTGTCTTATGAACTGTCAATATTACCTCCATTATTATAGTTTATTATCTTTTATATGATTGTTATGATCTTCTATTTTCATGATCAAATTCTGATAACCCTATGTTCATGTTTATACTGACATGTCTCCTTGTTTACCTTTATTGAGCATATGAGCTCGCCCCTTTTTCTTTTTTCTTCCCCAGGTTATAAAGATATGTATTTCTCTGATGTGTATGAGATGGATTTTATTCAATAAGAACATAGTGGATGATAATGTAGCAAATTTATGTATAAGTGTTTATATTTCTAGGTTTCCAAAGGTGTTATACTAGTAAGGTCCTTGGACTTCTTTTTTTAAAATGTTGTTTTGTTTCAAAAAATTTATATAATATTAATGAATGAAAAAGAGGGTCTATATAGTTGGTATCAGAGAAATGTTTTAGTTGATATTTGTAAGCTTGGATGATAAGACCTTAATGATAACCTTAAGGACATGTCGAGGGATATGTTGAAGGATAAGGAACTGTAAAAGAAAATGTCCTAGAATTTTGGTAGAGGGAAGAGTGTGTGGGTTCATAGAAATAAATAACTATCTAGATACTACAATTGGAGGTGGATATAGGTCATATGTACCAATGAGTAACAAATCTTACAAGATGTTCCAAGCATGATATGGGGTAATCGGTTTCCCGACAATGGGTATTGTTGCACACCTAGTTTGACACTCCCAAGAGATATGTTTTTTGAATTATCAAACTCATCATGAAAAATAATGAAGGATTTAAATATAATTAGGATATGAATAAATGAAGATTAACCAAGGGTGTCATAGATTAAGGAAGGTGTCATTATTTAGATATCCTATATGTAATTCTTTTCATGACTTTTTGGTTTTCTGCTATTATAAGTAATGCTCACACTACACTTCTAGTTTTTTAATGGAGGGAACCAAAAGAAATTGGATTAAAGTTGAATGTGAGGTATGATTTTCTAAATATAATTCAAGTGGGATGTTTATCATAGTGAAATATGTTGTGATCACGCCTAGTCATTTTTAATAGATCCCGATAACAACATGTATCTTAACTAACTCTCGGACTCGCCAAGGAAGAGAAATAATGTGTTCACTAAGAGTTAAAGTAATAGAGACCATGGAGGAAATAAGATTAGGATTCATATATGAGAATAATGTAATAAGAATCACATAAGTGGATGTATTAAGGGAACTATAAGTTTTTTTGATTGTGGAAAACAAGGGCACAAATCAAGTGACTAAAAGGAATAAATGGAATGTTTAGTTAATGAAATAAATGAGAATATAAGCCTTTTTAAGACATAATTGAAGGTTTGGTGTTCTACTTGTGGAATAAATATTCGTTATTAAAAAAATGTCCCAATATGAAATATCCTAAATAGAATAATCAAGGTGGTGTGAGTAATGATTATATTTTTATGATGAAGAGATGATAAAAGAAATGCGAAATGAAATATGTATTATGTAATAGAATGAGGTATCATTATTAATGGCTTAAGGATGATGTAATTAATGTTTTTATGTATTTATATTCACAGATTATAAAATGGGATATATATAAAGAATTTATAGTTTATATTTTTTTACTTTTTTTGAGGGGATGAAAATTTATTTAAAATAAATGTGATAATTTAAATAAGGGTAGATAACCCCTAAAATGTTACTAATGCTGAAAAATTATTCTTTGGATAAAGATGTTTGAGTTTAGTGAAATTATATGATATATATGATATAATAATTCTAATGTAATAATTATATATATACATTTATATAAACATATGTCATTAATTTCTTTGTTTCAATATTACTATTAAATAAAAACAACATTAATTTGTACGTATGGCCTAACATCTCTAAGAACGGTGTATTACATTCCATAATTATATATTATAATTATTATTATAATATATATCTACTAAATATAAATTATATTTATTTGATGTTTTAAATTCTTTAAATCATGATATAATTATAAGGACCAAAGATATATAAAATTAAGACACATGAAATCAATAAAGAAGATATTAAATGAAGTGAAACCTTAATATAGAATTTTTAATAAGTGGGTAATATAAAGTCATAATAAAAAAAATAACATATTAGATATAATAATATGGTTCTATGATAGATTTATAATAAAACTATATTTTTTATCCATGGCGTTTTTATCGGCACGATCAGTGTCAAGACACAAGGTAAGGGAATTTCATATCCCTTTTTATCTTAGTGAGATACAATATTTATTCAACACCCATTCCTTTTGGGTGAATTGTATACAACCTATGGAAGCATTTTGTGATTTTTATACTTAAATTTATGGGCATTTAAATATTCATTATATGATCTTTATTTCATGGGGTTTATTTCATAGGGTCTATGATTCATGATATATAATTTCAATGATTGTACAAACACATCATTGAAAACTATAGTATCATAGCATGGAATGTGTCTCAAAGAAGGAAAATTGAGACTTACATGGGTAGTATTGTTCAATGTTACCAAGTTTTATGATTTTATTGAAACAATCCTATTACTTTTCAAGATTCTTTTTGTTTATTCTTCATTTTATGAAATTTAATAATACATCTACCATGAATATTAATGAATTTTCTTATCCTATAGTTATTCTTGACATATTTATGTATTAGTACCATTTTTCTACTCCTTGGTACCTAAGATAGTTAATAAATTGTTTTTAAGAAATCTCAACTATACCCTCTCTTCAGTCATAAATCTGTGTTTGTTCAAAAAAATGTTTTCTAAAACAGGTTTTCAAGAATATTATACTATTATACTATATAATGTAAATGAAAATTTTTACATTTTTTTTATTTCACCAATGTTTTCAAATGAATCATCTTTTTTCGTTCTGAACAAGTAATTTTCTAACCATTTTTAATGAAAAAAGAAATTTTATTCTGACCTCAAAGGATATGTACTGATTTATTGTCCATAAAGACAGAAATTCCCAGGAAGAATTTATAATATTACAAAAAAATTAACATAAAATTTTTTACTTATATTATAAATATTCATTATTTTTAAAGTTGTTTTCAATGGAAAAGGTTTTTCAAAAAATTTACTTTTATAAATGATTCAATTAAATTTTTATAAAGATAATTTCAATGAAAAGGCTTTAAATCTTTTTTTATATTTTAAAAAATATTTTAAATATTTTAATGATATATTTATAAGTTTTCAAATTTTTTTAAAAGAAAGTTGTTTTGAAAATATATTCATGCTTCTTTCATAAGTTTTAAAAAAAATATTTTAAAAACATTTTCAATATTTATTTATAGGTTTTCAACATATTTTCAATGAAATATATTTCAAAACAATTTCATTTTTATTTTGTAAGTTCTAAAGGAAAATGGATTTTAAAAGATTTTATGTTTTTTAAAAATATTTTTTCATAAATAAATAACATTTTACTCTATAATTTTTTTTAAAATATATTTCCAAGTTATTTTCCTTCTAAGATGACATTTATTTATTTTACTCATTCCCCTATAAGAAATGATCCAAAATTTCTCTTTTTATTTTTTTACATAAATGGTTTATGTTTCGATGGAATTATTCATATAAAAATAGTTTCTATTTCATAGGTTATATACTTTTTAAACCTCCTTCTTTTAATGGGTTATGTTTATGATGAAATGATTATGAAAAATATTTTTTTCACCTGTGTTGATATTATTACATGTTTATAATTACCATTTTATTTCATGGGTTATGATTTGATTATTTATGATCATATGAAACATGTTTGTAATATTTTATTAGGAGATGGGTGGGGCCTATATTTCCCTATAATGCATTGGATAAAGATTTATATATCATGAGATAAACATGGATGAAATAAAAAATGAACTTAGATAATTATTACAGGGATGGAACAATAAATGGACTTGATTCAATATTACAGGGATGGAATGAGGAGTAAACTCATTTGAGTAGTATAAGGTTAGATGAGGAGTTAAATTAGTTCAGCAATATGTGTATATAATGGTGTGTGATCGTAGATAAGTAAAGTAATTTTTCTACTAATATGTCTTCAGAATCCATTCCTTGAATACTATAAAAATAATTATATATGATTATGTGTCTACGATAATTCCATGTTTAATTCCTATGTTATGATTTCATGGATTATGTTTTTTATTTTCTTATGATTCAGTTCTTCTGAACTTCTAATATTTTTTCCTCAAATCTAGTTTAAGATATTTTATATAAAGGGTACGATCTTCTATTTTCATGATCATGTTTTCATAACCCTTTTCTCATGTTTAAGCTTACATGTCTCCCCTGTTTACCCTTAATGAAAATCTAAGCTCATCCAAACATGTAACAAAGATATGTATTATTTTTGATGCGTATAATAAGGGTTCTAGTCAAGAAGAACATAGGAGGAGATAATTTAGCTCATTTATGCACCAGTTTTTTTGTTTCCAAGTTTCTAAATTCTCTAGACTAGTATGGTCTTTGGGAATATATTTATACAATTTTATAACTATTCTGTAAATGTTATGTAATGTAAATGTATGAAAAGAGAGGGTCTCTATAATTTCTTCCCTTGAAATTCCATCACATAAATATAAAAATTGATGATATATTTTCATTATCACATATTTTGGTTCCCATGTACCTTCCTCAAATTTATGATTCATGTAGAGAACATTAACAAGTTGAGTAGTAATGTTCCATAGAAAATTATCGCTACAATAAAACATTTATACATGTTTTTATTCATAATAAAGATCATGATTTAGTGAAATGGACCCCCTATTAGTACATGTAATGTATTGCGTACGTTATTCTTAAAAATAGATAAAATGAACACATCATGAAATTACGAAATGTTTAGTGGAAGTGATTATTAAAAAGATACAATCCCTAAAGGATAAATAATTTTAAAGGGACCGATATTACTCAAGTTATGTTTTAATTATTTCTTAATCTCGTAACCCTATTCCATGGATAAAGGCATAAGAATAAATTCTTAGTTTCATTTAATTATATATATCACTGATGATAGTAAGAATAAATATTCTATCAAATATGAGTTACCATGATGTGGTACTTATTGGATCTAACATTCTGTTCCTTTTCCTAAGTTAGCTCATGTTGCAATATCATTCATTCTCCAAAATCATCACAACACATTATTGTTATGCACTTCCATCAATAGAGCTATTCATACGTATATATCTAAATTCTCAAGTGAAGGCTATAGTCATAACAACATTCAGAATTTTTTTTTATACCCAACAACCTATGATCTTGAAAGAAAATATTCATAGAACATAGTCAATGGTTTGAATGATTCATTCAGACTGACCATCTGTCTAATTATGATAGGAAATAATGAAAAAGAACATTATTTCCAGAGCTTAGTTAATACTTCATTAGATCATTGAAGTAGACCTTAGATCTCCATCCGATGAAATAGAATGTGGTACAAAAATAGACTATAAAACATTACTAATCTATATTAATGAAAGTTAATCAAGGAAAAAATGCACTCTGAAATAAATTTTATATGTGAAATTTACAAATAGATTGACTATAACCCCAATATCAATATTTCTTTTAGATATTTTTGAGGGTATGACAATGAAAGTTTTGGTGATATTTCCCATTTCCATTCTATTATGGACAATGTTTTTAACATCCCATTAAAATTTTATATGTTATCTAAAAATCTATTACATAACAGGAGTCCATATATATACTCTTAAACATATCTCTTAATGTTTCCCCTCTAGAAATACTCTTTTTATTAACTATACATCTTCATATGTCTAGGACTAATTTAGAATTGTTATCTATATGAATCTTCCCATGACTCCTTATTTATGTCTATTATTTATGGGAAACTTAAATTGTTACTAAACCTTATCATTCCATAACAATTAAAGATGATCATTAGAAAAAGCTTCACCTTCTTTTTTTCATATCAAAATTACCCTACTTCACCTATTTAATCATCATACGGATAGATAATTGAGCACTCACTTGAGAAAGAAAATATTTTTATCCATTATGATTTCACAGAATATACTTTGAATGTCCAAAAATATTGGATCCTTTGTGATCCTTATCATTATTAAGCTAGTATGTTCCTTTCTACTTAAGTATGCAACCACCTTTTCCTCATTTTTAGGGTGATAATGTATTGGTTACTCATAATATAAAATCAAATCCAACCATATTATCTTGTAAATATTCAGATATTTCTTGGTTAATATATAATATAAAATTTTATGATTAGTATATATTTCACAACATTATATATAATGGTAATTCCTCGCTATATTTAATGCAATATTACCTCTAACTACTCCAAATAACGATTTGGGTAATTTTTATAATGAAGATTCAATTAGAATGAGATAAAATAAATTACAATATAATTTTTTTATAATAAAACACACCAAAATATTATCTTATATAGCAATATAAATAAAAAAACCCTTCTCAACTATACGGTACGAGGGGAATATGTTAAAAGGAACATGAATCCCTTTATAGTTAGTGTGGTGGTTGGATTAGATAATTGATATAATTTTTTCACAATGATTCAATATTATATATCCAATCCAATGATGCTAAGAATACCAGTCACAATATTTACTTTAATATAATTATTAATAACTCTCATATTTTAAGGATCGACTGATATACCCCCACATGAGATTACATGACCCATGAATGAAACATTCATCACAAAAATTCACCCTTGGTAAATTTTTCATACTGATTCTCCTTCCTTAAGGTCCTCAATACAATTCTTAATTGATCATTATTAACTTCCTTAATATTGGAATATATAAGAATGTCTCATTGAAATGCTAAAAAAATAAATTAACATTGTATCTAAAAACTCTATTCATTACATCCATGAATAGAGTAGGGTCGTTAGTAAGAAAAAATTCCATAATTATAAATCCATAGTGCACATACCAGATAGGGTAGGTTTTATTGGGTATTTCAGCACTTTTGATCACCAATTTATAGTATCTATTTCCAAGATCAATCTTGTAAAAATATTGAGTTCATCATAATTGGTCGAATAAATCATTAACATGTGGAAAGGGACACTTATTTTTTTTAATTTGATCTTGTTATGTTCCAAATAATTACTGTAGAGTGGAGCTCATCCATCATTATACTTAACCAAAACAATAGGTTCACCCCAAGGTGATACAAAAGGATTATTGATCCAATTTTCAAGATTCTACAATATTTTATACTTCATTTACTATAAATGAATTTTGGATAATCTACATAAAGTCTTTGAAATCGATGTAGCCCCATGTATGAATTCTATTGAATACTCAACTACATGATTTATAAGAGAACTAAAAAACTCCAAATTAAAGACACCTAACCCTCCATACAATAGACATGTCCTCAATTATTTGATTCTAATAACCACTGAATATATGTACTCCCATTGAATAAGAATCCACAACCACTTAAGGGTTTAATTTTTATTGGATGTTTATATTAATCCTTGAACATGTAGATAATCCCAGGTTGTTTAGGAATATAAAATGTGAAATATATTCCCATGTAATTGATATTGAATTTATATAAATAAATACAACCCATTAAAAAACTAAATTCATGTTTTACTAGAGGAATAATTACAATATTTTCAAGAAACACCATCCAAAAAACATCAATGGGATAACAATCATATACCAGAGATGTGATCATTATACCTTCAGTAGTATTCAATACTAATTAAATCTATAATTATTTATGTGGAAATGTGATATCGTTTTAAAATTTGTTATATATAAAATATAAGGTTGATCGAAAATAAAATAAGATGTTACTGGTTCTAGAGTTTATATTAAGTTTACCTTTCACCACATTGTTATCGTAGCTCATATTGGAAATAGTTATCATAACAGATTTCCATTTTTATCTAGGATTAAGTTGTGAAGGATATATATCATCATCATTATCCCTCAAATTCAATCCCTAGTTAATATAATCCCCATACTCCTTGCATTCTAGACACTACAATGTCTATGGGGAATTATGTATTGTTTTCCATCCATTCGAATCATTATTCATCTTCCTCCCATCAATTTGGAATTTAATTTACCAAAGACATTCCATTCCATGTTTATGTCATATATTAGACCCATTCTGAAAATTCCATCCATGATTCTTTTCACGCTTCAAGTATAAATTAATAATAATCTTCTTATATCCATGGTTTTTATTATTATAATTTTCTTTAAATTCCATATTTCTTTTATTATCAAATCCTTAATACCGATGGATGACTCAAATATCCATTTCTACCTTTAGATGACATTAAATGATTAAATTATATCTATTGAAGTATCTTATAGATTACTACCTTTGGAGACTTGGTTTTATCCCACTTATGAATTAATTAATATTTATCTCAGATTGGATTATAATAAAAGAATCATACCTCTCATATCTTGTAAATTTTTTCTCATGAGTTCCAATTTATTCATAATACTTATACTTTAGCTAATGTAAGTCCTTGTATATTCTTATTTTAATCTTATGATAAGACTAATTATATAAACAATTAATAACTCATCCCACCCCATAGAGAGAATTTATCCAAATTAGCTCATGTCATTGTTAAGATTACAACATTGATTCTATTCACCCTCGAAATGATCAACAACAAAAAAACTTTTCATTCTCCCTACAATAGATAACATGATATTTATTTTTTTGTAATATTTATCCATTAAATTTATATTTTTGGATTATAGAACCCACCAAATGAAGGTTGAGGTTTCATCATGAAGGACCCAACAAAAATTTTCCCCCCACTTTTCTCATTTGGTGGATTATCATAATTCATTGATTGAGAATGTTATTTAAGAATAACAATAAGAGTTTTTATTCTAGGTCCCATTAAATTATATTTCTTATGAGTGATGTCATTGAATTTTTATTCTTATTTAGTTTCAACACACTATTTTATAGTTCCAACTATTGACCAAAACTAGGTAGCATAATTTTAGAAACAATAATTATTATGAGAAATGATATAATAATGAAAATAATATATAGGATGTCTAAGTAATTAAACCATCCTTTCATAATACGATTAATTTGGTTTAAAAAATTTAATCCTTGGTCATCATATATTGAAATACATTATAATGGGTCATATTGATAATTTGAATTAACCTAACCATATCACCCTTCATTGTTTTTAATGATCTAAATTATTAGGTCCACTCATCAAGAACTAATGATAATCATGTTAATACCCAATATTCCCATTTCTGAGTTTTCTCCCATAGTTGCATCTATGTTATAGTCACATCAACTTACCTATATCCAGAAATATATATCTTTATTCAAAACAAAATTATCCACTCATTAAAATAACATAGGATGTTCTTGTATAATTATGTTTATCCTAAATGTTCAAAATAAATAATCCTCACCCAATTATCAAAAGATAAATAAACCATTCTCTAATACCAACTTTGGTTACCCTAGAATTTAATACATAAATTATATATCTTGATTAATGAATATTAATTAAATATTATTACAATCTAGGACAAAACTAAAAATGATCAGTGTATTTGAAAACCTGAATGCATAAATAAAATGTATAAAAAACATCTACATCACATCCCAATTAGTTCATGAACAAATATTTCACTTCTTAGTCATATCATAGTAAAAACATTTCTTCATATCATGAGAAAAAGGAAACATAATAAATAGTGATCTTAGATGATCAATAAGGGTCAAAAATGGAGATCAGAGTGTCAATTTAAGCATAATATGAGAATATGGGTTTTATAACATGAGATTAGAATTTGAAAAACTATATATAGTAATCCATAGATCATAATCATGAGTCACAAAATAAAGCTTGGATGTTTAGAAGACATGAACCATATTATAATCAAAGAACATTATATTTATTTTGATAATTTGCCTTAATATTATTTAATTAAATATTGGTGTAATGTGTAGAATAATCATAATCATATAAATAAATTATCAAGGAGACACACTGTGACATTAATCACACGTTAGGTGTAACAACCCAACCAAATAATCTAGGAGCAAGTAAATTATATCTATACATTGGAATGTTTACAAGGAATGAAATAATAATAAATAAAATACTTTAGCTATTTTGGAAAGCCATATTACATAAATGATACCCATTTAAAATTTTGAGAAGAAAATAATACATTAAAAATAAAAATAAAATACATCCTTAAAACTCATTCCAAGAATTTATATTCATATACTAGGGAAAGGGAAAAAATTAGTGTGAAATCAAATGATCAGTAAGGGTAAGTATAAAAAAATTATATTAATGATTCAATAAGTATAATCAATAATTAAATGTAAATAACTTAACACACATTCTATTTAAACAAATTGATAAGGCATAGTCAATATGGAAAGGTAAATTTCTGAAACACATTCCATCTAATGAATAAAATGAGAATGGAATGCATCCATAGATAATGTTAGAGAAAAAATATCATTAACAAATAATAACTAAATCTGAATGAAGGAAATTCTTGATTACTGGATGTTATTTTTCCTAGGTACATGGTATATTTACCATCAAGATATATTCTTAAGATAGTTTAAAATAGTCTATTTTTTCCAAATGATTCATCTCATGAGACTAACTATGCATCCAGAGGTTTGTATTAACTAGTTCCCAACTCATATCATACTAGTATATTTGTAGCACCCCAAAAATTTTATGGTGCATTTCTTTGAAATACACTTTATTAATCAGATAGACTATATTTCATTAATCACTCTGCCAATTTGGAGAAAAACATGGTTATTTATTAGAGGTAGTCATAACCTATCCATTAAAATTAAATTTCCTTGCTCTGTGATTTGAATTTTGATAATCTGACATACATGGTTGTGTTCAGGATAATATTTAATTTTTGATAAAATTAACATAATTTTGAGTGAATAGTAACCTAACCATATGAATATTAACCTACCCTAATGAATAGTAATTTACCCTTATGAATTGTAATATGACTCTTATAAATGGTATACATACCATTGAATGTATAAATAAATTTAGGCACCTTAAAAATAAAGATGAATATTTTATGTGTTTGTACTTTTCAATTGAATAATGATTTTAATTAAAAATTAAATTTATAATATTTAGAAAATTATTTTTGAAAAATGGAATTCATTTTAGGTTTCTAAACATTGTAAAATGATATGAGTAAATATTTGGGTTTTTTGGAAATACATGAATTTTTTATGAATAGTAAAATACAATAAATCACGATAAATGCTAAATATTAGATTTAATGCATCATAGGTGATGCAAGGCTAATGTAAAACCACTTGGTTCGAACTAATATGCCATTATTACTATTTAGAATCACATAAATCAATACTATTCATAATATTGAGCCGAAATGTTAAAATAATAATTAAAATAATGAGACATCCATCCTTATCTCAACTATATAAACCACCACTCACCCCCTCTTCATCCCACACCACTGATGCTTAAATAATTTCCTAAACATTAAAAACAATCTTCCCAAGACCGGTCCTCACTTACAAGTCCTTCTGGTCACACCAAAAGTCCAAAATCAAATGTCTTGTGTAGTTAATCAAAGAGGAGTACTCAAGAGGTGAACTTATCTTCCTCTTTCCTTCCATTTCTTTTACAAGTTCCATTATTTTGTTCACTCTTCTAACCTCACATCATCCAAAATCCATGATAA
The DNA here is from genome assembly GCA_963277665.1 of Viscum album. NCBI lineage: Eukaryota > Viridiplantae > Streptophyta > Magnoliopsida > Santalales > Viscaceae > Viscum > Viscum album. The sequence goes on along the minus strand of OY728135.1, from coordinate 1,456,450,845 downwards.
TTAAAGTACCAAACATTTACAATATTTTCATTGTGCTAATTTAATATTTCATTATAATATCACTTTTTAGCATCCTTTTATACTCTAAATGAAAACACCGTCTGAGATGTGTTAATTTATCACACTCAAGGAAGACAGGTTTTCAATTTTCATTAATATCTTCAATACTGGTCTTAAAACCTTTTACATAGTTGAAATATATCATAATATATTTATTTTATCTTTCTTAATGTTTTATAATCCTTTCACACTCATAATATGGAATAATGATACAAAACATGTTCACTGTGCATAATACATCCAAGCTAAATCAACGTGTTTATCATTAACTTATCAAATGATTCATAATCATTGTATACAACCAAAATAATTATAAGATAATTTATATCTATTTAATTTCAATAATAATATATATTGATAATTACATATGTTTATCTACATTTTTAATGAACTTACATTCATGAATATAAGTAAACATATCATGAAAAACAAGGAAGAAAATGCTTCCAGAAGAATAAAATTGAACCTCTTAAACCAATAAAAAATGATATTAATGAACCTAATAAGGTTATAACATATTAATTAAATGTTTTTGAGGATCCAAAATTATTAATTAATAAAGATAAATTTTATTATTCAGGTCATTAAGAACAATCAAGAACACCTTTAAGCATAGGGTAAGGGATATCTTTACTAAATTTCCATTCTTTGAGTTAAACCTCAATGTCATTGTTTTTTTATTTTACCAGAATATGTGTGAATGACCTATGATTGTTTTTTCTGTATATAAACTTTTATTTTTTGGTTTTATGTATGCCTCGAAGAATTATTTCATTGATTTCTACTCAATCTAATGATACGTTATTTATAAGGGATCCTCTCTTTCACTTTTGTTCAAGAATTTCACCTATATAGTTCCATTTTATTCCTAAGGTTGGGGTATCTTTTCACACCTCCCCCATACATCCCTTATGATAAATAAATAATGGTATACCCCTTTTAGCTCTTATTAAGCCCTCAAAAGAACACCTGTTACCATGGAAAAATGTTTGTAAGGGGTTTTCTCATCTCACTTTCATTTCCACGAGACTTCCACTGTTCACCACTTATTTCTTGTATGTGGTGTATGTTTACTTCCATTTTTTCATATAATATAATTATTCTATTTATATTAATGGTATTAAATGATTCATTTTATGGTTATTATTTTTTGGTCATATGATTCGACCGATTACATTGTGGTAAGGGACTTTGTCTCAACATCCATTTCGTTGTGACTTACTTTGTATTCTGAACCTAATAATCCTTATGTGGTGTACCTACTACCCAATTTAGATAATTTTTAATTTGAAATTATATTTCTATTAAATATCCATATTCTTATATCATGTATATGTTTATTTTTTAAACCGTGTAGCATTTTATATACGGTGTTTATTTGGAACATTGTTTTAACTGTGGATGTATTGATGAATCTGTATCCTCTACTCTATACGGATATTGAAAATGCATATTGATATTGTATTAAATCAATGTATAAATAATGATTTGGAGTTTCAGTGGCAGGTGGGGCATACTATATCCCCTCGATTCATCGTAGGTATCATGAACCAAATTAGTTAGAGATAAACCTTTGAGTTTGTTTCCAAAAAACCGACAGGTTTCTACCCACATTACTAAACTATTTTAACGGTATTATGGTTTCATGTAAAAGATACATGAAATAAACTAATAATAATTCTCTTTATACATTATCAGTTATTAATTCCAATGAGGTTTTCTCTATGAAAAAATATTTGGATGCAGGTTCATTCTCTATTAATTAAAGGCATGTGTTTTTCATTTATTTGCCATGCCATATTGAATATGACAATATGTTTATGATTTAGTTAATATTTATTCATATTTCCACTATTTGTAACCCTTAATAACCATTTGAGCTTACCCATTTCATTTTTTTACCATAAACAGGTTATGAATAGGATATCACTTATTGAGTTTCTATGGCTGCAGTTTTTAGTTGTGTTATTTATTGTATTTTCTGACCTTTCTAAATGTAATTTTAGTTAAATATATATATCTAGTTTCATTAAGAATACTAAACTGATCATTCCTTTTGTATTTAATTCCTTCTAACCATGATAATGTAATTAGTAATGCAACGTCTCTGGTCTAGAGTGTTCAGGGTGTTACAGTTGGTATGAGAGGAAGTTTACTAGAAAACATAGAAACTAGATTAGAAAATATAGATTAGAGAAAAAATCCCTAAGGTAGTATTTGAGGATAAAATTATAAGAACATCCTGTTATTTTGGTAAGGAATATATTATGTGGATATTTCTAGAAAATACATCCCTGTCTGGATATAAATAGGTAGAGGTAGCTCGATCTTAGATATAGCTTGGAGTGAAAACTCTGACAAGGAGTTTTAGCATTGACTTGAGGTATCCTGGTACACAACAATAATCTTTGATGTACTCTTGGTATTGAAACTCCAGGGGGATATTCTTAGGATAAATCACACTTTCTTTACAAGACATTATAAAGGATTTTAAGTTAATTTTTTTCCTCATAGAAACCATGTTTATAAGATAAGATATGCATAGAATGTCAATCTATGTTAAGTGCCTTTCTGTTTTAGATTCATAAACTAATATAGTATACTCATTTATTTAGAAATGGTTCCCAATGGAAGAAGGGGAATCAATACTCATGGACAATTTAGGTATTTCCCCACTGAGAAAGTCAACATATTCAATGTCAAAGAATATCTGATTAGGACCATATTGGGACAACTTACTCAGGTCATGATGATTACCTATGCCGCAATAGTGTTGGATTGTTTCATGTAATAGAAGACCCCATCTTTTAGTAGGACTATAGATCTGATGGTAGATGAAAATTCGATCAAGACCCTTGAAAAGATATTCATAGAATTAATATATAATGAAAATGAAAAGGTTGTTCTAGATGTATATTGTCTCAAGGGTGACACAGATCAATGGTGGTATTTGATCAAAAATACCATAGATTAAGAATAAATAGAATATATGTAATGGAAGACTTTTAAGTAAATATTCTTCGAAAAATATTTCCCTCATGAGAAACAAACTATAATTTAGTGGAAATTCCTTGGCTTAAGGAAAATTGAAGAAGACAGTGTTGCAGAGTATGAGTCTACCTTCACAAGGCTATATTGGTATGCCATATATTACGTATGTGTCTCGGAAGACAAGATCAATAATTTATTTTCAGTTCTTAATCCAAGTCTTCAAAGGGCACTAGCTTCTCAAGCATTTTACTCATATGACGAAATTGTATCAATAGAAATTGAAATAGAGAAGGAATTTTCTAGATCCAATTTATTTAAGGGAAACCAAGATAACAAGTGGTTCTATGATAACCATTTAAAATGTAAAGTTCCAAATAAGAACAAGGAAAAAATGAAATTCCCATTATGCGAGAACTGTTGAAGAAATCATCTTGGGAAATAATTGAAAGGCATGGGAGTCTACTACGAGTGTGGAGAAAAGGATCATCATTCTAATGAATAAAAGGGGAAGTAACAACTCACTAATATTCAATTATACAATTATAGAGAGATATGACACTATTCAAATGAATGTCCTAAGTGTCAAGGAATCTTTCCTCAGAAAAGGACAATAGAGAAAAGGAAATATTATGCAATTACAACTGCAGAGGTTGATGTTCCTAATGACATGGTGGCTGGTACACTAATTATTTCCTCTAACTTGGTCAATGCATTATTTGATTCTAGATCATCACATTCATATATATCTTCCTAGTATTCGAAGAAAATTAGACATGTCCAATTTGATTTAATAAAGGATTTGTCTATCAAAACTCTTAGGGGATGTATCATTGCAACGAAGGAAAGTCGATCAGTCCCCCTCATTACACATAAATGTGATGTAGATTCTAACCTTATCATCATACCAATTATTGACTTTGATATAATTCAAAGTATGTATTGGCTATAAAATTATGTTGATAATATCTATTGCAAGAAGAAGGAAGTTACAATTTTTGAAAAAGGTGTAGAATACCTTATATATATAGGAGAAACCTCGCCACCAGATTCTTATCTAGATCCACCCCCAGTAGATCTACTGAATTCAACACATGGAGAAGAAGATAAACCAATAAATATGGGTGAGGAAAGAAATATTCAAATTAAATATGCGCACATAGTTCAAGAATAAATTTATGTATTTTTAGAGGATTTACCTAGACATACTCTAGAGAGAAAAGTTGAGTTCTATATTGATTCAATTCCAAGTAACAAGACCTATATGAAAGTCTCTCTAGAGAATGGCCACTATGGAATTAGTGGAGCAAATGAAACAACTAAAGGAATTGAGTAATTTTTTTTATTCAACCTAGTGTTTCTCCAGGGGGAGCCCCTATCCTATTTGTTAAAAAGAAAGAAGGTCCCATGAGGCTATACATTGATTACAGACAAATCAATGCTATTTCAATAAAGAATATGTATCCTCTACCAAGAATTGATGATTTATTTGATCAAATTCAGGGATCCCAATAAATTTCGAATATTTAGCTTCGATATGTATATCCTTAGCTGTGTGTGAGGAAAGAAGATATTCCAATGACATCATTTAGAACTAGGTATGGGCATTATGAGTTTACAATGGTTCCTTTTGGACTGACTAATGCACCCTTTGTTTTCAGGGATTTAATGAATATATTTTTTAAAGAATAGCTTGATAACTTTGTTTTAGTGTTTATCAACGATATCCTAATATACTCTAAAATCTATGAAGACCATGAAAATATCTTGAAGATTATTTTGAAATCTATTTGAAGAAATGAGTTTTATGGAATGTTAACAAGTGTTAATTATGGCTTCAATCAATTTCTTTTATTAGACATATTGTCTCTAAGGATGTAATATTAGTTTATCCTGTAATGAAAAAGGCGATCCAATAATGGCCCACGCCATCAAACATAACCAAGGTACATAGTTTTATTGGCATGGTAGGTTACTTTCAGCGTTTCGTTCATAATTTCACCCAATAATCTAACCTGCTAACCAAGATCACACATAAATGGGTTAACTTTGTATGGATGAAAGAATGTATAGAATGATTTGAATAATTGAATAGAAGACTGTTCAATGCTTCAATTACGACTCTTCCTTTTGGGAATAATAAATTACTAATATATATTTACTCATCAAATAATGGGTTGGGCCACATCCTTATGAAAACTGATAAAATTATTTCTTATGCATCAAGGGAGTTAAAGATTCATGAGAAAAATTATTCAACTCATGATATTTATTTAGCAGCCATAATCATTCCTCTAAAAATATAGAGACATTACCTCTACAGTGAAAGATTTGGGATATAAATGGATCAAAAGAGTTTGAAATTAATTTTTACACAAAAATAACTCAACATGAGGCAAAGGAGATGGATCAAGTTACTCAAAGATTATGATTGTTCATTAAGATACCACCCTAGAAAGGAAAATAGGATGGTAGATGCATTAAGATGGAAAGATCATGGAGTCATGTACTAAATGAGGATTGAGAGAGATACTATATTCATGGATCTACTAAATATGGATATGGGAATTGTTAAGGAAGGGGAAACATCTTACCTCCTTCAGCTGATTCCTAAACAATATTTACAAGAGAAGATAAGAATATCTCAATCTAATGATGAGAATCTGCACAAGAAAATTAATTTTGTCAAGGATGGGAGATTGGATGACTTCATGTATGAAGAGTGAGTTATGAAATTTGGGAAGAGGTTATCTGTTCCATCAGTACATGAGCTAAAAATGAACTATTAGACAATTCTCATAGCTCAAATTTCTCTATACACCTAGGTATCACAATGATTTATAGATATCTGAAGGAATATTTTTGGTGGGATAATATGAAGTGAGAGAATGATGACTACGTGTCAAGGTGCCTAGTTTGTCAACAAGTTAAGGCAAAGAGACAATATCCTAGAGGGGAGATGCAACCTCTACCTATTCCTATATAGAAGTGGGATGAAATTACGATTGATTTTTTCACCATACTATTGATGAAACCTGTAAGGAATGATGCAATATGGGTAATGGTTGATCGTCTAACAAAATCTTCATATTTCCTTGTAATAAGGGAGGATTTACCACTTGATTGAATGGAAATAATTTACCTTAATGATGTTGTAATATTTCATGGTGCACCTCTATTGACTGTGTCCTATCGAGACCCCTCATTTTACATAATTTTTTTGGGAAAGTCTTTATAAGGATTTGGATACTGAGCTTCATATGAGTACTACATATCACCCCCAAACTGACAGACAGTCTGAAAGGAATATTCAAACTCTAGAGGACATGCTCAGATCATGTTCCCTTGACATTCAAGGTATGTGGGATCAATAATTTCCTTTAGTGGAATTTTCTTATAACAATAGTTTCGATTATTGTATTCAAATAGCTTCAAATGAAGCATTATATGAAAAGAAATATCAAACTCCAACTTTTTGGGATGAAGTTGGGGAGAGGAAACTTATAGGCCCAGAACTTATTGAAGAGACCACTGAAAAGGTAAATAAAATTCAAGCCATTATTAAGGTATACAAAAGTAGGAAGATGAGTTATGCTGAAAATTAGAGAAAGGATTTGGAATTCCAAGTGGGATATCATGTCTTTATGAAATTATATCCATTTAAGGGTGTCTTAAGGTTCAATAATAAAGGGAAACTAAGCCCAAGGCACATCAGACCGTTTGAAATTCTAGAAAGAATTAGAGTTATAGATTATTTTTTATCAATTACACCAAGTCTCTCCAATGTTCATGATGTGTTCTGTGTTTCATTGTTAAATAAATACATGCGAGGCCCAACACATTTACTCACCTATGAAGAAATAGAACTGGGACATGATTTGTCATACTGTAAAGTGACTATCAAGATTCTTGACATAAGGGAGAAGGTATTGAGAAATCGTACAACTTGTGTAGTCAAGGATGTTTGGAGAAACCATAACATAGAGGAAGCAACGTGAGAACATGAGGATATTATGAATAATAACCACCCACATCATGTTGGAGGGTTTTATAAATGAAAAATTTTGAGGATGAAATTTCCTAAGGAGGAAATAATGTTTCACCCCAAACATTTTATGGTATGTTTCCCTTAAATACACTATATTCATTAGATAGCCTATATTTCATGAATCACTAAGCCTATATAGAAAAAACATGGTTATTTATAGCATATAAACATAACCTATCCATTAAACATAAATTTACCAGCACTGTGATTTGAATTTTGAAAATCTGACAAACACGGTTCTGTTTTGGATGATATTTATAGTATGATAGAATTAACGAAATTTTCGGTGAATATTAACCTTAACATATAAATAGTAACCTACCCTTACAAATTGTAACTTACCCTTATGAATATAAATATGAATCTTATGAATGGTATTCATACCATTGAATGTATAAATTAATTTAGGCACCTTAAAAATAAAGATGAATATTTTAAGTGTTTGTACTTTTCAGTTAAAAATGATTATAATTAAATTTTTTATCATATATATATAATTATTTTTAAATAATTGAGTTCATTTTTGGATTCTACATGTCAAAAAATGGTTTGGGTGATTTTTTTGGATTTTTCTAAAATACTTGGATTTTTTATGAATAGTAAAATATAATAAATCATGATAAATGATATATATTTGATTTATTGCATCATAGTTGATGCGAGGATGATGTAATCCCACATTATTTGAACTCACATTCCATTATTACTATTAAGGATCACATTAAACAAGACTATTCATATTCTTGAGCCAAAATATTAAAATAATAATTAAAATAATGTAAAATCCCTCCCCACCTCCACTATATAAACCACCCCTCACCACCTCTTCCTCCCACACCACTAAAGCTTCATGCCTCAAATAAATTATAAAGAATAATCTTCCCAAGACCTCTCTCCATTTCCGAGGAATTCTGGTGTCACCAAAAGGCCAAAATCAAATTTCTTAAAGAGTTTCTCAAAGTGGAGTACTCAAGAGGTGAACCTCTCTTTCTTCTTATTTCTATTTCTTTTACTTGTTCCATTATTTTTTTCTATTTTATTACCTCAGATCATCCAAATTACATTACAATTCTAGTACCATAAATATACAATATTTTTATTGTTTTAATGTAATATTTCATTGAAATATCTCTTTTTCCCCTCCTTTTATACTTTAAATGAAAATACCGTCCGAGATGTGTTAATTAATCACACTCAAGGAAGACGAGTTTTCAATTTGCATTACTATCTTCAATAATGGTCATGATACCTTTACAATGGTTAAACCAGATCATTATATTTTTATTTAATACTGTTTATTGTTCTTTAATCCTTACAAATCTTAATATGGAAAAATAATATAAAACAAGTTTGTTATGCACAAAATCGCCAAGCTAAATCTAAGAGTTTATCAATAACTTATCGAATGAGTCATTCTCATGGTACATGACCAAAATAATAATAATAAAATTTATATCTCTTAAATTTCACTAAAAATATATATTAGGAATTTTGGATGTTTAAATACATTTCAAAAAAACTTTCATTTAGGAATAAAAGTAAACATATAATGAAACCCAAGGAAGAAATTACTTCTAAAACAATAAAATTGATATTCTTATACCCATAAAAAATGCCATTAATGAACCTAATAAGGTTATACCATATAAAATACATATTTTAATGGTTATGGAATTATTAATTAATGAATATAAATTTCATTATTCAGGTCATTAAGAACAATCAAGAACACCTTCAAGCATAAGGTAAGAGATATCTTAACTAAATTTCCATTCATTGAGTTTAACATCAATGTCATTGGTTTTGTATTTTCCCAGAATATGTGTGAATGACCAATTATTTTATTATTCTGTATGTACACTTTTATTTTGTGGGTTTATGTTTTTTTCACATAATTATTTCATTGATTTTTCCTCAATCTAAGGATGCGGTCATTATAAGGGATCCTGTCTCTCTCACTATTGTTCATGAGTTCCCCCTATATTATGACCTTTTTTCCTAGTGATAGGGTATGTTTTCGAACCTACCCCATACAAACCATATGATTTATAAATAATGGGATGCCCCTTTACCTCTTATTAAGCCCTCACAAGAACACATGTTACCATGCCGAAATGTTTGTAATGGGTTTTCTCATCTCACTATCATTTCTGTGAGATTTCCATTATTTGCTACTTATTTCTTGTATGTGGTGTATGTTTACATACATGTTTCATATAATATCATTATTCATTTAATATTCATCGTATTAAATAATTCATTTTATGTTTACTATGTTTTGGTCATTGATTCGATCGATTACATTGTGGTAAGGGACTTTGTCTCAACTTCCATTTCGTTGTGACTTACTTTGTATTGTGCCCCTAATAATCCTTATGTGGTGTACCTACTTCCCAGTCGAGATAACATTTCATTTGAGATTATATTTATATTAAATATCCATATTCTCATATCATAGATATGGTTATTATTAATACCGTATACCATTTCACATATGGTGTTTATTTGGAATTTTGTTTTAACTGTGAAAATATTGATGAATCTGTATCCTCTACTCTATAAAAATATTGAAAAGTCATATTAATATTATATTAAAACAATGTATAAAGAATTATTCAGACTTTCAGTAGCGGGTACGGCTCGTGATAGACCCTCGATGCATCGATAAGTCTCATGAGGAAAATCAGTTGGCGACTAACCCTTCAAGATTGTTTCAAAAAATTAGACGGGTTTCTACACACAAAACATAACCATTTTAATAGTATTATGGTTTCAAGATCTAGTTACATGACTTCCAACTTAGAAGAATTATCTTTATTTATTATCAGTTATTACTATCCATGAGGTTTTTACTATGTAAAAATATATGGATGCAGGTTCATTCTTGATTGTTTAATGGCATGTGTTTTTCATTTATTCACCATTATATATTGACTATGCCAAGTTGTTTAAGATTAATTTAATATTGATTCATGCTTATTCTATTTTTAACCCTTACTGATCATTTGATCTCACCCCTTTGATTTTTTTATCTTTAGTAGGTTATGAAGAGGATATCACTTACTGAGTTTCTGTGGATATAGTTTTTGGTTTTGTTGTGTATTTTTATTTTGTTACATTTCACAATGTAATTGAAGTTAAATCTATGTATCTAGTTTCATAATGACTACTCAACTGATTTTTCCTTCTGGACTTCAATCTTTCTAACCATGCCAATGTAATTAGTAATGCATCGTCTCTGGTCTAGAGGGTTCGGGGTGTTACAATATTTTTCTTTTAAATAAACACTAAGGATTTTACACAGACTTATTTATTCCCATAAAACTACTGATGCATCACGTTACTATCTATATGAAATCCCCACTCGTGTCATACATGTCCAAATTGTTCCACATATATCAAATAATCAATTTAATGAATAAAAAATTTGAATTATAATAAATACCCATATTCATTAAATAATACATATTGACCAATAATTAACCATTTTAGGATAAGTAACAACAAGTGTTTATATGTTTATGAATATAAATATAATCAAAATATCATTAAAAACATTCTTTCCGAAAATAATCTTTAAATATTCCTATGTGTCCCATAACACATTGTAACATTTGAATCATAATCCTCATGAAGGAATAACATTAAATGAAACTTATAATATATTATTAATAATTATATTTTCGACATAACAAGTCAAAGGGTAGTATATGAACCATATAATATCAAATTGGTTCATAACAATAAATATGTTTCAATGGAATGTAAATTGAGACAAAATATTTAACCTTGAGTCTGATATGTCACATGTGAATTTATATTATTGAATAATAAACTTATGTTAATTATATACTTTCTTTAGAACATTTTTCATGTTTATCATTAATTTTATTTAAATTATTATATTGTTATAAAAAACTAATAAAACAATTTTTTGGGTCAGGTGTTTTGGACTTATTTGGTTTATATGTCAAAAATGACATTGGTAGGTCAAATATGGTTAATGGGTTAATAATATAAAAATATAAGGAATAATAACAATGTCATAATAATCATAATTATACATAAATTATAAATGTAAAACTAATTATGATATATGGGTTTGATAAATGAAATAACATTACAATCACAATGATGGTAGGTCGTCAATACACTTGAGTAACGGTTCAATTATTCAAAGATCATCATAGAAAGAAGGAACTTAAAATTATACATTTTCATAATGATAATTATATAATTACTAAAATTTTATTTAATCACACACATATATATATATATATATTTATGTGGAAGGAGTCACATCGCATCGAGGAGGTGTTTGTCCATACATCCACAAATGATGTTATCACATGTTTAGTGCGTGAAAAGGGTAAAAAAGAAAATGATATATAATATTTATAGAAAATTAATTATTTAATTAATAAAATATTTATTCCATTTATATCATGTATATTTAATTAAAACTATCCTTAATACATTCCTTTTAATTTGTGAAAGTATCCCAACGCTTTGAGGAGGCGGTAGTCCTCACGTCCATGAAACGAATTTATAATATTTAAGCCAAATTAAACACAAACATTTATGTGTTATTTAATAAATATAGAAGAATAAATACATATGAAATATCATATATATCATATAGAATCAATTTAATATCATAATTACCAATAATGATTCGTTGTAAATAAAAAACAAATGACATCTTTTCGTGAGATGGTAGTTCGTCGTATAGGAATAGTACATTCATTACCCATTTGATGGATGTGTGTGTAGGTTAGGTCTAAAACCTAAAATAAAAGAATTTATCTATATTAAGGATACTAATTTTATCATATAATCCGAGAATAATAATAAATTAATGGTTAGAGAAACAAATAAAACATAGATTCACATTGAAGAATGTTACCACTTTTTTTGGGTAACTTCTTCTGGTTTTCACAAAAGGGATTCATTGGATTTCATTATTCCCAAGGTGATGATTCTAGGATTAGGGGAATGATTTTGGGTTCTTTTTTGGGTATATTTTATATGATAAAAAGAGTCTTGAGAGGTGTGAGTAAGGGGAAGAGTGAATTATTTTTTATAGTGGAAAAGTGTCATTCTAGTATATATAAAAAAGTAAACACTATTGGGAGGTCCCCATTAACACATGTCACTCAAAATTTTAAAATAATGGATTAAATTGAAATTATGGTTCATCATAATCTCCATAACACATAAATTTGGGCATTTTTATATTTTTTTCCTTAGTATTTGTGTTTCATTATATTTTTCATTTTTTGTTTTTCATTTTGGTAACTAGTTTACAAAACTATGTAATTCATCCATTAAGACTAAATTAAATTTATAATTATTATAATAATTATACCCACTTAATTATGAATAATATAACTAATTTAAATAAAATCTCTTGTGTGTCAGAAATTTACAAAACAAGTGCATGTAACGTGAAAAAAACTACTTTAATCGGGACCATGCTAACAATGTTTTTATTATCTATGGGTCAATATGTTAATAATGAAATATAAATTGGTAAATAAATGGATGATATTTTATATTTATTAACACTTAAAAATCACTTAGTAAAAGGTAGGTTTTTAATTAATTTTAAAACAATTAATAAAACATCATTTATAATAAAATAACATTAATGTCAATTTTGACAATATTCATTTAATTTTAATTAAAATATATATAAATTTTATTAAAATTCAAATATATTAAATTAAAATATATTTAACATGATATATTAATCTAAAAAATAATGTAACACATTAAATCATTAATGTTTCTTTACTTTTATAGTTTCTAACATAATTTATCTAATTTAATTATTAACAAAATAATAAATGATTTAGAATTTATTAAGAGTTTAATGTAATTATATCATATATAAAAATTATATTTAAATTTCCATGATAAAAAAATAATTAACCTTTCTAAATAATTTTTATAACCGAAATTATTTTCATTCTTCTACACTTTAAATCTTTACAAATGTTAAAGGTAAGGATGGTTCTGTTTTTTTCGTTTTCCCTTACATAACTTATTATGTGGGTCACTACTATGAACATGTGTCCCACTAACACATAGAATTAAGTTAAATAGAGGATATGAAATAGATATTGGCATAAAAATTAGTTTAGAAAATTTTCTAGGTCATTTTGGCTATTATGATTAAGGTTCAGTCACTTGTTTAGCTTAAATTTTCCTTAATGATTGTAATTATTTTTTATTACTTTTACTAATAATTTTGGTCAAAAACTATGATGATCTTATTATAATATAAAAAATACACTAATTAAAACTTTTTATGTATATTTTTCAAAATTTATTTCATATAAGTTGAAAAATTACATTCAATGAAAATCGCACAGACATGGTGAAAAAGAGGGGTTTTAATTCAAAAATTCTCAAAATCCCATTAATTTTTTATTTCTAAATTATATATAAAAATTATTAAAATGACTTAAATTAGATTAATATATATATAATTTTTCTATTATGAATTTAAAATCAATTTAAAATATATTTTAACATTAATAACTATATAATTATAAATAATATTTTCAACTAAAATTCAATACCAGACAAGTCCAGTCAGAAGAAAAGCTTCTGACCATTTATAAAAAAGAAGGAAAAAAGTACATAAGAGTGGAAAACGGGATCAAACAAACAGAAATTCCCACATCCACTAAAAATAGGTCTAGAGATCATAATATGACAAATCATTTCCATAATCAGAGTCACCAGCTGTCTCCCACTCTGATTGAGACTTATCCCGATTTAAGATTTGAGAAATATTTGTATCCACCTTCCTTGACACCTTAGATGAAAATCTGGTAGACACGTTTCTAGGGACATTAGAATAATCCTTGCGTGGTCTCCTCTTTACGGGAACAGAGGTGAAACCCTCACTAGAAGCACCCTTTGTATTGCCACTTAAAACAACATCCATGTAAGAGGTGTGACCGCCACTGTCCGAGACCCTAATCGGGGTACCCACATTCCATTGTTCACCCTCAGAAACATTCCCACATTTGTCAGGTAATTCAGAAACTTGGAAAAGCTTCTGGATTTCTTGCTGACAATCAAAATGTTGTTGCACATCATTCTGCTTGGAGACATCAAATGGGAGGGTATCAGGGTCCACAACTTAAGTAACCTCTTTGACAAAATAAGATGGAGTCATAGAGGGGCCACGATGGGCCTTCATCGGAGAAACATCAATTGAAAACCCTTTACCAGTATCGTTGGGAACGATCTCGCTAAATGAATCACCATCATGAGCAGTAGATCTTGGAAACATCGAATCCTTCCCCTTTGACTTCCTATGACAAAGTCCTACTGAATGTCCTCTCACCCCACATTCCCCACAAGAAAGATTCTTCTGACATAACTCTAATGAGTGTCCAACGACCATACATTCATTGCAGAAAAGATGTTTTGTTTCATACTCAACATCAATGTGAATGTTGTCAGAAGGAGTGGAAAGGGTTAACTTGTCAATAAGAGTGGTACTGAGATCAACCTCCACCAGAATCCTAGCATAATGACCAAACCAAACATCCTCGGTCTCTTTATGAAGCCGAATCGGAAGTCCCAATTAACATGCCAATATCATGTAGAATTTTTGGGTGCCAGAGGACCCAATTGAGTCTATGAAGACGAATCCATAACTGCGAAAAGAATTTCTTGCACATGAGACATTAAAATCCAATGACCAATCAAGTAAATGATTCTATCTAGGTTTGAGAAACAAGGTTCCCATGCTCCATGCTCGAAGCATCAGATCATCAGACAGAAAAAGGTAGTGGAAAAATCCTCGACCAAGCGAAACACATTTCCAATTAGAGAAACCCCACAAAAGAGAGGTTCTACGGATCAAATCATCAAACTTCCATGGTTGCGCACCTTTAGGAAGGACAATTAGTGAAATCAATGATTTTTTTCCAATTGAAATTTACTCATCAAGATCTGCAGAATTTGCTTCAACATGAGCTGATGAACCCTTACGAAGAATTTTACTAGGACATGAGTCCTTCAACAGCGCAAATGAACATGCTCCATATAATTTTAACCCTGCATTTGATTTTTTTCATCGCATAATAAGAGGAATTAACGCCAGGAATAACATCACCACATGACGGAACCGAATCACGAAGCAACTCTTCACGGGGAAGAACCAGAAAAGCCTCAACAGCGGCTACAACCGCATCAACCGCCTCTCGACTTGATGAAGACCGCAAATTACCTCGGCTCGCATCAGTCTTCGAGATCCGATGAGATGGCTGGGAAGCTTCCACAGATCCAGTGTGAGGCTTCAAAGCCACATGAACACCGACTGAATATATCGATTTCACCACAACAGTAGGGTTTCATGCCTCATCCAATCGCCGAGGATCGCAAGCAGACGTCAAGAATGGAGCCGCCGACGCCACTCCACCGGGATGAGAAAGCCGATTGAAACCGAGAACGAATGGAATCGCCATGGCCGAACCAAAACCCTAAAATCCATTGAAGCAAGATGGAGCACCAACTCCCGCAGCTCGTAGCGCCATCCATAAAATGTTTTTCACAACTAAAATTCAATATTTTTTAATATTCATCAAAATATAAAAGTTCTCATAAAAATAAAAAAAATCATCAAAATATAAATTTGACATTTCTGATTCAAAAATAATGTTTATTTTTAAAAATAAAATTTATAAAATGTCAAAATTTAGATTTAAAATAGTTTATGCATTAATAGGATGTAAAACTCAGTCTTCCGTGTAATATAAGCTAAGTCACCATTGTGTGTAGTAAAATATTAACATGGTGTTTTATATTAAGAAATATAGAAACTATATTTTTTTTCCAAAATGGAAATATTTTAAATTCTAGGGATTTTACATTCTCCCCAACATAAATAACATTCATCCTCACAATTCAAACATCATCTCGTTAATTAATGGATTGATATTTTAAAATACTACTGCTCCAAAAACACATCCTAAATAGGGTCAATAAGAAATATTATTAATTATAGTTAAAGAAAAATGTAAAGCTAAAAAAACATAAACTAGTTATTTGAATAATGGTCATTGATATCAAAAAAACTATTATAATATGATAATTTTATATTTCAAGAATATTTTTATAAAGTTGAGACATTAATTCACTCTCTAAGAATATAAGGAAATATATGTTTCCATAAACACAATCTTTTTCATTTGATTGTGTTGTGGGCTATTTATACCTCATAATTAGCATAATTTTCTTTATATAGTTATGTAATATATCAATCAATAAAATATCATTCAATGATCAACTAACACAATTTCATTTATGGTTAACCTTTCCATAAGATAATTATCCAACACTTTAGAAATAAGTTTTTTGAATTTAAAAAAAATGAAGTTATCATTATACATTAATAAACATGATGTAAATCTAAATTAACACATTTTAAATATGTTAATATCTTAATCATGTATTCTCTTGAAATATGGTAATAACATTAATTACCATAAAACCATATTTAAAACATGCATTCTTCCTTATTACTTAAGTAAAAAACATGAAAATAGATATTTTACTTATATACAAAAGTGTTGTAAACCCCATTAATGATAGAATAAGCCATATTGTAAACAAATCATTAATCAATTCCAACGTAGTCTGTAATATACAATATACTTTATCCATATTGATAATCTACTTATTCTCCCATCATTAGATATGTATCAGGAACATATCAAGAGTTTTATTTTCCATAACCATGTGTTTTCCAAAAATATAAAACATGCTATAGAATCAACTTTCTTGGTTATTAGTACTGATGAATACACTATTTTAAATCCATGATGAAAAAATACTTCAATAAAATACTTATATATTTTATAATTCTAGTGACTAGTACCATACTGATAAAATACTCAAATGGCATAATTTTTGAATCCTAACATATGCTTATTAATCATTACACCTCGTCTGTGGTTGTAGAAAAATTATGACCATGATACATTATCCTATTTTGGTGTATGTTAGTTAGACACTTGAGATAATTATTTTCATAGTGTCTTATATACTTATAGTTGAAGCATTTTACATTAGAATCCTTCTTATTATCATTGAAATCACAAGAAAAATTGCCTTTATCTTAAAACTTTTAGCGAACACACATTCATTTTAAGAAAGGACCTGAGTGATTATTTCAACAATTAATACATGTGGGAAAATAATAATTTCCATTATTCATTTTATTTGTATTTTCCCTAGTTTTTCTCTTATTCTCATGCTTCCCTCTGATGAAATTATACTTAGATAATTTTATCTCTATCTCATTCTCAAATGATACTATGTGTAATATGATGAGAATGATTAGGAGACTAATTCCATTCAAAATTCTAGATTAAGTCCATAAAAGATATGATCTTATTTACTATTTGTATTATGTGCATCAGTGAGGTTAAAATTCATTTTGCTATGTGCCATTTATAAATGATTTTAAAAAATCAATTAGATAATATAATTATGAAACATAATGTATAATCCTAAAAGTAGAAAAATAGTTAACATAAATTAAAAAATATATGTGTATATAATCTCATAATCATAACCAGGAATTATTTGGGATTTTATTCTATACTTATCCTAAAGAAATATTTTAGGGTTATATTCCCTTATCAATTCTTATTAAATATACTTTCCAAGGATTCTTCTAAACATTATCTTATACAAATTATAAAGCCCTGACCCCAGAATCCTGGAGCCAATGCATAAAATTATTAAATTGTCTTGATTACAGGAAATTAAATTCTGGAAGGGCCAAACAATTTAGCAATTTTGTAAAACAAAATTACATAAATGATACTCATTTTACATTGGGAGAAGAACATAATGCATATCAAATACAAATATACTTCATCCTTGAAACTTATTCGAAGAATTTATCTTCATATCGTGGTGTAAGAAAAAAAGGGAGATCTCAAATGGTTAGAAAGGGTAATCATATAACATATGTAATCATGATTTAATAATAATAATTAGTATAGAAAGATAAGTGACTAAAACATATTTCCTTTTAAACAATTAGATACGGCATAATAAATATAGTAACACAAATGATTGAAACACATGTCATTTAATAAATAAAATGGGAATGAAATGCATCCAGAGATAATGTTGGAAAAAAATATCAATGATAAATAACAACTAAATCTGAATTATGGTAATTATTTCTTATTGGAAACCATATTTTTTTGGTATATGGTACCTTTACGATCAATATCTATTCTCAAAACAGTTTAAAGTGCAATGATTTGGTCAAATTATTCATCTCATGAGACTATTGATGCCTCAAGGTGCTTAGAAAACCATTAACCTACCCATATCATACTAATATATTACTCTTGGAAATGAATGTGAAGGGTTTTATCCAAATTATTTCTTCCCATGAGACTCCCGATGCATCAGGGGACTATATACCACCGAGCCCCACACTTTTTTTCATGTCCAAATAATTTCTTATATATAAAATAATCAATTTAATTAATAAAAAATATTCCTTATCATCAAATATATTATTGATAAAATTATAATGATTTCTCAATAATTCCCTTGTCATGGATAAGTAACAACAATGTTTTTCGTCATTGATGAATGGAAATACCATTGAAATATCATTAAAAACTGTCTTGAAGAAAAATAATATATAAACATTCTAAAGTGTCGCATACCACATTGAATAAATTTTAATCATAATAACCATGAATGAATAATGTTAAATGAGACTTATAATAGCATTATAATAAGTATATTTATGATATAACTTGTTAAACGGTAGTATATACACCATATAAAACTGAATTGGTGCATATTAAAAAAACTAGTCTCAACGAAATGTAAATTGAGACAAACTCCTTTACCTAAAGTCTAACCTATCATGTTTGTCTTTATATTACAAAATAATAAACTTATGTTAATTATTTACTTGATTCATAACGTTTTTCATGTTTATCATTACATTTATTTCACTTGTTACAATGTTTAAGAAAACAACTTATAAATTTAAGTTTACATTGGGTGTTTTGACTATATTCGGTTTATGTGTCCAAAAAGAATTTGGTAGGTGAACTATGGTAAAATGAGTAATTATATAAAGGTCTGAATAAAAATAATCCTGAAATAACTATCATATTTATACATAATCTATAATTTTATAAGAAATCATGAAAGATAGGTATGAAAAATGAACCAATGTTACAATCATGGAAATGGCATGCCGTACGTATGCATGAGTAGAGTTATGAGTTTTCAAATGATAGTTTTGGAAATAATATAAGTAACATTATATCACTCTAGAATTATAATTATATCATAAATTCCATTTTCATTTATCATATATACTAAAATATAATTCTTTTGATGTAAAAGTAATCACATCGTATTGAGGAGGTGACAATCCACATGATCACAAATGACATTATCGCATTTTTAGTTAGTTAAAAGGGTAATAAATTAAAAGTCATATTATTTTTAAATAAATTTAATTATGAAATTAGTAACATATATATTTAATTTATGTTACATATTTTCAATTAAAACTATCCTTGAAACATTCTGTGTAATGTGTGAATATATCACATTTCTTTGAGAAGGTTGTACTCTATACATCCACAAATGAAGTTATCTTATTAACACCAAATGGAATGAATAATGTTATGTGTTATATAAAAATTTCACAGTTATAAAAACCTAATAAAAATCATATATATTATATAGAAACAACATGTCCTTGTTTTTATTTCTACCAAGGTGAGGCTTCTAGGATACGAAAAGAGATATTGGGAGCATATTTGGGTATATTTTGGATGATTAAAAGTGTCTTGAGAGGTGTGGGAAAGGGTAAGAGAAAGTTCTTTTTTATAGTGGATGAGTGATATTATTTTAAAGATAAAAAGGTGAACACTAACGGGAGGTCTCCCTTACCTCATATGATACAAAAATTACATATAATGGACTAAAGTGAAATTATGGTATATATAAATATCCAGCACAAAAAAAATAGTTCATTTGTTTTAAAAAAAATACATTAACCATTAAGTATTCTTATATTTTTCATTTAAGTATTTTATTTCAGTAACTAGTTTTATAAATTATGTAATTAATCCTTAAACGATAAATTAAATTTCGAATTATTATAAAATTTAGAACCTCTAAATTATAAATGTTAAATATAATTTAAAAATATAAATCCCATGTGTTTTGGAAATTAATTTTAAAACAAGCACCTGTAACATGAAAAAACACTTATTTAACTGAGTTCGTGCTAACATTATTTTTACTATATATGGGTAAATATGTAAATTTTAAAATATAAATTATTATATGAATTGATAATATTAGATATTTATTAATTCATAAAATTACCTTGGGGAATTATAAGATTTTTATTAATATTAAATCATTTAATAAAAATAAATTTATTGTAAATTAACATTAATGTTAATTTTGACATTATTTAATTAATTTATATTTAAAACATCAAAAGAAAATTGAATTGAAATATATTAAGTTCACATCTGTAAAAAATGATATATTTATCTAAAAAATAATGGAACATGATAATTTATTAAATTTACATTACTTGTAATTTTTTATCATTATTTATCTTATTCAATTATTAACTATATAATCTATTCTTCTGCATTTGTTAAGAATTTAATGTTGTTATTTCAGATCTAAAAAATAGAGTTAAATTATAATGTAAAACAAAACTCATTTAACTTTCAAAATAATGTTTATAACTAAAACTATCCAATTTCCCTAAGGCCATTATTTTTTATTGATTTTTGATAATCCGCCTTTCAAGGGGTGAGTTGGAACCCTTACAAGGCCTATAGGCGTAAGTATTATAGAGCTCATAGGTTATATAGGAATTCATTGCCCGTAGGATTCAAACATTACATACAACCCAAATTAACTACTTGGAACTGCTCCTCCACAACATCTTCATTGTGAAATCAGCTCTCAACCATAACTTGGCTATTCAGCTAGGCTTTCTCATTCATGAACAGGCTTGTCCCGATGGCCAGTGCCATACCCTTTCATTCTTGCAAACCTTCTATCTTTTGCTATGGGGAAAGCTCCTTTCTCATCCTCCATGTGAAGCTTGTTCCCTTTGTAGGTTTTATAGTATACATCTCCACTTAATGTGGCTTGAAGGCCTTGTTATGGCCCCAGACATTACTGACCCAAAGTCTTGGGTGTCCAGAAGGCCTTAAAGGACACAGGGACCAAATCGGTCTCTCAAAGGCCTTAATGGTAATGAAGGTTCCTTTTTGTCTTTTTCCTTAACTTATTATATGGGAAACTTTAGGGATCATGTGTCCTAATAAATCATAATATCATAACCAATAGGATATATTATCTAAATATTAGAATATAATTGATTTTAGATAAGTTCCTAGGTCATTTTGGGCCTTAAGTTTATGGTTTAGTATCTTTTTAAGCATAACTTTACCTTAATAGTTATAATTAATTTTATTTAATTTTACTAATATCATTGGTCAAAAATTATGTTGATATTATTTTTCTAAAAATATTATAGTTATTTAAATAGTGTTTTTCTATTTTTATAAATTCAATTCACAAAATTTGTAATGTTAAATTAATAGATAATCCCGCAGACATGGTGAGAAATAGATTTTTTAATGTGAGAATGTTTAGAAGTTCTGTAAAATTTTATACCTAAATTAAATTTAAAAACTGACTACAATGAAAAAATTTGATAAATAGATATATAAATTATTTTTTTTTAGTTTAAAACTAATTTAAAAACTAATTTTACATTAATAATTATTTAAATGAAAAGGCATATTCAACAAAAAATGATGTATTTTCACTATTCATCAAAAAAATTAAACATCTACTAAAAACACAAAAAAAATTCACTATAATATAATAATGATATTTGGGATTCAAAAATTTAATTTACTATGACAAATAAATCTATAAGATTGTCAAAAATTATTTTTAAAAATTATTTTTCCATTAAAATGTGGTAAAACTCGGTCTTGCGTGTAACACCTGATAACTTAGAGTTTTGTGTAATATCAATATAACATGTTTTTGTGTATAAACATTTTAAGAAACTATATTTCATTTTATTCTAAAATGAAAATATTTTAAATTATTGGGGTGTTACATTAGTCTTGGGCTAACAACCCATACAACTACTTTGGTTCTAGGATAAACTATTGTGTACCCTCTCTTTACATAAGGATAAGCTCCCATGTACCATTAGACCTCATAAAAGATTAACAATTACCCTATGACCATATTGGACATAATTGATCCACCTATTACATAACTACAATAGATTCATATGTATTCCACAAGAACATGAAAAAATTTATCATTTCATCATTGATTAACCCATATAAAATAAAATAAATTTCTAAAATATTTATTAATCATAATCAATAACCATGTACCTAAATTATAAGGATTGTAGAATATAATCATATACATTATAAATCATAACTTACATAAAAGTTTGTTATCATAGATGAAGAATTATTCTAAATGATCACTAGAATACATCATGAGTAAAAAAATTATTTTTCTTTAGAAATAACTTATTTTAAATATAAAAGTTTCAAAATTATAAAGGTAAACATTTTATTCAAAAAGAAAAATTGAAAAATATAATAGAATATTCAAAATAGATAGCAGTTAGGATGTCATAAAAATTGTTCATGTGGTGTATGTAAAAAACGATTGATTTCAAACTATTAGTAAGAAGTAAATCATTTGGAATAATTCAAGAAGATTGTTTTTTATTTTTTTTATAGAAATAAAGTCTTAGGTAAAATGAAATTTAAAAAATCATAGGATAAATTTTAAATTTTTTAAAAAAATATTAAAACTCTAGACCTGGTAGAAAAAGAATCCCAACCTAATATAAAAACATATTTTGTTCTCCTTGAAACATTTTTTGGTATCTTGATAATCTAAAGGGATAAAAAATGGTAACAAAAAATGTAATATATATAAATTACCAACGTATTTTAAAATAAATAATTTTTTGAGAGGTATATCATACAATTTAATCATTTAAAATTTAATCATAAACATTCTTAGGAATAATGAGTTTATAGTTTAAAATATTTAACTCATGTTTTATTTTCATTACAAGAAATCTAACCTCATATGTAATAAATTTAAAATTATTATTATTTTATACCAAAAAATATAAATATTCATAATATAATATATGATCCACTTATAATTTTTCAACACATATTTATTAATAATTCTGCAATGACCCTAGATTTTTTTAAATTACAATTGTTTCCTAAATAATTTTGTGTTATATTTTATTATTCAAGCATTATATACATAGAGAACATATAAAAACAAAAAAAATTAAAAATTAATTAAAATAATTACATTATTCAATGAAAAAACCCATTATAATTATAGATATTTCATGGGGATAAATACAATATATAAACAATAATTGGATTATTTGGATCACCCTAATATGCTAGAATTATCCCTCCCATGAACAATGATTTAGAAATGAATACAAATATTTTTAAACCAATAAAAAAATATAAATATTGTAAATATAGAATGATTATGTGAATTTATGTGACTAATTAAAGAAATAATGATGAGTTATTTATCAAAGGCAATGTGACTTTTGAAATAGTAATCTGACCATTGGAACTGTTACTTGGCCATTGAGAGTAATAACTCGACTGTTGGGAATAGTAACCAGACCATTGAGACAGTAATTTAATATTCAAATAATAAATATTGATATAAATAATATTTATCATGAGTAATTTAGTTAAATATTAATATTCAAAAAAATATCATAATTATAAATCTCAAATAAAATACAAGCACATTTTCAATAAACTATATTTTGAAGGATTTTTTAAAAATAATTATTTTTATATTAAAATATAAATTGACCTATGATAAAAAATTATTTTTATAAAAATAATTCCATTATTTAAATAAGCATATCAAAATTTTAAAAGGGTTGTTTTCAGTAATTTTTCGAAATAATTCAATTTTTATGTGAATAGTAAAAATACAATTTTCTCAAAAACAGTTTACCTTAAATTGCATCATTACTGATTTAACAAGGACCTAATAATTTATATAACATGGTTCTTTATAAAAAAATATATTTAATTTCAAAAATTATTTATTAATATATCACAAACTTAACTTCCAAACATAAAAATCATTTTCCCAAACCTAAAGTCAATAGTGAATACTTGAAATAATAATTTTTTGTGTCTTTTTTTGACATTACTTTTTAATAAACTAATTTTATTCTAATTATAATGGATTTAAAGTTATAAAACCAATATATTATATTGAAATATGATTTATATTTCCAAAAAATATTTATTACACGGTTTACCTTAGGTATAGTATCTTATTTAATATTTTTACTCTAAAATATCCCCCTCCTCATGTATAAATAACCCCTATCCATACCCTTCGAAAACCACACCACCATCTCTTAAAAAATTTAATATCATACCAAATCATCTCTATTAATAACATTATAATACCTAGGGACGTTTTGGATCCGTCCAACTCCAATAATTAATAGAATTTAGTGTAGTTGAGAAAACGATACACCCAAAAGATGGTATCTTCTCATCAATTCCCCATCTCATTCTCCTATCATATTTCTATTTTCTATACAAATTTTTGAAAAAAAATATTTTATTTATAATTAAGTATTATTTTATCATAATATTTATTATTTTAACCTACTATAAGTACTATATGTTCAACATATTAAATAGTCATACTTCCTGTTCATGCCCTTTTGAAAATGTCTCATTAATAGTCCATTGACTACCAATGGGGATGTTTTCAATTTTTTCTTATCAAAAACCCTATGGATGGTTATAGTAATTTTTTATGACATATAAATTCATAAATATATTTATTTTAAGCATTTGGGATTACTTATACTTCTTTATAAGTGACCTAAAAAAATAATGAAATCAAAGTAAAATTGGATTTTTTAAGGATAATATGATATCTAAATGAATTCACTATAATGAAAGAAATTAATAAATATATTCAATGATTTTAATTGATAAATAGTGGTATGAATGATATTAAATCACTTCTGAATGAATTTTATTTGTATTAATTTTATAATTATTCAAGAGGCAGAGGAGCCATGAAATAAAGTAGGATTTAAGGTAAGGGGATTCTTGAACTGAAGTCCCATTCTCTAGGTTAACCTTGTTCACATTAATTTCATTATGTATATTCTACTAATTTTTTTAGAGTTCCTTTCACTATTCTTCGATTTTATATTGGGGATATATATGATACCACCTTGATTTATAATCCAAATACAAATATCTTCAAAATAGGTTGTTTCTTTCCAAAAAAAATCTTTTATTCCTATTAAGTTGATTCTTATTCACGAAAGAATTTTTTTTATTATGAAAAATATTTTTTCCATTATTCAATTTAGAACCCCAATTATATTCATGAAATTATTTTTAATTAAATCCTTAAAAACCACATTCCTTTCAACGAGTTATTTCATGATTATGATTGTTATAAATTTTATATGGTATGTATGAATATATAAATATTATGATGTGATATATGGGATCAAAATTCTATAGGCCTCCCATTAATTGGGTAATGTGATGTATCTCATGATATTATTTTTATTATGGATGAATATGAATATATAATTGTAAATAATGATCATATTAGGATTTATGAACTTATGTTATGTGTGATCATGTTCCTAGATTTGTTAACAAAAATGTGTGGTATTTGAACAATATGACATGATTCTTCATTTTTATGCGTATCAATATTCCATTACTTTTAAAAAATGTATTATTAATTCATATTATTATGAATCTATTATTATTAAATTAGTTTTATGTTTATGAGAATGCATTTACTATTGAATAATTTCTTTATAAGCTATGTAATACTTCCCCTTATTGTGATATTTGATTAACCCTTTCATTGATATATATCCTTTGGGACTACATGTAATAAGAAGAATGTGAGGTATCTTAAGTGGATATAGGAGATGTTTTTTTTTTATTATGTATATGTGATGTATGATCCTAATTTACTAGAGATACTAAACCTTTCGATCCTCCAATTTCTAACTATTATGTTTATCATTAAATTGATATAGTAATTAAGTAAGAAAAATTATTGTTTTATAGTTTTTTATCAGAGGTATAATTTATTTATTTTTTGGAATTATGATTAGAGAATGTTATTGAGAACCTTTATGATATTACTAAGTATAGGTAAACATCCTAGAAACTTTTTTTAGAAGAATTATAAACAAAGGGGTCTCATGAGATATGATTATAGATATTATATTTACCTATAAATAAATTATTTATTCATTATTTATTGACTTATATTTTTTTAATCAGTTTCTATTTTATAATATGTTGGGAACTAGAAGAAACTAGTTCAATAACTCGTGGAAGGGACGGTGCAATGATTATTTGAATATCATATATAATGTCTGGGTAGGTGGAGCTTAAAACATTATAGCTAACCATTAATAAATATCCAAATATATATAAAATAACCTAAACCACATGGAATTTCCTCCTCCACCCAATAAAAAGAAACTAGAAATTGATTCATTTATATGATAATGACCATCTACTTTGTGTGGATCTTCTAATCTACTTTTCATAGAACTGTAGGTTAACTCAATAAAGAAGATATTTTCTATGCTCCACTCTAATGAGAATGAGAAGGATAATATGATCATATATCATTTAAATAAATAAACCAATAAAATGTGGGTATTGATAATGAACTCCAATTGAATGTATGAAATGGATGAAATGGAAGATATGGAGTAGAGTTACTTTATGAAAATATATCATAACACGTATTTACCTCAAAATCTTTAAATAATTATTGATAGAGAATTCATTAACGTATAGAGATAGGAAAATAATTTTTTAATGAATTATGAGGAAACATTCAAAAGTATTTTACAATATGACTCAGGATTTTTTTATCAAAAAATATAGAAAATAGATAGATTCTTTAGTGGTTTTAAATGACACCTTAGAAAGGAGATAGATTTTTTATACTTTGGGAGCAATGAATAACATGTTCTATGTACTCTTTAAGTAAATACAAAGTTAAGAGATTTTTCATTTAGACATAGGGATAAGAAGAGAAGAATGGAGTTTCAATATGGAGAGTCAAATGAAAAATTAGAAAAAAGGATCCAACTACCCACATGTGAAACTTTTTGGAAGAATTATCTTGGAAATTTCCTCAATGGGATGGAGAAATGCGTCACGTGTTGGAGATAAGGCCATCATTCTGATGAATTTGAAAGAGACATAAAGATGTTATTAAAGACAATGGAGTAATGGAAGGATCCCCCAAATTCAATATCCATTTTCAATTCTTCTACTATTGGGAGAAAGGTAGAATGTATGATGGTGCACTAAACCATAGGTCCCTGAGGGTAATCAGCCATGGTAGCCTCCAAATCCAAAGGAGGAAATTAATGCCTAATCCATCCCTACTGCTGAAGTGGAGTGTGAATTTACTTTCATAAAATGTAAAATTCTTATTCACTTAATATTGGAAAATGTTTTATTTTATTCTGGTACAACTCATTATTTTATATCCAAAAAGTTGTCTGGAATTGTTTAATCTAAACCTAAATACCTAGATGTAAAGATGTATATAAAAATACCGCCTGGTGAAATCATTGAAACCCACATGCTGGAATCTTATACTATTATTGTATGTTAGAATAGTCTCCTAGAAAATCTCATAATCCATTCCTTTGTGGAATTATTTTCTATACTTGGCATGGATTGTCTTGCATTATATAGGGGACCTATCAAATTTCAAGAAAATTAAATCTATTTTCATATTACAAACAATCAAATCCTCATATATAAATGAAATGAATATCATGAATATCCTTTGGAAAACCCCTCAGTGGTATATGTGTTGAAACAATGTGATGAATCACACCATTCCAAAATGGTTGAGTAAAAAAAATTTATCGACTAGGAGGATACATATATTTTGAGTAAATACATTGATGTATTTCTTGAAGAGTTACCTAAGCTTCCACCAAATCATGAGGTATACTTCTTAATATATCTCATTCCTATAGCCACTATAATATCCAAACTCACCTATATGATAGTACCTATTTAAATGGGTTAGTTTAAGAAGTAGTTTCAAGAACATTTTAATTAAGGGTTTATACACCATAGTGAATCAACATTGGGTGCACAAGTTCTCTTTGTGAATAAAAAGGATGGATCAATTCTATTGTGTATCAATAATCAGGATCTCAACAATATCACCATAAAGAACAAGTATCCCCTAGAGAAGATTTTTGTTTAATAAACTATGAGGAGATCAATACCTATCAAAAGTGGGTCTTTATTCTGGATATCATCACCTAATGGTGAATACAAAATATATTTAGAATAAAACCATATACACATAGTATAGATACTATTAGTTCATAGTGATTTCTTATGGACATACCAATTCCTAATAAATATTCATAGATTTGATGGATTTATCATTTAGATAACTCTTTAAAAAATTTGTGGTTGACTTTTTTATGATATTCTCATTCAATCCAATGGAAGGGATAAAGAAAGAGAAAATTTAAGGATTGCATTGGTAATATTGAGGATATATAAAATGTATGTTATGTTCATAAAGTGTGACTTTTTGATGCATAAATTCACATTCATGGGTTATGTGATCAAATGTGAGGGAATTTCTATAGACCCTTCAAAGAAAAATGCAATTTATGATCATCCCATACCCACTATTATCATGAAATCCATATATTTATTTTCTTAGTAGGGTACTATTAATGTATTGTGAGAATTTTATCACAATTATATATCCCACTAAGTTAACATGGAATAGGGTAAAGTATTTATGGATATAAGAATATAAGTTAAGATTTATGGAGTTTATGAAGAGGATAATCATTGATTCTATACTCACACTAACAATAGGTAGAGAAGGTTTCTTGACATACATCAGTGCTTTAAAGATACATTTGGAATGTATAATCATGTAGACTGATAAAGTGAAAACCAGTTCCTCAAAAAAGATGAAGATAGATGAGTAAAACTACCAACACATTATCTAGATATAATATATTAGATATTCGAGTTAATGATTTGGAGGCACTACCTCCAGGGTGTGACTTTTGAAATATATACCAGTCACAAGATTTTAATATATATATTCACATAGAAGGATCTCAACATGCATCAAAGAATATAGTTTGAGATAATAATGGACTAATATTTAACAATTCACTATAATTTTGGAATGGAAGACATTTTATTGTATGCTCTTAGAATACAAGAACTTGTTAATTTATCTATGATTCAGTATGTGAAAGACCATATATTCATGGATATGAAAAGGGATGGATCTAAAATTCCTAACAACAGAGAGTAAATCTTACATTCCCAATTGATTTCCTTACCATACATCCAAGAGAAGAACATGGAGGCGGAAATGAATGATGTAGAGTTTCCAACAATGGGTAAATAAGTAAATTAAAGGAAGTTACATGAGTTCCACATAAATGAGGATGGGGTCATTCAATTTGGAACCAGAATTGAGTGATTAGATCGTGTTCTGCCTCTAATTTGGCGCATTTGTGGGTGGTGTAGAGATTTCACGATGAGGATCATTACTCATCACTTTTTCCATAGAGATGGGCTCTCTTCAAATTTACCATTCCTTGGTTTCAACCCATTCAGCGTCATTATAATTTAAATAAGGTTGAATTAACCCTTTGGGTAACTGTGGGTACCAAAAACTAATTACGTGGGGATCAACCACTCATGAAATATGTCCTTCTTGGATATAACTTCGATGAATGGTATCCAATGGGTTTATTCATGGAGCCGAGAATTCCCAATAGACATGGAATCCATGATTCATGTACTTGCTTTCCAAAGGTAGGAACTAGTCAGCTGATGATTTTGAAAACGACACATGAGGATTCCATTGGTCAAGAGGATGGGAGTCGAGGCTCACCACACCCTTTCGGAGTAGGATTGTTTCCTATTTTGGGACTCTCTTAAAGATTTAAGTCATGTTCATTTGTTTTTGAATCCTTGGTTGATTCCCACAATCTGTGTCCATAGGCTACCCTTGGTTTTCCAAATCGCCGTGAGCATGCGTAAGTTTGATACTACAGAGATGATGTTGACTTAGCCTTATTATAAGGTGGTCTATTTTATCGTCATCTAGGGGGACAGAGGGCGACATGATGTTTGGATCTAGCCTGAAATGAGGGATTCTGACATATCCTAGAGAGAGGAATCAGAACCCACATAGTTCGAATGTGCGGGGATTATGCATGGAAGCTACCCATTTGATAGACATGATTGGGTGGAAACTTTTGGAATGAGAACCCTTTGATGATCGAGCCTTCTATAAATAATCCTATGAATCTTTAGTTGGTCCAGAATTAGAGTTCTTATAGTTCAGATGATGTGGGGCTTACGCCTGGGAGCTACTCATTTGATGTGGCATGGTTGGGGTGGGCCCTTTTGGAATGGGAAACCTTTTGATCTCGGGCATTCTGGAAGGCGTCCTACATATCCTGATTTGTTTAGGAATCGGATTTCTCATAGCTCAGATGGTGTGGATATTGCGCATGGGTCTTCCAATTTTATGGGGCATGGTTGGGTGGATACTTTTGGAATGGGAACCCTTTTGAGATCGGGCCTTCTGGCATGCATCCTATGTATCCTGATTTTGTCAGGAATTAGAGTTCTTGTAGTTTATATGTGTACTGATATCATAATCCTTACAAGCCTCTATGCCCACATGAGTTATGCTTGGTTGACAAACAAGTGGATTTGAATGATTCGACAATGCACGTACCTCCTCACCTATTGGTGGGGGAGGTGGTGCCCGTGGTGGATGGGGCTGGGGTGACATTGGGTGAGGGTGTGAAGTGATGAACCTTTCCATGTGAAATGGTTTGAAATGTCATGCGGTCTGACCTAAGAGGATTTGGGGATTACCTCAGTGGGAGGGCCCCGAAGCATCATGGGAGGTATACTACAGTTTAAATTCATATATCTTGGATGATGACAAACTTGGAGGATAATCATGTAGGGAGGTTCCGACATGCCTCAAGTATGAAAGGGAAGGAACGTTCAATTCATGATTCTATAGGATCTCAGATCATGAGAAATGATATAAGGAATGGAATCCATTGAGGCATACAAAGTTATGAAAGGACTCTCATACAGATGAATTTGTCTCTTCTAGATAGGCCATTTTGTGGGAAACATATACAGAGCCACCGGGTCATGATGTGCAAAGTCAGGCAGAGGATTCCTTAGGACATTGGGCATCATTTTCTAATGGTCGGGGAGTTTTATGTAGATCTGATATCACACAGTATACTACAGTTTAATGTCATGTAGTTTGGATGATGGCATCACAATTAATCATCTTGTGGATTGTACTATTACCATACAGTTTAATTTCACATGGTTAGGATGATGAAACATTTTTTATAGTCATAGAGTTTGGACTGTTTGTTATCCATGATTAGTTGTAGGATAATCGAGTTGGGATGTTCTGACATGCCACAAACATGATAGGGAAGGGCAATGTAAACTGTGAATTTTGGGATTCTTGGATCTGGAGAAATGATATGGGGAATGGAATTCATTGAGGCATATAATGGTAAGAAATGACTCTCAGAATGAATTAGACTTTGGTTGGCGACCATTTTTGTTGGAAAAATATGCAGAGCCATAGGGGAAATATGTGCATAGTCAAGAAAATATGTCTTCAGTACACTGGCCTTCCTCTTCTAATGACCATGGAGGTTTATGAGGATCTGGAATCACCAGAGACATAGAGGTTAATGGACGGAAAGGATGTGTTTTGGAATTTTAATAAACATTCAGGCTATGATTATCGATGAAGTTCTGGGTAATGATGTCATATATAGTAGGTGATAAGGATTTTTGGGAGGTTCATGAAGAATGTATCATCTCATGATATTCACGGGATGGATGTTTGGGTGGCATAAGGGTGCAATAGAAAATTTCATCATCCAGGTCTGAAAAGTCCACGGTGAGACTCTCTATTTTTCATGGGGGTTAGTGACAGTAGTGAGGGGACCGACCTGGAGGGCCGGGACTACATCTCAACATTGATCCTAACTGGGGGTATATCCATTACCGTATGGACTGGTGGGCAAGAACTGTTTTCCACATAGAGTGTCTGTGTAAGAGCTGGCCGTGTAAGAGCAGGCCGCTTAGCATGGTACATGGAGGAGTTGGAAACATATTATGGTACATGGAGAAAGTTTCAATGAATGGTCTTCCACATAAGGGAATCCACGTACTCTTTTCCCTATATGGGCATCCATGAACCATCTTCCACATATCAGCATCCACGAACCATTTTTACTAAATTTTCTATTGCCTCACTGGTTAGCTACAAAGAGTCTTATGAATACGGTTCACGAGGAGGACCTCCATGAACTGATTTCCCCATATGGTTCACGGGATAGATTCCATGAACTATTTATTATTCATGGGATGGAATCCACGAACTGCTTCGGGTGAAGAATAAATGTGTCCCTAACCCTCTACATCATTTATCCACCATTCTCCTATACTAGAGCTATTTCCCTCACCTTCTTCCTTTTTACTCTCTTTTCAATTCCTCTAGTTATTCTTTTATTGAGTAAAAGGGATGCTATATCTGTGGTTCACATGACACCTTCTTCGGAAGCCCATGGAGAGATTCTAGCCCACAGATGAAATAGTCAACCTTGATTTGTGGAGGTGCGAGATGAGGAAGACTTCTTCTCATCTGTGAACCACATTTTTTGTGGGGATGGTACGTGGGGTGCACTTCCATCGGATTTTTTCCAATGAAAATGGCTCGTGCAGGCTTCAGTTTTTATGTGGAAATTCACAACGGACTATCTCATTCGCTTTCCAATGCCTCGAAATTCAGCTCACCATAGCCCATCCACGTACAGGTGGTTCATGTTTTATTCCTTTCACAAACCTTTCCTGTCAATGGTACGTGGTCGGGCTGGATTCCTTTGAAAAATTTGATTTCTTCACTTTTATTCTCAAATTTTCAATCAAACATGTATCCTTCCTATTTAACAATATTTTGGGAGTATTTAATTTCCATTTGATGAAATTTTGGGACCCTAAAAATTCCTCCATCATAATGGGATCTAATTGAAATGAAGAGGAGGCTATTATGATGCAAAAGTTTTCCCAACATGAATGGTAAGATAATGCTCTAATTTTGTTTTGAGTTAAGGGACTCAATGAGTGGAGTTATACTGTTGCTGAGGTTGAATGGAATAACTCATAGACTTTTATGTTTTTTTAATATTTCACCAATTTTCCCTAAGACTGCATGACATGGGCTTAGAAGGTATAACATGGCTTTTATATAGGCCGCCCTTTGGGGGTTTTTGACCTAGTAAGCTTTGCAAGTATTCTGACAGCTTAATGATTTTTTTGTGAAACCATACTTGACTTCTTCCCAAAGGTTCCTTCGATAGATTTTCCCTTTGGATAGTATAACGTCTCTTCTCTTTTTTCGTTGGAAGTTCACAACCCTACCAATTAATCTTGGTACTGATGTTTTAGGTCAAACTTCTTTGACCAAACTTAACAGGGTGGCTTCTCTTACTCAGGAGGATCCATTCAAGATTGTTCCAACATATTTTAGAAATTGATTATGGATTTTTCTTTAATCTAGATTTGTAGATTATGGATATGCATGAGGCTCAAGAGCCACTTTTAAGCATACTGTGGTAGGAAAGGACTCTCCTAGAGATGAATTTTGCATTTTATTGGTGGAAATTTTTATGGGTGATTTATGTAGAGCCACCAGGGCCTGATATTCATAGACAAGAGAAGGTGTCCTCATGTAACTCCCCAAACCTAGAATCTTGGAGTTGGTGCATTATTTTAATACATTATCATGATTACAAGGAATCAAGTACTGAAGGTCCGATTAGTTTAGTAGTCTTGGAATCATTATATATACGTAAGTTAAACATTACAACTTGAAAAGAAAAACAACACTAATTTATTCCATTAGAAACATCCAAGCATCTTAGATTATAACTTCAAGTCACTAATAAATAGCTTCTTCATATCCTGGGAAAATGAAACCTAACAAAGGGGTCAACTAAAATGCCCAATAAGAGTAAGTAATATAGAGAAATATAACCTAAAAATTAGGTATGGTGAATAATTGAACCCATGCCTTTATAAATAATAAATAAGAACACTTTATGGAAGGAATAGGAGATGAGAAAATAATGCCATAATAAAACACAGTCATGGGTATTCTACTAGTCTAATAACCACATGAAATATCAATATCTAATCTCATAATTATGGAATGCGTAATGTCAGACATCCTAACCACATATTCAAGGCCTCATGCCAAGACTACAAATAAGATTTTTTCAAAGCCTTGTACCAAGACACTAGTTTGTCTCATAAGACTACCGATGCATAGAGGAGATATAGAGGGATCCACCCATCACTTACTAAGTCCAATGAATTCTACATATGAAAAGGTTGAAACATAATCTAAACATTTTCATTAAAAAAAGCATATGAAATGTCAACATTTTAACCACAAACCATGAATGGTATAAAAATAGCACATCCACTGTCAAACATAACTCATTCAATACAATATGGAAGATTTTATTACAATAGATTAACCTCAATCAATAATAATGAAGGATATTGACATAGATGAAAATAATCATCAAAACTATTTGAGAGAAATATCCCCCTTTTTCTTGAAAACATTTAAAAGTATCACTATTTATCAAGAAGCCACTAAAAATAGATTTTTGAATCAAAGTGTCCCATACCACTTTGAAGATTTTAAAAGGAATTTCAATTTTAAAACATTAATATCCATATAAATAAATCCTTAAAACCATTTTTAAAACATTGACATTAATGAGAACTATTTAGAAGAATAAATATATAAAACATTTAAAATGATATTTTAGTTAGAGTTCCTAACCAAAAAAGAGACAATTGAATACAAATAATTGATGTAATAAAAAAATTATAATATCATGAATATAAAGGGATTCATGATATACTATGTCAAAGTACATTATATACACTATATAAAAGTGAATTGTTGTATAACAACAGAGAAGTCTCAATGGAATGTAAATTGAGATGGAATCCCTTATAAAGACTATATCCTTTGGTTAAGTATAAATCAATGAAATAATTATGCATGAAAAATATAAATACACTCAACATGATTGGATATTCAGTGTAAATCAATCAGAGTACATTCACACATATTCTGGTAAAAACAACACCAATGAATCAGATTTTTAACTCAATGAATAGAAATTGAGTTAAGACTACTCTTATCAAGTTCATATCAATGACTTGAGAAATTATCAATGGAGTGATTATGCGTATAAAAATTATATTCACACAAAGGTGAATGTAAATTACTACATAAATAATAAATAGTTATTCTACACATAATCTTGGATCAAAATAATCAAGGAAGTCTACGTAAATACCAAAGAGTGGAAATCAAAATTGGAAATTCCTTTACCGGTTTGGTGACTTAAGAAACATACACCCCATGAAAGAAGTATCATAGAATGAATATGTAAATACCAATAAATTAATGTACATTACACAACGAATACAATCATGGGTAGTACATACACCACACATAAGGAAATAGGGGAAATATAGCATGAATCTCACAGAAATAAGAAGTGAGACGAAAACCATGTTGTAATCAATCGATATGTATGAAAAAAATTTAGTAACCCCAAAATGAATCATAGAATACCATGAATATAAAGATAATAATGATAAAATATATAAAATTTCAGTACACAATACACCACATGCAATAAATAAGTGGCGAACAATGGAAATCTCACAGAATTAAAAGTGAGATAAGAATCCCCTTACTTAAAGTCCAACTTGTCTTGTAGGTTCCTTGTTCTTCCTGAATAATAAAAATAAGTTAATATCTACATGATTAAGAAAATTTTTTCAAGTTTATTATTCCTTTTATATCATTTATTACCTTTCTATAACAATTATTTAATTATTTGAGTTCATATTGGATATTTTATCGATGGTCAGAACTTGAGTAAAAAATGAACTTGTTATAATTACAATTTTCCTATGTGGTCAGAATTCCATTATCTCTTGAATTATATACATGATTTAGATATCATATATATACTATATATCGTGTATATATATTTATTTATAATAGTACATAACATTTGGAGATAATAAATGAAATGCACTGTTCCTGGAGATGGTAAGTCATACGTACGCATGAACGCTAATTTCATTTCTATTTTTTCTTTTAATGGAATTAAAACATAATTATACATAGGTATATGAAAATTCCAGTATAATATCATAGGTAAAATAATTAAATCCATCTTTTATATGTCCCACATAAGGCATTAAAAAGTCATATCATTTTGAGGGGGCGGTAGTCTGCACTTCATGAAATGAAATTATTGCATTTACCCATAATGGAAACCACAAAGGAAGGATATAAATGGAAAATACAGAAGAATAAAGAAAACATAAACATAATATATATCATATATAAATATATTGTCATCTTAATGGCCACCATGATAGGCAGTAGGAGATAATTGAACAATCATCCTTTCGTGAGGCATTAGTTTGTCATCCACAGAAACAGTGTGTTCTTTACGCATTATATAGAGGTGTGTGTAAGTGTAGTTCGAATAATCCTACTAAAAACATAGTAGTATACTGAGTATATTTGTGTTGTTATAAAATAAAGGAATAAAAAGAGTTTAGGTGTTGGAGAAGTAAAATAATAGAAAATAAGTTAAGAGAAACCATTACCATTAATTTGGGTAACTCCCTTTGGTTTGAACAAAAAAGACTTCTTGAAGTTACTTATAACTAAGGTAAGGCTTCTAGGTAGAAGATAGATATCTTGAGAGATTATTTGGGTAGGGTTTGTATGAACCAAGGGGCTTTAGAGGTGTGATTAATGTGTTATAAGTGGTGTCCTTTTATAAGGGAGAGGAGGGGCTCATTTTCAATGTTTGA
Source organism: Viscum album (assembly GCA_963277665.1). NCBI lineage: Eukaryota > Viridiplantae > Streptophyta > Magnoliopsida > Santalales > Viscaceae > Viscum > Viscum album. Next base: position 1,456,413,546 of record OY728135.1, on the reverse strand, counting down.
AAATGTTATTTTATTATAAACTTATCTTCGATTTCAAAAAGCCCAAAACCCATTAAAGTAAATGATAAGATGACCCATGTTAAAAATAAAATCATCTAATAAGAATTGGATAGGTTTTGGATATTGTTTTAATATAAATAATCTTATTTATTTAAATCATTTATTAATGAGGTGAATATTACAACATTATTGTTTCATAAATAATTTAATTTATATGATGTCTAAAAATTATAAAAAAATACCATAATGTAGGATATATTTTTATACTTCCAATTAATAACTATAGTCTAAAATATGACTTATATAACTCCATGAAAAAATAGATATACTGAAAAATATTTATTATTGTCATTTTTTTCTTTACTTTAAGTAAATTAAAATAAAGTGTCATTATCACTCTCAAGTGACTTCATTGGGTCCCCAAATAGACCCAAGGATTCCCATGGTCGTCCATGACACATCCAATAAGTTTAGGACATGTGGTAAGGTAATTGTTTATTATTATAATATTCTTTTTACCTTGAATTATTTTATTTACCTTTAACAACGGTAAATAAAAGTCAAAAACTACTATTCACCAAAAATTATTTTCATCATATTGAACCACATTTTACTTAATAATAACAACCATGTCTGTTGGATTTTCAAAATTCAATTCACAGAAGAGGTAAAATATCATTTAAATGAAAAATTCAGTTTTTAACTACTACCAAGTGGTTTTACTATTCATAAAAATTGATGTTTTTTAGAAAAATACCAAAAATTCAGCCAATGATATATTTGATATTCCAAATTCGAAAATTATTTCTATTTTACCAAATTCAAAACATAGAAGTTTCATTAATTAATTTAAAATTAATTCCTATTGTCAAAACAAATAGCGTGATTTTAAGATACTGTAACTATCAAAAGATTGACACTTGTTTATGTATAATTTCAAAATGAAATTAATTCCAATTACCAAAAATAGATTAAATGGTAACAATATAATCTAATTGTACTTACAAACCATAAAATTTATAATTGAACACTATAAATTATTTTGATTAAAAAAGTTGTTTTCAATTAAAATTTAGTATTTTTCACTATTCACACAAATATGAATGTTATCAGAAAAACACCAAAAATTTATTGAAGCTAAATTTTTATATCCTGATTCTAAATAAGAAGTTTATCTTGTCAAATTTAATGTAAAAAGTTTCAAAAATTGGATTTAAAAAGGGTTTTCTATTAAAAGGTGGTAAAATTACATTTTTAAAAAAATACATCCTTTATCTGAAAAAAATGAATTTGTTCTTATATTATATATAAGAAACACATAATATAGAGGCTAAAATTATGTGGAATATATAAAATTCAAAATTCAGTTAATATTATTCATAACTTCTTTTGAACATCTAGTTTGGTAAGTCATCGTGTGCTCGAACTTGGTGTTATGTGAGGTGAAAGCTATTGAATTACTTTAAAGAGATAATGTACAATTAAACCATGGGGTGTTACATTATCTCGTCCTTCAATAAATTGTGTCCTTACAATTTACATTCGGGATTGAAAACTTAGGTTTTGAAATTTTCAAATAACTTGGTTGAAATCCCACATCTAAAATGGAATAATGAGGCCTATATTTTAAAATAAATTAAGGAATGTATGAAGGTTACTAAAAATAACACATAATATGGTTCCTTACAGAAAAACATGGATAAAGAAGAGAAAAATAATCATCAAGTTCTAAAGGAGAGTGATCGTGAATATTATTAAAAGAAGTTAATGATTTTAAAGCCATAAAATTGTGATGGGTGGAATGGTCTTTGATTACCCAGTAGGAAAAGTAAACAACCAACATTTTTGTTTTAAGTTACTTTTTATAATGCTGATGAATTTATTTATGAGATTTACTAAGGGTATAAGGAGATATAAATACTCTTCAAGTAGAGTTTCATCCACTAATAAATTTATTCCACAAACTCATCTTTTCTCCAAATGATGAGTATTAAAGACAACTTGGTTACACCTGAAGTGCTACAATTAAATTATAGAGAATCACATAATCCACAAAGGATGAAATTTATATTTCCCTTGTCATTAAACATTAACCAATACTAAAATGGTTAGTACATGATCATATGATCCCCAAAAAGGACAATCCTTTATAGAAAGAAATACTAAATTAATCTTCAAAATTTAAACAAATAATACCCAAAGTTTAACAAATACCCTTCAATGAACTATTGTACATAAAATCCTTCAATTTAATCCTAAATAAGATTGAAACCCAAAACTTAGAATCATTTTATTACGTTGTGTTCCATGATAAATTGTATCTCCAAATAACATCGACTACTCTTAAATTCATATACTTAAAGGTAATTAACCTAATCACATATTCATTGTGATAGGCTAATCATTTTTATAAATAACCCAAATCGCTATAAATCCACAATAACAACTTTAAAAATAACCACCATTACTCCTCAAATGAAATCCTATAGTATTTTTTTTCCATAGGCATATATTTTTCACAATAGAGCGAACATATTCCAAAATAACATTTATCACTTAATCACCAAATCATTTTCCTAAAATAAGGATATTAATTTGATAATACATAATGTACCAAATCAACTTAATAAAATCATTTAAGTAAAAATTATTAGTCACACTAACCAGGGAGTTCACGTAGTCTATTGGTAGGTGATAAATCCCAGTCACACTCTGGTTGTGGGTTCAATTCTCACAACTTTGTCCGACGTGACGGGTTGTCACACGGTCTGTGTGTTGTCCTTTTTCAAAAACTATATTTTATTACATTACCAAAATGAGATAAATTACTCAAAATAACCATAACATAATTTAACCACAAATCTTATCTCATACCTTGCATTTTCATCCCAATATTTAATAACTTATAATTGCTTCAAATTCAAGAAATCATATAAAACCAAATGGTTATTTATAACTATACCACTAGAGAAAATATAATTTTTCCACAAATATCATTTTCACATGACAAATTTCAGGGTTGTATATACAAGAGAAAATTCTTCCAAAATAATTTCATCAACAAAGATCACTAATACTTTTAAACATTTCTCTAACAATTTATTTCCACAAATATTATTCTTTGACCAAGAGGATATCCTATAGAATATAGAATTAACTCGGGTAATGGCCGGGTCCCCTCCATTTATGACAAATTACTACAAATGGATTCTTGGGACCATTTTTATTTTCAACCATAGTACTCTTCAATTTTTTCTCGACAATTATTTCCTTTATGTCCTTTATTCTCACACATAATGCATTTATTTGTTCCATTTAGACACATTCCTAGGTGTCTCCTTCCACATTTCCTGCATGATGGAAATTGACATGTCTTTTCTCCATGGTCTCCAATGTTGGAGATCCTATCATTCACCACCTTTATCTTCTTTGTTGAGTCCAGGAGTTGGTTAATATATATTTTTTTGATCATATTTTTGGAAAACTGATTCAGAAAGAACATGATATATTTTAATCCTATCAACATTCCATTTTTTTTCTCATTTCCACCACCATTCCCACATTGAACATCATTCTCAATGTTACTATGACTTCCTTGGAATCCATCCATTGATTAAAACCAGAAAGCATTGTGTGAGTAACAATATACATAAAATCATTTAGAGAATATCATGACACCATATTTTCAATTTAAAACACCTTAGGATTAACCAAGGCCATTTATTCTCATTTTATATTAAAATCCATCAAATCCATTTTTAAAGAAAATGAAAATTATCCTAAGAATATCCCTGAGAGCGTCCTAACCAAGAGTGCCTCAAGGCCCGTTGTCATATACCAAGATACCCCGAGTCAATCCAAAAACACCATGTCAGAGGTTTCCCTCCTAGGTACATTTGTGCCAGAGCCACCTCTACCTGCTCGTATCCAGATAGGGATGTATTACTTGGAAAATACCAAAAATCTCTACATTACCAAAATTCTAGGAAGTTCTTCTATACCAATCCTAAAATTCTATGTTAGGGTAATTTGCTCTAAGCAGAGTTTATCTAAATCTAGTTTCCAAGGTATGTACTAAACTTCCTCTGATACCAACTGTAATGCCCCGACCCCAGAATCTAAGATACAGTGCATTATTTTAATACATTGGAATGATTACAAGGAATCAAGTCCTAAAGGACCAATAAGTTTATTAGTCTTGGAAACAAGATACATACATATATTCAACATTTAAACTTGAAAAGAAAAACAACACTCATTTATTCCATTAGAAACATCAAACCTTCTTAGATAATTCCTGTAATTCACTCATAACTAACTTCTTCATATCCTGGGAAAATGAATCATAGGAAAGGTCTGAGCTCAATTTCTCAGTAATAGTAAGCAATATAGCTGAAGATAACATAAATATTAGGTATGATGAATAATTGAAAACACATGCCTTTACAAATAATAAACGTGAACACTTTATGGAAGGAATATGAGTTGAGTAAATAATTCCATAATAAAACATATTCATGGTTATTCTACTAGTTGAATAACCAAAAGAAATATCAATATCAAATCTCATAATGATGGAATGCATAATTTTGGACATCATAACCACATAGTCAAGGCCTCGTGCCAAGACTACAAATAAGATTTTGTCAAGGTCTTGTTCCAAGACACTAGTTTGTATCATGAGACCTACTGATGCATCAAGAATCTATAACGGGCTCCACCACTCACATTCTAAGTCAAATTCATTCCTCATATGAAAATGTTGAAACATAATCTAAATATTCGTATTAAAACTAGCATAGGAAATGTCAACATTTTAACCACAAACCATTAATGGTATAAAAATACCACATCCACAGTCAAACATAACTCATTCAATACAATATAATAGATTTCATTATAATTTATTAACCTCTATTGAAAATAATGAAGGATATTTACATAGATGAAAATATCCTCAAAAATATTTGAGGGAAGTATCCCCCTTTTTTTGAAAACAGTTAAGAGTCTCACTATTTATCAATAATCCATTTAAAATAGATTTTTTTATCAAAGTGTCCCATACCACTTTGAAACTTTTAAAAATAATTTTATTTTTAGAACATTAATCTCTATATAGATAAATCTTTAAAAACATTTTTAAAACAAGGTCATTAATGAGGATGTTTAAGAATAGTAATCTTTAAAAACATTTAAAATGATATTTTAGTTAGAGTTACTAACCCAAAGAGATAAACTTAAATAAAAATAATTGAGGTAATAAAAACATTATAATATCATGAGAATAAAGGGATTCATGATATACTATGTCAAAGTACATTATATACACCATATAAAAGTGAAATGGTGTATAACAACAAAGAAGTCTCAATGGAATGTAAATTGAGATGAAATCCCTTATTAAGATTGTATATTTAGGTAAAGACTAAATAAATGACATAATTATATGTGAAAAATATAAATACACTCAATATGATTGGATATTCAGTGTAAATAAATCATAGTACATTCACACATATTCTGGTAAAAACAACACCAATGTCTCAGATGTTTAACTCAATGAATGGAAATTGAGTTAACATTACTCTTATCAAGTTCATATCAATGAATGGAGAAATTATCAATGCAGTGATTATGTGTATCAAAATAATATCCGCAAAAATGGGAGTGGAAATTACACCATGAATAATAAATAATGATTCCACACATATTCTTGGATTAAAATAATCAATGAAGTATGCGTAATGACCAAAGAGTGGAAATTGAACTTAGAAATTCCCTTACCGATTTGGTGACTTACGAAACCTAAACCCCATGAAAGAATGATCTTACAATGAAGATTTAAATACCCATAAATTAATTTATATTACATAAGGAATACAATCATGGGAAATACATACACCACACAAACAAAAATAGTGGCAATATAGCATGAATCTCATGGAAATAAGAAGTGAGATGAAATCTATGTTGTAATCAATCGAGTAATATGAAAAAAAAAGTTAATAACCACCAAATTTATCACATAATACCATGAATATAAAAATAATAATGATAATATATATCAATTTGTAGTACACAATACACCACATGCAATAAATAAGTGGTGAACAATGGAAATCTCACGAAATTAAAAGTGACATAAGAAACGCCTTACCTCAAGTCCGACTTGTCTTGTAGGTTCCCTGTTCTTCCTAAATAATAAACATAAGTTAATTTCTACTTTATTAACAACATTTTTTCATGTTCATTATTCCTTTTATATCAATTATTACCTTTCTATAACAATTATTTAATTTTTTGAGTTCATATTGGAATTTTTATCGATGTTTGGAACTTGAGTAAAAAATGAACTTGTTATACTTAAAATATATCCATGTGGTCAAAATTACATTATATCTAGAATGATATAAATGATTTAGATATCATATATACATTATATATCCAGTATATATATGTATTTATAATAGTACATAACATTTGGAGATATGAAATTAAATGCATTGTTCATGAAGATGGTAAGTTGTACGTACGCATGAACGCTACTTTAATTTCTTTTTTGTATTTTAATATAATTAAAAAAATGATATATAGGTATATTATAATTATATTATAATATCATATGTAATACAATTAACTCCATCTTTTATATGTCCCACATAAGGCATTAATGAGTCCTATCACTTTAAGGGGTCGGTAATCCACACTTACTCAAATGAAATTACCGCGTTTACCCATAATGGAAACCATAAAGGAATGATATAAATTGAGAATAAATAAGAATAAAGAAAACATAAACAATATATATATCATATATAAATATAGTGTCATTTTAATGGCCACCATGAGAGTTGGTAGGAGATAATTGAACAATCATGGTTTCGTGAGGCGTTAGTTTTTCATCCACAGAAACAGCGTCTTCTTTACCCATTAGATGGAGGTGTGTGTAAGTGTAGTTAGAATACTTATTAGAAAAACATCCTAGTATATTATGGATACCAGTTTTGTTATAAAATAATGTAATAAAAATTGTTTATGGTTTGTAGAAGTAAAATAAAATAAAAGAAGTTAAGAGAAACCATTACCTTTAATTTGGGTAACTCCCTTTGGTTAGAAAAAAAGGACTTATTGAAGTGACTTCTGCCTAAGGGAATGATTCTAGGTGGAATATAGGGATCTTGAGAGCTTATTTCGGTAGGGTTTTGATGAGACAAGGGGTTTTAGAGGTGTGAGGAATGGGTTAGAAGTGGTGTCCATTTATATGGGAGAGGAGGGGTTCTATTGGAATGTTTGAAAAATTTATTTTATTATAAACTTATCTTCGATTCCAAAAAGTCAACAACTCATTAAAGTATAAGATAAAATGTATCTTGTTCAAAATAAAATAATTCAATAATAATTAGATAGGTTTTGGATATTTTTTTAATATTAAAAATCTTATTTATTTAAATCATTTATTAATGTGATGAATACTGCATCAATATTGTATCATAAATAATTTAATTTATTTAATGTCTAAAAATTATAAAAAAATTCCATAATGTAGGAAATACTTCTATATTTACAGTGAATATTTATAGTCTTAAATATGACTTATATAAACCCATGTTAAAATTGATATACTAAAAGATATTTGTGAATGTCATATTTGTCTTTACTTTATGTTAATTAAAATAATGTGTCATTATCACTCTTAAGTGGATTTTTGGGATCCCAAAACAGACCCAAAGATTCCAAATGGTCATCCATGACTCATCAAATATGGTTAGGACAAGTGTTAAGGTAATTTTTTATTATTATAATATTCTTTTTACCTTATATTACCCTATTTACCTTTAACCGTAGTAAATAAAAGTCAAATGTTACTATTCACCAAAAATTATTTTCATCTTACTGAACCACATTTTACTTAATAATAACAAACATTTATGTTATATTTTCAAAAATAAATTCACATAAGTGGTAAAATTTCATTTAAATGAAAAGGCAAATTTTTAACTACTACTAATTGGTTTACTTATTCATCAAAAATTGAAGTTTTTCAGAAAAATACAAAGAATTAAGCCTAATATATATTTGATAATCCAAATTAAAAAATTATTTATATTTTACCAAATTAAAAACACATAATTTGAATTAATTATTTTAAAATTAATTCCTTTTGTCAAAACAAATAACGTGTTTTTAAGAAACAATAACTATCAAAAGATTGACACTTGTTTATATAAAATTTCAAAGTGAAATTAATTGCAATGACCAAAATTGTATTAAATGGTAAAAATATAATTTATTATACTTCCAAACCATTAAAATGTTTAATTGAACACTATAAATTATTTTTATTAAAAAATTTGTTTTCAATTAAAATTTAGTATTTTTAACTATCACCCAAATATGAAACTTATCATAAAACCACCATAAATTGTGTTAAAACTAAATTATATGTCTCTATTATAAATTAGAAGTTTATTTTTTTTCAAATTGAATATATAAAAGTTTCAAATATTGGATTTAAAATGGGTTTTCATTTAAAAGGAGGTAAAATTGCATTTTTTGAAAAATACATCCTTTATTTGTAAAAAATTAACTTGTTCTTATATTATGTCTATGAAACACATAATATAGATGTTAAAATTATATGTAATATATAAAATTTAAAATTCAGTTAGTACTATTCGCAACTGCTTTTGAACGACTAGTTTGGTAATTCGTCGTCCGCTTGAACTTGGTGTTTTGTGAGGTGTAAGATATTGAATTACATTAAAGAGATAATGTACTATGAAACCTTGGGGTGTTTCACCCCATGAAACTGGCCTTCCATTCCTAATGGACTATTGAGATTTTCACATTTTTGATTTATCATGATGTTGGGAGACACAATAGGTGGCTGTCCTGAGTAGTGTTGTCTAAGAACATTTGGAACATTCACATCGACCTTGAGTAGGAAATTATTCCCACATATTTCATACTTGTTTGAGGGAGAGCTGGAAATTGGTTAGTTCAGTTAATAGTTTTTCTATGTGAGGGGAACTTGGGAAGAAGGAGGTACATAAGCCTTCATATAAAATATTTCCCAATATTTGGGTGTGACAAGATGTGAATGTCATTTGAGTGTACAAAGGATCGAAAAGACTCTACTAGAGACAAATTTTCCCTTGATTGATGGCCATTTTTATGGGAAACGTATGTAGTGCCACTGATTCATGATATTCATAGTAAGGCAAAGGTGTCCCTGGTACACTGGCCTTCGGCCTTCGTTGGACAATGAGGATTATCATGATTGGGGCTTTTTGAATACGGGGCATGACCTTAGACTATGGGTTACCTTAATCACAAAAGATGGATTTTTTAGCTAAAATTATTTGGGGAAACCCGGAATTGAGAGGGGGACTATTACTTTGCATGCAAATAATCTTCGCGCATGCAGATAAGATATCTTTTAGAAACCTCCAAAGAGACCAAAGGTGAATTAGGCCCATATGTTCTTATTTATAATGGATGTGTGAAAAGAGGAAAATGTAAACTATGAATTTGAGGGCCCTTGAATTAAGAGGGGTGGAATGAGGCTTGGAAGCCATTGGGCATTGAGACAGAAGAGAAATCTCTTGGGGTTAAATTTTCCTTTGATTGATGACCATTTTTGTGGGTGACGTATGTAGAGCCACCGGGTCATGATATAAATAGTCAATCAAATGTGATCACCTGACACTGGCCTTCTATCTCAGAAGGAATTAGAGGATTATGGGGATTCGACATCATATAAATCATGGTGTTTGGAATATAAAAGGGGTACACAGTGACATATTGGGGACATTTGGGATGTGATTTACTCATGGTCATGGAGTCCCTTATGAAGATCTGAACCATACATAGGGTGAGGTATTCATTCTCTCTTTGGGATAACTGATCATTTATCATCACATGGCTAGGACACATGGATTCTCACGGGGGAGGGAAAGTGGAATTCTTTTTAGGGTCGTGATTCTATGATAAAGTTCCCAGGCCTTTTCTCCATAACATTATGGTGGATCTCATACTAATATCCCTAAGCTCACATGAGCTATGATCGGTGTGAGAAAAAATGGATCACAGGGTTTTGATGTCACCGTCTATGAATAGTGAACTCAACATTTGGGGAAATTTTTAGGCTAAAGACATTACTTTGTAGTTTAACATCATGCGGTAAGGATGATTTTGGCCTTCCAGTTTAATGTCGTGCGGTTAGGATGATTGTGTCCTTGTAGAGGTCTTCAAACGTTTTAGGTAGATCACAGTCAAGGAGTTCCAGTATTCCTTATAAATGAGGGATGATTGGAGGTGTAAACCATTGTCTCGGGGTTGACTAGAATCAAGAGGGATGACATGGGGCTTGAAAGCCATCGTACGCACCGAGATAGGAGAGGACTCTCCTAGGGATGAATTTTCCTTTGATTTATAGCCATTTTGTGTCTGGTATATGCAGAGCCAACGCATAGTCAGTGAAAGGTGTCAGCATGACATTGGCCATCCATCCCATATGGCGTTGGATGATTGTGAGGATCTTAGTTTTCCTGAGGTATGGAGTGTGAAAAATGGGAAAGGTATTCCAGGGAATGTGAGACTACCCAGACCATGATTAATCGTGACCTTATTGGATCTTCCACATAGGTTTAACCCATGTATGGGGGAAAATGGTCTTTGTTTTGGTGGTGGCTGGGCCAGGATGTCAAATTCGAGCATCATTATATATCTCGCAAGAGCAGGAATCAATCCATATTTAGTTCTAGATGTTCCCTAAAAACGTTTGTTTGACGTGTTAGGGACACTTCAGGGCATTTTGGTTTTAATTTATATGGGTTCTAGGCCTACCATACTCCTCTATGGTTTACATGTGTAAGAGAATCCTTACCACTGGTCCTAAACTCACGTGAGTTATACTCAATGTGATAAACAAGGAGTGGTTATAGAGTCTCCTTTTCAAGTGTGAGGTGAAAAAGAATATAATGTGGGGCTTCTCATTTTCTTTCCTAGTTTGGCTGGGCCAGGATCGAAGATCAAGGCATCCCTGTGTATCCTGTGAGGGAAAAAATCAAGTCATACATAGTTTTGTGTGTGCCTTGTACCAGTTATTCTCGATCAAGTGGGTAGGGGAGTTTTCATTCCACCCAACACGAGTATCAAGTTCTCTATGTTTCCCTATATATGATCTTCCTAGGAGAATCTCTATCACTATTCCTAATCTCATTGGAGTTGTACTCGGTGTGAGAAAAAAATAGTGATAAGGGTCTCCTTTACGAATATGGGTAGATAGGGGGTGTGATGGAGGCACTTTTTTATTTATGGCGCTTGGTCCATGATCGAATATCAAGGCATCGCTACGTATTCTGTGAGAGAAGGAATCAATCCGTACATAGTTCGGTGTGTTCCCAGTACCGGTTTGGATCAGCCCAATAGGTAGGGTCATTTTCATTCCACCCATCATGATTATTAAGTTTTCCATGTTTCTACATAGTTGATATTCGTATGAGAATCTATATCACCATTCGTAATCTCATGGGAGTTGTACTTGGTCTAAGAAATAAAGAGTGATAAGGGTCTCCTTTACAAATATGGGTAGATAGAGGGCGTGATGGAGGATCTTTTTTTAATTTATGGGAGATAGTCCAGGATGAAAGATCAAGGCGTCACTACATATCTTGAGAAGAGAGAATCAAGACACATGTAGTTCTATGAATGAGCATGTAGTTTATTGTCACGTGATTAGGATATTTCATGCTATGTAGATTAACGTCTTATGAAAAGGACATGTTCCATATAGTTTAATTTCATGCGTTAATGATGATGACTCATAGTTTAAGGTCTTAGAGTTTAGACCATGACATGGAGTAATTTTTATGAATCATAGTTTACAGTCATAGACCATGGAATTATGATTAGAGAGGAAATTTCCATTACTCATATTTTAGGGTAATTGAGTTTGGACGATGATACGAGAGGGAATTTTGATGACTCATATTTCAGGGTCATAGATTTTCGACCATGATATGAGAGGTCATTTTCATGACGTGTAGTTTTGGGTCGTAGAGTTTGGACCATGATATGAGATGAATTTTTTTGAATCATAGTTTAGGGTAGTAGCATTTGAACCATGATATGGAGTCATTTTTATAACTCATGGTTTAGGGTCATAGTGTTTGGAACTTGATGTGGGAGCATTTTTTACCTCATAGTTTAAGGTCTTAGAGTTTGGATGATGGGATCATTTTTAACTCATAGTTTAATGTCATAGAGTTTGGACCATTGGTACTCATTGATTATGGTCTTAGAGTTTGGACCTTTGTTACTCATTTTTTATGGTCTTAGAGTTTGAACCTTTGTTACTCATAGTTTAAGGTCTTAGAGTTTGGACCATCGTTACTCATAGTTTAAGGTCATAGAGTTTTGGACCATCACATAAGGGATTTTGTTTCACGACTCATAGTTTAACATCATAAAACATAGAATTTATCATTTGGGTAATTATTTATGCTAAGTATTTCTCCAAGAACATTGCATTTGTGGGAGTCGTTATGATATTAACATCTATTGATATATACGCATATACTCCATTGGAATAGACCAGATGTATGAAATATGGTCCTTCCCACAATGGTACAAGCATTAGGGGATTCTTCCCTAGTATCATAAGGGTTTTGAGGACTAACACCATTTCTCTTTTGAGGAAAGATCAAAGATGAACCTTTTTTTGAAGGCTCGTGCAATCAGATTTGAGTTGATTTCTAAATGGTGCAGAGTGTGAAGCATTTTATTGTGTAACTCCTCCAATTCATCAAACCATCTTTGGGATTTCTCATCCCAGGACAGTTGATCGCAAATTTACATATGAAGTGATGAATCATGTATTTTTATAGGCAACACCACCTCTGCCCCGTATACTGGTGAGTATGGGGTTTCTTATGTGGCGGTGCAGGTTGGGGTCCAATAAGTCCACAAAGCATAAAATATCTTGTCTGGCCATGATTTCATATCCTTTTTTACAACCTTTTGAAGTGTGTTGGACAGAGTCTTGTTGAAATCCATTATCTACCCATTGGTTGTCACGTGGTAGTGAGATGACCGGTTGGCCTTGATTTGATATTCCCTGTACAACTTATCCAGCTCAACAGAGAAGAAGTTGTCACCGTTCTTCATCGGTATTGTATGAGGGACACCAAATATGGTGATGATGTTGGACTTCACAAAGTTGACAATGTTTTTCACCCCATATTCCTTAATGGGTATGGCTTCATCCCATTTAGAAAGGAAGTCAGTTCCTCTGAGAATGAAATTGTATTGTATGGCTATAGCCGGAGGATATGGTCCCACAACATCCATACCCCAATTGATGAATTCCCAGGAGTATTTAGCCTCCAGAAGAAACTCTAAGGAGTTTTGTATGAAATTAGCATGAAATTGGTCAGAATGGAACTACTTAGTGAATAAGGAACAATCCTGCATCATGGTGGGCCAATAATACCCAATCCTTCATATTTGTTGAGAGATATTTGTTGCGGATAGGTGTTCTCCACCAGCTCCGATATGCACTTCTTTCAGGATTGTAGTAGTATTTTCTCCATCAATGCACCTTAAGAGGACTCTGTCAAGGATTCACTTTAGAGAACCTTCTCTTATATAAACCCATTGTATAGGGTAAAATTGAATTTCCGTCTTTAGACCTCCTCCCTTTCTTCCCTAACTGGAGGGAGTTCCCCGTTACAAAGGTAATTTGTAATGGGTATCATCCAACCAGAAGTATGACCATAAGGCTCAAGAATGGAGATAATTTAATCAATTTATTTTTTATTTCTCTAGATGAACGACAAGACCATCCAACAATGAGAAATGTTAATGACTATTTCATCCCGATCAGGATCGGCCAGGGGTGTGGCTGCATTTTCCAAAGCATTTACTTGAGCATTCTACGACCAGGGGAATTGAGTCAACATTGGTTTTGAATGGAATTCTACCATCAGTGCTGAAACATGTTAAATTAACCGACCCAACACTTCTTTCCTGATAGAATAGCCACCATTGACCTATTGGAATACTTTCTTCGAATCACCCTTTATTTTTAGGTGTTTGTCTTGCACCTGGAGTGCCAATTCCAGGCAAGCAATGAGGGCCTGATACTTTACATCATTGTTCACACACCCTTCTGAAAGAATGAAAGAGTAAAGACTGATGCCCTTTTCATGGGATATGAGAACAAATCCTAGACCCACATTGTTGTTCTTGGGATCCCCCATCATGTTCCCTATCGAGATTCCAGAAGCACCGTCGAAATACATTTCTCACATCTGGGGGCTATCCTTGATAGAAAACACTTCTTAATCTAGAAGTTCAGATTCCAATGGTGTTGTTTCTTCCGAGTGGTTGTCAGCCAAGAAGTTTTCTAATGCCTATCCTTTTATGGACTTCTGGGGTACGTACCATATGTCGAACTATTGTAGGATGATCACCCATCATGATAGGTTCCCATTTAACATGGGATGGTTGATGATTTACTTGAGTGGGTTTCATCAAGAGACTAGGTGGACCTCATGGTGCTACAGGCAATTCTTGCTCTTCTAAACAGTGAAGATTAAGGTGAGTCGGTTCTTTTCCATCTTTGAATACCGAGTTTTGGCATTGATCATTGTCCAACTAAGGTAGTAGAGGTTTTTCTCACTACTGGAATCATTTTTCTACGGAAGGAAGACACCTACTGACCATTCTAGGGATGTTTCGTATAGAATGAACAGTCTCCCCACAATAGGAGGAATGAGAAACAGCGGGCTTAGGTGATATATTTTGAGGTTTTCAAATTATTCATGACAATCGTTATCCAATTCATACGTAACTATTTTATTCATGAGCTTGTTGAAAGGTAAACATTTACCTGCTTGGTTAGATATGAAGCAGCGAATGTTGGAGAGTTTCCCCTAGAGACCTATCAACTCACTGAGGTTATGAGGCGGGGACATGCCATGAATGGATTTTGACTTCTCAGGATCGACTTCAATGCGACGATGGCATTAGACAAATTCAAGAAATTTTCCCGAAGTAACTCAAAATCTGAACATTATGGTATTAATCATTAAAATATAACCTCTCAGTTTATTGAAGATAGTTTAAAGGTCATCCAGGTGGTTTGAATTCTATCACGACTTTACCACCAAGTCGTCAACATAAAACTCGACAAATTTTTCCAATAGGGCTTGAATATGCGATGTAAGGTGTGCTGATATGTGGTTCTTACATGATTTATACTGAAGGGATGCACTTTATAATAGAACACCCCCTGAGGGGACCTAAAAGTAGTAGCTTATTTTTATCCTTGGGACATCCAGATTTGACTATATATAGAATAGTCATTCATGGAGAGGGATTCGAATCTGACCATTGAATCGATCAACAATTCTGTGATAAGGACTGAGAAGTCGCCGTTTGGGAAATGCCGATTAAGGTCCCTAAAGTTGATTCAGATTCAAATATGTCCATTTTAATTTTTGATGGGGACCATGTTGTCCAGCTAGATCAGATATTGGACCTCCCATATGAAGTTGGATTTGATCAATTTTTCAACTTCAGTCTCTATTTTATCATCGTGTGTTGGGTGGCACCTTCTGTCTGCATGTTTATTACCCCAGTGCTTTTCTGGTAATCCTAGATTATGGGTGGTGAGTTCAGGATCAATTCTAGGAATCTATGTGTAATTCTAGGCATACAAATCTCAAATATACCTTAGGAAAGAGGTATATGCACCATGTTCTTCAACAGGCTTGTCCACACTAATTAAATTGGGTCGCAGGTTGCTTTCAGTGCCTAGTTTTATCTCATTATGTTTGTCGATATTGGTGGAAACAACATCTTCAAATGTATGAGGGGCATCTTTGAGGCCTTCTTCCTCTTCTTCTTTTTCACCTTCACTATCTCTATCTTCTTCCCCTTCATATGCAAGAAGTATTTTTGAGATAATATCTCTGAAATTTGGAAATAAATCGTCTTTTTCCTTAGCATGTGAGTCAAGGGTATCTTGATGTCCATAGGATGTGTAGGGAGCATCTTCGACAAGACTTTTCTTGAAAAAATTAGAGTTTGACCATTCTTCTGTGTCTTTGGACTCATTGGTCATATCAGAAACCATAAAAAAATCTAAGTGTGTGTCCTGGCTTGTAATTACGCATTCAACTTGGTTGATGGGAAGTACATATTCTTCCCCAAGCTTCTAGAAGGGGTTTGAAAGAGACATCTTTAATTCTTTTTGGGTATTGATCCGATCAATATCAACAACTGAAATATGTTTTTTCTCCGACTCATACAACCTAGAGTCTATATAATGCGACTCACAGAATACTAATGGGGATTTATCATCATGCAACATTATTTTTTCCCATTTGTGAAATATTTGATTCACTGATGGTATGAGAACGGAATTGCAGCATGCTGATGGAGCCAAGGTCTCCCCAACAGGATACTAATGGTTGTACATTGCCACACCACCCAGGACTCGAAATCTGATATGAGATCTCCAAGCTAGGTTTTCAGCTTGATTCTTCCCAACTACTTCTGCTCACTTTTTTCAAATCCCAATAGAGTTGTAGTGTAGGGTGTTTTGTTTTATTCATCATATAATAGTCGAATAAGCATTCTCAGTGGGATAAGGTTAATTTTAGATCTGTTGTCGATGAAGATCCAATGAACATCAATTCAATTAATCCTTCAAGACAGATATAAGGGTTTGATGTGCCCTTGCACGATGGTGTCTTCATCCCTATCTATAAAGGAGATGTTGACGTGACATTCTTTGGGACTAGTCTTCATTAAAAATAATTCAGTTGATGATACTTCAACTTCAAACACTTTAGGGCTTAAGAAGTATTCAATAAGTGCCTCCCTAAGATCTGTGGACAAACTCAACACATCCAGGTTTGATAACTTTTCTAGTATTGATGTCATCTACTTTGAAATGTCAAAATTATACTCTAAAGGTCTGCATTTATTGGCTTGGGGTTTCTCTTTTATAGAAACTTTATGGGTTTGATCTTTGGAAGTAGATGGTTCGGCCCTTAAAAAAGAAGATGGTGGTGCTGCAGTCCTTTCAACGTTTGGACGAACTGGTCTCACCGTATACCTTGGATGGATTAGTACATGTTCTTCCTCTAATGGATACTCCAAGATGACTGGGCTTGGGATTACTTCGATGGGGGAACATGAGCATTTTGGTTCCTTTTGAATCTACCGGAGGGTTCTTCCATGTGTTTACATGATGTTAATGGTTTGAAATGTGGTGTGGCTAATAATATGACTCTTGCGACCACCATGCCTTCGAGGAAAATGCTGGAATCTATGGTCTCTTCCTCTGGATATCCAATTTGGTGTGGGGAATTAGGGTTCATGGCCATTGTCTACATCATATAGACGATATATCAAGTTAATGAAATTAATGTAGTGGAAGATCAGTTCTTGATCAGATACAATTCCTCTCTGACTGACTCCTTCTGATGGTACCATTTGGCAGGGCGGTGCTCATTATGTCGTTTTGTGGGGCGGTGCTCATTGTGTTGTTTGGTGGGGCAGTGCCTATTGGTCCATTTGGTGATTCGGTTCTTGTTGTACAATTTCTATAGGTATAAAGTCTTAAAGTGTCTACAATGACTTTTGATTTGGTACCATCTTATTTTATGGCTCTTTTTTTCTTCCCATCTAGCTTTTAGAAGACTATAAGGCTTAGGATGATGGTTGTACTATTTAAAATCTTTTTTCGACATAGTAGGTTATTTCAACAATGCCTAGATGATTCTTTGGAATCAGTAGATGGTCTTCTGGACCATCTAGTTATCAAACTGTTTCTCATTGTCGGTGACTATTTTCCACTCTTCTTCATCACTTAAGTCAGAGATGGAAACATTCACCACTTGTGGTAGTGGCGGGCCCAAGTTGACTTGACCAAAATCAACCATCTATTTGTAGGAGATACTATAAAAAAATCATTTATGAATGGTTTGTCCTAGTATCTTGTGGTATAGATGATAATTTGGATGGTCGTTGAGACCCACTTCATCAGCTCACTTCAGCTATGGCAGCTGGAGAAGATTGCAATTCATGGAGGCTATAAAATAGTAGTGAACCGAGTCATCTTAGAATGAATAAAATCTATTTCTTAATTCTTCAAACTGATTTATTTTTCCACCCTATCACTCATCTTGCTGAGGTGAGGGTGATTGTTGATGTCTACTGGGACCCAGATGGTTCAGTGGGGTCTCGCAACTAGGGATAGTGTAGGGGTGGACTAAGTGTGACAGAATTCGGTTCATCTTTTCTTGTTCTTTTACTAAGGGTCAATGGGGCCACTCGAGACTTATTGTTAGTACTTTAGAAAGAGTGTTATATCCTTTGGGCAATGGAAGATAATCTCTAAACCCACTGGTGTACTTCATCAGGATGAATGGGGTTTGTAATTCATCTCGAAGGTTATCGATGCACATTGCGAGCATCTCATCCTATGTGAGTGGTTGGTTCAGGAAATATGGTAGGCCTTTCCATCTGGTAGTGAATTCTGAGACACTCTCGTTCTCTCAATACTTGTATTTCAAGAGATCATTGACAGTCATCTTTGGCAGAATCAAATTGAAATGGAAGAGAAACTATTTCCAGAGGTCCTACTAGTATATGATTGAATTGGTTGGCATGCTAGTATACCATACAGAAGTTGAGCCATGTAGGGTTCATATGAAACACCTAGGTTTTACAGCTTCTTATTACTCTGGAGATCCCAACATGGGGTCACAATAAGAGGCATAGTGCATCAAATGTTGTTCTAGGTTCACTGAGTCATTTAATACTGGGAATACGAGCTTCCCGAAGTTTGGTGGTGGTAAACAATTGCTCACCCATTCGGGGTTGGGTTAGTGGTCTTGTTGTATCATAGCATGCCGCCCTCCATATCTTAAATTCAAGATGTCATCTTCTCAACAGTTTTTAAGAGCCCTTGATGCATATCCTGTCAGGCTTGAGCTTCATCTGGTGTGGTAGGGGCCAATAGTGGGCGTGTCGATGCAATTGGAATTTGGGATGGATGCCCATCTGGAGGTATCATTTGTGGATTTACCTGGGTATAATCCAGTTTCCTTCCCAACGAGGGGAAGTCATGATGCCCTTATAGTTCTTGGTTGAACAACCCTCTGAACATGGATTCATTCACTAGAATGAGTGCATGTGGTATGGACACCTCCTTAGGGAGCAACTGCTGACGTTCCGTAGAGGCACAACTGGAATCTGGACTATTTTCAAAGGGCTTTTTGCGATGGGATTTCGTCACAAATAAGCTTCACAGACGGGTTCCTGTCGCAAATAAGCTTTATTGACGGGGTCCCGTCCCAAATAACCTGTTATAGAAAATGGTGTCGCAAATACCATTTTTGCGACGAGCCCGTCATAGAAAAGGGTTTTCACAATGGGAATTGACTATCACAAATAAGTCTCTGATTATATACATTATATATAAATAAAAATTTTGTGACGGGCCCGTCGCCAATAGTATTTGGGATGGGCCCTTGGTGCCATCACAAATAGTATTTAAAATTATATATTTAAACTATTTGTGACTCGATCCCGTCACAATAGGTCCCGTCACAAATAATAACAAAAGTAAAAAACAATTTAATAAAATTATAATTAATGAAAAAATAATATTAATTATTAATAATTATTCCTAATTATTCCCAATTATTCCTAATTATTACTAACTATTCTTAATTATTTCTTATTATTACTAATTATTCTAAATTATTACTAATTATTACTAATTATTACTAATAATTCTTCATTATTACTAATTATTCCTAATTAATTCAAATTATTACAATTTATTAGTAATAATTACTAATTTTTACTAATTTTTACTATTTATTAATATTTATTACTATTTATTACTAATTATTACTAATTATTACTAATTATTACTAATTGTTACTAATTATTCCTAATTATTCCTATTTATTTTTATTTATTCCTGTTTATTACTAATTATTTCTATTTATTACATTTTTATTCCAATTTATTACTATTTATTCATAATTATTCTTATTTATTACTTATTATTCCTATAATTTATTACTATTTATTACTATTTATTACTAATTATTACTAATTATTAATAATTATTACTATTTATTACTAATAATGACTAATTATAACTAATTATTACTAATTATTACTAATTATTACTATTTATTACAATTTATTCCTATTTATTTCTAATTATTTCTAATTATTTCTAATTATTCCTATTTATTCGTATTTATTTCTATTTACTCCTATTTATTCCTATTTAATCCTATTTATTCCTATTTATTCTTAATTATTGTTATTTATTGCAATTTTTTTCTATTTATTACCATTTATTCCTATTTATTACTAATTATTACCATTTATTCCTAATTATTTGTAATTATTCTTAATTATTCCAATTTATTCCTAATCATTCCTATTTATTACTATTTGTTACTAATTATTCAAATTTATTCCTATTTATTACTATTTATTACTATTTATTCCTATTTATTACTAATTATTCCAATTTATTACTAATTATTCCAATTTATTACTAATTTTTCCTATTTTACTATTTATTCCTATTTATTACTAATTATTCATATTTATTACTGTTTATTACTGATTATTACGATTTATTATAAATTATTCTTATTTAATACTAATTATTACTATTTATTACTAATTATTACTAATTATTCTTATTTATTACTAATTATTCTTATTTATTTCTAATTATTCCTATTTATTACGAATTTTTCCTATTTATTACTAATTATTCTAATTCATTACTAATTATTCTTATTTATTACTAATTATTAAAAATTTGTACTAATATTTTCAATTTATTATTACAAATACATACTAACAACAAAACAATTTAAATCTAATTTAATTACAACTAATAAAAAATAATTAAAAGTAACAGAAAAAATGAAATAAATACTAAATTAAATAAAATATAAATACCTTTAAACTCGATCTCCTATGGATGTTGATGGCTTCACGACTTTTTCGTGAAAAAAAACTAACTCACACAAATTTTAACTCTGAAAAAATAGTTTAGAGAGAGAGAAAGTGAGAATTGAGAGGAGGAATTGAAAAAACAGATGGGGGTATATATATGTTGGATTAGTTGCGACGAGACTATTTGCGATGGGTAGACCCTCGCAAATAGTACTATTTTTGATGGGACCTGTCACAAAAACCATCACCCGAATTAATTACAGTCGGCGGTTAAAAGAGTATTTACGAAGGGTCCCATCACAAAAGGTCCCTGCCGACACGGTTTTTGTGATGGGACAACATCTCGTCTCAAAAACCCATTTACCACCGCCGGGTATTTGCGACGGGTCCTTTCGCAAATACCCTCCGACCGATGCACTATTTGTGATGGGGGGATCCCCCCGTCGTAAATAACCTTCCTCCCGTTTGGCACACAAACCACGCCTATATTTTTGGGATAGGACCCCAAATCCTGTCACAAATAATCTCTAGGACATGCTATTTGCGACGGGAATTAATCTCATCACAAATATCCCGTCACAAAAAGCTATTTTCCGCATAGTGAGGGAACACATCCAGCGAGATAACTACCTCGACGTAGCGCAACATTAATTCGTCTGAGCCCTTTTATTTCTTCCTCTTGCATGGAGAACCTTTCCTCAAGGGTGAGGGACACACTCTCATGGGGAGTAGGATGAAAGTCATAGATGACCTTGGATTTATTTTTCTCTTTGTTGGTGTTTCGCAGGGGAGGTAATGTCGGATTGACTAACCGGGCACCTAAATTTAGGGCCACCCTCTCGTTCTATGTATGTACACCATCAGGCTCATTGTGCAAAGCCTCTTGGAGGGAACCATCTTCCTTTGTGTCTTCTCCCCCTGTGTCATTTCCTGTGAGATCCGTGGGGTTGACGCTCACCACGTTCCCTGAGGCATACCACATTAGGGGTGGTGAGCCTGGTGCAGAATATTAGGATGGCTTCTTACACCCTTTATTGGACTTTCTCCTTACATTCTGTGGTATTCTTTGGGCTTCTTGACAAATATTTACTCGAATGGAGCTCTGGTTTGATCTCGTAATGAGCTTTTGTCTCGAATGGTGTGAACCACAAGAGGGGGTGGAATGGGTAACTCCTTTGTCCATCGTCCTTCAAAGATAGTGGTAGATAGACGTCCACTGTGGGGGATTTGAGGTAAAAATTTCACCAGCCCTGTAGGCTAGGGTTTTTCCCATTTTCTTGTCTATACTCTACGACCTGGATTTATTAGTCTTATAGGGGAATTTTGATTCAAATTTCCCTCATCCCTATGGGATGGAGTTGTTCCCGTATCCCGGTGGTAGTCACCGCTATTTCCACCCATTCAATTTTACGTACTATCGTGTGGGTGTTATCCGAGTATGGAATTTTTCCTGCAATGGGTCTATGGTCTTTTGAGGACATGAGCAATGTTTGCTGGTTTGCTTCCCTTAGGCGGGAATCCTGCTGGATGTTCCCGGTCACCTGACTCAGAATCATTTCGATGGCTTGATCTCTTTAACCATTACGCTTTTGAGACTTACTCTGGGCCAATTTATGTTGAGTATCCCATCTTTCCTGATCAGGGGTTTTATTTGACTGTTTCTTATAGGTGATGACATTCTAGGATTTTATTTTCATTGGGGCATGCTAGACGAGACATGGGGTGAAGTGCAGGGCTCCATGTTCTCCCAACCCTCAAATGTGAACTCCAGCTGGGGTGTTTACAATGAGGTGATGCAACTTATGTAGTTTATAGAGGAAAGCCAGTTCAAGGTTATTATTTCACCTTTTTTATTGTGGTTTTCTTACGGACGGGAGGGCTTCCAAGTCGATCAGACGACAAAGCTCCCCTATTGTGTTAACATGGTCTGTGTACCGTTCGTAGGGTAGGAATTTTTCTTTCAACATTCGAAGAGTTTTCCACTTATTGAGGTGAATTTCATGCATGTATTCCCTCAAAAATTTCACTGGTATGTTGATGTGAGAAGTGGCCATAGGCCAATACATTAATCGTATATTATCTGTTGCTAGTTGTCTTCTCACAAGCAACATATCATGTTGTTGTTCTTCTGGAGGATCCTCTACTTAATATGCCTTCCTCGATTGATTCTTAATGATTTCGTTTCATGAAACTAGGATGGTGTGGGACTTATTGATTTGCGGACAACATGGGGGTGGCTCAGAAGACGAGTGTGGCCAAGGCAGTCCTCTAGTTTATAAATAATACCGCTCATTATAGACAGAGTTCTTAATGTGTTTGATTCCTTTCTGTGCTCCATATAAAAGGAGGGATTTCTCATATTTGTTCCGGTGAGGGGAGGACCTTCCTGCCAGCATGTATTTTGGTTGCGAGGAGGACCTTTGCAAGTGGTACTGTGATGGAGGTGACTACCATGGAAACTTAATGCCCAGTCGCCAGGAATTTTTTAAGGCATATTCCTTGGGGAGGACCTTCAAGGCAGGCTGTAGCAAAGGGATGACCTTCTTGCTGCTCGACTTCACTCTGGAGTGGACCTTCATAGTAACTATCATTGCGAGGAGGGCTTTGCAATGACCTTCATCATGGGGAGGACTTCCATCATGACTTGATATCTAGATACATGGAGAATTTATGTAGTGTTCATCATGCGGAGGACCTTCATGATGTTCTGTAATGAGGGTAGGACATTCTCATTGCTTGATGATACTATGGGGAGGGCCTTCACAATAATTGTCATTACAGGGAGGTCCTTCTCAATGACCATCATCATGGAGGGGACTACCATCCTGACTTGATGTCTGACTATAGCGAGAAGCATATCTACAACGTATACCCTGGGGATGACCATTAGGGTGGATGATAGCAAGGGGAGGACCTTCTTTCTGTCTGATCTTTAGGTCGAGGGTAGGGTAACCTCAACGTGCATCCAGAGATAGGCTCTCATGATCCATCATTATTGAGCCACAGAGTAAGCCCCCATGGGTTCTCTATGGAGGACATTCAAATATGCTAGTAGATACATTGCAGGGAGGAATTACACAACTACTACTACCACTTCCATAATTTGGTTATGGAAGGACATTTTCATGATCCTTGGTTGATATGTGTTTGAGGTCATCGAGAACCCCAGCTTCTAGCAATGCAGGATCTTGTACGTGCTCTTCATTTTCTAGTTTCCTTTGGTGCCTTTCATTTTTGGGTGCACTCTTGCAGG
This sequence comes from Viscum album, assembly GCA_963277665.1. Taxonomy (NCBI): domain Eukaryota; kingdom Viridiplantae; phylum Streptophyta; class Magnoliopsida; order Santalales; family Viscaceae; genus Viscum; species Viscum album. Next base: position 1,456,389,275 of record OY728135.1, on the reverse strand, counting down.
TAACCGGGGCCATATGTTGTTAGTAATGGACTTCATATATGGGTCCCTATCTTGTTGGGTCCAATGATGCTGTTGGGATTTTCCAAAGAGAATCTTGAGTTTTGGCAGTGATATATGACTTCCCTGGAGCAGAAAACACGTTGGACCAGCATCCCCCAGTTGGAAAAAGTATTTTTCCTGATCCGGTTGACCGTATGTCACGGGATATTTTTGTTGACCCTCCTGGACTGGAGCAAGGATGTGTAACTACTATAGAGTGACTAACTCATTTTGAGAGTGAGTCATTCAGTTCAATAAAATCGGGTCGTGGCCCCAATTTCTTGCGTCTACTGCCGATACAATGATATATTGTCATGTTTGGAGGATATAGTCTAGAATAGATGTCTGATATTCTATCATGGACAAGATGTGTGGAGACATATATTTGGATGGAATGGGTATGAAGGCCAATTCCGATGTTGGAGGAGGAGTTTGTGCCTGCTTCTGTCATCCATGAGTTTCTAGTAGATATTAGTCGTTCTCGTGTGTCAGGACAGAGGAATGAGCATGTTGTTGGTTTTCTTCTCTGGTTTCCACCTTATTTGACTGATGGTTTTCATATTCAAGGGTGGGGATTTTCATCCGCTCACTTGTCGTTGTATTTGTCTCATGGGATTTGTATGAATCCACATGAATTTGACTCTTATCATATTTTCTTACTTCCCTAATTAGAAGGAGGGATTGATATGAATCCGTAGGTATTTGGGCCTCCGTATAGCCAGTTTCTTCCCTATATAAATGGAATGCTTGAAATGAGTCAGTAGGTTTTTGTTCTTATGAATATCTAAGTGCTTCTCTATATTGATGAAGGGATTCTTGGGCATCCCTAGGTATATGTGCCTGTTTATAGCCAGTTGCTGCCCAATTTAGATGGCAGGATTAAAATGCATAAGCAGGTGTTTGTGCCTATGTATAGATGAGTGCTGCCCTTTTTTGATGGTGGGATTCTTGTGAATCAGTAGGTATTTGTGACTGCCTATAGCCAATTGCTTCCCTATTTATATAGATGGATTGAAATGTGTCAGCAGGTGTTTGTGCCTGTGTATAGCTGATTGCCTTCTTATTTTTATGGTGGGATTCTTGTGCATCAGCAGGTGTTTGTGCCTACGTATATCCAGTTTCTTACCTATTTTGATGGTGGGCTTGTTTTGTGTCGGTAAATATTTTCATTTGCCTATAGCTTGCTACTCTTTCTGTATGGAAGGACTAGAGAGAAATAGCACAGACGTGCATGTTCTCATATTGTGCCACCCTATTTCTGTGATGGGCTAGAGAGGAGAGGGAAGAGTTCTGTGTCTGCCTGTTGAACTCCTTCTCATTAGTATAACTTAGATGATCCTCAGTAACCATGGTGATAGTGTGTCCCTGGTTTCATATATACCACCCTTGGAGGGAAGCCCGAGGGGCCATGGTCTCCTGGACTATGGAAAGTTCCCTTAGTATAAGTTCCCCCTCTGTGGGAGGAGGTCTGGTCATCCGATGTCGGTGACGAAGCTCTCTGGAAGGGGATTGTGGTTAGGCCCCCAGTATAGTTGGGAAGAAGTCTTCGGGATTGACTTCATCTGCCTCCCTAATTTAAGGGAGGTAGTCGTTGTCATGTTCCAGGGGTTGGCTCTCGAAATGGTTTGAGATTACTACCGGGGCCACCATGTGCTGAGGTGCCAGTAGTGGCAGAAGAGGTAGCTGGCCAACCCTCATAGACTGGAGGGTTTGTCTAGTAGCTTCCAGTGTGGGTAGAGAACCATTTTTGGGTTAATCATTGATCAATGTATTGGACACCCAGTATTGAATATGCTGGGTAGGCGAAGGAGTTCTGCTCTTTGTTGAGGCCCTACCTTCTCGCAGGATCGTTGATATGTGCTTCTTCAAAGATTCTGGGGATGTCATTTGGATTGAAGGATGCTCTACAAGAACCTAAAATATATGTATGACATACATACCACCAAACATCATCAAAGTATAATTCCATTAAACACATGCATATTTGGCGATTCATCTTGGCCCCCTTCCCCTTTTATTTTACTACAGGGTGAAGGGGCCTAAGTGTGGTGATACCACCACATTATTTTTGGATTCATATCAGGTTCACCATTTTTATTCAACCTCCGAGGTGGCACGTTATGGCACAATGAGGATCATCACACTATCTTTTTCCACAGATATTGGCTCTCGTCGAATGTATCATTCCTTTGTCTCGACCCATTCAATGTCAGTATCATTTAAATTAGGATTAATTAAAAATTTGGGGAACTCTTGATCCTAGTAGGTGATCATGTGGGGGTTAAGAACTCACGAAATCAGTCATTCTCGAGTATAAAATCATCAGATGGTATCCAATGGGTTTATTAGTGGATCCAAGAACACACAAAGGCCATGGTATCAATGATTCATGGACAAGATTTTCAAAGGAAGGCACTCGTCGACTGATGATTTGTCTAACAGTACTTGAGGACTCCATTGGTTGAGAGGATGGGAGGGCAGGCTCACTGCCCCATTCTGGGGAAGTAATTTGCCTATTCTGGGACTCTCTTATAGATTTAAGTAATTTTCAAATGTTCTTGAATCCTTGGATCATTGGTGAAGTGTGTGTCCACGACCTACCCTTGGTTTCCAATATTTTTGTGAGCATGCGTAGGTTTGATTTAATGAAAGAGATGTTGACTTAACCTTATTATAAGGTTCTCTAGTGTTTATCGCCATGTAGGGGGACAGGGGGTGACTTGATGTTGGGGTCGGGCCTGAAAAGAGGGTTGTTATATATCCTTGGGAGAGGAATCAGAACCCACATAGTTCGGATATGAGGGGCTTATGAAAGGATGTTGTCCATTTGATAAGTATGACTGGGTAGACCTTTTTGAATGGGCACCATTTTGAACTCATCCCTTCTAGGAGGCATCCTATGAATCTAGATTTGGTCAGGAATTAGAGTTTTCAATGGTCATATGGTCTGGGGATTACGCATGGGATCTACCAATTTGAGGGGGCATGGTTGGCTGGACCCTTTTGGAATGGGCACCCTTTTGAGCTCAGTCCTTCTGGAAGGCTTCCTACAAGTCTTGATTTTGTCATGAACTAGATTTCTCATCGTTCAGATGGTGTGGGGATTACGCATGGGAGATGTCGATTTGATGGGGCATGGTTGGGTGTACCCTTTTGGAATGAGAACCCATTTGAGATCGGGCCTTCTGGTAGGTGACACAAGTATCCTGATTTGGCCAGGAATCAGAGTTCTCATAGTTCATATTTGAATCTATATCATAATCCTTACAAACATCTAAGACCAGGTGATTCATGATTTTTGTGAGAAAAAATATGATGTTAAAGATTCAACAATGTGCATACATCCTTCCCTGTTGGTGGGGTAGGGGAAGCCCGTGGTGGAAGAGGCTGGGGTGACAGTGGGTGACGGGGTGGAGTGATGAACCTTTCCATGTGAAATGGTATAAAAGGTCATGCCATCCTGCCTCAGAGGATTTGGGGCTTACCTTAGTGGGAGGGCCCCAGATCATCATGTGAGGTATACTACAATTTGAATTCATTTATTTTGGATGATGATTAACATGGAGGATAATCATGTTGGAAGGTTCCGACATGCCTCGAGTATTAAAGGGAAGGAACCTGCCAGCCATGATTCTAGAGGATCTTAGATCATGATAAATGATATGAGACATGAAATAAATTGAGGCGTAAAGAGGTAGGAAAAGACACTCCTAAGGATGAACTTGTCTCTTGTTGAAATTACATTTTGTTAGAAACATATACTGATCCATTGGGGCATGATGTGAATAGTCAAGAAGAGGTGTCATCAGGACACTGACCTTTCTTTTCTGATAATTGGGGAGTTTTAAGAAGATTTGAAATCACACTATATACTACAGTTTAATGTGATATAGTTTGGATGATGGCATCACAGTTTAACATCATGTGGATTGGACTATTACCATACAGTTTAAAATCGCGTGGTTAGGATGATAAATAATAGTTTATATTCATAGAGTTTGGATTTTTTTCAATACATTATTAGTTGGGGGATAATCGAGCTGGGATGTTCTGACACGACTCAAACAATTTAGGGAAGGAAAGTATAAATAGTGGATTTAGGGATTGTCAGATTTGGAGAAATGATACGGGGCATGGAATCCATTGAGGCAAACAGAGGTACAAAAGGACTCTCCTTAGGATGAAATTTCCTTTGGTTGATGGCCGTTTTTGTGGGAAACATATGTAGAGCCACCGGGTCATGATGTGCATTGTCATGAAAAGGTGTCTTCAAGACACATGCCTTCCTCTTTTAATGGCCGTGGAGGTGTATGGGGATCTGGAATCACCAAATAAATAGAGTTTGATGGATGGAAAGGATGTGTTCTGGCATTTAAGAAACATTCAAGATATGATTATCCATGATGTTCGGGGTCAACCTAGCATATAAGGTAGGTGATCAGGCTTTTTGGGAGTTTCATGAGGAATGTATATTCTCATGGTATTCATGGGATAGATGTTTGGCCGGCATAAGGGCGCAGCTGAAAATGTCGTCGACTAGGCCTGAAAAGTTTGCGGTGTAGCTATCCATTTTTCATGGGGGTCTGTGACGGTGGTGAATGGACCAACCCATAGGGCCGGGACCGCAGCCTAACAGTGATCCTAAGTGTGTAGGGGTGCAACCCCCGCAGTATGGACCGGTGGGCGTGAACTGTTTTCCGCATAGAGCATCCACATAACAGCTGGACACATAGGAGCTTGCCACATTACATGGTACGTGGAGGAGTTGGCCGCGTATGATGGTACATGGAGGAGATTTCAGAAAATAGTCTTCCACATAAGTGTATTCGTGAACTATCTTCCCTGTCTGGGCATCCACAAACTATCTTCTTCATATTGGCATCTGTGGACCATTTTTATTATATTTTTTATTGGCTCCCTAATTAGATGTTGAGAGTCTTACTAATACAGTTTGCAGGGAGTACCTCTGCAAACATCATTCTCCATATGGTTCACGGGATGGATTCTGTGAACAATTTATTGTTTGTGGTATGGAATCTGAGAATTCCTTTGGGTATAAGAGAAATTTCTCCCACACACTCTACATCTTTCATCCACTATCCTCTTTTCCCATAGCTCTCTCCCTTTACTTCTTCCTTTCCCCCAACTTTTTAGATTCCTCTAGTGGTCCTTTTATAGAGTACAAGGGAAGCACTATCTGTGGTTCGTGTGGCACATTCTTCAAAAGTCCATGGAGATATTCTTGCCTAAATATGACTCAGTCAACTAGGATTTGTGGATTTGAGAGATGTCTCATGCTTCTCTTCATCTACGAATCACATTATTCGCAGGGATGGTGTGCAGGGAGCAATTCCACTATTTTTTCTAGTAAAAATAGCTCGCACAGACTTTTTTTCGACGGTGGAAATTCACTGCGGACTATCTCATTATCTGGCCAATGCCTCAAAGTTCAACTCTTTGTTGGCCATCTGCATACCAATAGTTCTCTTTTCTTGGATTTTTCCAACCTTTCCCATTGATTGTATGAGGCTGAGCTAGATTCCTTTGAAAATTTTATTTCTTCACTTTTCTTCTCAAATTTTCAATCAAACATGAATCCTTCTTCATTACCAATATTTTGGGAGTATTTACCTTCCCTTTTTGGAATTTTCAGGACCCTACAGATCACTTGAGTTAAAGAATGATATATTGAATAATGTACATAGCTCATCCTTCTTCGTCCATCCTAGAAGTACCATGATGTAACATGATCTTTAAGAACACTTATGATGGAAAAAATGAATGAGGAGATTGATGAGTGTATCTCATGATGCTTGGAATGTTAGAAAGTTAATGAAGAGAAATAGAAGTCCAATGAAATGATGAAACTGTTGCCTATACCCACATGGAATTTGGAGAACATCACCATGGAAGTTTTCACTAGTCTATCGAAGAAATCCAAAAGAAACAAAATGATATGGGTTTTTGTGGACTCACTCAATAATCTTTCCCAATTCATCAATATTCATGAAGAATTATCACTTGAACAACATTACAAGATATATGTGAAGGAATTGGTGAGGTTTTACGAGGTACCAAATTCTATATTTTCTAATCATGATCCAATGTCCATATATAAATTCTTTATAATTATTCAATTTGCATTAAATACAGAATTAAATTTTAGTGCCACTTATCACCCAAAAATTCATGGCCTATCTAAAAGTAATTTTCAATCAATATAAGACATATTGACAATTATCTCAAATTAATTTAAAGTAAGATGGGACTAACATGTCCTATTAGTATAGTTCTCAAACAAAAACTTCTTATACTAAAACATTTAAATGGATCCTTATGAATCTCTATATTGGAAGTGATGTAGTACTCCTACTTTTTGGAATGAATTTATATAACAATAGAAATATGGACTGAAATTATGTAAGAGATGACATAGAAGGTTCTATCCATCCAAAAACATATAAATGATATTCAAAATCAAAAAAAATAATTATTACAACCATATAATGGATATGGAATTTGAAGTTGGAGTAAAATTTTTTCTTTGAAAATCACCATGGAAAAGAGTCATGTGATTTCAAAAGAAAAGGAATCTTATCCCTTGGAACATTTACCCCTTTAAGATCCTTTGTTTCATAATAGTAGGGGTCCATCAACTTACACATACACCAAATATGGATCATGTTCATGATGTGTTCCATATATCTCTCATACAGAAGTACATACGTAACCCCTCACCTATATTGAATCGTAAGGGGGTACAATAAGGGAATGACCTCTTGTATGAGTATAATCTAGTGAAATCATGGAAAAAATAGATAATTTTTTAGGAAATAATATAACACACATAGTTAAAGTGTGATGGAGGAACCATATGTATGAATAGGTGACATGAGAACTAGAGGAAACAACGAAATAGAGGAACCATATACTATTCTCAATCGAAAATATGAGTTGAAATTTCTGGGAAAACATTTTTAAATAGGGAATAAGGTAATGACCTAGAGATTTTAAGATGATAATTTTTTCTAAAATAAATGTTTGTTATATTATATTATATAAGTATTATAGTTATTTTTCAGAGAGAGAAACCAACATCCATTTAATTAACGAAAATCATTAAATTATTTAATGATTAAACCCATTAAAATTCCTAATATTACAAGGTTAAAAAATATAAAACAGAAATTGTACAATAAGGAATATTTAGATAACCCAAACTATCTAAATTCTTCCCTCATATGAATAACACTATAGAAATGAATTAAAATATTTGTAAATCAATCGATATTAGAGAAAATAAATATGTAGAACCTTGAGAGGAATTGAGGTGAATAATTATTGAAGGAATTAATATTTATTTATAGGAGTTAATATGAACATTTTAATAGTATCATAACCATTGTAAAAATAAACCATCCATTGGTAATAGTGAAATGACCATTAAGAATAGTATCATGTCAATTGGAATAATAAATTGTTCAGAAAATAATAAATTGTTATATATAAAAAATATTTTTCATGAGTAATTTCTGTAAATATAAATATTATAACATAAGAAATTATCATGAATTAATATCTCAATGAAAATATAAGTTTATTTTTAATAAATAATATTTTAAAATAATTCATAAAAATATTTTTTATATTAAAAATTGAAATGACCTATGTTATAAAATTATTTTAGAAAAATTAATATATATTTTAAAATAATAATGTTGAAATTGTACATGATTTATTTTTTCATAACTTTCTGAAATACTTAAATATTTAGGTAAATATTAAAAATTTAATTTTTCTCATAACTAGTGTATCCTAAATTACATAATTCATGATTTAATACTGAACTCATAATTTATATATATTTATAATAAACCAAAAAATATTTAATTTACTAAATGATTCACTAAAATTCAATAATCATTATTTACAAACCAAAAAAATCACTTTCTAAAACCTAACGTCTAAAGTGATACCCTAAAATAACAATTTTTTAACGTTCATTTTTAATAAACTAAATTAATTCTAATTAAAAGCATGTTTAAATTCTTTAAAAATATATTTCATTGATATATGATTTATATTTTTAAAAATTCACTATTAAAAGATTTTCCTTAGAAATATTATTTTATTCAATACTTTAACTCAAAAAACCCATATCCTATTGTATAAATAACCCCTCTCCCTCCTCAAACATAATAAAAACACACATTAACAAGGAAAATATCATCTAGAATAATTTCCCGTAACACTATTATAATACCTAAGTATGTTCTGGTACCATCCAAATCTATTTATCGAAGAAGTTTAGTTCTGTAGAGAAGAAGAAACACCAGGAAGACGGTATGTTATCATCAATTGTCCCTCTCATTCTCATATCATAATTCACTTTTTTCTACTAATTTTCATAATGAAATATTATAGAGATAATTAATTAGTGTGCTGGAATTATATTAATTATTTCAAACAACTTGAATTATTATATTTACAACATGTTAATTTTTTATACTTCAAGTTCCTACCCATTTAAAAATGTCCCATTAACGGTCAGTTTACCACCAATGAGGTTGTTCCAAATTGTTTTATCATAAAAACATATATTCATGGATATAATAAATTATTTTTGATATATAAATGCATACAAAGAGGTATTTTAATATTCTGTAATTATTCATACTAATGTAAAAATGACCGTGAAAAAATAGAAAAATTGAATAAAAAAAGATTTTTTTAGAAAAAATGATATCAGAATGACTACCCTTTGACCAAGGAAATTAATTAATATAATCAAATTATTATAATTGATAAATAGTGGTAAATATAAGAATAATTTACTTATATATCAATTTCTTAATAAACTTATGTTTAATTATCAAGAGGTAGAAAAGTGATGAAATAAAAATAATTAAGGTAAGGGGATTCTTCAACCCAACTCCCTTTTTCTGGGATTTCCCACTCTCAAATAAATATTCTATATCAATATTCTAATGATGTTTTTTTATATATCCTTTTAGTATTCGTACATTTTTATTTTGGGTATATACATGTCAACCCTTGATTTATAATCCAAATATAATTATTTTCCAAAAAAAATTCTTTCAATAACATTTGTTTTACTCCTCTTGATTTATTTCTTATTCACTCAACAATGATGAGATTCGAAAAAAATAATATTTTTCCCTTATTCAGTTGTGAACCCCAGGTTTATTCATGAAATTATTATTGGTCAAATTCTCAAGATACATATTCCTTTACATGGGTTATTTCATGACTAGGATTGGTATATTTTCTATATGGAATATATAATTGTGTAAATATTATGATATGATGGATGGGAATGGATTTATATAGCACTCCAATGCATTGGGTAATGTGACTTATCTCACGAGATTATGTTAATTATTCATGAAAATGAATTTAGATTTTTACACAAGGTATGTTTTTTGATTTATGCACATATGTATGTGTGAACATGATGCTATATTTTTTTACAACAATGTGTGGTATTTGATTACAATGACATGATGTTTCATTTTTATGCATTGCTACATTTCTTGAAATTTTTCAAATGTCTTACACATGCTTAGGATGGTATTCCCAAGATTATGACATGTCTATGAAGATTATTCTTTACGATTCACTATTGATTAGTGTATCTTATTTTAGCAATTTTTTCAACCCTGTTATAATTTTTTTTTGTAACCTATTCCTTTTATGTGTATCCTAAGGTGGAAAAGTTTACAAGGGATAATGTTAGATATTTTAGGTGGAAAAAGTAGAAATATTTTAATAATTTTTTTGTTTTATTAAGTATAAGTGATTTATGTTTATATTTTTTTAATATATTAAACCTTTTAATCTATAAATTTATAACTATTAAATTGTTTAACTTTAAAATTATGTAATATTTATGGTCTCTATAAATTAATTATTAAAATCATCATTTTGATGCTAACTATTTATTCATGAAAGTTTCTATTTGGGAATTTTAGTCCCTGTATTTTGATCACGGTTCCATAAAATCCATAATGGAAATAGTGATATGAATATGATATATATTTATTATACACATACTTATAAAAATTCGTTAATGTTAGATATATAAAAATTAATTACCCCTTTTATGTAGACGTTATTCCAAAAGCACACATGAATGTAGTTTTCATTTTATAATGAAAATAACGAAATAAAGTTAACTAATATTTTATTGTTATATAATCATAATTAAATTATAAATATATTATATATTTATTACATTTATCCATGTATCCATAAATGTGAGGTAGTGATGAAAATGGAATCATATCTCTATATGGAGGTGGTAGTCAACACATATGCCCAACTGATACATTCATTTCTAATTTAATGGAAATGAGGTGGAAAGGGTATTAAAATAATGATTATAACATCTCACTATATCCATGATATTTGTTTAGTAGTTTTATTATGGATACAAAAAGTTTAGTTATAATGGGAGGAAAAATAAATCAAACGCTCGATTAATGTTTATACCTCTTTTTTAAGAGACCTCCTTTGGCTTATACCTTAATCCTAAAAAGATTTGTCTTAGGATAATACTGGAGGATCTTGGAAAATAGGATGAAATATATCAATTTATTAGGGTAATTATTTTTCAATCTATAAGGATTAATCATTGTGAATAAGGGTGGAGAGGTGGTTCCCTCTTTATGTGGGGGAGAGGGCACTCTTTCAATTACTTAAACAATTTAAACATAATTAATTTATCTCTCAAGTTTAATGAATAAAATTTGAAAGAGAGTAAAAGTTAGGATAAAATGGGTTCACAATTTCTCTATAAAATAATAAATAAATAGTTTCATGTGGGAATTTTATGCTTATCTCTTCATTTAACCACCAATAAAACTATTTAAACATTAATTGTGGGAACAGTTTTTTTCCTGTTTTCACTATTCATTATGAACAAAAATCAAAGTGTAATTATAACTAAATTATGGAATTATGATTGGATATAGAATTAATCTTCTCATATTTAATTTATATAACTGGAAGAATTTGATTTTAATATATTTTCACAAAATTAAATGAAAACCCACTTTTAGACAAATTCAGTTTAAGCATAAATCTGAATTTACTATCATTAATTTCCTAGTAAAAACATTAAAATTAATGTTAAAATATTTTATTGATTATAGAAAGTATAAATTTAATAATAATCATTAAAAAATAATGATATATTTAATTTATCAAGACAAAAACAACTAGTACATGTAGTAACATATTTATAAAACATAACCCCTTTACCTTTAAATTTCATTATCATCATTAATAACCTTTAGATGACTAATATATGGATGATTATTCATTTATTAAAAATGAATTTCAATATAATCACCTTTTAACATTGATCACTATAAATTATTTGGATAATAATATATAACATGTATAAAGATACATTTTATAAAAAATTAATTTTAACCATTAAGTGATTTTATTAAAAATATAATGATGATTTATTAGGAGTTAATCAATAAATTGAAATTTAGGGAAATATTTACACACACACACACAGACACACATATATATATATATATTTGAAAATTTTGATAATCATATTCCTTCCCACCAATTTAATATCTAGTTTATAATGATATTCCATATCCCATGTTCATTTAGACATGCAGTTGCATGAAATGAATGAAATCAAGTAATTCAAGTATATTTCAATGGAAATTAATATAAAATGATAGGGTTTTATTGATTCTTTTTTGGTGAATTCCAATAAGAAATCTCTATGAATCTTAAAAATATTCTTGGGATTCATTTAATAAACGACAACTAAAGACATTATATGGTCCATAAACATGTAAAATTCTATGAGTAATAATCCATCCTATTACTTAACTAGTGATAACAAAAACATTAATTATTATTAGAGAAACAATTTTCCCCACTCAATTTATGATAAATTCAACAATATGCTATATAATATATCATTTTATAACTTCCTTTAAGTTCAACCTTCTTTAACTAACACATAATACCTTCTTCAAAAAAAATGTAGTAACACAATGGGTTGCTCCTGAGATAATAAATCCATTTAACTATAGAATATCTTGATAGTACTTAATATTTTGAATATCTATAAGATTAATAATTTATATAGGATTTGATATGGGCTTCATACCTTGCATGATCCCAATCATAAACTAAAATTATCTCTCCAGATTAAACATAAGGAATTCCTTAATAATGAAATACTGAAACTGATAAAAAAACTGTAGGAATGGTCATATGAAATATTTCCCCACAATCAATCAAAATAAATCAAAAACTACTCTAAATTAATCCCCAATTTTAGATTTTCAGTACCCAAAATGCTTCCTCGAAAATCCCACTTATTAGAAAGTGTATATGCATCACCATCAAATAATGGGAAAGATACCTATTTGAAATAGAATTAAATGTGTACTAAATACATACTCAACCAATCCATAACTATGATAAAATTGAAAATATTTATCTCTTTCATGAATAAATCCTAATGATATTGATGTACACTAATTAAAGGTCATACTCATAACATTGAATGATATATCCAAACAACACCCATATATTTATTTCAATGGAAATAACTCCCTATAAGTACTCTATACTCTACAGAAGGTCAATTTAAAACTAATTAGAGAGAAAATGATTTGATATATTCAGACCAAATAAATAAAATTTTAGTTAATACACCACTCTGACTATACTTCAAATGGTATAAGGATGCTCATCATGGGCTATAGATGCCAACTTGATGGATATAGATGGAATAACTCAGAGCCTCTTCCCTAGCCTCCTGATCCTTGGATATCCTTTGGTGAAGTAGTTTGATCCCTATTATGACCCAATTATGCATGAGTTCCCCTATTCCGTATACAGCTGGAAGAACTCTATAATACCACACCTAATCCTCATGATGATTCTTAATATTTTACTTAACTATTACCGCTAACGGTCATAGTATAACTCTAGAGGAATAATTTAAGATTTCATATCTTCTCAAATATGTGTAAATCTAGTATGTATCAGTTTTATTATAGTTGATTGTAACACCCTATATATTTTTTGGGTTTTTTCTTTTTGGGTATGATTTTATTTTGGGAACAAAAGTAAGAGTTTTATCAATAATTTTTGTTTGAATCAAAAATTTGATCATAATAAAATCTATTTGTAACTTTTTTGGACAATGAATGAGGACTGATTTGTGGTTGTAGTTCATAAGTGAGTGTTATAGAATGTCTTATAAGAATTTCAATGATGTTTCTACTACTTTAGTTTTCCACATTATGGGACACATTGAGAAAGATCGCGCTGTAGCTTATAGAGTCATTGAGTGGTGAGTTTCCATTTTTTGAAAAGGGAATAAATATTAGGTAGTGTTTCACACTATTAAATGGGTCTTGCACCATGAAAATGACTAGTACATAGGCTGTCAAGGACCATTGTGATGGTAGTTAATGTCACAACCTTTACGTAATTCTACGATTATTTTAGCCGAGGGTTAGTACCTCTATTAAATAAGAATAATTTTTAACCGCATATCAATACATGAATTTATCAAGAGAAGAGGAGTGTCTCAGGGTGACACTCCTGGTCATGTTGTGGATGATTCCTAGTTATGTTTCTTTCATAGGGGTAGACAAATATATTTCGGTTTGGTGATCTGTTATGATTTAGGCCAGAAATGTTATTGAGATGGGGATATTTTAGATATCTCTTCCCATCTCATTCGTCCATTAAATCCCTTATGTAATAGGAATGTTTAAAAAAATAAATAAATAACCATTTCAGATATGTTCAGCCTATTTATTTCCCTATTTTTGGTTCCTCTTAATGATCCCTAACTTCGATGCTATTTGGACTAGTGTTTTATTGTGGATTCCATTAGATCACGGTGGAATTAGGTGAATATAATGAGGATTAATCATGGCTAGTAAATAGATTATATCAGATAGTATAACATTGACTATTGGGATTGGTTTCAGTGGAACAGAGATGCCCGATTAGCTTCATAGAGATAATACCTCATTGAATTAAATTTGATAATTAATTAAAAATATTTATAATTTACTATTAGTGTCATTTATTATAAGGTAGTACATCCATGGATGATTTGAGCTTATAAGAGGAACATATGGACATAGATAAGGGGGTACTGGACTTAGTGTGGATGGTAAAACCATTTTAGATGTAGTTGTACCCTATAATAGAAGATCATATGAATAATTTTTCATCACTACTTTGCTGCATATATGATTCACGTTACTGAGTAGTGGGATAAGGATATATATTTCCTTGGGAATAAGATAGAGGATTTTTTTGGCCCTCCTATACTGATTAGAGGTTCTAATTATTGCTTTTTAAAATTTTTATAACCAAAAAAATATTCCTCTATAGGGTGACAACATTCGTTGTACTATTGAGAGACCATGTTTGGGTCATGATGGAGTGGTACATGAGTATCAAATGATTTTTTATAAATGGGTATTTAGTAGGAATGAGATGCTTATTCTTATTAGGAAGTATGATAAGGTTATATATTTCATGCCTTATAAGTTTCACACTCTCATGGATGATTTGAGATTATGGAGTGTGTTAGGAGAAGGCATTGTTATATAGTACTGTCTGAGGATTGGTTGGGAGGGTTCCATTAATTAGTTGTATTAGGTACCTTTATAAAGGGGTCTGATATATGACCTAGTTTTGAGTTGGGGAATTTTTCATTAATTATTATCTGTTTTATTGAAGGTATAAGAGTGAGATATATCTAGATAGTCCATCAAATTTAGGACCATGAGTGATGAGGTTAGATTGGGAATCAATGTTATAGTTCACAGGATCCTTCAGAGAGTGTTTTCCTAATGGGTGATAGAAGTAATGAAAATTTTGAGATAGGTGACCAGAAAAAGTTGGTAGGACCCTTGTGGATAACCCAAAAGGTGAGAGAATATGTTCTTTGAGATATGGGGATTGGTCTCAATTGAATATTTATTGTGGATAAGTTTTTTATAAATTCGACAGGATACTACGAGATTATGACAGTTGAAAAACTGGTTGGTGTATGGTGAACCTAAGACATTGACCTTCCATGATTGATATTGTTTTAGATATTCTAATGAGGGTGAGACGGGTTGCTTGTGTCCGTGAAGTAAGTAACTTTCAATAAGTAATATGGATTTGGTCATGATTGGAGACCACCCTAAGTAAAAGGGATAGGCCGTGATGTGAAGTGAAACATGTATGATGGACCCTACTAGGGGTGAAGAGGTATCAGTTCAAGATTTGGATGTTAGACTAGACCCAGATCCATTGGGTAGTCGGTCGAGGTATTAGACCACACCATACTCTAAGTCATTAATTTTATAATGGGTTATTGGTTTGATGGAACATTATAAGGACATTATGGGATTCTAGCTTATTTTTTTAAGTAGGTATGATCAATTTCTATGGTGTTTTTATTACCACATGGTGTACTGATGCATAGGTATTTGAGGTTTCATTGTATACTAATGACTACCATGTGGTTGTGTGGCATGTTTATTTTCATCCACACTCATAAATGAATATAATTGTTTATACTAGGTGTAATTAGTGAAACCCATGTGATATGTTTTTATCAAATAATATATGGGAACTCTAGTTCACCTATTTAATTTATGTATACTTTTAGGTTCAGTACAGGTTGTATGGTTGATTGGGCTAGTGTGGTTTGATGTGTTTCAAGAGAATGAGTGTATAGTGTGTTAAATGGATAGTATTATGGTTTTCGTGTTTTTTTTCTTTTCATGTATTAATTTACGTTAATTTTCTAGTTGTTGATTAGTTGAAGAATTTAAGGACGACTTTCTCATCGTACAATTATTTTATCATTTTGTTCATTGATTTATGTTTAATCTAATACCTATCATGAAGGATACTATTTTTCTATTTCATTCGTGTGTTTGAATATATTTTGAGGGAATTTTATCCCTATTAAAAGGATTATTTATCCATTACTAGTTAATATCCTTTGGTGTTTGGTTAGGAGTGAAAAATGTCACATAACACTATGGGTTGGGGAAATACTGACTGACTGCTACGAAAAGGTATTACAAATTGATATTTAACATATTTTTCTATAAATATTTGGTGAAATGGTCAATGAGTTTTCTAACATTTTTATCATAACTTTCGATGGGCCTTAGACTAGTTTGTAATAACTATCTTTATAGTGGGATATCTTGGTTATCAGTATTGTGGGATTGTGTTTTTTTGTTCTATTATGGTAGAGGTGTTCACTAATATTTATGTATTTCTTATAAGTTTTTATTTGTGGTTTTTTCTCATCGATCATTGGATAAAGGCTTGTGTAAATGTATCATATTTAACAAGTTGTATTGATATGAAATACATATTCTTAAAAGTGATTGGTTTCACTAATAAGGGATTAGTTGTTTAATTTTTTTAAAAAAACATATATGATATTTCCCAATATTATATATTGATGGAATTATACAAAGCCAAACAACAATATATTTTTTATGATAGTTCATGTGGATTCTAGTGTGGAATGTTCTCTTGTGTTAAGTATAAAATACCATCAATATAGGGATGTATAATAACCCTTATTTAGTTAATATAAATATTAAAAACCATAGTAATGATTTGAGGACATGATCAGGTTTCTTTTTGTATAGAGATTTTGTTACTTCAAGCTTCAAAAAGACATTATATGGTGTTTTCTAATATATCTTCTTAGTGTAATTATACATAACTGAACACTATAGATATAGATTCCCTAGTGGTTTGTAGATAAGGGAATGCGAATTTCATGTGGTTTTTATGTAGTGAACATGAGGGTTTCTTAGAATCAAGGATAGGTTTCATAGTTAGGATATATTAGATTCATAACCCATTGATTGTAGGTTTAGTTCATTCCCGGATATAGAGATAATATCCTAGATGTTCAGGTCTTGGATGATAATAGATTCTGAAGAAGTTTTTTTCAGATAGAGGATGTCTATGGGGTAGGTGGTCATGAATTTAGTCATCGTATGACTAATTTCCCTCAGTTTTTATGATATTGACATGTATAACTACTTTTGTTAGTGTGTTGGGTTTGGGGTCCTAGGTTAGATAGAACAAGAAAAATATACACCTATGTCTAGTTGTGTGATCAAGTTGAATGGGAGTGTGTAAATGTTGGGTTTTGGTTAGGTCAAGTTCGATAGTGGATAAGAAAATATATGAGGGTTATTTGTGGTTAAATCTATCTTGATAAGGTCTGTGAGTGAGTTTAGAAAACATATTTCAGGAGAAAACATGATGCATAAAGATATTTGTGGGGTAGTTATGCACGATGCCTATTAAGATACAAATTTTAGAATAATACATGTACAGGTTCATTTATATTTGTTTATGTTTTGGATAAACCCCATAAGTGATGCGACAATATGATGATAGAGAGATGTGAGAGGGAATGATACTTGATGTTTTGATCCTTAACAGGATTTATGGAGTGGGTGAGTGTGGCTCAATTGGAGTGGTACACATATATTGTCTGATCTGGTTGGGTTACTACTAGAGAATGATGTAAGGAAATACATTTTTAGGAAGATTGCCATTAGATTTCACTGGGTTTTATTTACATTATAAGTGGATTGTTAAATTTTGGGGACGGAATTACTAGATAGATGAGAATGGAAGGTCAGTGGTGATTCAAGCAAGTGTTTGAGTATGAGTTGGTTGTACACAACTAATAATTATTTCAATAACTGAACTAATTTTGGGAAATATAGATAGGGTGTGGGGTTTGGTATGCTATAATATCGATACTATGATTGTGGGGAGAAAAATATCTATTGTCAAGGAATGGACCTCAGGTCAGATGATTCATGGGTGTGGTGAGACCAGTTGGAGAGATGGTTATGGTGACACTAGGATAAAAGTTTAGAAGTATCTGATGCAGTTTGATTCCATGGTAGAAACAAGAGTTGAAATTTGGATATAGTTTTGTATGTAGTTTTTCCATTTGAATTAGGCTCAGGTTGGATTTGTTGTGATCTGACAGTGTTTCAGATTAAGGGTGTGTCGGTTATTTGGGGTAAAATCATAGAGAGTGGAGTTTGTGGATGGTGATCTAATTGTGAAATTACACCATGATCTAGGTTCATACATTAGTGTTGGTTCTTGGAAAATCATAGGATTACTCTGATCATAAGTTAATCATGAAAAGGATAAGTCAACCAATGGTGGTATAACTGGTGATTCTTATAGAATTAGATGTGGCTATAACACCCGAGCTTCCATGATACGCTTCTCTTTCAATAATGCAATAGCTTGCATTGTATGCAAGTTCGAGATTCTAACACACCGCGACCAATCAAAATAGCCATAATGAATAGTAATACCAACATTTTGAAATTATATATATTTTATATTTCAAAATGGACTTCATGTTTGGGTTCGGAATATCTAAATTAGCCTATGTTGAATTTTTGGTATTTTTCTGAGAACTTCCAATTTTTTATGAATAGTGAAAAATACATAAAAACATCTTTTTTAATCAAAATAATTTTTAGTGATAAATTATAATATTTAGTGGTTTTAAAGTATAATTATAATATATTTTTACCATTTTATCCAATGGCGGTCATTAGAATTAATTTCACTTTGAAATTGGACATAAACAATTGTCAATATTTTGAGATATATTGTTTCTTTAAAACACGCTATTTGTTGTGACAGTGGGAATTAATTATAAAATTAATTAATGCAAATTATATGTTTGTAATTTCATAAAATAGACATCATTTTTGAATTCGGAATATCAATTATATCTTAGGGTGAAATTTTGGCATTGTTCTGAAAAACTTCAATTTTTGATGAATAGTGAAACCACTAAGTGGTTGTTAAAAAATTGATTATTCGTTTAAATGAAACATCACTTCTGTGATTCTATTTTCAAAAATCCTACATAAAGTTTTGTCATTAGGATGTAAAATGTGTTTCAATGGGATGCAAATATTTTTTTGGTGAATAGTAAATTTTAAGTTTAATTAATCGTGATTAAAGGTAATTAGTGAAATTTAAATTAAAAATGATATTATAAAAATATAAAAATATCTTGACACTAGTCCTACACTATTCAGATGAGTCATGGTCGACCAAGAAAATCCCTGGGTAAACTTGGGGACCCCCTGGATCCACATGGGTAAGCAAATGACATTAATAACTTTTTATTTAAAGTAAAAATAAAATTGTCACAAACATGTGTTGTTTTACTAAAACAATTATTACATTGGGTTATATAAGTTACCTTTTTTACTATAAATATTCTTTGGAAATATAAAAATATTTACTACATAATGGTAATTTTTTTTAATTTTCAGACATTAAATAAATTAAATTTTTAATGACACCATGATGATGCAACGATTACCTCATTAATTAACGATTTAAATAAAATGAAAAGATAATGTATAATCTAAGACATAAACTTGTAAAAAACCTATTTTATGGGTATATTTTTAACCCTTATCACAATAGACTAGAAATATATAATTTTCAGACCTTTAAAATCCGAAAAGCATTTCATAATAATGTAACATTTCATGACATTCCAAGAGTGCTCCTCCTCTCCTATTATAAAAGGCCACCACCACTACCACCTTATTCACACTTTCCAAGCCATTTGGATCAGCCAACCTCTACCCAAATACTCTCTCAACATACCACTCTTACTCCTAGAAGCCTCACTTTGGGCAGAAGTCTTCCCAAGGAAGCCGTTGGCTCAAATCAAAAAAGAGTTACCCGATTTTAAGGTAATGTCTTCTCTTAAGTTATTTTGTTTTATTTTGCTTCTCCAACCACCTAAAAAAATTTTATTACTTTATTTTCTAACAACATCAGTATCCTCAATATAGTTGGATTTTTTTTATGAGAATGATATTATTTACACTTACACACACCTTCGTCTAATGGTTAAAGAACATACTGTTTCTGTGGGTGGAGAATTACTGCCTCACGAAACGATGATTGTTCAATATTATTTTAACACCTCTCATTGAGGAAATTATGATGAAACTATTTTTATATATGATATATATTATCTTTTTTTCTTATGATTATGTATTTTTCACTTATGGCATACCTTTATGATTTCTATTATGGGTAAACACGATAATTTCATTTTTGGAAGTGCGGACTACCGCCCCCTCATAGTGATTTGAATCGTTAATGCCATATGTGGGATGTATAAAGGATGGGGTAAATGCTACTATAAATTATATTATACTGGAATTATAGTATACCTTTATATAATTATAATTTTATTCCATTAAATAGGAAATAGAAATGAAAGTAGCATTCATGCATACGTATGGATTACCGTCTCCATGAACGGTGCATCTCATTTCTTACCTCTAAATGTTATGTAATATTATAAATGCATGTATATACTGGATATATATGATATATATGATATATAAATCATGAATATAATTCAGGATATAATGGATATTTCACCACATGAACAACTTTTAATTATAAGAAGTTTATTTTTGACTCAAGTACCAAAGATCGACAAAATGACCGTTATTAACTTAAATAATTACATAATGTTCATAACATGGTAATAAGTGATATAAAAGGAATAATGAACATGAAAAAGGTTCGTAAGAAAATAGAAATTAACTCTATTTCATTATTCAGGATATTAAAGAACGATCGAGTCAAGTCGGACATGAGGTAATGGAACATCTTAACCCGATTTCTGTTCTTTGGGTTAATCTCTTACTTTCAAATTATGTCATGATATTATTATGTTATATCTTATATTTTAAATTTATTTATGTGTAATTATAGTGAATATACATAAGAGGTCTATTTTATTTAAGAAAATGATCTTTTAAAGGGACTTTGTCTCAATCTGTTTTCATTTAGACATATTTTATTTTATACAAAACATTATTTTATACGGTGTATAAACCCCTTTTACTTTTATGTTTATTCTAAAGGAATCTTTTTTATATGATGAATTTTACTAAATGACAAAAGGGAATGTTGTTTTGTCATACGTATGCAGCGACAATGACTTCTCCACCCCCGTGACCATTATTTGAGTTTCGGATTCTTCTACAAGCCATCACTTTTTTTAAATGAAAAATAAATACAAAGTTTTAATTTTATTTTATTTTGGTATTGAAAATGGTTTTGAAAGTGTTTTATTATTATATCAATGTGTTGTATTGATATCTTGTGATTGAAATGTGGAAATGTTATGTTTCCTTTATGCATGTTTTATGTGATACGGTTATGTTATGGTTTATGATATGTTTAAACCTGTTCAAATGAGGAACGCATTGGAATTAATAAGTGACGGGTGGAGCCCGCTATAGCTCCTCGATGCATCAGCAGGTCTCATGAGACAAACTAGTGTCTTTTCATGAGGCCTTGATAAAATCTTATTTGTAGTCTTGGCACTAGGCCTTGGCTACGTGGTTATGATAGTCTGGCATTATGAATTCCATCATTATGAAAGTGGTTATTGATATTGCATGTGATTATTCGACCAGTAGAATATCCATATGAATATGTAAATAGAATTATCTCATTTTACTTTTGACATATTATGTTGAAGTTCAAGTTTAAAAGGCTTTTGTTTTAGTCATAAATTGCCTTAAATTTTTATGTTTATTTATGAAATATTCCACGATATTGCTATCCTTACTGAGAATCTAAGCTCACCCCTTTCAATGTTTTATTTTTCCCAGAATGTGAAGAAATATTTTATGATTGAACTACAGGGATTGTCGGAAGGGGATAGAAGTGTGTACTATGGAGACTATGTTATTGTGATTTTTCACTTTATGAGTTAATGTAACATTTATGAATGTATCTAGTGTTTCAAAGGCTACTAAACTAATTGGTCTTTAGAGACTTGATCTTTTGTGATCATGCCAATGTTACAAAATAATGCACCGACTCTGGGTAACTGGGGTCAGGGCATTATAGTTGGTATCAGAGGCAGTTTAGTACTAACCTTGGAAGCTAGATTTAGAAAAACACTGATTAGAGCACATAACCCTAGGATAGACATTGAATATTAGTATAGAAGAAAACCCTAGAATTTTGGTATTATAGATATTTTATGAGTTTTCCGAGCAATACATCCATGTCTGTATATGAGCAGGTAGAGGCGGCTCTGGCACAAATGTACCTAGTGGTAAAACCTGAAAACACCTCTTTGAGATAGACTCGAATGGGAACTGGTGCACGACAACGGGCCTTGTTTCACTCTTAGCTATGACACTCCTGGCATGTATGCTTAGGATAATTCTCATTTTTTTAGAACCATTATGATGGGTTTATGAGTATATACTTCCTAAAAGAAAACATTTTTGTTATTATGGATTAAATCCATAAATAGTTCAATTTATGTTAAGTATTTTTCAAGTTTGTAATTATGTATTTTGATTCATAAACTAATCTAGTTTATGCCATTGTTTATAAATGGAGCCTAGTGGGAGGAATGGAAACCGTATCAATGCACGCACTCCATGTAGGGATTTCCCTCATACTCAAGATAATTATAGTGGAGCTGGAGATAAAACTGGTGCTGATCAACTTATCACCATACTGGGAAAACTCACTCAGGTTATGAATAGTAACCTTACTCGTATGGAGCACCCTGATCCGCAACGTGGAGGATCAATGTTAGACCGCTTAATGAGGCAACAACCACCAATATTTAATGGGGGTAAAAATCCATTAGTAGCTGAGAAATGGACAAACTCCTTAGAGAAAATATTCCATGCCTTGGAGAGTAGCGAAAGGGAGAAGGTTGTCATGGCAGTTTACCACCTCACTGGAGATGCCGATCAATGGTGGTCGCTGATTCAAAACACAAAGGAAGATGAAGAAGTATAAAGTATTGAATGGAGGGAGTTTAAGGAAATTTTCTTAGAAAAATACTTTCCTCATGACCATCGAGCAGATATGGAAAGGCAATTTCTGAGTCTGAGACAAAAGGAGGATGAGAATGTCGCAAAGTATGAGGCCAACTTTACAAGGTTAGCGAGGTATGATGTAGATTACATATCTAACCCAATAAGTAATATTGATCGTTTCTTTGATGGGTTAAAACCATTTCTCCATCGAGAATTAGTTTCAAAATCTTTCTCAACATACGAAGATATAGTCTCGTGTGCTATCAAGGCAGAAAATGAATTCTCTAAGTCTTATGACAACAAAGTAAAGCAAGAGAAGAAGAGAATGATGGAACACGATACAGATAAAGGGGAAAAGGGAAAGATGGATTTTCTATTATGCGATAATTGTGGGAAGAATCACCCCAGTACTTGCCTAAAAGGAATGGGAGTTTGTTATAAATGTGGAGAAAAAGGTCACCAGACTTGTGATTGCTAGGGAAAGAAAGAGGCTATCAATATTGAATGCTACAATTGTAGAGAAATGGGGAATTATTCAAATGAATGTCTTAAGCTTCATGGAAACTTAACTCAGAAAAGGCCAAGGGATCAAGGCCAATCATATGCTGTTACTACAATTGAAGTGGAATTGTTAATGTATTGGTGCTTTTGGACATAAGGATTATATTCTGGTTATAAGAATGATGTGATATATATAAGTATTGTACTGCAATACATGTTATTTTCATTAAGGTTTTAATATGATGAAGGTAATCATACTTTTATATGTGACAATAAGAGAAACTTTACTCTGTTTGAGGAATCTGATGATTCAAATGATTTTGGAATTTAGAGTCCTTTTAGAGAAAGTCCGGACGGTGGTATTTTGGATAACTATAAAGGTTGGAATGGATTAAGTTGAACTTTGGATAGTATTGTTTAAGGTTAAAATATTTATGAAGATTATTTTTGGAATATTATAATACTATAGTTTTAGGAAAAGGACAACCTGCAGGATAGGGGATAACCCGTCACGTCGGACAAAGCTGTAGGAATCTAACCCACAACCATAGTGCGACCGACCTTTATTACCTACCACTAGCCTACAAGAAGTCCCTGGTTATTAAAAAAAGTTTTCCTAAACTAAATGGCATGTGTTAATATTTGGAACCTCATACAATTATGATAAATAGAATATTTTTGAGTTCTATTACCCTTTGGAGTTAAAGATGGGTTTGTGGTAAAAATTTATTATAGAATGAAATTCTACATGACAAGTAAGTATATTTCCTTACGTTCTTAGTAAATCTCCTAAATAAATTCCTCAACTTTATGAAAGGTCACTTAAAACAAAAATGTTTTCGGTTAACTTTTCCAATTGGGGAATCAATGACCGTTTAACCAATCACCAGTTTGTGATTTTCGTGTAGTTAAATTTCTATTAAATATGTTTTATACAACTCTCCATCAGACCTTGATGGTTTGTTTTTCCTCCATATCCATATTTTCATAGAATCCTAGTATGGGCTATCTCATGTGACCTTTGTATTTCTCTTTCTTTCTTTTAATGTTATATTTTTATTAACCTTATTTTCGATGTGGGTTTTCCACAGAGGAATTTTCTATTTTCAACCTTTTATTTTCAAAGAAAAATTTCAAATTGTGAGGACGTAATTTATTAAAGGAGGGGAGAATGTAACTCGTTGAGCTTCCACGATATGCTTCTCTTTCAATAATGCAATAGCTTGCATTGTATGCAAGTTTGAGAATCTAACACACCGTGAACAATAAAATAGCCATTATGAATAGTAATACCCACTTTTTGAAATTATATATATTTTATATTTTATAATGGACTTTATTTTTTGATTTGGAATATCGAAATTAGCCTATGTTGAATTTTTTGGATTTTTATGAGAACTTCCAATTTTTTATGAATAGTGAAAAATACTTAAAAACAACTTTTTTAATAAAAATAATTTATTCTGATAAATTATACTATTGACTGGTTTTAAAGTATAATTATAATATATTTTTACCATTTTATCCAATGGTGGTCATTAGAATTAATTTCACTTTGAAATTGGACATAAACAATTGTCAATCTTTTGATATATATTGTTTCTTTAAAACATGCTATTTGTTTTGACAATGGGAATTAATTATAAAATTAATTAATGAAAATTATATGTTTGTAATTTTGTAAAATATACATCATTTTTGAATTCAGAATATCAATTATAGCTTAGGGTGAAAATTTGGCGTTGTTCTGAAAAACAACAATTTTTGATGAATAGTGAAACCACTAAGTGGTTATTAAAAAACCAATTTTTCGTTTAAATGAAACATTACCACTTCTGGGATTCAATTTTCAAAAATCTGACATACATGGTTGTCATTATGAAGTAAAATGTGGTTCAATGGGATAAAATTATTTTTTGGTAAATAGTAACTTTTAAGTTTAATTAATCGCGATTAAATGTAATTAGTGAAATTTAATGTAAAAATGATATTATAAAAATATAAAAATATCTTAACACTAGTCCTACACTATTTGGATGAGTCCTGTCCGACCAAGACAATACCTGGTTCAACTTTGGGACCCCATTGAGCCACTTGGGTAAGCAAATGACATTAATAACTTTTTATTTAAAGTAAAAATAAAATTGTCACAAACATGTGTTGTTTTAATAAAACAATTATTACATGGGGTTATATAAGTCAAATGTTTTACAATAAATATTTATTGGAAATATAAAAAGATTTCCTAAATCATGGTAATTTTTTTATAATTTTCAGACATTAAATAAATTAAATATTTAATGACACCATGATGATGCATCGATTACCTCATTAATTAACGATTTAAATAAAATGAAAAGATAATGTACAATCTAAGACATAAACATGTCAAAAACCTATTGGATTTGTTGATTTCGAACCCTTATCACATTATCCTCGAAATATATAATCGTGGGTCATTTAAAATCAGAAAATCATTTCATAATAATGTAACATTTCATGACTTTCCAAGAGTGCCCCTCCTCTCCTCTTATAAAATGCCCCCACCACTACCACCTTATTCACACCTTCCAAGCCATTTGGATCGTCCAACCTCTGCCCAAATACTCTTTACACATCCCACTCTTACTCCTAAAAGCCTCACATTGGGCAGAAGTCTTCCCAAGGAAGCCGTTGGCTCAAATAAAAAAGAGTAACCCGATTTTAAGGTAATGTATTCTCTTAAGTTCTTTTGTATTATTTTTCTTCTCCAACCCCCTAAAATCTTTTTATTACTTCATTTTGTAACAACCCCAGTATCCTAAATATAATTGGATTTTTTTATGAGAATTATTTTTTTTAAATTTACACACACCTTCCTCTAATTGTTAAAGAACATACTGTTTCTGTGGGTGGCGAATTACTGCCTCACGAAACGATGATTGTTAAATATTATTTTAACACCTATCATGGTGGCCATTATGATGAAACTATTTTTATATATGATATATATTATGTTTTTGTTTTCCTTATGATTCTGTATTTTTCACTTATGATATACCATTATGATTTCCATTATGGGTAAACACGATAATTTCATTTTAGGAAGTGCGGACTACCGCCCCTCATAGGGATTTTAATCATTAATTCCATATGTGGGATGTATTAAGGATGGAGTAAATGGTACTATAAATTATATTATACTATAATTATAGTATACCTTTATATAATTATAATTTCATCCCATTAAATATGAAATAGAAATGAAAGTAGCGTTCATGCATACGTACGACTTACCATCTCCATGAACAGTGCATTTCATTTCTTACCTCTAAATTTTATGTAATATTATAAATGCATGTATATACTGGATATATATAATATATATGATATCTAAATCATGAATATAATTCTGGATATAATGGATATTTCACCACATGACCAACTTTTAATTATAAGAAGTCTATTTTTGACTCAAGTACCAAAGATCGACAAAATGACCGTTATTAACATAAATAATTACACAATGTTCATAACATTGTTATAAGTGATATAAAAGGAATAATGAATCTGAAAAAGGTTCTTAAGAAAATAGAAATTAACTCTAGTTCATTATTCAGGAGATTGAAGAATGATCGAGTCGAGTCGGACACGAGGTAAGGGAACTTCTTAACCTGGTTTCTGTTCTTTGGGTTAATCTCTTACTTTCAAATTATGTCATGATATTATTATGTTCTATCTTGTATTTTTAATTTATTTCTGTGTAATTATAGTGCATATACATAATATATCTATTTTATTTTAAAAAATGATCTTTTTTGATTGACTTTGTCTCAATCTCCTTTCATTGAGACATATTTTATTTTATACACAACATTCTTTTATACTGTGTATAAACCCATTTGACTTTTATGTTTATTTAAAAGGAATCTTTTTTATATGAAGAATTTTACTAAACGACAAAAGGGAATGTTTTTTTGTCACACGTATGTGGCGAAAATGACTTCTCTACCACCGTGACCATTATTTGAGTTTCAGCTTCCTCTATAAGCCATAAAATTTTTTAAATGAAAAATAAATACAGAGTTTTAATTTTATTTTATTTTGGTATTGAAAATGGTTTTGAAAGTGTTTTTTTATAATATCAATGTGTTGTATTGATATATTGTGATTGAAATGTGGAAATGTTATGTTTCCTTTATGCATGTTTTATGTTATACGATTATGTTATGGTTTATGATATGTTTAATCCTATTCATAGGAGGAATTCATTGGACTTAATAAGTGACGGGTGGAGCCTGCTATAGCTCCTCGATGCATCGGTAGGTCTCATGAGACAAAATAGTGTCTTGGCATGAGGCCTTTACAAAATCTTATTTGTATTCTTGGCACGAGGCCTTGGCTATGTGGTTATGATAGTCTGGCATTATGAATTACATCATTATGAAAGTGGTTATTGATATTGCATGTGATTATTCGACCTGTAGAATATCCATGTGAATAAGTAAATAAAATTATCTCATTTTACTTTTGCCATATTATGTTGAATTTCATGTTTAAAAGGCTTTTGTTTTATTCATAAATTTCCTTAAATGTTTATGTTTATTTATGAAAGCTTCCTCTATACTGTTATCCTTACTGAGCATCTAAGCTCACCCCTTTCAATGTTTTCTTTTTCCCAGGATGTGAAGAAATATTTTATGACTGACCTACAGGGATAGTCGGAAGGGGATAGAAGTGTGGACTATGGAGACTATGTTATTTTGATGTTTCACTTTATGATGTAATGTAACATTTATGAATGTATCTAGTGTTTCTAAGGCTACTAAACTAATCATTCTTTAGGGACTTGATCTTTTGTTATCATGCCAATATAATGAAATAATGCACCAACTCAGGGTAACTGGGGTCGGGGCATTACAGTGGTGGTATGTAAACCTTACCAAACATGATGACTGACTAGTTGAAGATAATTTTTTTATTGTCCATTATTATGGGGGGAGAACAATGATGTGGAACTATCCAATGTTAGTGGATTCCCGTGTTGGGTATCACAGTAATCCATGGGACAAACCAGTTTCTGAATTTTTTATGTGTTGAGAGTGATCAAAGAGGGTGAGATTCATCTTAGTTTTGGAATTGGTAGTGAGTAGGTGCCTATAATTCTAGTTACTACTAAGATACATTTTAGAGTTAAACTGTGGAAGAAAACTATGATTTCTCAAATGGATAACAAAAGGTTCTCAATTGAATTAGAAATCATGGTAGATCATGGTAGATCAAAAAAGATAATTCTAGAACTACCACAAATTCTTAGGAAAAAGAAGAATTATGGTGGGGAATTAGTAATGCACTATAGTATTTTAGGAAATTATTTTTGGATGGAGCTATTTATTTATCCATGGAGGAGGGATAATTTTTAATATTTAGTTGTGGATATAGAATCATAACCTTAGAACATATCTATATGTTTTTTTGGACAAGGAATGAGGTGTAGTCTAATGTTTGTGTTCTCAATAGAGCATGAAGTAAGGTTTGAAGGCCATTTAAAAATATAGTATAAAAACAATACCCATTAAGATATTTTTTGGTGAGGAACAATGTTCTACATATGAGTTATTCATAGGACATTGAGTTTTAAGGGTTTTTTATAATTAAAATACCCTTACATAGTTGTTCACACTTGAAAGGGAGAGTCACCATGTAAACCTGAACCTTACGTAGTGGTTTTAGGATCCTTATATAGGAAAGTACTTATATACCCCTTAATTAATTCCATGATAGTATTGTTTAAGGGTTAGGTAATCTACCTTGGTAGTATCATGATACTTCCACTTATCGATCAATGAGTTTATTTGATGAACTGACAAGTCACATTGTAAAACTATTGGTTATGTTCTAGTGGATTCATAGTAAGTTTTTTTGGAAAATGGATGTATTGTCCTTTTAGGTTCACCCTCCTAATTGATTTAGGTTAGTTGGGGTTTTAGGATAGGGTCACTTTGGTCGGATCTCCACTACAAATTCCTCCATTCAATTCCTTGGGAACATGATGGATTTTGGTTATATTTTAGTATTATTCGAGTTATGTTTATCCTATTCTTCCTATATTTCAGATACACATCTCTAGATTTAGGCATCAGTGTGACTTGGGCAATTCTTTTAGTGAATATTCAATTGAATCATTGTCTTATAAAGAAATAAGTATGTTCATTTTGTATTTCATAGCTAGAGGAGATCTTATAAGGTTTAATTTATGCATTTGAGTTCATTTTTTTTGTAAAGTAGTGATCTTCACTAAATTTATCTACAATCCCACTTCATTGAAATAATTTTAATAATTAATTATAAATTATTATAATTAATTATTTTTGAATGTAATAAAAATGGGGTTTAATACTGGGGTATGATCTTGTATGAGGTGTGGGAAGGATTTCCAAGGTTTCTCCAAGAATATACTAGATGTTAAATTTATTTTGAAGGTAGTTGGTCCCTATAATTCAAGCTCATATACATGAAAACTCATGATTTCATTCCTATATTCATAATTTATTAGACCATAAAGAAAGATAAACACCAAAAGTTCCATGGGTAAAAGAAATATTATAGTGATGTAACACCCCAAACCCAAATTCCACTGAACTGTGTCCTGCGATTGGTTGGACACATGGCCTCAAGTTCATCTCCCCAGATGCCAAAGGCTATCGACTAGTAGTGAGGACCTATGGTCTATTTGTAGGCATACTAAGTCCTTATTACCAGAGTGTAACACAGTCGAATAGTAATAAAAATAAATATCAGATGTAGATATAACAATTAGAAATAATATAAATGAACAAGACATAAATATATATATATATATAAACAATCCTAGAATCAATCTCATATAAAGATAATGATGATGATAATTTTATGTCTTTAAAAGTTTCCAAAATAGGTATAAAGTGCTATAGTAAAATATATGTTTCAAAATACAAAAAAAACCAGAATGGGATATATTTATACAAAAACATGAGCCTAATCTTAGTCTCATTCTCCCTAACTCATAATCTTGGCATAAATTCCAGCATCAAACTCTGGGGGATTTCCTAGATCATAACATGTATCATGATAGGTTTCCATGGTACCAAATGTCATCCTGAATAAAGTGTGAGATACAATCCCAATAGGTAACAACCCAAAGGTCTATAACAAATCTTGGTTGTGAAATATAACAAGATAAAGTAAAGATAAAAAGATATCACAAGTAAGAATAAATAAAAGCAATTTTTTCATGATATAAAAACTAATAAATATGTGATACAATATAGTCATACCAAGATCCCTACAAAACATGGGTTATGATCCAATAAAAAGGCATCTACAAATAATAAAATAATAATTAACACTATCTCACTGTAGATCCATACATATCATTTCAAACATGACCTTGCTATATAACATATGTATCAATGAACAATGAACTTTATTTATAACTAGAAGTTTCATATAAACCACGGTAACTTCGTACAACCAAACATATGACATTTACAATGGTCAACCCATATAATCAATGTGCCAGACCACGTAAGGACAGAACCAAAGTACAATTGACTTATTCATCATCATTAAGTCCCAGTAGAATCTCGATGGAAACTCAATTATGCTTGAATTTGGGTTTAAGGAGTATGTATACTGACCATGTCCATATAAATATGAAACAAACTAGATCCAAAGTGTAACAAAGGATCAAGGTGTCAAAAATAATCAAGAACCAAGGATAAATCTCATCCAAGGAATCCACTGTCGGGTTAATGACCCATGGGAGAAGCATCCATGGAATCTAAACATCTTCATGATCCAAGGTTAAACAACCAAGGACACCACTAAAATTTTTATTCACATCTCATTTAATTCATCAACTCACAAACATTCACTTCTATGAGTATACCCACTCATATTAGAATTCACATTAAAAACAATCAATGAGTTTACTCAATCATATATTATTTTAAAATAAGACACCTAATCAAAAGAATAAACATGAAAATGAGAAAAACCATCTCCTATTTAACCAATTTAGTATAATTCATTAATTAAAAAGATTCCCCTATCTATGAAAGAACCAGATCACCCCATGGGTGGTTCCAAAATATCATTGGTATCAGAAATTTACAAGGCATAGCCTATGGACGGACCTGGTTGGGGAAAAAATATCCAACACATCTCTAAGGACTTAATGAGAATACCCAATAGGTTCTATTTAATTTAATTCAATTAAACAAATAAATTTTGGGGCTGCATCATAATTTATAGAGGGTGGAACGATGACAACTAAATTAATAAATAATCAAACCACTTGGGAAATGTATAGACCACATACCGTAGGTCCATAATAGAGTTCTCATCCAGTATCAGTTTTCAATTCAAAATAGATTAGAATGAAAACAAATAACAGATGATGGAACTGAAAATAAGGTATATTATATTTAACCTAAATAAATGCATGAATATAAAATTAAACAAATAATGACACAAATTGAATCGATTACTCACTGATGCAGATCCAATAAGAATAATAGTTCTTACTTCTGATATTAGACAATGAAATTAGAAAAAAGCCTAAAGATTTTACTTCAACGGAATCTCCTATTCTTGAATTAAGTCCAAGGGAGAAGAAGAATATGATTTATAAGTTTTAAGAAAAATAAAGGGAAATTTTTTTACTTTCACCCAAAAAATCTGGCTTGCATGGATTGGATGCAAGGTTGGACAAACCGTGTTCCAACTGTGCACCCACTATTATAATGAGGGAAACCTTGCATGATTAGTGCACCTGATTTTCCAAAATGTGTACAAATAGTGTCATTATTGTCTTCTAAAATGTTTAGTTTCCCCACATGGGTGTGTGCCTCTATCTGAATGATTTGAAAAACCATATAAGCTTATTCATCCCATATTCTAGGCCTTGCTTGGTTAGTCTAACTGTGTGACCCATGACACATGATTTCTACTAAATGTTCAACCATTCTATTTTCCCCAAAAGTTTGGTTCTAGGATTTGAAAAATCCATAGACAACCCTGACACCCCCATAACATAATAGGGTATTTATATTAGGCTGTTATAAGTAATTTAAACTAAAAAAATATCCATACCTCTTATGAAAACCTAGGATCCTAAAATCTCCCACCCTTAATGTAATTTTTCCCCAAATTACCCTCTCAAGGGTGGTAAAGAATCAATTGAGAATAAATCCATCCATTGGGAAGATATGTTAGGTTCCCCCCCCACAAGTCTCATCAAGTAATGATTGTGTTTCCATAGCACTTGTTCTAAAGGATCTGACTAACCTTAGAGAACCTTCATGATCCTATAAATGATACAATTAAGATTCCCATAAATGGATACATCTACCTATAATTGAAACTCTTCAGGATAAAAAGAATGATATGGGTCTGAATGATAATGGTGCAACTGAGATACATTGAAGACATTGTGCATGGCTCGATGACTTTAAGGAAACTGAAACTAATAGGATGCTACCCCAAATTTCTTGAGAATTTCAAATATCTCAACATATCATGGGTTATAATTACCATGTCTTATGATATTTATGTGTCCTAGACTTAGTGAATCATGTAAATGGCAAGATCCCTAACCTCGTACTATAGAGTTCTTCTGTGGAGATTGATGTTAGATTTCAATCAAGATTGTGTTTTAGTTATCCACTTCAAAATAATCTAGACCTACTCAGAATTCACATGAATAAGATGTGGTCCTAGTAAACTGCCTCACCCGCCTCTAACCAACTATGGGGAAATAAGTATGGAATACTATACAAATCCTCATGATGTTCTATCTATATAGTCACCTAATAAAAATTATTGTATGTGAACTCAACCAAGGGAATATGCCTCTCCCAAGAGCCCCCAAAATTGAGGAAGTAAGATTTCATTATATAATCAAGAACATATATCTTACGGTTTGGATAAACATTAGTCTAAGGGTGGTATTCCGTTCTTAGTAGCACTAGAGTACCCAAAGAAATAGGAAAACTATTCTAGAAATGAGACATAATCCAAACATCACTATCTAAAATGAGGGACCCCATGATGTCATACTATCTCATTCATATACAAAATCAGAAACTCATATTCACAGAAGGTCTCCTTGATCATAAGTAAATAGAAAAAATCCATGAACCTGTAAATAATAACCCACCCAACATCCCTACTTCGAGGTGAAATCTACAAAATTTTCATGGAATCCATCCCAAGATTATCCCATTTCCACTCATACAAATGTAACTACTATAAAATTTCAGTTCATCACTGATGTTACTTCTTCACCAACTGATAGGTGGGACACCTTTTGAAAAAACCATATACCTCTCACTTCATACCCAACCACTAGTACTAAAATCGCGATTCAGGGTAAATCTTGGTAAAACAAATATTAACTACCCAAACTGAGGAATTAATCTCCCACATAGTCTCATCTCTTATGTCTACTAGAACCCATACTCAACCAAGGATACACAAGATCTCATCATCACATAAGGTCCCACCGGGAGATGGGTCCTCACCTTACATAATGTACCATAGGACTAGGTCCTCTGAATCAGATAACTTCCATATACTCACTCTATCTAGTAGGGTAGAGTTTCCAGTTAAAGATGACAGAAAAGTCTTCCACTTATTTTCTTTCACTTCCATGTGTATCTTATATAAAAAATCCATATACTACCACTCGCTACTACCTTAATGAACTCATTATATCTTAGCCACATTGCTCAATCAATCGCCCAAAACATTATCCTTCTTAGGCATGTAAGAAAGCCAGATGTCAAAATACTATAGGTACTCAAGATACATACAATGCCTCAAATTCAATTCACAATGTTTAAATCTGTAATTGATATTTTTTTGTCCATGTATATCACAAAATTCTCTCCATGTATGTAATGTCTCTTGCATAGCAAAGCATGAACAAATAAAACTAACTTATGTTTGTGTGTTTAGTATTTCTCTCATGTGGCCTGAAATGTTGAGACCTATACACCATGACTCTAAAACCTGCATTAGAACTTATCCAATCCCTACACATGATGCATCACAACACACATTTTATCTTTGGACCTTCTCTAGAAGAATCGGGATTAGTGTTGATGTCAATCTCCATTTCAACTCTAGAAAGGCTATCTCCCATGTATTTTACCATAAAAACATCACAGCCTTCTTAGTCAATCATGTTAATGGTTCTTGAAGGTGTGAGGTGTACTGTATGACACTTCTATAGTATCCATATCTCCCCAATAAATTTTTTATATCAAAGATGTTCTTAGGATGATCCTAAGAAACTTGAGATCTCACAATCTCTTGTCAACTTATAATCTTGTTTTTTAGATAATATTACAAAGGAATTTAATCTGATTCATCTAGATGTGATACATTGTTAGCTTATCATATAACTAATTCTCTCTGAGTGTATCCAAATTTATATCATGATGTTTGGAATGGTCGTGTTGGCTATGAAAATACACCAATATATAGTCCATGAAAACCACTACAAACGAATCCAAATAAGGACTGAAAACTCAATTCATCCATTACATGAAAAATTCTAGCGCATTCATGATACTGAAGAATATAAAAAATACCCATATAGATTATACCAACTATGAATATATGTATGAGGTATATCTGTAGGTTAAACACGAACTTGATGATATCTAAATATCAAATCAGTTTTTCAGAATAATCGAGCTCCTTGAATCTGGTAAAATATATCATCTATCTATGGAAAGGGATACTAGTTATTAACCATAAAATGGTTCAATTTATTGTAATACATGTATATCCAAAGGGTACCATTCTCTTTTTTCATAAAATAATTCGGTAAACCCAATGTAGAAGTATTGATTCAAATAATCCCATTTTGCTCAAATTCCACTTCCATTATATTGAGCTATTTAATCTCCATCATAGCCATATAGTAAGGATTAATGGATACTGGTGAAGATTCTAGAACCAAATATATGGAGAAATAAACCTCCATATAATGAGTTAAACTAGATAATTCGTCCAACAAAACACCCCTAAAAAAATCAACCATTGGAGGAAAGTCTGCAGCACATGCTCCCCGATCATCTAGATACAAACAAGACATATAAGATGTCATCATTCTTATACCATGATTCTCTAGTGCATATCATATTTCCTGGAAATCTAATTGACCCTTATAAATATAAACTAATCCCTTTGGTGATGTGAATATCACCCTACAAATATAAACATAAAAATAGGATCGATAATATAGTAGAAAATCCATTATATGTATGTTGTCAAACCTTATCATATTGATAAAAAAATTTGGATGAAGTGACAACCACAAACCTCAATGGGTAACTTTCTGTATTGACGTACATGGTCTATTTTGATCCCCAACTAAGCATCAAGTATAATAACCCCCTTAAAAAATGTAATAATGATCCCATGTATCTCTACCATAGATGAAAATATAATACTATGTTATTCACCTATATCAAAAAGATATGATATAATATTAGAGGCTACTAGGATTTTATATCTCAATGTAGATGGTCTAAATCCCTACTCCTTGGGGGTAGGATGCAAAGAATATATATGTCTTGAACTTCAGCCCAGTTGAACAACCCCACTACACGGAGTAGGCCCGCACTATAGTCTCGATACATCAAGTGTATGTCTTCCATAGACATGACCACCACTACCTCAGCCTGATCGACCGGTACTACTGCATCTCCATGATATAGGTGGAGTAGTGAAATATTCTATTGAACCAGGTGTTGGAGCTAGCCAACTATAACTCATAGCTAAAGGGAAGTTTCTATTGAAGCATTCCATATGGCCCATCCTGAAACAATCACAGAACTATATTGGGTGTTGTTCACAATAATTACTCATGTGTCCTCATATAAAAAATATAGTATATAAAACTAAACTTCGAGCACTAGAAACTAGGCTGGTACTCATCTCATGGAAAACTTCAAAATGACATTTCCTACCTGAAGAAGTTAAACCACTGGGTTGGGAGACTATACTACTCCTCTATGCCCCAATCTTCTATTATGAAATTCTCTATAATTAAAATATGGTTTACTATCTCGGTTTTCATAGTCAACCTAGACAGATTGACCTGAGATTGAATATCATGATGAAGACCTTCTTCAGAGTGCCTATATCTCGATAAATCGTTATGAAGTTACATCAACAGAAAATGTTATAGTTCTATAAATCATGTCGAGTACTCTATAACCGTCATATATCCCTACTCCAAATTCATGAACTCACTAGATATTTCTACACTCAGAGCCTCATGGAAAAAGTAATTATAAAATATTTTTTTTAAATCCGACCATCCTATTAACCGACACATCATCCTGGTTCAAAAAACCCCACTAGCGCTTTGTTGCTCTACATATCATACAAGTCATGGGAACCACTCTCCTCTCAAGATGTGTCTCAAGATAATACAATATTGACAATGAAGTCTCAAGACACATGTCAGTAGCCTGTCGACTTCCATCTACTAAAAAGGTGGGAGGATGATGCTACTGGAACACATGCATCAGCTCATCCATTGAAAAGAAATGATGTGACGCTCCCTGAAAATTTTGTACAAATTAGAAGAACACCTCACAAAATTTTGCCTTAACACATATGTTCAATAAAACTATTGGTTCCCCACATTGACTTAATGGAGGATGCACTGGTATTCCATAGCGCACCACCTCCATAGTGTGTTAGTCATCACCATCCTTCTATATTACTAGATGTTATCATGGTGGCATAAAAATACAATGAAAAACACATG
The DNA here is from genome assembly GCA_963277665.1 of Viscum album. Classification (NCBI taxonomy): domain Eukaryota; kingdom Viridiplantae; phylum Streptophyta; class Magnoliopsida; order Santalales; family Viscaceae; genus Viscum; species Viscum album. The sequence goes on along the minus strand of OY728135.1, from coordinate 1,456,351,967 downwards.
AATCAGAAAATAATTATATCAAAGTTAAAATATAAAAATAATTAGATAAGTCAAAATATTCTGATAAATAGGTTATACCACTTAGCCTACCCCTAATTCTAGGACTGGTAAAATAAAATAGTTACAAAATTCACAAGAGACAATGCCTCTTTCCCACTCAAATGTTAAGTCTAAGTTGAGTTCTATATTCATCATTATAATTTTCCATATTTATTAATATTTATAATACATTTCATTTTAAATGGTTGAACCAAATGGTCTTCCACTTTCCAATCCCTAAGGGACAATACTCCTCATGAAATAAAATATATCATCCACCTAATCCACACTATAACACATTACAGTCCATGAGACTCACAACTCTCAACTCAATGTACAATAATTGGTAGCTTAGGGTGTATGTTGTATCCTAATCATGAAAAAACTGTTTGGGTTACAATAGGAACTTTATGTATGAATCATGTTTCCCAATTCCCTGCATTTAATTTTTATTACATCATTAGGTATATCTATCATGAAACCTATCACAATATCATGAAATTAGGAAATTCATCCTATATGGGATGAAAAAATGCATGGATTGTGATTTATAATAAGTGATTAAATGAAGAATGATATAGAATACCGTCATATAATTAGGTTGAAACTCAATATAACCCAGAATAATATCAATAATAACATCACAAATCAAGTGCATCAACTAATGGTGGAATCAAATCAAATGTAACAATCAAAATACAAAAAACAACAATTCCTTTCAAGGAAATGTTGTTTTTCATGCATGTGGGTCAGTAAGTCCTAGACACAACTCATTACCAAATTCCAATTACTTACCATATCTATCTATTGTTGGAAAATAATAAACCGAATAAATTTATCTAATACCAATTTTTAAAATCCTAAACCCAGATTCCACTCAACAATTCCATGATCCTGGTTGGTGCATGCCCTCATGCGCAACTTTCTGAATTCTAGAGGCAACCAACTACTGTCGAGGACTTGGGGTGTTTCTATGGGGATAATATTCCACCATTTCTAGAGTGTAACATAGTGGAATAACAATAACAATTAACAGAATAGTTAGATATAACAACTAGAAAAAAAGATAAATAAAAAGACATTAATATATATATAATTCCAAAATTAATATCTTATATAGATGATGATGATGAATCATTTATGTCCTTAACAAGCATAAAAGATAGATATAAAAATGAATAATATAATAAAAGTGTAAAATTACAAAAAATACCAGAAAAATTATCTTCAAATAGAAACACGATCCTTATATCGATTTCGTGCTCCCCTGCTCCTAAGCATGGAAAAGTCACTCATCGAACTATGGTCTTTTTCCCTGATATGTACATACATCCATATAGTCTGTATGGGTACCCAAAGACATCCCTAATAGTGTGTTTGATACAATACTAGTTGGTAACCACCCAAATATCAATAAAAAATCCTGATTGTGAAGTAAAACAAGCTAAATTAGAGTACAATACATATCACAAAAGTAGAAATAAATGAAACCTTAGCATGGCATATATTCTAAAAACAGTTGCCACTATATAACCATACCAAGATCCCTAAAAACCAAGGTTAAGCTCCTATAACAAGGTAGCTATAAAAAATATAGAAATAACAAACATTTACATGTTGTAAATCCATACATATAGTGTCAACTATGGCATTTCTATATAACATTTGTATCAAACAACCATGACCTAACCATATAACCAGAATCTTCATATCAACCATGGTCATGTTTTACAACAAAAAATATCAAATTTTCAATGTATATGTGATATAATAAAAGTGTTGTACCCCATAATCCTAGATCTAAGGAATAATAGACTAAAACATCACCATTAATTTCATGGATAATCTTAATGGAAACTCACTTATTCTTGAATTGGTGTCCAAAGAGCATGTATACTGACTATTTCCACTACAATCTAAAAACACAGATTCAAGGAGTACCAAGGCCCATTTAATCCCATAAAATCAAATCCCATGGAAAAATCTCATCTATGTTGGCCACTACTGCATTCAATACCCCTGGGAGAAACATCCATTGAATCTAAATGGAATCAAGATCCAAGGTTTCCCAATAAAGGCATCTACTACCATTTCAATTAACATATTATTCCATTCATCAACTTAAAAGAATTGTATTCCATGAGTATACCCACTCATATTACACTTCATATTCAAAAATAATAAATGTTTTACCCACTCATAAAACCTTTCTATATATTTTATTTAATCAAAAGAATAAATGTAAAAAAGAGGAAAACCATATTTTATATAAGAAATTCAATTAAATTCATTAATTAAAAAACATCATCTAACTTGGAATAAACTAACTCTCCACAGGGGTGGTTCCAAAGATTCACAGGAATATGAAATTTACAAGGCACGTCGTATGGGTGGCTTTGGTTTGGGAATCTATCGTAGGCCTCTTGTGGAGTTCTCATCCAGTATCATATTTTGATTCGACTCAGATCATAATAAAAAAGAAAAAGGGACAAAGAACTTGAAATTATGGTATGTTAGATTTTCACCTAAATAACATGGTAGATTTAAAGATAAACTAATACCAATACAAAAGGAATTTATTACTCACTGATGTCGATCCAACAAGATCAATGATGCTTGATTCCATGATTAGACAATGAAACATGAGAAAATTTTATGGATTTTCTTATAAAGGGACCTTTCATTCTTGAATTATGTGCACAAGAGGAGAAAAAAGGATTTTTAAGTTTTAAACAAATTTAAGGGAAATTTTGTAATTCTACCCTTAAAATCTAAATAGCACAATTTGGCTTCATAGTTGGCCAAACAGTGCGCCAACCGTGTTCCTATTGCTACAAGGAGGGGCACCATGAACTGTTAGTGTGTACCATTTTTTAAACTATGTGAATAATATTTGATTCAGTTATTTGAATTTTTTTGGTTCCCTATATAAGCATTGTCCTCCATACATATAGTTTGAAAAACCATACAGGCTCCTTTATGCCACTGTCTAGGTCTCACACGGCTAGCCAGATAGCGTTGGATCTCCCGCATGGTTTCTACTAACAACATGGACATTATTTTTTACCAAAAAATTATGGTTCTAGGATCCGAATAAGCCCTAGACACCCATAATACCTCAATAACCCCAAAGGGTATTCATACTAGGTTATTAAAAAGCATTTGAATCAACAACAAATGATCCATAACTAATACAAAATCTTGTGATCATATAGTTTTGGGACTCTTATGATGAAGATAAGTTATCTATATAACTTTAGGAAATTTGAAATTCCCATTTACTAGGTTTTAGAATGAATGATGATATACATGTTACCTAGGTAATTTTTTGTGGTTATTAGAGGATTATAACTAGTTGGAATGGAAATACAACCATATATATAAAACCTAGTACGGATAACTCTTATGATGGGTTTATGAAAACATGGTCAGTGATTTTAATGGTATGTTTCCATTGGTATGTGTTACGGTGTTGCAAAGGGGGGTTCCTCCAAGCATTTGCCTTGGATTTTTTTCACGGTCAATGTAATATATGACACATTATTGAGTCTTGGGAGTTGTACTGGACTTATAATCCTGATTCCATGGGTTAAGTATATGATAGGTTAAGATTATCCTTGGATGTTTGGATGATGGGTGAATATTTAGATATGAACTCAATGTTTTGGATCAATGGAGTGGACAAGAAGTGTTGTTTTGATGGTTAATAGTTTCAAGATTATTTTGATAATAAGTGATCATGATTGATTAATAGGAGACATGAGGATACCCTGATGGGAGAAATTAGCTATTATTCGACATGAATTCCTAGGTCTCAGGTGATTATAACCCACATTAGAATTTTTGAGTTCTATGAGATAGATTCCACTGGATGGACTATTTTGGGTTATATAGAGTCCTTATGTGCATTAAATATAGACATTTACATAAGTTATAAGGATAAATTCTTGACCGTGGATGACCCCAAGTGAGAGTTTACAGTCATGATAAGTTAAAATACATGGATGATGTAACTCACCTTGAGTGATAATTTAAAAGGTTTGAATTTATATAGATGTCATACCATATTCCATCAATTAGTTGGTTGAGGATACGGACGAAAACCTAACTCTATTCTTCATTTGTAGGATTGGATATGAACTTGATGGAATGAGAGATGTAAATGATGTAAATTATTGTAGAGGAGCATGTATGGTCAGGTACAAGGGTGGAATGGTCAAAGCATGTTTTCCCAATAAACATGGAGTTATAGTGTCTTTTTTATTACACAATATCGTTGCACTTGTGTGGGAAGTTTATTTTATTCCTCATCCATACATGTTTATGATGGTGTATACTAGGGGAACATTATGAGACCTTACTAAGTTTTATTTCTCACATTTCATTTGTGAATTCTTGTGTGTGTGAATATTTTAGGTTTGACATTAAGATTATTATAATATGTGTAGGGGATATGTCTATAGCTTCTTAATGAGTATCAGGAGGCAAGGTGTGTAATGTGTCCTAGGGGTAGAAGTAGGGTCTGTGATTGAATTTTATCATCTCTATTTATTTTATTATATGAATAACAAGGTGGGTGATCAACTAAAGTGTGTTTATAGGAATTTCACATGGTACACTTAATATTACACTGTTTTTATTGATTTATATGTACTAGAAATGTTTTATTAATGGATATTGTTTTGGTTATTTACACTATGTGATTTTCTCAATATTGAAGTAATAGTGTCATAATTATATGGATTATATCCTCACCATTATTTGGTAGAATCTAATATATGAAGATGAATTCATAATGACATATAGTGCCCCAGCCTATGAGAAATATTGAGAGGCCTCTAGTTTGGGGGGTTACATAATTTAATATTCATCTATATACACTAATATAATATGAGAAATTTCCTATGATGCTTGGAAGAAGATGATCCATGGTCTGTATATTTCATCCAATTTCCACTCTTGTTTGAATCTCAAGAAGATGAGTTCCTACTACTAGATAATTTACACCTCAACACAACATAAGAACTCGACTACATACAAACACATTCCAAATCTAATTTTATCTCTATAATGAAGGATTTATTTCAAAACTCTTAATATAATATAATATAATATAATATATATGATATTTACCTGAAAAAAACTATAATGACATAGTTCATATTCAAAATAGTTCACCCTGGAAGTTTCACAACACAATAGAAAACGAGAAAAATAAATAATCATTATAAAATTAAAGGCATAGTCCATCACTGACATGTAACCCAAAATTAGATGAATCCAATCCTATGATATATCAGTTATATGCATATTGGGAAAAAATTATCTAAATATGGTTCCTAAAAGTCCTTCCTTTACAAAACCACATACTAATAATATAGGACAAGTAAATATAATACGTGGCTCACTAGTTCTTGAATTGTACACACTAAAAGATTCACCCACCACCTAATGGGTCTCTATAAATGTTAAATTATATCCTGCATTGAGTCAACCCACTTTTCAATACCTTTTATTCCAACCTCTTTAGTAAATGTAGGTTCATATTGCAAAAAGAACTCCCATGTCAGATAAGACATGAGAGGATATCCACTCAGAGAACCATGTCCAATAAAGATAATATCATTGACATGACACTCCTATATCTTTTTATCAAGAGGAGGTACTAGCATAACAAGGGGATATGAATTAACAATTAGTGGGGCGTGATATTCCCTGCCATCCTGACACTCATCATGAGGTTATCACTATGGAATGTCACTAAATTTCTATTCAAATGATCTATAATCACAAATAGAATAGGTTTGGATATAGTTTATATGAAAAAAAGGTAAATTAAAATAATATATATATGATATACACACACCCTAGAATACTAGGAGTCTCGCATAACCTCAGGGGCTCCCTCCATCCTCGACTACCTAATCTCTATCAATGGTTTAATGAAATAATAATATGACCCACATTATCAATTTTATACCAACATAACTTAATAAAGATCCAATAAAGTATAATTCCACCATAATTTTACATAGTAAATCTAAATATATGTTTTTATTGAAACATAATATAATGAAATATCACACTCTAATCATGATTCCCAAAGACATACATGCACAAAAATATCATGATATTTCAACATTCAAAAAATTATGAATGAATTCATACTCTCATGAACAACTAGTTTTATACAAAAAGCTAATAAATGATAAATCAATATAATAATAAATCATATTCATTAAAATTAACCCATTTGTAAAATAAAAAAACAACAATAATAATACAATCCTTGATAATCCTCAATTTCCTAAAATGTGTGCTATTTACTCCCATGCATAAGTCCCATATTATATTTCGTTAGACATCCTATCTTCTATATATCATATACCAAATATTTAGATAAAATAAAAATATGAATTGAAAAAGAAATTATAGTCTCCATGATTTTTTTTCTAATGTTATGACCAAATATAGTTCAACATACCTCATGTGTGGCTCTCTATATGTTAGATGTTTCTGAAAAGTGAAAAAGATCTATGTGCAGAGTCTGTATACTATACACACTTTTTTTATATTAGTATATAAATTATAGTAGAATAAATATAGTCAATAATTTATATAAAATTAACTGAATAAAAATATAAATCATAGTTACATGATAAAAGTAAAAAATGAAAAAACCTCCCAAGTCATAAAATAAGTTATAGTAATGTATTGTAGTAATATAGATATAAATAGGATCTTCTTTGGATAATACATATAAAAAAGTCTTGAAATTTACTTAAATATTAACATAACAAAAAAACTAGTTCTATGTCTTTTCCCAGTCCCATATCCAAGATCCTACAATACTGTACAATTCAACCATCAACATTTCGGAACTTTTCCCTACACTAGTTGAAAATATACTTCTAAAAATTATTTTATTAAATTTTTTATTTAATAATCAATCTAAAAAACTAATTTTATAATAGGTTATTAAATAACCATCATGAAAAAAATAAAATCTATTCTTTTAATATTAGGTTTTTAAATGACTCATACTAAAAAAATTCAACAATATCATTTATTTTTTCAATATAAATAACCAACATTTAAAATATTTCAAATATATTTTTGATTATGGTTTATTCAATAATTTGTGTGAAAGATATTAAAAAAATAGTCATAATAGTTTATTAAATAATCATGTTAAATATGAATAATGTATTATAACTACATCCTTACACTTCAATTTTAAGATCCAATAATTCTCCCATCATAAAATATGTTATTATAATGAATCATTTATATATCAACTATAATGCTTGAATATTTTTCATCTCCCCTCTCAAAATATTCATTTTCCCGTGATCATTAAAAATTCTCAATGGAATAATTATTTTTCATCACCCACTTTATCCATATCGTCACATAATATTTGTGACAAACTCAAATATTTCCTAATGATAGTGAATATTTCAGGGTAGAGGGTGGCGTTGATAATTATATATATGGTATGTGAAATTGTATTATTAAAAATTTCTTCTAAAATATTCATATCGGTTAACTTACACTGAATAATGAAGGATCTTGAATAGGGGTAAACCCCTTAAAATATTCTATCTCCTTATCAAATGATTTTTATTCGGTTATTTTGTTAATTATTTAATAATTATTAATATCATTATTTAATAAAAAATAATTTATTCAATATTTTGAAAATTAAAGATATATGTTTTAGAAATTTAGTCATTAAATTAATGTCAAAAATTATATTTTTGTGAACAATAATTTATTTTATTTCTTTGTTAAATAATTAAAATTGGTGGATTTTTATTCAAACTTTTCTTATAAAAAAGATAATGTTATTTTACATTTGTTTTAATAATAAGTTTAATTATTAATTCATTACCATTATGGTTATAATAGCAACTAAAATGGAAAATTTTCTTTTACATTTGTAATATAAAATCAAAACAGTTATAAATAAAAATATTTAATTTTTCAAATATTGATCATGTCACTTTTCATTAACATAGACATGAAGATTACTATTATATATCGCTTAATAAAACCATTGTTAAAAATTTATCTATAATGTCTCTCAAAGTAAATTATCTCAATAAATTATGTTAAAGATATTAAATATCTAATGTAAATAGGGGGAAATTAGCCTACTGCTTCATAAATCAGGAAAAAATAATTATGCTATGTACCATGGTGCCTTAGTATGTTTTGAGTAAAAATCATTTGTCCACCACCAAAAGTATACCTAAACATTAATACTATAATTATGTTCCTATAAAATTTGGTTTTATTTAAATAATGGTGTAAATGCAATGTAATTATTAATAAAAAATTTTGGATTTCAAGTACCACACCACTACCAGGTGTGACAATTCCAAGATAATCCAGTGACCTAATGTCTCTAAACATGTCATATAATAACTAAATAGGCATCACATTCATGTTCATGATTAATTGGAATAACATTCCATCATATTAGAATGACCATGATGTCAACTAAGAATCCCATTTATGTAGCTGAAATATTAAGAAATATATCATTATGATGTCATTTATCACTGATACATTGGCTGTGAGTCTCTACTACACATTTATAAGGGTAGAAATAACAAATCCAAGATATATTATACTTGAGAGTCTCACATCCTTCAATTTAATCAAAATCAGATTTTATAGTGTCCCCAACAGTGTGTATAATCATAGGTGGGATGTAAATACCTAATATTTGGCCACATCATGAGAGATGGAACTACATCACACAATAACTATGATTCTACAAGGATCATTTCCATTTCATTGTAATCATTACATCATGATAATTACAACCCACATCATTTTATAATAACATATAGTATTCCATAACATCTCATTTCTATTGGTATAACACCCGAGTTTGAAATATATTAAATAATGAGAATAACATACCTCATTAAGAATAAAGTATGACCATTAGGAATTATAGGGTAATTATATCCATCATTATTATAAAATTCAAAAAATACCATAACCATAACCAAAATCTCCATGTTAAATTATAAAATTTAATAAAAAAATAAAACAAATATCTACATTGTTGTGATATCATCCAACACTAATGTATTTCCTACTCATTCCCTAAACACTTAACAAAAATTCACAACATATCATAGGCATTAACAACCAAATTTCATAAACTTGTGGGGTTGAAAACCTTCCACTAATCAAATTCAACTAGCCAGAGGCTATAGATGAACTCACTAGTTCAATTTTACTCAACCCTCAATATGTCTTTTCATAATTACATACCTCACTTTTTTCTATGGTGGATAAGGGAACCCATCAAGTTCTAACAATTAATTATCAAACTCAATAGAACCTCAAAATGGGTTTCTAGTATATGGTCAATTAAATTTTAAATTAAGATCAATGGCGTAATTGGATAATACATTGTTCATGATAAAGAGGGATATCATAAAAACTGTATTTTACATGATTATAAGATCCTAGAGGCTCTATCATGGCCATATATGTCCTTACCAATCTCTATTAGTTCAAAGGAATAATATTTTTTTAATATTTATTTTAATAACACATTGGTAGAGAGACCATCTATCACACTTCTTATGAAATGAAAATAAATTGTTTGGATTAGTTAGGGAACAACTACATGGGACTAACAAGGTTCCAAGGATACAGTGATGATTCAATCATAAATATAAAAATAGAGAAATCCCTAAATATATGTATTTCTACCTTGACATATTGTAATATATAGGTATCCAATGAATTAATTTAAGATTAGTGATAGCCTTACTCGTATCACTACTCTGGGACTAATGAAACTCTAATTCTTGTCTAAATGAAATATAATCATCCTTAAAATAGATAAGAATGAATAATAATAAGGTTATAGGGTCATTAAAACTACCCTAGGTGAAAATGATAAGGAAATAATTATTTGAATAGAATTAGTAAATAATTAATTTAATTAATTAAAAACTAAAAAAATCTCTAGGGGTCCACCAGAAGTCTGTTGGGAACCAAAATTGTACCAAAACATGTTTTAGAATTTTTCCCCCTTTTAAAATTATATTATACTCAATATAAATTATATATATTGAAAGAATAATGGTGGTTTAACAAAAAAATAATAAATATTATCAAATTAATACAAAAAATACATATTTAAGATGATTATACTATATAAATTGAATACAATTATTTTGGGGAAAGTGTTTATAGTTAAATTATATAAAGATAACATTTGAACCATTACATCCCCCTGTGAAAATGATACCACCAAAAATAACTATATAATGGTGGGACACAATCCGAAATATTGATGTAATTTTGAGGATAAAAAAAGAGAATATAATGTGAATCTATTTATGGAGAATAAATAACTATTGATTTTAATAATTTTATATCTATTGGGGGTAGATGTTATATGACCCCTAATAGAATAACAGATAATATACGATTAGCTAAATTTAATTTGACCAAATAGGTATATATGATAAAAAGTTTTCCCATTATATATTAATAGAGTAATTTATATTTATACCAGAAAATATATTTAAGATCAAATACATTTAAATTAAATTTACAGTTTTATAAATATATTTTAGTGATAATTGAATAATATTTAGAGTGATTTTTTAATGAATGATATGAGAATATTTTTTCCTTTTTAAAATAAATATCTATTATAAATATAAGTATATTAGAAAAACATTTCTTGGTATAAAACCATTATGCAATATGTATTTGTTAATATAACCATGTCTAATTATCATATGATTCATGAAAAAAATGTCACATCACACCTAAACTAATATACATTATTATTTAATGTGTTATTAATAAAATCAGTCACAATAAAATATTTCTATTTCTCATGATAGACATGATTTAATATATCTTTTATGGTATAATTTCAACCCTATGTTTCTTATATTAAACATCTTCTTCCAAAACTATGATATAACCCCAAAACCATGGTGCATTGGTTCTGAGAAATAATTAATCTTCTCATGTGTGAAGGGGACCATAGTCACACGAATTTAGATTTAAATGATATTTGTATCTATTGAGTTAATATTTAACATTGAATTAATCTCAATAAATTTAGTATTTAATATGATGTGGCATGCATTCAGCTAATCTTCCAGAACATTTTATTATTATTTAATAATATATATGAACCTACCACAAGACACATTCTCAAAGAGTTATTTACACAATTTTATAGATTTAATATAATGTGATCATAGTTTTAATCAGATTATTTCTATATCATTTTATAGTTAATAATAGTGAGTCATTGATTTAATCTGACATAGTGTAGTTTAACCACAAACAAGATCTCAAATGAAATATTTATTTATATATGATCCATCTAATGCTTTCTTATTCAAATAAAAGACCCTTTTATACTAAATTTATTCTTAAATTAGTTTTAAAAGAATGGTTTTTAACATAGGCAGCTTCCATCTATTTTATATAATACGACATGACCTATTTGTATGGTCATTCTGGGATATGTTCAAAACATATAGTGTAAGGGTGAATCAGTTTTTGTTTATTTTATTTATAAATTTTTACTTATTATTCATTTACAAACTTTATCATTTATTATTTTGATTATTTTGTTATCTTACCTTTCCTTAAATCCTCATCACACTGACAATGTTGATCAGAGGTTTTTAAGCTTCATTTTCAAACAAGAAAGGCTATTCCTTGTTATAGCTAGGAATGTACCATGATACACAGGACCCATGAGAAATAATATTATGTGATATATTGAGAATATTATATTCTTGAAATTTATGTCCTCACTTTAGCAATATGACATTGATTTAGTGGTTTTTTCAAAAAGTGCATCCTATACCCTATAATGCAAATGATATAATACCATTCTCTGAATCTTCTTATGTGTCTTAATTTCCAACAATATTAACTCCCCTTATCCTCTCTTGTTTTAATAGAAATATACACACCTTTTCCATCATAAATCTAGTAGAAAATAGAGAGGCTAGTACAATATATTATTACTATTAAATCTGATTATCATAACACCCCGTATTTTCTTCTCCATAGGAACGAATGAGATTCATTGTCTTCATGTGTAAACATAACTTCATAAAACCCTTGATTTATTCCTTCCAGAATTCTTATCCTTATTTATTCAATGAACCCTAAAATACATGTGATCGTAAACCTTATCATCTTCTTTAGTATGAAACATAATCAACAGATTGCATCTTCTCTCTTTTATTTCATACTTGTAGTTTTAGAAAATTTATGCGATATAATTCCTTATCATTGACCAAGATATTATCTTATCAAACAATATTTTCAAACTACAAACCATTCTTTTTTATTAGAAATAAAATATATATTTAATATGATGTAATATAGTATTATATTATTATCCCCTTTCTCTATTAAATTATTCCATATTCTATGGGAATTTTGAGTCTTTAATTATAATAGATTGTAGTAATTCCAATACTCCCTGTATCTTCCTTGTGTACTTTCTCAGTATTCTCACATTGACTTCCACATAACATAAAAAAATAACTTCCATATTTTCTCCAGTTCATGAAAATATTATCCTATGGATCCTCATTAATTTAAACTATAACAATTCCCTAAAATCACGATTTTTAGTGTTTTTAAAATATCTAGAGTCATGGAACAATCCTTGTGATATTTATAAACAAAAAACACATCAACATGACACAAAAAGTTCATTTCCTTTATATATTTTTAAAATTACAAAAATAATTATAATAATTACACAATATCATTTAAAAATATGAATACCTATATTAAATTACACTATAAATTTTTACATGACATTATCCTAAAATTTCTATAAGTATAAATATCATACATGAAGAGAAATATCACACAAGCACTCACATTGCTCTATTATATTCCATGTAGATCAAATTTTTCATATGCTAAAATATCATTTATTAATATGTGAATTCTCGTCTACATAGGTGAATTTCTATTTTCCATTATTAAGATCCAATGTGACTTCCATGTGTAGTTAAATTGACATAAACATATGTCAAATTTTCAAAATATAGGATATTTTCCTTCACTAACTTTTCTCCGAGACTCCGATGAAATTATTCTTCTTCCATAATTGTTACACCTTAATGAATCATGCTAATATAATAGTGTTTTTTGTTTTCAGTTATGAATAAAAAATTAATATTATTAATTCTTCTCTCAAAAAAAACTTTGTCTTTCATTATAATGGATTGTTAAAATTCTATATTTTAGATGGATAATTCGATTCAATAAAAATTTTGTGACAAAACATTTCCCATAACATAAAGAATCTATCATTTTTATAAAGGAGGTAATTTCATAAAAAATATCATTCCATACACTAGTGTGATGTGTAATTTTACATATTTTACATCTTTAGATCTTCTAAATCATCATTAAAAAACCTATATTATAAGAATAGTGACATACCACTATTAAATTTAACCAAAAAATTAAAAATACCCAATATAAATTTCCAATGATCAAGATTTAGGTCAATTATTATCCTTTAAATATTATTACCCTGCATATTCTGGTGTTGTGATTAGGAAATTATGATGAAATTCTCCCTGGTTCATAAAATTTTATTAATATTATTAAAAACATCCAAAAAACAATACAATGTATTCTAATTATATACACCTCATTCCATCTCATTTTTTTTATTTCTATGACCCTTATATTTTACTGCAACCAATCAATGAGTTATTATGATCTCCAAACACTCCAAAAGTATTTCATGATTTTTATACTTGAGATCTCTTCCTGTCTACTAGAAAAATATATCTTAACAAATATAGGTAAGAATTTTATTCATGAGGAAGATGAACTGAACAAACTATGTTTGAGTTAAATAAAATGTGTGATTTTAATGATTAATAATGAATCACTAGTAATATAATATATTAATGATACTATAGGGAGTCCACTTTATAATAATCTATAGTTATTCATTTTAGTATCCTTTAATTCCATTATATTTGATTCACTCTGGTGGTGAATCTCACTACCCCACATGGTGTGTGATAAGAATCATCTTCAGAAACTCTCACACACCAATGGTGAACCACACATGCTACTAATCCCCTAGTATTGTGCTCGTTGGTGGAGGTACTTTGAGATTGACAAGGTGCTCATTTGTGATGACTTGTCATCTAGAGGAGGCTTCCCCAAATTTAGAATAGTTTTTGGTAACTATATTAATTATTTCATTATCAAAATAAAAACATAGTATATCTAAGAAAACGCCAAAATCTAGTCTCCTCTCATTCCATTATTTTTCTTTTTTTACTTAATTCAAAACAAATGGATGGAAGTATAAGTTCTTATAAAACTTTTTACAGTAATAATAAATAAAAATTTAACAAAATTCAAGGAAATAAATTCTTTACAAAATAATTTGTTTCTATCATTTACATCCAATATCATATCGATTGTTATGATTCTTATTCCACATATCAACATCAACCTTAAACAATACATCAAATTAATTGAAAAAACACACTCAAAACATAGAAAAAATAACCCCCCTTGTATATGTTTTCAAAATACTTCTTAAAATTAAATGTTATTATGTCCTTCATTTCTTGTCGCCCCCTTTCTCATCAATCCTTAATTTTTATTCCTATAAAATATATTTTGAAGTAATAAAAAGTAATTTTTAATGTAGTATAAATTCACAATAAAGATATCTATCATCAACCAATCCACTCAATATATATACAATCCATTCTCACTATGGAAAATAATTGGGATTGATTTATATAAAAAGTACCCTATAATCAATTGAATTTGATACCAATATAATGAGAATTTTTTAATCATTATTAGAGTCTTTCAAGTAATTTTTAGCTAAATCAATTGATTATACAACTTAAAACCCAATTTTGATACAAATTTGTCATGAAATATATTAACCTGAATTTCCTACACTCACATAAACACAAAGGTTAAAAACAACCAAGTTAAAAGTAAGGTAATTTACTCAAGTAAATAACTGTCAATTCTCTTCATCTCATCGTTATTTCACAAAATAAAATTAAAATCACCCCTTAATATTGGGATTTTAATATTTTTAGCTATTATGAGTGATTAATGAATATATACCATTTCAATGACAGAATTTTCCAGAACATTAAAAAGTATCATGTATTTTAACGAAAGGGTCACTCTAGTGGTTTCTTCATCACTATTATTCAACTATCCCCCCTTAATGGGAAACTATAACAAAATTAATAAGGCTATACATATTTAAAAAAATTTATTACCCCACTAATGATAATCTTATCATGATATTTTCTTTAAAACATTATTTGAGAAATAAATATCAAAAAAATTCTTCTTCATCCTTTTTCATATTTAGATAGTGAACTATCCTCCTTAGGTTCTTGCTATAAGACTATAACCCACCCAAAATTACCTAAATTTTATGCATGAAAACAAAATAAAAATAAATAAATTAAATAAGGTTGATATTCTTTCAAATTAATTTGAATAACATGGTACAATGGGTTTTCTCAACAATGTTAATCCATTAATTCCATACTTTGTGCATCCAAATAATTATATCGAATCAAATTTTGTTTTAGGGAGCATTTTACACATTTTTTCACTGTTTTCTCTTTATATAGAATATTTATTATAATAATCCTTCATGGTTAATTATATATTTATTCGTTTTTAAAGATTATTATTATGATATCAACTAGTTAAACATATTTCTCAATGTGTTAAGATTCATTACATCTTCCACATAGTTATTCTTTTCTATAAGGGGTTTTATTTATTTATAAACACTCTTGAAATTCATATTATGTATCTGAAATTCTTCCCTTCCTCTAATAACAAATGTATAATTTTTCCTCATCCATCTCATATTATCTATAAAAATATTGTAGATAGGTTATTAAATGATATTCTAGTAAATTTTGATGAAATATTGGAGTCTCCACATAGCATATCTATGAGAGTTTATTTCCAAAAATTTGTCTCATTAGTTGTGTTGCTCCACTTGAATTTCATGTACTTGATTTGGATATGTTTATCCTTATTATTTTTCTCTAACGTAAACTGTCCCTTCTTCTAAAACATACTGTGAGTAATATTATAGGTAATATCCATTATATTCATACCCAAGGAAAACTATTCTTTAATTTTCATATTATGTGGTCTTATCTCTTCATTTGTCATTGATACCTTTTGAGAAAGGAATGAAGACCACGCCCACAGAAAACATCACTAGTTCTTTCATGTAATTTAAATCTATTAAATCTATTATATTTCTATAAATAGTGTGTGGATTTCACTTCTTCTGATTGTTTCTTACCATTGAAATTTTATTCCTCTTAAAATTCGGATTTTCTGGATTATACCAATAGACAAATTAAAAATTCCCAGGACTGTTACACCACTAAATTTACTAATAAACCCGAATATTACTTTTTCAACAGTATGTTTGGCTAAAATTACAATTTCATGAGAATGTTCTATTTGGAACATCATCATAACTAGATGATATCAATATTAGAAACCAACACTCATAATAATTTCTATAACCACTATAAACATGATGGTTGGATTCCTATCACATGTCATTATACATATTTGTATGAAATTTTTATTTAATATTTTATTTTCTTAAAATATAGATTTAGATCAAATATTTTTTTGATGATTAATTTTACCATCTGTAATGAGTCATCTTGGGGAAGATTATAATATTATGTAATGATTATAGTTTTACATAAAACAGGTCTTTTAATTTCTGAGCCCTCCTTGTAAAACAATTCTAAAACCACTTCTTTGTTCATTAATTTTTATGATGGAGTATGTTTAATTTCTTGATAGGTACATCTTAATAAAAATTATAAAAACATATCATTAAAATAATTACATTTTTATCATTAATAGTAGTCATTGTATCATTAAAATCATTTTTAATATTTTAACATCTTTTTCAAGGACCCAACCGTTAAATATTACATAATATTGAGTTTTAAATCAAGAATTTCATTTCTAACATTCCTGGTGATATTATAATTTTTGAGTTTAATAAAGTTATGTCATAACTCTTGTATAAAAAAATATGTTATAAAGTGGAAACTTTCCCAAAATATTCAATTTTTATGTTGTAAGATACTTTTAAAATAAAATACATATTCATTAAATGAAAAATACTCATGAATATGAACTTGACATCATTATTTTTCATAATATCCATAAAAATTATAAAAAAAATATTTGAAAACATGGGGTATTAACAAAAAAACTCAAAAAGGTACATAAAAAAAAGAAGAAAACCCATTATTCCTCCTTTAACATAATATAAATTGATACCAAATAATCATTTACTTACACATGAAATAAAATTTAATACACAAAAATACTTTACTAATACTTTTTATAAGATATAATAAATGAAAAAAATAAAAATCATGAGTGTATCATAGAGAATATCAGAAACCAGAAAAACATTTTCATAAAAACATACATTTTTACCCTTGAAGGATATAATCGTTACTTTAAACCAAATACGATTAACACAAAATATTAAATCAAAATATTTCCATGAAAAATCATTATCAAGAATAGAAAATTTATTTAGGGTCCTTGGGGAATCATCTTTATATATCCCAAACAATAACCATTAAAAATTTAATGACCTACTTGGTTAATTCCAACATAATTCACCAGTGAACATAATCATTACCCATTATATTGGAGAGATATTTAAGACTTATTCGTCATCATAATAAATATAAAGGAACATATAAAACATAATATTCATAAAATATTTTATTTCCATTATAAAACTGTTATTAATATACTTTTGAAACCATAATTAATAAAAATAGATATTGATAGTCACATTTCCTTTAAAACGCCATTTTAATAATTAAAATAAACAAAATAAGGGGAAGAATGGTTTTTCTTTTCAGAAAACATGGAATATTATGAGGGATGATAAACATAAAATATTAGTTGTGCTACTGGGAAAATCAATTTATGTTTTATACGTTAAAATATTACATTCCTTTTTTTGATTGGAAACAAAGTAAAAATGTTTTCTATGAAACATGTAAAATGATTACCCTTTAAGAACATCGAAATAAAGTAAAAGGATAGAATTAATTTCAATTATAGTTTATTAATATCAAAATACTTACATCCATAATATAATTTATATAATACTATAATAAAAGAAAAAGTTTTATAATTTTTTTTTGAAATGAGGTTTTATAGAAAAGTGTCCCTGACCTCAAGTTTTTATTCACAAGTACATTCCTTTAATTTCTGAATAATAATTCAATATAAATTATTTACATGCATAATAATTTTTTTTTAGAATTTAATATTTCTTTTATTACACTTATATCCATGTTTTACTTAATTATTTAGTCTATT
The DNA here is from genome assembly GCA_963277665.1 of Viscum album. Classification (NCBI taxonomy): domain Eukaryota; kingdom Viridiplantae; phylum Streptophyta; class Magnoliopsida; order Santalales; family Viscaceae; genus Viscum; species Viscum album. The sequence goes on along the minus strand of OY728135.1, from coordinate 1,456,333,469 downwards.
AAGTTGATGTTAAATGGTTTGAAAACATTATTCTTGTAAGAAATAAAGGTCCAAAATAGGATTACTATGGTAAAATAAATCATGATAATATCATATAAATATTATTAATAATCTTATAATTATCATTTTTATGAATTATTTACACCTTTGTACCCACCCCATTAATATGGTTATAAAAAATTAATTACTTTACAAAATGAAGATGATGGTCCATACGTATGAACGAGTAATGAGTATATTTTTCAATAGAATGGGGGAGAAGGTAAGTATTATTTTGTCATTAAATAATTAAAATTAATTCATATATATCATATTATTTATTTAAATAAAAATTTATATAAAATTCATGTGAGGCAGTGATGAAGAATAAAATATATTGGTTCATGAAGTTGTAGTCTGCACGTACACATGAAAAATATTTTTAATTTTAATTGGATGATAAAAAAAGAAGTGTTATATTAATTTACCATTAAATAATAAAATTTATATCATATATAAATATATATTATTTCATTTGGATCCATTATTATAACCAATCATAAGATTCGGTGATGAAAAATGAAATTTATCATCTCATGATGTGGTAGTTTAGACGTACGCACATGTGATGTTTTTTATTTTTCACTAGATGGATAATTAGATAAGGAAGGGTTATAAAATAATAAAAATATATATTTGATAGACTTATTTTTTAAGAAATTTTTTATGAGAGATTTGATGGATGAAGGAAAAGAAATAAAACTAAAACACTTGATTACGAACTGCACATCTTTATTAGATAACCTACACAGGTTTATACCTATATTTTTATAGGATGGTATCGTGAAAAAAATAAGACCTATTGGACATGATAAAATTTCAAAAAATTTAATTTAAATTATAGATTAAATTTTATTAAAATAACTTTCTATATGTAGAATAAATTACATTTAAAATAAACCTTGAAAATGTTATAAAAATGGTTTTCCAAAATAATGATTGTTAAGAATTTTTTTTTTCATAACAAAAGAAGATAAATTTAAATTCAATTGACATTTATTAGATTATTTTAACAAAATAGAAGTAAAGAAATTTTAAAAACACTCCAAAATGGTATCTATCTTTGTAAATATATGAAATATATAATAATTTTCCTAAAAATTATTATTTTATACTATTCACCCTAATAAATAAAATTTATAATATAGAAAAAATAATCAATCTATGAAAAATTTAGAGATATCATAAAAAATGATACCATTTTTTTTAAAATTAAAATATAAAAATTTAGAAATTAAGATTTTAAATGTACCTATATAATAAATGTTATAATATTTAGTACTATAAATCTATTTCTGTTTTGAATGAAAAATTACTTATTATTCTTATAATGAGTATAACCATATATATTATATTTATGAATATTAATAATTAATTATATTTATTTATTATAAATATCAGTTGGGTTATTAAATTCATCTCAATTTTTGGAAATTATGTCCTAAAATATTATTCCTTTCTTAAACAAGTGGGTTTATATTCTCATCATAGATTTTTTTGATTCCTATGTTACTTATTCAATGATATGGGTTGTCCATGAAACCATAAACTTCTAAATAAACATATTCTAAATCACATTCTCTATACAGCTAATAATATGAACATTCTATTAATTATACAAATGATTCTCTTCTAACTAAACAAATTTAGGGATCAAATCAAAAGAAGTATCCATCACAAATTCACTCAATGTTGAATCCCAGAAAACATAATATACCTGGGATAAAGTAATTCAAAATTTCAATTAATTGAAAAATGATCCAAAATGATCTAGGATTTTATATGTTCTAATGAACTATAGACATAACATTAACTTTTTATATAAACACAAAACACTTTTACACAGAGATACACTAGGAAAAACATTATCACCTACCTCAAATGAAAGACCATTCCTACAGCTATCTGAATAACTTTTAATCATAATATATGTCATCCTCATCTAATGCTGAATCATATTCAACTTATAAAAAATACATTTAAATATTTATTCTCCAAAAACCCATATTTTTTCAACATTTTTCAAAAATGTGGATTTCAACACTACTTTACACATAATTTCTAAAAGGGTACATCTATATATTAGAATGAAAACTGTTATTACATGAAGATTAAACTAATTAAAGAAGTTTGTCCTACCATCTTAGGTAAAATAAAGAACAATCTCATATATTTTTGTTTCAATTTTGGAATTTTTATCTATGATCGTTCGTTAGATTGTTGATGTAATGATATGCTAAAATATAATTCATCAACTCAAAATTATGATGGATTTTGAAAAAGATAATAGTTATATCTAAGATCATCATTAGATATAAGAACATGATAGACTCCATGAATTCTAATTATCTATTTAAGATAAATTCAAGAAAGATAATCTAGAGACATAACTTCTTAATTAGTAATAAAATTTGATCATTTAGTCAAAAGATCAAAAAATGTTTCTATCTAAATATTGCCATAAAATTTATTTGAAACTACAAAAATTAAACCCACCAATATATTAAAAAATTTCCATTTCGGTACTAGGAAATGATAATGTATTCACTTTGGTAACTTTCATTCCTCTTTAACCAGTTTAGAATTCAAACATTTCATGATATGTTCATTAATAGCTATGTTCAATCCAATGATCATAAATTTTTTGAAGGGTCTCTATATAACTTTTTACTACTAAGATGAACAAAAAACAAATACCTATATGATTAAATCAACAATTATTCATTCAATAGGGAAAAAAGGCTCACATAATAATTTTTTGAATCATGGATTACATTTTATTTCAATAGTTATGTCTGAAAACATATCATTTCTGAGAAACTAAATCATTTCCTATAAAACATAATCTTCTTTCGAAGACTACTATATTTTTTCTATCAATGACGACTAAACTGAAACATATTAAAGAAATAGTTTATTATTTCATTTATAGTTCATAATTTAAAATTCGTTAAATCATTATCCCAAGAGTCATGTCACATTTTCAAAATAATTTATTATGTAATATCTTTCCAACATAAAACTTTAGCTACAATGTTTTCTTATCTTTGATGATAATGAATCAGGATATCATAATCTTTAATCTGTTCACTCCATCTTATCAATATCATGTTCAATATTATTTTAGTGAATATATACATTAAACTTCTATAATCACTAAATATTTCACACTTTAATATATATAAAATATTTTTATCATATTCATAAAGAAGAAACCATATCATCTAGTTCAATGTCATGTTTAATATAACATAGATATTTTAGTTTCAATTTATTTTAATCATAAGAAATTACCTAATCAGTAGACATCATAACACAACCAAGAACCCTAAAAAACAGAACTATAGATGAAGAAATCACTAATTTTACATCATAGGACCAAAACTAGAATGTTCGCCGGTCTTATTTTTTTACTTCATCGAATCATTTATTAAATTATTTTATCTAACTAATTTTAACTTTTTTGAGATAGGTTTGTTACTTGGATAAATAAAGTTGATTTTTTTAACAAACCATATATAGTAACCCTCTAACATATGAAAAACTAAAAATATTAATGTAAATTTTTAGGTATTTGATACTCTTCAACCCCATTAGTTTTAATTGTATCAGTATTTATTCCATATTTTTTTGAATATGTCTAAGTATAGAAATATATCACAACTATAATTTACATTTACTAAATTTTCACTATCGATTCTTTTTATTCATGTTTTATAGAACAACCATAAATGTTTTCTCATGAAAAACAAAAAATTTCGAATATAATAAACTATCACCAATGAAAATATCAAAAAATCTATCAAAATAGTTTTGTAAATCTCTATTCATAAGGTCTATAAATATAGTGAGATCATTTTTCAAACCAATGAGAATAAAAACAAATCATAATTCTTATTGTTATTATGAAACTCTCTCTTGAGAGTTTCATCCTCATCCACCCTTAGTTTATGGTTCATTGACCTAGGATAAACCTTTAAAAAATAACAAGATCCCTATAGTTGATCAAATAAGTCATCTATATGAGGAAAAATATACTAATTCCTAACATTGATGCTATTTAATTCCCGATAATAAATGTGTAACCTCATGGGACCATCCTAATTTATAATGAACTAATCATGAGAACCCTATGGTGATGTTTTAGAATGAATGAATATTTTATCACATAACTCATGTTACTTCTATTTCAATTTAAAAATATTTACTTGAGCCATTTCATAAAGAGGTATTTATATTGGATTTACATTAAGAATTGATTCAATAGTAAATTCATTCTCTAGATCAAGTATAATACCAGTGTATTTATTTTTAAATAAATATATATATTATTTAACAACCAAAATATCTCCAATTTTATAATATTTTTTTTCTAGACAATATGTACAAGATAACTTTTATTTATATCATTAATAAATTTTTCTATTTATTGATATGTTATCAATGGTGTGAATTAATTCTTGTATTAAAACATAAACTCATTCCAAAAAGAAACTTATTTATCTATAGAATCTATCTTAACATGATAAAAATATAATCAATCCCTACATAGAATACCATTAAAATCTACAAGGATCAAGACAATAAGTTTTTTTAGGTAAATACATTCCACAATTAATAATAGCAATATTATTATAATTTTTTTACAAAATAAATTCCCAATATGTTATTAAAATTTGTTTGGAATCATTTATTAAGGTGAAACCCCAATTTATCATAAAATTTCTAAAAAATGAAAGAAATTATAGGCCCTAAATATAAAAGGGTATTGGCTTGATTTGGGTAAACAAGTAATATACATGACCCCACATAACTATATGGTCCAACATCTATCACAGTAAAACATATGATTTAGAAAGACCTTGATTTTTTTGATCTTGATGAATTCCATCCTTAATTCCTATATTTAAAAAAGAAATCTCTTAGTGACTGATTTCATTATAATTAATACATCATACTCTTAGATTTTTTGTACTTTTATGATCATTACTATGATATTTTATTTGGATTCATGAACCACAAGTGAAAATATACCACATCATATAAACTTCCAAGATTTTATAATATATACTTTAGGTTTCATATATCCACACTTATAACAGGATAAAAAATTGGGTTTCATAGATTCTGGTTTCTTTGATAGAAACTTCCCAATTGACATCCATTTGGACCACTTTTTCTATAGGTTTTCATGAAATCCAAGATAATTAGAAAGCTCCATTTCAAAATTCTAATAAAATCAAAAAAACAACTAATAACTATTGGATTCAAGAGAATTAAAAAAATATCTTTGATTCAATCCTTAATAAAATAAACAATTTAATTAATAGTATCCGAGATAAAATTTGGTGCATACTTTTCCAAATGGTTGATGTTAACTTCATAAAGAACTATTGAATAGTTATCCTTATACTTTAATTTGAATAATTTTTTTTCTATTTTAAGTAAAAAAATTAGTAAAATAAATATCAAGAAAAGTATTCATAAATTGTTCATCAATTGTCCCCAAAAAGAGTACCCCACCTAGACCAACAATGAGAGGAGGGAGATAGTTACTAGATGAGCCCTGCCTCTAGTAAACTCCTTGTTAGTGACTAGCTCTGATGATAAAATAAAAATACAATTAGAGGAATTGTACTCTAACAGAATATGTAGAAGTGAGAATTGGACATATACACAAATCAAATCATAATATATATATATATATATATATATATATAATCCCAATTCCATATATGCAATGTAATATAATAGTAAAAAATTAAAATGAACTATAAGATCCAAAAAGGAATACTCCACAACAACCATGATGCCCAAATATCTCTTAAAAAACCTATTGCTAGTAAAATCAAGAATTATCTCCAAACATATATTACTAACATGAAAATATTTTATATATTCATGGGGTGATCATAAAAATATTCTCAGTAGAATCCTCCAAAGACCCTCTCATTCAAAATAAAAAAAATGAGGACAAATAAGAGAGAACAATGGTGAATCTAACTCATCCCCTATACATGTATACAATTATCAAAGCCTCTCCCTGGATAACTATCACAATTTATCACATACAAGATAAAATATAATATAGTAATGAAACATCAAGGGTATCCCACTGGAACATACCCTTGGGATTACCACTACAACCCAAAAATTTTACTTCCTAATTCATATCTCTCCAAAATAATCCAACCCACATACAACTAATCTAAGTATCAAAACATACACCATGTGCATGACATCATCACATCACCAAATATTTATATTTATATATAGTAACTAGGTAGTTATTGGGATCCCCCACAACCTATAAGACATGTATCATACATCATGTATTGTACCTCAAGCCATCACAACCGATATAAATTATAAGGGAACTCAAGTGATAACATCCTATATATCTCCTACCAATAATAACCATTTGGGTACTATATATAGAGATACATGTGTGTGAAAAAATACATAAAATAACTCTACACACACACACACAAATATATATATATATGGGAGACTAACCTTCGTGAATGTCAGTACATATAACTACTAGGAGAAGTGAGTGAGGCCAGGGGGGATTTTCAACCATCCATACTCCCACTAGGATGTTAGGGAAAACACCCTCCCAGGATCCACTGGGTGTCAATTACCCTAACCAACATGGGTGAGGTAGTGTATGAAATCACATAATTTAAATGTTATAATATACCTCAAAACCATACTATGAGAAAATCCGTGTCTTATATTGAAATGTATCTAATATCACTCAGACTCTTGACTACTTCTAATAATATCAGATAACTTATAAGGACACAATATTTTTTAAATAGATACAGTAAATTTTTTAATTTATTTTTTAAATTTTATTTTTTTACTTATTAATTAGAAATTTATTATCCATTATGATTATGAAAGATAAAATTACCCTAATCATGAGAGTAAATTACATGCCCTCTAGGCATAATCCAAATTGAGTACATGATTTCTCAGGATCATCTCTTTTTCATTCTAGTAGGAACCAACCACATGTATTAAACATTTATTATTCATTATTAGAATCATTTCATAATATCATGTAATCTAGGAAAACTATTCGAAGACCCCACCAATTGTATACATGAAACAAATCACATGCAACTACCTTAAGTAGTAGGGAAAGGAATATAGATAAAAAGAAACTCAGACATTGGACATTAAATAGATTCATTTCAAACAAGAATAGAACATTATCAAATTAATGGGAAAGCCTGGATGAAATACATTCCCTAAACTACAGTGACATCCCCACCACCTACAGTCATATCCCAATGCATATCACCTAAACTGGAATCAAATACTGCCCCATCATTCGATACTCCACACACCATATCACACCGTTCATCCCATGCTCATGCATCCAATGATTATATCATGTCACATAACAATGCTCACATCCATAGAACATCACAAAAACATCATAAAAAATAGTCCATAGTGAATTTGGTCCCTCAAATCAAATCATTAATATTTTATTAACAAATAGGAACTCAGATACGCTAACACAAGGAACACATCCTTTATAAGAAATCATGAAATCTCAGACCCAAATATCAATCTTTATAAAATAACCAATTTTTATTACATATTTACTTAACCAAACCATTATTCATTGGCTCCAAATATAAATAACCTAAGGCATAAAATATAACAAGTTATTAAACTATTTATCATGCTCTCAAGCATCAAAACCCGTTTCATCAAATAGTGATAAGAACAAATTTAATTTAACATGCATTTTATTATTATCATCTACAATAATTCACCTGATTCATATTATATATCAATTATATAACACATAGACAACACAATAAATTAAACATGTGAATTTATTCAATTTGAATTACCATCCAATCACAAAAAAACATTATATTACAAACATGACTTTTCATTAAATTATTAATTTTATTAATCAATTTATTTCCAGAAGCTATCATAAATAGTATATATATGACCCTATCTAGAAAAACAAGAGGCAAACTGTTCTCATAGCATAAAGCAACAACCTCGATATGTGGTCACTATTTAATTTATTTATTAATCTAGTTTATTCATTATTAGTTTAATATCATTTCCATACAAATGGATAAACCATGTTGACAATAAAATTACAAATAAATTAATATGGGAAAAAATGAATCTTATAACTCAAAGGTGTCAACGCTCTTCACATTAAAATAGTCCCACATCACTGATACCGATCACCCCTACCACAAGATCTGTATCCCTTAGAGGATTCCATACCACACATAGACTAACAAAAAACTAAAAGAAACTATTAAAATAGATATATACTACCAATTTACCACAAGAAGAAGCATAAGGAACCTAATCAGATAACCATGAGAGAAAAAGTTAGAATGTAACATAGATTGTCACAGATCATATGTGTATGAATAGGATCAATCCCCAACAATGTGATCTCAAAACACTTAAAATGCTTCCTGGAGAATTGGGATAAAGGGTAGATTTTGGGTGAACCCAAGTGGCGTTTCACATTATAAATGCACTTATTAAGGTATATTTATGGTGTAAACCCCTCGTTTATATTGTAAATACATCAAGTATTAATTTTAACTAAAAATTGGGTCACCTAAAACTAAAAGTATTTTATTTAACGTATTCCATAAATATTTGGTTTATGACATAATTTCCACATTACCAGCCACACAATCCCCAAAACCCCTGTTGGTAAAAAAAACTCGTTTATGTTATAAATCCTAAATTTATTCCATAAATTATCCCTACTTCAATATTTTAGAATCTAAACACCTTAGCATCCCTACTAAGACTCCTCCATGAAGTAAGAGCTTTCGATATGAAAAAAGGATTGGACTACATGGTTCTGAGACCTTAACTCATATACCTCGTAAAATATTATTTTCTTCAAGAATCCTAAATTGAACCCAAATAGAAAAAAATAATTTATATGTTCTGCTGGCCCACAAGATATACCTCAAGGACATCACCATTATAGGAGATTAACTACCTCATCTGAGGACCAAGTGAAAACCACACGACCGCAAAAATCATATTTCGAAAACACTCTTCGAGATATACCTCTCAAATGAGAGTAAATTAAGAAAAAGAAACAAGATAAAACAAACTCATAACAAAAAATGATCAATAACTAAAATGAACATTATAACAAGGGAATTGTTAAAAATCTCTAGTTATTGAGTGAAAATCTACAACTCATGTTTCTAGGTACTCTCTTATATGCCGTTATTTCTCCATAAGACACAAACCAAGGGAATATAATGCCAACATAACACCTACTCTTGGATTTCCTAGATCCCCACAGGGCACTACTCAAAAGTCACATCATCATACACATTGATCTTTCCCTGATGGATGATTTTAATGTCATCATGAAGGTACTGATAGAGTTGTAACATATGAAAAACATCGTGTATTTAGATCATAATTGGAGAAGTGAAATCTGATGTACCACATATCCAACATGACCCATCACCTCAAAAGCCCCAAAAAGCCTGGGAATGAGCTTAATCTCATGACCAAACCCTCAGGGACTAGGATATGGATTCACCTTTCGGAACATGTGATCCATAATTTCGAATTCTTGAGGTAAACTTCTATAACTAACATAGTATTTATGATGATCTAGAACTGTCTTCAACCTTTCAAAAATTACTTGAACCAAATCTATCGTATTCTATATTAGATCTAACTATATAATCACCTCCTCTCCATACCCAATCCACCAAAACATTTAATGGAATGTTCAACCATACAAATACTCAAATAGTTCCATACCAATGGAGTATTTGAAACAATTTTTGTATGAAATCTAAACCAAAGGAATTTTACCCATACATGGACCTCAAAAATCCATGATATAAGAACACGTCATGCCTTAATGACTTTTTATAGTCCAATCTATCAAACCTTACTTATGTTGATTAAAAGCAGTTCTATAGAATAATAGGGAGATAAAAGTATTCTAGATACCCACCATATCCTAAAGTAAATACAATTATATTTATTATATAATAACATCATAGAGACTATATAGAGTAACACTACCTCCTCTAGATACTACATCAATGAATCCTCCATTGATCTCACCTCCCTATGTTGTGGGATGACTTGAGAAAATGATCCATTGTCACCCGTATACTAATGAATCCACCCGTATATAGATGTATACTAGTAAAGAAGTCTATTGATAGGTCCTTAAGCTTATAATGGGGAAACATTTAATGAATTACATAAAACACCAGTAACCTGCTACTCAACATTCACTTTCTGGATGATGAAACATCAAGAAATTTCTTTAGAACTGCACAGTTCAACCTTGGAAACCAAAAATGAACTAAACAATCATACAGATCCTTATCATGCTATAATGTACAAACAAGGGTGAGATATGGAACCCTTAAAGAACTAGATCATGCATCACTAAAGGGATGAAAATTCCATCTTGGAGAAACTACTGCTGTTGTTAATACTATGTCCAACCAATAGTGGAATCACTAAACATAACTCAATCTCGACAGAACTCCACCTTAGAATCCACCAACTGTGAATCCTTGACATGATTCACCCAATATTAATGTACTATAATATATATTAGACATCTTCTACCTCCAACCTCTAATATATCTATATAAATCACTAATAGATCTTCCATAACTCCCTAAGAAAACCAAAATACATGAATGAGATTACTATGTGAATTCCTACTCATCGTATCAACTAAAATATTTCACTTCTATGGAATAGTAGAAATCTTGAAGTTGTAATATTGTAATAATTACATCTACCAGCCCTATCAAATGTTCAATTCAGAATGGGCGAATAAATACATCTGGATCTGTTGATAAGTGAAAATAAAAAATGCTCCCTGACGAGCTAGTGTCACCACAACTTCAATAATAACACAAATTATCCTAACTTGAGATCTTGGGTGGAATAGTTATGGTCATGGGGTGTAAATTTCAAGACCCACAAGAAATAAATGATATATACTACCTTATAATATAGGCCGACCACATATATAAACCATGAAAGAAAAAAAATAGAACTCCCTATACTGGAAAACAATGAACTAGATAATTGACTAACTTCTCTTTCAGGTACTCGAAAGATACTTAAAATTACTCGGATCATAAGAAGACATTATCTTTTCTAGTTAAGGATTCCAAAGGGGTCACAACAAATTATATATGGATATAAACTACCAGTAAAATATTGTAATACCCCATAAAAATTTTACCTCTTTAACTATCATTGGTTCTTCTTGAGAAACAACCACTTATAACATTGAAGGATCCACAACTACCCCCTATTGGGATAATACATTCCCCGTGAAAGGAAAATCCTTAGCTCAATACCCACACTTCGATACAATATTGAATAACTTCTCAAAATAAACAACTCACAAAATGGAATAATACTTCTCTGCATGTTATTTATCATATGTAAATCTTAAATGGAATTAATCATTGAAACCCCCCCCCCCCCCATGAACTTATCTAGGAATTCTCTGAACACTATTCCCATTAACCTCATCAACATGGATGGATCATTACTCACATAAAAGAACACAGTAGTTAACTATTAATTCCTATGGAGATGGTGAAAAGTATTCTTCTAAATATCCTCATCCTTCACCCACATATTATGATATCCTTATCATAGATCGAGCTTGAAGAACTAGCTTCCTCCTTTAATATGATTGAATAAATCATCAATACATAAATTTTGATATATTTTTTTCACTATCACAAGATTCAATGAAAAAAATAAATATAAAGTAGAAAAATACCATTATAATTATTAAAAAACAAAACTAGTGCACCCTAAGGTGTAATGACCGGACCCCATTTACACAGATTGGGTTCATTATTAAATAACAGTGGCATGATACAAGGAATCATGTCCCGAATGACCGGTCAGTTTAGTATCCTTGGAAGTACTAGATAAATTCATAATTTTTACATTACATCGTGAAATAAAAACATCAACAACAATTTTTCTCCTTTTGAACACAATTATATCCTTATCCTATCATTGCAGGTCAACTATAAAATACTTCTTCACATCTTCGGAAAATTAAACAATGAAATGGGTGAGATCAAATGCTCAGTAAGGATAAAAATATAGCAGAAACTTTCATAAATAATCAGAAACATTTAAGGAAATGTATAAGACTAAAATAAAATCCCTTTAAATATAAAATTAAGCATAATATGGCAAAGATAAAATCAAATAATTCTATTTACTTAATCATATGGATATTACACTAGTTAAATAATCACATGAAATATCAATAGCCACTTTCATAATGATGAAATTCATAATACCAGACTTCATGACCACATTATCAAGGCCTTGTTCCAAGACTAAAAATAAGATTCTGTCAATTCCATGTGCCAAGACACTATTTTGTCTCATTATACCTACCGATGCATCAGGTAGTTATAGCGAACTCCACCCATCACATACTAAGTCCAATTCATTGGTCATATGAAAAGGTTTAAACATAAAATAAACATTCGTATCAAAACTAGCATACGAAATGTCAATACTATATCAACAATCCATGAATGGTGTAAAAATAACACATCTATAGTCAAACATATCACAAAACATTCAATACAATATGGAAGATTTGTATGATAATAATTCATCTTAAAACAAGTTTAAAATCCATCAAAGGATATTGGCATTGGTAAAATGTAAACTATTTGAATGAAATAAAAATTTCTATTTTGGAACCATTAACGAGTCACATAATTTTAAAAGAAAACATTTATTTTGAAAAAAATCTTACAATATTGTAAGGGAAGCTTATATGATGTCATAATGGAGGAAAATAGCCGCACCCTACGTATAAGTTTAAAAAACATTCTTACCTTAATTTTGTCAAAAAGATCATAAAGTGCCTTGTTTTGAAAATGACGGAAAGATTCCATTCAAAAAATATAAAGTAAAATAAGGGTATAAATGACTTTAAAACATAGTCTAGTAAATAGGAAAGATGTTTTGAAATACTTTTTAATAAAAATATTTATGTGGATGATAAAGAGGTCCCAGTAGATGATTACTTAAAAACAACCTCGGATAATAAAGAAAATTTGAAATTAACCCTTAACATGTAATTTTTCTTTAGTTGATGGTATGTAAACCTATTATACAACAGTTAAAAAACTGTTATTATATTATATAAAAACTATATACATAAATATGATATCATATATGGTCCTTTAATATTTCTTTGTTGATAATATTTTAGTAGTATCATCATTTCAGATGTCAACTGATTTGTTTTCCTTTTTTATGCTTGGTTATGTAAGCCATGTTTTTTATGGATAGGATGAATTTGATTCATATAAAGAAGTATATTAAGTTCTTAAAAATTATTTTTAATCATAAAATTAAATTTATTCTGGAATGATTACGATGGGGAATGAATCTCATCACGTTTGTGGAGACGGTAATTCGTACGTACACACGAGAAAAAATATCATTATATTGAGGGTCAAATAGTATGTAATTGGATGGTATATCATATATAAATAATCATTAACATGTTATATTTATTATTACTTCAGTAATGCTCATTATTATACCCATCCAAATAATTAAGTGTTTGAATAAGAAACAACACCACGATGTGGAGATGAGAAGCCGTACGTAAGAACATATGGTGACTTTGTCATTCGTATGATGGATAGAATCATGAATATGGTTGTACCATTTTTATAATAACATCACATCATATATAATATACCGGTGTTATTATTTTATAATAGAAACAACTAATAAATAGGAAGTGGATGAAGAAAAAAACTTGAAAGAGGGTGGTGAAATTATTATCTCTTCTTCGGGTGTTTCATTTTGTGTTGACAAAAAGGGTTCCATAGATTGGATTTTTGAATGATATAAGGCCTCTAGGTGGAATTGGGGGAAATTGGGAGGATATTTGGGTAGGTTTTGGTCAATAAAAATGGCTTTGGAGGTGTCAAATTAAGAGAAGGGTAAGTGACCTTTTATAAGAGAGGTGAGGGTCACTTTAGGAAAAGCTTCAAATATTATTATATAATAAAATAATTTTTGGATTCTAATGAATCAAAAATAATTTATTTCTAGGATAAGGTGGTTATGGGTTGAAAAAATCTTAAAAAATATGTTTTAGAAAGGTTAAGGTCATCATATTAACCTTATCTTTTAGATTTAACTCTTAGTTAAATTGTTTGACATTTACCATGTCTCTTTGTATTTTTATATTATATGGTTAAAAAGCAGACTATAACATGAACAAAAAACCCCAGGTGGTTAATTATTAATATATATACAATTATATAAGTCCTTTGGCCGAACATTATATTTTTATAAATATTATATCAATTAATAATATAGTATTTTTTTTAAAAAAAACTCAATTATGACAATTTGACACTATTTAGTATTTGGTTTTTGTGAAAATCATAACAGTATGATTAATTCAAAAAAATTATTTAATCAACCCTAAAATGTGATATTATCTTAAAAAATTAGTGTAAATCATCAAAATTATCAAATTACATTTATTTGGATATTTATAATATCAATTATTTTAATCTTTCATTAATAAGGTAATTACTGCATCATCATTGTGTCATAAGTAAATTAAATTATTTAATGTCTAAAAACTATAAATAAAATACCATTATTTATGAAATCTTTTTATCTTTATAATTAATATTTATAGTAGAATTTTTGTTATGTATAACTATATATTAAAAACGGTTTAGTTATTAAACTTTGAATTTAACTCTTTTAACTCTCTTTTAAATAAAATAATAATAAATGTCCTAATCTAATCCATGTTGACCAAATAGAATTGTATTTTATTCCTAAGGTTATTTTTAGAAAAATTTCACTTATCCAAAAGAATTATAACATGTTCTAGGGTAATTATGATATCATTTTTACTCTTAATTACCTTATTTACTTTTAGTCGTGCTAAATAAAAGTAAGAAGTTACTATTCACCAAAAATTATTTTCATCTTATTGAACCAAATTTTACTTAAAAATATAAGACGTGTCTTTCATATTTTTGAAATTCAACTTACATAAGTGGTAAAATTATGTTTTATACAAATTTTCAAATACTCCTAGAAGGTGGGTAATAGACGGTAAAAAGTTCAACAAAAATTTCATATATCTAGACTTGTCATAAAATGGGTCCAATGAATTAAATTGAACATATATAGGTAATATATATATATTGTAATAAAATAAATTTAAATGAAATAAATAATTATTTAAATAAAAATTTGGTTTTAACCAAAAACGTAATGTTTTTCACTATTCATCAAAAATTGAATGTTTTCAGAAAAATACAAAAAATACACCCTAAGATAATTTTGATATTCTGAATTCAAAAATGAAGTCCATTTTGAAAAATAAAATTTATAAAATTTCAAAAAGTGGGTATTACTATTTATAACGGCTAGTTTGATTGGTCGTTATGTGTTAAAATCTCAAAGTTGTGTACAATGCAAGCTATTGCATTATTCAAAGGAAAATATATCGTGGAAGCATGGGGTCTTACATTATCTCCTCCATAAAATAATTGCATCCTCAAAATTTCTATAATATTACTACATAAAAATATTCTCGTGGTTCTTCATCATAAGTACCTCGGGTTCCCAAGTGGCCTCTTCCATCTTATGATTTCTCCATAGAACTTTTACCAGACACATCGTCCGTTTTCTCACAACATGTTCTCTGGTATCAAGAGTTTTGAAAGGCTCTTCACAATAAGACTGATCAGGTTCCAGTTCAATTTCCACATTGGTGAGTACATGCATTAGGTCAGGCATGTATTTTCTCAATAGTGATACGTGGAAATCATCATGAACTTTGGAGATACTAGGAGGAATTTCCAAATGATAAGCTACAACTCCAATTTTTTCGAGAATTTAGAAAATTCTGATGTACCTAGAACTCAATTTACCCTTCTTACCAAAATGTATAACACCTTTCCATAGATATACCTTCAAGAAACCATGGTCTCCTACTTGAAATTCCAAATCTTTATTTCGGTTATCATCATAGCTTGTTTGCCTACTTTGGGCCGCTTTGATGTGAGTTTGGATAATCTTCACTTTTTCTATTGTTTCCTCAACATGTTTTGGGCCGACGACATTTCTTTCACCAATATCACCCCAAGAGGTTGGTGTGTGACATCTCTTTCCATATAATTTTTTATATGGTGCCATATATATACCTGAATGGAAGATATTTTTATAGGAAAATTCTACTAGAGGTAAATATTTACCCAACATACCTTTAAAGTCAAGTGAGCAAGATCTCAACATGTCTTCTAATGTTTGAATAGCCCGTTCTAACTGTCCATCAGTTTGAGGGTGGTAGTCAGTGCTCAAACAAAGTTTAGCATCCAAGGCATTTTTATGACTTTTCCAGAATCTTGATGTAAAACAGGGATCATGATCAGAAACAATCGAAATGGGTAGTCCATGAAGTTTTAAAACTTCATTAATATGAATTCTTACTAAACGTTCAAGTGGTAAATCTTCACTTATAGAAAGAAAATGTGCTGACATGGTATGACGATCAACAATGAAGCATATTGCATCATTCCTTCTAGGTGTCTTTGGCAGCCCATGACAAAGTCCTTTATAATATCATCCCATTTACACTCAGTTATAGGAAGAGGTTTTATGCCTCCCCCGGGATATTTCCTTCCAGCTTTCACTTGTTGACAAATCGTACATCTTGACACAAAATCATCAATCCCCATCTTCATGTTGTCCCACCAAAAATGTTCCATCAAATATCTCTACATTTTTGTGCTCCCTTTTTGTATTGAGAAATTGGAGCTATGAGAATCATCCAGGAATTTACATTTTAGATCAGGTATATTGGTAACACAAACTATTTTCTAAAATTTCAAAATTCCATCTTCATATACAAAGACACTAAATCTCCCATCATATATAGCTTTATTCTTCTTTTGAAAGTCCTCATCATCAGTTTGAAAAATGTTTAAACTTTCTAGTAAAGATGTTTTGGACACCATTTGAAAAATTGTTGTTGTTTCACCTTCCATGGTTATTCCCATATCCATATTTACTAGATCCATGAAAATAAGATTCATTCCAACTCTTATCTTATTCAAAACTCCATGATCTTTTCTACTCAAAGCATCTGCCACCATATTTTCCTTCCCCAGGTGGTAGCGTATAGTGTAATCATAATCCTTGAGTAGTTCAAGCCATATTTTTTGCCTCATGTTGAGTTATTTCTATGAGAAAATATAATTCAAACTCTTATGATCAGTATTAATCTCACAATTTTCACCATAAAGATAGTTTCTCCATTTTTTCAGAGAAAAGATTACAGCTGCTAACTCAAGATCATGATAAATATTGTTTTTCTCATGAATTTTTAGATGTCATGATACAAAGGCAATTACATTATCATTCTGCATAAGGACACAACGATGTACTTTATTTGAAGCATCAGTATAAATAACAAACCCATCATTCCCCGATGGTAGAGTCAAGATAAGATCATTAACTAATCTTCTCTTTAGTTCTTAAAAACATTCTTGACACTCTTTTTTCCAGACAAATTGAACCCCTTTACATGTGAGACTGGTTAATGGGTTATCCAACCGGGAAAAATCCTGGATGAAACGTCGATAATAACCTACTAAACCAATAAAAATGCATACCTAAGTTATACTTGTCGGTGCTGCCCATTCATGGATCGCCTTGGTCTTTTAAGGACCAATAGAGATCCCATCCTTAGAGAAAATATGGCCTAGAGAATAATTCTCCTGAAGCCAGAATTCACGCATTCTAAACTTCCCATATAATTCATTTCTTCTAAAAGTATTTAGAAAAATGTACAAATGATTTTCATGATCTTCATAGATTTTGGAGTATAACATGTTATAATTGATAACTACCACTACAAATTCATAAAGATGTTCCTTGAAAACTATATTCAATATTTCCATAAACACAAAGGGTTCATTAGTCAATCCAAAAAGACATTAATGTAAACTTGTAATGCTCGTACTTGGTTCAAAATGCTGTTTTTGGAATGTATTCCTTCTTTACACACAACTAATGATATCCAGATCGAAGTTCAATCATTGAAAAATATTGAAATCCATGAATTTGGTTGAATAAATCATCAATGCGAGGTAGGGGATACTTGTTATTTATTTTTATAGCATTGATCACCCTATAGCCAATTTACAACCTCATAGATCTATCTTTCTTCTTAACAAAAAGGATAGGGGCTCTCCATGGAGAAACACTAGGGAGAATAAATCCCTTACTACTCAATTTCTATAGTTGTTTAATTAGTTCCTCTAATTCCACAATGTCCATTCTATAAGGGGTCTTTGATATGGGCCTTCAACTAAGAATTAAATCAATGGAAAACTCAATTTCTTATTCTAGAGGATGTATAGGTAAATACTCTGGAAACACATCAACAAATTCTTGAAGAATAGGTACATCCTATATTTTAACATTCATTTCCACACCCATAATTATTTCATTCTCATCCTCCCCAATAATTGAATTTAGTATAGCTACTGGGGGTGGATCTAGATAAGAATCAGATGGTGACATTTCAGCTCTAAAGATAATGTACTCATTTTCATCATCGATAATTATAACCTCCTTCTTCTTATAATAAATTTCCACATCATGGTCCAAAAACAAATCCATATCAAGGATTATATCAAACTCAATCCGGGGTTTGATGATTAGATCAGAAGATAAATACCATTTATATGCCTTAATGGGGATTGATTCCCAAAACATTGTTTCATTGAGACATCCCTTAGGAGTTTTGAATAACAACAACCTTATTAAATCAAATTGAGGAATATCTAATTTTCATAGGAAATTTGGAATATATGAAACATTGCAATGATCCAGAATCAAATAAATCATTGGCGAAACTTGAGGAAACCATTCAATTACATGCCACCATGTCTTTCAGAGCTTCAACCTCAGCAGTAGTGATCTCATAAGCTTGGACATTCCCCCTTTTCCTTCTCTGATGTAACTTCTTTTGGTGCATAGGAAATTAATTTTCATAATTCCCCTTTTCTCTACAATTATAGCATTCAACATTGACAACCACTTTCTTCCCCTTGCAATCACGAGCATGGTGGCCTTTTTCACCACACAAGTAATAGACTCCCATTACCTTCAGGAAAGTACTACGGTGTTTCTTCCTACATTTACCACTGGATAGACATTCAACTTTTCCCTTCTTCCCATTTTTTTCATTTCTAGAGTGTTTAGCATATCCATTCTTCTCTTTCTTTTCTTTGAAGTCGTAAGACTTAGAGAATTCTTTTTCTGTCTTGATAGTGCATGAGACAATATCTTCGTACGATGAGAAGGATTTTGAGACTAATTCTTGAAGAAGAAATGGATTTAACCCATCAAATAATCTGTCAATCTTACTCATTGGGTTATGTATATAATCTGTTACAAGCCTTTCTAACCTTTTAAAGTTAGCCTCATACATTGCGACATTCTCATCCTCTTTTTACCTCAGACTCAGAAATTGTCTTCCTATATCCATTCGACAGTCCTAAAGAAAGTATTTTTCTAGGAAAATCTCTTTAAACTCCCTACATTCCATGTTTGATACTTATTCATCTTCCTTTGTGTTTTGGATTAATTACCACCATTGATCTGCATCTTCTGTGAGGTGATAAACTGGCACGAAAACATTTTCCCTTTCACTACTCCCCAAAGCATGAAATATTTTCTCTAAGGAATTTTTCCATTGGTCAGCTAATAATGGATTTGTACTCCCATTGAATGTTGGTGGTTGTTTCCTCATGAAGTTTTCTAATATTTATCCTTCACGTTGTGGATCATGGTGCTTCATACGGGTACAATTATTATTCATAACCTGAGTGATTTATCCCAGTATGGTGACAAGCTAATCAGTACTAGTTGTATCACTATATCCACTATAATTATCATGATTATGAGGTAAATCCCTACCTGTATTTCATGCATGGATAAAGTTTCCATTCCTCCCACTAGGCACCATTTCTAAACAATGGCATAGACTAGATTAGTTTATGAATCGCAATACATAATTCAAACATGTAAAATAGTTAACATAAATTGAATATTTTATGGATATAATCCATAATCATAAAAATGTTGTCTTTGAGGAGGTATATACTCATAAACCCTTCATAACTGTTTGTAAATAAAATCAGAATTATCCTAAGCATATCCCATGGGAGTGTCAAAACCAAGAGTGCATCAAGGCCCATTGTTGTGCACTAATTATCATTCGAGTCTAGCTCAAAGAAGTGTTTTTGGGTTTTACCCCTTGGTACATCTGTTCCAGAGCCGCCTCTACCTTCTCGTATCCTGAAAGGTATGTATTTTTTAGAAAATTCACAAAATCTCTATAGTGACAAAATTCTAGGAAGTTTTTCTATACTAATCTTAATAGTCTATCTTAGGGTAATGGTCTCTAATCAGAGTTTTTCTAAATCTCGATTCCGTGGTTTGTACTAAACTTCCTCTGATACCAATTGTAACGCACCGACCCCAGTTACCCAAAATTTGTTCATTATTACATAACATTGGCATGATACAAAGAATCGTGTCCTGAAAGAACGACCATTTTAGTAGGCTTGGAAGTAATAAATACATTCATAAGTTTTACATTACATCTTGAAATAAAAACATCAACAAAATTTTGTCCCCTTTTGAACAAACTTATATCCTTAGCCTATCCTTTCAGGTCAACCAAAAAATACCTTTTCACATCCTGGGAAAAATAAAACATAAACAGGGGTGATCTCAGATGCTCGGTAAGGGTAACAATATAGTGGAAACATTCATAAATAATCATAAAAATTTAACGCATTGTATAAGACAAAAACAAAATGATTTTAAACATAAACTTAAGAATAATATTGAAAATTTAAAAATGAAATAATTCCATTTACTTCATCACATGGATATTCTACTAGTTGAATAATCACATGCAATATCAATATCCTCTTTCATAATGATGGAATGCACAATGCCAGACATCATAACCACATAGTCAAGGCCTTGTGCCAAGACTAAAAATAATATTTTGTGAAGGACTTATACCAAGACACTAGTTTGTCTCATGAGACCTACCGATGCATTGAGGAGCTATAGCGGGCACCACCCATCACTTACTAAGTCTAATGCATTTATCATATGAAAATTTTTGAACATAACATAATCATTCGTATTAAAACTATCATAAAAAATGTCAATACTTTATCCATAAACCATGAATGGTGTAAAAATAACACATCCACAGTCAAACATATCACAAAACCTTCAATATAATATGGATGATTTGTATCATAAGAAATCAACTTCCAACAAGTTTAAAATCTATCAAAGGATGGTGACATAGATGAAATGAAAAATATTTAAAACAAATGACTCTTTATATTTTGAAACCATTTAAGAGTCACATAATTATAAAATAAAACATTTATTTTGAAAATATTCCTATAAGATTGTATGGGTATCTTCGATGACTTTATAATGACAGAAAATATCCACACCCTACATATAAGTTAAAAAAACATTCTTACCTTAATTTTTTCAAAAAGGTCATAAAGTACCTTGTTTGGAAAATGATAGAAAGATTCATTTCAAAAAATAAAATGTAAAATAAGGGTATAAATTACATTAACCCATAGTCTAGTAAATTTTAACAATGTTTTTAAATACATTTTTAAGAAAACATGGATGTGGATGATAAAGAGGTCCCAGTAGATACTTATGTAAAAACAACCGCATATGATAAAGATATTGTGAAATTAACCCTGACCTTGTACTTTTATTTTGTAGCTGGTATGATAACCTTTTTTATAATAGTTAAAACATTGTTATAAAATTATACAATAACTATATACATAAATACGATATCATATATGATCCTCTAATATTGCTATGTTTATAATATTTCAGTAGTATCATTATTTCGGGTGTGAACTGATTCATTTTCCTTTATATGCTTGGTTAATTAATCCATGTTTATTATGGATAAGATGAATTTAATTCATATATACAATAATATTAAGTTATTAAACATTATTTTTAATAATAAAATTAAATTTATTCATGAATTATTATGATGGGGAATGAATCTCATCACGTTCGTGGAGACAGTACTCTATACGTACGCATGAGTGACAATATCATTATATTGATGGTGAAATCATATTTAATTGGTTGTTATATCATATATACAAAATAATTAAAATGTTATATTTATTATCTACATCATTTATAATCATTATTATACCCATCCAAATAATTATGTTTTTGAGTAAAAAACTACACCACGACGTGGAGACGGTAAACCTTATGTACGCACGTACGGTGACTTTGTCATTCATATGATGGATAGAATAATGAATATGGTTGTAACATTTTTATAATAACATCATAGTATATAGAATATACTAGAGTTATTATTTTATAATGGAAACAACAAATAAATAAAAAGTGGAAGTATAAAAGAACTTGAAAGAGGGTAGTAAAATTATTACATCTTCTTCAGGTGTTTCCTTTTGAGTTGACCAAAAGGGATCCTTGGGTTAAATTTATGATCAAAATTAGGCCTATGGGTTTAATTGAGGTAAGTTGGTCAGATATTAATCCATGTGTTGGCTGAGCCAAATGGCTTTGGTGGTGTGAAATTAAGAGAAGGAGAAGTTCCCTTTTATAAGAGAGGTGAGGGTCACTTTAAGAAAAGCTTGAAATGTTATTTTATAATAAAATAATTTTCGGTTTCTAATGGCTCAAAAATAAATTATTTCGAGGATAAGGTGGGGATGAGTCTAAAACCTCTCAAACAATATGTTTTAGATAGTTTTAGGTCAACATATAACCATATCTTTACGATTTAACTCTTAGTTAAATAGTTTGACATTTACCATGTATCTTTGTATTTTTATATTATATGGTTAAAAACATACTATAAAAATACAACAGAAAACCATGTGGTTCATTATTAATATATATAACCTTATATAAGTCATTTTTCTGATCCTTATATTTTTAGGAATATTATATCAATTATAATATAGTATTTGTTTTAAAAATTAAATTATGTCAATTTTGACACTATTTAGTATTTGGTTTTTGTGAAAATCATAACCGCATGATTAATTCGAAAAAAATAATTTAATCAACTCTAACATGTCATATTAAATTATAAAATTAGTTTAATTCATAAAAAGTATCAAATTACATTTATTTGGATATTTATATTATCAATTATTTTAATCATTCATTAGTAAGGTAATTACTGCATCATCATTGTGTCATAAATAAATTAAATTCTTTAATGTATATAATTATAAATAAAATACCATTATGTAGTAAATATTTTTAGCTTTATAATGAATATTTATTGTAGAATTTATCTTATGTATAACCCTATATTAAAAATGGTTTAGTTATTAAACTTTGAATTTAACTCTTTCAACTCTTCTTTAAATAAAATAATAATAAATGTCTTAAACTAATTCAAGTGGACCAAAGGGGATCATATTTTATTACTAAGGTTATTTTTTTTCCAATTTCGCTTATCCAATAGAATTAGGACATATGTTAGGGTAATTATGATATCATTTTTACCGTTAATTACCTTATTTACTTTTAACCGTGGTAAATAAAAGTCAAAAGTTACCATTCAAAAAAATTTATTTTCATCTTATTGAAACACATTTTACTTAATAATATCAACCGTTTCTCTAAGATTTTAGAAATTCAACTCACAGAAGTGTTAATTTTATGTTTTATGTGAATTTTCAAATGCTGTTAGGATGTGGGTAAAAGACAGTAAAAAGTTCAATAAAATTTTTATATATCTAAACTTATTATAAAATGACACAAATGAATTAAATTAAAATCATATAGGTTTTATGTATCTATTTTGAACTAAAATACATTTATATAAAATAAATATTTATTTAAATAAAAATTCGGTTTTAGCCAATAACACAGTGTTTTTCACTATTCATAAAAAATTAAATGTTTTTCGAAAAATACCAAAAATTTACCCTAAGATAATTTCGATATTTTGAATTCAAAAATGAAGTAAATTTTGAAAAATAAAATTTATTAATTTTAAAACTTTTTAAAAAGTGGGTAATACTATTTATAACGACTAGTTTGATCGGTCACTGTGTGTTAGAATCTCAAAGTTGGGTACAATGAAAGCTGTTGCATTATTCAAAGGGAAATGTACCATAGAATCTTGGGTTGTTATATAAGATGGCACAATTGGCCAAACAAATATTACTACAACAGCTCATTGATTTTTACATGAAACTCTTTCAACATAGAAGGTTTCATACTATACCCAGACATTAGAATAGGGACATTATTATTTGTAGCTCGATCGAAAAAATGATCTCTCATTGAGAGGGTAATTCAACATACTCCTCATGAAAATCATTAAGGTGACCTTACACGACCCTTAGAAACAAGGACTCTTGAAACTCCCATTAGATTATAATAAGCCCAACCATCTAGGTAGATTAGGGAGAAACACATCTCTGACCCATCTGAGGGTCTCCCTATAAAAATAACATTGTTGTATCTCCATAAACATCATATAACAAGACATACATCCTAATTAAATCCATGATATCCTTCACCAAATTCATACAATCCATGAAAAGGATGATTTCATATGAATATATCTGTAATCATATAAGGTGGTCCAAAAAGAGATGAAACCTTGTCACTGGTTAACAATATCTACATACTTCATACAAGTCAGCTCTACCTCTAACTGGAGTGTTCAATGATAAGGGAGCTTGACGATTCTCCACCTCATGTCCCAATGCATGGAAAGGGTTTGGTGATATGAAGGAGTGCATTGCTCCAAAATAAAACAAAGCATAGATCCATATTGAAAATATGTAATGGGTACCCCGAAAAATACATTTCTATCCCGGAACTAGTAACCTTAAATTATGAAGCTATTCATGACATGTTCTATGACCTATCTGAGCCCACTAATGAAAACCTCTATGGTATTGATATTCCTTATGGGGATAAGGAGCATCAGGGGGATTTCCACTAATTTCCCAATATTCTATCTACTAATCCAAAGAAAAAGTAACTTGATGTTTCTACTAGATTAGATTAAACTACCTCAATATAAGATCCTGAAGAGGAACCCATGACGGAGACTAAAAACTGAGAAAGGTTGTGAATTTTCATTGCTCTTGAACTTGGCCTCTACATGAAAAAACACGTGTATGATCCCTTATAATAGTTCTAATAGCCACCATCCCCATATAAATGATATGAATATAGAAGGGACCTACCCTTATCTCACCAAAAACTCTTCTCTCAAGGAAACTTAGAAACCTAGACCATAGATCTGCTTCACGAGGAATCCTAATGACTCCCCTCTCATAATGATTTGGTTTGGTCCAAAATCCTCTGAATAACCTTTTGTATCTCTCGTACATTGAGATATATCTTCAACATAATGGGGGTGACCTAGAAACAGATATTTGGGTATAAATACTCCTCATAATTCCTCACACTGGCATCCACATCTAGCAATGGGTATGAAGCATAACACAGAATGGTCTAGAACAGAACCTAAAATTTCAAACACTAAAACTCCTCTACCGAAGGGTATGAATCTCTTAGTGATTTTACAAATCACAATCTAAGAATGAAATTTTTTTTAGAACATTCCATTAAATTTATCCATTGAGAAAAATGACTCCCCATGGTCCCTGATGAATAATGAAAATAACTAACTCACTTCCCCATGTAGAATTTTCACAAATAACAAAACCCCATGGTCCTTCTGATCATTGGTTGAACTGAAGGACATATTTTCCTCCTCTAACTACCGTTCTTCAATTGAATCTAAAATAGTTCTTTCAAAAAAAATTTAGACTATAGGACTGAAACAGTGAGAGTATCCTACTACATGTAACACCTCAGGTAAATAAAGAATATGTCATTTTTATATTTATCCATATTTGTGAGTAAAATGTTAATATTAATTTAAAGGAAATGTTATGCTCGATGGAATACCCAATACACCACAATGAGTTTCTTTGAAATCTTACGTTGCATACTAATAATATAATAGTATTATTTGAAATAGTAGTTAATGCCTAGCTGTTGTATTGGTGGGAATGAACAGAACTAACTACAAAATGATTATATATGTTTGTCAAATATTTTTACTTTAATCCAATAAATTTTAGAGGCTTAAAATGCGAATGAATCTAATTTTAAGCATAAATATTCTAATATTCATTAAAAGGTCGATTAACTGAATTTTGATGAAGAACACTTTTTAAATCCACTTGTTTACAATTTAAATGTTATATTGGACCAAATAAAATCCTTCTTTAGAATCTGGATAACAAAATTTACTTTGTGTAGGTTTGTGTTAATTTTTTTGATAAAGTCCATTTTAATGAATAAGTGAAAAATGTTGTATTTTAATTAAAACCCTCTTTTTAATCTAAATTATTTATATGATTAGATCATATTTTTAATTTTTTTAAAGTTCAATTAGAATATATTTTTACCATTTAATACAATGGTGGTCATTGGAATTAATTTCAAATTGAAATTGGACTTAAACTAGTGTCAATCTTTTAATAGATATTGTTTCTTAAAAACACACTATTTGTTTTGAAAATGAGAATTAATTATTAAATTAATTAATTCAACTTTTATGTTTTGAATTATGTAAAATAGGCATCATTTTTGAATTCATAATATCAAATATAGCTTAGGGTGATTTTTTGGTATTTTTCTAAAAAACATCAATTTTTGATGAATAGTGAAACCACTAAGTGGTAGTTAAAAAACTGATTTTTTGTTTAAATGAAACTTTACCACTACTGTGATTTGAATTTCAAAAATCCGACATACATGGTTTTCATTAGGATGTAAAATGTGGTTCAATGGGATTAAAATATTTTTTGGTGAATAGTAACTTTTAAGTTTTATTAATCGCGATTAAAGGGAATTAGTGTAATTTAAGGTAAAGATAATGTTATAATAATATTAAATGACCTTGACACATGTCATACCCTTATTGGATGAGTCATGGCCGACCAATACAATCCACGAGTTAACTTGGGGGCCCAATGGAGCCACTTTGGTAGGAAAATGATATTAATAACTTTTTATTTAAAGTTAAAATAAAAATATCACAAACATGTGTTGTTTTATTAAAACAATTTTTACATGGGGTTATACAAATCATATTTTTGACTATAAATATTCATTATAAATCTAAAAAAAATTTCTACATCATGATATATTTTTTTTGTAATTTTTATACATTAAATAAATAAATTTATTTATGACACTATGATGATGTAGTGATTACCTCATTAATGAATGATTTAAAAAAAATGAGAATATAAGGTAAAATCAAAGAATTACACTTGTAGAAAACCTATTGGATGGGTGGATTTAGAAAACTTATCACCTTACCCTCAAAATAAATTATTTTGGGACCTTTAATAACTGAAAATCATTTTATAATAAAGTAAATTTTCAATACATTCCAAAAGTGCCCCTCCTCCCTCTTATAAAAGGCCCACACCTCTACCTCCTTACCCACACCTGTCAAGCCTTTGGCTCGGCCAAAATCTGGTTATTTTATCTTTCCACATCCCTATATTCATCCTAGAAGCCTTACCTTAAGCAGAAAGCTCTTCAAGAAACCCTTTCGGTTCAAACCCAAGGGAGTTACCCTATTTAATGGTAATGTCCTCTCTTATGTTCTTTTGTTTTATTTTGCTTCTCCAACCCCCTAAACTCTTTTTATTCCTTTAATTTGTAACAAAAACAGTATATTAAATATACTAAGATGTTTTAGGAGAATTATTCAAGATACACATACACACACCTCCGTCTAATGGTTAAAGAATAAATTGTTTCTGTGGATGGTGAATTACTGCCTCACGAAACGATGATTGTTCTATCTTATCATACCACCTCTCATGGTGACCATTATGATGGAAATATTTTATTTATGATATATATTATATTTATTTCCTTTATATTCTTCTGTATTTTATATTTAAAACATACGTTTATGCTTTTCATGTTGTGAAATGCGATAATTTCATTTGAGGAAGTGTGGACTACCGCCCCCTCAAGTGATGTGACTCGTTGATGCAACACATGGAATGTATAAAGTATGAAATTAATGAACATATGTGACCTATATAACATATATATTATGATGGAATTATAATATATATATATCTCATTTAGTTTTAATTCCATTAAATATGAAATAGAAATGAAAGTATCGTTCATGCGTACGTACGGCTTACCTTCTCCATGAACGGTGCATTTCATTTCTTACCATTAAATGTTATGTAATTTTATAAATGCAAGTATATAATGGATATATATGATATATATGATAACAAAATCATTAATATAATTTTGGATGTAATTTATATTTTTCCACATGAACAACTTGTAATTATAACAAGTTTATTTTTGACTCAGGTACCAATGATTGACAAAATGACTGTTATTAACTTAAATAATTACAAAATGTTCATAACATAGTAATAAGTGATATTAAAGTAATAATTAACTTGAAAAATTTTCTTAATCAAGTATAAATTAACACTAGTTTATTAGTCAATAATATAAAGAAACAAATAAGACAAGTCAGACTTGAGGTAAGGGATCCTACCTATCTCTTTCTTTTTAAGTACTCTATTTTATGTCATTTCTTTCAAGATCATATTTATTATGTTTGGGTATGTTATTATATATTACTCTTACTGTACTTTTTGTGTTCATGTTATGAGATAATCTATTTGATTTCATCAATCCATCTTTTGGAAGTTTTAAGTGGTGTCATTAAGCTGCCGAGTTTTCGTAAGTGATTTTTCATCTCACTTTTATTCCCGTGAGATTTATGCAACATTTTCCACTATTTCCTTTGAGTGGTGTATGTATTTACCATTATTCTACTCTTTGTGTAATATAATTTCTTTTATGGGTATTTACATCAACGTTGTATGGTCCTTCTTTCATTGGGTGAACGTTTCGAAAGTTACCCAAATCGGTAAGGGAACCTTTCACCCTTCTATTTTTAAATAGACGTATTTTTGTTTTTTATTTCAAATTAAATCTTCTTATATTGGGATATGTTTTTATATATCCTTATTGCTCTAAATTTTATGTCCAAGTGATGAGACACCCTTTATCTCTCTCATCAACTCTTTTTATAAAATTTTATGTGACGTCGTTAGGCTATCGAATTTTTGCAAGGGAACTTCTTAACCCAATTCCAATTCTTTGGGGTAAACCTCTACTTCTTGATTATGACATGCTATGAAAATGTGTGGATGAAATATTATTGTTTTACACTATATATCCACTTATATTTGGTGTATTTATATTTTTCACACATAATTATGTCATTTCTTTATCCTTGCTCTAATGGCATGATCCTTGATTGGGATTACATCTCAATTTCTTCTCATTGAGACATATCTTAATGATATGAACTTTTATTCTCTTATAAAGTGTATATACAGACCCTTTGACATTCCATATTCATATTATGTCTATACTAAAGTCACTTCAATGTTTTGAAAATGGTCGACTTTCATGTGGCTTATAATTTAAATGTTCCAAATGGAAAAAGACTCTTTTATTAAAACATTGTTTTAAATGGTTTTAAAGATTTATTATTTTAAACATTTATCATCCATGTACATGTTTTAAAAATGGGTTTAAGGATTTATTTATATGGGCATGAATGTTTTAAAACCCTTTCAAATGTTTTGATGTTGTATGGGATACTTTGATTATAAAATCTCTTTTAAATGTCTTCTTTTAATATTTTGAAAGTCTAAAGGGATTTTTATCTCATAGAGTTTTAATGATTTTATTAGATGTTTTTATTTATGATAATATCATGATGTGATCTCATGTGATTGAAATGTGTAAATTTTATGTTTTTATGCATGTTTTCAGTGTTATGATTATGTTATGGTTCTTGGGAAATGTTTATGAAGTCGGGTGGTTCCTTGATAAACAACAGGAGGGTGAGCCCGAGATAGCTCTCCAATGCATTGGGTAACGCGAAGGAGTTAAATGCAAAGATTTCTCCGAAGATATTCAGGTAATATACTGTGATGGGTAGTCCAAACGTAACCATGAGGGCTACTCCCATACGTAATAATTTTATGAATGCGTCACGTTACCTTTACATCTTATGATTTCTATGATTTATTCCTAAATCTTATGATTTAATGAGGTATGTTAAAGTGCTTATGTTTTATGAGTAAAGTATTATTTCATTGATTCATATGTATACATGGACTAATGTTTTCTTTCCGTAATGTTATAACCCTTACTGAGCTTTTTATGCTCATCCCACATTTTTGAAATTTTTTCCACAGGACTTAAAGTGGAATACGGTCAAGGATGAGATCAAGGAAATGTCATGATGTCTAAAACATGGAACTAGACATGACTATTTTGTTCAATATTTTATATTTTGTGAAAAAAATGGAAACTATGTAGATGTGTCAACCTTGTAATCTTTGAGATGTAATAGTTATGTCCTAATTCTCTAAAACTCTAAACCTGAAAAGATCCTCAATGTGAATTATTCATTTAATTCAAGAATATGTAATGTAATAAGGCTACGTACATATAGGTGGTATCATAGGTCGGTTTATATAACATTAGAGGCTAGAGTGTTGTTTAAGCATAACTGACAGGTTTTGTGTAACCACAATGGTTATTATATTAGATAGAGTCATTGTTATTTATGAAAGTTGGAATGGGTTTGAGATAACTTGGATAATTATATCTTACTGTTCATATTCCTCCTTAGTACAAGATATTTTTTTTGATAAACTCACACAGACATTTTTGGTTTTAGTAAATGGATGGATCTAGCAGTAACCAAAGTGATAATGGGTTTGAAGGAAACTGTGGTGGTTCTCTGATTAAGAGACTGGATGAAATGGGGGATTCAATGAGGAATCTCGTGGTTATTCTAAACCAACTATCAAGGAGTCATGATTAACCACTTGAACCTTGGTGAGTTCTCTGATGCATCACATACGAGAGAAAAAACATGATGTGGAAGTTCAGGTAATAATTATAAAGGTAACCATTAGGGTTTATATAATCCTTACTTTTGAGGTAATTATGTGTTACTATATGTTATGATGGTAACTGAAAGGCATGACATAAACTTGAGTTTAAATTATGTTATGGTTATTTTTGATGAATTTATCTCTTTTTGGGGAATGTTTTAAGAATTATATAGTTTTGGAAAAAGGAAAACACATAGACTGTGTGACAACCTGTTGAGTCGGACAACGCTTTTGGAATCAAACCGACAACCAAAGTGCGACTAGTATTTATCGCCTACCACAGGACTACATGAAGTCACTAGTTAGTTTGACTAATTATTTTTAGTTAGATGATCTTATGAATCTAGAATATGTTGATTTTGGGTTATCTAGGAAATTATTAACCTATCATAGAGGATATGTGATTAGGTTAATTACTTTTAAGTATAAGACTTTAAGAGTAACTGATGTTATTTTGGAGATAAATTATAAGGTTTATCTTCGAAGACTAGGTGATTAAATCCTTTAGAGATTTGGTTTTCAATATTAGTTTTGATTAATTTGAATGAATTTATGGATATATATTTATTGAATGGTCTTTGTTGAACTTTGGGTATTTGTGACAAATTTTGGAGATTAAGAATAGATTTTCTTTTTATAAAGTATTATCCTTTTTGGGTATTATCTAATCTCGTACTAAAATTTTAGGTTTTGGTTTTTTTCTATAGACATGGGAAATATATAGTTCTCTTTTTTGGATTCACTAATTCTCTGGATGTTGATTATATCACTCTTAATGTGAACAAGTCATCCTAAATACTCATCATTTGGAGAAAGTATGAGTTTGTGTTAGAAATCAATTAAAAAATGAAAGTCTACAAGACAAGTAAGTATATTTCCTTATGATTTAGTTAAGCTCATAAATAAATTCCTAAATGAAAAGTAACTTAAAACTGAAATGTTGTCTGTTAAATTTTCCTACTAGGGAATCAAATACCGTTTAACCCATCACAAGTTTGTGATTTTCTGGTTGTTAACTTTCTCCTAAACATGTTTTCTATTACTCTCCCTCAGAACATGACCCTTTGTTTTTTATTCCATATCCATTTTTTCCTACATGGAATCCTAGTATGTATTAACTTGGGTGACCTCTATACTTCTCTTTCATTCTTTTAATGTGATTGGTTTACCGACTCTTGTTCTGATGTGTGACTTTCAATGAAGTTTCCGAGCCCAATTTTAAAATTGCGAGGAAACAATTCCCAAAAGGGGGGAAGGATGTAACACCCCAGGTAAATAAAGAATATGAAATTTTAATATTTATCCATATTTGTGAGTAAAATTTTAATATTAATTTAAAGGGAATTCTATGCTCGATGGTGTACCCAATACGCAACAATGAGTTTCTTTGAAATCTTACGTTGCACACTAATAATATAATAGTATTATTTTAAATAGTAGTTAACGCCTAGCCGTTGTAATGGCAGGAATTAACAGAACTAACTACAAAATGATTATATATGTTTTTCAAATATTTGTACTTTTATCCAATAAATTTTAGGGGCTTCAAACGCGAATGAATCCAATGTTGGTCATTGGAATTAATTTCACTTTGAAATTGGACTTAAACTAGTGTCAATATTTTAATAGATATTATTTCTTAAAAACACTCTATTTGTTTTGACAGCAAGAATTAATTATTAAATTAATTAAATAAACAAATATGTTTTGAATTTTTTAAAATAGAAATCAATTCTGAATTTGGAATATCAAATACAACTTAGGGTGAATTTTTGGTATTTTTCTGAATAACTTCAATTTTTTATGAATATTGAAACCACTAAGTGGTAGTTAAAAAACTGATTTTTCGTTAAAATGAAACATTACCACTTCTGTGATTTTAAGTTCAAAAATACAACATACATGGTTTTCATGAGTATGTAAAATTTGGTTCAATGGGATTAAAATAATTTTTTGGTGAATAGTAACTTTTTTGTTTTATTAATCGCAATTAAAGGTAATTAGTGTAATTTAAGGTAAAGATAATGTTATAATAATATGAAATGACCTTGAAACCTGTCATACTGTTATTTTATTAGTCATGGTCTACCTAGAAAATCTATGGGTCAACTAGGGGACCCCATGGAGCCACTTTGGTAGGAAAATGACATTAATAACTTTTTATTTAAAGTTAAAATAAAAATGTCACAAACATGTATTGTTTTTCTAAAACAACTTTTACATGGGGTTATACAAGTCATATTTTTGACTATAAATATTAATTATAAATGTAAAAAGATTTCCTAAATCATGATATATTTTTTTATAATTTTTAGACTTTAAATAAATAAATTTATTTATGACACCATGATGATGCAGTGATTACCTCATTAATGAACGATTTAAATAAAATGAGAAGATAATGTAACATATAAGAGTTACATTTCTAAAACACCTATTTGATGTGTGGATTTCAAACCTTTATCAACATAACCTCGAAATATATAATTGTGGGACCTTTAATATCCGAAAATCATTTTATAATAAAGTAACTTTTCAAGACATTCCAAGAGTGCCCCTCCTCCCTCTTATAAAAGGCCTCCACCTCTACCTCCTTACCGACACCTCTAAAGACTTTGGATCGGCCAACCTCTACTAATTTTATCTCTCCACATCCCTATATTAATCCAAGAAGACTTACGTTAGGCAGAAATCTCTTCATGAAACCCTTTTGGTTCAAACCAAAGGATGTTTCCCGATTTAAAGGTAATGTACTCTCTTATGTAATTTTGTATTATTTTTCTTCTCCAACCCCCTAAACTATGTTTATTCCATTCTTTTGTAACAACAAAATTATCTTAAATATAATATTATTTTTTTATGAGATGTATTCTAGCTAAACTTACACACACCTCCGTCTAATGGTTAAAGAACATATTGTTTTCGTGGATGGCGAATTACTGCCTCACGAAACGATGATTGTTCTATCTTCTCCTACCACCTCTCATGGAGGCCATTATGATGGAACTATATTTATTTATGATATATATTAAATTTATTTCCTCTCTATTCTTCTGTATTTTACATTTAAAACATACGTTTATGCTTTGCATGTTGTGAAAATGCGATAATTTCATTTGAGGAAGTGTGGACTACCTCCCCCTCAAGTGATGTGACTCGTTCATGCAATACATGGAATGTATAAAGAATGAAATTAATGAAAATATGTTACCTATATAAAATATATATTATACTATAATTATAATATATATTTAGCTCATTTAGTTTTAATTCCATTAAATACGAAATAGAAATGAAAGTAGCGTTCATGCGTACGTACGGCTTACCGTCTCCATGAACGGTGCATTTCATTTCTCACCTTTAAATGTTATGTAATATTATAAATGCAAGTATATACTGGATATATAGGATATATATGATATCTAAATCATGAATATAATTCTGGATATAATGAATATTTTACCACATGAAAAACTTGTAATTATAACAAGTTTATAATTAACTCAAGTACCAATGGTCGACAAAACGACCGTTGTTAACTTAAATAATTACATAATGTTAATAACATGGTAATACGTTATATAAAAGGAATAATGCACTTGAAAAAGGTTCTTAAGAAATTAGAAATTAACTCTTGTTTATTATTCTGGAATATAAAGAAATGAAAAAGACAAGTCGGACTTCAGGTAAGGGATCCTACCTCTCTCTTTCTTTTTAAGTACTCTCTTTTATGTCATTTATTTTAAGCTCATCTTTATTATGTGGGGGGATGTTCTTATATATTCCTATTAATGTAATTTTTATTTTCACATGATGAGAGACCCTATTTGATTTCATCAATCCATTTTTTGGAAGTTTTAAGTGGCGTCGTTAGGCTGCCGAGTTTTCGTAAGGGATTTTTCATCTCACTTTTATTCCCATGATATTTATGCAATATTTTCCAATATTTCCTTTGAGTGGTGTATGTACTATCCATTATTATACTCTGAGTGTAATATAATTTCTTTTATGGGTATTTACATCAGCGTTTTATGGACATTCTTTTATGGGGTGAACGTTTTGAAAGTTACCCAAATCGGTAAGGGAACCTTTCACCCTCTTATTTTTAAAAGACTTATTTTTGTTTTGTCTTTTAAATTACATTGTATTATATTGGGATATGTTCATATATATACTTATTACTGTAAATCTTATGTCCAAGTGATGAGATTCCCTTTATCTCTCTCATCAACTCTTTTTCTAAAATTTGATGTGATGTCGTTAGGCTATCAAATTTTTTCAAGGGAACTTCTTAACCCAATTCCAATTCTTTGGGTTAAACCTATACTTCTTGATTATGTCGTGCTATAAATATGTGTAGATGGAATAATATTGTTTTACACTAAGTATCAACTTATATTTTGTGTATTTATATTTTTCACACATAATTATGTCATTTCGTTATCCTTACTCCAATGGCATGATCCTTGATTGGGATTACATCTCAATTTCTTCTCATTGAGACATTTCATAATGATATTCACATTTATTCTTTTATAAAGTGTATATACAGCCCCTTTGACATTTCATATTCATAATATTTCTATACTAAATTCACTTAAATTTTTCGAAAATGGTCTACTATCATCTGGATAATAATTTAAATGTTCAAAATGGAAAAGGACTCTTTTATTAAAACATTGTTTAAAACGGTTTTAATGATTTATTCTTTTAAAAATTTATCATCCATGTCCATGTTTTAAAAATGGTTTTACGGATTTATTTATATAGGTATGAATGTTTTAAAACCATTTAAAATTTTTGAAGTGGTATGGGACACTTTGATTCTAAAATCTCTTTTATAAGTCTTCTTTTAATATTTTAAAAGTCTAAAGGGATTTTTATCTCATAGAGTTTTAATGATTTTATTAGATGTTTTTATTTATGATAATATCATGATGTGATCTCTTGTGATTGAAATATAAAAATTTTATGTTTCTTTTATGTATGTTTTAAGTGTTATTATTATGTTATTGTTCTTGGGAAATGTTTATGAAGTTGGGTGGTTATGTGATAAACTAAGGGAGGGTGAGCCTGAGATAGCTCTCCAATGCATTGGGTAACGCGAAGGAGTTACATGCTATGGTTTCACTGAAGAGATTTAGGGAATATACTATGGTGAGTATTCCAAACGTAACCATGAGGGTTACTCCCTACATAAGAATGTTATGAATTCCTCAAGTTACCTTTACGTCATATGATTTCTATGATCTATTCCTAAATCTTATGATTTAATGTGGTATGTTTAAGTGCTTATGTTTTTTGAGTAATGTATGATTTCATTGATTCGTATGTATACATGGACTAATGTTTTCTTTTAGTATTTTTATAACCCTTACTGAACTTTTTATGCTCATCCCATGTTTTTGAAATGTTTTCCATAGGACTTAAAGTGGAATACGGTTGAGGATGGGATCATGTAAATGTCATGATGTCTAAAACATGGAACTAGACATGACTCTTTTGTTCAAGAGTTTATATTTTGTAAAAAAATGGAAACTGTGTAGATTTTTCTACCTTGTAATCTTTGAGATGTAATAGTTATATCCTAATTCTCTAAAACTCTAAACCTGAAAAGATCCTCAATGTGAATTATTCATTTAATTCAAGAATATGAAATGTAATAAGGCTGGGTACTTATACTACGAGTGTCATCTTCAATGACCTATTCACTATGTTGATATGCTAGAATTCCATGATGACCATCTTTGATGGGAACATGATGTGGACGTTGATCTGGATCCATACCTAAAATAACAACCAAATGTTATAATCCTTAAACTAGAATATGGAATACTAAAAATTAATTAATTAATTATATTATTATCATGTTTAAGGTGGGAACATATCCCATGGTTTACCCACTAAAAACACATACACAAAGAATAATGATTCATAATCAATTACTAGGTCTTTAACCTTTCACCCATATCACTTCTCATAATAGACTTACAAAACTTAACAGTCAATGCATCCAATCACAGGGGCCCTAAATTCATGTGTATCATCTAGTTTCCAATTTTTACATCACTTACTAATCTTAGATGACATTGTTCTTATACCAACCTCTAAAATCTACCATATTACTAAATCAAAACTCCATCATATCCCTCAACATGGACCTTTGATACCTCTCTGTCAGTCCCTCCTCCCCCCAAGAGTACCCCTATTCATCCATCCATAAAATAATAGAGATTGTCACCACTTGAGTCCCACCACCATTAGGCCTCAGGTTAGTGACTAGCAATTAGGGTATAATAGGCATGAAATGGGAGGCGTTATCCTCTAAGAGAATACTCCAAAGAAAAGGATAAGATAGATACATTTATTGAAACTTGTTCAGAAATATATAGAAATGAAATACCATATGCATGCATGAAATTTAATAAATCACTAAAAACATAAAGGAAATATAAGTACCAAAAATGTATAGCTGACATGAACCCCAAATCCCAAACGTCTCCAACAAAACCATGAGTTAGTAATTTCTATCCTAATCTCATAACAACTCTATCATACCTAAAAAGTATTAAAATATTCCCGGGGAGATCATGACATTATACTCAGTAGGATCCTTCCCATATATTGTCGTTTAAAATATAAAGAGATCATCCTAAAGAATAGTGAACAACAATGAAACTGACTCATCATCTAAAAAGGTGTACTATATTCCTAACCTAATTATGGATAACTCCCACCAAGTATCACATACATGTGAGAATATAATATTGAAATAAAACATCAAGTTTACCTCACTCCCACTACCCCTCTAGTTTTCCATTCCTCCCCAATGTCCCAAGTCTGGTGGTATCTCTCTCTAAAATAATCCACCTTGTAGAAATGTGAACTAAGTATCATAACATGCACCCCATGCATGGCGTCCTCACATCATCCCAAATCACATATCCATATAGTAACCAAGTAGTTTCTAAGCTCCAATGTATCCATTAATACTTGTATCGTACATTAGTTATTGGACCTCCAGCCATCACAACACATACATTGAGTAAAGTACCTCAATCCCTCACAACCTATACATAATATACCTATAAATTTTTTTGGATACTATATCAAGTTATAAATTTGTGTGAAATAACTGTAATCCATGACATACATCAATACACATATCTAGAGAATGTAACCATCATATATAAAATCACATTTAACTTATAAGAGAAGATAATAGTTGTAGAGTGGGTAATCAACCATCTATTCTCCCACCAAGATATTGAGGTAAACACCATCCTAGATTTCATTGGGGTTTTTTAAACCTAACCAACATGGGTGGGGTAGTGTGTGAAATCTCAGAATATAAACGGTAAAATATAGATCACAACTACAGTATTGGAAATACCTATTTTTAGAATCAACTATGTCAAATGATTCTTGAACTCTTGACTGAATATAATAAAAATTGAAAATATATAAGTACACAAGCCTTTTAAAGTGAAAAATTAAATTAATTCCCTCCTTTTTTATCATTTAATTTTATTTATTAATTCATTATATATTAATTAACCATTATCATCATTCGAATATTCATTACATTAATCATCATATTAAGGTCCCTCCCCTCTTGGAATAATCCAAACTGGGTCCATGGTTTCTCAAGATCACATCATTTTCATTTTAGAATGTACCAAACCCAAGGGTTAAACAATTATTATTAATTAGTTGTATCTAGCAATAAATCTAGTTACTATAAGAAAACTATCATAAGCTACCACCAAAGGAAACATTAATCAAAGAACATATAGCTTCCTCAAGCAGTGGTGAAAGGAATAAAGATAAAATAATAAACACAACCACTATATATTAAATATATTAATTTCAAAAATGTATCTAGATTTATCACATTAAAGGGTAAGACCATATTCAATCTAGTATATCATATCTTATTCCATACTAGAAACCCACATTCATATCGAAATGTATATCTCCACTATAGACATCAACTCCTACTATATCATATAGGAATCCCCACCTCATATCACTTCAGAAATCATAGGATCATCTATCCCCCGTTCATATCATGTTTTATAGAGAATCTCACATATAGATCACATCAAAATGGAAAAAAGAAAATAATCATAATCAATAGATAAACTGAACACTCAAAACAAGGTATACGTCCTTTGTACAAAAACATTCCCACTTGGACCCCCACAAAAGGCAATCAATGTTTATAAGAAAATATAAACTCTCATCACCAAATATTTATCATTATAAAACAATTATATTTTATTCTATCTTAGATTAACCCATTCACTATTCATAATTCACAAAAATAGAGAACATAAGACATCATTTTTAACAAGATATCAAACTATTAGAAATTTTATGAAGCATGAAATCCAATTTCTTCAATCTATTAGAATAAAATATCCCATTTAACATTCATTTTATTATTATCATCAAAATTAATTAACATGATTCCAATTCTTTATCAATTACATAACACATGGAAGTTCATAATCAATTAAACTTGCCCATTGTATTAATTTGAATAACCATAATATTTCCACAAACATCCAATTAAAAACATTTCCCATCGTTAAATTATTATGATAATAAATCAATTTATTTCTCTTTTTACATCTATTAACATTTTTCACCAAGAATAGCATGCTAATCTATATATAAAAATACTGTAAAATTAACAGTAGTATAGATAGTACATCATCATGAAAAATTAGAGGCAACCCATTATCACAGCATATAACAAAAAAACTAACTTAAGATCACCATTAAATTTATAAATTAATATGGATCATTACTTTTAGGGTTAATACCATTACAATAAAATGGTATAAATAATGAAAACATTATGATTGAATTTAAATAAATAAGGAAAGAAATGAAATCCCGACCTCAAAGGTGAACATTTTCTTAAAATGAGAATAGAACAAAATAACAAATCTCAATCAGATATCCCACAAGATCTTCATCTAATGAAGGATGTTATACAACAACCCCACTAACAGAAAAAATAATAAAGCACCAATATAATAATGGAGAAAACCACCATTTCATGATAAAAAGAATTAGGAGGATCCAAATTAGAGAACCATGAGAGAAAATGGTAGAACAAACCATATATTTCCATGAATAAATTATGGAAGTATTGGATTTATACTGTTTCAAAGGATCTTAGATTACATGAGGAAAACTATTACTTCTTATTCAATCTTTAAAAGAATTTCACGAATATAATAAAATTTGGGAAACAATGCATATTTAAATTTACTACCTAGGGACTATTTATAACATAAAACCATGATAAATACATCAAATATATAGTTTAACTAAAAACATATTTCCTAAAATGACAAGGCCTAGATTTAACTAACATTGTATATGTTGGTTTTATGAGTTAAATTCCACAGGCTCAGCTACACTAGCTGCAAAACCCCTTTAGGATGAAAAACTAATTTTTGTCATAAACCCTATCTTTAAACATTAAATTATATATAATTATTTATTTTAGAATCCAAACACAAGTTCATACACATCAAAACTCCTTCAATCACTATGGGCTTTAGGATCGCATAAAGGTTTAGAGTACATAAATATAGACACTTGTAAATTCATCATCTTTGAAGGAATAAATATCTTCTCTTTCTATAATACTCTAAACCATTTACAACCCTT
This sequence comes from Viscum album, assembly GCA_963277665.1. Taxonomy (NCBI): domain Eukaryota; kingdom Viridiplantae; phylum Streptophyta; class Magnoliopsida; order Santalales; family Viscaceae; genus Viscum; species Viscum album. The sequence goes on along the minus strand of OY728135.1, from coordinate 1,456,292,511 downwards.
GATTGACTTCAACTTAAATCAAATAAGAGGTAAGAGTTACCTTTTGATTTTATAAACAACCACTAACTTAAAATATCCTCTTTATGTCATTACCCCATAGTTTATCTATCACATGGTCAGATTATCTATTATATACTGGTGGGTGTAGTTTTGTGAATTGATATACAATATACATTTTCCTTTCTCAAGAACATGGTTTCTCTATCACATGGAAAATAATAATAATTTATACACTGTTTAAATTAATCCATCATATGAAAACATTTATCTCTTCTAATTTTGACTTTTCCAGGAAGCTTATTTGGAATGATATTTTCCTCTTTGTGACTTTCTACTTCAGCTATCCATTGTTTTATAAAGAAAACTATTCTGATAAAAAATAGTTTAGATAAATAATAATGGTAATCATAAAATTCTGATAATAATAACATATAATTGCTTAAGATTACTTTAAATCAAGATACAATCCTTCAAAATTATCTGAACACTTCTCTCATGCCAAGAATAAGAACCCAAACATAATAAATTACATTTTAAATAGCTTTAAATCAATCATTAATGTTATTGTGTTCTAAAAAAATATTTAGGATTATAGATTTATAGAAAATTGTCACAAATATTACATAAAAAGTTCGTAAATTGAAATTTGGACACCTCCATTTAGTTTCAATTTTTTCCATAAATAAAATAATAAAAAAATTGGTTTTATTTTCTTAAAAAATTTCATGATTAATAACTTAACATTATCATTATTTCTTATCATCCTTATAACCAAAAATAAATAATTTTAAAATGTGGGCTGATCGAAAAAAAATATCACTGATGGAGATATAAAAAAAGGATGAAACTTGTTAGTCCATTTCAAAAGCATGAGATTATACCTGCAAGTATTCCTTTGACATAATAAACTTTTTTATGAAATAATCATTTATATACAAATTAAATACTATTTTTACAACTGTTTTTTATAAAAAATATGATATAAATTTAGGAAAAAACTATAATCATGTGGTTTTATTAGAAAACATCATAAACCATAGAAAACATTTTCTAGAAACAACGATTTTTACCCATAATGGGAATAATAATTCCTTTAAATAAGATCATATGCATACCTTATAAGAATAATATATTTTAATAAATACTCATTTAAAGCATAGAAAATTCATATTTTTCCTTTGGGATAATATATTCATAGAACCATTATAATAACCCAAACAAATGAAATGACCAACTGGGTTAATTATAACTTTTTTATTTGGAGAACAAAATCATTACCCAACAAATTGAAGATATAAATAATGTTATCCCATCATCAGAAATAATTTTAATGAATAATTAAATACATTATACATATAAAATATTTTATTTTCATTATCAAACTCAAAAAAATATACTTTTCAACAAACACGTTATTTTTTGGATATTGATATATATCTTTGATTTAAAATACCATATTCGAAATTAAAATACTGAAAATAAATACAAGAATGGTTTTAATTAAATAAAAAACATAATATTATATAGAAATCAAAACAAAAAATTACTATTATGGTGGAGGGAAATATCATTGATGTCATATATATTAAAATAAAACATTATTTTTTTTCCTTTATAAAGAAAGGCCAAATGTTATGTATAAAAAAATATTTCTTTTGAAACACAATGAAATATGCTCCTAGGGGATGTGAAATTTCATTTATATTTTATTTATGTCAATATAAATACATATATAAAATAGTTTTAAGAATATGGACATGGAATAAAACTATTTCATACATAAATTTAATTCCAATTGTTGTTTTATGGCTGTTTCTCATAAATCAAGTCTGACTTGTCACCAAAATTATTTAACATACTTAATAAAAAAATAATTTCAATTAACGGATTTATTTATAACATTTATCAAGTTAATTATTACTTTCTTTCACATATATCCATATTATACTTAATTAATAAATAGATTAATTTCACATCAGATGTTTTGAGAACATCCGACTTATAAGTCAAAAATTGATAGGGTAAGTTAACTACAGTCAAATGTATCATGATTGTATTTTTTTATATAGTTTTAATAATGTTATAATTTTAAATTTTATTACTTATTTATAATATTAGAACCAACCGTGTAATATGTTAGTGTAAAAAAATTTATGTTACAACCTGTAGATGATGGTCGATATGTAGGATTGAGTAATGTTGTCATTTTTCAATGAAAATTATAGAAATACGGTATGAATTATTTTAAATTTAAGTAATTATAATTACATAAAAAAATATTATTTCATTAAATCCATATTTATATACAAGACATGGGAGCTGATGATGAAAATAAAATATGTATATTCACGAGGATGTTATTTGAACAAACACATGAGAAATGTTTTTTTTCATTATATACAGAAGAAAAGCATATAATTTTTAGTTAAAATTAAATAACTAAATAGATATCATATATATATGATTTTTTTTTAATTTTTATCAATTATTATCACCATTAATAAGTTTCTGTGAAGATAAATTAAATACATCATTTTATGGTGTGGTAGTTTTCACATATGCATGAGCGAGAAATTTATTTTCCATTAGATGGTTAAGTAAATAGATAAGGGTTATAAAATAAACATAAATAAATTTATGTATATAATATTTACTGATGTTATTATATTAAAATTTTTAAGAGTTTTTTCATGGGGTTAAAAGAAGAAATTATGTTCAAGTAGTCGGTTAAGAACTACAACTCTTCTTTAAGCAATATCCTTATGTTTATTTATAAAACCATTTTAAGATGGTATTATGATCAAACTGTGACCTATAAAAAATGTAAGGAAATTTTATTATGGGATATTGGTTAGTATTTTTAGAGATAATATTCGTTCTAACTATGTATTATTGGGGAGAGGGGGTGTCCTTTTATAAGTGAGGGAGACGACACACTCGGAAATTTTCAAAATAATATATTATATTAATGTCTTACTCAATCACAATGGAACCAAAATTGACCATTTTACAATACGAGAAAATATTTGGTATAAATATTACCATAAAATTGGATTTACACTTGTTTTTAGGTCATTATAGCCCTTATTATTTTAGTTTTAACTCCATTAACCTTATTAAACTCTTATCATGGTATCTAAAATTATTATTAATATTGCTATTCATAATCACCAAAATTAAAATTGGAAACATTATTTTTTAAAATAATGATTATAAATATGAATTAAATTTTATAAAATAAAATATCAATATGTGTTAGAGATTACATTTGAAATAAACCCAAATAGCACAAGGAAAATCGTTTTCCAGAAAATGTATTCTTAAGTATAAAATTATTTTTATAAAAAAATAAAGAGAAATACTGATTAAAATAAATTTATTGGATTTTGTTTAATCAAAACGAACTAATTCAAATTTAAAAAAATTCAAAAAAAAATTGAATTTCTATATACATGAAATAAAATATAACTTTCATAAATATTTTTATTTTATAATATTCATCCTAAAATAAACAATTTTAAATGATTTAAAAAAATTTCTACAAGATAAATTTGAATTGGGGACATTAAAAATGAATTTGTTTTTAAAATTAAAAATATAAATTTTTTAAATAATATTTAAAATAATACAACATTAGACATAGAAAAAATATAGTAAGAATAAAACTATTTAAATTTTAATTAAAAAATTACATAATATTATTATAATGAATGTAACTGTATAAAATATAATTTATAAATATATATATGGACTAAAATTGATTTATTATGAACATTACCTGGATTTTTATATCTTAATTCATGCACAGTATACTTTTTTTGATGATTTGTTTCAATTTCCGTATTTAATTTTGATTTAACTTATCACTATAAATTATTGAAAACAATGATATTTTTTAAAATAAATTCTAATGGATGGATATTATCTTCATATTCATTAGTGGTCTCATTATTTTCTCATATTTAATTGTGAAAAGATTCTTTAAGCATGGATAACCTCCCCATAAGCCCTATATTTCTAGTTTTTTTACTATTCAATCCTTTTAAAGAGCTATATGAAAGTTAAAAAAAATTACTCTTAATCCTTCTCCGTTTTATATGACTCATATTAATGCAAATATTTCTCTTCCTCTTGACACTCCATAATTCAGAAAACTAATGGAAAATTTTATTTGGAAAAAATATTATCAAATATATTAGTGAATCAAGAGATATATCTTGATAACTTGTTTATAAATGAAATATCCCATTAGGTATTGGTTCCATTTTAGGATATGATTTGAAATATTTTTCACTTACATCGTGATCATTTGAGATCAATGAATATTCTATGGAATAAATTATTACCATTACCTAAGAGGTAGATTTAACAACATATTATTCTCTATCCAAGTAGGATATCTATTCTTTACATGGATTACCTGAAAATTCCTTTTCTTTGAATGAGTACGACTCTATCTTAAAATTTCTATTATTTTTCCTTTTTTTATTAAACAAATATTGGAAGAGATATAATTATTATTTATAATAGATGAATATTTAAGAAAATTTCACTATATTATAACATTATATAGAGATACATGTTTTAAAAAAAGAAACAATTTCAATAACATAGAATCCAATCAAATGTATGACCATATATGATTGTAATAATTAATATTTTTAAAGGAAATGTAAATCATTGGGATGTGAGGGATGAATTAGAATTTATGTATTTTTTTATTAATTTAAAATTATAATCTATTTACCTTTTTGATCGGTTATAATCTCATTTCTCTTTTCCTATTATGTTTCCTTTATTCATGAGTATACACACAAAATTAATAAGAGATTTAGATGGTTCACCATTCAACATGAATTCATAATCTTTAGTGTGATCGATAATATACCACAATCACATTAACAAATAAAAATAATATTGAATGCCACATAGAGGAGGGAATATCCTTGAAACATTAATTTTAAATTTATTCACTCAAATGTTCTTTGGTGAACCCTACACACATGTGCCTCCCACACCAAATAATAAATACAATGTGATGCCTTGTTTTTCTTTCTCTTAATCTTACAAACATAGAAATATGCATGACCATTATCTTATTTTATATGAATAATAGTGAGCACACATCATCATTTCTCTTTATATAAACATCTAGAGAAGATGTTATACATTCTTATTCATATAAAAACCTAATAGAACAAAAAATATGACAATCCATAATTTAATACATCATAATTCATAATTTATTTCAAAAAAAACACATAATAAAATCTTATAAGATCATGATGCCTTGTTTATTTGGGAAATTAGGTACATAGAATAATAACATGAACATAGATACCATAAAATTATTTATATCTCCTTATCATGATCTTAAAATTCAAACACTCTTCTAAAACAGCACAGGGTAACCTGGATATATACATAAGAAAAGGATGATCTATAGAGAGAATTAAAAGAATAATAAATGTATAATATAAATTAAAGTATTACATGTTAGTAAAATGGAGTAACATGATGGCATAGGGAGGTTATAATGATAATAATGAACATTGAATAATGGTATAAGATGATAACATCAAGTTAATATAAGAATGTGACAATAATAGAAAAAATGACATCATAAACATAAGTCATGGATAAGTGCTGAGACTTCATAATACAGTGACATTATGATAAAGTAACATGTACTATACATGGTATCTCATGATATAAAAAAATTACCCAATTCATTAGGATGGTATATAATTCTGGGCCAACCAATCACATTCATATGAAGTACATTCATTAGTTTGACATATATATTATCCAATATAAGAACATCATTAATTAGTTTCTCCCCATGGTTAAGGAGATTTGTTTACATACATGGATTTCCCAAATAAATGAATGATATGTAAATATAGGTGAATACCAATGATTTGGAAAGGGGATGGATATTCACTTCACAAATGATTGGTATTGAAGGTCATAAGATAATTTTAGCAGTATAAAGTGGGAAAAATGATTCATGGAAGGGTTTCATGAGAGTGAAATGTATAATATCTTCATTTTTAATTCATAATTATAATAAGATGATTGTAAAAAACATATTCGAACTTAAAAAATTAGAAAGTAAAAGGCATAGTACAAATGAGTAGCTTAAATTAAGGGGAGGAAGAGAGGACCCCTTAACTTGGGAGGGTGATTCTAAAAATTGATAGGTTCTTATTAAGAGATTTGGAACACCATGGTTGGGTTATATTGGTGGAAATTAAGAGTAAATTATTTCTAAAATGTATTTCTATGAAGTGGAATTGGAGTTTTTTTGGGTTTTATATAAAAAAGAATGTAATTTCTTATTAATCTCTAAACATATGGTCTAGACACTAAAAGATAAAATATACCAAAAATATATTCCCATTATTTTTACCATAGTTTCTAAATAAAAGGAGTGGATATGTATATTTTATATGAATAAAATATTAAATCATTAAAATAATATCCTTGGTGATGTGGAAGCGAGTCATGTTAAAAACTAGTTAACATTAAAATTTTATAATATAATATTGGCTTTGGAAGATTAATTAAGGGTATATAAAATATTAAAAAATTAAAAAACACATTATATGAAAGGTAATACATTATTTTGGAATTGAATACATTTTTTATTATTGATTATAGCTTTTTTTATATTTTATGATTTCATAATACATACCATATATTTATACAGTATTGATTTTTTAAAAACTAATTAGTGTATCTAAAAAATTTTAAAAAATAATAATTGGTTAAATTTGATGTGATAATTTAAAAATTTATATTTTTTATCAAAATTATTCTCTAAATATTATTATTTATTATTTTAAATCAATAATCCATTTCTATAAAAAATTATTGGGCTTTACGATGATAATAGTTTACTAACCCTTATAAAGATTACATTAGAGTTAACAAAATTATATAATCATTTATATTGAAATAAATATTAATTAATAACATTTTTATAAATTAAAATATATTTAAAAAATTATTGATGTTACTAAAGTTATGTTTTAATTAAGAATATATATTTCATAAAAATACAGGTTTCATTTTTGTACTAAAAATCTAATATTTTATCATCCTCATTATATAATCATTTATAATGTAATAATAAAAAGTGATAAATAAAATAGTAATTTTATTAAATAGAAAATATAAAAAAACATTCTATTATGGTCTAGATACATAAATCTTTATAATGATAGTGTATTCTCTGATGGTAAGGTGCGAGATGGTGACACTTTCTTTGGGGTGCTTCAATGATCATGGTGTAGGTCGTGATATCAATAAGCCAGAACTTATCTTATAAATGGGTTCAATATTGATGTAGCTATTAAATATAAGATTTATTTTTTTTCATGGGACATCCCATTCATTCGATCTCCATCAGAAGATCTCATAAATGGGCATCATAAGGTTCAATCCTACTGGTTGTGGTCATCGCTTCTTTCAACCGGGTCATTGGATTTTATCAATGCCCATAATATATAATTATTCTAAAGGTCATAATATAATGTATATATTACAAATGGTTATGATGATTTATGGTCTTTTATATCCAATATTGTTTAACTTATAATTTTCCAAAAAAACAACATCAATTAATATGTTATCTATAACCTCATTACTTAATAAAACATTTATTAATTTGAAAAGGGAATTTAAATTAAGAAAGTTTAGGTCATTAAATTACCCCCACCCATTCAAAAATATCACCCTATAAATTTGAAATGAAACGCAAAATTATATTAGGCTATATCTATTTTATTTCCTATTCTAGTTCCCTTGTTTCTTTCTCAAGCTTGTTGTTCTTCATTGAACATTGACCGGGTGAGTTTTATTTTTATTTTTGTATAAATTTGACTCTATGATCTAAGTTATTCAGCAGATACTCCTCATATAAAGTAACATTATTTAAGGGTAATAAACCTCGATTAATTTCATACTAGTTGTCTCGAATGTACTTATTCAATAGAGACACTTGAAACACATCATATTCATTTGATAAGTTAGGTGGGATTCATAGTTGATTGTCTTCGACTCAGATGTGATCAAGGGTTTCAAAAGGGATGATGTGTCTTGGAAAAATATTTCCCTTCTTCCCAAACCTAATTATTATATTCTATAAAGATATATAAAATAATAGTTTATCTCATATCTCAAACTCTAGGCATGTTTAATGATTTTTTTCATTGATTTTATAATGATTATGTACAGATATTGTATTTTGGTGAATAATTTGAACCTTCTATGTCATCTCATGGACATGAGAGGGTCCCATAAAATTATTTTCTTCAAATTCTTTCCTTCATATTAGAGTATGATACCTCTTCACATGTAGATCCCCATAAGGATCCATTTAAATTCTAGAATTGAAAATGTTATTATATATGAACTCCATTAGGGAAAGGATTTAACTCCAACATCATTTAAAATCCATTGATCAGGATCTAAAAATGTCATCTATATTTATAATGGTTTTCATAGACCGGTCATCCATTTAAGGGTGATAAATAGAATTAAAACTTTTCAATGTGTCCAATGCTTTCAGAAGGATTCTATGTAACCACGTGGAATGACTCAAATATCGATTAGATACGATGGAGAGTGGAAATCCATATTCTCTTAAAAATTATCATTTATATATCTTAGTGAGTTGGACAAGGGTGAAATCATTATAGTTATAAATTAAATTTTCCAACTTTATAAGGTGATAAACTACCACCTGGATAACATTATTGAAATTTAGTAACCTTTTTGTCTTGAAAGGGCTAAAATAAGAATCGCGAGGGGTGAAATGAGTTCTTGAAAATTTTATACCCATAGAAAAATACTACCTATTTTGGAAATGAATAACTTATGATATTTTATAAAAAACTATATTCCAGTGAAATAAAGAACAAAAAAGAATCATACAAAAATATTTATAGTAGTTCAGGGAGTATAAATTCTTGAATCCACTCCAACAAAAATATTCCCCACATGTATAGTGATTTTCACTATAACAGTCATTTTTCTGTGTATAAATAGTGTTATTTGTAGGGACATCATCATTAAGTCTAAGAAGTCGACACTTATTATAATGACACAATATCTTTAAACTAGTATCCAATAAGGCACTAAAAACAACATCATTCAAGTTTCATTTACCAAGTACCTTTTATAATGACAATATGATAAAAAATGGGTTTATAGATTTATCTTATAGTGGTAAAATAAAACTGAAATAAGGAATAAATATACAAGAGAGATTAAAAAGGGAATAATTCTTCAGGGGAGTCTTATGAAAAGACAACAATGATGATTGATATAGAATAACTAAATATCATGATTTTTATTCCTCTTCTTGTGTAAAATAGTGCATTACACTAATTATTCAAGAGGGACGTAGAGAGGGAAAGATAAAGAGATAGAGTTCTTATTATAATATAATTTTGGAGCATCTATTCTTCTTAACAATTATTTTTCACTTTAGTTATATTTTTTGAACACTTAAAAAAGATCTATTTTAATTTCACGATATATATACATAAAATCTATAGATCTGAATTTAAAAACACAAATCCTTTTATTATAAATACCACAACAATAGTAAATACCACTAAATTATCTTGGTACGAGTTTCTATTATCAATGCATGACTATTATTAAATCCATTTTAACCATAAATAGGTAATCCATCAATTTTTTTCACATGAAATAATTAAATTCTCAATCAATTTCTACAATGATAATAAATAGAAGTTACTACATCAAGAAGAATATTTTAGATTTCCATGTTGAAAAATTATTCATATTTGAATTAAAAAAGCTAAAATGATCCAAAAAATATTTTTAATGCACATAACTGAATTATTTATATCGTTGGATTCACGTAGGTCTTCTTTATATAGTTGATTTTTTCTCACATAACCAATTTTACACATATAAATATTCTCCTCACATAGTCCAATGGATTGATGTAGTATTTTTGCTCACATATTCAAAACATACATTAATGAGTGGAAATGAGTGGAAATTTTTTCCACATATCGAAATCACATAGTTGATTACTATATATAATAGATTTAAATAACTGTTTGATCTATATAGGTGATTTCTCACATTACTGATTTGTTGATATAGGTTATTTATATTGTTAAATTCTTATGTTGTTGTTACTCCATGTACCTAAATTCCATACAGAAGTGATTATTATAGACTAAGTAAGATTTTAGAAAAAGTGTCCATAATTGAAGAATTAGAGAGTTTAATTATCGAATTAATTTAAAATGGGACAAAACATAATGAACACAATTGAAAAAAATAATCAAAAAATCAAATTGGTATTTGGGATCATAAAAACATAATTTACATGGGATGTATTAAAAATAATATAGTATATGTTAAGATGAAATAACATATACATTTTATAGTCATTTGGTAAATTATTATCCAGTTTTTTACCTAATAATACATAACGTTTGCGTTTTTTATTATAGGGAATAGGTTTTCATGGTTTCAAATCAAAACTAGAGAAACTGACCACAAATAACCATTACATGGTATGGAACTCCATTACACGACGTGTAAAAAATTTAATGCAAAAAGGAAAAGTATTGAAAGAAGTCATGAAGAATTTGGTGTTGTGAATCCATTTCATGAAATGATTCACCAATACATTTCATGTGACCATTGAATTAAATTATGTCTTGGAAGATAAATCCCAGGGTAATATACACATCATGAGTCCCAAATACACAACATAAAAGATTCAAATGTCCAAATCTCTAAATGAAATTCACACAGATTAAAAAACATTGAAGAAAACTCATGTTGGAATTACTCATAGTGAAACACCATTAAATTTCATGTATTGTCTTGATTATTTACCTATATCATGCGTTTCGTGGATATAAGGAAGACATACTTTTTGTTTTCCTATCATTTTATCTTGTTTATATCTCGATTTTCCCTCCTACCTTTCTCCCTAAACTCTATTTATAGCAATTTGGTTCATTGTTTTATGATTACCCAAGCACTGATTGTCGATTTTTGAGGTTTTACTCAACATTTATATATCCCCATAACTATTATTTAAAAGTTCTTCGACTTGATCATCAATATGAATGAAAATCATACTGAACTTGTTCTCATTCTTATTTTGAGTAAGTATGTGATTTTATTGTGACTGTTTAAAAGATCAAATTGGTTATTATAAATTTTATGTTGGTTAATTGGTTAATTTTAATCATTTCATGCTTTTCAAACATTTAATCTCAATATATATTGGCATGTTAACTGTGATTTCAATTTCTATTATTTTAATAATTGATTCTACCATGATTATCTAAACTTCATTGGGTAGGGATCAAGATTAGGGGTGATTGAACCTAGTTAATCTTTCATTGCCAACTTAGTAATCATATTGAAAAATAATCAGGTTAAAAAATAATTTTCACTCAAATTTTTGTAAGTGAAATTGACCATAGGATGTTTGAATGAATGAGTATATTAGTCTCTACCACTATCCTATGATACCATCTTCCTTAAAATTGAATATTAATGAATCACAGTTGTAACTATCTCCAGACTAAGGAAGAGTTGTCTCTTGGATAGATCTAGTTGTCTTGACATAATATTACTAGTGACCTCTACTTGCTTTGCATCCTAGAACTTATGGCCATATCAAAAAAGAATTAAAGATCATCCTTTCTTCTGAACCCCAAAATTCATTTTGATCCGTTTATTACCTTTGAACATTATCCATTAAACTCTTTTATTTACTAATTTTCTCCAAATCAACCATATTCAGAGGAATCATACCCCAGAGGGTTCTAGGCCTAGTTTATACCATCCAATCCAAGATCCTCATGGGACTGACCCCACACTACCACTATACAATGCAGTAGTATATTGTTTAGTTTGGGAAAAATAAATTTTATCTGACCTTAGCCCAAAAAAATTAAATGAAGTGTGTGGGCACAGTAAATTTTGGCACCATTTTTAGGGATGAAAACCGATATTTCTAAGTCACGGTAACCTACGAAAAAAGAACCTTGGAATACCACTCACTTTCCACCATTTCTCTTTACTTTTCCTTTCTCTTTTCTTTCTTGTGCCATTATATCCTTCTTCTTGTGGGTTCGTTCTTACATCAGGTCCCTTTGACTCATTTGAGGGTAATTGATACAGAAGAAAAAATTTCCATCATACAAGAAATCAAAAGGTATATATCTACATGCCACTATTCTCAAATAAAAGACCCTATAAATCCTTTATCTGTAAAAAACCTAAACCAAAAATAATGAAACCTTCTATACATGGAGAGTATCCCACGCAACAAGAGTGCAACGTCCTGGATTATGACTTTCTATCAATCCATGGTGTTATGCCCTGTAAAGACCCAATGTTTTTCAAAGGAAATTCCCTTCTTATAAATATGTCATAAAATCACTTGAAAACACAACTTAATGAACTACTATGTGATAAGTGACCTTTAAACATATGTTTGTCACTTATGTGTTTGGAATTTCAAAAATCTGACATACATGATTGCAATCAGTAAGTTGTTTGGAGTCTGATAAGAAAACATAATTTCTGGTTAATAGTAACATACCCTAATGAATAGTAACATACCCTAATGAATAGTAACATACCATTATGAATAGTGATATAAACTAATTTGTAGTAACCTAACCATTTAATATTTAATTAAAATTATGTTATCTTATATGTGACAATTTGAACATAGTAAAAGTATTGGTACTTTTGTAAGTCATAAAAAATTAATGAAAATTAATTTATTAATTTAAAAGAAATTTTATTTTCTTCAAATGAGTTCATAAATGAAAAAATCAATTTATTATTGATTTAAGATAATTTTATAAGACCTTAAGTGATTTTTCAAATCATTATGAAGATATTTTTAATTTTAAAAACAATTATTTTCAATAAAATTATAATTTTTAATTAAATATTAAATTAATCATATTTATATTTTTTGTATTTTTTGAAAAATGGACTTCCTTTTTGGATTCTACATGTGAAAAAATGGTTCGGGTGATTTTTTGGGATTTTTCTGAAATACTTGAATTTTTTATGAATAGTGAAATACAATAATTTACCAAATAAGCTAATTATAGAGTCATGTATGATGTTCTACTGATGTAAGACTTCTTGTTTTGGGATCACATGATAATATTACAATTCTTGGTCATGGATGACTCACTATTCCTTTTCTAGTGGAGAAATAATAAATTAATGAATTTTATATTGAGAAATCCCCTTTCCCCTCCACTATAAAAACCACCCTTCACACCCTCATTTCCTCACACCTCTAAAACGTCAAGACATTCCAAAAATATACCCATGAATCTTTCCTAGCCCCTTCCCCACGTCCAAGATATTATGGTCTCATCAAAATACCATGCCTAGGTCCGTTAAAGAGGATCTCAAGAGGAGGATTCAAGAGGTAATTTCTCTTCCTGTTTTCTTTAATTTCCTTTCAATTTCAAGTTCTTTTCTTATTCCCTTACCACCTATATTAATCCACATTATATGGTAACTCTATTATCCTATATATAAATTAATTTTATGATACTAATGGTATATTATACCACCACATCCCATTTCCATCTTCCTTTTATTTTATAAAAGATAATGTTGTCCGTGATGTGTTAATCTGTCACCTTCAAGAACGACATGTTTTATTTTTTCCATTTATACTTTAAGATATTGCCATGAAACAATATTTATTTTTGAACCATAAAATTTTATATTTATTATGTCCTATATAATGTTCTGTAACTAACTTATGTAAATATTACAAAAATATTAAGCAAAACAAGTTTGTTGTGGTCGAAAACACCCAAATAAACCCAAACAATCATCATTTAATTATTATTCAATGATTAATCCACTTGTTATATAATATAATTCATTATAATATCATTTTAAATTTTATAATATAATTAATAACAATAAATATAAGTTCTGGATGTTTATCATTGTTCTACACGAATATCCATTTATGAATACATTTGAACCGCTCATGAAAACCATAAAAACGAACATTCCCGAACAATGTTTTCAAACTATATAACTCATCAAAAGGCCTATAAAATAACTTATTGAAACCATAATGTAACATATTTATGTAAAAACGGTTATGGAATTTTCAATTAATGAATCTAATGTGGTTATACAGGACATTAAAGTGAAGAAATCATCCGGATACAAGGTAAGGGGATATTCTCGAACCCAACATTCATCCTTCGGGTTCTCCCACTTTCACTCTTTTTAGTGATATGGTTACTCATTAAAAATAATTTTTTTATAATTTTCTTTCATTTTATGGGATATAAATTTTTTTCTCCGGTGTTTATGTAAAACAAATTTTTTTCCAAAAGAACTCTTCTTTTGAGAACACACCTTTTACATGTCATTCAAGGTTGACAGTTCTTATATCTATTATGTTATTTTATCTTTATTTTGGGAACCAAATGGTTAGGAATGTGTTAATATGAGATGAAATCCATTCATTTTCATGGGTTAGTTATGTTCATTTTTGATATATGTTATTTTTTTCATGCAGGATAGATGATAATGTCATGATTTGACGGGTGCGCCCGAAATTATATAGTGCAATATGAATGATTAAATGTGACGGGTGCGCCCATAATTATATATTGATCCAATTAAGTGTGTAAAGTTATGAATCTCATGAGTCAATGTGAAATTATGTTTGAAAAATATTCTAGATTTTTTCACAAGTATGTGTGGTAGTTAACCACAAAGACATGATGTTTCATTTTACGCATTGCCACATTTCAAGTCTCTTATTAATGATTCCTCTCATGTTCCTGATCCTTTTCCTACATTATTGTTATGATAACCCATTGTTATATTGTTCTTAAATATCCTCTTACTGGAATTTTATCTCATCCCTTTGGATGTATATCCCCAGGTGACTACATGTACTATGGAGAGTTCAAGTACCAATAAGAAGCTAGAGAAAAAGGAATTAAATAAATGTTTATGCTTGATGTTGTAACTGTTATGTATGGTCCTAGTTTTCATAAGACACTATAACATTGGAAAATTTATTTTTATTACTATTATGTTGTTTATCATTTAAATTATTTAACAGTAATTTAATAAAGGTTGGTTTGCTACAGTTGGTATCAGAGGCATGGTTTAGTTAATTTGGTAATTCGGATTACTGATCCCTTGATAAAACCTCTAGTATGAGACTGAGTACAAATATGTATACTAGAAGCATTACATAGGGATCCCATATTTTATGATTTTAGTATAAATTTGGAAAATTAATAAGTTATTCCCGACTTGTTGACTTATGTTTTGTTCTAACCTTTTCAATTTTAGAAAATGGTGGGAACTAGGAGAAACAAGGCCAACAACTCTTGTGAGGGCCAATGCAACGATTTCTCGAATGACATCCCCAATAATTTAGGTGGTGGATTTGAGAACATCACGGTGATTCTTACTCCACTATCTTAGGTTATGAACAATAACCATAAAAATGGGGAGAATCCTCCTTCACCAAAGACGGAGCAACTAGCTATCAAATGTTTTATACGACAATGACCACCGACGTTTAGTAGATCTACTGATCCACTAGTTGTAGAAAAGTTGGTCAACTCCATGGAGAAGATCATTTCTGTGTTTCTCTATTCTGAGACGGAGAAGGAGACACTAGTCATTTACTATCAATATATAGAGGCCAATAAATGGTTGGATTTTATTAATAACACCCAGACAAGGTAGTAAATTGAAGAGATGGAATGGGAAGACTTTAAGAAAATTTTTCTTAACAAGTATTTCACAATAACTCTTCACACAAATATGGAGAGAGAATTTATAAATCTCAAGAAAAATGAAGGATAATCTGTCACAACCTACTAGAGTCAATTTCAGAAGGCTTTCAAGGTACTCTTCGGGTTTTGTTATAAAAATTGATAGAATTTTTTTGATTATTTAGTGAATTAAAAACACACCTTCAACAGGATCTTTCAATTCGTTACTTTGGGAGTTATGAAGAAGTTGTTCGATGTGCTCTCAAAGTGGAGATGGAGTTTGTCGAATGGTCCCATGGATATAGTGATAAGAAATTAAAGATGGATTTTCAAGCTGGTGGATCTAACGACAAAGGTGGGAAGAAAACTCAATGACCCACATGAAAAAAATGTGGGAAGTTTAACCATGGGAACTGGCTCAAAGGGACGGGGAAGTGCTTCAAGTGTGGGAAAAAAGGAAACCATGATCAAGAGTTTCTAAAATATGTAAAAAGAAAGGAGAATGTGGTGGAATAAAAGAGAGAACCATCCATGGTTCAATGCTATAACTGTAGGGAGCAATGGCAATTTGCAAGCCAGTGCATTAAACCTCAAGTTTTTGAGGGTAAACAGCGTCAGCTGCCACCAAATCCAAAGGATAAAGGGAAGGATTTTTCCATCAATACTATGAAAGTGGAGAAAGATAATGAAGTCTTACACGGTAAACTTCCTATTCACTCAAGAATTCCTAAATTCTTATTTGACACTAGTTCTACACATTCCTTTATATCATGTACTTTTGCTTGAACTATTGAATCAAAGCCCCGAACCCCTGAAGTAAAGATATCTATAAAAACAACAAGTGGTTCAATAATTGCAACCCATGTGTTTGAATCTTATCATGTTGGAATATGTGGGAATATTCTTCTAGAGAATCTTGTAATATTCTCCTTGGTGGAATTTCACGCAATAATGGGAATGAATTGAATCTCATTATATAGAGCATATATCAACTATCGGGAAAAGGAAATATCTTTTCATATTGCAAACCATACCATAATAATCTAAAAATTCAAGGAGGATCATGAATCTCATTTTTAAAATCCTTCCATGGTGTGGGTGTTGATTCCCTATGAAGAAGCATACCTCTCCCAAATGGTTGAGTCAATGGAGAGTTCCAACCTTGAGGAAATTAACATCATGAGGGAATATGATGATGTATTTCTTGAAGAGTTACCTGTAATTCCCCCATATCGTGAGGTGGGGTTCTCAATAGAACTCATACCTGAAGGTACTCCAGTCTAAAAGTTTCCTTATAGGATGGCTCCAATCGAACTGGAAGAGTTAAAGAAGCAACTACAAGAGTATCTTGAAAAAGGGTTCATACACCCTAGTGCATCACCTTGGGGTGCGCCAGTGCTCTTTATGAAGAAGAATGATGGAACAATGTGGCTATGTATCGACTATCGAGAACTCAACAGGATCACCATAAAGAACATGTATCCTCATCCAATGATTGATGACTTGTTTGATCAGTTAAGAGGATATCAATACTTCGCAAAGGTGAATATTCATTCTGGATATCATCAGCTAAAGGTGAAGAAGGAGGATATTCAGAAGACTACCTTCCATACAAGGTATGGGCACTATGATTTTCTGGTGATTCCATTCAGACTTACTAATTCCCCTACAATCTTCATGGATTTGATGAGTATAGTCCTTAGACATTACCTTGAAAAACTTGTGGTAGTTTTTGTTGATGATATTCTCATCCACTCCAACGTAAAGGAGGAACATGAAGAACATCTAATACTTATGTTGGAGACATTGAGAAAGGAGAAGTTTTACGCCATGTTCAGAAAGTGTGACTTTTGGATGAAGCAAGTCACTTTCATCGGAGATGTGATCACAAGTTTGGGAATTTCTATGGACCCATCAAAAACAAAGACAATTGAGGAATGGCCCAGGCCCTCTAGTGTCACAAAAATCCATAGTTTTCTTGGATTAGCTAGGTACTACAGATGTTTTGTGAGAAATTTTTTATGATTGTCAATCCCACTAACTAAGTTAATAAGGAAAGGGGTAAAGTATGTCTGGATTGAAAAATATGAGATAATATTCAAGGATCTAATGAGAAGGCTGATCACTACACCTGTACTCGTAGTACCAAAAAGTGGAGAACATTTTGTGATATACAGTGATGCTTTAATGAAAGTCTTGGGTTGTGTACTCCTGAAAAATGAAAATTTGATAGCCTATGCCTAATGGCAGTTGAAGATACATTAGTAGAACTACCCGACGCATGATATAGAGCTGACTGCCATGGTTTTTTCCTTGAAAATCTGGCAGCACTACCTTTAGGGTGACAAGTGTGACATATACACCAACCACAAGAGCCTAAAGTA
This sequence comes from Viscum album, assembly GCA_963277665.1. NCBI lineage: Eukaryota > Viridiplantae > Streptophyta > Magnoliopsida > Santalales > Viscaceae > Viscum > Viscum album. The sequence continues at coordinate 1,456,274,306 of OY728135.1, read as the reverse complement.
TATATTCACAGAAAAGGAGATCAACATGCATCAAATGATATCGTTATATCTAATCATGTATTATGATTTTTCTATTCACCATCATCCTGGAAAAGTGAAAAAGGTAGCCAATGCTCAAATGAGAAAAGAAACTGCAACTCTATCCATGTTACAGATTGATAAATACCATATCTTCTTGGATATGAAAAGAAAGGATTTAAAAATGATAAGGGTACGGTATACATCCTACCATTCCCAAATGATTGTGAAACCATCAATCCAAGCGAAGATTAAGGAAGCACAAATGGATAATATGGAGATACAAAAGAGAGTGAATGTAGTAAAGGAAGGGAATTTGTAGGAGATCCAAATGGATGATGATAGTTTGATTTTGTTTGGAACATGGATTTTTATGCCTTCATCACCCAAGATAAAGAAGGAGCTATTGGAAAATTCACATATCTCAACATTCTCTAGCCATCCTGGGAGTCCCATGATGTACCGTTATCTCTGAGAACACTTTTAGTGGGATAACATGAAGAAGGAGATTAAAAAATATATCTCAAGGTTCTTAGTGTGTCAGCAAGTTAAAGTAGAGCAAAAAAGGTCCAAAGGGTTGATGTAGCCATTTCCTATACCTGTGTGGAAATGAGATAATGTTACTATGGATTTTTTCACGGGTCTCCAAAAGATGTTGAAGGGAAATAAGGTGATATGTGTTGTGGTTGACCGACTCACCAAAACATCCCATTTTATCGCTATTCCGAAAGATCTCTCACTTGAACAACATGAAAGGATATATGGGAAGGAATTTGTAATACTGCATGGTGTTCCACTCACAATTGTCTCTAATCGTGATCCAAGGTTCACATCTAAATTTTGGAGGAGCATCCAACATGTTTTGAGTACTGAATTAAATTTCAGCACATCCTATCACCCCAAAACTGATAGCTATTCTAAACGGACTATTTAGATGATTGAAGATAATCTAAGAACCTGATATCTAGAATTAAAAGGTCTATGGGATCATCACCTCCCATTGGTTGAGTTCTCATACAACAATATCATCCACTCAAGTATTCATATGGCTCTATATGAATCTCTATATGGAAAGCAATGTAGAACTCCAACCTGTTAGGATGATGTGGGAGAACGAAAGATACTTAGACATGATCTTCTGAAATAGATTTTAGAGAAGGGTCAATTCATCTAGAAACACATCAATGCTTCTTCGAGTTAGCAAAAGAGCTATACTAACAATCGTCAAAGAGAATTGGAGTTCGACGTTTGGGATAACATTTTCCTTGAATATCGACATGGAAGAGAGTCATGTGATTTGGAAAGAAAGGGAAGCTAAGCCCAAGGTACATTGGCCCCTTTGAGATCCTTGATCATATATAATTCGTAGCCTATCAGCTTGCACTTTTACAAAATATGGATCAATTTCAGGATTTTGTTCACATATCACTCCTAATGAAGTACATACCGGACCCATCACTTGTACTAAACTCAAATGTGGTACAGCTGGAAGATGATATCTCCTATGAGGAGTAGCCCGTTGAGATTATAGACCGAAGAGATAAGGTTCTAAACAACAAGACAACACACCTTGTCAAAGTGTTTTGGAGGATCCATAAGTTTGAAGTAGCTACATGGGAACCAGAAGAGAAGATGAATGAGAATTACCCTCACCTGTTTATGTAAAATGAAATTTTGAGGGCAAAATTTCATAAGGGGGGAGAATTTAACGATCCATTATTTTTCAATGGAAATTCCCCTCTTATAAACATGTCATAAAATCACATGAAAACACAACATAATGAACTACTATGTGCTAAGTGGCCATTAAACATAAGGTTGTCACTTCTGTGTTTGGAATTTTGAAAATCTCACATACACGGTTGTAATCAGTCTATTATTTGGAGTCCGATAAGAACAACATAATTTCTAGTGAAAAGTAACCTACCCTAATGAATAGTAACATACTATTATGAATAGTTATATACCCTAATTAATAGTATCCTTACCCTTTGATAATTAAATAAAATTAAGGTATCTTATAAGTGAAAATTTGAACATAGTTAAAATATTGGTATTTTTGTAAGTCATAAATAAATAAATATATTTAATTAATTAATTTAAAATAAAATTTATTTTCATAAAATGTGTTCATAAATTAACAAATCTATGTCTTCTAGATTTAATATAATTTTACAAGACCTTAATTAATTTTTGAAAGCATTATAAAGTCAGTTTTAATTTTAAAAATTATTTTTTTTCAAGTAAATTAGTATTTTTAAGTAAATATTAAATTAATCATATTTAGAAACTTATTTTGGAAAAATGGGCTTCATTTTTAGATTCTAAATGTTGAAAATGGTTGGGGTGAATTTTTTGGATTTTTCTGAAATACTTGAATTTTTTATGAATATTTAAATACCATAATTTACAAAATAAGGTAAATAATGTAATTATTGAGTCATGTGTGATGTTCTACTAATTTAAGCCCACTTGGATTGGGATTACATGATGCAATTAGTATTCTTGGTCATGGAAGACTCACTATTCCCTATTTTTCGAGAAACAATAAATTAATGAATTTTATATTGAGAAATCCCTTCTCCCCTCCACTATAAAATCCACCCATCACACCGTCATTTCTTCACACCTCTCAAGATTCAATACTTTCCTAAACTCTGCCCAAACATCTTCACTAGCTCCTTCCCCATGTACTAGATCTTCTGGTCTCATCAAAAGTCCAAGCCTATGTCACTTAAGGAGGTTCTCAAGAGGCAAATTCAAGAGGTAATGTTTTTTACTCTTTCCTTTAATCTTCTTTAAATTTCACGTTCTTTTCTTATTCTCTCACCACCTATATTCATCCACATGGTATGGTAACTCTAGTTTCCTAAATATAATGGAATTTTATGATAATAATGGGAAATTATACCATCCAACCCCCTTTACCTCTTCCTTTTATTTTATAAATGAAAATGTTGTTCATGAGGTGTTAATCTATCACCTTGAAGAACGACATGTTATCTTTTTTCAATTTATACTTTCATATCTGGTCATTAAACAATTTTTATTGTTGAACTAGAATATTTTTTTTATTATGTCCTATTTAATGTTTAGGAACTAAATTACTTACATATTACTAAATGATTAAACAAAATAAGTTCGTTGTGGTCGAAAGAACGCCTAAATTAACCCAAACAATCAACATTTAATTCTTATCCAATGATTCATCCCCTTGGTTCATAATATAATTCATTATAATATAATTTTAACTTTTGTAATATCATAAATAACCTAAAATATATGTTTTTTATGTGTATCCATGTTCTACATGAACCTCCATTTATGAATACATGTGAACCGCTCAAGGAAACCATAAAAAAGAACATTCTCAAACAATGTTTTTAAACTCTATAACTCATCGAAAGGCCCCTAAAATTACTTAATGAATCCATAATTAAACATATTTATGTAAAAAAGTTCATTTAATTTTCAATTAATTAATCTAATGTGGTTATTAAGATATTAATGTGAAGAAAGCGTTCAGATACAAGGTAAGGGGAAATTCTCAAACTCAACGTTCATCCTTCATGTTCTCCCACTTTCACTAATTTTTTATAAGGTTACTCCTTAAAAATAATTTTCTCATAATTTACATTCCTTTTATGTGATATAAATGTTTTTCACTAGTGTTTATTTCTAACAAAATGTTTTTCAAAATAACTCTTCTTTTGAGAACACCCCTTTTACTTCTCATTCATGGTTGACAGTTCTTGTAACTAGTATGTTATTCCCTATTTATTTTGGAAACCCAATGTTTATGAATGTGTTATTATGAGATAAAACTCATTATTTTTCATGGGTTAGTTATTTCCATTTTTGATATATGTTCATTATGTCAAGAATGATAAGTGAAAATTTTATGATGTGATGGTTGCGCCCGGAATTATATAGCACAATATGAATATTTAAATGTGACGGGTGCGCCAGGAATTATACAGAGTTCTAATGCATTGGGTAAACTGATGAATCTCATGAGTTAATGTGAAATTATGTGTGAACAAGATGCTATCTTTTTTCACAATTATGTGTGTTATTTAACCACTAAGACATGATGTTTTATTTTTATGCATTTCCACATTTCAAGTCTCTTATTAATGATTCCTCTCATGTTCATGATCCTTTTCCTATGTTATGGTTATGCTCACCCATTATTATATTGTTCTTATATATCCTCTTAATGGGATTTTAGATCACCCTATTTTATGTATATCCTCAGGAGACTATATGTACTAAGGAGAGGTCAAGTGCCAATAAAAAGATAGAGAAGATGGAATTAAATAATTGTTTATGCTTGATATTGTAATTATTGTGTATGGTCTTAGTTTTCCCAAGACACTAAACCTTTGGATCCTATATGTGTAATATTATAATGTTGTTTATCTTTAAAATGATGTAATTGTAATATAAGAAAGGTTGGGTCTCTATATGCCCCATATCTTATTCCCTCTTATAAAGGAATATAATATTGAAATCAAACATGTACTCATCCATATAATATTGAAAATGAGAAAATATAGTGGGCTTCAATGTGAAGACCCCCATTAGAATATTTCTATCTTCCATGAAATGTTCAATACATTTCACAATCATGGAGTATATTCTGATTCAATAATACATTGATTCTTCCCCATTTACCTATGATACTGAGCCAAGCAATTTCTCAAAAGTCATTTTCCTAAGCCCATCACAACATGGGATGATCTAGCAATGAAATTACTTGTCAAGTAGTTTCCACCAATTCAGTCATTGAAATTGTATAATGACATCCATATTTTCGGTCAAGAAAATAGAGAGTCATCATGGGATTTTTTTAAAGATATTACTCAACAGTTCCCAAATAATAGAAAAAATATATGGATTTAGATCTATAAATTTTATGAAGGAATCCATCCAGCCACTCACATTGTCGTTGATGCAGCCACTGATGGAGGGTTGACATTTCAAACACATGAGGCATGCTGATCAATTCTAGATAAAGTCTCTCATAATTACAGTATATGGTTGATCGACCGTGGATCGCCCAGACATGGGATCCATAAATTTTAATATAATATTTGAATAGCTATATATTTTTAATATTTGACCAAGAATATGGAATCATTCTAACTATCATCCGCATCACATAACTATCCTTCTTCAGTCATGGAAATTCAATCATGAAAAATGTGTAGTGACCTATACCTTTATCAATACTTCACAACAAGTGTTGATAAAAAACCAAGTTAGATGTGTATTTAATATAATTACAATCAATAAGGAAACAAATTTCTGTAGCTACAACAATACTTTCCACAAAGCCCAGTTCAACAGACAAAACTAAAAAATCACGGGTAATTCCAAAAATGAAGTGTTGATGAACCATTTTGAAATCATGGACCAGCAGGATATCAATTGATGGATCTTATGCCTCAGACACCATATAATTTAACCCAAAAATGCTTCCATAAAATAGGCCAATATCCATTTCAACTAGTTCCACGAAGACCTTCACAACCAGCAATAACTATGCTACAGAATATGGAAAATCTACTCTAATCCTTCATTCAAAAGGAATATCAATGGATGGCCACTCAATAAACAAAAACATAGTGCCAAAGGAAGCACTGCGTAACCTTGAACATAAAATGGGTCAGATATCAAATACGTTATCAAATAGATTTCTAGGTACTCTACCTGTTAACTGAGATACATACCCAAGAGGAGAAGAAAAGACCATAGTCCATAGAAGTGGAAAAGTAATTGATTTTTATAAACCATGTACAGGAAAAGGAAAATAATTTGAGGAATAAAAATATAAGGCAACAATCATTGAAGAATGAAATGATAAACTAGCGAATGGAAACTTTCAAGTAACAGCTAAAGAAGTGTCACATTATATAAAAGCCCTAAGAAGAGAGAAACCTAATAAAGAAGTCTATAATACTCCACCACCCTATACTGAACCTATCCCTTTTCAATAAGGATAAATTCAAGAATGAATTTATTTGTAATATAATAAATATTTATAAATGTTCAAACAAATGCACATCAACATTCCTTCGGCAAAGGAAATCACTCAAATTTTTACATATGTAAAATTTCTCAAGGAAATGATTAAACAAAAAAGAAAAACCAGGAGTCGTCTCATTAAATAAATAATGATATAATATTTTTATTTGAAACATCCTCTAAAAATGAGAGACCTTATTAGTTTTTCAATTCCATTCACTATAGGAGAGTGTATATTCAAAAGAGCCTTATAAGATTTAGGATCCAGCATGAACCTCATCCCAATGGGAGTGTTCCACAAGTTGAGCTGTTAAGAACACAAACGAACTAGAGTATCACTCTAATTGGGAAAATTATTAGTAAAATATCCCCGAGGAATTCTTTAGTATTTATTAGTCAAATTTAGAAAATTAATTTTCCAGTAAAATTTCTTGTTCTGGACATGGAAGAGGAAAGAGATATTCTAATAATTGTGGGATAACTATTCCTAGCCAGTGGAAAGTAATTGATTGATGAAAATCCATGGAGACTTATATTTTTAGTAGGTGAAAAAAAAATCATTTCCAACCAAGAAAAATCATCACAAAAAATAGATGATTCTTTTTACTACCAATATATATTTCTCACATAAATATAGAATGATAATTAAAAATTGAAGAAGATAATGATGAAGTGATCCTTGATGAACATTAAGAGTATGAATTTTAGTAGGTAAACTATAAATAAACTAGTACACGGGATAACCTCCCACCTTACACACCCTCAATCATTCAGCCACTGAAACTGGAACGAAAACCCCTTCCCAGTACACCCATGTATTCCTTTCTAGAGACTACTGATTCACTAACAGTTACCATTAACACGAAACTATCTCAATAACAAGAAGAAAAATTGGTCAAAGTCTTGATAATACATAATCAGTCAATATCCTTGGAAGTGGATGCCATTTAAGGAATCAAAACTAATTTATTTACACATAAATATTTACTTTATAAAGGTGAAAAATCCAAACACCAACCATAGAGGCAACTCACAACAACAATGAAGGATGTTTTTAATAAATATGTAATAAAACTTCTAGATGATAGAATAATATTTTCAATATTTGATTGAGAGTGGGTGAGACTGATATAGGTAGTTCGCAATAAATGTGGCCTCATAATAAATAAAGTGATTTAGATTAATTGATCTCAACACGCAGCCTCACTGGTTGGTGAGTATGTGTGGAATAATGAAATATAAATGATGAAACTTAGAAATAAAATTTCCACATATATTTGATTGATTAAATGTTGGAAAGTATAATGAGAAATGGATTCTATTATTTTATGTACTGATATTTGGGAGACAATCATATATCATTCAACCTAGAAGATTAATCTAAAACAACTACACATGTCCATTTTCTAACTTCCCCTATAGGTGAATGTCATTCAGTATATTTAATTTACCAAAAACTTTTCAAATATTCATGACACAGATAATCCATGATATGGTGTATAGTTTCAAAGAAATTTTCATGGGATGATTTTTAATATATGAAATATCTTTCAGGGTCTAACTAATAAATCATTAGTTAGTCCTACAGTGATATGAGGATAAATGAATATTTTTAAATTAGAAAAAATTATACTTTTTAGTTCATGGAGGAATTTTACTCAAACAAAAAATTTACAAGGATGACATGGAATGTGATCTTGCTAACGTAAAAGTGATCAAATATTTACTTGATCCTACAACAGTTAAAGGCATAAGGATCTTTCCAGGCCATGCAGTATTATATCTATGATTCATGAATGATTTTGTGGTTGTTTTACACCCTATAGAACCATTTTTTATCAATGGAAAATACATTTGAATTCAATGAATAATGTTAAAGGGGATTCAATATAAGATACCAAGGTAATGGAAAATATAATCAAAAAATAACCCAAGAGAAGACTGATATGGTGGATCCTATTACAACAATAATTCTACATTTCCATCTAAGATACCAAGGTAATGGAAAATATGAACATAGATCATTTATCCAAACTCCCTTTGTTCCTTAAAAAATAAGATGATGATCTCGACATGAAAGTGGAATTATCTAATTAATCACTTTTTAGTATAAATAAAAAGGAACAATAGTGGTTTTATAATATTTCAAATTATCAAGACACAATATACCTTTACCCATACCTATCATACCATAAAATTATTCTTAATCTTCACACTACTATTGGGATGAACCACTCTCTTTCGAAAGAAGTGCTGATAGTTTTATACTTCACTACATTCTGGAGAAAGAAATGAAAAATATGTTAGAAAAGTTCCATAAAACACCAATAAGAGGAAATAATGGTCCATAAAGCACAATGGAAAAAATCCCAAAAAAAATTGACTCTTATGGCCAATACTCCACCAAGATGTAGGATGTTTTTTTTCGAAGTTGTGGGAAATGACAATGAACTGGAAACATCAAAAAAGGAACAAAACTCCCCAAAATAATTAATGGATGTCAAAATATTTGACATATAAGGGAATGATTTTATGATTCCATTTACCAATTCACCTAGAATTTCTGATATCCTTGTTATCATTAAATAAATTTGCAAATGGTTGGAAAAGAAGCTACAGGTCATGAAACCACAAAGGTGGACATAAATTTCCTAAATAAATATGTTTTTTCACAATATGAATTTCTGAAACTAATAATCAGTGATCAAGGCACTCATTTCACTTATAATTACATCAAATTATTTCTTTTAAGATATTGTATCTGGAATAATGTAGGAACTCTATTCCACCTTTAAAAAAAGGGGGAATGTTAAATTGTCAAACAAGGAAATTAAAAAAATCATGGAAAAGACCATCAACACAAGTTGAAGTGATTGGAGTCTAAAATTAGATTACGAAGTTTGGGAAAAATTCACTACATAAAAATAACAATTGGAAACACACCTTTCTGATTGATATATGGGAATCCCTATCATTTTCTAGTAGAATTAAAACATCGCTCTTATTGGGTAATCAAAAAGCTAAATCTGGATTGTTAAAAAGAAAAAGAATCGAGGGTGATACAAATACATGAATTAGAAGAAATCAAAAATTATTATTATGAAAATTATATGACACAAAAATAAAAAACTGAAAAATGGAATGACCAACATATTCAAAGACACAATTTTTTCAAAATAATAATGTTTTTTTAATTAACACAATATTAAAATTGTTCTTTAGGAAGCTCAAATCCATATGGTCAGGGCCATTTGTGGTCATTCACATATTTTATTATGGGATGATCTATATTCATAAAGATGGAATACCCCCATTCAAATTAAATAGTTAATGGATAATAATATTTCAAGAACCCATGATGGAATGGGGTGTCTTTAGTTTTAAATTATTTTAAGCATTAAAGCATCAATCTCTCGATGTTAAACATAGTGCTGACTTGAAGGAATACCATGTTAGGACACCTTAGGATAGAGTGGGTTAGAAAAATATTAGGATAGATTGGGGAATGTCGAGATAAAAGGACTAAGGTCATATCTAAATTTGATAAAAACGAATAAATTACTTGTCATGTAACCATAACTCACGAAGTGTGTTTTCATGGTCAAAAATTTCATAAAATATACAAATACATTATGCGAAATCCAATTAAACATTGTGTATTTCCTTGATCTCATTTTAAAAAATTGGATGTGATCCTAGGGATAATGATCCTCACCCCCTCTCTCCTTGCAGCTCACGTACAACCCCCTCCCTCTCCAAACTATATTCCCCATTCCTTTAACCTACATATCCCATATACTACTCTTTCTAGCACTCCTTGATTTGAACCCTTCTCCACCATAGAGTTCATAGATAACGTGCACCCTTCCAATTTTGATTCTGTATCTAAATTTGAGAAACCACCTTTGGTGAAGTACGCTATAATTACTTCATCTCCCACACTTGTATCCTATATAGAGCTCTGAAACATGCTCTGTTATATTGAGCTGAGTCTCACAACATTGTTAGTCAGATGGATGTCATCATACACATAGTATCCATGGGTGGATCTATTGTCATTAGGGAATATCAGTTTGCATCCCAATACATATCCCATACTCAGAGTACATGAGGCATGCTGATGGGGGGATCTTTCATTAGGCAACTAGCCTACCGTATCAGCATTTTTATGCCGCCCAACCCCTTAATTATATTAGTTCAATGGAATCTATTGATTTTAAGGTATTTCAAAAGATGATTATCCTGATCAAGGATGATGATACCAACCTATTGGATCTATGAGTAGTTTAGGATACATAAAATACCTAAAATATTAGCAGAAAATCCCACAATACCTATAGCCCCACCTATATCCCAAGACATACATCTTCTATCCTCACCCCTGACCATCCCCATTTTCAAACGTCCAGACCACCAACCCCATTGCTCCACCCACCCCAAATTATCTATAATATATATTGGCCATGCACCTCTACATCCTATAGAACCTGAACCAGATTTCTCAACATCTCCATATCCCTTTCACAATGTTATCCTAGTTCAATATCACTTCCTCTCAACCATTGGCCCATGTTAGCCCCTCCTCATCCACCACTCCTTCCCCAATCAGAACCCCAACTGACCTTCCTTCTGGGATAATAGACTCTACTGCCTAGTAGGAATATCTGGTAGGGTAGATCCAGTGGCTTAAAGAACCATACGAAACCCCATCCACTATGGTCCATTTCCTCTATCCAACTTCTAGACCCATGACCACACTACGAATCAGTACCTTGCAAGATCCAACCATTCATATAGCTTCCAACACCATGGCACAATAATCAGTTGGTGACCACCCTACCCCTTCTTCCATCACATCCATTGACGAGGTAGGGAAATTTCATCCACACTATATTTTGGAATGTATTGTAAATGATTTCATTATTGGAAATGAATTTTCATTGTGTACCCTAGTCCCCTCCACCGAATTTCTTATGCCTCCAAGATGATGGTAATTTATTTTACTACTTGTATTACATTTTGTGACTATATCATTAATACTAATATATATGGTATCTTGATTTTTATCCTTTTTATTGGGTAATTTTTCAATTCGTTACTATTTTATAATAGTAATTTCATCACCTATATTTCATATATGGTTATCTATGTACATCTGACACCATATCTCCTTGTTTGATGAGTGACTCAATACCTGGCCAAGGCTAAGCTTAGACATTAAGAGCTCTCACTTGAGATTCATGCTCATCATCCACCCCCATAGGCACATATACCATTCCTTCCACACTATATCCATCCTAGATATGATCCTAATGTGATTAATTATTCCCAAAGACCAAGAGATCTAGATGATACTACCATAAGTAGATATACAAGACTGAGGAGAGCTGCACTAATGGATGATACTGACTAGTACCATGGTCAATTCATCTAGGCGATGAAGTCATAGTTAATGATTTATGGGACACAACCCATATTTATGATTTTTTTATCTCAGTTTTTTTCTTTTTTCTTGATATACCTTTTTTATATTTTTTCGTGGAAGTGATGAATCACTTTGAGCCTTATTGTATAACATAAACCTTAATTTTTATCAAATGTATTTCATTGATATAAATTATATGAACCATCTTATTTTATTGATTTTAAGATGATTCAAACCTATGGACTTACATTTTATATAGTGAAACATTTTTTTATCTTCACTTTTTCTGTTAGCCTAATTCTAACATCAAGGCAGGTCAAATTTCCCCATGACATACACTCTATATAGGGAGATCTCGATTCCTTTGAATTTAATTTTCCAATTTCCCTTTCAATAATCTGAGGTTTTGTTTTTCATAACCCTCTAATTGGAAATCCATGAATAGTGTGGAAAAATATCATTCTAATTTTCAGGGAGTTTTTTTATGAGTCGCAATTTCAATAAGTCTAGAATTGTTTTATGTACTTTTCCATCTAGGAGACATTTTTCATTTTGAAGCATTATTTGATCTTGAAACTAATTATACCTATTTAAATAAAAGAAAAATTTAATCTGAAGATTGTGAGAAATATTTTCCACCCTATTTATATTTTTAGAATGATTACTCAGTTTAGTAATTTAATTCAAATTCATCATTTTTAAAATTAATTTAAATATACTAATAAGTGGCTTTTATACACATAGTGATTTCCATTTTTCTTTATTTAATCCCATTTCATAGAGTTTTAAAAGCATAAATTTTCATATTCTTGTCTATGAATATTTCTTTTGTGACAACTGGGACATGTAAACCTATCAAAAAATTCATTGAGATCTTATTAGGGTAATTTCTAAGAAAATACTATTTTAAAATTATCAATTCAATCCTTGTTGAGATAATTTTTCCTAAGACCCACCATACATATTTCATTCCTTAGGCTCATAGTTCCCATGATTTACCATATTGGATTTAGTTATTCCTATCCAATTATCCATTCCTGTCCTGCTCTTTTAATAATACATGACTTTACTTTAAACCATTGTGGGTGAATTTTTTAGCCATAAGACTTTATATGATTCCATTATAGAGATGTATTGGGTTTCTCCGCAGAATATTTGATTATGGTCTATTCATACATTGTGGTATTTCACATATATCCCCTTATATAGAAAAATAGTACAAAAAATATGATTGGTTTATGTATTAAGAATGTCAAAAAACACTATTTCTAGAATGTTAAATCCCCTATAGAATTATATGTTGTTAGGGAATGGATGTGAGATCTGTACTATACAAAACTTTTAAAAAATAAAAATAAAAAAAGAAAAAAAAAGAAAGGAACAATATACCTTTTTATACTCACTTGATATATATTTGTGTGTGTGTGTGTGGATCTAACTTGATCTGATGGGGTTATGTAATTCATTATATATGGAAAATTCATTTATATACCCTTTTCACAATATTAATGCATTATAATTTAGAGAATACCCCTATTTTTTTCGTATTTTTCACTATTTACTCATCTTCCCATAATCTTAGAGTTATTAGAACCTAATTTTGATAGCCCCCAGGTTTGAGTTTTTTCGTTATAAAGTGGAGATGATAGAACTAATAAAATCCTATTGGTGGGAAATTGTACGTAGGGTTTGATTATAACTCTAGTTTAATTTCACACTAAGTGATGAGAAAAATTTATTTGTTATGTAAATTTAAAATGGCTATAAAAATTATCAAACAGTTATTAAATTGTAATTATAAGATTAATAATTTCTTTAATGAAATGAACTAGGAGTAATGACTAAATTTTATATGCATGGATGACTTTAGAGACTAGATTTTCCTACAAATGTTTAGTTTTGATTTCTTGGATATAATTAATGTCTCATATTTTAATATTTTCTTACCCTTTGAAATTTTGGTTGGGATCTTTTTTCCTGAGGATAAGAAATTTTTTAACTGTAGGGGAATTCGATAAGTTGAAATCATATGTACATTTTTCTATCATTTTTTAATGATTATCCATGTTTTCCCCAATATTTCACTAGGTATTTTTTATTGTATTAAATTGGTTTTCATGGTTTCAAATAAAAAATTAGAGAAACTAAAAACAAATTGACCATTACACATCGTGAAACTACATTACATGATGTGTATACAATATTCACACCAGAATGACAAGGCGTGGATGAAGTTTTGAATAATTTTAAGTCAGGAAGAAATTATACAATGTGATTCACCAATAAAAATAATGTAAAATCTGAATTCAATTACCTCTATCGTGATAAATCTAGATAAAGATACAGGTTTTGAGTCTCAAATACACATCATGAAATGAGTCGAAGTTCAAAATCTCCAAATGAGATTTGCATAAGATTCACATAGATTCAAAAATCATAGAAAAAGATCTGACCAGAAATACATGATGTGAAACAGCAATACACATCGTGTAATATCCATATTATTTACCTATAGAAGGTTCACTATAGACATAAGGTAGATAGAATTATAGTTTTCTCTTGTTTTCTCTCATTTATCTCTCAATATTTCTTTATCCCTTTATCCCAAAACACAATTTTCATCAATTATATTCATTTTTTTTTATTAGGTGACCACCTATCATTAATTTGCGAAGTGTTATTCTTATTATCTTCATTTCCAACACTCTAATATATGTGTTCTCTGCCTAGATCATCTATCTAGGTCAAATACATACTCCATGTGATCACATTGTTATGTTAATTAGGTATTTGAGATGATTGTGATTGTTTCGAAGATTATATTTCTTCTTCTCAATTTAATGTTATTGAATTGGTTAATTTAAATGAATGAATGTTTTTAAAACTTCTAATATCAATATTTATTAAAATTTTAACTATGTTTTCCATTTATATTCTATATTTAATTGATTATACTATGAGTTGCTAAACCGTTTATAGTAAGGATTGACGGTAGGGGTGACTGAATCTAGTTAATCCTTAATTCTAAACTTAGTAATCTTAGGGAATAGAAATATGGTTAATTAACAATTATCAATCCAATTATTTTAAATGACCTTGAATATAGTAATTTTGAATGAATGAAACTAATATGATTGGAGTAGAGTGTGTTATGACCACTATTTTATGATATTGTCTTCTATTGAATCATGGATTAATGAATCCTTGTCGCCGCTATGTCTATACCAAGGAATAGGTGCCCCTTGGATAGATCTAGTTGGATTGACCATAGATTACTAGTGACCTCTTCTTTCTTCATAGAATTGACCTTAGGACCATACTAAATAAGAATTAAAGATCACCCTTTCTTCTGAACCCGGAAATTGTTCTTGATTCATTCATTATTATAGATCTTTATCCATAATACTCTTATAATTTGTAATTTTTCCAAACTTAACCATCTAGAAATGACTCATACACCAAAGGGTTCTAAGCCTAGTTCCTTCTAGAAAATCCAAGATCCTCATGGGACTGACCCCAAACTACTACTATACTACACCCTATTAGTTAATGTAGTGTGGGAAAAATAAATATAAAATGATCATAGTCTGTATGAATTAAATTTCATGTGCGGGAACGTCAGTAGTCCAATAGTCTCCCCATTTTTTATGATCACTGAACCCTGAAGATATTAAAATAGAAAAATAAAAAAAGGTTTAATAAGATTATATAAATAACTATATACTATTTTTTAAAAGTCTAGTGTTTCTCACCCTTAGATTGTAACTTATCCCATTTGTATTAATAGAGTAATTATCACACTTTTATTAACTTTAGGGTAATCATTTCATACATCTCCCATATTTTTTAACTAAAAAATTAATAATAAAGGGACGAGAAACATTGTTAATGTATAACATAAATTAATAACATATTAAATTATAATGATAAAAATTAATGCGGAATAATGGAAAGAATGATATTTAGTTAAAAAAATAAAGAGGTAAAAAAAATTAAAAGACAACAATTTCTATAAAATGTTTTTAACAAAGGAGTATTTCATTAGTTGTTAACATGTAGTGAGATATATCCACTTAACACCCACAAAATAAAATACAATATATCAGTTGAAATACCTGAGTTTATGGGTAGGTCAAATAGGAATTTTGTATTAGGTAGAGGCATTTAGAACATAGGATCAATTTAATAGGTAGTTAGTGGGTCCATTAAAAAAGGTATCACATATTTACATATACTATAGTAGCTCATTGTTATATATAAATAACTGATTTGACCCACGACTATGAACATGGGTGATGAGAAGACCATAAATAATCTTATAAACTATATTGAAATCATATGTTATATCAACTTGAAAAGGAACATTCCTTGTAGGTTTATAGGATGAGTCTCTCTATCTAGATTGCTGAGTTGCTAAAGTAGTATCCACTATAGCTTTCCCTTTTAATGGATCTAAGATGAATAATAAAATTCCTACACTATATATCTTATATATATATATAGGTATATATAATATCATATCGTAATGTTATTCTATATCTTATATGATACATATAATCTACACACATTTTGATTTTTCTAAGGATATCCAAATTTCATAAGTCAAGAGTAGTCATTAATACTTTTCTATGAATTTGGAAAACCATTACAAGACCATTTCTCATAATCCATTTGAAAGAGTCTATCTTACCAGATAAAAAATGGGAGGATAAATAAGCAAGGGAGTAATCCTAGTAGAATATAGATGTGATGTAACTTCCATAAACATATTTTTTAGAATCCAATCCACTAAAGATTTTATAGTGATCATTCTTCCATCCACACACTAAAACTTTCAATCCATAATTTATACTTTATCTATAAAAATTCCATAATTCTTGAATGGAACTAAACTGGGGTTGAGGAACTATAGAACAAATAGAATTAGGTGAGACATGAATTGATATATGTTCCACAAAAGTAATAGGAGAGACAGAAACAAGAGGGATAGGCCTTTGAGGTATATAAGAAGCCAAATACTTTGATGTAATTAAAACAAGAAAAACCAGATATTTTTTAGATTCTAAAATTGATTCCTCCTTTGAAAATTCTGAATAAAAACATGAATAATCTTCATATAACTTTTTAAATAAGGATAATAAACACAACTAGTTTCGAGATACTATAAAAAGAGATATATAAATCTTACCCTGAATATCCTTAGAGGCATTATGTATCTCATTCATCTTCCCAAAACATTCATCCTAAAAGATCACTAATTAATTTAATAGTTTATTAGTTCCAACTGAAATATTCATAATATAATCTATTGTATGATGTATATTACACCTCGAGATTTTTTGAAATATTTTTCTTTTTTAAATAAATTTAATTCCTTAAATAACATGTGTTGCATGCGACACTGAGTTTAAACAAACCATGATATACTATTAACTACGGTTATCACCTAGAAATTGAATTTAAGGGTATGGATATGACTAACTAAATTATAAAAAAATTATGGTTACATATTTATAAATCTATTCTTTCTTTATTAATTAATTACAAATAAAAAAGAAATTCATTTCAAAATAAAAGAGGTATTTTTATAAAAATTTATTTCTATACCCCCAATGTATTTATATCATAATAAATTTAATTTATCACTATTGTGAACTATTTTTTAATGACATTTATATTTTATATATTTTATCAAATTTTTAAATATTCATTTAATAACTTTAGAGGTCTGAGATTAGAATAAACCATGTTTTATACTTAAAAGTCAATTTTTCTAAAAAATGATTTTCTTCAAGACTTGCATGATTATTTAAAATTTAATTTCTAAAACATATATAAATTTAATTTAATTAAAATTTATAACATATTTTTAATAATGAGGTTCAAATTAGGTAAACATGTCCCTTTTATTTTTTTGGTAAATATTAATCGTAACTACTGTAAAATGTATATCCCAATTAAAGGGTAAATCAGATTAATCTTGGTTAAAACACTTTTATAATACTATTTTCTGCATAATAATTCTCTTTTTATGATTTCAAATAGGTCCTTATAAACATTGTCCTAACATGGAATTGTTTCATGAACACATTTCCCTGAAAGTTTCCTATATTATATTTAAAACCAACAAATTTACAAAATATAACTCTCTTAGTTTTAAATATCACTTATGTGTCCACATTTGTTCAAAAGCACATTATGACGGAATATAAGTTTATATATTAATATTAATAGACTTATTTTCTGGATATAAATTTATTTATAATTATTTTTAATTATTAAGTGACCTAAAGTTCTTATGTAACACAGAAACAATATTTCCCCATTTATTAAAAAATATATAAAGGTATTATAGAAAATTTAATGTAATATAATTTGAAGGATTTAATGTGTTAAATGAATTTATTAAATGAATATGACAAGTTATTTTTAGTTTGAATAATTATATACAAATTACCACTTTTTAATGAAGCATTTTAATTCAAATTAATTGAATAGCGTTAAAAACAAAATTAATGATATTTTATAATACAAAATATTTTACTAAATGAGATAAAATTCCTAAAAATATTATATTCTTCCAAATGAATGTAATATGGTATAGAAAATCAACCATGGTCCATTAATGGATATTTTCTTATTTTGGTAGTTACATTATTAACCGTTAATATGTAGAAACATTTAATATTACCATAACTATCGAAAAGGTTAATCAAGGGTTAAAAAAGGATATGGGTACAAATGAGATACAAACATGTCCAAATTTTATTTAATGAGATTATTTTGACTCATCAGTATCTTATAATTTAATATTATTAATTTAGAAACATTTGGACATAAAAATTAATTTATATTAAATTAATATTTTAAGAAATTCCAAGAGTTCCCCTTGCTTAAATTGTAAAGGGGAACCCCTATTTTCTCATCTTAACACAAAATTAATATTTATAGATCTAAAAAAATCTATATATTTATCTTCTATAATTAAATATAAATATTATAGAGGTTCTTTAATTCCCAAAAGACCATCCCTAGAGCCATTAAGGTGAGATCTAAAGAATCGTTTGAAGGAAAAGTTAATTATCTTAATTAATCACTCTCTTACTTATTCTTCCATTACCTCTTATAAATATTTTATATTGAGAATAGAATAATAAATTAAGTATATTAAATATAATTAAATAATATTATGATTATTATATAACCTTTATTAACCCTTTTTCCAGAAAAATGGGTTGTGAGAGTTTTGATCGTGCATATGTACAACTTACCATCACCATTTAGCGATACAATTTATTTATCATCGCCATCCTTTATTAATGGGTATTATGATGGGTTTAATGTTTATATATTATACTAATGAGAAGATTATACTTATGTAATCATAATATAATATCTAAATTCTTACATTCTAAACCATTATAAAATGATAATATCCTTTGTTTATATGTGTGGACTGCCACCTCCGCGAAGCGATGCAATTCATTTTTCAGGTAAGTTTTACTTGGATGGTAATATGGATCGATTTAATAAAATTATATGATATATATGTTATAATTATGAGTTTTTAAATGTGATTTATTATTTACTTTTTTCTATTACTTCGGTAAAAAATTTAAAAAATGTTCATGTGTACATACAGCTAACCATCTCCGTTAACGGTGTAATTCATTTTTCTATCTATACTTTTTATGAATGATTTTAAATAAATGTAATATATATATATATATATGATATTATAAGTATATAAATTATTTTTATATATTATAATAAAAAAATAGTAATCATGAGGTTATGTTGACTTTAAATCAAATGGTACTCAAGGTAAGGGATTTGCGTCTCAATTTTACTTATGTAGGATGAATTATATGTTCACCAACTGTTTATTTTTTGGTGTATATACTTCCCAGTAATTGGTTTTATAATCATTTAAATGAAATTTATATATATTTACATATCCATATAAGTTTATTTGTTTCAAGTGTCAACTATTCAAATGTTACGAAAGCATTGAAGGGTTTTATGATATAACATCATTGTTTATTAGGATTGATTATGGTTAAGTTTTTAATGATGAATTATTATTATATAAATATAAAAAAATTAATTTTATTCACCACAAGTTATTTCTTGAAAATAAATTTTATTCCATTCACATTCCTCAACTTGAGTACTCAAAATACCAAAAATATGTTTTTAAGTAAAAATCGACTACATTTCTCTCTTCTATCGAAAAACCTTTTTATTCCATGTTCATAGTTTCTTAAAATTTATTAAATAATGTTTTTATTGATATCTTATAATTTTTCATGTTACTTTTTCCCCATGTTTACTTTTTACAAAATTCTTTAAAAATAATCATCATGTTTCTTTCCAAATGATGTAATTTTTTCCTTTTACCGAAAATGTTAATGAAATCTATTATTTTAGCTAATATAGAATGAATAAAATTTCCCGACACCATGTTTTCTTAATGTTTTTAAAAAATAATTATAATTTTTTCAAGGTGCTTCTTAAAGAAATTTTTTTTCATAATATTTTGGAAAAAAATTATTCTAAAATAGATTTCAGAATGGAATGGTTATTTCCTCAAGAATGTTTTAATGATTATCTAATGGTATTTTTATTTCTCAAAAACAAAAACCTTGACTTCACTTACAATTAATAGGGT
Organism: Viscum album; assembly: GCA_963277665.1. NCBI lineage: Eukaryota > Viridiplantae > Streptophyta > Magnoliopsida > Santalales > Viscaceae > Viscum > Viscum album. Next base: position 1,456,254,162 of record OY728135.1, on the reverse strand, counting down.
ATATTATCCCAGTATAGCATCATTATTCTTTCTCTATATGGGTTATTTTTTTAATGAAATTTTTTATTGGAAACTTCTTCCTTTTCTACATGTCATACAATGGTGAAATGATGAGATATTTATGAAACATATTTCTTTTCCATGGGTTATGCAACGAAGAAATGATTATAAAACACATTCATTTTCATTCGTAGTATTATAATGAATGTTTTATAATATTATGTCACAAATATGTATGATTTTCATTATATTATGTTTTTAGGTTATAACCAAGGATGGTTGTTCCATTATAATCAAGGATGGTGATTATTGTATTACCAAGGATAATGGTTATATTATAACTAAAAATGGTGGTAATGTTATAATGAAATATGGTGGTCATATTATAACCACTGATTGATGTTATGTTATAGGCAAGGAAGGTGGTCAAGTTATAATTGCGGATTTTTGGGACTTATATCTCCCTTTAATGAATTGGGTAATGATTGATATCTCATGATATAATCATGACTGAAATGGGGACTAAAACTAGTTTAGTAATAGTGTCTTTCTACTATGATAGTCTTGGGAGTGAACCATGAAAAATATAATACAATGTGGAGTGAACCCAATTCACAATTATTTTCCTTTAAATGATCCTTGAATACAAATAAAATTATTTTCTTCACTTATTCCAAAAAAAGTTTCTTAACAAAATATTTTCCTCTCATGGATTATGTTATTTGATTTCATTGTGATTCATATTATATGAACTAAAAAGATCTATTCCATAAATTGATATTATGATATTTGACATGCATGGTATGTATTTAAAATGTTAAACTCATGTTCTCATACCTATATGCTCGTGTTATGAAATATGATCATTGATATATCCCTTGTCTACTCATATAGAGAATCTGAGATCACCCTTTATTATACATCATTTAGCAATGTTATGAAGAATGGTATTAATAATAATGTCTCTACAAATGATGTTAGTAATGAATAACTAAGTGAGAAATAATTTATTTCATTTATGAACATGTTTTTATGTATATATATTTCCAAATATACTAGACCAATTTAATTTTGGCATTGATGTTAATGATATGTAATGAATATTTATCTAATAAGATGTAATATATATTTTTGGAGAATTATGGGTCACTATATTATTATATAATGGATATCTATTCATATACTATGACATTAAGAATACAAGAAGGCCGAGATGGTTTGCCATTTAATTTAATATTGGCCTTTAATCGTGGAGCAGTTAGTAATTGATGGTATCACTCACCCTAGAAATGTGATACATTACTATCATGCCTGAGTAATGACCCAAAAAATCTTGATATCAATAATATCCTCACCATTATCAATAGTATAGAACCAGTCCCATCTCACTGGTGCATGTGATTGTTTACCACCACCTCCCCCACCACTAGAATCATCAATTCCCTGGTTATTGAAGGATGTGATGGTGGTGTAACAATGTCTAAAACAACCAATAGTTCTTTTTTCATTTATATAACCTCTTACACATACTTCAATAATATCATTCTTTAATAGTTTTTTTTGGAATCTTGATAGGATAAAACCTCATAGTTCCTCTAACTGTGAGATATATATCTTTCATTAGGGTATTTCTCACAGAATTTCATTCGATAATCTAAAATATTCACCATATATCATGAAAGGAAACTAAATCCTTATTGGGTTTTTAAGACAAAATATTCCTCTTATAAGGAAGATGGAAATTTGGATTTTAATTCAAACCTAGAATGAAATTATGAGGGTGAAAAAACAATATAATACTCAAAATATAATGATAAAATGATTTTTATTCTTCACTATTATATAGTAAATAAATTTTTTCCACCTCATAGAGAAACCTATGAACAACCCTGATGTGTAAGGGAATTATGAACAGACATCCAGTTGTGACATATTCGACACCAATAAAAAAGGTGTTCTCTCTTGAAAATACTTGAATTCTTAGAGTATGGGATATATTTATAATTCTAAATTATAACCTACTGAATATTTATTTTCTAAATATAAAATGAAATGTTTGGAAACATTTACAACACGCCTATCACCGGATTAAGTTGAAGCTCTTCCCATTAAAAAATGGTTTTACTGATATTATTTAATGCTAGAAAAAATAAACAAAAAACAATGTAAAAATATTAAGAGAAAATATTTCATTTATTTAAAATTTTAAATTATAGGATAATGTCTCCCCTATATTTAATATTGAATTGGAGATAACTACTCCCCTAGTAAGATTATAGTCTAACCTAATGACCAGTATATGGTTCAGACCATTGATTTTCTGAGAAAAAGAAGTAGAAGATTATTTAGACTTTCTTCCACTGGGGTAGCTAAATCCATCTTAATCAAGCTATGCTAGGAGAGCTCATTTATAATATAAAATAGTATCCCATGATGTATTATGTGACCTAATTACAGTCTACATAAACACTACATAGTTTTACATATATATATTCATTAAATATCATAGTAAAACATCCCCAAAATATAATGGGTTTGTTTCATTAAAGATAAGATACATATTTAATATATTTTATATCATTTTAAACATATCCTAAAAAATTACTTATCATATTCTACTCCTTTGGGAACATAATAAAAAATTAACATTTTCAAAACCTAGAGAATATAAATATAAGATAGTTTGAGCTATGATTTAGGTGACCTAAGTATTACAGACAAAAATATGATATCATTTTAGATGAACTTAAAATAAATTCACAATAATACATGCTAGATAATTTTAAAGGTTTTGTATATTCATATAATAGAGACATAATCAACATATTTAATTAAATAACATCAATATCTCCTAAAATTCTCTTCTTACATAATTATCCTCTTAGACATTTCCTACATAATACATTTCTTTATAACAATGTAATATAGAAACATTAGAAAGGGAGAGCTCTTATTCATAACAATGATAAACATGGGAGATATGAATAGATGGAAAAAGGGATCATAATATATAATTTTATAATTATATGATAATAAATTATTCCAAAAACACCTAAAAAGTCATAGAAAATAAGTCATGATTCATGGAATATGGATTTTTCATTAAAAGACATGAGTCATAAGAGTGTACACTCATAAATTATCATTCACAATACACAAAATAATATCATAAGAATAATAAATAAATTTATTGAATACACATAAGTATAAAAATAATTTCATTATTTAAGGTTCATTTCCAAGATAATAATTGTGTATAATATCTGATAATGGATTGATTTCACTCCTTATTCCCATAAACATAGTGTAAAAAGTTTCATAGTAAATCAGGTTCACCCCTCATCCCCTTTCTTATTATAAAATGAGATTTAAATATTTATACAACGCATTGGAAGGATTTATTATTCTATTATTACCCATAAAATTATTTAAACCTTATATAATTATGCCTCGATATCATTAAAAAAAGTATCATTTCATCATTTGTTAATTAACACATTTGAAAGAAATGTTTTTAATAAAAATTTCAACCAAAAATAATACTCATAATAAATCTATATATGGAATTTTGATATAATCATTATATAATATCCCATGTGAAGAATAATATTCTATAAATTTTGTTAACGATTAAGAAAAATTGTTTTATAAAATATTTTGAAAGGTGATTTGAAAAATAAGAATAATTTTAATTTTCTTTACAGTAACTTTTTAAAAAATAAAAAATATTAAACTGATTAGCATAGGATTTTATTTTTTAAAAAAGAATACTTTAAGGGAATCTATTTAATAATGATAAAATATAAAAGTGATAAATAATTTTTATTTAGTAAATGTTATGAAAATACTTCTGAATGATTGGTAAAATGTAAAATATAACCCATAATGGAAACATTATAAATATTAATTTTCAGTACTTTGTATATAAATTAAAATAGAGTATATAATGACGTTAAAAAATCATTTTATTACATAATGTAACTCTATTTAAACAATTTAAAGAACATGGATATGGAAGAAAAAAATTCTAAAAAAATGGAAAAATAAGGTCGATTTATAATAACATAATTTTCTTTTTTCCTTTTTGAGTACCTAAGAGACGGTAAATAGAAATAAAACATGAAACCACCAAAAATAAATATATGATAAAAAATATAATTTTTATATGATAAAATTTATACACAATTTCCCTTAATGGAGACTGAAATATAATGAATGATGATAAAAATAATGATTTAACATAAACCCTTACATGTTATGTAATAATTGAATCAAAACATCATGAATGAATGAAAAATAGATTTATTTAAATATTACTATAATTTTCATGAATGGAATCATAAAATACATTATTGGGAAGTATATAAAACACAAAATATAAAGATGGTGGTTAATATAGAACAAGTCTCAATGAAGGGGGATTGAGATGATGAAACCCTTACCTCATGTCCCTAGTTGTTTCATATGATTTTTAAACTCATGTATATTAAATATTTATTTATTATAAATATATACCTAAACAAAATTCATAATTATCTTAAAATACGTCTTTCTATTATAATTTACAATTGCTAATTTATTAAAAACTCATCAATAAAATCAATATTCGGGTGTCAACTATTCTATTTTCCATGAATGTTAAAATTCATATATTATGTTTACTTCATTTTATTCATGGTTACATCATATATAAAGTCTTATTAGTGTCATACATATCAAATATATTCATTAGATCTATCTATATAACCAACCTTGTTATGTCATGATAAAAAATGAATTACATCGCTCTATGGAGGTGATAGTATGGACTTATGCATGAGTGTCACTTTAATTGTCCATAATATAGAAATGATATATTAAATTGTTGCAATATTAAAATAAAAAAATCAAAACAATAAATATTCTTATTTCAATATTTAAATATATTTATAGAAGATTTTTTGGATATTTTTGTAAGAATGAAGCCTGAAATATATTAGTAAAGAAAATTTCCTCTCATTTTGGTATCTGCCTTGAGTTTACAATTTAATACTTCTTAGGTTGTGTTTATGGTGATAAAAATATATATAAGTTGTTTTATGAGTTTTTGATGTTATTTGGGTAGATTTTTATCATGATAAGGTTATAAAGGAGTGTATATAATTGACAAGTGGAGGTTCTTTTTTATAATTGAGATGAGTGTCACTCTTGATATTTTAATAAAATTTCAATATAATAAATATATTTCTCAATAAATTTGGCTCAAATTTAATAAAATTTCGTTGATAAAGAGTTGGGTGGTCGAAATCCACTCAATAAATCTATTAAATATATGTTTATTGATATATTAGTATCCTTATCACTTAGTCTAACCCCTTTAACTCCAATTAACATTTCCTCTGGTGGTATAATTTTAACTATGGAAACAATTCATTATGGATAAAAAATATGTTGAATATAATAAATTTTATTAAATATAATTCTTCCAAATGTAGAGTAAATTTTCAAAAATTCACATCCTAGTGGTCACTATAAGTCATTCTGATACCTGTGCACAAAATGTTTATAATCCATTTTTAGAGAAAAAATTTCTTAAAAAACAAAAATGTTTTTATTATCATATAATTCCTAGTAAAAACAATTATATGAATGCTAATTTATTTTATTCAAATTTTAATTAAAATACTTACTAAAATGAGACTTTTTCTTTAATAATATGAAATAACTTGCACACGTAAAAATAGTTTTCTAAAAACAAACTCTTATTTACCATAAAATGATTTTATATTTATATAAAAACATTTTATATTCAATATATGAATGTGTATTATTTTTTATAAATATATAAATCATAATTTTTCATAATTTTGGTATAAAAAATATAAGAAATTAAATTTTAAGTAAAACAAATTTAATAAAACAATATATTTAAACAAAACATTTCTTCTCATCTATGACTAATTAACATGGTACTGCTTATAATTAATTAGTTTATTTTACTAATTATAATAATTGTAATTATCTTGTAATATATTTCTTTTTTAATGTAATAAATAATTATTACCTTATATTTTTTATAGTGTATATAAATCTACAAAAAACATCAAATTTATTAATGATAAATATATTCTAAAATATGAATTTGTTACATTATACCCATTTAGTAGAGTTTCCCCTCTAAAATATTGATACTCGTATGAAAAAATGTATATAATTATCACTCATCACACCGTTGGGTTCCCATGTAACATCCTTAAATTTATGGCTTCACTATAATTTTTTTTGGTTTAGTGGTCTTGTTCTACGTCACTTTTTATCATTATTCCAAAATCTCTACTAATTATTCTTAATAAAGAAGATCATACTCTAGTGGGAAAAAATAAAATTTCAGTTAATGTAAAGGATCAGTCATGTACATCTAAATAATAAATATATGTGAATAATATCCTAAAATTGAGAGAGGTTTAGTGGATGCTCTAGGTGATAAAATACAGTCTTGATATGGTCAATAATCTCTATGGGACATATGTACCTGGGGCTAAGCCTCAAATTCATAATAATTATCATAAAATTATTCTAAGAAGTTATTCATAAGAATACATTATCCTCACCATCAAACACTAGATATCATCATTGATTTTAAGTATAATATTTATGAAAATTATGATCTTCCCTGATGTGATGCTAAATAGATCATCCCTAATATATAATTTCATTAGCTACCCCATGTCCAAATAGCTTATCTTCTCTAACTTCATCCCAAAATGATGATGTTATATACTTCCTTCAATATAAGGATACAAAAGGATCCTTATGAAAGATCAAGTGAATAAAATTAATTTATTAGAAAAAAATCAATGGATGGTGTTGAACACAACCACCATTGAAATATATAGATAAGGATCTCAGTATATCTTTTTGGATTTGAATGGTCCTATGATTTAAATCATTTTTTTAAGGATGATGTATTTTGTAATATCATAGCTATTTATTAAATACATGATGATAACTTATCAATATTATATAATTAATCCTTATATCATTAACAAATATAATGGAGAGTGGTACTCCATACAACATTACTACATCTATAATGAATATCATAAAAATTTAGTCATGTGTGAAGTATTTTCTAATAGAAATGAATATTTTAAATATTATAAGGCGATTCACTATGAAATAAATCATGTTATGTACATTAGATGTATTTTGGAGTTTTTTTATTAAATAAATGGTGATTTTTTCAATTTCTATATATGTATGGGTAAATTTAACATTATACCCTTACACTTCTGGCTTCTTTCCATAACATTATGATATACCAAGAATCAAGATACATACTCTGAAACATCCATTTTTATATTGTGCTACAAAAATTATCATTGAAATCCCTATATATTTTTATAATTTTAATATTGATAGGGATTTCATAGTAACATTCCTCATTAATATCTTCATCTTAAATTATGGTATTGGAGGCACAAAGATCTAGTTCCTAAAATATATAATTTCATAAAGGTAAATTTTAATTTTAGAACAATCCCAACATTTTTTAGTTCTATGTCCTCCTTTTGTGAATCTTTAATAAAAACATAGATGGATAATTGATAATTCATATGAATGAGAACATTTCACCTTTTTAATTATGATTTCAAAGTATATTCATTTCAAATCCATATGTATTTGATCATTTTCAATCCAACTCATAAAAAAAAATTCATGATAATTTTGTTTTCATGGATCAAAAAACAAATTCACCTTCCAATGGTGGTAATGTATTTAGTAGTGGAAATATTTAATCAATTCCAACCAGATCGTTTTTTGAATATTTAATATTTTTATATAAACATTATAATATCTATGCAACAACTGAGATGGGAGGGGTGAATTAGTGGTTAACTTTTTTAAATTTTCCCTCTTTAAAAAAATTGAGTATAGTAAGAGTGGAATGAATGTAATCACTCATGACACACAAGAACATCCATATGAATAAAATAATTAACACCATTCACTATTAAATTAGAGTTGTTAGTGTTTATTATGATTTTTCTACCAATCTTAGAGCATACACTCATCTTATAAAACAATATGGATTATGACATGTAGAATATAACCCTCACTTTTATTGAGATATATCCCATTGATAGTTCATGTTCTTTTTGTACAATTGATATGAAAATGAATATATTGAAAAAAATGGAATTGACCTTCATTTACTAGTTAAAAAATGTCATTATTTCGCTACTTAGATTTTTCATAATCATCTTTCGTATGTTAAATGTTCTTCTCCATAAATTTAATATAATGTGACAAGATTGGGCATCTTATTTCTTCTAACATTGATAATTTACTCTTCTCTCACACACACCTTCCATTACCAATGAAATATTTATGTATCTAACATGAATCATCAGTTACTTACTCCTTCTTCTATATATTTGATGTTTAAAATACCATATGAATCACTCATTTTGAATTATAAAGATATTATGGTAATTCAAAAAACCTAAAAATTCTCTCTAAGAATATCTATTTCAGATTTTACCTAATATTTTGTATCCATTTTAAAATATCTTAAACCATTACCTGAAGAATCAATTCTTATTTAGTATATTTATTCTATGTTACATCAATATATCATGCTCTTTTACATTTTGATTATTCCACAAAATATTAATCATCCACATCTCTTAAAATCTCATATCATAAAACAATATGTGTATCCATATCTGAATGTTTAATATTTTGGAGTTATAATTGGGACACTAGTGATTTGTGATGTATGTATCATTATTTAATTCTATATTACAACAAACAATTCTAAATGTTGATATTTTCTCTCAAAAATCGTTTTTACATCACGACTCATTCATATATGTTTTTCTACTCTCATAGATAGACAATTCACATAAGTGAGGCTTCATAGGAATATTCACATATATATATATATATATGTCTTATCCATAGAAAAATAACATATGTAAACCATTATCTTATGTTGATATATTCTCATTTGTATCTAATTCACATATCTGACCATTTTTCCAACAAGACCAATTCACATAAAATATAGAACATTCAGGTGTATAAATTTTATAACGTAACTAATTTTTTTCATGTACTATTTACATATATAACAAAATAATATGTTATATAAAATAACCTATATAATAAATCACATAATTTTTTTTTGAACATGGAGATATAATTCTATGGATGTCTGTATACACAATAGTTCCTTTAGCTACTCAAATTTACATATTTAGAAAAATGTATATATTGATATAAAAAATTTCCTTTATAGATCTATAATTCTTCAATTGGCTGTCAAATTATGTATTCTGTCCTATTAAACATTCTTGTTTATTACAAACATTATCCAAAAATTTATTTTATGAATCATGATAACTAATACTGTCATAGTTGAACATTAAATAACCATTTTCATTACATCATCAGATTTAATAACTCTTAATTAAAAACAAATTGACTTGTATGTTTACAATAAATAAGCACACTATGAACAATTATAGTTTTGGTTCACAAAAAGCTTCACCCATCCTATAAAAACATAACACCACCTGGTATCAGCAATCCCCCCTTATGAATTTGGTGTTAACCAAGGATAATAAATCACTAAATATCTGAAACTCAAGCTATGGATCACTATCTGTTTTTTGTAAGAGTGCATGTGTTATCTCAATGTATGAAACAACAATCATTTAATAAAAATATAGTATTTTCTATAATTAAGTGATCAATAATAATTTCATACTTCATTATTTACTTGAAACTTCATCAACACATCGTCACAAAAAAATGAATGTAGTGTATAATAAATGGTACTTTCACCCACTTCAAAAAACTGTAAAAATTGTAATCATAGATCTCATATTCTAACATAAAAAATTACCCATTTTTAAACCCCCATAAATTTATAATCTACCTAATTTGGAAATAAACATATTAATTATTAAATAATTTTATCATATTTGTCCACATTTGATAATAATTTCTATGGACAAGATGAGATAAGTGAAAAAAACACATACCTAAGCCTTGAAGAGGGTAAGGATGAACACTCCTAATCAAAATTAACTTCTTCATAGTATCATTTGACATTAGTTTAGTTAACATATCAACCACATGCTCATTTGTTGGTATAAAATCAAACTTTATATATTTTATTTCTCTAATCCCCTTAATGATGGGTAATTTAATATAAATGTTATTTGATATTTAATGTTGCAGCATATTTTTATGATATTGAAATCGCATTTATTATCCAATACTATAAGGCCCCATCCTTAAACCTTACTTAATCTTGAGTTATTACAAGATTACACATTGAGGATCTTTTCGGGTTTAGAGTTTTAGAGAATTAGATCATAAAACTTGCATTACATTCCACATATAAACAAAGTGGTCACATAAAGATAGTATTATTCATTCCCATAAATGGAAACATATTTAAAATAAACATGGATTCTTTATTGACACTTCCTTGACACTATCATCATATCTTGTACCTTTCCCTTGACCTGTGAAAAACATTTCCAAAAAAACATGGGATGAGCATAAAAAGCTCAGTAAGGGATATAAAAATATGGAAAGGAAACATGGGTACATATATACATAAGGATGAGATCATAGTTTACCCATAAAACATAAGCACTTTAACATACCTCATCAAATCATGAATAAATCATATAAATCATAAGGCATAAAGGTAACTTGAGGCATTCATAACATCCTTACGTAGGGAGTAACCCTCTTGGTTACGTTTGGAATACCCATCACAATATATTCCCTAAATCTCTTCGGAGAAACCTTAATGTTTCACTCCTTCGCGTTACCCAATGCATTGGAGAGCATTATCGGGCTCACCCGCCCTTAGTTTATCACGGAACCACCCGTCTTCATAATAATGCCCAAGAACCTCAACATAATCGTATCACATAAAACATGCATAAAGGAAACATAATATTTCCACATTTCAATCACCAGATATCAATACAACACATTGATATAAAAAAATATGAAAACCATTTTCATTACCAAAATAAAAGAAAATTAAAACATGGTATTTATTTTTCTTTTAAAAAAAGTATGGCTTGTAGAGGAAGCCGAAACACAAATAATGGTCACGGCGGCGGAGAAGTCATTGTCGCCGCATACGTACGACAAAAACATTTCCTTTTGTTGTTTAGTAAACGCTTCATATAAAAACTATTCCTTTTGAATAAATGTAAAAGTCAAAGGGGTTTATACACCGTATAAAAGAAGGTTGTGTATAAAACAAAATATGCCTCAATGAAAGGAGATTGAGACGAAGTCCCATACCTCGGGTCCGACTTGACTCGATCGTTCTTTAATGTCCTGAATAATAAACTTGAGTTAATTTATACTTGTTTAAGAACCTTTTTCAATTTCATTATTCATTTTATATCACTTATTGCCATGTCATGAACACTATGTAATTATTTAAGTTAATAACGGTCGTTTTAACGATCATTGGTACTTGAGTCAAAAATAAGCCCTTTATAATTACATGTTGTTCATGTATCCATTATATCCAGAATGGTATTCATGATGTAGATATCATATATGTCATGTATATCTAGTACATGCATACATTTATAATATTACATAATCATTTAGAGGTAAGAAATGAAATCCACTGTTCATGGAGACGGTAAGCCATACGTACGCATGAACGCTACTTTCATTTCTATTTCGTATTTTATAGAATGGAATCATAATGATATAAAGGTATATTATAATTACAGTATAATATCATATATAATATAATAGTTCCATCCTTTATACGTCCCACATATGGTATTTAACGAATCAAATCACTTTGAGGGGGCGGTAGTCCGCACTTCCTTAAATGAAGATATCGTGTTCACCCAAAATGGAAACCATAAAGGTATGACCAAAAAGGAAAATACAGAAGATTAAGGAAAACATAAACATATTACATATCATATATAAATATTGTGACATCTTAATGGCCACCTTTGAAGGTGTTAAAATAATGTTGAACAATCATCGTTTCGGGAGGCATAAATTCACCATCCAAGGAAACAGTATGTTCCTTAACCATTAGATGTAGGTGTGTGTAAGTGTAGATCAAATACATTTTATAACGACATACTAGTATATTGAGGATACTGGAGTTGTTACAAAAGAAAATAATAAAAAGTGTTTAGGGGGTTGGAAAAGAAAAATAAAACAATAGGACTTAAAAGAAGACACTACCTTAAAATCGGGTAACTCCCTTTGGTTTGAGCTCAAAGGCTTCCTTGGGAAGACTTCTTCCCAAAGTGAGGCTACAAGGAGTAATAGAGGTAAGTGGAGAGACAAAATGGGCAGGGGTTGGCCGAGCCAAAGGCTTTGGGAGTGTGGATAAGGAGGTAGAGGTGGTGGCCTTTTATAAGAGGAGAGGAGGGGCACTCTTGGAAAATAAAGATAAGTTACATTATTTTAAAATGAGTTTCGGATTAAAAAGGTCCCACATTGATATAATTCGAGGATAAGGTGATAAGGGTTCGAAATCCACTCATCCAATATGTTTTGGACATGTGTAGGTCTTACATTTTACATTATCTTTCCATTTTATTTAAATCGTTATATAATGAGGTCATCGCTACATCATCATGATGTCATAAATAATTTAATTTATTTAAAGTATAAAAATTATAAAAAAAATACTATGATGTAGGAAATATTTTTAGCTTTCCAATGACTATTTATAATCAAAAATATGATCTTTATAATCCCATGTAAAAATTGTTTTTGTAATACATATTATGTTTGTGTCATTTTTTACTTTTACATTAAATAAAAAGTTATTTATGACATTTCCCAACCAAAGTGGTTCCATGGGGTCCTCAAGTTGACCCATGTCTTGTCTTGGTAGGACATGACACAAAAAATGAGGGTAGGACATGTGTCAAGCTCATCTCATTTTATTAAAGCATTATTTTTACCTTAAACTACACTAATTACCACTAATCGCGATCAAAACCTTAATAAGTTACTATTCACCAAAAAATTATTTTAATCTCATTGAACCACATTTTATTTTCTTAATGATAACCATGTATGTCGGATTTTTGAAATTCAAAACACAATGATGGCAAAATTTCATTTAAATGGAAAATCAATTTTTATAAGTACCACTTAGTGGTTTCACTATTCATCAAAAATTGAAGTTTTTCAGAAAATTACCAAAAATTCACCCTAAGCTAAATTTGATATTCCGAATTCAAAAATGAAGTCTATTTTAAAAAATTAAAAACATATAAGTCACATTAATTAATTTAATAATTAATTCCCGCTGTCATGACAAATAGCGTGTTTTTATGAAACAATAAGTATCAAAAGATTGACACTAGTTTAAGTCGAATTTCAAAGTGAAATTGATTCCAATGACCACCATTGGATAAAATGGTAAAAACCTATTCTAATTTCACTTAAAACCCAATTCAAAAGATAATCTAATCATATAAATAAATTAGATTAAAAAGAGGATTTGAATTAAAATACAACATTTTTCACTACTCATTAAAAATTAACTTTATTGAAAAAATACCAAAAATTCACACAATGTAAATTTTGATGTCCCAATCATAAATAATAATTTTATTTTGACAAACATAGCTTATAAAATTTTCAAAACATAGATTTAAAAAAAAAATTCCATCAAAAGGCAGTAAAACAATCTTTTAAGAATATTAGTGTATTCCATGCATAAGATTGTATTTATTTTCATTTTAAGCCTCTAAAACACTATCTTAATAATTAATAGACATAGATAAAAATATATATTATTCATTACTTACTTGGGATGTTACATCCTTCCCCCCTTTAGAAAATTGCGTCCCCGCAATTTATTTACTTATCGAATAAATGGGGGTACTTATCCCTCATTGAATTTTCAGATTCCCATGTTGCCTCTTCCATCATGTGGTATTTCCACAAAACCTTTACCTACTTAATCACCTTATTCCGTAACACTTGCTCCCTGTGGTCAAGAATCTGGACCGGTTGTTCCTCATAAGATAGGTTCTCTTCCAGCTGAACTACCTCTAGACTCAAAACATGATATGGATCTGGCATATACTTTCTCAACAACGAAACGTGAAAAACATTGTGTACTTGAGATAAACTCGGAGGTAAATCCACTCGGTATGCAACTGATCCAACTCTCTCCAGAATTTCATATGGTCCAATAAAACTTGGACTCATCTTTCCTTTCTTACCAAATCTCATCACACTTTTCCAAGGATAAACCTTGAGAGAAACATGATCACCTACCTCAAAAGAGAGATCCTTCCTCCTGTTGTCTGCATAACTCTTCTGCCTGCTCTGAGCTGTTCTCATGTGCTTCTGAATCAGCTGAACTTTTTCTGCCATCTCTTCTACCAATTCTGGTCCCATCAACTTCCTTTCACCCACTTCATCCCATAAAGCTGGATTTCGACACCGCTTCCCATATAACACCTCAAATGGTGCCATCTGTATACTGGAATGAAAACTGTTATTATATGGAAATTCAACCAAAGAAAGATGTTGGTCCCAACTTCCCTGATAATCCATCGAACAAGCTCGTAGCATATCCTCCAAGGTATGAATTGTTCGTTCTGACTGCCCATCTAATTGAGGATGAAAAGCTGTACTAAAATTTAATTCTGTACCCAACGACTTCTGAAGGCCTTTCCAAAAGTCAGAAGTGAACCTGGGATCACGGTCAGATACAATGGGGAGGGGAAATCCATGTAACCTGACTATCTCTTTAAGATACAAACGGGAAAGTTTATCTAGGGAAAAGGTATCTCGTATAGCAAGGAAATGAGCATATTTAGTCAAGCGATCAACAATAACCCAGATTGCATTATTACCTCGAGATGTCTTCGGTAATCCCACAACAAAGTCCATGGATATATTCTCCCATTTCCACTCTGGTACTGGTAAAGGCTGAAGCATCCCTTTCGGTAACTGCCGCTCTTCTCTAACCTGCTGACAAGTTAAACACTTCACAGTAAAATCAGCAATATCTCTTTTCATTCCATCCCACCAGTAATACTCCCGCAGATCTCTATAAATTTTAGTACTTCCAGGATGAACTGAAAACGGAGAACTATGAGCTTCAAATAACAACTCTCTCTTCAACTGTGAATCAAAAGTCACACACAATCTCTTACCAAATCTCAACACGCGATCATTATCAATGTTGAATTCAGGCAACTTACCTTTCTGAACTAGCTCTACCTTTTTCTGCAACTCACTGTCTTGCTTTTATGTTTGCTTGATTCTATATGATAGAGATGATCTCACTGATACCTGAAACAAAATAGAAGAACTTCCTACACCAACAACTTTAATGCCAAAGTTCATAAAATCCTTAACCAAAGGATCACGTTCCAAACGCAACATTTCTAATGAAGCATTACTTTTTTGACTCAAAGCATCAGCCACTTTATTTTCTTTTCCCGGATGGTAATGAATTGTACAATCATAATCCATGTTTAATTATAGCCATCTCCTTTGTCTCACATTCAATTCTTTCTGAGTGAATATATACTTTAAACTTTTGTGATCGGTATATATTTCACAATTTACTCCATAAAAATGATGCGTCCAAATTTTTAAAGCAAAAAAACAACAGCAGCTAATTCCAAATCATGTGTAGGGTAATTTACCTCATGAGTTTTCAACTATCGTGAAGCATAAGCAATTACCTGATCATTCTGCATTAGGACGCAACCAAGTCCTTTCAATGAAGCATCACTGTAGATAACAAACTCACCATTCCTGGAAGGTAGTGCCAAAACTGGAGCATTCACCCATCTTCTTTTCAATTCCTGAAAACAATCATCACATTCTTTTGTCCAGATAAACTTAACACCCTTCCAAGTTAGCTTAGTCATTGGACTAGATAACCGTGAAAAATTTCAAACAATCCTTCGGTAATATCCTGCCAAACCAAGGAAGATTTGAATATCAGTTACATTTGTGGGTCTTGGCTAGTCTTCCACAACTTTAGTTTTTTCCGGATCAATAGTTATCCCATCTTTAGAAACAATGTGACCAAGGAAAGAAATTTGTTGCAACCAAAACTCACACTTGCTGAATTTCCCATACAATTTCTTTTCTTTTAAGGTTCGCAAGATAACCCTTAAATGTATTTCATTCTCTTCTTTACTTTTAGAAAACACCAAAATATCATCAATAAAAACAACCAATAACTTATCACCTGAGTTAACTGATCCATCACTACAGCAAACTCTTCAATTCTGATTCTGACCATCTCAAGTTGCTGATTTAGAAGGTCATTTCCCTCTATATGCCTACCCTGAAAATCTGTTCTGTTTCCTCTACGAAAAAACCATTCTTAACACTGAAATATCTTAGGCGAAGCAACATGGTAATCTTCAAATTCTATATCATTTCAATCATACCATAAATTAACTTATAATTTAACAATTTTCTAACTCCTAAAGTTATATAAACCGACCTCTGATACCAACTATAAGGCCCTAGCATTAAACCTTACTTAATCATGAGTTATTACAAGATTACACATTGAGGATCTTTTCGGGTTTAGAGTTTTAGAGAATTAGATCATAAAACTTGCATTACATTCGACATATAAAAAAGTGGTTACATAAATATAGTATTCTTCATTCCCATCAAGGGAAACATATTTAAAATAAACATGGATTCTTTCTTGACACTTCTTTGACACTATCATCATATCATGTACCTTTCCCTTGACTTGTGAAAAATATTTCAAAAAAAACATGGGATGAGCTTAAAAAGCTCAATAAGGGATATAAAAATATGGAAAGGAAACATGGGTACATATATACATAAGGATGAGATCATACTTTACCCATAAAACATAAGCACTTTAACATACCTCATCAAATCATGAATAAATCATAGAAATCATAAGACATAAAGGTAACTTGAGGCATTCATAACATCCTTACGTAGGGAGTAACCCTCTTGGTTACGTTTGGAATACCCATCACAGTATATTCCCTAAATCTCTTCGGAGAAACCTTACCGTTTCACTCATTCGCGTTACCCAATGCATTGGAGAGCTATATCGGGCTCACCCGCCCTTAGTTTATCACGGAACCACCCGTCTTCATAATAATTCCCCAGAACCTCAACATAATCGTATCACATAAAACATGCATGAAGGAAACATAATATTTCCACCTTTCAATCACCAGATATCAATACAACACATTGATATAAAAACATTATGAAAACCATTTTCATTACCAAAATAAAAGAAAAGTAAAACATGGTTTTTATTTTACTTTTAAAAAATGTATGGCTTGTAGAGGAAGCCGAAACTCAAATAATGGTCATGACGGCGGAGAAGTCGTTGTCGCCGCATATGTACGGAAAAAACATTCCCTTTTTTTCTTTAGTAAATGCTTCGTATAAAAAATATTCCTTTTGAATAAGTGTAAAAGTCAAAGGGGTTTATACACTATATAAAAGAAGGTTGTGTATAAAACAAAATATGCCTCAATGAAAGGAGATTGAGACGAAGTCCCATACCTTGGGTCCGACTTGACTCGATCGTTTATTAATGTCCTGAATAATAAACTTGAGTTAATTTCTACTTGTTTAAGAACCTTTTTCAAGTTCATTATTCCTTTTATATCACTTCTTTCCATGTCATGAACACTATGTAATTATTTAAGTAAATAACGGTCGTTTTAACGATCAATGGTACTTGAGTCAAAAATAAGCCCTTTATAATTACATGTTGTTCATGTATCCATTATATATAGAATGGTATTCATGATGTAGATATCATATATGTCATATATATCCTGTACATGCATACATTTATAATATTACATAATCATTTAGAGGTAATAAATGAAATGCACCGTTCATGGAGACGGTAAGCCGTACGTACGCATGAACGCTACTTTCATTTCTATTTCGTATTTTATAGAATGGAATCATAATGATATAAAGTTATATTATAATTCCAGTATAATATCATATATAATATCATAGTTACATCCTTTATATGTCCCACATATGGTATTTAACGAATCAAATCACTTTGAGGGGGCGGTAGTCCGCACTTCCTTAAATGAAGATATCACGTTCACCCATAATGGAAACCATAAAGGTATGACCAAAAATGAAAATACATAAGCTTAAGGAAAACATAAACATATTACATATCATATATAAATATAGTGACATATTAATGGCCACCTTTTAAGGTGTTAAATTAATGTTGAACAATCATCGTTTCGGGAGGCATAAATTCACCATCCACGGAAACAGTATGTTCCTTAACCATTAGATGTAGGTGTGTGTAAGTGTAGCTCAAATCCATTTTATAACAACATCCAAGTATATTTAGGATACTGGATTTGTTAGAAATGAAAAGAATAAAAAGAGTTTAGGGGGTTGGAGAAGCAAAATAAAACCGAAGGACTTAAAAGAAGACACTACCTTAAAATCGGGTAACTCCCTTTGGTTTGAGCTCAAAGGCTTCCTTGGGAAGACTTCTGCCCAAAGTGAGGTTTCGAGGAGTAATAGAGGGAAGTGGAAAGACAAAATGGGCAGGGGTTGGCCGTGCCAAAGGCTTTGGGAGTGTGGGTAAGGAGGTAGAGGTGGGGGCCTTTTATAAGAGGAGATGAGGGGCACTCTTGGAAAATAAAGATAAGTTACTTTATTTTAAAATGAGTTTCGGATTCAAAAGGACCCACATTGATATAATTAGAGGATAAGGTGATAAGGGTTCTAAATCCACTCATCCAATAGGTTTTGTCCATGTGTAGGGCTTAGATTTTACATTATCGTTCCATTTTATTTAAATCGTTAAATAATGAGGTCATCGCTGCATCATCATGATGTCATAAATAATTTAATTTATATAAAGTCTAAAAATTATAAAAAAAATACTATGATGTAGGAAAGAGTTTTAGCTTTCCAATTACTATTTATAATCAAAAATCTGATCTTTATAACCCCATGTAAAAATTGTTTTCGTAAAACATATTTTCTTTGTGTCATTTTTACTTTTACATTAAATAAAAAGTTATTTATGAAATTTCCCAACCAAAGTGGTTCCATGGGGTCCCCAAGTTGACCCATGTCTTGTCTTGGTCGGACATGACACAAAAAATTAGGGTAGGACATGTGTCAAGCTCATCTCATTTTATTAAAGCATTATTTTTACCTTAAACTACACTAATTACCACTAATCGCGATAAAAAACTTAATAAGTTACTATTTACCAAAAAATTATTTTAATCTCATTGAACCACATTTTCCTTGTTAATGACAACCATGTATGTTGGATTTTTGAAATTCAAAACACAATGATGGCAAAATTTCATTTAAACGGAAAATCATTTTTTATAAGAACCACTTAGTGGTTTCACTATTCATCAAAAATTGAAGTTTTTCAGAAAAATACCAAAAATTAACCCTAAGCGATATTTGATATTCCGAATTCAAAAATGAAGCCTATTTTACAAAATTCAAAACATATAAGTCACATTAATTAATTTAATAATTAATTCCCGCTATCATGCCAAATAGCGTTTTTTATGAAACAATAAGTATCAAAAGATTGACACTAGTTTAAGTCCAATTTCAAAGTGAAATTGATTCCAATGACCACCATTGGATAAAAATGGTAAAAATATATTCTAATTTCACTTCAAAACCAATTCAAAAGATAATTTAATCATATAAAAAAATTAGATTAAAAATAGGTTTTGAATTAAAATACAACAATTTCACTATTCATTAAAAATGAACTTTATCGAAAAAATACCAAAAATTCACACGAAGTAAATTTTGATGTCCCAATCATAAATAATAATTTTATTTTGACAAATATAGCTTATAAAATTGTCAAAAGATAGATTTAAAAAAGGTTTGCCATCAAAAGACAGTAAAACAATCTTATAAGAATATTAGTGTATTCTATGCATAAGATTGTATTTATTTTCATTTTAAGCATCTAAAACACTATCTAAATAATTAATAGACATAGATAAAAATATCTATTATTCATTACTTACTTGGGATGTTACAAATACCAAGAGAAGTGAAATATTTTCCTAAAAAACAATTCATCCAACTATGTATTTATCCAAATTAATTGCACTATAGATTGAGTGGTAATAATATACTCAACTTTAAGACTATTGAGTCATAAAACATTGATTCATTTTATAAAACCTCATACATCACTCCCAAAAAGTAGATACTAGTAGATTTCATTATTATTACATCAACATATCATGTGAATTTAACATCTAAATTGATTTAGAATTATATAATTTCAAAACCATATTTAATAATATATAATTCCATGAATTTATATATAATTATATGAATAACTAATCTATACAACATGTGAAATTTTTGGGAAGATTTAACTCGAGATAAAAACTAATAACATAAACCAAGTCTATCATAGATATTGTTCAATATAGTAAGTTTCAACCCAATATCCTGATTTATTTAAGATCAAAATACAAAAAGACATCCTTTAAAAAGATTATTCCCAATGATAAAATGATGGAAAACATTTTTTATAATCCATTAATTTTTTTATGTAGTTTTAGAAATATTATTATTATTATAGTAATATGTGATACATCTCTCGAGACATATGTAAGCCAAGTAAATACCACATTTTTTCAAGAATAAAAATTTATGAAAATAGATTCATATTTCTATAAAACCATAAAAATATTGTCTTTAATTAATGTAAAATATGATTTCCTCAATTTAAATAACAACAATGAGAGAGGCCATTTTATTTTATTTTATATAGAGTTTATTTTCCACTCTATATTTCTTAAATTAATGATACTCTAAAAAGGAATCTATACTAGAATACCAAGCTCCTATAGATTGATTTAACTCATATAAATAATTTATTAAATTACATACATAGTTCCCCTATTTTATATATAGGAACCACTTCGCCTCTCAATATATATTTCTCTTTCTAACTCTCCAGTGAGAAAGACCGTATTCACATCCATTTGGAAAATATTTTATTTTCATTGATTCAAAATAGAAATAATGATTTTATGGTTTGAAGTAATAGAACTGGTGAAAATAAAACCTCAAAATCAATGCCTCCAACCTATTAATATTCCTTTAAATTTAGTCTTTACGTTATTGTTACAACATCACCTTTTTGTTTAATTAGTTTTGTAAAACCCACATCATTCCAATCATATTTTCATCTTCAGTTTTTGGTACCATCTAACATGTATAATTTACTTAAATATAATATAATTCCTAATATATAGTATCAACAAACTCTTTATTTTCAAATAATTCAGCGGTGTACCTTGGCTCTACCCATGAAAAAAATGAGGTAGGTGATAATATCTTCAATTTTATTCTTGTTGGAACCAATTGTTCTTGATTACCAATGCCATTTTGGATCTCTACCTACTTTATCAACCTTGGTTTTTATAAAAAAATATTATTTTTAAACACTTAATAAAGCTGAATATTCTTCTCTATACTATATAAATTCAATATATTCTCATCTATTGGTAACCACCATCAACTACTAGTGACACCATTTTCATCTTCACCTTATTTGAAGTATGTTGCTACATATGGAATTTTCATTTTTTAATGATCCCTCACTATCACATCTATAGTGTACACAATTATTATAGTTTCCTTTTTATATAGACTTTATCCTTTATAGTTTAGAGGGTATCCAAGGAATATACCATCAAAATATCTTAGATCGAACATTCTATGATTCTTACCTTTTCTCTTGGCAATGGAGGGGATATAAAAAAAATTAAGTTCTTTAAAAATGGAGTCTTCATATAATATATCCCAAATGGATGCATGATGAAAGTTAGTGTATAAAATAAGTGATTTTGAACGTGGACTATTTCGCTAACAGCTTGTCCATAATAGAATAGAGAATCATCATGTTTAATCCATATAGTATGAGCCTTCTAAACTAATAATCTATTAATTAATTCAGAAATTTTTTTATAATGTTTATAGTGAAATAATATAATGATGATTCCCATGTTTTTAAATATAACTCTTGAACATTCCATTTGTTTATTTAACACCATCATTAGTCTGTATTTTGTTTACTGAATATCCATAATCTTTTTCAGCACTTCTCCAGAAACGTTTTAACTTCTTGAGGGATGTTTTATAAACATAACAAATGAAATAATAGAGGAATATTAAATAAGGGAGATAAAATAAATAAATATATATATATATAAGATTTCTTTATTATGGTCTCACATATATCAGAATGAAGACGATCTATGGGATGATATGTGTACATCTCCACCTTCTTTGTAAAGACCATGTATTTCAATATGTATTTTCCTTTAACAAATATTATGTTCAATAAAACTCTTCACTCAAAAAATGATTCAATGATACCACATAAGATTATATAGCCATTGAGATACAACCATGACACCACGTTCATTATTGTATGACTTGGTATAAAAAACATCCATCAAATATTTAAATTGATATTTAATCTATTCAAGATCTTTGGAACTTACATCTAAAACAATTTTTTACACATGAGGGATTTATTTGAAATTCTTAATTATCATTATTTGGGAGTCCATTACCTAAGAAAATTTTCAATGTAATCCTTTGAAATAGTGTAATCCTTAATTTATATGATCTCATCATTATAATATTTCAACTCTGGTTTCATATCATTATAATCTACTCAAATATTATCAAAATCATCCATCATAGCAGAAACAAAATATTTCATTCTAGAACTTTTCCTGATATAGGGTGCATATTTAATACAATAGAAGGTGGTGATTGAATGAGAGGTTTACATGAATTATCAGAAGAATTCATAACCACATCACCATCCCTTTCTCTATTAATATGTGATCATTGAATACATGATTCCACCATCTGAGTTTAACCATTACCTAAGATCTCCCTTGACCATCAAAAACCATATTCATAGTCTCAATTAGTCTCACATCAGGAACAATAATATTTGTGTCAATAAATGGATAATCACAATAACCTAGTATATCAAATATGGAAACATGGATCTAAGAAAACTCTTCCACTTCTAGTCCTACAAATTTAAACTTGAGTTCTAATCTAGAATCCATTTTATCCTATACTTCCCTAGTAGATGTCATCTTAGTGATTTCTTTATCCCTAGTTAGTGGGATTTTGGATTAATCCCCTTGAACCATAATCTTCTAAAAAATTGGATTCAAGGATGTTGAAATAGAATAACATAAATAAACCAGTATTCTTTAAAAAAACAATAGACAATGTATTACTTTTGTGTCATTTTACTACCTTTCATTCATTAAAATCAAAATAAACCTTGTTAAAAATCTAGGGAAATCATTCTACCATAAGTATAATTATTTTTATTTCGCTTTTCTTTATATAAATGATAAAATATTTCATCATGTAACATAGTATATTGAGAATAATATTATTGATCTTGATATTTAATACACACATATCCTGAAACAAGTCCTTCTCAAAATTTCTTGTACTTTGAGAAATTATATACTGAAAAAAAAACATCCATTAAACCTTCCACTCAGGTTATAAATATTTCACTGGTTTCATTTTGAATGTAGAGTTTGAAAATATTAATTTGAAAACCTTTATTGGTCTGATTAGACCATAAAAAATCAAACTATAACTTAAATTATACCCCCCTCTAAAATACAATGAAAAATATCACCCATTTCAACCGAAGATACCACTAAAGACTTACCATTTACATTAGAAAAAAGGAAATCCTCTGTTTTAGTGAAGTTGAACTTTTCATTACATATAAATTCATTAACATATTCCTTATAAATATTAAAAAATATCTTCTCCTACAACATGGAATCAAAACATTGAAACATGAAAAAGCTTATTTAGAAGCATTTTGTCAGATTTTAACAAGATCGGGTTGAAAACATTACCCAAGAAAACTATCTATGGTGCACTTCCACAACCATTATTAAAACTAGATCTTCATTAATCTATGAAATTATAATTCCCCATGGAATATGCATTTTTTGGTGGTCAATAAATAATTTATAGGTTTATAGAGACAGTTCAAGTTTTGTAAGATGATACATATATGAATGGAAAGAGGTCTGTGGGTTGATCATGTTTTCGGTCAAAGACCTGAATCTCTAAATACTTATGTAAAAAACATATTGTTCCAATTATGACTAATAATAACCATAATAAAATAAATACTATAATAAATAAATTATATTTATTAATGAAATATTTAAATACTAAAATACAATGGACTAAATTTATTTATTTAAAGAATTAAAAAAATCATTAATAAATAAAGCTTAAATAAAAATAATATGAATTAGATTCATTTAAAATTGAGTAAACCCATTTTGATTTTGATAAAATATAATTGTTCACACATAATGTTCATAGTAAAAATATCTACTAACTGATTCTCAATAGAGATAATCTTAAGAGTAATATCACTTTTTTAGCACTATCTCTAAAGAATTGATGTATTAAATCTATATACATGGTTTTAGAATGATTTTTTGGATTATTTGAAATTTTGATAGCACTAGTATTATAAACATTTATGGATACATGATTATATAGAATCCTAAATCCATTACAGTTTGTTTCATCCACAATACATCAGAACAAAAGTTACCAATAGTAATATATTCTATATTAGTATTAAATACTTCCTTTGAGTATTGTTTCATACTAGACTTGGATAAAAGTTATTTCCATGAAATTTGTAGATTTTAGAAGTAATCTTTTTATCTTGTCTACATCTTACAAAGTCTGAATCTGAATATAAATTAAAATTGAAATCATATGTTTTTGTAAAAAGTTTGTAATGGGAAATTGTTCAATTTAAACACCTTAAAATTATTTTTTTATCATTTAAAAGAGATTCCTTTGTGTTTTCTTGAAATATAGAAAAAATAATTACTAAAAATATAATATTTGATCTACTAGAAATAAAATATAATAGAATCCCAACTATTCATCTTTATGGATTATTTTCAACCAGTCTCCTAACTTTATCTAATTAAATATTTTCATTATAACTCATGGGGTTGGTATATACATTACCACTTTAATGTAAAAATCCTTTTAAGTATGTCAATATGTATTTTATTCTATTTATCACATTTAAAAATTATTTTTGATAAATATGATATCCTAGAAAAAAAATTAAATTGACCATCATGTTTATTTCAATTTTTATTGCATGAGTTTGAAATTAATTACATAATCGTTAATTTGTAGAATTAAAAATAACATCATCATAATCTATTTAAACCATAAAAATATCTGAAAATGAATTTTTCTTAAATAGAGTTTGATATACCTTTCTTTTTCAAAAGCCATTCAATAAATGAAATGAATTTATGCATTCATACCAATCTCTAGGTTCATGTTTAATTCCATAATGATGTTTTCTTAGTTTTAAAATTGAATTGAAAATTGAGGATTTTAAAAATTAAGAGATTGTTTGACATAAATATACTCTATAAAAAGACATAT
This sequence comes from Viscum album, assembly GCA_963277665.1. Taxonomy (NCBI): domain Eukaryota; kingdom Viridiplantae; phylum Streptophyta; class Magnoliopsida; order Santalales; family Viscaceae; genus Viscum; species Viscum album. The sequence goes on along the minus strand of OY728135.1, from coordinate 1,456,228,593 downwards.
AAAAATTATTTTTTACACCTATTTGAAATAATTATAAATTCATAAGTTATGTATCAATTAGAAGAATTATAACGACTTCTATTTTAGCTATATATTAAAATGTATCTTTATAATATATAACTTCTTCTTGGCTATGAAAATTATTAACTATTCTGTCCTTATTTTATGTGATCAATCCATGATCATTATGTTTTTTATATAAAACCATTTTGTTTATATAATAGGATAATCATAAGGATGATCAACTAATTCCCAAAACTTGTTCCTCGTGAAATGAAATAACTCCTATTGAATTGTTGCAATCAAATTATAATATACAATGTATTATTATATAGTATTAGGTTCTAGTTGTGATAGAAATCTAGAAAACTATATCATGTTTTCTATAATTTTTATAGTCATAATCCCATCATATAGTCTTCCTTTAACTATTTATGATGGATGATTCTTAAGGTTTATACTCTTTCTAGGTAGCTCAATTTATGGTTCCCTGGTATTCATAATTTTTGGATTTGTTTCGAAAAAATCATGTTCCCAATCTACATCCTTATTAACTTAAAATATAGGTTTAGAACTTATTTTTTCTATATAATCAGTTATATCATAAACTTGAGTCATTTTTTGTTCAAAATGATTACTTTCATCAAATTTAACATGAGTTTATTCATAAACAATGTTATACCTTTTATTGAAAACTATATATGCCCTGAAAGAGGTATAATATCTAAGGAATATTTCTTCATCATCCTTTGGATCACATTTACAATGATTATCCTTCGTGATTAGTATATTAACATTTCATCATAACACTTTTATGTAATCAAATTTTATCTTCATGTTATTCCATAGCCTATTGGGTGTTTTCTTTAAAATATGACATATTAGAAAACTTTTTGTGAAATAACATAAAGTATCCATCACTTCATCTGAAAAATTATTTGTTAGGTTATATTCATATAACATTGTTATACAAATTTCTTATAACTTCCTATTACTCCATTCAAAACCCGCATTATATTTAGGTGTCCTGGGTCAAAATGAGTATTTTTTATACTATGTTTTCAACAATATGAATTGAATTGATGTTTTTCAAATTATCCACCTTAAACAATAATTAAATATATAAATTTTTAATTTTTCTATTTATTAAAACCATTTATAAAAACTTATTAAAATAGTAATGAATCCACTAATGACACATAAAAAGAAAACCCAGGTTAATCTAGAAAAGTCATCAACTAATACATAATAAAATTATATCCCTATTAGGCATGAAACTCTATATGGACAAAAAATATATAGGAATTAATTATATGGGTATAGAAGTATAAACATATTTAATTAGTTTTTAAAAAGACATCTTTTTTTTCCTATTTAGCACGAATCACATAGCTTTATTTAGTATAAGATGATTTGAGGTAAATATTAAGAAATGTTCTTTTTAGAAACTTTTGTCAAAAAATTAATATTAAAATGTCCCTATTTATAATTAAGAATCCATGATTCATTTTTTCACATTTAAAGAGTTTAATTTTTGTAAACATATAGAATTTAGATCTAGAGAATAGACATTATATGTTCTAGGTTCCTTAAATCTATTAATTTTATCATTAAAAACTAAGCATGAATTATTTTAAAAGAAAATAAAATAACTAACATAATTTTTTTTGAAATAATAATCATATTATTATTTATTTCATACACCTAAAGAACATTATTTATGAGGATTTATCTTGGATAATGTATTGATCCAACTCTAATAATTGTTCCTTTATCACTGACTCTAAAGGTGATAGTGCCTCCATCAACATTTGATAAGGAGTGGAAGTTGGAAAAATATCCACACATATACATTCATCATATAATATCCATTTATCCTTTTTTATTGGTTCTATTTGACCATTTTCCCTAAAATGAAAAACCAAACAAGATATTATTTCAGTACCCATACTTTTATGGGTCGAGTAATGTTAGATACTATAGATTTGGGATCCCAAATCTGTTTGAGTTGTCTAGAAAATATAATAATTTTTTTAAAAAAATAGAAAAGAAGTATGAATCTATAAAATTGTGGGTTTTTTAAACCACAATATTTATCATAATTCCTGAATTATTTGAAACGAAAACAAGTAAATTTGGAGAATTTAATTTTCATAGATCTAGGAAAAAATTAGTTTTTGAAAATCCTCATATTATCAACATAAATTTATGCCCCAAACATATTTTTATGAGCTATATTATTTCCAAGAATTTGATTTAAAGAAGTTTCACATTTATTGAAGAAAATTGTAGCATCTATAATATCCTAAACTTCTTTTTCAACATTTATAATATTTTTTTATGTTCAATACATGATTTAATATAATTTTCTTGCTCGGTTTTTAAATTCAAAATTTGTTTATCTATGTACTCTTTTTCAATTACCATATCAATATTGGAATTATTAAAATCATTGATTTTATTTTTCAAATATTTATACTTCATCTAAAGAAATGTAAAATATTCATTCAATTAATTATATGTGAAATATTTCATTCTATGATTCAGAATCAAGCTTAGATTTATAATATGAATGTACCTCATTAGAGTGTTCCATAAAACACATGTTAGTATTATGATTAGAATTTTTAACTTATCATTATAAAAGTGTGGCATCAAAATAATCTCATGAAACATTTATTTGTTATTTCTCAGATTTCAATGATTTCTTCTTCAAACTATCATTTTTGAATTATTTTTTCACTAACTTATTTTTCCCTTACAGTTTTGGTCAATATATTTTTGATGTGTCTATGATTTTTTTCATTCATAGAACCTCAATTATTTATAATTACCACAATTTTTATTATAATTATGAAAGGGTTTCCTTGAAACCCTTATATTGTTATAGAATTTTTTTCACATCATATAAAAGTAAGAAATATCACTATCTAAAGAAGAATTACTTGATGTATCTTTATCAGATGACTCAGCTATTTGAATTTATTTTCATATATTTCTTATCATTTGAATTTAAAACATTTAAATAATAATTTTCCTTCTTAAATAATATATGATCTCATACTTAATATTTCTCCCTTGCTTCATATATCATAAGAGTTCCAATGATATATTTTATTTTGAATATTTTTACCTCTGTTGATTTTCTAATAGCATCTGAGAATCCACTCCATATTTAGTGTAGTATTCCAAGGATTGTCAATGCTTTATGTGGCACCAAAATATATTATCCTATAGAAGAATCATTATTTACAAATTTAGTATGCCTTCTATTAAATTGTATTATGCTATATATTTTCGTCATTATAAACATATCAATGTTCAGTTTGGTAGTATTATATTGATGATATATCACATTATCTATACCTTTATATGAAACATCAATAGTAGTCTACAATTCAGGGTATTTTTGACATTTATAGACTCAGCTGAACTCATAATGTCCTATTCCACAAATAATATCAGTCATTATGTTGGAATTTAAATCATTTTTTTTGGTTTCTGCATCCCATGATTCAGATTATGTTGGTAGAGCTGAAAAAGGTTTCATGGATTTGAGATAAACCATTATAACAAGATTATTTTGATAGATTATCATCCATTCCTTCCAAAAAATCTAATTATTATAATAAAACTATGAATAACTTTCCATTAACATAACATTTCTTTTATTAGTCATTTTATCTATTTGAAATATGATATTTAGATATTGAAAATTGAAATATGAGAACTATAGAGTCATAATATCTAATTCAAGTTTTTTCCCTAATAGACTATAATAATACTCAAGAGGGGGTTAATTGAGTTGATAAAAATTTTATATTCTTATAAAAGATATCCTTTTTTAGAAATGACCATCTTCTGATTTATTGTTAATCACAAGTATTAGTGGAAATAAATCAATAAAAATAATAAAAAATGGATAATTATAGTGGTTTGGGGAATAGAAACCCCTTTGTCCACTCCACCAACACCCATCTCCATGAGTCTGGTGATTTTTAGTAGGCAATTACTTTTTGTAGGGAACTACCCAACATTTTTTTAGGGACATCATGACTAAGTGCAAGTAGTTGAAACTTGGTACAATGTCATAAGAGATTTCAATCAGTCTCAAAAAACTCTTTACATATAATAACCTTAGGTTCATTTACCTTGAACATTTTACAATGACTGTTATGATATATACATTGCTTATAGATGAATATCATAGTTGGAAAATAAAACTGATAGATGGAAGAAATCTATAGGAAAGATGATAAAAAGAGAATATAGCTAAAGGATAGTATTATGAAATGACATCAAGGATGATCGATATAACACAACTTAATATCATGATTATTTTTCTCATTCTTGTGTTAAATATAGTAGTAAAAGAGATCACCTAGAAAGGAATATTTATTTTTAGAATCTTATTTTGGTGCTTCCATTTTTCAAAAAATATTTTTTCACTTTAGATATATTTTTAAATGTGTACAAAAATTTCCCATTTAATTACACATCACATATCCATTAATTCCATGGATATTAATTTAAAATAAAACCTCATTTTATCAAAAATATCTCAAATATAATAAATACTAATACATTTACTTTGTACTTTTTTCCATTCTTGGTACTTAACTATTATAATAACTATTTTTACCATAAATTAGAAATCCAAAAATTAATTATTGCTGAAAGAATTAAAAACTTACTCAAAAACTTCAAAGGTAATATAGGTTATAACATGAATTGAATAATTTTAGATCATCGCATTTCCAAATTATTCATATTTATATTCAAAAAACTGAAATTATTTGCATAGGCATTTTAAAATACATTGTCAAATTACCTTTATAGCCAGATTCAGGTAGGCCTTCTTCAAATAGCCGATTTTTCTCACCTAAGAAATTTGTCCACATAGATGATGAGTTCATTTTGGGTGTAGAATTTTAATATATTTTCTTAATTAATTTAATTTTTTTGAATATATTTATACCCAATTTTAAAGTATTAAATATATTTATTGGGTAATTATAATTTCTAATGACATTTTATGAAAAATAAAAACAAACCTATTAAAATAAATTATTTATTTGGTTTTGATTTTATTATCATTTTATTATATTGATGGAAGTTGTTTGGTGTTGGGGAAAAAATGGGCCAACCAATGATAGACCTCAACCTATGGGTATTAAGACTCATATACTCCACAATGTATAGAAGATTGGCAAAGTAGAACCCTAGGGAAGGAATGTATATGTGGAATATGGTCATAGAGCACATGAAAAGGGGTATACCGGCATGTGCGAAACTAGTCCACGTAGTGAAGGGAGTAAGAATACACTGGTAAATGGTGGTACATGTCACTTCATGGGGTCCTCTACCCCCATAAAACTTGTCAATGGGTAGGAGGAATACATTTACTTTCTTATATAGAGTAGCACATGCCTACATAGAATTGTTGTGTGATTTGGTATTTGTTACAGTTATTATAAACTATAGAAAATGACATCATCCTATGTTTCCCATTCCTCCCTTATCATCAAAAATTTCATATACATTACAAGAGTCCATTTTCCATTGATCTCACTATACCAATGCTTCCATCCACCAATAATACCATGCAATCTAATTTGGAAGTTTGGGTTTGAGAATCTATTCATTGAAGAGGCCTAGAACCACCATAGATCTCCTCTAGATCTTGAGGAGGCTTTCGTGAGGAATCAAACGAAGAATAATGAACCCTCATGGATAGAAAATTAGATATATATCACCATTTTCAAGACAATATCTACTACAGAGTAGTAAAAGATATGCGGCATAGTGGCCAAAGATGATCCAAGAGAGGAAAACTATTTCATCTTAGCATGAAAGGTTGTTCAATTAATATAACAAATTTAATATGATCTATGATTTTTTATAAACCCAAAATGACCTAGAAACTATAAAAGATAAAATATAAGGAGGATATATAGTGAATATTTTCAATACACCATGGACGGGTCTAATTCATAAGAATTGAGTTTTTAAGGAAAAATTGGTTATCACGAAATTACACCGTAGAGGAATCGCTACATAGTGAAGGCACTCAAATAGCCAGTGGATTTGTTTGAAAAAAATGGACGAGGAGCTTCTGTTGTAGAAAATCCATTTTATTTTGTTCCTTGAATAATTCACACTTCTCATGAAATTTTATGCTATAATAAGAGCTTCCATGCCACAAGGTTTGGGTTTTTACAACATTTGAAAACTCAAACTTCTCAGGATTTCCATTTTATACAGGTGACCCCAAAAGAAGTTTTAAAAAAAGAATATATTGATTCCTTACTAATAATAAGGTGTTTTAATAACACATTTAATCAAGGGAGACCTGAAATGTATTTAAATAATTTAATGATAGACATCATGGAGAAATGGAAATACCATGTAAAATTTAAATATATTTACAATGTGGATATATAAATTAAAATTCTTAAAGGATAGGTATATAATTCTCTTGAAATGAATAATAAATAATTAAGGATTCAATATAAAACATTTTCTATATCTCGAACACTGAATGAAATGAAGAGGTTATCCTACTTGTGTTGTATGACAGTGTTGTTGCGGTATGTATTTTATATATTTTTTTCTCATATCCTATCATATCTTGAATGATGGGTTACATTAACATGTACCAAGAAATATATAAAGTGTAAATTTTGGTTAGATATGGAAAGTTTCCATGTGATTTATTTTTATCATGAGTTGAGTATTTAGATTAATTTTCATTGAAAAACATAACCCATTTATCATGCATGACCAATGTTGAGAAAGGAGTGTCTGATATTTTAGAATATATCAACTAGATATCCTTCTAATGGGACAAAAAATGAGTGAGTAAGTGATAACTATGTTTCAACCATTTTTTAATTTTTTCTATGAATTAAACAATACATCTTAGAGGGGAAAGTCATGTTTATATAAAAGAATTTTTAATCTAAGAGGAGGAATTATACTATTCAACTATGAATGTATCTAAATTAAATCATATAATATTTTTAAATAAGTAATTTAATCTATAATTATATTCACAAGGTATGTTAATCATTATCTATAAAACAAAACCAATAAATCACATGTTTCCATGTTTTATTTAATTTTTTCCAAAAAAATTATGAAGTTGATGTTCCATTTTATATATATTTAACTCAAACTTCAACAAAAAAAATATATTTAAATTTGTTAGTTTTAGTTGAGTAGATTAATTTATTCTTTTTAATCTTTGAAAATATAATCATTTTATTGGTTGATGTCAAAAATGGGACCATATTTAGGAAGTGATTATTTTTAATGGTTATTGTATTTAGTAATTTTCCATTAAGTTTTTTTATCTTTTTCATCATTTTTCACATGGAATTATTTATATGTTGTTTCCGGATAAACAATGGTATGGAAATAATTAACTTGCAGGAAAAGGGATGGAGACCCCCATTTCCATTATAGGATTTAATGGAGATATTAAAATATAATAACATATAATAAAAAGTTTATAACACCATGGATGATAGAGAACATGGAAAAGGAGAAGGCCAGGGAGAAGTACAGCAAGTTAAACTAGGAGATGTATAGGAATTTAGAAGAAAGAATAAGATTCAAGTATTAATTATCTATGGAATGTTCTCAAACATGGGGGTTCATACAAGCCTCATAGTACCTTTTATTACGTCTTAACACATTGAGATAAATTCCATAATAATCAAAATTATAACTTACATAGTACAATTCACCATGGTACAACATGAATACTCCAATTCACATATAGGGAGTTTTACTAATTTTTTTGATATGTTTTAGTTTAAAAATGTCCAATGTGATGCTATCAGACTATGGCTATTAGTATTATTACTAAAGAACAAGGAACAATAATGGATTTAGTTCTTATATACACATTCAATTAACAATTTATAAGATTTTGTTAGAATTTTATTTACATTATTTTTTCCACCATCAAAATAAACTGATTTGTATTTAAGAATTACTAACATTGATAAAACTAACTAAACTGTTATTATATAGTTTATGTTAGAGGTTGAAAATATTAATAATATTACTCCCACATCATGATATCAAAATTTATTTCTTAATATAGACATTTTAAAAAGGTTTTTTATAGGATAACCATTCAATCGTTAACAAAACTACTATAGTTTTCCCTATGAGAAATTTGGTAGAAAATTGTTATGAATTTCAGGATTAAATGAAAAAAAAAATGTTTCAAATGGAAACTAGACTGTAGGATGCTAGTTCAAGGGGAGAACATGGTGGGAAATAGTTGGTTTTCCACCCAAATGAATAATATGTCAAAGAAAATTAACCCAATAACAACAACTAAATAGTATCAAGGTATGATCTTAATTATTGTTAATTATTTAGATTATAATAGAACAAATTATATTCATATATATAGGCCACAACAACTATAATAAAAAATATTGAAAAAGTATAAGTATTTTAGTTGCGAGAACAAGGTTTTTAGACCCAACATCAGGGACCCGCACTAAAAAATAATGTTCAATATTCAGAAGTGAAAATAGAATGTTTCATGACTATAGAAATAGCATGGATAAAACAGTTTAACAAAATAATATAATAATGAAGGTTAAACCATCCATGATTTAAGAGATTAATCAAGAAATCAACGGTATTCCATGAGGAACTTTTAGATACTAGTAGGATAGATTTTCTACCCAATTGAAGTAATGTCTAAGGGGATTCCTACCGTATGAAACCAATTACCCAAGACACAGTTCTCTCAAATTCCTCACACTGAGGAGTGGAATAATGACCCCTGAGTCAACTGGAAAATCTGATAGATTTATGGAAAACATTTGAAAACCCTGTGAAAAATATATTGATGAAAAACTAGTGGAAAGAAAACAACTAGTTAATGAATGAAATGATACATAAAATAAATTTGATAAGTATTTCTAAGAATATTTGACACTAAATATAAAACCACCACCATTTCTAGAATTATTATGGAAAGAAACATTCAATGTGAAGAAAGAAAAGTTTATAGAGATGATCAAAAAATGCACATCAATAATTCATTTAATGGGATGATTGGGAATATACCTACTTATGCCATTTTTATGAAGGATATGGTGATAAGTAAAATTAATATAGATTTACTGAGAACCATCCCACGGAAAGGGGATTTTATAGATGTGGCATCGAGGAGCCTATAAAATAAAAAAATTTATCCATGTATTTTTTCCATTTATTTTGATAATAAACCCATTGTTTTTTAGGTGCTCTGTTTTATTTGGTAGAATGTGTAAAAATTGTGCAACATGAAACATTAAATATTATCAATTTAATATAATTGAATATGACATTATTTATGGTTCTACTTAAAGAAACTACATTGAAAAATATCTAAAGGTCACTTAAGGATGTTATATTAGGGTATAAAAGTTGTACATCCCAACATGTTTTCTAGAACTCCACATGGTGAAGAGAATAACCCAATTAATTTGGGTAATAACCTTCTATAAACATGAATTTTATTGATTGATTTTAAAAATGTATAATTATGTTTTTGATTTTCTATATAAGAGGTGAAATTTAACATTTATCAGGTAATGAAGAATCTAGAAGAAATAGTTAAATGGTTGAGAGAGGATGAGATGAAATAAGTTGATGATGACACTCTCCTTGGATAAAGAAATAATTTATCTATTATAAAACTAATGAAAAGGATAATATATAAAATAATTGATATAATTTGATGGATAATTCTAGAAATAGTAAGGACCAGGATGTCCAAGAAGAGTTCGAAGAGGGTCATCATGTTGATGAAGTTAGTGTGATTACATTTTATTATTCCATAATGGTTAGAACTTGTTGGATTAGACCCATGGAGATTCAAAATATGTTAACTAGTGGAGAGTTAAATTTGGTTTCTGAAAAAGCAAGAGGTTCCATCTATATATAAGGATCACAAATTTGGCTATTTATAGATATATATTGGGTAAAATCATTCCTAACATTAATTACCTGATATTGAAAGGTATGGTCCAGAATAATGAAAATAAAAAATGTGTTTATTAGAGGAACCCAACTATTTTATTCTTTAATTTCATTTTTATTTTAAAAACATTATAAGGAATGCATCTCGATAATGATTTTTGAACATTCAATGAAATTTCTTAAACATTCTCTATTCGATTTAGATTCTTAAGACCATGATGATTCAATATCCAAGGACCTATTGCATCAAGAAAAGGAAATAAAATAAGGGCATCAATTAAATGGTGAATATGTTTTAAATTTCATTATTTAATTTTACTCACCTAATTTTTCCATAATATATTTATTGAGAATTAATAGAGAAAAAAATTAATTCCATACATAAATAAATTATTTAAATTTTTATCAATGCCACTTAGAATTTTTATTAACTACATGATTGCATGTTTTAATTTTCAAATTTATGGAATTGAATATGTAAAGTGTAAATATTGAATGATTAGAGTGAAACATAGGGATATGAAATAAATGAATCATGATTTTTCATTGTAGTCATATGTTTTTAAAAATTCCATTCTATTTTTCACGATCTGATTTTCATATTTTCATGTTCCTTAATTTTTTGGTATGACAAATTCTATGAGTGATTATATTTAAATAACACCCTCTTATTCATGAGAGGTTTATAAGAAATATTTTTTTTAATATTTTTGTGTATATTTACATAGATAACATGGGACATGTCATATAATAGGTGTTGAAATTAATATTTTCAAATAATTGATTGAAAAAATTACCTAAAAAATCATTTAATCGTTTTTTTGATTTATATGGTATACTTGAGACCCACATAACATTTATCATCCCTTTTTCCCTTAGAGACCATGAGGGCCTTTATAAGAATATTTACAATTCGATCCAGTTTATGTATTCCTACCCTTACTCTAATATTTTTCATGATATTCAATGTTTATTTTGGGGGAGAGGGATATCATGAAAATGGGATATCATTGTTTGAAAGAATGATTCTCAAAAATTTCATTGTACTTGGGGAAGAAGATCCATTTGTTCAAAAATTGCTTTTATTTCTCACCCCTCTAAAAAGGAAAAATTGGAAAAAATTTGGTTGAGTTATGGAGGGTCCAAAATAACCATCAATTTACTAATTATTTTTATCATTTGGGTTTTGTTAGAAGATATGAGACATACCATAACTAAATTTAAAAAAAATGAAAAAATAGGGGTAAATAATTCATTGTAAATTCAAAACTAATGGCCTCACTTGATCTTGGGAATTATGTGGGGGGGATTACCTTTTTTAAATAAGTGAATGTCGTTATTTTTTTTAATGATTCATATAATGTTGAGATTAGAATATTTTTCAACCTTATATTTTATAAATAAAATTCATATCATCATTACGATTCTGAATCATATGAATTAATTTTTAAAAATCCTCTTGAGTTTTAGTGATATTTGTCACTCTTAAGTGGATATAGTTGATCACATTCAAATTCATAAGTTTTGTTGATGTAATCAAGGTGTGCGGGAAAAAACATTAATTTTACTTTGATTTATGGGATGTAATGAAAAGGTTAGTTAGATTCAAATATTTCATTTAATAATGATGAATTAATATAATTGAATGGAATAGATGAGAAACACCAACATTTTTCCGGGAAATTAGAAATTAATTGTATATAGTGATGAATTAAAATCAATTTATTTAGGTGACCCTTGAATTTTTTTCCCCACAATGATAATCCTTTGATTACATTTATTTTTATTTTTAAAAATTTGTATAATGGGTTTATTCTTTGTAACAACTATTGAGATGCACACTTTATAGAAATTGTGGTTTAAGTGTGGGGTATTTAATGATTTTATATTGTGCATGTAATTTTAAAAAATTAACTCATTAATGTTATAGTACTTAATCTATTAATATCTATGATTAAAGTGTTAATTATCATTTTGAGTAATTATTATTTGAAATTTAATTTCATGAAAAAGAAATAAAAACAAATAAAATACATGTTTTATTTTGTTTTATTTTTATTAGTATTATTTGTGTTTTATGTAGATGAAAATTGTAAGATATTAGACAAAAAATAGGCCAAAACATTTTATCTATAGACATAAAAGCTAAGTCCTGCATAGTCATCTTAAAGAAGGGACTGATCAGATAAGAAGACACAGAGGGATGGACCCCATAGGCAGAATGCGATAACAAAACATAGGCACAAGAGCACACTGATGTGTGATGAATGGATCCACATGGTGGAATGTGGAAGGATTCATTGGAATGAGGTGGTTTATGGAAGTTTGGGGGTCCATCGGCCCCCATCCATATTTTTAGAGGGTAGAGTGAACAAATTTACTTAAATATTTGAGCCCATCGGTGTATGAAATCTATATGGGACGTGATGTTTGGGAAATGTATTATGAACATGTAAAAAAACCTTCCAAATTTTCCCATAACTCTATAGTCCTTGAACATTTCATCTAACCCTAGGCTACCTATTCCTCCCTCAATGTCAATGAGACACCTTTTCTTGCCATAGGAAAATGCCATGTAAACAACTGGTAAATATCGAGTTTAATAAAATAGAAACTACCAAGGCTGAGAACTACTGTATATCACCTAAAAATATTAAGGATACCACAATAAAGATTATATATAACAATAAAGAACCGTCATGGATGTATAGAGAGAGATCCAAATACGTTTCCAAGTAAATCAAAACTACACTAGAGCTATGGTTATGCATTGTAGTGACCAAACTGGATTAAAATGAATATAAAATTTTCACAGTTGCATTTAAGGCTATTAAATATCCTAAATTAATGAAAAATAATCTAATGAATTTTTAGAACACATTTAACTCTATATATTTTGACAAAAACAATAGGATGATTCTGATTCATGACCATTTTCACTATACCATAGCAGGGTCGTATTCTGAAGAACCATGTTATTAATGAAAAACGCGTTTACAATACAGAACACTATGAAGGACACCAAAACTATAGAGGAAATTAAATATTCATTGGATAAATTTTAATGTGTAAAATGGGATTATGATTTGTGGTCATGAACAAGCTATTGAATCATGGTCCACGAATAATTTAGGGAGGGCCAGAATGTTTTTGCTGCAATATGAAATTTCACACTATAAAGTTTTGATTTCTATAACATTCAAAAAAACAAAAAATTAGAGGAATTACACATCATATAGATGACTATTGTATAATATTTAAAAACAATTACATGTATATTAATTTCAAAATATAATGAGTTTAAACATCCCCTTAAAAAGAGGTAGATCAATCCATGATTTATGTGATTTAAGGATGACTATCATGGTGATAGGGAAATACCGAGACAAATAGAAATATATTTAAAGTGAGGAGATATGAAGTCTAAATTTGAAAAAGAGAGATATAACTCACTCTGGAGAAATAAAATATGATGTGAGCCTATAATATTGGCGGAATTTAGCCAGCTATCAAAAATAAGTTGAAAGGAAGTGGATTACTTTGTCGTATTGTATGAGGGTGCTGATATTTTTAGTTTTATCACATTTAATCTATAAAATCTCCTTGTGAAGAGAATGAGGGGGTAAATTTTCCTAAACAATTAAATTTAAATAAGGGGAATTTTTTATTGTTTATAAAAGTGCATGTGCTTTATTTCTATGATTATTTGAATACATCCATTAATTTTCATCACAAAACATACCCCCTTTCTCATGCATGACCAATGGTGTGAAAGTATTGTAATATATATTACAATACATAAACTCATTATCCATTTCATGGAATATTAAATTCCATATTCAGGGATAACTATATTTAACCAAGGTTTTTAATATCCACATATAAATTATCCTTGGTACCTTAGTGGGGAAAGGGATGTTTATATAGTGAATTGAATGTAATCTAAAAAAAGTATTTCTACAGTTTAATTGTAATAACATCTTTATTAAATTTGATCATATTTGTAACTATGTACATTAACCAATAATTACATTATATTTGTATGTTCATCATCGTCTATGAAACAAAACCATTCAATCACCTCTAATATTGTTCTCTTCAGTGTTTTCCTAAACATTTTAAGATTTTTATACACCATTATTAGTGGATTGACCATGATATTACATTAAACAACATTCTTAAATTATTTAGTGATCATTGATAACATAAATTTTTTCTTTAACATCCCTATGAAATGAAATGACATTCTTGGGTGTTATTTTTAGTTGAATTTTCGTTATGAATCCAAATTTATTTATATATATGATTTTTAATAATATATATAAAGATAATATAATTTAATAAATCCATGTAGCTGATTTCACTACATATACAAATAACATAGCTTATAACTCCACATAATTGATTTATATAACAATTTTCTATGCATAACTGATTTCTCACATAGGTGAATCATTAGTGTTGGTGATTTACATAGCACAATTCTCACATATCCATTTCTCCATGTTGAAAAATTTGTTACATAGGTGGTTTTACTATACATGGAATAATTTCATCCAAAGCATCCCAAATTACAGAATTAGATAATTTAAAATCCAAAAAACCTAAAATGAGATAAAAAATGATTTAATCCCTCTCAAGAAACTATTAGTAAAATATGATGTGTATTTGGGATCATCAAAACCTAATGTACATGAGATATGATGGAACAAAATTAGTATTCAAATATTTCTAGGGAGTCCTTTTATGAAATCCATGGTTATGTTTTCGTATTTCCATACTAGTATGGGAAATAATTGTTACATTCCCTAAGAATTATATAGTATATTCTTAACTTGTTATCATTCCAAGTATCAAGAAATAAATTGTAAAATCTCCCTCTTAATGTTATCCCATTGTAAGCATTTCTTCAGATCCATATATATCTTAATGCTTCCTAGATAAATTTATAAGGAATATATATAAAAATTATTCATAAGTTCCTTGTTCATATCTGATTTAGTTAGGTTATATCCAATTTTAAAACCTTATAACCCCATATTCAGCAAATTTTAAGTCTGGTTTATTTGCTATATTTTTTAGTACCTGATTTTATTTTCCCCCCTTAATCATTTGATGATTTTTTGGTTGAAAAGTTATATGAGAATGCATGTATTAAGAAACTTTTATTATTATCATGTATATCCTCTATATTCCCAAATAATATTACATCCCTTGTAATCCACATTATTGGTAGGTTTTCATGATCCTTTCAAATGTGAGAATTTGCCACTTTTATTCCTTCCTAGGATGGTAATTGATTGAACAATCATAATCCTTGATTAGTTATAATAACCTTTGTTTCCTTATATTGAGTTACTTTTGTGTGAATATATACTTGAAGGTTTTATAATCCATATATATGTCACACTTCTCCAGGTATAGATAATGTTTTCAAATAATTAGTATGAATACCACTATATCCAATTCCAAATCATGCATTTGGTAGTTATTCTCATGGATTATTAATTTTAGGGACTCATAGGCTATCTATTATTCATATTTCATGATTATATAACCCATTCCATTTTAACCACATCACTATAGATCACAAATCGTTCCCCATTAGTGGGTAATGTTGGCACATGTGCTTAGATTGTCCTCTTATTTAACAATTTTATGTTGTCCTCATATTCATCAATTGGGAAAGACATCACTTTAATCCTTGTTTTCTTGGCTTGTGGGATTGACAATCATGACAAGTTTCTCACTAATATACAATTTTACCTATCAAATCCAAGGATAATTTATATCTCTGTCATAGAATATATTATTCATGGCTATCCTTCAATTTCTCTAATTTTTTATGGATCCACATAAATTCTTTTTTTAGTGATAATATTCCCCAAATAAGTTATTGGCTCTATCATAAACTCGCATTTACTATATTTATCCACTAACACTTCCTTTTGTAAGGTATTTAATAAAAAATAAAATTCTCCTCATGTTCCTATTTTTTATTAGATAAAAATATTTTTTATAAATATTACTATAAATTTAATATAGATATCCATGAAGACTGTTTTCATCAAGTCCATGTAGATTTCAATATCATTATTTTATCCAAATGGAATCATTGTGAACAAATAGTGTTCAAAACATAGATGAAAAGAAGTCATGTTATTTCCATATTCCTCTAATTTAATTGACAATAACTAGATTAAAGTTCCAACTTGGAGATATTTTGGGTTCCACGTAGCTTATTGAAAAAATTATAAATTTATAAAAGATGATATTTTTTGTTTATGATGATCTTGTTGAGCGCACAACAATCAATGTAGTGGTATATTAAAACATCCATGATATTGTCTAAAAGGACTATATCACCCCACATTGAATTACATGGGTGTGAAATCCCTTTTTTATGATTCTACTTTAGTTAATTCCTTATATCTTCAGGTTCAATATTGGTCATTCTATATGGAGTCTTGTATTCGAAAATGATCTATGTATATGTTCAATTTAGAACTATATAACTCATCTAGGATACATACTAGACTATTCTTTAAATAAACTTCAATGAATTAAATTACAATAATTTTTTTTCCAAGGATGATATTTGTATATATATAAATATTTTGAGAAAGTTATTCCCAATCATGATAAAATAACAAATATTCATGGGATTATAATACCATAATATATTCATTCTTATCCTTTCACTTATATAGAATCGAAGGGAAATTTGTAACACTAATAGTGATTTCCTTCACAAAAAAAATTTCCATTAGCACTATACAGGGAAATCTATTCTATTCCTATAATAGAATTTATTTACTCTAAAGGGAGTTTTAAAATGTTATTAAAGAAATTCAACATGAAAATTTTGATAGGGTATAATTTCTATACATGGGATATAATAATTGACCGATTTTCTATCTTTACCAATAAATCAAGTCCCATTATTTGAGGTGGAGTTTGAATAGATCTAAAAAAATCATCATAGGAAATATTTCATAAAACCATAATCAAAGTGTATATTCAATATACACGAATAAATAACTATAATACCAATCACCACTTCAATATAGGGATCCAAATTAGCATATATAATGATATACTATTGAATTTTCTCTTTAGAACATGGAGGTTCATGTCATCAGTTCTCATAAAAAAACCTTGTCTTAGTGCGTTGATTCACATTGCTTCCTTATTCCATTCAGTAAAAAAATTAAAAAATAAGATGAGGTTTGACTGTAGAATTAATTTCTTCTATCACATTATTGTGTTTATCTTACTATAATTCATTGTCTTATTTACCATCCTGCATGCACCAAAACCTGTTTCTATCCCCTTAACAAATGAAAAATATTTTAGAAACTCATTTGAGAAGTAGGGTGTTATACTTTCTTATCCCCATGATATTTCCCCATCACACCTCCAAAATTAAAAAAACATCATTCGCTTCATATCTCTAGAGCCAAGATACCCTTGAGAATAACTGATATCTTTTTATACTTATAGGGAATATCAAAACATTCCCTCATAGCTGTCAAAGTATTGAATCACCATATCTTTTTTCTACTAATCAGTAGCCAAACCATAAAATTGGTCAAAATTAATTTTAGGGTCATTGAAAAAGATAAAGGAATATATTGAAATTATTGTGATTTTCTCCTTATACTCCTCGATGGATTCATCATAATTTTTATTGAGGCCAAGGAAATAACCTTCCATTTTAATCCTATGAGTGCAAGGGAAATATTTATTGAAAAACTATTTCTATATTAATTTCCACTCCACAAATTTCATCTCCTCATCAAGTATCATATTTTTTATAAAAAACACCATTGATATTATACTACCTCTATACAATAAACAAAAACCTTATCTTTCTTAAATAATTAATGGGATATATATGATCTTCTCAAAGAATTTTATCCAATGTTCAATGATTAAGGAATTTAAAGATGCACTAAAAATAGGATTCTTTTTTTAAAGGTCTTAATTACAAGTTTCTCTATATTAGGGAGAGTGGTTGTTCCTCCTGATGAAATTTTATATTCAAATCACAAATTAATTGGGAAACTATTATCTTGATGTTCTAGATTCCTCCTCTGATATGGTTGGGCATCTTATTTGGTTAGTCATCACATTACCCCTCACATTGGTTGTTGACTGGATTCCACTTACTTCAAGGAATTTACAAGAATAAAGGTAAAATTAGGGATTATAATCATTATACTATTAAACACATAAGATATAAACTATAAAAATTGAAGGGATAACCAATAAAGTATATACATTTCTAAAATTATGATTTTTTATATTTTAATATAAGTTATACATGATCTAATTCTGATAATAATGTTTTATGGGTATATTTTTTCCCATTATAATTGTTCAAAAAGAAGTTTTGTGTTTTTAGAAGGATATCCTCAAAGAGTGACAAACCATGTGTTTATCATGACCCCTTTGTTATGCACCAGGAGAAAATTGAGTAAAATCCTAATGCACCCTTTTCATGGTTATTACCCATATGTAAAACTATACAAGATCCACATCCACTTGTAGCATCCACACATTGATTTTATTTCTTAAATAACAATTACTATATATTTTACCACAATCTAGGGATATTTTTATATATTTATTTATATCCATAAGGCTCTAAAAATTCATTATAATCCTAATCCCAAAAATTACTACACATTACTTTGATTGAAACTCTAATGACATGTATTTTAATAAATATCAATACATGATTAATTACATAAAAACACACTTAATATACTCCCATACATAATGTGGCTTATTGAATTTATAAAATTTGTTATATAGTGCAATAAAATGAACATGGATGTAATGAATTTATTTAAAACTCATTCATATACCTTAAATTTCCATCAATATTCTAAAACTACATGTGATAACATTAGGACATACATAAGAAAGGGGTGAGTTATAAATCCTATTAATGGATAATAAGAGCATGACTAAGGTAATGTTGTATATGTTAGTTAATAGGGATAATCAGATTTCAACGATAGGAGATAATAATAATCATGAACATACATTCATGATATAATATGATAACAACCCATTAATATAATATTTCAACAACAATATAAAACATGAAATCATAAAAATCAGTCAAATATAATAGTTGATACATAAAAAAATAGTGGGATTATGGTAACCTTTTGTTCACCATACACAGTATCTCATGAGATATAAATATTATCCACTAAATTACAGGGATATATAATACTAGTCCAAACTATCATATTCATATCAAATACATGAATTTGAGTGCCACATATATCGTACAGCTTAATAACTTATTTAGTCATATTTAACACCATAATTAAGGAGTGTGTGTTACATATATTAAAGTCCCAAAGAATCTAAGTATGGTTACATATAGTTTAATTTCCTTGAGTGTAAATGGGGATGTTTATTCACTATATAAATATTTGTAATTGAAAATTGGAGGATAATTTTAGCCGTAAAAATGGTATATGTATAAAATAATTAAATGGATTAACTTAAGAGAGAAAAGGAATATCATCACATTTAAATAATAAGGATAATAAGAATAATGTTTAAGAACATATTCCGAAATGAAAAATCAGAAATCGAAATGATAAGTAAAAAAGGTAGAACTTTAATAAAGAGGAGGAGAGGTTCCCTCACCTTGATGGGGATCTTCTAAAATCTTGGGAGGGTCTTTTTAAGAACATGAAAACACCTTGATAGGACTCTATAGAGGGAATGATATAGTAAATTTTCTAATCAATGGGTTTTTGTTGTAGAGGAATTATAGGTGGGTGGTGTTTTATAGAAAAGAGATAGGGTAATTCTTTATGAATGTTAAATATTGTTTTTTGAAATACAAGATAAAATAATTAAAACCATAGTCTATGACATGATTTTTTTTGATTTATTTTACCAAAGTGGGTAATTTTGAATATTTTATATGTATAATAACTGAACACATTAATATAATATCCTTGGTGATGTTGAAGTGAGTAATTTTTATAAAGAATTAATTTTAAAACTATAAAATACAATATGGGTTTTAAAGGATTCATTAAGGGTTTATAAAATTAATAAGATAACATAAATATTATTTACATGGGAAAAATAGTTTTATTTTTGGATACAATTTATTTTATTTATTACATACCTTTCGGATTTTCTGATGTCAAAATACATTTCTTAAATTTATACCATAATTAATTTTTTCAAAAAAATATTCTTTCTTAAAGAAATATGAAAGATTAACTGATGGAAAATATTGATATGATGATTTTAAATAAAATATTTTTTATCAATATAATTCTCTAAATATTATATTATAAATTTCAAAAAAATTACAATTTATTATAAAATAGTGAATTTTATGGTGATTACATTTTTTACCATCATTGAGATTATATTAGAATTCATGAAATTATATAATCATTTATTTTTAAGTAAATTCAATTTAAATAAAAATTTTATTAAAATAAAAATTATTTAAAAAAATCATTAAATTATCAAAAGAGGGTCTTAATTAAGAGTATATATGTTGAGAAAATACAATTTTGTTTTATTCACGTCAAAATCTAGTTTTTATCCAATTTATTATATAATAAATTATACATTAATAATAATAAAAATATTAATTTGGTAAAAGGATAATATATATAGATTCATATTTTTACGTTCTAGATAAATAAACCCTTATTACACCAGTGTGCTCCCTAAGGGTAAGGTGTGCGATGGTGACACTTTCTCTAGGTGGTACGATGGACATGGTTTCAGTTATAATCCAAACATGCCTTAACTTCTCCCATAGGTGGCTTTTCTCATCCATTATTCATTGATTCTAGACTTTTTATTGGTCAAAGTAAAATAAAAATGATTTCATATCCCCCAAAGGATTCGATAAATGGGATTTATAGGGTATGATCCTACTAGTCTATCCCATAACTTCTTTTATCTATATAAATCATTTTTTATCATCACCCTAAGTATATAATAGTCATAAAATTAAATTTAAATCATCTATATTATCAGCATTTATGATTATTAATGTTATTTTTAATTCTTTATGATAAAACATAGAATAGTTTAAAATATCCAAATAAGTGAATGTCTTTTTTATAACTTCATTTTATAATAATACATTTATTCATTTAAAAATTGAATTTAATTTATATACTCTAGGTCATTTCTGGAACTTCATCTTTTTCTTCTATACTTGTATAGATATGATTAAATTTCATCCTAATTGAATTAATTATCAAAAAAACACTTCCTTCATTCTCTTCTCTGTATATATACTTTTTAATTTTTACACATGAAATGAACTAGATATTCTCCCTTATCTTATTATTTAATACAAAATAATAGCATGGGTTTTACTCTTAACTTTTCTCTTCGATATTGAAAAAAAATTTACTTTATTTTTTAATTAGTAATTCTTATTGGCATAAATAATATCTTATCAGAATAAAAGTGTCCAACCAAAAGGAACCCTTTTTTCATTGATATGTAGTGTATATTTGATAAGTTATAATTCACCATATGATCCTTATATACTTATATATATGCTTGTGGTCATTTATATTTTATCCAACATATCATATTTCATTTATAGTGAATAAACTGACCGGAATCATTATATTTATATATTATTAATATAGATATAATATTTAATAATCTATGTGCTATATAAGTACATAATAAAATGTCACCAGATATAAAATAAATTCACCTCTTCCATCCACTCATTAAACTACTAAAAGAATATTAATAATCATATAATGATATTATAAAACATATGATCGCAACATACATTCAATATTTATATTCCATCTATCATTTTCAAAAAAAAATCTCTTAGTTGAAATACCATTAGGGGTGATAAAATTCAAACAAGTTCCCATAGAGATCAATAATCTTCCATGTAGCTCAATTTCCTTATTTGGTCCACTAATACCTTTAGTTTAGTAAAA
Organism: Viscum album; assembly: GCA_963277665.1. Taxonomy (NCBI): domain Eukaryota; kingdom Viridiplantae; phylum Streptophyta; class Magnoliopsida; order Santalales; family Viscaceae; genus Viscum; species Viscum album. The sequence goes on along the minus strand of OY728135.1, from coordinate 1,456,206,613 downwards.
TTATAATTTGTGCATTAGGATTACCATTATAATTTTCATCTCTTTAAAAAACTTATTATGGGTTCCTTGCATGAAAGAATTCACATACATGTGGGTTGAATATTCTTTAAGTAGAATAATTAACATTTCATAGTTTCTTCCCAAAACCATTAAAGATATTATTATTTATTAATTAAAAATTCCTAACCCAATATATTCCAATAATGATATTTTTTAAAAAATTAATAATCACATTGTAGAAATATGACCAAATATTCTATTAACAATAAATTTTTCCCTTGTTATTATAGTGTGTCTAATATCCCCATGTTAGATTTCTGCTTGGAATCCTTTAAAAAATACTCACCATAGATTCTCCATGACATATTCAATCTATCCATTTTAAAAATGTAAAATTTCTAGATTGAACACCATACGAAAAACACATTTTTAGATAATGTCACAATTTTCTCAATTTTTCATTTCTTAAAAGTATTCATATAAATTACCATTATATATAGTATACTAAAAAACTAGTGGTCACTTTACAATAACCATATCATAGAAGGAATCCATGATTCCTTGGATCATGAAATATTAATATAATGATAATCCAATAATCCCAACTCTTCTTCTTCCAGTGTAGTATTGATGATATTTCAATAAACATCTCCATTGGTCATAAGCTTCTGATAATCATCATAAAAAATTTCTGATAAAATTATAGTGTATTATGTTCACACACACCTTGTGTCATCTCATATTATCCCTTATCTGCACTTTTTATTTTCCTACAATTATCTATGGAGTTTGTTTTCAACTTCCACTACTCTTGTAATAGTTCATGATATTTTTACTCAAGATATATTCATCTCTACTAGAGGAAAAAACATGTGATATATAGCCCTGTCATTTATTTTCATTGAAGAATAATTACTTAAAATTTTTATTATTATAATGAAATGGCCTTAAACATTATTTAATCTTGAATCAAGTTAATAATTCACATGGAGGATCGTTTCATGTATAGAGATTTAGATAATTAGGTCATAACATATACATAACAACATGAAAATTACATGTAGACACTTCTACTAAATATCCATTTTTTCAATAAGATTAAATCTCTTGAAAAAAATAGTCATGTCAAGTTCCATGTTTTAGACATCATTATTTTTCCTTGATCCCATATTTGACCCTATTCCACTTTATGTCCTGTGAAAAACATTTCAAAAACTCGGGATGAGCATAAAAATCATAGTATGGGATACACAAAGAAGGAAAACTATTAGTTTTCCAAAACAACAAGTAAACCATGAATACCTTATCATAAATAAAACTCTTCACCTTTATGAATTTTTAAATACTCTTCCCTGAATAAAAGATCATTGCATACTATTTTGTAACCAAAAGATTACCATAACACCCATAGAAATCACACATAGGGACATAAACATAGTTAAATGGAATAAACATATGGTTGAATTCCACATATATAAATAAATGGAATAGCCATACAACCGACTTACATAACCAATACATTGGAGGTTATAATGTAACTGCCCACCCTGGTTTGTCACGACACCACCCGTCATTTGGTTTATCACGTAACCACCCATCAAATGTTCAAGTACCGTTATAAAATCATAACACATAAAATATTGCAAATATAAACATTTCATGAATAACATTTAATATGAATTCATAAGAAATTATTTCAAGATATTGAAATAATAAATCCATTTCAAAAACAATTTTCAATACCAAAACAACCAAAAATAGAATAAGGGGTTTCTTTTTTTATTTTAAAATGATATTAAGGCTTATAGAGGAATCCAAATAACGATTACGGCACCGAAGAGGTCATTGTCACTGTAAACATTAAAACCATTCCTTTTTTCATTTAGTAAAATGATACGTATAAAAAGAGATTCCCTTTTAATGAAATGAAAATTAAAAGGTGTTTATACACCATATAAAATAAAGTTGTTTATAAAGAAAAATATACCTCAATGAAAGGAGATTGAGACAAAGTCTCTTAGAAAGATCATTTTGAAAATAAAATAGATCAATTGTGTGTATTAAATATAATTAAAAATGAATAAATTATAAATACAAGATAGGATATCAAAATATATATCTCACATAATCATATCATGACATAATAAAAAAGTATATTTTTAACCCAAAGAACAGAAATTGGGTTAAGAATTTCTCTTACCTCGTGTCTAACTTGACCTGTTCGTTCTTTAATCTCCTGAATAAAAAAAATTGTAATTTCTCCTTTCTTAAAAACCTTTTTAATGTTTATTATTCCTTTTATATAACTTATTACCTTGTTATAAACATTATAAAATTATTTAAGTTAATAACGGTCGTTTTGTCGATATTTGGTACTTGAGTCAAATAAGAACTTCTTATAATTACATGTTGTCCATGTGGTAAAAATTAAATTATATAAGAAATTATATTAATGATTTAGATATCATATATTTCATATATATCCAGTATATATATTTATTTATAGTAGTACATAACATTTGAAGATAAGAAATTAAATGCACCATTCATGGAGACGGTAAGTCGTACGTACGCATGAACACTACATTCATTTCTATTTCATATTTAATGGAATGAAAACATAATGATACATTGGTATATTATAATTATATTATAATATGATATATAATATGTGTAACTCCATCCTTTATACATTCCATGTATGGCAGGAATGATTCATATAACATTGAGCGGGCGGTAGTATGCACTTCCTCAAATGAAATTATCGCATTTACCCATTATGGAAACCATAAAGGTATTCTATAAAAGAAAAATACAAAAGAATAAATAAAACATAAACATAATATATATCATATTGAAATATAGTTCCATCATAATTTCCACCATGAGAGGTGGTTGAAGATATTTTAATAATCATCGTTTCATGAGGCAGTAGTTCGTCATGTACAGAAATAGTATGTTGTTTACCTATTACATAGATTTGTGTGTAAGTGTGGTTAGAAAAATTTTCATTAAAAAAACCTAGTATATTAATTTTACTGTTTTGGTAATAAAATAAAGGAATAAAATAGTTTAGTGGGTTGTAAAGGTAAAGTAAAAGAAAAGAACTTAAGAGAAGATGTTGCCTTAAAATCAGGTAACTCCCTTTGGTCTGAACCAAAAAGATTTCTTGATGTGCTCTCTGCCTAATTTAAGGCTTCAATAAAGAATATATGGATGTAGGGAGCATATTTAAGAAGATGTTTTATAACCCAAGGGTCCATAGAGGTTTGAGTAATGGGTTATAAATGATGGAGTTTTATAAGGGGGAGGAGGGGCTCTTTAGGAAAGTTTTAAATTATTATTTTATTATATAATGGTATTCAGTTTATAAAGGTCAAAAAAAGCATTTATGTATAATATAGGATGACTAATTTTCTAAATAAAATCATCTAATAAGTATTGGACAAGTTTTAGATATTTTTTTAATTTTTATAATCTTATTTATTAAAATCATTCATTAATGAGGTAAACAATGCATCATTAATGTGTCATTAAAAATTTTATTTAGTTGATGTCTAAAAATTATAAAAAAAATAAAATGATGTAGGAAATATTTTTAGCTTTCAAATGAATATTTATATTCAATGATACAACTATAATATCCCAATGTAAAAATTTATTTACTAAAATATATTTGTTTATGTCATTTTTGTCCTTATTTTAAATTAATTAACATAAGGTGTCGTTATAATTTTTATGTTTCTCCATGGGGTCCCAAAATATACCAAAAGATGCCCATGGTCATAAAGATATCAACCAAGAGGACTAGGATACACTTTAGGGTAATTTAATATTATTACAATATTAATTTCACCTTGAATTGCCCTATTTATTTTTAATCGCAGTAAATAAAAGTCAAAATTTACTATTCACCAAAAATTATTTTCATCTTATTGAACCAGATTTCACTTAATTATAACAACCTTGTATGTTTTATTTTAGAAATTTTATTCACATAAGTGGTAAAATTACTTTTAAATGAAAAAGTTGTATTTTTAACTACTACCCAGTGTTTTAACTATTCATCAAAAAACGAAGTCTTTCAGAAAAATACCCAAAAATTAACCTAAGATATATTTTATATTCCAAATTCCAAAATTATGTCTATTTTACAAAATTCAAAACACATAATTTGAATTAAATAATTTAAAATTAATTCTCTTTGTCAAAACAAAATGCGTGTTTTTAATAAATAATAACTATCAAATGATTGACACTTGTTTATGTCTAATTTCAAAGTTAAATTGCTTTCAATAAACAAAATTGGATTAAATGGTAATAGTATAATCTAATTACAATCTAAAACCAATTAAAAAGATAATCTCACCATATAAATCAATTAGATTAAAAGGTATTTTTGAATTAAAATACAATATATTTCACTGTTCATTAAAAATGATCATTTTCAGAATAATACCAAAATTATATCCAAAGTAAATTTTGATGTCCCAAATCTAAATAAGAATTTTTTATTTTCAAATATAACATATAAAAGTAACCAAAAAAATATTTAATGAGTGATCTCCATCAAAAGGTTTTAAATCGACCTTTTAAAGAATATTAGAGTATTTATGCTTAAAATTAGATTCATTCACATTTGAAGCCTCTAATTATTATTGGATAAATTTAAAAAAAAATTAAAGAAAATATATAATCATATTTTAGTTATTTCTATTCATTCCCACCAATAGAATGGCTAGGAATTAACTACCATTTAAAATAATATTATATTATTATTTTTCAGTATGACCCAACATTGTGTACAACATAAGATTTCAAAGATACTCGTTGTTTCCTATGTGGTACGCTATCAAACATATCATTCCTTTTAAATTAAAATTAATATTTAAATTAAAAATATTAATAAATATATAAATGTCTTATTCTTTATTTACCTGGGATGTTACATCCTTCCCCCCTTTTGGAAATTGCGTCCTTGCAATTTTTTTCACTTATCAAATAAATGTGGGTATTTTTTCCTCATAGCATTTTAAGACTCCAACGTTACCTATTCAACCATATGGGTTTTCCACAAAACCAATACCTAATTATTTAACTTATTCGGTAGCACTTTCTCTCTTCGGTCATGAATCTAGACTGGTTGTTCCTCATAAGAGAGATTCTCTTCCAACTAAACTACCTCTAGGCTCAAAACATGAGATGGATCTAGCATATCCTTCCTCAAAATTGAAACATAAAAAACATTGTGTACCTAGGATAAACATTTTGGTAAATACACTCTATAGGAAATTGATCCAACATTCTCTAGGATTTCATAGGGTCCAATGAACCTCAAACTCAATATTCCCTTCTTACGAAAACACAACACACTTTTCCATGGAGAAACAATGAGAAATGAATGATGACCTACCTCAAAGAAAGATCCTTCCTCTGGTTTCCCGCATAACCTTTCTACCTGCTTTGATTTGTTCTCATGTTATTCTGAATCAACTAAACTTTTTCTACCATCTCCTCTACTAATTATGGTCCAATCAGTTTCCTTTCACCTACTTTATCCCAAAAAGTTGTAGTTTGACACCACTTCCCATATAATGCCTTAAATTTAGCCATATGTATACTAGAATGGAAACTGTTATTATAAGAAAATTCAACCAAAGAAAGATGTTAGTCCCAACTTCCCTATTAATCTGGTGAACAAGCACGTAACATATCCTCCAAGGTCTGAATTGTTTGTTCTAACTACCAATCTGATTTGGTATGAAAATATATTTTAAAATTTAATTCAGTACCCAACAAATTCTTAAGGCCTTTAAAAAATATAGAAGTGAACATGGGATCAAGATACAATATAATAGAGGGTGGAACTCTATGCAACCTGACTATCTTTTTAACATTCAACTAAGAAAGTTGATCTAAAGACAAATTATCTTGCATAGGAAGGAAACTAGAAGATATAGTCAATCGGCCAATAATAACATAGATTTCATTATTACCTTTATGTTTCTTTTTTAAACCCACAACGAAGTCCATGGATATAATTTTCTATTTCCACTTTGGCACGGGTAAAGACTGAAGCATCCCTTTCGGTAACTTCCGCTCTGCTTTAACCTGTTGGATAGTTAAACACTTTATATTAAAATCAGAAATATATATTTTCATTCAATTCCCCGAGTAATACTCCCAAAGTTATCAATATATCTTAGTACTTCCTAGATAAACTGAAAATGTAGTATTATGAGCTTCACATAATTACTCCTTCAATTATGAATCACAAGGCACACATAATCTCTTCCCAAACCTCAATATAAAATCCTTATCAATGTTAATTTCTAGCAACATACCCTTTTGAACCAACTCTACCATTTTTTACAACTCACTTTCTTCCTTCTTTGCTTCCTTAATTATGTCTGACAGAGATTATTTCACTGATACCTGAAACAAATTAGTGAAATTTCCTTTACCAACTACTTCTATTCCAAATTTCATCAAATCAAAAACCAAATGATCTCATTCCATACACAGCATGGTTAATTTTTCATTTCTTTTTCGACTCAAAGAATCATCCACTTTATTTTACTTTCCTTGATATTAATAGATCGTGAAATCATAATCCTTTATAAATTATAACCAACTCCTCTATATCATGTTTAATTCCTTCTAAGTTAATATGTACTTCAAACTTATGTGGTCAGTATTTATTTCAAATTTTAATCCATACAAATTTTGCCCCCAAATATTAAAAGAAAAAAACAACAACTAATTCCAAATAATGTACAGGGTAACTTATCTCATGAGGTTTCAACTATTGTGAAGCACAATTAATTACCTGATTATTCTTCATAAGGTCATAGCCAAGTCCTTTCAACAAAGAATCAATTTAGATAAAAATTCACCATCTCTGAAAGGAAGTTCCAAAACTAGATCATTCGTCAATATTCTTTTCAATTATTAAAAAAAATCATCACATTATTTTGTCTTGATAAACTTAAAAACTTTTCTAGTTAACCTATTCATTGGACTAGATAAATATACAAAATTCTCATAAAAACTCTGGTAATAACCTGATAAACCAACAAAACAATGGATCTCGATTATATATATGTATCTTGGCCATTCTTCAACAAATTTCTTTTAGAAGGATCAATAGTTATGAATTATTTTGAAACAATGTGACCAATGAATGATATTTTTTGTAACCAAAACTCACACTTTCTGAATTTCCCATACAATTTCTTTTCTTTTAAGGTTTGCAATAAAACCCTTAAACAAATTTCATGCTCCTTTTTAAATTTTGGAATAAACCAAAATATCATCAATGAACACAACCACAAACTTATCACCGGAGTCAACTGAGCCATCACTACAACATACTATTCAATTCGTATTCTGACTATCTGAGGATACTGATTTGGAAGGTTATTCTCCTTTGTATGGCTTCCCAATATTGCTACCCTGTATCCTCTATAGAAAACCATTCTTAAGACAGAAATATCGTACATGAAGCAATATGGTAATTTGTAAATTCTATATCATTTCAATCATACCATAAATTAATTTATGGTCATTAATTTAACAATATTCTAACTTCTAAAGTTGTCTAAACCGACCACTGATACCAACTATAATGATCCAACCTTAAAACTTACATAATATTGTATTATGTTAATAATTCACATTTAAGATCTTTTCATGTTTAGAGATTTATAGAATTAGGTCATAAAATATACATACTAACTTGAATATTACATGTAGAAAATTCTACTTAGTATTCATTTTTTCCATAATATAAAAAATCTTGAAAATAAAAGAGTCATGTGTAGTTCCATTTTTAGACAGCATGACTTTTCCTTGATCCCATCCTTGACCCTATTCCACTTTATGTCATGTGAAAAACATTTCAAAAACATGGTATGAGCATAAAAAGCTCAGTAAGGGATACATAAATAAAGAAAACTGTTAGTTTTTTTAAAAAAACAAGTAAACCATGAATACCTTATCATAAGTAATACATTTCACCATTATGATGTATTAAATACTCTTCACTGAATAAAAGGTCTTTTCTTACCATTTTGTAAACAAAATATTACCATAAAACCCATAGAAAACACACATAACATATATAGGTATCTTGGGACATAAACGTACTTAAATGGAATAACCATATGGCTTAATTCCACAAATATCACTAACTAGAATTGCCATACGGTCAACATTAATACCCAATGCTTTGGAGGTTATAACGTAACCACCCATCCTATTTTATCACAACACCACTGTTCATTTGGTTTATCACATAACCACCTGTCAAATGTCCATGTACCATTATCAAATCATAACACGTAAAATATTGAAAATATAAACATTTCACTAATAACATTTAATTTAAAATCACACGAAATAGCTTCAACATATTAAAATAATCAATCCATTTCAAAAAAAATCAATACAAAAACACCCAAAAATAAAATAAGGGGTTTCTTTAAAAAAATATTAATGCATATAGAGGAATCTAAATAACTATTACAGCGGCAGAGAGATCATTTTCGCTGAAAATGTTAAATATATTCCTTTTATAATTTAGTAAAACTCTACATAGAAAAAGATATCCCTTTTGAATGAAATGAAAAGTAAAAGGTGTTTACACAGCATATGAAATAAACTTGTGTATAAAATAAAATATGTTTCAACGGAAGGAGATTGGGATGAAGTCCCTTACAAAGATCATTTTGTAAAAAAAATGGATCAATTATGTGTATTAAATATATGTACGCATAGAGAATGTATAAATATAAGATAGGAGATCAAAAATTATATCTCAGATAATCATAGCACTACATAATCAAAAAGTATAAGTTTAACACAAATAACAGAAATTGGGTTAAGAAGTTCCCTTTCCTCATGTCCAACTTAGCATGTTCGTTCTTTAATATCCTAAATAATAAAGTAATATTAATTTAAAATTACATAAGAAAGTTTATAAATTTTATTATTCCTCTTATATCACATATTACCATGTTATAAACATTATAAAATTATTTAGTTTAATAACGGTCGTCTTCTCGATATTTGGTATTGGAGTCAAAAATGAACTTCTTATAATTACATGATGTCCATGTGGTAAAAATTCCATTATATATAAAATGAATTTAATGATTTATATATCATATATATCATATATATCCAGTATATATAAGTATTTATAATAGTACATAACATTTGGAGATAATAAATGAAATGCACTGTTCATAGAGATCGTATGTTGTACATATGCATGAACGCTACATTGATTTCTATATCATGTTTAATGGAATATAAACTTAATGATAAATAGGTATATTATAATTCCAGAATAATTTCATATATAATTTCAGTAACTCCATCCTTTATACGTTTCATGTATGGAATGAACGAGTCATATAACTTTGAAGGGGCGGTAGTCTGCACTTTCACAAATGAAATTATCACGTTTACCCGTTATGGAAACCATAAAGGTATGGTATAAAATAAAAACACAGAATAATAAATAAAACATAAACATAATATATATCATATATAAATACATTTCCATCCTAAATTATACCATGATAGGTTGTTGGATATATTTGAACAATCATAGTTTCGTGGGTCAGTAGCTCGTCGTCCAATAAAATAGTATGTTCTTTACCCATTATGTGGAGGTGTGTGTAAGTTTAGTATAAATAATTATCATTAAAACACCCTAGTATATTTAGGATACTACATTTTTTATAAAATAAAGGAATAAAAAATATTTTAGGGGGTTGGACAAGTAAAATAATAGAAAAGAACTAAAGAGAAGATGTTACCTTAAAATGAGGTAACTCCCTTTGGTTTGAACCAAACGGATTACTTGAAGTTATCTCTGTCAAATTTAAGGATTATAGGTGGAATAAAGGGATATAGGGAGATTATTTAGGTGGATTTCATATGATACAAGGGACTTGAGAAGTGTGAGTAATGGGTTAGAGGTGATTTCTTTTTATAAGGGGGAGGATGGGCTCTTTAGAAAAGTTTGAAAATATTATTTTATTATATAATTATATTTGGCTTATAAAGGTCAAAATTCCATTAAAGACGATTATACGATGACTCATGTTCAAAATAAAATCATCCAATAATAATTGGATAGGTTTTAGATATTGTTTTATTTTTTAAAATCTTATTTATTTAAATCATTCATTAAAGAGGTAAACATTGCATCATTATTGTGTCATTAAAAATATTATTTATTATATGTATAAAAAATATAAAAAAATGATGTAGGAAATATTTCTATCTTTCCAATGAATATTTATAGTTTAAGAGATAACTTATATAACCCCATGTAAAAATAGATTTACTAAAAGATATATGTTTATATACTTTTTGTCTTTACTTTAAATTAATTAACATAAAGTGTAATTATCACTCTTAAGTGGCTCCATGGGGTCCCAAAATCAACCCAAATATGTCCATGGTCTAAAATATATCAACTAATAGGATTAAGACACATGTTAGAATAATCTAATGTAATTATAATATTATTTTTACCTTGAATTATCTTATTTACCTTTAACTGCGGTAAATAAAATTCCAAAGTTAGTATTCACCAAAAATTATTTTAATCTTTTTGATCCAAATTTTACTTACTAATAAAAACCATGTATGTCACATTTTGGAAATTCAAATCACAGAATTAGTATAATTTCATTTAAATGAAAAAGTCATGTTTTTAACTACTACTCAGTGATTCTACTATTCATCAAAAATTGATGATTTTCAGGAAAATACCAAAACATTCACCTAATCTATATTTGATATTACAATTTAAAAAATTATGTCTATTTTACCAAATTAAAAACATATAATTTTCATTAATTAATATAAAATTAAATCTCATTGTCAAAAAAAAGCGTGTTTTTAAGAAATAATACATATCAAAAGATTGACCCTTTTTTTGTCCAATTTCAAAGTGAAATTACTTCCAATGACCAAAATTGGATTAAATTGTAAAAATATAATCTAATTACTATTTAAAACCAATTTAAAAGATAGTATAACCATATAAATATATTATATTAAAAGGCAATTTTGAATTAAAATACATTAATTTTCACTATTCATTAAATAAATGATCATTATCAGAAAAATACCAAAAAAATTCAAAGTAAATTTTGATGTACCAATTCTAAAGAAGAATTTAAATTGTTCAAATAGAACACATAAAAGTGGCCAAAACTATATTTAAATTGGGTTCTCCATAAAAAGGAAACAAATTGAACTTTTAATGAATATTAGAGTATATATGCTTAAAATTAGATTCATTCACATTTTAAGCCTCTAATTTTTATTGGATAAATGTAAAAACTTTTTAAAAAACATATATAATAATATTTTGGTTAGTTTTACTCATTCCCACCAATTCAATGGCTATGTGTTAACTACCATTTAAAATAATATTATATTGTTATTTTTCAGTATGACCCAACATTGTGTGCAACGTGAGATTTCAAAGAAACCATTTTTCATGTATCAGTTACGCTATCAAACATATCATCCCTTTTAAATAAAATTAACATTGAAATCACAAATATTATTAAATATAAAATTGTTGTATTTTTTATTTATCTAGGATGTTACACTTATCCTAATAGAACATGTTATTTTATTGATGAATTATATCATATACTTGCAATCCCACATCAAAGATACTATTAGGAGGCATCATATTCATATTCATGGGTGCATCATTGGGCTCCAATTGATGTCTATTAAAGATAGTTCTATCTAGTGAAGCATTATTCCTCCCCACACGTTATAGGATAAAAAATAACTAGTGCGCCCTTATAGCTTTTTGACCCATATAGGCTCCTTCTCTATTTTCACACAACTCATGGATGTCTCTCCATTGAGATGTCCCTATGGTATGCCCTATGTAAAACCATGGAATTTTTTTCTTAATTGAGTTATTATTTTCCTCTTTGTCCTACATAGTTTTTACTTGACTGATTTTTGGGTAAAGGATTTTGGTCCTTGAGGTGATTATGAAATATTTAAAATGTTTTTGGTGGCATTTCTAGCGAATAATGGTATCACCACATTCAAGTCAATGATTTTGTGCCTTATGAGTTTTTTTTTTAGGCCACATCAAAAAAAAATTTAATATTCTATGGATATTATTAGCAATTCTTGTTATATTATAGACTTCATCATGTAGGTTCTATTGGGATGGTTTTGCCTTTATATTATAGACCATTCCATATAGACTATTTTCATATAATTTTCAAATAGCTTTCATCAAAAATTCAGTCTTCAGGAGATTAGTAATTAAATATTATTTATGTAATTTCTTTAGGGATTTTGTTTCATGAATCAAAAGATTAAATTCAATTTTCTTAAATTATGGTTTTCCATGTGGAATGAAACGATAAAAAAACTATTTCTCATATTCAATTCACATCGATTATAGTTTTAAAAAGGACTGTAGTTATGAATCCAAACCACATCACTCATCCTTAATCTATTTTAGTTTATATTTGAAATTATGTATAAATCATAGTCTTCTTATTTTCACTATGGATTTTATTTTCTAGTGCATTCAATTCCATAATACACTACTCCTGTGGTGATTCATTCCCTTGTCACAATTGTTCATCCTACACCGTGTTGGATTCTTATAGTGCACCTATACTCTATGGTGGCTCACTCAAGGGTATGGGTATATTTATTATACATTTATAGACCATAGTTCCAATATTTCACCATGGAACCATCTATATTTCCATATATCTTTGTTCCATTTTGGTTTCTTTGGTAAATAAATTCACTCTTATTAAGACCAAACTTGATGTGTTATGTTGCTAGTAATCAACCGTAGATTATATTTTGTTTATACCCATTTACTTGTTCATATTTTCCTTACTATATAATCCATTTCATATTATATTATAATCTTTTCTCTATTTATTTTAAAGGTGATCATGTTCTAGTTGGTGTAGAAACATGGTTCAGGTGACGAAACCCTCGATGAACAATCATTTTATCCTTAATAAACATGATATGGTAATTTTCTTACCTCTTGGGTATTTTGTTACACGTGTTTCCATGTTATAAATTATGTTTTTTTATAATTGAAAACAATTCCTGATTGTGATTTCATGTGTATTTGTGATTAGCTAATGATACCTGTTGTGATATTTGATTCCACGAGCATTGTAGTAGTTGTATTTTCTTATGTTTGATTATGACCAAATGTTGTTATGTGTTCTATTATACTCTCATTATTATATATTATATTTTACTTTTATTATTTAACCAATATGTGTTTTTTACTTTCCTTGGAGGTTGTTATTGGTATATTAGAAAAGTTTACATCATGTGGTGTTTAACCCTTAAGCGTGGGATGTGCAAATCATGAAAAATGATGAAGAACAACCAGATCCTAGTATAAGGGAATTATAGTCCTGGGGCCGAACCCAAGATCGAAATACTATGGAATAGTAATCTGGGGGACGAGCACAAGGACTTATTGGGGTATAATGGTTTAGGGGCTAGACCAATGATGGATCTAAGATAAATCGGTCTAGGGGCCTGATCTAACTTAATGCATTGAGATTGTAGAGAGATGTAATTTCAAACATAGTGGTTGTTAATTTATATTTTTTCAAATTACATGACTATCCGTATAGAATTAAACTAATTTAGGTAAAATTGTGGGTTTATCTTTAATGAAAATTATTTATGTTTAAGACTTCATAATATTTTAATGAATGTTTTTTAATCTAGGTACCGATTCAGCATGAATTTCAGTAGCCTAAAGATCCTTGTTGGGTGATATTAAAAATAAAAAAATATTATATCATTTTCATGAAGTTTTTATAAAATAATTTAATAACCTTTGAATAGATACTCAAATAAAAATTTTGGTACCTCTATTAAATCTATAACATGGGTTCTATAATAGGCATGACCTATCTTTTGTTGGCACTAGGTGTTTTGTTAAAGTGTAGTCACAAGACCAAATATTAAAATAAATAAATAATTTTATTTATTTATTTTTCATTTAAGAATTATGTCCTAATAAAAGGTAATAAAATTATTTCTATGGTAAAACTATAGGGTTACCCATGTAACCCTATGAATTTAAAGAGATTCAATGGAAGATATTCATTGGATGAATGCCAACAGATCATTTCATAGATATCGATGTTCCAATGGAGATCATAGATCTCACCAATAAAAGGGAGGTGGAATAATTATTCATTAAGAATAAATCCCATCACGAGGTAGGGAATTTGTTTCTTTGTGGTTTAATCCCTATTTTTTATCCAATGATAAACAAAGATAAAGTTATCTAACAAATTTATTAATGGGTAGATCATGTTTTTTGGGTGCTGGTATATCTTCATCGTATTTGGGAATTGATATTATTTTATAGTATCATATTCATTCATAATTAAAATGGAAATAGATAGAGGCCACCCTATAAATGTCTGAGTTTCATTTCTCTTGTTGTTCTTTTGTTATTTTCTCTTACCACTCATTGATAATTCATCTTCGGTTGTTTATTTTCTTGGAGGCTCATCAAATACCTTGTACTGAATCTTTGAAAAATTACTTAATGCAAAAAGGGATCAGTATAATGGGTTTAGGTTTAGAATCGATGGAATAATATAAATGAAATTTGGAGTAAATAGAGATTATATATAGACATGAAGTAGATCGAGGGGCTTAGTTTTATGGGTATCAACTTACAGATGAGAGACACATCAAGATTATAACATGAGTGGTTATTGTTGTTCGAATCAAACCACCAGTGAGGATGCATTCTTGATCTGTGAAAACCCATGATTCAAGACAAGAACCATGGAAGAACCAGTCGTAGTAGACGTGTGAGAATAATCATTTAAATAACAAGTGATTCAATAGAAATCACAACTACACAATATTTATTCCAATGAACGGACACTACGATTCCCCCCTGTATAGTGTTATGGGTTTCCACATGGAGAAAAATATCACTTTCTATGTGGTGGGTCCACATTAAATGAAACCCTTAGCTAACTATTTTTTCATGTATGGGGATTACACTCCAAGAAATCCATGTCGTATTGTACATCATTGTTATTAGATCACACATCGATTCCACCTTAGGGGATGCTCAATGTGTAAATAGAGTACGTGCCTAGGAATCCATGTTTCACTACACATCATGTGTATCAGATCATATGTTTTGTGAAACTTATAAGATGGATCAGTATGTATAGGGAGTAAACTCATAGGAGACCTTTTTCCCCACATGTTGTATATTTTAGGGAACATGGATTGTACTTTGGATGGTACACATACATGGGAATGCTACACGTGTCGAGTGTTATACCCGCCCCTACACGCCTTGTGATAAGATGTAAAACCTATATTCATTGAAAATAACTCAAAAATTTATATTGTAAATATAAATTTCTTTAGTACATAGGCATATGCTATAGTAGATGGGATAGACTAGACAAAATTATATATGCTAGACCAACCTCAATAAGTCGTTTACCCTAGGAACATGTTGTAAATTTTTTAAAAAATTATATCTTATAAGAAAGAGACATAGTATGGTCTAGACATAGTGGTACATGTTGTGTACCATTATAATAAATTGAATTTACTACTTAAAGTGAAGGTTTAAGAATTTTTTCTTCTTAGGTCAGTTCTTATATGATCTTGGGTGAGTTCCTTGAAACTATTTCAGTATGGACCTATTTCTCTAGGGTGAATTCCCTTGGCCCATTACAATGAGGGTATTGTGATTCATCACATCATGGGAATAGGATGTGATCCACTATATGGGGTTAGTCTCAAATATAGTTTTGGAATCCATCTATGCAACTTGGGGTGTAATCCACTGTCCTTTCATCATTTTCCCTAGGTAAGAATTAAGAAATCATAATGACTAACTTTTTGAGGTGTATAGTCACATACATATTGGGTTATTCTAGGTAGGATATGATATAATATAGAGGACCTATATGTGATCCCCTATCTATGTATTGAGATATTGGGAGTGATACGGATTTTTTATTAAATGTGGACAAATGAGAACAACCTATTGGATGAGATCCATTAGTGATAACATGGATCATAGCATCATTTATCATGGATGAACATTACCTTGAATCCTCAGGTAGAAATTTGTTTCCAGAAATATGGTTGATACCTATTTAATACATCTATTTTCTTATGAGTATTTTTTATTGTTGTTATATATTTCTATCATTCTTATATTGATCAACATACCCTCATGTTGATGAGTTGACTACTATCTTGATTCTCTATGTTCGGTTATTTTAGAGTTCCCTACTTGGTATGTATATACTCACCACTATATGGGATCTTCCTGCACATGTCTCATCTTATAATAATAAAATGATTTTTATTGGATTCATGGGTGGACCAATAGTAGTTGGATCTTATTTAGAGATGTGTTATTCTGTATAGAACTCAGATTCAACTAGGAGATTATTTTGGTTAGCTTCCCCTATGTTATCATTCGGTTGATATCTTTCCCAATTATAGTTTTATTGTAATTTTCACTTTCCACTTTTTATACACATTTTTTGTACTCTAATGTGGGATAGAAATTATGCATGCAGTTGCAATATATGTTTTTTTACATTTTTTCAATATATTGGTGTATGGAGATGAAAAATTCTGTACATATTCTTTATTAAAAATAATTTCATGTGTGGGATATTCCTACTTTGTATTAGTTGCTAACCCATGGTGTAAATGGAAGAACGCATGAGGTTTCATTCTTATATTACATTTTTCTAGGTGAGTCACTATGGGTCGGGTCATGAAATTATGGAAACTTGGATAGAACACTACTTCTTGATAATTTATTTTATATTTATTTTTTTATACATTTACTATTATTATTATGTCATAAAAATTTTATACATGATAAAACTATGTTAAGGATGTATTTTTGGTGTCCTACTGAGTCTGGTACTCATGTCCCACATAGAAATTTCGTTGTTCTTGTATATTTCATTAATAGAGTTCCAATGAAGGACAAGGTCCATGTGGTGGATGTTTTAGAAAATGAGCACATAGATGGCAGCATACATTAACATACTCTGGAGGGAACCAATGATTATTTATTTATTTACTTTCTACTTAATATAGTAGACAATATTTCCACTTCGGGAGATGTTTATTATCATACGAAATGTATTCCACTCTTCATTTTATTCATGTTAACTATATTAATTTATTGTATTGATTATGATTTATTATTTTTTCCTTGACATGATACTAATGTTATATTCTCCCAATTGACTAACTCATGTCATCATTTCTATTCAGCTACATCTTGCAGATGGGGACACACCCATGAGGTTATTTTTCATTTAGTCCATGACCCAGTAGTTTGTTTTGGGGTGTTAAAAAATGGCATCAGAGTGAAAGAACCTACAAACATGGTTCTTTTATTTTATTTTATTCAAGAAATTTTATAATGTATATAACATGGTTAGGACTCAGTTAGGGGAACTATGACAGTTCTCTTCCAACAATTGATAGTTAACCTTTGAGTTTTCATTATGTAGGGAAAATTATTTCTTCCAAGTTACTATTGATTAAATTCATCTTGGGTGATTCACATGATGTGGAAATGTAATTTAAGAGATTTAAGGTGTGTTCATGCATCATGAGTAGGCATGTAGGATCACATGAAAATATATACTTGTTGTTGTGATACATATAATCCTTTAATTAAATGTCTAAATTATTAATATTTGTTAGATATAGTTTCATTTTGTATGAAATATAATTTTTTCAATGCTATTAAGATATATCTTAATTGGAATTAATTAGTTGAATTGAAAATGTCGTTGTGTTAGTGTTTATTAGATGATATATTCTAATGTACATTGATGAAGGCAAGGGTTATTTCTAGGAGGGGTATATCATGGGTTATGAATAGGATCCTAATATAATCTTGTTTGTTTCAATAGACTGTGTATGATCAAATTTTATTCCTAATTTTTTTTATTATACAGGATGTAACCTGATAGATTCTTGATGGGACCACCAGCTAAGGAGGAGGGTTCTCTAGAGCAAGCGCTTGTACCTACTTTAGTATTGAAAGAAGTGGGACCTTGACAATCCCCACTAATATCCATGGCTGATTATGCCATTGATTTACATCTCCAACATCTTGTATCATTTTATGGAATCAATAGATTGTAGGATGCTGAGGAATTGGTGGACATTATATAGGGTATCTTTGACCCTATCAAGACACCGGTTGAGAAAATTCTCAATATGAATGTATTCATGTTGCAGGGACCCTTCAAGGTATTTTGTGGAGTCCAAGGTTAAGCTTAATGATATGAGAGATTTTTGTGGGAGGAATTCAATTAATATTTTTTCTAGGAATTCATCCCAGACATGTTGGAGATCTACTGAGCATATAAGTTCATAGAGACAGAGTAGGGATCTATGAAATTATATTCCCACTATACTCATCTTACTGATCATCTCCATTTCACATTGCCCTTTCCTAGTAATGAATCCCAGAATTCTAGGAAGTTCAATATCAGACTTCTTATTGACATTAAATAGTGGGTCCTAAGGTTTAACTAATTTATTCACCTAGAGGACCTGTGTAAGGCCTTTTCCATTGTCATGATCAAGGATGATTGTTAATCAGTTGGTTTTATTTTACCCAACAATGATCAGTCATTTAGACCCCATACTATTGCATTAAGTTCCATTTTATAATATAAGGGAGATAAATTCATGGTACATGAATTAGAGCATTGGCAAATCGGTAGAGTGGAATTAAAATTCTTTGGTTCCCTCAGGATCTTAACCATAATTCTCAAACTATGGGAATATCAGATATTACCATTGGTCCTTCCCAACACCTCAGTGTAGTGTCTAGTATTGTGGAAATATGTGAAATATCTAACAATTTCTTCACAGAACAATGAGGTCAGGATTTCTTCGAGGTTGAGAGTAAGCATGTTCCAAAACCTAGGGATCGATTTGGGGTTTTTAATAATGGAAACAGTATATTCATACACCTTAGGGACATTCCCACATAGTTGAGGAAGATATTTTATACACACAGGATTAGAATCCAGATGATGGTGTATAGGTGACATTTACTATTGAAGGTATAATTATGAGCACCTCTACCTTATCTACCACCTTGTTGAATAATTGTGCTTCCCATTATTTTATATATTAAAAATTAGTTGGTAGAAATGACCTAATAATTATTTTATCCACTCATTTAGTCTCCCTTAAAAACCATTGGTCATGAGAGTGTACCATCTTCAGTTATGAAAGGAGTGTACTATACTCATCTCTAACAATGAATATCTTTTTGAATTCATGATTATGGATATAATGATAGTCAGTGATATTATTGGTATGGTATATTTGACTAGATTCCAATATTACATTTATTGTTATAGTAAATAGGTTTTTTACTTCACTGAAGGGTGAGAGATACCTGATGTTTGGATATTTGGAACAAGGAGAAGGATATTTTGTAAAAGGCATATGTTAGCTTAGAACGATGAAAACAAATATGACAGGCTAATATATTTTGGTCAAATTTTTGATAGGGGAATCTACAATTCCTTTATTCATGGATCCTTATTTGGACATATTTTTAGAGGACTTCCTCATGATAGATTAGAGGAATTTAAGGTTGTTCTCATACCTAGTTGATAACCCATTTTGATATGCACATATCATATAACACCAACCGATCTGAAGGATATCAAGGTGTAACTATAAGAATTAGAGTTGAAAGGATTTATTAGGATTAATACTTCATCATAGCGTTTCACTATGTTTTTATATTAGATGGAGGGAAGTAGTCATTGAATCTGTATAAATTACCAAAACTTTTACCAGATGGTGGTGAAGGACCCATATATATCACTATGGTTCACCAACCTTTTCAATCAGTTACATGGATCCCATTATTTATAGAATATTGATCTCTAGTCAAACTATGACCATTTGTGAGAGATGGAGGAGTATATTCTAAATATATTTTTTTTAAAGGTATGAGTTTTACAAGTAGATATTGATTCC
This sequence comes from Viscum album, assembly GCA_963277665.1. Lineage (NCBI taxonomy): Eukaryota > Viridiplantae > Streptophyta > Magnoliopsida > Santalales > Viscaceae > Viscum > Viscum album. The sequence goes on along the minus strand of OY728135.1, from coordinate 1,456,186,504 downwards.
TTTTGGACTGATGAATGCACCAACAGTTTTCATATCCCTCATAGAAAAGATATTCAACAAATACCTAGACTCTTATATCATGGTCTTCTTCCACAAAATCATTATATACTCATCAAAAAAATAAAATCATGATAGTAACCTCGAGTTAGACCTGATTTTTATTTGATCACATTGCCTTTATGTGAAGCAATCCAAGTGTGACTTTTTGATTAAGGAGGTGATGTTCCTAGGACATGTGGTTTCTACTACAGCTATATCCATAGACTGAGATAAATTTTAGTTATTCATGTCTTGAAAACATCCCAAAAATGTGCCGGAGATCAAGACATTTCCTGGTTTTGTAGGATATTACTGACTATTTATCTAGGATATCTCCCAACTATTAACACACATGAAAGTGTTGATGATGAAAATAGAAAAGTCCTAATGGGTGGAGTAGTGTAAAGATACATTACATGAGCTAAATTGGATGTTGAATATAGTTCTAATGATTATAATACCTGATCTAGGGATCAGATATGTCGTATATTGTGATGTATATAGCTTTGGTTTCAGACCAGTACTGATTCTTTAAAAGAAATTAGTTCCTTACGAGTCACATTAGTTATAAACCCATAATAGGATCAACCATAATCCTGTTCTGGAGTTGGAAGTTGTGGTCCATGCAATGAATTATTGGTGACACTATCTCTTTGTTGAGATTTTTTTTAAATTGACCACTAGATACATCACTATATATTCACAAGGAGGTAACTGAATATGAGACGGAGGTTCTAGGTTGAGTATCTTTGGAAATTTGACTGAGATATGGATTATTCCCTAAGAAATGATAACATTTTATAAAATTACATTGGTTGTAAAATGGGTGATGAACAAGAAATTTGCGACATATTTTTATAGGAAATGTGGTTCTTGATGTTCTTTTTTTCTAACTGGAGAGTGGATGATTCATAAAAACAAATATAAATGAATAACTCTACCTTTATGGCCACATTTCATTAGGTATACCTGGTAATGGTATGATATAATTTATACCTAGAGTGTATTGTGATTCAAGAGGACATATTTAGAGGTGATTCGATACCTGGGTGGACATTGAGTGATGAAGAAATTATCCATATTCATGGGAGGTTGGTATTCCCCTTTATAGTGTAGATAATGAGATTTTTTCAAACCTCTATACGGGTGGCATATCCTGGTTTAGATGATGTGTACCATGAACTCAAGGGACAATTCTAGTGGTTAGGGATAAGAAGGGATATCCCTAGATTTGTTTCCTGATGTCTTACCTATTATATTTTAAAGGATGAACACTATAATCCTATTGGGATTTTCAATCAACTTGAAATTCCTATTTGTAAGTGGTAGGGCACTATAATGGACACTGTGATGGGGTTACCCAGGACCCTAACTTGTTGTGATGTTGTCAGGGTGTTTTCGGACATAATATCTAGGTGCTTCACTCTTTACTGATTTTATCTACTCACTTTAGACCCCAAGGTGTTTTGTAGGTTATGATGATTAACTATTATTGATTGAATTTTTATACAACAACATTTACCATGATTATATTCTGGTGGAATCTTATGAGGCTATTTATAGAAGACTATGTCAGTCACTAATTTATTTTCATGAGGCATGTGAGGTATTGGTTTTGGGGACCTGTTCGGTTCATGAGACCTCTTTGAGAGTACATATGATTTTGGAGAGGACGATAACAAATCGCAGTTGGAAGATATCACATGATAACCATAGTATGAGACCTTTGGAATATGTTTTGGGTGATTAGGTTTTCTTAAGTGTGACTCTTGGGTTTGGTCACCGACATATAAGAAATCAAGTAAAGACAAAACCACATTTCATGGGAACCATGATGACCAAAAAATGGGTTGGTATGGTTGCATTTCATCTGGATCTTTCTTCCTACTATTGATTTTTCATGACAGGCTTCATGTGTCATCACACTAAAGGTACTTGGATGATACTATGTTGGCTATCGACTGCAACTACATAGAGTTGGATCCAAATGTATCTTATAAGGATCATCCATTTTAGAGTATAGAATAGGGTGATAAATAACTTCAATGGAAGATGATTCTATCTTGTTTTTTGATTTAGTGGTAGGACATACTGATCTAGGAGGACACATGATATCTAGAGTCTAATGTTTGACCCTAGTTGTCGAAGTTGTTCGAGAAGGAACTATAGAGATTATTCTCATGGATGAGGTGTATTTATAGGGGTAATTATAAAACCATGAAATTATTATTTCCTAAATCAAAGTATTTTTTCCTTAATTCTCCAAATTTTTTAATTGATCCACGTTTGGGTATAGTATTTTTATCCTTGAGCTGATTAAATAATCTTTAAAATTATTTTGTATGACTTTCTGGCCCAAAAAGTGGCACCATGTTGTGATTGATGTGGTTGTGTTGCATGGGGTATATTGTTTTAATGCCACACTACATAAGAAGTGTTTATATCATGGTGATTCTGACCAGTGGTGGTTGTTTCATATCCTTCATCATGGAGGGTTTGTTGGAAAGGAAACACAGTGGTATCTTAGACTGCACAACATATCTTTTTTCCGCATCATTTTAAAAATGATTTCTTCCAATAATTAGTATTTAGTATATTTATAATTAGAAGGATATTTTATATTTTATTTTGAGACTACATTTAAAATTATATAGGGGATGTTTAAGATTATTTGATGATAGTATTCCATGTGGAATGAACTCCTGTAAATACCATTTTTCTTCTTCCTTTCACATAGATTCTATTTATTATAACGTACTATCTAGATGATTCCATGCCTCAAAGTTCATATTTATTAAATATAAGTTCATATTTCATAGTGGTTATATGTTTTAGCCTCCCTCTTTTCATTTTTGGAGTCTATTTCAAATGATTACCATGTTTCATTACCCTTTTATACACCACACTAGTTCATGGCCACACCATAACTATTCATCCTACACCATTGTAGTATCATTCAGTGAACCTCAATTTTATTATTTTCATGTCTACACCATGGTTTCTTTTACTATAAAACTCTATATGGTAGTTGATTTCTTGTGACATTGATCACTATGCATTTCTGGACAACTTTTTCCCATTTTGATTTTTTGGCAAATAAATTCTTTCTTTCAAACCAAACATAAAGTCTTATATTGATTAAAATTTACCTCAGGGAAGTTTTGGTTCTACAATTTTCCTTTTTTATCCTTCCATTACTCTACGAAAAATTTAATTTTGAATTAATATAGGTTCTAGGATTCCTTTCTAGGTGATCATTTTCTATTGGGTGTATGAATGTGGTTCAAGTGATGATACATTTGTTGAGCCTTGAATTTAGAAATGATAATCATGAGGTAGGAAGTTCCTTACCTATTAGGGATTTTGATAGACATTTTTTAATATTATAAATTATGTGTTTTCATAATTTATTACAATTATTTATTATGACCTCAAGTGGGTGTGTGTAGCTCATGAGAGCTATATTGATATTTGAGTCCATAAATATTTCTAGAGTTGCATGTTTCCATGTTTTATTATAATTACATGTTTCTATTTGTCTCCACTATATTTTTATAATGATATAATATGCTTACCATATATTCCTTACACTCTATGTGTGTTATCATGCCATGGAGATTTTAATTGTTACATAATACAAGTGAACCTCATGTACTGATCTACCCTTAGAGAGGGAGTGTGCATGACTTGTGAGGAAGACGATGATAAAACTATGCACAGGGTTGGGGAATGATGGTATTGGGTCCAAACCTATTATAGTGCATCTGGGGCATGATAGCTTGGGGACCTGACTTAATACATTGATTGGGTACAATGGTCTAATGTTCCGTCACATGATAGAGCCAGGATATGATTGTATGGGGGTATGATTTAACTTGATTCCCTGAGTCCATTGAAAGATGGAATTTTGAGCATAGTGGATGATCCATTCTATATTATTTAATTCCATGATTTTTATTTTTTTCATAATGTCAAAGTAGGTATAGTTGTGAGTTTATGGTGGCTTGGTTAGTGCACCAACCCTCGATTTCTTATTTTTTATTTATTTTCTTCATTACACATTTATTATTATTATTATGGCATATACTTACTATACATGATCACCTTAAGTTAAGTATTCATTTGTAGTGTCATATTGAGTCTTTTACTTACACCATGCATATATATTTCAATGCTCTTATAGATTTAACGACAGGAGATATAGAGAAGTGAAAGGTCCTTATGGTGGAGTTTTGGGAAGAGGATCATAATTCTAGTAGTGGACCAAGAAATAATTTATAGGACCATGAAATTTATATCTTTATTTATCTAATGAAATATAGAATGAATTAGCCTACCAATTTGGGAATTTCTTATTACAATATAACATATATTCCATTCACTAGTAACTATATACTCACTCATGTTATTTATTATATTGATTATGATTTATAATTGTTTGTGTGACATGATATAGAGGGTATTGTCTCCCCATTGATGAAATCATACCCTCTCTAGTAGGCAGATGCATCTTTCATTTGGGGATGCTTTTATGAGTTCATATGGAATTCTGGATCAAACCCGGTGGTTTAGGTTGAGGATTTACACCCTGTAGGATCAGGTAGACTAGCCAAGAGTTTTGATACTTTTTAATTTCATCGTTAATGAATATTTTTTAAAAATAATAAGTTATTATACAAAAAGAAACCCAATATGTATCATCCTCCTCTTCTCTTATATTTCTTTTCTACATCCTGCCAAACAAAGTGACGGAACATCAAATCATTATACAATTATTTTTATTAATAATTAATGAATAATTAAGATAATTCAAGGTAATAAATTCTATATAACATGATTGGGATCTCCAAATTACATCTATGATTTTCTCTATTATTTTTATTCATCCTCAAGATATTTTTATCAATATTTAAAAATCCACTCAAATCATTGATAGAAAATGAAATCCTCACAAAGTTGGCTCAAGACAATTCCTATAAATAAAAACCTATATTTTTTTAATCCTATGAAACTTGGTCCTATTTTATTCCTACGTAATATAAATAAAATAATTTTTTATTTACCTATAATCATTCATCAAAATTTATCTAAATTAAAAATAATTTGAATCTTTATTTATTTTGAAAAAACTAATTAAAATCAGTTAGAAAACATTAAGTATTATTAAAGTTAATAAAAAATATTACATTTCATATTTGTTAATTCACATGTAAAGGTATTTTGTAATTTTATCACTATAATTTTTATTATTATTTAGATTATTTAAGAAACATAAAGAATATATCATACATAATATTATATCATATGAACTATTTTGGAATAAATGTTAAATAATTTCTTGAAAAAAAATAATTTGATACCCAATAATTACAAAACCAAATATATATCATAAGTTGCATAATGAAAATAATAATATTGGGAGTGATTATATATATATATATACATTTACTAAATTAATAAATAATTTAGAATTATTTATTTAACATTGAATTATTCAAAACTAATTGTATTTTAAAATAGTTATAAAGATTCAATTTAAAAGAGTTAAAGAAAAACATGATAAAAGAATAAAATTCAGGAAATGATATATTATAATAATCATAGAAAAAAAATTGAATGATAAAAAAATATTAAAATAAATATTATGGTTCATGAAGATAATGTTTCCAAACTCGTCTATTAAAAGTGCATTCACTCCACCTTTATCAAACATATAGAGATTTTTTCGTATTCTGATTATTTGTAAATCCCACCTCATAGAAGTATTATACATATATATAATCCCTATATTTTATCTCGTGGATTAAATTAATTTATTATAAAGGAGATCCTTGAGGGAATATTTGACTCTACAACATAAGAGTTGCCTACTTTTTTATTATCTTCATAAAAATCTCCCACTACCTATTCTTAAAAATGATTTAAAATGTTAATAACCTATAATAAAGTTCATAATAATTCTATTACAATAATATAAAACATAAATATAGATGATTTTAAAATCAATAATCCATTTTATTATATTCATTTTTGGTTTGGTTTAGCCACCTACTTGAACGATGTTGAATTAGTTTCATACCAATTATTATTAAGTTAGAGAAATACACGAATACATAAAATTTATGAAATATTTGATTCATTTAAGATATATTTTAGAAAGATAATATAACCCTAATAATAAATGTACAATATTCCATTTAACTAATGAACACATTTTCTTCTAGATCTTATGTTGGCATTAGACACATATCATTTTCCATTAATTTTATACCATTTTTTTAACAATGGACTAAAAAACCTCAAAATGACCAAGTTTTTAAAATTATTCCCATAATTAAATAAAAGATAATAATAAAATAATGGTAATAATAAAAATGAAAATGTTTCATAATAAAATAAGTAAATAATCAAATATTATTATCAAAGGTAAAATCCTACAAGGAAAATCAGGAAATGACGTCACGAATTCATTAACAATATCATAATGAAATAGATATTTCATATGTATAAAATCATATTTGCAGAAATATTCGGTAATTTATCTCTAAAAAAAATTACTTTCTTATTATCTTTTTATTTCCTTATTTTCCATGTCTATTTTCAAACACACAGTTGAGTGACCCTTATTTTGAGCCAGTAGGGACCTAATTTCCCAAGGAAAGTTGTTGTTGTGGCACTAATAGTTACACTTTGGGTTTACATTGTTCAAGAGGATGATATATTTGGATTATCTCACCCTTTAGGGTGATATTATTTCCTAACTTATGACTTTGTTATATATATAATACATTTTTTAATCTTTCCTAGTGTAATTATTAATATACCCAGTTTATTATATGATATTGATATACTAATAGAATTCATTTAATAGTACTGTTTAAATGGGGATTATAATATCTCTCCTTTAATACTAATATTTGAGTATTCTATATTTTAAGGACACATTGTTAGGAACTATATAATTTATCACCATCAAGGGAGGCATTGGGCACTTCGAAGATATAGGATTTACTGTGGATTTGGTTTTGGTATCATAAAAGGAGATTCATATGTATCCATAAAAATAGAATTATGGATTTATTAGTTATGGAACTATTCACAATATAATTCATGCATTTTTTGGTTATGGGAAAATTATTTTAATATTTCCTTTTATGGTCATGCATCCATTACCAATTCCTAACAGTTTAAAGTCCTTCATAGTGTTAAAATTGGTAAATGGTTTCTAAAAATCAGTGGTTTTTGATGTATGAATGAGTTATCCATTTAACCCCTATTAATTTATATGTTGAAAAATTATAGATTATGAGATGCTCGGTCATACACCAACTATGGGTGCCATTTTTTGTTTTATACACTATCATTGATTGGATACTAGATGGGGAAGGAATATGAAATGGTTAGGGTATACACCTAGTTAGATGCCCAAGATTTAAATTGAGGTGTGTTTTTTGATCCATAAGGTGGGGTCTTCTAGGTACTCATTAATTGGAATCAAGTACCAAAGAGTTTGAGTTTTATGATTTATAGTACTGTTTTAGGACTATAAAATAATGATAGGATCTACACAATGGGGATGTTATCATGTAGTTTTATGTATTGAAACATGGATGATCGTGTCATGAAATAGAGAAAAAACATTTTATTAAATTTTCCTTAGTAATGGGTTACCATTTTGATTATACTCTTGTATATGAGCTAGGTGAAGCAGTTTTTGGGTGCTAAGAGGTGTGGCTCATCTCTAGGAATTTTTATAAATTTTTTGATTCTATTATTTCAAGGTGGGGGTTATAGGTATCAAGACATGAATCCTATTTAAAATGATCTGAAAATATTGTGGTTAGAATCTTGACTTTTTATAGGGCTAAGTGACATAAGTTTTAATGACCTATTTTGTATCCATAAATAAATATTGGGTTATATGGTTTTCTATACATAATTTTTAATGACCTATTTTGTATTCCACATTTATTGTGGAATAAATGTTAAAAAAATCTATAAATCCTTATTGATTGAAATGATAGGTTTTTTTAGAAAAAATCGATTTTTCTAAATATTATATATTTTAATTTAAAAGTTATTTATCTATTATGTTGAAATTGAATTAAGATAAATGGAAAAAAATTGATTCATCATGTAACAATATATAAATAATGGTCTACTTATATTTTAAGTAATAAAATTATTGACATGATTGAAATTTAATTAAGAGTACCTAGAGTTTAAATAATTAATCTAAGGTGGCTCAATTTTTAAAAAATTCTCTTGACCTTTACACATCATATAAAACTATTTTTTATTTTAATGTCTTAATTACACGTCTTACTGAATTAACCTCACCTAAATCCGAAATAAAAATTATCCCTTTCCATTCATACCACTTACCATTCATTTCCATGAAAAATTCCCTCTTCCTCATTTATAAAAGGGGGATCACATCCACCCATTCAAAACTCCACATCAATTACTAAATTTATATGAAACCCTAAGAAAATGTAATATCCTTTAATTACATTAAACTTCTTGATTACCCTATTTATCACAAATCATCTTAATTCACTCAAATCTAGGGAATTCATCAAGAGGATGTTCAAGGTCTCAATATAGGTATCACGTATTGATTATCATTTTTTTCTTATTATTTCATTTAGAAACCAACCTTTACTATAGTATAATATAAAAATCATCATAATTGGTGTTTTTATATTTTATTTTGATAATGTTAAAACCTATATATATTACCATCCTTCTATTATGAAAATAAGAATCGTTACTAGTGCATGAACAAAAATTACCACGTCCAGTAAGTGATGCATTCATTTTTTTCATCACTCTGAATCATGGATGATATTTTTTATGTAATTGATGAATAAATATAATTTATATAAGTTATTTATGTTTCAAAAATTATAATTTATTATCCACATTAACACCTCTCTTTCTTTGACAAATATAAATGATAATTATATGTTTTGAAGACTACTGTCTCCACAAAGAATCATTTTCTCATTTTCGTGTATTTTTTCATTCATTATCAAAAAAATCATAAAATATGGTTTAGAAAAAAATGTAAAATAATAATAATTAATCTTCTATTTTAAATATATTATTTCAAAAGTAAAAAATATTTAACTATACACACCAATCGAGTAAATGTGTATTCATGTTTGGGTCTGTTTGACCACCTACTTGAATAATGTTATGAAATTATATGATGAATGATAATGAAAAAAAATTTATAGTATCATAGGGAAAAAATATTTAAATAATTATTATTTATTGTTTATTTAAAGTAAAAATCAATATTTAAATCACTATATTATACAATAACCATTGAAGGATGAAAATATGAAGAAAAAAGTTTGATGCAGATTCCATTTTCAAGTATAAAGATTAAAGCACTCATGATTGATAATTAATAATTAAAAATTGTTTATAAGAAATAAATTGATTTATAATAATTTAAATTTGAATGGTTAATTTTTTAGGAACAATGAACATTATCATTAATCTTATGAAACAACTACAAAAGGTCAAAACTATAAACATTCACTTTAGGAAAAAAGAAAAAAAAACTAACAAACATACACATAGATAATTATTAAAATTTAAAATTGAAATTACTATTTGGTATGAATATGGTTGTGAATTAGTATATTTATATAATCATGTTTGTTTTATAGGATTTTAGTGTTCATTATAATAAGCAGGAAATAAATTCAATGGTATATTTGTTTCAAATTTGAATTCCTTGATACATGGTAATGATATACACCATGTTTCATTTTTTATTTTTTAGAAACTACCCCATATTAATTTTGTATATTGAATTCGGTATATTTCATGGTGTCTAATATTTTTTTCTATTTCTATTATCACATTAGTTTTTTATTCGATAGATACAATGGTTGTAATGGGTTTCTTCTCAACTTATCTTAATAGAGAGATATTTTAATATTTTGAAATAATATTATATTTATATCGGATATATAATGCCCAATAGTGTACTTTGAAAAAAAATATTATTTTATTTGTGGTATTTAAATAACCATATGATTATCAAGATTCCAAATACTTTAGAATAAATAATTTTTAATTCTATAGGGGGTTTTTTGTGACTCAATTCCTTCCCTTGGGTAATAATCACTCATGTTTTTATATTTTATTTAATGATTGGTCTATTTTATCCAATGATGATTTTAGGATGTATTGAAACTTTTTTTCTAGTAAAAAAAAGTTTAAACAAAATTATTCTTCCTCAATTATTTTAATATTTCTTTGAAATTAATTTCTTATTAAGAATAATTCCCATTACTTTTAATGGATTTTTCTTTTATGTCCTTATTTTTACTTCCCAAATATGTTCTCATTTTCCAAATATAATAGAAAAGTAATTTTTTCTGTAATGATCCTTCTGCTACTCTTATAATTTTTTAAAGATAATGTTTATTTGTCCTTTTTAATGATTTGTGTTTCAAACAATGTTATTTTATAATGTTCAAAATTTCATTCCATCAATTAAAAATTAATAGTTTTATCATCCACTAAATTTTTCTTATGATAAAATTTATGTATTTTTACTAGTTATGATTGTTAAATATCCTTTTTAAAAGTAAATATTATAAAACTAATTTCACTTCACATTTTTGAAAACATTATGCACATTTCAAGTATAATTGATTAAATAGTCATTTTAAAAAGTAAATTGTTTATGTATTTTCACTTCAAATTATTGAAAACATTGTGTCTTTTTAGGTCATCATTATTAATGATTATTTTAAAACTAATAATTGTCAAATTATTTTCACTTAAATATTTTTCAATAAAATAAATTTATTTTAAAATAATTTTTATTCTTACTATTTATAATTTTACTTTTAAAAATTATTATCTTTACCTTCTCATAAATATTTTTTTTAATATAATTTACACTTTTAGTTTTATAAAAATGATTACAAATCATTTCTGAAAAATATTATTTTTACTTTATTTTTATTCCAAAGATTATTTGTATTCAACATTTGTATTTATCATCCTCTGCATGTTATTATGTTATGAATATTTTTATGGAATGATATTTTTATATCTTATGATTTTATATAGTCTTATTTAGTGATATATCTAAGAAAACCACTATTATTTTTGGGGTTATTTAATTTGTGATGATCATTGATCTTATATGGCACAAATTTTATGGATAATGATGTATGAGGTCTTATATAACCCTCTATTACATAGGTTTTTGTTAATTTTTCATGTGATAGACACATGTGTACATAATTTTTTTTTTCACATAGGCATGGAATGATTGGTTTTCTCATATTTCTAGGTGAATAAATAATAAGCCTCTTCACATAGGCATGGACATAATTGGATTTCTCATAGAGAATGTCCAATAATTATGGTTGTAAATCACTTTGGTTTTATTCATAATGATTTTTCATTCTCTCTAGTTGGGTTCATGTTTTTTTAATTTTTCAATATTAATATAATTTATTTGAATTTTCATGTTTTCATTTTCATTCGTTATTTTTAAATTATTTCATACTTTTATATCATGTTCACATGTTTTATGATTATTGATATGTGTTTTGATATATTTTATAAATTTTATGTTTCTTTAATGAGTATTTTATGATCTTATGTTACTCAAACATGTTTTATGATTATCATAAATAGTCTTATGATCATTTATTATGATATCTATGTCGAACTCTTATTATCCTCTATGATTAAGATCTAATACCTTATTATTGTATTTTCAATTACTAGGAATTTTAGAATACCCATTATTTATGTTTACGTTCCATAGGATATGATGATTATTATGGAAGTAAAGTATATAAAATGGTTAAGAGGATCCTAGTTATAGAGAAATTATAAAAAGTCATTTAAAATAAGATATTTTTATAGATAGTCTCCATTAAACTAAACCTTTCAGTCCATATGTTATGCAACTGTTTGTGAAATAAATTATTTCTATTGTAGATATATTGTATTTTTTAATCTAATTTCATATTGGGTTGCTTTATTTGATTTTAGAGGTGGTTTTAGTTACTTTTGGATATTTTTGTAGTTATTTTGTGGATTAGTTTATATAACCTTAGTGAAAACCTTAGACATATGTCGAGGTATAAGATGATATACTAAAATATTGGGACAATTTTTACTCTATAAACCTCCCTATAAACACATACCATTATGGATACTATAAGTGAATAAAAATTTTGAATAGATACACCTATAAGAAATCACCCCAAAAGGGTTGGTTTGAAATTGAATTGACTATCACCCTCATAAATGAAGAGTAGACCCAAGAATTCAAAACAATTTTGACACAATAATGGATATGCTTTTTTTATCACATGCTCATTATAAACCCATATAAAGGATTAATTTCCTAGTTAGTTTGAAGGATTATATTGAGGAATATAACATAACCCAAAATAATGTAACCTTGGCTGAACTAAGACTGATATAGGCCGAACTAAAGGAAATAGAGGACGACACGATAATGTAAATGAGAAATACTATTTAAGGATGATTCCCTTTTATTATTTTGATAATTTTCCCGCATTATTTTTACTAATTTCATCTTTTTTTATATTAGTTATGTATGGAACCACAAGAAACCAAGTGAACCTTGGCTGTGAAGGACAATGTAGTTATTACCTCAACTATCAACATATTGTAATGGAAGATGGATTGAATTTTTTTAATTTTTTATGAAACAAATATCTTGAAATGTTTTTATAATAGTAATGGAAAGTATCTTATGGGGACTAGAAGATAATTTAAATGTTGAAAAGGAGTCTATAATTCATAAATCTAAAGAGAAAAAATGATTAATTCAGTTAACACGAGGAATGAAGACAAAACTGATCATAGGGAACCACTAAAAATTAAATTTCTAATGTATATATAACTCTAGATTTATCCTATCCAATTCTATTTTCTAGGGATTTTAAAGGTGGTAAGAATCCATAACCTTATTGACCTAAAGAGGAAGGATGAATCTACACAATGACTATTGATGAAGAGGATTGTGGTAATTAGGTTGTAACATACACTCCACCCCAAATTAGTGGATGTATAGTAGTTATATAATAATTATTGTTCCTAGTATTCTTCTTATGGACATCAATTAACCACCCTCAACGATTTTTATATTATGGAAAACATTTAGTGGTATTATTATTAGGTTATTTGGAAATAAAATTTGGGAAAATCATAATATATACCTCTAAAATTTTTAAAGGCTTTTTAAAATAGAATGGATATATTTAATTTTTTTTACATTAATTTATAGGATAAGGGTAAACCTAATCTAAATAAATTATTACCAGCTATTAGAACTATTCCAACTATGATTTATCCAAAAAGAAAACATAACCCTTCACATGGATCTTAATACCTAGTTATGAGACACATTTCCTTGAAATGGTTAGGGGAGATTAGTGGTTTTTAGTCATACCGATTATATCAGGGTCATATATAAAGTTATACCAATATTTTCACAACTGATATCTATTCTTTAATGTAAATGATAACTAAATTACAAGGATAAAATTTATTTAAGTGGGATAGAAAGTAATGACCCAAGTTTTATCATTAAATAAATATGTGTACTATGGTTTTATCCTTACATATATTGAAAATACAAAACATATAGACCTTTGTAAGGTATCCATAGAACGGGAAGGTATAAACAGTGTTAACAGAATTATTAAATATATGTAAATAAATAAATAAATATATATATATATATCTTAATATATATAATAATAACAAAACAAAATAAAATTATCTTTAAAAAAAGAAAATAGTACTACTAAATAACTAATAAAATATATTTAAATTCTTAAAATTTATTTTATAAAATGCATATTTTCTTAAATTTTGATATATTTCTGATTTACATTAATTTTAGAAGAATAGTCAATATACCAAAAAAAGATTTCCTATAAAAACTATACTTCATTTAAGTAAAAATATATAAATTTTAGTTTGTGAATTTTTTAAATATAACATCGATTTTGGATTTATCATGGACATATATCATTAGTTTAATTTTATGTAATTTTTTAAAAATAGTTGCCTTTTAGATGAATAGTGAAAAATACTATTTTTGAAATACCATGGTTGTCATAATCTAAAACATAGTAAATATTTTATGGATTAAATATATTTATGTTTTAAGTGACATGATATATTTTAATATGTAATATTTTAATTAAAAACCAATATTTTATATTTTTAAATATAAGCAATATTTTCTCAGAAACTATTTTAAAAACATCATAACTTAGTATTTTAAAATTAGTTTTCCTCCTTGAATAAGATTAAATGGATTTTAAATTAATTAAAAGTGGGTCAAAATTATCCAATAAGGTTCACTTTATTTTTATCCATAAAGATTAAGTTACCATGAAAAAATATTATTTACCTTCTTAAAATGATTATTTTTTAATGAATAATAATTTTATAAATATTGTGTATTTACATTTTTTAAATTGAATAAATTATAAATTACACATATAATATTATTCTAATAAACATATATAAATTAATTTTTACTTGATTAGTGTGAAATCAATGTAAAATATGACTTAGAATCTTAGATGAAAAACATTATTTTTCTAGAAAAACGATATTTTCAACACATTATTGTTTTGATTTAAAATATTATTTTCTCATATTTTTAATATTAAATAGGATAAATAGAGCCCAATTTCTGATTCATCACATGAAAATTATGTAATAAGGGTCTACATATGTTTTTAGATATAATATAATTTAACTGATTAACATTTTAGTAAGACTAATAAGTGTTTAAATAACAGATCCACGACGGCCCAAATTTTCTAAATTTAAAATGATCAATATAAATTAAGAGACTTTTTATAACATATTACATGAATGTATTACAAACAGTTTCTCAAATAAATCACCTAAATTTCATTTAATTCTATTCTTACCCGTTACTTACCATTCTTTCTGTCGGAGAAACCTCTTCCTTACGTATAAAATAGGATAACTTCCACCCTTTCATTAATCCAAACCTAATTCTAATTTTCCAGGAACACCTACCAAAATACCCTCTAATTTATGTTCTTTTCACACCATAATTACCCTATTTAAAACAAAATATTTTATTTCCCTCAAATCTAGGGCAGTAATCAAGATGGAGTTCATGGTCTCAATGTAGGTATCACATAATTCTTAACATTTATTTGTTATTATTTATTTTTCAAACCAACCATAACCATAATATAATATAATAATTATCATCCTTAGTGTGTTTATATTTTAATATAATAAATATAAAACTATTTTTTATTATTTTACATATACTATGAAAAATAAGAATCATCATTAGTTCAAGGCAGTATATTACCACATCCATGAAGTGACAATTTAAGTTTTTCACCACCACACCTATCATGGATGGTCTTAATTATGGTCTTAATTAATAAATATTATTTTAATAATGTATTTATTGTATATAAATGTTTAATTAATATCCACATTAAACCATATAATTCATTTATAAATAGAAACACAAATCGTGTGTTATGAGGACTACCCCCTCTATAAAAAATAGATTTTCATTTTTCTTTATGTTTTAATTAAATATCCAACCAACTTGAAATATGATTAACCAAAATAAAAATGTTTCAAAAATATTATTCACTTATAATGATATTATGTGAAAAAATAAATCTTTATCCATACTCAACAATCCATTTAATGCGTAAAAAAATTTCGGTTGGTTTTACCACCTACTTTAATAATGATATTATATTATATTACAAAAGATTATAAAAAATTAATTTTCAGTATAACATGAAATAAATATGTAAATAATAATTTGTTTTTTGTAAAGGATAAATAAAATATTAAACTCATTAACTTTTAAAAATCCATTCATAGATTGACAATCACTAAACAATGTTCTTTGTCAATATCTTCTTTAAGGCATTAGATGAAAGTACTCATGAAATGAAATTTAAATTTCATAAATAATTATAATCCATCAATTATAGTAACAAAAATTAACTTTTTATGATGATATTTGAAAATATTATCAACATTTATATTGATATTATGAAACTATTTCAAACTATAAAAACTATAAACACTCGATATGGGAAAATATTCAGAAACTAACTAATATACATTGTGGTAATAGTAATAAATGAATTATATAAAAAAATTAGGTTTTAATATTATTATAAAAAATTATAATTATAATTATATATATTTTATATGATTTTATCATGAATTCTACTAAGCAGGGAAACAAGTTATGGGTTTCTTTGTCTCAAATTTGAATCCCTCGAGACATGTTTTTCCTATACACCATATTTAATTTTCAATAGTGTAAATACTAACACATTTTTATTTTCTGTAATGATTTCATGAAATTTAATAATTTAAAAGTTTATTTTCTATGGTCATTATCTCTTGGGGTAGTTATTCTAATGATAGAATCATTGTAAGGGTTTTTATTTCAATATATCTTCATTGAGATATGTTTTAATGCCTTGCAAAAATTTCTTATTTCCATGGATTATATACCTATAAAAAAATATGTTTTGAAATACTCAATAATTTAAAAAATTCTATTTATAGAATTTTATTATTTTTTAGAATATAATAAAAAAATTAAACATTTACTAAATCTGTAAAGGGTTTTTCCAGACTCAATTATCTCTACTGTGTTATAGTCCCTCATCTTTGTCTATTCTGTTTCATTATTAATCGATTATAACTTATGATGATTTTAGAACATATTAAACCTTATTTTCTAGGTATAACATATTTCATAGAAAACTATTCTCCTTAAATGTTTTTAATTTTTCCTTAAAATAATTTTTTATAACAAATAATTCACATTACACTAATTTTATTTTTCATCCATGCCTATGTTTTTAATTACCACTATTTTTATCTATTCCTTGGTGAAAATTTAAACCATTTTACCAATAAGGACACTTTAATTCCCCCTATATATTTTTAATGTAAAATTTTATTTATCATTTTTAGTGTTTTGAGATTTTAACAAACTTATTTAAAAAAATTGATATGTTTTTCATACTTTAATGGTAAATGGTGTTTTCAACCACTCAACATTTTTTGGTGATAAAATTTATGTCCTTTTCCATTTTTTTATTATTAATGATTATTTTTAAACCAAAAATTCAAAAATGTCTTTTCATTTCCCCATTTTGAACACTTTATGTAATTTTCAAGTTTTTATTATTTATTATTTTTTTAATAGTAAAATTTTACAAATTATTTATACATCCCCTTTTTTAAAACAATGCATCTTTTCAAGTCTTCATTTTATATGAATCTTTTAAAAGTAAAGGTATCAAATTATTTTCACAGAAAATATTTTATAACCATAATTTAAATTCATGTATATTTTATATAGACTATTTCTTATAAAATATTCAAAAAATATTTTATTTCCCTTATCTAAAATTTGTTTTTAAAATTAATTTACAGTTCAAAATTTATAAAAATGATTAAAAAAATATTATGAAAAAAATATTTTCACTTCAATTTTTTCTCCAAGGTTTATAAATCATAATGTTATGTTTTTATCATCCTATATATGTAATTATCTTATGAATCCATTTTTAAAATTATATTTTCATATCCTATTATTTTTTAAGTTCATGATAAGTTATATGTTTAATAAAACCATTAATATTTTCATGGGCTATTTTAGTTATGATGATTATTGATTTTAAATGGATCACATAAGCTTGGATGAAAATGGTTGGGGTCATATATCGCCAAAAATTTCATTGGTTTATGTTTATATTTCATTAGATACTCAAGATTGAATATAATAAATTTTCTAAGACAAGAGTTTGAATGATGGGTTTTCTAACTTTTTTAGGCATGCACCAAATGTGTTTTTTCACATAGGCTTGGGTATAATGGGATTCAATTCACAAGATTTCATATGATTAGGGTTGATCAATATTTTCCTGTTTTTCATAAATTTGTTCCACATTCCCATGTTTTTTATTATGTGATACAAATTTTAATAGATTCATTCCATTTCAATGAAATTCCATGTTTTCTCATTCATGCATTATTTTTAATGTATTCTTCAACTTTTTATCATTTTCACTTTTATTATGTTTATTGTTATTTTTTTCATCCATTTAAAATTATTCATTATTCCTTAAGGAAATTTTTAGGATTGTATATTTCTCCATCATATTTTATAAGTATCATACATTTTCTTATGATATTTTTTCTGATATCTATTCCTCCCTCTCTTTATTTTTTAATATGGATGATCTAATACCTTATTATATTTATTTTCCCTTACAAATAATTTACGGTAACCCATTTATTTTGTTTTTATTCCCTATTTCATGATGATTTTTATCTCATGTTTGGTTTCTATAAATTTTTCTATTTGAGCACAATTATAAAGAAATGTTCACAATTGATGTAAAATAATATGTACATATACCCATGCTACAAGACACTACATCTTTATATCCTTGCGTTATGTCACTTTTTGGGATATTTAATATTTAAGTCATGAAATTAATGTATTATTTAGTTATATTTATATTTGGTCACTTTATTTTTGAATAGATTGAGCCCAAAAATGAATAATTCATCTCATCACTAATCTCATCCCAGTTGATTGGATCATTGGAATAAATATAAAATTTACATTGGGTGTCCAAATTTTTATATAAAAAAATAATCACAATGTTTTTTTCATATAAGTAAGTGTGATAATTATTAATTTTTCATGAATAGTAATTTGGTAAAGTTAATCCCCAATGGGAGATTGTTGGTGTGGATTTTTGAAGAAGCCTCATGAGCATTAATTCATGAAAAAGTTGCATAGAAACCACATAATAGATAATACTCTCAATCTACAAGTCAATAATTTGTCACCTCCACTTCATGAAATAGCCTCATATAAAATTCATCATAAAGTATATGCACCAAATCAAGGAGTATTATATCAACCACTTCATAAAGGAAACCCATAGGTACTACGTGGGTGATGTAGTATGATAGATGATCCATTGAAAAGTAACAACACATATGTGTCTTTATGAAGGACCTTGAAGGTTATTATTTTATAAGTATACACTTGAGATGAACTCCATGAGGGAACCCCATGGATGTGTCTTATTGAAGGACCCTTAGAATCATTTCTTATTAAATAAGATTCATAATCATTGATTCATAGTTGTGGTGCACTTGTGCTTATTTGTGAAGGATACTCACGAATAGATATCCATAGAGGAGACTCATTTGTAGTGTTTTCCACTTTCCTTCCCTCGACAATTGTCGATGTGATTCCAATATAGATATTATTTATCAAAGTGGATATGTTTTTTCAAATGGAATAATTTATCCATTTCACAATTTGTGTTTCATGTATTTATAGGAAACATTTGTAATCACCATTCAAAATATATATGGTAATGTCGGAGTAATACAACTGTCTTTGAAGCATATAGATGTGTAGAAATATTATGTCACCATAATGATTGATATATAGTACATGAAGTAACCACACAAGTGTGAATGATAACATAAATTATCCATAATGAATCCAATTTTATTATGTGACCACAAAACCATAAAAGTGGATATATTTGGGTGAATGGATTATGCACACAAAAATGTACTTCACTCATAAACATGTCACGAAACTATGATCGATTTACCTTGTTGTAAAATTTCATTTCCCAGATTTTACACATTTTTTTTAAAATGATCCTCAAATATAAATTTCTATAATATTTCAATATCAAGTATATTTTTTCCAAATAGGATGTTAAATAGAATAATAAAAAATGAGCTAAATGCTCTTATTTTGGGTTTACCATATAATTAGTTCTTTATGATGATAAAAATGTGTTCATAGAACCTTAAAATGGGTTTTATGGTTTAAATATATTTTATATTATTAATGGATAAAGAACATGTCTTAATACAATTGGGTGGTTATCACTACCATATCAGTAGACTAATATTTTTTTAAGAATATCTACCCCTTGGTGTTTGAGTGATGGGTAGGCCAAGGCTTCATGTGCATGTGGCAGTTACTTCATCGTATCACTGGTGTCTTAAATACTCCATTAATGGTCAAGTGGGCATACTCTAAGGTGACACATCTTCCTTTTCCTATTTTGAAACCCGCTATCTAGATTTCAACTATTGCAAGAGTAAGGACAAGAAAATTCAGGCTAATGAGGTTGAACACGCTATAACTGTGACTAACCCATGGACAGATCTAGATGATTCTTACATTTTTATGATCCCCTGATTGGAAGATACTACCCTAGATTCGGGAAAATTCTTCATTGTTTCTGGAACAAGGGGGAGTAACATTCCCATGTCTATGGGACATCAGAAGATGACATCATATTTCTACATGAAATAGAATTAGGTGATCCCAGATCCCCATACCCCATAAGGTATCAGGATTTACACCCCATGGAAATGACAATACATCATGCTTACTTGTTTCATAGGGCTATGAAAAAATAGATCAAGCCAACATGCCACTATTTCTTTGATATCATCAAGCGAGGCCCCTTGGGCTGATTACTAGATGGTATCAGGTCAACAGCTTTCGTTTCTATGGTTTCGGTAGCAGAGGAGTCCCCCAATGCAGTGTCCACCCGCACTCAGGCCAGCAACAGCTTCCCATCAGGGTTTATTGACTTAGAGGAATCTCCCCCTACCGAGGATCCCTCCTCCATAAGTGAAGAAGAGGATTTAGAGGATGCTAATCCTGCTTTTGAAGAGGGTGTCTCTACCATGGTTGATGAATTGGTATAGGTGAACCCCAATAGTGAGATGGATCCGAAACCCACATTGATCAGTCTCACAATGCCTATCAAGGAGCAATAGTAGTACGTGGACCTCCAGAAGTATCATCGTGACGTATTTACCTAGAGTTATAATGAGATATTGGGATTAAAGCCCCATTTCTCCTTCTACCACCTCAGTCTCCCAGAAAATCATTGTGGGTTCAAGAAGCCTCCCAGAGAATCCACCCATCTCATGGGGCCATGGTAGAGGCTGAGGTTGATAAGCTCATTAGATCCAACTTCATCAAGGAGGTCTAGTACCCCCATTGGTTAGATATCATTGTTCCTGTTAGGAAGAAGAATAGATAGATCAGAGTGTGCATCAATTTTCGGGATCTTAAAAGTCACTGTCTAAAGGATGATTTTCCCCTTCCATTGAGAGAACTGTTGATTGACGTGAAAGATGGGTTCCAGTCTCTCTCCTTCATGGATGGGTATTTTGGGTATAACCAAATTCAAATGGCCTGAGGATGAAGAGTCTAGAGCCTTCAGGGAACTATAAGGTAATTTCTTGTACCAAGAAATTTCCTTTGATATAAAGAATAAAGGTTCCACCTATCATTGTGACATGAATTAAATATTTAAGCTGATACATAGGACATTGGTGGGATTCTATGTGGATGATATAATGGTAAAATATCACCAATGTCAGGATTATGACAACCATGCTTTTAATGGAAACATAAACATGATTTATTACATAAACTATTCACCTAATACAACATGGAAGATCGAGAGGACTAGTGTATTTTGGGATTAGGATCATTAAATAACAACTTAAACATTAAATACAACATCTTTATTGGAAACTGCCTTTACATGACCACTACATTCCCTCATACTTAGCATTGCATGAGATAACCTGAGGACAAGCATAAAAAAGAAGTGGGCTATAAAGCTCAGTAAGGGAATAGAAATGGAATTCATGAGGAGTAAAATACATTTTATAAAATAGGCATATCAATAGATAACAAGAGAAACATGAACATAAATGCATGATAAAGCATGATAATCATAGCATGGAAATGTGGCAACAACACTTAACATGGAATTAGCATGAGCCAAGCCTCATTGCACATGGAGCATGAGTAAATTCTCATTGAACATGAAGCACGAGTAAACCCTAGTTTCACTTTAATTATCATTAGTAAACACTCATTTCACATGACGTATCATGATACTATACTTTATCCAATGCATTAGAGCGCTATAAGGGCACACCTTTCTTAAACATTTCATTTCATGCATAAGTGTTCCACATGGATCATAAAACGTGGATTCATTAAACATAATAATTTATTCCAAGATAATGGAATGTGGAATTCATACATGAAATTTTATAGTCAATAAGTAAATTTTCATAAAGGTGAATACCCTTGATGGAGAAATGGGAATGGTATTCACTACACAAAGGCATTGGCTTAGAAAATCGGTGCAATTTCGGCAGCGTAACGGTGTGACATAAGAATTCATAAAATGGTTGATGAGAGAAAAAATGGGTCTCTCATAGTATTTACATGAAATGGACAGTAAGGGGGTCATATAGATACATGTAAAACAATTTGAATGGAATTTAGATTCATGATACAAAAGTATTGATTGAATGAAAATGAAGAGAGAGAAGTTCCTTTCAGAATTTCGGCATAGTAACGGGTGTACATGGGAGGCATTTAATGAGAGAGAAAGGGGTCTCCCATCATTCAAATAATAAGAGGTCAGTAAGGGGGAGGTGTGAAACCATACCCCAGCATTTATAATTGCAATTAAAAGGTCATAACAATATTATGAAAATTGGACAAAAAAAGTGAATGGAAGAAAAACCCTTACTTGGAAGTGTTCTTATAAGGCTTGAGAGTGACTTGAGAGAGGCTTCATGAGAGCTTGGGTAACCATGGGAGGATTATAGAGATAGTAGAGTAGAGGTTGGACGAACTCTAAAGGATTATAGTGAGGAGGAAGTGGGAACATGGGTGGGTTTATATAGGAAAGGTCAGTGAATTCTTTATTATTTTGGTTTGGGACCCCTTACATTAAACTAATCCAAAACACAAATAAGCTCATGGTTTTTGCCCATGGTTTTTGTCAAAGGGAAGAGGAAAAAATATTTTATAGGGCCAATTTCCTAAATTCTTAAAATAATGTGGTTGCTTATGTGGAGGTGAGTCACACTCCCATGGAAAATAATTTAAAAAGACAAGATGTTTAATAAGTCTTGAGGGCTTCATTAATGCTTTGAAAAGTAATTCAAACAAACCCAAAATAATATTATTTTAATGTTAAAACATATATTGGACGAACATAAAGCTTATAGTATTTTATTACATCACTATTGGGTCATTATGATGTCATAAAACACATTATATATTTAAACGGTATTTAATTTTTACCCAAAAATTTTACTGTCTCAGAAAACAATGAAAATTCACCTTTGGATAAATTTGATGTCCTGATTCCAGAAATATCATTTATTTTATTTAAATAATTTTCTAAATAGGATAATTTTCACTTTTAAAATAAAAACTGAGATTTTTTGAAAATTCACGGGTTTTGACTGAAATGGCTTTCAAAACATAATAAAAAATTATAATTGCATTCATAAAATTATATGATCATTTATATATAATAAAATTAATTTAATAATAATAATAATATTTTATTATAATATTATTTATTTCAAAAATCCCTAAATTTAATAAAATAGATTTCTTAATTAAATAATAATTAAAAACACTACCTGTACTTTAAAAACTATTTACAATGTATCAATTATGAAATGAAAGTATATTCATTATTATATACAAAAAAATAATGTACATGAACATAGTACTAGCGATTTGTTACATAACCCCTTAAAACAGCCGCATAAGACCTAATGGTAAGGTGTGCGATGGTGAAAGACTCTTGGGGTGGATCAGATAACATTGCTCGAGTTGTAATGCCTATGAACTTCCACTTTTCCCTTAGACGGTCTCGTTCGAGCTTGACATGATGAATCTCAGCTTGGGCTTGGTCAAGGGAGAAGCCCAAATATGCCACCTCTTTCCCGAGCTCCGACAAATGGGCTTCGTATGGGGCAATTCTACTGGATGAGGCCATCACTTCCTTTGTCTGAGTAAATTGGATTTGTTAAAGCCTTATATTTATACTAATCATTTGATCACTGTTCAACGACTATAAAAGAAACGGTCACAATTCATAACATAAAACCAAAGAAGTTGACATTTTATATAAACATTTTACATTAAGATATATTTAATTAGATCAAAATAGATTTCCATTAATGAAACTTTGGGTCATTACAATAGTCCCCCCTTACGAAATTTTGCCCTCAAAATTTCCTTTTCCCAAACTATAACAGATGTGGGTAACTGAGCTTCATCATTTCCTCTGATTCCCAAATTGCTTATTCAAACTTGTGGTTTTTCCACAACACCTTGACGAGGGGCATTGTCTTATTTCATATAACTTTTTCCCAACGATCTAAGATCTTCATCGATTGCTCCTGATAAGAAAGATCGTCTCCAACTGTACAACCTTAGAAGATAGTACTTGTGAAGGGTCCGGTATGTACTTCCTTAAGAGGGATACATGGAAGACATCATGTACTTTGGCCATGGTAGGTGGAAGTGCTAGTCGATAGGCCACAACCCCGAATTGATCAAGAATCTCAAAGGGGCCGATGTACCTTGGACTTAACTTCCATTTCTTTCCAAACCTCATGACCTTCTTCCATAGAGATATGCGTAAAAAACCCATGTCTCCAACTTTAAATTCAAAGTCTCGTCGACAACTATTTTCATAACTCTTCTGTCGACTATGGGATGCCTTGATATGCTGCTGAATGGTTTTCACCTTCTCTACCATTTCTTTGACCATTTCTGGTCCAAGAAGCTTATGTTCACCAACCTCATCCCAACATGATGGTGTTCTGCACCTTTTCCCATAAAGGGCTTCCTATGGTTCCATTTGAATGCTCGAGTGGAAACTATTAGTATAAGAGAACTCAATCAGAGGAAGATGTTGATCCCATCCTCTTTTAAAGTCTATTGAGCACGCTCTCAACATGTCCTCAAGTGATTGGATAGTTCGCTCGTATTGGGCATCATTTTGAGGATGATAGGCTGTACTGAAGTTCATTTCATTATCCAGAGCATGTTGAAGACTCTTCCAAAACATAGAGGTGGATCTTGGATCTCGGCTAGACACAATAGATAGTGATAATCCATACATCCTTACAACTTCTCTGATATATATCCATTCCGTTTGATTCAATGAGAAATATTCCAAAATAGCAATGAATTGTGCAGTCTTTGTAAGACGATCCACCACAGATTGCATTTTTGCCTTTGGATTTCCTCATAAGTCTAGTGAAAAAGTCCATGGTGATGTTCTCCCATTTCCATTCTGGTATGGGAAATGGTTGCATCCTCCACTTAGACTTCATCCTCTCTGCCTTCACTTGCTGGAACTCGAGGCACTTTGATGTATATACAGTGATCTCCTTCTTCATATTATCCCACCAAAGGTTTTCTTGGAGATATCGATATATCTTTGTGCTCCCTAGGTGAATATTGAAATTTGAACTATGTGAATCATCCAAAAGTTCCTTCTTCAGTTTTGGACTTGATGGAACACAGAGTCTTTTCCCAAATCGCGCAATTCTTTCTTCATTAACATTAAACTCTGAGGATTTCCCTTTTTCGATAGCTTCTATTTTTTCCTGAATTCCCACATCATCCTTTTGAGCATCCTTTAACCTTCCAAAAGAGACGACTGAGAAATCATTTGTGAAAGGATTTATGATGTTCCCTTCTTTATGATTCCCATGTCCATATTCATCATGTCTAAGAAGATTGGATCCTTCTCAATTCTCATCATTGATAGAATCGATGAGTCTTTTCTACTTAGGGCATCTGCCACCTTGTTCGCTTTCCCAGGGTGGTAATGTATTGAATAGTCATAATCCTTGATGAGCTCTATCCATCTTCTCTGGCGCATATTCAGCTCTTTATGTGTGAATATATATTTAAGACTCTTGTGGTCAGTATATATCTCACATTTCTCCCCGTAGAGATAATGCCGCCAGATTTTCAAGGAAAAGATCACTGCCACCAACTCCATATCATGCGTTGGATAGTTTCGCTCATGGATTTTCAACTATCTTGAGTAATAGGATATCACATTATCATTCTACATCAGCATACAGCCTAATCCCTTCTTCGTAGCATCACTGAATATCACAAAAGGTTCCCCACTTTTGGGTAAAGTGAGCACGGGCACAATGATAAGCCTCATTTTCAACTCCTTGAAGCTTTCTTCACATTAATCACACCAAGAAAATGTTACTCCCTTTCGAGTTAGCTTGGTAAGAGGGTTGGACAATCATGAGAAATTTCTCAAAAATCGTCGATAATATCCAGCTAACCCCATGAAGCTACAGATATCCATTACCGATGTTGGCATCAACCATCCCTCAATTGCATCTATTTTGGAAGGATCCACAGATATCCCATTTTTTGTGATGATATGGCCCAAGAATGAGACCTCCTTCAACCAAAACTCCCACTTTCTGTACTTTTCATAGAGATTCTCCTTGGGTAAAGTCTCTAATACAGTTCTTAAATGCTCTTCATGATCCTCCTTGGTTTTGGAGTATATTAGAATATAATCTATAAATACTACCACAAAATTTTCAAGGTAATCTCTAAAGACTCTATTCATCATGTCCATGAAGATTTCTAGAGCATCAGTGAGTCTGAAAGGCATTAATATGAATTTATAGTGCCTCTATCTTGTACGAAAAGCAGTCTTGGGGACATCTTCCTTCTTCACCCTTACTTGATAATATCTTGACTGCAAATCTACCTTGGAGAAGTATTGTTATCCATAAATCTGATCTAACTAGTCATCGATTTGTGGTAGAGGGTACTTGTTCTTTATCATGATTTTGTTACATTCACGATAATCGATGCAAATCCGCATTGACCCATCCTTCTTCTTGATGTAGATGACTGGTTCATCCCATGGTGAAGCACTTGGGCGTATAAACTCTTTATCCAAATTCTATTATAGTTGTTTCTTAATCTCTTCAAGATCCATGATAGCCATGCTATATAGAGTCTTGGATATTGGTAGTGCCCCTGGTATAAGTTCAATTGAGAATTCAATGTCTCTTTTAGGAGTGAGACCATGTAGTTCCTCGGGAAACACTTCATAAAATTCTCCACACAATAGGCCTTTCTTCGAGGATGGTTTCTTCCTTGGACTCAATCATCTGATCTAGATTCACATTCTCATAGGGAAGTAATATCCATACATGAGATCATGGAGAAAAAAAGATTCATCTTCCTTCTTACACTTGTAATGAATCAGGGGTTGATTCTCCATATGGAGTGTGATTTCCCTCTCCCGACAGTTTATGTGGGCTCTGTATAAGGAAATCCAATACATGCCAATAATTGCATCAAATTACACTAGACGTAGTATGATGAGGTTCTCTGGGAAATTCAATCCATAGATTATGACAGGGGAGGAGTTATATTCATGGGATGCAATGATTTCCCCATTTTCCATACACGCCAACATTTTCACTTCCATGATTTGTGGGGGTGATGGGATTTTCTACTAAAATTTCGAGATATAAAATAATTTGTAGAACCTGAATCAAAAAAGTACGTTTGCTATTATTAAATGAATAACTAGCGTACCTGTCACCACTTCATTTTCAGGGTTCACTTCGGCAGAAGTGATGGGAAAATCTCTTCCTTGTTTCCTTGGAGGTTATGGTTGCCTCAAAAAACCATTAGATTAGGGCACTGATTTGAAAAATGCCCTGGTTCTTTGCAGTTTTAGTAATGAACAATGCGTTAAGGTTCGAACAAAGCATTCCTCTCCTCTGTTGCAGCCGCAGGTCTTTCTTCCCAACAGTTAACAACTAGGATCCCTTCTCTTCTACACCTAAAGCATCTCCTCGTCCCCTTGAGGCAATTTCCTGGGTGCTTCTTTGCACACTTTTGGCAAGTGGGGTGTTGGATCTTCATTGCACCATTGGATTTATCTATCGGACCACCAGAACTGAATTCCACCTTGTGCTTCTTGTCCCCATGATACCCCTGTGATTCCCTGATCTCTATTTCGACCTTGAGGGAACATCGGACAATTTCGTCATAGCTGTCGAAGTCACAGATCGCTAATGTTTTCCGTAGGCTAGGCTTCATCCCACCAATGAAGTGGTCAACCATGCATTTGGGGGTAAAGGCAAAGCCGGAAGCGTATCGTGAAAGCCTTGTGAAGTTTTCCTCATATGCTCCAATAGATTATTCATCCTTTTTCTTGAGGGAAAGGAAGTCCCTTTCCATCTTAATCTGGAGGGTGCGTGGAAAATATTTATCGAAAAACATCTTCTAGAAATCCTTCCATTCCAATGCCTCGATCTCCTCCTCAGGCTTCGTATTTTTGATCAACATCCACCATTGATCATCTTTACCCACCATACGATAAGCCGCCAGGAGAACCTTCTCTTGTTTAGAACATTGAAGGATGGATAAGATCTTTTCAATGGAGTTGATCCATTGTTTAGCGATCATGGGATCAGATGATCCACTAAAAGTAGGAGGCCTTTGTCTCATGAAGCCCTCGATAGTGACATGTTCCTTCTTGGGGGGGGGGGGGGGGGGTTGGACGTTCCTCTTGACCCGTGTTTCTCTTCAAAGCCTGAGTTAGCTGAGAGATAAGCATGACAAAGTTCACGATTCCCACTCCCATTGGATTTTGAATCTCATTAGTACAGTCATCACACTGATCTTCACATCGGTTGTTAGCCCAAGTTCTCTTATTACCGACCATTGGAAGGAATAAAAGAAATTTTAGGGGGTAACACATAATGGGTAATCCAAAGAAAAAATTTGATGACTTATAAATAAACTTTTATTTTCATTAACTCATGAGTCTATAGGCTTCAATCTAGGCTTTTCATGATCTACTTTCTAACATATATTCTTAGGGTCATTTTTTTAAATTCCCTTAATAAGGGTTCATACTATGCTTCTGAATTTATCAAAACATATCCACCAGGAGTGTCGTAACCAAGAGTGCAGTAAGGCCCATTGTCATTCACCAGTTCCCGTTTGAGTCTAGCTCAAAGCAGTGCTTTTGGGTTTTACCCCTAGGATACATTTGTGCCAGAGCCGCCTCTACTAGCTCCTATCCAGACAGGGATGTATTTTCTTGATAAACCACTCCCTCAGAACTTAAAAAAACATAAGGATGTTTTTATTATACTTAGAATTGTCTGTAAGGATTTACTGGGGTTTTCTAATCCTAATCCCCCAAATAACTAAACCTATCCTTTGATATCAACTATGACAACCTTGCTTTTAATGCAAACATAAACATGATTTATTACATAAACTATTCACTTGATACAACATGGAAGATCAAGAGGTCTACTGTCTTTGGGGATTAGGATCATTACATAACAACTAAAAAAATTAATCACAACATCTTTATTGAAAACATCGTTTACATGACCACTACATTCCCTCGAACTTGGCATTGCATGGGATAACTTGAGGACATGCATAAGAAAAGAGGTGAGCTATAAAGCCCAGTAAGGGAATAAACATGGAGTACATGAGGAGTAAAATAAATTTTATACAATAGGCATATCAATATAGAAAAATAGAAACATGAGCATAAATTCATGATAAATCATGGTAATCATAATATGCAAATATGGAAACAACACTTAACATTGAATTAGCATGAGCCAAGGCTCATTGCACATGGAGCATGAGTAAATTCTCATTTCACTTGAAGAATGAGTAAACCCTCATTTCTCTTAAATTAGCATGATTCATCACTCATTGGACATGACATATCATGATAATATACTTTACCCAATGCATTGGAGCGCTATAAGGGTGCACCCTTCTTAAACATTTCATTTCATGCTTAAGTGTACCACATGGATCATAAAACATGGATTCATTAAAAATAATCAGTTATAATGCGATAAATGAATGTGGAATTCAAACCTGAAACTTCATAATCAATAATTAAATGTGCATAATGGTGAATACCCTTGATGGAGAAATGGGCATGGTATTCACTATACAAAGGCATTGGCTTCGAAAATCGGTGTAATTTCGGCAGCGTAACGACGTGACATAAGAATTCATAAAAATTGTTGCTGAGAGAAAAAAGGGGTGTCTCATCATATTTACATGAAATTGACAGTAAGGTGGTCATATTTATACATGTCCAAAAAATTTCAAGGGAATTTAGATTCATGATACAAAAGTATTTCTTGAATGTAAATGAAGAGAGAGAAGTTCCTTTCGGAATTTCGGCCTAGTAACAGGTGTACATGGGAGGCATTTAATGAGGTATAAAGGGGAATCCCTCATTAAAACAATAATAGGGTAGTATGGGGGAGGTTAAAAACCATACCCCAACATTTATAATTGAAATTAAAAGGGAATAAAAATATTATAAAAATTGGGCAAAAAAAGTGAAAGGAAGAAAAACCCTTACATGGAAGTGTGTTTACAAGGCTTGAGAGAGGCTTGAGAGAGGCTTATTGGGAGCTTGGGGACCATTGGGAGGATTCTAGAGAGAGTAGGTCAGATGTTGGATGAACTCCAATGGCTTTGAGTGAGGAGGAAGTGACGGATTGGGCTGGTTTATATAGGAAAGGTGAGTGAATTCTTAATTATTTAGGTTTGGGAACCCTTACATTAAACTAATGAAAACCACAAATCAGCTCATGGTTATGCCCATGGTTTTTGGTAAAGGGAATAGAAAAAAAATATTTTATAAGGGCAAAGTCCGAACTTTTTAAAATAATGGGGTTGCTTATGTGGAGGTGAGTCACACTCCCATGGAAAATAATTTAAAAAGACAAGATGTTTAATAAGTCTTGAGGGGTCCATTAATCCTTTGAAAAGCAATTCAAACAAACCAAAAATCACATTATATTAATGGTAAAACATATATTGGATGAACATAAAGATTATAGTATTTTATTACATCACTATTGGGTCATTATGATGTCATAGAACACATTATATATTTAAAAGGTATTTAATTTTTACCCAAAAATATGACTGTCT
Source organism: Viscum album (assembly GCA_963277665.1). Classification (NCBI taxonomy): domain Eukaryota; kingdom Viridiplantae; phylum Streptophyta; class Magnoliopsida; order Santalales; family Viscaceae; genus Viscum; species Viscum album. Next base: position 1,456,155,474 of record OY728135.1, on the reverse strand, counting down.
CAGAAAATTATGAAAAATTCACTGTTGGATAATTTCAACGTCCTGATTCCGAAAATATCATTTATTTTATTTAAATAATTTTCTAAATATGTTAATTTTCACTTTTAAAATAAAAACTGACATTTATCGAAAATTCAAATGTTTTGACATAAATGGCTTTCAAACCATAATAAAAAATTATAATTTCATTCATAAAATTTTATGATCATTTATATATAATAAAAATAATTTAATAATAATAATAATATTTTATTAAAATATTGTTTAATTCAAAAACCCCTTTATTTAATAAAATAGATTTCTTAATTAAATAATAACTAAAAACACTACTTCTACTTTAAAAACTATTTATAATGTATCAATAATGAAAAGAATATATATTCATTATTATATACAAAAAAATAATTTACATGAACATAGTACTAAAGATTTTTTACATAAGCCCTTAAAACAGCCGCATAAGACCTAAGGGTAAGGTGTGCGATGGTGATAGACTCTTGGGGTGGCTTAGATAATATTTCTCGAGTGGTAATCTCTATCAACTTCCACTTTTCCTGTAGACGGTCTCATTAGAGCTTGACATGATGAAGCTCAGCTTGGGCTTGGTCAAGAGAGAAGCCCAAAGACGCCACCTCTTTTTGGAGATTTGAGAAATGGGCTTCGTATGGAGCAATTCTAATGGATGAGTCCATTGCTTCCTTTGTCTGAGTAAATTGGATTTGTTAAAGCCCTATATTTATACCAATCATGTGATCACTGTTCAATGGCTATAAAATAAATGGTCACAATTCTTAACATAAAACCAAAGAAGTTGATATTTTATATATTCATTTTACATAATGAGACATTAAATTAGTTCAATAGGGATTTCTATTAATGAAACTTTGGGTCGTTAAAAGGATGATCTCAAAGACCTTGAGAATCTATTAGGATTACTCCGTTCTCACCATCATAAGACGAACCCATTGAAGTATGCCTTTGGGGTCAGCTCTAAAAAGTTTCTTGGTTTCATTGTTGGATATAGAGGCATCAAGATAGATCTGGAGAGGATTAAGTCCATCAGTCAAATGTCTCCTCCAAGAAACATTCAGAATCTTTGAGGCTTTCAAGTCCACTTTTCCTACATATGCTGATTAATTGTGAATTTGGATGAAAAGTGTAAGACTTTTTCTAGGATCATTAAGAAAGGTATCATCTTTTAGTGGGATGAGGAATGTCAGACTACTTTCGAGTAAATCAAGCAGTACTTGTTGCAGCCTCTAGACTTGATGCCTCCTATTTCCAGAAATCCGTTTGTCCTTTATGTGACTGCCCTGGAACAATCTCCCCGCACCCTTCTCGCCTAGAAGAGAAGTAAAGGAACTGAGAATAGTCTATACTATGTTAGCTAAATTCTCATCATTATGGAGACCAGATAATCCCCTATTGAGAAGATATTCCTTTTAATGGTATTCATAATGCATAAATTGTGACACTTATTGCAACACCATGAGATATAGCTAGTGTCTCGAGTGGATTCGCTAAAGTACATCCTAAACCACCCCATGTTGAAAGGCCATCTAGCTCAGTGGGTAGTAATTCCTCAGCAGTTCGACATCAGGTTCAAGCCCCATAAGGCTATTAAGGGGAAAGAATTTGTAGACTTCCTGGCTGCCCATCCATCTCCCACGAACCTATCCTTGGATCTTGATTTTCATGATGAGGAAATCCTCTTAGTAGACCAAGCTATTTGTGTTGGAAAATGCACTTTGATAGAGCTTCCCAAATCCATACCATTAGAAGAATCAATGACCCTAGACTCAACAAAGTGGGTCTGGGTATCGTCTTCATCACTACAACAACAAGTTGTTCTTCAATATTCATTCTTGTTGTCAGAAGTCTATACCAACAATGAGATAGAGTATCAGGCCCTTATTACTAGAATTGAGATTTCCCAAGATATTGAAATTCACCACTTGCATGTGAAATGGGACTCTGAACTAGTAATCAAGAAGTTAAACAATTACTATGTTGTTAGGAAGCCAGATCATGTACTATTGTTGGAATGTATCCACTAGTTGATGGACCAATTCCCATCTCAGCCAGAGGTTACTCATGTCCCTTGATCCTAGAATGGTTGAGATGATTCCTTGGCCATCCTGACTACATCTCTTGTCAAGCCTGATCAAAATTATTTAATTATCTACGTGGTACACCAGAGAGTCATCACCACCATCACTCTTGATGAAAATGATAGCCTGTAGGTAAGCCACCTTAACGTTGGTGCATCCACTTCAGGACCCCCAACCCCTTGATATAGTGCTAGAAGTGACTCCCGAATGGAAGAAACACTTTATTGAGTACCTCCGGCACGACAGTGTCCTGAAATATCGATCTAAGCGTGAGAGAAATCAACACCGTGCATTGCAGTTTACCCTCCAGATCGATCCTGGTTTATAGAAGACCCTCTAAAAGCATGGGTTTGATAGGGGTTTCCTCCATTTCATTCATGGAGTATAAATTTCTCAGTTCATGTTGGAGGTTCCTGGTGGTTCCTACGAGGCTCATCAGATAGGACTGAAATTGTCCCACCATATCTAGAGATTGGGATATTTTTTCCCGAAATGATCCATGGATTTATTGAGTTTTACAAGAGGTTACATGCATGATAAATCTGTGCTAACTTTGTGAATCATCCGTTGGAGCCTCTCCACAATAACAAGTACTATTTTCCCTTTGCGGTCTGGGAACGTGATGTCATGGGACCATATCCACCGGTGACAGCTCGCCAATGCAGGTTTATCCTGACCACTATGGATTTCTTTTCCAATTGGGAAGAGGTAGTTCCACTCAAGGATGTCCAGTCCCATTCTATTATTGAATTTGTGATCTCCAATATCATCTATAAATTCCAAGTCCCTCACACCATCCTCATCAACAATGACACCAACTTATGGGCAGTTGTGTTTATGAAATTTTACGCCAAGTATGACATCTATTCTAACCATACCTCCCGCTATCACACATAGAGAAATGGGTAGATCAAGGCATTAAACAAAAACCTCTCCAACATTCTGTATAATATGGTTGGTTAGAATAAGAAAAGAAGGCTGAACAAACTCCCCAATTCCCTATGGGCTTATCGAACGATGACTCTCAATGCCACCTAGTAGATCCCATACTCCTTGGTGTACGGAACGGAGGCTTTCCCACCCAATGAGATTTAATTGCTTTCATTACGCACATCTTTCTACTATCAAGAAGCACCTAAAAAGGTTTCTAAAATCCATCTGGATGAATTTTAAGTGTTCAACTAGAATAGGCTTCGTTCCCTAAACAATATGGAAAGGCATCAGAACAAGATAGATAGAGTTCACAATAATAATGTTTTCCTTTGATCTTTCCTTCAAGGCAACATGGCATTGGCCATGTGATCACTAATGATACCTAGTAGGAAACCACCCAATCTGGATCCCAAATGGGAAGGACCTTACATCATTATTAAGGTTTACCCCAATGGCGCATATTCCTTAGTTACCATGGATGGTGAGCATATCACTCCTCCCACCAATGCCAAATGCCTCAATAAATACTTTTCATGAGTAAGATATAGTTCTACATGACCTTAAACTGTTACGTACTACATGAAATTTAACTTCTTGGTCATCCCATATGATTATAAACTACAAAAGGTCAGAGCCCTATGACCATAAACTGAGATCTATATGGTCCTACATGACTTTATACTATTCCGTATTCTCCACGTGTTGTTAAAATGTGTGATTCATCTGAACAGATGGACTTAAAACTACTCAGTATTCATCCTACAATGCGTTAAAATACCAATGTCATATATTCTATTATGGTATAAGATCAAGGAACTTAAAATAATATCACCTCATATCAATTTCATCACCACACGATGTTAAAATTCATGGAACCTTCAAGAACTACGTCTGGATTGATTTTCATCCTCATGGGATACATATGAACACTCAGACGCCTCATCTTGAGTCAAATCCCCAAACATTTCTCTTGGACTACCCTTGGGTGTAGTTCTATTAGAGGATCTAGTATGGTGTACTGTAGGCTTCCCCCCCCCCCACACATTTTAGGATTATGACGATCTCACCATGTGCACCTCCTCATTCTTTTATCCTCCCATTTCTTTACCGCACGATGTTAAACTACATGGCCCTTTAAAAACTATGTATGGCTTGATTCCCACCCTCATGGGATATGTTGAAATGCCCGAACATTTCATCTGTAGGCCCACCCACAACATCAAGATCTCCCTTTGGGTTGAAACACATTGTGTAGTGAAGGTTTTTCCTCATTGACTTCATGCTCATCATGACCATACCATGTATCCCTCCCCGTGGAGATCTCCACCTCTTTCGTCATCCTGCATGATATTAAACTACACAGGCATGTTCACACTTCACACATCCACTATATTTGGGTCTTCATAATCTTTTACATCTAAAAGGACCCCCAAACCACATAGATTCTAGGACTTAGGGCTCTCCAACCATTTTGGGCCAACGTCCATGAGGATCTCGAATGAAAAATTGATACAAGTCCTACTTTGCAAATATGGTCAACAATCGACACTCAACATTTGTTCTCATTTTAGGTCACACGATGTGAATGCTTTGTTTTGAATGTGGTTAAAAACTACCTCCCATAATTGTCACCACCCCTATAGGTTCCAAATACTGGGTGGAGTGATTCATTTTGTCTTTCTATCCCTTCAAACATCAGTCTGCCTCAGGCGAGAGGGTTAGTCTGGCTGGGGCCAACCCTACCTGATCTCCTTCCTTCATTGTCATACCCTTATATGTTAGGGATATCTTGACCCCATTACTTTTTTCCTAGACTGACCATTGCTCACGTGGTCCTAGTAGATTTGGTAAGGCAATACCCGCATAAAGGGTCATGTATGTATGGTCTGAGCCCTATGACCTTAATCTAAGATCACCATCGTCCTCAACGTAAGAAAACTGGGTGGGGATTCCAATATTAGATACCTAAACCTTTTCATCCCCCTAGCCCAAGTTCTCATTTAGGATTATACTGTGTGGTATGAGATTATTTCCTAATTTATGTTGGGTTACTCTCCATGTCGTACACATTTCTCGTCGAGATACCTTTCCCCTATCTGCGTCTTTTCTACATGGCGTAAAACTACATAACATCCTTCATAACTATGTGTAGCTTGATTCCCATCCTTATGGGATATGTATGAAAACTCTAACATTTATCCTTTGGGTCCATACCCATTTCTTAGAAACCTCATTGTCTTCCTAGCCCCCAGGCCTGAGTTCTTCCAAGAGAGGGGAATGCGGTGTGGTACGGGCTTATATCCTCATTCACATCACGTTTGTAAAAACCATGCCTCATACCTCTTTCTACTGAGAGATATCCCCCCCCCCTATTAAACACTCGTCTTTTTGAGTCTTATACTCTTGATATGGTCCCCTTCGCCCTTTTTAGAAGTTCACCAATGTTCCCAAGAGCACTTGGGTTCTGCACCTAGAGTGTTGGATTCTAGATAGACATGTTATCACCCATCCTCAGGCTTAATGTTCCCCTTAATTTGGGATTTAATCATCTTTAACACCCAAAAGGAACCCCAAATTACCTGGATTCTAGGACTTAGGGCTCTCCAACCATTTTGGGCCAACATCCTTGAGGATCAAGAATGAAAAATTAATACAAGCCCCATGTTGCGAATATGGTCACCAATCAATTCTCATTTGTTGTTCCCATTTAAGGTCACACGATATCGATATTTTATTTCGAACATGGTCAAAAATTATCCTCCATCATCACTCCATCCCCATTATTCCCTAAATGTTGGTTTCATGATTTATATCATTTTTCACTCCAATGTGTCCAAGTGTAATTTTAAAACTCTTGGTACTATACCTTAGTGCACATTTTCACATTAGGAGGAAAAATCCATGGTGAGGCGTCATTTACATGGGGTTTGAATAGCCACACCATGTACTCCCCTTCTAGGCGCTATTCTCTCCAGCCTTTTGTCCCATAGGACATTAAACTACACCTTCATAACAAATTATGAAATTATTCCCATCATCATGGGATATTTAGGAACACCTAGATATCTTGTATCTGAGTTCAACCCCATATTACCTACCCATTTCTGGCCCCTTGAATTAAGGTTTATTTTCTGTAATTGTGTATGGTGTGGTGTGGACCTTGTCCTCATTCCCATTGGGTATGCTCTGTCATGCCATTCATATTCTCCTCTAAAACATTATTTGTTATGTACATGTCTGATCCATATAAGTTTGAACTATAATTCTTATTCCCACATGACTTCAAAATGTTTGGTCTTTTCTAAAAGGCATTAAAATCCTGGGGTTGGTTCTATCATACGACCCTAAACTATGAAATTATCGTCCTAGATGCACGGTGAAAAATGGCACTGCATTATGATGTCCTCACTCAAGGGGACATCATGTTTGTAATAAATCATCCACCATACTATTTGTCAAGGCCTATACGTGGATTGATTTTTTATAGAGATGCTTGGATTCTCCGTCCTAGGTTATCCGCTTCACAAAAAAACACACATCCATCATCAAGAACAAATAAGATCTATCAAATTCCACTTCTTTTTGTGCGTGGGCCAGAACCGCACGACAATATTTTCCCTATCATTGGTACCCTACCATGCCCCTTCTAGAACTACATATGGTTTGATCCCCCTCATCATTGGGTAAATAGGGTCTCCCACACACTTTTCATTAGGACCATCCCAACATTTATTTTTGGTAACTTAACCTAAAACCTCCCCATGGAGAATATGGTGTGATATGGACTCCTTCCATCCTCATTCATGTCAGGTTTTTCAATTTCCGCATAATGTGTCTCCCTCAATATTTTCTATCTATGGTCAAGCTCTAAGACCTTTAAACTACGATCTGGCCATCCCTGTTGTAGGACACCAAATTGTGCGTCATTTTCTATAATTATTTGTGGCTTGATTCCCATCTTTATGGGATATGTAGGAACATCCAGAAATTCCGTCTGTAGGTTTATCCTGAGGAATCTTAAATCCTGCCCCCTTTTTTGGCCTCTTGGCATGAACTCTTTTGGGAGCTTGTAGTGTGGTGAGTACCTCTTGATTTCTTATTCATGGTAGGTTTTTCAACAACTGCACCATCCATCTCCCTTTCCTCATCCCAACCTAGTCCAAATTCAAACACCCAAAACTAGGATCTCCCTTTGAGAGATACACATTGGGTGCAGCTACTTCACCACCATGCACACACTCCATTCGACCAGGTCCCTTATTAATGGTACACTCTATGAAATTAGGTTATGGAAATTCGACCCCAGGAACCTTGTCATTGTAAAGGGATTCGACCACCACTATTTGACAAATCTTTTTGGTATGCTCAAATGTGCTATAGAAAAGAGCCCAAAGTGTGGAGTTTTCATATGGACATTCTCTCGTATCATGTCAACGCTTCATGATACCTTTATTTGGATCTTCTTCTTCTTCCACATCTGAATAGACCCCCTCTATGTCTGGTCTCATGCCCCATTTTCTTACCTACCGTCTTGGTCTAATGCCCCAGAAGACCTCATATGACATTTTGACATAGGTCATGTGTTTCGAAAAAGGTCAGCAGTCGATCCTCATTTTTCCATCCCCATTCTAGGATAACACGAAACAGATATTGTGTTTTGAACATGGACAACAATTATCCTTTCTCATTAAGCCACCATCGTTGTGATCCATATCTTGAGCATCATGATTCACGTCTTTCCACTCCCATTTGTTTAAGAGTAATTCCAACACACTCAGTTCAACCCCCCCCCCCCCACGCACGCATGTATGTGCGGTAGGAAGGTGGGTAAGTAATAGTAGAACGTCACTCACCTAGTGACCCATTTCTCCTAATGTGTGCCTCCCTGCACCAGCGAAATATCATATCTACCCCTTGTTTCCCACATCGAGCATGACTCACGTGGGCTTAGTAGTTTTGGTGGGGCGTGTACAGGTGTAGCTATGCCACATAGGCTTTTCCTCCCACCTAATGTTAAAATGTGATCCCAGAACTATGTGTGGCTTGATTCCCATCCTATTGGGGTATATAAGAATGCTTGAGCACTTTTCCCATGGTGCAGCCTGACTTTATCTTTTGGTCTCTTGACCTAAAAAAACTACCTTTGGGGATACATGGTGTGGGGAAGATTCCTTATGTCCTCATTCACGTCAGTTTTATAGCTACCACATCGTGTAATCCTTTTTGGGATCTACAATTTCAGTCTCCTTGCTATCGTATGATGTCAAACTAAACGAGTCCACATGTCCTCTATGCATGACATTAAACTGTGGCTCTACCCTGAACTAGTTCAGGATTCCCATTGTTAACTATGGGATGCATCATCTTCCTTGCTAAAGAGGATTCATCCTACCATCATTGGTCTCAGACCACTCTATGCTCAAGAACTATGTTTGTCTTGATTCCCATCCTCATGGGATACATAGCGATATCCATGAAATTTGTCTTGTTCTGAGCCCTAGGTCTTTAAACTATGTTCACCATCCTCACTATCCGACATTTAAAGTATGTGTCTATCATATTTATTGGTATGACATAAAACTACAAGTCATTATTTTTCTTGGAAAGAGGGGTCTTTTCGGAGAATATGTATGATCCCTAATCAAACCAATGAGATCATCCAATGCATTCCCACCATGGTGGAATAATTTCAAGAGTTTTGGACTCCATTTGAACAACCCATCACTCAAACCTCCATGCTTTGCATGCCCTTTATTTGGATACTCATCTTCTCTCATGCCTGAAGGAACCCCCTTAAAGTATAGATACTCAGCCTTTGACTTGCCTACTGTCATGGTATTATGCTTTGGAAGGCTAATGGATATCATTTTGAGTTAGGCCCTATGTTTCAAACATGGTCAGTGGTCGGCCCTCATTTGTTTTCCCTCAATCTAGGATTACACAATAGGGATGCTATGTTTCAAATATGGTCAATAGTTATCCTTCATTATCATTCCACCACTACAATGTTATGAATTTTGGGTATCGTGATTCACACTTTCCACTCTCCTTTGTCCATATTTATTCTAACTCCCCTAGTGTTACCCTACTAGAGAACTATAGAACATTGGGAAAATAGAAATTCGACTGTTCTAAGAATCTCATTCTCAAGTCATGCTTCCCTATTTCTTCCCAAAACCTCAGATGGATGATAAAAATTATGGATGATCGAAGACTGGTTGGCACTCCCACATTCAAATTAAGAAATGATATGACCATACGTTGTCTCTCACATCAGGCGCAACCCATGTGAGCTTAAGGATCGATTGTTAATAAATTAATGATTATGGTCAAAATGAATTGAAATAAACAAGAAAACAAGTGATAAATACATGCATAGAGTTCATAATAAATAGAAATAAAGAAGGATATGTTTATGAGTTCGGCCAAAATAGGGCCCTTAAGGATTATCATTTTCGATAGATTACTTCAGTATTACCACCTTTTGGATTATGGCCTCCAGGACTGCCTCCTGCCCCCTGAGATCTCTCTCTTCATCAACATTCCCATAGCATAACTCGTTTTTCCTTAGCTTGCGACCACGCTTGTTCAACTTGGAGGTCAATCATTTGGCGATTCTCTTACAATAACTCTTCCTCGACATCCTCAAGCTGGTTCCCCAACAGTTCAATGAGCTCAGAGTGAGTTGCGATTAATTCCTTCCATTCTTTTGTTTGTTCTTCAAGGTGTCAGGCTTATTGATCAACCTTAAGGAATTCTTGTGTATTCTAGGAATCCTTCTGACATAGGGTGATGTCAGAGCATTGGATATTCTCTTGTATTTTCACATCCATGTAATCACTGATCGTTATATGAAGATGGTGATCATCTACCACTCCAGTGCAAAGAAGTTATAGCCAGGTGAGAAGTGACCCCATACAGTTTATCCATTCTACACTTGGATTACTAAGAAAGGTTTTGATGCAATTTCATGCCTTTTACTGCATCATGTGTCTCTCATCCACCATGTCTGGGTCATAATTTTTTATCTCCTCATGGTCTATAGGCCTACAATCAAGAAAAGTAGCCAGGAGTTTAGTTGTAGGTTCCTCTTCTAGAATTATTTCTTTTTTAGCGACTTCTCCCTTTCCAGACTAGAGTTCCACCCTAGTAGCATTATCTTCCATGATTGCAACCTCCAAATAAATGAGTACAAGGGTAGGTCTAGCTTTAATATTTGGTTCTTTAGGAGATCATGTAATCACTAGTAGGGCTCCTGCATATGTTCCAGACTCGATGGTTTTCCAACACTCTATCCATGTGATCACTAAATTGAGAATAAATATCTTGGTTAGCTGAATTTACTAATAAAAATGAGATCCAATGATGATAAAGAATTATAGGAACCAAGCGTGTTAGCATCTGGTTCCTACATCATGGAAGGAGCCACCGCCATAGAAGATCCCTTGACACTTGTTAACTTAATCACTAGCACTGACTCTTCCTAAATGATGGGAGCCACAAGAAACTAGGAGGCCGCCTCTTCATCTCTTCCTTACGTGTCATCACTGCATACTCCAACCATAACCTGTTCCCCACCTTTCTCGATTCCGAGGATAGGTTCATGTGGATGTTAGTTTACCACCATTGCGACATCTTTATCCCCCATGGGGAAGGTCTCATGGGTTCCATCATCCATGTGTTCCAAAATAGGATATAATTTGGTTGATAAGTTAGGATGGTGAGAAGGGAAGGGCCAGTGGAGACAAGAGTTAAACTCACCTCGAGCTGCTCAGCCAGTTCTGTATCAGAGCCTGTAATTTCGCTGCTCTCATAGGGGATTCATTGGAAATCAGGTATTTCTAAATTTCCACCACCACTGATACCTTCAACCTCTTCTTCATTTTCTTCTTATTTTTATTCTTCTTAATATGCTTCTTCTTTACCTTCTTCCTTCTCTTCCTCTTCCTCTTCTTCCTCCTCTATATCTTCTTCCTTATATGTATGCTTTTTTGGGTCATGTAACTAGCCGAGCATCACTTTCACTAGGATTTTCGACTCTTCATACCACTCCCGCTGGCATGCGAACATATCCATGGATATCAGGTATGCATGCCGACGTTGAATGTTTAACCTACACGCCACCTAGATGAACCCTATGTCTGGTAGGTCAAGCCCAGTACACACCATCCTCTGCCACAAATCTCTTGTAGACATAGATTGTTGCATCATCCTCCAGGAAAATAAGGGTGATAGTAAAATAGCATCGATAGTTGGATTCTGGAGGTTCCTGAGCTACTTCCCATGAAGTTCCCAAACTAGACCATGAGGCCACCTGTAGAACCACCCCTCCTCAGAAGCCGGAGACACGTTCTTGCCTTGAAATGCTCCTATCAATGAAGTGCCAGTCCATGCCATGTTAGCCACCTAGACAGTTCTTCATCTACCTCCTCACTCTTCAGACTCCACACTAGATGCTACGATCTTCTAGATGTGTATCTGTAGAATTTCCTCAGGGTACATCTTTGTCAATTGTTCAGCATACTCTATTGACAGGCCAACACTAACATTAGTGTGTGGTAGAGTTATAGTTTAACTTAGGTATAAAATCGTGAACATAAGCTACAGTTGGCAGATAATTCAAGGATGTCGCTCCTCCTAAAACTTTATTTATAATTTATTGGGCATTCACTTCATGAACTTCCTGTAAAACCTAGTCAGCACATATGATTTGAAAAATATTTTTACATCAATTTGGTCTATTGGTACACCACCTTTAATGCTTTGCAGGTACTCCCTCTTCTCCAATGGCCCCTTCCCATCATCTAACACATAACCAATGAGTGTATGAAAATGGTGAAAGTTAAAATAGGTATAGCTGCCGATCATGAGCTTGATCCCTTCTTATCTGAGCGTTAGTGGGTGGATTCCAGTAATGTTCAATAGGGATGGCCACATACCATCAGCTAGAGGGAGAATGGAATTTCAGAAGTCATACCCCTGTAGTGGGTTGTGACCCATCCATGATGGATCTACAATGGCCCGTAAATCCTTTTGGGCATACTCCCCTATAGATACACCCTAGACTGCTATATAGCCTATCTAGTATAGGAACCTCAAGGTTAACCTTTTCTTTGCCGCCATGATCTCGACCATCACAAGTGTACCTAGGCAGTCCCCCATCCTCATATCCCTAACTGGAAATAGCCACCCACTCAAGAAGGAAACAAGGAAACTAGAATATCATATATTTGGGCCTTGACTTTCATTTATGATGAAATCCCATGATTGATACTCTCATCCCTTTAAGACCATACAATATTATACCACCATTCCCCTATGAGATGTGTTTGGGCATTAATTAACTCAGCCCAACATCTTCACAGCCTTGTCCTACATCTTAAAGATATTGAACCATACCAGATAAGATATTTCCTTCAGAACATATTTTATTTTCAAATCCTCATTTTCCAGCTCCATCAGATGCCATGTTAGGATTGGTGTACACATCCTATCCCCCCAGACAATCCCTGTTGGGAGGAACTCATCATATTTGTACCTCTCTAAGGAGATTCCCCTAATGAAATGGATTCCTAAAAAACTAATACCTACCTCCCATGGTGTATGTGGAAGGTGTCAGAGTCAGGAGGCCAATGACTGAATAGTCATGACACTAGGTCCTGCTGCTGGTAGAAGTGAAATTGGGATGTCCAAACAGCTTCAAAAAGCCCGATGACTGCAACTCTGGCCTGAAATCCTCACATGTTTTGCATACCCACTAAACCCATGAAAATTATCTTATAAGTTTACACTAGACCTGAAGTCCCATTCCTTCCAACCCTTTGTCTCATCAGTAATGATACTTCAGAAGGTGCTCTCATAAAGAGTGGGGGATTCCTTAGGAACCAGATCACTCCCTACAATAGACCTAGTCCTCAGATTCAGGATCTAGATGGATGTGTTTTGTGTTTCCTTGGAAATATGGCCATTTTCATGAAGATGGACTTTGGGAGAATATCCTCCCATGTCACCCATGACCCCGGTGTATCAGTTTCAAAGCTAGGCATCAACACCTCCTCCAAAATGTCAAAGTTCCATATTGGCAGGCTATCACATAGGATGTAATTTTTTTAATCTTGTGTAATCATGTCAAAAATAATTAGATTATTGGAAATAACCCTCCTCACGTAAAGAATCATGGGACTCTTGATCATATGAGTCCTCCTTGCAGCTGTGGTGGACACCCTCTCAGCATTGGTATGTTGAGCTGCAACTTTTTATCATTTTTTTAGAAATCCATATGACTTTATGAAAAATAATGGAGAATCGGAACACACAAATACTAGTGGTGCGCAAGAATGCTAGTTTGTGTAGAAATTACTGATGACACGAAAGTGACCAGGGCACGTGGAAAACTCAAAATCGGACGTGAAAACTTGCACGCAGATTTAGAGATTTTTCACGCACGATAGAAAATGCCTGTCATATAGAAAAGTTAAAGTGGGGACCTAGGGGGAACCTCATCATACTTATTGGTGTAGACCACACCTTGTGTGTGCGCAGACATGTAGTTTTTGCGCACACTGACTGGGAGTTTCTCTATTTTTTGGTGTGACCCTCAGAATCCAACCTTCGGTCCCCCATCAACTCTAATCTTGAGGGGGGGGGGGGCATTTTTGACTACAAATTCTATAAAGAGCTGGGAGTGTGATCTTTTTAAGAAAAAAAGGCATATTGGGACTGAACAGATAATTCCACAATGTGGGAGGGAGTTGCATGCAAGAATTATGGAGGGTGAGAAATATTCCCATTGGTGCAAAAACCTATGCACACCAAATGTGATGTCAAATGAAGGCTTTCGTGGTGACCCACTACAAACACACCATGGCACTGGTGCACAAGAGTCTAGGGGTGCGTGCAAGATTTCCTACAGCACGCAAACCCTTGTCCTCCCAATGTGATTTCAAAGGGTCCCTTTCATTATAAACTTCTCAAGAAAACTATCCAAGGAATGGGAACGAAGTAATAAAGTCTGGTGCACAGGTTTCCCCTAGGTGTGAAAACCCTTGCACGCGCCCAATGCAACATCAAACAAGCACTTGCGTGCACCCCCTATTGTGCACTTCCTACGTGGTTTTCAGCTATAAAATGGAGCATATCCCCTATCCTTTGGGGATGGTTACAGAAGAAGAACAGACACTCTACTGCGATAAAGACTCCTCTTTCATGACCGTGCAAAAAACACTACAGCCTCAAGGTATTGGATCTTTCACGACAGGTCCCCCAGGGGTCCGCATTTGGGTGGTCCCTCTTGGGCTTGATCCTTGTCCATTTCTTTTTACCCTAAGGCATTTGTGAGAAAAATATACTTCTTATGATCAAGTTTCCCCAGCATCAGACCTATTTTTCATGCATCCATCTTGTTTGAACTCAACTGTTCCATCTTGGGTGTGACCTCTCATCTTGTGTGCGTCCCTCATAGTGTGATTCATGTACCATCATTAATCTAAGGCAACATGTTCGAGCCCCTATTATGTGAAACACACCTATGTCACACACCTTTCTCCCATACGACCCTCCAAGTTTGTATGAAGTGATTTCAAGGTCCCTTGGGTGGTGCTTTATGTTGCATTGTGTATCCTCATTCTTCTTCGCATATGCACGCTAATGGCTATTGCTTCTTTGCATATCCATGATAATGTGGTCCCATTAGTGTATCACTCCCCAACACCTTATCTCTACAAAATTTATGATTCCTTACCTTCCCCAAGGGTGGGAGAGTATTAATTATGTAAGTCCTAGGGGTGTGGAGTGAACCCACCTTATCTGAGATGCAGGACGTTAAACTAATAAGAATCATCATCCTCAGTACATGATGTTAAACTGTGGCCTTTCCCCTTGAATCATACATGTGGGGTGCCCCACCTCGTACATTCTCCATGAATGATCATCTCAATAGGAGTGATATCTTCCTCACATGGGATGTGATCCTCTTTGTTGGAGAGACATCTATCTGCGGGTAAGGGCAACCATTTTGGTGTAATTCCCTAGCCTTTCTTGTGGGGGGTAGAATTCCTTCTCCTCCTCTCTTCTTCAGTTCCAAAGACCAAATGAGAGATGGGAAAAAGTGCATTTTTCACCCATCCCTATCCCTTTGGGATTTCTCACTATCAGGCTTGCATCTTGGAGTATGTCCCAATCTCCATCTCCCTGGGTCGCTAACCATGAATAAGCCCATGTTTTCTGTTTGATCCACTAACCACGTGTAAGCCCTGCTCCACTTCCTACGAACACACCTTTCATGACATGATCATCAGTTCTTTATTGCCTCTTATTTCTCACACCGAGCATGACTCATGTGGGCTTATCATAAGCACCGACCATGAAATCCTCTTTGGGCCACCTTAGCATGTAAGCCTCGTACCATCCTATTCAACGTGGAATTTTATCCTTGTCTCCTAGGCATGGTATGTAGGAAGCCTCCCGAAGGTTCAATCCCAACACCTACTCGTCCCGACCACCTCCAAGGTCAGTTCACCTTTGCCCCGCATGACGTTAAATGGTATCCCTCATCCCGAACTATATGGAATTTGATCCTTGTCTCCTAGATAGGGTACGCAGGAAGACTCCTAGAGGTTCAAGCCTAACACCCATTAGTCCAAACAACTTCATGTCAGCTCACCCTTGTCCTGCATGACATTAAAATGTATTCCCCTTTTCATCCCACATGATTCTACACTGTACACATTCGAACTATGATGTCTTTGATCCCCATCTTCTAATCAGGGTATGTAGGAAGCCTCTATGAGGATCATCCCCAACCACTGGCAATATATTGTTACCCCTTCTAGTGGTAAGCTATTGTGATCCCCAACCAGTAGTAAGCCATTATTACCCCATCTAGCAGTAAGCATTGCGATCCCCAACCAGTGGTATGCCGTTGTTACCCCATCCAGTGGTAAGACGTTGTGATCCACAACTGGCGGTAAGCCACTGTTAGCCCATCCAGCGGTAAACTTTTATGATCCCCATCAGCGGTAAGCCATTATAACCCATCCAATGGTAAGCCATTATGATCCCCACCAATGGTAATCTATTGTACCCCATCCAGCAGTAAGACATTGTTACCCCAGCCAACGGTAAGCCGTTGTAGCACCAGCCAATTGTAAGCCATTGTAACACCCAATATCATATGAACTACATGGGTTTGATCCTTATCATTTAGGTAGGGTATGTGGTAAGACTACATAAGGTTCAACACTAAATACAAGTAAACATTGTTGTCCCCCCTATTGGGACCCACATATCTGGTCCGCCACTCAAGCATCAAACTATCCTGGGATGCTAATCCCGTGTAATCCCCAACATATTGCAGGGTTGATATCCTTTGTGTACACCCTGATTCTATAACCCCATCACTCATGTCCCATTGTGTCCTCTCTCCCTAGAGCCTATGTGTTTTGGGAAGGATATTCCCCAACCTAGAGGATCTACATCCTCTGGATCCCATCCATGAGTCCATTCTCACAAGTCACCTCCTCAAGTGCCCCATCACCCCTCCAAACTATGTGGACTTTGATTCCATTCCATGAGGATACATAGGATATCTCTTTAAGGATCAATACCAACATCACCATCGTCCTCAAGTTGGTTCTATTTCATTATCCATACATTTCTATCAACCATCTATATCCATCTTGATTCTTACCCGAGCCACCACATCCTGGTGAGATCATGTCACTAACTTTCTCACTACTCCTAGAAGCAGTCAGGTAACTAACGCCACGTTAGCCCCAACATCATAGTTTCCTCCTGGGGTTGCACACATCTAAACCGCTCTTATTAGTGTTCTGATCATTCTAATCCATCTCCACCAGACGTTAAACATGCGTAATACCCTATGTTAAAAATAGGAAGCTAAGGAAAACCTCAGAGGAATTCTTATGGCATATTATTCTCTACATTTGACGTCGGATGCCTCAAGATTATGCGCCCTCAAGAAGACCTATCATTGAAACCCATACACTTTAGTGTTCAGCATCCAGACACACCAGTGATGTCCAACATGACTACTCCCCTGACCGATGGTTACTTCCATGACTAGACCCCTTATAATATCCTTGTAGAAGTAGCATAATTTACCAATGTCCATGAAGACATGGCATTGGTAAGAGTTTCAAGAACAACATCTTAAGTCCACGAGGGAGACCCGGACTGGGTAATGACCTCCGAGGAGGAATCCATGGAAAGAGATATGGATATCCCATCATTCCATTATGATCAAGGAGAAAATGTACCTGAATAAACAATGTATTCCGCCTGCATTTGGAAAGCAGAAATGTGGGGAAATATCCAGTGTGTCTTCCTAAACAGATAGATGTGCACCCAACGAAAGCATCACAAAAAGAGATCATATCCTTCTGAATTCTCATCTATTAAATAATTACTATATCGTTTTTACTTATAGGTCACTACTCACTTTATTTTATTTCCTAGGATAGTAGTGGATTGATCATTAATAGTCCATGATTAACTCTAACCCTCATTGCTAGCACATATTAATCTCTTTATTTGTGAATATATACTTTTGGATACTTTTATATTTATATATTTCACAGTTCTCCCCAACAAGATAATGATGCAATATTTTCAAAGATATGATCACTAAAACCAACTCCAGATCATGTGTTGGGTTTTTCTGTTTATGAACTCTCAATTTCCTTGAAGCATAAGCTATAAATTTTTTATTCTGTATTAACACATAGAACAAGTCTTTATTTAAAGAATTGAAAAATACCATGAAAAGTTATCCACTTTTGGGAAGTGTAATTACATGTATAACGACAATCTTCTTTTTTAACTCCTTAAAAATCTCTTCACATTAATCATTCCAAAAAACATGACTCCCTTCTGAGTTATCATGGTTAAAGGGTTTTAAAGTCGTGATAAATTTCTTACAAATCGATGATGGTACCTATCAAATCTATAGAAACTACAGATATCATTCACATATGTGGTCCTCAACCATCCATCAATTGCTTCTATCTTTGAAGGGTCCACATATATCTCATTTCTTATTATAATATTCCCAAATAATGGGTCTTCCATAATCTAGAACTCACTTTTGTTATACTATGTATAAATTTTATCTTTACATAAGGTATTTAGAAAATTACTTAGTTTCTCCCCATACTCCTCCATTATTTGGATGTATATTAGAATAACATTTGTAAATACTACCAACTTTTTTTTGAGGTGACATAAAAAAAATTTATCCATCAAGTCCATGAGGATTTATAGATCATTAGTGAGTCTTAATGGCATTATAATGAAATTATAGTTCTCGTACCTTTGACGAAAAGTTGTATTGGGGATAACCTCCTTCTTCACCCAAAATTGGTAGTACCCAAACTATAGATCAATCTTGGAGAGGTATTATGATCTACATAAAGGATAAAACAAGTCAATAATCTATGGAATAAGATACTTTTCTTTATCATGATCTTGTTGATCTCACAATAATCAATGAAAAGGAACACTGACCCATCCTTCTTCTTGATAAAGAGGACGGGTGAACCCCATGGTGAAGAACTGGGGAATATGAACACTTTATCTAGATTCTAATATATTTTTTTCATTATATCTTCAAGATCAAAAACATCCATTCTATATAGAATATTGGAAAATTGTAATGCCCTTGGTCTAAACTAGATTGAAAATTAAACCTCTCATCAATGAGGGAAACTAGAAAATTATTTAGGAAATACTTTAGTGTATTCTATCAAAATGGGAATATCTTCAAGGAATATCCTTTCCTTATACTCAATCATTTGAGTTAGATATTATTTCTTGTAGGCCTTTAATATTCTTTCTTGAGATATTAGTGCTAAAGATGATTAATCCATCTCCTTGAATTTTTAAAGAATCAATTGAAAATTTGTGATACAAACCCTGATTCCCTTATCAAATACATTTAAGTTGGATCTATATAAGGAGATACAATCCATTCCCAAAATTGAATCAAATTCCACCAAAGAGAGTATCAAATAGTTTTCTAGGGATTTTAGCCCAAAAAGTTTGACAGGGGAAGATTTATATACTTAGGATGCAATTATTTTTTGAATTTATATTTTCACCGAAAATTATACTTACATTCTTTGTGGTGATGTTTGAATAGTTTTACTAAAATTCCAGGATATGAAGGAATGAGTAGAAATAAATTCAAAAGGTATTTTCACTATTCTTGAATGAACAACTAGTGTACCTATCACCACATTATTTTCGAGATCCACCTCAATGGTTGTGATATCATAAGTTCACCCTCACTACCTCAGAGGTTATTGGTTGTATCTATAAACCCTTAGACTAGTGAATTGGTTATTAAAGTTTCATAGTTACTTACAGTTGAAACAATGAACAATGCAACGAGGGTTTAATGAATAATTACATTCCTCCATCTCATTACTCTGATTCTTCCATCGAAGATCTCTATTTAGGTTTCTTTTCTACCCATACATAAATAATTTCCTCACTCCCCTTATGAAATTTATGGGGTAATTATTTATGTACTTTTGAAAAGTGGGATGTTGAAATTTCTTAGCACCATTATATTTCTAAATCGGACCACCATAATTAAATTCAACCTTTTTATTCTTGTCCCCATGATACCCTTGAGATTCTACAGTCTCCATTTTGACTTTGAGGGAACATTAGACAATTTCTTCACAGATATCAAAGTCTCATATCACTATGGTTTTTCATATACTAGGTTCTATCTCACCAAAGATGTGTTCGAACTTGTATTCAGGGGTAACAATAAATACATAGGTGTACCATGATATTATTGTGAAGTTTTTCTCATATATCCTAATATATTAATAATCTTTTTTCTTGAGGTTAAGAAAATACATTTCTATTTTAACTTAGAGAGTGCGTGGAAAATATTTATTAACAAACATTTTTCAAAATTAATTCCAACCCATCACTTTGATATCTTTTCTAGGATATTTATTCTTGATCAATTTATAACACTGATCAAATTATCCCTCCATATGATAAAAATCAAATTGAACCTTCCATTACCCAGAATATTTAAGGTTGGAGAATATCTTCTAAATTTATTTGATCCATTGTTCTGTGACTATGGGATAAGATAATCCACTGAAAGTTAGAGTCCTTTATGAAATAAAGGTCTCAATTACAACTTATTCTTTCTTGGTAGAATTTGGGCACTCCTCCTGATCTAGGTTTCTATTTCGAACCTAAGACAACAAAGACAGTATCATCATAAAGTTCTCTATTTCTTATCCCATTAGGATGGGGATCCCATTTGGGAAATCATCACATTTCCCTTCACATTGGTTGTTTTACCCAATTCATCTTATTTCTAAAAATTGGATTGAATAAATGGAAAATTAGGATTTTTATTTTTAAAGTATTAAACATATAAATAATAATTCAGTGACATTAAAGAGAAAACTTATAAATTATATGTATTTCCTTAACTTATGAATTTCTAGAATTAAATCAATGTTATCCACGATATATTTCCTAAAACATCCCTTTTATGAATTTTTTATGCCCCTAATAATAGTTTTTAATGATATTATGAATTTACAAAGGCATATCCCTCAGGAGTGTCAAACCAAGTATGCATCAATGCCCATTTTTGTGCACTAGTTACTGGTCAAGTTTAGATCAATGTGGTGTTTTTGGGTTTTTACCCTATGTACATTTGTTCTAGAGCCACATCCACTTGCAGTATCTAGAAAAATAAGTATTTTATTTATAAACCACTTAATCTATAAATTAAAAAAAATTATTGATGTTTTCTTATAATTAGTTTTATATTTTAGGATTTCCATATATTTTCCTAATATTAAACCCAAATAGAAAAAAACCTTAATTTGATACCAATTATAAAAACACCTATCTTTATTTCACATTAATACATGATTTATTAAATAGAATTACACTTAATAAAAATTTTATGATCGCTAGTGTCTTTATAAATTAGGTACATTACATAAATAAATAAAACATGGAATACATCATCTTTATTTAAAACTTATTTAACATGATCATAATATTTCCTTTTAATTAACACCACATGGGATAACCTGGTGACATACATTAGAAATTGGTGAGCTATAAAGTCAAGTAAGGAAATAAACATGGAATTTCATAAAAAATAGTAAATTTAAGATTGTAGTCATATAAATGGGGAATTAAAAGGGTGATAATCAAAATCATGAACAATAAGACATGATATATCATGATAACCTAAAGACAACATGAGAAATGTGGAAAAAACTTAAAAACACAACATTATAAACAAAGGTCAAGTCTAACTTCAAAGACATCATGATGTAAAATGTATAATAATGGATTAGGTTCACTCCCTATTGTATTGAATGATTTCTCATTATACTAAAACATTTCCCATTACATTAGAGTGCCATACAATTCTGGGAACACCCATCACATTCATTTCATTGTCATGATTAAGTGTGCCAAAAAGATCCTAAAAAATTTATTCATTCATCATTATATATTATTAAACACTCAATGATTGTGTAATAAAAACATTTAAGTCTTAATAAATATGTATAATTTCATAAATGTGAAAAAACATGATAGGAAATGTGTACCGGTATTCACTACACCATTGTTTGGCATGAAAAATTGTGATGAAATATCAGCAAGATAACGATGTTACATAAAGATTTATAAAAAATGTTTAATTATAGAGAAAGGGGTCTATCATCATTTGGAAATAAAATAAATAGTAATAGTTACATGGAATAAATATCCCAATATTATTAATTTAGAATGGAATGCATAAGATAATGAAGAAACTTGAATAAAGAGGATAAAAATAGGATACCTTACCTTGAGAGTGTGATCCTGAATGATTGGGATGAGATTCTTCAGATTTTGGGGGATCCTTAGGAGGAATATATAGGGGGGAGCATAGTAATGGCATGATCCATGTTTTTTGAGTGAAGGTAAATTGGACCATGGGTTAGTTTATATAGGAAATGAGGGGGATTTATTTATTATTTATCAAACATTGGTTTTAGAATATCTATCATAAAATAACCACAAACAAAAACCATCCAATGGTTTCTAAAAAAGAGGGGTGGTTTTAATTATTTTATTTATAAAATGGACGAACTTAATAAAATATCACCCTCAGTGATGTGGAGGTGAGTCAAACTCTTGGAGAAATTATTTTAAAACCATAAACTATACTATAGGTTTTGGAGGATTCAAAAAGGATTTATAAAATTAATAAAATAAATATAAAATCACATTATTTTAGGGGTAAAACATATATTTGTTCGTTTATACCCTTTATAGTATTTATTACATCACTTTTAGGTCATTATGATTTCATAATACACACCATATTTTTATACAATATTTAATTTTTCCTCAAAAATTTGACTATCGCGGAAAATTGTAAAAAATTAACCTTTGGATTATTTATACATTTATATTTGAAAAATAATATTAATTTTATCAAAAAGAATTTCTAAATACATGAATTTTAAATTTTAATATAAGAGTCAATATTTAATGGGAAATGCTAGCTTTTTTGATATTAACAGTTTTTAAACACTTATAAAATTGCATTTGACATCATTAAAAATTATATGATCATTTATATTTAATAAAAATTATTTAATAAAAATATTTTATTAAAATATTATTTGTTTAAAAAGTCCATTACTTCATAAAAATAAGCATCATAATTTAAATTGAATACTAATTTAAAAAATACAATTTTTGATTTATTGTATAAAAGTTCGAATAAATTATAAAGTAATGATAAGAAGAAAATATAAAATTTATTCTACTAAAAATACAATTTACCTATTCATATTATTATGGTCTTGATACATATCCATTTAATAGAGTATAAAACAACTTAAGTGTAAGGTTCACGATTGTGAGACTTTCATACGGTGGTTTGGCATACATTGTTTGAGACATGATCTCGATGAACATGAAATTCTCTCTTAAATAGTTTCAATCATTCTTATGTTGTCGAATCTCATCTTGAGATTTTTCAAGATAAAATCCCAGTGATGTTAACTCCCTTATAATCTTTGATAAATGAGTATCATAGGGTATGCTCCTACTGGTTGAGCCCATCACTTCCTTTGTTGGTGTCAATTGGATTTGTTATAACCCTATATTTATACTAATAATGTGATCACTATTAAATGTATATATTATAAACATTCATGATGATTAATGATATTTTAAATATGATAGGATATAATAAAAAAAATAACTATATGTGTTTTCTATAACCATAATACACAATAAAATATTTAGTTAAATCCCAAGGGGAATTTAATTTATAAAAGTTCAGGTTGTTACACATACAACCAAATAATGAATTTAAAATTGAATATATTCCAAAAAATACATAATATAATAGCCAAAATAGGCCAAACTTGAAAGTTTGTCAACTCCCAACGTGACCAACTATCACCTCCAGCCCAACCCAAACTAAAAGTACCAATGACCATAGAAATCAACATAATAAAAGATACCCTTCCCTTTACTTGAATTCTATAGTAAAACATCTATAAATTACCATGGAAAAACATAGGGTGTGAGGAAAATCCTTTTAGTATACCACTATAGTTTTTTTATAAGGTATAATATCAGTAATGTAACAATTCAAACTAAAATAATAGTTTTACAAATCATTTTTCTATAAATTAAAACCCTTTATAAATCATATTTCCCATTTCTCCTTTGGGTTTCACACAAGAATTTCATAATGTGAAACCATAAATATGAAAATTAAATGTGATAAAATAAGAAATCATATCCATGCATCTAGTGGTAAATAGGTAAACAAATATTCATCAAAAAACCAATCACACGAAGTTGTGTGATAAAAACTCATATAAAAACCTATGATCAACAATACATGATAAAAAATCATGCGATAAATTACCATAAATGAAAAATAACCTCAAATATCTTCTCTATCCTCTATAACAGTTTGTACTAGACACTAAAAATCATAAATAGGAATACATTAGATCTAAATGATATCGAGTATATCTAGTCAACATCACAAAAATGTTACCTCCTCTTTGTGAAACACATAATAAAGAAAACATATTTCTATTTACCAATTCACCCATGGTTCCTCATATGAAATTATCCAAAAAAATTCAAAACCATGGTAATAATTTTATAAAACATTTTCAATTCCAATCCAATCCTCTTAATATTTTAAAAACCCATTTTCAAATCATGAAAATTGGTTTTCAACGAAAAAACCCACCTTTTGAAAACATTTTCCTTTCTAAGAAATCATTTGAAACAATTTATCACTTTAAATAAATGAAATAACAAAAATCATTTATCAATTATGATAATAAATTATTCAAATTAAACCATTGTATATATACACCTACATCAACATGGTAGAAACCTAGATTCTTTTGATAGTAGTGATCGGATAATAAGAGAACAAACTTTGAAAGATAAGGATTGAAAAGAAACAAAAAAGAATAAATAGAAAATTCTGTCTAATAAAAAATATATATCCAAACCATAGTCACAACTGATACCAAATAATATCCATAAGGATATAAGTATTTCTCACCTAAAGAGACAAACCACAACAACCCTAATTGTCAATCACCAAAG
The DNA here is from genome assembly GCA_963277665.1 of Viscum album. NCBI lineage: Eukaryota > Viridiplantae > Streptophyta > Magnoliopsida > Santalales > Viscaceae > Viscum > Viscum album. The sequence continues at coordinate 1,456,130,767 of OY728135.1, read as the reverse complement.
GGATGATCTAGAAGGAAGGGGTGATAAGGTGAAATTATATATACATACTGGATACCTTTATTTAAGGTTTATTCATGTTTTATTTGATAATTCTATTGGTTCTAGTTTTATTCCACATGAATTATGAATTATGTACACAAATGAAGAAATGATGAAGAAGACACAAAAACAGGCTTTACATGTCATTTATCAAACACACAATGCTTAGACCTCATTCAAATAACTACTTTAAGGATACAGACTTTCCCTTGAAGCCTTTACATGATATGAATCCAGTACATGATGTGTACATTCATTACTCAATGTGAATACTTTAATTATTATAATCATGCCAAAAATGAATCACATACATGATATGCAAAGATTTAATGATGTGAAAAGTTTGAAGGTCCACCCAGTCAAAGATATAAGCTGTTTCGTTGGTGGGAATTGGGGATCTCTTCTATACAACGTGAAAAAAATATTATGATATGAAAATATTTTGACATAAGTCACGTAATCTAGAACACGAAATTCTGGATTTACACATTGTGTACTTTTCCTGCCTATTAATATTTGAGTCATATTCCGCATATAGTTACAGGTATACTTCCTTTGTCTCTAATTTTCTTCCATATTTTTATCATGTTTGAATATATTTTTTTTTCTAAAACCATTTTAATTCAACAATTTAATTTTTTTGATGAATAATTTTTAGTTTTTTGATAATATACATCTATTCTATCCCTGTTCTACATCTTTCGTGACTCTATTTCCATTATATGTTTATTTTCAACACTGATTTTTGTTCTTCATCAACACTTGAAACTTTATTCATTATTTATTAAAGTGAATGTAATTTTTTATTGGATTTACATTGATTTTAATTGTTTGATCTTTATTTTTAATTGTTTTAATCTAAAATTTATTCCTTCTCAATAGTTTCATCATAATATGTTGACTGTTTAGTATTTCTATGCTTTTGATCAACACCACAATGTCTGGATAATCCACTGTGGGTTAGGGGTTGAGAGTAGAGGTGTTACCAAGCCTAATGAATATATATATTGAACATTGGTAACCCTATGGATAGTAATTAGGTTAATAATAATTGTTCATCACATTTTTTTTCACAACCTTAACCATGGTAAGTGAAATTAAATAAACCTAACCCAATTGGAGTTGAGAAGAACTATAAACATTAATCTATGATGTTTTTTTGCAGATAATCTAAGTGTAATGTACATAGGTTTTCATCCGTACCCTAACCATGTGATAGTTTCAGCATGGGTAAATCCAATTGGTTTTACTAAAACCAATTATTGAATCTTACACAGCTTCGTAGCCTAAGCAGTTGAACTATCCCAAGATAAATCTTGGATTATCTTCTATCAGGAACCCTAAAATTGACCCCAATACCTTATTTTATTATCTAAATTAAATGAATAATACTTTTCTTTAGTAAAAACAAAACCCTATGAGTAAACATGAGGAATCCTTTCTAAGCGTTTTGTTCTATTTGTTACCGAGCTTCCAGTGATCCTTGGGGATTTGACCACAATCTTTCTCTTTACTATAACCTAGTATTAAGTGTATATTGAGACTATAAATTTATAATATGATCAACACCAGTATGAATTCAACTATGTGTGTTGGTGAGTCAAATTTTGGCACCATTTTCGGGTATTACTATTTCTTATTCATTATAGTATTTGGGTCAATCCTTGTACCACCTCACCCATTCCCTCCTTTTTTCCTTCCCCTTTTAATTTTACATAGTTATCCTTCAGAAGAACCTGGGCCCTTTCTCTCTATATATTTATATATATTCTTACCAGATAGTTCACGTTTAAAGTACCCATGACTCTCTCAAAAATCCTAGATGAACACGAACCACTTTTTTATCCTGATATTGATAGAACAATCACTACATGCTATGGATTCAAAATGGGTTAATACAACAATCTTGCTCCAACACACCTTTATGAACTCCAATATGAACCACCTAACAACCTGGGTTAGTGGATATTTCTAAAAGAGTCCACCATTATGGATTAATACTTTCCATCCACTAATAGTGTTACACCCAACATTATATGCCACCAATTCAGGCGCATACATTTGAGCCCAATCGTAAACTAATTATCATGATTTAGAATATGGGTCAATTCTGTGGGATTTAAAGTGAAGACCACTATGAACATATTTTAAATTTTATATAGGTTTTCAATACATTTCTCAAACAAGTAATATCGTCAGACACTATATGACTTCGTTTATTTATATTCTCCACGCGTGACCGAGACAACAATTGGATAAAAATTCATGCTCCTAAGTCAATCATGACTTGTTATGAACTAGAAGAAAAATTCCTGAACAATAATTACCTCTGATATATACATGTAATATTTACAACAACATTAAAAAAATCATGCAAGTGGATTTAGAATTATAATGGGATTTATGTGATATATTTAGTGATCTACCATGAAAGTGGAAGCATCACATATTATATGCATGGATTCAATTATAGGAATTCTACCAAGGACTCTAACCCACTACCCGTACTACGTTAGATGTCATTTCGGATGGAGGAATAATTCTTAAGTCACTTTATGTAGACCAAGACAATCTTCATGATGTTTTAGATAATTCCATTCTATGTAAAAGTGATAGAAGACTACCTTAGTGTGGAATCCATCCAGTGGAAAAGGATACCTTCCTAGAATCTCAAGTAGAGAATATTACTAAAAATATTGAATCATTCCAATTACATGTTTCATCACAAAACCTCCTTCTACTATAATAGAAATCTAATCCTATGAGATTTTTAGTGCTCCGCACTTGTACTAAGACTTTAATTAAGTCTTAGAGGAACCTCAATCCAAATATTGTAATTATATCAATTACAATCAATAAGGCTAGTAGTTCCATCATCCCCAACAATTTCAACAAAAAAATATGAGTAAAGATTGGATAAGTAGACTTAGAAGTAAAACCATGGTTAATTTTAGAAGAGGAGGGGATAAATGTCACTAAGAAAATAGGTACCACCTTAGTACCCACCATAAGGGTTAGCTCCTCGACCTTAGAAGAAAATTGGAAAATTCATTTCTAGAGATCAATAGTTTCCACTTTCAAAATAACATAAATTCTAAAAATCTCCACTAAGAGCACTATAACAAGCCCAAAATATCGAGACCAATGTTGAAAATCTATTCACTTCAAGCATAAATTAGATCAAAGGATAACAACACAATAAATTGAAATAAAAAAATACAAGGCTATACTATGAAACCTAGATCATCAAATGACGTAAATCTACAATACCTTATTTGATCAGACACTGGGTAATTTTCTTGGTCATACTGAATCTCATTTGGGGGAGGAGGATAAAACTATAGTTTTTATATGTAAAAAAGTGATTTATTTTCAAAAAACTATGAGAAGTTGATAAAAATCTGTTAAAATAATATGATAATTATGATCAAGGGAAAACCAGAGAGATAAAACAATATGATAAATCCCAGTTGAGGAACAACCTAAAAAGGGTGATGTTTGTATGGAACCACCACTATTTAATCCCCCAATACCCTTTCCTAAGAGGATGAAACATGCTATGAAACGGGGATAATATAATTTTTTTAGAGTTTTTTAAGAAATAACACATCAACATTCCATTTACAAAAGAAATTTATCAAGTTCCCACTTATGAAAGATTATTTAAGGAATGTATTTATAGAAAAAGAAAATGTAGGACATGGGATTCATCTCCCTAAATAAAGAGTGATTTGTAGTTATTTAATTTAAGATACCTAAAACAATGTGAGACCCTAAAAGTTTCTTAATCCCTTTCAATATAGTGGAATGATCTTTTGAAAAATCATTATGTGATCAAGGATAAACTCTAAATATAATAAAAATGAGTGTTGAAAATAATATGGGGATCAGTGAACTAAAACCAATTAGGATGGAACTCCAACTACCTGACTACTCAGTTAAAAACCCTTAATGATTTCTAGAGGATGTCTAAGTAGAAGTATGAAAATTCATTTTTCCTACTGAATTGTTCATCCTAGACATGAAAGAAAATGAAAAATTCCCTTCATTTTATAAATTCCATTTATCACAACTATAAAGGCAATGATTGATGTTAACATTGGGAGATTTATTTTTTGAGTTGGTGAAGAAAAGGTTTTGTTTTATTTGAAGAAGTCCGCTAATAAAAAAATTATTCATCAAAATTTTAAACTATCTCTATTTATAATATGAATGTTGATCATGTGACCAGTGAAAAAGATAATAAAAAAATTAACTCATGTTGAAAAGGTATCTAGTTCTCATAATAACACGAGTTACATTACACCTCTTACAAAGAATTCCATACCACTATTCATCTACTCTATTTTAAAGGATCGTTCTAAAAAGAGAGTATCCTTAAATGTAAAATATTATTCATCCAAAAATTGATATCCCTATATAATAAATAATGTATTTACTAAGATTCAGAATAGGATAGGTTAAATAGGATATAATAAATTAGTTTGGTCTTTATGACGGTTTAGAGCCATTGGAGGCTTGTTTAAAGGACCTGGTGAAAAAAGGGGAACCAAATGAAAAATGAACGCCATGTAATCCTTACACAACATGTAAATGTAGGGAACATAAAAAATAAAAAATTATAGAAACACATATCATATACCAAATAAAAAACATTTAATTTTCAATTATATTTAAAATATCATAAACTTGGGGTTCACACTGATCACCCCCTGATGCTCCTCCTTTCGCATGACCAGACCACCTTCGCCACTACCTCAACCACACAACACCTCTCCTCCTCCAACCCCACGATCCTCTCCATCCTCCTCACCTGAGATCAACTACAATCCTCCTTGTTCAATTGCCTAAAAATGGACAAAACCAAAATGGTTCACACCCTTCCCGTAAAATGTGTGCCCAAGCGTGATGACACATCTCCACCACCCCAATGGCAGAGGGATTCTCCTTTTCTACCACCTGAGGATCCATGCACCACATCTTTTGCTTTTACTACTACCTATGATTCTACCTTTAAGGACTCATTGTCAACATCTAGTGGGTTGCAAGGCCCTTACTGCCATCACCTTCATACCTACCTCAACTTTTCTGAACCTCAGCAGCAGATTAGGTTGGTCTATATCCAATCCAAGCTGATTTGAACCAAGAAGATGTGGGACCTCATAGTTCATTAGTGCATCCACACTCACCTGGAGGTCCTTGAACTCATTGATTATCTACACCTCTCTCCCATAACCTAGGTAAAAGAAGATACTTTCAAGGAGCTCTTACTTATGTTCTTAAACACCTTTCAGTTCTCCATTTATATTTTTCAATTCTAAATTGATGTTAGGACTTGGGAACTCAACCTTGGATATTTTTTTTTCATCATCAACATATACTACCCTATGTTCAACACCTTCTTTGTCATCTCAAAATTACAGCTAGATCCCAACAAGGCCAATTCTATAAAACTATGGGAGAGGATAGCTATAAATCTCCTTATAATTTATGAGCCTTGCACGATGAAAAGAACTATTCTCCGATATGCTTACCTCCAGATCCCATATGGTGCCTTAGCTCAAACCTGGCTAGCCAATAGTGATGCTCACATGTGCATGAGAATGATAAAGGTGATTATGTTTTACTTAACCATGTGCGGAATAACCATAAACACATCTAGGATGTATAGATTGTACTTTATGTCTTAGGTGATGAGTCAAGGTATTCTTTCAAGGGGATAATTAATTACTCATTTGGGCTCTCATCTTGGTGCCTTCAAGGCCACCCATCCCCAAAACTCCCTCTACCTTATGGGGAGAATCATCCTAATTTTTCTCCACAAGATAGGGATACCCACGAAAGAATACATTTTTTTCTATTAGGCTATGGCTTATCTTGAGGATGATGATGAGGTTCCTACCCAATATGTAGCTGAACCAGCCACCCCAGACTCCCCTTCCCATGCCCCTAATTCTACCCCATCCTTTACCACCAACCCAATCCTTCTTCCTTCCACCTCTATATTGTACCATCCCTCCACCACCCTTACTTGACCCATTACCACCCCCATACCTACCCCCACCACCACCCATATTTCTTATGTATACACCACTACATTTCCCACACCATCAACCAGCCCATCCTTCCCTACTAATGTCTAGACCATTCAATAGAGTATTTTTGAGAACCTACACTTGATTTCCCTGCACCTACACATTCTGTTCATTAATATTTCTATTTTCACCACCCCTACACTATCATCATCATTCCATCTATAAGCGACTATAGAACCACCATCTGCCTCCATCCCTCCCACCACTGACACCCTGACCGAACTTCCCTCATATCTCACCAATCTAGCCACCTAGAATTAATTTTTAGTAGATAATGTCCAAAGGGTAATGGGACCAAAAATTACACTATCTATCATGGTTCCTTTCATTGACCATGATACTAGACACATGACCACCATCAGGATCAGAACCTCCCTCCAGTATCCACTGAGATCACTTCTAGTATTACAAAACCTTCAGAGAATGTCGACAATCCTATGTCTCAGTACATATAGGACATAGATATGGTGTGACTCATCATGAGACCCATTGTTTGTGAGGATTCTTCATATGTAGTGGCTGGTGAGTTTTCCCTTGGGTTTTGGTTTTCCTGTGTTCCTCTCTCCAGCAGTACTCTACCTGGGTCTATTTTTATTTACATTATATCAATGATTCCGCATTGTACTCTTTTTTACACATTTATTTATGAGATACAATATTTTTAATCCCATTCATGATTTAAATATCTTCTTTTTTTAATACATTTTTATATCCATTTCTTTCTCTTCTTCCCCCACTCTAGTTATTTACACACCATTCTAGCAACCTTCTACCCTCCTGCATCAGATGTCTCAGAATTTTTCTAATGTCGAGAACTATATTACGGAGATATCACTTGAGATCCATGATCATTAGGGGCCCGCACCATGATAATCCTGAATTATATTCCATTTACACGAGATTCATGCTTGTTACACTCTCTTGGTGGAAAATCCCACCACAACTCCCCATGAGATCAATGAAACAACCACTAGTTCCTATAAGAGGCACTAGTCTTCTGAGCTGATGAATGACACTACTTGATCCCTTTGTTCGTCCAGATGGCTAATGAGCTTATTGTTAGTACATTATAGTAGGTGACCAATTTTTTTCTTTTCTTTATTTTCAGTCACGTGTTTAAGATATTGTCTCCCTTATAATTAAATTTTCCTTTAAAGTAAATTCATAATCTTCACCTTACTCACCCTTTTACAATAATATGAGTTGATTTTCCTTAATATTCACTAGATGCACCTTCAATTTTTCTACTTCTATATTGTGTATATCTTGTTGACTTAATATTAATCTATTAAGAGTTTTATATTTTTTTAAAAACTTTAAGCCCCACAAACTCCCCTCAAAATCCAGCAATATTACCCATGGAACAAAATTAAATAAAAAGATATCTTGATTCAATAATTTCAATTTTAAATTTCCATTTCATTTTTCTAAATGTGAAATAAGATATCTCTCCCTGGATTATTTCTAAAACAATGTGGAAACTATCTAATTTTAATTGTGGGAAGTATTTTTTTATCTTTTGTTCTAATACACTTTAATTATTGCATGTTTACACTTTTCTAGGATAAAATTTTCACTGAAATCCGGTTTTAAACCTAAAAAATCATATTAACCATTTAAGTAAAAGAATAATAATTGTTGGATATTGGTGAAATTCATTTTTAGTCATATTTATATTTTTTTGGCATGATTTATTTATTTAGTACATTAATTATATTTCCAGATTCTTGAAATTTCATTGGATTGAATTATTATTAGATTTTATACCATGATTTATTTTCAGTTATTTTTGTATAATCCCATTCCCAAGAGGATTCTGGACTTTTGATTTTATATTATGTTATGATAATATTTATTGAGAGACACTTGGGGCATGTAAACATATCATACCTTGGATTGCAATCAAATTTAGGTAATGATTAAACGAATATATTTTTAATATTATTGATGAAACATTTTTTGAGACTTTTTTCATGATACCCACATGTATATCATTCCTTATTTAGGCCATAGAAGATATGAATAACCTTGTTATGACGGAACGGTTTCAAGATGATTATCCCTTCCTACCATGTTCATCGTATTATGCATGATTATACTTTGAACAAGTGTGGAAATTTTCACTCATGATGGAAACATGATTTTGTTATTGAGAAGATATACTATGGAACTTTCACATGACTAAAATTATGTGTCCCATGATTAATTTTAAAATTTTATATGCCTACCTTGTTCCATTGAGAAATTTATAGAAACAAAAATAAAAAGATATTGGGTTGTGTATTTGGAAGGTCAAAAATAACCATTAAAAGATCAATGAATACTATAATGGATCATACATGGTTAAGGGATTTATGTGGGACTTGGATTGAACATGAATTAAAAAAATAAATAAAAATAAAAATAAAGGAACATTGTACATTTTTTATACTTACTTGATATACTCATGGATTCAACTTGAGGTATTGGATCATAAACACAATTAATCCAAGATAATTTACAACATTACACTATTCATGTTTATTATGTATTATACTTTAGGGGTTAACCTCATTTTGAGTTTTAATTCTATCACTTTCCCACATTCCCTTAGCCTCTGATCCATTCGACCCATTTTTGTTAAATCCATCATGATTGGTTTTTGTATTTTTCTTTATAAAGTGGATATTCAAGAACTAATTCTAGCCTATGTTTAGGAACATGTATTTAGGGTATAATCATAACTCTAGTAATATTTTAACTTGAGTGATGAGAGAAAATTTATAATGATGTAAATTGAAAAATGGGTACAGGATTTAAGTAACAATCAAGAAGTTGTAATTAGAAAAACAAAAAATCTAGATAAAGAACAAAATTGTAAGGTGTGACTGATTTTTCTTACATTCTTGATTTAGGATGATTGATTTTTTTTCTCACACTTAGATATTTTTACCTAGTTGTAATGTATGTTTCTTGATTTTCAAATTCATTCTTTTGGAATCCCTATTGAGGAACATTTTTCTTGAAGAAAATCATTTATTCGAGTGTGGGAGAATTTGATAAGATGAAATTTTATATACATATTGGATATATTTATTTAATGTTTATTCATGATTTATTCGATAATCCATTGTGTTCTTGTTTTATTTTTCAAGATTTTGGAATTATGGACTCAAATGAATAAATGATGGAAAAGTGAAAAAAATATGATTTACAAGCCATGTGTCACATACATGATGTGTATAATTCATTCAAAACATTTCAACAAGGCCACAAATCTACCCATGAATCCATTAAATGAAATTAATCCAGTAAATTATGTGAACATTAATTATACAATCAGAATATTTCAAAGATCATAATCCCACTAAAAATGATTAAAATACATGATATAGAGAGATTGCACAACATGAAAAGTTTGAAGGCTCACCCGATAAAAGATACAAGACAATTATTCAGAGTGAATTGTGGATCTCATCTACATGATGTTCATCTAACTTAAATGATGTGAATATTTTGGGATAGAAGTCACATAAGCCATTACATGATGTCTATGACTTAAACATCATGTAATTTTCTGACCAATTAATATTTGAGCGCTCCTCCATGTACAGAGGTGGTCATACTTTCTTTTTCTCTCATTTTCTTCCATTGTGTTCTCCTATTCTTATATGTTTCTATACTAAACTGATCTTAATTCATTCCTTAATTTTTTTTGTCAAATTCCTTTGAGTTGATGGTTAATATACATTTTTTCTATACCAATTATACATCTATTGTGATTACTATTCCATTCTATATTCGATTTCAACATAGGTTACTATTTTTCATCAACTCTTGAAATGTTCTTCATTGTTTGTTCCTACAGAATGAGTTTTTGATTGGAAATTAATTTAATTTAATTTTTTGATCTTGATTATTAAATTTATTAATCTTAAATTTCATATATCTCAACTATATCATGATTATACAAATAATGTTTGTTATTTCCCAAATTTTGATAAAAACATCCATGCATGACTAATACACCAAGATATGGGGGTTGAGATTAGGGGTGTTTCTAAGCCTAATGAATCAATATATTGAACCTTGGTAACCCTATGGGTATTAATTAGGTTAATAATATTTTTTTATCACATTCTTCTGCACATCCTTGACCAGGGTAAGTGAAATTAAATTAACCTAACCTAATTGGAGTTGAGAAAGACTATGACCATTAGATTTTGATTCTATATGCATAGAATCTAAGATAAATAAACCTTGTTTTTTAGCTATACACTGACCATGTGTTAGTTTTATCATGGGTAGATCAATTTAGGTTGACTAAAATGAGTTGCTGAATCTTTTACTACTTCATAGGCTAAGTTGTAGGACTATACCATGATAAATCTAGGATTATATTATCTCCAGAACACTGAAATTGACATTAATTCAATCCATTATTATTTAATTAAATCCAAACTACTCAGCTTTAGTAAAATCTAAGCCTGATGAGTGAACAAGAGGAATCATTTCCAAGGTTTTTATTCGATTGGTTGCTGACTTGCCGATGATCCTCATGGGGTTGACCGTGTACTCTAATTTACTACACCCTAATAGTATGTGTAGTTTGGGAATATCAATTTATAATATGACCAATGACCATGAGAATTTAATGACATGTGCAGCTGAGTCAGGAAGTCTCCAGAATCTCCTAGGGATTGATCTATGGTCAAGAGGATAAGGCCGAAAAAACATATGAAACCTCAACCCCCGTACAATGCTCTAAAAACCCAATCCTAAAAAAATAACACAAAATTTAATCCCGTCACATGTCATGTAATTATGGAAGAACATATACTCATAAAACCCATTATTTTTTAATTATAAACAAGATATTTTTCATTTCTCAATGTGTAACCTTTACACAGTGTTTAAAATTATCATGTTGTGTATCCAATTCATGAGGTCTGTCCAACAGCCATTACATGCTGTGCAATTGTATTACACATTGTGTAATTAACCAATTAACATTATAAATTATTAGTTTTATGCTGTAAATTCCAAAAAAATCCCTAACTTCACCATTACATGTATCCACCAAATTTCTTTTTGGAATTACTCAACCAACCAAAAAGGAAAACAAAAATAAAGTTTAAAACATACATGATCGAAAGGTAACGGGGTATTATGATATCCCCAGCATAAAAAGTTCCTCCACCATAAATCCCTTAGGATCCTAGATTCACAAAAACGAGATGACCACTATTGCCTCATCAATGAATCCCACTCCCACATCTCAGGGATCTCATGTCCCCACTACCATAGTACCAAACTAGGTGGATAATTTCATCACAAATCACCTTATCCTGGTGATCCGTAATTTGAACTGGCTACTAAACCAATGTGGTATCTAGATCAATATCAAAATCCTACCATATATTCACATGGTAATTATCTATTATATATCTCATTAACGAGGAAACATGAAACATATCATGGATACATGTCAAACCATATGGTGAAACTGATAGGACTCCCTCCCCAGTCATCCAATGATCTCAAAGGGCCCCACAAATGTTGGATCCAACTTACCCTAACTACCCAACTAACGATGTCCCATGTGAGGTGAAACTTTGAGAAAAACCTGATCATGAACATAAAACCCTAGTGCATGACATAAATGGTCTGAATAGGACTTATGAATACTCTATTCCATGATCAGTCTCCTCCGAATCAACCACACTGTCTTTTTCATCTCTTGAAAAACTGTCAACCCAACCAAGGATCACTCTCCTAACTCTACCCAGTATAAGGGAGATATATATGACCACCCATAAAAACCCACTAAGGGTTCCATCTGTATCGAAGTATGATAACTATTTTAATAGGAAAATTAAACCAATGTCAAATCATTTTTCCCAATATCCTCCAAAATCAAGCACACAAGCCCAGAACATATACTCTATAACATGGATAGACATATCTATCTCTCTATATATAACAAGATGATAAGATATTCTCAATTTAATCTGGGAACACATCTCTTCTTGAAAACCGTTCCAATATCTAGATGTGATCCTTAGATTACTATCATAAACAACTGAAAAGGGATCCCATTGAAGTCTTACAATCTCTCAGACATACAAGTCCCCAAGATCTTTTACTTTCATCATCTTTATGATAGGAAGGAAATGAAATAATTTCATGATTTAGTAAATGATCACCCAAATCAAATCCTTTACACTAGGATTTCATAGAAAACCAATGATTAAATCGATGGAAATATCTTCCCACATCCATACCGAAATGGGTAAGAGATGAAAAAACCATGAAGGTCTCTAGAGCTATGCCATAATTCTCTAAAAAGTAATGCACAACGAAGCATAATTCAAAATTTATCATCTCATCCTCTTCCAACAAAATATATACCTCATTTCCTGATACATATCGGTAGTCCCAAGTTATAGCGACAAATAATAATGTTCTTCACTATCTAGTATCTCCCACCTCATAAAAATGAAATAAAAATCCTACTTTGGAAGAACAAAGATTCACTGGGGGACTGAGACCACTCACCCAAAGTCTCCCCACCATAATGGCTTACACTAAAGTGTTGGACCTCAGTGTCTTCCAACTACTCAAGCCAAAATCTCTCATTAAAATCCTTGTAAGCTCTCATCAAATCCAATAACACTTTCCTACCAACCTCTTCCACTCCCAAGATAATCATAGAAAGAAAAATCTTCAGAGACCACTCCCCAGCTGATTCCTTCATAGTTTTTTTAGTAATTTTCTACTCAATGCATCAACAACAAAATTAACATTAAGAGGGGGATAATTCTTATCAAAATAGATATTTTGAGGATACTCTAACCAATTTCTCTATCACAAATTCATATCTCTCTATGTAAATATATATTTCAGGATCTTATGACATGAATACAATACACACAATTTCCCATGAGATAGTGACACCATGTTCTGAGATAATTCACAACTACTACCATCTAAAGATCATGGGTAGGGTAGTACTTTTTAAGAGGGTGTAACTGCTTAGATCTATAATCCAGCACCTATTTCTCCTGCATTAAGGCATATCCCAAACACATACCAAAATCATCACAGAAAACATCATAACCCAACCTTTGTTTTGAATGAATCAAAATTGGTGATGAATGAAACCTAATATTTTTATCCAAAAAATATATATGAAACTTTTAATTCCATTAAAACATTACACCCATACAATTTCAAGATTTCACAGATGAAGAGATATTGGAGAAGTCATAAAAGAACCACATATAGTAACTATCAAATCCATGAATCATTGAATATCAAACACATTTTAGGGATGCTCCCAAGAAATAACTTCCTATACTTTTTTTGGATCCACTAAGACACCCCTCTCAAATATCACATACCTAAAAAAATCACCTCTCGAATCCAAAACTCACACTTGGAAAGCTTATCATAAAGAAGATGTTCCTTCTAGGTTTGTAAAATAATATCCAAATGGTTCATGTGATCCCTATATGACTTAGAGTTTGTATAGACCTAGTTTTTCCTTGTAATACTTTGAAATATTTCTATATATATTTCTAGAGCTAAGATCTGAGAAGACATGTGATTTTGAGGCCTGGTGTGCCCTGGATTAACATTAAAGAAATATGAAATTTATTTTTTATTACATATGTGATGCTTGTTAAAGAAAAAGGGATAACTCTTAAACAAAATATGGAATTAGAAATTCAAGACCAAATTTGAGTATGGAATGCAGTGTTTAACATAGGCACAACATAAAACGAGTCAGCAAAGGAAGTTTGAATCCCTCACCCATTGGTGACTCATTTATTGTGTTAATTAATTATTAATTTAATTAATGAGTTTATTTTTAGTGAAATGGATAACTCCATAAGTGTATTCCAACACATATTTCTTTATAGATAACTGCATGAACCCTAATAGAAACCCAAAGCTCTTTCTTTGGTGGATCACATTGCATGGTGATGAAACTTCAGATCAGAGTTGATTAAGACGCAAAGAATGCAATAACTTCACTAAAATCATTGGAGGATGCATTATTCATTAATAAATGATCAATAATTGAGGTATTACTTTTTATTTGTAGTTTTTACACCCTTTTATTAAATAATTGATGAGATCACCATTGCTCTTGGATCTATGCTAGTTGTGGCCTTTGCATGTGCCTACATACCATATTTAATTGATTATTATAAATATTTCTAACCTCAGTTTTATAATTATTTATTTTTGAACAAGAAATTTTGTCCAATTATGTTTAAAATTTGGGTTTTGGTTATTTTTATCCCTTGTATCTTTAGGTTCTTCATTGGTTGGAACCCTCGGTCCTACTTCGACATTGCCAGGCAGTACCGATCCTGATCGGACTCCTGAATCCGTATCGGATTGATGATCAAGTCACAAATCAAAGAAACAAACATATATCTTAGAAAATTGATAGTTATGGATGATCCTTTTAGTGAGTTCAGATTAATAAATCAAGCATAGAAGGATCAGGTGTGTTAGGTTCCAAGGAAAGTACCCCCAACGATGAATGAATCCATTTTATGGTGAAGGATGGATGAGATCCATAGTTTTTATCATGATCCATTCATTTCATCTATAGATAGGGCCGAAATAAAATCTAGATTGTTCATATATTTTTTTCAAGAAGTGGAGATGGAAAATCAAATAATACCCGACTACATTTTGGGTGTAAGGATGAACACACAATGTGTATCCCCCTCAGTAGTGGTGGCAAGGGTTTCAGGAAAAATAAGTATTACATGATGTGTAGCCCTCCTATATTCCATGTACCCCTTATCAATTGAAAAAACTATTTGATAAATCACTGGGAAACCATGACAATGTACATATATAGGTATATGACCATGTACTCGAGTACATGGACACATGGTCCGTTACAAATACATGACCAGCAGGACACGACCCTATCCCCGGGTAGCTTGGACACTCTATGTAGTCCACCTATGTGGTGTGTACTCCTATATGGTGGGAATCTATGTGTTGGACAGGGACACGATTGGTCTGTGGAGTGGGACCACACACCATGTGGGTCCCCTCACACACATTGCATCCCATTTCCTTTTTAATGAAACCACAACCCACCAAATATTATTCATTTGATCTCAGATTTTGGACCACATGTAGCCTATCCTGAGTGTTTTTTGGATATAATGCGATGGTCCCCCTAGTTGTAGATTTAGAGATATGATGGGAAATTTACTATTGATGGTACTTACTAAGGAAATGCTCAACGACTTTGGTGATCACATAGGATCACCAAATACCTTCTGAGTGGTACCCTCTATTTGGGTTAGGAAGTGGGTCCTCGACTTCATCAGAGTGGACCCTATGACATATTAGGGTACATGTCCTCAACATCCAAGTGTTACCCTCTAATAATGTTGGGAAGTGGGTCCTTGATGTCTTCCAATTGGTACCCTCCCGTAGATCTGGGAAGTGGGTCCTCAACATCTTCCGTGTGCTACCCTCTAATAGAGCTAAGTAATGGGTCCTCAATTCCAACAAAGTGGTACCCCTATTATTCCAATGTGCGGGTCTTCAACCACCAGAGTAGAACACCCACATTGGATTGGTTGAGGGTCCTCTACTTCGAGTTTATACCCACTATACTATGAAGAATTGTGATGGGACATGGTTAGACTCTCATAGTTAATTTTGGGAAAATGCATGAGATGTTGGGTATCATTGATGGACTTTTTGAAACGTTGGTTACTATTTTTATTGGGATGATCTATGAGATAAAGATCCTATTACTCTATCATTTTGGTTTTGTTGACTAATCACACACACATAGACACATATATTCTTATTCTGTATCCACACCTTGGATTTGGTTACTCTCCTTCTAGGATAGGCAATGATGCACAGGGTATGCCACATGATTTTCATGTTTATATTCTTATGGTTGTATGAGTATACTCTTCTTCTATATTTGGAGAATACTCGATGGTTAGTTCATATGCTCACTGTGTTTATTCCCTTATACTTGGATGATATTACTTTCACTCATGGTTGGGTTGAGTTGTTATATTTCATTATGAATTGTTCTATCTATTGTATTTCTATTCCTATTATATCACTTACTGCTCACCCGTCATCTTTTGGGGTGTCCCACTAAGTATGTATATAGTCAACCCTACGTGGTCATTACCCATACGTGTCTTGTCTTATGAAGACAAATAATAGGTTGACCATGAATATAGAGGAGCCTAGGGATACTGGGTTCTTGGACTATGTACAGTGGTCGAAGATTAAAATTCCGGATCCATGCCCTCTTTTAGATGTTTAGTATTCTAGTTTCTATTAGGTTGGGACATATTTATGGTTGGGTGTGTATTTTTACACTTTACTTTCCAGTTTACATTGTCATAATTTTGTAATGTTTAGAGGCTCATACATGTTTAGTTTACTTTATAGTAGTGTTGCGCCTTTTACTATTTCCCTATGAAATTTTTCAACAAGTCGGTTGTGTGTGTGAATACAGGTACATAGGAAATGATCTCCTCATGTTTGATTTGACTTCAGTGCTTTTCTCCATCCCTTGGCCTATAGATGTGGGCTTGGGGTAGTTACGCTGTGATCCCCGACTTGCACCGGGTCATGACAAATTGATATTAGAGAAATTTCATTCCTTGGGATGTTTTTCAGATGTATCCCCCTTAAGAGGACTTGAATGGGTTTAGGGTGATAGTGTAAAAGTGTATCGAGAGAACCTCTCATTCTAGAGAATCCAGTGATGATGAAATGGCTGATGTATCCATTTACCAAAAACATAACTACCTGATAGTTGACTCGGCGTGCCAAGACATTTGATGCAGGGTTTAATGGTAAATGCATCATATAGGATTGATTCATTGATTGTACTTATTGAGTCAAATACACATTGTTGTTTTTGATATATATATATATATATGATCATTTGATTGTGGTGCATATTGTTAAATCTCAAGATTCATCCATGATGACAACCAACTATGATACCATATTCAGTTTGTGAAAACGACCCAATGAGTGATAAGACCTCAGTTTAGGGTCCATCTAGAAATCCACTTCCTCCATGTGGGAAGAAAGAAGAACCTACACCTATTGCATAGTAGATCATTCTAAAAGGGTAGTTTGAGGATGAATTCGGTCTTAACAAGCTTCAATAGTTCTACTGTTAGATACTGTTGAGGTTATGTGAAGAGATAGATCCTCAAGTAGTAGAGGATTGACTAGAGTTGGTGGTACATATATTTTGTATTTTTCAAACCTTGATGGATTATGTGGTTTCACCAGCATCTAGCCTTTTCCATGGAGTAGTTGGGAACTGGTAGAGCCTTGTTACATAGATGCATGATGAGTTGAAAATATCATGGACCGACCTCCAGTAACTGTTTAATTGAGAGTATAACTCTTCATACATACACTTATTTCAGATCGAGGAACTTATGGAGATATAATAGGGAGGGATGGTGGTGTTTGAGTACCTAGTGAGGTTCATACTCCTTAAGCATTACTCCATTGAAAATATCCATGATGGCTACTTCCATACAAGAATGTTTGAGTAGAGAATCTATAGAAAGATCCATTTCAGCGTTGTACCCTTTTGAATCCCCACCTATGCTAGGGTGTTGGAATGAGAACTGGTGACTGAGATATTTCTGTCAGAGGGATTCCATACAACTAGAGATAGCAGTAGTCACCATAGAGCTAAGTCATCAGCAGCTAGAATATGCCAGAAACTCGGATCTCATTGCAAGAGACCTTCCCCACATCATACTTAGGAACAGGGTATGATGCATCATAGAGGAACATGGTATCCTAGAGAGGGGATCTTATTTACTTGTGATGGGTGAGGTCACATGGTTCATGAACTCCCAACGATATGTAAAAATTAGCCTAGATAGATATTCAATGGACCACCATGGTATATCTAGTGTTGTGACCAGGGATCTCCTCAAAAAGGACATGGTGGTCCATCAGAAGATTGAGCTAGTAGAAGAGTATGATGAGCTCTGGGTGGTAGAAGACATTATGATATCCCTCAAACACCACCACCAGGAAACCCACATCAGAATTAGGGAGCTGGCGGCCGGGGTGGTGGATAGTTGAAGGCTATTATTGTCTATGATCCTGTAGTGCAAGATATGATAAAAGGTACAATATTGGTGTTTTATACTCTTTATTAAGTGTTAGTTTACATAAGTTCTAGTCATTAATTTCTCTCTATACTCATTTAATGAGATCTGTAGCTCCTATTTGAGGTTCATTCCCAATAATTTCATCTTGAGGCTCATATGGGGAACACTTCTTTTTTATCATTCATCTTATGGCTATGTGAGATATCGATTGGAAGATATATGTTTACATGGTTTAACTCCATGACCCTGGAAGACCAGAGTCAATTCATTATTTTAATACATTGGAAACATTACATGGAATCAAATCCTAAAGGAAAAATCTATTTAGAATTTTTGGAAGGGGTGAGCACATATGCTCAGTAAGGATAAACAATATAGTGGGAGCTATCATAAATAATCATAAAATCTTAAGGGAAGATATAAAACAAAAAAAATATTTCTAAAACATTATCTTTAGAATAATATGGTTAGAATAAATCAAATAATTCCATTTAAACATTCAAATGGATATTCTACTAGTCGTATAATTATATGTAATATCCATAACTAATATCAAAATGAGGAAATGCATAATGTTGGACCTTATAACCATACCATCAGGGCCTCATTCCAATACCATTATCATACCATCAAGGAATAATGGAAAAACCATTTCTATAATGTAAAGTCCATAATCCAAGACACTAGTTCTTCCCATGAGACCTACAGATGTATCGAGGGGATATAGGGGGCCCAACACATCACTTACTATGTCCAATTAATTCCTCTTCAGAATGGTATAAAAAATAACCAACATAAACATTTATATTAAAAACTATCATATGAAATGTTAATACATTAACCACAAACCATGAATGGTATCAAAATATCACATCCACAGTCAAACATATCCTAAACCATTTAATATAATTTAGTACATTTTTTCATTACAAATCAATATTAATTAAGAATAAAATAAAACAAATGATGTTGACATAGAAGAAATTAATCTAATAAAATCATTAAAACTACATAAGAGAAATATCCCTTTTTCACTTTGAAAATCATTTAAAAGTCATGAAATTTTAAAATAATCAATTTAAAATATATTTTTGAATCAAAGTGTCCCATAACACTTTGAAAATTTTTAAAGGAATTAATATTTTAAAAAATTCATGTACATATAAATAAATTCATAACCCCATGTTGAAAACAAGGAAATTAATGAGATAAATATTTAAAACATTCAAAAAAAAATTTAGTTAAATATTAAATTATATAAAACCATAAAAATATTCCATTTAAAATTTTTTTTATGAAACATGGGCATGGATGATAAATATGACTCAGTAAATACTTACGCATAAACAATCTCAGATAATAATGAGATTGAGAAATTAACCCTTACATGGTAATTTCCATTAGTTGAGGGGGTGTTAACCACACATATAAGGGTTAAATTATGTTATTAAAATATACCAGAATCATATTCATATTTATGATATCATATATGATCTTATTATATCATTTTATTAATTCTAGTTGATGCTCCTTTCCATCACAGAGTCTAACTATTAAAAAATGGAAATACCTTACTCCAAAGTGATTCATCCTTTGAAGAAACATCTAAAATTGAAAAAGGCATGAATGAGGATTTGCTTACACTTGGGTCAAGCAAGTTTTAGAATGGCCGCAGAAGTATACTTGTGCACCTCATATTGGTCGCGCATGTGACTTGCGTGCCCTAAGTTATTTTTGCCCAAGGTCTTCAGAGGCCTATAAATACCCCATGTGTGCCCCCCATTTGAGGACGAAAAAATACAGAAACTCAAATTTGAGCTCTCGGTGCCCTAGTCTCATCTCTAAGCCTTCCAAACACTTATTGTAACGGCCCGAAATTTTGAATAAATCTTGTTTCCTAATTTCATGTGTTATATTATTTTATTTTTATACGCAACAAAAATGTTTTATTTGATAAACATGATTATAATTAAAATGAGACCATTGGGTTTTGATTTTTATATGACCATCGGTCAATATGACCACTGTGAACAAAATGTTTTGATTATTGTCTCCAAATATAAGTAGTATTGGTTAACTATTATAGAAAGAAGATTTGATGGCCTCACCTAGTAGTCTTGGACGGATCGAAGCCCATCTAACAGAGCTTGGGAAGGAGGTAGCACCATCGGGCTTTCCTCTGGACCAAATCCAAGCTGAACTTCATCATGTGAAACTAAAACAGAATCGTCTTCGCGAGAAGTTCAAACTGATAGAAATTACTACTCGGGCAATGTTGACTGAGCCGCCCCAAGATTCTATCACCCTAGCACACCTTACTCTTAGGTCCTATGCTGGTATTATAAGTGGCTATGTAATGAGACCATAACTGCCTTGTGTAATCCTTGTTTTAAATAAAAATTGGGATTTCTTATTATGATGATGTTTATGAATTTTCAAATGACTAGATAAAAATAGTATTCTTTTTTTTGATGAATTTTCAAAAGGATATTTTAAAAAAAAATGTTTGTGTAAACCTTAAATAATTTAAAATGTGTAATGATTCTCAAAAAATGGTCATCTACAATTATGTCCAGTACGAAATTTAGAGTCTAATAAGATCAACATGATTTTTGATGAATAGTAAATTATGAATAGTGATTTTATGATTAGGATTAGTAATATGACCAAATGGATTAGTAAGCTCACTTAAAGAAAGTTTTAAAATAATCTAGGCACCTTGATTAAGTAATGTGATTCAATAAAATGGTTAAATAACGGTTTCATAAATTATTATTCAAGTATTAGTTTTTTTCAGGTGAATAGTGTTTTTTAATTAAAAATTTAATTAAAAATAAATAGAAAATTATTTTTATAAAAAGGACTTTATTTTTGAACTCAGAGCATCGATATTATGTTATGGTAATTTTTGGGGTTTTTTCTGAAAAAATGAATTTTCAGAGAATAGTGTTTTTATTTAAAAATAAATTTACAAATAATTAAAAAATTATTTTTATAAAATGGAGTTCATTTTTGAAATCAGAGCATTGATATTTAGTTAAGGTGAAATTTTGGGATTTTTCTGAGAAAGATGAATTTTTAAGTGAATAGTAAAAATGCAGTTTTAGGGTTTCGGTATGTTTAATGGCATCATAGCTGTGTCATGATGATTTCATGAGATATTTTAAGGGTTGTCCGGCCAAGGGTGATGAAATATTGTTTTGGGGGCCCCATGTGGCCTAACTCCATGGTAAATGCCAAGGGAGAGGACATGGGTTTGAGAAAAGCACATGTGAGGTGTCCCTTGGCCATTAATGCCTTGTCCCCTCCATTTCCCTATAAATACCAAGCCCTCCTCTCATCAATTCGACTCCCCACTCTTCCCCAACGAAGTTATGGTCTCATTACCCCCAAGGAGTCCTCCCAAGGTGCCCCCAAGCCCTCAAGGTCCCAACCATTGAGGTTTAAGAGTTACATTTTAAGGTAAGGGATCCGACCTCTCTCTTTAATTTCAAGTAATCTCTTTTATGTCATTCCATTTATCCTCCATGTTCTTATGTTGGAGGATGTTCTTTTATACTCCTCTTAATTACCTTTTCATGTTCATATAATGAGAGATCCCCTATTACTCTCGTTATTTCGTTTTATGATGTTTTAAGTGGCGCCGTTAGGCTGCCGAAATTTTTGTAACAGATTCCTTCTCCCTTCTCATTTTTTCAAGATCTATTTTCATGTAAAGTATTTCATGTTCCTTTTTTTTATTATGTTGGGGTATGATCTCTAAATTTATCATACTGATATTTTATGATCATATGATGAGAGACCCCATTTTATCTCTTCAATTCAGTATTTTGATGTTTTAAGTGGCGCTGTTAGGCTGCTGAATTTTTAAGTGGTTCTTCACCCTTCTCATTTTGAAGTTCTACTTTCATGTCAATTCTTTAAAGTTCCTTTTTGTTATGTTGGGGTATGATTTCTATATCTATAATACTGGACTCTTATGTTCATATGATGAGAGACCCCATTTTATCTCTTCAATTCAGTATTTTGTTGAAGTTTAAGTGGCGCCGTTAGGCTGCCGAATTTTTAAGTGGTTCTTCACCCTTCTCGTTTTGAAGTTCTACTTTCATGTCAATTCTTTCAAGTTCCTTTTTGTTATGTTGGGGTATGATCTCTATATCTATCATACTGGACTCTTATGTTCATATGATGAGAGACCCCATTTGATCTCTTCAATTCAGTATTTTGTTGATGTTTAAGTGGCGTCGTTAGGCTGCCGAATTTTTAAGTGGTTCTTCACCCTTCTCGTTTTGAAGTTCTACATCCATGTCAATTCTATCAAGTTCCTTTTTGTTATGTTGGGGTATGATCTCTATATCTATCATACTGGACTCTTATGTTCATATGATGAGAGACCCCATTTGATATCTTCAATTCAGTATTTTGTTGAAGTATAAGTGGCGCCGTTAGGCTGCCGAATTTTTAAGTGGTTCTTCACCATTCTCGTTTTGAAGTTCTACTCTCATGTCAATTCTTTCAATTTCATTTCTATTATGTTGGGGTATGACATCTATATCTCTCATACTGGAATCTTATGTTCATATTATTAGAGAACCTATTTGACCTTGTCAATTCAATTTTGTTGAAGTTTAAGTGACGCCGTTAGGCTGCCGAATTCTCACAAGAGAAATCTTTTTTTTCTTCCTTTCATGTTCTTCATTTCACATGGTATATTTTCAAATTTCAATACCATGTTCTTAAATCCCTTATATTTTGTCCCTCTACGGTTTGATGGGTCATTTGTGAATGTTTGACCCATGTCCCCTCTCTTCTCAATGTTTTCTAAAACATTGTAACATAGCCGTTATGCTGCAGAATTTTCGTCTCAAAATGTCTCTCTCTCTTTTCTAAAAATTATTTTATGTTATAAAGTGAATACTCAAGGCTCTTATTTCTACAGGGGTATTCACATATATATCAAAATGTTCTATTTTAAATTCTGGGAATTACATAAATGAAACCCTCTTTCCCTTTCCGTGGGTTTAAAGTGACGTAAAGATCATGTCTTTAAAGTAGTTTTTAAAATGTTATGATTATGAAATGAAACCCATTTATTTTACGCTATATGGGTTATTTATGAAATGTTTGATGATGATATATGTGGCTCACATGATAATAAAGTCAAATTTAAGGGTGTGCCCGGATAGTGCTCCAATGCATTGGGTAAAGACTTAATCTCAAGAGATGACCATTTTGACGACACCTTGGTGAATAACCTTGGTAATTTTAACGACACCTTGGGGATGGACCTTGGTGAAACAAAACGATTGTAAATATTAAATGTTGTAGCCACATCTTCAAGTTATGAAAAATGTTATTTTTATTATGATGTATCTCATGATTTCATTCTCATGCCTTAATGTTATTTTCATGACCTTATTGAAGTATCTCAAGTTCACATGTAAAATGTTTCTCTGGTTTCTCTTACTGGGACTTCTGCTCACCCTTTCTTTTGATGTATGTCCCCAGGTTATGAGATGCAGTAATGATCCAAGGATGAATATGAGGATAAGCCTTTCAAGTGTTTAAGAAGAATGTTTTATGTTTTCATGTTTTAAGTTCCTAGTTTCCAAGACACTAAACCTTAAAGATCCTCAGTTCCGTGTAATGAAATGAAAATTATGTTATAAAAATATGGGATGTTATAGTTGGTATCAAAGGATGGTTTAGTTATTTGTGGAAATTAGGATATGAAAACTTTAGGAAGAACCCTATAAAAAGTTTAAATATAGGAAATCTTCCTAGTATTTTGGTGAGTATTGAGTAAAGGGTTTCCAAGAAAATACATCCCTGTCTGGATACGAGTAGGTAGATGTGGCTCTGGAACAGATGTACATAGGGGTAAAACCCGAAAACACCGCTTTGAGCTAGACTCGAACGGGAACTGGTACACGACAACGGGCCTTGCTGCACTCTTGGTTACGACACTCCCGGGGGATATGCTTTGGTAAATTCATAAGCTTAGTATGAACCATTGTTAAAGGAACAAAGATAAAATAAAATAAAGATTAATATAAGAATATATGATCATGGATAACCTAGAAGGGAACCTAGGGGATCACAAGTTAGGGTATACTTTACTTCTACATGTTATCCTTAGATGCTTTATGTTTCTTTTCATGAATATTGGCTAAGTATTTAAGCCCCTAACTATAGCTTCTTTTCTTAGTTAATGGCGGGAAATGGAAGAACATGTCCCAACAACCAATGTGATAGGAAATGCTACGATTGCCATATTAATACGACAGAGATGATTAGGGGATTAAAAGATGATTATTATTTTGGAAGACGTTCACTATTTTGAGGACCATATATGATCAAGGTAAATAGATTACTACGGTGTATTCATTGAGGAGTAAGGTTGACTTATATTTTGAAGAATCAATGAATTTAAGGTGGCCTTATAGTAATTTAGGTTACTTTTGGGAATGATTAACCTATCTTGGGTTAAATATGTTTAGATTAGATACTTTTGTTATAAGATGTTAGGAGTGGTTGATGTTGTTTGGAGATGAACAATGAAGTTTATTTTGGAAGACTATGTTATCAAATCCTTCTTGTATTTGGGTTTCAATCTTAGTTTGGTTTATTTTGAAGAATATTAAGGACCGTTATTTATGGAATGGACTATGATGAACTTTGGGTAGTAACATGGAACATTGAAGATTTAAAAGTAGTTTCCATTCCAATGGGATTCTTTCTTTTTGAAGAGTAGTTTTACATTACCCTTTCGGTTTTTGGGATAATGTTTAAAGATAGAAGAAATAGATAGTTGATCTTTTGTGAATCATGTGATTATCTAGATGATGATTCTTGTGTTTTGATGAGACCAAGTAGTTTTGAATGCTCGTCGTTTGGAGAAAAGATTAGTTTTGGTAGAAACTTATTAAAGTATCAAACTCTACATGAAGGTAGATATATTTCCTTATGTTTTTGTTCTATGTTGTAAATGAATTCCTCAAAGTTATTAAAAGGAACGTAAAACAAAAACGTTGTTGGTTTACATTTCCAACAATTTAATCAAAGACCACTTACACACATCATAAGTTTGGGATTTTCTTATGGTTAACTTTCTCCTAATCATGTTCTCTATCACTCTCCCTCAGAACGTGACCCTTTGTTTTCTCCTCCATGTCCATGTTTCCTACATGGAATCCTAGTATGAGTAAACTCGGGTGCCCTTTGTACTCCCTTTTATTTCTTTTAAAGTAATAGTGTTACTGACTCTTTTTCCGATGTGGGACTTTCAATGAAATTTCAAAACCCAATTTTAAAAAATTACGAGGACGCAATTTCTTAAGGGGGGAAGATTGTAACGGCCCGAAATTTTGAATAAATCTTGTTTCCTAATTTCATGTGTTATTTTATTTTATGTTTATACTCAACAAAAATGTTTTATTTGATAAACATGATTATAATTAAAATGAGACCATTGGGTTTTGATTTTTATATGACCATCGGTCAATATGACCACTATGAACAAAATGTTTTGATTATTGTCTCCAAATATAAGTAATCTTGGTTAACTATTATAGAAAGAAGATTTGATGGCCTCACCTAGTAGTCTTGAACCGATCGAAGCCCATTTAACAGAGCTTGGGAAGTAGGTAGCACCATTGGGCTTTGCTCTGGACCAAATCCAAGATCAACTTCATCATGTGAAGCTAGAACGGAATCGTCTTCGTGAGAAGTTCAAATTGATAGAAATTACTACTCGGGCAATGTTGACTGAGCCGCCCCAAGATTCTATCACCCTAGCACACCTTACTCTTAGGTCCTATGCTGGTATTATAAGGGGCTATGTAATGAGACCATAACTGCATTGTGTAATCCTTGTTTTAAATAAAAATTGGGATTTCTTATTATGATGGTGTTTATGAATTTTCAAATGACTGGATAAAAATAGTATGCATATTTTTGATGAATTTTCAAAAGGATATTTTAAACAAAAATGTTTGTGTAATCCTTAAATAATTTAAAATGTGTAATGATTCCCAAAAAATGGTCTTCTACAATTATGTCCAGTACGAAATTTAGAGTCTAATAAGATCAACTTTATTTTTGATGAATAGTAAATTATGAATAGTGATTTTTTGATTAGGATTAGTAATATGACCAAATGGATTAGTAATCTCACTTAAAGAAAGTTTTAAAATAATCTAGGCACCTTGATTAAGTAATGTGATTCAATAAAATGGTTAAATAACGGTTTCATAAATTATTATTCAAGTATTAGTTTTTTTCGGGTGAATAGTGTTTTTTAATTAAAAATTTAATCAAAAATAATTAGAAAATTATTTTTATAAAAAGGACTTTATTTTTGAACTCAGAGCATCGATATTATGTTATGGTAATTTTTGGGGTTTTTTCTGAAAAAATGAATTTTCGGTGAATAGTGTTTTTATTTAAAAATAAATTTAAAAATACTTAGAAAATTATTTTTATAAAATGGAGTTCATTTTTGAAAGCAGAGCATTGATATTTAGTTAAGGTGAAATTTTGGGATTTTTCTGAGAAAGATGAATTTTTCAGGGAATAGTAAAAATGCAGTTTTAGGGTTTCGGTATGTTTAATGACATCATAGTTGTGTCATGATGATTTCATGAGATATTTTAATGGTTGGCCGGCCAAGGGTGATGAATTATTGTTGTGGGGGCCCCATGTGGCCTAACTCCATGGTAAATGCCAAGGGAGAGCACATGGGTTTGAGAAAAGCACATGTGAGGTGTCCCTTGGCCATTACTGCCTTGTCCCCTCACATTCCCTATAAATACCAAGCCCTCCTCTCATCAATTCGACTCCCCACTCTTCCCCAACGAAGTTCTGGTCTCATTACCTCCCAAGGAGTCCTCCCAAGGTGCCCCCAAGCCCTCAAGGTCCCAACCATTGAGTTTTAAGAGTTACATTTTAAGGTAAGGTATCCGACCTCTCTCTTTAATTTCAAGTAATCTCTTTTATGTCATTCCATTTATGCTCCATGTTCTTATGTTGGAGGATGTTCTTTTATACTCCTTTTACTGCCCTTTTCATGTTCATATAATAATATATCCCCTCTTACTCTCATTATTTCGTTTTATGATGTTTTAAGTGGCGTCGTTAGGCTGCCGAAATATTTGTAACAGATTCTTTCTCCCTTCTCATTTTTTCAAGATCTATTTTCATGTAAAGTATTTCATGTTACATTTATTTATTATGTTGGGGTATGATCTCTAAATTTATCATACTGATCTTTTATGATCATATGATGAGAGAACCCATTTGATCTCTTCAATTCAGTATTTTGAAGTTTTAAGTGGCGTCGTTAGGCTGCCGAATTTTTAAGTGGTTCTTCACCCTTCTCGTTTTGAAGTTCTACTTTCATGTCAATTCTTTCACGTTCCTTTTTGTTATCTTGGGGTATGATATCTATATCTATCATACTGGACTCTTATGTTCATATGATGATAGACCCCATTTTATCTCTTCAATTCAGTATTTTGTTGAAGTTTAAGTGGCGCCGTTAAGCTGCCGAATTTTTAAGTGGTTCTTCACCCTTCTCGTTTTGAAGTTCTACTTTCATGTAAATTCTTTCAAGTTCCTTTATGTTATGTTGGGGTATGATCTCTACATCTATCATACTGTACTCTTATGTTCATATGATGAGATAACCCATTTGATCTCTTCAATTCAGTATTTTGTTGAAGTTTAAGTGGCGCCGTTAGGCTGCCGAATTTTTAAGTGGTTCTTCACCCTTCTCGTTTTGAAGTTCTACTTCCATGTCAATTCTTTCAAGTTCCTTTTTGTTATGTTGGGGTATGATCTATATATCTATCATACTGGACTCTTATGTTCATATGATGAGAGACCCCATTTGATTGCTTCAATTCAGTATTTTGTTGAAGTTTAAGTGGCGCCGTTAGGCTGCCGAATTTTTAAGTGGTTCTTCACCATTCTCGTTTTGAAGTTCTACTCTCATGTCAATTCTCTCAATTTCCATTCTATTATGTTGGGGTATGAATTCTATATCTATCATACTGTAATATTATGTTCATATGATGAGAGACACTATTTGACCTTGTCAATTCAATTTTGTTGAAGTTTAAGTGACGCCGTTAGGCTGCCGAATTCTCACAAGAGAAATCTTTTTTTCTTCCTTTCATGTTCTTCATTTCACATGGTATATTTTCCAATTTCATTACCATGTTCT
This sequence comes from Viscum album, assembly GCA_963277665.1. Lineage (NCBI taxonomy): Eukaryota > Viridiplantae > Streptophyta > Magnoliopsida > Santalales > Viscaceae > Viscum > Viscum album. The sequence continues at coordinate 1,456,102,256 of OY728135.1, read as the reverse complement.
TAAATACCTTATATTGTTTCCCTCTACGGTTTGAAGGGCCATTTATGAATGTTTGACCCATGTCCCCTCTCTTCTCAATGTTTTCTAAAACCTTGTAACATAGCCGTTATGCTGCAGAATTTTCGTCTCAAAATGTCTCTCTCTCTTTTATAAAAATTATTTTAAGTTATAAAGTGAATACTCAAAGCTCTTATTTCTACAGGAGTATTCACATATATATAAAAATGTTCTATTTTAATTTCTGGGAATTACATAAATGAAACCCTCTTTCCCTTTCCGTGGGTTTAAAATGACGTAAAGATCATGTCTTTAAAGCAGTTTTTAAAATGTTATGATTATGAAATGAAACCCATTTATTTTATGCTATATGGGTTATTTATGAAATTTTTGATGATGATATATGTGGCTCACATGATAATAAAGGAAAATTTAAGGGTGCGCCCGGATAGCGCTCCAATGCATTGGGTAAAGACTTAATCTCTAGAGATGACCATTTTAACGACGCCTTGGTGAATAACCTTGGTAATTTTAACGACACCTTGGGGATGGACCTTGGTGAAACGAAACAATTGTCAATATTAAATGTTGTAGCCACATCTTCAAGTTATGAAAAATGTTATTTTTATTATTATGTATCTCATGATTTCATTCTCATGCCTTAATGTTATTTTCATGACCTTATTGAAGTATCTCAAGTTCACATGTAAAATGTTTCTCTGGTTTCTCTTACTGGGCCTTCTGCTCACCCTTTCTTTTGATGTATGTCCCCAGGTTATGAGATGCATTAATGATCCTAGGATGAACATGAGGATAAGCCTTTCAAGTGTTTAAGAATAATGTTTTATGTTTTCATGTTTTAAGTTCCTAGTTTCCAAGACACTAAACCTTAAAGATCCTCAGTTCCGTGTAATGAAATGAAAATTATGTTATAAAAATATGGGATTTTATACTTATAATGTAATTTCATACCTAGAACGGAAGATCTATAGAGGGGGAATAAGGCCTAAGTGTTGAAACTCATCAACACCTGCGCACCTAAGTGGCCATCCCTTAAGGGAGATGGCCACACTTGCACGCCGCCTTATCCCTTCAACAAAACTTGTGTTCCACTCTTCTGGAAGCATTTTGGTATAATACTAAGGTCTTGAGATAGGTATCTCTAAATTATTACCCTAATTGTTGACCGCCGCGCAAGTACTCATGTGTCTTGCAAGTATACTTGCACGACCATGACTTGTGCGCCCACTTAGGACTTGCACTCCTCTCTCTTTTTGGGTTCCCCTCCTGCCTATTCACTTGCTTTCTTCAAACCCACATCTCCTCTTCAAGATTTAGCCTTCAAAACCATTTTCAAAAACATTTATGGCATGGTTCTTTTTTTGGTTTCCTTATATGAAAGGCATTTTCTGGAACATCTCTCAAAACATAGTTACTTATATATCTTTATATCACTAAGGTGAGAGATCTCATTTATTCATCCTCATCCGTTAAGATGAGAAGTTCCCTAACCTGGGCTCCTTTTCAAGAGTAAGCCCCAGACATAATTTCTCTAATTTGGGCATCTTCCTTAGGAGTAAGCCCCAACTCATAAATTCCATTAACTTAGGCCTCCTTATTAAGAATAAGCCCTAAGTCTCAAGACACCTTAACAAATGGTCCTCCTTCTCAAGTGTAAGTCCCAATCTCAAATTACCAAATATGGGCATCCAACTTAGGCGTAAGCCCCAAGTCCCCTAACCTGGGCATCCTCCATAAGAGTAAGCCCCAGTTCTCAAGTGCCTTTAACCTGGGCCTCCTTTTCAAGAGTAAGCCCCGGTTATAGATTCTCTTAACCAGTCTTAACTTCTTCTGATTTCAGCTTCCTTCTCAGAAATAAAATCTAATCACAAGTCCCCTCCTAATTTAGGCATCTTCCTAAGGAGTAAGTCTGAAATTATAGTATCCAAATCTCCATAAATCACATATACCTTTATAGACCTTTTTCCCAGGCTTCTTATCTAAAGTAAGTCCTGATCTTTATCTATTTGGGCAATCATACATACATAAGACCCATATCATTCCTAATGACCGCATCTTTTATGGCACAAATTGTCAGCTTTTCTGATGCCTCGTCTTTTTCACACCGAGCATGACTTACATGAGCTTAGAGTTTAAATTTGACCATGAAACATCTCTTTGGGCCGTTAATCATACGTAAGCACCACAATTCCCAACTGAACTACGTGGACTTTGATATCTACCTTAAAAGTGGAGTATGTTGGAAGCCTTTTTGAGGTTCAAGACCATCACCCATTAATTCTCATCCATCCCACATGACGTTAAACTATATCTTAATTCCTGAACTATGTGGTTTATGATTCATTTTCTAACAAGGATATGTATGTAGCCCATCTGCGGGTATGATCCCACCTCTAAAATACTCCATGTCCTTCTGAACGACAATAAACTTCAAGTGCCCCACTGAGTGGCTTTAAAACCAGTATGGTTATCATAATGACCAAGAGATCTATATATAATGTGTTGAAGGATACCATTGACTAAGAATCTCTAACAAATACAGATTATTCTCTATCAATGAAGAACCTCAAATACATATAAAATATTCTCTAAATCTCATAAATATTAATTATTGATTATCACATCTTAAGGAAAGCTCATTTTCATACCTGGTAGTGTAATAAGGATTCACAAACATAACTTCAATCTATAAAGATAGTCCTAGAGTAGACAATAATTCCCCCCAAAAAGGTGTGATGAGTCCGACCTCCCATCCTCTCCACCAATGAAAATTCTTAAGCCTCATCGGTCCACAACTAACGAGCACCTACCTTTGGAAATTATTTCCAAATGGATATAGAATCATTGGATGTTTCCGGTTCTATGAACAAACCCATTATAAACCAATTGAAATGTTTGAACCTTATGAAAACTAGGTCATCCCCATTTCCAGAGGAAACAAAAAATGGTGAACCTGGCGTGAATCCTTAACCATGTTAAAATGATGTTTTACTTATTTGTTAGGCACGTATTTAAACTCAATGAGAGGGCCAAAAAACAATCAATAACATATGTGCTCATTCAAAATATGTAGTGGCTAAACATATGTTGATTATGTCTATTATATCAAACAGGCACTCTTTTCTAAGATCTTCTGCCTTATAGAAATGGCTTCTCTAAAGTTCACACCTGTGAATGTCTCTACTGTGAATACCTCTGCTACTATTCCTGCCAGATCATCGTCCACTCTAAGGACGACATCACCTACTCAGCATCTTCAAAACTGGGTATCAAATTCACCAGTTAAGGAATATCGTCAACAAGGTACTATTCCAACTCTAGAGGCTGCTAGACAATCCCTCCAAGTCAATAATTCACCCTGGTTGTCCGGACAGTGACGACAAGCGATCAAGAAGCAGGTGGTGCCAACCACCATTCCCAACCATTTCGGGTCGTTATCCCCAGAACGTAATCCCAATTCCCTCCCATATTCTAGGGAGGTGAATTAGAAGGTCACACAAGGCCTTAATTCAAGGAAACACGAGTCCTTCCCGAGGGCTCCCACCAACAATCGCTGCCAAACTCGTGTGGCAGTGCACCCTCAACATGATGAGGGTGTCGTCTCCAAGCATTCGGCCTAGGTTCCTCGAACCCAAGAAGGCAAGACGAACCACCATAGGTGACGACCGGTGAACAGTGAGAAGGTTCTTATCTCTTCCATTTCCGAAGAAGTACACCAACCTAACTTGGTGGAAAGCAACGAGCAGACACACAAACCCATCCCTTTTAATTCTGCTGTCTAGTAGACTCATCTGGCAGCAACACGCCATTCCCGCCAGGCAATTCTGGCAGAGTACTATAGACAGTAACATACACCTGTTTATAAATCATCAGCTAGTCAGCATGATTTTCTGACTACATACGATGAAGCCCACCAACCCAATGTGTTGAAAATTGGTAAACAGTCACATACACCTACTTACACTCATCATTCATGCCAGCAGCCTCGTCTGCCAGTATTGAAGGAATTTTATCGACCACGTTCGGCGGAGTGCAATCAGCAGGCACACACACCTTCTAGTATTGATCAAGACTACCAATAGTCTCTTTTGGTAGCACTTGGAGAAGTCAGTCGAAAAGCCCCGATGACAAAATTGGAGCAGACTCAACTCTCGGCCCCCACACATAAGTACTGTCAGAACTCACTGATAGGAAAAGGAGGACATGAGTAGGAACACACACCTACTCCAAGCACGAAATGGACGTATATTCCCGTTCCGGTAGCTGAAGTCACCAAACATATTCTAACAATGTTGAAGGAGCAGAATCAAATCCCTACTCATATTCTGGATGCCTGCCAGGATATTATAACAGCTTCAGAAGCATCACAGGGAAAGAAATAAAAATCTATCCCTACCAGTGGATTGACATATCAACAGTTCACTCCATAACAGACACACACCTATGTTCCAGTCCAAGAGGGTTGTTGGGCAAACTCCCCCATGTCATATGGACAACCAAGTCAGACACATACACCTAATTTGAGTGGAGATAATCCACCTAACCTGACTGTTTCTCCTGAGCAGAAACATACACCTCCCCATAATAAACACTTTTGTCCACATGTGGTTCCCAAAGTGAGTAAGCAGGTGTCTAAGAAAAATAACCGTCCAACACAATAAATAAATCAAGATCCAATCTGTAATAAGGCCTTTCTAGATGCTGGAGTTCTTGATGCACTCAAAAAATTATTTGTTGCAACTCAAGATTCTACTCTCTCATTTTCCAATAGTCGGGACATTAATTTTAAAGGTTTGCATCAGACACATCCTAATGAAGGCTTGCTTCATGATAGTTCAGTCGATCTCGAAGTATCATATTCAGATGAGAGCCATGATAACCATCTACGTGGCTAGAAGACTACGGAGTAAGAGGTTTCATCTTTTGTTGTAACCCACCATGGTGGTCCTCCCCATGATGATGAATTTAGCTGCGAAAGTCCTCTTCATAGTATTAATTCACATTTCCTCGAAAATGCTCCGATGGACAATGTAGTAACGACAAATCACTATTATCTTGGGGCACTTGCAAATGTGAATCCAGTCATGTCAGATGCTTTACCCCTAGCAGGTGAAATAATTTCTCAATCGGAAGAGAGCCCGGGGTGTTGGTAATTCTCCAAACCACCCCTAGGTCATTTATATTTTTGTTTGATAAGTGAAATCTCTGCTGATCTTGTTGAATCTGATGAAGTAACAAGGAAGCACCAGCCCTGGTCTGATCAGGTAGAATAATCTTCATTGAATGATAAAGAGGAAGTGCTGAATATGAGAAAAGAGCTGGAAAAAGGTGAAGTTCCAGTCATGTTTTCGTCTTTGGCTGACTCTCACTATGACATTCTAGAGATGTTGACGGAATATTTTATTCAAGATATTTGTCTCAACATGTAGAAAACTCTTTGTCAATTGAAAAACAAAATATTATCTTATGATGAATATGAAAATCATTTCAAGATAATAGAAGGGTTATAATGCCAAATTGACTTCGTATCTCTCTCAGTTTCTCGATATCTGAAGGCTGAAAAGTATCAGAGATCCCTTCAGCGTTCATGCCTTGGCACACTATGAAGATTTCCCCAGTTAATTGTCAATCCCCCATATGGTATTCATATCAGGGGATGGGGTGTCCATGGAGCACTGCATTTCACTGTACTCTCCAGCCAATAAAGCCCGACGAAAATGGTCTCATGCAATGTAATTGCCCATGGAGAGCCACAAACAATTGTCTTTGTTTGTAATCAAAGGCTCGCTCAAGAACAAGTCACAACTAGTTCTTCTCAAAATCATATATACAGAGAACAAGATGTCAAATTACTCTTGCATCAGGAAAACAAGAATATCGAACAGGCTTCTCGGTTAGAGAGAGCACATCATCAAGTGACAGAAGTGTCAGAAATCATCTAACAGTCATTTGAGCCGTTGTGATTTGAGTGGTTTTCGGTTGATGCATCCAGCCAATTTTCAGACTAAAGTCAGTAAGATGAGAATATCTTTTAAGAAAGTCTCAGATGTAGCAGCTCAAGAACCACCCCAGCTTTCCAGACTCGGAACTATTTTAGCCAAACCCTCAAAATCAATAAATAGGATTCGAGGAGTTGAGCAGGAACAGTAGGAATAGCCCCAGTCCACAGGACTAGGGACTTTTTCAAATCCTCAATCTATTCCTCATAGAAAGTTAGTCTTCTCTCGATTAGAGAATAAGCCACAAGTAGAACGAAGAGTTGAATTATCAGGATATTCCCTCTAAATTAAGGTTCATTAAGAAGTTCCTGAGGGATCAACTCAATAGAAGGCAGTGTCTCATTAGGGACATGGAAGAAGAAAGTTTCACAGAAATGACGATAGAAGGGATGCAATGTATTATGCATGAATTAATGTCATCAATTCTATTGTTGTCGATACCCCATATGAGGCTCACTCTGAGGGATCAGATGAGGAATCTCCTTCTAAAGAAGTTGTACACACAAACACAAATGAAGAAGGTGTGCGTACATGAAACCAAAGGATTACCCAGAATCTAGGTATTCCTACAAATAACCAACTCCCCCCTCTACGAAAGGGATCCAACAAGGGTAAAGGAAAGAATCATGCTACGTTCCACCCTTCCTCTAGAGAATGTCAATCACACTCATTAGAGAAAATATTTTCACAATAGGAGGAGTAAATGAATGAATTAAGGAGGTTGAATGCAGAACTACTTCAAGGTAGTCTTCCTCTTAAGCGTGCTGGAGTCAGTCAACCAAGGGAATTTTTTGCAGCTACTAATATGGATCAAGAGTATCCTTCTTTACCAGTACAGCCTCACAAATCTAATCCTCTAGGTCCGGTGAAACAACAATTGGTGGTGTTATCCTCAGCTACAGTACCAGCCACCACATCTATCCAATCTCTAGTTATTGCACCTACTCAGGTCCAAGCTCAACCGGATATTTCTCAAAAGTTAATAACTACCATTTAGTCATTATCATCTCAGTTGGAAGCTATGGAAGGAAAGCGTGCACCGGTTCAACCAGAGAAGAGAACTTACCCTGAATGGGTAGATGCAATTCCTCCCCCATCAAATTTTTCAAGTACCACATTCCCAAAATTTAATGGTTTGGGAGACCCAAAGAAACACTTAACACATTTTGTTTCTCGTTGCGATCCTATTATGGGAACCCCTTAGAAACAAGAAGCAGTTAAGCTCAGGTGTTTTTTATATTTATTACAAGGGCCTCCTTTTGTCTGGTATACAAGCTTGCAATCCTGGTCAATTACCAGGTGGGAGGATCTTCGTCAATGATTCCTTCTTCAATTCAGCCCAACTTTTCCAAATAAAACCGTTTTAGATCGGAGAAAATATAAGCAAATGGATAATGAAAGGGTTTCAGATTTCATTTCTCGCTGGAAGGGATTAACATATTCCCCAAGTTTAGCACTCCCTCAAGAAGATTTGTTTCCAATCTATTTGGAAAATCTGCGTGATGAATTTTTCACACCATTGATCCCTGTGAAATACACATGAGGGTTTCGAGACCTTACTTCGATTTCTCAGTAGACTGAAGACACTCTTACAAAGACTATGGATAAAGCTTGTATAATTCCATCAGCTCTAGGAAAGAGAATGGGTTAAGCAGAGACTGCTACAATTACACTTAAACAAGCACATGCACCTGCTTCTACTTCAAAACCATCATCTTATCGAAGTTCTCTACCTTCTGAGTGTCAACAACAGAGGCCATTTCGTCAAGATGATCAAAGATATCAATGATTAAAACAATTTGAGGATCTGAAGAGAAAATTTTACTCTTTCCGAAATGAACAAGTTCCTGGTTACTTCATTTTGGCTCTGGAAAATAATTTGGTTCAATTACCATGGTCCAAAAGGTTGAAAAAGGAAGAAGATGAAGACCGTCCCAACTATTTCCCATTTCATTAGATGTTTGGGAATCCCATTTAGGAGTGTTTTTTCTTTAAAGACCTACTGCCAAATATGGTGGAGTCGGGACAAGTCAAACTGAAAGGTTCTTTAGCTCAGGTTGCATGTGTTACTACTTCCAATCATGAGGAAGAAGGCGAGTGGCTGGAAGTCAAAAGCAAAAATGCACAGAAATATGATGATTGGATATTCAAAAAAACAATTAACCGAACTCATGCCATTTTATGGACTCATTTGAAGAAACCAATTGTGTCTTTTGCTATGAATACCATGGAAAAACCCTCTTCATCAGAGTGAAAATCCTGAAAGAAATAACATAATTCAAAGAAAGATGAATAGTTAGAAGAAAATGAGATCGTGTCAAAGACAAAGTTTTCTTTGACTCTGGCAGGTTTTATGCCATCTACTTCAATGCTATGGGAACCATCCTACCAAACGACACAGCCTAAATTGGATAAACAAGAAGAATCTTCATCAGATGAAGAGTTGATCTTTGGTTCTATGAATATGATTCATTTAACAGATCTGTATGCCAGTCATAACTTCGATATTGATGAGCCTGAGTTCCCTGTATCAAATAGAGTAATTTGAGGGAGTTCCAGTGGTCTGGGATACAAAGGTAGACGTGGATATCCCAAAAGCCACTATTCCAATACTACCCCTGCTAGAATTGTATATGCAGCAGAAACTTGTGGCAAAGCCCTTTAGCAGGCTAAACAAGAACAAGAAAGTTCTTCCACGCAAGGCAGATTAAGTCCTGGAACAATTATTTTGGAGGATTTATTAGAGGTTCCGCCTTCATCCTCTCAACAAGTAAATAGACATATTCGGTCTAATCTTCCAAAGCCAGGAATATTTACAACTCCTACCCTGATACAAGAGGCATCTACTTCCAAAGCATCAACTTCTAAGGCACCTGCGAAACCACATGTTCCTATTGGGAAATACAGAACTTTGGATCAAAAATATTAAGTCTTGAAACATTTGACCCAAGTACCGGCCATGTTATCAATTCTGGATGCCTTGAATCTATCCAAGGATCTTCAGGAGGCACTCATTAAGGCTTTGTCAAGTCCTTATGAGTTCGAAACTGAAACTGTTGTGGCTAAAGTCTACCATGTAGAGAATGGTCCTGTAGAATTCCATGAAGTAATATCTTTCACAGGTGAAGATGAAGATGATGTTTTTCATGGAAATATTAGACCATTGTATTTGTTTGGAAAGGTCAATGGTGTAGACATATGTAGAGCTTTCAATGATAATAGTTCAAGAGTCAACCTCATCCCCATTCACACACTTCGTCGATTGGGCCTCACAGAATCTAATTTATCTCCTTCTACTCTGATGTTACAAGGATATGATAAAAATAAAAAAGAACCACTGGGATAGATTACACTCAGAACTCAGTTTGGAGATCTTTTATCAAATTCAAATTTCATGGTTTTTGATCATGATATAGCCTTCAATGTTTTTCTTGGAAATCCTTGGCTACAACAACATGTAACTATCCCTTCATCATACCATCAATGTATAAAATATTGTTTTGATGGTCAAATTGGGACATTGTATGGGGATAAATCCCCCTTCAAAACATGTGAATCTCAATACATTGAGGTGTAATTCTATCACATGAAGGGTAATAAGGTATCCACGACATGGGAGGTTACCAAAGTTAATGCTCCATATGGTTTGGAAAAGATTCCATTAAACCCATTCACACATGTGAGTATAGATTATGTGTTTCCTATTAGTCAAATTGATAGGATAGACCTAAATCCAAGTAATCTTTCAGAAACATCCATAATGTCAATTATGGAAATCAAGCTAGACTACAAGGTAGAAAGTGGTGATTCACTAAGCAATGATGAAAGCTCAAATAGAGATTTATTTATTTCATCTGCTAAAATCCATCATGTCTATAAATTGGCAACCAGGCTAGATGTAGTTATAGAAATGTTATAGGTGAACAATGACGTCGATTCTCAATCCATCATCTCCTCTTTATTATCCAAGGAAGACCCTTCATCAACAATAGGGTCAGAAATTGAAGCCTCTTCTTCAAGATGTTCAAATTTTAACATCTCTCCTGATCATGGAAATTCTGCTTCATAATCTACTATGCAAGTAGAAACAGAAGAAATGACAAATGTTGAAGAAGAAGAGGAAGATCTCAAGGATGCTCCTCCAGGATTTGAAGAGGGTATCTCTACCACTGTGGATAAACTCATAGAAATAAATCTGGGTACAAAAAAAGATATGTGCCTCACTTTAATTAGTGCCACCATGACTCTTGAAGAGAAAGAGATGTATGTTCCATTTTTAAAGAAAAATAGAGATATATTTTCTAGAACTATACAGAGATTCCAGGGCTTAATCCTGATGTTTCTACTCATTGTTTGGGTTTTCCAGAAGAACATCGAGGATTCAAACAAGTTGCATGAAGAACACACCCAACTTTTGCTTCCAAAATTAATGCTGAAGTGGATAATCTTATCCAAGATAACTTCATCAGAGAAGTTCAATATCCCAAGTGGTTTTCTAATATTGTACTTGTGAAAATGAAGAATGGAAAAATAAGATTTTTTCATTGATTTCAGAGATCTCAATCGGCATTATCCTAAGGATGATTTTCCAGTTTCGATTACAGAACTCTTGATTGATGAAACAGATGTCTATGAAGCACTTTCCTTCATGGATGGATATTTTGGATATAATCATATCCGAATGGCTCCAAAAGATGAAGCATATACAGCCTTCAGATCCCCTCAGGGTGTGTTTTGCTATTGGGTAGTGCCCTTTGGCCTGAAGAATGCAGGTGCAACATATCAACGTGCCATGCATCATATATTCAAAGCATTTTTAGGGATGTTTGTTGAATGTTATGTGGAATATTTGGTGGTTAAATCCAAACAACATTATAATCATTTTGCTGAATTGGAAGTCATATTACATAAACATCGGCAGCATAATTTGAAGATGAACCCCTTAAAATGTTCTTTTGGGGTAACTCAAGAAAATTTCTCAGCTTTGTTGTACGCCATCGTGGTATCGAAGTTGATCATGAAAAGATAAAGTCAATCCTTAGTATGTCACCTCCTCGAAATTTGAAATAATTGAGAGGACTTCAAGGACACTTGGCATATATTCGGTGTTTCATCACCAATTTGGTAGGAAAAATTTTACCCTTCACCAAATTGATGAAGAAGGGAGTCACTTACCAGTGGACTGAATAATGTAAAGAAGCATTCAATATTATCAAGAAATACCTCTTGAGACCACCGGTATTAATGCCAACTATTGAAGGAGGAACACTTATTCTTTATGTGATAGCCTTAGAGCGATCATTGGGAGCCTTCCTTGCTCAAAAGAACGAAGCTGGGAATGAAAACAACCTTTAATATCTCAGTCAGACTATGATTGAAGCAGAAACCCGATATTGAAATATTGAAAAGTGTTTCCTAGAATTAATCTTTGCAGTATAGAAGTTGAGACACTACCTACAACATCATGAGGTCCAATTGGAATCTCGCAATAATCTTCTCAAATTCATCCTTAGTCATCCAATGCTTACAAGATGTCTGGCAAGGTGGGTAGTTATTTTGACGCAATTAGATATTTAGTATGTGTCTCAAAAGGCAATAAAGGGCCAAGCTCTGGCTGATTTTCTTGCTGAACATCCTGCAGCAGAAGATACATCTTTAGATATTGAACTTCCTGATGCGGAAGTCTTCTCTATTCAAGATATTTTTCAAACATGGGGAATGTACTTTGATGGTGCTTCTAGAAGTCCAATTGGTAAGAAAATGGAAGATCCTAAATTCAACAAAGTTGGGTTAGGAATTGTGCTCATTTCTCCAGAAAAGGTAGTGATACCCTATTCTTTCTCATTGTTGGGAGGTGGGACAAATAATGAAGCAGAATACCAAGATCTCATCATAGGATTGGAGTTAAAGCTTCAGGAACAAGTGAATCACTTAAAGGTGAAAGGTGATTCAGACCTGGTAATAAAACAAGTCAATGGGGATTATTCGATCATAAAAGAAGAGTTAATCCCTTTGTATGATTACTTCAGAGAGTTAATGGAGGAGTTTCCTTCGGAGCTGACATTTTCTCATGTCCCGTGATCACAAAATGCTCAAGCTGATGCATTGGCTAATATAGCCACAACTCTGGAAGATCCAAATCGGGACGAGATAATCATCAATATTGAACACCGTCATACAATTTCACCTTATGTTCAAATCAGAACAGAGGAAATCAATGAAATTAGTCCCATTTCCGAACCATATGGTCATACTATAGGATGGATGACACCTATTTGAGAATACCATCAAAATGGAATACTTCCACCAGATAGAGTTGGGAAAGAACAAATCTGGTGACGTGTGGTCAACATCACACTTTATGATAGCCTAGATCCCCTAGAGAATATTCTATACAAAATAGGTTTTGATGGAATTCTCTTCAGATGCACTGATGGTGAAGAGACAATGGCTATCATGAAAGAAGTGCATGTAGGTGTCTGTGGTGCCCATCAGTCCGTACATAGACTATCTGATCAAATTTGAAGTCATGGATACTTTTGGCCTTCAATAATACAAGATTATGTTGATTTCACAAATAAGTTTCATTCTTGCTAAGTACATGCCAATTTCATTCATAAACTCCTAGAGTTCCTTCATACAGCTAAATACTCGTGGAAATTTTACACATGGGGAATGGATGTAGTAGGACCTTATCCTTCAGCTACATCAATGTAGCTTAAGTACATTCTTACTACTACTGACTTCTTTTCCAAATGGGCAGAGGCAATAAATCTCAAAGAAGTTAGTTCTAAAAGCATTTTTTGCTTCATCAAGTCTAACATCATTACCATATTTGGTGTCTCTCATACCATATTGATGGACAATGGCACCAATTTCTGTTCATCTGAGGTAAGGAAGTTGAATCAAGAATACAACATCAAATCCAACCATTCCTCTCGGTATCATGTAGAAGCAAATGGAAAAATAGAAGCCTTCAACAGGACTCTTTCAAATATACTGCATAAGATGGTGGATAAAGATAAGAAATCATGGCCTGATTAAATCTTTCATGCTTTAAGGGCTTATCGGTCCACCACCTGCACTGCAACGTGGTCAACTCCATATTCATTGGTATATAGAACAGAAGCAGTCTTTACCATTGAGGTTTAATTACCCTCACTCAGGGTAGCCAATTGTGATAATTCATCTATAGATGAACAATCTCAAAAGCGATTGGATGAATTGGAAAGATTAGATGAGAAATGATTGTGCACCTTACACCACTTGGAAGTCTATCAGGATCTAATAGCACAAGAATTCAACAAAAAAGTTCGTCACCATTCATTCATTTAGGTAGAATTGGTATTGGTTCTCAGAAATCCAATGATACCAGGAAAGAAACCTCCCAAGAATGAGCCAAAATAGGAAGGACCTTATTCAATACATAAGGTCTACTCCAATGGAGCTTATTCATTAATCTCGATGGATGGAGAAATCATCACGACTCCAACTAATGCTATATTTCTTAAGAACTATTTTTTAAACACAAATACTAATACCTCTAGAAATATGTTAAACTTCATAATCACGGTCCATGCATATGACCTTAAACTATTGACATCATCATCCAACATGATGTTAAATTGTGTTGTCCTTGCTGCAAGACTTTAAACTGCATAGCCCCTTATGTCCAACATGACGTTAAACTATGAAAAATTCCCTAATAAGTCCAACATGACCTTAAAATGTGTCATTATATTTCTCCTACATGACGTTATATTGTACTTCTCATTCGTCCTAAATGACCTAAAACTGTATATTGTTCCTACTACATGACACTAAACTGTGCAACACCAATAGTCCTCACTGTAAGACATTAAACTGCATAGTCCCTTCATACGTCCTACATGACATTAAACTGTGCATCGTTAAGGTTGTTTCTACCTCTTGTTTCTCACACCGAGTATTAATCATGTGAGATTATAGTAAACATCAACCATAACACCCTCTCAAGGCCGCTAACCATGTGTAAATCCAGACACTATTTTTAGGTTTTTGTCTTCAAGAACAACATTATTACCAATTCATTCTTTAATTGAACTACGCAAACTTTGATCCTTACCTTCTAGGCTCGGTACATAGGCAGCCCCCTAAGGTTCAAGCCCAAAATCAAATTTCTTCACATCAGTTCACCGTTTTCTTATAAGACGTTGATTCATGAAACCACCCTGAGAACCAATATTTTTTACATTGGTTCACCATCTTCCTTTCTATATGACGTTAAATTGTTCACACTTTTTTCCTATATGACAATAAACTACAACATTCATTGACACCCTCACCTGAGAGGGAATCATTATTAACATTGATACCCAATAATGTTATATTCCAAAGACTACGTGCATACATGACAATGCCTGAACCTTTTATTTTGGGTCAAACCATCATTGCACTAAAGTCACCATTCACCCATCAGTTGTACGAACCAAATCTGTACAAAAGGGTATTTCAAGAACTTCGTGCAGCATGATTCCCATTCTTATGGGATACGTAGGAACATTCGAGCATCCCTCAAATCCAGCCCCAAGTCTTTGGGCCTAACCCCAAATTCCACTTTTAGTCCTTTGGCGAAAAAGTCCCCCTGTAAAAAAATGAATGTGATATGGAAACCTTGGTCTTTATTTCAATCAAGCTTATAAAACACATTGTGAACTCTTTTAATGGTCTGAGATCTATGACCCTAAACTAAGATCTTCTACAATATCATCCCACATGATGTTAAACTGTATTTCAAGAACTACGTATGGATTGATTCCCATCCTTTTAGAATACGTAGTGAGGTCCAGCGTCTCAATTCTGGACCCAGCCATGAAATGATTATGGTTAGAATTGGTCTGTGTATCTCTGCATGCATTGAACAATGCCCATTTTGATGTGTCATACTTCTAACCTTAAATACTTCCAGATCTCCATAACCCTTTTCTTGACTTCTGGTCACAAAATTTCTGATACCCAAGAGTTATTTTGCCCGACTATGCAGCACGTGCCCTTAGGTGGCCTTGCATAAACAGTCTATATAACATACTTTTCAGCCAAATGATATTTTTATTTGACTATGCAGCCAATTCCCTTAGTTGGCCCTGCATAATTCAACCCCCTAACAGGTTTTTTAAATAATAGTAACTTCAATCTTGGGAAGAAAACATCTTTTGTCCTTAGTTTTCTTAACGACAATATGTAGGGATCCGCAAAAAAATCCATCATTAACATATTTTCCCCATACCTGTTTCATGATTTGAATGTATCTAAGTCTATGGTTAATATTTTACTTCCCTAAGTTTGGGTCAGACCTTCGCAGGAGTGACATTAATCCAATTATTTGAAAATAGTTATTGGAAATATCCTCTTCATATTCAAGTAACTCTCTCCATACAATAGACTCTATGCTTTGGAAAATTTAAATCTCCATATACTTTCACAGGATTTTTATAAATAGAAAGGTAAAATTTCTGAGAGTTATTTGGCCTAACTATGCATCACATGCCCTTAGGCAGCCTTGCATAAGTAGTCTACATGACAGACCTGTCGGCCAAAAGATTCTATTATTTGACTATACAGCGAATTCCCTTAAGCGGCCCTGCATAATTCAACCTCGTAATGGGTTTGTTAAATAATGGTAATTCATTCTTGGGAAATACTTCTTCTAATACCTTTTAGTCCTCTTTTCATATCATCCCTCAGATTCAAAATTTAGTAAGTCATAGTTTACATTTTTCCCCCATACATGAATATGGTAATATGTTTTCATATAAATTATCAAGTAATTGAGTCAGTTTTAATCTATTCGGTCCAAGATATTTCAACCTTAAACATTATCATTTTTATGTCTAACGTGCATGACATTAAACTACCCACAAAATACAAGGGAACTCTAAACAAAATTCATGTCCCAGCTCACTAAACATATACTTTGTATGATTTAGGTAATATTGAGCAATTAAAAAAAATTCAAAGTTTGTACGGTTATTTTTATAATCCAAGAAAAAATCAAACTATGCTTACTAGGCCCATCGGCATAGGTAAAAATTTGAAGCAGGTAGAAAAATAAGGCTTGCACAAATGATTGAAGATGAAAGTGTTTTTCATTTGATGCCTAAGAGTTAGAAGTATATCCACAGATTGGATTCTCTTCTCTTTTACAAGGATTACAAGAGACTGTCAACATAACTCTTCACTTGATTTACAACATCCCGAGCTTCATCAGCATCCACATGATGCTCATGAACTCAACTAGCATCACTCTTTTCAGCTTTATGGAGTGCTTTCTTGGCATCTGCAATGGCTTTCATACCATTCTTTTGAACTCCTTCCAGTGAATTATTATGCTGGCCAAGTTCCCCAGTAACAACATCTAACTGTTGCTGAAGGTGCATCTGCTGGACAACTTTCTCCTCGATCTTATTCTTCAGCTCCTCCAACTTGATAGAAATATTAGCCTCATCTCAGGACACCATAGCCCCAAATTAGTTGATATTTGCTGACAACCTTACCCTGGTCAAATCTGGCCGGTACTTTTGTTACTTCTCCCTTCTCAGGATGACTTGTTTCACTGCGGCATGGATCTTTTGATATCCAAAACCGCAAAGTCCCAACATAAAGAATATGGATGATTGTAGGGGGATCTTCGATGACAGCTCTTCAAGAGGCACTTCATATATGATCTTCTATATATTAATTCATGCCTTGCGTCGTGAAAATTGGAGAGCCTTTTGTACTACTGGGTATGACTCGGCATCACTGTCACATGGGGGAATATAATCTGGGATTAATGCACTTAGGAATGTTCCATGTTCTGTTCCTCCCCCTAACACATGTTTATTAACTTTCTATTCCTGTTAGGGAGGTGGATGAGACTTCACCTCCATATCTAACCATTGATATTGATGGCCCTGCATGGTGAATTGAAAGATCTTGGTTAGTTTCAAAGGGAAAAAAAGCTGGTTGGCAATCTTGAAAATTAAGTGCAGCTATAAATATTGTTATTTCTTACCCAATAGTAGATCAACATCAGGAGAAGGATCCTCCCCGTCTTTACTAGTTTCAATAGGATTTCAGGACAAGTTTGAGGAAGCTCTACAGGGTTTACCTCCACTTGAGCCAGTGTCTCGGCAATAGTAGGGTTGTCTGTACCCCCTTCAGGCATTGGTAGCTCAATATCTTGTTCAAATGAAATTGCACATTTGAACCAATCGTGTTCAGAGATGTAATAAAAAGTTATTTTAATAGGACAAAGGATAACACTCACGTCCAACATCTTCTAAATTACATGGTAATTTAACATGATCTAAAAAATCTTCCAAAGATGCACTAAGTTACATCATTTCATCCAATGTTATCTAAGATTCCAGGTTAGTCTCACCAGTGGGAGAATCCGATATGTTTTCTTGGAGACCTTCATGTTTCCGCCTCTAATCCCGAACAGCGTCTTCAGATAAAATTACAACATCAGTTGCAGTGGCCGCTAATTGTTCTGGTGCAGGGGTTGAATCTAATGTATCACAGAATGGAAGTCAGTTGATGTTTTCATTCAACATCTTATGAAGCATTGTTAATTTACCAGAAGCAGGCTTTTCTCTCCATGCAGCAGCAGTAGGAGTGGTACTGGGAACAGATGTTGGAGCCTCTTCAGGAGTAGCCAAGCCAGCATGAACTTGTGATTGTTCACCAGTACCCTCCGTCGTCCTCAAAGGAGGGCCAGTCCTCTCCCTCATAGGGGAAATTGATGGAGCCTCTACAATCCCAAGATGTATAAGAAATCTTTTCATGGGTTAGAACTCATGAATATCCGATGGACTTACCACTACTGATGAAACATTTAGCTTTGGATTTCCTCCTTCGATGCTTTTGCTTCTTTGGATTTTTGGGAGTGTTGACATCGTCCTCTCCAGATAAAAGTATTGGATAGTGAAAAGACCTTTCTAATTTCTCATCCATGGCCTACTGTCCTATAGATATCTCGCTCGACTTAGGAGGAGATTCATTAGCCCCGATGGCAGTACCACCAGGTCTATACCGTGGTGAAGGAACCTCATCAGTTCCTTTCTTTGCAAGCTTCAGGATGAAGAAAGTAATTTCCTTAAGTAAAAAAGATTTAACTAAAATCAAGTTGAAAAGAAAATAAGGAAAGAAACTTACATCTTCAAGAGCCACATAAACGTGACACTCCTCATCTCCAAAACCACTAGTCCCCTCAGTGGTGCCATGATCTATTGTTTCCTTCACCTGCTTGGTGATAGGAATGGAATCGTCGATGGAATATTTGAGCATCTCCAGCTCTCTGACGTAATCCCGAACTTCATAGGGATTATCCTTGAAAAATATATCAGTAGAAGCCCGCAGATTCCCTATTCTAGGGATATGTATTCCTTTGCATAAATCCAGCCATGTGGTTTCAATATTTCAATATAAACACCACCATGTATGGACAACCTCTGGTCGTAAATATTCAGCATGTGTATCAGAAGGCTGCAAGGAGGGTCCTACAATCATAGATGTTAGCTTCTTCCCAGCTCCTCCAACTACAGATAAAGGATATGAAAATAATACTTGTTTCTCTATAAAGTAATGATGATTAAATTTCCCCAATGAAGTAACTCACTAGGAGTCGATGGAGTTGGTATCTTGATTCTGACAGGAGGATTATATCTGGCACGAGGCCACTTTGCTGAATGTTATGCCTCATAATCCCCATCTTGGGAATCCGATGAGTCACCCCTAGGTGAGAAACCTGGTGAATTAGATCTAAGTGTGGAAGCGTCACCATCTAGATGAGGGGTTTATTTCTATACAGTTATTTTCTTTTTCCCCAGCTAATAAACTGGATGATTCAACACCCCTTTAAGGTATGATGCTATCTAGTTCTCGGTATACCATGTAGTCAAGTTACTTTTCGCTTTGTCAACAGGTAGATCAAACACTACCCTAGTCCTCTCTATACATTTTAGCAACCATAGTTATCGAGAAACCATCATATGGTGCTCTGACCTGACATGCATAGGAGGGGATACAACAATCTGCAGCAGACACTTGAACTGGCATGCAAATCTGTATGGAGCATAGGCCTCGCATATAATCTCTTCGTCAATCCAGGTGGCCTGTACACCATCTCTACAAGCCAGCATTTTTCCCCTCAATTCCAGACTGGTAGTTCCATCATCAACAAACTGCCCAGTTGGTGGGTTTCTGTAAGGAAATAAATTGAATTATTTGCACATGCTCAGCCTCACCATCATATCATAGGGGTTAAGGGATAATAGAGCAATTCTATAAAATTCTTGCACTAATGGATTGAAGGAATTTCCAGGAACTTTTACTCCATTATGTACATTATATGTCCCAATGCGAGTGGCGATCCATTCCCATAAAACTTGGAATGGTCCCACTATTCTCAAAGGAGACTTACCAGTAAAGACATGAAGTAAGCTCCTGTGAATCTTTGCCAAAAAGGGGGTAGCCAACCCAACCATTTTCTTTTCAGCCAACATGGCTGCAAAAACAAAGGTCCCTAGCTTGATGCCTCCCTTTGAATCCCTGATTGATAGAAGATAAACACTGAGAAACAAGGATAAGAAACCCACCAGAAGAGTATTTTTTGGGATTCTATGATTTACTTCATATCCCCACTTCTCAAATTCTCCTGCTTTTAGGGTCGGCCAGAATGTGACAAGAGCACCCCTCTTCTCTATTTAGGGGTAGGTAGTAGGAAGAGTATAGGTGGACCCCTTCTCGTTTGAATAATTCTCCTCATTATTGGTAAGAAACATATTTATCCACTCATCTGGATGAATATCCTTTCTATAATGAGTTATGGAGGTCTTTGAACTCTTGAGCTTGTGGAAAATTTTCAATAATTCCTGAGCCAAAACTGGAGTCTTCTCCGAATCATTCCATGTCGCCTTGGGAGGGATGAATTCATCATACATGTCACCCAGAATTGGAGCCCCCAAGATAATGTGGACATCCCATAGACTTATGCCTACTTCTCCATGATTCATATGGAAATAATTGGTTTTTGTGCTCTAGCAGCTGATTAGCTCTGGAATAAATTCATCATTCCTATAGACATATGTCTGCCCAGCCAAGACGGCTTCATATATCGAAGCTCCTTTCAAATCCATGAAAAACTCTGCAAAGTTTTGTCACAATCAGTATGCCCACATCCAAGTTGGATTCAAACCTCCTCTAGGACGGAAGTCCCAACTCTTCTTCCAGCCTTTGCATTGATCCATCTGAGAATTTCGAAAGACTTAAGGATATTAATGTGATTAGAGCTCGGTCTTGTGAGGTTTTAGATCTGGCGCACAAGGGCGATGATGCATCATGTAGGACTTCTCTACTGTTCCAGTATTTATAAATGCTCCTCCACTTGAGATATTTGCTGAAGAAAAATTGGTGTAATTCTGAAACCAAGAATGTGGGAGATAGTTATTTGCCTATGGAATATTGACATCTTGCAGATGACCATGCCCATACTGATGAAAGTATATGATCTATGGAACGTTAAGATGATACTTCTTCACGTACTTGGATAGATATGGAAGATTGTTGTCACAGATATCATAGTAATCATGGCCTACAACATTCATCATCTCATCAATTCGTTTACTGGACAGTTCATCACCTGTTCTGATTCTTCTAGGAGCTATTGAATCTGCACAAAGGTTGAATAATTAACTATTATGTAAGTATATTTTTCATGAAATTTTTGAACAAATTCTAAAAAAATGTATAATAAATTAAGATTCGCAAGTCCAATTTTGGCACGCAAGTATATTTGTGTCGCGCAAGTTTTTGGCGCGGAGGTATCACCGCGCAAGTCCAAATACCTCTACAGAAGCGCGACACAAAGAACCAGTGGAAAACATGACACTTGCACAATGAAGGCATCTTGTGCAGCGAGAGCTCAAACTGTTCAAACCTAGGTGCTTTGCGTGAGGAATGGCCGCATAATTATAGGCCAGGAAACACCCCTACGTGCCGAAGCCTGCATGGCCCACACCTGCATGACACCGTCTGCGCGCTCAACACTTGCGCGTTGTAGTTCCTTTGTTTTCTACTTTTTTCCTCATAGTCACATCCTACTTCTTTCGGATCCAACTCTGAGGGGGGAATTTTGTTGACCCTCCATTCCTTCACAAAGTCTAACAACTAGAAAAGGGAAATACTTTAGTCCAATGTGATTCATCCTTTGAAGAAACATCAAAAATTGACCAAGGAATGAACAAGGATTTGTTTACACTTGGGTCATGCAAGTTTCAGAATGTCCGTGAAAGTATACTTGCATGCCTCATATTAGTCGTGCAGGTGACTTGCACGCCACAAGTTATTTTCACCCAAGGTCTTCAAAGGCCTATAAATACCCCCTGTGGGCCCCCCATTTGGGGAAAAAAATCCAGAAACTCAAATTTGAGCTCTCGGTGCCCTAGCCTCTTCTCGAAGCCTTCTGAATACTTCTAAGGTAATTTCTTACCTAGAACGGAAGATCTAAAGAGGGGGAACAAGGCCTATGTGTTGAAACTCATCAACAGCTACGTGCCTAAGTGGCCAGGCCTTAATGAAGATGGACACACTTGTGCGCTGCCATATCCCTTCAACAAAACATGCGCACCACTCTTCTGGAAGCCTTTAGGGATAATACTAAGGGCTTGAGCTAAGTCTCGCTCAAGTATTACCCTAAGGGTTGACCGTCGCACAAGTAATCATTTGTCGTGCAAGTATACTTGTGTGACCATGACTTGCGCGCCCACACAGGACTTTCACGCCTCTCTCTTTTGGGTGCCCCTCCTGCCTATTCACTTGCTTTCTTCAAACCCACCTCTCATTTTCATGATTTATCCTTCAGAACCATTTTCAAAAACATTTATGGCATGGTTCCTTTTTTGGTTTCCATATCTGAAAGGAATTTTGTGGAACATATCTCAAAACATAGTGATTTATATATCTTTATATCACTAATGTGGGAGATTTCATTTATTCAAACTCATCCTTTAATATGAGAAGTTACCTAACATGGGCCTCATTTTTAGGAGTAAGCCCCAGTCATAATTTCTCTAATCTGGGCATCTTCCTTAAGAGTAAGCCCCAACTCATAAATTCCATTAACATAGGCCTCCTTCTTAGGATTAAGACCTAAGTCTCAAGTCTCATTAAAAAATGGGCATCCTTCTCAAGAGTAAGTCCGAATCTCAAATTCCAAATATGGGCATCCTCCTTAGGAGTATGCCCCAAGTCCCCTAACCTGGGCATCCTCTTTATGAGTAAGCCCCAGTTCTCAAGTCCCTTTAACCTGGGACTCCATTTCAAGAGTAAGACCCAATCATAATTTCTCTTAACCAGTCATAACTTCTTCTTATTTGGGATTCCTTCTTAGGAATAAAACCTAATCACAAGTCACCTCCTAATTTAGGCATCTTCCTCAGGAGTAAGCCCCATGTTAGAGTATCCAAATCTCCATAATGCACCTATAACATTAAGGACCTTGTTCCCGGGATTCTTCTCTAAAGTAATTCTTGATCTTTATATATTTTGGAAATCATACATACATAAGCCCCATATCATTCCTAGTGGCCGCATCTATCATGGCACAAATTGTCAAGTTTACTGATGCCTCTTGTTTCTCACACCGAGCATGAATCACATGAGCTTAGAGTGTAAAAGTAACCACGAAACATCTATTTGGGCCGTTAATCATACATAAGTTCCACAATTTCCAACCAAACTTTGTATACTTTGATCTCTAACTTAAAATTGGAGTACGTAGGAAGCCTTTATGAGGTTCAGGACCATCACCTATTAATTCCCATCCGCCCCACAAGACGTTAAACTATATATTAATTCCCAAACTTCGTGGGTTCTGATTCCTTTTATAACAATGATACGTAGGTATCCCATCTGTGGGTACGATCCCAACTCTGAAATACTCCATTTCCTTCTGAACGACATTGAAATTCAAGTGTGCCACAGAGTGGATTTAAAACCAGTATGGTTATCATAATGACTAAGCTCTCTTTATATAATTTGTTTAAGGATACCATTGAATAAGAATCTCTAATAAATAAAGATGATTCTCTATCAATGAAGAACCTCAAGTACATATAAAGGATTATCTAAATCCCATACATATTAATTATAGATTGTCACATCTTAATGAAAGCTCATTTTCATACTTGGTTGTGTAATAACGATTCATGAACATAACTTAAATCTATAAAGAGAGTCCTGTAGTAGACAATAATTCCCACCAAAAAAGGTGTGATGAGTCCGACCTCCCATCCTCTCAACCAATGTGAATTCTTAAGCCTCATCAGTCCACAACTAATGAGAACCTACCTTTGGAAAGTAGGTCCAAATGGATATTGAATCATTGGATGTTTCTGGTTCTATGAACAAACCCGTTAGAAACCGATTGGAATGTTTGAACCTTATGAAAACTAGGTCATCCCCATTTCCAGAGGAAACAATTGTGTTTCAATATTACCATTATTTCGGGTGTTAACTGCTTCATTTTCCCATTCCTAGTTTGTCATGTAAGTCATGTTTATTCGGAATAGGATGTATTTTACAAATTTAAAAAATGATTTTATGTTAATAATTAGTATTTTTACTCATCATATAAATTGTACAATCATTATTGATTTGTTAACACGGAGAATGAGTCTCACCGCGTCTTGGATACAGTAGGCTGTACATACACATGAGCGACAATATCATTCACTTGATTGTTAAAAAGTACATAATTGGATAGTATATTAATAATAAATATTAATTATCATGTTATATTCATTATTTATTTCCATTATATTCATCAATATATCCATCCAATTAACATAGTGTTGAATAACAAATTACGCCATGGTGTGTAGATAATAAACTGTACATGCACAAACAAGGTGATATTGTTATTCATTTGATGGATAAAATGAGGAATTTAGATGTCCAATGATTATAATAATATCTCAACATATGGATGATACTATATTTATTAATTTTATATTAAAACAACGTAGAAAGTAGAAGTAGAATATGAAAATAACTTTAAAAGATGTGATAAAAAAGTACCTCTTTTTCGGGTATCTCCTTTGGATTGCATAAAAGGACTCCTTAGAATGTACTTATATCGAAAGTGTGACCTATAGGGTTAATTTATGGATTTTTTGAGAGTAAAATGGTAGGTTTTGGTAGAACCAAAAGGATTTTGAGGTTTTAATTAAAGAGAAGGAGAAGTATCATTTTATAAGAGAGGTGAGGGGCACTTTTGGAAGTTCTTAAAATATTAAATTATTATAAATTTATTTTCTATTTTAAATAGCTCTAAAGTGATTTATTTCATGGATAATATGAGTATGGGTCTAAATAATCTTATCCAATTATTTTTATACAATTTTAGGTCATAAAATTAACCTTATCTTTTTTGTTAAACTCTTACCGTTCCTTATTATATTTTTACACTATTGGGTTAATATAGTTACTATAAAATGGAAAAATAACCCTAATTGAATCCTTTATGACACATTTATCAATATAATAGTTATTTGGCTGATCTATATATTTTTTTAAAATTTTTATAACATTTAATTAAATATTATTAATTTTAAATTATCATTTATGTCTATTTTGATACTATTTAAAATTATTATTTTTAAAAATATCAACCCAACATGATAACTTCAAACTAAATTATATAATAGTATCATAAAATATCATATTCACCTAAAAAATATGTTGATGACATAATTTATTTCAAATAATACTTATTTTAATATTTATAATATCATTTATTTGATTCATTCATTAATAATGCAATCACTACATCATCATTGTGTCATAATTAAATTTAATAATTTAGTGTATAAAAATTATAAATAAAATACCATGATATAGGAAATATTTTTATATTTATAATGAATATTTATAGTCAAAGGTATGTCTTATAGAGACTAATATTAAAATTTCATTAGTTAGAAGATATATTTTTATAACATATTTTCCTTTCCTTTAAATTAAAAGTTATATGTGTCATAATCACACCCATATGGATTCCAAAGGCCAATTTTTCATCCCAAGTGTTTTATTGGTCTTCCATATCTCATACAATAGTATTATGACACACTTTAGAGTATTTTCATATCATTATAATATTATTTTTCCCCTTATTTACCAGATTTACCTATTAACAATGGTAAATAAAAATAATTACTAATGTTACTATTCATAATGTCCAAATATAAAAGGGAACTACTTACATAATTTGAAACTTATGATTCCAAATATGTAATCCATTTTTCCAAATTAAAAACTAAAAATTTGTAGTAATTATTTTAAAATTAATTCCAGTTGGAAAAATGATAAAACATGTTTTTTAAAAGTAAAAACCATCAAAAGATTGATATGTGTTTATATCAAATTACAATGTGAAATTACCTAAATTTAAATTTCTTTTTGACTAAATGATAAAAAATTAATCTAATTATACTATAAAACAAATTAAAATGACAGTCAAACAATATAACTAAAATAGACGAAAGAATAGTTTTGATTTAAAATGCAGTATTTTTCACTATTTATTAAAATTTAAAGTTATCAGAAAAACTCCAACATTTTTGACAAACTAAATTTTTATGTCCCAAATATAAATAAGAATAAAATTTTTTCTAATTTAACATATATATTTTCCAAATATTTTATTTAAAAATAATTCTCCATTAAAAGGCAGTAAAACGTCATTTTTGAAAAAAAATAATTTTTTCTAATATAATGTCTAAGAAAAAATGAGTTGAATATTGAAATTATATGGAATATATAAAATTGAAAATGTGGTTAATACTATTCATAACTAATTCTTAAATATCAAATTTTTGTGTGCTCAAACGCGGTGTTGCGTGCAATGAAAACTATTGAATTATTTAAAAGGAAGAGTACCATAGAAGCTTGAGGTGTTACATTCTCCCCTACTTCAATAAATTGCATCGTCATAATTTACACATGGTATTGAAATCATGGGGTTTTACATTTAAAAATATAATTTTTGAAATACCACATAAAAAAATTGATTAATGAGACCTCTATTTTAAAATAAAGGAAGGGAAATATGAAGGTTACCGAAAATAACACATACTAGGGTTCCATTTAAGAAAAAATGGACATGAAAGAAAATATAACCATAACGTTCGGATGGTTAGTGATATATAAAATTATTAAGATAAATTTATCAATAAGAAATATATAAATATGTGATGATCCAAGGAAAATTTTGATTCATCACAAAAGAAAATACTAGGAAAATAGTTTTGGTTTTATGATCCTTTACCTAGTGTTTTAGAATTATTTTAATGTTCAAAAAATTACTTAATAGATTTCTTTCAATGTCCAAATCATATTCTCATTCATTGGTTGTTCTTGGATATATTTTCACTTCATCCCTTACACTTGGAAATGAATGTTCAAAATGTATTTTTCATGCCTAAAGAAATTTTGATAAATCATAATGACCTCAAGTATTTACTTAATCCTCCAAATATTTACTGAAACCAGAAAAATTATCCCAAAGTATCCAATAAATCACAATTCAACCACAAAAAATAATATCCAATGTTTAACATACTCCATTACAACCTTAAGACTTTTCCAAAATACTTTTTTCTAAATTAACAGTTTAATAAGATCTCTAAATTTACAAAATCAATTATAATATCAGATTCCCCAAACAACATAATGTGTCTATTATTGTCACTCACCAAATATTTGATCACCTTTAAGTCTTCAAAGAAAAAACTTATACATCCAAATACTTAAATAATATGTTCTCTAGTGCAATCCTTATATATCTCATGAATCTTATAACCATAGAACCATTTATGTAATAATTCTTGAATCCATGTAAAAAAATAACCTTAACCATTACAATAAACTCTTATACCATTAACTAGGCTTGAACATATTATTCCTTAATACCCCTATCATCTCATTTTTCTTTTGTAATATCTTAATCACCGACAGTATAATCATTTCATGTATAACCTTGTAGATTTTAAGAAGTAATAAAAAATCAAAACACAATGTGAGAAAAACTAATCATAGTGATATAGTCATGAAGAATCACTTATAGGATCTCTAAATGATGCCATCTTCTTCCCAATCCATAAATCCATAGGATTAAACTAGTTTATCCATTTCCTAATCTAATGTTTGATATTCAATACTTAGACATAACCTCAAAGTAATTCATAGTGTTATGGTTTATAATCTATGTTTTAAAATCCAATTTACAAGGTTAGTTCTAAACTTTCTTTGATACCAACTGTAACTCCCCAAACCCAGAATACCAGAGCCAGTTCATTTTTTTAATACATTTACATGATTATAAAGAATAAAATTCCAATGGACCAATCATTTTAGCGGTCTTGGAAAAATAGATTACATATATGAACTTCATATTAAAATTCAAAACCTAAAATTCAAAATAAATAATTCTTTGAGAACAACATTATTATCCTAGATTAACCCTTCATATAAATCATAATACACTTCTTGGAATCTTGAAAAAATAAAACATAAGAAATGGGTGGTCTGAGATTCTTTATAAAGATAAAAATATAGTAGAATATATCATAAATAAACATAAACTCATAAGTCAAGATATAAAACAAAAAAAATCCTTTTAAAACATTATCTTCCACATAATATGGAAATAATAAATCAAAATATTATATTTAAACGTTCACATGGATATTCCTTTAGTCAAATAATCACATGTATTATCAATAACTAATCGCATAATGAGGAAATGAATAATGTCAAACATCATAACTATACCGTCAAGGCCATGTGCCAAGACCATTGTTATACCATCAAGGCCTCATACCTTGACCATTACCATAATATCAAGGCCTTTTACCAAGATACTAGTTTATATCGTGAAACCTACTAATGCATAAAGGGGTTATAGTGCCCCCACCTATCACTTACTAAGTCCAATGCATTCCTCTTATAAAATGGTTAAAACATAACCATCATAAACATTCGTATTAAAAAATATCTTATGGAATTTTAATACATTAACCATAAACTATTAATGGTACCCAAATATTACATCCATAGTCAAACATATCATAAACCCTTAAATATAATATGGTAGATTTTATCATAACAAATCAACCTCAATTAAGCATAAAATCCATCAAAGGATGTTTACATAGATGAAAATGATCAAATAAAATCATTAAAAATCCTTGAGAGAAATATACCATTTGACTTTTTAATTCATTTAAAAGTCATGAAATTTATAAAATAAGACATTTAGAAGATATTTTTGAATAAAAGTGTCACATACCACTTTAAACCTTTTTAAAGGAATTAACATTTTAATAAATTCATGTCCATATAAATAAATCCTTAAAACCATTTTGAAAACATAGACATTAATGAGATAAATATTTAAATAATTCAAAAAGATGTTTTAGTTAAACATTATCTTACATAAAAAATTAAAAATAATTCTTCTGAAAACATTTGTACCAATCATAAACATGAATGATAAATATTCCCAGTAAATACTTATGCATAATCAATCTCGGATAATAATGAGATTATAAAATTAACCCCTACCTTATAATTTCTATTAGTCAAGGGTGTGTTAAACTCCTGTATAATGTTTGAATTATTTTATTAAATTATAATGGAACCATATAAAAATTTATTATAGCATATATGATCATATTATATCATTTAGTTAATAGTGTTTCAATATTACCATTATTTTGAGTGTTAATTGCTTCGTTTTATCATTTCTGTTTTGTCATATATGTCATGTTTTTTATGAACATG
Source organism: Viscum album (assembly GCA_963277665.1). Classification (NCBI taxonomy): domain Eukaryota; kingdom Viridiplantae; phylum Streptophyta; class Magnoliopsida; order Santalales; family Viscaceae; genus Viscum; species Viscum album. Next base: position 1,456,073,376 of record OY728135.1, on the reverse strand, counting down.
ATGCATTTTATTAATTTATAGACTGAAATTAAATTCATAATTATTATCTTTACTCATCATAGAAATTTGATAATCATTCTTCAGTTTTTAACATGTAGAATGAATCTCATCGCGTTGTGGAGATAGTAGACCGTACGTATGCATGACCGACGATATCATTCCCTCAATGGTTAAATGGTATAGAATTGGATTTTATATTAATTATACAGAATCATTATCATTCTATATTCATTGTTTATATAAATTATAATGAACATTATATCAATTCAATCAATTTATTTTTGAATGACAAATTACACCACTGCGTGGAGATGGTAAGTTGTATATATGCACACATTGTGATATTGTTATTTGTATGATGGATAAAATGAAGAATATGGTTTTCCCATGGTCATAATAAAATATAAGTATACTGAAAATAATTTATTTATTACTTTGATATGTAAATAACAAAGAAAGAGTTAGTATAATAAAAAAATAACTTTTAAAGAGGTGATAAATCAATTTCCTCCTTTTCGGGTATCTCTTTTTGGTTTGCACAAAAGGACTCTGTAGAATAAATTTATACCAAAAGGGTGGCCTATAGAACGAATTTAGGGATTTTGGGAGAGAAAATGGTAAGGTATTTCATGAAACAACAAGGCTTTTTTATGTGTGAATTAAAGAGAAGGATAAATGTAATTTTATAAGAGAGGTGAGGGGAAATTTTGGATGATCTTAAAATATTAATTTATTATAAATGTATTTTCAGTTTAAAATAGATTCAAAGTAATTTGGTTCTAGGATAATATGAAAATTGGTCTAAATCCTCTAATAAAATTATTTTTAGACAAGTTGAGGTCATGAAATTAACCTTATCTTTTGGGTTTAACCCTTAGTTAAACAATTTAACTCTTACCATTTATTATTGTATTTTTACACCATATAGTTAATATGGTTACTAAAAAATTCCAAAATAACCCAAATTGTATAATTTATAAAATATTTAACACTATAATAGTTTTTTTTTCAAACTTGAGTTTGTTATGAATTTTATAACATTTAATTAAATATTATTTTTTTAAAGCATCATTAATGTCAATTTTGATACTATTCAAAAATTTTATTTTTAAAAATACAAAAATGGCATTAAAACATTAAAAACTATTTTATAGTCTTATAAAATGTCATATTAATCTATAAAATTTGTGTATGACATAAATTATTCCAAATAATATTTATTTTAATGTTTATAATATCATTTATTTGATTCTTTCACTAATAATGAAACCACTACATCGTCATTGTGTCATAATTAAAATTATTTATTTAATGTCTAAATATTATAAAAAAATACCATGATATAGGAAATATTTTAATATTTAAAATTATTATTTATAGTCTAAGATATCAATTATATAAACCCATATTTAAATTGTGTTAGTAAGAAGATATATTTTTATAACATATTTTCTTTTACATTAAATTAAACGTTATAAGTTTCATCATCACACCAAAGTGGCTTCTGAAGGTCATATTTTTGTCCCAAGGGTATTATGTGTCGGCCATATATCATAATAGAGGATTATGACATGTTCTTGGATTGTTTTATATCATTATAATATTATATTTCCTCTTGTTTACCTGATTTAACATTTAACTATGGTAAATAAAAATAATTACCAATGTTATTATTCATAATGTCTAAAAATAAAAGGGACCCATTTACATAATTTAAAATTAAAGATTCCAAATATGGAATAAATTTTTCCAAATTCAAAACACAAAAGTTTCATTTATTAATTTAAAATTAATTCTCATTGACCAAATGAGAAAAATTGTTTTTTTTAAAGTAAAAACCATAAAAAGATTGATATGTGTTTATATCATATATAAATGAAATATTACCTCTAATGACTCAAATTGGATAAAATTATAAAAAAATAATCTAATTATATGTTAAAACCAATTAAAAGTGAAATCTGACAATATAAATAAATTAAATGAAAAAGAAGTTTCGAATTAAAATGCAGCATATTTCACTATTCATTAAAATATTAAATTTATCAGAAAAACACCAAAATTTTTCCAATATAAATTTTAATGTCTCTCTTCCAAATAAGATGTTTATTTTTTCAAATTGAACACATAAAAGTGTCAAATATTGGATTTAAAAAGGTTTCTCCATTAAAAGGTGCTAAAACAACATTTTTGAAAAAATTGAATTTGTTCTGATAAATTGTATATGAAAAAAATGAGATGAATATTAAAATTATATCGAATATATAAGATTATATGTTTGGTTAATACTATTAATATCCACTTCTTAAATGGCTAGTGGTGGTGTGCTCGAACTCGGTGTTGTGTATAACACACACTATTGAATTATTTAAAAGGAAGCATATTGTGGAAGCTTGGGGTGTTATAAATGAGACCTTTTTTTCATAATGGAGACCTATGACATAATCTTGGGTATGGAGTGAATATCTAGGGTCTGATCCTAGATTAAATATCCCTATAGACAAGTCATATTCCTTTGCAATTATGGGATGAAATTATTCTTTTATGGTGAGAGAAATCTCAAGGTAGGTAAAAATGGATTTGTGAGTTGGAGGTTGTAGCATATCACCCATTAGTTAGTGAATATAAACCATGGTGTACTAGGATCCTTAGGAATATATATTCCTTTATTTGTAGAGGATTTCATGAGTGTCTTCCCCGAGGATGTTCTGAGACAACCTCAGATGCATGAGATGGGTTTTTTTCATTGACCCACATCCTATAACTACTCTGATATCTTATATGGAATATAAGATGGACCTTACCTAGATTTGAGAGTTTATGTTAATGTTAGAGGATATTCAATATAAGAGTTTCATTAGACCTAGTGTGTTCCCCTAGGTTTTTCTAACATTGTTCGTGAAAAAGGTGGATGGGAGTTCGAGGATTTTCATGGATTATCATCGCCTGAACCAGGACACAATAAAGAAAAAGCACACCTTGTTTAGGATTGATGACCTCTTTGACCATTTGATAGGAATGAAATAGATTTTGAAGATCTCTCTTAGGTTTAGATACAACCAGTTGAGTTTTCATGAGGCTAATATTCCAATGTTGGCATTCCGATGTCACTACGAACATTATTAGTACCATATGACATGGTTTGGTGTGACAAATTCCCCCAATGTGTTTATAAATTTGATGAACCTGACCTTATGGACATACGTGGACCAATTTCTTATTATCTTCGTTGAAGAAACACTTTTTTCCTCTATATTTGAGGAGGATCAAGCTTATCACATGAGGATAGTCTTATACTTTCATCAAGAGCACTAGATTTATGTAAATCACATGAAGTGATAGTACTAGATTCATGGGTTTCACTTTTTGGGGCATTTCATTTATGAGAATGGTTTAGAAATAAACCCAGTTAAGATTGAAGAAGTGTTTTCTTATGAGACACCCAATAATTTGTTGGTGGTGTAAAGGTTTCATGGCATGGCATGGTACTACATGAGGTTTATGGCCGACATCTACAGGATCACAACCCCTTTTACCATGCTGTTGTGGAAATGCCATTTTTTACCAGATATAAGTATTTATATATTTCCATTAAGGGGTTTAGGATCCTAATAATGAGTTCTCTAGTGTCGAGACTACTAGAGGAATGTGTAGAGTTTATTGTGTATTATGAATCCTCCATAGATGGGTTTGATGACATGTTGATGCAGTGACATGTAGTTATCGCATATGGGTCAAGGCAGTTGATATTCCATGATCAAAACTACATGACCCACAACCTAGATCTAGAAGTGGTAGTATTTTACTTGAGGTTTTGGAGGAACTACCTTCTAGGGGATAACATTTTTGTTTAATTAGACTAGCAGAGTCTCTGGTACATCTTCACATAGAGAGACCTGAATCTAGGACAATGACGCTGGTTGGAGTTCCTGCAAGACTATAACATAAAGATAATCTATACTCCAAATAAGGGAAAAAGATATTTAAGATTCCATTAGCAAGTTTTCCCATGCTTTCTTAGTGTAAGAAACTTTACAATATTTATCTTCCATATAGCTGACCTGGTGGATCAGATGGGTACAACTCTTCTTTTGTTGATTGTGTTGACTCCTACGTTTCTCAAGTGTGTGAGATTTTCCCAACTTGGTGACATTGAATTTGAGGTATTACATGATCAAATATCAATAGGATATTATCCATATGGATATTATGATGTAGTTAATAATGTCATCCTGTTCTAGGGGCGTACAATGGTTCCAGTCACATTGTGGTAGGAGGCGATGAGGGAGTTATACACTTCTCCCCTAGCTATACATTGAGGTGTAGTATGTTTTATAGAGACCTTAAATTGCAGTTTTGGTTGTCCAACATGAGTCTAAGTGTATCTTAGTTCCTCTCTTAGTTCCTCACCTATCAGCAGGTAAAGGCTAAGCACCATGTTCTGACAGGTTTTTTGTAGCCCCTTGAGATCCTTGAGTGGTAATGGGATGACTTATCCATGGAATTATATCATAAGGATTCCACACACAATGAAGATCCATGATTCCATCTGAGTGATGGTTATCCAACTCATGAAGTCAACGCACTTTTTTCTATTAGGGATCAGATTTTGGTGGAGATTTTGGGGTAGTTTTATTTATATGAGATCATTCACCTTAATGAGGTTCCATTAATTATTTTATTTGATCATGAAGTGTGGTTTATGTCACAATTTTGAAGAGGACTATATGAGGAATTCAGGACCCAGATGTGGATGAGTACGTCCTTTCACCCTCATAATTATGGGTATATTGAGGTCACTATCTAGGAATTAGTGGTTATGATGAGGTATTCCAAGTGAGAATTCATCTAGAGTTGGAGGATCACCTACCCTTGTTAGAGTTTATGAACAACAATATATACCACTCTACCATCAACATGGAAATTTTTTAATCCCTCTAAGGGAGACCTTGTAGGTCACCCTTATGCTGGACATATATTGGAGAGTTATATCTTGTGGGCTGAGAGATGGTGATGGTGTCGATAAAAAAAGTCTAGGTCATCCATGAGCAAATGAGGATGGCCCAGAGTAGATATAAATTTTACATAGATCACCTTTATAATCTATTGGATTTTGATCAGGGAGAACACGTTATCCAGAGATTTTTTCGAAGATCATGGTTGTGGATGTTTGGTTAGGGAGGCCAGTTATCCATAAGGTTCATTAGGACTTTTGAGATCATTAAGAGGGTTGGTTAGGTTTCTTACCATGCCTCCCTGCCCTCACTACTGAAGTGGGTGTACAACATCTTCCACGTGTATCAGTTGACGGGAAATGTGCATGACCCCACACACGTCATCGACTGGGAAGATATAGATATCGAGGATAAATCCACTTTTGTGGAGCACCTAATGGTGATCAAGGATTGATAGTAAATAACCATATCTGGATCGACCATCATTTGGTTCCCATGTTTTTATAGCATGGAAAAATGCATGAGAGTTCTAGGGAGTGGGAGAGAAAAGTGCAGGTTCTGTATCCTGACTCGTTTGCCTACATTTTGATGTCTAGGGACAAAAATATTGAAAGAGGGAATAATGTAGAGACCTATTTTTAACTTTTAAGAGTTTGATATATATATATATATATATATATATATATATTCATATCTAGGCACTAAGACAATGTGAGATATCAAGGAATGGTTTGATCTAAATTATTTTGATAAAAATATTTTATATATTTTATATTGTACACATGCATCTTTTTAATGAAAATGGGATACATCATAAACATAATCCAAAATTAGAAATCCAATACAACTTTTAAGTATAGAACATAGTTTTCACACTAGGCTTGACATAAAATGAGTCAATGTGAGACATTCAGATCCTTTTCCTGTTGGAAGTGAGTTTATCGAGGAAATTAATTATTAATTTAATTGATTAGTTTTTTTTTGAAGAATGGATAACTTTGTAAGAGTATAAATAGTAATATTTCTCTATAGGTACTCACATAAACCCTAGATGACATCCAAAGCACTTCTTACCTCCTCCATTGGCGGATCACATTTGGTGATGATGAAACTCCAGATCAGAGCAGACCAGGATGCAACAAATGAAATGATATCTCTAAATTAATTTCCAATTGTCTTCTTCATCAAATATCAATCCATAAATGAGGTAGGAAATATCATTTTTTGTTTTTAAAACACTTTGATTAAATTATATTTATATCTACCCTTTCTCTAGGATCTGTGCTAGTTGTGGCCTTTGTGTGATCCTACGTACAAGATTTAATTGATTATTCCAAAGATTTCTAATCCCTGTTTCAATATTTATGTCCTTTTTCCAAGAACACTTGGCCAAATATGTTTAAAATTTGGTTTTTGATGCTTTTATCACTTATTTTTACATATTCTTAACTGATTGGACCCCTCGGTCCGGTTTGACATTATTGGGTGGTACCAAGCCCGATTAGACCCATGAATCCATATTGGATCGATGATCAATACACAAATCAAGGAAAAAAGCATAGATCTGGTACTATTGGGAGTTATGGATGATACTTTCAGTGAGTTGAGATCATGAAAAAAAACATTGAAGGATCAATTGCGTGTTGTTCAAATGGAATAAACCTTGGCGATAAAGGCATCTTTTTTTGGTGAACAACCACTAAGATCCATCATTTCAGCCAGATATAGAGCTGAAATCGAAGTTGGATTGATCATATTTCTACATGGAATGTAGATATGGAAAACTGGTGAAAACCTGACAACAAGTCATGTGCATGGATGAACACACAACGTGTAACCCCTTAGTTGCAGTGAAATGGTTTTCAAAAAACAAAAGGATAACCAGTCATGTATCCTTCCTAAATTGCATGAAACCCTTACCAATTAAACAACCCATGTGATATATCACATTTAAGAGAAGCCATGAAGAAAAAATGACTAGGTACCTGATTGTGTACTCGAGTACATAGACATGAGGTTCGATACACAGACACAACTAGTAGCACATGAAACGGTCCCCAGGGATCTCGGACACACTATATAGTCCACCAATATAGCATGTACTACTATATGTTTAGGATCCATGTGATTTCCAACAACACTACTGGGTGGTAGAGTGGGACCACACTCCATGTGGGTCCCCTCACACGCGGTGTCTCCCAATTTCCTTTTTGAAGAAATTTCAGTCCTCAATATCTTCTTTATTTGAACTTGTATTTTTTCATGTATGTATCATATCATGAGTGTTTTTTCATATAAAACATGATGTTTCTCATATTTTTCAATTTCTAGATAAGATGTAAAATGTACTGGGAATAGTTCTTAATAATAAAATGTTTTATGATGGTAGTGATCAGACAAGATCACTTTAGACCTTTTGACGGTACTCTTTAGTTGAGTTGGGTAGTGGGTCCTCGAAGTCATTTGAGTGGAATACCTAATGTATAAGAGAATAGGTACTCTAGTTTCTAGTGGTACCCTTTAGTAGAGATGGGTAGTGGGTGCTCACCATCTCCCAATTGTTACCCCCAATTAGAGTTGTGCAGTGGGTCCTCAAAATCTTCTAAGTTGTACCCTCCAACATAGATGGGAAATGGGTCATCAATTCCATTATAGTGGTACCCCCTATTGTACAAGGTCATTTTTCCTCAACCACTATAGTGTAATCCCACTCGACAAGGGTTTGGTACCTCTACTTCGAGTTTATGCCCCTCTACTATGAAGTATAGAGAAGATGTGTTGTTTGACTTGATGATTAATTTTATAAAAACACATGAGATGTTTGGAATCATAGACATAATTTTGTTAATACTGGATAATCTTCTTTATTGGATGATATGTGAGATAAAGACCCCAAACTATATCATTTGGGTTTAATTGAATTGGTATATATATATTCTTTTGTATACACACCTTGAATTTGTTTACTCTGATTCCAGGAGAGGCAAAGTCATGTAGGGTATGTCACATGCTTTCCATGATTATCTTCTCATAGTTATATGAGTCTATTATCCTTTTATAGGTGGTGAAGACTCGATGGGTAGTTCATATACTATTTGTTTTTTCCCTTTGTTCTTGTATGAGCTTAATTTCACTCTTGGTCGGGTTGATCTCTTCTCTTTCATTGTTCCATGTTATGTATAATGTCTTTGTATTTCTATTGTATCTATTACATCTCCCCCTTCAGCCATTAGGGTGTCCTACTGGGTATGTATATAGTCACCCCTACATGTAATTTTACTGAATGTTTCATGTCATATTCATATGATGGACAGGTCGACCATGACTATAGAAGAGATTAGGGATACTAGGTGATTGGACCATGTACAATGGCCGTATCTTGGGATTTAGGAGTTGGGCTCTCTTTCAGTGGTTTACTTTTCCACTTTTCATCACATTAGGATGTATTTTTAGTTGGGTGTGTATTTTGACGCTTTACATTTCATTTTTCACTATTGTACTATTGTAATTTCTAGAGACTCATGCATTTTGGTGTAATTTATAACAATGTTGCATATTTTACTCTTTCTCTATGAACCTTTTCATCATGTTGGATGTGTGTGTGCATATCGGTACTAATTAAATGGCCTCCTAGAGTCAGTTATTCCTTCTACACTTGTTACCATCCCAGGGCCTATAGATGTGGGCTTGGGGTAGTTACTGTTCAAGCACCATCTTAGGTTGGGCTATGCTAAATCATACCAAAATATCATCTATGAACAAAACAACAAAAGAGTCCAAGAACTGATGAAATATTTGGTTAAACAACTCCATAAACACTACAACAGAATTAATGAGACTGAATGGCATAAATAAGAACTTAAAAAACCCAATATCGACTATTAATGCTATCTTTGGTATATAATCATATCATACTCTAAACTAGAGGTACTCAGAGCACCAGTAAATTTTAAAAAACTAATGATCCCCTCTAATTTGATAAAATAGATAATCAATCTATGCAATATGATATATTTTTTAATGGTCACATTATTCAACTATTGATAATCAATACAAGGTATGAGGCTCCCATATTCCTTCTTAGAAAATATGGCAAGAGAATCCTAGAGTGACAGACTAGGATGAATAAATACTTTAGCCTATAGTTCCTTGTTGAAACCACTTAATAAAACAAAAAGACTATGAAGAGAACTCCAGATATTTCAAATCCTAAGGTAAGGTTCAAATAATTAAAAGGAAATTCAAAACACTCCTAATGAGATTCACGAAATACTTTGTTTACAAGCATACGTGGCGAAGCTACACGACTGACCTACGTGGTGGAGTTGTGCGGCTGACCTACGCGACAGACATTCGCACCAGAAAATTGTTTTTCCCCTACACAGAGTACTTGCATGGCGGAGCTACACGAGGGACCTGCATAATGAACATATCTTCAACTTGGCCCCATATGTTCCTATAAATAGACCCCTTGGGCACCCCATTTCAGGACTGGAAAAAAAGTGGAAAGACTCTCCGAAGCTCTCATTGCACAGCTCTCTCGCCTAGATCCCTAAAATTGTCTCTGGTAGCTCTCTAAACCACGAGAGAAGAGAAAATTAAACAGGATAAGCTTGTTTTTAACTTATTTTCACAAATTTTACATAGTTTTGGTCCTCTTATGTAAAACACATCCTTCAGTAATCATTAATACTTGCGCGGAAAACCAGCACGCCATACCTGTGCGGTATACCTATGTGGTACATCAAATCGAGGTACCTACGTGGCATACCTGCACGAGGGACCTATACGACCAACTCAACTACTCTTTTTTAAAGGCCATACATGGCTGGGTATCTACATCCTTGGTTCTCTTATTTGAAAGGGAATATGTTGAAGCCTCCACCAAAACCTTATGACTTGTCAAACCTTTGGGAAAGGCACACTAACATGTCTTTTATTTGGATTTATATTTCCATAGTCAGAGGTTTCCCACATTTGTTTCACAATTAGGTTAGGATTCATGGAGTATCTGTGGATTTGTATATCCATATTCACATGGACATTATCCCAGAAATAGTTCTGCGAAGTTCCCGGTTTGGAGAATAATTGTTTGGGTTATGTCCTCCACTTCTCATCTCTAAGACTCGGAGCCTCAGGTTTTTGGCTGGGAAGGTATAGTTCACACTTAATTTTCCTCAAAAGCATATGAAAAGTATCCCTCCCCTACCAAGATCAATTAAAGGGCATCCATCCTGGTATAATCCCCTCACCTTCTTACCTTCTTCATTACATTAGACCCTTGTCCAATGTAAATAGAATAGAGGGAAAGCTCATCGCCTCACCTTATTCCATGGTCTACACACCCCCTTCCACTAGCAGGGGAGGAAAAATTTTAAATTGTGAATGCCTTTGATGCATATTTGACATCCTCTTGTTTCTCACACTGAGCATGACTCACGTGAGCTTATAGATTTGTCATGATGATAACATTTTCAAATTTGAATGAACTATGAGAACTCTAATTCATGTTTAATCTAGGATACGTAGGAATCCTCCCCAAGGCCCGAGCTCACTGTACATCCTCTATAGGAATCCAACCCCAATTCCTTTAATCTGGGAATCCCCCTTTGAAATAATCCCCAAATTAAACCCTAAATCATCAAGGCATCCTTTTCAAGATGTAATCCTAAACTCATCTCTCTCAAATGACCATACTCTCCTATGAGACTTATCAATCTACGTGGTCTTTGATTCCCATCCATATGGGATATGTAGGAAGCCTCCTAGAGGTTCAAACCCAACACTTCAAATCAAACCTATTCTCCTTGGGCCATATTCTCAACAGGGTCTAATCCTACATGGAAACCCATATTCTTTCGAAAGTTCATTGGGCTACTTTAGCATAAGTACCACACTATGTTTTGACCAAGAACCTTTTCCTTAGAGGTACTTATCACATGACCTTAAAATTTATGATGTGTCCTATTATACGGAACTGAACTAAGAGGGTTCTGACTCCTTCCACAAGGAAACATAGGTAGCCCATTTTGTGGGCATGATCCTAAGATCCAAATAAACCTTAGTCTCCCAAGATGGAAATAAATTTCATAGTACCCCACTAAGTTGTTTAAAACCAGAATCATCACAATGATGATTAAAAGAATATATAATCAGTATATTATAGGATACTATTAATGGAAATCCTCGAATACATACGAGTATTTACATTAATGAAGAACCTTGGATGCATAATGATGATTCTAAATTTTATACATTTCAATAAATCATTTTAAATTACAAAGGAAACATATGATATACTTTCTGAATTAATAAGGATTCCTGAAAAATATCATAAATTTTCAAAGAGAGTCCCAGAGTAGACAATAATTCCTCCAAAAGGGTGTGATGAGTCTGACATCCCATCCTCTCGACCAATGCACATTCTTAAGTATTATAAAGTTCAAACCGAACTAATTCCTCCCTTTGGAAAGCAAGTCCTCTTTGGATAAAGAACTGTTGGATGTTTCTGGTACCATAAATAAATCTAATGGAAACTGCCTGAAAATAGTGATTCTTAAAACTTGAACACACGTTTCAAGGAACTATGAAACAAAAATGGTGAACCCGACGTGAATCCTTAACCAAGTTAATAATGTTACCCAACTGTTAGGCCCATATAAATTGATAGTGGAAGGCCCAAAAAAGGAATCAATCACACATGTATCCATATAAAAATATGTTGCTTTAATGCAGTTTTTTTTTCTCATTTTTTCTTTTCAGAATTCCATTCATTCCAAAAAATGGCCTTCAATAAGAAAAAATCTGGGAACATCTTGACCGCTGCTCCAGCATGATATTCATCCATGGGAATGATGTCATCACCAACCCAATGTATTCAATTCTGGGTATCTAATGTGTTGGCAAAGGAATATCGTCACTACAGTGCACTCCCTACTTTGGAGGTTGCTCGACAGGCCCACCAGGTTAATAACAATCCTCGATCAATTGGCCAATGAAGACCAATGATCAAGAAGCAGACAGTTCCAACCACTATCTCCAATCATTTCAAGTCCTTATCCCCAGAATGCAACAACCAGTAACTCCCATATTATAGGGAGCTGCAAGTGGTAACTCAAGGCCTCAATTCAAGAATGCAGAAGTCTCTTTTGAGGACTCCCACCATAAATAGCCACCAGAATCATGTCGTAGATTACCCCCATCATGATGGGGGTGTTTACTTCAGATGTTTGGCTTAGGTCTCTCAAACCCGATAACACAAGATGAACCGCCATGGAAAATGTCTGGTAAACAGGGAGCAGGTTCTCACCTCTTCCTCCTCTGGAGAAGTCCCTCAATTTAACTTGATGGAAAACAATGAGTGGACACATACACCTATCCATCCTAATCTTGCTGCTTAGTAGACTCGTCTGATATCAACCAACAAATATCAACCGATAAACCCAGTGGAGTACCGTATATAGGAATATACACTTACTTACAAGTCATTATCCAGTCATCAGGATCGTCTGACTGCATTTAAAGAAGCCAAACAATCTAATGTTATGGAAACTGTTAAATAGGAACATACACCTGTTTAAAATCACCAATTCTATCAGAAATCTCGTCTGTTAGTATTAAAGGAAGCTCATCAACCTGAATTGATGAGAAACAACCAGCATCCACATACACATGCCAATTTTCATCAAGCCTGCCAATAATATCATTTGGTATCACTCGGTGAAGTCAGTCGGAAAGCTCCGACAAAAAATTTGGGGTAGACCCAACTCTCTTCCCCCATGCATGAGTACTGTCAATATTCATTGATAGGAAAATGAGGATAGGAGTAGGAAGATAAACCTACCCCAGATACAGAATGGATGCATATTCCCATTCCAACCACTGATGTCACCAAACACATCTTATCAATGGTGAAATGGTAGACACATATCACTGCCCATATTCTAGAAGCATGCCAGAATATTTTAACAACTACTTCAGTAGTATCAGGGGAATAGAAACATAAATCTATCCTAACACATGGGATGACACATTGACATGCCACCAAGGAGAATATACATACCTCTATTCTAGTTCAGGAGGGTCATGGGGTATACTCCCCCATATCAAATGGAAAACATGTTCGGGAACATATACCCTTTCCAATTGGAGGTAATCGGTCTATTCTGGTAACCAATTTAATAAAGGAACATATACTTGCCCATGATAACCAATGTTCCAAAAAAGTGGCCCCAAATAAGTATAAGAGAACATCCAAGAAGAAGTCTCTCCAAGAATTGTAGGATAATATAGAGTTAAGCTGCAATGTGGATCCTCTTAATGCTGGAGTGCTTGAATCCCTCGGACATTTATCGGTTGCTGCTCAAGATTGTACCCTATCATTACCAAATTTTGGGAGTGGTAGCTGTAATTTTATAGTTCCTCATCGGACACTTCATCATAAAGGCTTGCTTCATGAAAATTCAGTCAATCCAGAGTGTCTATCTCCTAATGAGAGACACGAAAACCCTCTGTGTGGACAGAAGACCAAGGAACTAGAAGATTTTCCCCTTGCTGTAATCAACTGTGGTGATCCTCCCCATGATGGAATTCACTGCAAAATTCCTCTCTATAGTAGTATTTTGCATTGTCAAGACAATTCCATAATTTATAATGTAGCGATGAGAAAGACCTCCTATCTCGAGGAAATTGAAAACACAAGGAAAGTCATGTCCAATGCCTTGTCATTTATAGGTGAAACACTTTCTCAACTAGAAGACATGATAAGGGAACAATCTTTATTCGAACCTCCATTGAGTTATTTTTCTTCTAATACAGAGTATCCACTTTGGTCGGACCTAGTGGAGAAACTTCTAAGGAAAGATGATGAAGACGTGTTAAACATGAGGAAATAATTAGCTAAAGGGGAAATTCCAGTCATGTTCTGGACTTTGGAAAATTCTCAGTATATCATTCTAGAATTGATGACAGAAGATTTCATTTATGATATTAGCCACAACTTGTGGAAAACTTTTCATCATTTGAAAATAAAAGTATTACCATATGATGAATATCAAAATCTTTCAAAGGTAATAGAAGAGTTGCAAGGACAAATTGACATGGAATCTCCTTAAATTTCCCAACATCTAATGGTTGGAAAACAGTAGAGAACTCTTCAACATGTATGCTTCAATTCTATAAAGAGGTTATGATAATTAATTTATGATTCCCCATCCAGTGTTCATATCATAGGATGGGATGCACATGGAGAATTGAATTTTACTATACTCCAAAATTAGAAAAGTCTACAAAAAGTGGTCTCTTTCAATGTTGTTGCCCACAGTTGTCCAAAATCAATAGATTTTGTATGTAATTGGATGTACACTCAAGAACAGGCCTCAACCAGTTCTCGTCAGAATCAGGCCCAAAGAAAAGAAGTTGTTGAGTTGATTTTTCGTCAAGCATCCTAGAATATTGAGCATGAATCCTGTTTAGAGGATGGAAGGCTTAAGAGAATGAAAATGTATGAAATAGAACAATGATCTTCTGAGATACGTGATTTAAATGGTTGTCAGATCATGCACCGAGCTAATGTATGAACCAAAATCTACAAAATAAGAAGAGAAGTTGCAAAAATTTCACCCATAAGATTTCAAGAATTACAATAGATTTTAAGGATGGAGGTCATTTAATTAGACCTTTAAATTCATTCAACAAAGTTCAATGTTTTGAGGAAGAAGAACAGGAATAACCCCGGCCTGTAGGGCTGGGGGATTTTTTACATCTGCAATCCCCTTCTCAACAGAAGTCAATTTTCTCCCGATTAAGGAAGAAGTCACAAGGAAAGCGTAAAACTGAACTATATGAATAATACTTTCAAGTTACTATCCACCAAATAGTTCCATGTAATTCATCATATAGGAGAACAGAGTCTTGTGGAAGACACAAATGAAGATGATCTAGCAGAAATACTGATAGAATTCCATCAATGAACTTTGCATCGGTGAATGTTATTAAAACCATTGTAGAAGATCCTCCAGAAAATAAGTCTATTTTAGGGGAATCATAAGATTATGTTCTTGTACATAGTATGGTACACACTAAGGAAAATGACGAAGGTGTGCATAATTGAAATCAGAGGCTTACCCAGAATCTAGGTATGCCTTCAAATAACCAATTTCCCCCCTCTTCGAAAGACATATAACGAGGGGAAAGGAAAAAATTAATATTTCAACTCACTTTTCCACTGGATAAGGTCAATCTCTTTCACTTGAAGAGATATTTTCATGAAAGGAATATGAAATGAAGGAGGTGAAAAGACTAAATATAGAGTTACTTTGAAACAACATTTTTACTAGACGTACTTCCCGGAAAAGTCCCCAACTTGAAAATCCTGTAGAAGCACCTCATCAAAGAGGATTTTTAGATACTATAGACATATAAAATGAATTCCCTTAATTGGGTACGCAACCAAGGTAGGATCAAACATGTACTGATAGGCCTATTCCCGTGGGTTATCCCCTGAAAAAGTTATCACAACCATCAGTGGTTTTATCGGTCGTTGCACCAGCTCAAGTTCTAGTTTCTATACCTACACATAATCTAGTTCATTTGGATATTCCCCAAATTATTATGAACACAATTGAGGTATTAACAATTCTATTGGATGTTATGGAGGAATTATGTGCACTAGGCCATCCAATAAAGAGAGCTTACCCTAAATGGGTGGATGCAATTCCCCCCCCCCCCACCATATTTTGTGAACACCACATTCCCAATCGTTAATGGTTCGAGAGATCTGGCATAACACATTTTTTTCTCATTTTGATCCCATGATGGGAACTTCTCAACAACAAGAAGTAGTAAATCTTAGCTATTGTGTGTACTTATTACAAGGACCAACTTTTATCTGGTATACATGTTTACAATACTGATCAATTATAGGATGGGAAGATCTCCATCAAAAATTCCATCTTCAATTTATCTCAACGCTACCAAAGATGAAATTTTTTGATCTTACCAATTGTAAAAAAAGGGATAATGAAAGAGTTTGATATTTCATTGAAATATGGAAAGTATTAACATATTCATTTAGTTTAGCACTCCCTTAAGAAGAGTTGTTGCCAATATGTGTGGAAAATCTGCGTGATGAATTACGCACAACATTGATCCTTGTGAAATGCACATGATGGTTTTGAGACCTTAATTAAATCGCTTAATAGATATAAGACTATATTATAGAAACTAAGGATAAAACTTGTGTAATTCCATCAGCTCCAGGGAGAAGGGTAAGAAAGGATGAAGCTGCTACAGTTACACTCAAACAGGAACCTGTACCTACTTCTACTTCAAGACCTTCATTATACAGAAGTGCTCCACCTCCTGAGCATCAATATAAATGACTGCCTCATGAAGATGATCAAAGAGATCAAAATCTGAAACAATTTGATGAATTAAATAATAAATATTATTCTTTCAGGAACGAACAAGTTCTGGATTACTTCATCTCATCCTTAGAAACAATTTGGTTCAGTTCCAAGGCCGAAGAAGCCAAATAAATATAGAGATGAAGATCTTCCAAATTATTTTCCGTTTCACCAGATATTGGGACACCCCATTTAAGAGTGTTTTGGTTTCAAAGACCTTCTAAAAAAGATGGTAGACTCTAGACAAGTAAAACAGAATATTTCATCATCTTAAGTAACATGTGATACTACTATTGATCTAGAGGAAGAAGGTGAATGGAAAGAGGTAAAAAAATGTATAGAAATATGATGATTAGATGACCAAAAAAATGGTCAACCAGACTCATTCCATTTTAAAAAGACAGTTCAAACAATCGATTGTGTTTTCTGACACTCCTACCAAAGTAAAACCATCTTCATCAAAAGTTCGTTCCTTAAAAAAACAAAGTGATCATAAGGATAATGAGAAGTCTGAAGAAGAAAAGATCTTATTAAGTCCAAAGTTTTCCAGGACCCTAGAAGATTTTATACTTTCTGTTTCAAAAGCACGGGAACCGTCCCACCAAATTTCACAACCAAAATTAACCTATCAACAAGAATCTTCATCAGATGAAGAATTGATATTTGGTTCTATTAATTTTATCCATTTAACAGATTATTATGCTAACGGTGATTCTAATTATAATGTGCCAGAATTAATTTTACCTAATTGGGGAACAAGAGGAAGAGGACTAGGTTAAGGATATAGGGAAAGATGTGTGAATTCTAGAAACCACCATTTATACTCTACCCCTGCTCAATCCATATATGCAGCAAAAACTCGTGGAAGAGCCCTTGAGAGAGCTCAATGAGAGCAAGAAGTATAATAAATGAAAGTTAGGTTTGGTTCTGACACAATTATTTTGGAATATCGATTAGAAGTCACACCGTCTTCATCTCGGAAATTTAATAGACCTAGTTAGTATAATTTACCAATGCCAGGAGTATTTCTCGCTTCTGCTATGACACAAATTACGTCTACATCAGAAGCATCAACTTCCAAAACACCGACAAAACCACATCTCCATGCTCGGAAACACAAACATTTGGACCAAAAGTATGATGTCTTGAAACAATTGGACCAAGTACCGGCCATGTTTTTATTTTTGGATTATTTGAATGTGTCAAAAGATCTTTGAGAATCACTCATTGAGGCTTTGTCAAGCCCTCAAGAGTTTGAAACTGAAGCTGCTACTGCTGAGGTTTACCGTATAGAGAATGATTCTGCAGAATGTCATACAATCATATCTTTTATATATGAAGATGAAGATGATGTTGTCCATGGGTATATCATACCCTTATATTTGTATGTAAAAGTCAATGATATAGATATATGATGATCGTTTATTGAAAATGTCTTTGGAATCAACCTTATTCCTGTTCGTACACTTCATCAATTGGGCCTTACTGAATCTGAATTTTCTCCTTCGAATTTAATGTTTCAAGCTTATGATAAGAATGAACAAGATCCTCTGGGAGAGATTACACTCAGAACTCAGTTTGGATACCTTGTGTCTAATTTAGATTTCATGGTTGTTCTTCAGGACACAACCTTCAATGTTCTTCTTAGAAGGCCTTGGCTGTATCAACATACAACCATACCTTCGTCATACCACCAATGTCTTAAGTACTGTTTCAATGGTCAAATCGGGAAATTGTATGGTGCCAAGGCTCCATTCAAAACATGTGAATCTCAATACATTGAGGCAGAGTTTTATCACACAAAAGGAATGGAGCCTATGACAAAGGAAATAAGTAGAGTAAATTCTCCAAATGGAATATAAAATATTCTATTAAATCCATTTATGAATTTGTGTAAGGATTATGTGTTACCCATCAACCAAATTGAAAAGGTAAACCCAAATATGAGAACTCATCCAGTAACTTCCATAATTTCAAATAAAGAAATTGAGACTAAAAACATAGAAGAAATTATTAATACACCAAGAAATGATGAAATATTAAATGGAGATGTTTTCATTTCATCCATTGAACTACAACAAGCATCTACTTCATCAAACAAAGTAGAATATTTTGCAGTAATACTAGATGAAGACAAAAATGTTTATTCTCAATCCATCACTCCATCTTTATTAAAATAGGAAAACCCTTCATCATTAGTGGGGTCAGATATGATGGCCTCTTCTTTGGGATGTTCAAATACTGATTTCCCCATTAACTCTAGGAGTTTTTCCTAGCCATCTACTATGAAAATGCAAACAGAAGAGGTAAAAAATAATGGAGAAGAAGAGGAAGATCTTAGTGATGCTCCTCTAGTATTTGAGGAAGGTTTTTCTACCACTATAGATGAGCTCAGAGAAATAAATACAGGTACATATGAAGATTCATGCCCTACACTAATTAGTGTCTCCATGGCCTCTAAAGAGAAAGAGGTGTATACTTCATTTCTAAAGCAACATCGATATATATTTCCTTGGAATTATATAGAAATTCTAGGTCTTAATCCTGATATAGTCACCCTTCACATGGGTCTTCCAAAATAACATCTTGGATTCAAGGACGCAACAAGTAGATCACACCCAACTCATGCCTCTAAAATTGAAGATGACGTTGATAAACTTATAAAGAATAACTTTTTTAGGGAAGTTCAGTATCCCAAATGGCTGGCCAATATTGTCCTAGTGAAAAAGAAGAATGGGAAAATTAGAGTCTAAATTTATTTCAGAGATCTTAAACGGAATTGTCCTAAAGATGATTTTCCAGAACTGATTACAGAGATTTTAATTAATGCAATGGATGGATATAAAGATCTTTACTTTATGTATGGTTACTATGGGTATAATAAAATCTATATGGACCTAGAGGATGAAGAATCTATAGCCTCCAAATCCCCTCAAGGTGTGTTTTTATATTAGGTAATGCCCTTTGGCTTAAAGAATGTAGGTGCAACATACCAATGTTCCATGCACAATATCTTCACACCATTCTTAGGGAAATTTGTTGAATATTATGTGGATTATTTGGTGGTCAAATCCAAACAATGTTCCCATCACTTGGATGGTTTGGAAACACTACTGGAAAATCACCATATACCCACGGTTCAAAACCGTGGGTATAGCCCCCTAAACCGTGGGTATAGGCTATACCCACGGTTTTGGGCACCGTGGGCTGGAACGGTGTCGGTATAGGTCCCCATTCTATACCCACGGTTTTCCAAAATTGTGGGTATAGGTGTTCTTCCACTGTGTCAATGAAACATATTCAATTTCCACAGTGTCAAAGGGCTTTCCCCACGGTTTCAAAACCGTGTGTATAAGTCCTAAAATAATGCGGCTGGTGGGTTTAGAACTGCAACCTCTCCCCTGCAGACGAAGCACCTAACCACTACACCAACACTAATTTTATGTATATATATTTATATTAATTAAATATAGTAATATAATCCGTGGGTATAGAGGGAAGAACTGTGGGTATAGGACTCCTGGCAAAAAAAAAATTTCCTTCCCGCGAAAAAAAAAAATTTCCCGCACACACACGAGAAACCTATACCCACAGTTTCTCATAACTGTGGTTATAGATATTTTAACCCAGACCTATCCCCACGGTTTTCCCCAAAACCATGGGGCTAGGTAACCCTATACCCACGGTTTTGGAAAACCATGGGTATATGTGAATTCTCAGGACCTATCCCCACGGTTTCGTAAAACCATGGGGATAGACCCCCCTATACCCACAGTTTTCCAAAACCGTGGGTATAGGTTCTAAAAATTCCCCTATACCCATGCTTTTCAAAAAACGTGGGTATGGGGTTACCAATCCCCATGTTTTTTGGGAAAACTGTAGGGATAGGTCCATTTTCTAGTAGTGAAACCATAGTCCATAAAATTTGGAAACATGGTTTTATGATGAACCCCTTGGAATGTGCTTTCGGGGTAACCTCAGGAATGTTTCTTGGATTCTTTGTACGCCATCATGGTATCAAAGTTGATCTTGATAAAAAAACATTCCTTGGTATGTAACCGAGAAATTTGAAAGAATTAAGAAGACTCCAGGGACACATGGCATATATTCGGTGCTTTATCTCCAATTTGGCAGGAAAGTGTTTTACCTTCACCAGATTAATGAAGAAGGGAGTCACCTACCAATGGACTAAGGACTACCAAGAATCATTTGATACACTCAAAAAATATCTCTTGAGTCCACCAGTATTAATTCCACCTGTTGAAGGAAGACCACTTATTCTCTATGTGACAACTTTTGAGTGATCACTAGGTGCCTTACTCACCCAAAATAATGATGATGGGATTGAAAATAACGTTTACTATCTCAATAAAACTATACTTGATGCGAAAACTTGATATTCATGTATTGAAAAGTGTTGCCTAGCATTAATATTTACAGTTCATAAATTGAGTCACTACCTACAACATCATGAGTTCCAATTGGTATCTCACAATAGCCCACTCAAATTTATTCTCAGTCATCCTATGATCACAGGGCATCTGGAACGGTGGGCAGTTGTTTTGCAACAATTTGATATCTATTATTTACCTCAAAAGGCAATAAAAGGACAAGCACTGGCTGAAATCCTTTTTAAGCATCCATCTACAGAAGATATATCATTTAATACTGAACTTCCTGATGAAAATATCTTCTCTATCCAAGATAATTCCTAATCATGTAAAATGTATTTAGATAGTGCTTCAGAAGTCCAACAAGGAAAAGAATATAAAATCCTAAACGTAACAAACTTGGGTTAGGAATTGTCTTTATTTCCCCCCAAAAGGTAGTATTTCTTTATTCGTTCATGTAATTAGAAGGTGGTACAAAAAATGAAGCATAATATCAATCCATCATCGCACGTTTGGAATTATCCCTTCTGGTTCGAATGAATCATTTAAAGGTGAAAGGTGATTCAGAACTGGTAATCAAACAAATCAATAGGGAATATTCTATTAGAAAATAATAATTCATCCCTTTGTGTGATTATGTTAGAGGGTTAATGGAAAAATTTCCCTCAGAGTTGACATTGTATTATATACCGCAATCAAAAAATGCTCAATTAGATGCATTCACTAATGCAACTACAGCCTTGGCAGATTTAAATAGAGAAGAGACAGTCATTAGAATAGATCATCATCCTGTGATCTCACCATTATTTCAAACCAGAATGTAGAAAATTAATGAAAATTTCCATATTTCTGAACCATATAGTCATACCACAAGATGGAAAACAACCATCATGGAATATCTTCAAAATTGGGTACTTCTACTAGATAGAGATGAAAAGGAACATATCTGATGATGAGAAGCTAATTTTACTCTTTATGAAAGTCCAGATCACCAAAAGAGCCTCTACAAGAGAGGATTCGATATAATTCTCTTCAGATGTAATGATTGAGAAGAGATTGTAGTTGTCAGAAAAGAATTACATTTGGGGGTTTTTAGTGCCCACCAATCTCGGCAAAGACTCTCAGATTAGATCTGAAGGCTTGGATACTTTTGGCCTTCAATATAGCATGATTGTAAAGATTTCACTAAAAAAATTCATCCCTACCAAGTGCATGACAACTTCATTAATCAACCCCAGAGTTGCTACATATTGAAAAATACTTCTGGCTATTTTCCACATTGGGAATGGATGTAGTAGGACCTTATCCTCTAGCAACAGATAAGCAGTTCAAGTATATTCTCACTGCTACTGACTTCTTCTCTAAATGGGCTGAGACAATACCTCTTAAGTAATTTCGATAAAAAATCATCATTAGTTTTGTCAAAACAAATATCATCACTAGATTTGGTGTCCCTCGTACTATTTTGATACACAATGGCACCAATTTTTGTTCTGCTGAGGTAAAAAATTCATATCAGGAACATAATATCAAATCTAACGATTCATCTCACTATCATGTTGCGACCAATTGATAGATAGAGGCCTTCAACAAGACCCTATAAAATATACTCTAGAAAATGGTGGATAAAGATATGAAATTATGGCCTGATAAACTTTTAAATTCTTTAAGGGATTATCAGACAACTACCTGTATTGCTACTCAAGCAACTTTTTATTCATTAGTATATGGAACTGAAGAAGTTTTTCTAATTGAAATGAAATTTCATTCACTCAGAGTAGAAATTTGTGATCTGTTGTCTATAGATGAGTGGTCTTAGAAACGGTTCAATGAGTTGGAATGATTAGACGAGAAAATATTGCATACTTTGCATCATCTAGAAGTCTATCAGAATAAAATAAAAGGAGCTTTTAACAAGAAAGATCATGTCCATTAATTTCTTCAAGGAAAATTGGTATTGGTCCTTTGGACTCTCATGATACCAGGAAAGAAACCTCCAAAACATGAGCCAAAGTGGTAAGGACATTATTTAATACATAATTTCTATTCAAATGGATCTTATGCCTTAATCTCAATGGATAGAGAGATTATTATAACTCCTAAAAAATGTGAGATTCCCGAAGAAATACTTTGTGTAGTTGTGCATATTTTTCCTCAATGCAATACTTTAAACTAAATAGTAATTTATCTTCACTACAAGTCGTTAAATTGCACAATACTTTTTCCTCACTGCAAGACTTTAAACAGCACAATACTTTTTCCTCACTGCAAGAATTTATACTGCACTATAATTTGTCCTCATTGCAAGAATTTAAATTACATAATAATTTATCCTCACTGCAAGTATTTAAACGGCACAGTACTTTTTCCTCACTGCAAGAATTTAAACTACATAGTACATTGTCCTCACTGCAAGAATTTAAACGTCACAGTACATGGTCCTCAGTGCAAGACTTTAAACTACACAGTACTTTTTCCTCACTGAAAGACTTTAAACTGTACAGTACTTTGTCCTCACTGCATGAAATTAAACTGCATAGTAATTTTTCCTCACTGCAAGACTTTAAATTTCACAGTTCTTTGTCCTCATTGTAGGACTTTAAACTGTACAGTACATTGTCCTCACTGTAATTCTTTAAAATGCACAGTACTTTTCCCTCACTACAAGACTTTAAGCTACACAGTAATGTTTCCTCACTGCAAGACTTTAAACTGTATAGTACTTTATCCTCACTACAGGACTTCACACTACACAGTACATTGTCCCCACTGCAAGACTTTAAAATACACAGTACTTTGTCCTCACTAAAATCCATTAATCTTCACAGTACTTTTTCCTCACTGTAAGACCTTAAACTGCACATTACTTTGTCCTCACTACAAGAATTTAAATTACACTGTACTACGTCCATGCTGCAAGACTCAAAACTTCACAACCCTCATGCCCTAGTTTCAAGACATTAAACTGTATAACAACCATAAGTGTCCATACTACATGACGTTAAAATACGTTGCATTTTTTTCCTTGTCGTATGACGTGAAACTACATGAAATAATTTATACAACTAATATTTTTTCTACTTTGACATTAGAAGATTCCATAAGAAAACATCATTGACGTCATGAATACTACATAGTAGTATATCAGTCCCTATCTTTCCTATGTCTAAGTCACATCTTCATAGAGACTTAATTTCAAGAACTACGTATGGAATGATTCTCATATTTCAATGAGATACGTAGAGATTCCTAAATCTCCAATTTTGGGCCCATCCACAATCCCAATATCTTCTTATTTTCCTTTATCCTCCTGTATATGAATCATATCTATACAGAGTGTTTCTTTAAGATATATGATCTGGTCCTCATACCGTTTCGTGTCTTAATATTTACCATTCTCTCAGAATGTGTCAAAAGTTCCCATTCTTCATGTCAAAATCGATTGTCATGAAAAATGATTGTTTCAAGAACTACATATGGATTGATTCTCATCTTTCAATGAGATTTGTAGAGACACCTGGATCTCCAATATTGGTACCTACCATGCAAACCCCCCCCCATTTAATTCATGTGTGAGGATCAAATCTACCTAGAGAATATTTTAAGATCTATGTATGACTTGATTATTTCCCCAGTGAAGACATATAGTGACACTAGGGTTTTGTCTCTTAACCTAGTTACAATTTGTCTCTTCCTTTCACAATTGTTAATCTTCATCCTTACCAGATGACATTAAATCGAATATAAATATAGAATCCATATTCTTCAATTGCATCACCTTTTTTTATAAAAGAAACCTTTACTACTCTTTGTTTCTCACACCGAGCGTAGCTCACATGGGCTTAGGAATTGTGTAAATGGATTCTTAATATATAAATGGTGTCTCAATTTATTGTGGGTTTATTAATATATTCACTTCATAACTTAAAACTATACAATATAATGTCTTCATTTCATGACTTTAAACTACACGTCATAATATTAATTCAGAGGAAACAAAGAAAGTCTCCATTTTACACATGATTCATATCTATGTAAAGGATGTCAAACTCATGGCCAATAATGGTTCAAATATTTCTCATATGCATTGACCATAAACCCTTTCCATATTTCATACTCTTAGTCTTGAATATTTT
Source organism: Viscum album (assembly GCA_963277665.1). Lineage (NCBI taxonomy): Eukaryota > Viridiplantae > Streptophyta > Magnoliopsida > Santalales > Viscaceae > Viscum > Viscum album. The sequence goes on along the minus strand of OY728135.1, from coordinate 1,456,048,489 downwards.
TAGATCTTCCTAATCATTCTTATGGATTCTGGTAAAAGGGTTTATAATATTCGAGAACTCTTTTGCCTGACTATGCCCCATGTGCCTTTAAGGGGGCCTTGAATAAGTTTCCTTCATAACAGGACTGTCAGTCAAAAGATACCACAATTTGTCTACGTAGCATATGCCCTAGTTTTTCCTACATAATAAAACCCCCATAACAGGTTTGTAAAATAATGGTAACTTTTTTCTTGGTTATAGTATCTTTTCCCCTTTAATCTTTGATAATAATATACAAGAATCTGTATTGTAAAACAGTCATTCAAGTATGCTTTTCCCATTATCTTTATCACTATCTAAAAGTCTTCAAGACCATGGTTTAGACATCTCCCACACCATGTGTTTGATTCACTGTGAAATAACCTTGAAATCACTTGGCCGCATGTTATATATTGTTTCCATTTATGGTCCTAGTTGTATGACCTAAAACTACAAACACCATAACTCTTACGTTTGGGTCAAACCTTCATAAAAGGCCTATTCCTCAGATTCATTGGAAATATTGGTTAAAAATACCTTTTCCATATTTAGGTACCTTTCTCCATGAACCAAACTCTGTGCTTCAGAAAATATGAATATCCATAAACTTCCTTCATCTTTTAAAAACAGAACTTCGAACTCCTGAGAGCTCATTTTTATGAATATGCAACAGGTTCTCTTAGGTGGTCTTGCATAAGTTGCCTACATAACATGCCTATCAGTCAAAAGATTCTACTATTTGACTATGAAATACATTCCCCAGTTGGCCCTACATAATACAGCCCCCATAACGGGTTTGACAAATAATTGTAACTTCGTTCTTGGAAAAGACTTTCTCTAATGCTTTCAGCCCTTTTCCAAACCATTCCTCGATTCTAGAAATTCCAAACCAGAGTTTACAATTTTCTCTTCCATACCTAAATATGAAAGTATATTTCCCAACAAATTATCATCAAATTGGGAGATTTTTGTACCTTTGGTCAAAGATAAAGACTTTAAATTAAATCTACACAAAGTCCTCACTACATTACTTAAAACTGTACAATATAATGTTCTCACTACATGACTTAAAACAGCAGAGTATAATATAAAAAATTGCCTTTTCTGAAAAATTTTATCCATTACTCAAACACCAAATTTGTATAGAAATGGTTTTCATATTCATGACTTATTTCATTTTAAAATAAACAATTTTTCATTCTTAAAATTCATTTCATTGAAAAAACCACCCACTGTGGTCTTGAGTAACCCAAATCTTATTTTCCCCTATATATAAATAGTAAAATATTAAACTTCAAAGAGCTCATTTTCTTGACTATTCATCACATGCCCTTAGGTGGCCTTGCATAATTATCTTATATAATAGTCTTGTTTGAAAAAAGATTCTGCTATTTGGCTATGTTGTATATGCCCTAGTTGGCCCTACATAACACAACTCCCATTATAAGTTTTTCAAATAATGGTAATTTAATTCTTAGAAAAGACACCCCTTATGGTAACAAATGTTTTAGAATTTAGTGAACATAGAAATAATGTCTCAATATTCCCCGTTGAAATATTTAAAGAATATTAAAGAAATTACTAGTCATAGTGTTTTGTTTGGGATCTAATTTCAAAATTTATGGTCAAAGTTATTCAACCTTAAATACTTGCCCTTTATAGTCCAACATGCATGACTCTAAACTCCCAATAACAAAAGAATTGGTGCTCATTATATTGAAAACTTGCGAAGGGCACTCTAAACAAAAGTCGAGTCCCAGATCACTATACATACATTTTTGTACGATTTAGGTAATATTAAGTAATAAAAAAGGGTCAAATGATATGAAATTTGTGGGTTTCTCCATATAACACTAGAAATAGTCAAATTACACTCATTAGGGCCACCATATTAATAAGAAAATTTTGATCATTCCATTCTTTCCATTATAATAATGATTTTCTAACATAAAGGATCCATTATCAAAATTTACCTTTAATATTGAAATCATGGTAAAAAAGAATGAAGACATATATGATTGAAGAAAAACATTCTTTTATTCATATGAAAATAGGGGTCCTTCCACCAAATAGAGCCTCTCTATCAGGTTTTAGAATAAACTCTCAACATAACTATTCATTTATTGGACCACTTCATAAGCCCTATCAGCTGCTTGTTAAAGTTGAGATAGCTGAGAAACTCCAGCCTCATTTTCCTGAAAAAGTGCTTCATTAGCAGTTGAAATCATAGTTACCCCCTCTAATTGTTTTCTCCCAATGTATGATTCAAATGATCAAGCTTGATACGAATAGCATCCAGTTTTTGTTGAAGATATAACAACTCCTTTGTGGTTTCTTTGATTTGTTCTAAAATTTAGAATGATTTCTTGTTATGATTTTCCTCTGCCTCCACTACAGCAGCTTGAAATCCCTCAATATTGACAAGTCATTTTGCCTCTTTAAAATCTTGTCACAGCTTATGCTCCTACTCTCGCTGGAGAATGATCACATTCATAGCATCATGGACTGGTCGATAATTAAATCCACCAAATCCCAATATGAATAACAATGTTGGGAGTTTGAAAAAATGGGATAGCATTTCATCTAAAGGATTATCAGAAATTATTCCCCAAATATGTTTCCATGTTATCTTACGTGCCATACCAAGAGAATATTGTATCTCTATGTCTGAATCTGAGTCACTACCATGAGGTAAAATGTACTCTGGAAATATGTCACTAAAAGAGCGGCCTTATTCTACTTATTTTGGGATATTATAAGCTTCAACTTTTGATCTAAGAACTGATAATCCTAAATGGTAAATTAAGTTTATTTTCAGTTTCAAATGGAAGAAATAGATATGATTCAGACATCCGATTATATTTACCAAATAATAAGTCATCTACTTGATTGGATTTATCCCCTGTATTCCCAGCTTCAGTATTTTGAGAAGACGTTTCTTCAGAAGGGGCATTTCTTTGATTTTTCTCAGTTATCACATTTGAAGGCTCTGGAACATCTCTTGATGGAAGATCCTTTATAGGTATTTCTCCAGCTCCAACAGAAGAATAAAGTGGGATACCCAGTTTATGAAGATCCTTTGAGACATTTTCTGTAGATAAAGCTATATAAGGTGAACTTTGATGGAAAGAATCGATTAAAGCAGAATAATTACATATGGAAAATGAATGAATAAAGAATTATGTCCTTGATACTCCTCATGAAAATCCCCAAAATCCTTAATGGAACATGGAATATCAATATTTGGATTAATGGTGTCCATCATTTCAGTGTATACGGCCTGGAATGTTATAGCATCCTCACCATTTAAGGTATCCAAAAAACTTTAGTTGATTCCTAAATTGGTTCCACTGATAGTTTGTTCCATTTTCTATTTAATTGGTACAACATCATCAGGTATTTTCAAGTTTGGTTCAACATCAATATTCATCTTAGATTTCCCTGGGTCCTCATTCCTTTCTTCTGGAGCATTAGGAATATTAGTATTGATTATTTCAGGATCCTGTCACAAAAGAAACTAAGGAACGTATTTAATCTTACTATGGATTTTATATTTATCAATAGAACCAATAGTAGGTAGAACTGAATCTTTTGACATTTTATCTATTAAAATTGTATATTCATCAGCATGAACCTGGGTTTCCCCTGGGGTTTCTTTTTTTGGCCTCGAAGAATCAACTCTTAATCCCTTAAGAGAGGAGAGAGACATGGATCCTGCAACATGATTAAATGTGATTACTGAAGTGTGTTGGGAACATAATATTCCCTAAAGACATTATAAATACTTACTCCTTTGATGAACACTTCAGAAAAATCTCATTGCTCTCTTGATTTTTTGTTCAAAATCGTGGGGAGAAAATGAAACACTCATCTTAGTATGAGAAACATGAGGTAATGGTTGGGGATTATCCATCGCCATTACCCTAGTCATGATTCCTGCTCGTAGAGAAAGTTCTAGAGATCTAGGAGGATTATTCTTTGAGTCAATATGAGAGTCTACAGGACCATACTTAGGTGATTTGAGAATTATTCAGGAGATTCCTTCTATATATTCAAGCTGCAGAAATTATTTTCATCAATATTAATGATGATAAATGGTAAAAAAGAGTTGAGATAAAATAATAAGGAAAATAAATTCTCAGTATTATTAAAAATATACCACTCCTCCTTAGAGTCCATAATTACCATTTTATGTAATCCTAAGTCCAACATATGAGATACTCATTTAGAGAATGTGATGTTTTCATTAGTTGCATATATAAAATCCTTCATCTCTGTAATATACTTCTGTACTTCAACCAAGTTATTAAATAGATTGCAATCATAAGGTTCATTAATATCACCAATGTCTGGTATTTGAATTCCAAGATAGAGTAATGCCCATGCATCCCTAAGATCATGGGTTACACCCTCCCAATGATTAATGGATGAAATTTTCACATAATCCAATCATGGAATGGTTTATTGTGGAGGAGATTCAACACCTTCTGAATGGTGAGCTTATTCAGGCCTCCTTTCTTCTTTAGAAAGTTCAACATATGGAATAGGAAACTATGTTTGATTGCAGCGACTCGATCACCTTGGTGTTGAGGGTATTTCTTCTCTAGCCCTGGTCTTCCTGGTATACCTCCTTTTAAGACATATTGAGGGCTCTAAAACCTCTGAAACTTCTATATCATCTCTGGCCTTGGACTTCTTACCTCAATTTCTATGTGAAACAGTCATTGTATCTTCCACTCGATATATTCCTTTTATCAAAACCCCTTGAGGATATGAAGAATCCCAAGCTTTGGCATACCCAACTTCTAATCCAATCGATTCATCTAGTGGAGGTAATGTAATCGAGAATTTGGATACCTCTAAAGATATTAGAATCCCTAATTTTTGCGCTACCATTGGATGTTTCTCCTATTTGACATACATGGGTGGAAAAGTGTTTGATTATTGAAGACATATGAATTAAAGAGAAAACCTATATGGTATATGTGACTTGTAGATAATTTCACCATCAATCCTAGTTGATAATATACCATCCATGAAGGCCATCATATCAGATCTCAGCTCATAATTCTTCTCTTTACCATCATCATTAAATGTTCCAACTAGTGGGTTACCAAAAAGAAAGAAGTTTAATTCTCCTGAGTCATTCAATGCCTTTAGGACCACATCAGGTCTCAAGTTTAGAGGTTTAATACAAGAAACTTTCAGTAAAAATGGGGTGAATCGACCATTGGAAACTCTAACTGAATTCAACACTGAGTATGAAGAAAAATGTGATGCAATCCACGCCCACAACACTTGGATTGGCCCTGTAATTATAAATGGAGCCTTCCCATTGTATAAATGAAGTAGGAGATAGTAAATTATTACCAATACAGGTGTTTATAATCCAATATACTTCCCTTATACCGGTTTAGATTTAATGAAAAAAGTCCCTGATTTTACACCACCTCCATATTCACGGACTAGAAGCAAGTAAACACTTAGAAACCTAGTAAAAAAGGCATCCAAGCATACTATTGCATCTATAACAGGTTTTACCTTATATCCCTAGTACTTATAATCACCAATTTCCAGTGTAGGGAAATATGTTCCTGAACTGCCCCAGTTATCTGGCGAAGGACAAAGAGTAGGATGTCCACAGGTTGGACCTTTTTTGTTTTTTTATAATAAGGATTCTATCCACACTCTAGAAGTGATATATTTATTGTATTTGGGTAAATTCTTCACTATCTTAAATAATTCATGTTCCAGTGGTGGTGTTTTAGTAGCATCACCCATTTTGTTGTAGGAAAAATGAATTCATCATACATTTCCCATAGAATTGGAATTCCAGCTATTTGGTAAATATCCCAGAGACTCATACCAACTTCACCATTCATCAAATGAAATGAATTCATTGGTGGACTCCATCAGCTCAGTAATTCAGGAATGAAATCATTTTTATAAACATAAGTTTTCCCAATCCATACAACTTCATAGATATGGATGTCTGATAAAACATTCCTAAATTCTACACAAGTTTGACATACCCAGAATTCCAACATCCATTCGGGCTTGACACCTCCAATATAACGAAAATCCCAATATTCTTTCCAACTACCAGACTGATCTGTCTGAGAAGCCTGAAAAGTGGAATCCTAACAATGTGTTCTTGGATTTACAACATGATCCTTCATATAAGGAGTTCAACCACTATGATGAAGAATTAAACTAATAGGGACCATTCCATCATGTACTGGAACCCCCTTGCACTAATATTTATATAGTTACAGTTGGAGTATTAAAGAAACATATTCTTTGGAAATTACTTCTTAACAAATAGAACATGGGAATCTTGCAAAGGCCCATGCCCATATAGGGGTATGTAAGGACTTTTTGGATAATCACGCTGGTATAGAATTAAACCTTTCTATAATCCCAGAAGAGTACTTTCAATATCATCATAGTAGTTTGGTCTGACGATCTTCATCATTTCATTTTGACATGCCTTATATTATTCACTATGGGTCATAAAATCAGTCATTCTTTCTTGAAAAATAATTACCAAAATTCCACTATTAGGTTGGAATATTAAAATAGATAAATTAAAAATTTGGCAAAGGACACTGGTCGCGTAGGTCCTTTGATGAGGTCCATCGGCTGGGTTCTTCGATGAAGTCCTCAGTGTAGGTCCATAGAAAATAATTCTAGAGTAACTCCTTTGATGAACTCCTTTATTATAGCTCTATATCTTAAATAATTTACCATGAAGAAATTTCAAGGGAATTATACAAGAGGACAATGCGATGGGGCTGGGAGAATAAGCTACGCAATGAGAGCCATCAAATTCTAAAAAGAACAGGTGAATAAAATTGCAAAGGAGGAGACGTGTTTATAGATAACTAAAGACCTACATTCTAGGACAACTCTTAACATCTGTGCGGGATATCTGTACAGGGTACCTACATGGAAAACCTGCACTATTCTGTAATTGATCTATCACCTTTTTCTCCAAATGTTAACCTCAGGACTTGACCCCCTTTCTATTTTTTCAGATCAAATCTTGAGGGGGTGCTTTTGTTGACACCACTTAATAAAACTAAAAGAATATGAATAGAACTCATGATATTTCAAATCCCAAGCAAGGTTTGAATAAATAAAAGGAATGTAAAAGCACTCCCAATGAGCTTCGTGACAGAGTTGCCTGGCAAGCCTCTACGGCGAAGCTACACGACTGACCTACATGGAGGAGCTACGCGGCTAACCTACATGACAGAGCTCCGTGCCAAAAAATATTTTGTGCCCCACATGGAGTACCTACATGGTGGAGAGACCTGCATGAGAAACATCTCTTTGACCATACCCCATATGTGCCTATAAATAGAGCCCTTTGGCTCCCCAATTTAGGACTAGAAAAAAGTGGAAATACACTCTGAAGCTCCCATTGCGTAGCTCTCTCACCTAGATCCCTCAAATTGTCTTAGGTAGCTCTCTAAACCACGATAAGAGAGATAATTAAATGGGATAAGCATGTTTTGAAGTATTTTTATATATTTAACATAGGTTTTGTCCTCCTATGTAAAACACATCCTTCATTCATCATCCATACCTGCGCGGCATACCTGCATGATACACCAACGCGGTACATCAACATGGGGTACCTAAGTGGAATACGTACGCGAGGGACCTAGGCGACCATCTCAAGTACCCTTTTTTAAAGGCCATTCATGGCTGGGTATCTCCTTCCTTGGTTCTCTTATCTGATAGGGACTAAGTTGAAGCCTCCACCAAAACCCCATGAATTTTAAAACCTTTGGGAAAGGACAATAGCGTGTCTCCTATTTGGATTTTTATTTCCACAGTCATAGGTTTCCCAAATTTCTTTAAAAATGTGTTTAGGATTTCTGGAGTATCTATAGATTTTCATATCCATAGTCACATGGACCTTTCTCCCAGAAATAGTGATAGGATATTCCCAGTTTTAGGAATAAGGTTTTGGGTTCTTTCCTCCCTTTCTCATCTCTAAGACTCAGAATCTCAGGTTTCTAGTAGGGAAGCTACAATTCACACTTATTTTTCAACGTAATCATAGGTGAAGTATTCCTCCCCTACCAAGATAAATTAAAGTCCATCCATCCAAGTATAATCCCCTCACCTTCATCCCTTCCTCCTTACATTGGACAGTTGTCCAATGTAAATAGAATAGAGGGAAAGCTCGTCGCCTCGACTTCTTCCACGGTCGACGTGCCCTCTTCCACCAGTGGGGGAGGGAAATTTTTAAAGTGTGAATGTGTTGAATCTTTGAAATCCTCTTGTTTCTCACACCGATCATGAATCAAGTGGGATTATAGATTTTTCACGATCACAACATTTTCACAATTGAATGAACTACGATAACTCTGATTCATGTTTAAACCAGGATACGTAGGAAGCCCCCTCAAAACCTAAGCTCACTAGAAATACTCTTCAGGAATCCAACCACAATTCCTTTAATCTAGGAATCCTCCTTAGTAATAAGCCCCAAATTAAACCATAAATCATCAAGGAATCGTTTTCAAAAAGTAATCCCAAACTCATCTCTCTCAATGAACCATACTCTCCTATGAGACTTAGTAAACTACATGGGATTTGATTCTCATCTATATGGGATATGTAAGAAGCCTCCTTAATGTTCAAACCCAATAGTTCAAATCAACCATGTTCTCCTTGGTCCATATTCCCAACAAGGTATAATCCTAATTAGAAACCCATATTCTTACAAAAGTTTGTTAGGCTGCTTCAGCATAAGTCCCACACTAAGTTTTGACAAAGCACCTTTCTCTTAGGGGTCCTTATCACATGACCTTAATTTTTGATGTGTCTTATTAAGAGGCACAGAACTATGAGGGTTATGATTCCTTTCATAAGGATACATATGTAGTCCATTTTATGGGCATGATCCCATGATCAAAATAAGCCTTCATCTCTCAAGATAACAATAAATTCCAGAGTTCCCCACTGAGTGACTTAAAAACCAGTATCATCACAATGATGATTAAAAGAATCTCAAATCAGTATATTAGAGGATACCATTGGTTTAAAACCTCAAATACATACAGGTATTTCCATTAATAAAGAAACTTGAATGCGTACTGATGATTCTAAATTTTACACTTGTCAATAAATGACTGTAAATTCTAAGGGATACTTATGATATACTTTGTGAATTAATAAGGATTCATGAAAATATTTAAAATTTAAAAAGAGAGTCCCAGAGTAGATAATAATCCCTCCAAAATGGTGTGCGGAGTCCGACCTCCCATCCTCTCGACCAATGCACGTTCTTAATTATCGTTAAGTTCAAACATAACGATCACTTGCCTTTGGAAAGCAGGTCCTCTTTGGATAATGAACTATTGGAAGTTTCCAGTTCCATAAATAAATCCAATGGAACCCCCCTGGTAATTGTGATTCTTAAAACTATAACACACATTTCAAGGAACTATGAAATAGTCATCAAGCTAGAACATAAGTTCTGCTTACTCATAATGTTCCATACAGTAAGACGACATAGAATTGTTAAGTGTACCAATGAGAAGGTTAATAGTAAACTCAACTTCTCTCCATGGAGGAAAAATATAAAAATCCCTCAGAAAGACCTTTGGGTAATTACAAAAAATTGTAGGATGTTGACCACCCCAAACCTGTATTCCCAGTAGTGTCTGTGTCAGCTAAAGATGCCTTGTGAACTACCTCCAAAATTGTCAGAATGACCATGAGTATCAACATAAATTGAATAGCAGGCCCCATTCCTAAATCTAACCTCTATTACTTAAGGTACTCATTAGTTTTAAGCTCTGGTTCCAGATGCATTAACTCAACAAAATGGGTAGAATAATCTAGAACAGTATGCTCCCCATGATTTAGGTTTAGAAACTCCTGAGTCTTCACCAAATGTAATTTATCAAGATAAATCTACTGGTTAAATATTTTTTGATGGAATCAGAGGTAATACCCTCATGAAACTTATCTTTCACAATGGATTCCCACCATCCCCTTCTCCATCCCTTGCGAAATTACATGAAAAAACCAAATTAGAGTATTTATAAGTATTCAATATTTTGAAGATCCTCTCTACCCACAAAATTTACTCCTCAGATTCTTGGGGTCCTTTGTCACCATGAAATACAGGTGGATTCTTCTTAGTAAATTCAAATCTATGATCCACTATGAGTCTTGGGATTCTGACATGCACTTGAACCAGTTTGTGAATAGTGCAGATAATAGCTTCTACCAAAGTAGGTCCCAATAGAGGATCCATATGTGGAACCTATATTCGAGCTTCCTATATCTTATTTGGAATATATCTCCTCTGAGGAATTTCCTAATATTAGACAAAAACTAACCAGTCATGATAAAATTCTAAAAATCATAGACCAACTTTGGGTATTGATAACAAAGATTTAAAATATTAAGAATTTAAGGAAATCATGAAAAACATTAATTAAAAAGGAATAAGTAAATTAAAATATACATCCCATACATTTTATTCAAATGAACTCAAACTCCATGATTCAAACCGAGTAAAAGTCCCTAAACACCAATTGTAGATCAGTTTCAGTCTTCAATGTGAGTTAACCAAGACCCATTTCTCTACCTACTATTAAAATTCTAATAGGCATAACTCTTATCTACCCTAGAAACAGATCCAAACTCAGAAAGTGATAAAAAGTATTAGGCTGAGCATCCCCTTTGATAAAAAATTGTAAGAAACCATCTTGGGTCAACTAAAAATGACACCTGAAGCACCTCATCATGTAGTAATGGTAACACAAGAAAACATAAACCATTCCTAAATATAAGAAAAATAAGACATAAAACCATAGTATGAAGAAGAAATATTTTATATACCACACAATATGTACAATCCAAGCCAAAATAGGATAAACCAAAAATAAATCCAAGTTCTAATATAATAAACTGTCACCTCCAGACCAACCTAAATCATAAGAAACAATAACCAGAGAATACAACATACTACAAGATGCTCTTCCCTTTACCTGAATCATACAATTCAAAATATAAAAATTATCAAAGGAATAATTAGGGGTTGACCCAAATCCTAGTAAGATACCACCACAATATATATAAAAGGTCTAATATAAATCACATAATAATTCCATTTAAAAAAATCGTTTTACAAAGCATTTTTTTATTACTTCAAACCATTTATAAATAATTTCCCATTTTACCCTTTGGTTTTCATACAATCAATTCGTATTCTAAAACCAGAAACCTGACAAGTAAATGTGATAAAAAAGTAATAATGTCCATGAGTTAGGAGTAAAACAAGTAAAAACATATCCATTATGTAACCTATCATGTTAATCTATTTGAAAAAATCTCAACTAAAAACCAATGATAAATAATCCATGATGAAAAAAATAATGTGATAAATAACCATGAAGGGAAAAGAACCTCACATATGGGATCTATAATCTAGTATATTTCATACTACCCACAAAAAATCGTAAATAGTCATACATTGGATCTAACTGATATTGATTCCTTCTAGTCGGTATTGCAACATTTTTTACTTCCTTATGGTGTGACACACACTAAGGCTACAAATGTATCTTTCTTGATGAACCCAAGGTTCCCAATGTGCAATTGTACAATAAATTTTCAATACCATGCTAATAATTTCATAAACCACTTTAAAATCCAAGACAATTCACATTGAGGTTTGAAAACCCATTTCAAAATCAATAAAATAAAGTAAAAAAACGTTTTTATGAAAAAATTATCCACTCCAAAAAAACCCATGAAAACATTTATCACGTAAAATCAATGTAAAAACCAAATTAATTTATAAAAAATGACAATAAATTCATCAAATTAACCCATTGTATAGAAAAACAACCTCAACATGGTAGAAACCTAGATTCTTTTGACAATAGTGGCTAGAAACCAATAGATCAACCTTTCAAATAAAAGGCATGCCCATAAACTAAAAAGGATTGATATAAAACACTGTATGCTCACAAATCCATAGCCAAAAAATACCCACAACCAAAACCAAAGATGATCAAAAAGGAGAGAAGTATTTTCCAAGTAGAAAGATGAACTGCACCAACCCTAATGATCAATCAACAAACGAATGATCAAGAAGAAATTGAGGTCTACAAAGAGCTATGACTGAGAAGAGAAGGATGAAAAAAATATGAACCCTCAACACCCTTATAATGCCCTATGAACCCAACCCTCAAAAAATTAAATGGTGTGTAATCCCATTACATGTCGTGTAATCCTCAAAGAACAACTATAACTAAAAACCCATTTATTTTTATTTAAAACCTAATATTTTAATTATAAGAACTGTAACTTTTACACAGCATGTAAAATTATCAAGTCGCATATCCAGTTCATGGGGTTGATCTAGTGTCCATTACACATCATGTAATCCTTTTACAAATTGTGTAAATTCTTAATGAACATCATAAAATTTTAGTTTAATAATGAAAATTCCAACAAATTCTAAACTTCACCACTATAAGTATCCTCTAAATTCTTTTTCATCATTACTCTACCAATTAAAAAGTAAAACCAAAAAAATTGTTAAAACATAACTGACATAATTGTAATAGGGTTTACAATTAATTTTGATTTAACTATTATTAATAAAACTATCCTTTATTATCAATAACAATATTATTATTAAAACTCTAGAAATGGGGAAGGTGACTCCCTTATAGTAAATATAAAGGGATTTTAGATGCTCTATCCCTTAAAACTATGACCATGCAATGAATTTTTAGGAAATGTTTTTAAAAATCATCAATGAGGGTAATAATTAATTTTATAGTAGATATATTATGTAAAAAATATTGTTATATATATATATTATAATTTCTATATAATAAATTTTGGGAAAATCCTATAAATATATAAGAGACCAAGACCCTAAAAAATAAAATTCATTAAAGAGAAAAGTATATACTCATTTAAGCGTGAAATGATAATTAGTGAAAAAATAGAAAAACAAACACAATAACTTGTTCTCTCATATCATTATATTGGTTAAAAAAATAAGGGACACAAAAATATACATAGATTATGATATAGAGTTTTATAGAATCATTTATTTACCACATCATCAATCATACAAAAAATATCCTAATGTACATGTTGGTCTTAAATAATATTACAATTGAAACTCTTAGAGAATAAATTACATGCAAGATCAAGGATGATTGAAAAATAACCACACACCAATAAAAGGATATATAAATGAAGATAGGATAGATGAAGAATCATGTTTCTTGTGTGATCTAAAATTTTTATAGGTCATTTTCAATTAGAAACATAAATAATGTCACATGTTACAGCTGTGTAATGAAGGATCCCTATAGTAAGAACTATTTGAATAAGAAGAGTTGTATAAATAACTCTCAAGTAAATATGGTGATAAGTTCTTATGATGGATACATATTAATTTGTGAGCTTTAAGAACTATAGTTTTTATAAAACACATCAATGATTTATGGATAATCAACTTAGGTGAAACCGGGCACATGATATCTTGAATGGTATGATTTTATTGAGTGTAAAACTATTCTAATGGACTTTAAGGCATAAGAAATGACCAAAAATTGAATATTATTAGAGTCAATACCCTGAATGAGTTAACCAAATCACGATATATATTTTCATTTTTCCCAAATAAAAATTACACCTCATTAAGAAATAAACTCCCATAAAACTAAATGTTTAATGTATTTAGAGATTACATACAAAACCATTTTATTAAATAATAATGCTTCAACATATCCCAAAAAAATCTTAACACATTAATTTATCCTTGATATATTCATTTATATGATTTTATGGGTATGTAGGACAAATATTAAATGGGTGAGCTCAAATGATATGTATGGTAAACAGAATATAACTGTGTTAGAGAGGATTTATCATTAGATCATAAGGATGAAAGATAACATGAATAAGGGAGAAATAACTTATTAATATATATGATATGGGGATCATAGTATATGATCATGAGACATGATAGGGTTATAATTGATCAAGTCATCAAAACATAGAACCGTAAATGAATTATCAAGAAATAATAACATTTACCATGACATAAGAATGTGAATTCATAAGAAAAAAACCCGATACATCAATACATAACAAAATAATGTGTCATAATAATAATTATAGAAAATAATGAAATAATTCATGGTTAACCACCTTGACTATCAAAACACATTTCATTGGTAATTACTTCTATATTCCAATAAAATAGTGAATCATGCATCACAACCAATATCCAATAACATAGTGAATAATACATCACCTTCAACATCCAATTGAAATATCATCAGATATAATGATTTAACTAATAAATTAGTGGGTTATATAATTTTTTTACAAGAAATCACATAAATATAAACCATACATATTTTTAGCACATGATATCCATCATATATCAATTTTTATTATGTATTTTTTAAAATATTGAGATTATATTTTTCATAAATTACATTTTTGTCAACACATCATCAATATACTTCATATGATATCATTTTAAAAAAAATAATTCCAAAAAAAACATTGGACCTTTTTTAGGAGTGTTACTAATGATAATAATATATATTTCACAATACATTTGATAATACTATGGTAAATTAGAATTATGGACAACATATGTCATTTTTAGAAGTTATTTCAAAATAAATAGAACACTTGAGGTATATTTTGATACATAAAGTATAATTTTTTAAATAAATTATGAGCACTAAAAATATTATATCCCCTTCAAATCATGTGTTTTTAGATTACATTGGAAACACATAACATAACATTTTTGAACAGATTTATAAATTTTCAAAAAATATATGATATAAAGATGTATATAATATTTTTATTTGTATAAAATATAATTTTATAACATAGTTAAGAAGTTTTTATTTAAATAATTTTTTATATGTGATGTGCAATTAAAAAATATAATCACTATATAACACTTAAGTTCTTACCAAATATATGTTTGTCACTTAAATAACTCACATCTGAATCTCAAATAAATAATTTTTTATATTGATTTTGGGTTGTAGGATGATACAAAAAAACGAATATAGATTATATATAAAGTGGTTAAATGTTTACATGTTATATAAAAGTTATAAAACACATTATGTTTCTCAAAAAAATAATTTTTTCAATGTAAAATAAGATATTTTTATTGTGTTTATAAATTTATTTAATGAAACTAATTTTAATGTGTTAATGTTAAATATTTGGTTTTGAATGTATTATGAGTTGAACAAGATGTTCATTAAAGTTCCCAGTTATGACTGAAGATGTTTATTCCTTACATGTTTATAAAACTTATCATGATGGTTCACAGAACATTTTTATATATCATTTTGTTAAAATGGGTGAAAATAAATGAAAATTATTGAACATAACTAAAATCATATATTTAATAATAGTTCCTGATTTTTCATATGAATAATTCCATCATGGGATAAAATTATAATATAAATTCAAAATTTTAGTTAAGACATTATCAACTAGATATTTCCTAATGAACCAATTTTTTATTCTCTATTTTTTTGAAAAAAAATATTAGTGTGAAATATGATGATTAATAAATCATGTTGTTTTCAATTTATTATCATCTTATACAATCACATGCAACTCAAAAGGACCAAATTGATTAATCACCTTCAAATAATGAGACTTATATATATTGAATGATATGATTAGATAATATTGAATAACCCAATAGAATCATGGAAGAAAATTATTATTTTGTCAACTACTCATGAATATCAAATCAATTTATTGAGGATTTTGTTCTATGGAGTTTAAATACTTTTAATATCATTTGAGGTTATTGGTATAATACTTTGAAGGGTTTTTTGATATTTTGAATTTATTATGATTTTGTAAAATGATATATTAAATTTTCTATGGACTACTTTAAAATATACATCTAGGGACTCCAACTAAGAATATGAAAAAGTAAGAAAAATAACTAGAATTTTTAAAAGTAGCTGGTAGATTTGAAAGAGTAACTATCATCATTAGAAGAGTATTTTGAATCATCATAAGGGTAATTGAGAACTCTAGAAAAGTTATCGGGAACTTTATAAGAGTCTACAATAAATTTTAAAGGGTAACTAAATACATCATAATAGAATTTTAAAACATTGTAAGATTGTTTATAAATGTAAAAAGAGTAGTTGAGAACATTATAAGAATAGATGGGATGTTTGAAAGGGTAAGTGTAGACTTCACAAGAGTCGGTGATGAGTTCTCAATATTATTTTTTTGTTTTTAATATAAAATTGATAAAGTCAATAAATATTTATATGATTGATGTGGGACATTATAATTTTCATAAAAAGTGTGAAATATATACGATTACTATGTTAGATATAATGTTATATGATGATTATCTAGACATTAGATATTTAAAATCACAATACTTTTTTTTCAAATTTATCATCCAATATATGTTTCATGTGAGTTTAAATTATATTAAATGATAATACTATGGAGTGACATTTATGGTAATTTTGAATTCAAATTTTTTAAATTATTATTCAGAATCAAAGATTACATTTTTCAGGAATCTATTTACTAGAAAATATAATTAATCCAAGGTTTAATGAGTGATTAAATATTTTAATATGGAATAAATATTCAGATATTTATATGGATATAATTGTAGAAAATAAATAAGTACATGTGTTCACAGATAAAGAATCTAATACATTAAAATGTTTAAGAACTACTGTATCAATGATAAAGGAAGGAGATAATAAAAAATAGTTTTAATTGCTTAGATAATCTATATAATGGAAATTAATCATGATACTAATCATTCAAAGAAATTATTTTGAGGAAGAAGAGGATTATAATTTTCCTTAAATATCTAATTCAGATATCAGAATTCAAAAAACATTAAAAGGATGGTCGACTACTATGAAACTCTATTAATATTCATTTAGCAGTTGAATACAAAGACCAAGGAAGAATATATGTTTCCAAGATGTAGATAAATCCTTAAATTCAATTTAAATATTATAGAAATTGTTATTTTAAAAACATAATAGGATATTGGTTATATTAGTATAAATAATTACATTTTATTTGGGATATAGATGATACCTACCCGAGGATGTGTATGATGCCTTGTCAATAT
Organism: Viscum album; assembly: GCA_963277665.1. NCBI lineage: Eukaryota > Viridiplantae > Streptophyta > Magnoliopsida > Santalales > Viscaceae > Viscum > Viscum album. Next base: position 1,456,031,292 of record OY728135.1, on the reverse strand, counting down.
TTTTTATAAATTATCATACACTCATTATAATTGAAAATATAATATATATAATTTATAGTTGGTATCAAAAAATATAGTAAAAAGTTGTATTAATAATTTTAAATAAATATTATAAAATTATTTTGTATCTTTCATTGTTTTCATTTTTCATGTTTCTGTGGAAGAGATACAAAAGGAGTCGATCATGAAATTAAAAATAAATAGACATTTATCTCTAAAATATATAATAAAATTTTCAAACCATAAATTCATCTCTTTTTAATGGTGTGTCTTTTAAACTTAGGAAATTTATATTGTATTAAAGACAACTAGGTTACCCTTAAGTTCTAATTATAATAAAAAGAGAACATAAATTTAGTTTATAGATGAAGAGTTATAATTTTTAATGAAAAAAACGTTTATGGTTAAAAGAATATAATACATTAATAGATTTTATCCAAATCCCTTGATGTTAGTGATGCTGTGATAGTGGGATTTTCACCACTTATAAGAGATTCTCATAATAAATTTACATATTGAAAACAATCCTTAGGTGGTTTGAAATGGTAAAAAATATGTTTTTTCATCTTTTTCTGATAAATTTTTAACAAATTAATGAGAATAAAATAATCAAATGTTGTTTTAGAAAATTGATAAAATATATATTAAGGTGATTTAAAGATCAAAAAGGGAAAATAGTAGATTCAAAGATATAAATTGGAAGTCATCCGAGTGGTTAAAAAAAGACATGAGGTGTTTACAATTGCAAGGTTAATTATATTTGAAATAACGTTAGGGGTATTAGAGATAATATAAAACATTCTAATATTTTTTAAAAATTAATGAGAAACCATCTCGATATATTTGATCTAATTATTTATTCATTAGAATAAACAAAGGGGATTTCTCTTTATGATTTTCAAAATACTATTTAAATCATGATATGAAAAAGGTCTATTTTTTCAAGAAAAGGATAAAGATTAAATGACTTTCAAATCCTAGTAAAAATTTATGACCAAGGAAAGGAAAGTTGAATAATAAAGTGATTCATAAGAATATGGTCAAAGAGATAAGTATTAACAGATATTTATGGCTCTCATATATAAAAATATAAATATTGTAGAGGAAAGTATATGACTGAACTCCCACTAAAGTTTTTTAGGTGTAGAGTAATTAGATATTTTACAAAATATTTTACAAGAATAATGGCTTTGGAATATAAAGATGAAGATGATGTAGAGATACATTAGTGAAAAGTATGAGGAAAAAAATCAAAGAATACATGAAGTCTATTGAGGGAAAATGGGGGAAATAAAGAAGGAAGAGGATATGTTTTTATTTTAAGAAGAGGATGACTATCCCATTTTAGTAGGAATTATATGGAACACTATACTTCAAATATTAGAAACATCCTATCATATTTTTAATGAAAATTGTAAATATCAATTAGTGAATAAGATGGAGAATAAATTTGCATCGAGAATATGCTAAAATCTAAGTTCGAGTGGATATTTAATGAAACAATCGACATTAAAATGAAACAAAAACTCTTAATAAATAATACTAAAATTAAAAGAAAGATATATATTGTCTTAAAAATGGGAAAAATAATCACTTTGAAGATATTAAGCTTCTTAATGTGAAATTTTTCAAGTAGTAATCTATTATAAAAGAGATTAAAAAGATTTTTTTATATTAAATATGTAGAACCCAATATGGATATGTTAAGGTGTTCTAAAGAAAATAAGAGTCTAGTTAAAATAATATATTATTGTGATAATGTTTATAAATTAATGTTATAGTAAATAAAAAATTATATGAAATGTTTTAAGCAAGTTTAGGTAAATTAAATATATGTGATACTAAAAATTATCGAACTATTTTCAACTAAAAGAGAATTATCTCATTGATAATCATAGTAATACTAAGAGATAAAATTTAACCTAATATGATACTATAAAAAAATAATGTTGAAGGCAGATTTAAAAATAAATACCCACATAAACCTTAGAAATGTAAGGTTGAATTTGTACAAAAAATTTAAGCTCAAATAGAGACATAGAATCAACAGTTCCATGAAATAAATGTGTTCAATGTATACCAAGGGGTTTTTTAATTTTACAACACAAGTATTTTTTTAATGGTACAAAATATATTTCCCATGGAATAAAAGAATTATATAATTAAGAGGAAACTATCATAATAATATAAGTACAAATTATGTGAAGAAAGTGACATTGAGTATATGTCCATAAATGTTATTTTTTATAATAAATCTTTGGTTTAATGGATGGGACCAATATAATATGTGACTAAAAATTCTATTTTTTAGAATAATTAATCACCATGATACAAGGATAGAAACAATGGTTTTATGTATAAAATAACACTCCATGAGGAAATAAGTATAAGAATTCAAATATTGTTATGTTGGATGTCAAAATTAGCAAGAGGAGCCATCCATTGATTCTTGATATTGGATATTGATCACATATGACTATAGATATCAATATTTTAATGGTAATTGAATAAAAATGGTGATTTATTAAAATTTTTAAATAAATTTTGTATAACTATCATTTAATTTGGTTCAATCAAGATAAATCCTCAAAATATGACGTTTAAATAAGTATTGATTTTAGAGTGTCTCAAACATAACTAGATGAGAGTGAGCTAGATTTGTGATAATGTTAGTGAGGTTATTTTCAATATAAATAAACGACACAACAATACAACTAGATATGAATGTATCTTCATTAAATGTAAAATAATATTTGGAAATATTTTTCAGATTTATAAAATAAGTAATTCTTGTAAACTATATAAAAAAGAAAATTATAATATTTGGGATATGAAACACATCAATCTTGGGAATAAGGGTGGTAAAAGTTTTCCAAGTAAAAATCATGTGAGATATTTAACCCAAATATGAAAGGATATAGATATTTTAGGAAGCTTTCAAAAAGGGGAATATAATAAATTTTAAACATAATAGAGTGGAAATCCAATCAATTAGGCCACATGAATTAATCTGATTATATTTTTATGGATATACGAGTCATCAATACACTATTGGTGACTTATAAATTATTAAATTTAAATATTAAATTATAATAATGAAAAAATTTCATATATGATATATAAGTTATAGGAAGTGGACTTGTTTAATGATAATATAATAATGAGATGATTATTCCAAAAAAAATGATGTGATTAGGTAATGGAAGTTTGTTTCTTAGGAATTATTTTTAATCATATATTTCCAATCATAGAATCAAGGAACAATATATTACTCCTTAGACACCCTAGACAAATGGTTAATGTGATATAATGAATATAAGTCTTTTATAAATGGGATGAAATATTCTTTTAATGATCTATGAGTTTATGATTATATAGAGAGATCATACATGAATTTCTAGGAATATTTCAAACTAGTGCTTAATGATACATAATTTTTACATTACTTGTTATGAGATGTGGTATAAAAGATTAAAAGCTTTTAACTTCTTTAGATACTTTACTATTCATTCTTTAATCAAAATTATAAACAAATATTGGAATATTTGATTAGAAGGATGTAGAATGTATAGTTTTGGGAAAAATTATTGAATAAGAAGGAAACATAATATTTATCAAAAAGCTTAATGATGTTCTTATGAGTTATGATATAAATTTTATTTAAAATAAATTAAATATTTTTGTTTTAGAAGATATATTTTGTGAAGACCATGATTATGATAGTGAGAATATTTATGGGAGAGTTAGTAGAAATTAGGTTGGAAATTCACAATGTGTTTTTGATCATTATTATGATTAGACCATCGATAAATAAGAGGATTATAATGTTCAAATCTAGATATATTATAAGTTTATTAATCAAGTTGAAGCATAAAATATTATGATATATTATAGTTCTCTATTATAGAATAGATTGAGATTATGACTTGATAACTAAACAATTATTTTCTCAAAAATTGATCCACACTCAGTTTATAAATCTATAAAGTATAAATAATGGGTTGGAGCTATGAATGGGGACCTTTAACAAATAGAGAATAATTATACTTTGGATATTCACAAATGACCTAATGATAAAAATTTAATGAGGTATATCTAGATATTCATGAATTAGTTGAATGATAAGGTATATGATATAAGGATCAAGGATAAAGTTGTTTTCATAGGAATTAAAAAGTTGATGAGGTTTATTTCTAACATACCTTTTATCTTAATTCATGACTAGAATCCGAAAGGATTTTCGTCGTATTTACATTTCATAGAGTTTTTATAATTTTTTATATGGATTTCAAATATAATTTCATGAATAGTGGGATTGAGCAATAAGTCTATATTAATCAGTATGAGGAATTTCTAATTGTAAATAATGAACCTATGGTTGGAAGATCAAATAAATATTTATATGTATTAAAGATTCTATTGGATACTTGTACTAAAAACTATAAATATATCTAAAGTAAATTAATTTCATCATAAGAAAAGTGTAAATTAAGTTTTAAATTAAGAAGATGAATATAATTTTTATTATTATGGTCAGATATGGGGTTTAAATTGTCTTTGTAGGAGATAAAAAAATATCATGTAAATAAGTATATCAAAAAATAGATATTTTTTTGAGATTTTCATTCTAGGAGAGATTTAATATTTTCATGGTTCAGAAGTGTTAATAATGTTTTTATTTTTCATTCTAAATAAATTAATAAAAAATAGTTTTTAACGATTTTTTGAATAGAGGACTCCAAACTACTGTCTAAACATATAATAGTTGGCTTGAAATTTATCAAGGATGATAAAGGAAGACATCTAAAATAAAATTATTTTAAAATATTTTCTGATATCCTATTGTTCCTCAAAACATCTAGACCTTATATAGTACATGATGAATTTTGTTGTGCATGGAATCAATGTGATCCTAAGGAATCAAATTTCAAAGATGCTAAGAGGGTATTAAAATACATCAAAAGAATATTGAGTCTTAGGCTGTGTATAATAGAAAAACGTACATGAATCTTTTTATATTTACATATTTATAATATAAAAGAGATTATGATGATATAATATCAAATTAACGTGTAATTCTCATATTAAAATAATTCTATGTGATCTAACACTACAAAAAGAAAAAAATTGATACTTTAAGAACCATATAATATATATGTGTGTTTTCCACTAGTTCATACATATAGATGATCTATCTAAAATATGACATTGAATATTTCAGGATAAATATTAAAATACCTCTAAAAATTTAATTTTACTAGAAAATGGTTATTGATCATTCTAAAAAACATGTCTAACAGTAAATACACAATCTTATTTTTATAATATTTTACTTCATCAAATACTGGGTGGCCAATGGTGATATATATATAGGTTTCAATCATACTCAATATAATCTCACTGATAAATTCACCAATGAAATTCCCAAATATAGGCATGATACCTTGACGTTAAACATGAATGTTCTTCCCGTCCCACTATTTTAGTGACTTTGAGGAAAACACCAAAATTATTTGGATTCATGGTAAATATGGGAGATCTTGGATGGGTCTTTATCAAATCAATTTGGAATATTAAGTTGTGTTTATGGAAAAATGGGGGAGAAAAATTTTACTCAATGTTTGGATTAAAGTGGAGAGAATCTAGATCACTTGGAAATAATATTATTTTTAATGAGGTATTTAATTCTGTCAAAAAAACTATATTATTTAGCAGTGTAGTTTCAAAAAAAAATTCTTTGATAAACTTTATAATTTGTTTTTTCTCAAAAGTGACTTATTGATAGAGAAAATTAATCCAAATGGGGATGTTTGATATCATAGTGGAATTATTGGAGAGGGTTTTATGTGTTATCAACTATTTGTGGAAATCAATAGAATTTTTTGAGGATTTGTTTCAAATGTGTTTAATTTTTTTGAGGATAGTTTATGTTATTGTGATAAAACTTTGAAGGTTTTTAATAAATTGTGAATTTATTATGAGATTTTAGAATTATGGAAAATATTTTTTATTAAATATATCATATGTTTCATTTTGGGAATACAATAAATAATATGAAGAAATTATAAGACTCATATGATTTAATATGATTAGTTAGTGGCTTATAAAGTGTAACTGGAAACCACGAAAGAATATTTTGAATGTTCTGAAGGGTAATTGAGAACTTTGAAAAATGAATTGGGAACACTGAAAGAGTAGCTAGTGACTTTAGGATGGTAAATATGAACTTTATAAGAATATTCTAAAACATCATAATTGTTTTTGGAAACAATGGAATAGTCGTTGAGAACATTATATGGGTAATTGGGATATTCAAAAGCGTTAGAGTGGTCTTTTTAAGAGTAATGATCCAACATTGGATAAGTAAGTGATGGATTTATAAAATTCATTATAAAACATTAATAGAAAATTATAAAAGTAATTGAAAGTTTATTGGAGTAATTTAAGACTTCAGAAGATTCAACTGTTTTTTGAAATATCTTGTAAGACTTTTCTGGATATTAAATCTTGAAGTGTTTTGTTAGAATTTTTAGATTGAAACTCGTATGTCACTAGTTAAAATTATTATCCAGGTAGAGATCCATGATAAATTTAGAGATATTAAATGATAATATCATGTAGTAATATTCATATAAATTTCAAATTGTAATATATAAATTATTAATCATTATTAATGATTTTTTTAGGTATCTATTGCCTTCAAAATAGAATCTATTCAAAAACCAAAGGGATATTTTTATTTTTATTTTTTAAATATTTTTCATATATTTATATGAATATAAAATATGAAAATTATATAGGTGATGTTTGTGAGAAAATAGAAGTCAATATATTACTTCATTTGAGAGATACTGTATCGAAAACAGAGGAAGATTAAAACAATGACTCATCATACATTTTTTTATCATTTTTTTCATGGAAATGTGATCCTATTATTGATCATTTAGAGACTATTTTTTCAGGAGGATGAAGACTAATTTGTGTTTCAGGATCTTATGATCACTTTGGGTTTTCTGAAATCTTTATAAGGAAGTAAAACTTGCATTATAATCTATTAAAATTCAACTTGAAGTAAAAGACTGAGCTTGATGAAGAATTTAGGATTATAATATATGAGGAAAACCTGAAATTTATAGAAAATAATGTTTACATTAGGTGAATAAGAAATTCTTGTAATACTGGTGGTACCAATATAAATAATTCCTTTTTATGTAAAAATGATGGGACATATTCCCTTGGAATAGGATTCTACCTTCCAATACATTGTCTGTTATTATTGTGCCCATGAAATCATAGAAGATATTAAATAGTTATATAATATATGTTTAGTAAATAACATAACTAAAAAAGTAGTAGTTTTTCTCACTGAATATAAAACTTGTAAAATTACTTTCTGTATTTAATTTTTTCATTTCAATTTTTTTCGTGTTAGGAAGAGATTAAAGAGGAGTTGATCAAGACCATAGAATATAACAAAGGTTTATTTATAAATGAAATTATAAAAACTAGGCACCACTGATTCACCCCCTCTCTATAGTATTTCCATTAAACTTATAAAATTTAGTTATTTTATAAAAAAATAATTTATTTTTATTCTTATATAATTTATATCAGTATAAATGTTATGATCTATTGGCATCCATGAAAAAAGAAGGTTACAAAAATATTTATCACCTAGGATCAATATCTTATGTAAATTGATATGTCACATATATTTATATAGAGTATTTAAAGGTGTAACTTTATCTAATTCAAGGACACTGGCATAATAAAATTAAATTTGTGACATATAAATTTTTTATAGAGTACTAATTTATATAATTCTTTGTATTCTCACATTTTAAAAACATATACTCTGTAAACATGGATAATGTTTATTATAAAATATTATATGATGAATTGCATCATGATTAATCCAAAATTATGGATGAAGATCATAGAAAATGTTTATTACAGGAAATAGAAACTAATTTTACCATAAACAAAGAGGGATCATGTATCTTAATTATGAAAACAAAATGCTCGTATGGTTGTTCATCAAATGGTACCTTACACATCACTGAGAAGGAGGATATATGGATGATCATGATAAACATGACCCTTTTATCAGCTAGATCATTTTAGGCTTATATTGATTTGTAATTAATGGATGAATATAGGAGGAGGAGTTTTTTAAGGTGGAACATTGGAATGTAGAGAAAATATTTTTTTTAATTTTCTATGAATTATATGATAGTTTTTAAAAAAATACCATGAAAAAAACAAATATTTATATAGTTGTTATTTTTTAAGGAGACACTAAACATCAACCTTATATGTAATAATTTATATTGTGAGGGGATATTTATAATTAGGATTAATTTATATAGAATTAAATAGAAAATAAAATATATGTCAGAAAAGGGAAAAAACATATATCGAACATAGAAGAGTATAATCAAAGAAGAAATTACATGACTCAATTATTGAATATTGAGTCAAGAAAAATACTTATTACATTTATGGTGTTTGAATCGAAAGACAAGGAATAAAGGAATAAAAATGAAAATCCCATGAATCAAATGTAAATAATGATAAAATAGTTCTGTTCAATAGTATATACACCATGTAAAGGAGAAGAAGTTATTAATATAAAACATGACTCAAATAAAGGAAATTGAGATGAAAACCCCATATAATGTTTGATAACATGTAAAGTACATACAAATCAAAGAGTGTATTGAAATGACATTAAAATGATAAATTAATAAATAAGTAATGGTATATATTAGAAAACAAATTTTAAAGAAAAATAGAAAAATATAATATTTATATAGTATTTTTTTTTAAAATAATGCGTATAAATTATTGGAAAAGTCTATGGGGACATTTCTCAGCAATTACATGAAGTATGAAATTAAAAAAAACATGTAAAAGATAGTTAAAAGACTATAAAATATATATTTAATATATAATAAAGATAATTTATGATATTTAAAAAACCGACATATAAAACATCTCATGTAATAGAGATAATTTAGAATGAATCCCAATCTAAAAAGAAATTTTTGGGAATGAAAACCCTTACCGACATAAAAAGAGTGAAATATGAATAAATACAACGATAAAAATAAATATAATCTCAAATAAAAAATGACCATAAGGATATTAATTATGATATTTTTTATGGATAGTGAATAAAAATCCTTTAAATAACAATAAGAAATTAATTTTTTCAATTCAAATGAGTGATTGAGAGAAAATCCCTTATGAACATTGAAGAATATTAAATAGTAAAATAATTTTGTTAAAAAAATAAATATTTGTAGTTAAATTTTAAAAAACATAAAAATTAGAAAAAACACTATACATTAGATATAAATTTTATACAAATAGTCATAATATTATTGTATATAGTGCATATAAAATAATAGGAGAGATAAAAACAAAATCACTTATCTTTGTTTCCACTTTTGTTGGGAAAAAATATAACTCCCAGTATAATTAGTTTTAATTTACAATTAATCAATATCATAACCACATTTATATTTATTTAACATCATAATATTTATTTAAATTTATGTATTAGGCATTTATTAGTCATTAAATATTGAAATGAATCATTAGTTAATAATTATTTTGTCTGTTGCATGCTTGGTTCAATATTACTACTTCAGTCATTGGTATATGGTCTTGATTTCATCACCTCTTTATTTACAATGTAGATTATATTTTTTTTATATAATTATATATACCATGAGTATATCATGGATGTTACATTAGTGAATTTCATTAATGGAAATGAAAACACACGTGTTTTTTGTGATATTTTCAATAATAATGTGAAAATTTATATTGAACATTGTATTTAATAAAACCATTCCATAACCATAATCCCAAAATAAGTAACTTATTAATTTCATATACTTAAATTATACATGTTTTTTCACTCATTCATTATTAAAAGTATTAATATAGTGCAACATCGTTGATATAGGTGGTTGAACATACAAAAATAAGAACAATCCATACTAATGAACGAGTAATAGTATGAATTTATACATTGGATATATAATCTTTAATGAATTTCTATTGTGTTAATAATGGAATATTGAAGAATTGTATATTATTTAATAAGATTTTATATAGTATAATATTTTAATGATATAAAAAATAACTCATTACTTACTTTAATGGAATTTATCCTTCCCATTATAACATCCTTTGTAATGAAGGATTTTGACTTGCTTATTATGACCAGGATCCACCTAACATGAGAAAAGACATTATGAGAGGAAATTTGGGTAGGGATTACATATAAAAAAGATCAATGTGGTTTGAAATTTCTATTGAAGGGGTCCTTATATTGTTGAAAATGAGAGACATCTCCCTAGAAACATGAGTTAGGGGATGGGTAAACATATAATAACATTATATTTAGTTGATTTAAGTATAATTTTTTTTAATAGAGTAGTAGTATTTAATCAAAAACCTAAAAAAAGATATTCTATAATGAGTTAATGTCACTTTAATTATTAATAATTCAATCTATCTCATTTCACCTCTGCATACCTGACATTTATTTAATTAATTATTTTGTAGTTATTTTGTTATGAAATATAAAATATGTACCCTCTTAACTAATTTTCACATTTATGTTACCAATTTAGAATCTATTTTATATAATTTAATAATTAATGTTTATAAAAATTTATTTTAAATTGAATATAGATAACTGAAAAAAAAATTATCATAGAAAAAATATCATTTTAATAATTAAATGAATTTATTTTTAGTTCATACAATGTTATAATAAATTATTAATTTATTATTATTTAATATATATAATAAGTATTATTAAAATCATTTTTAATGTGATTTATTTAATGTTTAAAAATAAAAACACCTAATACACTAAAAAAACATATGTTTTGAGTGGAAAATATTTCTTTTTCTATGATTGATTATTTTTCCACATGTCATTATTTTTTAAATAATATATGAATTATTGTAAATTAATTTTTTACTTCATATGTATATATTTTACAATATATAATAAATTGCTTAATTTTATCTAATTTACCACATATATATACATATATAGTATAACTATTTTATAATGATAATATCAGTAAAATTATATATGATGTTATATTGAGTACCGTATAAAATGAAATTTCCAAATGGTTATATATTTGGAAATATATTCCCATGAACCTAAAATAATGATTCTCATATAACCCTTATATATTTTTTATTTATAATAATCTTCTATATAGTTTTGATGTGTATACGACGAGTTAAAATATTCCATACTGCAATGAATAGCCCGAGTTAACCTTAAACCTAGAACCCAAATTGTTCTGTCAAATACTTGGAGGGCATTACAGATCCCCATGGGCTGGAAACAGGCACCTAGGACTCAAAAAACAAACAAATGGTAATGATTTCACCCAACCTGAACGAAAAAATGAAATATATATACATAGTAGGAAGCAATAACAAAAGGCTAATGAATATATCCCATAACTGTAAGAAGACAATGAAGAAAAACAATTGTAAATGTATCTAAAATCTCCACGAGACAATTCTAATTGCAAAGGATTAAAACCATATAGTTACTCCATGTGATAATGTGGATGAACTCCCACCATCACATCACTAGCCACCCATCTCTATTGAAACAAAACCATGTCACCTCACTATAACGCCTTACCTTTCACTATAATGAAAGACATATATAGGTCTACACACTACTAAAGGGGTGTTATGGGTGTGAGAAAACATGTTCAATAGGATCTCACCTTGGTGTTCCATAATAAGTCATTGTATAATTATTCCATTATTCTAATTTCAAATAAAACATGGCATGATAAGCGGTAAAGCAATTTTCATCAAAAAAATGTTAGAAATTTCCCTTTTTCATAGTTTTAAAATAATGGCTGGTATGTGGATTTTAAATAAAAACATTCATTTCATTTATCACAATCATAAGTATTCATATCAAGGTTAAAAAAACAATTCCATGAAACACAAAATAGAAGAATAAGTGTTAACACCAACTATCAATATGGATCAAGTTATAAGACTAATCATACCATAATCAATCAAGTTCACAATCTAGTTCCTAGAACAATGACCTAGGAAGCAAATGAATACCCCATGAGTATAACTCCCTAAGAATTTCAATATCTATCCACTTGAATAATGTTCCTAGGAAAAAAAATCATAATAATCTAAAAAATCTATGATTACATCAAGATAAACCCTCAACCTATGTACCCAAGGTAACTCATGTACTCATTTTCACTATTTATTCCCATTATTTAAAAATAACCCATTTCTTTCCATTTATCTACTACAAGGGAAAAAATTTATTTAAAAAATATTTTTAACACACACAAAATTGTTATGCCAGTTCCATGTATAAATCATTTTACAAAACATAAATATTACGGTTCATCAACATAGACTAGAGATGGAGTAACCTACATCAAAACTCAGGTCGCACACACCCATATCTGGATCCAGCAACAACAAAAAACCAATAAAGTTAACAAAGGACCAAGAACCCCATACAAACATCACACAATTGGTCCCATTGAGAAAGGGAGGCAATTGAGAAGAGGAAACACCACACACATCATGAAAGAACACACATCACACCCAAGAAAATAAAGGAATGACCTCCAAAATGAGATCGCACAACCGATCGAGAGGAAGAAATGAAGAAACACCATTTCAGACCAACTAATAAGATAACCCAATGCAAGTGAAATACCACAATTAATTGTATTAAAGATGCAGAAAGTCCACTCACTTGGAGAGATGCACCACAACCACAAAAAAGATTAAACGACGAAAAAATCCATCTAAATGGAATGTAGTCTCCATAAATTACATGATAGGATCCCTTGGTTGATATAAAAGGATAATTGGTAGCTAGATGGACACTCAAACCCTATACAACACTCTAAAAATCTATGCCCGGATAATTACATGATGTGTAATACCATTACATGTCATGAAATCCACAATGTCCAAATATGCTAAAAAACCCATTTTCATGGATTAAAATATTATCTTTAATTAAATCATGGTGTTTAAAAATCATCACGTCATGTAACCTTTTATGATGTGAATCCTTCTCACAACATGACCCAACAAACATTACATATCATTTAACTTAGTTACACGATGTGTAATTCTCCTACAACCTAAAGAAAATCCAGATATCAACATCTAAAACTCCATATCAAAAAGGGAACATGGAGAGAGGGAAACATATACCTGATCAAGGTAACAAGATGTTACAAAATCTTTACCAAAAAGACTTTCCATACCCAGGAAGTCATGTGGAAGATGTAAGCTGAGAAAAATATGAGGTCATTTCTCCCTCATCAATGACTTGCATTACCAAGTCTCATGATAATCCAATCCATGTTGTCGTAGAACTCTTACCAACAAAATAAACCTCCCACGTAAGACATTCAATTGAGAGATACTGATCTCAACAGGTTTTTCAAAAATAGAAACATATTGATCTAACCTAATTTCTTTCTAACTCAAGATGTAAACGGTATCTGGATGATAGTTCCTAAGTATAGATATGTGGAAAACATCATGAATACATGTCAACTGATTTGTAAATTCTAACTGATAAGAAACCTACCAAAGTTTCTAAGTGACCTCAACTGGTTTATCATATCATAGAGGTAACATTCATTATTTTATAAGAAGACAGTGACCCAACTAGGGAGAATATTTCAAGAAAACATAGTCACCGACATAAAACTCCAAAGGATGACATCACCAATCCGTATAAGATTTCTGTCGACTTTGGGCTATGACAAGATTTTTATGTACATCCAAAATCATAGATGACCTATCTTGAACCAATCATGTTCCAACCTATGAATCATCACCCACATCAACCTAATAAATATGTTGTCTTCATGGGTGACCATACCACACCTCTATGGTATCCATTCTGATCGAAGAATTATAACTATTGTTATAAAAAACTCAACCATTCCTAGATGGTTAACCCATGATCCACTAAAATGCAAGACACATGTCTTAGACATATCCTCTAGGATCTTAAAAAAATTATATATCTGATTATCTATATATGGATGGTAAGCCCTGAAAAACATGACCTAAGTTCCAATCACCTCTTGGAGACTCTTCCATAACCTCGAGGTAAAACTAGGATCCCTATCCGAAACAATGGTATATAGGCTCCCATGTAACCTCATAATCTCCTGAACATTCAACTTACCCATATATTAAAAATTTGTGGCATCCTTAATCATAATAAAATGAACATACTTCATCAATTGATCAACAACTACCCAGATATCATTCCTCTCTTTGGGAGTCCTTGGAAATAAAACCAAAAAATCCATGGATACCTCATCCCATTTCCAAACTATCCCTAGAAGAGGATAAAAAAACTAGATGGTTTCAAGTGATATGCCTTTATCATTTTTGAGGTATAAGCATGTGAAACATTATCCACAATGTCATACTTCATACCCATCCACTAGAATCATCATCTTATGTCATGATACATCTTTTTATTTCTCATAAGAATGACCCACAAATAGCTATGAAAATTAACCAAGACTAATCTCCTTATATTTTTTAGGATGAAAATCCACTTCCCAAAGTGGAGCATACCATATGATGATAGAGACAAAACAAAGTCTCCCAACTATAAAGTCCTTATCGAATTTCACTGAATTCATCTTCCTACTGCTGACTCAACAAAATAGACTCCAGGAGAGATGATGATAACCAAACACTAGTCAAAACCATAGCGAAAACATCTTCCTGGGAATCCAGTTTTAATTGAATGAAAATCCCTAAAAGGTTATACTACTTCAATTCTAGAACAGCCTCCATTGGTACCTTTTTTATAAGAGCGTCTGAAATGACATTCCCCATTATCGGAGTGTATATGATATTGAAGTAAAATGTATGAAGGTATTCTACCCATTGTATCTCTCTAAGATTCATGTATTTCCTGGAAAATATATAACTCATACTCTTATGATAAAAAAGGATTGTGAACCTCTCCCTAATAAAATAGTTCCACCAATATTTAAGCACATGCATAATTGTAGAAATCTATAAATCTTGAGTGGGGTAATTATTCACATCAGGTGGAAGTTGATGAGATCTTGTAGGATCATGAAAGTTCTGTAAGGGGAAAATCCAATTATCCTAAGACTTGTAAAAGGCCCGAACCGGTCCGCGTTCCAGCTCCCAGCAATAGTACGTGGCTGGTTCGGTGAACTACCCTCCCACAGACGCTGTTGTTTGCGAAATGGGGGTGGAGCGCCTATGCAAGCGCGAACCAGGAAGACCGTCAGTGAAGCTAGGCCGATCCCCCGCCACGAACCATGCCAACCAGCCCATGTCACGTGCGCCGTCACTCGTGAAATGGAGACCGAGGGCCTATGCGGCCTCAGACCGATGTCCTTTGCGGAATAGAGGCGGAGAGGTGCACGGCAGCGGAGCAATTCCGCGGATCTCGGTTCCAAAAATTGTTGGTTGACCGAGTCGTTCGCGGGTGGGGATTCCTTCATCGACTTCCGCAAAGTATGTGTGCCCATCCTATTCGTGGCTCTATAAATAATCATCAAGGGACGCCAAAAATAGACGGGTAAAAACCTATGGGGAGATGGTGGAGAAATCGCTCAACAGCCTTCCGCGAACTGCATATCGTCCGCAGATGAACTCTTTCGTGAAGAGGAGAAACCAGTCCATAAACCACATGCAGAGAAATTCTCCGTGGCCAGCCCTTAGTGGCCATCTCCTTTGCGAACGACCATATCCTTTGTGGATGACCATCTCTTCCGCGGACCAGTGTCGTTCATGAAATAGAGGTAGAACACCTCCACGGTCGCGAAGCATGACGAGCGTCATCCCCTTTGCAGACACCCTTCATGGAAGGCCATATCATCTGTGGACATCCTATTTCGCGGACAACCTCCTCCATGGAAATCATCCTTCATGGACAACACCCTTCGTGGATGTCCATATCATCCGCGGACAACCTCCTTCACGGACAGCTTCCTCCGCGGAAATAATCTTTCGCAGACAACATCCTTCACGAACTTCCATCTCCTCGGCGGACAGCTCCTCCATGGACACCCTTCGAGGACAACCAAACCGCGAACCACATGCACCCAATCCCTCGCGGCCAATCCTTCGCGGATGGCTCCTTCACGGATAGTCCCTCGCGACTAGCTCCTCGTGACCAGCTCCTTCGCAGCCAGCTCCCTCGTGACTAGCTCCATCGCGGACAGTCCCTTCGCTACCGTCACTGCCCCCCATGAAAAATGGAGAGTCGCACCATGAACTTTTCAGGTCGGGTCAACAGTATTTTATATTTCACCCTTATGCCACTCCAACATCCTTCCTATAAATTCCATGAGTCAAGCTACTCATCATGATACTCCAAAAACCCCATTTCCTAGCTCTTTTTTCTAGGTTCATCCAGAAAGGCCCGCCCTTGCATAAGTCCGACACCAACCATTACTAGGTATCTCCTACCTAGTCGTCCTGACCACATGACGTTAAACTATATGGTCTTCTTCCAATCCATATGACGTTAAACGATATGGAAACAGTCCTCTCTACATGACTATAAACTATTGAATTCCCTATCATTCAATAATTGGATGCCTCTTTCTCCGTGCAAGAGATGCCTTATGTTATGTTTATAGTGGCATAATTTCAAGAGTGTTGGAACCCATTAAATCATTCCATCACTCCACCCCACGCTTTGCGTGTCCTTCATTAATATCCCCATACTTTTCTATGTATGAAGGGACCCCCTAACGGCCTGGTCCCATGCCACCTCGGCTCACCTACCGTCCTGGGCCAACGCCCTGGAAGACTTTGGACAACACTTTGAGATAGGTCATGTTTTTCAAATATGGTCAGCAGTCGACCCTCATTTGTTCGTCCCCATTTAAGCCTAACATGATATGAATGTTGTGTTTCTAACATGGTCAATAGTTATCATCCATCACCATGCCACCCACATTGTGTTCCGAATGTCGGGCATGTAAATCACACTTTTCATCTCCCTTTGTTTTGACTGATTCCAACGCCCTTGGCGTTATCCCGCTTGGGCACTCGAACATAGGAATTATCCCTCATTATATTCCCCTACCCACCAATGGGTTGGAATGACCTCATGACCAGACATGAGGAAGAAACTACGGGCTTCCATCTCCTAGTAAGGCCCGACCTTCTAGGCCTCCTCAGAGTGTAAGCCCCAATCCATTACCCTCGGCCGCCCTCATGTGTAAGCCCCACTCCTCTTCTCACGAACACACCTTTTGCGATGTGATCATCTGGTCCCTGCTGCCTCTTGTTTCTCACACTGAGCTTGACTCGCATGGGCTTAGAGTTTTCATCGTCCATGAACTCCTATAATGGGACTCCTTAGAGTTTAAGCCCCAATCCATCATTATGGGATGCCTTAGAGCATAAGCCCTAAGCCTAAGCGAACTATGTGGACTTTGATACCTTCCTCCTAGACAGGGTACGTAGGAAGCCTCCATGAGGTTCAAGCCCACCACCCATCGGACCAATTTGTCTCTCTTCACATCGTCTCTCCGAAAAAATAAGCAAACTACGTGGAATTTGATCCCTATCTCTTAGACAGGGAACGTAGGAAGCCTTCAAGGGGGTTCAAGCCCAACAACCAGTCGATCTGATCATCTCCGCATCAGTTCACCGCGCCACTCCTGGTGCTGCCTCAAGTGAGTTCCATGCCTTCAAGGTCATTAATCCAACGAGGGATAGTAAACCACGTGCATAAATGATTCGAACCCCTGCGTCTAGTTTACCATTGCCCACCAGGGTTGAATCCGTGGATACTATGTTTGGGTATAAACCAATGATTCCTGAACATATGAATACGTCTTAAATCTATAAGAGAGTCCCGGAACAGGAAATAATTCCCCCTGAAAAAAGGGTGCGATGAGCCCGACTTCCAATCATCTCGACCAATGTGAGTTCTTAAGAGTCGCTGGTCAGACCATCTGACGAATGCCTGCCTTTGGAAAGCAGGTCCATCAATCATTGGATACAGAGCTGTTGGGCGTTTCGTGGCAGAAAACCAAGAACAGAACAGAGCCGTAAGCTACCACTTGGGATTCCTATTTAAATAGGAACCCAAAACTGGGACCTGATGAATCACAATACAACACTTACCCCTTATCAAGTATAAGTGAGATTAGAATAGAGGTTGATTTTAGAAGTCATTTTAGTTCATCGAATAAAGACAGAAACTTCATATAACATGTGAATTTCACCATTTTCCTAGTAAGAGAAGTCAAAGGTGATTCAATCATAAAGGAAACCTTTAACAAACTATCTGTAGTATCCAATGAGACTATGTAATCTTCATATATCAATGAAATTCTATGTTTCTTTCCATGACAATACAACCTTCAACTTTACCAGATCAACTTATATGTCTTATTATTAAATAATGTTCCATAGGAACATTACTTATTAAATCAAGAAATTTCATTTCAAAAGTTTTCCATTAAAATGGTAGATACATAAAATTTACATGACTAAAATTATATGGTGCTCATTCTCACACTTATATTTTGACTAAAATAGGATATCATCAAATAACACTACCAAAAAAGTGTCAAGATATTGATGAAATATCTAATTCATCAAATCCATAAAAATTGTTGGAGCATTAGTTAGACCAAAAAGAAATCACATGATATTCATAATGGTTATATCTACTCTTGAAGGATGTCTTCAATATAATAGACTCCCAAAATCTGAGCAGATAATTACCTGACCGAAGATCAATATTTGGTAACCACTTTTCCTCTTTTAGCTGATCAAACAAATCTTTCAAAAATGTAAAATAATACTTTTTCATAACTATTAACTTGTTCAACTTATAACAGTCCACCCATAACCAATGTGAACCATATTACATCTTAGTAAGGTGCATAGGGGTAGCCCAAGTTTAAACACTGGGGAATTTTTTTTCCAATAGGTCATCTAACAGAATCTTGAGTTCATTCAGCTCAACTGGTTCCATAAGATAAGAAGGTATCGATATCAACTGCATACCTGGAACTAGGTTAATCGCAAAATATACCTCTCTCTTGTATAAGACGGAATAATTTTTATGAGAAAATGTTCGAAAAGTCCTTATAAATAATAAAAAGATCAAAAATGGATGAAATTTCATCTTGATAAATCAAAATAGTAGAAAAAAAACTTCTAAGATCTGGATAGGAATTTCCTACATGACCAGACCTTGGGTCCCACTCCACCTATAACAGACAAGATCTCCCATAGGAAGAAATAAATTAAAAAAATCCTATGATAATAATCAACCCCATCTTGATGAAATAATAGCCAATAAATATAGATTATGACATGAAATAAATCTAGATTAAGAATGAGAAAATACCAGAGTAACTCCGTATCGACTATCGTTAATGAACAAGAAGGAATTCAAAACCCATTTTATTTCTTCTTACCAAGGGGTGTTGCTAAATTCATTAAAAATGACATAAGTTCCATTGAAATTTTAATATTAGAAACAAAAATTAAAGATATAAACAAGTGAGAGGCACTAGTATCAAATAAATCATTTTCTAAAGAATATGCAACAAAGATAGTACCTCTCACTCTTGACGAACCCACATTGACCTCTTCTATAAACTCATATAATATGTGAAATTGATTCACTCTTGAGGCATGTGGCTATATCCCTTTTTTCCTTGAAGCATCTGAGTGTCCTGCAGTATCCTTAGTCACCGATGAACCTTGATCATAATGAGGAGTAGTCATAGTCTAAAAGAATTGATATAAGTGAACAACACATCCACAACTTTTGTACTTCTTCACATGAATAGGAAAAAAACATTATGTGTCTAACCATTCCACACTGATTGCGATTAGAGGGAATATTCCTAACAGTAAAATATGGAATAGATGAGGCTTATTGTTGAGATCCACCTCTACCACTCTTGCAATGATCCTTATGCTTCCTCTTCTTCCAATACGCATCACTGGGTGGAATAGAAGAGGTGTAGAATATAACCTTGTTTTCCATAGTCATATCTACCATCATAGCAGTGTCTACTGTCTCCGTAAAGGTATAAATATTTAATATAAATACTTGCAATATGATATTCAGTTTAAAACACTGTATGTGGTTTTCAGCCTTCAACTGGTCATTATTCCCCATGTCTAGAAAAAATTGACAAGCTCAGAAAATTTATTGGTGTATAATAACACCGAACTCTCTCCCTACAATAAATACTGGAACTACAAAGACTTTTACAACTGCAATGACATTGGAAAAAAGTCCTAGAAGAACAGGGTTTTGAAACCATTCAAGTCTATGTCAATGTGTATTTTTTCATAGACTATGGTCTCCCACTATTTCTTACTAGAATGATCGAGTATGAACACTGTAAATTTTACGTTGATATTCTCAGGTGCCTCTAGGAAGTCAAATATTTGATTGATCATATCCAACCAGCCGTCCACATCACAAGGTTTATTCACTCCTTTAAAATATAGGAGCTTATCATTCAAGAATTACATAGATATATATATATATATATTTGTCTCTCTCCTATTACCCCCATTTGTACCACTACAACTATGTTCTATAATTGTGCTACATTTTTATCAACAACATGAAATGGTCAAAATATAGACCCGATGACATTCAGATCTATAAGTGGAGTTCCATGAGGAGAATCGGTAAAACCCTCCTAATGAACTCATAGAGGACATCTCATAGGCATACTCCTGCACACCAAAACATAAGAATGATTAAAAAAGTGAATAAATATTGGTTAAAACAAAAAAAATCATAATAAAAAACAATGATTCAAAAAACCCAAAAAAAGAGACACACATCCTAACATCCCATGGAAAATTGGGTCTCATCGTGAAATGATATTTCCTAACACTTATCATAACATACATCCCAAGTCCCTACAGTTATATCTCCAGTTTAATAGATTTCCCAAGACATGGAATCTTGAGGAAAATTAACCTACACTTTGATACATTTTTTTAATGAATTACCTGAGTTATCCTTAACCATGGAATAATACCCGTTCAGTCAAATACCTGAAGGGGATTTCTGATCCCCATGGTCTAGTGAGAAGCACTCGGGCATCGAACTACAAACCAAATGGAAAAATTTGTCCTAACCTGAACAAACACATGGAATATATATACACAGAGTATGAAGGATCAACAAAAGGATGATAAATATATTCTATAACTATAAGAAGACAACGAAAGAAACAATAATAAAAGTATCCAAAATCTCCAAGAGGCAAGTCTAACTACAAAGGATAATAACCAAAAACTACTTCATGTGATAGCATGGAAAAACTACCCAAATATCACCATACGCTACCCAAATTAGTTTTCATGAAACATCAGCAACATAATGTAGTGCCTTTCCATTCCATGCATTGAAATACATACAAAGGTCTTCGTACCATCGAAGGGGTGCATAGGGTGTGAGCTAACAAGCTCAATATGATCCTAACCATGTTTTCCATTAAAATTCTATGTATAATGATTCATGAATGATCATTCCAAATAAAATATGGAATGATAAATAGTAATGAAGTTATTATACAAAAATGATAAATATTTCCATTTTTAATTGTTCTAAAAAAAGTAATGTAAGTAAATTTCAAAGAAAAAATTTCATTTCATTTATCACAAGCATAAGAATTCATATAAAGGATAAAACAACAAGGCTGTACAACCGAAAACACAATAATATGTATCAACACCAAGGATCACTATATATTAGGCTATAAAACTACTTGTCACATAGTTAGTCAAGTGAATAATCCAGTTCCTAGAAAAATTCATAAGAAGAAGCAGAATACCCATGATAAACCCCCCCCCCCCAATGTCAATATCAGTCCCCTAGAACAATGAGCCTAGGAAACAGAGTGAATACTTATGAGAAAACTTCCCAAGAATCACAAAAATGGATGATAACCTCAGGTTAAACCTTCCACCTAGGCACCCAAGTTAACCAATGTACTCATTTTTACAATTAATTCTAATGGTTTAAAAAAACCATTTTCTTTCCATTTATCAAAAAATAGGGAAAAACAAATTATTATAAAAATACTTCCAACACAAAAAAAATATTAATAAAAATTTCATGTATAAATCAATTTGTTAAACAAGAATAATACAGTTCATCAATATTGGATAGAGACGAAACCACCTACCTCAAAACTGGGGTCGCACACACCTGTAGTGGGATCCAACCTCAATAAAGTGCCCAAAATGTCAAAAAATGCCCTAGAATCTAGTAAACAAATTTCATAATTGATCTAGTTGAGAAATAGTGTCAGCGGAGAATATGAAACACCACATACCTCAAGGAAGAACACCTTCTGTACCAAAACCAACAAAAGAACAACCATTGAAATGAGATCACACAATAGATCTGGAGGAATATAAGAATAAACCCCATTTCAAACCAAAGAACCCGATTACACAATGTAAGGGAACTATTGGGATCAATGGAAATGAAGAAACAAAAAGGTCACTTACCTGGAAAGATGCACCCCTACCACAATAAAGATCGAATTCCAAACAGATCGATCTAAAAGGAATGGAGTCCCCTAAAATTTCTAGAGAGGAACTCAGGGTTAAGAGAAAAAGAGAAATGGAAGCTAAACAGCACTCAACCCTCACACGATGCACTTAAAATCCCTGATCACAGAAATACATGTTGTGTAATACCTTTACACATAATGAATTCCAGGATGACCAAATATGCCAAAAACCCATCATCACGGATAAAAATTTAATCTTATATTAACCCTTGACATGTAAAAATATGTTCATTGTGTAAAATTTCATGACATTAATCCTTATCACAACATGCTCCCAATAAATTTAACATGTTGTGTAACCAAGTTACATGGCGTGTAAATCTCTTACAACCTTATGAAAATCCGCAAATCCACATCTAAAACTCCACACCAAAAAGGGAACTCAGAGGGAGGGAAAAACATACCCAATCAAGGTAACAGGTCGTTACACCTACATTTTTAATTAATAATTATATAGTTAATATTGATGATTTATTATATATTTATATATTACATGATTAATAGTTTCTATTAACATTAGAAATAAATTAAATATTTAAAAAACTACATAATTATATACTTAATATCATTTTTATAAAAATAAAATAATTAAATATTACCTCAAGAATGAATATTTAATTTTAAGGCTTCAATATTTGTTAAATATTAATTTGGTAGGGAAAAATAAATAACCCATATATGAGGGATACATATTAATAAATAATAGATTCTTTATTTATCCCCCTTTAGTATTTTCTCTATCTAAGTGTAAATTTTCTCTCATTGATCAAAAATAGAAGATAATATCCATAAAATAGCCATAACATTATATATAATTTATATTAAAAACACAACATTAGTTTCATATTTATGACCAGGACCACATTATTTCCATAAAAATAAGAATATTTTATGTTTTTTAATTTTATAAACCTTTTTTGTGGTGAAAAGAATGATTATTTACTATGTGATATGATTTACATTTTTGAATAAGTTTCTAGAGTCATATATTTGATTACTTCATGATCTTTTCTAAAAACTATTTAATAATAAAATAATTATTTTGTTATATATAATAATATGAGGGTAAAAAATAATTTTAATATGAATATTAAATCCTAAAATTACTTATATATAGATACCTTCATTTCATCCTATGAAACTTTTAGTTGAAAAATGGAATAATTTGTTCAACCTATAAAACGTTGGTTTCATTCTATATTGGTTTATGTTTTATCCTAATATATTTTTAACATAATCCCCAATAATTACTAAACCATACTCTAATACCAACTGAGAAAACTGAAACATAACTAAAAAATATTTTACATCATTTCACATAATTTAACAATATATTTAAAATATAAAACACAATCCTAGAAACCTAAATATTTATTCTATATTGAAATTAGTAAAAAAAACTATGTATTATTACACTATAATTTTTCAATATCACCGTTAAAGTCTTCACACATTATTAACTCTTTCTTATATTTCTACACATGTGTTCACAATGATATAGTAAACATAAGAAAAGGGTGAAATTAAATTCTCATTAAGAGAAAATGAATATAATTTATCCAAGGATGATTTATTATGAGATAATTAACATGAGTGAAAATATGAACAAGGATGGATTACATTATTAATTTCAAAAAATCATAGGATCATAGGATGTGATCTTGAAACATGATATCATAATGATAGTTCAACATACAGGTGTATAAAACCATAAAAGACCATTAAGAAAGAATAAAATTTACTAAGGAATAAGAATGTGAAATATTAATAAACTAATCATGACATGATCACATAAAATTATCCAATTAAGATGATCTTCCATACACTTTACTATATAATCCATGATATGATCATCACATTCAAAACACTTGTCAATTTTGTAAGGATAGATATATCCACATATGAAGAATTATTAAGAGATATTTCAATATGAAAAAATAATTCTCACACATTGAGGATTAATATTCCTCATAATAATTTCTCATTATTGTGATATAGTGGTGAGAACCTCCCTCCCAGAGGTGGCAATGGATTCAAGATATTTCTCACTAAAAAGGCATTTAAGAAAAAAAACCCATTTTTAGTGTGTTATAGTAACTTGTTAGCCATAAATAACAACATTAAATGGTGTTTAAACTATACACATGGATGTATTCCAATAAATAAGATTCAATTTTTTACTCATGTATCCTAAAGGAACATTTGAATTTATTGTTATATCCATATTTATATGTAATCCATTTTAGAACGTTGACCATTAAATTTGGACCAATTTTTTTATCTAGCATGATAACTAATTAATCATGTGTTATCAACTAACTTAATACCATACACTATATCCTTTGAAGCTTCATGTGATTTCACCTCACCAAACATGAGGTTGGGTCTAGTTACATATAGTATTAAAAGAGTTCCATAGGCATAACCCAACTAACCAATTGATGCATGTACAAAATTGATATCACCCTAGGAAATAATTCTTAGAAATATATGCATTGGATCCATGTTAGGTGATTTGTTGATGAATGTTTTTAGGAAAATACTAAGCTCACAGATGATTCTCATACGTAATCAACCCAAGCATTGTCCACTAAGGCCATATGTGATCTCACCTTATTTAGTATAAGATTATTCTAGGGTTACATGATATGTTAATGGAATATATCAGGGTAGGAATATCTTATCCAATAAATTTTACCTTTTTCTAAATCCCAAGGTGATTTTTCTAGGAAAAGAAAATGATTTTAATGAGGTAAATGATACATTGATAGATCCTATTAGAAATTTTATCTTGATTCGCCTGCCTACTAATCTGATGGGACTACATGATTGGCGATACCTTTCCATACTCTGCATTAATGAAACTACCTACATTGGGGACTAGATACCTCAAAATTTTTAATAACATACCAACATTACAAATTATATATATATATAGTATAAATGGATGTAATGAGATGGATCTCATTTGTCACCTCAAAAGAGATTCAAAGTTAATCTATATTGGGAAAATATTGGTCAGTGAACACCATTTCAAGGAATGAAATTGGTGAAATTATTTAGGTTATCTATATTAATTTAATTGCATTAGATTAATTACATTAATTAGACTACCCGAAGATGAGTTATCATCACATGTAGTCATCTTTAGTTCTTCCCTCTACCCTTAATAGTGTGTGTGTTTTCATTATGTAAATACAACTTTGGAAGTGGGATATTCTAAATGTATTGCTAAATAATGTTATATACAAATCATTCTAGCCAAATCACTCACAGACTTCTTAAATATAATAAAAAATCATGTTGTATCCACCACCTACCTCCAAAATGGGAAGACCGACCTCCTCTTATCATAACTATTGTCTATTACCTCACAAGGGATAAGAACCTTCTGTAAGACCTCATAAGGGATAAACAATTTTCTTTTCCCTCATTAGGGATAAAAATATTTTTTAATCCCCCATTAGGGAATTCACTATCTATAGTCAATCAATAGGTATAATCATCCTAGGGATCCCTCCGAAGGGATAAAAATCTCCATAATCCCTTAATAGGGATAAACACCATATGTACTACACATGGGTATAAATTCACCTAACTCACCAACTATGTTAGTTACATCACTAGGAATCTAATGTATTATCCCTGTATAATCTCTTGTTGTCTCCCCTTTTGTGACACATGGATCAAATTCGGGCCTCCAACTAGGTGTAAGCCCCAAAACATACATTTACTGAAGTTTATTATTAGGGTAAACATCACTAGGAATATCATGCATAAGCCTATATAAATCTAATATTATCACCCCTTTTATGATACATGGATCATATATGGGAGTCCTATATATGTATAAGCCACAACCACATCCTGTACATGCCACCGATTAGGTGTAGGCTCCAAAACCATGATTGTCCTATATCACATATTGGATTTACCATATCTGGGTACCCTCATGAATAATTCATATTAAAACACATGTCATGTGATCTCAGGAAATTTGATTGATCTAACATAATATTAATTTCTCATAGTGAGAATAAATCACATGGGCTTAAATGTTTTTAGATTATCTCTTCATTAGAACAATTGAGTCACACCATAGTCAAAAATAAAGAACACCTTGTACTATCTTCATGATAATAAAATTCATAGTTCATGTCCATATTGTATAACATAAAACTATATGGATTGGTCCTCACATTTGAACTTAAACTATGTCATTCAAACTACACGGTATTTGGTTCATGTTAACTAGGATATATAAGACATCTTTTTGAGGTTCAAACCAAAAATCCTTTAACACAACTTTATTATATGTGATCAGAATAAGATTATACATTTTATATTATTTCAAGATACTCCTCTTTTTCATCTTATATTCAATATTAATTGAGATTATCCTATCATTTTCTAAAGATACATTGAGTCATTATACTCCACTTGGTCTCCCTACATCAAGGATACCAAATAAGAGTATGACCCAACCAATGTTAGAATCCTCCAAGGTGATGAGCCTAGGACCTCATATGTGAAAATCATAAGACCTATTTATGATGAAATGTATAAGGATACCAATACTTATTTTGTAATTCCCCAACCCCAGAAGCCCAGATCCAGTGCATTATTTTAATACATTGACATGATTAGAAGGAATCATGTCTCGAAGGACTGATCATTATAGTAGTCTTGAAAAATAGATTACATTCATGAATGCTACATTACACTTTCTAACATAAAACAAAAAATAAATAATCCATTTAGAAAACCATTATTCCCATAGATTCACCCTGAATATAAAATATAATACACTTCTTCGAATCCTAGGAAAAAGAAAACATAAGAAAGGGGTGAGGTCAGATGCTCAGTAAGGATAACAATTGGCAGAAACTATCATAAATATGCATAAAAATTTAAGGAAATGTATAAAAGTAAAAAAAGCCTTTTAAACTTAAAATTCATCATAATATGGAAATGATAAATCATGTAATTCTATTTACTTATTCACATGGATATTCTACAAGTCTAATAATCACTAGTAATATCAATACATAATTTCATAATGATGCAATGAATAATGGTAGACATCCTAACCACATAGTCAAGGCCTCTTTCCAATAATACAAATAATATTTTTTCAAATCCTTGTTCCAAGACACTAGTTTGTCTCATGAGACCTACTGATGTATCTAGGAGATATAGCAGTCTCTACACGTCACTTACTAAGTCCAATGGATTTCTCATATGAAAAGGTTGAAACATAACATAAAAATTCGTATTAAAACTAGAATACAAAATGTTAATACCATAACCATAATACATGAATGGTATAAAAATAACACATCCATATTCAAACATATCACAAAACCTTCAATACATTATGGATGACTTATATCATAATAAATCAACTTCAAACAATTATAAAATTTATTAAATAATGTTGACATAGATTAAATAAATGCATTTTGAGAGAAATATATGTTTCTATTTTGAAATTATTTAAAATTCATATAATTATAAAAGAAAACATTTATTTTTTAAAATATTCTTATAATATTTTAAAAGAAGATTCAAAGGTGTTATAATGACATAGAATAGCGGCACCCACTTTATAAGTTAAAAAACATTCCTACCTTAATTTGTTGAAAAGGTCACAAAGTACATTGTTTTGAAAATGATAGAAAGATTCCTTTAAAAAAATTATAATAATTATAACAGGGGTACAAATTAACTGAACCCACAACCTAGTAAATAGTAAAAAAAGTTTTGCAATTTATTTTTAAGAAACACAGATGTGGATGAAAAAGAGGTCCCAATAGACACTTACATAAAAACAACCTCAGATAATGAAGAGATTGTGAATTTAAACCATAACTTGTACTTTTCCTTGGTCAAGGGTACGTTAGCCTATTATATAATAGATAAATAATTTTTATTAAATTATACAATAACCACATAAATAAATATTATATTTCTTTCTTAATAATATTGGTGTAGTATCATTGTTTTAGGTGTTAACTGATTCGTTTTCCTTTATATGTTTTGTTATGTAAGTCATGTTTGTTATGGGCAAGATGTATTTGATTCTTATAAAGAATGATATAATGTTCTTAAATATTATTTTTAATATTCAAAAGAAAATTATTCTTGGATGGTTACGATGGAGAATGAATCTCATCGCGTTCGTATAGACTGTAATCAGTATGTATGCACAAACACTACTTCTATTTCATTTTTTTATTTTAAAAGGAAAGAAGACCAAATGATACATATGTATATTATTATTACAGTATAATATAATATTTTATATACATTATGTATGTTCATTAACACCATCATCTATACATTCCATGTATGGTTTGATCGAGTCATATCACTTTGAGGGAGCGGTAGTCCTCACTTCCTCAAATTAAATTATCGTATATATACAACATGAAAAGAATAAAGGTATGACATAAAAGAGAAATACAAAAGATTATAGATAAAATAAATATCATAAATATCATATATAATTATATTACCACCATAATGTCCATCATAAGATGAGGTAGTAGAAGATTGAACAATCATTGTTTCGTGTGTCTGTAGTTTTTCGTCCATAGAAACATTATGTTCTATACCCATTAGATGAAGGTGTGTGTAAGTGTAGTTCGAATAAATATCATAAAAACAACCTAGTATATTGAGGATAATGTTTTTTATGATAGAAAGTAATAGATAGAGTTATGGGGTTGGAGAAGTAAAATAAACGAAAAGAACTTAAGAGAAGATGTTACCTTCTAATCGGGTAACTCTCTTTGGTTTGAACAAAAAGGATTACTTTAAGAGCCATATGCCTAAGGTAAGGACTCTAAGAGGAATAGAGATATGTAAGGAGATTAATTCGGAAAAGGTTGGATGAGCCATGTGGCTTGAGAGGTGTGAGAAATGGGTTAGAGGTGAGAGCTTTTTATAATGGGGAGGAGGGGCTTATTATGAATGTTTTGAAAATATTATTTTATTATATAATTATTTTCAGTTTCTAAGGGTCCAGAACACATTAAAGCCGAATATAATATGAATCATGTTTGAAATAAAATCATCCAATAAGAATTGGACTGGTTTGGGATATTATTTTAATTTTTATAATCTCATTTGTTTTTATCAATCTTTAATGAGGTAAATACTGCATCATTATTGCGTCATAAATAATTTTATTTATTTGATGTCTAAAAATTGTAAAAAAATACTATGATGTAGGAAATAATTTTATATTTTAAATGAATAGTTATAGTCTAAAATTTAATTTATATAACCCATTGTAAAAGTTATTTTACTAAAATATATATGTTTATGTCATTTTGGTCTTTACTTTAAATTAATTAATATAAAGTGTCATTATCACTCTTAAGTTGATCCATGGGGTCCCAAAATAGACCCAAGGATGACCATGGTTGTAAATATATAAAAAAATTGGAACATGACACATGTTTGGGTAATTTAATTTTATTATAATAATATTTTTTACCCTTATTTACCATATTAATCTTTTAACCATGGTAAATAAAATATTTACTGAAAGAAATATTCATAATGTCTAAAAATAAATATTACATATTTACAAAATTTGGACCTCATAATTCCAAATATGGAATCCATTTTCTCAAATTCAAAACACATAAGTGGCAGAAATTAATTTAATATTAATTCTCAATGTAAAAATAATGAACATGTTTTTAAGAAATAATAACTATCAAAAGATTGACACTTCTTTATGTCCAATTTAAATGTAAAATTACATCCAATGATATAAATTATATTAAATGATAAAAATATAATTTAATTATACTTTAAAAGCCCTGAAATTTATAATTTAGCACTATAAATTATTTCGATAAAAAAGTTGATTCCAATTAAAATTTATTATTTTTCACTATTCATCAAAATATAAAAGTTAACAGAAAAGTACCAAAAATTTATCCAAACTAAATTTTGACATCCCTATTCTAAAGAATAATTTAATATCACTAAAATTAATATATAAAATTTTCAAATATTGGTTTTAAAAAGGTTTCATCATTAAAAGGTGGTAAAATTTCATTTTTTGTAAATATTTATATTATCTAAAAAATGAGTTTGTTCATAATTTCTATCTAATAAATAAATAATACAAATTCTAAAATTATATGTATTATATAATATACAAAATTTAGTTAATACTATTCATAAACGCTTTTTGAATTGCTAGTTTGGTAAGTCATGGTGTGCTCGAACTCGGTGTTGTGTGTACCTCAAGTTATTGAATTTATTTGAAAAGATAACGGACTATGAAATCATGGGGTGCTACATTCTCCCTCCTTCACTAAATTATGTCCTCAAATTTTGAAATTTTTCTTTGAAAATAAATGGTTAAAAATAGAAAAATACCATTGTGGAAAACCCACATCGGAAATTGGGTTAATGAATTTTAGTCTTAATAAGAGGGAAAGCGAAATGAAAAAGTCGACACCAAATTATGATCTCGATTAGAAGAACATTGGTGGAAATTAAAGACACATAATTGGAGGGAAAATCTTAATATTTCTAGAAAGTTATTGAGATCATCAATCACAAACAAGTGTAAAATTTAGGGCCTCAAAGCCATCAATCTATGATGATTTAAAATATCATTAGTTCAACAAACCATAAGTTATATGGATAACACATTTTTTGTTTTAATATCCCTTCCCTAATGTTTAAGAATTAATTTATTCATAGAATAAGAGGAATAAATATACATGACAAGTAGAGTTTCATCCTTCTATAAAATCCTACCATTAACTCATCCTTCACTCCAAATGATAATATAATTCAAAAATATTATATTTATCATAATCATATAGGGTTACAAAAATAATGAATTTATAATTAATTTGTCAGAATATTTGAAAAACCCTAAATTATACAATCTAGGACATCACGTAGGCCAGTGGTAGGTGATGCACCCTTTCTCCCTTCGGTTGCGAGTTCATGTTTCATGGCCTTGTCGGACGTGACAGGTTGTCGACTGACCTCTAGGTTGTCCTTTTTCGGACAATCCAAAAATAATCTTAAGAAATTATTTAACATTAACTATAGTATCCAATGTTAAACTTATTGTATTCCAACCATTAAACATATCCACAATACTTCTGTCCGAACTCAGAATCCAAAATTTATAAAGAAGATCACATAATATACATTTGAATAGCTTCATTGTGAATTCTATTAAAATGTGGTAATAAAATGAATATCCAGAAAACCATATTTGAATAGTTATGTACTTATTTAATCCTTATGTAAATCTTTGATTTTTTGATATACTCCTTAAATCCAAAAATGCATTAATCACCAAAAATGATGGAATAAAAAAACCATTAATTAGTTCCAAGTTAGTTAATAATATCCAATATAATGTATCCAAATCAATAATCTATTATTCCAAAATCAATACAACAGTATCATGACCATATTAAATTTTATATTTCCTTCAACCATGTATTTTCCAAAAATTTTAACTTGCTATTGAGTCACTTTTCTTGGTACCACACAATATAAAATCATTAATAAAATAGTACTGTAGTATAATACTTATATACTTCATAATTATTATAACTAGTACATCATCGATACAACACTCAAATGACATAATTATTTAATATCAACATTATAACACTAGTCATTACTATTCATATGTGGTAATATCGTAACTTGATTATTATCCGACAACATCATTTGTGGTATACTCCGATGATTGGGACATTGATTCGCGTAGTTTCCTAAATCCTTACAGATGAAGCATTGTACATTTGAAACCTTTTTCTTACCCTTGAAATCACGTACTTGGTGTCTCTTTTCTCCGCACATATAAAAAACTCCCAATCCTTCAAGCATTTACTAAGGTGATTTTTCCACAGTTATCACATATGGGAAAATCCTTCTTTTCCTTATTCCCTTTATCCATCTTTTTCTCTACCACCCTTTTCTTATATGGCTTCCCTTCAAAGACATAGGACTCAGATAATTCTTTACTTATCTTATTAACACAAGATACAATTTCTTCATATGATGATAATACGTTGGAGACTATTTCTTTTCTAAATGTTGGCTTAATACCATGAAAGATATGATCCTTCTTACTCTTTGGATCATGCATATTTCAGGAGTTCTCATTCCATCTACTGGGTTCCATTCCTTAAAAATGGCATACACTAGGTTAGTTTATGAATCATAATTCATAATTTCAAACTTGTAAAATACCTACCATAAATTAAAAAATTGTGCATATAATCTATAATAAAAAAATGTTTTCTTTGAGGAAGTATTTAATTCTAAATCCTTCATAATGGCTTGTAAATAAAATGTGAATTATCCTAAAAATATCCCCTAGGAGTGTCTTAACCAAAAGTGCAAAAAGGCCCATTTTCATGTACCAGGATACCTCAGATCAAGCATGAAACTTCTTGTTAGTGTTTTTACTCCTAGGTACATCGGTTCCAGAGCCACCTCTCTGTTTTCGTATCCATACAAGGATTTATTTCTTAGAAAATTAAAAAAACTCTACATTTCCCAAATTCTAGGATGTTCTTCTTTAATAAACCTAAAATTATCTCTTAAGGTAATGTTCTCTAATCAGAGTTTTTCTAAATCTAGTTTCCAAGGTTGTTGATAAACTTTATATGAAACCAACTGTAATGCCCCGACCCTAGAATCCCAGAGCCGGTGCATTATTTTAATATATTGGCATAATTAAAAGGAATCAAGTCCCAAAGGACCGATCATTTTAGCTGTCTTGGAAAATAGATTACATACAAGAATGTTACATCACACTTTCTAACATAAAACAAAACATAAATAATCCATAGAGAACACCATTATTCCCCTAGATTAACCCTTCATATCAAACATAATACACTTATTCTAATATTAGTAAAAATAAAACATAAGACAGGGGTGAGTTTATATTCTTATTATGGATAAAAAATAGCAGAAACTATCATAAATAAGAATAAACATTTAAGAAAATTTATAAAACTAAAACAAAACCCTTTTAAACATAAAATATAGCATAATATGGAAAAGTTAAATAAAATAATTTCATTTAATTATTCACATGGATATTATACAAGTTGAATAAACACATGTAATATCAATAGATAATTTTATAATGATGGAATGCATAATGTCAAACATCGTAACCACATAGTCAAGGCCTCGTGTCAAGACTAAAAATAATATTTTTTCAATGCCTAATTCCAAGACACTAATTTGTCTCAAGATACCTACCGATGCATCATGGATCTATAATTGGCTCCACCTGTCACTTAATATTTCCAATGCATTCCTCATATGAAAAGGTTGAAACATAACATAAACATTTTTTTAAAACTAGAATATGAAATGTTAATACATAAACCATAAACCATTAATGGTATAAAAATAACACATCCACAGTCAAACATACCACCATATCTTCAATACAATATAGAATATTTGTTTCATAATAAATCAACTTCAAACAAGTATAAAATCCATTCAAGGATGTTCACATAGATGAAATAAAAACTATTTCATAGAAATATCTCTTTCTTTTTTGAGATCATTTAAAATTCAAGTAATTATAAATGAAAACAATTATTTTTGATTTCTTCTTATAATCTTTTAAGTGAAGCTTCAAATGTGTTATAACGATGGAGAATAATAGCACCCACCGTATATGTTTAAAAAAACATTCTTACCTTAATTTTGAAAAAAGGTCATAAAGTACCTTTTTTGGAAAACGACGAAAAGATTCATTTCAATTTTTTTATAAAAATACAATCAAGGTTAAAATTTAATTTAACCCACAGTCTAGTAAATATTAATATTGTTTTGAAATACATTTTTAAGAATCACAAATGTGGAAGATAAAGAGGTCTCGGTAAACACTTACGTAAAAAGAACCTCGAATAATAAAGAGATTGTGAAATTAACCCTTACCTTGTAATTTTCCTTGGTCAAGGGTACATTAAACTCCTATATAATAGTTAAATAATAATTATTAAATTAAAAAAACCGTATACATAAATATGATATTTCTTTGTTAATAATAATTTAGTAGTATCATTGTTTCGGGTGTTAACTTATAAATTTTCCTTTATATTTTTTATTACGTAAGTCATATTTGTTATGGATAGAATGAATTTCATTCATATATAGAATGTTATAACATTCTTACATATTATTTTTAATAATAAAATGAAAATTATTCATGAATGGTTATGACGGGGAATGAATCTCATCGCGTTCATGGAGACGGTAATCTGTACGTATGCACAAAGGCTACTTCCATGTCATTTTTTTATTTTAAAAGGAAAGAACGCCAAATGATAGATAGTTATATTATTAATAAATTGTAATATAAAATTTTAAATATGTTACATAAGTTTATTAACATCAAATTTTATACGTTCCATGTATCGTATGAACGAGTCTTCCCACTTTGAGGGGGCAGTAGTCCGTAGTTCATCAAATGAAATTATCACATATATACAACATAAAAAGATTAATGGTATTCTATAAAATAAAAGAATTAAAAAATATTGTAGATAAAATAAATATCATAAATATTATATATAATTGTAGTGTTATCAGAATGGCTACTATAAGAGGTTGTAGTAGAATATTGAACAATCATCGTTTCGTGAGGCAGTAGTTTTCCATCCATAGAAACATTATGTTATATAACCATTAGATAGAGGTGTGTGTAAGTGTAGTTCAAATAATTCTAATAAAAAAAACTTAGTATATTTAGGATACTATTTTTTTTATAAAATATAGTAATAAATAGAGTTTAGGGGGTTGGAAATGTAAAATAAAAGAAAAGAACTTAAGAGGAGAGGTTACCATTAAATCTGGTAACTCCCATTGGTTTGATCCGAAAGGATTTATTAAAGTACATTCAGACTAAGGAGGGGATTCTATGTGGAATATAGAGATGTAGGGAGCTTAATTGGGTATAGTTTGGACTATCT
Source organism: Viscum album (assembly GCA_963277665.1). Taxonomy (NCBI): domain Eukaryota; kingdom Viridiplantae; phylum Streptophyta; class Magnoliopsida; order Santalales; family Viscaceae; genus Viscum; species Viscum album. Next base: position 1,455,995,621 of record OY728135.1, on the reverse strand, counting down.
AGGTAGCTTGAGAGGTGTGATAAATGGGTTGTAGGTGAGAGATTTTTATAATGGGGAGGAGGGGCTCTTTAAGAATATTTGAAAATATTATTTTATTATATAATGATTTTCGGTTTATAAAGGTACAAAACACATTATAGTCGATGATAATATGACTACTATTCTAAATAAAATCATCCAATAAGAATTTTACTGGTTTTGCATTCAGTTTTAATTTTTATATTCTCATTTATTTAAATCATTCTTTAATGAGGTAAACACTGCATCATTACTGTGTCATAAATAATTTTATTTATTTGACGTATAAAAATTCTAAAAAATACCATGATGTAAAAAAAATTTGTATTTAAAATGAATTTTTATACTCGAAAAGATAACTTATATAACTCCTTGTAAAAGTTATTTTACTAAAAGATATATATTAATGTTATTTTGTCTTTAATTTAAATTAATTGATATAAAGTGTCATTATCACTCTCAAGTGGCTCCATGGGGTCCCAAAATCGACCCAAGGATGCCCATGGTAGTAAATGTATTGACCAATAGGAATAATACACATTTTAGGGTAATTTAATACTATATTAATAATATTTGTTTACCCGTATTTACCAGATTTACCATTTAACCATGGTAAATAAAATATTTACAAAATTAAATATTCATAATGTCTAAAAATATATTTTACCTATTTACACAATTTGTACCTCCTTCCCATTGTCAAAACAAAAAGTGTGTTTTTAAGAAAAAATAACTATCAAAAGATTGACACTTGATTATGTCTAGTTTAAATGTGAAATTACATAAAATGAACTAAATTATATTAAATGATAAAAATATAATCTAATTTTAATTTAAACCCACTAAAATGTATAATTTAATACTATAAATTATTTCGATTAAAAATGTTGTCTTAAATTAAAATTTATTATTTTTCACTATTCATCAAAATATGAAAGTTATCAGAAAAGTACCCAATTTTTATCCAAATTTTTTTTTATGTCCCACTTAGAATGAATAATATAATTTCATTAAATTTAATATATAAAGGTGTCAATATTGGTTTTAAAAAAGGGTTCGTCATAAAAAGGCTATAAAATTGTATTTTTTTTGAAAAATACTTCTTTTATCTGAAGAAAATGAATTTGTTCTCAAATTATTTCTATGAAACACATAATATTGATTCTAAAATTATATGGATTATATAAAATTGAAAATTCAGTTAGTATTATTCATAAATACTATTTTAATGGCTAGTTTGGTAAGTCGTGGTGTGCTCGAACTCGGTGGTGTGTGTTTCACAAGTTATTGAATTACTTTGAAGAGATAACGTACTATAAAATCTTGGGGTGTTACATATATGTTGGAAAGACGTGTATTGCCATGATTACAAGCTATGTATTATCTATATATTTTTCTTTTTTAGTTAACAACAATTAATATGAACTAGAAATGGCCACTCATGAGTATGTCTCACACCAATAGTTGTTAAGGACCATTCACCTAGTCATCCTAACAAAAAAACATTAAACAAGATGGATTTTAATTTATCAGATGAAATTAAAATGGACAATGTGTCCCACTATGTGGAACGAACCAATGTGGTTTTTGTTTTCAGTTCACATAGTATATATTGGATACCTCTTTGGGTTTCAATCCCAACATAACAACACCAACCACCTCACTAAATAGTAATAAACTCTATAGTTAACAATAATATAAATAAAATTTATAGTATAACTTATTATAGGAGGGATATAGATAACCGATATTGTTATTGAATTTCAAAACACTACATTGTTTGAATGAAATTTTTTCCACAAGGGTAACCATTCCTAAGATAGGATTTAGGATAGTTTCATAGGAATATCTTAAATCCATCAAAGGGTCTTAGAGTAAAAAATAATTCACCCGTAATAGGTATGAGTAATCCTAACCTCCCATTCCCTTAACCAATTTTCATTCTAACGCATCGCTGTCATAAAATCCCCATAATGACTTGTGATTGGAAATTAGGTTCGCAATAACATTAATGAATCATCACTATAGATAAAAGATCAAAATGAAATTATGTTATAAATGGATTACTGAACTGAGCCTGAGTCCTTAAATTATTTTAATCCTTTCAACTGAAATAATGAATTATTATCCATTTATTATTGGTAACTTTTGTTTCATGTGTTCTGCACAAACATAAATGGTGAAATCAACATTAATCTTTTTTCGGTGAAAGAAATTGATCAACCATGCACCCTTATTTGTCATGATGCATTGAAAAGTTTCTATTTTGTGTTTCTTTTTTCAGGAAATTCAACACTTCCTATGATAAAAATGAAATAATAAAATTATTCCAATGAACTCCATGCTCAATGGGAAATCTTGTAGTTTTGGTAGGACAACTTATGTTACTTCACACAACTAGATTATCTGAAAAATATATGACTTTACCTACAAGGAAACTATATCCCTGAGGCCTTTACATACACTATCACCTACCAAATACCTCCAACATGAATTGTTAAAATCACTAGTGGTATTATCACTATAATGTATCCATCACGAATTTTGTGGTAGCATACAAAATAATTCATAAGAGGAATCCCTATAGACCATCAATCTAATGATTGTTGGTGAAGAACCCAATGGTCTCTATTGCCACATCCAACCACTTCAAAGTTGTGAAAAAAAACATTCCTCAACTATAGTAGAGAGTTATAGAAGGTACCCCACCACATCAAGGAAAACCACCCAGGAGATACCTATGAGGGATTATATTCACTATGGTGTTCACTACTGATGTGTGACACCATTTCTATAAGGTTATGCGAAAGAATTTATCCTCCTCACGATTTTAAAAACATAGGATTCAAAATATAAATCCCAATAGGGTAAGACAACCAACTATAATCTCAAAGAGGCCCTAATCCCTAAAACATCCAATACTGATCGATATATCTCAAGGGTTTCTAGTGGCTAATTCAAGATCACTATTTGGAATAAGCATCAATCTTCATCATATCTATCCTGCAGATAAAAGAATATCATAAAGAAAAAAATCCCATAATTATTTGATGATTTTATCATTTTTAACAATAGAGTCATCTCTAGTATAATAAAATGAGAAATAAGAAAAAATTATTATAGTTTTCCTCCTATAAAGATATCCATGTTTCTAGAATCATATTTTACATCAATAAATGTCATCATAATTAGCTCAACTGATGTTGCAATCCCTGATACTGTTAGAGAGGAACAAAATGAGGTGGAATTCACCACCAAACCACCACTTGAAATTAATTAGGTTTTCTTAGTAGAAGAGATTATTTCTTAGTTCAAAGTAAAAGTATCAAAACATGAGTAGATCAATGATGTGCTTTTATAAGGATGTAGACACATAGGGTATATTTGTTAGGTTGAAGTTGACATGCCTACTTCAACAAACATAATCCAATGGGATGAGATTAATCAACCCATAAAAGAGTTATCACTACTAGGGAGACATCAAAATCAAATTATATAGAGATAATCAGGTCTAGAAAAGGTGGTGATATCGCAAAAAGTAATATATTATCTCACCGGATGGATACATTCTCATTAAGATCAACAAGAACTAGAATTATTGGAGAAGAATATGTATTCTCAATGGGTTTATTATAATCCTCCCCCACCCAACTTTTGGAATCCAAGATTTTCAATATTTATTATAATGAGTGATCAAAAATAGAAAATCACCCATTTTAAAGATGAAAGTTTTCCCATATTCATTAGACATGTAGCTTCCCAAGGAACATTTAATAGTGTTATTTGTGGGGAACATAAAATACAAGTTATAAATTTTGATCAACCCATTAATGTATGATATATGATTTTGAGATTTCATGAGATCAATAAAATTTCTAGATTATGATACTAAAAAAACCCAAAAATAACCTCATTAATCCTAACAAACAGGAATGAGGATCTTATGTAGCGAATAAACAACCACTATTTACCACATTCCAAAATGGGTGGGGTTACACAACCTTGAAATTTGGAAGGGTAAATACCCCGACCCCAGTATCCCATAGTCGGTGGTTACTTTATTACCATGGCACTAGACAAAAGGAATCACATCATGATGAAAAAAATAATTTATTAGTTTTCTAAAACTAGATACATACATAAATTTTATATTAAAATTTGAAATATAAATTACAACATAGAAAATCATTTGATGACACTCTTATTCTTTTAGCTTAACATTGTATATTAGTCATAATAAAATTATTGGGATGCTATAGAAAATAAATCATAAGAAAGGGGTGAGCTCAGATTCTCAGTATGGGAAATAATATAGAGGAAGGTATCATAAATAATCATAAATAATAAAGACATGTGAATAACTAAAGACACGTGACATTAAAACATAATCATTAACATAAAGTACAAAGAATAAAATCTGATTAAATAATTCCATAAAAAATCACATGAGATTGAAACTTAACCCAGGATATGATATAAGATGAATAGTCACATGAATTATCATTAACAAATATCATAATTTGGGAATTCATAATAAGGGATATCTAAAACATACCATCAAGGCCTTATCCAAGAAATCTATATAAATGGGTAAGGCCTCAGCCAAAACCCAGTCTAGGTTGTCTTATGAAACCTACCAATGTGTTTATGGGATATTGTGGGCCTCGCCCATCACTCACTAAGTCCTATTCAATCCTCGTATTAAAGGGGTGCAACATAATCTGTATAAAAATTCTTTTATAAACTATAATAAAAAATTTAAATATTTTTCTCTATAAAATAAACATAATCATAAACCATCAGGATAAGTATGGTGAGATGTTTCAAAATAGAAAATTCGTAGTTAAAATAACCGTATAATATTCAATAAAATATGGTAAATGGAATCATAAGTGATCAAAATCAATAAATCGTAGGATCAAAAAAATTATGTTGACATAGATATTTTAATAAAACCACTAAAAATTTCTTAATGAAAATACACTTTTTAACTTTCAAATAACATATTCTTAAATGGATTCACAATCATAAAAGAAAACATTTTGTTCTAAAATAACCTTGTAATATTATAAAGGAATCTTAAAAAATTAGGTAAAAAATAATGTGTGAAAATCCACTCCTACCATTATATGTTTTAAAAAAACATTCCTTTTAAAATTTTAAAATAAAACATTTAAAAGAATATTTTTAGTAGAATGTCTTTTAAAAATATTATATTATTGATGTGAGCGTTAAATATTTGAATTGATAAGATATAAATAAAATTAAAAAAGTGTAAATAAAAAATAATATAATCATGATTTTATTCACACATAATCATTTCTTGAAGTAATCAATGGAATTGAATTTTAACCCAAATAATATATATTGGGTTAAGAATTTCCTTACCACTTTGTAATCAGTCAAAATCTATGCCCATTAATGATCATAAATTGTAAAATTTAATTCTATGAAAATAAATAGATTCATGATATGATATATTAATGTATAATATGTACACTGTTCCCAAAAAATAATGGTTGAATGAGGAATGTATTAAAGAGAAGTTAATGTTAGATGAGAAACCCTTACAATATTTCTAAAAGAGATCTTAACCTATACTTAGTTTCCAAGATAATCAAATTTTATTCATTAATTACTAATTTGAGAACAAATTATAAAATTATTTGATTTATTATCATTTATTATGTTCATTTCTAACCATATTGATGATTTATAAAGATTAATTTCATCATTTCAGGAGTGTTTGTTTTACGGTTTTATAGTCGGTTCCCTTGTGTATAATCATGGGAGTTGTTATAAAATAGAAGAAAGACTCCATAAATTGAATGAAATAGTATTAATATACTGTTAGGATTTTAAATTTTTCCATAAATCATTATTTTCTGGTATGATGATGATTCATTTGATCAAATGTTAATGATAAATGTTTAGTTTATTTTAGAGATTTTTGGATCATCATAAAATAGTATAGTTTTATTATTAAATATTATGTATGTATATTAATTTAAAATGATTAAAAAGATATAATTTAGATATTACAATCTTATTTACCAATAATTATTATTTTATGACTATCCTTTAAGGAGGTAAAAGAAAATGAAAAATCATCTTCCATAAGGGTGGTGAATTAAAAAATTAGAGACATTGTTTTCATTTTTAAGATAAAATGTGGAATGGGAGGGATTGCATGATGTATATTCCATTAACACAATAAAATTACAGAATATTTATTATAATATAGTTTTCATTCAAATTTTTATAGTGGAGTTGAGGTGAGGATAATAAAAGGAAATAAATTAAAAGTGAAAGAAGAATGATTTTACCTCTTGAGTATTGTCTCCTTGAGAACCTCCTAAATGTACTTAGATTTGGTATTTTGGTAGGACCATAAGGTATTTTACATTGGTAAGAGTATTAGGAGGGTAATTTGCTATAATTTATAAAATACAAAAGGATTTTTAGGTGCTAGGAGAAGGGGTGGTGAGGGGAGGTATTTATAGAGAAGGAGAGTGGCGTTTTTTGATTATTATATTCATTTGTTTATTATTTTGTCAAGACTATCACTAGTTATGATTCTTGTGACTATTTAAAGTTACTAGTGCATCAATGTTTGAAATAATGGATTATTACCTCATCCATAAATCATCCATGACTAAAAAAAGCACTCATTTACTTAAAATGTTAAAACTCGTAAATTACAGTATTTCATTTTTCACCAAACATTCGACAATTTTATAAAATTACCATATATTAAACCTATTTTTTAAGTGTATATTTATAAAATGGAATCCATTTTTTGAATTTTTTTCTAAATATGATAAAATTTATTTTTAATTGAAATCATCATTTATTTGATTGTTTTGTTAATAAAATAATTACTCCATCATTATTCTATAATTATTTACGACAATTATATCTTTATTAAAAATTATAAATAAAACACCACGACCTAGATAAATATTTTAGATTTTTCAATAACATATATAGGAAGAGATATCATCTGAATAACAATATATTAAAAATAATACAGTTATTAAAAAATTGAATTTGATTTTTTTTATTTTCATTAATTTAAATAATATCACAGACATATTGATAGAAAAGTGTACATTAAATAACTACAATTTTAATCTTATGTGTTAAGGGTAGAATATAAATCTTATAATAAAATTTTGGAAAATTTTAGCATAATTTTCTAATCCTTATCATTTTCTTTTTAGCCTAAATTTCCAAATTTACCCTATAACTGTGGTAATTAAAATTATCATTTACTACAAATATTTATAAAAAATAACAATATTTACTAAATTTAGACCTTTCAATCCAAAACATGGATTCCAATTTTTAAAATTCAAAATGAAAATGTGGCAGAATTGAATTGAATATTAAGATGATAAAATACAATAAAAATAGTTTTCTTGAAAATGAATTTTAAGCAAAAAATATACTTATACCAAGATAATATATAAGGATAATTAAAATTAAAAAACTACATTATTTAAAACTAAAGTGTTCTTATTTTAAATTTATATCAAATTGAAATCATAAATAGACTTTAATCTACGGAAATTGAAAATTTTAAAAAATGGTATTTTCACTATTCAGTGGAAAATAAATATTTATTGAAAAATATGAAAAATTAATCCTAAAAGAATTTTTACTAACCAATTTTAAAAATGAATTATTTTTTCCCAATATAATTTATAAAATTTTCATATTTTGAATTTAAAATCAATTCCCCATTAAAAGGCAGTAAAATTCACTTTTAGAAAATATATATTTTTATGAATAAAATTGGATTTATTCTTATATTAAGACTATCAAACTTATTGGTTTAACCTAAAATAATTTTATTGAATATGTAACATTTAATTATGATATTTAAATATTAGTGATTAATTTATTTTATTAGTATAAAATTCCACTCTGGTCAAAAAATAATTTTTAATAACAACACGTCCTTTATGTTCAATTGGTATTTATTTTCATTTATAATTATTTGGAAACCAATGAATTAATTTTATAAACATGTGTAAAATATATTTTCATAATTTATTAATCTCATTAATTCCTTCCATTACAACAAATATGTGGTAACTATCAAAATTAAATAATAAAAGTTTAACCATTGGTTTATGATTGATGTTCTGTGTAACCTATGATATCGAAGAAGATAAATTTAAAGATACAAACCATAAATTTTTGGTGCATTAAATTCTCCCATACAACAATAAATATCTTCCTCTAAATTTAATATCATGATTGGTAATAATATATTTTCCCTTTTAAATTACCTATGGGGAAATCCCACATCATCAATAGGGTTAATAAAACTTCTTCTTAAATTGAGGGAAAGGAAAATCTGATGGACCACCACAAAACTAGGATTTATATTAGGGAAAAATTAGTGCTATTTGAAAACATTTACATGGAAGATAAATCCATCTATCATATTCTGATGGAGAGTGATAGAGAACAAGTCCATTAGAAAGTTAATCTTCACAAAATTGAAAATCTGTGATTGGTTAAAAGACCAGAGATTTCACAGAAATAAACGTAAAAAGATAACGTTTTTGTTCCAAAATACTTTTACTATAGTTGAGGAATTCCTTTACTATATAAATAGGAAAATGATAAAATAAACTTGCTTGATTTATTTCCCTGTAAAAATTGTAATCTCATCCATTAGTTTTGTTTTGATCTATTTCCACTTCATCTAATACACCAATAGATAGACATTAAAGTTGAATATTTCATACATGAAGAAATTTTTGACAAATAATATGGTCCTTAAATCATTCCTTTGGCCTCTAAATGTTTAATTAAAACAAAATGGATAACACATGTTGTCAAAAAACCATAATTTCTAAAATCTAACTTAATCCATTCCATAAGTTGTTAATCTTAAGACTCTTCCAAATCATGTCTATCTAAATTCAATGACCCAAAAAATTATAAGGATGGTCACTAAATTTCCCAAATCTTATTTTCATTAGATTCCCAAAATAACATAATGTAACTCTAAATGTCACATACAAAAATATTTGAATACCATAATCTCTTTAAAACCTTAATGAAAACATGCATGCTTATAATTCATTAAAGAATAAATACTATAGTACAATCCTTCTATATCTCATGATTATTATTACCCAAATATCATAACATAATTCTTAAATGCAAAATAACAATTAATTTAATTATTCCACTTCAACTTTATTAAATTCATTAGCTAGGCCTTGATCCCTTTTCTTATTATGAGATTTATTCTCATAAATCTTGGAACATTCATTTATATAGTTCCCCATATCCTTATAGTTAATGAATTTGATTAAATATTTCATTCCTTTTAAATCATAATCCATGTTCCACTTCTGTACACACTGATAAAAAAATATAATTCCCTTAAAGAAAGTACAAAGGTGTTTCTTTCCACAATTATCACATGTAAGAAAATACTTCTCTCCCTTATTCCCATTATCCATATTTTTCTTTATCGTACTCTTCGTCTATTTATTCCTTTAAAATTCATAAGATTTGGAGAATTATTTCTCTATTTTAAAATCACATGATACAATATCCTCATATGATGGGAATGTTTGGAAGACAAGTTGCAATGCCCTGACCCCAATTACCCAGAGTAAGTGAATTATTAAATAACATTTACATGATACAAGGAATCATGTCCCGAAATACCGATCAGTTTAGTAGCCTTGGAAGTACTTGATACATTCATAAGTTTTACATTACATCATTAAATAAAAATATCAACATCATTTTTTCCCATTTTGAACACACACATATCCTTAGACTATCCTTGTAGGTTAACCATAAAATACTTCCTCACATCCTGGGAAAAATAAAACATATAATAGGGTAAGCTAAGATGCCCAGTAAGGATATCAATATAGCATAAAGTTTCATAAATAATCATAAACATTTAAGGCAATGTATAATACTAAAACAAAATCCTTTTAAGCTTTAACTTCATAATAACATAGAAAATATAAAATCAAGTAATTCCATTTACTTAATCACATGGATATTATAATAGTTGAATAATCACATGCAATATCAATATCCACTTTAATAATGATGGAATGCATAATACAAGAATTCATAACCACAAAGTCAAGACATTTTGAAAAGACTACAAATAAGATTTCATCAAGGCCTTGTTCCAAGACAATAGTTTTTCTCATGAGACCAACTGATGCATCGAGGAGCTATAGCGAGCTCCACCCGTCACGTAATAAGTCTAATGTATTCCTCATCTGAAAAGATTTAAACAAAACATAAACATTTGTATTAAGAATAGCATACAAAATTTCAATACTTTATCTATAAACCATGAATGGTGTAAAAATAACACATCCATAGTCAAAAATATTTCAAAATAATCTTATACATTGGCTTAAATATAATTAAAATATTTAAATAAAATCCTTATTATATTTTAAAATCATTTAAAAGTCACATAATTATAAAAGAAAACATTTATTTTGAAAGTATTATAATAAGCTTGTATGGGAAGCTTCCATGATGATATCGTGGCAGAAAATAGCAGTACCCACAGTATAAGTTAAAAAAGACATTCTTACCTTAATTTTGTCGAAAAGGTCATAAAGTACCTTATTTTGAAACGGACAAAAAGAATCCTTTCAAAACATATATGTTCAAATAAGGGTATAAATGACTTTAACCCATACAATAGTAAATAGTAAAAATATTTCTAATTACATTTTTAAGAAAACACGGATTATCGATGATAAAGTGGTCCTAGAAGATACTTACCTACTAACAACTTCAGATAATTAAAGAGATTGTATAATTAACCCTTACCTTGTACTTTTCCTTAGTCTATGGTATTTTAAAATCTTGTATAATAGTTAAAACATCATTATTAAATTATAAAATAACTATATACATAAATATGATATCATATATGATCCTCTAATATTTCATTATTAATAATATTTTAGTAGTATCAACATTTCTAGTGTTAACTGATTCATTTTCCTTTATATGATTGGTTATGTAAGCCATGTTTTTTATGGATAGGATGAATTTTATTAATATCCAAAATGATATTAATTTCATAAAAATTATCTTTAATCACAAAATGAGATTTATTCTTGAATGATTACGATGGGGAATGAATCTCATCGCATTCATAGAGACGGTAATCTGTACGTATGCAGGAGGGACAATATCATTATATTGATGGTGAAATAATTTGGAATTGGATGGTATATCATATATACAGAATAATTAAAATATTATTTTTATTATTTACATTATTTATACTCATTATTATACCCATCACATTTATGAAGTGTTTGAATAACAAACTAAACCACGACGTAGAGATAGTAAGTCGTACGTACACACGTATGGTGACATTGTCATTATTATGATGGATAGAATAATGAATATAGTTGAACGTTTTTTTAATAACATCACATTATATATAATATACTAGATTTATTATTTTATAATGGAAATAACAATGAAAGAGTAAGTAGAAGAAGAAAAGAACTTAAAAGAGGATGGTGAAATCATTACCTCTTCTTTGGGTGTTTCCTTTTGAGTTGATCAAAAGGGCTCCATAGGTTCGATTTCTGATAAAAATAAGGCCTCTATGTTGAATTGAAGGAAATTGGGAGGATATTTGTGCAGGGTTTGGCCGAGAAAAATGGCTTTGGAGGTGTGAAATTAAGAGAAGGGGAAGTTCCCTTTTATAAGAGAGGCAAGGGTAACTTTAGGAAAAGCTTGAAATATTATTTTATACTAAAATAATTTTCGGTTTATAATGGCTAAAAAATGAATTATTTCGAGTGTATGGTGGGTATGGGTCGAAAAAATCTCAACCAATTGGTTTTAGATAGGTTTAGGTCATCATATTAACCTTATCTTTTAGATTTAACTCTTAGTTAAATAGTTTGTCATTTACCATGTCTCTTTGTATTTTTATATTATATGGTTAATAATATTACTATAAAAATAAAAAAGAATCCCAAGGGGTAATTTTTAATATATATAACCTTATCTAAGTCCTTTGGATTATCCTTATATTTTTAGTAATATTATATTAATTAATAATATAGTATTTTTTTTATAAACTCAATTATGTCAATTTTGACAATATTTAGTATTTTGTTTTTGTGAAAATCATAACAGCAGGATTACATCAAAAAAATTATTTAATAAAACTTAAAATTTCATATTAACCTACAAAATTTTTGTATTTCATAAAAAGAATCAAATTACATTTATTTAGATATTTATAATATCAATTATTTTAAACATTCATTAATAAAGCAATTACTGCATCATCATTGTATCATAAATAAATTAAATAATTTAATGTATAAAAATTAAAAATAAAATACCATTATGTATAAAACTTTTTATATTTCTAATTAATATTTATAATAGAATGTATCTTATGTATAACCCTATATTAAAAATGGTTTAGTTATTAAACATTGAATTTAACTCTTTTAAATATTATTTAAATAAAATAATAATAAATGTCCTAATCTAATCTATGTGGAATAAAGAGGATAATATTTTATTCCTAAGGTTTTTTTTGGTTGAATTACACTTATACAATAGAATAGGACATGTGTTAGGGTAATTTTGATATCTCTTTTACCCTAAATTACCCTATTTACTTTTAACCGTGGTTAATAAAAGTCAAAAGTTGGTATTCACCAAAAATTATTTTCATATTATTGAACCAAAGTTTACTTACATATATTACCCATGTCTATAATATTTTTTAAATTCAACTCACAAAAGCGATAAAATTGAGTTTTATGCAAATTTGAAAATGCTCTAGGAGGTCTGTAAAATACATTAAAAAGATAAATAAAATTTTTATATATCTAAACATACTATAAATTTACTCCAATGATTTAAATTGAACTTATATCGGAATTATATATATATTTAGACTTAAAATAAATTTAAATAATAAAAATAATTATTTAAATAAAAATTCAGTTTCAACCAATAACGCAATGTTTTTCACTATTCATACAAAATTGAATGTTTTCATAAAAATACCAAAAATTTACCCTAAGATAATTTCGATATTCTGAATTCAAAAATGAAGTCCATTTTAAAAAATAAAATTTATAAAATTTCAAAAAGTGGGAATTACTATTCATAACAGGTAGCTTGATTGGTCGCGGTGTGTTAAAATCTCGATGTTGCGTACAATGCAAGATATTGCATTATTCTAAGGGAAATGTACCATGGAAGATTAGGGTGTTACATTCTCCCCCCCTTAAAATAATTTATTCCTACAAATTTCTAGAAAAATTCTACATAAAATGATCGGGTTGTTCTTCATCATAAGTTCCTCGGGTTCCCAATTTTCCTCTTCCATCTTATAATTTCTACATAAAACTTTTACCAGACATGTTTTATAGTTTCTCAACACTCTTTCCCTAGTATAATAAATTTTCATAGGCTCTTCACAATAAGATAGATCAGGTTCCAGTCCAATTTTATCATTGGTGAGTACATGCGTTGGTCAGGCTTGGATTTTCTCAACAGTGATACGTGGAAAACATCAGGAACATTGGAGTGACTTGGAGGCATTTACAAATGATAATCTAAAACTCCAATTTGTTCTAGAATTTTAAAAGGTCTAATATACCTGGGACTAAATTTACCCTTCTTACTGAAATGTATAACACCCTTCCATGGATATAACTTCAAAAAAAACATGGTAACCTACTTGAAATTCTGAATCCTTCCTTCGGTTATCGACATAGCACTTTTTCTTACTTTGGGTTGCTTTGATGTGGGTTGGGATAATCATCACATTTTCCATTGTTTCCTCAACAAGTTCTGGGCCTATGAGTTTTCTTTCCCCAATATCATACCAACAAGTAGGTTTGCGACATCTCGTTCCATATAACGCTTCATATGGTGCAATCAGAATACTAGAATGGAATCAATTGTTATAAGAAAATTCTACCATAGGTAAATATTGATCCCACATACCTTGAAAGTCAATTGAGTAAGGTCTAAACATGTCATCTAAGGTTTGAATAGTTTGTTCTGATTGTACATCTGTTTGAGGGTGGTAGGTAGTGCTCAAACGTAGTTCAGTATCTAGGGATTTCTAAATACGTTTTGAGAATCTTGATGTAAAACTGGGATCACGATGAGAAACAATCGATATGGGTACTCCATGAAGTCTTACAACATCATTAATATATAGCCTTTCTAAATATTCAAGTGGCAAATCTTCTCTTATAGCAAGAAAATGTGATGACTTGGTAAGAAGATCAATAATGAACCATATTGAATAATTCCTTCTAGGAGACTTTGGTATACCCATGACAAATTCCATCGTAATATCATCTCGTTTACACTCAGGTATGGTAAGAGGTTGCAAGACTCTTCTAGGCTATTGCCTTCCAGCTTTCACTTGTTGAAAAACCATACATCTTGACACTAAATCATCTATCTCCCTCTTCATGTTGTCCCACCAAAAATGTTCCTTCAAATCTCTATACATCTTGCTGCACCTCAGGTGTATAGAAAAATAAGATCTATGAGCATCATCAAAGAGTTACCTTCTTAGATCAGGTATGTTAGGAACACAAATTATCTTCCCAAATTTAAAAATTCCATCTTCATATACGATGTCACTCAATCTCCGATCATTTAAAGCTTTAATATTCTATTGAAACTCCTCACCATCAGTCTGATAACTCTTTATCCTTTCTTTTAAAGATGGTTTGCCAACCATTTGAATAAGTATTAATGTTTCACCTTCCATAGTTATTCCCATATCTATCATTTCTAGATTCATGAAAATATAATCCCTTTAAACTCTCAACTTTTTCAAAACTCCATGATCCTTTCTACTTAAAGCATCTACCACCTTATTTTCCATTCTCGGGTGGTAGTGTATAGTGCAATAATAATCCTTGAGTAGTTCAAGCCATCATATTTTCCTCATGTTGAGTTCTTTTTATGATAAAATATACTTCAATCTCTTGTGATCAGTATAAATCTCACATTTTTCACCATAGAGATAGTGTCTCCATATTTTCAGAGTAAAGATTACAGCTCCTAACCCAATATCATGAGTAGGATAGTTTTTTTTCATGAATTTTTAGTTGTCATAATGCATAGGAAATAACTCTATCATTTTTCATAAGTAAACAACAATGTCCTTTCTTTGAAGAATCACTATAAATAACAAACCCATCATTCCACGATGGTAGAGTCAAGATAGGAGAATTAAATAATCTTATATTTAGTTCTTCAAAACATTCTTGACACTCTTTTGTCCAAATAAATTTAACCCCTTTACGTGTGAGCTTGGTTAATGGGTTAGCCAACTGGGCAAAATTCTGGATGAAACGTCGATAATAACCTACTAAACCAATAAAACTGTGTACCTCAGTTATACACATCGGTGCTGGAAATTCATGGATTTCCTCGGTCTTTGGAGGATCAACAGAGATTCTATCCTCCAAGATAATACAACCAAGAAAATAAATCTCTCGAAACTAGAAATCACACTTGATAAACATCCCATATAATTCATTTCTTCTAAGAGTATTTAGAATAATGCGCAAGTGATTTTCATGATCTTCATAGATTTTGGAGTATACTGAGATAACATCAATAAATGCCACTACAAATTCAACAAGATATTTCTTGAAAACTCTATTCATTAGATCTATGAAGACAGAGGGTGCATTAGTCAACCCAAAAGGACTTACTGTAAACTCGTAATGCTCGTACCTAGTTCGAAATATTGTTTTCAGAATATATTCCTTCTTCACACACAACTGATGATATCCAGATCAAAGTTCAATCTTTGAAAAATATTTATCTCCCAAAAGTTTGTGGAATAAGTCATTAATGCGAGGTAGAGGATACTTGTTTATTATTGTTATAGAACTGATCTCCTTGTAGTCAATGAACAACCTCATAGATCTGTCTTTCTTCTTAACAAAAAGGATAGGGTCTCCCCATAGAGAAACAGTAGGGCGAATGAATCCCTTATTACCCAATTACTCTAGTTGTTTCTTTAGTTCCACTAATTCCACATTGGCCATTCTATAAGTATTCTTCGATATGGGCCTTGAACCAAGAATTAAATCAATGGAAAACTCAATTTCTCACTCTGGAGGATGTCCAGGAAAATCCTCTAGAGACACATCAACATATTATTTCAAAATAGTTACGTCATCTATTTGAACATTTTTTCCCTCTCCCATAGTTATTTCAATCTCTTCCTCCCCAATAGTTGAATTTAGTAGAGCTACTGGGGGTGGATCTATATAAAAATGAGGTGGTGACGTTTCTTCTCTAAATATAAGGTACTCCTTATCATCATTGAAAATTGTAACCTCCTTCTTATTAAAATAAATTTTCGCATCATGATCCAAAATCCAATCCATTCTGAGGATTATATCAAATTCAATCATGGGTACGATGATGATATCAATAGATAAAGAACATTTATATTCCATAATGGGAACTGATTCACAAAACATTGTTGTGATGATACTTCCCTTAATTGTTATGACTGACAACTCCCTTATTAAGTAAAATTGAAAATATCTAATTTTCTTAGAAAATTTGGTAGATATAAAACAATGAGATGATCCAGAATCTAATAATGCATTCGCTAAACTTGAGGAAATCATTAAATTCCCTACCACCACATCTTTCAGAGCTTCAACCTAAGTAGTAGTGATCATATAATCTTAGACTAGATCCCTTGGAATTTTCTGAGGTATGTTCCCTTGGTGCTGAGGAAATTCATTTGCATAATTCCCCTTTTCTCTACATTTATAGAATTCAACATTGACAGCCACATTCTTCTACTTTCAATCAAAATCATGGTGGCCTTATTTACCATAGTTGTAATAGACTCTCATTACCTTCAGTCAAGTACTAGAGTTTTTCTTCCCACATTTACCGTAGGATGGATATTTAACTTTTCCCTTATTCCCATTATTTCCATTTCCAGAGTGTTCAATAGATCTCTTCTTATCTTTCTTTTCTTTGAAGTCGTAAGGCTTAGAGAATTTCTTTTTAGTCTTGATAGCGCATGAGACAATATTTTCGTATGATGAGAAGGATTTTGAGACTAATTCTCGATGGGGAAATGGATTTAACCCATCAAATAATAGAACAATATTACTCCTTGGGTTACATATATAATCTACTACATGCCTTGCTAAACATGTAACATTAGCCTCATACTTTGTGACATTCTCATCCTCCTTTCGCCTCAGACTGAAAAATTGCCTTTCCATATCTGCTCAACGGTCATGAGGAAAGTATATTTCTAATAAAATATATTTAAACTCCAACTATTACATATTATATACTTCTTCATCTTCCTTTGTGTTTTGGATTAATGACCACCATTGATTTGTGTCTCGTTTTAGGGGATAAACAAACATGACATATTTTCCCTTTTTCTACTCCCCAAAGCATGGAATATTTTCTCTACAAGATTTATCCATTGCTCAGATATTAATTGATTTGTACTCCCATTGAATGTTGGTTCTTGTTTCCTTATGAAGCGGTCTAACATTGATCCTCTACATTGTGGATTAGGGTTCTCCATACGGGTAAGGTTATTATTCATAACCTGAGTGAGTTGTCCCAGTATGGTGATAAGTTGATCAACCCAAGCTACATCACTTGCTCCACTATATTTATCTTGAGTAGGAGAGAAATACCTACATTGATTATGTGCATTGATACAGTTTCAATTCCTTCAACTGGGCACCATTTCCAAATAATGGCATACACTAGATTAGTTTATGAATCACAATACATAATTCCAAACCTGTAAAACACTTAAACATAAATTGAACAGTTTATGGATATAATCCATAATCATAAAAATGTTTTCTTAGAGGAGTTATATACTCATAAATCCTTTATAATGGTTTGTAAATAAAATGTTAATTATTCTAAGCATATCCCTCAGGTGTGTTGTAACCAAGAGTGCATCCAGGCCCGTTGTTGTGCACCAGTTCCTATTCGAGTCTAGCTCAAAGCGGTTTTTTCGTATTTTCCCCTAGGTACATCTCTGCCAGATCCACCTCTAATCAGAGTTTTCCTAAATCATTCTTTCATGGTTTGTACTAAACTTCCTCTAATACTAAATGTAATGCCCCGACCCTAGTTACGTAGAGTTGAATCATTATTATATAACATTGGTATGATAAAAGGAATCATGTCTCGAAATACCGACCAGTTTAGTAACCTGGGAAGAACTAGATACATTCATAAGTTTTACATTACAACATGAAATAAAAACATCAAAAAAAATTTGTCCCCTTTTGAACACACTCATATCCTTAGCCTATCCTTTTAGGTCAACCATAAAATACTTCTTCACATCTTGGGAAAAAAAACATAAAAAGGGGTGAGCTCAGATTCTCAGTAAGGATAACAATATAGCAGAAATTTTCATAAATAAGCATCAACATTTAAGGCAATTTATAACACTAAAACAAAATCATTTTAATCTTAAAATTCAGCATAATATGGAAAATATACAACCAAATAATTCCATTTACATAATCACAAGGATATTGTAATAGTAAAATAATCACATGAAATATCAATAACCACTTTCATAATGATGGAATGCATAATGCCAGACTTCATAACCACATAGTCAAGGCCTTGTTCCAAGACTAAAAATAAGATTTTGTCAAGGACTTGTTCCAAGTCACTAGTTTGTCTCATGAGACCTAACTATTCATCTAGGAGCTATATAGGGCTCCACCCTTCACTTACTAAGTCTAATTAATTCCTCATATGAAAATTTTTAAACATAACATAAGCATACAGATTAAAAATAGAAAACTAAATGACACATATTTTATCCATAATCCATGAATGGTGTAAAAATAACACATCCACAGTCAAAAATATCACAAAACCTTAAATAAAGTATAAAAAATGTATATCATAATAAATCAACATCAAACAAGTTTAAAATCTATCAAAGGATGTTGGCATAGATGAAATGACTACTATTGGAAATAAATACTACTTTCTATTTTGAATTCATTTAAAAGTCATATAATTATAGAAGAAAATATTTATTTTAAAAATATTATCATAAGATTATATGGGAAGCTTCTACAATGATATAATGGTGTAAAATAGCTGCACCCTCCGTATAAGTTAAAAAACGAATTTCTTACCTTAATTTTGTCAAAAAGTTCATAAAGTACCTTGTTAGGAAAATGACAGAAAGATTCCTTTAAAAACATATATGGTTAAATAATTGTATAAATGAATTTAACCCATAGTCTAGTAAATTGTAAATATGTTTTTAGACACATTTTTAAGAAAAAATGTATTGTGGATGATAAAGAGGTCCCAGTAGATACTTACATATTAACAACCTTGGATAAGTAAAGAGATTATAGAATTAAACATTACCTTGTAATTTTCCTTATTCGATGGAGTTTTAAGCTCCTGTATAATAGTTAAAACATTTTTATTAAATTATAAAATATCTATATACATAAATATGATATCATATACGATCCTATAATATTTCTTTGTTAATAATATTTCAGTAGTATCATCATTTTGGGTGTTAACTTATTCACTTTCCTTTATATGTTTGGTTACGTAAGCCACGTTTTCTATGGATATAATGAATTTAATTTATATCCATAATGATATTAAGTTCTTAAACAATATTTTTAATCATAAAATTAAATTTATTCTTGAATGATTATGATTGGGAATGAATCTCATCGTGTTCATGGGGACGGTAATCTATATGTGCGCATGAGCGACAATAACATTATATTGATTGTGAAATAGTCTGTAATTGGATGTTATATCATATATACAGAATAATTAACATGTTATATTTATTATTTACATCAGTTATACTCATTATTATACCCATACAAATAATGAAGTGTTTGAATAACAAATTACACCACGATGTGGAGGTGGTAACCGGTACGTACGCACGTATGGTGACATTGTCCTTAATATGATGGATAGAATAATGAATACGGTTATACCATTTTTATAATAAAATAACAATATATAGAATATACTGGAGTTATTATTTTATAATGGAAATAGCAAATAAATAGGAAGTGGAAGAAGAAAAAAACTTGAAAGAGGGTGGTGAAATTATTACGTCTTCTTCGGGTGTTTCCTTTTGAGTTGATCAAAAGGGATCCACATGATGGTTTCCTAATCAAACTAAGGCCTCTAGGTTGAAGTGATGGAAATTGGGAGGATATTCGGGTAGGGTTTGGCTGAGATAAATGGCTTTGGATGTGTCAAATTATGAAAAGGGGAAGCGCCTTTTTATAAGAGAGGTGACGGTCACTTTTGGAAAAAAATTGAAATATTATTCTATAAAAAAATCATTTTTGATTTATAATGGCTAAAAAATGAATTTTTTCGAGGAAAAGGTGGGTATGGGTCGAGAAGCTCTCAAAAAATAGGTCTTAGATAGGTTTAGGTTATCATATTAACCTTATTTTTTAGATTTAACTCTTTGTTAAATAGTTTGATACTTAACATGTCTCTTTGTATTTTTATTTTATATGGTTAATAAACTTACTATAACATGACAAGAGAACCCCAAGTAGTCCATTATTAATATATATAACATTATCTAATTCCTTTTTCCAAACCATTGTTTTGTAAGAATATTATATCAATTAATAATATAGTATTTTTTTTAAAAACTCAATTATGTCAATTTTGACACTATTTATTATTTGGTTTCTGTGAAAATCATAATAAAATGATTACTTTGAAAAAAATTATTTAATAAACCCTAACATGTCATATTAACCTATATAATTAGTGTAATTCATCAAATGTCTCAAATTACATTTATTTGGATATTTATAATATCAATTATTTAAATATTTCATTAATAAGGTAATTACTGCATCATCATTGTGTCACAAATAAATTAAATTATTTAATGTATAAAAATTATAAATAAAATTCAATTATTTAGGAAATTTTTTTATATTTATAATGAATATTTATAGTCGAATTTATCTTATGTATGACCCTATATTAAAAATGTTTTATTTATTAAAAATTGAATTTAGATCTTTTAACTATTCTTTAAATAAAATAACAATAAATGACCTAATATAATCCAAGTGGACCAAATGGGATAATATTTTATTCCTAAGTTTTTTTTGTCGAATTACACTTATACAATTGAATTAGGACATGAGTTAGGGTAATTATGATATCATTTTTACCATTAATAACACTATTTACTTCTAACCCTAGAAAATAAAAGTCAAAAGTTACTATTCAAAAAAAATATTTTCATCTTATTGAACCACATTTTACTTACTAATATCTACCGTATCTCTCTGTTTTTTGAAATTCAACTCATAGAAGTGGTAAAATATTGTTTTATGCAAATTTTCAAATTCTCCTAGGAGGTCGGTAAAAGACGGTAAGAAGTTCAATAAAATTTTTATATATCTAAACTTATTATAAAATGACTCCAATGAATTAAATTGAACTTATATAGGTATTATGTAACTATTTTTTCCTAAAATAAATTTAATTAAAATAATTAATTATTTATATAGAAAATTAGTTTTAACGAATAACATAGTGTTTTTCACAATTCATTAAAAATTGAATGTTTTCAGCAAAATACCAAAAAATCACCCTAAGATAATTTCGATATTCCGATTTCAATAATTAAATCCATTTTAAAAAATAAAATTTATAAAATTTCAAAATGTGGGTATTACTATTCATAATAGCTAGTTTGATTTTTCGTAGTGTGTTAGAATCTAGAATTTCGTACAATACAAGATACTGCATTATTCAAAGGGAAACATACCATGGAAGCTTGGGGTTTTACACTAGTTCCATTCTATGAATTTGTATAATCCCATGAAAGAAATGATTGATCTTACTCCGTGGGTTATGTACAATTTCCACAATATGAATTTAAAATAATGTTAATTTGGATTCATATTTAACAACATTATCTTCATCATTTAGTCTCAAACTCAAGAATTGTCTCTACACATATTATTATAATTCATGAGGGAAATATTTATCCATTGAAATTCCCTTAAATTAATTATATTCAATGTTTCTTATTTCCTCACCATTTATATTTTTTTGAATCAAGGACAAACACTGATCCGCATCTCAGGAGAGATTATAAACTTCCATGAAAACCTTCTCCCTTTAATTTCATCCAAAATCAATAAATATCTTTTATAAAGAACATATCCATTACTAAAAAACAAATTTTTTTATAGTGACGTTGAACGAAAAAGGTTGTTATTACTTGAAGTGGTTTAAAATAGTTACACCGTACTGTGGATTGTCAGTTCCATGTGAGTATGTTTATTTCTCATAACATGAGACAGTTTTCCCAATGTGGTAATAAGTTGTTCATCTCCAATTGTAGCTCGAGCTCCAATATCAGTATCTTTCATTATAGGGAAATCACTACATGGAATACATTCATTGATATATTTTCCATTCCTTACACAAGGTTCCATTTCAAAAAAATGGCATACACTATATTAGATGATAAAATTATTAAACATAATATAAAATCTTATAACTAGTGATTTACATAATCCTAAATAGAAAATGTAAGTATAACTACTCTCAACATCACAATCATGGTTTCTTTGGGATTATTTCAAAATTCTTTCATAGGGTTTTATTTCCTAATATATGTTTTCCAAAATATATTTCCCAAGGCTAAAACAAAACTTTGTCGGATACAAACCATAAATACCCCAAACCCAGTAGACCAGATTTTGTAGTTAATTTATTACATTGGAAATAGATACAATGAATTACATAATGAAGAACTGGATAGTTTAGTAGTTTTGGAAGACTAAAAACATACATGAATTTTATATTAAAATATAAAATATAAAATAAAACATAGTGAATCCTTTGAGAAAACTATTATAATCATAGTGTATCCCTGTATTTCATTCATAATAAACTTCTTGGAATTATAGTGAAAATAAATCAAAAGAAAGGGGTGAGATGAGAAGCTCAATAAGGTAATATTTATATCAGAATCTATCATAAATAAGAATAAACAATATATAAAGGTGAATAACTAAAAAACAGATTCTATTAAAACATAATCTTCAGCACAAAATGGTAGGAATAAAAGTTGATCAAATAATCACATATAAATAATTACATGAGAATAAAAATTAACCATGGATGTTCTAATAGTCGAATAATAACAAGGATTATTAATAACTAATATCATAATGAGGGAATGAATAATGTTGGAAATCTAAAACATACCATCAAGTCCTTACCAAATAAATATACATAAATGGGTAATGCGTCAGCCAAAACCTGGTCTAGTTTATCTCATAAAACCTACCGATACACCAAGGGGCTATAGAGGGTCTCTCCCGTCACATAATATGTCCAATTAATTCCTCGTATGAAAGGGGTTCAAGATAATCGACATAATTTTTTTATTTAAACTAGTATATGAAATTTAAATACATTTTCCCATACAATAAAAATAATTATAAACTATCTAAATAGATATGGGAAGGTTGTCAAAATAGTATATCCCCAGTCAACCCGATCATAAAACATTTAATAAAAAATGGTAAATAGTATCATAATATATCAAAATAAATAAATCATAGGACTCAAAAAATGATGTTGACATAGATACTTTAATAAGATCACTAGAAAATTCTTGATGAAAATGAACTTTTTATCATTGAAGTCACTTTTTCTTTAAAAGATATGCAGTCATAAAAGAAAATATTTTCATTGAAAATAACTTTTTAATATGGTAAATTATGCTTCAAAAATTATGGTGTAATGAAAGTGAAAAAATCCCCTCATTCCATTATATGTTTTAAAAATAATAATTCCTTTTAAATTTTGAAAAAGAAACATTTAAAAGTATATTTTTAAATGAATGTCTTCTAAAAATAACATAATGATGATGTGAGTGTTAATAATATGAATTGATTAGATATTAATAAATTTAAAAAAAGTGTATATACAACATAAAAACATTAAGTGTCATTTCACATATAATTATAGAAATAAATAAAAAATGGTATAAATGTTTAACCCAAAGAATTATTATTGGGTTAAGAATTCCCTTACCAATTTGTAGTCATTCCAACTCTATGAACCATTGATGATCATCAAATGAAAAATTTAATGACATTATGAAAAAAAATTCATGATATGATATATTAAAGGGGAGTATGCAAACCTGACATGAGAAATAATGGTTGAATAAGAAATGAATCTCACAGAAGTATAAGTGAGATGAGAAACCCATACATTATGTCTGAAATCATTCTTCACGTGTACTTAATTTCTTGGATAATATAATTATATATATTAATTACTAAATACATAACCTATTATACATTTATTTGATTTATTATAATTTAATTAAGTTCATTTAATAAAATTTATATGAGTTATAGAGTTCAATTTCATTATTTCAGGAGTGTTCGTTTCATGAATTTATTTTCGATTCCATTTTGTATAATTATGGTATATCTTATAAAATAGAATCATGAATCCCTAATTGGAATAAAATGGTATTAATATAATTTCATGAATTGTAATGGTTCCTATAAAATCCCAGGTATTTTTAGAATAATATATTTTCATATATTTTAATATTTTTTAATTTAATAATTATTTTGGTTTAAATGGGAAACTATTTATGGTAGCTTACCTGACACACAACAATGTGTTTCTCCAAAATCTTATGTTGCAGAAAACATTGAGTTATACCGAAAAATTATACAACAATAATTTTATTATTTTGAATGGTATTTAATACCAAGACATTATATTAGAGAGAATGAAATTATCTAACTATAATTTTATTACACTTGTTTTTTAAATGTTTTTACATTTATCCAAATTTATTTATAGGAATAAAATGAGAACGAATCCAATTTTGAGCAGAAAGTACTCTAATAATTTTAAATGGTAGTTTTACCTCCTTTTGAAGGAGAAACCATTTAAAATCAAGTTTTTTTTACATTTATATGTTATATTTGACAAAATAAACTTCTTATATAGAAGAGGGACATCAAAATTTAATTTGGATAAATTTTTGATAATTTTCAGACGAAGTTCATTTTTATTGAATGGTGAAAAATACCGCATTTTAAGTCCAAACTGCCTTTTCATATAATTTATTAATATAGTTAAATTATATTTTTTTTATAGCTTTTAAGGTTTAATTTTATTATGTTTTTATAATTTAATCCAATTTTTGTTATTTTATGTAATTTCACATTTAAACAGAACATAAACACATGTTAGTCTTTTGATAGTTTTTATTTCTTAAAAACCAACTTTCTGGTTTTGACAACGTGAATTAATTTTATATTAATTATTGAAACATCTATATTTTGAATTCAGAAAAATGGATTCCATATTTGGTATCATAAGATCCAAATTATGTAAATAGGTACCTTTTATTTTTGGATATTATGAATAGTAACTTTAGTAATTATTTTTATTTACCACAGTTAAAGGGTAAATTTGGTAAATAAGGGTAAAAATAATATTATAATAAAATAAAAATATAATAACATATTTCATAATATAATTTTATGAGTCATAGGTGACCAAAAAAATCCTTAGGTAGATCTTTTGGAATTTTGAAGCCACTTGGGTGTGAAAATGAAATGTTATAATAATTAATTTAATGTAAATGGAAATATGACATAAACATGTATTTATTTACTAAAAAAAATTAAGATGGAGTTATAAAAGAAATAAATTCAACAATAAATATTAATTAAAAATATAAAAATCTTTTAAACATCATGATATTTTATTTATAATTTTTATAGATTAAATATATAAATTTACTAATTACACAATGGTGATACAGTGATTTCTTCATTAATAATGGATTCAAATAAATGATATTATAAATATTAAAATAAATATTATTTTACATGATTTATATCATAAAAAAATTTATAGACTAATATGACATGTTATTAGACTATTAAATGGGTTGTTTTAATGTTATCACTTTGTTTGGATTTTATTTTAATTCAATAAAGTGAATATTTTTAAAATTGACATAATTGATGTTTTATAAAAATGAAAATTTATTAAATTATTTAAAAATCATAAAAATATTTTAAAATTACTAAGTTATTATGATATGTTTTAAAAGTTAATTAATTTTTCAGTTATGGAACATTTACCTCATATAAGTAAAATTAATAGCTTCTTAATAATTAAAATGGTGTTACCACTTTTAAAATTAAAAGAGAATAATTAAGGGTAATCTGAAAAGATAAGGATTAAAATAAACTAAATACATGTCTAAATAATACTTACTTAGAATATTTAGATCAAGAATCATATTAACTTCTCTATATTTCACGATTGACTCACCTGGATTAAAAAATAATTTATTTAAGTTTAATAGTTTAATACTTTCCAAGGGTGCCCCTCCCCTCTACTATAGAAAGGAACCCATACCACTCTATTAACCACACTTTTAAATCATTTTTTTTATCAAATATCTATCCAATAATCATCATAGAATACATAATAACATTATTTGATCCTTATTTTATGCATAACACCCTTCATTATGGTTTTTAGGTGTTCTTCAAGGATGATGGACCGAAGAAGATGTATCGTTTTCATTAAGTGTTTCTATATTGTTTATTCTTCTACATGATTAAATATCATCCAAACATGATTATATAATAAATAAAGTATCATAAATATACTGTGATTTTATTTTGTCAATATAATACCCTAAATCCATATATACTTCCATCAAATGGGAATGGAATTAATCATTCGTGCGTACGTGTGAATTATCACCTCCATGAACCGATTTGATTCGTTTTCCATTATCGTCAATTAAGATAGATTCTAATGAAAGAATTAATCTTAATATGTGATATTAATTAAATATTAATCATTATAAGATAATAATATATCAATTAAATTCTTAGTTCCATGTGCATAAAAATGATAACGTCGTTCGTGCGTACGTGTGAACTATCACCTCCACGAAATGATGTGACACATTTTTCTTCATTATATATCATTTATGATATATATAAGTATATGTAATAGATTATTATTATTTTTATAGTATAATTATCATTATATATATATAAAATAAAAATTACCTTATTTCCATAATGATCAATGAAATATGGAAATGTTACTCATTCTTATGTACGGCCTACCGTCTCCATGATTATAACATTATCCATTTTTCATAACCATATTTAATGGTTTAAATTAAACAATATGAGTCATGTAAAAGTGATGAATATTTCATGAATACACATTCTATAGATTATGGAATTATGAAGACATGGACTAGTGACATCATACCATGTTTATTTTTGACTCAAGAAACGATTATTGACAAAACATCTGACATGAGTACAAATAATTAACTAATTATTATAACATGGTAATAGAATATTTAATGGTAATAATAAAAATGATAAATTTCTAAATAAAGTATAAATTTACCTATGATTATTATCCAAGAAATAAATAATGAACAAGACAAGTCAGACTCAAGGTATGTGACGTTATCTCAATCAATTTTCAATGGGGAATATTTAGGATTATACATGACATTATTTTATACAATTTATAATTAACCACTTTGACATTTAATTTCATTTAAAAGTTTTTAAAAGGTAATATTTTTTTTACAAATCATTTTACTAAAGAAAAAAAGAAATTTTTCTTTAACATACGTAGTGACGACGACATTTCTCCAGCCGTGTGCATTATTTGATATATAGATTCTCTACAAGATGTAATGTTTTTAAAAGGGAAAGTAAATAACATATTTAAGAATTTTGGTTTTGAAAATGGTTTTGAGAATTTATTGATTATATCAATATCGTGAAACCATGTCTTACAATTTCAATGTGTAAATGTTATTTTTCTTTTATGCTTGTTTATGTGTTAAGATTATGTTATGGTTCATGTGTATTTCTTCTGTATATGGGTGGTTACATGATAAAATAAGGGAAGTTGAGATTGTGATAGCTCTCTAATTCATTTGGTAATATAATGGTGGTAATTCTTAAGGTTTCTCCAAGGATATTTAGATAATATACTGTGATGGGTATTCCAAACGTAAACCTAAAGGTTAGTTCATATGTAACTGTGAAAGATTAAATATAAGTATGTTATGGATGCCACTAGTTACCATTATGGTTTATGATTTATACGATTTATTCATAAGTCTAATTCTTTCATGAGTTATGTTAAATATCATATGTTTTATGAGTAAAAATTATGATTTCATTAATTTTTATGTATGAATGGACTAATGTTTTCATTCCTTGTTTATATCCCTTACTGAGCATTTTATGCTCATCTTATGTTTTTTAAATGTTTTTCATAGGGTATAAGGAAGTGTAAGAGAAAGGTAGAACTAAACAATATTTTTATCAAGAAAATAATTCTTTTTTTAGAGTTTTATTTTTGGGGAAAAAATGGATAGAGTAGAAGTGTCTAATTTGTAATATTTGAGATGTAATGTATTTTTTTGGCCTAATTATTTAAAGCTATAAAACCGAAAAGATCCTAAATTTAAAAGAAAGTAAATTATTGATCAAAACATAAGATTCTTCAATGTTTAAGGTTTTGGCTTTACAGTAGGTATCACAGGTTGGTTTATATATCTTTAGAGGTTAGGGTTTTATTTAATCATAAGTGACATGTTTTATATAAAAAATGGTTAACATATTAGAAAGATTTATAGTTATTTTAGATAAATGTAATGAGTTTAATATAACATGAATAATTATATCTTGATGTTTTACATCCTCGTAAGATATTACATTATGATTTAAAGATATACTCACACTGTCCTTTTTCGTTTTAGTAAAAGATTAGATCTAGAAGGAACCAAATTAACAATGGATTTAAAGGAAACTGTGGTGGTTGTTGGAATAAGTAACTAAATTAAATGAGAGCTAAAATAATAACTCTTGTGGTTATTCTAAACAAACTTTCTAGAGTCATGGTTGACCACTAGAACCTTGGTGATTTATATAAGGCATCATATATACGAGAAACAAATACCAATGGAATTTCAGGTAATAATCATACTGATAAGTATATTAAAAAACCTATGGGTCAAGGATGTGAAAAGAAGCACCTAGGAAATTGTTTCAAAGGGATGAGAATATGTTATAGATGTGGTAATGAAGGTCATAAATAAATACCCTGAAAAGGAAAAATGAAGTGTTCAGTAAACTCCAAGAAAGGGAAGGATGTTTTTTCTTAAGGATCAATAGAATGTTTTAAATGTGGTGTGCATGGTCATTACAATAATAGATGTCATATGAATATGGTTAGAGAATGTGATTAGTTAGAACCTGAAAATGTATGTTTATAAATACCAAATTCTATTGATGATGTGAAAACTAAAAATGACATATGAATGGTATGGATTAATTCTTATCTCATGTTTTGAAATTATTGAATCTTAGGGAATGATTCATGTTTTCTATTTGTAGGAAATAAGTATTAAGGAATAAGGTGTAAAATCCTGGTTAGGGTATCAGGAATAATGATTAATGATTAATAAGTCTACATATAAGGGATTCACGAGTTATGGAAGATAGTTAGATGATAAAATATTTAAAATTATCAATGTTCTTTTGATGGTGGGATTACTTTGGAAGAATTTTTATTATTTTTGTAACCCTATTGTTTGGTATGTAAAAATATTATTTGAGGAAGAATTAGCTTTGTCTTTTGTGGATACATTTACAAAGTAATGGATAACCATTATATGATCTTTGATTTTGAGGTAATTTTGAGATATGAATTTTTAGGATGAAAAATTAAGGTCATGAGATAAAAATAGAGATTTAAATAGGTTATGGTTATTTTTGAAGATTTTATCTCATTTTCAGAATGATAAATTAATTATATATCTTTTGAAGATGGACTACCCACAAGATGGGTGACAACCCATCGCGTCAGACAAGGCCATGGGAATCAAACTAACAACCGAAGTGTGACAATGATTTATCAACTACTACTAGCCTACATAAAGTCCCTTATTAGTATGCCTTATTTGTTTTATCCAAATATTTTTATAGATCAAGAATAAGTTGATTTTGGGAACATATGTTTTATTAAATTGATATCCTTAGTATAGGAAAATGATTTGGTGATTAAATGTTAAATGTTATTTTGCAAGACATTTACTCTTTGGGGAATACTATATTCCCATGGAAAATAAAATACTATGTGATTTCATTTGAGGAGTAGTGGTTGAATTTTACTTTGGAAAAATCTATGTTTTCATGTAGATATGTAGCGATTTGGGTTATTTATGAAAATGATTAAGCTATCAAAGAGAATATGTGAATATGTTAACTACTTTTAAGTATGATACTGTAAGATTAGTTGATGTTATTTGCAGATAAATGTTATGATTTATCATGGAAGACTAAGTGATATAATAATTTAGAATTTTGGGTTTCAATCTTTGTTTGGATTACTTTGGAAAATATTAAGGAAATTTTTTTTAATGGTATTTGTTGAACATTTTATATATTTTTTTTGAATTTTAGATACTAAGAGTAGTTTTTATTTTTTTGAAGGATTAATATTTTTGGGGATTATCTGTTCTTGTACAATCGATTTTTCTTTTGTTTAACTTCTAACAATATGGGAAGTATAGAGTTCATCTTTTGAGGATTATGTGATTCTATAGATGTTGATAATAGAAGTTTATGTGTGGCCAAGTCATCTTAAATACTCATCATTTAGAGAAAAGATGCGTTTTTGGTAGATATTTATTATAGTATGAAACTCTACTTAACATTAAGTATGTTTCATTATGTTCTTAGTCAATATTTTAAATAAATTCATCAACTTTATGAAAAGGAGCTTAATGAAAAAACATTTTCTGTTTAATTTTTAAACTGGGAAATCAAAGACCATTTAACCCATCACATGTTAATGGTTTTCTGGTTTCTAACTTTCTCCTAATCATGAATTCTATTACTCTACATCAGAACAAGATGGTTAGTTTCTCTTCCATATCCATGTTTTCCTACATGGAATCCTAGTATGTGTTATCTCATTTGACATATGTACCTCCCTTTATTTATTTTAATGTGATAGTTTTATTGAAACTTTTTATAGTGTGGGGTTTTCAAAGAAGAGGTTTCATAAGGATATTATAGATAATTTCATCTATGTGTCCATAAACATGACATCAACCATTATTGAAGAGGTTTCACATGAATATTATGACTGAACTATTGATATATATGATCACACACTTGTGAAATCATATAATAATCAATTGGTTATCCTATACTCTGCTCCAAACATTGGTGAAGAAGGTTTTGGTGATACCATTATAACCTATAAGGGAGGCATTATCAACCTTGATCAGACTACAATATGAAATATTGATAGAAAACATGCCTGATTTTAAAATAACATATAGTCACAAGGGCCTATACAGGGAATCCATTCATCATCCTTACATGTTTATATTGAGAATGCAAAGGGTGTAATCAAGATATCTTTTATTAGCCTCTTGATGATTACAACCCATTTCTGTTGAAGAAATTATTTTCCAGTTTTAGTAGAAAAATTAAGATCTATGGGAAATAATTATAGTGATTCTTCCTAAATATTTTCACCATAGTAAAATAATATAATTATCTATCTAGATTCCTATATTAAATGAAGTAACCTATCTTGCACGTATAGTGGAATTTTCATATTACTCAACCTCTCATCAAGAGAATTTAGTACATCATTCCACCTAGATCCAATACACAGGGTTGGGAGTATTCTTGTATTTCCAACCACTCATGTTGAGATTTCTGGGCATTAACTGACCTCAATGGTCTATAGAATGTCCTCAAGATTGTTATGGGTCCTCTATATAGAATTTTTAACATCAGCATCATAGTCATAAATAATTTTGAAATATACCCTTGAAATGATATAGATTGAAGCACCACCTTCGATATCGCAAATTCAACCTCTTTACCATGAAGATATATCGATATGTGTAATATGGAGAAGGTAGTGATGTCATTTAAATCATCATTATACTCTCAATAACAGGTGGATAAATTCATATTCATTCCAAAAAGGGCCTGTAATTTTGTATTTCTCCATGGAAATGGAGAATAATTTGGGTAGGATCCCAATGATTATGATATATAATCTAAATAAGGCTGACATGAGAGACACTTCCAATTACATACCCAACCATATATTTCTAAGGAATACAGTTAGGAGGTTCATTTACTTCAAGGATTGGATATATAAGTAGATTGGTGAGTTGATATCTTAACTGATGACACCAGAATATTTAATCCAACCATATAGAAACCCTGATCAGAATGCATAAATTTTATACAGGATCTAAGGTCGTCTATATCTCTTTTTTATAAAAAAGGTATAATTATTTAGGCCAAAGAATTTGGTTACTTACATCACTTTATCATTATAGTATAACCTCCTAGAGCTCCCAATGATCACGAGACCTGAGGAGGAGGCCATGAATGATCATCATAGTTATTTTACTTACCATTAAATCTAATGAATACAATTTATAGATGATTTTTTTGAAGCATATGATAAATAAGTAGGTATATTAATTTATAATAGAGTTAGAGAATACAAAAATTCATTCGAAATACATGAAAGTCATTATAAATCCAATATAAAACCTCATTCTTACTGATTTAGGTGACACTGTGTCCATATAAAATAATATTAAAATAGATTAAATCAAATTCCTTATTGTATGACTCTACAATACACTTCATTTTTTTATGAAATAATATTTCACTACATACTATCCTTATATAAATATTTTCTAATAGCATTATTCACATGAAAAACCAAAATAAAGTGAAGACCATGATATATATTTAATTTTAGATATGAACACTAATACATAACAGTAAAATTATCATGTATAAATTGAATTAATGTTATCAAAAAAACAATAAAGAGAGTAAGAAAAATGGTATCCAAATGATGAATTTTTCTTTATGATGTCCATTTATCCAAAATAGGAAGGGTGGTAACTTCTCTAGGGATTACATTTGACCATTCCTAATCCAAATTAAATAAATTAAAATTTGAGAAAAATCATTTACATGAGTAGTTCAAGCATGTGGAGATTTCAAGAAGATACATACTAGTTGAAATTCCACCCAAAATTGAAACCAGGTATTATCTAATTCTTAGGTATTACATAGATATCATAATGCATTATGTATATTGAAATTATGATTATATAATAATGTAATATAATATTTATTTATATATCATGAAATTATGTACTCATTGAAAATTCATTTTTTGTAAATTCACTTTATGCTTAAAAATAAATTTTTCTAATATAGGAATTTTATTTCAATTAACTATGTTTATTGTGATTAAAAAAATAGATAAATTATCAGTAGATTTATTATAAATATTTTTTTAAAACTCGCTGTGATATCAAAAGAGTTTTTTCTTTAAAAATGGGTTTTAATTAAATTTTATGAATTTCATTAAAAATAAAATTTATACATTTTTTTATATAAATTTGAAAAAATTAATACCATTTTTTTATCAAAGTAATTTTATTTTTAGATTAGTTTTTAGGATTTTTTAGAAATAATTAATTTTCAAGCGAATAATAAAAATACATATTTTATTATTTTCATATGTTTTATGAAATTATTTTATTATATGAATACATTGAATGTATTTGAATCATTTTTTATATTAATTTTTTAATATAAATTATAAAAAATAATTTGTAAAATACTATTCTGAATTTATAATAACATGCTCATTATTTTAAAAATTTATGTCACGTTTCAATGAAAAATATTTTTTGAAAAAATTTTAAATTAATTATGACATGATTAAATGTAGTTCTTGATTTTTTTTCAAATAAATAAAATTTTAATGATTATTTTTTATTAATTAATTTTTATTAATAATTATACCCTATTCATAAATCATTTTCTTTAAAAATAATCTAAAAAAACAGGTTTAGGCGTGTTTCATGTGATTATGTTAAAATTAATTTTCCGCACTTATATTATTTTAATTTGATAAATTGGACTTCAAATTTATAATTCATGGGTTTAGATTATATAAGAAATATCATCTTAGTTTTAGGCTTAAATGACAAATTTCTTAGGTAAAAACGTTTTATTGTGGTAAAAACCAAAATTGTAAAATTGAGTAACCTTAGATGTAAAGGGAATAACATGATTAAAAAATGTTTGTTATTTCATTTTAGAGTTTTTAATATACATTATGTTCCAAAAAATTCAATCTTTATAAATTTTTTAGGTACTTGGTTTGAGAGTGACTTCCCATTATTGAATAGTTTTTGATATTTACAAAAATGCTACTATATTTAACTTTTATAAGGGGAACTCCCCTATTTAGTTCACCTCACCCCAAAACCATTAATTATAAAACAAAAATATACAAAAAAAATATCCTTAAAATTATTATTCATTTTAATGAGGTTATGTTATTATTAAAATACCACTCATAAAAGGTTTAATGACCTTTACAATGGTGGAAATCCAATAAGTAATGTACAAGTTCCTAAACCTATCTTTATTTATTTATTTATTTATAGGATTTTTTCTTTCAAAATATTTATTTCACCACTAAAAATGATAAAATCAGTTTTATTATTATAATTTTATGATTTTATAATTATTGTACAAGCATTAACTACCCTCCCCTTTTCCATAATGAAAAACGAAATCATAAATCATGTGTTGTGCGGACTACTACCTCTATGATGTGAAGTTTTTTCCATATCCACTAAAAAGGAATTTCATTATAGGTGATTTAATGTATAATTATTATTTTAGTTAGGTATTTAAGATCATAAATGATTAAATATGTTATTAATTTTCTCTACTCAAAGAAAAATGAAATCGCTAACCATATATAAGTGTGAACTATATCATCCATGGAATTAATGATTTTTTTTCATTTCATCACCTATTTATATGGATGACCATGAGAATGGATTTAAAGGATAATTTTTTGGTTTATTATATCACTATGTTTTTGGTATAACAAATTGAATAACCTATTAATGATATGATCAAAAAATGATTACTATCAATTCAGTCGTTTAAAACCACCATACTAAGAGGAAAATAAATAATTAAAATGATCTAATATTTTCATATACATTATTTATTATTATTTTTAATTTATAAATATATTATTTCACAATAATAAGAATTAAGTGATATCATTGTGCTACAGGTTAAATTACCACATATTCATTAATAATTATGGTATGCTCTTGATTGGGTTGGTCTGACCACCAACATGAATGATGATATGAAAATATATTATGGTTAATTATTGAAAAATTACATCTTGTATAATATAATATAAATATGTAAATAATTTTTTTAGTTCTGTAAACGATAAATCAACAATTAGATCTGTAATTAAAAAAACCCCTCATATGTTGAAAATCACTAAAAAATATTTTTCAATAATTTCCCTTCTTAGTATAAAGTGTAAAGTAACCATGAATTAAAATTTATAAATGATAAATCATTATTATAAATATATTATTGTAACATTAATTAAGTCAATGATGAAATTTTGAAGAATTAAGAATACCAATTCCACTCATACAAAACGTATACAAACTGACAATACTATAAACACATGATGTTGGAAAAAAGGAGAAAAATAACAAATATATGTAGAAAATGATTATAAAAGGAAATTATAAATAGTTTTAGTTTTGAATATAGTTTTTATATAGTATATTACAATTTTATGTTTGTTTTACAAGATATTACTATGCATACAACTAAACATGGAAACAAGGTAATGGTTTATTTATCTCAAATCTGAATCCATTGTGACATGTTTATGTTCTAAACTTTGAATCCTTTAAAATGGTATATATATATATAGACATATTTTAATTTTTTTAAATATTATATTATATTTCGATAAATTAAATGTTTTTTTAAAATTTATACCTCTTGTGGGGGTTTGATTAAAATGTTATAACAAATCTATGGGGCTTTTATGACTCAAATCCGTTCCTTGGATCATAAAAATTCATATTTTAATATAATAATTCAATATTTTTCTATTATATCCTATGAATAATTTATGTTTTATTTATATCATATTTTATTGTTAAATCAATATCCAAACCAAATCCTCCTTCCATATTGAATATAAAATTACATTAAAATATGTTTTTATTAATAGTAATTCTTATTTATTTTAATGTTTTTTCTTATACGTCCATGTTTTCAATTCCCACCATCATTAAATTTTCCTTAGTGGAAAAAAAAAATTATATCATATGATCCTTTTATTCCTCTTTATTCATTTTAAGATAATGGGTTTAGAATCTTCTTATGGTTTCTATTTTCAACAAGTTTACTTCAAAATGTTCAAAAGATTTTAACATCCTTTCAATATTAAAGGTTTTTTCATCCCCTCCAAAATTTATTTTTATAAAATTTATGAATTTTTCCATGTTTGAATTATTACATATAATTTTTAAAAGTGAAATTATTCAATAAATTTCACTAACCCCTTTTTAAAACTTTATATATTTTTATTTCATAGTTTCTAATGTTTCATTGAAAAGTAAAGTTTTTAAAGTATTGAGACTTCTCATTTTTTAAAAATTATTTATTTCATGGATGTTTTATTTGAAACTGAAATCAAAATTTATTCTTTTTTATTTATCAAAAATATTTTTTTGAAATTAATTTATCCTTTATGTTTGATAACAATGTGTAAAAATGTGTTGTGAAAAGTTTTTTAATTTTTACTTCAATTTTTACTTGAAATGTTATCTCCTAAGAAGTAATGATTTTATGATCCTCTATATATTATTTTTATATTAATACATTTGGTAAGTAAAACTATAATATTCTATGATTTTTTAAGTTAATGTTATGTAATAATTTAATGAAACACATTTTGAGTGTCAGACATATGTATATATGATGAAAAGTGGGGTATTATATTATCATCCAATTCATTGATTTATATTTATATCACATGAGATAACCTAATAAGGGAATCATGATTTGTTTCACACATGAATGGGAATAATCAGTTTGTTCACATTTTTAGTCAAGAAAATAATGAGTTAGTTAATATAGGTATTTGAAAATTAGATTTTATCACATAGATTTTCCTATTATTACGATTATGAAAATATCCCATGTTTTTTATCAAGTAACTCTAATTTCATAAGATGTATATTGTTTCCTTGAAATTCTCGATTTTCTTGATCCTTCTACGTTTTTAAATTATTACTCACTTTTATATTATATTTCCATGTTTTATGATTAATGATATGGGTTTGAGATATGTAATATTTTTTTTGAATCCTTATTGATATCTTTTTGACCATATGTTGCTTCATTAGGTTTTATTATTTTCATAGATAGTCTTATTGTTTTTTATCAAGATATTTATGTTTTCATATTATTCTATTTCATGCCTATGATCTAACACTACAAGACATTACTATTCCATTACTATGTGTTTGAGCATACCCATTTGTTATATTTTCAATTATCAGGTTATGAATATGATTATATCTTGTAAGAATTATTGATATGATCTAGAGGGGAAAGATTATTTATTAATTTTTTCAATTATTTAAAAATTATATTTTTATATAGCTAATAACTAAGACAGTATACCTTTTAGTCGTTGGGTTATGTGACTATTTATGAGATGTATTATTTAAATCATGGGATTAACATATTATTTAAGTTATCTGTTGCATAGTTTTCTATAGTTTTATCAGAGTAGGGTTTAGTTATTTTTTATATTAGGTTAGTTATTTTTATAGATTAGTTTAGTTACCATTGATATTTTGGTTATAAAACCTTAGTAAAAACTTTTGAGATGAGCCTAAGATTGTGATGATGTTCTAAAATATTAGTAAAGACATGAGTATATGGTTTTTACTATAAATACGTCCCTATATGTATACAATAAATGGATGCATTATTTGGATTAGATGTACCAAGGGGTAATAACTATGAAAATAGTATATCGAGTATTAACTCAATCTTCACATGGTGAAGAAAAAAGGATTAACAACACACTAAGAATAAAACTTAATAAGGATATGATTTGGTTTATTATATTCTATTTACGAACCACTATACAGGAATTATTTCAAAGTAAATTTAAGGTATTCAATTGAGAAGTTTAAGTTATCATAACCTAAAGTATCCTATTTCAAATAAATATTTATATAGGTTGAAATGAAATAAATATAAGACCACATGATATTGAAAAAGTATAAGAAATTAAAAGGATGAAATTCATTTTAAGGATATGATAATATACACATATTATAAATGTTTAATCAATTATGTCAACCCTTTTTGTTTTTTTAATGGTTGGAACGTGAAGGAACCATGGATGAAAAGGAAAATTTAGAGATTATCTCAATGAACAACCCATCGGTGTAGGATATGGAATGATAATTATTGTGATTATGATAATCCAAATATAACATAATTTTATTGAAAATGTGAGCATATTTGACGTTCCAAATTCACCAAAGAAGTGAAATGTGGAGTCTTATGAATTATAAAGTGATGAAGATGATTAAAGAGAGAATATTGAATTACATATATGTCACAAATATGGAAATAAGAACCTATGTAATTAAGTTAATGGGACTGTGAGATGCTTTACATGTGGTAAAGGATAATTTAGAGAATCAAAATATTGATAAAAAGTAAATAGTTTAGTTAATATGAGTAATAAAGATATAAATCATCAAAGGGAACCAATAATAATTCAATGTATTGTCATCATAGAACTCATACATTATCCAAGTTAATTAACTAATCTAAGAATTAATGAGGATGGTAGGAATCCAAAAAATCCTTCACCCAAAGAGCTAGGAAGAAACTGTGCTATGACTATCGATGTTGTGGATATGGGTAATTATGTTACACTCACCCGAAAGCCTGAATTAGTGTATGCATTATTGTTCTAAAAAAACTATTATGTTTGGGATTTTCTCGATGAACATGAAGTCACCACCCTTAATGTTTTTTATTTTTAGGAAAACATTTAATGGTATAATTATTATGTTTTTGGAAATAAATATGGTATAATAATAATATAATACTCTAAAAAATTGATACTATTTTTGAAATAGAATGGATACATTCAATTTGTCTCCACATGTATTTATATAATAGGTAAAATAAAATTCTAAATCAACTATGCCAATATATTAGTGCAAGTAAAACTATTAATTATCAAATAAGAAAACCAAATCCTTCACACGAGTCTTAATACATAGCTATAAGAAATATTTCCTTGACATGGTTTGGGAAAATAAGTTTTTATAGTCTTCCCTATGATATTGACGATCATATATCATTAGAGATAGTATGTATGGAATTTCAATCTTTCCACCACCATTAGCTATTCTTGAATGTAAATGATAACTAAATTGTGAGGACAAAATTTAATTAAGGGGCATAATGTGATAACTTGAGTTTTCATGATATATTTTTCTAAAATAAATACTTTTTCTATCGCATGTTTTCATTAGAAACTAAAATAAATTAATAAAATATGATATATTTTTAATATTAGATATGATCATTATAAATTACCTATTAAATTAGCTTGTATAAATTGAATTAACTATTTCAAAAACTATTCAATAAAGTAATAATAAGTGGAATTTATAATAATAAGTATTAATTATGAAGCCCATTTATTAGAACTCAAAAGGGAGGTAGATTCCCCCTGCTTTCCCATAACCAAATCCAAGCTCAGAGCAATTACAGTTTTAGAAAAAATTTATACATGAAAAGTTAAAGCTCATAAATATTTCTTTTTGTTCAATGATTACTGAACCACCACGATAAAATTCAAACAGATAATATTCAATTCTTATGTATTATGAAAATAGGATAAGGGGTAATTTAAATAGAAAGTAGTATTATATAAAAATATAACAAAATATTTATATAGAAATATCATGAATTTATATACTCCTTACAAAGTAATTTTTTCTAAATTCACTTTATGATTAAAAATATATTTTTCAAAAATAGGAATATTATTTATAAGAATTATGATTACCTTTATTAAATATTAATAAGACATCTTAGGACTAGATTAATTAAAAATTTATATAAAATATTAGTTTTTATACACAAAATGTTTTTCAATAAAAATATTTTTTGGCAACATTTTATGATTTTAATTAAAAATAAAATTTATAAATTTGATGTTATTAATTGGAAAAATATAATTTTTTGAAGTTTAGGATTGTCAAATTATCTTAAGATTAATTTTTTTGATTCTTCAGAAATAATTAATTTTTAGGTGAATATTAAAAAATTCCGATTTTATTAATATCATCACTTTTAGTTAATTATTCTATTTAATTAATAACTTAAATGTTTTTGAAACATTTTTCCTATTAAATCATATATTATAAAACTGAATAAATCATTTTAAAATATTATTTTGAATTTATAATCTCATTCTCAACATTTTGAAAATTTATTCATTTTCTTAATAAAAAGTATTTTTTGGACTGTTTTTTAGTTAATTACATCATGATAAAATGATTTTTTTTATTTTTTAATAAGTAAAATTTTAATTATAATAATTATTTTAAATTAATTTTAATGAGTTTATTTGATAATTTTACTCAAATCATAAATTTTTTTTATATAAAAATTTAATTTTTCAAAAAATATGCTTTTGTACATTACATGTGATTTT
This sequence comes from Viscum album, assembly GCA_963277665.1. Taxonomy (NCBI): domain Eukaryota; kingdom Viridiplantae; phylum Streptophyta; class Magnoliopsida; order Santalales; family Viscaceae; genus Viscum; species Viscum album. Next base: position 1,455,954,734 of record OY728135.1, on the reverse strand, counting down.
GTTAAAATTAATTTTACACATGCATTAGATTTTTATTTAATAAATTTTATTTCATATGTTGAATAATTTGGTATGGATAATATAATAAGTATCATATTATTTTTAGTCTTAGATTATACATTACTAAGATTAAAAAATTCAGTGTGGTAAAATCTAAAATGGTAAAAGTGAGAAACCTTAGAGTTAAAGGGAATAAAATGTTTATTTTGGAATAGTAATGGTCTGATCGATATATTATTTTTTCAATTCCATAATTTTTTAATTTTTGATATATTTTTTTCAGTGTGACTTCCCTTTATTGAATAGTTTTTGGTATTTAAAGAAAATTCCATACCTTTTTACTTAAAAAAGTGAAACTCAACTCCTTAATTCCTAGTACACCAAAACCCCTCATGTTCAGAACAAAAATATACCAAAACACTTATAAAAATCTTAAAAACCTTATGGATGTTGTGTAATTCTTTAAATTTCTTTCCTCATAGGTTTAATCCCCTTTTAGAAGCTGATAATCTGAGAACTAAGGTATAATTTCCTAAACCTCTCTTCTCTTTTGTATATCTTTATATGATTTTTTAATACTAAAATTTACTTTAACCATATTAGAATCATAATATCAGTATCACTATTTTCCTTTTATATAGTTATAATTATAGAACAATCAATAATCACTTTCCCTTTTCTCTATTAAGAAAAATGAACACATAAATAGTTTGTTGTGTGGACCACTACCTCTACGACAAAATGTTTTTCATTTTACATTACCACCAATCAAGGATGATTATAATAGAAAATTTAATATTTAATTAATATATAAATAAAATGTTATATATTCTTAAATAATAATATATATTACTCATTTTCATCATTCTATAAAAAAATCACTAATTATGCGTATGAGTGGACTACTACTTCCATGAGATGATTGGTTTCCATTTTTCACATCATCATCAATTTTCATTGATGTTATGGTGAATATATTTAAAGTATAAATATGATTTTTATGGAATGAATATTTTTATTATATAAAATTGTAAAATATTTTTAATGATATTATCAATAAATCATTATTGTAAATTCAATTATTTAAAACAAGAAAACTAAGAAGAAAATATTTAATTAAGATCATGTAATATATTAATATCCATTAGTTATTCCTATTATTCCATTAGAATTATGATATATAACATTAATAAACACAAAATTATATCATTATTTTACTTTTTCTATTATATTATATATAAATCATCACATAATCATCAATAATTAGGGTAAGTTCATAACTTGGTTGGTTTGATCATCTACTTGAAAAATGCTATGAAATTATATAATTAATGATTAATAAAAAATAATTTATTATATAATGTGATAAAATTATGTAAATAATAATTATTTGGGTTCTTAAATGGACACATAAATATTTATTCCAATAATTAAGACAACACCCATTATAGGTTGAAAAACAATGAAAAATATTTGTTGTCAATTTCTCCTTATAGGATAATGAATACAGTACTCAAGAATGTAAATATATAATTAAAAAAATCATTATAATTAGTTAATTATAGTAAAATTAATCAAATTTTAATAATTAAATTCTGATGAATAAATAATATTAATGTTGTTCATAAAACAACTTTTATGAATAGACAAGACTGTAAACACCAGATGTGGAAAAATTAGAAAAAACTAACTACTATACATGTAACAAATAATTATAAAGGGAAATTATAAATAATTTTATCTATTAATATAGTTATAAAATTTTATATTAATAAATTGATATTTTTTATATTAGGTTATATAATATTCAATAAGCACGAAAATAATGTAAGGGTTTTTTGTCTTAAATTTGAATCCTTTGAGTTGTGTTTAAGATACACACCATGTTTCCTTTTCAATGGTGTGAATAAATTTCTAATGTAATTTTTTATCAATATTATCTTATAATTTATGATCTTAAATGTTATTTTTAATGTTATAACACTCATGGGGTTTTGTTTCAAGATTTATAAAGGTAATAATGGGTTTTCATGAATCCAATCCTTTACTAGGTTCATAATTACACTTTTTTGACAATAATAGTTTAAGATTGATCTATTATTTCCTATATATATGTTATATTTTTTTCTACCTTATTTTATTGGAAAATAATGATTTTACCCAAATTATTTATCCTTGTTGATTTTATTTACTTGTAAAAAATTATTTTTAAATAATAATTATCATTTATTTTAATGGAATTTTCTTCCATGTCTATGTTTTTAGTCCCCACCAATGTTTTAATATACCTAATAGAAACTCAAATTTTTTTATCTCCACCGATACTCTTATTCCGATTTATTAATTTTAAAATAATGGTTTCACCATCTTTCTAATGATTAGGATTTTCATAATGGTTATTTCAAAATGTAAAAAATATTTTCCTACCATTTCAAAATAAAATGTTTTATCAACCACTATACGTTTTATTTTGATAAAATTTATGTATTTTTCAATGTTTCAATGATTAAAGATTTTATTTAAATGTAAATATTTTCAAATTGTTTTACCATTTTATAAAAATTATGCATTTGTTATGTTTTCGTTATTAAAAATTCTTTTTAAAAGTAAATGTTCTCCATGTATTTTCCTCTCCACTTTTTAAATAATTTATGTCTTTTAATGTCTTTATTATTAAATATTATTTTTTAATTGAATTTTTCAAAGTATTTTTTATTCTCCATTTTGAAAATTTCTATACATTCAAGTATATTGTATTTGTAACTATTTATAATAAGGTTTTCAAAAAGTATTATATTTCATTTCTCAAAAAATTAAATTTGCAAGTAAATTACACACTATATTTAATAAAAACCTTTTAAAATATTTTGTGACATATAATTTTTGAGGTTAAATTTTCCTCTATGTTTTATCTCCAATGAAGTAATTTTTTAATCATCCTATATATGTTACAATGTTATGAATTATTTTGGGAAACAATATTTTTATAGACCATTATTTCATAAGTTAATGTAATGTGATATTTTTAAGAAACCCATTATTTTTTCAAGATATATTAATGTTATTATGGTGATTAATTTTAAGTGGCACACATTTGTATAGATGATGATGGGTGGGGTGATATGTCACAAGATAATTCATTGGTTTATGTTTATATCAAATGAGATAGTTAGGAGGGGTTATAATGCATTTTTGTCTCATTGGTGTGGGGATGATGGGTTTTCTCACATTTCAAGCATGAACATAAACGGTTTTCATAAATAGGATTTGGATTCATGGGGTTTATCACACATGTTATCTAATTATTTGGTTGTTCCAAGTTATTTATCAAGTTATTTCAATTTCACAAGATGTGTTTAATTTCTCAGAAATTCTATGATTTTATGATCCTGACTTATTTTTAATGTAATCCTTAATTTTATGTCTTGCTCAAATGTTTTTTGAATAATGATATTTTTATGAGCCATCTCATATATTTTATGCTTTATCAATGTTCCTGATCATGTGTGGTGAGGGGAACATATTATTATTTTTAAAGTGGATAGTAACATAGAGAGGGTTTGGTGATTCCATCTTGAACTAGATCATTGAGACAAGGCCCATCTTCAACCCAACATAATTATATCTTTTTGTTTCAAATTAACAAATGTAGTAAGTAAAAATAATCCTATTGGAATCCCAAAAACTATGATTGAATCCTCTTTTCTTCCACTTTTAATAAAACATTGGTTACATGGATAGATTGATCCAAATAGACCACTACTGAATATTTAATAAAATTATTTCATTTGAGCACGTGCAATAATACCTATGAGATGTTTCAATCCCAAAGTAAGCCCCACCTATATTTCCATGTATTATTCAGTAATAGTGGGACAATGGTCTCTTATATTACTAATGAGAAACCTACTCACACAATTCATCATTCTCTCATCCTTGATTAAAGGATTTGAAGATGTGATTTACTACATGTATCTTCCAAAGATCAAAGGGATCAAGAATATTTCTATGTTTTATGTTGTCATACTTTACAAATTAAATTATATAGGCTGAAATTTTCATGATCATGAAATTTATAATTCTTTTTTAAATTCATAATAACCACAAACATCTTAGATTGGTCTGTTTCATGAGAAATTACTTCCTTATATAAGTGTTATATATATAAGTACCTAAGATATATATTTATTTATCCATAATCTCATATAAGTATGAAATTTACCCACATCCAAACACCCTCACCAATTAAAGGATTCTCATAATGTACATTACATAATCTTTGTGTTGGTTTACTCATCCTCACTATATAAACATAAACTACTTGTTTAACATACAAATCACATGATTTAAAAATTCATGAATTTTCTTTATCACATGAAATAAAACTACGTAACACCATCAATACAGTATGAAGTCAAATTATATGGTCACTATCCCCATTTGATATAATATTCCACCATTAGTGCTGGAGTCTTCTCTCATAACTTTCGTAAACTATGTATGTATTGATTCATGTTCTTGTGAAATAAAGTCTAACATCTAGGGTCTTTTCCATGGACTCAACCCTAATATCACCACTATAAAATCCATTTAGAAACTATGAAATGTACTTATGTTATTGAACCATTTGTTTGTGTATTCCAAACACATGAAAATTTCCCTTTATTATGTGTGTGATCAAACTATATAGGATCCTTAGGTGTATGATTATTTACTCATTAACATATGATTCATAACATTTACATTTTTCCCTAGAATATGATATTGGTTTATGTAAAGATTTTTTTAAAACTATAAATGGAATTATTTATATCATTATAGGAAATATAGTTACATCTTAGATCACCTATCCTCGACCCAACCATGGGGTTTGCCCAATTCCAATAATTTTTTATTCAGTATAAGGTTTGGGTGACATCAGCTTGTCTAAATTTGAATGATAAAAATTTATCCCACATATTAATGACTCTTTTCTATTTCAAATTATCTCTTCCATAAGACTTTAAACTATGTTTAATTTAATAATTTTCACATGAAATTAAACTTCCTAACATCATCATTGTTTAATTTTGTAAATGTAATGACATTATGCCATAAATATAATGTTAAGCTACATAACACTCAGTCTGCCTTACAATACCATAAATTTCAAAAAACAAAAAAAACCTATCATGGATTGAATCTCTTATATGTGAGATATATCCATGAATAATCCCTTAATGTATACCCCCAATATTCATCATAATATCTAAAGATGAAAATTCAATCATTTGAAATGATCTTTTTGCAAAATGAAAAAACTGAATATTCCACCTCTATTTTTATTTCAACATTGTCATTAATTATTTGGAAACACCAGAAATCACCATGTCATCCCTTTATTATCACTTAATTAACCCAAGGTAAACATATCTTTAATTTACTTCATTTTTATAATTTTTAAATTGCATCTCAAAAAATAATATCATAATCCAAAGAATAGATGGTTTAGTACATTTTAGGACTAACTATATAGGTAATTTATTTTTCAATAATTGTGACAATACCTCCATAATTGAACCAATATCAGCTCTTTATAGACTTCTAAAATGATATAATAATCTTCATAACATAGGTAATAGAAACATAATAAAGGTTTTACCTCCAACTAGTATTAACAACAAACATAAGTGATAATAACCAAATATCAAAAGTGACCATTAGATGACTACATGAGTTTATGAAAGGATGATGGACAAGCCCCCTTTCTTTAGAAAAAGGAGAGGCCCTTTTGAAAACTGTGAAAATGGTAAACCCATTACATAAACTAGGTTAAAAATATCCTAAAAAAAGAATATGCAAGGTTATGCCCAATAAATCATAGATTATAAAACATGGAAGAAGGATTGGAATAAATTAATATATTAATAACAAGATATTGGAAACATGATTCAATAAATATGACACATAATATCATAACATTTTCATAAAAATAATCATAAAACTATGAAATATTTCAAATATGGAATAAAAAATACTATAGGGAAACATCACTTTCTTGATCCATACCATCAATTCCCATGCATGTGAGATAGTAAAACATAATCACAAATTCATTTTTCATGAGATAAAATTATAACTAATGAATTACAGTGAGATAAAATTACCCACCCACCATTCATTCACACTTACATGTACAAATTGAAGTAAATCTTTAATCATACCATAATGTATATATGGAAAGAATTAATCTTTATTCAACACATCATAAAGAACCCATTGAATGAAGATAGGTTTCATTCATCATAAAGAACACATGGATGAAAATGGTTTTCAAATCCTTTACAAATAATAACATATAAGTTAAAATTTCATAATTCTATCAATAATGATAACATAATATACATGTGGTATATAAAGAGGTACTCAAATATAATCAAGAACATTCTAGCTAGATACCATTCATTCAAGATAATAAATAATTTGGTATTACAAATGTATAAATAAAGGGTAAATCCATAATTAAATAATATACCCAATCGATATGTATATTGAATATTGATGAACATATTTTAACTAATGTAATAAAAATAAGATATTAATTAATTAAAAAAATTGGAAGAACAATTATTTTCATCCACCAAATATTATTTGAAAATAAAAAGTTATTGATGGATTATTCCTCCAAAATATTGTAATATTATATAGTCCATCCAAAAAAATAAAGTGGAAAATATAATTTTTAGAATTTCCAAGATAAAGTACAAGATATGTAAAAAAATTGAATTAGACGACAACCACCTTTTTATGAGTTTTAATAAAAATAATATTTTAAATATCAATTATCCTTAAACAATTGAAAATATTTTTAATTAAATATTTTATGTAAATATGGGAATAATAATTTCATTTATAAACTATGTTAACATTGAGATAAACTTTCATAAAAAAGTTGGTGTAACTATGTTCTCAAATGGAAATATTTAAAAAATTATTCTTTTCAAACTTTGATGAAAAATAACCACAATAAAATGTTAAAAATTTAATTGATATTTTAAAAATAGGTAAAATAGTATAAAATAGGACTAAATCTATTATTTTTTTATGTATAAAGATTTTTTATAATGCATGAAATGAATATAGACATTGCAAATTAGAGGATCCTAAATGAGAACAAGTGATAGGGTTATTTTCATGTACTAGAAACCCTTGGAGTAATATATGAGCCATGGTGATATGAAATTTTAGGGGTACTTCTAAGGCCCCATAAATATCAAATTAAAATTATCTTTTGTTTTATAATGAGTAAAAATTACCAATATGTATTATTTATATAATAATAGCAATGAATCCTTTAGAGTTTAAGCAATATAATAATGAAAACCCCTATTAAATTTTGAATTTTTTAATGAAAATACATATAAAATAATACAAGATAGAGATATTAGAAACCTTATAATTATGATAAAATAAATTCATTATGTAATGATCATATCATATTAAATATATCAGGGTACATAATAAGAATGATATCTTAAGAAGATAAATTTGAGACCAAGAACCGTTTGAAATTATTAAATTTTGTGTAAAAACCAAGGAGGTAAATAAAAAGGAACATAACATTGAAAATCATTAATTATAATGGTATCAAGGTGGAAAATATTAAAATTAAGTATATGATCTATTCCAAATAATATATTGTTATAATAAGAATCACGTCTTAAGGGATTTAAATTTGAGACAAAAACCCTTACCTTAATTCCTATATTCCACCAAAGCACTTGATTATAATGTATAAAAAAATAAATATCTTAATAATTTATTTCATAACATTATTTACTTATATAAAATTTTACATTCTTTATCAATATATATTCCCTCTATTCATATTAGTTAGTTAATATCTATTTTTAATATCATGTGTCAGTAGTCTTGATCATTTTAAAATAGTTTTGAAATAATTTTTCTCTCTATTATTATACAGACTTTAATAATTAATAGGTAATAAAAAATAAATTAATATATGTTCTATAATTATTTATATTTTTTTTTCATTCCATGGTAGTTTTTTTACTATTCATGTAGAAGTAATTTCTGAAAAGTATTTCTTAGTGATTTGAAATAAATAAACAGTTGTATATTAATTTATGATATATATATTAATGTTAATATTAAAAAAAATCATTATTTTATTATTTATATCATATATTATTAGTAATTAAGTTTTTATTGTCATCCATGATATTATTTTATTTCAAGGATCAAGTAGGTGGACCGATAACAACGTGAAAATTCAATAATTAAACGATGATTATGATTATGATTATGAAATTGGTTACTTTTAGAACTAAATTACTATTTTATAAGTATAATGTTATTATTTATAAAATGAAATGTTTTTGAATCATATTTATATAGGATTTAATAAATAATAATTAATTTACTTTAAATATTAGTTATGTTACATTTTTTGAGGTAGTAGTGTGCACAACGCCTGATTAACATTTTCATTTCATGAAGAATGCGAGGGAAGCATAGTATATGATAATTTTTATCTTAATAATAAAAAATATAATATATATTTTATATTTATATTTATATTTATTCTTATATCTTGAAAATATAAGCATTGGTGAACAATGTAATTCATCGCTCCGTAGAGGAGGTAGTTTTCACAACACACGAATGTCTATTTCATTTTTCTTAATAGACTAGGGGAAATGTGGTAAATATTTATTCCCTCAGAATATTAATATTAATTATAAAATAAATCATATTTTAATTATATATTTTTAAGGTAATAAAGAATGCAAAAGATGTCAGGAAAAAAGTAATCAGAATGAGAACATAGGTTTTCCTTATGAAGGATCCTTGTAAATAGTGGTATTAAAAAAATATATTATAAACATAGGATTTTTTAAAGGAAATTAGTTTATAAAGGAAGTATAATAAGTATATTTTTGTTAGAAATATAATTTTTAGAGTGTTCTTTTCATTTAATTGAGAGTCCAATTTTATAAATTGAGATTATGAAATTTTCATAATTATTTCAACTTAATTAGTTTAAACCACATGTTTCACATGTTATATAGAAACCAAAATCTATTATAAGAGAGTGGTGTTTTATATATTATATAAAATACCCTAATAATTCATTTTCAGAAATTTTTTAAACTGTTTTAAGTACCTTGCTCTTAGAATGTTCACTTTTATGATTTTTGGTTTTACCGTGGTGATAAGTTTTTACCAAAGTAATTTAATATTAATGTCTAAAAATAAAATCATTTATTTTAATTTCTATTTAAATAATGGTCAAAAAATATGAAATCCATTTTATTGGATAAAACTTATTTGTGTAATAAAATGAAATTTCAACATTAATGCATGTAACATGGGAAACCTCATTTTTATAAAGTTTATTTTTAAAAATAAAATTTATTGGTAGGAATAAATTATCAATTTCATTGATTTTATGGATATAAATTAGTTTATTTAAAAAAAGAAAATTTATGTTTCTTTCAAATAAATCCAAGATAAAATTTTACAATAATACATTTTGATGAAAAGAAAATACCAAAACAAGTTTATATAAAAACAATTATTTAAGCCCTTAAAATGTTAATTATTAGTTATCAAAATTAATTTTTTAAATGTATATTACATATTTTAGCAATGAAATGGGGTTTTACAACTCTTTTTCTTCATTATAAGGTTATAAAAATTTAAAGTTGGGGTAAAAATTTTATTTTTCACTATTCTTTGTAAAATCAATAATTTTATAAAAAACACAAATAAATAATCTTAATATAATATAATAATTATAGATCATAATTTTGATATTTATTATTTAGAAGTTAAATTAATAATTTTATAATTTATCATTTAAATAAAAAACATAAAATATAATAAGAAACCATTTTTATGGGAAAATAACATTTCAATGTATTAACAAATCATGTTCATATTTCTTAGCAATTAATATTAAATTTTTTATTATATTTTATATGTTTTTCATCATATCAAAAATATATATAATATATTTATTTTATTTAAATATGGAACATTTTTTTAGAATCTAATGGTCTCATTAATGTTATCAATGCATTAGTAAATTGCATCACCTGAATCTCTACTGTGGAAGGTAAACAACAGATCCTAAACTATCATAAAATACGCCCTTTTAAGAGACTTTAATAATGAATTGATTTATTATTTTAATTTAATAACGTGGAAGTTTACAAAAAACCTCATTTTTTAATTCATCATATCCAAAATATCGTAGTATTAATTTTTTATGTGCTTTCAGATAAGGCCAGTTTTTAGTAGAAAAGCACATTTTTCATGAAACATGATATTTTAATAGATTTTACATTATATATTAAGTACATATAAGTATATAAAACATTTTAATATATCAATTATAATTTCAAGGAATAAAAATATTGATTTTAAAATATTTTATGAAATTTAAATACAATGCTCAACATTTTTGTAATTAATTATAATGTTACTTTAATAAATATATACATTTAGTATTATCTTTAAATAAAGTATTTCACAGTGATATTTTTTTTGGATTGAATTAAAATAATCATATATTCTGTTTATTCATAAAAAATTAATTTATGTCCCTGAAATTATTATGCAAGATAATTTATCTTATATATAAAATCAAATCTTAAAGCAATGTTTCCGAAAAAACTATTTTTATGTTATCTACTACATTTATATTAAAATTAAATTTCCAAACACTTAAAAATATTTTTTGTTATAGTGATATTTAGTTATTAAATTAGTTTATTAATGTTATGTAAAATTATAAGTCTTAATAATTATGATTAAAATTAAATTCTATAGTTAAAAATTATTATCTCTATAAAGGTAGAAGGGGTAAATTGAGTTTAACCTATAGTAAAATTCCTAAAAATTTTAAAAAGGTGATTTTAGTTTTATATTTTATCATTACATAGACAATTAAATGCGTCCTCTATACATTTTTCCATCATTTTTCCTTTGAAACATGAATAGTAACCATATATTATTGTAAATGTAAGTTTTAATCATGAAACTAACCTTCCCTAAACTTATAAAAGGATAACATATTAACCACTTCAAGGATCACATATAATTATAATTTTTACTTGTAATTATTTCATTTTAATCTCTTTATAATTATGTCCTAGAAATATAATCCCCTTGTTAATTATTGCTATCCTGTATCAATCAAACTCAGATAGACTTCGATTGAAAATTGAAGTCCCTGAGATGAGTATTATCAACTCCTTAATTTTATTCTTAATTATATTCTATAAAATTTATTATATTCAAAGTATTATAACCATATTATTATTAATTATTTAATTTAATTTTACTATATTAATGGTATTATCATAATTTATTCACATGCCCCATCCACTATGAAAAATAATAATGTTGTTCATGCGTTGTTCGAACAACCGACCCCATAATGTAAATTGATTTGTTTTAATTCAATATTGTAAAATATTAGACATAAAAATGATATTAATGTATAAATATGATGCTTATGGTATCATTAAGGTTATCTTTTGAAAAATTATTGACCCCAATAATGATATGGTCAATAAATGATCATCGTTAATTTAATAATTTTAAAAAATCATTCAAGAAAGATAAACTTTTATTCAAATAATGTATGATTATAATATCCATTACATATTATTATAATTACTTAAAATTAGAATATAAATCACTAAAAACACTAAATATTATCATTATTCTTCTGGTATAAGGATATTACCACAAAACCAACTTATAATATTTCATGAAATCAGGGTATGTTTATGATTAGGTTGGTTAAACCACTAACTTTAATAATACCACTAATTTATATCGAGGAGAATATGAAATATTATTTAATATTATAATATTTTATAAATTAGTAAATAATAATTTGTTTTTTGTTCTATAATTATTATATCAATATCTAATTATTTAATTAAATAAACACTCGCTACTGTTCAAAAATATCCAAAAACTATTTTTAATTGACTTAATCTTCAATGATAAAGTCAAAAAAATTAATGGATTTAGAAAATCATAAATTAATATGAATATTCCATAATAGTATCCTTAATTTCATATTCATTATAAAATTTGGCTAATGTTTTATGAAAAACAAAATTATTGTAAAACAAGTTAATTTTGGACAATTGATGGTGAGAGTATAAGACCTAAATTTTCAATATAAAAATGGAGAAAACTCGAGGATTTATATTATTTTTTGATTTCATAAATGGATTAATTTAACCCTAAGTGGTAATTATCCTTCAAATAAGATTGATCATTGTTGAAGGATCCAATCAAAACATCAGATTCTAAAGAACCCTCAGTTTTGAGGAATAATGGCTTATATTTTATGGAGGTGTTTTTTGGATTGTCAAAGCCAGGAATAAAGGATTCGTCTTGGTCCTATAATTTCACAAGACATTAGAATGGTGGTTTTTTTATGGTGTTTTATTTGGAGGTCTTACAACAACAGATCCATCCATTAATGTTTTTGATCCTGTAACATGTTATATATTGAAAGGGGGGAAGGCCTTAGCCTTTCACTAATATCAAGAATATGGTCTCTCACTACTGGGAAATTGATATTGGTGGGTAATTACTATTGGGATATGGTATTTTTACATCATATTAAAATCAATTGATTATTTGACCTCGAAATTGAGCTTTCACAATCTGAAAATCAACCATGCAATTCTTAGACTATCTGAATGGGATGTTAATTTCAATCCCTTTAATATGAAGAAATCAAAAAAGGAAAATATGGGTAAAGTTACGTTGATTGAATTGGTTATTTTGGAATCTATGTATCCTTATTGATCGTTCCTCTTGTCGTGGTACTCCCATTAGATTATATTAGAGTACCCAAGATGAGGAGCTTGGTTTCATTCTCAAATATTAGTGGATGTTAATTTGGAAATCAAACATCGTGCCAGAATATCCTTCTTTACCAATGGTTGTAAGTCTAACGTAAAAGTAGAGTATAAAAATGTTCCTTTTTTGTGATGTATGAAATATTGTGGGACAATATAGGTCTAATTTTAGGGTTCTTCCAAAGATGGTCATTGATGTCACTAAATCTTCATATTTGAATGAAATAAACATGAAGAGAAGGGAAAAATATGCTTATTGAGAAAAACAGGGTCACTATGAATTCAGATGATTCACCACGAGTTCCACTAAGGATTAATCCTAAAACCTCCTCAATTAAGGATCCTATGGTAACTCAATCCATCCCATCTTCATCCATAAAGAAATCTTGGGATGACATTACCAAGAAGAGGTGAAAAATAATACTGTCATGCCTTACTCCCTAACCAAGGTGGACCCTATGATGAATTATTTCATAGGGTATAATATCAAAGAAGAACATGTTTTGTTTTATGATATTTCAAATTATATCTATGACCTGGTTCTCAATATTCAAAATTAAGTGGGGGAAAACTCTATATTTCAAGAATTATACAAGGGACTATGTGATTTGGTATGGTCTATAAAGTAATTACTATATCCAACTAATGATAATCCCAAGGTTACATCTATCTTGGAAGGTTCTCCCCCAATTCCTACTAGTACAAAAAACCCTGATGGTCATCTTAGCATAATAGCTCGATCTGATTCAAGGACTCTCAAACCTTCATTCATGTCTACCCTTGAAATATCTCTCATCCCAGGAGTGAAATTTTATCATTATACTCTACTTAACACCCATACTGGTACACCTATATTTGGGGATCCTTTAAATAATGTAAATGATTCAGATCATGCTGCCTCTACTATGGTTCCATCTAGTTTCAGCTCTGATATAAAAGAAGTTGTTAATATAAGCAGTACTTGTGTCACTGGCCTTAATCAGAGTTCCTTGTTATGTACTTTTGGCAGTGGATTGAATGTCAAAATAGGGAAAGGTAAATCCAGAATGTTTGATATAAATAACCTCATCCAAGAAGATCCGAGTCCTAAAAGAAAATCCAGAGGAACTCCCAATGCAGTCATGATGAAATCTATGTGGGGCAAAAAAGGGGGATTCAACACTGGCCTCAAGTTTAAATGAATATATTTTTTGAACATCCAGGGGATGGCCAATCAAGACACTCTAAGTTCACTTAGTATTTTTATTCAGCATTATCGGGCTCTTCATATTAGTATATATGAACCTAAGAGAGTCTTTTATTACAGTATTTCTAACCTAGATAATTTGTTATTCCATTTGGTATACTCTAATAGTTATTTTTCTGAGGTCAAGAGTATTTGGTTTTTGGTTAATTGTTCATTAACTGATATTTCTATGGTTGATAAAAGTGAGCATCATGTCACTTGTTTCTTTATGTACCTTGGTTCCCAACATTTCTGCTCTTTTATGTATGCTCATACCAGTTATCAAGATCATAGGAAAATATGGATGAATATTTGTGCTCTCAATTCTGTTATTTTTTGACCCTGGGTGGTCTTTGGAGATTTTACTTCCATTATAAATCTGAATTAGAATATGGGGTCATGTCTAATGTTATATCCTCTAGGTAATTCAGAGCATTTATTGATGCTAATGGGTTGTTTGAGGTTAACCTGGTTAGGGAAAAATACACTTGGTACATGAATTTTTTGAACAAGTTTGTTGCAATTAGAATATATAGGTATTTTAACAATGAATAATGTATTTACTCTTGGGGATTCAATTCGTGAACAATAGTATCTAGAATTAATTATGATCATCACCCCATTTGGGCTAACATTATGGGAGAGGATCCCATACCTTATTCTCATTTTATGTTCAATAAGTCCAAGATCAATCATCATAAGTGTATATTCCTTATTAAGAAGAATTTGAAATCTATGGAATGTGGGAATGATGAATTTTATTATTTTATCAAGCATAACCTTCATAAAATATCTTTGAAAATATAGAGTAAAGATCACCTCGGTTCTCTTGAGTAGGAAATCTCCTTTCGTGATGTTTCTATCCAACATTTGTAGGAGAAAAGTACCCTAAATAGATTCTTTAATAGTGTTTATGGGGAATATGAGACTGTTTCTTTGTTGAATAACGTTTTTGACCTCAAAGATTACTTAAAAAGAGATATTTTTTAGGAAAAGTTGTTGAAGGATGGTCATAGAAATTCCATGTTTTTTAATTCTCTTAAAAAATTCAAGAAGGTCTCCTAGACTTAAACATTGATTAAAAATGGGGATCATATTATTGATAATAGGAGGGATCTCTCAGAGCATGTGATTTTTTATTTTAAGGATATTTTCAATATTCATTATCTCCCTAATGACCTAGAAGAGTGTATCATTCCCAGACATGTGGATCACCAATAAAACTCTAATATTACCACTATTCCACTGAATATGGAAATTAAATAAGTGATCTTAAAGCATAAATCTAAATGCTATCTGGGATCAAATGGTTTTAGTAACCCTTTCTTCCTAAAATTCTGGGATTTTATTTAAACTGATGTCTATAGGATTGTGATTAAATTTTTAAGGGGGGTTCCCTGCCTCATGGTTTGAATGCTCAGTTTCGTGCTCCAATCCCAATGGTGGAGAATGACAATGAGATACATCTTTTTAAGAATGTTTTTTGTTTAACACTATTTATAAAATAATTTCTAAAATCATGGATGTAATATTGGATTCGATTGAAAGTAATATTTTTCTCCTAATCAGTTTGGTTTTATTAATGGGAGATCTATTTTGGACTATTTCATCACTGATTCGGAATCTGTTAACCTATTTAATAAACACACTAGGGGTGTTAATATTTCTCTTAATCTTTTTTTCAGGAAATATTTTTAAACAATTGATATGATATTTAGTTGTATGGTTTTTCATATGTTTTGGTTTGACTGTGTCCTTATTACATGGATAAAAAAGATTTTTTGCTCCACTCACATCTCTGTTCTTATTAATGGGTCCCCTATTTTCACTATTCAAGAGGTTTTGGGAAAGGGGACCCTCTTTCTACTATTATTTTATCCATTGTAGAGTATTACCTTAATATAATTCTTTCCATTATGGTTGGAAATGGGAAAATGGTGTCAATAGTTCTAGTAGAGGTTTTTTTCTCCTACTCACTTTTTTTATATAGATGATATTATCCTCTTAGACTTGGGAGGTAAGAGAAATATGAAGAATGTCAAACAAATCCTTTAACACTATACATCTATCTCTGGTCAAGAGATAATTTGGTAAAAATACTTTGTTTATTTGGGTTGTAATTCATCTATTCTAAGGAAGATTGATATTGTTAGGGATTTGAGAATTTATGAGGGGCTCTTCCTTGTAACTACATGGAATTTTTTTTGTTTTGTGTGGGGTTTCTAAAGAGTTTTATTTCTCATATATTCTTAGTAAGGTCATAATGAAACTTTCTACATATAAGGGAAGACTCTATCTATGGATGGTCAGTTTTTCTGGGTCAAATTTGCTATTGTCTCTAGGTTTTTTTATTCCTTTATGGGGTAAAAATGGAATATTTCACTCTAAAGAAATATCAATGTTTATTTCAAGAACTTCATTTGTAGTGGTAAAATTCTTGAGAGTAAGATAGCTACGGTTTCTTGTAATAATTTTTTTGGACCTTATAAAATAGGGAGTTTAGGTATCAAGAATATTGTGCTCTTCAATGACTATTTACAAGCTTCATTCATGGAGACACTTTTCAATAGAAATTATGAGGATCTTACTTTCCTTCAGGTAAAATTTATGGATAGACTCAATATTTGTTCTTTTAACAATCATGATTATTCTGTGTGGACTAATTTTATTCCATATTTTTTTTAATTGCCTCTCATTCTAGATGGTTAGTTTCTAAGGATTCATTCCTTGACTTCTGAAGAGAAAATTGAATTGATAATCCCCTTGTTGATTCTGTGGTGGGTGAGGACATTAATTTGACATGTATTTATCTATCACGGATCATCTTGCTAACTTGGAGGGGCTAATATTTTCAACAAATATTTTCAACAGTTACTATTTCTGTAGTAGGGCAGATATCAAGGCATAGGAATCTGCAGCTAATGGTAATCTTTCTTTTAATCTATTTTATATGTTTTCCATTCATTGAAACATTGACTCTCAATGAATGGGAGGCTACATTGGTATTTAATCAATCCCACACAATCCATTCTAGCATGGAGAGTTGATCAACAAAAGATCCCAAATGATTATAAACTGTCTTCATGAGGAATATCATTATGATCCTCATGTGTTCATTTCCATCAATAGAGGTAGGATTCAGATAATTTATTTCTTAGTCATGTCACGTCCACATTGATGTGGAAAGCAATAATAGAATTATTTGAAGACACTCTGCCATAGATGGTCTTCATCTGTGATATCCTTTAGAGCGGGCCATCTCTTTCCCTTTCCACACATTTTCTTGATCTCTTCATGATCACTACAACTGATTTTCATCATGATATTTGTTATGCTCAAAATCAAGTATTTCATGTTGTTCATTCCTTCTCGATCAATGCTTCTTTATTGAGCATCCTTGCTAGTGTTCGTGAGGCTTGTATACCAAACACAAATTTTTTTATCTAATTTAATTAACAATCTATATTTTCTTTCTTGGATTGGTGTAAAAGGTATTTTCTTGCCCCCATATAGTGACTTTGATGTATTATGGTAAGAACCTCTTATTTTATGGATAAAATCTAATTTTGATGGTGCTTCTCAAGGCAATCCGAGACCTTCTGGATATAGTGATATTTTGAAGGATCACTAAGGGGGTGTTCATGGATGTTTTCATGGTTTCATTGGTTTTTTCTCTTCAATTAAGGATAAGATGTTTGGCATTATTTTTATAGTGTAGAAAGCTATGGGCAATGGGTGAAAAAATACATGTCTTAAGAGTGATTCTACAATTTTTGTTTCTACTATGATAATGGGATCATTTCAATTATCTTGGACACTCCCTAATCGTTGGATTAATTTTTTGTATTCAATTCTCTATATGAATCATATCATTATATACACATATGGAGAGTATAAACCAGTGTTAGATGGAATTTCAAACAAAGGAGTCAACAATGTTGATTTTCATTCATTTGATCAGCTTCCAGATGTGCTTCTACCCCTTCTTAATAAGGATTGAGATAAGTCTACCATTGTTTGACTCATGTATGCCATATTTTTTTTCTTAATAAAAGAGGATAACATTTATGGGAAATGTCTCGTCTCTAAAAATAATAATTAAAACAATTAAAAAATTAAACAAAAATGTGGAAAATCAGAACAATGAATATAGAGAAAAACAATTTAGAAAGAGTGTGATGAAAATATAAATGAGTAATGTTATGAATTAATTTATTAATATATATATGTGTGTGTGTGTGTGTTTTACATTTATAATGATCCAATATTAATATATATAGTCAATACATCATTTTTTCTGAATAGTTGAAAAATTACAACAAAATATACCCAAAGGTCGTGTTAGTTTAGTGCCTTTTGAAAAATGGAATAAAAATATTCTAACTCAATGAAATATCTTCAAAGATTCACATAATGAACATCCCACTTATAATTTCTACTTAAAAAGTTATATTTTTAACTAGGGAAATGGAAACAAATGAAATGGGTGAGCTTAAGTGCTCAGTAAGTGTAAATAATGGAAATTATTAAGCATATAATTAACATAAGGGTATGAGAACATGATCATAATAATTAGAATATCATAACTTTCATATCAAAATTGTAAACATGAATCATGGAATAAATATTAGTATCTAATTAGACATAAATCATATGGAAATAAAGAACATGAGACATGAAGTCATAATATAATAACTAGACATAGAATTATAGAAGACATATAAGAATATTAAAAACCTATGTCAAGGTTTCCTACTAAGACCTTTGTAACATGTTATGATTGTGATAATCACCTATTTAACTTCTTTGGTCTTTGGATTCCCTATCGTGTACCCTCTTATTTCAGGCTCGGGATGTACTCCCATGCAACCTCTTATTTCAGGCTTGGGATTTCCTCCTGTGTACCCTCTTGTTTTTTGATTGGGATGTCATCCCATGTACACTTTGATCTCGTAAAACATTTATTATTACCCAATGAATTGGATGGAGATATTAATCCCACCCATCTCATAATGAAATCAAGAATACATGTGCCATAAAATCATAAACACTCATATATTATCCCATCAAATAAAATTAGTATCATAAACATGTAATCATATCATAACCTATATAAAAAGATATAAGTTTCATAATCATTTTATCAAAATCATAACCAATGAAAAGAAATGAGTTTCAGAAGCATAAAAATAAAAATAGAGAAACATGTTTAATAATAATTTCATAAAAACATTAACTATTCAGAGAAAAAATTTGAATGGAAACCTCAAATAATTTTCCCAGAAATGAATGTGTAACACTAATTCAAATAATCTTAGATGAGAAATAATTTTGAATACTATTTTTAATAACATTTTTGTGAGGAAAATATTCTTCCCTCTTTAAAAAATGATATTTAAAACATAAAACATTTATAAAACCATTTTATTTAATAATAAATTTGAAACTTATAAATAAGACTTGAAATTTTTTTTAAAACTACTTTCCTTGAAATATTATAAAATAATATTAAAATCATTTTGAAAACCATTTCCTTGAAAATATATTGAAAAATTATAAATGAGGAATTAAAATGATTTGAAAACCACTTTCCTTGAAAATTTATTATTGAAAATTGAAATTATTTTGGTAAATATTTTATTGAAAATTAAGTGAAAACATATAAATTAATCTAGAAAGCATTTTTAATAAATGTGGTTTGAAAGAACAAGAAATTAACGACGGAAGTGAGAGGTAAGGTCAGACTTCCTTAAATAACATTCTTAATCTTCTTATGTCCCAAATAGTGGATTAGAGTACCAATAAAAAAATATAATTAATATTAATAGGATAATAATATTCATTAATGTTCTTGAGTGATGGATCATAATATTTCATTAAAGGAAACATAAACATAAACAATCTCGATAAGCAATGATATTATTTTAATAAAATTTTACCTCTTGGTAAATTTGAACCATACTCCCCATATAAGAATATGAAATTAAATGAAACTTAAAATATAATAAAAATAAGGAGAGTAATGATATAAAATTTTAAATGCAGTATATACACCTTAGGAAAAAATACAGGTCCATAACATGATATGTGTCTCAAAGAAGGCAATTTGAGACAAAATTACTTTACCGATTGGTAACTTTTGAAAAATACACACCATGAAATAAAGTTTATAAAATGGATATTTAACTAAACATATATTTAAGTATAATATGCCTTGAATACATTCATAGGATTTATATACACTATAAAAAATAAGTGAACAGTGGATAAGGAAAGTATCATACAGAAATAAAGAGTGAGAAGAAATTCCCTTACCTTGAGTCTGACTTGTCCCATGTGTCCTTAAATTCATGAGTAATAAACTTTTGATAATTAATTACTTGGTTTATAACCTTTTTAAAAAAATTATTAATTTTAATTCACTTATTACCATGTTTTATACATCTACAAAATTGATTAAATTTTAGTTGGGTGTTATGAAGAAATTCCATTCATGTGTAAAAAATGAGTTTGGTTAGTCGACTATAGTAAAATGGGTAATTATATAAACATCTCAAGAATAATAATTATGAAATATTTTTCATATTAATATATCAAATATACTTTTAAAACCTATCATTAAATATGGTTTTTAAAAATTAATCAATATTTCAATCGTGGGGACGACATGTCGTACATATGCATGAGTAAAGTTCCCATTTCTCAATGATCATTATGGAAAGATGAAAAGTAAAATTAATCTTTACAGAATGATAATTAAATAGTAAATACACTATTATTTAATTATATATACTTATATAAATAATTATTGGGATGTAAAATGAATCACATTTTTTTAGGAGGGGGTAGTCCACACCTCCTCAAACGACGTTATCACATTATAAGTGTGTAAAACGGTAATAAATAAAATTGTATTTTTTATATTTCTAGAAATTTATTTATTTAATGAACATAATATTTTTATTTTTATTTCATATATTCTTAATTAAAACAAAAATTTATACATTCCACGTATCGTGTGATCAAATCAGATCACTTTTAAGAGGCGACAATCCACACTTCCACAAACAATATTATCACGTGTAAAAATAATGGGAAGAATAATGTAATGTGATATAAAGTAATTTAAAAAGTATTGAGAAATTATTTATATTATATATATCATATATAAATAATTTTTCCATTAAAATTCCCAACCATTAAAGGTGGATGAGGAAAAACAAACAATCATCGTTTCGTGAGGTGGTAGTTCACCATACACAAATGGTAAGTTCATTACTCATCAGATGGAAGTGTGTTTAGGTGTAGTTATAACCTATAATATGAAAACATATAATAATATTTATTATAACGTTTTTTATATAATACTAAAATATGGTGATTTGAGGGGGTATATAAAGTAAATAAAATAAAGAAGCTTTAGGAAGGATGTTACCTCTTCTTTGGGTAACTCCTTTTGGTTTTCTCCAAAGAGATCCCTTGGATGGATTTGTTCCAAAATGGAGGATTAAATGAGTAATTTAGGGATGATTGAGATATATTTTATCATTTTTTGGTCAATAAAAATTATCTTTAGAGGTGTGAGGATGTGGGAGTAGAGGATTCCTTTTATTGTGGAGGAGTGGCACTCGTGTAACAATTTAGGAAAAGGAAACCACACCAATGTTTTTTATTTAATGTTAATAAAATAATGGTAAAAATTATATACACTGGATAATATGGTCTAAATATGGCCATAAAATGGATTTTTTTACAAGTTTATAGGTCATATTAGGCTTTAAGTGTTGATTTTAGTCCCCTATTAAGCTTAATTTGATCTTAATATTTGTAAATATTTTCAATTATATTCACTAATAGTTTTGGTAAAAAATATTTATATATTACTAGAAATTATAAATTAGTATGATTTTAAAATATTAAATCCATTTTTCCAAATTATAATCATATAAGTGTAAAAAATTAATTTAAATTTAATCTCATATACAAGATGACAAGTGGGGTTTTTAATGTAAAATCATCCCAAAGTTTTCTAGGTTTTTTTAACCAATTTCAAAGTGAAATTGATTCAAATGACCTAATTTGGATAAATATATAAAAATATTATGTAATTACACATTAAAATGAAATAAAAATAAAATTTATCATTGTAAATAAATTTGATTAAAAAGCATTTTGGAGTTAAATATCAGTATTTTCACTATTCATTAAAATTGAAACCTCACAGAAAAATATCAAAATTTCACCCTAACAAAATTTTTATATTTCTATTTAAAAATGAAGTTTATTTTTACATATTAAATTTATAAAAGATTTAAAAATTTATATTTAATATAGGTTCTCCAAAAAAGTTGGAAAAGTAACTTAATAAAAATATAGATTTTTGTGTGTAAATTTGAGCATGTTCTTATCATAGTCCTAACAAATCTATACGAATAATATAAAAACTATTTGATTAAATATATAATATATTTATTACATTAGTAAAAATAACTAATTTTAATTAATTTATTTAATTTTTATAAA
Source organism: Viscum album (assembly GCA_963277665.1). Taxonomy (NCBI): domain Eukaryota; kingdom Viridiplantae; phylum Streptophyta; class Magnoliopsida; order Santalales; family Viscaceae; genus Viscum; species Viscum album. The sequence continues at coordinate 1,455,932,090 of OY728135.1, read as the reverse complement.
GGGGAATTATGAGCATAAAAACAGTTTTCTTTAAAAATATTCCCTTTATATTCAATTGGTTCTTAAATTCATTGTAACTATTCAATTAATTTTATAATTTTTTAAACCACAGTATTCTATAATTTAGTTATTAATACTCATAACTGATAACTTAATACATTATTTAATTATTATTTTATTAAATAATAATATTTTAACATTATATTTTTGTTTAGTAAAACATAGTCTTGTGAGTTATGTGAGCCATCGTGGAATGATAGTCTTGAGTCTAACGTAAACTCATCATAGTGTATGTTGTAGAGAAATGAAACCTCTATATTAAGGATGGTGAATCATTAAATTTTCATTACATATAAGGAAATATAAAAATAGTTATTTAATATAAATATAATAAATATTTTTAGTGATGCGTGGAAAGAAAAAAATAAAAAAGAATAAATTAATTCTAAAAAAATAAATAAACAAATCCTGGGGTGTAACATTATATCATAATTAAAATTAATTCCACAATCAAAATTCCTCTAGTTTATTAAAGGTTTAATCCATGAATGTTTTTTTATTAGAAACCCTCATCATAAAAAAGAATTCTAAAACATCCTTTATTTAAAAACAGTTGGAAAGATAACGGTTGCCCAAAGTAACATATAACTGGGTTTCAACATGGAAGAACATAGATAAAAAGTGAAAACCGAGACATGGAAGAGAAATATAACCATTATTCTATAATGGAGAGTGAAATAGAAAATTTTCATGATAATGTTAACAATAATAAAGCCATAATTCTACGATGAACTAAGGGACTATTTGATTCATCAGAAAAATATGTAATAGGATAAATTTTTTCATTTGAATATACATTTTCAGAAAGTTTAGGAATTTTCATGAAAATATTTAATTGAATTATTTCAGGACAACCTCACCCTTTGTTGTTCCTTGATCCAATTTACCTCATTTTCCAAAAAGGATAGTTAATTTTTAATTTCTGAACCACTAATAGATCATGAGATCTATGATATTCCATCCCATATTACATCAGTTATCATCAACACCATGTTTTTATAATAAGATATCAAATATGCATAAATACACATGTTGTGAGATAGTACATTATTCTCACAAACTTTATCCAATGTTTAACATAATCATTACATAAATGGTTAACCTTATAAACCGTCCGAAATATTAAAATCGAAAAATTTAGAAATAAATTCCAAAATAATCTTAAAATTTACCCCATATATATCACAAAGTATTTCATGGTTGTTATATTCCAAACATTTTAATACCCTCATCATATATTCACTTGAAAAATGTTAATAATCTGAATTGCCATAAATACTTTTGAAAAAAATGCATGATACCTTATTCTAACAATTACTGGATTGATTCCTTAAATACAAGAAGTTTTGAACTTTATATATGAGGAAAAAGACCATTTTTTCAAAAAAAATCAACAATCAGATCTGGGGTAATCAATACTATCCAATTTACATTATCTAAATCAATCATCTCTTTATCCAAGAAAAAAAATTATTAACATCTTGATCACATTAAGGGTTACCTTCCCTTAATAAAAATATCACTTCTCTAAGTCTTCATCACCATTAAACATATGATTTTCAATCCTTAATAAAAAATTATACTAAATATACTTATATATTTAAGGATTTTTATAACATAATATTTGAATTCTAAAACATAATTACTTCATTCTTCCTACTTAATCTTAAACCATTACTCAAGCTTCATCAACTAATTCCTTAATACATATTTCCTAGAATATAAAATATGAATAATTTATTAAGGTTCCTCTACCTCAATCTAATAACTTTTTGTTTGTTTAATGTAAACAATACTATAAGAACATCACATACATTTAACATGTCTTTGAGGTCTAATTATCATTAGAATTATATCCAATGCACATACCACCTTCCTGATTTTATTTATGGGATTTCTACTTGGGAAATCGATTTGGATAATGCCTATAATTTCATCATATGAAACATTAAATGTTCACCAAGTTCCATCTAGTTCTCTCCATTTACTAAAACTAGAAATCATGTAGTGAGAAATACATATCATAGAGGAAAACCACATAATCATTGACGATTTCTTATAGGATGTCTAAACCATGACACTTACCTTTTAATTGATGACACCTTAGGTTTATCATAGGTTATTCACAATAATTTTCAATTCAAATACTTCATAATTTTTAGTGAAGGGTTTGTTAATTTTCAATGTATATCCCCCAGGAGTGTAACGACCTAAAATTTTGAATAAATTTTGTTTCCGAAATCTGTGTGTTATTTTATTTTATACTCAACAAAACTATTTCATTTAATAAAATGAGTATAATTAAAATAAGACCGTTGGAAACTAAATGTTGTGATTATTTTCTATAAATACAAGTGGTATTGATTAATTAATATATAAAGAAGATTCGATGGCCCCATCCAGTAGTCTCGGGCCGATCGAAGCCCATCTGACGGTACTCGACAAGGAGGTAGCACCGTTGGGATTTTCTATGGACCAAACCCAAGCCGAACATCATCGTTTGAAGCTGGAATAAAATCGCCTTCACGAGAAGTTCAAGTTGATAGAAATCACTACTCGGGCAATGTTGGCGGAGCCGCCCCAAGATTCTATCACCCTAGCAGACCTTAATCTTATGTCCTATGCTGGTGTTATAAGGGGTTATGTAACAAGACCGTAACTTCCTTGGGTAATCCTTTTATTTAAATAAGAATTGAGATTTCTTCTTAGGACAAATTTTTTGAGTTTTCAAATTTATAGATAAATATAGTATGCATATTATTGATGAATTTTAGAAAAATGATATTTTAAAAATATGTATGTAAACCTTAAATAATTAAAATTTTTAATGATTTTAAAAAAATGTTCTTCTATAGTTGTGTTCAGTATGAAATTTAGAGTCTAATAAGATCAACTTAATTTTCGATGAATAGTAATTTATGAATAGTGATTTTACGCTTAGGATTATTAATGTGACCAAATGTATTAGTAATCTCACTGAAAGAAGGTATTAATATAATTTAGACACCTTGATTAAGTAATGTGATTCAAAAAAATAAGTAAATAACTATTTTAGAAATTTTTGGTTAAGTATTAGTTTTTTTGGGTGAATAATGTTTTTTGTTTAAATATTAAATTAAAAATTTTTAGAAAATTATTTTCATAAAATGGATTCCATTTTTGAACCTATAGCATCGATATTTGGTTATGGTGAATTTTTTGGGATTTTTCTAAAACAGTTTAATTTTCAGTGAATAGTATTTTATTTAAAAATTAAATTAAAAATATTTAGAAAATTATATTCATAAAATGGATTTCGTTTCTGAAATCAGAGACTTGATATTTTTAAGGTGAGAATTTGGATTTTTTCTGAGAAAGTGGAATTTTCGATGAATAGTGAAAATCCAGTTATTGAGTTTCAGGTGTTTAATGACATCATAAAGGATGTAATAATTATGAAATAATTCTGGTCAACTTATAAATAGTAAGATGATGTATTAGGAGTCCCAAGTGTCCAATACCATGGGAAAATACCATGGGCAAGCCCATGGGTTTTCCAATACCACCAATGAGGTGTCCCTTGGCAATTAATGCCTTGTCCCCTTACTTACCCTATAAATACCAAGCCATTCTCTCATCCTTTCCATTCAAAAATCCTCCTCAGTGATGTTCCGGTCCCCTTACCTCCCAGGGAGTCCTCCCATGGTGCTCTCAAGCCTCCTAAGGTCCCAAACTTCAAGATTTTGAAGTTAATCTTCAAGGTAAGGGATCCTACTTCTCTCTTTCATTCCAAATACTCTTTTGTATGTAATTTAATTTAATACCCATGTTATTATATTGGGGGATGTTATTTTATATTTATATTACTTCCCTTTTCATGATCATATGATGATATATCCCCTCTTACTCTCATCATTTCGTTTTATGAATGTTTAAGTGGCGTCGTTAGGTTGCCGAATTTTGTAAGGGATTCTTTCACCCACCTCTTTTAAGTCAGGACTTCTTTTATGTTGTGTCTTATATTTTCGATCTCTTTATTTTGAGGGTATGTTATTATATGTTCTCATTACTGTCCATTTCATGTCCAAATGATGAGAGACCCTTTCTTCTCTCATCAATTTGTTTTCTGAATTTTTAAATGGCGTCATTAGGCTACCGAATTTTGGTATGCATTCTCTCACTCTTCCAATTTTCAAAGTTCTTTTTTCATGTCAAGTCTTTGATGTTATTTTTTTCCATGTTGAGGTATGATCTCTATATCCATCATACTATTCTTCTATGTTCATATTATGAGATACCCTATTTGATCTCATCAATTCATTTTTTAAGGTTTTAAGTAATGTCATTAGGCTGCTGAATTTTCATAAGAGAAATCTTATTTTTGTCTTCCATTCATGTTCTTTATTTCATATGGTATATCATTAAAATTTCATTACCATGTTCTTAAATCCTTTATATTCTGTCCCCATACTGTTTTATGGATCATTTATGAGTGGGTGACCCACGTCCCCTCTCTTTTCAATGTTTTCTAAAACCCTATAATATAGCCGTTATGCTGCAGAATTTTTGTCTCAAAATGTCTCTCTATTTTTATCAAATTATATTATTTTATTAAGTGAATACTCAAAGATCTTTCTTCTATAGGGGTATTCAAATATATATATCAAAATTTTCTATTTTTAATTTAGGATTTACATACATGAAACCCGCTTTCCTTTTTCCGTGGGTTTAAAATGACATAAAGATCATGTCTTAAAAGTAGTTTTTAAAACGTCATGATTATGAAATGAAACCCATTTCATATATGCTATATGGGTTATATATGAAAATTTTAATGATGATATATGTGTCTCACATGATAATAAAGGTAATTTTAAGGGTGCACCCTTATAGCGCTCCAATGCACTGGGTAATGATGTAATCTTCAGGGATTACAATTTTAACGATACCTTGGTGAATAACCGTGGTAATTTTTTTAAATGGCACCTTGGGGATGAACCTTAGTGATATGTTCATGATTATATAAGTTAAATGTTGTAGCCATATTTTAATTTTATAAAACATGTTATTTTTATTATTATATGCCTCAAGTTCTCTTTCTCATGGCTTAAAGTTATTTATCATGACATTATTGATGTATCTCAAGTTCACATGTAAAATATTTATCTTGTTTCCCTTACTGGGACTTCTACTCACCCTTTCCTTTGATGTATGCTCCCAGGTTATTAGATTTTGTAATGAACATAGGATGAACAATTAAGAAGCCTTACAAGTGTTTTAGAAGAATTTTCTATGTTTTTATCATGTTTTATGTTCCTGATTTCCAAGACACTAGACTTTAAAGATCCTCTGTTTGTAAAATGTAATGAAATTTTATGTAATAAAAAGCAGGATGATATAGTTGGTATCAATGGATATTTTAGTTATTTATGGAAATTAGGATATTATAACATTAGTAAGAACCCTATATAAATGTTTAAATATAGGAAATCTTCCTGGTATTTGGGTGAGTATTGAGTAAGTGGTTTATCAAGAAAATACATCCCTGACTAGATACGAGTAAGTAGAGGTGGATTTGGCACAGATATACATAGGGGTAAAACCCGAAAACACTGCTTTGAGCTAGACTCGAACAAGAACTGGCACATGACAACCTACCTTGTTGGACTCTTGGTTACGACACTCCCAGGGGATATGTTTGGATAATCATAAGCTTTTTATGAATCATTATGAAGGAATTATAGAAAAATGTAATTTGTCTAATCATGAATTTTTAAGACATAAAATCCTTTTTATTAAAAAGATTCATAGATTAAATAAGTTTCTCACGAAGGATTAATTCTTTTATAAAATCTTACCCATCGTCTAGGAATACGTTGACCTATTTCCTGAGGAGTTACCAAGACCTCCCCCAGAAAGAGAGGTAGAGTTCTCTATTTAACTCATACTTGGATCTCATCTGATGTCAAAGAAACCCTATAGGATATAAAATTTAGAGTTAGAGGAATTAAAGAAATATCTCCGAGATATTTTGGAGAATGGGTTTATCTAACCGAGTGTCTCCTTAGGGAGCACCAGTTCTCTTTGTGAAGAAGAAGGGTGGATCGATGCAGCTATGCATTGATTATAGAGAACTGAATGGGATCACAGTGAAGAAAAAATACTCTCCCAATAATTGATGACTTATTTGTCCAACTTCATGGGACTCAATTATTTTCTAAGATTAATCTTCATTTTGGTTATCATTAATTGAGGGTGAACAATGATGATGTTACAAAAACCGTCTTTCTTTCGAGATATGGGCATTATTAGTTTATTGTTATGCCCTTCAGACTAATGCACATGATAATTTTATGGATCAAGAATAAGTTGATTTTGGAAACTTATGTTTTATCAAATAGATATCCTTTGTATAGGAAAATGATTTTGTGATAAAATGATAAAGGTTATTTTGGACGATGTTTTCTCTTTTTGAGTACTATATGCCTAAGATATTATTGGATTTAAATTGAGGAGGAATGGTTGAATTTTTTTTGTAAGAATTTATGTGCTTATTGTGGACATATTGTGATTTGGGTGATTTCAGGAAAATGATGAACCTAGCCTAAAGAATATGTGAATAGGTTAATTACACTTTTGTATGAGACTTTAATAGTAGTTGATGTTATTTGGAGATAAATGCTAAGATTTATTGGGGAAGCCAATTTAATTAAATCCTTCTGATTTTTGGGTTCCAATCTTAGTTTGGATTATTTTGAATAATTTTACGGATGGTTGTGTAATGAATGGTCTTTCTGGAACTTTGGTTACATTGGTTGAATTTTGGAGATTAATAGTCATATTCCTTTATATAAAGTATTATCCTTTTTCGGGATTATATTATCTCGTACCAACCTTTTAGTTTTAGTTTATAACTAAAGACAAGGGAAAATATAGTTATTCTTTTATGGATTTTGTGATTCTCTAGAAGTTGATTATTATGCTTTTTGATGAGGCCAAGTCATTTTGAATGCTCATTGTTTGGAAAAAAGATTAGTCTTGGTGGAAAATTATTAAGGGATGAAACTCTACTTGAAGGTAAATATATTTCCTTATGTTTTTATTCTATGTAGTAAATTAATTTCTCAAAATTATGAAAGGGAACTTAAAAAAATGTTGTTGGTTTACGTTTCCTACTGGGAAATAAAAGACTATTTAACACATTTTATGTTTTTGATCTTATTGTGTTTAATTTTCTCTTAAAGATGTTTCAAATCACTCTCTGTTATAACTTGACCCATTGTTTTCTCTTTCATATCCATGTTTTCTTACATGGAATCCTAGTATGGGTTAACTTGGGTGACCTTTGTACATCCCTTTCCTTCTTTTAAAGTAATAGTCTTATTAAATCTTTTCAAATGTGGGACATTGTACAAAATTTCAAAGACCAATTTTAAAATTGCGAGGTCGCAATTTATTAAGGAGGAGAGACTGCAATAACCTGAAATTTTGAATAAATTTTGTTTCCTAACTTTGTGTGTTATTTTATTTTATACTCAACAAGAGTATTTCATTAAATAAAATGAGTATAATTAAAATAATACTGATGGAAACTGAATGTTGCAATTATTTCCTATAAATACAATTGATCTTGATTAATTAATATAGAAAGAAGATTCTATGGCCCCATCCAATAGTCACGGGCCGATCGAAGTCCATCTCATAGGACTCGGGAAGGAGGTAGCACTGTTGTACTTTTCTTTGGACTAAAACCCAACCGAACTTCATCATATGAAGCTGGAACGAAATCGCCTTCACGAGAAGTTCAAGCTGATAAAAATCACTACTCGGGTAATGTTGGTTGATCCGCCCCAAGATTCTATCACCCCATCACACCTTACTCTTAGGTCCTATGATAGTGTTATAAGGGGTTATGTAACAAGACCGTAACTGCCTTGGGAAATCCTTTGATTTAAATAAAAATTGTGATTTTATATTATGATGACTTTGGTGGATTTTCAAATGTCCGGATAAATATAGTAAGCAGATTATTGATGAATTTTAGAAAAAGGATATTTAAAAATATGTATGTAAACCTTAAATAATTAAAAATGTGTAATGGTTTTCAAAATATGGTCTTCAACAGTTGTGTTCAGTATGAAATTTAGAGTCTAATAAGATCAACTTATTTTTTGATGAATAGTAATTTATGAATAGTGATTTTTCACTTAGGATTAGTAATGTGACCAAATGGATTAGTAATCCAACTTGAAGAAAGTATTAATATAATTTAGGCACCTTGATTAAGTAATGTGATTCAATAAAATATGTAAATAACTATTTCGGAAATTATTGCTTAAGTATTAGTTTTTTTGAGTGAATAGTTTTTTTTATTTTAAAATTAAATTATAATTATTTAGAAAATTATTTTCATAAAATGGATTTCATTTTTGAAATCAGAGCATCGATATTTGGTTAAGGTGAATTTTTGGGTTTTTTTCTAAAACACTTGAATTGTTAGTGAATAGTGTTTTATTTAAAAATTAAATTAAAAATATTTAGAAAATTATTTTCATAAAATAGAGTTCATTTTTGAAATTAGAGTATTTATATTTGTTTAAGGTGAGATTTTGGATTTTTTCTGAGAAAGTTGAATTTTCGATGAATAGTGAAAATACAGTTTTTGAGTTTCGAGTGTTTAATGACATCATTAAGGATGTAATAATTATGCAATAATTCTAGTCGACTTATGAATAGTAAGATAATGTATGAGGTGTCCCATGTGTCCAATACCAGGGACAAATACCATGGGAAAGCCCATGGATTTTCCAATACCACCGATGAGGTGTCCCTTTGCAATTGATGCCTTGTCCCTTCACTTCCCTAAAAATACCAAGCCATTCACTCATCCTTTCCATTCAAAAATCCTCCTAAACTATGTTCTGGTCTCCTTACCTATCAATGAGTCATCCCAATAAGTCATCCAAAGGTGCCCTCAAGCCTCCCAAGGTCCCAAACATCAAGATTTCGAAGATACTCTTCAAGGTAAGGGATCCTACCTCTCTCTTTCTTTTCAAGTAATCTTTTGTATGTCATTTCATTTAATCCCCAAGTTATTATGTTGGGGGATGTTATTTTATATTACTATTACATCCTTTTTCATGATCATATGATGAGAGATCCTCTCTTACTCTCATCAATTTGTTTTATGAATATTTATGTGGCGTCGTTAGGCTGCCGAATTTTTGTAAGGGATTCTTTCACCCACCTCTTTTAAGTCACCACTTACTTTATGTTGTGTCTTATATTTTCCATCGATTTATGTTTAGGGTATGTTCTTATATGATCTTATTACTGCCCATTTCATTTACAAATGATGAGATACCCTTTCTTCTCTCATCAATTTTTTTCTGAATTTTTAAGTGGCAACGTTAGGCTGCCGAATTCTTGTAAGGGATTCTTTCACTCTTCCCATTTCCAAAGTTCTATTTTCATGTCAAGTATTTAATGTTATTTTTTCCAATTTTGGGGTATTCTCTCTATATAAATCATACTATTATTTTATATTCATATGACAAGAGACACTATTTTATCTCATCAATTGATTTTTTTTAAAGATTTAAGTAACGTCTTTAGGCTGCCGAATTTTCATAAGAGAAATATTATTTTTTCGTCCTTTCAAGTTCTTAATTTCATATGGTATATCTTTAAAATTTCATAACCATGTTCTTAAATACTTTATATTCTATCCCCATACTGTTTTATGGATCATTTATTAGTGGGTGACCCATGTCGCCTCTCTTTTCAATTTTTTCTTAAACCCTGTAACATGGTCGTTATGCTGCAGAATTTTCATCTCAAAATGTCTCTCTCCTTTTCTCAAATTATTTTATTTTATTAAGTAAATACTCAAAGATAATTATTATATAGTGGAATTCACATATATATCAAAAAGTTCCTTTTTTTAATTCTAGGATTTACATACATTAAACCTAATTTCCTTTTTTCGTGGGCTTAAAATGACATAAAGATCATGTCTTAAAAACAGTATTTAAAAAGTTATGATTATGAAATGAAACCCATTTCTTTTATGCTATATGGGTTATATGTTAAATGTTTGATGACTATATATGTGGCTCACATGATAATAAAGAAAAATTTAAGGGTGTGCCCTGATATCCCTCCAATGCATTGTGTAATGATGTAATCTTCAAGGATTACAATTTTAACGATACCTTGGTGAATAACCATTGTAATTATTTTAAAATGAAACCTTAGGGATGAACCTTGGTGATATGTTCTTTATTTTTTAAGTTAGATGTTTTAGCCACATATTCAAGTTATGAAACACATTATTTTTATTATGATATGACTCGTGATGTCTTTCTCATGCCTTAAAGTTATTTATCATGACTTTATTGATGTATCTCAAGTTCACATGTAAATTTTTTCTATTATTTCCCTTACTAGGAATTCTTCTCACCCTTTCCTTTGATGTATGCTCCCAGGTTATGAGATGTTGTAATGAACATAGGATGAACAATGAAGAAGCCTTACAAGTGGTTTAAGAGAATTTTTTATGTTATTCTCATGTTTTATTTTCCTGATTTCCAAGACACTAGACTTTAAATATCCTCTATTTGTAAAATGTAATGAAATGTTATGTAATAAAAAAGTGGGATGCTATAGGGTGTTTCAAGCCAGGTGTGAAGCAAGGCCTGTTTTCATGTACCAAATTACCATGATTCAGGCACATGAAATCTTTCCAAAGTTGTTACGACTAGGAACATCTATTTCAGGGCCACATCCCCTGGTAGTATATAGAAAGGTATTTATTGTTAGGAAACCAATCACTCTATACTTTAACTAAATTACATGACATTTCCCATTAATTTTAGTTATCCTTAGACTTATCCTTAAACATTTCCTTATATTTATCACTATAAATTTATCATCCTAGTTTCTAAATGTTAACTAAACCGTTGATCTGATGCCAACTATAATTAAATTTTTTTAACGTATACATACATTACATCACTTTTTTGAAATACATAAAAATTATAAAAATAGGCTCCCAAAGATCATATTAGTTTAGTTTCTTTAGAAACTTGTAAAAAATATTCTTACCCAGTAAAATATCATAAATATTTCCCAAAAATATCTTCCCCTTTAATATTTATATTTAAAAAACATTCTTTATCACATGGGTAATGGAAACACATGAAAGGGGTGAGCTCAAATTCTCAGTAAGGGTAAATAATGTGAATTCTTAAGCATATAATGGATATAAGGGTATGAGAACATGACCATGATCATTATAATTTCATACCATGAATATCAAAAATCATAAAGATGAATCATGGAATAAATATTTTAAATTAATAAGATAGGAATCATAAGGAAATAAAGAACATGATCCATGAAAACATAGTATTATAATAAGACTTGGATTTGTAGAAGACACATAATAATGTAAAAAACATGTGTCAACGATGCCTACCAAGAACTTATTAACATGTTATTATTGGGATAATCAATCATTTACCTTCATTGGGATTGGGATTCCCTACTATGTACTATCCTATTATGGTATTGGTAAGTCTTTCTGGGTACCCTCTTGTTTGGTCCTTGGGTCCTCCAATGTACCCTCTTCTTTTGGGCATTCGATGACCTCCCATGCACCCTTTGAGATTATAAAATAGCTATCATTACCCAATGAACAGGTGGGAGATATAACCCACGAAATAGAAATGAGTTTTATAATAATTTCATCAAAAAATAAACCATTTAGAGAAATAATATGAATGAAAACATTGAATCATTACCCTAAAAAGGCACGAGTAACATTAACATATGTAATATTAGATGCAAAAGAATTTTGAAAGATATTTTTAAAACAATTTCCTAATGAAAATATAATTTAGCATTTGAAAAAAGGGCTTTAAAACATAAAACATTTGGAAAACCACTTTATTTGAAATTTTTTTGAAAACATCCACAGAAAACCTGAAAAAATTTTGAAAACCATTTCTTTGAAAATACATTGAAAACATAAAAATACGTTTTGAAAATATTTTGTAAGCCTATTTCCTTGAAAATTTATAAAATAAAAATGATTATTTTTTAAAGTTATTTCTTTTAAAATAATTTGAAAACATATAACTTAAAATGGGAAAAGGTTTTAGAAAACATAGGTTGATATAAGATAGATTTCTGACAGAAGAGTGAAATAAAGTTAGACTTTCTTAAAAAACATTCTAAATCATCTTTTGTACCAAAGAGTGGAAAATGGTAGCAATACTTGGATATATCATGAATATCCAGACAGGTATAAATTTATGAAAATTTTTGAGTGATGGATCATATGATATCATTAAAGGAATCATAAAAATAAATAATCTCGATAAGCAATGAGATTGTTTCAATAAAATATTACAACTTGAAAACATTGAACCATACTATCCATTTAAGAAAATAAAATTACATGAATATTTAAATATAATGAAAATAATCATAACAGTGATGTAATATTTAAATGAAATTATATATACCTCATCAAAAAATATCATTTCATCACATAGCATAAGTCTCAAAGAAGGAAAATTGAGACAAAATTACTTTACCAATTTGGTAACGTTTGAAACATAAACCCCATTAAAGAAAGGACATAATTGTTTTGTAAATAACTATATATTTAAGTATAATATTCCTAAAATACATTCATGGGTATTATATACACCACAAAAAATAAGTTAACGGTGAACAAGGAATGCATCTCACATAAATAAAGGGTGATATGAAATTATCTTACCTTGAGTCCAACAAGTCTTGTGTGTCTTTATATTCTTGAATACTAATGTTATGTTAATTAACTACTTTCTTCATAACGTTTTTAGAATTTGTGGTTACTTTTAATTCACTTGTTACCTTGTTTTATACAATTAATTAAATAATTAATTTTAAGTCGAGTGTTTTGACAAAATTCAGATCATGTGTTAAAAATGAATTTAGTTGGTCAACTATGGTCAATGTGGCCATTATATTAACATATAAATAATAATAATAATTAAATAATTATACTTTTTTAAATCTATTAAACTAATAAAACCAATCATTAAATAAGGTTGTAAAAATTAATCACTGATACAATCATGGGAACGGTAAGCCGTACATACGTATGAGTAACGTTCCCAATTCTAAATGATCAGTATGAAAATAAGGTAACTAACATTAATCATTCAAGAAAAATTATTATATCATTAATAACATATTATATAATCATATATAGTAATATATAATTCTTCACATGAAATGGAATCACATCGTGTTGAGGAGGCAGTAGTCTACATGTCCACGCATGACGTCATCACTTTATAAGTGTGTGCAGGGGTAATTAATAAAATGGTATATATTATATATATTGAAAGGTAATTATGTAATTAATATAATATTTATGTTTTGAAGTCACATATTATTAATTTAAAATATCTTCTATACATTCCATGTATCTCATGATTGAATCACCTCTCTTTTAAGAGGTGATAGTCCACACTTCCAAAAATGATGTTATCATGTTTACACATAATGGAAAGAATAAAATAATGTGTTATAAAATAATAAAAAAAGAATAAATAAATTATATATATCATATATATCATATAAAAAATATTTTACATCATTATTATCAACCATGAATGGTGGGAAAGGTAAAAAAATAACCATTGTTCCATGAGGCAGTAGTTCGCCCTACATGAATGGAAAGGTCATTATCCATTAGATGTAAGTCTATGTATTTTTAGATTGGAACCTTAATATGAAAAAAAATATGTATATTTAGGATGTTTTTTTATTATATAAGCCTGAAAAGGAGATTTTATGGGGCGTAGAAATAAAATAATAGAAAGGATCTTGAAGATGTATGGCACCTCATCTTTGGGTAACTCATTTTAGGTTGCACCGAAGGGAATCCTTGGATTGATTTATGGAAAAGTTAAGGCTTAAATGAATAAGTAAAGGATTTTGGGGATATATTTGGGAAGATTTTGGTTGAGTAAAATTTTTTGAGAGGTGGGAGGAAGTGGGAGGAGAGGAGGCCTTTGATAGTGGAGTAGGAGTGACACTCTTGTAATATTTTAGAGAATAAAAATCCCATCCAAAGTTTCTTCATTGAAATTTGATCCAATAATTGTGTAAATTAAACATAATGGAGTATAGGTACTAAATATTTCTATAAAATAGATTTTTTACAAGCTTATAGATCATATTAGGCCTTAAGAATAGAGTTTAGTCCCTTGTTAAGCTAAATTTCAATTTAATCGTTGTAATTAATTTTAATTATGAACACCAATAATTTTGGTCATAAAATAAGTTAACATTAATAGAAATTATAAATTATTATGATTTTAGATATGTACTCCATTTTTCAAACTTATAATAATATAATTTGCATAAATTAATCTATATTTAATCACACATACGGGACGAAAAGTTGGATTTTTAAAGTAAAAAATGTTCAAACGTTTGCTGGGTTTTTATAACTAATTTCATGGTGAAATTGATTCCACTAACCTAAATTAGATAAATTAATAAAAATTTGATCTAAATTAACATTAAAATCAATTAAAAATCAAATTTAAATTAAAAATAAATTATATTAAAATTCATTTTAGAGTGAAATTTCAGAATTTTTTTATATTCATTAAAACATGATACTCCACAGAAAAATAGCTAGGGTTTTGGTGAATGCATTGGAAATAATCAGGTGAATGATAAGTCTTATAATTAAACATATCCTAGATGAAGCGATAGGTCTCATGAGACAAAATAGGTAGGGTTTTATGACATGTCCCTTTCCATGACTGGAATGTGTCTTTATATAAGACCTTGGTAACTTGTTTTGATGTCCATAATTATGAATTCCCTCAGTATGTGATGAATGATTATTTTCATTTATTTTAAATTTATTTTCATGAATATAGTATTACCTTAGTTTCATATGACTATGGATTCATTTTTTTCATCGGTTATTTCAGTATCACTTATTCCATGTTTATGATATGTAACATTCCACTGTATACTACTCCTTATAGGGAATTTAATCTCACCCATATTTATTTTCCATTCAATAAAAAACCTAGAGGAGAACTATGTGTTTTTAGGGATTTCATGCATGGGATATTCATGATATCACAATATTTTTGTGTTGTGTATTATATTTTAAAGTGTATTATATTTATGTATCTTGTCATCGATGATTATTAAACATTTTAATCCTTTAAAAAATCTATTACTTTGTGCCAATAATGTAATTTAACTAAAAGCTCTGGGTTTCCATATTATAAGATGTTATAGTTTCCATCAAATGAATTTTATTAGGAACCATGGGGATTAGATTTAGAGGAAACAAGTTAGGTAGAATAAATTATATGAAAAACAACCAATAATTCTACATAACACTCTAAAAATCCTAAAAGTAATTTTACGTTACAAAGCAGTGTTTTGAGAAAATTATGTGTAAGAAATTGTATAAATATGGATACTAATTGGAGGAATATGAATCGTATCAACCCCATAGTAGATAAAGTGATATTCCCCCTGAAAAATTTAATGAATCTGGAGTAGTTGATGATTTTTTCGTAACCATATTAAGGTAGTTAATCCAAGTTGTAACAAATATTATCTTCCATATAGAGTGAATTTATGATCTATAATAAAGAGTTACTATGTTAAATCACATTATAAAAAAACATCCAAAATTCAATGGATCTACTAATTAAATGGTATATTATAAATAGATCATATCCCATGAGGATGTCTTTATTTATTTAAGATGTAGTGAATATAAAAAAATAATCAGGGTTTTCTATCTTCTGAAGGGAGATGTGGACCAATGGTGGTCACTAATTCAAATCACTAAATAGAATGATTATATGAAGTGAATGGAATTAGGAACTTTTATGGCTGTATTATATGGAAAATATATTCCACATTATATGGAATCAAATCCCCTCAATCTTAGAAAAAAGGGGGAGAAAATGTTTCTTAATAAGAGGTTAAATTTTTAAGGTCAGCTAGGCACACTATAGAAAATTTATTTAGACTAGAAAGAAGGATGGATAATTTATTATTGGGTTAAAATAATACATTGGACAATTTTGGTCTCTTATAAATTTTCAACACATGTGGATATAAAATAAAGATCCATTAGGATAAAAATAAAATTCTACAAGACATGTGTATTCAAAGTAAATTATGATAAGAAGAGGCTAAATAAGAATCATTGGAAGAAAAATGTGGCTATGGTGAAGGATGGGATTTACCACATGTGATAATTATGGAGAGAAACACCATAAATCTTGTAGGAAGGGAACAAAAATTTGATACAAATATAGAGAAAATGGATATAGAGCTCATGAATTCTAGGGCAAGATAGAAAATCATGGTATTTAATCTTGTAATTTTATGAAAAAGTGAAATTTTAAAAACAAATTCCACAAACACAAAGTGAATTAATTTAACAATCCTCATATTTAGAAATTAAACCATGTTCAATAGAATATAAAAAATGAAACATAGATATTAAAATAACCACAACATATTATTAAATTATTATTATTTAAATATGACACTTATTATTTTTCTATTAAATTGGATGGTATGAATAATAATAAATACCTTATGAAATATATTTAAAGGTTATAATAAATATAAATGTATTTTAAATTCTATGAATTAATGTTTTTGTTTTTCTTAAATACATGGTGTTCAAAAATGACTTTTATAGCTTTTCCTAAGAAACATTAATAATTAATTTATTTAAAATTTATAAATTTTATTTGATAAAATATATTTAATTTTTTAAATAATCGTATTAAAATTAACCTCTGGTCAAATATTGGGGTTTTTTTCTGAAAATATTTATTTTCTAAGGAATAGTGGAAAATACATAATTTTTTAAAATAGACATGTATTTTTAATGAATTAAGTAAATTAGATGTACCCTTGTTATTTAAATTTAATTTAAAATAAAATTTGTTTATTATTTAGTTATATTTATTTTAATTATATAATTTTGAATCATATTTATACTGGAATTCAGTATATGTTTATTATTTGTCTTTAAGACATATTTTTCTAAAAACGTTTTTAAAGTGCATAATGTTTCTTCATTTTAATGAATTAAAATAAACCATGATGATTAATGATTTAAATTAAATTTATATATTATATATATTTTGAATTTAAATTTATATAACTATTATTTATTCTCATACAATTAATATTAGATCAGATTTTACTCTAAAAAGACATATTTTTGAAAACTGATTTTCCATCGCTCTTGTAGGTTTTATTTAAAATTAAATTAAGACACTTATATGAATTTAATTTGAAAAAAGGGATTATATTTTTTTAATCATCTTAATTTATATTATATAACATTTTCAACTAAAATTTTGTTCAAATTGAATAGTAATAATAGTAAAACAATAGTTATCAGGGTAAACAATTAAAATGTTAAAAGTGAGTAACCTTAAAGGTAAAAAGGATAACATGTTTGATTTTTACTATTATTAGAGTGATGTATCATTATTTAATATACAACAATAACTTATTTTTGAATTTTGGAGGCACATGTATTGATAGTGACATTATTGAATAGTTTTTGGTATTTAAAAAAATGCCACTGCTCCTCAATTATAAAAGGGCACCCCTCCCACCATCTTCACAACTCCCAAACCATTTTTATTGACCAACCCATTTCATAATTTACTCCCAAAATACGTATCTAGAGTATATGTCTTTTGGTATTCCCAAAAAATCAATCGTAGGGTTCTTAACAAGATATCCAAAGGGAGTTATTCTATGTGAAGACAATCATCTTCACCGAGCTCATTCTTATTAATTATTCTTCTTTTTCCACCTTAAAATTTGTATAAAAAATTTATAATTTAACCAAAAAATTATATCATATATAATAATATATTATTATTTTTATGTAATCAAATTTATCCTTATCCACTTCTATCAAATTGGAAATGAATCCATTCTCATGTGTGTGGTGGACTACCACCTCGTGAACTGAAGTAATTCATTTTCCTTCATCTCATCTCAAAAATGTTAATGATTATGGTTTTAATATTTATCTATTAAATTCATGAAATATTATTTATTTTGGAAAATTGATATGTCATATAATTTATTTAATTACTTTCTATTAAAAAATTATAACATCATTCGTGTGTTCGATAAACTACCACTTTGCAAACCACTACAGTTTATTTTCCATCATCACATCACATAATTTTCCTTGATGATGGAGTTGATATTTAAATATTATATTCACATGATATTAATAATTATGGAAAATTAACATATCATAAACATTCTAAACTTTCCATCCCGGAAAAATGATAACGTAGTTCATCTGTACAACGGACTATGTTCTAGAGAAATGAAGTGATTCATATTTTTATTACCACATTACATTTACAGTTCATGTATGTGTATTTAAATAAATAATATTATATTTATCATATTATTATAATTATACAAAGTTAGAATAACACTTAAATTTTTTCCATCATGATCATTGAAAAGTAGAAACGTTAGACATGTGCATATACGACTTATCTTCTATATGATTGTAATGAAGATATTTTTTAATAACTATAATCCATGGATATTATTAAATGAATAATTCATATGTAAAAAAGATAGATTTTTAATGATAATTATTAGGTATTTTACAAGATAATTAAACCTCTTTCCATGTTGAATAAAACGATTCCATTTTGAAATTATGAACCGATCATCCTTAAGAAATCTGATGTGGATATAACTGATTCTATAATTAAACACGTCAATTAAATTTCTGAATTAAATGGTTTATGTATAAGGTATGAAAAATATAAAATTGTATTAATGATATACATAATTTATATTATTTAATATATATTAGATGAAATATATAGCAGAAAAATCATGGATTCTAGGAAAGGGTTTCATCTCATAAATTCCTTCTATAAGGCTCGTGTTCTATTAGGCACTTAATTTATTTCAAATAGAGTATATAATAATTCATTAAAAATTATATCTTGTTTTCATAATACTTGATAATATTTTATGTTTCAATCTATCTACTTAATTCATGGGAGTTATGATTCAAAAGTTACCAAAATAGTAAGGGTTTATATTTCAATCTCATTTTATTTGAAACTGTTTGGGATTGAATTTTTGTTACAAAATTGTTTTTAATCATTGTTCAATAAAAACCCTGAATTTAATTTTTTATTGTTTATCAATGAAAATTTCATGGAATTGTACTATTTTTCTCTCTTTGGTATTTGAAATGATTGAGAAAATATTTATAAGAGAATATGACTTTATTTTACTCTTTAGGCAAAAATCCATTTTCTTCCATTTCTATATTTTCTCAAAATATTTTCAAGAATATTTTCAAAATTTTCTAACATATTTAATAAAATCATTATTACCCATGACTGAATTTTTATAAATTTTTTTGTAAGGAATCATCTGGTTTTTTATTCGATCGAGGCACTTTTTAAATATTTAAAATAATATTGAAGGAATGTTTTTTAACTTATACTACATGTAAGAAATTATTTTCCATCATGAACACTCAAATATTTGAAGATTAATTTATAATTATTCTTATTTATTTTTTAATAAATAATTTTATAAAATATTTTGGGTTTTTTTATATTTTGATGAAAAAATTTGAAAGTGAAGAGCTTGTTTTTCTTAAGAAATATTACATGTAATATTTTAAATATATTTTCATCAAAGATTTAAACATTTAATTTTATTGATTAATTATTAATTATGTGTATATGTCTCTCACATATATACGTATCTTATTATAAATTATTTGGATGGTTTAATACATCATTTATTTTCATCTATCAAATGCATTCATTATGAAATTTATTTCGACCGTGATATGAGAAAATATTTTGAAACCCATTTATTTCCATTTGTCATTCTAATGTTTATGAAATATGATTGATTTAATTTTTTTGGTATACATATTTATGAAATATTTAGGGTGTGTTATCCCAAATGAAACTAAAATTGATTGGATAATGTTTCTCGTCTCATGAAATATCAAATATGGGATTAAGGAGTAAACCTAATCCATTATGAGACTTTTTCAAACAAATGATATTGCCTACAAAGTTAACCTTGATTCATTTCAATGTCATGTTATATATTTCAGTCACATTTCCTATATTACCATGATCTAATGATACCATGTTATTTATGTTATTATTCCAGGTGATTAATTATGAGCCTTCTCTTTAATGATATCATGTTATACCTTTGATTCACATGTTATATTTCCTTATCATGTTTTTTTCCTTCAGAAGGTTTTTTATCTCACCCAATTAAATCTATATTCTCCTTGTTATCCTATACAGTTATAGGAGGTAAAATGGAATTATGAGATTATTATGGAGAATAAATTGAGGATTTCTTGTTTTAGACCCTATTTGATGTATTATGACCCTATTCATCAATGGACACTAGGGCTTTATGATCATTATGTTATATTAATGTATATATATGTTTATAGATCATGAAATAATATGTCTAAGAGATACGGGTCACTACAGTTGTTATGAAATAATATTATATTTTTTTAGGGTTAGGATTTGAGAAAATTAGTAAAAACCCTATGGATAATTCTAATCATTGGAATGTATCATGGAATTTTGGTGAAGGATCGAGCTGGTGGTTTTAGAGAAATTACATCGATATATTGATAATTTATGTGGAAATGGATTTGGAACAATTGTACCTAGGGGTAATAACCCCAAAAAAGGTGCATTGATATAGGCTGCATCATCACCTATGGAACGAAAAAGGGCCATTTTACACACCAAGTTTTGAAACTCCCATGGGATATGCTTTTAAAATTCATAAAATCATTATGAAATATTGTGAGGGAGTTAAAAAATTATTAATTTATAAAACCTAATAATAAATTTTTCCATGGATAACCAATATTGAAACCTATATTCTCATAATTTAGGTTATATTTATCATTTATAAGTCATTCCTTCTTTGTTAATTAGTTTCCCATTTTGTATGTTAATAAATTTTAATCATTTTTCTTTTATTATTTCAGTTAATTATGATAATAAGAGAATAGCTTCTAATAACCAATGTGGTAGGAAATGTCATGATTCCTCTAAATAGATACATAACCTAATGGGAATGAAAGTTATCCATATTGTTATCATTTGAAATGAGGTATCTAGATTTATTATTAACAAGTAGAACATAGTTAAATTTATAAACACATAAAATAAGAGAATAATAAAATAAAATGGTAGTTAAAATATTATAGATTATAATGAAAGAAGATATGATTTCCCACATGTTAAAAATGTGGGAAGAGGAACTATGGAAAATTACATTAAGTAACTAGAAGATGAGTTATGTGTTGAAAATTAACGAACAATGTTGAAATTTTCTAAATAAAAATAAACAGTATTGTTAAAAAGACATAGGGAAATAATGTACAACTTAAGTCACCACTAAAATTTCAATGTAATTGATGTGGAAAATTCATTATTATTTGAGTTAATGACATAATCTGGGGGTTAATTCTTAGGGGCCTATGTTATGTAAACCATTAAACAAGACTGATTTACGTTTTATGGTTTCTAAACATGATAATAATTCCGTTAAAGTATTTTTATCAATTATATATTAATTATAATAATCATGAAACCTATAAGGATTGTTATACATTAGTTTTATTTAAGTATTTGTATGAATATGTTCTTCAGTACAAATGACATAGAATGAAGAGTAAATGGTAAGGTTAAATTTTATGAAAGATAATTATTGAGGAAAATATAATCATTGATTTGTTCCTGATGTGGAGGTAATTATAGTCAATTAATATCAATTAATTTTATATAAAAAATGTTCTATAGAAGACGTTAGTGGTTCATAACTAATTTGAAGATTAATTTTATGTAGATAATGATCATCAAATTTTTATAAACTTTATAGAAATCATATTTATATTATATTATAAAAAGTACATCCCACATTCTACGTGAAAAATTATCATATCTGGAAAGGCAATGGGTTCTTAACCCACAACTGAAGGATAATAAGGGTGCAATTACTACCACTGATATACGTAATGTACTAGCTAGTATGACATTGTTTCTTAAATTTTTTTATGGAACAATTTGATGTTTATTTTGGGAAATATATTATAGGATCAAATATTTTTTAATTTTTAGTATTTTAAGGGTAATTATTGATATTTTGGGAAACATTTTATATAACCATCCTTCTATTTATTACTCATTAATACATGATTTAATTATATAAAATTACACTTAATACTTCCAAAATAATGAGAATTCTAGAGTCTTCGGGAATTAGATAAATTTCATTACAACTTTAAACATGAGTTACAACAAATTTATTGAAAACTTCATTAAAATGCATGAGCTTAAAACTATTTTGTATAAATATAGAAAATACATAATAAAGGGATGATACTTAAATCCCAATAAGGTAACAAATATGTCATAACATTAATAATATAAGACATGTTACACTTGAGTAAATGTGGAAACAACTAAAAACACCACATCATAAACACAAGTCAAGGATAAACTACCAATACTTTGTAGTGGGAAATTTACCATGGAGAGATCAGGTATACCCTTATCCCAACATCAATTATCATTATACTAAACTTTACCCAATGGATTGGAGAGCTATATAATTCTGGGAGAACCTATCATTTTTTTTATTCTCATGCTTAAAAGTGACATATAGATCCTTACATGTGGATTCATTCATAATCATAATTTATTACATGATTAAGGAGTGTATAATACATACATGAAAGTCCCCAATAAAAAGTAATATGTTCATTAATGTGAAAACCCTTGATAAAAATTGGGTATAAAATTCACTACACATTTGGTTTGGCGGGAAAAATTGGGGTGAAAATTCAACAGCATACCAAAATCACTTAAAAGTTCATAAAATGGATTGGGGGATGATAAATGGGTCTATCATAATTTGGAAATGAATCAGATTGTAATATGGACATGGAAGAACAATTCCACGCATTAATAATTAGAAAAAATACAATATGTTAACAAATAAGATTGAAGAAAAAGAGAAAGGAAAGGATGCTTAAAAAATTTTAGCACGGTAAGAGGTGATCATAAGAGGGATTAATGAGAAATAAAGTGGTTTATAATCATTTATAAAAAATAATATAATTATGGGGGAGGTGATAAAATATACCCATCATTAATTAATTAAAAATAAAAGTGTATGACCTAGAAGAGATTATGGAATTAAAGTAAGAAAGAGAGGAACTCTTATCATAAGAGTATAACAACAAAAGCTTGACAGGGGATTCTTGATAGTTTGGGGGAACCTTATAAAGATTATTGAGAGGAAAGGTCTGTGTAAGGTTATGCTCCAAATATTTTTATTCACATGAACTGGGTTCTTGGGTGGGATTAGGTAGGAAAACAGATTAATTTCATTATTATTTTTTTCGACTGTATAAAATAAAATATTTCAAACCACAAAACCTCATATGGTTTTTTCCCATGGTTTTTTCCAAAGATGATAGATTTTAATTATTTTGTTATCAAAAGGGGAGAAATTATTAAAATATTACCCTTTCTTATGTATAGGTGACTCACGTTTTTAATGAAATGAATTTAAAATCATAAAATACATTATATGATTTGGATAATTCATAAAAGATTAATAAAATTAATAAATTAAAATTAAAATTATATTTTAGGTACAAAACATATATTTGGACAAATATACCAGTTATAGTATTTATTGCATCATTTGGGTTCATTATGATGTCATAAAACACACCATATATTTATATAATATTTAATTTTTACACGAAAATTCGACCCTCATATAATTATGAAAAATTCACCATTGGATAATTTCTATATTATGATTCAAAAAATAATATTCATTTTATCTATTTTTTTAAATATGTTCATTTTCAATTTTAAATTAAGATTCCATATTTATTGAAAAAAGTTTTGTTTTTTATAATAATAGTTTTTTAACCCTATAAAAAGTCAATTTAAATTTATAAAAATTATATGAAAATTTATAATTAATAATAAAATTTTAATAATAAAATTTTATTAAAATTTTATTTATTTAAAAAATCCATTAATTCATCAAAATATTTCCCTTGATTGAATTTGAATATTTCCCCAAAATACAATTTGTGTTTAATTGAAAAATAATTTATAAAGTTACAAAAAATGAAAACAAATTCATTATTATATACAATATACATATTCATATTATTAAGGTCTTGATACATATCCATTTATTAAATTAGTGTACGCCCTAAGATTAAGTTGTATGGTGGTGAGACATTCATGGAGGTATTCGACAAACATGGTTTGGGTCGTGATATCGATGAGCTTAACATTTTCCCATAAATGGTTTTGATCATGGACAAATTGTTGGGTATTAGGTGGGATTGGTCAAGGTAAAATACAATTAATACAATCTCCCTCAAATTCTCTAATAAATGGGATTTATAGGGTACAATTTGATTGGATGAGGCCATCACTTCCTTTGTCTTTGTCAATTTTATTTATTAAGGCCCTATATTAATTTTAATAATGTGAACATTGTTTAATTGATATAAAAAAATTGTAATATTCATAGTGGTATTTTAAATCAAAATATAAAACTAACGTAGTAAATTTGTTTTATATGACCATATTACATAATAATACATTTAATTAAAAATACAAAGGGAAACTTCATTTATAATAGTTAGGATCATTATAATCTTACCCCCATGAGAAATTTATCCCTCAAAATTTTCATTCCACCCCCTTAAAATAGATAATGTAAATTCTATATCATGGTTCCCTATTTATTCTTCTAATATGTGGTTTCTCCACAACACTTTTACAGGGTTCATTGTCCAATTTTATAGAATATTTCTCTACGATCTAAGATCTTCACAAAATTATACTTATTGGAATGATCATTTTCCAATGGTACAACCTCTATATTAAGTACATGTATGGGGTTAGGTATGTACTTCCTCCAGATTGATTCATGGAATAAATCATGAACTTGAGATAGGTTAGGCAGGAGTGGAAGTCAATAGACCACTGCTCTGATGCAATCATAGATCTCAAAGGGGCTGATATATCTTGGACTAAGTTTGCCCTTCTTCGCAAATCTCATCACATATTCAATATAGATATGTGGTGTAATAACATGTCTCTAATATCAAACTATAAGTCTTTTCGATGATTGTTATCATTTATCTTTTGTTGACATAGAGCATCCTTTATGTACTAATGAATGGTATTAACCATTTCCACAATTTTCTCGAACATTTTAAGACCTAGAAGTTTTGGTTCCCCAACTTCATCCTAGCATGTAGGTTTCCTACACCTATTCCCATAAAGGGATTTATATGGATCCATTTCTATGCTCAAATGGAAACTATTTCTGTAAGAGAACTCCACTAGAGGAATATGTTCATATTATCCTCCTATTAAGTCCAATGATCGTGCTCTCAACTTATCCACAAGTGTCTTTCAAGTCCACTCAGATTAGCCATCAATTTAAGGATGATATTCTATAAAGAAGTTCAAATCAGTATTCAGAGCATTCTTGTGATTATTTTAGAACATAGAGGTGAATCTTGGATCTTGATCAGATGCAATTGATAGTGGTACTCTATACATCCTGACCACTTCCCAGATAAATTTTCGTGCAAGTAGGTCTAGTGTGAATTTATATTGTATCGCAATGAAGTGTGAATTATTTTTAGGGTGATCAACCATAACCCATATATCATTATTCCTTCTTGATGTTTTTGGAATATTAGTGCCAAATTCTAGGGTGATTTTTTCCATTTCCATGTAGGTGTGGGTAATGGTAGTATCATCCCTTTAGATTTTTTCCATTCCACGTTCACTTGATAACATACAATACATCTTGATTTATCTTATGTGATCTCCTTCTTCATATTTTCCCACCAGTAGTGTTCTTAGATATCTCGATACATATTTGTGCTTTATGGGTGGATTGAGAAGCTTGAGCTATGTGCATCATCCAACTACTCAATTAACTCATGATTTAATGGTACACATAGCCTTGAACAAAACCTCACAACACCTTCATCATTAACAATGAACTCTAAGTATATCCCTTTTCTTATAGCTTCAACTTTTTAAAAATTCTCACATAAACTATATTATAATCCTTTAACATCTCTAGATGATATGCTTGAGAAATCATTTGTCAAATGATTGATGATGTTCCTTTATTATTCCCATGACCATCATTTCAAAATCTAAAAATATCAAATCCCTCTCAATTATACTAAATGATATAATTTATGAATCCTTTCTACATAGAGAAGCTACCACTATATTCTCTTTTCCAAGATAGTAGTATATTGAGCAGTCATAGTCTTTCATCAGCTCTAATCGCTTTCATTAGTGCATGTCCAGCTCTTTCTTTGTGGACATATATATGAGGCTTTTGTGATCCGTATATATTTCACACTTCTCTAGAAATAGATAATACCACCATATTTTTAATGATAAAAACACTACATCCAAATCTAGATCACATGTTGTGTTCTTCTGTTCATTAACCTTAAACTTCCTTGAAGAATATGAAATGAATTTTCCATTTTTCATCAACACACAACTCATACCCTTATTTGAGGCATCACTGAATACCATGAAAAGATCTCAACATGTGGGTAGTGTAGGAATAGATACAGTGGTAATCCTCCTTTTAAAATACTTAACATTCTTCACATGAATCATTCTAATAAAACTTAACTCTATTTTGAGTTAGTTTGGTGAGAGGGTTTGACAATCATGAAAAATTTCACAGGAATTAGCGATAATACCCAGCTAACCCAAGGAAACTACAGATATCTGTCACAGATGTTGGCATCAACCATCCTTTAATTTTTTCTATTTGAGAAGGGTCTACAAATATACCATTACTTGTGATGATATTTCCAAATAAAGAGACATCCTTAAACCATAACTCACATTTTATTTAATTGTATTAATGATTTTCCTTTCCTAATGAATTTATCATAATATTCAAATTCTCATCATATTTCTATTTATTTTTGGATTATATTAGAATATTGTTTCCGACGCTTTCGTCGGGGCGCGCGCATCCGTCCGTGGAGGACGCGCAGCTGTTGCCCCGCATTCCCGCTTTCCAAAGGCGGGCGGCATTCGTTCCTTGTTCAGGTACATCTGCTCCTTGATCGAAACGGGATGATGGGATGTCGGTTCTTCCTCCTGGGGATTCCTCCTCAGAACTCGTCACCTAGTCCGGGTCTCCCTCAAAGATTTAATACGTTGTTCGTGAATCTCATTCCCAGTGCCATATCTTCATGGACACCGGTTAATTACACTACTTCTGTCAAGACATTCCATGGGGTCTTGACATGGTAGCGACCTTCGGTCGGAGTAAACTGCAACATCATGCATGTCAGGGAATCTCTCGGTGCATGGACAAAGGGGAGCCTATATTCTTCCTCATAAGAGGACATCTCAAGGGTGCATAGCCCAAAGCATGTATCTGAGGTTTTCCTCAGCTTCCCGTGTTTAACACAGGGTATGTTGCAAGATTAATGTCTAGTAGAGACGGTTACACCAAAGGCGTGTCATACGAGGTTTTCCTCAGGCATCTCATGTTTATCACAAGGTAGGTCGCGAGTTTAACGTCTTGTAGAGACGAAATGAGGGCGATCAGAACGTCCCATAGAGACGGATCAGATTGGTATATCCCAAAGGGAGAACATCTATAAGATGGATGGATCAGAACGCCCAATGAGGACGGATCCGAGGTAGTGCACTCCCTAGAGGGGAAAATGGTGATGAATCGGGGTGTACACAGAGGACAGCGACCCGAAGATATGATGGGGCTTACACGTGGAAAGCGTCCCATGCGCCGCTAGGAGCAGCGAGGAAGTGGATGACATGATTCCACCGGGATGTGGCAGCCCGGGTGAGAATCAAGATGGGTGATGGATGGATGAAATGAAGTGGAGGGGGAATGAAATGGGACCATCGCAGGGGCGACGGTGAAGTTGGGCTTGAGCCTTGAAGAGGCTTCCTACGTATCCCTGTGGCAGGGAATCAAAGTCCGCGTAGTTCGGGATGGTGCCGGTGAACTGACGTGAAGGTGGACCTTGGCCTGATGGATGTCGTTAGTGAACCAACGTGAAGGTGGACCTTGGTCAGACGGGCATCGTCAGCGTACCGACGTGAAGGTGGACCTTGGTCCGATGAGAGATGGGCTTGAACCTCGGGGAGGCTTCCTACGTACCATGCCTTGACATAGATCAAAGACTTCGTAGTTCAAAGGGTTTTATCGGTGAACCGACGTGAAAGTAGACCCGTGGGTCCACTAGTGGTGGGCTTGAACCTTGGGAAGGCTTCCTACGTACCATGCCTTGACATGGATCAAAGTTCTCGTAGTTCGGATTAGGGAATACAGTTTAACGTCGTGCGGGGCGATAGTGAACCCTGACGTGAATAAACGACGGGCATTTGGTGTCGGTGAACCGATGTAAATGAGGGACCTTGGTCCAATGGGAGATGGGGGCTTGGCACACCGACAAGAAGACGGTTTGGGACAATGTTTGTTTGGATTGAACCTCAGGGAGGCTTCCTACGTACCATGCCTTGACATGGATCAAAGTCCTCATAGTTCGGATTGGGAAATACAGTTTAACATCATGATGGACGTAGGTGGAACATGACGTGAATTGGATGATGGGTGGGCTTGAACATCGTGGAGGCTTCCTACGTACCATGCCTTGACATGGATCAAAGACCTTGTAGTTCAAATGGGGCTTTGTTGGTGAACCGACGTGAAAGTGGACCTTGGTCCAATGAGTCGTGGGATTGAACCTTTGGAAGGCTTCCTACGTACCATGCCGTGATAAGGATCAAAGACCTCGTAGTTCGGGTTAGTCACAACAGCTTGTCGTCAGACTAGAATTGGGTGTACAGTTTAATGTCATGAGGGACAAAAGGAGGCATGCAGTTTAATGTCATGTTGGACGAGGGCGAAACATGACGTGAATGAACGACCGAGCAATGTGGCTTGAACCTCATGGAGGCTTCCTACGTACCATGCCTTGACATGGATCAAAGTCCTCATAGTTCAAGTGGGATGAGTCACAGCGGCTTGCCACGGGACTGGAATGGGACCCGACGTGAAATGACGGGTGGGCTTGAACCTCATAGAGGCTTCCTACATACCATGCCTTGACATGGATCAAAGACCTCGTAGTTCAGGTGGGAATGGGTCGCAGCGTCTTACCACTGGACCAGAATGCAGTTTAACGTCGTGCTGGATGGGGGTGAGACCCGATGTGAAATGACGGGTGGGCTTGAACCTCATAGAGGCTACCTACGTACCATTCTTTTACATGGATCAAAGTCCTCGTAGTTCGGGTTAGTCACAACAGCTTGCCGTCGGACTAGAATTGGGTGTACAGTTTAATGTCATGCGGGACAAAAGGAGGCATGCAGTTTAACATCATGCTGGACGAGGGCGAAACTCGACGTGAATGAACGACCGAGCAATGTGGCTTGAACCTCATGGAGGCTTCCTACGTACCATGCCTTGACATGGATCAAAGTCCTCGTAGTTCAAGTGGGATGAGTCACAGCGGCTTGCCACTGGACTGGAATGGGACCCGACGTGAAATGACGAGTGGGCTTGAACCTCATAGAGGCTTCCTACGTACCATGCCTTGACATGGATCAAAGACCTCATAGTTCAGGTGGGAATGGGTCACAGCGGCTTACCACTAGACCAGAATGCAGTATAACGTCGTGCTGGACGGGGGTGAGACCCGACGTGAAATGACGGGTGGGCTTGAACCTCATAGAGGCTTCCTACGTACCATGCCTTGACATGGATCAAAGTCCTCGTAGTTCGCTAGGATGGGTCGCAACGGCTTACCACTGGACCAGAACGTAGTTTAACGTCGTGATGGACGAGGGTGAGACCCGACGTGAAATGATGGGTGGGCTTGAACCTCATAGAGGCTTCCTACGTACCATGCCTTGACATGGATCAAAGTCCTCGTAGTTCGCTAGGATGGGTCGTAACGGCTTACCACTGGACCAGAACGCTGTTTAACGTCGTGCTAGACGGGGGTGAGACCCGACGTGAAATGACGGGTGGCCTTGAACCTCATAGAGGCTTCCTACGTACCATGCCTTGACATGGATCAAAGTCCTCGTAGTTCTCTAGGATGGGTGTCAGGGTCGGTGCTCACTCTAAGCCCATGTGAGTCATGCTCGGTGTGATAAACAAGAAGTTGCAAGGACCTGACGATCACGTTGCGAAGGGAGCGTCCGTGAGAAGCGAAGAGGGGCTTACGCGTTAGGCGACCCACGGTGCTAGGACTTACTCCAGGATGGAGGCCCATAGAAAAGAATGATGATGATTTCGGGCTTGATCCTTGAAGAGGCTTCCTACGTACCATGCCTTGACATGGATCAAAGACCACGTAGTTCTTCTGATGACGGCTTACCACCAATTGGGGGTTTCAACGACTTACCGCTGATTGGGATCACAACAGTGGATGGGGCTTACGCGAGGAAGCTGCCCGGGTGCCGCTATGGAGCGGTAATGGCGAATGGGGCTTACGCAAGAAGCTGCCCGGGTGCCGCTATGGAGCGGCACTGGCGAATGGGGCTTACGCAAGAAGCTGCCCGGGTGCCGCTATGGAGAGGCAATGGGGAATGGGGCTTACGCAAGAAGCTGCCCGGGTGCTGCTATGGAGCGGCAATGGCGAATGGGGCTTATGCAAGAAGCTGCACGGGTGCCTCTATGGAGAGGCAATGGCGAATGGGGCTTACTCAAGAAGCTGCCCGGGTGCCGCTATGGAGCGGCACTGGCGAATGGGGCTTACGCAAGAAGCTTCCCGGGTGCCGCTATGAAGCGGCAATGGCGAATGGGGCTTATGCAAGGAGCTTCCCGGATGTCTTCCTCATTTCTGGCTATGAGGGCATCCCAACTCACTAGTGAGTTAAGGCCTTCGCTTATGCACTAGTGAACAAGAGGAAAAATGCCAAGGGGCGTTGGAATCAGGCCATTGTCATCATGGCATTGTGCATCTTACGCTTGGAGCATAAGGCATCTCATGTTTGGAACAAGAGGCATCCTACATTAGGAACATAGGAAGAATACTATAGTTTATAGTCTTGTAGGTAGGACTATTGGCATCTCAGGCTTGGAGCATGATGCATCTCTTGCTTGGAGAAAGAGGCATCCTATGTTAGGAACATAGGGAGTACTACAGTTTATAGTCATGTAGATAGGACTGCTGGCATATCATGGTAGGAGTATGAGGCATCTCTCATATAGGGTGAGAGGCATCCTATCGTTTTTTAGATAGGGAGCACTACAGTTTATAGTCTTGTAGATAGGACTATTGGCATCTCATGCTAGGAGCATGAGGCATCTCTCGTATAGGGAAATAGGCATCCTATCATTTGTTAGATAGGGAGGATACTACAGTTTAGAGTCATGTAGAAAGGACTATTGGGCAGAAGGTGCCTAGAAATGGTTGGTGTTGTGACTTACGCAAGGGCGGCCCTTTCTGGTTCAACCTGGCATAGGAGCCAAGTGATTGGGATTGGAGGAGTTGCCTGAGGGATGGTTCGACTCAAGGTACTCGGGGAATTGATGATGAGAATCTCGACTCACGACATGGAATGAAACCAAGAGGATATGTCAACTCAAGGTGTTTCATGGTGTGTGGAGGAGTATCTCAAATCATGGTGTTCCGTAGGTGGAAGGTGGGAGCGCATAAGGGCGCAATGGAAAATCCCGGCATCCCGGCTCGAAAAGTACGCGGTGTGACTATCCATTTTTCATGGGGGTCTGTGACGGTTGCGAAGGGACCGGCCCGGAGGGCCGGGACCACAGCTCAGCACTGACCCCGAGCGGGGGTGCGGGGGCGCAGCCGCCGCGGTATGGACCGGTGGGCGCGAAGGTGGGATCCTTGCGAAGGAGCTTCGCGGAGCAAAGGTCTCGCGAAGGAGCTTTGCGGAGCAAAGGTCTCACGAAGTAGCTTTGCGGAGCAAAGGTCTCACGAAGCAGCTTCGCGGAGCAAAGGTGTCTCGCTGAGCTTGGTCCTGCGGAGCAGCATCGCGGAGCATGGGCTCGCGGAGAAAAGGGCCCTCGCGGAGCTTGGTCTCGCGAAGCAGCATCACGGAGCATGGGCTCACGGAGCAAAGGGCTCTCGCGGAGCTTGGTCTCGCGGAGCAGCAATGCGAAGGAAGCTGCTCGCGGAGCATGGCTCCATGGAGCCACAATGCGGAGCTCCGCTCGGCCGACCAAGGGGCGAAGTGGCCGTGGCCGTCCTCCCTTGGAGAAGAGGGTGAGCTGGGTATTTATAGGCAGGGACGCCGCAAAGCAGACCTTCAGCGCCGCCTCAGGAGCTTTGCGGCGCGCTCGCGAACGTCAAATTCCTTCACGGAGAGGTACCGCCTCCTGAGCTTCGCGGCGGGCTCGCGAACGTCAAATGCGTTCGCGGAGAGTTACCGCCTCCGGAGCTTCGCCGGATCGCGCTGCACGGGTGCTTCGCATCGGTGCTTCGCATCAGTGCTTCGCGAGGGCTCTTCGTGGCGCATCATGAACGTCATACGGGTTCGCGGAGCCTCTCGCCTCATTACTTCGCGGCGGCGCTCCGCGATCATGGAGGGGGGCTTCACGAATGGGCTTCGCGAACCAGATTTCCAGCCAAACTTCAAACGTCCATAACTCCTAATCCGTAACTCCGTTCGGGCCATATGACCTACCAAATCGAAGCTTAAGAAATTTATACGATCTTAGATTGTGTATGGAAGCATTTGTAAAATTTCAGGAACGCGTTTTCCAGGTTCAACAAAAGCCACCCCTAAGAACGAGGTTCAACGAGGACGAGAAGGGCGAGGCAGACCATGTTCTTAGGAAACGACTAAGGAAAACGCGTGCATTGGGGTCCATTGTACCTCGATCGCATTGAGGATAAAATCAACTAAATATCTAAGCCTGCGTGAGCTATGATCGGTGCAAGAAACAACAGATAATAGGAGCTCCTGTACGAGAGTGTAAAACAACGGAAGGTGCGAGGAGATCGACATGGGACATAAATCACCTTTTGGGGGAATCCTGAAAGAGAGAGGGTTCACGGCTGGAGAGAATAGCTCTCTGAACAGCTGACCTTCTTTTCCCACCTTTCTCTGGTGCACGAGCGGGGTAACACCAGGGGCATTAGAATCAATCAAAACAGAGGGAAGTGGGAGGTGTGAATCACGATACCCAAAATCCGGAACACTATGGAGGTGGTGTGACAATAAAGGACAACCTTTAACCATGGAGGAGAAACGGTATCCTTACTGCGTTAGCCTAAAATGGGGACAACAAATGAGGGTCGACCTTTGACCATGTTCGAAACACGGGACCATGTCACAAATGTTGTCGATCAATCTTTCGGAGAGGAGTCGATGGAGTTGGGTGGCGGAGCCACCTGCGCGGCATCTTGAGGTGGAGGAGTCGGTGAGGAGCCGATGGATTCGGGTGGCGGAGCCACCTGCGCGGCCTCTTGAGGCGGCGGAGTCGGCGAGGACCCGATGGAGTCAGGTGGCGGAGCCACCTGCGCGGCCTCTTGAGGTGGCGGAGTCGGTGAGGAGCCGATGGGGTCGGGTGGCGGAGCCACCTGCGCGGCCTCTTGAGGCGGCGGAGTCGGCGAGGAGCCGATGGTGTCGGGTGGTGGAGCCACCTGCGCGGCCTCTTGAGTCGGCGGAATCGGCGAAGAGCCGATGGAGTCGGGTGGCGGAGCCACCTGCGCGGCCTCTTGAGGCGGTGGAGTCGGCGAGGAGCCGATGGAGTCGGGTGGCGGAGCCACCTGCGCGGCCTCTTGAGGCGGCGGAGTCGGCGAGGAGCCGATGGGGTTGGGTGGCGGAGCCACCTGCATGGCCTCTTGAGGCGGCGGAGTCGGCGAGGATCCGATGGAGTCGGGTGGCGGAGCCACCTGCGCGACCACTTGAGGCGGCGGAGTCGGCGAGGAGCCGATGGAGTCGGGTGGCGGAGCCACCTGCGCGCCCTCTTGAGGCGGCGGCGTCGGCGAGGAGCCGATGGAGTCGGGTGGCGGAGCCACCTGCGCGGCCTCTTGAGGCGGCGGATTCGGCGAGGAGCCGATGGAGTCGGGTGGCGGAGCCACCTGTGCGGCCTCTTGAGGCGGCGGAGTCGGCGAGGAGCCGATGGAGTCGGGTGGCGGATCCACCTGCGCGGCCTCTTGAGGCGGCGGAGTCGGCGAGGAGCCGATGGAGTTGGGTGACGGAGCCACCTGCGCAGCCTCTTGAGGCGGCGGAGTCAGTGAGGAGCCGATGGGGTTGGGTGGCGGAGCCACCTGCCCGGCCTCTTGAGGCAGAGGAGTCGGCGAGGAGCCGATGGGGTCGGGTGGCGGAGCAACCTGCGCGGCCTCTTGAGGCGGCGGAGTCGGCGAGGAGCCGAGGGAGTCAGGTGGCAGAGCCACCTGCGCGGCCTCTTGAGGCGGGGGAGTCGGCGAGGAGCCGATGGAGTCGGGTGGCGGAGCCACCTGCGCGGCCTCTTGAGGCGGCAGAGTCGGGTGGCGGAGCCACCTGCGCGGCCTCTTGAGGCGGCGGAGTCGGCGAGGAGCCGATGGATTCGGGTGGCAGAGCCACCTGCGCAGCCTCTTGAGGCGGAGGAGTCGGCGAGGAGCCGATGGAGTCGGGTGGCGGAGCCACCTGTGCGGCCTCTTGAGGCGGCGGAGTCAGCAAGGAGCCGATGGGGTCGGGTGGCGGAGCCACCTGCGTAGCCTCTTGAGGCGGCAAAGTCGGCGAGGAGCCGATAGAGTCGGGTGGCGGAGCCACCTGCGCGGCCTCTTGAGGGGGCGGAGTCGGCGAGGAGCCGATGGAGTCGGGTGGCGGAGCAACCAGCGCGGCCTCTTGAGGCGGCAGAGTTGGCGAGGAGCCGATGGAGTCGGGTGGCGGAGCCACCTGCGCGGCCTCTTGAGGCGGCGGAGTCGGTGAGGAGCCGATGGAGTCGGGTGGCAGAGCAACCTGCGTGGCCTCTTGAGGCGGCGGGGTCGGCGAGGAGCCGATGGACCATAGTCTTCAAACACCGAATGTTTCTCATCCTCTCGCATATAATGGAGAGGGGATTCACAAGGGTGATTCCTCATGTTTCCCGACACATTTGTTCTACTCGCTATTAAAGGAGAAGAGATTCACGTCGGGTTCACCATTTCTGTTTCCAACGCATTCGCCGGGGGCGCGCGCATCCGTATGTGGAGGACGCGTAGCTATTTCCCCGCATTCCCTCTTTCCAAAGGCGGGTGACATTCATTCCTTGTTCAGGTACGTCTGCTCCTTGATCGAAAAGGGATGATGGGATGTCGGTTCTTCCTCCTGGGGATTCCTCCTCAGAACTCGTCACCTAGTCCGGGTCTCCCTCATAGATTTAATACGTTGTTTGTGAATCTCATTCCCGGTGCCATATCTTCATGGACGCTAGTTAATTACACTACTTCCGTCAAGACATTCCATGGGGTCTTGACATGGTAGCGACCTTCGGTCAGAGTAAACCGCAACATCAGGCATGTTAGGGAATCTCTCGGTGCATGGACAAAGGGGAACCTATATTCTTCCTCATAAGAGGACATCTCAAGGGTGCATAGCCCGAAGCATGTATCTGAGGTTTTCCTCAGCTTCCCGTGTTTAACACAGGGTATGTTTCAAGATTAACGTATAGCAGAGACGGTTACACAAAAGGCGTGTCATCCGAGGTTTTCCTCAGTCATCTCATGTTTATCACGAGGTAGGCCGCGAGTTTAATGTCTTGCATAGACGAAATGAGGGTGATCAGAACGTCCCATAGAGACGGATCAGATTGGTATATCCCAAAGGGAGGACATCTAGAAGATGGATGGATCAGAACGCCCAATGAGGACAGATCCGAGGTAGTGCACTCCCTAGAGGGGAAAAGGGTGATGAATTGGGGTGTACACAGAGGACAATGACCCGATGATATGATGGGGCTTACACGTGGAAAGCGGCCCATGCGCCGCTAGGAGCAGTGAGGAAGTGGATGACATGATTCCACCGGGATGTGGTGTCCCGGGTGAGAATCAAGATGGGTGATGGATGGATGAAATGAAGTTGAGGGGGAATGAAATGGGACCATCGCAGGGGCGACGGTGAAGTTGGGCTTGAGCCTTGAAGAGGCTTCCTACGTATCCCTGTGGCAGGGAATCAAAGTCTGCGTAGTTCAGGATGGTACCAGTGAACTAACGTGAAGGTGGACCTTGGCCTGATGGATGTCGTCAGCGAACCAACGTGAAGGTGGACCTTGGTCCGACGGGCATCGTCAGCGTACCAACATGAAGGTGGACCTTGGTCCGATGAGAGATGGGCTTGAACCTCGGGGAGGCTTC
Source organism: Viscum album (assembly GCA_963277665.1). NCBI lineage: Eukaryota > Viridiplantae > Streptophyta > Magnoliopsida > Santalales > Viscaceae > Viscum > Viscum album. The sequence goes on along the minus strand of OY728135.1, from coordinate 1,455,895,534 downwards.
CTACATACCATGCCTTGACATGGATCAAAGACTTCGTAGTTCAAAGGGTTTTATCGGTGAACCAACGTGAAAGTAGACCCGTGGGTCCACTAGTGGTGGGCTTGAACCTTGGGAAGGCTTCCTACGTACCATGCCTTGACATGGATCAAAGTTCTCATAGTTCGGATTAGGGAATACAGTTTAACTTTGTGCGGGACAATAGTGAACCCTGACGTGAATAAACGACGGGCATTGGGTGTCGGTGAACCGACGTAAATGAGGGACCTTGGTCCAATGGGAGATGGGGGCTTGGCACACTGACAAGAAGACGGTTTGGGCCAATGTTTGTTGGGCTTGAACCTCAGGGAGTATTCCTACGTACCATGCCTTGACATGGATCAAAGTCCTCATAGTTCGGATTGGGAAATGCAGTTTAACGTCATGATGGACGTAGGTGGAACATGACGTGAATTGGATGATGGGTGGGCTTGAACCTCCTGGAGGCTTCCTATGTACCATGCCATGACATGGATCAAAGACCTCGTAGTTCAAATGGGGCTTTGTTGGTGAACCGACGTGAAAGTGGACCTTGGTCCAATGAGTGGTGGGCTTGAACCTTGGGAAGGCTTCCTACATACCATGCCTTGACATGGATCAAAGACCTCGTAGTTCGGGTTAGTCACAACGGCTTGCAGTCGGACTAGAATTGGGTGTACAGTTTAATGTCATGCCGGACAAAAGGAGGCATGCAGTTTAACGTCATGCTGGACGAGGGAAAAACTCGATGTGAATGAACAACCGAGCAATGTGTCTTGAACCTCATGGAGGCTTCCTACGTACCATTCCTTGACATGGATCAAAGTCCTCGTTGTTCAAGTGGAAGGTGGAAGCTGTATTTCATGTTTTTGATATTGGGAGGGGCTTTTCTAATGTAATGTGGGTTTTTTGGTCTTGGACTTTCGGATCGTTGGGGCTTCTTTGACTTATCTATGTCTTTGATGTCATGGTGTTTTTTCACCTTTCCCTTAAAAGCAGGTTTATCTTAATAAATAAATAATTTTCTGTCAATCATTATAAATAAAATAAAAAATAACATACTCTAGGTATTTATTTAATTTAAATAATTGTTTATAATCCATGATTGATGATCAAAGTAAAGTAATTGGGATTTTTTTTCAAGTTTAGAGATATTTTTTAACCGACTGTCAGAAAACACCACTTCCATTATTCATTGAATCTTTAATATTAGTATCAATACTCTTCTTTATTTAACCTCAAATAAATAATGATAAAAAATATAATATTTATTTTGTTTGATAATGTAAATGAAATATAATATTTATTCCTATAATGTATTTTTTGTAATAATTAATCACCAAATCAATGGATATATATTAATTTCAATGGGTGATGTTTATGATCAAAGTTCAAACACACTATATCAAGGATAAGATATATTGATTTTTTCCATCATTTTTAATGATGGATTTTTTATTAGTACTAGATTTGAGATAATAAAGTAATATAAAATATTTTTTGTTTTAGAGGAGAATATATTTAGGGAGAATTCTAAAATGAGAAATGATTCTAATTCTATACGTATATATTCATGATTGTGTTGTGTAATGTGTGGACTATTCAAGGCGTTTTATTGATTTTTCCATCAATAAAAATTTCAGTGCTAGGAGTAGGAATTTTTTTATAAGTGTAAGGCAATAATTTTTAAGGATGAAATTGATATTTTTAATCAGTACTATGATTTCAAACCCCATATCCACTCAAACCATATTAAAATATTTTTCATATTATTTAGTGATAATATCACGAGTTATTTTTTATCAATGCAAAAAAATGGTGAAACTTTATAGAATATGAAGATGATTGAATGTGTAGGGACCCCATTTATTGGGTTTTTTTTATTATGGGAGCACTATTTGTTGTTGTGAGATGATTTTTGTAGAGACCCGAAGCCTGACTTACATTGAAATTACATTACTTTTGCGGAATACTTAGTACATTACAAAAACACACACACAAGTACCGTAATAGTTTAGTGTCTTTGGAAACTCGGACTATAATCTTCTAATCGTGGTGAAAGATCTTCAAAATCTCCCATAAAGATCTTCCTTTTTTTTACCTAAAACCTTTCTTTATATCCTGGGGAAAAGAAAACATAAAAGGGTGAGCTCAAATGCTCAGTAAGGGTAAACAAAATAAATATCAATCACATCATATTCATAAGAACATAACATTTTGGAAATCATAACCTGCAAAATAGAGCATAATTTCATAATCATGGGATAAATCATGGCAGTGAGAAAGTAATCCCAATAATCATAACGTAAAACATGAAACTTTGTGGCATACACACATAATCATAGAGAATCATTTCTTGTTAGTCAAGAATAATTTCCAAGACTATCTTAGTGGACAAAGTCCCTTTCTGAATAGAGTAACCCTCGTTTCAGTCCTGTTTCACTGAACCGGTATAACCTACCGTTCCAGCCCTGTCTATCTCATGAGATATAAAATCTTTACCCAATGCATTGGAGGGAGATATAGGTCCCACCCATCTTATAATGAATCCTTTCTTATTTGTGCCACAAAATCTTAAATCATACATCATTGCATAACCCATGTAATAAAAATGGGAATCTTAAACATCGTGACATCCTAAAACAATGCATATAAGATAAAGGAATTCATAAAAATATTTCCATCACAACATAGTCAAATCCATGTAATAATAGGGATAAAAACAGAACCCTTTTATTATCTTAGATGGAAAATAATTTTGATAAAACACTTGAACTCCATTCTTGAGGAAAATATCCTTTCTACTTTAAAAACATTTTTTCCTTTCATAACATGTCATACGACTTTAAAATAAAAGAAGTTGACTAAAAATAAACTTGAAAACTTTTAAAGGAAGCTTCTTGGAAATAATGTTTTAAAAATCAATTCATGCCGTATAAGTTAAAAAAAACATTCTTCGTACTTTTGTCGGAAAAGTCAAAAAGTACCTCGTACGAAAAACGACAAAAGATTCCTTTCGTATCTTTTACTAAAAACTCACCGAAGGGTAAAATTTGATATAAAATATTGTAGAAGGATGTAAATAATATTACATATTGAGGGAACATGGATGTGGATGATAAAATACACCCCAGTAATTACCAAAGTAAAAACAATCTCGGATAAAAGTGAGATTGTGATATTTCCCTTACCTTAGGTCCGATTTGCTTTGTACGTGTCCGAAGCTCTTGTATAATGGTTTAAATAATGTCATTGACTTATTACAGAATCATATTCATTGTTATGATATCATATATTGTTCACTTATGACATTATATTACCCGTTCTTTTGTAAATTCCATGTTAAAGAAGCGTTTTGGGTAAAATCGTTTCTTTTATCGTAGGTGTTTTGGCTTGTTGTTCTTGACATTATTATTACTTATATCATGATTTACTTACTTCCAGAGTATAAAATATGATTTATATATCATATATATTCAGTATATATATATATATATATAATAGATAGATAAATGAAATGAAAAAAACCGTTCATGGAGACGGTAGTCCGTACGTACGCATGAACGTTGTTTTCCTTTCCCTATTGTCTTGAATGGAAGTAAGTAGATGACATACATATATATATACATAAATCCAGTAGCTTTATAATGTCATATATTTCATTATTATTTCTTATATATACTTTATAATCATTCTTAAATGGTTAACATGGAGAATGAATCTCATCGCGTCGTGGAGACGGTAGTCCGTACGTACGCACGAGCGATGATATCATTTCCATAAATATTGAATTGAATTGGAGTGGATTATAAAATATATCAGAATCAATATGATGTTTTAATAACTATGTATAGTTATTCTTTACACCATTATACCCATCCATGTAAGGTGGTGGTGGAAAATAGATTACACCACGGCGTGGACACGGTATTCCGTACGTACGCACGCGCGGTGATTTCTTTTTCTGTAGGATAGATAGATGGTGAAATAGGGTTGTTTCATACTTATAATAACATATCAGTATATGAGTGATACTGATGTTATTAATTCATAATGAAACAACCTAAGAAGAAGAAGTGGAAGAAGAAATAAAGATGAAAGAATTGGTAACGGTAATTACCTCTTCTTTGAAGCGCCTTTTGGAGACCTCCTCTTAGGGAACTAAAATTGGTCTTTGAGGAAGACCAGAACCTCTAGGATGTTTCTAGGGAAGTAGATAAGAGATTTTGGCAGGGTTTGGCCGAGCTTGAGTGCTCAAATTGGTGTGAGGAGGAGGGGGAGGAGGTGGCCTTTTATAAGGGAGGAGAGGGGCACCTTAGGAATATCTCAAAATATTATTTTATATTAAAGTAAAAAATCGGTTTATAATGGTTCCAAAGGGTCTTATTTCGAAGCTAAAGTGGGGATGGGTCTAAATCCTATCAACCAATAGGATTTAGACAAGTTTAGGTTCTTATTTTAACCTTATCAATTAGATTTAACTCTAAGTTAAATAATTTAACTTTTACCGTGTCTTTTTGTTTTCTTTCACTATATGGTTAATACACTTACTATAACATGCCAAACGAACCCCAAATTGTTTATTATTAATATATATATCCTTATCTAAGTCATTTGGCCGAACATTAGATTTTTAGGAATAAAATAACAATTAATAATATAATATTTGATTTAAAAACTATTTTGTGTCAATTTTGACACTATTTGATATATGATTTTTGTGAAAGTCATAACAGAATTATATATTCAAACCAAGTTGATTACATCAACACTAATATATCATAGTAACCTAGAAAATTAGTGGAATTCATAAAAAGTCTCAAATTACATTCATTTGAGTATTTATAACATCAATTATGTTAATATTTCCTTAAGAGGGTAATTACTGCATCATCGTTGTGTCATAAATAAATTAATTTATTTAAAATCTAAAAATTATAAATAAAATACCATTATATAGGAAATTTTTTTAGCTTTCCAATTAATATTTAGAGTCGAATTTATCTTATGTATAACCCCATATTAAAAATGTTTTAGTGAATAAACTTTGATTTTAACTCTTTTAACTCTTCTTTGAATTAAATAATAATAAATGTCCTAATCTAATCCAAGTGGGCCTAAATGATAATATTTTACACTTAAGGTTGTTTTTGGTCGAGATACACTTGTCCAATAGAATTAGTACATGTGTTAGGATAATATTAATATCATTCTTACCCTTAATTACCCTATTTACTTTTTACCGTGGTAAATAAAAGTAAAAAGTTACTATTCACCAAAAATTATTTTCATCTCATTGAACCACATTTTACTTACTGACATCAACCGTGTCTCTTGGATTTTTGAAATTCCATTCACAGAAGCGGTAAAATTATGTTTTATGAAAAATTCAGTTTTTTAACTACCACTTAGTAGTTTCACTATTCATCAAAAAATGAAGGTTTTCAGAAAAATGCCAAAATTTCATCCTAAGCTATATTTCATATTCCGAATTCAAAAATGAAGTCTATTTTACCAAATTCATAACATAGAAGTTGCATTAATTAATTTTATAATTAAATCCCGCTGTTAAAACAAATAGCATGTTTTTAAGAAACAATATCTATCAAAAGATTGACACTTGTTTATGTCTGGTTTAAATGTGCAATTACATCCAATGACCAACATTGTATTAAATTGTAAAAATATATTCTAAATATACTTTAAAACTACTCCAATTAATAATTTATCACTATTAATTATTTCGAAAAAATGTTGTTTTTTAATTATAATTTAGTAATTTTCACTATTCATCAGAATATGAAAGTTATCCGAAATATACCAAAATTTCACCTTAGGCTAAATTCGATACTCCGAATCCAAAAATGAAGTTCATTTTGAAAAATAAGATTTACAGAATTTTAAAAAGTGGTTATCACTATTCATACCGGCTAGTTTTAATAATATTTTAATAGCATATCGTTGTTTAGTGAAACTCGGTATTGCGTATGCTATCGAGGAAGGTCGCGATTGCGTGTAATGCAAGTCAAGTCAAGGATGTGTGTTGTGCAAGCTCCTTTTGGTGTAGCGTACAACACAAGACATTAATAAAATTAAAAAGAATATTTTTTTATAAAATCTTGGGCTGTTACATTCTACCCCCCTTAAAATGAATTTCGCCCTCGAAATTCGTCGGGGTTATAAATGGTTTATTATTTGGAAGTTTCTTTAATAGAAACCCACATCGTAAAAATGAATATCAAAACCAATCTTTAAAAACAAAAGTATGAAACGTAACGGTTACCCAAATAAACTAATCATTGGGTTTCCACATAGGTGAAAATATGGATATGGAAGAGAAATCTAACCATCATGTTCTGATGGAGAGTGGTAGAGAACATGGCTATGGAAAAGCCAATAATCACAAATCCATAAATTTGTGACGATCTAAGGTACCATCCGATTCATCAGGTATAAGATCACTAGGACAACATTTTTGGTTTTCAAGATCATTTCCCTAAAGTTGAAAATTTGAATTGGAATAAATACTTTCTTTATCTTGGTACAATGTCACTATTGTTCGTGCCTAGAACAATTTCCACTTCATCTCTTAAATAAATGAAGTTGAATTTGTTATTCGTGAAGTGTTAGCAGATCATGTGATAGAATGACGAGTCATTCCATCTGTCTCAAACAAAAGGTTAGCAAAAATTATATACATAAGTCGATCTATAGTGAGATTAATCATATATAGTTCCTAAAATGGACTTATACTTCATATATCATATTGCTTAATATAATAAAACTAGTTTCTACTAAACAGGGACTTCCTGTAGGCCAGTGGTAGGCGATAAAGGCCAGTCGCACTTCGGTTGTGGGTTCGATTCCCACAGCCTTGTCCGAAGCGATGGGTTGTCTCCCGTCCTGCAGGTTGTCCTTTTTCTAAAACTATATTACTATAAAATCCCATAAATAATATCGAAAAAACTTCTATCCTTAAACAATACTAACTTATGTCCAACATAATCCATTCCAATCTTTAGTCCTATGCATAATACTGCAGTCCATTCTTATAACATAGTGAAAACGATTACCAGAGATTTAATACCATCGTTGATCCCCATATATCATAAGATATATCTTGTTGGACACATACCAAACATTCAAAGGCCTTAATCTTGTACTCTATTCAATACCCATTGAACCTTAGTGAAAACTTGAATGCAGTTAAAAGTTAACACTTTCCACATACCAAAATCCTCAAAATTCTATATACTCAAACCATGATATCACTTAGTCCTTATATCAATCATGAGCTCATGAATACTGTTAAACATTTCATTTTCTCGTTTTCCCTTCATTATGCGCATAATATCTCAATCACTTTGAATACCACATTAGACCAATACATAAATATTCCAATATTCCATGATACAACATTATTTTGGAATCCCATTACATAAAAACTTAATCATTCCACCAGATCGTTGTCATATTCAACATTGCCAATAGTGATCGCATGTGACTTCCCTTTGTCCTTTGCCTTAAGCGGTTGCTCATGTCGATCATCACTAACCCATGGATTAGGGAATTTATTGGCATAATGTCCTATCTCCTTGCACTTGAAGCATTGAAGTGTTGGTTGTGCGTTCTCTGCAGTGTTTGCTTTATTCACTTCATTAGAATCCCTTTTTCCATTACTTCGACACTCAGCTGCTCGATGACCTTCTTTTCCACACTTAAAACATTTTCTAGTCCCTTTAAGACAATCTCCACAATGCTTCTTTCCACACTTTGTGCATAAGGAAACATTCATCTTCTTTTCACCATTATTCTGAGATTTCTCCTTGAACTCCATCTTTCGTTTCTTGTCAAAACCATGAGATGGATATGTAACGCCAACTTCCATTTCTACCTTGATAGCACAACGCACAATTTCTTCATAGCTACTGAAGTCTCTTATAGCTAATGCCCTTCGAAGACTTGGTTTTAAGCCACTGAAAAATCGATCAACTTTACTTTCAGGTTGGATGATAATGCCAGATGCATACCTTGCAAGTCTTGTAAAATTCGCTTCGTATATACCAACAGATTCATCATCCTTTTTCTTTAGTTCAAGAAACTCCTTCTCCATCTTCGTTCGAAGAATATGAGGGAAGTACTTACTGAAAAACAGGTTCTTGAACTCGTCCCATTCCATGGAATCAATTTCATCTCTTTGCCTCGTATTCTTGATAAGATTCCACCATTGATCAGCTTCACCTTCCAAACGATATACTGCTAAGATGACTTTATCATGTTCAGAACATTGAAGAACTGAAAATATCTTTTCAGTAGTACTAATCCATTGTTCAGCAACTAATGGATCTGTAGACCCACTGAAAGAAGGCGGACGCTGCCTCATGAAGGATTCAACAGAATGTTGCTCCTTCCTTTCCTCGTTTGGAAGTCCTGCATGATTCATAGCTTGAGAAAGTTGTGTGAGCATGGCTACAAGATTTTGCATTCCAGCTCCCATATCATTTGGTTGCTCAGGGGGACAATCATTGCATTGTCCATTACATTGATCAACACGGTTCCTTCGGGTTCCAGCCATCGTCTAAAACCCCAAAAGAATAGTGTGAGAGGCAAAAATCATGCTAGGGAAAACAACATAATAAAGGGGTAGTACCCTCAATATCTAACATCTTAGGTTAAATTCTAAGATCGTTAGAGCAATTCTAGGACTATAACCTATACTTATACTTAACCTTAGAGACATCCCTAGACATACCTTAGAAATATCTCTAGGGATCTCACTAACGTTTTCGCATCCTAATTTCCAAAGGTTGACTAAACCTTTCCTCTGATACCAACTGTAGAGACCCGAAGCCTGACTTACATTGACATTACATTACTTTTGCGGAATACTTAGTACATTACAAAAACACACACACAAGGACCGTAATAGTTTAGTGTCTTTGGAAACTCGGACTATAATCTTCTAATCGTGGTGAAAGATCTTCAAAATCTCCCATAAAGATCTTCCTTTTTTTTACCTAAAACCGTTCTTTATATCCTGGGGAAAAGAAAACATAAAAGGGTGAGCTCAAATGCTCAGTAAGGGTAAACAAAATAAATATCAATCACATCATATTCATAAGAACATAACATTTTGGAAATCATAACCTGCAAAAGAGAGCATAATTTCATAATCATGGGATAAATCATGGCAGTGAAAAAGTAATCCCAATAATCATAACTTAAAACATGAAACTTTGTTTCATACACACATAATCATAGAGAATCATTTCTTGTTAGTCAAGACTAATTGCCAAGACTATCTTAGTGGACAAAGTCCCTTTCTGAATCGAGTAACCCTCGTTTCAGTCCTGTTTCACTGAACCGGTATAACCTACCGTTCCAGCCCTGTCTATCTCATGAGATATAAAATCTTTACCCAATGCATTGGAGGGAGATATAGGTCCCACCCATCTTATAATTAATCCTTTCTTATGTGTGCCACAAAATCTTAAATCATACATCATTGCATAACCCATGTAATAAAAATGGGAATCTTAAACATCGTGACATCATAAAACAATTCATATAAGATAAAGGAATTCATAAAAATATTTCCATCACAACATAGTCAAATCCATGTAATAATAGGGATAAAAACAGAACCCTTTTATTATCTTAGATGGAAAATAATTTTGATAAAACACTTGAACTCCATTCTTGAGGAAAATATCCTTTCTACTTTAAAAACATTTTTCCTTTCATAACATGTCATACGACTTTAAAATAAAAGAAGTTGATTAAAAATAAACTTGAAAACTTGTAAAGGAAGCTTCTTGGAAATAATGTTTTAAAAATCCATTCATGCCGTATAAGTTAAAAAAACATTCTTCGTACTTTTGTCGGAAAAGTCAAAAAGTACCTCGTACGAAAAACGACAAAAGATTCCTTTCGTATCTTTTACTAAAAACTCACCGAAGGGTAAAATTGGATATAAAATATTTTAGAAGGATGGAAATAATATTACATATTGAGGGAACATGGATGTGGATGATAAAATACACCCCAGTAATTACCAAAGTAAAAACAATCTCGGATAAAAGTGAGATTGTGATATTTCCCTTACCTTAGGTCCGATTTGCTTTGTACGTGTCCGAAGCTCCTGTATAATGGTTTAAATAATGTCATTGACTTATTACAGAATCATATTCATTGTTATGATATCATATATGGTTCACTTATGACATTATATTACCCGTTCTTTTGTAAATTCCATGTTAAAGAAGCGTTTTGGGTAAAATCGTTTCTTTTATCATAGGTGTTTTGACTTGTTGTTCTTGACATTATTATTACTTATATCATGATTTACTTACTTCCAGAATATAAAATATGATTTATATATCATATATATTCAGTATATATATATATATAATAGATAGATAAATGAAATGAAAAACACCGTTCATGGAGACGGTAGTCCGTACGTACGCATGAACGTTGTTTTCCTTTCCCTATTGTCTTGAATGGAAGTAAGTAGATGACATACATATATATATACATAAATCCAGTAGCATTATAATGTCATATAATTCATTATTATTTATTATATATACTTTATAATCATTCTTAAATGGTTAACATGGAGAATGAATCTCATCGCGTCGTGGAGACGGTAGTCCGTACGTACGCACGAGCGATGATATCATTTCCATAAATATTGAATTGAATTGGAGTGGATTATACAATATATCAGAATCAATATGATGTTTTAATAACTATGTATAGTTATTCTTTACACCATTATACCCATCCATGTAAGGTGGTGGTGGAAAATAGATTACACCACGGCGTGGAGACGGTATTCTGTACGTACGCACGCGCGGTGATTTCTTTTTCTGTAGGATAGATAGATGGTGAAATAGGGTTGTTTCATACTTATAATAACATATCAGTATATGAGTGATACTAATGTTATTACTTAATAATGAAACAACCTAAGAAGAAGAAGTGGAAGAAGAAATAAAGATGAAAGAATTGGTAACGGTAATTACCTCTTCTTTGAAGCCCCTTTTGGAGACCTCCTCTTAGGGAACTAAAATTGGTCTTTGAGGAAGACCAGAACCTCTAGGATGTTTCTAGGGAAGTGGAGAAGATATTTTGGCAGGGTTTGGCCGAGCTTGAGTGCTCAAATTAGTGTGAGGAGGAGGGGGAGGAGGTGCCCTTTTATAAGGGAGGAGAGGGGCACCTTAGGAATATCTCAAAATATTATTTTATATTAAATTAAAAATCGGTTTATAATGGTTCCAAAGGGTCTTATTTCGAAGCTAAAGTGGGGATGGGTCGAAATCCTATCAACCAATAGGATTTAGGCAAGTTTAGGTTCTTATTTTAACCTTATCAATTTGATTTAACTCTAAGTTAAATAATTTAACTTTTACCGTGTCTTTTTGTTTTCTTTCACTATATGGTTAATAAACTTACTATAACATGCCAAACGAACCCCAAATTGTTTATTATTAATATATATATCCTTATCTAAGTCATTTTGCCGAACCTTAGATTTTTAGGAATAAAATAACAATTAATAATATAATATTTGATTTAAAAACTATTTTGTGTCAATTTTGACACTATTTGATTTATGATTTTTGTGAAAGTCATAACAGAATTATATGTTCGAACCAAGTTGATTAAATAAACAATAATATATCATAGTAACCTAGAAAATTAGTGGAATTCATAAAAAGTCTCAAATTACATTCATTTGAGTATTTATAACATCAATTATGTTAATATTTCCTTAAAAGGGTAATTACTGCATCATCGTTGTGTCATAAATAAATTAATTTATTTAAAGTCTAAAAATTATAAATAAAATATCATTATATAGGAAATTTTTTTAGATTTCTAATTAATATTTATAGTCGAATTTATATTATGTATAACCCCATATTAAAAATGTTTTAGTGAATAAACATTGATTTTAACTCTTTTAACTCTTCTTTGAATTAAATAATAATAAATGTCCTAATCTAATCCAAGTGGGCCTAAATGATAATATTTTACACTTAAGGTTGTTTTTGGTCGAGATACACTTGTCCAATAGATTTAGTACATGTGTTAGGGTAATATTAATATCATTCTTACCCTTAATTATCCTATTTACTTTTAACCGTGGTAAATACAAGTAAAAAGTTACTATTCACCAAAAATTATTTTCATCTCATTGAACCACATTTTACTTACTGACATCAACCGTGTCTCTCGGATTTTTGAAATTCCATTCACAGAAGCGGTAAAATTATTTTTTATGAAAAATTCAGTTTTTTAACTACCACTTAGTAGTTTCACTATTCATCAAAAAATGAAGGTTTTCAGAAAAATGCCAAAATTTTATCCTAAGATATATTTCATATTCCGAATTCAAAAATGAAGTCTATTTTACCAAATTCATAACATAGAAGTTGCATTAATTAATTTTATAATTAAATCCCGCTGTTAAAACAAATAGCGTGTTTTTAAGAAACAATATCTATCAAAAGATTGACACTTGTTTATGTCTGGTTTAAATGTGCAATTACATCCAATGACCAACATTGTATTAAATTGTAAAAATATATTCTAAATATACTTTAAAACTACTCCAATTAATAATTTATCACTATTAATTATTTCGAAAAAAAAGTTGTTTTTTAATTATAATTTAGTAATTTTCACTATTCATCAGAATATGAAAGTTATCCGAAATATACCAAAATTTCAACTTAGGCTAAATTCGATACTCCGAATCCAAAAATGAAGTTCATTTTGAAAAATAAGATTTACAGAATTTTAAAAAGTGGTTATTACTATTCATACCGGCTAGTTTTAATAATATTTTAATAGCATATCGTTGTTTAGTGAAACTCGGTATTGCGTATGCTATCGAGGAAGGTCGTGATTGCGTGTAATGCAAGGCAAGTCAAGGATGCGTGTTGTGCAAGCTCCTTTTGGTGTAGCGTACAACACAAGACATTAATAAAATTAAAAAGAATATTTTTTTATAAAATCTTGGGCTGTTACAATTTTGATATAATTTTTATATTTTTATTTATTTTAATAGAGAATTTTTTTTCTATCACATTTACAACATATTAATTATATTGGAAATTTTGAATTATAGATGTTTCATTAAAGTAAATGTAATTTCAGTGTTTAGAGGTTATTGGTAAAAGTATTGTATTGATAAATGTATAATGGATCTATGTTCGAATAGAAATTTGAAATGATTGTGAAATTTTTATTTTTCTACCACACTATAAAACCAATCTTAAAAGAAATTTTATTAACAAAACATAGTAACAACCACTATTGATGTTTTTTTAGGTAATAAAGGCTTAATTGTATATATATATATATATATATATATATTATGAAAATGTTGTAGTGTATGTAATAATATAAAATAGGGAGTTTATACAATGTTGTTGGAATTTTATATTAAACGATTTATAAAAAATATCATCTCCTTGGTTGTTTGTTTCCTAGAAAAGACATGGTGATTGTGTGGATTGTATATATAAGAAACTAAACAATTCTATTGATGATTAAGTCTTATCGTTTTTATCATTATCACCCAATATTTAATTTGTTTGTAATTAATGAATAAAATGTGATTAATTATTTCAAAAACATTTATTAAATTATAATAATTATATTACAAGATATATGAGTTTATATCTACATGATGTTTATCATGTTGATACAAAAATATGTAATTTTTTTATCAAAAATTAATAAGGCCATACCAACTAATTTTTACTGATCTATATATATATGTTTGTATTTGTATCATTTTGGAAAAAAAATTAATAATCTGTCAAATAAAATATCTATATAATAAAAAAAATTAAAAAAAATTATAATTAACAATCAATCCATGCAATCAAATTAAGGAATGAATAAAATTTATAAATAATAGATAAATAATTTTTCATCATATTTAAAAAAACATAAAAAATTTGGGGTTTTACAATTAAAAATTCGTCTTAAATATATATTCAATACTTTGAATTCATTAGTAGGGTGACAATTAATAAAAATAAAGAAAAATGTTTTCAAAAAACAAAGATGAAAAGAAACCATGAACTATGATGAGGCTCAACAAGAATATGGTTATTAGGGACTAAATTTATTGTGGTTCCAAAAAAAGGATGGTGGTTGAGATATTGATTGTTAAGAATCTTGAAAATATGATTAAAAGTGATTAAACATGACTATAATAGCTTTTTAATACCATCAGGTAGATATCAAAGGCATCGTAGGTTAAGAGTAAAAATGGGAAGTTGAAAAAAAATGAGGGGTTTGGATTTTGGGGTGTTATTTGTTTAAAAAGTGTTTTATCATAGGGTTTTAACAAAAACTACATTAAAATTATTGTAAAATAATTTTTTATCGTAAATTATAAAAAAAAAGATTCCAAATAACTACAATAATATTTTATTTACAATAGATATATTCAAATACAATGAAAAAAACCAATTTTTGATTTTTTTTATGTCAGTTTTACTAATAACTGATGCCAAAAAAGTTCAAACATATGTTTTTTCATATATTATTATAGAAAACGACACCAAAAATGTATTAATATAATTTTTAGAGTCATGGTTTTGTAAACAATAACTAAAATGGATCATCATACCATGTTATCATCAGTTTATTGGCAAGTGACACCATAAATTTAACATTAAATCCACTATTTCTGCTAGGGGACCTACAGCCTCCATAATTATAACACAGTTAATTTTTCATAACCATAATTTATGGTTCTTTTTAAATTTTTAATTTATCTATAAAAATAATAACTCTGTCATTATTATTATTCTAGATATTATGGGAAAATAACCCTTATGAACATGGTCAACACACCTATGTGGTTTTAAAACTATGAGTCAAACGTCCTCAAGACACGTAACATAGAGATAACTAATTATGTGATTAAACAAATAATTGAAACATATGAAGTAAATGGTTTAATAAAAAGGGTTAGTACCTATAAAACGTTCTTATGAAATCAAATAATTTATATAAGTTTATTATACCTGAGATAAAAGAAAAATCAACAAATCCTGGACTCGAATTAAGGTTTACATCTCAAAACTGCCTTCTTTAAGATTCATGTTATTTTATGAACATGGTTTATTTTAAATGGTATATATAGATCCCCATTACATAATATATCATGAATCCATCATACTTCATTATATTCTACATTATAGTTCTTCTACTTCATTCATGGGAGTAATGATTTAAAAATTTCCAAAGTGGTAAAGGATTATGTTTTAATCTCATTTTAATTTTGTTTTATTATACTTTAATATCTATTGTATGAAATTATTTTATGTATAATAAAACCCTTTAATTTTGTTATCCTTATATTATTCATGAAAATTTCAAGTAATATTACCATTTTGCACTCATTTTTACTAAAAATGATTTTGATTTTTTTGAGAAAAAGCTAGCTTCATTTCGGTCTTACTCATAAATAAATTTTCTTCTATATATATATTTTATAAAAATTGTTTCAAATGTTTATGGAAGTTATCTTAAAAAATTATTTCTTCCATTATGAAGAAGGATTACTAGGTACCTAGGGTTCCTAGTTTCTAATAAGAAAAAATCTTCCCTATATGGTATAAATATTCAAGGAGCTGTCAGCTTAGTTCATAAGATGATATTTAATCTTGATATACCAGTGTTTTGATAGAATATCATGATTAATATTGAAATTGAAAAGGCTCATTACATAATTGAATAAAGAATAATTTTAAAGGTATTAATAAAATGTAGATTATCCTAATGGCTACACAATATATTGTTTAGATGATTTATATCTCCTTGGTTCCCCATTTCTTTATTGGGAAGGATATTTGGAATCATCAAATTGTCTTGGGGCCTTTAGAAAGGAAATACCCTCTCTCCAAGCCTCTTTATTCTTACTTGGGATGTCCTAAGTAGAATCCTTTTAAAAGAATATTTATTGGGATTGTTCACCCCTTCAGTAATCATTTTGGTTTTATATGAATTTATATTTTATTCTTTTCATTTGACATGGTCTTATTTATTAATGGTAGTAGTAATTATATTCTCAATTTTAATTCAATATTGAATATAGAAAACAAAAAAAACGTCGACAATGAATTATTTTATATATGAGAAATCTTTATATTTCCAAATCCTATACTAGTAGGTGATCTAAAATCATTAATAATAGACTTATAACCCATAAGAAATAATTTTCAATGGATTATCTTGGAGTTACACTCTCCTATAGAAGAATTAATATCCACCATTTTTATGGGATTTGTAATATAATCATAAGAATAATCTATAAATGGAAAAGAATTTTTTTTCCTCCATAGGGAGAATAATTTTTTTTAATATTTTTTTGTATTCTATTATAATACATGTCCTTTTTGTCTACAAATATCTAAATTCAATAACTATAAAAATTTATAAAACTATAAACACCTTCACATAGGATTCTCATATTGAAGTGAAACGTTAATTGACTAGTTGGAATATGTCAATGAAAGTAGTTCACGAAGGGGTAATTAATCTCAGACGAATCACTGAAAATATTAACTACATGAAGGCCAAAATTTCTTGGGAGGATCTCTTAGAAAATTCTCCTTGGGATTTTTTTTCAAAACTAAATATTTTTTTCTTGTTTTGGATATAAACATGGAATTTTTATCACATAAATTAGGCATGGATTTCACAACAATATCAAAATTATTACTGAAAATTCTCCCTCGATTATTGGTCATGGTGATACTTCATTTTATTCTCGAAAAAGGTCTGAAAATCATTTATTTTATATACTATCATATTCTATACCTTATCTTCAAATTAGATTACTACCTCCCTAGTTTCTTGGAATTGGTTGATAGTGAGAACTAGAAAATTTTATTTAATAGTATTCATCTTGATGGCACTTTGGATTATGTCTCTTTCATTCCTTCCTCTTTGAGGGTGTTCACATATTTGGACTGTGATGACATTTTTCAAAATCCCTATCCTACTAATACCATGGGAAAGACTCTTTGGGTTAAAAAAATTCCCATCAATAATAATTTTATGGTTTGGTCCCTACATTAAAATGGGATTCCTATAGATACTGAAGTATAGAATAAAGGCAATAAATTAGCATCCAAATTCTTGTTCTATAAAAAACCTAGTTCTAAATCCAAATTCCACCTATTTTTCTTGGTTGACTAGGCTATATATATCTATAAATTTATGGGAGAAACATTCTATAGTCATTATATATTAGATCATCTCTTTTTCTACTATTTCATTTCTCTTGTAGGTGGTCGATTGAATGGAATTGGTCACATCATCAAGATCACGATTGGGTGTTTGGTCATCTAGAATACACAGAACGATGGCCACCATTGGGATCTCATTCCTAAAAATAGCTATATGAATGTAAGGATTTCGATGATATTCACTCGCAATATTTTTTATACAATGGAGCAAGTCTTCCACAAAATATTTTTTCCCCAGTTTTTCTAACTATTTTTCAAATTTCCTACTCGTATACAAGGGTGGGGTTGCATGGGTATGTTGGATAGATCGAAACTTTTTCCTCAATAGTAAAACCAATTTTTATTTTATCCAAGGGAAAATGAATGTTGGTGACCTCATTTTATTATGTAGGTGGTCTAGTTTTCATCACCTTCTAGTATTTCTGTGAAGAAGGAACCTTAATCAATTATTATGATCACATCACGCTTTTCAACCAATCCATTTTCATTTCTTATAAAATCAACCTATATTCTATTGAATTTTATTCTTATGTACTGGTAAACTCACTTGTAGGCTTCAAACTGAGCTATTGGAGAATTTTTTATCACATCTGGAGATGTTGGAATTGAAAAATTATGATTTTGAGATTCTTCACACTTGCGAGGAGGGGAACAAGGATGTGGATTTTCTTATGTCAAATGGTAATAAGGATATTAATATTAAAATTTTTTCAAGTTTATGTTATCTTCCTTTGGATTTCATTAACATCATAAAAGGTTATTCCATTGGTCTTTATTATTTCCTACCACCTTATTTTTTTCATCCTTGTATTTCCGCATTTATATTTTATTTTCATAATGAATAATTTGAATTTTTTGTGTAAAAGTATATTAATGAATATTTTTAACAATAATTATTTTTAAATACACTTTTACACATTTTTGTATTTTTTTCAACATGTTTTGAAATGAATATTGTTTTAGTTTTTAGAATGATGAACTTTATTAACTATTTTACAATAGTGTGGAAGGAATGTTTCTTTTAACTCACACCACATGTTCAGAAATACTCACCTTCAAGACCACTCAACTCTTTGAATATTCTTTCATAATATTCCTTGGTTATTTATAAGGAAAATATTTTCTAGAATATTTTCTATTTTTTTATCATTTTGTAGATGTTACATCATACTGAAAAGCATATAATTATCAAGAAATATTCCTAGTAATATTGTAAAGGCATTTCATCAATGAAAAAACCTTTTATGTTATGGATTTGTTCTAAATTGTGTATATACATCTCTCACATATATACCTATAATATTCTCTCTTACATTGATAGGAGAATACATGCCTTATGTTCATATCTAAAATCCATCATTATGAAATTTCATTTCATTATGATATGGGACCAGATTATAAAGCTGATATCCTTCCATGGGAAATTATTATATTTACAACTGTTGACTGATTTCCTTTTTTATAGAACACATAATCATGAATATTTTATTTTGGTTGTTCCCATATAGAACTCCAATGCAATGTAAAATTGTTTTAGTCTCATGAGATGTCATGTATGTGATTAGGGAGTAATACTAATCCATTATAAGATTATTACACCATGTTATATTGTATTAAAAGTTATCCTTGACTCGTGATTATGTCATGTTATTTGTTTTTTTCACATTTACTATGTTACCGTGATCCTATAATACAATGATACTTCTGTTATACTTCCACATGATTACTTCTACACCTTCTCTTTTATAATATCATGTTATACCTTTAACTCACATGTTATATTTACTTATCATTTTATTTTCTTATTAATATTATAAAAAACTCACCCATTTTTTAATGTATCCCTAGGGGTTATCCTATGAATTTTGAGGATATCTAATGGAAACCTAAGATCATTATAAAGAATAAATTAAGGATGTCCTGATTTAGCTACACTTTTCTGTATTATGAACCAAGTCTTCCAATGAAACTGGGCCTTTACAATCTCTTTTTTGTATTTATGGATATTTATGTTTAAAAATCATGTAAAATAATTTTTAAAATGAATGGATCACTATAATTTACATTAAAAATGTAAATGGAAAAAGGTCAAGACTATGTTATTACCACATCTGACATTGAAGTTTGTGATGTTGTGGTGTTAGGTACATAGATTGTTACCTCAAAGTTAATTATTGTTTTATTTGATTCTGGGTCTCCATATTCTATTATATGTTACATGTTTTAAAAACATAGATATTCACATATAACCATAGTAAGGGAGTTATAAATTAAGTCACTGAGTGGAATCCTTATGGTAACAAAGGTATGTTAGAAAGTTCTAATTTTGATGCATGGGAGTACCCAATTTTAAAAATTTGTTTATTATACATATGGTCAAATTTGATATGATCGATTTTATGTAATTTATTTCAATGTATATAGAAATTTTATTTTCTAGTAGAATGAGATTATGATTTGTCATGGTGAGGTGGGAGGTCTTATATTTAGAGGGAAACTTCATCATCTAAATCATATTAAGATTCTCCCCATGTATCTCTCATTAATGAAATTATGGATAGAGTGGAAGATAAAGATCGATCTATAGATGGGGAATCTATATTCAGAATAAAAGTTTTACCTTATATATAAAAATTCCTTAATGTTTTTCTAGAATAATTACATGGTCATCTACTAGAGCATAATGTTGAGTTCTCTATTAAACTCATTATGTATTGAAGGATTACATATAAAATTACTTAAAAATGGAAATGATGGAGTAAGCGATGTTGAATTAACAATTTTAGGAGTTTAGATATACATGTTTTATATGACCTAATGATTCACCATAGGGATCTTCTGTTTTATTTGTGAAAAATGGGGATGGTTCTATGAGATTGTGTATCAATTATAGGGACATAGATTCCATGATTATAAATAATAAATAACATTTTACATGCATTTTTGACTAATTTGACCAACTCCAAATAGTCTAATACTTTTCAATGAAAAATATTTAATCAGGTTATTATCAACTAAAGGTGGGGTCATAATGATATACAAAAGATGAATTTTGAAACATGGTTTTTAAATTATGGGTTTACAGTAATGTATTTTGGATTTACTAATTCACCTTCTATCATTATGGATGTGATATATTCAGTATTCATGGAGTATCTTTCTAACCTTGTTTGGTACTCATTGATAATAACTTTTTATACTCTATGAGATATAAATATCATGAAATTTATCTTAAAATAATTTTTGAGTCCCTCATAAAAGAAAAATTATATTGAAAATATATTAATTGTTTATTTTGACTTAATGATGTTTTTTTCATGGCTATATTGTATTCAAATTTGGAATATCCATTGACACTTAAAAGAAAAATGTAGTCATATAAATTCTTACACTGATGAATATAACTGATATTTTAAGATTCATGGGTTTAAAATTTTACTATCAGTGGTTTGTCTATGATTTCACCCAGTTGAGAAATCCGTTGAACAAGTTAGCATGTATAGCGGTTATATTTAAATAGTGAAGGGAATGTGTGGAATTTTTTTGAGAGATAAATATGAGAGTGATTGATGAACCCATTTTTACTCTACCATCAATTAAGGAAGGTATTTTAATTTATAGTGATGAATCAAAGAATGAACATGGTTATATCCTTATCTTTAATGATTGAGTGATTTATTATGGATAAAAAAATTAAAAATACGTGAATAGAACTATGAAACTCATGTACTTGAGATGGAATTTTTAATCCCTTCTTTGAAAAAAATGGATGTACCACCTATTTGGTGAATAAAGTGATATATAAATATATATAGACCAAAATAGTTTTAAGTATATATTCCCTAATAAGGATCTTAACACGAGGAAATGAATATGGATACAACTAATCAATGACTATGATTTTTCAATACACTACCAGCCTGGGAAGAGAAGCAAGTTGAATGATACATTGAGTAAGAGATACCATAGTGTCCTAACCATGATGAGGATTGACAAGGACACTATATACTGAGATGTAGTGAAGATGAATATGATGATTTCTAGGAAAGGGGATCCATTATTAAATTTTCCATAAATTTTTAAACCATCATTACTTTAAAAGAAATATAATTCCTTGAAGTATGATGAGAACACACAAAGAAAGATTAAATTAGTGAAAGATTAGAAATTTATAGACTTTATATATAGATATGGGGTGTTAATGTTTGGGAAGACATTATGTCTTCTACTGATAATTGAATTGTATAGGGAAATTATAGGTAAATCACATAATTCAAATTTATCCATACACCCTAGTAGCACAAACATGTATATGTATTTAAGAGAACATTTATAGTTATATGGTGTAAAGAAGGAAATTAAATACTACATGTCCAGATTCTTAGTATGCTAGTAAGTAAATGATAGAAGATGACATCATAAGGGAGTCACAAAAACCTCTTCATGTATGAATATGGAAGAGGTACAATGATACATAGTACTGTTTTTAATACTATCATGGAATCTAAGGAAGAATGATTCAATATGGTCCCTAGCTAATCATCTTACTGTGTCTTATCATTTTTAGTGATAATATATGATCTACCCCATGAGGGTATTTGCTAAATCTATATTAATGGGATCATATGGATTTGTGGTGATAATCTAAAATTGTATATGATAATAACCCTTGGTTCACATAAAAATTTTAAAAGTATCATTAAAGGGTTTTCAACATTGAGATACGTTTAAGAATATCGAATCATCCATAGACAAATGGACCATCTAAAGGACTATATGTAAATTTGAAGTTATTCTGAGATCGTATTCTCTTTAATTCAATGGTATGTGAGATTAATATCTGGATTTGGAGGAATTTGAATGCAATAATAGCTTCTATTTTACAATCCAAATTTCAATATATGAAGCATTGCATGAAAATGTTTTTCAGACTATAATATGTTGGGAAGAAGTTGGAGAACAAATCCAGTTAGCCCCAATATTTTTAAGGAGATGACAATTAAATTATAGACAATTTAGGAGAAAATTAATAGAGTAAAAAAAATAAAAAAGAGATATGATTATAATAGAAGAAAATCCTTGTATTTTTAAGTTGGGTATCATATATTATTGAAGTTTTAAACATGGTATGGAATTATAAGATTTTTGTAAAAATGGTATGTTAAGACCTAGGTACGTTGTTCATTTTAAAATAAAATAATTAATTAGGTTTGTAACTCATCACTTGTGTATTCCACCCCACCATTATAAATTGCATGATGTGTTCCATGTTTCATTATTTAATAATTACATTATAAATCTAATATATGGTGTCACATCATAGGTACTTGTGTTGGAGCCTATATATTTCTTACAATGAGTAGCCTATGTAGATTCTTGTAATTATAAAATAGGTATTGTAGAATCAAAAAACACTTTTTTAAAAGTCATTTAGAGAAATAAAAAATATAAAAGGATACCATAGATCATAAATAATGTCCATGTAATAGGTATGAAAAGTTTTTAATAGCTGATATATATCTGAATTTCAAGGATAGATTTTTTAATGCGAGGGGGATGTGACACCCCAGACTCTATTATAAAAGGTAAAAACTAAATCATGAACTATCACAAAATTAACCCCTTAATGATATATTAATCATTACAATATTTAATAGATTAATTTTTTAATTTTATTTTGACCAATAAAAAATAATTTTTTATTCATCATATTGAAATTATATTAATTTGTTTTTTGTTTGTTTGAAAAGGTTAATTTTAGTCAAAAAATAAAATTTTCACAGAACATGTAACTTGAATGGGATTATCTTTATATAATAACAAAATGGACATTTATAATACCATTTAAGTAATAATATATTAATTTAATTAATAAAAAAATTCACTATAAAATACTCTTTGAATTAATAAATTATATTCTTAATTATTTTATTACAAATTATATTGTTACAATAATAAAAAGAACTCTTTCATTATTTTCTTCAAATCATGTGTTTTCAATGTATATTTGGTTTTTTATTATCCTGAAATCCTAACAACATATAATTTTTTCTGATAAATAAATTTATAACATTAAAATTAATGTCTAAGATAAATTTATTTTATATATAACTTTAAATAATAAAATCACTATTTCTCTAATTTTTTACATTCTTAAGTGTATTAATATTGAAATTAACGTTTCAAAACATTAGAAATATTATTGGATAATATGGTACATAAATTTAAATTTATAAGCATAAAATTATGTAAAAATTTAAATCTAATTGTTTCAAATTTAAATTAATTACTAAGGTTAAAAATTAATTATCATGGTAAAAGTAAAATGGTTAAATTGAGTTTAAACCAATGATAAAGTCATAAAACATTAAAAAATATTCCATTAATTTCATGGTTGAGATTTGGATCAAATAATACTTTTTTACTCTATAATTGTTCCATTTTTTCCATTTACACTTGAATAGTAACTTAATATTATTGAAAATGAAAGGGTTACTCCGAAAACTAACATTACGTTAACATATAAATGGGTAACATATTCACTATATCAAGACTCAAATATCATTTAAATTTCACATTAAAATTATGAAATTTTACTCTCCCTTTAACCCTCTACAATGAACATAATCCCTAGTCACTTATAGTTAACATATTCCCTTCTAATTCAAGGATACTTCCATGGAAAATCAAAGTCCCTGACATGAGTATTATCAACTACGTAGTTTTTTTCTAAATTATCAAATTTCAAATTTTTTCTTAAAACACTAGTTTAATAATATTATTGTAATTAATATACTATTATGTTACTATGTTAATGGTATTATTTTCAATTATTCATATACCTCATCCATTAAGAAGAAAAAATCATTGTTCGTGCGTTTTGAGGAATACCAAGTCCATGAAGTAATGTGTTATGTTTTTCTTATCTACATTAAAGGGATTAAATATAAATGAAATTAAAGGATAAATATGATTATTATTATAAAATTATGTTTATTTCTTGAAAAATTATTCACCTATTAATGAAATTTTAAAAAATAACCACTCTTAATTTAATTGATTAAAATAAGCATGTAAAGAATATAATCATTTATTCAAATCTTGTAATATTTTCATATCCATTACATATTCATAAAAATATATAAAATTTTAATATTTTATTCTAATAACCACTAAATTATATCACTATACATATATAACAATAATTGTATAATAAAACCACCACATAATCATTCATTAAATCAGGTTATGTTTTTGTTTGGGTTGGATTAACCATCTACTTGACCAAGACTATTCATTTATATCAATTATATATTTGAAAAAATATTTAATGATATAATATGATAAAAATGTGTAAAAAATTAATTTCCCTTTTGGTTCTAGAGCTATATATCAATTTATTATTCATAAATTAGGTAAACACCCTCACTTCATCAAAAATCACAAAACATGATTCTTATAGAATTCATATTTAAGTAAAATGTATGAGAAACTAATGAAAGGAATAATTAAAAAGTATTAAATATTATAAATAATCCCTAATATTAACTTTATTAACCTATAAATAAATAAATTTTGAAGAATAATGAATACAAACTCAACTATTGTGAAACTAGTATAAATTATCAAAACAATAAACATTGACATAGAAAACAAAAATTATTATTATAGGTAATGATTATTTATGAAGAGTATATATGAAATTGTATATGAGTAAGGTTATTAATTAATTTATTACGATATATATGTTTATTATACCATAGGTAAAATTAATTTCATCAAAGTTAGGATAAGGGGTAAGGGTTTTCCACCTAAAATTACTCTCATGGAGACTTGTTTTGTATTATGCACCTAATTTACATTTTGTTGTTTCTATATATTTATAATTTAATATGTTATATAATTAAATTACAATATTAATGGTATTTTAATACCATGTTTAATCTCTCTCCATCATAATTTTATGATTAAATTTCTTCCCAATCCATAGGTGGAGTTTTCCCGTCTCAATTTTCATTATTTGGGACATATATTATATTCACTACATATTTTCCTGAATGTGGTATATATGTTTTCATGGAATATTTTTTCCATATTATTCAGGAAATTTAATGGAATTATATGTTTATATTGGTATCCCTCCATAATTTTTTTATTAAAAAGTTACTATTTTTTTATAAAACTCAATCTTTTCCACAGTGGATAACCATCCTATGTTTTGGTAAATTTAATGTATGTGAAGCTTCCTAGAAAAACATACCTCTATAGATAATAGAAATTGGATGTGGGTGAGGAATAAATGAAACTTGGTATCACCCAAAAATAGTTTGATTTATCAGTTACTCAATCATCACTCTAATGCATGAAGAATGGGACTAAGATTGTACACATGTCCAAACACTTATTATGGATATGATTTGGAATATTCACACACACATTAGGAACCATGATGGTGAACAATTACTACAATTACATTGACTCCTACTAATAAAATATAGTCAGTAAAATTCCTATATTCCATATATATCCCACCGCATTTTATGTACCCTCAGCACTATTTTTTTTATAAGCGAACTTCATATTACTTTGATTATAACCCATGTCTTCCAAGTTGATTAAGTGATACTCTCTTTGTAATCAACATTGCTCTATTGAATGAGGAAGGATTTGTTTTTTATGTTTCTCATTTTATGGATAATTTTTTTATTTAGTAAGTAGGGAAGGGTATGAATGTTCTTGATGAATCTTATGGTGAATGAATTGGATTTAATTTGGTGATGGGTGGTGCCCAGAATTATATTTTCCCATAATGCATCGATAGGTCTAATGGGATTAAAAATATTGGGTTTTGGTGTATACATCCTCTCATGATAGTAATGTTTCTTGTAACAGGGGCTAGAAATTATGTTTGTTTGGTTTATAATTATTTATTCCATCAGAATAAGATCTATTATTATTTTTATCCATGTTTTAATTTATTATCTTGGATACAATATTAACTCAGTTTAATTTGATTGTTGATTGATGTTGTTTATTTATTCTTACCAAATCACATATTCCATGTTTATGTTATATAATCCCTCACTATATGACACTTCTTACTGAGTATCTGTGGTCACCCTTATTTGTTTTTATTTCCATAGGAAACCTAGGGGATGATGATGTGACTTTTCATTACGATATGATAAAAGTTCTATTACGGTTCTCTCAATATGTTCATGCTATATTTTATATTTTTAAATGTATTATATTTATTTATATAGTATTATAAGACTACTAAAATATTTAATCCTTATAAAAATATAGTCCTTTGTACCAATAGTTTAATATAAAAATTGGATCTGGTTTTTTGGAGTCTGAGATGTTATATAAATAAAAATCATTTCCCTTTAAAAGAAAAAAAATCATAAATTTTATGTATTAATGAAATTATTACATTAATAATTACAAGATTATATAATTCTAATTTTAATTCCTGAATCCCTTTAATAAGTCCCCATAAGATTTAAGAATAAGGTAACCTCTAGTGGTAGTCATGATTTGTGATTCGACTAGCATAGATGATGTGAAAATTTATATGATTTTGGACTTCTATCATATATTATTTTGTTCATACTATAATTGTAACAGTTTTAGTTGGGTTGGGTCTAATGATAACCGTAGTTAATAAACCTCTATCCCAAACTCAGATAAACAGGCTTCATAAGAGATACATGCACTACTAGATGCCATTTCATACCATTTTCTTTTTAGATTTCTTAATATTGTTACATACATCTAAAACTGAGAATTAAAAGAAAAAATTTAATGTGAAAATTTTATTTTTACATATAAAGTTTTGTTTTAGTTTAGTGTTTCATTTATAAAAATATACCAAAATTATATTTATTTATTGTGAAATTTTCATTTGTTATATTTTCCCACCTTAAATAAATTTTAGTGCCCAATTTTAATTATTCTTAAAGAATAAAGATGTTAGGGATGTCTATAAGATATACATGAGTCAGGATTTGATTACAAAAGTTTTATCAACAACAATAACTTGGCTTTGTATTGGAAAAACGCATATTCCTTCACAATATATATATCACAATATCGGGTTTATATGATTGGGATGAAGGTATATAAAATGGAATCAATTTTCATAGAGAGTTCATTGTCATCCATGAAGTGATACGTGAGCATAAGTTTATTTGAGATAGAAATATGATTTCAGTTTTTCGTTACTATTAAGTCTTTATGGATATATACAATTAATTTCTAAAACAACATAAAATTTATCCAAAGTAATAATAATAATATTTTCCCAAGGTAAATTCCCATAAACATAAACTTTGGATACGAAAATCAAAACAATAAAAGTTTTAACTAAAAACATTCGACATTAAGTCATCTATGTTTTGATTTTATATTTATCAAACATACTACGTATAAATGAGTTGGTTAAATAAGAAAAAACTACAACACACCTAGTTCTTGATTGGATGATCAATTTTCTTCACTAAATATCATTTTATAAACATAATAAAGTATTTTTAGTTGTATAGGATCTTCTTTATTCCCCTAGTAATGGAACCTTATGACTTATATAGTCTTTTCTATCCATAGAATCATGAAATTGAATTCAGTAAATCCCAAGTTACTCATATTTAAACCATTTAACTATTATTGTTACCTTAAGAGGAAATATTTTCTCTTTTCAATGTAGTCACAAATTATGTAGGCCATTAAATTTTTACTTATTATCCCTATTTTTAAACTGGGAATCGGGGTAACGTTTCACTATGTCTATAAAACTCTTCAAATTTTATTGAATTTTTTTTTCTATGCACTTCTTTTATTATAGATAAAATACCTATGAGTTCCTTTATAACATTCCCATGGGTGATTCTAAATATATTTTTTAAATGAATAAAATTAAAAATTATTTCCTTCATTATCATTATCTCAGGACATCCATGAGACTCTATTATTATTTTCATTAGTGATTTTAGAAACTCGTCTATGTTCAAATTATTAATCATGATTCTTAATAGCTAGCTAGGAATAATAATAATATTTCTCACAATAGATCTTATCCCATTAGATTGATTATTTTGATAATATCTATATTTTACTTGGAATCCATTTCTTGCATGATTAATTTAGGTTTCATCCATTACTAAATCCAAAAGGATTTAATTTGGAGTTGTAAAAATTTAACAACACAAGATAATTATTATAAGATATTGAAAAATTCAACTTCAAAATTTTTTAGTCATAGAAATTATAACATTATATTTCATTTCAACCTAATAAACTTTTGGTTTATGATTTGTTTCATTAGGTTTTTTTCTGTCATAGTCATTAACCTATGAAATATTTCATGATGGATTGCTAAGAGAAAACGATTTACCAAAGTATATCTACTTGGAGTGTCATTCCATGTGTTTTGTCTTAGACCCACTCATTGTGAACCAGTGTGGAGAATGAGTTTATACTAAATGGGCCTTTTTCAAGGTCATTACCCTAATGTTAATATATTCCAAATATATATCTACCTTACAATATCCATAAATTGATATAATTTCTTGGAAAACCACATACTCCCAAACCAAAACATTATGATGTTATCCTACATGTAGATTCATTCTTAGGGGTTCACTAGAGTTATATAAGAGTAATACTAAAGAAAAACAAAAATAATCCTAAAAATGAATGAAAACTTTTCTCATACCAATTTACACCATGATATTTTATGATACAATTATTGTTATATAAATTTTATCTCTTTTCTGGTTTTCTTTATACATAACATCAATCTTAGACAAATTGAAATATAATAATGGATTATTATTATTTAATGATCCAGTTATTTCATAGGAGTTGGATTGAATGGTATAATTAATACTAAATAAAATATGAATAATTTTTTTTGCACATTTAAAAAATTAATTAATTAGTTATAAACTTGTTAGAATATAAAATATAATCATTTGGAAGTAAAAAAGATAGGTTTTATGAAATACAATTATTATATATATAATGTATTTTTATTTTAATAAATGAAATTAATCAATATTGCTAAATTATTTTAATGAAATTTATATATTACATATTCAATCAAAAATTTAATTTTAATTTTTTTTATTTTTACCAGGAATGGAATGAATGTAAACATATTTTTATGCTTAAAAATGTATTCTACAAAACAGGATTTATTGTGTTTTACATACTTATTTTAAAATGATTTATGTCACATATAATAATTTAAAATTTTAAAAGGTATAACATATTTAGAATAATCATAATTAGATTTATTTAATAATGTCAACATATTATTTTGTTCATTATGAATAGAAACTTTGGTAAAAAGTTAGTTATCATGGTATGAGTTTAAACATATTAAAATGGTAAAAACTAGAATTATAGGAGTTAAAATAAACTAAAAACGTTCTTAAATACTATTTTATTGTTGTATTTAAACCCTATCATGACTCATATTATAATATGAGTCATTTTGGATACATTATTTTTTGGAATAAGAAATTAATATATTTCAATCTTTTGAAAAATTTCAAGAGTGTCATCTCCTTCACTTTTAAATGGGTACCACCTCTCCTCTCTTCTCCACAATTCAATATATTATTATATAATTCAATGAATTCCTAAATATTTTCTTAACGTAAATATACACATCCTAGATGACCAATTTTGATCATAATACCTTTCTTTCATGGGATAAGTTGTAAGTCAAAAGTAGTTTCTCAATGAAGAGGTATAACTCTTATCCAAGTAATTTCAAATTTATTTCTTCTTCCACAATAAGTAAACTATTGAATACATTTCAATATAATAAATATATTATAATGAATATAAAAATATATTATTATAAATATGTAACAACCATTTTCCTTGTTTTTATTTAAAAAGTGAGAACTAAAAGTATCACTTGTTTCTTACGTTTGGAATACCGCCTCCACGTAAAGATATGATTCTTTTTACAACAAAATATTTCATGATTGATTATTATGAGGAGCTATATATTTATATATTATAATTATAGAATATGTTTTTTCTTGAATGATAATATCTTATCTACCTTCTTATGCTTTCATCTGTTGGAAAATGATAACGTCACTCATCATATGTGTGGACTAGAGCCAACATAGAGCGATATGATTTCATTTTAATTCCCAAACTATATGGATAATAATAATGATATATTTAATGGATATTTATATGATAATTATTATATAAAAAATATTCTAAAGGATTAATTTTTATTTAAATTTATTTCATTACGTCCTCTATAAATTGAAAACATCACTCATGTGTACGTACATATTACAATCTCCATAAAGTTATGTAATTTATATTTTATCACCACATTATATAAATAGTTATAAAAGCGTATATAATGATTAAATATGATAATTATGACATAATTAACATTCTAGATATGATTTTATCATGATCAATATAACAACCCTAAACCCACACTCTTGAATCTAATGCTAAAACATTAAATTTATATTTTATAGATTTGATACAGATAAATGTGACCTAATTTTTTCCATCCAAACCATAAAACACAAAAAGGAAATATTGGATCCCCTATATTGAAAAATAAAATTTTTGGTTTATATTTTAAGATAATTAGGAAAACATTTAACAACTTGTATTCATAAATAATTGTTTCATAAATATCAACATAGTTTCTCACTATAACTAAATTTTCATATTCCATATTATGTTTTCAAAATATATAATAAAATTATTCACATATGAAACCTTATTAGAATCAAATAATTTATCATAATTATTTATAACATCGGAAAAAAAAGGATACTTAAGAAGGCTTATCTCAAATTATCAGTAAGGGTAAACATAAGAATTAAAAATTGAATGTTGTTAGTGAGAATAAAATGAAAAAGGCTATGATGACATAATCAAAATGTACGAACATAACATAAATAAATTCATAACCATAAATACCTAGATCATTAATTTTGAAACATGGAATAATATTTTAAAAAATAAAAGCATCATCAGAATCAATAATCATAATCCATGTGATGTCAATCTTGATTAAATGAACTATAAAAAACCTATAAAAAACCTATATATATCATACAAGTAACTCCGAGTATAATTTTCATATCACCCTTACATATGTAACATCCATCATGGTTATACATTGAGTAACCATCATGGTTATAATTAGAATAAAGTTCATAGTTACACCTTAAATAACAATCATAGTAATTCTTGGAATACCCATATCAATTTATTCCCACAATCTCTTAGATGAAATATAATCAGTTAAATATTCCCTTTACCCAATACATTGGAGAGATATAATGATCTCACCTAATATTGGTATATAATATAACCACCCATCATCAAAAAACCTCATGTAAAATATAATATATATAATTTTTATAGAGATTGAATTTCATCATAAACCCCTTTGAAACATGAATTATTCCTTTCTTAACTTTATTAACCCATAGAAAACAATCCAATTCCATGAAAATATCTTTGGAATAATTATAATCAATCAATAGAAATAATTAGGATGGTAAAATTATAAAATATCACTAATGGAGCATAATTGACATCCAGGGATATTGGAATTGATTAATTCAAATTCCACTAAAATATCATTAAAAATATTATTGAGGGAAATAAACTATAAATTTGAAAATCGGTTTTCAAAAAAAATGCAAAAAAATTAGGTGAATAATTTTCATTTAAAATAAACATGGAAATATATAATATAATATTCAATATAATTAATGGAAATTATGGAAGAAAAATTCTTTCATGTGGTAAATGTAAAAAATAAACATTATTTTTAATCACCTTGTAAAGGGAGTCTAAAGTGACAAATTTGGAAAACATTAAGAAATTAAATTTTTAAATACTTTTAAAGGATGATCATAGATTATGTAAAATTGATTTTAGAATACATTTGTGTTTAAAAAATAACATTTTTAAAAACATTTTATAAAACATAGATATAGAAGATAATGATTCCAGATCTAAAATAAGACACAAGATTAGTAGAACATACACATAACATTCTTGATGATTCTTTATTCCTTCATGGGGATAATGTAAACAAAAAAGGTAAACCACATTCAAAAAGATAAGAGAATAAAATATATGTTGTTAGTGAAAATAATATCATAAAATTTCGCACAATGTAATTGAAACATAACCAATTTTTAAAGAAAAGGATATGGTAACATAAAACCTTTTCCACTTTGGTAACTTTTCAATCATAAGTCCCCAGAAAGAATTACTTCAAATGAAATGTTAAATATAATTAATATAAATAGATTCATGATATATCATATCATATGGGTAGTATATATACCTCATAATTGAAAAAAGTTTCAAATCATATAGATACATCCCATAGAAAATAAATGTGTGACCAATAATCTTTTCAAATATCATATCATCTTATTGAAAATATAAAAAAGAAGTAATTATGGATTAAAAATATAAATAAAAATCATAAAAGGGTAAATATATAATAAAAAATTTATATATCAATTTACACATAATCATGGAATAAAAAATTCAATTAATCATAGTTATAGCCCAATCAAAAGAAACTTTGTTAAGATTATTTTTACAACTTGTTATCTTTATATTCCACCCCATTGGATGAAGTAATTCAAATTGAAGCCTAAAATAACATTAGGTATGAATGTTTTATTATATAACATTCAAAAGGGATTTATAAATATATGTCCCCATGCCTTAAAAATTACTTAATCTTGAGTTATTACAAGATTTCACATTGAGGATCTTTTCAAGATTAGAGTTTTAGAGAATTAGATCATAAATCATGCATTACATTCCACATTTAAACAAGGTGGTTACATTAAAAAGAATATTCACTTTCCCCATAAAATGAAACATATTTAAAACAAAACATGGATTCTTTCATGACACTTCCTTGACACTATCATCACATCATTTACCTTTCCCTTGACCTGTGAAAAACATTTCAAAAACATGGGATGAGTATAAAAAGCTCAGTATGGGATATAAAAGTAAAAAATGAAAACATTAGTCTATATATACATTAGAATTAATGAAATCATACTTTACTCTTAAAACATAACCACTTAAACATACCTGATCAAATCATGAATAAATCATAGAAATCATAAGACATAAAGGTAACTTGAGGCATTCATAACATTGTTATGTAGGGAGTAACCCTCATGGATACGTTTGGAATAGCCATCACAGTATATTACCTAATTCTCTTCGAATAAACCTTATCATTTAACCCCTTCGCATTACCCAATGCATTATAGAGCTATATCGGCCTCACCTTCCCTTAGTTTATCACGGAACCACCTGTCTTTATAAACAATGCCTAAGAACCATAACATAATCGTATCACATAAAACATGCATAAAAGAAACATAAAATTTCCATATTTCAATCACAAGATATCAATACAACACATTGATATAATAAAAACATTATAATAACCATTTTCAATACCAAAATAAAAGAAAAGTAAAACATGCTATTTATTTTTCATTTTTAAAAAAAAGTTATGGCTTGTAGATGAAGCTAAAACTCACATAATGGTCACGACGGTGGAGAAGTTGTTGTCACCGCATACATACGAAAAAAACATTATCTTTTGTCATTTAGTAAAACTCTTCGTATAAAAAAGTTTCCCTTTCAAATAAACATAAAATTCAAATGGTTTTATACACCGTATAAAAGAAAGTTGTGTATAAAACAAAATATGCCTCAATGAAAGGAGACTGAGATGAAGTCCCTTAACTCATGTTCAACTTCACTCGATCATTCCTTAATCTCCTTAATAATAAACTTAAGTTGATTTATACTTTCCTAAGAACCATTATCAAGTTCATTATTTATTTTGTTTCACTTATTACCATGTTATGAAGACTATGTAGCTATTTAAGTTAATAACGGTTGTTTTGCCGATCATTGGTACTTGAGTCAAAAAAAACTCCTTATAATTAAAAGTTGTTCATATGGTCAAATATCCATTATATCCATAATTATATTCATGATTTAGATATCATATATATCCAGTATATACATGCATTTATAATATTACATAACATTTAGAGGTAAGAAATGAAATGCACCGTTCAGGGACACGGTAAGCCGTACGTACACATGAACGCTACCTTTATTTATATTTCGTATTTAGTGTAATGAATTCATAATTATATAAAGGAATATTATAATTCTAGTATAATATCATATACAATATCATTAACTCAATCCTTTATACGTCCCACATATGGCATTAACGAATCAAATCACTTTGAGGGGGTGGTAGTCCGCACTTACTAAAATGAAGATATCTCGTTTACCCATAATGGAAACCATAAACGTATGACATAAATGAAAAATAAAGAAGCATAATGAAAACATAAACATAATATATATCATATATAAATATAGTGACATCTTAATGGCCTCCATGAAATGTGTCAAAGAAGATTGAACAATCATCGTTTCTTGAGGTAGAAATTCTTCATCCACAGAAATAGTATGTTCTTTAACCATTAGATGGGGTTTTGTGTAAGTGTAGCTTGAATCCATCTCATAACAACATCCTAGTATATTGAATATACTGGTGTTGTTACAAAATAAAAGAATTAAAAGAGTTTAGGGGGTTGGAGAAGCAAAATAATACAGAAGAACACAAGTGAAGACATTACCTTTAAATCGGGTAACTTCTCTTGGTTTGAACCAAAAGGGTTTATTGAAGAGCTTTCTGAATAAGGTAAGGCTTCTAGGATGAAGATATAGATTTGGAGAGATAAGATGAGTAGATCATGTCTGATCCAATGGCTTGAGAGGTGTGGGTAAGGAGGTAGAGGTGGGGGCCTTTTATAAGAGGGTGGAGGGGCACTCTTGGAGAGTCAAGAAATGTTACATTATATCAAAATGAGTTTCAGATATTAAAGGTCCCACATTGATATATCTCGAGGATAAGGTGGTAAGGGTTCTAAATATAATCATCCAATAGTTTTTTGACAAGTTTAAGGCTTAGATTTTACATTATCTTTTCATTTCATTTAAATCGTTCATTAATGAGGTAATCGATGCATCATTATGGTGTCATAAAAATTTTAATTTATTTAATGTCTAAAAATTAAAAAAAAATTCTATGATGTAGGAAATATTTTTATCATTCCAATGACTATTTATAGTCCAAGAGATCAATTATTTGGGAAAAAAATAAAATTGTTTTACTTAGGTGTTACATACTTTGTTATATTTAACATTCTTTAAAAATAAAAAGATAAAAAGTCACTATCACACAAAAGTGATTCCATGCGGTCCCAAAGTTTGGCACAAGGAAACCCATGGTAGGCCATGACACAACCAGTATAATTAGGACACATGTTGGGCTCATTTTCTATTATTATGATATTATTTTATTACCCTTAACTACCTGATTACTAATTAATCACGATAATTAATGATAATTATCACCATTACTATTCATAATGTCCAAAAATAAAAGAGTCTTAATTACATAATTTGGACCTTCTGACTCCAAATATTGAATCCAGTTTACCAAATTCCAAACAAAAAAAATGAAATAGTTAATTTTAAAATAATTCACGTTGTCAAAACAAATAGTGGGTTTTTTGAAACAATATCTACGAAAATTTAGGCACTTGTTTATGCCCAATTCCAAAGTGAAATCAATTATAATGACCAAAATTGGATTAATTGGTAAAAATATATTATTATTACACATTAAATTCAATTATAAAGATAATATAACCATAAAATAAATTAGATGAAAAAGCAGTTTTGAAGTAAAATGCTGTATTTTTTCACTATTCATTAAAAAATGAACATAGACACAAAAATACCAAAACTTTATCCAAAGTAAATTTCAATGTACCAATTATAATGAATAAGTTTATTTTGACAAATAGAGATTATAAAATTTTCAAAATATATATTTTAAAATGGTTCTCCATCAAAAGGTGGTAAAATATTCTTTTAAAAATATTAGAGAATTCTATGCTTAATATTGGAATTATTCTCATTTTAAGCCTCTTGAAACACTTATAATTTAAAAATAGACATAGATAAGAATATATATTATTAATTACTTACTTGGTTTGTTACATCCTTCCCCACTTTATAAAATTTTGTCCCAGTAATTTATTTACTTATCGAATAAGTGGGGGTATTTATACCTATTTGCATTTTCAGATTCCCATGTTGCCTCTTCAATCATGTGGGTTTTCCACAAAACATTTACTTGATGAATCACCTTATTCCGTAACACCTTCTCCCTGTGGTCAAGAATATGGATAGTTTGTTCCTTATAAGATAGGTTCTCTTCCAACTGAACTACCTCTGGACTCAAAACATCAGATGGATCTGGCATGTACATCCTTAACATTAAAATATGAAAAAAATTGTATACTTGAGATAAAATCGGAGGTAAACCCACTCAGTATGCAACTGATCCAACTCTCTCAAGAATTTTATATGGTCCAATAAACCTTTGACTTAGCTTTCCTTTATTACCAAATTGCATCACACTTTTCCATGGTGGAACTTTGAGGAAGACATGATCACCTACCTCAAAAGAGAGATCCTTCCTCATGTTGTCCACATAACTTTTCTTCCTACTCTGAGCTGTTCTCGTGTGTCTATGTATCAGATGAACATTTTCTGCCAACTCTTCTACCAATTCTCATCCCGTCAACTCCTTTTTACCCACTTCATCCCAAAAAGCTACAGTTCGACACCGCTTCCCATATAATGACTGAAATGGTGCCATCTGTATACTATAATGAAAATTGTTATTATAAGAAAATTCAACCAAAGAAAGATGTTGGTCCCAACTTCCCTGATAATCAATCGAACAAGCACATAGCATATCCTCCAGAGTCTGAATTGTTCGTTCTGACTGCCCATTTTATTGAGGATGAAAAGTTATACTGAATTTTAATTCAGTATCCAACGACTTTTGAAGGCCTTTCCAAAAGTTAGAAGTAAGAATGGGATCATGATCAGATACAATGGAGAGGGGAGCTCCATGTAACCTGACTATCTCTTTAATATACAAACGAGAAAGTTGATCTAGAGATAATTTATCTCGTATATCAAGGAAATGAGTAGATTTAGTCAAGCGATCAACAATAACCCATATTTCATTATTACCTCGAGCTGTCTTTGGAAATACAACAACGAAGTGCATGGATACATTCTCCCATTTTCACATTGGTATTGGTAAAGGCTAAAGCATCCCATTTGGAAACTGCTGCTCTTATTTAACCTGTTGATAAGTCAAACACCTCACAGTAAACTCAGTAATATCTCTTTTCATTTCATCCCACCAGTAGTACTCCCAATGATCTCTATACATCTTAGTACTGCCTGGATGAATAGAAAACGGAGAACTATGTGCTTCACATAACAACTCTCTCTTCAACTGTGAATCACACGGCACACAAAATATCTTCCCAAATCTCAAAACACAATTAATATCATTGTTGAATTCAGGTAACTTACCCTTCTGGACTAGCTCTACCTTTTTTTGCAACTCATTTTCTTGCTTCTGGGCTTGCTTAATTCTGTCTGATAGAGAATATTTCACTGATACCTGAAACAAAACATAAAAAAATCCTACACTAACAAATTCTATGCCAAATTTCATCAAATCTTTGACCAATGTATCATGTTCCAAACCTAACATGGTTACTAAAGCATTACTTTTTCGACTCAAAGCATCATCCACTTTATTTTCTTTTCCCGGATGGTAGTGAATTGTACAATCATAATCCTTGATTAATTCTATCCATCTCTTCTGTCTCATGTTCAATTCATTCTGAGTGGATATATACTTTAAAATTTTGTGATCAGTATATATTTCACACTTTACACCATACAAATGATGCCTCCAAATTGTTAAAGTGAAAACAACAGCAGCTAATTCCAAATCATATGTAGGGTAATTTACCTCATGAGTTTTCAACTATCGTGAAGCATAATAAATTATCTAATCATTATAAATTAGGATTCATCCAAGTCCTTTCAATGAAGCATCACTTTAGATAACAAACTCACCATTCCTAGAAGGTAGTTCCAGAACTGGAGCATTCACCAATCTTCATTTCAATTCCTGAAAACAATCATCACATTATTTTGTCCAGATAAACTTAACACCCTTCCGAGTTAGCATAGTCATTGGACTAGATAACCAGGAAAAATTTCTAAAAACCCATTGGTAATATCCTGACAAACCAAGAAAACTACAAATCTCAGTTACATTTTTGGGTCTTGAAAATTCATTAACAACCATTGTTTTCGCAGGATCAATAATTATTCCATCTTTAGAAACAATGTGACCAATGAAAGAAATTTGTTGCAACCAAAACTCACACTTGCTAAATTTCCCATACAATTTATTTTCTTTTAAGGTTTTCAAAAAAACCCTTAAATGACTTTCATGCTCCTCTTTACTTTTACAAAACCCCAAAATATCATCAATGAAAACAACCACAAACTTATCCAAGAACACATGGAAAATTCTATTCATAAGGTCCATGAATACAGTAGGTGCATTGGTTAGCCCAAAAGGCATTACTACAAATTCATAATGGACATATCTTGTACGAAACGCGGTCTTCAGAACATCTTCTTCATTTACCTTCAACTGATGGTACCCTGATCTCAGGTCAATCTTTGAAAAATACTGAGCTCCATGGAGCTGATCAAACAAATCATCGATATGAGGCAAAGGATATTTGTTCTTGATAGTGATGTTATTCAAGGCTATATAATCAATGAAAAGTCTAATAATACCATCTTTCTTTTTAAAAATTAAGACAGGAGCACCCCATGGTGATGTGCTAGGTCAAATGAAACCTTTCTCTAATAAATCTTGCAATTTCTCCTTCAAATCTAAAAGTTCAATTTGTGCCATTTCATAAGGGGGTTTTGAAATTGTCTTAGCATCAGGAACTAAGTCAACAATATATTCAACTTCCCTGTCTGGTATTATTCTAGGAAAATCATCAGGAAAAACATCAGGATACTCATTTACCACTGGCACATCATTAATCTGAACAGTTCCTTTGTTCTCAACAATATGTGCAAGGTAACATTCATTTTCATCTTTTACAAGATTCTCAGCCTCTTGATATGTTATCAACAGTAAGGGTTCATTCTTGTACACAAACTGAAAGTATTTATGAAAAGAAACTTCTTTAGCTCTACAATCAATTTTATCATGGTAAAAAGAGAGCCAATCCATTCCCAAGATAACATCAAACTATACTAGAGGTAAAACAATAAGGTTTTCAAGTAGGTTCTTTCCACGGATAAGGATAGGAAGACTCTTATAAATTCGTTTTGCCTCAACATTTCCCCCAGGTGTTTTTACCACAAGTTCAGGTGTCAACTATTGAAATGGAATTCCCAATTTACTAGAAAAGTTTTCAGATATGAAAGAATGTGTAGACCCCGAATCAAACAATACATTGGCATAATCTGAAAAAACAAAAAAAAATACCTCATACCACTTCATTTCATGGCCCAACGTCTATTGAAGTACTTTCAAAGGATTTCACCACTCCTTTTTTCTTGTAGTCTGACTGCTTCCCCTCATTCGAGCTCTTTGTTGAACACTCATTTTCATAATGACCCATCTCATTGCACTTGAAACATTTCGCTAACTGTAAATCAAATTTGGTCTTACCATCACCCTGATCTTTTTCAGTGCAATCACGAGCCTTATGTCCCATCTTACCACATCAGTAGCACTTTCCAGAATTCAGAAGACATTCCCCAGCATGCCTTTTACTACATTTATCACAAACTGGAAACTTAGTTTTCTTACCATCAGACCTCTTTGGAGATTTATTCCATTTCTACTACCACCGTAGTCTCTTCTTCTGTTGGTTTTTATAGAACACTTGATCATCAGAAAACTCCATTTTCACCTTCTTAGCACATCGAACAAGCTTTTCATAACTCTTGAACTCATGAGAAGCTAAAGCCCTTCGATATTTTGGCTTTAATCCTGAGTAAAAACTATTGATTTTATTATCCAGGTCTCGGATAATATTTGGAGCATACCTTTCCAATCGAGTGAACCTTTCTTCATAAGCAGCCACTGAGTCATCCTCTTTCCTCAATTCCAAGAATTTTTTCCATCCTAAGTTGAACAACCTTAGGAAAATACTTCTCAAGAAACATACCTTTGAATTCATCTGAGTCGAGAGCATCAATCTCATCAGCATCCCTAATATTTTTATCCATTGACCACAACTGATCTACTTCACCCTCCAAACAGTAAATTTCAAGACTAACCTTTAGATTGTCTAAACACCCCCATGACATTTAAAATATTATCCAATGCTTTAATCCACCCTTCAGCTAGCACAGGTTCAGATGATCCTCTGAATGATGGGGGATGTTGCCTCATGAAATGTTCCACCACTGACATGTTCCTCTACAGTTGATCTGGCTGATCTCGTGCATAGATCCCACCACCATTTATCGATTGAGTCATCTGTGCCAATACTGCAACAAACTGTTCAGTTCTAATTCCGACCATCTTAGGTCATTTCCTTCTGTATGCCTTCCTAGCACTACTTCCTTGTTTCCTCAGTGGAAAACCATTCTGAAAAAACATATCTTAGATGAAGCAACATGTTAATGTTCAAATGCTATATCATTTCAATTTGACCATAAAAAAATATTTTTTGGAAAATAATTTAATAGAATTCTAACTCCTAAATTTATGTAAACTTACCTCTGATAAAAACTATAAGGCCTCATGCCTTAAACATTACTTAATATTGAGTTATTACAATATTACACATTGAGGATCTTTTCTGGTTTAGAGTTTTAGAGGATTAGATCATAAATCCTTCATTATATTCCACATTTAAACAAGGTGGTTACATTAAAGACAATATTCACTTTTCCCATCAAAGGAAACATATTTAAAACAAAACATGGATTCTTTCATGACACTTCCTTGAAACTATCATCACATCATGTACATTTCCCTTGACCTGTGAAAAACTTTTTAAAAACCTGGGAGGAGCATAAAAAGCTCAGTAAGGGATATAAAAGTACGAAATGAAATCATTAGTCCATGTATACATAAGAATTAATGAAATCATAATTTACTCATAAAACATAAGAACTTTTACATACCTCATAAAATCATGAATAAATCATAGAAATCATAAGACATAAAGGTAAATCTTGTAATTCATAACATTCTTATGTAGGGAGTAACACTAATGGTTACGTGTGGAATACCCATCACAATATATTCCCTAAATCTCTTCAGAGAAACCTTAGAGTTTAACCCTTTTATGTTACCCAATTAATTAGAGAGCTATATTGGGCTCACCAGCCCTTAGTTTATCACGGAACCACCCATCCTCATAAATAATTCCCAATAACCATAACATAATCGTATCACATAAAACAAGCATAAAGGAAACAAAATGTTTCCACATTTCAATCACAATATATCAATACAACACATTGATATAATCAAAAAATTATCAAAACCATTTTCAATACCAAAATAAAAGAAAATTAAAACATGGAATTTATTTTTCATTTTAAAAAAAAAAGTTATGGCTTGTATAGGAAGCCGAAAC
This sequence comes from Viscum album, assembly GCA_963277665.1. NCBI lineage: Eukaryota > Viridiplantae > Streptophyta > Magnoliopsida > Santalales > Viscaceae > Viscum > Viscum album. Next base: position 1,455,853,563 of record OY728135.1, on the reverse strand, counting down.
TCCAATAATGGTCACGAAGGTAGCGAAGTCGTTGTCGCCGCATACGTACAACAAAAACATTCCATTTTTTAGTTTAGTAAAATTCTTCGTATAAAAAATATTCCATTTTGAATAAATGTAAAATTCAAAGGGGTTTATACACCGTATAAAAAAAAGTAGTGTATAAAACAAAATATGCCTCAATGAAAGGAGATTGAGACGAAGTCCCCTACCTCGTGTCCGACTTGACTCGATCATTCTTTAATCTCCTGAACAATAAACTTGAGTTAATTTCTACTTTCCTAAGAAACTTTTTCATGTTCATTATTCCTTTTATATCACTTATTACCATGTTATGAACACTGTAATTATTTAAGTTAATAACTGTCATTTTGTCGATCATTGGTACTTGATTCAAAAATAGACTCCTTATAATTACAAGTTGTTCATGTGGTAATATATCCATTATATCCAGAATTATATTCATGATTAAGATATCATATATATCATATATATCCAGTATATACATTCATTTATAATATTACATAACATTTAGATGTAAGAAATTAAATGCACCATTCAGGGAGACGGTAGGCCATACGTACGCATGAACGCTACCTTCAATTTTATTTCGTATTTAATGGAATGAATTCATAATGATATAAAGGAATATTATAATTCCATTATATATCATATATAATATCATAAACTCCATCCTTTTTACATCCCACATTTAGAATTAACGAATCAAATCCCTTTTAGGGGGCGGTAGTCCGCACATCCTAAAATGAAGATATCACGTTTACCCATAATGGAAAACATAAAGTTATACCATAAATGAAAAATAAAGAAGCATAAGGAAAACATAAACATAATATATATCATATATAAATAGAGTGACATCATAATGGACACTATGAAAGGTGTTAAAATAATATTGAACAATCATAGTTTCGTGAGGCAGAAATTCGCCATCCACAGAAACAGTATGTTTTTTAACCATTAGACGGAGGTCTTTGTAAGTGTTCCTCGAATCCTTCTCATAAAAACATAATAGTATATTGAAGATACTGGTTTTGTTACTAAATAAAGGAATAAAAAGAGTTTAGGGGTTGGAGGAGAAAAATAAAACAAAGGAACAAAACTGAAGACATTACCTTTAAATCGGGTAACTCCTCTTGGTCTGAACCAAAAGGGTTTATTGAAGAGTGTTCTGCCTAAGGTAAGGCTTATCGAATGAAGAGAGGGATGTGGGGAGATAAAATGTTCAGAGTTTGGCCAAGCCAATGGCTTGAGAGGTGTGTGTAAGGAGGTAGAGTTGGGGGCATTTTATAAGAGGGAGGAGGGGTACTCTTGGAAAGTCAAGAAATGTTACTTTATATTAAAATGAGTTTCGGATTTTAAAGGTCCCACATTGATATATTTAGAGGATATGGTGATAAGGGTTATAAATATACTCATACAATAGGTTTTTGACACGTGTAAATCTTAAATTTTAAATTATATTTTCATTTTATTTAAATCCTTCATTAATGAGGTAATCACTACATCATTATGGTGTCATAAAAAATTAATTTATTTAATGTCTAAAAATTATAAAAAACTTACCATGACGTGGGAAATATTTTTAGCTTTCAAATTACTATTTATATTCCAAGATATCATTTATATAGACAAAAATTAAAATTGGTTTACTTAGGTGTTACATACTTTGTTATATTTAATATTCATTAAAAATAAAAAGATAAAAAGTCACTATCACACAAAAGTGATTCCATGGGGTCCCAATGTTTGGCACAAGGTAACCCATGGTCAGCCATGACACAACCAGTAGAATTAGGACACATGTTGGGGTAATTTGTTTTTATTATGATATTATTTTAATACCCTTAACTACCCGAATACTAATTAATCATGATAATTAAAGATAATTATTGTCATTACTATTCATAATGTCCAAAAACAAAAGAGTCTTAATTACATAATTTGGACCTTATGATTCCAAATATGGAATCCATTTTACCAAATTCCAAAAACATAAATTGCAATAATTAATTTAAAAATAATTCACGTTGTCGAAACAAATAGTGGGTTTTTTTGAAACAATATCTATGAAAATGTTCGCATTTGTTTATGCCCAATTCCAAAGTGAAATATATTCTAATGACCACCATTGGATTAAATGGTAAAAATATATTCTAATTAAACTTTAAATCCAATTATAAAGATAATATAACCATATAATTAAATAAGATGAAAAGGCGGTTTTGAAGTAAAATACAGTATTTTTTCACTTTTCATTATAAAATGAACATAGTTAGAAAAATACCAAAAATTTATCCAAATTAAATTTCAATGTACCAATTATAATGAATAAGTTTATTTTTACAAATAGAGATTATGAAATTGTCAAAAGATATATTTAAAAATGGTTCTCCATCAAAAGGCGGTAAAATAATCTTTTAAAAATATTAGAGAATTCTATGCTTAAGATTGGATTTATGTTCATTTTAAGCCTCTTAAAACACTATCTAATTCATAAATAGACATAGATAAGAATATATATTATTCATTACTTACTTGGGATGTTACAATATACACCATATAAAATAAATTATATGCATAATAATAAAATATTAATTAATTAATGTATTTTGAGACTAAATCCCTTATTTAGAGTCTAGACTTGCTATATTTTTTACATTAACACTAGTATCATAAAATCATACAAAACAATTTTTGTTAATAATATTTTATAGGTTTAATTCATTATCCTTTATCTATTTATTTCATTTATTTTATTATCATATTTAATTACTTAATCATTTTATCCCTTATCGGTTATTTTTAGGATGTTCAATCCATAATTTTGATGCAAATTATCCAATTTGTCTGTGCTTAAAATGGTAATTATTCCATCATATGAATAATAATTTTCATGAAATAGTTATAAATTTTATATGTAAATTATAATTTTAATAAAAACCAGGAATTATGGTTATAAAAAAACTATGTTACAATCATAGAGACGATAAGTTGTATGTACACATGACTAGTGTTTACATTTTTCAAATATCAATATGGAAAAAATTTAAGTATTACTTTTATATTTAAATAATGATAAAAATTTCATAAATACCATATTATTTCATCACGTAAACTAATATCCATAATCCATGTGATGTGGGGATGAGAAATTAATCACATCACTTCTTAGAGGTTGTATTCCAAACATACAAAAAAACGATGTTATCATTTTTCTGTGTAATAAAGTAAATGATATATTAACCCTTTAGAATTATTAATATATTATTAATATAATATATAAATTTTAATTCTATAATTATAAATATCCATGAGTGTCCATGGTGGAAATCGAATGGCATTGGTTCACGAGGCGGTATTCCGCTGTAGATATGACATACATTTTCAGTTCTCATTTGATGGAAAAAAAGATAGATATAGGTTGTGTTATTAACATAATAAAATATAATTATATATTTGATAATAATTTTATTATATCATTATTTTATATAATGTTTTATGTATTTGGAATAATAAATAAAATAAAAAATCTCAATTAATAACTATACCTCTTATTCAAATAACCACCTTTGCTTTAAACCTAAATCCCTCTATGATTTGTATTTTGGAACAAATAATGATTTAATAATGTAGGGATGAATTAAAACAATGAAATTGGATATATCATAGATAGAAAAATGGATTTTAAAATTTTAATAAATGAGAAGAAGTGGTTCCCTTTTATAAGACAAGGAGGTGCACTCTTGGAGTTTATTAGAATATTAAATTACTATAAATTAATTTTGATGAAAAATTACTTCAAATTGATAAATTAAAAGATAATGTTTTATATTACTAAATAATATCATCCAATTAAATTTTTGAAAATTTTAACTAGGTTTTTACTCTTATCTTTTGTTTTTAACCCCTCGTTAACACTTTTCAGTCTTATTGCGACAATACAGGTTTTTACTCTTTAAAGGTCATGATAGTTACTATAAATGAAAAAATTCACATAAATTGAAAATTTTAAATATTCTAATCCATATACTATTAACATGTCTGAATATAGGGTTTTATTGAATTTTTTATCATTTAATAAAATATTATTTTCATATAAAATCAACAATTCTTATTTTGGAATAATTCATTTAGATTAAATTTTATAACATCAAGATAATAAAAAAATTAAAAAAAATTAATAAATTCATAACATGTAATGTGTATCTATAAAATTTACTTATCACATTAATTATTAAAATAATACCAATTTTAATATTTTTAATATCATTTAATTTTTTTTCTCAATTTAATAATTACTACTCTATCATTGTCTATGCATTTAAGGTGATTTTTTTTTATAAAAATTAAAAATAAATTATCTTGATCAATATAAATAATTTATATTTCAAATTATTATTTATAAATGGTCATATAATTTTATTATAGTTTAGTTAATGATATTATTGTTATTAAAACCAAGAGTGTGACATTTTTGACATTTCATTATATAAAATATTTTTGATATTATAATAACATAAAATTGAAACAAAGCCTAGATAATGAATTTATGGATGTGTATGGATGAAATTGGAACATCCAATAACAAATATATAAATTTTTGGGTCATTATATATTTCTTACATTAAAATTTTAGCTCTTAATTACTTGATTTACACTTACCATGGTATCAAAAATTACTAATGTTATTATTTAGAATGTACAAAAAAAGTAAAAATTTACTAAATTTTATCCCATTAATTCCAAATAAAGAATCCATTTTTTAAAAAAATGAAAAATTATAAATGGTACATTTTAATTTAAAATCAACCTAATAAAATGTGAGGATAAAAGGTTTTTCATAAAAATCATCCATTTAAATAAAAATTGTTTTTATACTAAAATAAATTATAAAATTAGTTTAAAATACCATAATTATATTATTTTAAATAAAAATAAACTAATTAAAATTTTAAACGAATCCAAAAAAGTATTATAAATTGTAATTATAAGGACCTGGCATTATAGCATTACATAATCTTGAATTAAATGAATAATTCACATTGAGGATGTTTTCAGGTTTAGAGTTTTAGAGAATTAGGACATAACTATTACATCTCAATGATTACAGAGTAGACACATCCACTCTATTTCCATTTTTTTCACAAAATAAAAACTCTTCAACAAAAGAGTCATGTATAGTTCTATGATTTAGAAGGCATGAAAATTCCTTGATCCCATCCTTGCCCCTATTCATCTTTAAGTCCTATGGAAAACATTTCAAAAACTTGGGAAGAGCATAAAAATCTTAGTAAGGGAAATAAAAATATGAAAATAAAACAATATTCCATGTATACTTAAGAATCAATGAAATCATACTTTACTCATAAAACATAAGCACTTTAACATACGTCAAGAAATCATAATATTTACGAATAACTCAATGAAATCATAAGACATAAAGGTATCTTGAGAAATTCATAAAATTCTCACGCAGGGAGTAACCCTCATGGTTACATTTGGAATACTCATCGCAATATATTCCCTAAATATATTCGGAGATACCTTAGAATTTAACTCCTTCTCATTACCCAATAAATTGGAGATATATATCGGGATCACTCGCCCTTTGTTTATCATGGAACCACCTGATTTCATAAACAATACCCAAGAACCATAACATAATTGTATCACATAAAACATGCCTAAAGGAAATATAACATTTCCACATTTCAATCACAAGATATCAATAAAACACATTGATATAATCAAAACATTATCAGAACCATTTTCAATGAAAAAATAAAATAAAAGTAAAACATGGTATTTATTTTTCATTTTAAAAAAATATGGCTTGTAGAGGAAGCTGAAACTCAAATAATGGTCATGGCGGTGGGTAAGTCATTGTCACCGTATACATAAGACAAAAACATTCATTTTTCTGTTTAGTAAAACACTTTGTGTAAAAATATTCCTTTTCAATGAAATTAAAAGTCAAAAGTGTTTTATACACCATATAAAATAAAGTAGTGTATAAATCAAAAGATGCCTCAATGAAAGGAGATTGAGATGAAGTCCCGTACAAAAGTGGTATCCTTAGATAAAGGATAAATCAATTACTTAATTATGTGTGAAAAATATAAATACACACAATATTAGTGTTTATTAAGTGTAAAATGATCAGAGGTGATCCACACATATTCATAGAATGACATAATAAATAATTAGAGGTTTAACCCAAAGAATTTAAATTGGGTTAAGAAGTTCCCTTACAGAAATTTGACAGCCCAGCGGCGTCACATTAAAATTCATAAAAGGAGTTGATGAGAGATAAAAAAGGTATATCATCACTTATACATAACATTTACAGAAATAAGGATATATAAGAAAATATCCCAATATAAGAATATGTAAATTAAAAGTCCTAACAAAAAGAAGTCTTTTAAAAAGAGGAGGGTGAAAGGTTTCCTTACCGATTTGGGTAACTTTCAAAACATACACCCCATGAAAGAAGGATCATAAAATGAAGATGTAAATACCCATAAATTATATTATATTACACAAATAATACAATAATGGGCATTATATAAACCACACAAAAGGAAATAGTTGCAAATGTACAAATAATATCACGGGAATAAAAAGTGAGAAAAAACCTCTTACCTTGTTGTAATCCGTCGAGTAGAATGACCAAAAGATAATAAACACCAAATGAATCACATAATACCATGAATATAAATAGAATCATTATAATATATATGAAATGGTATTATACTATACACTACATTAAACAAATAAGTGGCGAACAATGGAAATCTCACAGAATTAAAAGTGAGATAAGAAATCCCCTTACAAAAATCCGGCAGCCTAATGGTGCCACTTAAACATTCGTAAAACAAAATGAATAGAGTAAGAGGGGATCTCTCATCATATGATCATGAAAATGGAATTAATAATAATTTAAAATAACATCCTCCAACATATGAACATGGGGATTAAATGAAATGAAATACAAAAAAGTACATGAAAAGAAGAGAGAGGTAGGATCCCTTACCTCGAGTATGACTTGTTCTTATTCGTTCTTTATATTCCTGAATAATAAACTTATTTAAATTTATAATTGTTTAAGTAATTACATTAAATTTTATTATTCAATTCATATCACATATTATCATGTTATAATAATTAGTTAATTATGTGAGTTCATATCATACATTTTGTCGATGTTCGGTACATGAGTCAAAAGTTAACTTGTTTGAAAAGGATTTCCCATGTAGTTATAAGTACATAATATCCAGAATGGTTTTCATGATATAAATATCATATATATCCAGTATATGTGTGTTTAATTATATTCCTTAATATTTGGAGTTAAGAAATGAAATGTACTGTTCATGGAGACGGTAGGCTGTATGTACGCATGAACGCTACTTTCATTGTTTGTCATATTAATGGACATTAAAACTAAATGAGACATAGATATATTATAATTAAAGAATAATATATATGTTATATAGTTAAATTAAGTTTATTTATTCCATTCTTTAGACGTTCCATATATGCAATGAACGAGTCACATCACATGAGGGGGTGGTTGTCCACACTTCCTCATATTAAATTATCGCATTTTCACAACATGCAAAGCATAAAGGTATGTTTTAAGTAAAAAATACAGAATCATTTAGAGGAAATGAATTTAATATATATCATATATAAATATAGTTCCATCATAAAGTCTACCATGAGAGGTGTTAATAGAATATTGAACAATCATCATTTCGTGAGACAGTAATTCGCCACCCAGAAAAAAAGTATGTTCTTTATCCATTAGACGAAGGTGTGTGTAAGTGTATGTAGAATAATTATCATAAAAAATCATAGTATATTTATGACTTTTTCTATAATATGGAATCAAATAATAATAAGATAGTGCTGAGTGAATAAGGGAAATAAAATAAAAAACTCGAGAGAAGACATTACCTCTAAATCGGGTAACACTTTCTGATTTGATCCAAAGGCTTCATTGGAAGGACTTCAGCCCAAAGTGAGGCTTCTAGGAGTAATATAGGGATTTGGAGAGATAATATTATATTATTTTGGATGATAAAATGGATTTAGAGGTGTGTATAAGGGGTTACAGGTGGGGGCCTTTTATAAGAGGGAGGAGGGTCACTTTTGGAAAGTCTTGAAATATTACTTTATTTTAAATTGATTTTAGGATTTAAATGTACCACAATGATATAATTTGAGTATATGGTGACAAAACTTCTAAATCCACCCATCCAATAGGTTTTAGACATGTTTATGTCATATATTTTACCTTATCTTTTCATTTTATTTAAATCGTTCATTAATGAGGTAATCACTGCATCATCATGGTGTCATAAATAAATTTATTTATTTAATGTCTAAAAATTATAAAAAAAAATATCATGATTTAGGAAATATTTTTATATTTTAAATTAATATTTATAGTCTAAGAGAAATTTATTTAAACAAAATTAAAATTGGTTTACTTAGGATATACGAACCATTGTTATATTTCTCTTCTTTTAAAAAATAATGTCATAAATGTCACTATCACACGCATGTGACTCCATGGGCCGTCAAGTTCGGTAAAAAGCTTCACATGGTCATACATGACTCAAAAAGGTGATTTGAACACATTTTGGGGTCATTTTATGTTATTATGATATTTTTTTATTACCCTTAACTACTCGATTACTAATTAATCACGATAATTAAAGGTAATTGTCGTCGTTACTATTCATAATGTCCAAAACAAAAGAGTCTCAATTACATAATTTGTACCTTATGATTCCAAATATGTAATCCATTTTACTAAATTCCAAACACAGAAATTTCATATATTAATTTAAAATTAATTCCCATTTTCAAAACCAAAGACGAGTTTTTAAGATGTAAAATATATCAAAAGATTGATTTGTTTTTACATCCAATTTAAAATTGAAATTACATAAAATGAAAAAAAATTGTATTAAATTATAAAAAAATAATTAAATTACACCTTAAAACAAATTAAAATGACAATCTAACAATATAAATAAATTGGATGAAAAGGAAATTTTGAATTAAAATGCTGTATTTTTCACTATTCATTAAAAAATGAACATTATCAGAAAAATACCAAAAATTCACCCTAAGATATATTTGATATTCCAAATTCAGAAATGATTTTAATTTAACCAAATTCAAAACATATAATTTTCATTAATAAATTATATAGTTAATCCCCGCTGTCAAAACAAATAGTGTGTTTTTAAGAAACAATATCTATCGAAAGATTGATACTTGTTTATGTCCATTTTCAAAGTGAAATTAATTATAATGACCACCATTGTATTAAATGGTAAAAATATATTCTAATTACACTTTAAAAACAATTATAAAGATAATATAACCCTAGAAGAAACTTAGATTAAAAATGATGCTTTGAATTAAAATACAACATTTTTCACTATTCATAAAAAATGAACTTTATCGGAAAAATACAAAACAATTTACACAAAGTACATCTTGATGTCCCCATTATAAAGAAGGATTTTATTTTGTCAAATATAAAATAGAAAATTGACAAAAAAAATTAAAATGGGTTCTCCATCATAAGGCGGTTAATCAACCTTTTAAAGAATATTAGAGTATTTATTCTTAAAATTAGATTCATTTGCATTTTAAGTATCTATCATTTATTGAGTAATTGTTAAAATATTTAACAAACATATATAATAATTCTGTAGTATGTTCTATTCATTACTACCATTACAACAGCTAGGCATTTACTACCATTTAAAATAATATTATTATATTATTAGTGTGCATTGTAAGATTTCAAAAAAACTCGTTGTTGAATATTGGGTACACAATCGAACATAGCATCGCCTTTAAATTAATATTAATATATTATTCAAAAATATTAATAAATATAAAAATTTCATATTCTTTATTAACCTGGGATGTTACATCCTTCCCCCCTTTTGGGAATTTTTTCCTCGCCATTTTAAATTTGGGCTTGGAAACATTATTGAAAGCCCCACATCGGAAATGGAATCAATTAAACTGTCACTTATAAAGAAATAAAGAAAAGTACAAAGGTCACACGAGACAAAAGATTCTAGGATTCCATGAAAATGTGGATATGGAGGAGAAACAAACCATCAAGGTCTGATGGAGAGTGATAGAAATCATGTTTAGGAGGAAGTTAACCTCCAAAAAATCACAAACTTGTGATGGGTTAAACAGTATTTTATTCCCCAACAAGAAACGTTAACACACAACATTTTTGTTTTAAGTTAATTTTCATTGAATAATTTATTAATGAGCTTAACTAAAACATAAGGAAACATACTTACTTGTCATGTATACTTTCATCTCTTACTATATTTCTTACACAAACTCATATTTTCTCCAAAAGATGAGTATTTAGGATGACTTGTTCACATTAAGAGAGATATAATCAACTTCTTGAGAATCACCTAACCAAAAAAATATGATCAATATATTTCTCATGTCTTTAGACCTTAACCAAAACCAAAAATTTTAGTACAAGATCAGATAATACCCAAAAGGATAATCCTTTATAAAAATAAATATAACTCTTAATCTCCAAAATTCAACAAAAAGAACCCAAGGTTCAAGAAAGACCATTAAATAAATAGTTATCCATAAATTTCTTCAAAGTAATCCAAAATAAGTATGAAACCCAAATCTCTTATGGATTTAATCACATTGTATTCGAAGATAAATCTTAACATTTATCTCCAAATAACATCAGTTACTCTTAAAGTATCATATTGAAAAGTAATTAACCTAATCAGATATCCCTCATGATAGGTCAATCATTTCCATAGATAACCCAAAATTAACTTAGTAATGATTCCTAAAATCATATAACTAAGTAGAATTTGGCATACTAACCAGGAACATCACGTAGTCCAGTGGTAGGCGATAAATACCGGTTGCACTTTTGTTGTGGGTTCGATTCCAATAGCTTCGTCTGACGTGATGAGTGATTACACGGCTTGCGTGTTGTCCATTTTCAAAAACTATATAATTTTATAACATTCCGAAAAAGAGATAAATTCATAAAAAATAACCATAACATATTTTAACCATAAAGGTTATCTAATAACTTTCATTTTTCATAACAAAATGTATTAACCGGTAATTACCTCAAATTCAAGGATCATATAAACCCAAATGGTTCTTTATAACTATATCCACAAAAGAAAAGATAATTATTCCTTTAATAAAATTTTCATAAATCAAACATCAGGGTTACACATACTATAAAAAGTATTCTAATATAATATCATCATAAATAGAGCCTTAATAATTTTAAGAATCTCACCATCATAAAATCTACCCTAACCCTTGAATCCCTTATATTTTGACTTCTTACTCATTCAACATTCTTCATGATCCATTAACAATTCCTTTACAACTTATTCTGAAATACTTCTTTCCTACAAACAAAATCATGAATAATATCCTAAGATTCAATAATAGGAAAACATATGTTAAGAAGTAATCCATACCTTTCATTGGTCATTATTAGTTTATCCATCCTCAATCAGAATGGAATTAGGTATTAGTAAACGAATATTTGTATGATCCTCATGATCCCATTCTCAAAACTTCTTCATAGGACATGTGTTTGAATAATTACCATGCACACCACATTTAAAACATTCAATTGATCCTTTAGAAATAACTTCTTTCCCTTTCCTAGAGTCAACAAGATGCTTCCTTTTTCCATAGCAGGTTCAGGCATTATAACCTACATTTCCACATATAAAGCATCTTTATGTCCCTTTGAAAAATTTTCATATGTGTTTCTTTCCATATATTTGAAACATAGGTTTTTAAACATACTTACCTTTATGATTATTACCTGAACATCCGTAGGGATTTTTTTCTCACATATACGATGTCTTATAAAAATCACTAAGGTTCAGGTGGTCAATCATGAATCCAGATAGTTGTTTGAGAATAACCACAAGAGTTCTCATTGCAGCTCCCATATCATTAAGTTGCTCATTCAGAAAACTGTCACAGTTTCCTTCACATCCACTGTTACTTTGTTTCCTGCTAGATCCATCCATTTACTAAAACCAAAAAGGTTGGTGTGAGTATATCAATAAAATCATCATATAATACTAATATATAATTATTCATGTTATCTTAAATTCATTCACTTTATCTAAAAAAACTATGGCTCTTTCTGAAATCCTATCCATTATGGTAATGTCACTTAGGATTTATGAATACCCTAACCTCTAAAGTTATCTAAACCGACCTTTGATACAAACTATATGGACCTGACCTTATTTCATTTCATAATATTGAATTATAGGAATAATTCACATTGAGTTTCTTTTCAGGTTTAGAGTTTTAGAGAATTAGGACATAACTATTACATCTCAATGATTACAAAGTAGACACATCTACTCAGTTTCAATTTTTTCACAAAATAGACACTTTTGAACAAAAGAATCATGTCTAGTTTCATGTTTTAGATATCATGACATTTCCTTGATCCCATCCTTGACACTATTTATCTTTATGTTCTGTGGAAAACATTTCAAAAACTTGGGATGAGCATAAAAATCTCAGTATTGCATATAAAAATACAGAAAGAAAACATTAGTCCATGTATACATAAGAATCAATGAAATCATACTTTACCCATAAAACAAAATCAATTTATCATACCTCATAAAATCATAATATTTATGAATAACTCATATAAATCATAAGACATAAATCTAGCTTGAGGCATTCCTAACAATCTTACGTATGGAGTAACCCTCATGGTTACGTTTGGAATACCCATCACAGTATATTACCTATATATCGTTGGAGAAACCTTAGAATTTAACTCCTTCATGTTACCCAATGTATTAGAGAGCTTTCTCAGGCTCACCCACCCTTAGTTTATCACAGAACCACCCGACTTCATAAATAATTCCCAAGAACCATAACATAATCGTATCACATAAAACACACATAATGGAAACATAACATTTCCACATTTCAATCACAAGATATCAATACAACACATTGATATAATCAAAACATTATCAGAACCGTTTTCAATTCCAAAATAAAAGAAAATTAAAACATGGTATTTATTTTTCATTTAAAAATGTTATGGCTTGTAGAGGAAGCTGAAACTCAAATAATGGTCACAGCGGCGGAGAAGTCATTGTCGCCGCATACGTAAGACAAAAACATTCCTTTTATTGTTTAGTAAAACTCTTCATGTAAAAATAATCCTTTTGAATGAAATTAAAAGTCAAAATGGTTTTTAACACCGTATAAAATAAAGTCGTGTATAAATCAAAAGATGCCTCAATAAAAGGTGATTGAGACGAAGTCCCATACAAAGACGGTATCCTTCTATTAAGGATAAATCAATTACATAATTAGGTGTAAAAAATATAAATACACCCAATATAAGTGTATATTAAGTGTAACACAATCATATATCATCCACACATATTCATATCATGACATAATCAAGAAGTAGAGGTTTAACCTAAAGAATTGAAATTGGGTTAAGAAGTTCCCTTACAGAAATTTGATAGCCTAGCGAAGTCTCATTAATATTCAGAAAATGAGTTGTTGAGAGATAAAAAAATGTATCTCATCCCTTTTATATAAAGTTTACATCAATAAGGATAAATAAGAACATATCCCAACATAAGAAGATGTAAATTAAAAGACTTAACAGTAGTAAGTCTTTTAAAAAGAGGAGGGTGAAAGGTTCCCTTACCGATATGGGTAACTTTCGAAACGTACACCCTATAAAAGAATGATCATAAAATAAAGATGTAAATACCCATAAATTAAAGTATATTACACTAATAATAATATAATGGTCAGTACATGCACCACACAAAATCAAATAGTGGCAAATGTAGCAAGAATATCCCCAGAATAAAAAGTGAGATAAAAACCCCTTACCTTGTTGTAATCAATCGAGTTGTATGACCAAAAGATAATAAACCCCAAATGAATCACATAATGACATGAATATAAATATAATAATGATAATATATATGAAATGGAAGTACAAAATACACCACATTAAACAAATAAGTGGCGAACAATGGAAATCTCACGGAATGAAAAGTGAGATAAGAAATCCCCTTACAAAAATTCGGCAGCCTAACGCCGCCACTTAAACATTCATAAAACGAAATGATGAGAGTAAGAGGTGATATCTCATCATATTATGATGAAAAGGGATGTAATAAGAATATAAAATAACATCTCCCAACATACAAACATGGGTATTAAATGAAATGACATACAAAATAGTACTTGAAAATAAATCGAGAGGTAGGATCCCTTACCTCAAGTCCGGCTTGTTCTTGTTCGTTATTTATATTCCTGAATAATAAACTTAGGTCAATTTATAATTTCTTAAGTAATTCATTTAAAGTTTTTTATTTAATTAATATCTAATATTATCTTGTTATAATAGTTAGTTAATTATGTGAGTCCATATCATACATTTTGTCGATGTTCGGTACATGAGCCCAAAATGAACTTGTTTAAAAAGGATTGCCCATGTAGTTATTAGTAAATCATCTCTAGAATGGTTTTCATGATTTAAATATAATATATATCTAGTATATATGTGTTTAATAATATTCCATAATGTTTGGAGATAATAAATTAAATGTACTCTTCATGGAGACGGTAGGTCGTATGTACGCTTGAACACTAATTTCATTTTGTGTCATATTAATAGACTTTAAAAATAAATGAGACATAGATATATTATATTTAAAGTATAATATATATTTTATATAGGTAAAATAAGTTTATTTATTCCATTATTTATATGCTCCATGTGTGGCATTAATGAGTCATATCACTAGAGGGGGCGGTTGTCCACACTTCCTCATATGAAATTATCGCATTTTCACAACATGCAAAGCATAAAGGTATGTTTAAAATAAAAAATATAGAAGAATAGATAAGACATAAATATAATATATATCATATATAAATATATTTCCATCATAATGGCCACCATGAGAGGTGTTAAAAGAAGATTGATTAATCATTGTTTCGTGAGGTAGTAATTCACCACCCACAGAAACAGTATGTTCTTTAACCATTAGACAGAGGTGAGTGTAAGTGTAGGTATAATCCTTATCATAAAAAATCCTAGTATACTGAGTATTATGGTGTAATTATTGGATCCAATAATAAGAAGATATTGGTGAGTAAAGAAGGAAAATAAAAGAAAAAACTCGAGAGAAGACATTACCTCTAAATCGGGTAACTCTTTTTGATTTGAGCCAAAGGCTTCAAGGAAAGTCTTCTTCCCAAAGTGAGGCTTCTAAAAGTAATATAGGTATTTGGATAGAAAATATTTTCATATTTTTTATGATCCAAGGGCTTGATAGGTTTGGGAGAGGGGGTAGAGGTGGTGGCATTTTATAAGAGGGAGGAGGGTCACTTTTGTAAAGTCTTGAAATGTTACTTTATTATAAAATGATTTTCGGATTTTAAATGTCACATAATGATATAAACTGAGGATAAGGTGAAAAGGGTTATAAATACACTCATCTGATAGGTTTTTGACAAGTGTAAGACTTAGATTTTACCTTATCTTTTCATTTTATTTAGATCGTTCATTAAGGAGGTAATCACTGCATCATCATGGTGTCATAAATTAATTAATTTATTTAATGTATAAAAATTATAAAAAAATACCATGATTTAGGAAATCTTTTTATATTTACAATGAATATTTATAGTATAAGAGATAATTTAGGTAAACAAAATTAATATTGTTTTGCTTAGGATATACAGACCTTTGTTATATTTCACTTCTTTTTAAAAATAATGTCATAAATGTCACTATAACACCTAATTGACTCGATGGGCCCTCAAGTTAGATAAAAAGCATCTCATGGTCGGAAATGACTCAAAAAAGAGTATTTGGACACATTTTGGGGTCATTTTATATTATTATGATATTATTTTATTACCCTTAACTACCCGATTACTAATTAATCACGATAATTAAACATAATTGTCACCGTTACTATTCATAATGTCCAAAAAACAAGATTCTTAATTAAGTAATTTGGACCTTTTGATTACAAATATGTAATATATTTTATCAAATTCCAAGCACACAAATTTCAGTAATTAATTTAAAAATAATTCTCGTTGTCAAAACCAAAGACGGGTTTTTAAGATGTAAAATCTACCAAAATATTGATTTGTTTTTACATCCAATTTAAAATTTAAATTACATCCAACAACCAAAATTGTATTAAATGATAAAAAATAATTATATTACACCTTAAATCCAATTAAACTGAAAATCTAACTATATAAATAAATTGGATGAAAAGGCAATTTTGAATTAAAATGCGGTATTTTTCACTATTCATTAAAAAATGAACATTATCATAAAAATACCAAAAATTCACCCTAAGCTATATTTGATATTCCAATTCAGAAATGATGTCCATTTTACCAAATTCAAAACATATAAGTTTCATTAATAAATTATATAGTTAATTCCCACTGTCAAAACAAATAGCTTGTTTTTAAGAAACAATATCTATCAAAATATTGATACTTGTTTATATCCATTTTCAAAGTGAAATTAATTATAATGAACACCATTGGATTAATTAGTAAAAATATATTCTAATTACACTTTAAAACCAATTAAAAAGTTAAGCTAACCATATAAATAAATTAGATTACAAATGAGCCTTTGAATTAAAATACCGCATTTTTCACTATTCGTAAAAAATGAACTTTATCGGAAAAATACCAAAAATTTACACAAAGTAAATTTTGATGTCCCGATTGTAATGAAATATTTTATTTTGTCAAATATAACATATAAAATTGAAAAACAGTATATTTAAAAAGGGTTCGTCATCAAAAGGTGGTTAATCGACCTTTTAAAGAATATTAGAATATTTGTTCTTAAAATTGGATTCATTTTCATTTTAAGCCTATATCATTTATTAGGTAATTGTTATAATATTTAACAAACATATATAATCATTTTTTTAGTTAGTTCTATTCATTCCCGCCATTACAACGGTTAGGCATTTACTACCATTTAAAATAATATTATTATATTATTAGTGTGTAACGTAAGATTTCCAAGAAACTTGTTGTTGCGTATTGGGTACGCCATCAAACATAGCATCCCATTTAAAGTAATATTAATATTTTATTCAAAAATATTAACAAATATGAAAATTTCATATTCTTTATTTACATGGGATGTTACATTAATTACTTTAAAATAAATGATATTTTTCCATGAAATTCAGTATTATCACTATTCATTGAAATTTTAAAATTTTCATAAAAATTTAAAAATATCACCCTAGGATAATTTTGTTATGGTTATTTAAAAATTTATATTTATTTTATCCAATATTATTTGTAAATGTTCTATAAATTAATTGTATTATTATCTCAAAACACCAATAAAACCCATTTTTTAAGAAAACATATATTTGAAGAATAAAATGACTTCACAAAATTGTTGTGATTATTTTTTAATAATTAATCAATAAATATGTATTGATTAAAAACCATATATAAATATACTTAAAAAATTGTTTAATCCAATTCATACCATCCAATTTAATGCCTAAGTTATAATGGTTATATTAAAAAAATTATGGTTGAATTACACTCAATGTTGCATATTTTGTATACTATCAAACATAGTGTCCTTATTTTAAATTCATGGTATATTACATGAACCTCCTTCAATAAACTGTTTTCTTTCAATTTTAACTTTTTCATAGAATTCCAAGTCTTTACATTTGAAAATACCTATGACGAAAAACCAAATTGTAAAAAGGGTTAATAAAACATCTTCATGATAATGGAGAAAGAGAAGTATCAGGTTCGTATATAATAACACCTAAATAGGTTACAATGAGTAAACAATTGGTAGAGAGTACAAATATGGACATAGAATAGAAAATTAAAATCCATGTAATGATTGAGAGTGAAAGATAAAATGGTCCTGAGAAAGTAAAACGTCACAAAACCATAAATCAATTATGGGTTAAAAGACCAATGATTTATCATTAATCATATTAATCATATATTTGTTTTCAAGATCCTTTAAATAGTGTTGTTGAATTAATTACTATATAGAATGAGAAGAAAATAATATACTTACTGGATAAGTATAATTTCATATTTTAATCAATTATCACTAAAATCTAATGCATAAGAGCCTCAACCCAGTTGGTGAGGACTCGACAAGTGCATCCAAGAGACATGAGTTCAAAATCGGGTGCAGACATATTTCTGGGTACTATAGATGTAATTTAGTAGACACTGTTTGGCACTGTAGTAGCCATAACTATTTATCTGTTTAAGATTTCGAGCTACCGGTTTGGGCCTCATGTCCTTTAAGGACTTCAGGCTACCCAATCCCTTCAGGACAGTAAGGCTTTTGGGCCACCTTAAGGCCTTCGGGCCACCACAAGGCCTTAGAGCCACCTCAAGGCCTTCAAGCCACCAAAAATTGTGCTTAATGACCAGACAGACTCCAAAAGGAGCAGACTACAGGTAGGGATTTAGAGTAGGCACATTCACCAGTGTAAAATCTAAGAGGATTTGTCAGAAAGTGAGGGTATGACATTCCCATCGAGACCAGCCTATGCTTGCACGAGAAGCCTAGTCGAACAACCATGCTAAAATGGAGAGTTGATATCCCCACAAAATAAGCTTGTAGGAGAAGTTCCAAGTATAGTTTGTTTATTTCCTAATACCTATGGGTCATGAAATCTCTAAGCCTTCGAGCCTTCTAAGGGTTCCCCCTCATCCCTTGAAAGGGGGGTTATCCAAAATTAATAAAAAAAGAAGGCGTTTGGGATATTTTGGAAAAAATATCATATTTTTTCCCTTACGATGAGTATTCAAATTACTATTTTTAGGCCCAAATTACTATAATAAACTTCAATCAGATCTTACAATTGAAAAAAAGATAAAAATCTATTTATATTATCATTAGACATTAATGAAAACAATTATGTTTAAAATAAGGTAAGATAATTCCCAAAATTAATAAACATTAATATTATGTTGGACACCATTAATCTCTAAATACTTGATAATAACACCCAAAGTTAAAAATATATCATTTTATAAATAACTAACCATAAAATTATTTGAAATAATCATGAATGAGATTGAAACCGAGAGATGAAATGGATTTGATCACATGTTTTTCTAAGATAAATTAAACATTTATATGCAAAAAAATTAGTCACTCTAAAGTTATAAAACCAAAAAAAATATATTCCCTAATCATATAACCTCTAAAATATACTAACTACTTCTATAAATAATATATATCACTTTAAATATAAGGACCCATCCTTAAAACATTATATAATCTAGAATTAAATGAATAATTCACATTGAAGATCTTTTTTAGGTTTAGAGTTTTAGAGAATTAGGCCATAACTATTAAATTAAAAAAATACTAAAATGTAGACACTTCTACTCACTATCCATTTTTTCATAAAATAAAAACTCTTAAAATAAAACAAGAATTATTTTCTTGACACAAATCTTTTTGAATTATTACTTTCTCTTACCCTACCTTATATCTTGTGAAAAACATTTCAAAAAATTATTATGAGCATAAAAATATCAGTAAGGGTTATGAAATAAGAAAACAAAACATTATTATATCATTATATACAAAGCATAATCTCTTTAACATACCTCATAAAATCATAATAATTATGAATAATACATTGTAATCACAAATCATAAGGGTAGCTTGTGGCATCCATAACATACTTACGTTGTTGCGTTCATAGCTACCTAGGGAGTTACATTTGGAATACCCATCATTATATATTTCCTAAATAACTTATAAGAAACATTAAAATTTAACTCTACCACATTACGCAATGCATTGGAGAGTTATCTCGGGTTCACCCACCCTAGGTTTATGACAGAACCACACGTATACGTAAAATAATGCCCAAGAACCATAATAGATAAAGGAATCCCAATGAAAATATAACATTTCCACATTGTAGTACTAATATATCATTTAAAGATATTGAATTAGTAAATGTTTTCTCAAAACCACTTTCAGTACCAAAATATGTAAAAAAAATTATATTATATTTATTTTATTTTAAAAAAAACACGACATCTTGTTATGGAATCCAAATATCAAAAAATACTCGTAATGGAAGAAATGTCATTATCACCATGTATGTTAAAAAACACATTAATTTTTTTCATTTAGTAAAAATATTCATCGAAAAATATTCCCTTGGAATGAATTGAAAATTAATATGTTTTTATACACCGTATAAAACAGAAGTCTTGTACAATTCAAAATATGCCTCAATGAAAGATGATTGAGACAAAGTCCCTTACCTCATGCCTGACTTGACTCTCTCATTATTTAAATCTTATAAATAATAAACTAAAGTTAATTTATAATTTTTTCTGAACCTCTTCTGTGTTTATTATTCTTTTTCCACCAATTATTACCAAGATATAATCATTACATAATCTTTTAAGTTAATAACAGTTATTTTGTCGATATTTGGTACTTATAATTATAAGTTGTCAATGTGGTCAAAAGTTCATTATATACAGAATGATATTCATGGTTTATATATCCTACAAATCATATATATCTAGTATATATATATTTATAATAGTAAATATCATTTTGATATAGGAAAATTAAATGCACCATTTATGGAGACGGTAATCCATTTGTACGCATGAAGGCTACTTTCTTTAATGTTATTCATTTTTAAAGTAATTAAAAACAAATTATACATAGGTATATTATAATTCCATTATAATATCATATTTTATTTATGTTACGAAATTTCATTAACACCACCCTTTATTCGTTCAATGTATGGTATGGATGAGTAATGTCACTTTGAGGGGGAGATAATTAACACTTCCTCAAATGAAATTATCAAATATTTACAACATGAAAAGCATAAATGTATGTTCTAAAATAGAATTACAGAAGAATAGAGATAAAATAAATATCATAAATATAATATATAATTATATTTCCATCATAATTTCCACCATGATAGGTTGTAGGAAATAATTAAACAATAATCATTTTATGAGGAAGTAGTTTCTCATCCACAGAAATGGTAACTTCGTATCCCTTAGATGTAGGTGTGTGTAAGAGTAGTTCGAATGATTATCATAAAAAAACCTAGTATATTTATTATATTTATTTTTTATAAAATAATGAATAAAAAGTGTTTAGGGGGTTTGATAAGTAAAATAAAATAAAAGAACATAAGAGAAGACGCTACCTTTAAATCGGGTAACGTCATTTGGTTTGAACCAAAAAATATTTATTGAAGGGACTTATGCCTAAGGTAAGGCTACTAGGAGGAATATAGGGATGTTTAGAGATTATTTAAATTGAGTTTGGGTGATCCAAGGGGCTTGAGATGTGTGAGTAATGGATTATAGGTGATGGCTTTTTATAAGGGGGAGGAGGGGCTCTTTAAGAAAGTTTGAAAATATTATTTTATTATAAACTAAATTTCGGTTTCAAAAGGTCCCAAACGTATTAAATTCAAATATATGATGAATATTGTTCTATATACTCTCAACAAATAGGTTTTAGACAAGTTTTGGTTTCAAATTTAATCTTATCATTTAGCTTTAACCCTTAGATGACTAATTTGACTCTTATCATGTCTTCTTGTGTATTCACTCTATAAGGTTTATATAGTTACTATAAAACGCCAATAGAACCAAAAGTGGTTCATTAATGACAAATTAAACCTTATATAAGTCATTTTCCCAAATATTAGATTTTTAAGATTATTATATCATTTAATAAAACAATATTTTCTTTAAAAACTCATTTTTTCAATTTAAATACAATTCATATCATGACTTTTAAAAAAAATTCAAAACAACTTAGTTATTTAAGAAAACATTATTAATTCAAATATAAAAAGTCATAATCATATATAAAATTAATTTATGTCATAAAAAGATTAAAATAAATTTATTTTTACATTTATAATTTCATTTATTTAAAACATTCATTAATGAGGTAATAATTACATCATCATTGGGTCATAAATAATTTAGTTTACTTGATGTCTAAAAATTATAAATAAAATACATTGATGTAGGAAATATTTATATATTTTTAATGATTATTAATAGTCAAATATATCAAATATTTAACCCCACATTAATTTTTATTAGAAAAACTATACATGTTTATGATATTTTTATTTTTTCTTTAAATAAAAAGTTATTAATGTGATTATCTTACCCAAGAGGCTTTAAAATTCCAGAACTTTTACCCAAAGATTTTATTGGTCAGCCACAACAAATCCAATAATGTTAGGACATGTGTTATGTTTATTTTATATTATTATAACAATATTTTTACATTGAATTACCCTATTTACCATTAACCACAGTAAATAAAAATCAAAAAGGTACTATTCAAAAAAATTATTTTCATACCATTGAACCAAATTTTATATACTAATAGCAACCATGTATGTTGTATTTTTGAAATTCAATTCACTTAAGTGGTAAAATTTCATTTAAATAAAAAATTTGGGTTTTTAACTACTATGTAGTATTTGTCACTATTTTTCAAAAATTG
The DNA here is from genome assembly GCA_963277665.1 of Viscum album. Taxonomy (NCBI): domain Eukaryota; kingdom Viridiplantae; phylum Streptophyta; class Magnoliopsida; order Santalales; family Viscaceae; genus Viscum; species Viscum album. Next base: position 1,455,830,864 of record OY728135.1, on the reverse strand, counting down.
ATGGTTTTTAAAAAAATACCAAAAGTTCACCCTTAGAAATATTTGATATGCCTATTTCAAAAATAATTTCTATTTTACCAAATTCCAAACATAAAAGTTTCATTTATTAATTTAAAATTAATTCTCATTGTCAAAACCAGAAAGCATGTTTTTAAAAAGTAAAAACTACCAAAAGATTGACATGTATTTATGTTCAATTTAAAAGTGAAATTGATTCCAATGAACAACATTGGATTAAATGGTAAAAATATAATCTAATTACTATTTAAAACCATTTATGAAGATAATATAACCATTTAAATAAATTATATTAAAAGGATGTTTTGAATTAAAATGTAGTATTTTTCCATATTCATTTAAAAATGAACATTATCAGAAAAATACCAAAATTTCATCCAAAGAAAAATTTGATGTACCGATTCTAAAGAAGGATATAATTTTGTAAAATAGAACATATAAAAGTGACAAAAACTAGATTTAAAAATGGTTCTCCATCAAAAGGTGGTAAATCTACATTTTAAAGAATATTCGAGTATTTGTACTTAAAATTGGATTCATTCACATTTTAAGACTCTAACTTTTATTGGATAAATGTATAAAAATTTAAGAAACTAGTGTAATCATATTGTGGTTATTTCTTTTCATTTCTGCTAATAAAATGGCTATTCATTAACTACCATTTAAAATAATAATATTATTATACTATTTTTTTTATATAACTCAACGTTGTGTGAAACGTAAGATTTCAAAGAAACCAGTTCTTACGTATCAGGTACGCCATTGAACATAATATCCTATTTAAAGAAAAATTAATATTTAATTCAAAAATATTAATAAATAAAAAAATATATATTCTTTATTTACCAGTGATGTTACTTTCTTCCCCCTTTTGGGAATTACGCCCTCATAATTCTATTCACTTATCATATAAGTAGGGGTATTTATTCCCCATAGAATTTTCAGATTTCCATATTGCCTCTTCAACCATATGGTTTTTCTAAAAAATACTTTTACCTAATTAATTATCTAATTCTACAATACTTGCTCTCTGTGGTCAAGAATCTGGACTGCTTGTTTCTGATAAGAAATATTCTCTTCCAACTGAACTACCTCCGAACATAACACAAGAGATGGATCTGACATATACTTTCTCAACATTGAAAAATTAAAAACATTGTATACCTAGATAAACTTATAGGTAATCCACTCTATAAGAAACTGATCTAATTTACCCAGGTTTTCATAAGGTCCAATGAACATCGGACTCAACTTTTCATTCTTACTAAAATGCATCACACTTTTCTGTGGAATAACTTTGAGAAATACATTATCAACTACCTTGAAAGAAAGATACTTCCTATGGTTATCCACAAAAATTTTCTGCATACTCTGAGCTATTCTCATGTGGTTCTAAATCAACTAAAATTTTTCTTCCATATCTTCTACCAGTTCTAGTCCCATCAGTTTTCTTTCACCAACTTCAACCCAAAAAGCTAGAGTTCGACAATTCTTTCCATATAATGCCTCAAAAAGAGTCATCTGTATACTAGAATGAAAAATGTTATTATAAGAAAATTCAACCAAAGAAAGATGTTTGTCCAACTTCCATGTTAATCCATTTAGAAAGCGGATATCATATCCTCCAATGTATGAATTTTTCGTTCTGACTACCCATATGATTGAGGATGAAAAGATGTACTAATATTTAATTTAGTACCCAACAACTTCTGACAGCCTTTCCAAAATTTAGATGTAAACTGGGGATCATTGTTAGATACAATGGAGAGGGGAACTGCATGAAACATGACTATTTATTGAACATTAAACCAATAAAGTTGATCTAGAGATAAAGTATCTCGAATTTGAAGAAAATGAGAAGATTTAGTCAATTGGTCAACAATATCCCATATTGCATTATTACGTCGAGTTGTTTTCAATATTCCCATAAATAAGTCCATGGATATACTTTCTTATTTCCACTCTGGCACTGGTAAAGGATGAAGCATCCCTTTTGTTAACTGCTGTTTAACTTTAACCCACTAACAAGTCAAACACTTCACTATAAAATTAGGAGTATATTTTTTCATTCCATCCCACCAGTAATAGTCCCAATGATCTTTGTACATCTTAGTATTACCAGGATGAACTGAAAACTATGAACTATAAGCTTCACATAATAACTATTTTTTCAACCGTGATTTAGAAGGAACACATAATCTCTTCCCAAACCTCAAAACAAAATCATTATCAATGTTAAAATCAGGAAACATACCCTTCTAAACCAACTCGACCTTTTTCAATAACTCATTGTCTTCCTTCTTCGCTTTCTTAATTTTGTCTGATAGATATGATTTGATTTACACCTAAAACAAAACAGAATAATTTCTTACACGAACAAATTCGATTCCAAATTTCATAAAATCATTAATCGAAGGATCTTGTTCCAAATGTAACATGTTTAATGAAACATTACTTTTCTGACTCAAAGCATCAGCCACTTTATTTTATATTCCTAGATGTTAATGAATCATGGAATCATAATCCTTGATTAATTCGAGCCATCTCCTCTGTCTCATGTTCAATTCTTTCTGAGTTAATATATACTTCAAACTTTTGTGATCAATATATATTTCAAACATTACTCTATAAAAATGATGCCTTCAAATTTTTAAAGAAAAAAACAACAATAGCTAATTCCAAATCATGTGTATGGTAATTTAACTCATTAGTTTTCAACTAACAGGAAGCATAATCAATTACCTGATAAATCTGCATTAAGAAAAAAAAGTCCTTTCAGAGAAGCATCACTATAGATAACAATCTCAAAGTTTCTAGAAGGCAATAAAAAAACTAGATTATTCACCAATATTCATTTCAATTCCTAAAAATAATCATCACATTATTTTTTCCTGATGATCTTTCCACATTTTCGAGTTAATTTAGTTAGTGGAATTGATAACCATGAAAAATTTTAAACAAACCACCTGTAATAATATGAAAAACTAAGAGAACTATGGATCTCAGTTATATTTGTGGGTCTTGGAAATTTTTCAACATCTTTTTTAGCAGGATCAATAGTTATGCCTTTTTTTAAACAATGTGACCAAGGAATGAAATTTGTTGTAACTAAAACTCACACTTTCTGAATTTCCCATACAGTTTCATTTCTTTTATTGTTTTCAAGATAACCCTTAAATGACATTCATGTTCCTATTTTATTTTGTAATAAACCAAAATATCATCAATAAACACAACCACAAACTTATCCCGGAACTCATGGAAAATTACATTACTAAGATCCATGAATACAACATGTGAATTGGTTAACTTAAAAGGCATAACTAAAAATTCATAATGGCCATATCTAGTACGGAATGCAGTCTTTGTAAGTCTAATTCCTTTAATTTAAACTGATGATACACCAACCTCAAGTAAATCTTCGAAAAATACTGAGCTCCATATGGCTGATCGGAAAAATCATCGATATGAGGAAAAAGATACTTGTTATTTATAGTGATGTTATTCAATACTCTATAATCAATGCAAAGTCTCATCGAACTATCTTTCTTTTTAAAAAATAAGGTAAGATCCCCCCATGGTGATATGATACATTGAATGAAACCTTTACCTAATAACTCACGCAATTTCTTCTTTAAAATCTAAAAGTTCAATTTGATTCATTTGATAAGGGGGTTCTGAAATTTTCTTAGCATCATGAACTAAGTCAACAGTAAATAAAACTTCCTGATGAGGTATTATACCAGGAAACTCATTAGGAAAAACATCAAGATAGTCATTTAACATTGGCACATCAATAATCTAAACAGTTCCTTTATTTTCAATAATATGTGAAAGGTAACATTTATTCCCATCTTTTACTAGTTTATAAGCTTCTTGATATGTTATCAAAAGTATGGTTCATTCTTCTACACAAACTGAAATTATTTATGAAAATAAACCACTTTAGCTCTGTAGTCAATCTTAGCATGATAAACTAAAATCCAATCCATACCCAAAATAAAATCAAACTATACTAGAGGTAAAAAATAAATTTTGTAGGTAGATTCTTCCCACACACAAGCACATAAAGGTTATTATAATTTCTTTTTGTCTCAACATATCTTCCCAGTTTTTTTACCATAAACTCGAGATTCATATCTTGAGATGGAATTCCCAATTTTCTATAAAGCATCTCAGAAATGAAAGAATGGGTAGACCCTAAATCAAAAATCACATTGACATAATTTGTACAAACAAATAGTGTACCTAATACTATATCATTCGATGGCCCAGCATCTGCTGAAATAGTTGCAAAGGAGTGCACCACCTCTTTCTTCTTATATATCGTCTTCCTTACCCCAGTTATGTATTTCATTGGAAACTCATTTGCATAATGACCCATTTCATTACACTTAAAACATTTTAATGAATATAAATTATATTGTGTTTTACTGTTACCCTGATCTTTTTCATTGCAATTACAAGCCTTATTTTCCCTTTTACCACATCCTTAGAACTTATGAGAATTCAAAAGACTTTCCACAATGTTATTTTTATAAAAATTTTCACAAACTATAAAATTAAGTTTCTATCCATAATAATTTTTTGAATTTTTCTTCCTTTTCATCTCCCACATAGACCTCTTATTCGGTTTTTTATCAAAGAACATTTGATCATCAGAAAACTCCATTTCCACCTTCTCCGTACATCGAACAATATTTTCATAACTTTTGGACTCACGAGATACTAAATCCCTTTGATACTTTGGATTTAATTCTAAGTATAAAAATTGATTTTACTATCATGATCTCATATAAATTTTAGAGATTAGCTTGCTAGTCGAGTGAATTTTACTTCATAAGTAGATATTGAGTCATCCTCCATCCTTAATTCTAGGAATTGTTTTTCAATGCTAAGTTGAACCACCTTTGGAAATTACTTCTCATGAAACATATCTCTAAATTCCTCCCAATCAAGATCCTCAATCTCCTCACAATCCAAGATAATTTTAACCATCTACCACCAATGATTGACTTCCCCTTCAAAATAGTAAATAGAGAGACTATCCTTTTTATATTCTAAACACCCCATGACATTGAAAATATTTTTTCAGTGCTTTAATCTACCCTTCTGCTAGCACAAGGTTAGATGATCCACTGAATGATGAGGAATATTGCCTCACGAAATGATCCACTACTGACATGTTCCTATGTGGTTGATCTGGATGATCTCGTACATGGATACCACCACCATTTATAGCCTGAGTCAATTGTTCCATCACTGCAAAAAACAGTTCAGTTCTGATTCCAACCATCTTAGGTTACTGATTGGTAAGGTTGTGTTCTTACTGATGTTGTCCCATCATAGCTTCCCTATTTCCTCTATGGAATATAATTATGAACAGAGAAATATATTAGGTGAAGCAACATGTAAATCTATAAATGCTATATCATTTCAATATTACCATAAATTAATTTATGGATATCAATTTAACAATTTCCTAACTTCAAATGTAATCTGAACCAACCTCTGGTAACATCAATAAGGACCCAGCCTCAAAATAGTACATAATCTTGAATTAAATGAATAATTCACATTGAAGATCTTTTCCGGTTAATAGTTTTTGAGAATTAGGCTATAAATATTAAATTAAATCTTAAATATTACAAAGCCAACACCTCTACTTAGTATCCATTTCATTCATAAAATAAAAACTCTTAAAAGAAAAAAATAATTCTTTTCTTGATATAAATCTTCTTGAATTATTCCTTTCTCTTACCTTTACTTATATCATGTAAAAAACATCTCAAAAACATGGGATGGGCATAAAAATCACAGTAAGGGTTATAAATGAAAGAAAGAAAACATTATTATATCATTATATACAAAACATAATCTCCTTAACATACCTCATGAAATCAAAAGATTTATGAATAACATATTGTGATCACAAACCATAAAGGTAACATGTAGTATCTATACCATACTTATATTGTATCTTTCACAAATACATAGGGAGTAACATTTAGAATACCCATAACAATATATTTTTTAAATATCATTGGAGAAACATTAACATTTACCTCCGTCACTCTACCCAATGAATTGGAGAGAAATATCGGGCTCACTCACCCTATATTTATCATGGAACCACCTGTATATGTAAAACAATTCTCAAGAACCATAACACATAAAACAAGCCTAAAGGAAAGATAATATTTCCACATTTCAATCACAATATATCATTTCATGATATTAAAATAGTTAATTCTTTCTCAAAACCATTTTCAAAACCAAAATATGTAAAAAAATTATATGGTATTTATATTCCTTTAAAAAAACACTATAGATTGTTAAGGAAGCCAAAGATCAAATAATACTCGCAGTGGTGGAACGGTCGTTATCACCGTGTACGTTAAAAAGAAACATTACTTTTTGTAGTTTAGTAAAACATATCATAGAAAAATAGTCCCTTTGAATGAAATAAAAAGTCAAATGTTTTTATACACTATATAAAAGAAATTCATATACAAATCAAAATATGCATCAATGAAAGGTGATTGCGAGGAAGTCCCTTACCTCATGTCTCACTTCACTCATTCATTATTTAAATCTCTTTAATAATAAACTAAAGTTACTTTATACTTTCTTCAGAACCTCTTTCAAGTTTATTATTCCTTTTATATCACTTATTACCATGTTATAAACATTACATAATCATTTAAGTTAATAATGGTCGTTTTGTCAATATTTGGTACTAGTAATTACAAGTTTTCCATGTGGTAAAAATTACATTATATACAGAATGATATTAATTATTTACATGTCAAATAAATCATATATATCCAATAGATATGTATTTCTAATAGACTATATCATTTGAATATATGAAAATGAAATGCACCATTCAGGGAGATGGTAGGCCGTAGGTACGCATGAATGCTACTTTCATTTATTTTCTTCCATTTTTAAAGAAATGAAAAATAGATTATTCCTATGAATATTATAATTACTATATAATATCATATTTTATATACTTTACATATTTTCATTAACACCGTCATTTATACATTCCATGTATGGAATGAACGAGTCATATCACTTTGAGGGGGCAGTAGTCCGCACTTCCTCAATTGAAATTATCGTATATATACAAGATGAAAAGCAGAAAGGTATGTTCTAAAATAAAATAAAAAATAATAGAGATAAAATAAAAATCATAAAAATCCTATATAATTACATTTCTATAATAATGGACACCATGAGAGGTGGTAGGAGATAATTGAACAATCAACCTTTCATGAGACAGTAGTTCACCGTCCACAAAAACAATATGTTCGTATCCATTAGATGGAGGTGTGTGTAATCATAGTTTGAATCCTTATTATAAAAAAACCTTGTATATTGAAAATAATAGTGTTTTTATAAATAAATTAAAAAAGAGAGTTTATGGGGTTTGATAATTAAAATAAAATAAGGTAAATTAAGAGAATACACTACGTTTTAATCAGGTAACTCCCTTTGGTTTCAACAAAAAGGATTTCTTAAAGTGCCTTATGCCTAAGGTAAGGATTCTAGGAGGAATATAGAGATGTTTGAAGCTTATTTAACCAATGGTTGAATGATATAAGGGGCTTGAGAGGTGTGAGTAATGAGTTAGAGGTTATGGGTTTTTATAAGGGTGAGGAGGGGCTATATTAGAAATTTTGTAAATATTATTTTATTATAAACAAAATTTTGTTATCAAAAGGTCCAAAATTATTAAATTAGAAGATACATTGACTAATATTTTAAATCCTCAAAACAAATATGTTTTATCCAAGTTATTGTTTCAAATTTAATTTTATCATTTAGTGTTATCCCTTAGTTATCTAATTTGACTCTTACCATGTCTTCTTGTGTATTCACTCTATAAGGTTAATATAGTTACTATAAAATTCCAATAGAACAAAAATTGGTTAATTATTGGCATTTTAAAACTTATATAAGTAATTTGGCCAAATATTATATTTTTAGGACTATTATATCATTTAATTAAATAATAATTGTTTTAAAAACCCATTTATGTAAATTTAACTACTATTCATATCATGATTTTTTAATAAAATACAAAAAAACATGATTATTTCTAAAAACCTTCATTAATTCAAAGATAAAAAGTGATACTCGTATCTAAAGCTCGTGGATGGCATAAAATGTTTTAAAAATATAGTTATTTTAACATTTATAATCTCATTTATTTTAAACATTCATTAAGGAGGTAATCATTACATCATCGTTGTGTCATAAATAAATTTATTTATTTGCTGTCTAAAAATTATAAATAAAATACCATGATGTAGGAAATAGTTTTATATTTCTAATTAATATTTATATTCAATTATATAAATTATATATTCCCACATTAAAATTGTTTTAGAAATATAATACATGTTTATGATATTTTTATTTTTACTTGAAATAAAAAGTTGTTAATATAATTATCTTACCCAAGTGGCATTAAAATGCCAAAGGTTTCACCCAAAGATTTTATTGGTCATCCATGACTCATCCAAAAAGTTTAGGAAAAGTGTTAAGGTAATTTTATATTATTATAATATTATTTTTACCTTGAATTACCCTATTTACCTTTAACCGTTGTAAATAAAAATCAAAAGTTACTATTCAACAAAAATTATTTTCATCCCATTTAACCAAATTTTACTTTACGATAAAAACCATGTATGTCTTATTTTTGAAATTCAATTCACAGAAGTTGTAAAATTTCATTTAAATGATAAATTCAGTTTTTTAACTAATAAGCTTTATTTTTCACTATTCATCAAAATGGAAGGTTTTCAGAAAATTCCAAAAAATCACTATATGATAAATTTGATATTTCGAATTCCAAAATGATTACTGTTTTGCTAGATTCAAAACATATAAGTTTTATTAATTAATTTAAAATTATTTCTTGTTGTCAAATCCAGAAAGCATGTTTTTAAGAGGTAAAAATTACCAAAAGATTGACATGTATTTATGTCCAATTTCAAAGTGAAATTGCTTCAAATGAAAAAAAATTGGATTAAATGGTAAAAATATAATCCAATTACACTTTAAATCCATTTAATAAGATAGTATAATGATACTAATAAATTATATTAAAAGGTAGTTTTGAAAAAAAATGGTGTATTTCTCACTATTCGTTAAAAATGAACATTATCAGAAAAATACAAAAATTTGATCCAAAGTAATTTTTTTTGTCCCTATACTAAATAAGAATATTGTTTTGCTGATTAGAACATATACAAGTGACGAAAAACTATATTTAAAAATGTTTTGTTATCAAAAGGGGGGTAAATTGACCTTTTAAAGAATATTAGATTATTTGTACTTAAAATTGGGTTCATTCGCATTTTAAGTATCTAAATTTTATTGGATAAATGTAAAAACATTTATTAAACATGTGTAATAATATTGTAGCTAGTTCTATTCATTCCTTCCAAAATAACGACTATGAATTAACTACCATTTAAAATAATAATATTATTATATTATTTTTTAGTATAACACAGCTTTGTGCAACATAAGATTTCAATGAAACTTGTTGTTTTATATTAGGTACTCCATCGATCATAGCATCCCCTTTATAGAAAAATTAATATTTAATTCAAAAATATTAATAAATATAAAAAATTTATATTCATTATTTACTTGGGATGTTACATTAAAGACACATTAATATCATATATTATTCCAAAATATATTTCAAAATTGACTCCTAAAATAATACATCATGTTAAACATAACTGTTACATATACCTCAACCAAATTAAATGTATCCCAAAATATGATTGGCCATCCTAAAATTCCATCACTTAAAACCTCAAATGGAGTGTTTTATACTCTAAAATTATGGTAAACCACAAACTTATAGACCCATGGTTGTATCCATCACACTTAAGATAACTAAAAATGAAAACATCAGAATCTCTAAAGTTATATAATCCCTGATATCATAAAAATCATAATGATATCATACCAGCACTCCAAAATCTAGAAATAAAAACATAAAATTTTCATTTCTGATTTTGATACTAATAAACATGACCAATTTTTTTCATCCAAAACATTAAACATGATAATTAAATATTTTATTTCTTAAATTATAACATCCCAATATTGTAAAAATGAAATACTATGTTTGATAGTGTTAAATGTGAAAGTAATAACATATACATTAAATTTGAAAGTTTGAATAGTATTAAATAAATTAAAAAATATAAAATGTTCATAATCATTGATAAATTATTAATTTATCTTTTTTAAATAATGACTCAAATTTTTTGTAAAGACAATTTAATCTAAAAACTAATGTTTTCATAAAAAATGAGTTTTATTTCATCTAAATATTGAATATTATACATAATTATTAGAAATTTTATAAAAATAATTTTTTGAAAGTATATTAATTTTTAAAAAATTAATATGATTTTTAATTTTGGTGAAATTTTGTGATTTTTTTGGAAAATATTTGGTTTTAAATAAATAATGAAAATTACATTTTTTGAAAAATTTAATTTATTTTCAAAATATAAAAAAATTTAAAAGTATCATTATGTTTCCAATATGGTTTAATGTAAATTATATACTATTTAAATATATTTAATCAACATAAATTCATTTTAATTAAATTTATATTGTATTTTATACGAAGTTTATTTTTCTATTTAAAAACAACTTTTTTTCTTCTGAAGAATGTATTAAAGTACATAATAATTATCCTTTTTATTTAATAAAAACAATACCTAATGGGGACTGTTTTAAATTAATTTTATAGATTATATATCCTTAATATTAATTTATTTACATTAAATTAATATTATTAGTCCTAGTATTAATATAAAATCATATTTTTCTAGAAAAATACATCCTGAAAACCTATTTTTTAACACATTTTGGGGTTTTGTATTATTTTTAATTTTTACAATTATGTGAATTAATTTTTATTAAAATGGATTATATATTAAGATATATAAAATCTAAATTAGGTTGTAAGTACATTTTTATTTTTATTCATATAAATTTTTCTATGGTAAAAAAAGACTAAGAATAGTATAGAAAAAATAATGAAACATGTTAAAGTTAAAAGGTAATGGAATAAAATACCTAAAAATAAAAAAATTAAATGGGTTGTAGAATTTTTATTTAAAGTAACCATAATTTTCAAATTTAATTATCAATTATATTATTTGTAATTAATTCTAACTAAATTTGGTAGTCTTTAAATATAAAATAAACACTATATAATCACTTTAAACCACCCCACCTCAAGTACAAATACCAATCCTCAAAACCCCTTTTATATTCAAAAGACTAAAATGTATTAACATACCTACCAAAACCCCTAATTATGACTCAACTAATGTCCATGTTCTACTAGTCTCACCCAACTACAAATTCCATATTCATTAAGGAATCCTTCATTGAGTTGATATTCAAGAGGTAACTTTCCTAAACCACATCTCATAATTTATTTTATTCATAAAAATTCTCCTCAACTCATTCATACATAAAATAATTATGACACAATTATCAGATATATAATTTAATTCTATGTTTCTAATGTAATATCTTCTATCCATTCCTTTTCTAATCTTATGTTATTCAAAGAAGAAACACCATTTTCTAAATTATGGCAGCTAACTCTCTGTGGAAGATGATTATTCATTTTCAATTACTACCTTCTAGGATGTTCATAAAAAATTCATTATGGTTAAATTAGATTCTAATAATTACATTATAACTTATTTCATGTTATTTAACTAATATACAAACATAATATTAAATTATATCAAAAAATATGTGATGGTCGAAAAAACCACCAAAATAAAATAAACATTTATCAATGACATTTTATCAAATGAATCATCCCCATGTTAGAAAAAAATGGTATTTAGGACCATTTATACTTATCAAAGTGAATTAATACCATTTAATTATACTTAAATATTATTATTTCCATTTGAATAGAAAATCCATAATTACAAAAAAATGATCTGCCCATGAAACCATGAAATGAATGCACCCAAAACATTGAAAATAATGAAATATTATTAATGAAAAGGTGGTAATATGTTATAAAAGGATCATATAAGGTATTATAAATAAAAATAGAGTTCTAAAATAAATTAATAACATTCTTCAAAACATAATAAATGAGGTTTGAACACGTTTTACGAAATTCAAACCTAAGGTAAAATATTTACTAAATAATTTTACATCCGTTTGGTTAAACATATACTTCATTAATTATTCCATGTTTAGATTATGTGTGATGTGAATTTTTATTATATTTTTTTATTTAATATTTTTATGTTTAATAAAATATAATAAGCATAATATATTCATTTTATTAATTTTCACTTCAATGATATGATATTTATAAGGGTCGTTCTTTTAAAAATTCTATTTTTAAGCTTTCCCTTAAAACCATCACTTTCATACATATTAGCATTTTTTAAAATTGTTTTCTATATTTTTACTATTATATTAAGATTTTTTTATTTAATTTATACTCATGTTTTATTTTTTTCAAAATGGTTCGAAAGGGTTATTTTTTGTCATTTTCTAAATAATGTTCTTTTTTAATTTTCGGGAAAAAAATACAGAGGGAATGTTTTTTTAACTTATAGTATGAATGGATTTTTCTAATTTCATGACACATTAATTATTTGAAGCATCATTTAAATGTTTACATGTTTATATTAAAATCAAATTTTTTTCTTTGAAAGTAATGTAATTTTCTAAAAAAATCTGTCATTTAGAAATTAAAGGGTTATATTCCATATGAATGTTCTTATAATGAAGGTATTTATTTTTTATGATAATTATATGGTTCTTGGGAATTACTAACAATGATGGGTGATTACATTATTAACCAATGATTTGTGGTTCCATATTAAAACAAGGATGGGTGGTAACATTATTAACCAATAATAGGTGGTTTCGTAATAAACCAAGGATGGGAGGTTATAATATAACATCCAATTCATTGGCTACTATGGAGATGGAGGTTGAACATATTGGTTACTCTATTTTGAATATTAATACAAAAAATGATGTCCAAATATTCCGATTTAACATTTATATTCTTTCTAATGAGTTTTCATATAAATATATTTATTTTCAAATGTTTATATAGTGATATTTTTTAAAATATGATTCATTTTTCTGGGTAAAAGGTGTGTTTTTTCAATATAATGTTTTTATAGTTTTTCAATAGACTAATAGTTGCCTTTATTTTATATCCCTTACTGAGATTTTTTGTTCATTCCATGTTTTAAAATCATTTAGTGGTTTTAATAGATTGTAGTTACAAGGATAATATCAATGAAGAAATTGTGATGATTTTTCATGAAGACAAAACATGTTTTATATAAAATAACTTTGTTTGGTAAAAAAAAATGGGTACTCTATATAAATTTCAACTAAAAATGTATAGATTTTTAATGTAAGAGTTTTTATTAATTATCTAAAACTATAAATATAAAATATCCACAAATTATAATAATGTGAATTTTGTTTTACAATCAATAGAATATTTAACATGTATGTTTGGGTACATATTATTGGTATAAAAGGAGGGTTTAGACAAATTATGAGATTATGATGTTTCTATTCTGATGTTTTCTTAAGATTTATTGATATCATCATAGGTTTAAAAATATAAGAATGATTATAAGTTCAAAGACATAGACACCCCATTTATGGTTTAATGTGATCGATTTCTAGGAGATTAATGATATTTTTAGAGAAAATATTTAGAAAGTTAATAGATTTAGGTATAAAGGATTTTAAGGATAATGTATTATTAAATTTATAATGGTATTTTATTTTCAGATAACATTCTCTTTTTAACATATAATAATTAATTTCATGTTTTATGTATATTTATTGCTACAAACTAAGAAACATTTGTCAATATGGATGGAAATGACATTTCTCAACCTTCTTATCCCTTCTAGATGATTATTATCACTATTATTGATAAATATTGTTCAAATTATTTTGAAAGTTTTTTGAGTATTAAAATAACCTTGAATAAACCATTAAACATATCTTACACATTTTATTCCCTCCATAAAGTCTGTGGTTCATGGTATCTTTGTCATTTTATTTCAAAATATCAACTTTACCGAATCTCTCAAAAAACGGTACATCCAAAAACAACATGAACATTTACTTTATGAAAGTTGAATATAATGAAACTATTAGAGAAATAATGATGTTTGGATTTAAGGTTTGAATTAATTTTTTAGGCTTTATATATGAAACATTTTTATATTGATATTGATGAAGTATAAAGATATAATTCATATCTTTGATTCTAGGAATAGAGTATGATGGAATAAGATAATAAATCATTGTTAATGGATTAAAAAGGATGTTGAATGAAGGATGTGTTTATTTATGATATATTGTTATTTTATAAATATTATGGGAATCAAAAAATACCTATGAATTATTCTATAGTTGGTTTTGTTTACATATATTTTGAAACATATGTTGGATTGAATCGATACCTTTGAAAAGTGGTGAAAATGTTATAATTTTTAGAGACATTTATGCTTAAGGTACATGTAAAACTTTATTTAATAATATGAGAATGGCTATTTATAGAAAAATAAATTCATTTTTATGGACATAAGTTTATATGAATTGGTAGCCTTTCTGGTTTAAATGATCTGTGATTTTGCTTTAAGTGTGGGTTATTACATTTTTTGGGGTGAAAAATGAATGGTATGAGATAAACATTGAGGTAAAAAATTTCTTTAATGATAAATATATTAATGTTATTTTTGAGGATGTTTCCCAGATTTCAAAAATTTTATAATGATTGTATTAATATAGTTTTTGAAAATATACAACCCACGGGATGGGTGACAATAGTCATGTCTAAAAATACAACACGGATTGTACCCATTACCGAAGAGTGACAAGGGTGTATTGCTTACCATTGGAATGCAGGATTTACATGTTAGTATGAAACATATTTTATTTATTTAAAATATCTATTTGATAAATGTTATGATCATTTTGTGATTATATATTTTATCATATTTATAGCTAGGGTGTTTTATATTGATTTAGTGATTAAGTGATCAATGTTATTTCAGAAGACATTCACTATTTTGGGACCCAAATACGATTAAGGTAAATAGAATAATATATAACTTATTTGAGAAATAAAATTATGAATTTATTTTTGAATCATATATGATTAATGGTGATTCGTGTTATTTATTTAATTTCTTACATGAGTAGAAAAATTAAATTTTTTAATAAATTAAGAGTGATTGATATTATTTGAGGATAAATATTAAATTTATCTTGGAAGATTATGTGATCGAATACTTACGACTTTTGGGTTTCAAGTTTAAGTTTAAAATATTATAAGGAATTTTAAGATTAGTAATTTGTTGGACGATCTATGTTGATCTTTGGGTACTATTGTTGAATTTTAGAGATTAAAGTAGTTTTTCGTCATATAATGGTTTATTTTTTGTAATATTATCTCATAGAAAAAAATTATTTTAATTAATTCCTATAGATAGGGGGAATATATAGTTAGTATTTTTTTATTTTTTTGATCCATAGATATTGATTCTGATGCTTCAAGTATAAAAATTCATCTTGAATACTGATCGTATAGAGAAAAGATGTGACTATGTTGGAAATTGATATAAATATGAAATTATAGTTTTAAAACATGTATATTTAATTATTAAATTACTTTATAATGTATAATAATTAATCCACATTTGTAAAAGGACATCTGAATAAACTATTTTTCATCTAATTCTCTTACTAATAAATCAATGGCCTTTTTAACCCATCTTTAATTGGATGTTTTGTGATGGTTAAATTTATCAAAACCATGTTATGTATTAGTATATATCATTCCTTGATAGATTTATTTTCTCTTCCATGCCCTTTTTTACTACATTCAAACCTAGTAAGTGTTATTCTGGATGACATTCGTACTTTTCGTTTCTTGGTTTTTAAGTGGATGTTTTCTTGATCCATTTCATGATGTGGGATTACAATAAAGGCATTTTGAAAATTTAAATTCCTAGTATTTTGATTATAATTTTAAATTGTGAAGACACAATTTACTGGGGGGAGAGTGTAACATCCCATTATTTTATAAAGTAAAGACTATGTTTTATAGTGTACAAGATATGTAACATTCAATTTAAACGAACTACAAAATATTATTATTTAAATGTGACCATTATAATATAGTCATTAATTTAGTGGGAATGAAAATTATAAGTGGAATTATGAAATATAGAATGTTCATTATCATTGAAAATTTATTAATGAATTCTTTTTAAATAATCACTGAAATTTTTAGGAGTCCTTATAATATTAGAAAATACATTTTCTTCAAAAAATGGGTTTTTATGCATTTTATGAGGGAATATTATAATTAATTTTTTTATGTTCTAGAAAATTATTTTCATAAAACTAATTTCATTTTTATATAATAATATCAAGTCATAATTATATATTTTTTGATTTCTCATAAAATATTATGTTTTAAGTGAATAGTGAAAAATACCAATTTTTTGTAAAAATGACATTTTTTTCAATAAATTAACCAGTTTAAAGACTCCATATTGTTTTGAATATTTTGTCAAGTAAAATAATTATTATTGAATTATATTTTCTCCTCTTAAAAATTTTTTAGTTTATTTCATATTATATTTCATAAAAAGAGAATTTTTTTGGGTTTAAAAACTAGATTTTTCTAAAAACTATTTTAAAGTACATAATGTTTCTCTTTTTTAATTAATTAAAATAATACACAATGGAGAATGTTTTAAATTAAATTTATATATTATATATCCTTAAATATTAGTTATTTTCATACAATTATTATTATTAGTCACATATTAAATATTAAATCATCTTGTGCTAGAAAAATAAACTTTTTGAAGACCGGCTATTTTGTCATGTCTATGGGTTTTGTTTTAAATTTAATTATTAAAATTATGTGAAATAAATTTTTTAAAATGGATTCCATATTTGGAATCAATAATTATAAAGTATTCCGTATGGAATGTTTCAAATTTTTGGCATAAAAATTTTATCATGGTAAAACAATATGTACTAAAGTATATGTAAAATAATGAAACAGGTTAATGTAAAAAGTTAATAGATTAAAATGCATAAAGATACAAAATTAAATTTGGTTTGATTTTTTTATATACCTTAAAAATGAACTAAAACATTAATTATTATCCAAATTCTTTGGAATTAATTGCACCAAAATGTGGGTGGATTTAAATATAAAGTAATCATTATTTAATCACTTAAAACCACCCCTCATCAAGTATAAATTCCACTTCTCACCAATATCTTTCTCCTAAAAATCCATGAAGATATAAAAATACCAGAAAAAATCTATCATCCCCACTATATATATATAAAATTTCTTCTGGTATCACCTAAATACAAATTTTATTCTCTTTAAGGGATCCTTCAAGGAGATGACATTCAAGAGGTAACATTATCAAACCACACATCCTAACGTCTTCTATTATTATAAAATATGATATAACCATTCCTAAATAAAATAAAAATTAATACATTATCATGTATATACATTAATTTTATATTTCAAATGCAATAACATTTATCCATTTCTTTTCTCATCTCCTTTTATTCAAAGAAACTAATCCATTGTCCAAATTATGGTGGTTAACCATCTCTATGGATAGTGATTTTTAATTTTCCATTAACACCTTCATGGAATGTCATAAAAATATTATTATATTTAAATAATATTGGAATAAGTATATTATAACTTATTTCATATTTTGGAACTAATATATATACATAATATTAAATAAAACTGAACTAATTTTTGAAGATCAGAAAAACTGTGAAAATAAAGTAAACATTTATCATTATGATTTTAACAAATGAATCATTATATTGTTAGAAAAAAATGTTATAAGAGAAGATTTATACTTTAGAGAGTAAATTAATCCATTTTATTCCACTTCTAGAGTATGATTTTCAATTTACAAGAGAATCCAATGTTATACTCAAATGAACCAACCACGAAACCATAAAACCAACACACATGAAAAAATAAAAATAACAAAATATTATTAATTAATGGGTAATAATATATTATAAAAGGATTATATATGGTATTATAAATAATAATATAGGTATAGAATAAATTATTTAGATTATTTAAACCATTATACTAAATATTTGAACATGTTTGATGGAAGTCAAACCTGAGGTAAGGGATTTCCTAACTCAATATTCAATTGTTGTGTTAAAATTCTGTTTCATTGATTATTCCATGATAATATTATGTGTGAGGTGAATTTTTATTATCTTATTTTTATCTCCATATTTTTAGTTAGATATATATATATAATTCACATAATCAATTCATTTGATTAATGATCACTTCAATGATATGATATTCATAGGAGGTTTTCATTAAAAAATTATCTTTTAAAAGATTCCCTTGAAACTCACTTTTTATTCCATGTATGTATTTTCTAAAATTGTATCTATAAATATTTTTACTATTATATTATGATTTTTTAATTTCTTTTATACACTTTTTTTACTTTTTACAAAATGGTTTGAACGGATTCTTGTTGTTGTTTGGGAAAAACGGTTCTTTATGAATTTTCTGAAAAAAAATACAGAGGGACTATTTTATTAACATATATGACATGAATAGATATTCTACATAACATATCATGTTAATAATTTTAATCTTATTTTTCATGTTTACATGGTTTTTTTCAAGAAAAATATGTTACATTGTATGTGAATGTTTTTTTCAAAATAACATGCGATTTGCAAATGAAAGGGCTGTTTTTTGAAGATAAATATTACAATTCAAGTATTCATGTTTTATGATTATGATATAATTATTGGGAATTATTTATGAAAAGTTTGGTTATGTTATAAACTAATGATGGGTGGATTTTTGATAAACTATGTATGGGTGGTTACATTATTAACAATTGACGGGTTGTTTCCTCATAACCCTTGGATGAGTGTAACATCCCAGGTAATTATAGAATGAGACATTTAAAATTTATTAATATTTATGAATTATATATTAATTTTATCTTAAAGGGGTAATTATGTATGATATAATACCCTATGGGAAATAACGAGTCTATCTGAAAGTTTATGTTGCATGTAAGACTGAGTTATACTGAAAAACAATATATTGTGAATATTATTAATTTAAATGATAGTTATCATTTAGCCATTTTATCAGTGGGAATGAATAAAAATAACTATATTTTGTTTAAATATTTTTATTAAATGTTTTTAAATTCATCCAATAAATTTTAAATGCTTAAAAGAAGAATAATTCCAATTTTATTTTTAAAAAGCTCTAAAATATTTAAAAGGTTGTTTTGCGCCTTTCAAGGAGAGAGTAATTTTAACTATAATTTTTTACTATTTTAAAATTATTTTATAAAAAATAATTTTTATTTAAATTTTTATATAAAAATTTACTTTGGATAAATTTTTCGTATTTTTGTAGGACACTAAAAATTTGATGAATAGTGAGTGATACTTCATTTTAATCGAAAATGATTTTTTCATAAAATTTATTTATAGAGTTTAATTATATATTTTAGTGGTTTTAAAGAATAATTAGTTAATTTTTTTATCATTTAATTAAATTTAGGTAATTTTAATCAATTTCTCAGTGAAATTTGATATAAAAACATTGTGATCTTATGAATGTTTTTATTTTAAACATCTATTTTCTCGGTTCATTAATGAAATTACTTTTCAATTAATTTATGATAATTATATGTTTTGAATTTTAAAAAATGGATTCCATTTATTTATTTAGAAGGTCCAAATTTTGTAAATAGACACCTTTTTGGATATTATGAATAGTAAATTTAATAATTTTTTTACCACGCTTAAAGTTCAATCAGGTAATTAAAGGTAAAAATAATATTATAAATATTATAAAATTACCATAAAACATGTAATAATTTTATTTCATGAATGATTTTTGACCAAAATAAAAACTGGGTAGGAATTATTTCCTTTTTTAGCCAATCAGATGAGAGTATGACATTTATAATATTATATTCAAAGAAAATTCAATTTTGTCACACTTTGTATTAGAAGTGAAATATTCTTAATATGGGTTTTTATAAGTGATGTATTAAAATAATAATTTTACTTTTAAATATAAAATAGTTATCAATATCTTGGTAATTTTTTATTAAATTTTAATGATAAAATTATTACCCTTAATAGTGACACAATAATGGTGAAATAATCTCTTAATTAAAGAAAGAATAAAATAAATGATATTATACATATTAAGTTAAATATAAAATGATATAATTTATGTCATAAATAAATTTTATTTATTGATTTTAAATTTTATGGATGATTTAATGTAATTTTTTCCAAGATACCAATTTTTCATGTCATTTTAAAAAGAAAAATAATGAAGTGTCGAAATTGACATTAAAGATATTATAAAATCAATAATACATTATTAAATGAAATAAAATTCAAAAAAATATAAAATTTATCTAACTAATTATGAAAAGTCTCAAAATTTCACTAATTACTCATTTATTGGTCGTTATTATTTTTATTGTATTTATATTAATCAAAAAGTGTAAATTACATGATATATTGGTAAGAATTAAAAAGGTTAAATAAGGGTTAAAACAAAAATATAATGATTAAAAAATATTCAAAACTTGTCTAATTTTGATTGGATAATTTTATTATGACCCATTAATGTCTTATATTTCACAAAAGTAACTTTGCAATAATTTGGAATAGAAAAAAAATTTATAATAATTTAATATTTTGAAGAATTCCAAGAGTACCCATATCCTCTCCTATAAAAGAAAACTCATTATTCATTTTTTTCATTACACTTCAAAACCATTTTGATTCGGCTAAGATATTTCCAAATACCATACTTTCGTCCCTACACACATTATAGATGAATTATTTTAGTAATAACACCCTCCTTAGAGTTGTTATCTTTTTAATCAAAGGAGGTTGTCTGAAGTAGAGTTATTCTTTTTAATTAAGTATTTCTATTTTATTTATTCTTACACTTTCATCAAATATTTTTCAAAAATTATTAAATAATAACTATTTAATCCTATGTATACGGATATTTTATTATTTTAATATGATCACTTAAATCAATCTCTAATTTCATCTAATGGGAAATGAATAATTTGTTACTATATATGACAGACTACCACCTTGTGAGCAAATATAATTCGATTTCCATCACCATATCTCATGTCTGGTTGTAATTATGGAATTGATGTTAATATATTATATTAGTGAAAATTTTATTTTTATAAGGAATAATATATCATATACATTCTTACCTTTCCAGGCACATAAAAATTATAACATCGTTTGTGGATATATATGAATTATCACTTTCATGAGGATATGTGATTCATTTTTCATCACCATACCACATGGATTATATATATAAGTATATTTAAATTATTAATATTATATTGACGATATTATGTAAACTATATGAATAAAAAATAACAATTAACTTATTTTGATAATTAACATTAAAAAATTAAAATTTTACTCATTTGTATATATGACCTATCGTCTCCACGAAAACAATGTAGTTCATTTTTCATAAAAATAATTAACAGTTTAATTTAAAATTATAATTGATGTATAAAAATTATAATAATATCATGAATGTTATTTTGGAAAAGATTTAATTATAAACACTTTGACTATTGTCATCCTACCAAATTCATTTTGGACTCATGTACTAAATATCGAAAAACCATCCGACTTGAACTTAAATAATTAAGTAATTTCTATAACATTATAATAAGTGATATAAAATTATTAATATACTTTAAATTTTTTTAATGAAAGTAAATAATTTACCTATGTTTTTTATTTCGGAAGATAAATATTGTATGTGCTCAGTCAGAATCAAGATAATGAGCTTTCTTATACAAACCACTTTAAAAGTTATTCTTTCAATTTTTTTTACCAAAGACAAAATTAAGGTTTTATTTAACATGTATGTGATGAAAACAATTTGTAGATTTCATGTTAATCTAATATTTTCATGATTCCCTTAAAATTTTACCATTTTATTTTCAAATAATGTATTTTTATTTATGAGTGTGTGACTTTGTAAAAATGAAATGTGATTTCAAATTGGAAATTTCTTTTTTCCATTATGATTATTTTTTGTGTTATGATTATTGTTTCTGAAGATTTCATCGGGGTGCGCACATCCTTCTATTTTAGGACGACGAGGATACGCTGGCTGTTGCCCCGCATTCCCACATTCCAAAGGCAGGCGACATCCGTCTCTTATTTAGGGATGTTTCCTCCTTGATCAAAATGGGGTGATGGGATGCTAGTTCATCTTCTATGGATTCCTCCTTGGAACTCGTCAGCTAGTCCGGGTCTCCCTTAATGATTAATATATTGTTCGTGAAGATCTTAACAATTCCATATCTTTAAGGACTCGGTTAATTACACTGCTTCAGTAGGGAAATTCCAAGGGGTCTAGTTCGAGAAGTAACCTTCATTAGGGGGAGTAGTCATGTTCGACATCACTGGCACATCTGGACGCTGAAACACTAACACGTCTAGTTTTCTTCTACATATTGTTGGTATTCTATAGGGTGTGGAATCCTAAGTCATCTCACGTCGAATACGGGGAATTATATTCCATAGGCATGTCTCTGAGGTTTTCCTTAGCTTCTCATGTTTAACATAGGGTATTCCATGAGTTTAACGTCTAATGGGGAAGAATCAGACTGATCAGAACATTGACTATAGTGGATCAGATGGGTTCGACCCTTAGAGGTAACACTGATTTCGGGGCTGACACTTGGTAAGTTACCCAGTTACCGCTAGGAGCAGTGAAGAGGTGAATTGTCATGATCTCACTTGGATGTGGTGGCCCAGGTAAAAATAAGAATAGATGTTGGAGATATGAATGAAGTGGAGGGATAATGATATGGAACCAACATGAGTACGACGATGATATTGGGCTTTATCCTTGAAGAGACTTCCAAATTATCCTTATGGCAGGGAATCAAAGCCTGCATAGTTCGGTGGGGAGATAGGACACCTGAGGAGGCGGTCTATGAGAATGGATGAATGGATGGGATCCAAAATAAATAGAACCTCTTAGACAGGGCATGATCATCCTGTAACATAGGGGATCAATAGATAGATCAATATGAGTCAGGTGTGATGGGCTTGAACCTCAAGGAGGCTTCCTACGTATCCCCGTGGTAGAAATCAAAGTCCATGTATTTTATCTGAAGACAGATTACCGTCTATTTGGGACTTCAACAGATTATCGTTTAATGGGGTTGACAACAACTTACCACTGAATGGGGTTGACAATGGCTAACTGCTGAATGGTGTTGAGAATGGATTACTACTGAATGGAGTATACAATGGAATACTATTGGACGAGGGTACAACATCTTACCATTGAATTGGGGATAGTTTAGTTTCATGCGGGTTAAAAGTGGGCGTACAGTTTAATATCATGAAGGATGGGGGTGGACCGACATGGAGTGGTCGGGACCAATGGGTGTTGGGAATGAACCTCAGGGAGGATTCTTACGTACCTTTCTATGGAAGGGATCAATGTCCACATAGTTTAGAATGGTGTGGGAATCAATGTGAAGGGGGTTCAGAACCAATGGATGGTGGGATGGATCCTTAGGGAGGCTTCTGATGCACCTTTACATAGAATGGATCAAAGACCAAGTGGTTCAAGAATGGTGTTTGGTGAACCGAAGTGAATATGGTTGGAACCAATGGATTGTGGGCTTGAACCTCAGGGAGTTTTCCTACGTACCTTTCCTTGGAAAGGATCAACGACCACATAGTTCAAAATGGTGTTTCATGAACTGATATGAAGATGGTTGTGACCAATGGGTGTTGGTATTGACCCTCAAGGAGGCTTCCTACATACCATTATTTAGAAAGTATCGAAGACCATGTAGTTCCCAATGGTGTTTGGTGAACCTATGTGAAGACATTCGAGACCAATGGGGGTTGGGCTTAAACCTCAGGGAGGCTTCCTACAAACCTTTCTTTAGTAAGGATAAAAGACCACATAGTTGAGAATGGTCTTTGGTGAATCGATGTAAAGATGTTCGGGACCAATGGGTGTTGGGTTTAAACCTTATGGAGGCTTCCTACGTACCTTCTCTTGGAAAGGATCAAAGACCACATCATTCAAATGGTGTAGGGATTACACACTAGGTGGCCCAGGGGATGTCATGGTCGATGTTTACACTAATCCCACATGAGCCATGCTCGGTGTGAGAAACAAGAGGCAGTAGAGACCAGATGATCATGTAGAAAAAGGTGCATATGTGGGAAGTATAGTGGGGATTACATGTGGTTAGAGGCCCACAGAGATGAAGATTGGGGCATAATCCAAGGTGGGGGCCCGGTGGCGACAAAGCCCAGTTGGGGAAGGATTTGGCACCGATGAAAGGATGGCTTCGGTGCCCATCCCCCCCCCCCCTCTCTAGTCTTTGTCCAAGAAGAATATAGGAGGAGAAAGGATGTTTCCTCCCGTAAGAAAGGATAGGGGTTTAAACCAAGGTGGTTACCCTTTCCCCATGGACATACGCTGCTCCGATAAAGAGGATCTCATTCCATGTGAGGAAGGATCACACTCTCATGGAGACTAGTGGGTGTAGAGAATGTCTGAGATGGGGAACCCTACCTAAAATTCATGGGGTGAGTCTAAAATTTAACTTGATGTGCTGAGGACAATGGTGTTTGACAGTTTAACGTCCTACATCTCGAACGATAGAGATTTACTCCGCACCTCTATGACTTATAGAACTGATACCTACCATCCCTTAAGGAAGGGAAGGCATCAACAATGTCATAGTGAGTTTGTGTTATGGATTGATCCATTTAGGGGTCCACGTTAGTGGGGCTATGCAAAGAAGAAACAGCCGTTAGTATGCCTATGCGAAGAAGCTTGAGGTGAAGAAACACAACAAGATGTACCACCCAAGGGATCTTGAAAATACTTTGTGCAAACCTGGAGGGTCACACGGGAAAAGGAGTTGTAGAGAAAAGGGGTTCACATGTAGAAGCCTCATGAAGCTCTGGTGCTCCATGTAGTGGAGGGGATTCGCGATGGGGTATGCTTATTAAAGTGCAGTGGCCTAGCCTAGGCATAGGGAATTGGTGCACATGGATGTTTCTTCACGAAGTGGAAAGGCATTCACAGAGCATGTATTCCCGAGGAAAGGGTGCCCTGTGAAGCGTAACATCGCGAAGCAATGTGCTTCATGAAGTAGAGTTACCCTACAATAGTATTTGGATCACATATGCATGAGAGGTACTTCGTGAAGCATAAGTGCTCCACAAAGACCCAAGTCCCCTGGGGGATCCCCTTATTTCACAGAGGCACATGGGCTCTACCAAGGGAATCCCTCTTTGAAAAGGGGATAAATTAATACCCAAGGAGAGGCACTAAGCAAAGATAAAGTACCTTGAAGAGCATGTGGTTCACAGAGCTGAAATTACCTGGCGATTTTGGAGCTAATAAGGTGAAAGGTCGAAGGATATGTCCTTTGGTCTCGAGGGGAACCCGGTATTTATAGGAAAGAGGCTCCATGAAGTAGAGATCACTGGGTGTGAATACATGTGGAATTGTTTTGTAATTGTGAATCCTCCCACCTCTTTGCTCTGTGGTGCCTTTGTGGAGGGGAAGCCTTGCGCCGACCATGGGGTTGCGAGGGCTCGACAAACATGATTTATGAGGAAGCCCTTAAGGCTTTTCATTTTTTCTTTTTCTTCTTAGATTTTGGCGCCAAAAAATTCCCCCCTAAGAAGAGTAGACGATTAGAAACAGACGGTCAAAGTCTGAGGATCAATCGCAGAAATTCCTCAGTGAATCGTGAAGCTGACTCACAATCCTATAAGATTCAGGGCCAAAAAGTACGAAAAGAAGAGATAAATTACTGGAACAAGAGTTGTACCCAAGGACAAGATGTCTGGGAATTATTACATATCCCATAAGGATGAGAATCAACCCATACGTAGTTCTAGAAAGTGTGTATAAAGAGATATTAGTTTACGTTCTTAGAGCTCCGACCAAGGAAAAGTGGAACTCTTCCAGGTAGGTGCAGACCTCGATCCAATCCCTAAACCCACATGATTCAAACTTAGTGTCGGTAAAAAAGGCGAAAGGAGTGTTCAAAACACATGGGATGCACATAAATGGGAAGTCGTTGCGGAGCCCCAAACGACGCCTCACTACAACATTGTCCTCCTAATGTGAAAATGTGCACCGAGGGATAGTACCAAGAGTACCTAAATTATACTTGGAGATGGTGGGGGTGGAAAATGTTGTGAATCCTGAAACTGACATTAAAGATGGATGGGGCTGTTGTGACAATGGAGGATGACTTTTGACCATGTTCGAAACACAACATCCATATCATGTGACCTAAAATGGGAAAAATAAATGACCATCAACCGCTGACCGTATTCGCAACGTGGGACTTGTATCAATTTTTTGTTCGAAATCGTCAAGGACCTTGGCTTGTAATGGTAGGAGAGCCCTTGGGCTGAATATCCATGCCATTTGGGGGTCCTTTAGGATGTGAAAGATAATGAAATCCCAAATTAAGGGGAACACGAAGCCTGAAAAATGGGAGAAAGAATTTCAAGGTAGAATTTGACACTCTAGACTCTGAACCATAGTACTCTTGGGCACATTGGTGAATCACCAAAGAGGGACTACGGACCCAACTTAAGAGAAGTTAACTCGAATATATGAATGAAGAGAAAGGGTTTTAAGGGCACTCAAGAGAGTGAGGTATGTGGTGTGGTTGATATAAACCTGATGTGAATAAGGAAGTGAGTCCATACCACACTGTATACCCCTCTCCTGGAAGAACGTAGACCAATAGGCCATGATGATAGGGAGGTTTCTATGAGATAGGGCTGGACTCGAAGACTAGACATTTGTTAAGTCCTATGTATCCCAATAAAAAGGGAATCAATCCATATATAGTTCAGATTAGGATGTTATGTACTTTATCGTCATTCAACCACTACTGGAAATATGATCTATACCAACGATTTTGGGCAAACCATTGGTATAGTTCACTAATTTGGACCTATACCAACGATTTGGCGAAAACTATTTGTATATGTCACTTATATGGATATATACCAATGGTTTTCAACAAACCGTTTGTATAGGGGGGACCTATACTAATGGTTTGGCCAAACCATTGGTATAGGTTCACTAATTTGGACCTATACCAACTGTTTGGAAAAAACTATTGGTATAGGTCCATTATAGAGACCCTATACCAACGGTTTGTCCAAAACCGTTGGTATAGGTCCCTAAATCAAAGAACCTATACCAACAGTTCTCAAAACTGTTGGTATAGGTACATGTATTTTTAATGGAATCTTCTTACAATGAACATTAAATAAATCAAAATTTAAAATAAATATGATAATAAATATATATATTTTTGAAATTCTGTTCACAAAAGTAAGTTAGGTTAGTGGTTTGGTCCTTCAATCCCAAAAAAAAGTGGTGTTGGTATCAAAACCAAGCAGATGATTATTTTTTGAATTACAAATACCAACAATTTATGGAATCATTGGTATAGATTTTCATGTTACTTATATCAACAATTTTGAAAAACATTGGTATAGGTCTTTACCAATGGTTTCCCCAAAACCATTGGTATAGACCTATCCTCATGGCTTACTTGGAAACAGCTCTCCAAAACGTTGGTATAGGCTATACCAACGGTTTGGAGGCCTATTCCAATGGTTTCAAACACTTGGTATAGCGTATTTTTACATTAATGAACAAGGACACAAATAAGTGCTAGATACCCAAATGAGGGACATGTAGGACACAATGAGTTACCCGATGTGAGTGAGGACATAATCCCATACCACACTATACAATACTATGTGAGAACTGAGGCCAGGGGCTCAAGAAGGCCGAGGGACCTGAGGCTGGGCCACTAACAAAATGTCACAACCAGCTTGTAGTTTACCATCTCGTAGTGAGGATTATTGTGGTCATAATTTTAGGTCATTGAGCATGGACTATAGACGCATTTTTTAATGTCATATGCATAGGACAACTGAGAGAAGAGGGTGAATCATCATGCCTATGAAATACCACAAAAAGGAAATGATGTTAGAGGATAACTGCTAACCAGGATCACAACATAGTATCCACCCTTGTGTGACTGAAGTTTTGGGGAAAGTAATTGGGCATTGACCATTGAATATATTTCCAAAACAGGACTTGTATCAATTATTCACTTTCAATAATTGATGGAATTAGCCCGTAATGGTAGGATATACCTTGGGTCGAGCATCCATGCCATTTGGGGGTCCTTTTGGATATAGAAGATGGTGGAAACCCAAATAATGGAGCTCGGGAAGCACGACAGGGCCTGTTCTTGCAGAAACGATGATATTCATAAGTATGTCTCATAGGGGGGACATGCATCATGGAAAAATATCCCTACGTGAATAAGGATGTGATTCCATACCACACCACACACTACTAAATGAGAACTCCAGCTAGAGGATGAAAGGGTCGAGGGACCTAAGGTTGGGGATCTCATCCAACCATATCAAAATGACCTCTCATGTGGGTATTTCCTTAAATCATCTTCTAATCCAATATATGCAATTATCGGTGTGGGAAACAAGTAGTATCACGAGGCTCTTCCCATCACATAAGGGTCTCATAGCTAGAATCACACTCTTGACCTAGGTATGTCAATTCTTGAAGAGACAGCAGGGAAGAATGAGCCACTACACTCTACTTTGGGGACATATGGGGGTGATAACAATGACAAAGTATAGCTATTGACCAAATTAAAAAACATAGCATCCACATCGTGGTAACTTGAAATTGGAACAAAAAATGAGCATTGACCAATGACCATATTCGCAACGTGATACTTGTATCAATTTATTGTTCAGAACCGTCAAGGATTTTTTCCCGTAATGGTAGGAGAGCCCTTGGGACAAGCAACCATGCCATTTGGGGGTCCCTTTGGATATCAAACATAATGAAAACCCAGATGATGGAGTGTGTAGAGCATAAATGTGCCCGTGAAAATTAAAGTCAAGTTGGACACTAGAAGTGGTGTGGATCTTCAGGGAGGAGGGATACACAGTACGGTCATGATGAACTCAATGTGGATGAGGTAAAAAGCCTATACCACACCATGTACTTCGACATAATGGGAGATCCCGATGTTTGGGGATGGACCTATGGATGAAATTTCTAGGCATTACTACGTATCCCATAATGATGGGAATCAATCTATATGTAGTTCTAAAGGTCATGTAGTTTAACGCCATGTGGTGAGGATGTGGGAGGAGAGAAGAATGAGGGAGGGAACATGGTGTTATCATCATGATCTTGACATAAGTAGCACCAAAAAATTGTATATGATACCTTGTGGGATCCTCCAAGAGAACTATACCCAGGGAGGATAGTCAATGAGGACACTGGGGCTAGACTCAAGGTGAGGCGTCCAAGAATTCCTATATATCCCATGAGGATGGGATCAATCAGTACGCAGTTCTTGTAGTTTACCGTCTTGAGGGGTGACACAAAGTTTAAAATCATGCGTAAAGACAGATAGTTTAGAATCATGTGGGATGAAATATAGTTTAACGTCATGCGGGATGACATACAGTTTAACGTCACGTGGTACATTTTATAGTTTAAGGTCAGGTAGGACTGAAAAAATTTAAGGTCGTGTAGGACCCAACAGTTTAAGGTCATGTAGGACCAGGATGCAATTTGGGGTCAGGTAGGACCATACAGTTTTAGGTCGTGCATGACCATAATGATGTTTGGGGTTATGCAGGACCGTACAGTTTAAGGTCATGCGGGACGAGAATGCAGTTTGCGGCTGTGCAGGACCATACAGTTAAATTTCTTGTGGGACCACAATGCATTTTTGGGTCATACAAGACTATACAGTTTAAGGTCATGTTAAATCATAATGCAGTTTGGGGTCATGCAGAACCATATAGTTTAAGTGCATGTGGGACCACAATGCAGATTCAGGTTGTGTAGGACCATACAGGTCAAGGTCATCGGAACTGTAATGCAGTTTGGGGTTGTGTAGGACCGTACAGTTTCAGGTCATATGAGACCACAATGCTATTGTGGTTCATGTAGGACCATACAGTTTAAGGTTGTGTGGGACCACAATACTGTTTGGGGTCGTTAAGGACCATACTATTTAAGGTTGTGTGGGACCACAATGCTGTTTGGGGTCATGCAGGACCATACAATTTAAAGTCATAGGGGACCACAATGTAGTTTGGGGTCATGAAAGACTGTAAAGTTAATGGTCTCGTGGGACCATTTGACTCTAAAAAAGTATTTCTTGGGGAACTTGGAATTTGTGTGAGGATTTATATGCCCACAATCCATGTTTACCATAGAGTATGAGTCATTGGGGTAAACCTTGTGAATTATGTAAGGTATTTCCCATTTGGGATATGACTTGGGTGGTATAATGCTAGGTATAATTGGTGTACTCAAGGCCAAAATCATGTCACCTTAAAGGAAGGATTAGAGGATAACATTATTTTTGAAATATCTTGCTATCTTGTTTTGATGCCTTTCCAGATTGTTCAGGGCATGAAGCCTATTCTTGCTGAGCACTTCTAACTCAGCCAGGCTGATTTCAACTACTTTATCTAGCACTTGATGATCATAGGAGGTTGTGCACAATGAGGGAAAATTAATCTCTATGGGTAGGACGACCTCTGTTCGATACAATAGGGAATACAGGGGTCACCTTAGTGGAATTACGAGTTGTTGTCTGATAAACCCAGAGGGTGTTGGGGAGATTGTTCGGCCAACTATTCTTGTTCTGACCAAACATTTTCTCCTGAATTTTGAAGAGGGTTTTGTTTAATTCCTCAATCTATCCATATTATTGCACATGATAGTGGGAGGTATAATTATAATAGATTTTCTACTTAGCATATAGTTTCTTAGGCTCAGCTACCCGAAATTTCATGTCGTTATCAGCGTGGATGACATGAGGGACTTTAAATCGGAAGATGATGTTGGAGCTCACAAAGTCCACGATGGAATGGGCCTTGACCTCCTTGAGTGGAATTTTCTCTGCCACTTGGAGAGAAAATCTGTAGTGGTCAAGATGAACCAGCACTAGAGAGCTATCACCATTGGATATAGTCCCACGATATCATGTCCACACACCGCAAATGACCAAGAGTACATGGTAGTGTGGAGAGGCTTTGGTAGCCGATACATAAAGTTAGAATGGATGGAACCTTTTTCTGAACATGATGCAGTCATGGATCATGGAGGGCCAAAAATACTCTAGTCTCTGAATCTAGTGAGATAGTTTCGGCCAAGTCTGATGAGCCCTGCAAGAACCGTCATGAACTTCCTGCATGACTTGGGAAATCTCGACTCCTTGAATGAAATAGATGAGAACCCCATCATACCTGTGCTTATAGAGTATCTAATCATGACTAAGGACATTCTGGACGGTGAACATTAATGTGAGGCGTTGGATTCGCTAGCACTCATCCTGATCTACCAGGAGATTACCATTTTGGAGGTATTCGACAAAGAAGGTTTTCCAATCGGGATTCACTTCAATCACAACATCTAGGGAACCTGGGGGTCTCGACGCGGAGGTTCCAACAGTAAGGTGTCTTTCCTGTGGGTCTTCATCATCATCTGGAGTGAAATGAGAAATGAACCTATAGTGTTCCATGTGTATAATTAGATTATCTTGTTCAGGCTCTGCAAGTGATGCAGTTAGGCTTGCTAGGGCATCAACTTGACCGTTCTAAGATCAAGGTACATGAGTAACTTCTGGTTGAGATGGTAAATGGGCCATTAGCTGGAGAGTGCATTCCAACAATGGTAAGAGCTATGGATTTCTAATGACATAGTCACTTTTGACCTTCTTAATGACCTGTTCAACGTCCCCTTTCACATGAAAATGAGGAACGTCTGTATTGAGGGACAGCTCGAGGCCAGTAATGAGAGCATGATACTCTGCCTCATTGTTGGTGCAACCTTTTGACAATAAGAATGAATATGGAAGAATAGCTTGTGCTGGGGTAATGAAGATGACACCCAAGATTACTCTGTTGAGTCTGGGGTCATTGAGCCTTCTATCGGTTGGACTCTTGGAAGCACCATCAAAGTAAATTTTCCTGCACGGCATGGCTTGGTCTACCAAGAGGATCACATCATCATGGAAATAAAGATCCAAGGACCGGTCTGCAGGAGATGGATGGTCAGCAAGGATGTATGTCAACTCTTGCCCCTTGATAGCCATCTAAGGGACAAACCTGATGCTGAACTGCTAGATAATAACTGCCCACTGAGCTAGACAGCCTGTCATCATGGGGTGGTTCAGGATGTACTTCAGTGGATCTACTCAAGACACCACCAGTACCTCATGATGTTTCAAGTAATGTCACAATTTCTATGATGCAAATACCAATGCAAGGTACCTCTTCTCGATAGGAGAGTATCTGGTCATCATATAGAGGAGAATTCCGCTGAGGTAATAGAGATTGTTCTACGTCCCCTCGTTATTATTTTGGGCCAGAAGGGCACCGAGGGACCGTTACAGGGTAGTCACTTAAAGGACCAATGGATTTCTGAAGACGGGTGGCATTAAAAATGAAGGCTAGAGCAGATACTGGTTGATTTCCTCAACAAAAAGTCTGGAACTATTTGTCCCACTCATAGACGGTTCCTTTCTTTCACGATCTGAGAAAAGGGCTTACACATGTCGGCCATATTTTCAATAAATCGATATATGTATGCTAAGTGGCCTTGTAGACCTTGAATCTCCCGAATATTACTTAGGGAATACATCTGAATGATGGCCATAATCTTCCCCGGGTCAATCTTGATGTCCATGTATCTAACAATGAAGCCAATAAACATTCCATAGGGGACCCCGAAGGGACACTTCAATGGATCCATCTTCAGATGGCAGGAACAGAGAAATATGAACACTTTATCAAGGTCTCTGGGATGGTCTTCATGCTAGAAAGACATGACCACTTGGTCATCCACATAACATTACACCAACGTTCCAAGGAACAGCTTAAATATGCGATGCATAGCTCACTGATAGGTGGCACCCGCATTAATTAATCCAAAGTGCATGACATGGAAATAGAAAGTATATTGTGGTTCCCTAAAGGCTATAGAATCCTCATTCTCAGGGTCCATTTAGATTTGGTTATACTCAGAGTACCCATCCATGAAGGAGAGGTCTTGAAACCCATCTATAGCATCAATCAACAATTCTGTCACAGGAAGTGGAAAATCATCCTTTGGATAGTGACGATTGAGATCCCAGAAGTTGATGTAGACTATGATCTATCCATTCTTCTTCCAAACTGGCACAATGATGGCAATACACTTGGGGTAATAGACCTACTTAATGAAATTGGCTCTGATGATATTATCAACTTCTACCTCAACCATGGAACAGTGAGAAGGGTGAAACTTTCCAGGAGGCTTTTTGAACCCGTGATGATTTTCTGGGAGACCGAGGTGGTGGACGGATACCTAAGGATCTAGTCCTAGAATCTCATCATAATTCTAGGAAAATAAATCATGGTGTTTTTTAAGTAAATCTATGTATTGATGTTTCTCCTCAAGGGACATAGCGACACTGATCAGTGTGGGTTTTGGGCCGACCTCGCTACTAAGGTTCACCTGTACCAATTCATAAATCATGGCAGAAAAATCCTCTTTAAAGGATAGGGGGATCCTCCTCTAAATCATCTTCTTCAATTATGGATGAGGGATCCTCGGTGGGAAAATTTTCCTATGAATCGACAAATCCCAATACGGGGATGGTACCAGCCTGAGTGGTAGTGGACACTAAAATGGGGAACTCCTATGCTACCGCAACTATAACGATAAAAGATTTTGATCTGATCCCATCTGGTCTTCAGCTCAAGGGGCCACACTTGATGATATCAAAGAAATATTGGTGTTTTGTCTTGATCCAGTTAATTCTAGAACGGTGAAACAAGTAATTATGAATTTCTTTCATTGTCATTGGGTGGACATCCCAATACCTTATGGGAGTAGGAGGCTTCAGGATCACCTGATCTTGGTTTGTGTAGGAGTATGTGGTGATCTTATGGAATCTATTAGACATGGGAATGTGTTCCCCACTCATTCTAGAAACAACAAAGCATTGTCCCATTTCTGGAGTTGTAGATTCCAATTGATGGATTGGAAAGATGTATTCATGATCTAGATCTGTCCAAGGGTCGGTCGCAGCCATGGCATGCTCAACCTCATTAGCCTGAATCTGCTTCTCTGTTCTCTTGTAATAGTCTCTATCCATATAGTGGGCTTCAAAAGAGGCATATAGAGACAATTAACCTTGAAGAATGACCACTTGTACATTAAGAGAGTACTTGAGGCACTAGTGATATAATGAAGGGGCTGCCACATGTAGGTGGAGCCATGACCTGCCCATAAATGCATTGTGGGAAGTGTCTTGGGATACAACCATGAAATCTATGTTGGCTATAAGACCACCGAAATGGGTCTTAAAAGGTATCTTTTCGACTGGTATCTACTCCATCCTGTCATAACCTTGGATTATTAGGTTAGAGGGACTCAGATCATCCTCAGACAATCCCACTTTTCACAGTGTGCGAGTCTAGATTAGGTTGATTCCAGAGACCATGTCGAAAAGGCAAAGACGAACCTCCATTCCATTGAACTAGTCGGTGATGTATAGTATGAGAATGTGACATTGTATGGGAGATCCTTCATCTTCTCTAGAGAATGAGATGATGGACTGGCATTCAGTATTCTCTACTGCCTCGTCATGAAAGGCTTCTACAGCTTCTACCTCCATCTCAAACTAGAAGGGGATTTTTAAAGCCTTGGAAAGGGTCTCATTCATATCATGATGATAGGTGAATGGATTCAAGGATGGATAGATTTTATAGAATGCATGAAAGATTTTTGAGAACATCATACTTTGGTGCCAGGCATGAACTTCTGCTTACAGGAGTTCTCTCTATGAGAGGAGGTATGGTGGGACATGCTGGCTGGACCGAAGACTAATTGGTGCTAGTAATAACAAATTGCTCACTAGTCAAAGCCTACGGAGTGACTACTGGATGAGGGCCTGATGACTGAGACTGATCCAGATCAAATCATGGCTAATCGAGATGCAGTTGAGGTGGCTCTGCCTGATCCAACATCACAAATGGCGGTGAAGGAGAACATGATGTCACCAGGTGAGAAGGCTGTGCGTGATGAGATCTATGCTGGGCCTGCAGTTTAGTTTTGGTAGCACGCACAATCTGGCTGGAAGTGAATACGAAGGCACTCTAATAGCCCATATTTTCACGGCTCTGTCGACGCTGACGATGGCTGGGGACATTGGGAGGATCTGCCTGGTGCTCCTCAGAATTAAAAATTATATAGGGGTTTATAGGATCTATTGTATTAACCGAGGGGTACCCTTTACCGTCACTTAAGTATTCATCCAATACTGGATGAATTATGGGAGGGATCATCATATTTGGAGGCATGACGTCACCAAGAGTACGAGATGATGATGGAATAGATGAGAGACTTCTTTTTCCCTTGCACTGTCGATGCCTGCTCTTATAAGAAGGGGACTGTCGGGATGACAATGCTGAAGTAGTATATGTGGCTTTTGATAGCTCTGGATGATTCAGGCATGCACAAATAACACCATCGGAACGAGTTATTGTTTTGCGAGCCATCCATTCATCATACTTCTGGGACCCGCGGTTAGAAACCTTAGGCCACTCACCTTTGCTATCACCGCTGATGTTTGGATTCATGAAGACACGTGCCACAAGTGATGTACTTGGGCCTAACAAGATAATGTTGTTATCTACCTGGTATTGAATCTAGTCTTTAAAAACATATAAATATTTGAGGGTATACATCAAGATCTGGTGGTAGGGGTAGTAATTAGGGAGATCAATGAGGTTCACCTCTTCCAGCCTCTTGCACTCAGGAAAACATAAAATCCCCTGATCTTGGGCACTGTAGAAGTAACTGGAGACTTGTTGATGTAGTAGTCCCAGCTCCTCCTGTTCTAGAAGGGGTTCCTCAAAGCCTAACCTAGACGAGGGGTTGGGGGATCCTGTCAAAGAGGTGGAGCCTGGTTATCTTGCCTAGGCGATGGCAGCACATTGTGCAGGGGCACCTACTTATTCTAAAGTGGGCGCCGCTAGGCTGGAGGCTGCGCTTAACGTGGAGGGACTCTACAAGGATGCAAAGGCGGATCCGTTTGTAGCAAATATAGTTGCCTGATGGCCACTATTTAAACCACTACGGTGGGCTCGACCCTAGTGTCCCTTCTCACGAGGATTAAAGGAGGAAAAGAATGCGCCTGCATAGCCTGATGTAAGGCTTCCACTCAACACTAGGCCTTATCAATGAAGTCTTAGAACTCCCCGAGGTTGTTCTGGGTGATCAAATAGGGGTCTATTTCTGTCATGATTTTCCTGAAAAACATCTTCAGTATTTTCTCTTGAGTTAGTGGAAATCCAAGGGAGTGCGTTATCCCTTCCCATCGGCGACGAATTCGGCAACGCACTCATTAAGTTTCTTCTTGTACATGAATTGGTCAATGATACTCATCTTCCTGGTGGTGGAATTGAACTAGTAGAGGAATTGCCTATGGAGATCTTCCCATCAGGATACAGATCCTATGGAGATCTCGCTATACCGGACAAATTTTGACCCCTCTAATGATCATACGAAACACCAGATTTTGGCGACCTCTTTCTTTTCTGTAGTTCCCAACATATGTGCACACCTTGAGATAAAGTGGGACAAGTGTTGCAGTGGTCTCCTATCCCATTTATGGAAGAAAAGGTGGGATTTATAAAACCAGAGGGTGATGGAATATCATCCAACCATGACGGATATGGCTTGCCATCAGAAGGAATTTACACCTGTCGATTATCTAAAGCTTTGAGGCGGGTGATGAGTACTGCCATTGGATCATCTAGGTGGGGATTCCTATTTTAATGGGGATCCCTAACCAACAATGCATTGGGTTGTTTTTGAACATGATATTCAAGCCCATCGGCTCGTAGAGTGACATGTGGAATGACC
Source organism: Viscum album (assembly GCA_963277665.1). Lineage (NCBI taxonomy): Eukaryota > Viridiplantae > Streptophyta > Magnoliopsida > Santalales > Viscaceae > Viscum > Viscum album. The sequence continues at coordinate 1,455,793,597 of OY728135.1, read as the reverse complement.
TGTGGAGTAGTTGGTAGAACCTTAGATGGGTCCCCAGGATTGTCATTCCATTCATGAGGATTTGGCGACACATACTGTGCCCTCTTTCCGTAAGTTCCTGCCTCAACCCTATGTGTGTGGGCGGGATGGTTAGGGACACCTAGGGTCATTTCTTCAAGGGGAAGTTTTGCCTTTCTCCCGGTGCCCTGGACAAGGATCCAAATAGTCTGGTCATCGCTCCACATCACATTCATCAAGGAGGTTGTCGACCATCTTCTTGTGTTCGATGAGTTGCTGATGATGCATGGCTTTTTCTGGATCATACTCCACCTTCTACACTGAGCTAGAGAGGTTAGAGGGTTTGATAGATCTAAGGTGTTCCTTGCCCTTGATGGGATTATGGCTGAGGACTAGTGCCTCAGTGGGCATAGGAAGACCCAATAGATTTCTCTGCTAGCATGTGACCCTTCCCAATAGATTCAGTAGCTACGGCACTCCCTCAGCGGGTATATTCCCATCAAGGAGCTCCATCTCATTCTCTCCCACTGATAATTCATCCATGTTAACTGTGACCCTTCCAAGAGTTATATCTCTTATGTCTCCTTAAAAATAGGGCTAGAATCAGATGGAACTGAAATGGAGGGCCGCATACTGTTCTTATCCACGAATTTGAACATGGGGATAATCCACCTTGATTATCCTGTGGAGCACTCTAAAGCCCTGGGCACGTTATGTTTCGAGGGTTTTATGGTGGCCTAGTGACTCGAGGCACTGGGCTATGGGGAGTGCTACCAAATCTACCAAACATCAATGTTGGATGATTTCTTTGAAGTGTGCTTGACTCTTGGGGTAGGCCAATCATCAATGAAGAAGACAAAAATGGTTTGCTCAGAGGGTCTAGCGAAAGCACCCAACCTCTTCTTGGGTGGGTGCTTCTGGTACCCAATAATTTGGCGCTGCAACTGGACAAAACATCGAAGTGAAATGGTTCACTGTGATAGTATCCCATAAACTCCTTGGTCTAGATTCGGGGTCTAGTCCTTCCTTTCTCCCCTCATCAACCAGAGGTGGCTGGGGAACCGATAGTGGTACTGATGAAGACTGCTGAGATGGAGGGCTGGCTAATGAAGAATACAGCGAGTGAGCTGACACGCTGCCGCATCTCATGCTATCCTCTGAAGAGTGGATTGACTTAGCCACTACATCGGGATAAGACAGGCTGACAATTGAGGTTTCTGGCACTAGGACCACAGATACTGGTGATGGATCTCATTGTTTTTCATCCACCATTGATCCCCATAAATATCTCTCCAAGATCTCTAGTCGAGGTATAGAGTGCTTCTGGTGATGATGGTGGCAATTGCACAGCTGAAACATGTGGGGTTGCCAAATTTTTGTCCTCCTAGATATACCTACGGAGGAAGGCGGGAATCCGATGGACCTCGCATTTTCGAATTATGGGGTTGATGTGCCTTATTCCTACCCCAACCATTGATATGAAGGATCTAATTGAGGGTTCCATAATTGAGTCATATTCCACCTCAGAATCTGAGAATAAGTCTAGTTTGATATCAGTCTTAATTTTCTCAGTGTTATTTATATGGAGGGGATGACCCACCCCCCTTCCATGGGATGGTTCGTTGGGACTAGGTAGATTTTCGAAACGAGGAGGTCCTTCAGCCGTATTGGTGTTGGGGTGCGGAGGACTTCAACTTGAGTGAGCTGGGGTGCGAGGAGCAGCTGGAAAGATATCAAAGGGAATACGAAGAGGACCTCCATGTCCACCAGTTTATGTGTGGAGGGGACCTCCGTCAAAAATGATGTAGTGGGTAGGACCTCCTCCAGAGCTGATAGAAGCATGGGTGGGACCTCCATACTTGCTTCCTCTAGCCGCATCAATGTGAGGAGGGTCCTCATAATGGTTAAGTCAAACATGGGTAGGACCTCCATGCTGGGTGCCAATGAAACGAAGTCGACCTTCACCACTCTTATTGTTGAGGTGAGGAGGACCTTCACTAGCTACTGCAAGGACAAGGGGAGGGCCCCCACACTAGAGATTGACCAGATTTGTAACATCCACACACCAGTGGCATACGATATAAGGACAAACCCCATACCCGATGTAATGAGTGAGGGATAGGCTTTCGTACTGAGTGTCACTATCATGGGGAGGACCCTGGTTCAGATTGAAGGTATCATGGGTTGAACATCTATGTCGATCTTGGAAGAGGGTAGGACCTGCGTTCTTTATGTTGGTGGTATGGGGAGGATCTCTCTACTGGATGTCGCTACTGCGAGTTGGTCTGTGGCGTTCACTGCCTACACCGGTGACCAGGAGAGTCTACCTGGCATGCCCATGGGGTGGTTGGGGCCTTGATCTAAGTTGGGTATATAAGTACCCATTCTCAGTGTGCACAGTGGGATGATGATACATGTTGGATGTGGTGCATTCCATAGTAGTTTTGGTGTTGACACCCATTGGTAGGTGTCCTTCTCGGCCTGCGCCTGATGCTAGCGCCGGGTCAATCGGACAGGGGCTGGTTATGCAGGTACATAGCTTACCTGCTCTTCAGTCTGTGTAACCAGGTGGTGGCACTGTCATGACCTAGTGGGGCCCCCTATAATAGGATCCCGAATGGGCTTTCCCAGACATCCCTCACCTCATCAACATAAGATAAGGAACCATCGAGGTGTTCGAGGGAGAGACTCTCGAAACTATTGTATGATGGAGTGGAAAGTAGTGGCTCCCTACGTGGCCATTGGGGGCGGTGGTGGAGATGAGGCGCAGACACATATAAATCTTTGTGGGACATATCTCTGGTCGGGATAATCTCCTTCTCCTTGTATCAGAGTACGAGGTCATTTATCACCCTTCGTTGAATGAATTTAGAAGGGGATATGGGGTGTGGGTGCCCAGAAGTTGTGGGTGTGGATGCTGCCGTAGATTTGGTGGAGCTACATTGGATTGCAGCATTGGATTTTCCCCTACCCCTGTGTTGGTAGGTAGGTGACGATCAAGTTTCTGTTACAGCAGCTTGGTTCCTAGCAAGCAGGGAGATTAATCCATTACTACTAAAACAAATAAATCAACATCTAGTGCCTCACCACCATTCTATCTTCCATTGCTAGTAATAGATATCCACGCTGAAAATGTCACAGACTAGGATGTCCAATGTTTTAATTTCCCCAAATTCTGGTAAGTTTCATGATAGGCCCACTCTTTTCTCGGTAGGACCTACCACTGGATAACTAGATCTGGTGACACACTAATCCACTAATGTCTATAACGCTACTAATATTCACATTGAGGAGAAGAAATTCAAGTTGGGTTTACCATTTCTGTTTTCGATGCTTTCATCAGGGCGCACACATCTGTCTGTTTGAAGATAAAAAGGACACACTGGATGATACCCTCCATTCATTTTTTCCAAAGTTAGGTGTCATCCATCGCTTATTCAAGGACGTTTACTCCTTGAAAAAAATGGGATGATGGGATGTCGGTTCCTCCTACTGTAGATTCCTACTCAAAACTCATCACCTAGTCTGGGTCTCCCTTATAGATTAAGAGGTTGTTCATGAAACTCTTATCAGTGTCATATCTTCATGGATTCCGGATATTTAAATTGCTTCTGTAGGGATATTCTAGAGGGACTGTTCAGGTTATAAAATTTCGATCAATAGAGAAGTCATGTTGTACATCACTGGTGTTTCTAGACACTAGAACACTAGCTCATCTAGGTTTCTTCCCCTTATTATGGGGAATATCAAGGGCATATAAGCCCAAGGAATCCCACTTTGAATGTGGGGAATTATATGCCACAGGTATGTATCTGAGTTTTTCCTTAGCTTCAATGTTTAACACAGGGTATGCCATGAGTTTAACGTCTAATAGAGAAGGATCAGACTGATCGGGAGACTCACTAGAGTAGATCTGATGGGTTTGAACCCCAGAGGGAACACTGATGTCTGGAATAACATGTGGTTAGTTTCACAGTTACCTATAAGAGTAATGAAGAGGTGAAAATACATGATCTCATTTGGATGTGGTGTCCCCGGTAAAAAATAGGATGGATGATGGAGAGTTTAATGATGTGGAGGGAGAATGAGATAGAACCGATGTGAGGATAACAACGATGTTGGAATTGAACCTTGAAGATACTTCCTACGTATCCCCGTGGTAGGGAATCAAAGCCTGTGATGTTCCGTGGGATGATGGGACACCTGAGGAGGCAGCCCATGAGAATAGACACATGGATGGGATCTAGAGGAAATAGAAACTCCGGGATAGGGCATGATCTTCCCAAAACACATGGGATTGAGAGATAGATCAGGACGAGTCCTTAGTGATGGGGTTGAACCTCAAGAAGGCTTCCTACTTATCCACATGGCCGGGAATCAAAGTCCACATCATTCATCAGAAGACATCTTACCATTGATTGGGGACTTCAACAGCTTACCATCAAATGGGGTTGATAAAAGCTTACTGCTCAATGGGGTTGACAACGTCTTACCACTGAATTGGGTTGAGAATGGCTTACCTCTGAATGGAGATTACAATGGCTTACCACTGGATTGGGGCACAATAGCTTACTAATGGATGGGGGACGGTTTAGTGTCATGAATGAAAAAAGGGGTGTATACTATAACGTCATGCAAGATGGGAGTGGACCAAAGTAGAGTGGTCAGGACCAATGGGTGTTGGTCTTGAACCTCGAGGAGGCTTCATACATACCTTGCCTTAGAAAGGATCAAAGTACACATAGTTCAGAATGGTGTGGGAACCGGTGTGAAGGGGGGTCAGAACCAATGGATGGTGGGATTGAACCTTAGGGAGGCTTTCTATGTACCTTTCCTTGGCAAGGATCAAAGACCACGTAGTTCATAATGTTGTTTTCTGATCCGATGTGAAGATGGTCATGATCAATGGATGGTGGGATTGAACCTCAGGGAGGATTCCTACAAACCATTCCTTGGAAAGGATCAAATACCACATAGTTAAGAATGGTGTTTGGTGAACCAGCATGAAGATCGTCAGGACCAATGGGTGTTTTTATTGAACCTCAAGGAGGCTTCCTATATACCTTTCCTTGGAAAGAATCAAAGACCACTTAGTTTAGAAGGGTGTTTGGTGAACCAACATGAAGTTGGTTGGGACCAATGGGTGTTGGGCTTGAAAATCAGGAAGGATTCCTGTGTACCTTTCCTTGGAAAGGATCAAAGACCACATAGTTCAGAATGGTGCTTGGTGAACTAACATGAAGATGGTCGGGACCAATGGGTGTTGGGATTGAACATTTGGGTGGATTCATACGTACCTTGCCTTTTCAAGGATCAAATACAACATAGTTCAGAATGATGGGGTCCTACACTGTACGTGACCCAGAGGATGGAATGGTCTATGATTACTCTAAGCTCACAAGAGTCATGCTCAGTGTGAGAAACTACAGGTAGTAGAGACCTAATGACCACATCGCCAAAGGTGCATCTATGGGAAGTGGAGTGGGTCATACAAATGGTTAGTGGCCAAGGGAGATGGAGAATGGGGCTTACTCTAGGGTGGAGGCCTGGTGGTGACAAATCCCAGTGGGAGAGTGATTTGGAATTTGATGAAAGTATGGATTCGGTGCCCATTACCCCCCTCTCTGTTCTTTGGCCAGGAAGAATATTGGAGGAACATGGATTATCCCTCCCACAAAAAAGGCTAGGGGCTTACACCAAGGTGGTTGACCTTTCCATGTGGACTGAAGCCACTCTGATAATGAGGATCTCATTCCATGTGAGAAAGGATCACACTCCCGTGGTGACCAGCGGGCATAGAGAATGTCCAAGACAGGGCATCCCATGTATAACGCATAGGGAGATTTTATAGTTTAACTTCATGTGTTGAGAATTATGGCTCTTAGAAGTTTAATTTCATGTTACTCAGACGACGTGGCTTTAATCCACACCCTTATGACTTATATAACTAATACCCTCCCACCCATGGGGAAGGGAAGGCATCAGAAATGTCAGAGTGAGGGGGTGTTATGGAGTGATCCATTGAGGTTTTTACATTAGTGTGTCTATGAAAAGAATAAATAGCCAATATCCTTCACATGAGAAGAAGAATGAGGTGAAACAACGCAATAAGAAGTACCACCAAAGGGATCTTGAAATTACTTCATGCAAACAAGGAGGTTCTCACGAGAAAAGGAGTTTTGAAGGAAAGCGGTTCATAGGTAGAAGCCTCATGAAGCTCTGGAACTCCATGTTTTGGAGGGTCATCGTGACGGGGTATGCTTCGTGAAGTGAAGTGGCGTAGCCTAGGCATAGGGAATTGGTGCACATGGAAGGTGATTTGTGAAGTGGAAAGGCATTCGTGGAGCAGGGCTTCGTGAAGCAAAGGTTCCATACGAAGCATAGCATTGCGAAGCAATGTGCTTAGTGAAGCACAGTGACCATGCCTTAGCATGTAGATCACACGTGCATGGAGTGTACATCACGAAGCATAAGTGATCCGTAAGGACTCGAGTCCCCTTGGGGATCCCCTTTCTTCGAGGAGCCTTGTGGGCTCCGTGAAGAGAATCCCCCTTTGAAGAGGGGCTGAATTGAAATCCAGGGAGAGGCACTTTGCAAAGAAAAATTATCTTGAGGAGCTAATGGTTTGTAGAGAAGAATTGTCAGCATGATTTGGGAGCTAAGAAGGTGAAAGGTAAGAGGATATGTTCTTTGGGATCGATGGGAGACCGATATTTTAGGCAAGAGGCGCCGTGAAGTAGAGCTCTCTTGGCGTGAAGACACGTGGAATTTTGTCGTAATCACGATGCCTCCCGCCTCCTTGCTCTGTGGCTGGTTTTCAAACATCAAGGGGGATCGCAGAGCCTCCTGCCTCCTTGATCTGTGGTGCCTTCGCGGAGGGGAAGCTTTGCACTAGAGGTGGGGTTATGAGGGCTCTGCAAACAAGCTTCATGAGGTAGCCCTTAAATATTTATGTTTGTTCTTGTTCTTCCCAAATCATTGCACCAAAAATTATGTTATGGTTCATTGGAATAGTTTAAGATTATGCGTGATTCTATGATAAAATAAGGGATAGTGATCCTTTGATATCTCTCTGATGACTTAGGTAATGATACAGAGTTAACTAGTAGGGTTTCTCCTAAGAGATTAAGGGAATATACTATTGTGGGTATTCCAAATGTATCCATGAAGTTTACTCCCAACATAGGTGTAAAAGATACTATTAGAGTGAAACGGAATTTATGAAACAAATTAAATATATCATTTATGTTTTCAACATAATTTTACATGAATCTTATGATTTCCTGAGGTAATATGACATGGTTATGTTTTATGGGTGAATATTTTAACTTTGTGAAAATGTTTTCACGTGTTTAAAGTATTCATGGACCAAAGGTTTTATTTTGTGTGTCCCTTAATGATATTTTTTTTATCATCCCATGTTTTAAAAAAATGGCAGAGTATAAGGATGGTTATAGAATGTAGGAAGTCATGTTGAAATATTTGAATATTTTTCCTGAAAAATAAATCATGATTTATATTATAATTTTAATATTCTGTAAGAAAAATATATTATTTTAGAAGTATCCTATTTTAATAAAATTTGATTTTTGTATATTAATTAATACATAATTATCTGTAATTATAATCCTTAAATGATCCTCAATGTGAAGGAAATCATTTTATTGAATAAAACTCAAGATTATGAAATGTTTTAGGTTGGGTCCTTATAGTTGGTACCAATGTTCAGTTTATATTACTTTAGGGGTTATGATATTTATAATAGAATACTCATAAATTATTTTTATTTTATGGTTATGTTTAAATTATAAAGGATTTGAGTATTACCATGTTTTTTGGACTAAGATATGTTTGTTCAAAATGGTTTTCCACATAGGAAATAGGTAATTTGTGATTGAAAGGCATCTAGAGGAAAACATTCTTCCAAATCAGCATTTAGAGATGGTTATAATCTGAACTGAACATTTTTTTGTGTTGAATGATCATCTGATGCAGGCAATAAATGGTGGTGGAATCCATGCATGAGATTATCCAAATCAACTAAAAATGAATATTTTAGTAGTGGAACACTTTATAAGGAAACATAATCCATATTTTAGTAGATCTTTTATCCCAATTGTAGCTGATGTGTGGATTAAAGACCTAGAAAAGCATTTTTATGTAATGGAGGTTTTAGACTATCAAAAGGCTGGTCTTTCTATTTACTATTTTGAAGGTGAAGCTAATTAGTTATAGTCAATGGTTAAGAATATCAGGTAATGTGATGTGATTGATTCCTTGGAGTGGGATGAGTGCAAAAATATTTTTCTTGAGAAATATTTTTCTAAGGCGGTTTGACATTGGATGAAGACAGTTCTTATAATTGAGGATAGAGGAGGATTCAATGGCTATATATGAATAAAAATTCACTTGATTGGAAAGGTGCACTCTAAATTTTATCTAGGATCTTGATAGTAAAATTGACCATTTTTACTCAGGATTAAACCCAAAGTATCTATGGTAATTCGATTCTCTTGATTTCAAGAGTTAAAAAACATGTTAAATATGCGGAAAACATGGAAATGAAGTTTTCTAATGATGATGTGTCCTTTTAAAACCAATATAACAAGTTGTCTAGTTGGAAGGAAAAGAGAAGAATTCATCAATGAAGTCTGAAGGAATAAAAATTAAACATATAGTTTCTGATAATTATTGTAAAAAACACCAGGGAATGCCTTTTGAATTCTTATAAGTGCTTTTTATGTGGTAAACATGAGAATAAAGTTCAAAACTACAATGAAAAAGATCATGGTAGTGGTAAGAAAAAATCTGATATACTATCAGCTAGCTGTTTTAAATGATATGAGATGGGTCATTATGAAAACGAGTGTGTAAAGAGGAACCTGAATGACGGGAAGAAACAAGACTATAAGAATAAACATGTGGTGAAATCCTTTTCAACTACATCAGAATATATTGGGACATTAAACTAAGTGGTATCATATCCAAGGAGAACAATATTTTTTGAATTCGATCTGAGGTCAGGGTACCATCAGTTGAACGTAGAAGAGGCCTATATTTCAATGACTATGTTTCAAACTTGATATGGGAATTATGAATATGTAATAATGCCATTTTCATTAACTAATAGACCAAATTTATTCATAGATATAATGAATATAATATTTCTTGAGTACTTGCATAAGTTTTTGGGTGTTTTTGTTGATGAAATTTTGGTTTATTATAAAAGTGAAGAGGACCATTGAATACATCCAAGTGTTGTTTCAAAAACCATATAATAAATTATATTGTATGTGAAATCCATAAAGTATGAATTTTTGTTGCAAAACATTTTTTCCATCGTCACATTATTTATAAATATGATATAACTATTGATCTTACTAAATTAAAGTTGTTGAAGAATGGCCAAGATCCACCAATATAACCAAGATTCACAGTTTTCTTGGTTTAGATGGATATTATTGGAGGTTTATTGAAAACATTTCCTACTCTCTATCCCATTGACTACGTTAACTTCAAAAGGTTATAATTTCATCTAAACAAAAGAATGGAATGATTTCCTTCAGGAATCAAAATGAAGAATAGTGAATTATCCAATTCTGGACATGCCTTCTAGAAATGGTGAATTTTTCATCTATAGTTATGATTATTTTTAAGAATGTGGTTGTGTCCTAATGTATAATGATCTATAATTCTTATAATTAATTTCAGGTGAAACCTAATGAGTTAAATTACCGCATACATGATTTTGAATTAGATGATGTTTTTTTTCATTAAAAATTTCAAGACATAATTTTTATGGAATAAAATGGGAAATATGAACTGACTATAAAAGTCTAAATTATATATTCTCTAAAATTAATTGAACATCAGACAAATTAGATGGCTGAAACTAATCATGTATTCTAATCACATTTTTCATTACCATCTTAGAAAATAAAACAATGTGTCAAATGCATTGAGACATAGAAGGAATATAGTGAGTTGCAGAAAAAGGTAGAATTGGTTTAAAAGGATCAATTTCATGAATGTAACATTCATAATGATTGTGTGTTTGAGATTTTCTAAGAGATTATGTGTGCCTTGTGATTCACAGTTGATTAAAGAGTTGTTATTTGGAGTTTATAGTTCACCATATTTAGTTCATTGTTGAAGTACCAGGATGTATATATACCTTTGAGAGTATTATTGGTGGGATGGATTGAAAATTGATATTTCTAACTTTACCATGAAGTGATTGAGTTGTAAATAGGTTAAAGAAAAACTATAGTTTACAAAGGGGATTCTTCAAACTTTTCTATTGTGAGAGTGTAAATGGGTAAATATAAATATATATATATATGTGGAATTTATAGTGGGATTACTGAAGACTTCTAGAGGAAATAATGCAATCTGGGTTATTTTTGATCTACTGACTAAATATGCAAATTTCTTCCAATACATGATACTTTGTCTCAAGATTAACTTTATCAGTTGTATATTAAAGAGATAGTTATAATATATGAATTTACTCTCTATATTATATCAGATCATGATTAGAGGTTCACTTATAACTCTTTGGAAGGACTTAAGAAGTTTTTGGGTACTAAATGAAATTTCAGTATATCTTTCCATCATAAATCAGATTGCCAGTAAGAATGAACAATTCAGACAATGTAAGATGGGTTATATTCATTTTCAATGAATTAACAAGGAACTTGGAATCAACATCTTTATTTAGTTTAGTTTTCTTACAATAACTATTTTTCATTCTAGTATATATATGGAACCATTTGATGCATTTTATGGAAATCATTTTCAAAATCATTCATTATAGGATGAAGTAGGTGAGATTAAGTTTATGGGACAATAATTTGAAGAGTAAATGGTAGAGAATGTTTAGTTGATTCAGTGACACATGAGGATATCTCCGATTATAGAGAAATTTTTTTCAAATAACCAGACAAAATATCTTTATTTTGAGGTAGGTTATCATTCCTTTTTCAATGTTTCTCTGAGGAAAAGTTTGATTCATTTTGTTAAGAAGGGGAAGCTGAGTCCATGGTTCATCTGACCCTATAAAATCCAAGAGAAAATTGGATTAGTTGATTACCAAGTATCTATTACTCAGAGTTTATCCTAGGTACACAATTTGTTTTGGGTTTTAATGTTATGAAAACTTATGTTGGATCCATCTCATGATTTGATTCTAGAAGGAATTCAATTGGAAGAGAATATTTTGATATAAGGAACATCCAGTTCAGGTTCTTGAATTTTGAGAGTAGGTTTTGTTGAATAATGTGATACATTAGGTAATGTTTTTTTGAAAACCACATGATTGAAGATGAAACAATGGAATCTAAAAATACTATTAGGGAGAAATATACCCACTTATTTGATAAGTGAATAAAATTCCTAGGACTTAATTTCAAAAACGGGGATGAAAGTAACATACAATGTAATTATTGAATAATAATTTTTCATATTTATTAATATATATGGATTTGATAGTAATTTTTTTCTAAATAGAATTCTATGTTTGATATCATACGTAACAAACAATAATGAGTTTCTCTGATATATTATGTTGAATGTAAGAATTAGTTATACTGAAAAATAATATATTGTTATTATTATTATTCTATGTGGTAGTTATGGTATAGTCATTGTATTAGGGAGAATGAATTGAACTAATTATATTATGTTTAAAAATGTTTATTATATGTTTATAAATTAATCCAATTAATTTAATAATCACATAATATTAACAAATCAATTTTTAAGCACAAAAATATCTATTATTTTTAAAAGGTAGCTTTACCGTCTTTCAATGGAGAACCCATTTTAAATATAATTTTCGAAAATTTTATGATTTTTATACAAAGATTAATTTTTGTTTAAATAAAAATATAAAAATATACTTTGGTTAGATGTTTTTTATTTGTTTTGATAACTTTCATATTTTGATGGATAGTAAAAAACAATGCATTTTAATGGAAAACTATTTTTTATTCAATATTTATAGAGTTGAATTATTTATTTTAGTGGTTTTAAATTATAATTAGAGGATGTTTTAATCATTTAATATAATGTATTTAAATTTATTCAATTTCACGTTAAAATTGTATATAAAGACTTTATGAACTTCAGAATGTTTTTACATTAAGTCCTCATTTTCTAATTCCCTCAATAGTATTACTTTCTAATTAATTGCAAGGAATTTTTTTTTTTGAAATTTTTGAAATGAATTCCATATTTGGAATCAGAAGGTCCAATGTATGTAAATTTTCTATTTTTGAGTAATACTAATATCATGTTTAGTAAAAAATATTATCACGAGTAATGGTAAATCAGGTAATTATATGTAAAGAGTAATGGAATAAATATTATAGATTTATCCTAACACTTGTAATAATTTTCTTGTATTAGTCTTGTTAGAAAAAAATAATCCTTTGAAAAAATATCACCTTTTTATGTCGCTTGGATTAGAGTATGACATTAATAATATTATATTCAATAAAATTTCATTTTTGTCACACTTTAGTTTTTAACAAGTGAAATATTTTTAATATGGATTTATATAAATGATATGTTAGACACTAAATATTAATTTTATATATAATATATTTATCGATGTCATGGTATGTCAATTAAAATTTTTGGTAATATAATAATCACTTTTAATGGTGACACAATGATGATGCATTCATTTCTTAACTAATTAAATAATTAAATAAATGATATTATAAATATTAAAACAAATATAATTTGATATAATTTATGTCATACATGAATTTTATAGAATGATTTTAAATTTTAGGGATGAGTTAATAGTTTTATTTATAAGATATAATTTTTTATGATATTTTTAGAAAGTAAAATGGTGAATAATGTAAAAATTAACATTAATTATATTTTAAAATAAATAATATATTATTAAATGATCTAATATTAATGAAACTACATCCATCATAAAACATATTGGTATAAGTCTCACAATGTCTCCAATGAATCATTTATTGGACTTTTTATATTTATTGTAATTATATTAACCCACAAAATGTAAATTAAAGGATATCATGGTAATAATTAAAAAGGTTAAATAAGGATTAAACATAATAATAAGGATTAAAAAATATTCAAAACATGTAATATTTTCATTATATGGTTGTATTTAGACCAATAATAATAAAATATTCGAAATAAATCACTTTTTACCCGTTTCTAATATATGATTAATTTATATTAATTTAATATTCTAAAGAATTTCAAGAGTGGTCCTCTCATCTCCTATAAAAGGTAAGTCATTATTCTATTATATTCACACTTAAAAACCATATTGGTTCGACAAATATATTTCCAACTCACATCATTGAGTCCCTCCCCACATTATATTGTATGTATTTTAGGTATAACACCCTCCTTTGAGGTGTTAGATTGTTAATCAAAGAAGGTTGTCCGAAAGAGAGGTATTGTTTTTAATTAAGTGTTTTTATTTTCTTTATTCATTCACTTTACTAAAATATTAATCAACCATGGTTAAATAATAAATATAGTGTTGAAAATATATTTATATGTTATCATGTTAATATCATTACTTAAATCGATATCCAATTTAATCAAATCAGAAATGAATTGTTTTTTTGTGTGTACGACTTACTACCACCTTGTGAACTAATATAATTCTTTTTCCATAGCCTTCATTCAAGGATGGTTATAATTATTGAATTAGTGTTTATATATAATATTCATGAAATATTTATCATTATTAAGTAATAATGTATCACGTACATTCTTACCTTTACATGCACACAAAAATTATAAATTCCTTCGTGCATAAGGGTGAATTGTCACCTCCATGAAGTGATGTGATTTGTTTTTCATCACCATATCAAATTGATGATACATATAATTATATTTAAATTATTAATATGATATTTTTTGTAACGCCCCGACCCCAGTTACCCAGAGTCGGTGCATTTTTACATAACATTGGCATGATCACAAGAAAGATCAAATCTCGAAAGACCGATTGGTTTAGTAGCATTGGAAACACTAGAGATATTCATAAGTTTTACATTACATCATAAAACGAAAAACTACTACAAAAAAATATTGTATCCATAATCCACACTCATATCCCCACATAATATCCCTGCAGGTCATTCATAACTTACTTCTTCACTTCCTGGGAAAAATAAAACATAGAAAAGGGGTGAGCTCAAATGCCCAGTAAGGATAACAATATAGCGGAAACTTTCATAAATAAGAATAAACATTTAAGGAAATGTATAACTAAAACAAAATCCTTTCAAACATGAAATTTCAACATGGTATGGCATAAATAAAATTAAATAATGCCATTTACTTATTCACATGGATATTCTACAAATCGAATAATCACATGCAAAAATCAATAACCACTTTCATAATGTTGGAATGCATAATGCCATACTATCATAACCACATAGTCAAGGCCTCGTGCCAAGACTACAAATAAGATTTTGTCGAGGCCTTGTTCCAAGACACTAGTTTGTCTCATGAGACCTATCGATTCATCTAGGAGCTATAGCGGGCTCCACCCATCACTTACTAAGTCCAATGCATTCCCATATGAAAAGGTTTAAACATAACATAAACATTCGTATTAAAACTAGCATACGAAATGTCAATAATTTCACCATAAACTATGAATGGTATAAAAATAGCACATCCACAGTCAAACATATCACAAAACCTTCAATACAATATAGAAGTTTTGTATCATAATAAATCAACTTCAAATAATCTTAAAATCCATCAAAGGATATTGACATAGATGAAATCAATATTCTTTTTAAAGAAATATCTCCTTTTATTTTGAAATCATTTAAGATCCGTATAAAATAATACATTTTCTTTGAAAATATTCTTATAAGCTTGTAAGGGAAGCTTTTAAGATTTTATAACGGCGGAAAATAGCCGCACCCGCCGTATAAGTTAAAAAAAACATTCTTACCATAATTCTGTCGAAAAGGTTAAAAAGGACCTTGTTTTGAAAACGACTGAAAGATTCCTTTATAAACCTCTTATAAAAAGTCAAACAAGGGTATAAATTACTTTAACCCATATTTTTGTAAATAATAAATATGTTTTGAAATACATTTCGAAGAAACCTGGATGTGGATGAAAACGAAATCCCAGTAGATTATTACGTATAAACAACCTTGGATAATGAAGAGATTGTGATGTAACCCTTACCTTGTAATTTTCCTTGGTTGGGGTAGGTTAACCTCCGGTATAATGGTGAAATAATTGTTATTAAATTATACAATAATCATATACATTAATATGATATCATATATGATCTTTTAATATTGATTTGATAATAATATCTTAGTATTATCGTTGTTTCGGGTGTTAACTTACTTGTTTTCTTTTATATGTTTTGTTACGTAAGACATGTTTGTAAAGGATAGGTTTTATATTATTCATATACATAATGATATCAAGTCCTTAAACATCATTTTTTAAATCATCAAATGATAATTATACTTGAATGGATACGATGGAGAATGAATCTCATCGCGTTCGTGGAGACGGTAGTCCGTACGTACGCACGAGCGACAATATCATTCTTTTGATATTAAAATAATATATAAATGGATGGTATATCATATATACAGAATCCTTAACATGTTATATTTATTATTTACATGAGTTACACATCATTATTATACCTATCTAAATAATATTATATTGAATAACAATTACACCACGGCGTGGAGACGGTAAGCCGTACGTACGCACGTATGGTGACATGTTATTCAAAGGGTAGATAGAATACTGAATATGGTTGTAACATATTTATAATAACATCACAGTATATATATTATACTAGATTTATTATTTTAGAATGGTAACAATAAAGGAAGAAGAAGTGGAAGAAGAAATGAACTTACAAAAGGGTGGTGAAATCATTACCTCTTCTTCGGGTTCTTCCTTTTGATTTGATCAAAAGGGCTCCTTAGGTTGGCTTTCTGATCAAACTAAGGCCCTTAAGTTGTAGTGAGGGAAGTTGGGAGAGTATTTGGATAGATATTGGCCGAACCAAAAGGCTTTGAAGGTGTGAAGAAATGAGAAGGAGGAGTGCCCTTTTATAAGAGGGGTGGGGGGGCACCTTTGGAAAAGCTAGAAATATTAATTTATAATAAATTCATATTCAGTTTCTAATGGCTCCAAAGTTTATTATTCAAAGGTTAAGGTGGGGATAGGTCGAAAAACACTCAACCAATATAATTTAGACAGGTTTGGGTACTTATATTAACCTTATCTTTAAGTATTAACTCTAAGTTAATTAGTTTCACTTTTACAATGTCTCTTTGTATTTTTATATAATATGGTTAATAAACTTACTATATACATCCAAGAGACCCCCCAAGTGGTCCATTAATGATGAACCTATCACGATATAAGTCTCTTGGCCGAACCTTAGATTTTTAGGAATTTAATATCAATTAATAATATAATATTTATTTTAAGAACTCTTTTATGTCAATTTTGACACTATTCAAGAGTTGATTTTTTGTGAAACTCATAACAGATTTATTACTTCAAAAAAAGTCAATTAAGTCAATCCTAATATATCATATTATCCTATAAAATTAGTTTAATTCATTAAAAGTTTCATATTATATTTATTTGGGTATTTATAATATCAATTATTTTAATTTTTCACTATTATAGTAATTACTGCATCATCATTGTGTCATAAATAAAATAAAGTATTTAATGTCTAAAAATTATAAATAAAGTATCATTATGTATGAAATCTTTTTATCTTTCTAATTAATATTTATAATCTAAAATCCAACATATATAACCCTATGTAAAAATTGTTTTTCTAAAAGATATATGCTTTTGTCATTTTTGTATTCATTTTAACTTAATTAAAATAATGTGTCATTATCACTTACAAGTGGATCCATGGGGTCCCCAAATCGACCCAAAGATGTCCATGGTCGACCCTGTATCAACCAATAGTGTTAAGACACGTTTTAGGGTAATTTAGTATTATTATAATATTATGTTTTAACCCTTATTTACCAGATTTACCCTTAACCATGGTAAATAAAATATTTATCGCAGTAATTATTCAAAATGTCTAAAAATAAAAGTTACCTATTTACACAATTTGAACATCCTGATTCCAAATATGGAATCCATTTTCCAAAATTCAAAACACATAAGTGGCAGAAATTAATTTAAAATTAATTCCCGCTGTCAAAACAAAAAGCGTGTTTTTAAGAGATAATAACTATCAAAAGATTGACACTTGTTTATGTTCGGTTTAATTGTAAAATTATTTCCAATGACCAACATTATATTAAATGGTAAAAATATATTCTAAATATACTTTAAAACTACTAAAATTCATAATTTATCACTATTAATTATTTTGATTAAAAAAGTTGTATTTAATTAAAATTTAGTAATTTTCACTATTCATCAAAATATGAAAGTTATCCGAAAAGTACCAAAATTTCACCTTAGGATAAATTAGATATTCCGAATCCAAAAATGAAGTCCATTTTGAAATATAAAATATATATAATTTCGAAAAGTAGGTATTACTATCCATAACGACTAGTTTGATTGGTTGTGGTGTGTGTTAAAACTCAAGGTTGCGTACAACACACGCTACTGTATTATTCAAAGAAAGCGTACCGTGGAAGCTTGGGATGTTTCATTTTAAATTTTTGATGTCCCCATTTAGTCAAAAAGTTTAAAATATTGTATTTAAAAATGGTTCACTATTAAAAGTTTATAAAAGTGCAATACTGAAAATGAATTTGTTCTTGCATTATATCTAAGAAACTCATAATATGGATTCTAAAATTATAAGGATTATATAAAGTTTAAAATTTAGATAATACTATTCATAACCTCTTTTGAATGGCTTTTTTTTGTAAGTCATGGTGTGATTGAACTCGGTTTTGCGTGTAGTGAAAGTTATTGAATTATTTTGAAGAAATAACACACTATAAAATCTTGGGGTGTTACATTTGTGATATTATTATTATTATTTTCAGATAAAAGAATAACTACCTTATTTCTATTGAGATCATTGAAAATGAAAATGTTACTTAAGAGTACATATGACTTACCAACTCCATGATTATAACGTAGATCATTTTTCATAACCCTAATTAATGGTTTGTATTAAAAGTATAATTAATTTATAAAATTGAAAATATTTTAATTTATATTATTCTTGATTTTATGGATTTATGACTAATTTAACTAGGGACATCATACGAAATTCATTTTGGAATCATGTATCAAATATCGACAAAACATCTGATATGAACTTAAATAATTAAGTAATTGTTATAACATGATATTAAATTATATAAAAGGAATAATAAATTTTAATAAGGTTATAAATAAAGAAATTAATTAACCAAAGTTTATTAGTCAAGAATATATTTATTTTACATGATGAGTCAGACTCAAGGTAATAGGTTTTCTTTCAAAAACCACTATTAATGTTAATCATTCAACTAATTTTTTCAAAAGGAAAAAGGAATGTTTTTTAACATATAATCATAAAAATAATTTATCAATTTCATGTAACTTTAATATTTTGATGATTCTTTTATATTTTTATTATTCTATTTTCAAATATTTCTTTTTCATTTATGATTGTATGACTTTTTAAAAATGAAATGTGATTTCATGGTGGAAAATTTTATTTTCCTTTATGTTTATATTATATATTATGATTATGTTTTGGTTATTAGGAATAGTATTTGAGTATGGGTGGTTCCTTTAAAAAATTAGGATGGGTGACCCTGTGGTAGATTTATAATATATTGGGTAAAGACTGAGTGTTAACTTGTATGGTTCCTCTTAAGATATTAAGGGAATATACTGTGGTGGGAATTTCAAATGAAACCATGAAAGTTACTCCCTATATACTCTTGAAATATATTGTATTATTGAAATTAAATTGATTCTAAAAGTTAATTATATAATTTCTGTTTTCTTTTTAATTTTACATGAATATTATAATTTCAAGCGATAAGCTAACAACCTTATGTTTTATGGGTGAAAAGCATAACATTTTGGAAATGTTTACATGGTTTTAAAGTATTCATGGAATAACAATTTATTTCATTTTTTTTATTCCTCTTAATAAGATTTTTCTTCTTAACCCATTTTTTAAATAAAATTCATAGTGTATAAATTTGGGTAAAAAAAGTAGGAAGTCATGTTGAATGTTATGAATATTTTTCATTAAAAAATAATGTTTTATTGTAAAAGGTTTATATTATAAAAGAAATGGATACTATTTTAAAATTATCCTATTTTTATTAAAATGGGTTTTTATGTTTGAATTATAACATAGTTATCTAAAATTATAAACCTATAAAGACCCTCAATGTGAAAGAATGTAATTTCATGACTTTAGATTTTGTAATGTTTGAGGTAGGGTCTATATAATGGGTTGTTATGTTGTAATATACAATGCCTTGGGTACACTAGATTAGGTGGTTGACCATATTGGTTACTCCATTTTTAATAGTGATATTAAAAATTGTATCCCATGATGAAATCGATTAATTTTCAAAATTTATGATACTGATATTTTTTAAAAGGTGTTCCCTTTTTTGGGGAAAAACTTATATTTTTTTTAGATGTTGTTTTTATGGATTTTAAATTGAAGAATGGTTTCCCTAATTTTATGTCCCTTACTAATATTTCATACTCATTCCATGTTTTAAATTTTCTTTATAGGGTTTAAGAGATATTAAATAAAAGGATAAGACAATAGAGGAAATTGTAATGATTATTCTAAATGAGAAAACCATTTTTATTAAAATAGTTTTTTGGTGAAAATTGATACTATGTATATATTTCCACTTGTAATGTATGGGTATACCATTTACGAGTTTTTACTAATTCTCTAAAAATCTAAATGAGAAAGATCCTTAGGATTTTAATAATGTGAATTATTGTTTACAATCACTAGAATATGTAATGATTAATGTTAGATCCTTACATATACACCTAGAGAACATTTTTTTAAGAGTTAAATAGAATTAAAATAAACTAAAAACAACTTGGATTCATAAATAACTGGTTCATAGAGATCAACACCATTTCTAACTATACTGATATTTTCTTATTCCATGTTAAGTATTCAACATATTCCATAACATTCCTCATATATTAAATATTACTACAATCAAATAATTTCTTATCATTGTTTAACACAAACATTATCTACATAAAGGAACAAACCACCTACCTCGGTGTTGTATGATCGATATACTCTGTCAACGGCCCTTATATTAGCCTTGAACATAGTAGATCTACAAAAACAACTAAAATTTTCAACAGAGGATAACTCACGAGAGAAGATAAATCAGGAAATGTGGTTCAAGAATAAGAGAGAACTCACTGATGCGATTCTAATGAAACTGGAAGAGTTCGATTTAGATAACTGATGCTTGATCAAGGGTTCAGGGAAAGATCGGCATCATACAAATGCTCTCGGTCAAAGAAGGAGAAGAGGAAGATGCTTCTGCCAATTAGATGTGACCCCGGTCCATTTAATGAAAAAAAAAGTACATGGTGTGTACTTTCCCATACCATCCCCCATATAAGGTGGTCTCTAGTTCACCAGCCATGGCTGTGTGCTTGGCTGTTACACAGCCATCACACTACTATGTGTGGTAAAAGAAGACATGACTAGTACATATTTCTACACGATGTGTACTTCAAACATTTCAATAAACTTGTATTTTTATAAAAACACTAGAAAAGACAAAAACATACCTGAAAAGAAGATCCAGGTTCATAAAAACATCCCCCCTTAAAGAAATTCATCCTTTAATTTCCCTAGCAAGGTGGTGCAGAAGAAACATCCTCGAAAAGCTCTGGCCACTGTGATCGTACATCAGCCTCCCTCTCCTAGGTCTCATCCTGTACTTTCCTGTGCTGTCGTAGCACTCATACCAGAGTAACAGGCAGGACATGGAGAAATTCTGTACTTCGATCAAAAATCAAGAAAGAATAATCCTCAAATAAGGAATCTACCTATAACTCTTCCTCAACGGGTTGAAAAACATGATACGAGTCTGATAAGTAACATCAAAGATGAGAAATGTGGAAGACATCATGCATAGCCTATTACCTCTGAGGTAACTGCAACTGATAGACAACCTACCAAACTCTCTTCAACACCTGAAATGGCCTGACGTACATCGGTGAAAGCTTACCACATCTCCCAATCCTCCTTCGTCACAACCTCAGTGTGACACGTAGGAAAACATGATCTCTGACCTCGAACTCCAGAGGTCATCTCTGTCGATTAGCATAAGACTTTTGCTGAGACTGTGCAGTAGCCATCCTCTTCTGGATCAACTCTATCTAATCTTTGGTCTCCTGGGAAAGACAAGGTCCCAGCATAGCTGCATCTCATGCCTCCATCTAGAATAAGTGTGATCGACATGGCCTACCGTACAAAGCCTCATAAGGTTCCATCTAAATAGATTCTTGAAAACTATTATTGTAGGAAAACAATAAAAGAGGTATGCACTTCTCCCATGAACCTCCAAAATTAGGGATACATGCTTGAAGCCTGTCCTCAAGCACCTGAATCATATGCTTGGACGTGCCATCTGTCTGGGGATGCTATATCGTACTCAGAAGTACCTGTGTACCCAAAGCCTTCTGTAATCCCTACCAGACCCGAGAAGTAAAATGGTCATCTATATCAAAAAAGGAGTGTTAAACACCATGTAAACGTACAATCACTCGGATTTACAACCCTCCCATCTCCTCAACACTTAAGGTCCTATTGATCGGAAAGAAGTTAGAAACCTTCGTGAGTCTCTCAATGATAACCCACACTCTATCATTCCTTCAAGGAGACCTTAGTAAACCTATCACGACATCATTCCACTTCCACTAGAGAATGGGTAACTATTGAAAAATCCATACCGGTCGTTGATGCACTTCCTTCACCTACTAACAGGTGGAACACCTCATGACAAAACTAGTAACATCTCTCTTCATATCTAGCCACCAATACTAACAGTGTAGTTCATGATACATCTTTGTGACACCAGGATGAACTTCCCAAACTAAGGAGTGAATGTCTCGCATCAAATCCTCATGTATGTCTGTTGGCACCAATATTCTCCCATGAGGAAGTAATATATCATCCTCACCTATGGTATCTTCAAGAATCGGGCCCTCTCCTGACACACTTTTCTGTAGGACTAGGACTTATGAATCTTATAGAAGCCTCATTCTTACGTGATCAAATAGAGTCGAGGTAATAGCTACAGAAGAAATAAAATTTTTCCCCTACCTGTCATGCACCTCCATATGCATATTAGAGAACAGAGCCATAAGATGCCACTCACTGCTGGCCTCCTGAACTTCCTATATCTAAGTACTCTTGCTCAATGAATTAGCCACAACATTTCCTTTTGCAGGCATGTAGGAAAGCTCAATGTCAAAGGACAGAAGGTACTCAACCCACCTTTACTATCTCAAATTTAGATCGCACAGAGTGAACATATACTTGTGACTCTTGTGGTCGGTGAAAACAAAAAAATGTGCTCTCAGAAGATAATTTCTCCAATAGCGTAAAGCATGAACAACTACAGCCAGCTCAAGATCGTGCGTCAGGTAGTTCCTCTCATGGGGCCTCAACTGTCGAGACCCGTACACAACAACCCCTTCCCCTTTAATAATCACTACTCCTATCTCGATGCCTAGTTCATTAAAATAAAAAATATATCTCTTTCCCGGCATTGGAAATACTAGTATCGCTGCTAAATCCGTCATCCCTATCAGCTTATAAAAGGCTGACTCGCAAGAGTCTGACCACAAGAACCTTTCACCCTTCTTAGTCAGGCCTGTCAATGGTGCTTCTAACCATGAAAAGTCCTGTAAAAAACGTCTTTATTAACCAGCCAGCCCTAGAAAACACCATACCTCAAAGAAATACTTCGGCTACTCCCAGGAATCTACTTCTCTCACTTTCTCTGGGACAACTAATACTCTTGTATCTGAGATAAAATGACCCAAGAAGTGAATTTGGTCCATCCAAAAGTGGAATTTTGAGAGTATAGAATATAACCAATGTTATCTTAGTGTACTCAAAACGAACACCAGATATGTGGCATGGTCATGTTGAGTGTGAGAGTACACCAAGATATCATCCACAGAGACTACCACAAAAGATTCCATGTATGGATGGAACACTCGTTTCATCAGTTCCATGAAAATTTCAGGCGCATTCGTGAGACCGAACTGCATAACCATATACTCGTATAGGTCATACCTGCTTTGAATGGCTATAAGAGGTACATCTGATGGTATAACACGCAACTGATGGTAACCGGATTTCAAGTAAATATTCGAGAACACTCGAACTCCTTGAATTTTATCAGATAAATCATAAATCCTCTGCAAGGGATATTAGTTCTTGACTGTTAACTAGTTCAACTTCTAATAATCCACACAAAGTCTGAGTGTACCACCCGCATTCTTCGCAAACCGGACAGGTGAACCCCAAGGATAAGTATTGGGTCAGATGAAACCATTTTCTTGCAACTCCTCCAACTGCCTCTTGAGCTCCTCTAACTCTAGTGTTGCCATCTTATAAGGTGGAATGGACATCGGTGCCACACCTGGAACAAGATAGATAGAAAATTCCACCTCTCTCTTTGGAGGCAAACCTAAAAAACTTATCTGGAAATTTATCCCTACAATGATCCACCACCAGAGGAAAGTTCATCTCTGAAGTATCCTGGTCATCCAGATATAGAGTATCAATATGGGTTGTAACTCCTCCTAACCCATGATGCTTGGGTCCTACTCTGCTCACTTGGACATCCCATTTACCCTTGTGATGAAACAATCCGCCCTTCGGTGATGTGAAACTCACCCCAGGACGATAGAAATCGACAACTGCCTAGAAGGGAACTAACCAGTCCATTCCAAGAATGATATCATATCATGACATATTTTGGACATAAAGGACCTATAAGAAGTGAAACCTACAAACCTCTATAGAAAACTCCTTGTACTATCATACACTATCCATTCATGTCCCAAACAGAGTGTCTAGCCTCAAGATATCAGCAGAAGAAAAGATACAGAGTCCAAGGCTCTCCACAACTAAAAATAAATAAAACTCTGGGAATCCTCTGTATCGAAAAGAGAAGAAGCTAAAACTGAGCCATATATGATCGTACCTCGTACTATTGAGGGTCTGGGATCCTACTCCTGTTGGTTCTGCTCCGTCGCAAAAGTCTGGAATGCACCATGGCCTTGTGACACTGTCTGACCACCTTGATCTTATCCACCATATTATCACTGAAATCATGGTGACTAGCTACCACATCTACGACCTCCACCTTATCCTGAACGTCCAGATGAACCACAGTTCTCTAACTGATGAGAAACTAGTGGTGTTTCTCCTAAACACGAAGTCCTAGAAGAACCCCTTTCACGAGCTACTGGTGAGAAGATCTGACAGAAGCATTGAAGATGGACTATCTTTCCACATGATCGGCACTCCACTAGGTATATCGGGTAATGAGGCCTCATATGGCTACGATTCCTGCACTAGAAGCACACCACCTTGCTACCAGAAGAAGTGCCCCACCTCCTCGGATCTCCATGAGTATATTCCCTATGGCGATTTCTACTATCATTAGGTGGGATACTAACTCTGGATGTCAAGCCGTCGGGTTCACAACTCCATAATCCCTCATATTGCGCTACGTGATTAACACCTGGTTGACTATAGATGTGATGGAAGTCAACTTGATGATGTTCACTTGTGATCGGATATCGTGTCTAAGAACATCCCCACACTTTATTGCAAGAAATACCTCATCACCTCAAGGAATAAGCATGAAGTGCTACATCTCTCTGAAATGAGAATAATACATCATAATAGAAAGAGTACCCAACTCCAGACTCATAAACTCTTGGGCTCGATCAGCCCTCAAGTTATTTGGGTAGAATTAGTAATATAAGGCACTCTATAACTCATCCCACTCTATAACATTATGGCATCCAACCAATGAGATAACATCCCACTATCTCTTGGAAGATTCCTGAAGCATATACGTAGCACGATTCAGCCTTCTCTCTGAAGGCGTCTCTAGATTCTCGAAGATCATCACTGTGGCTTTTAAATATGACTCTATAGCATGTGGTCCTCCTTCCCCTAAGAATATGGTAGGATAATAGTTCTAAAGGACCCGCGTTAGTTCTACCATAGAAGGGGCAGGATGTGGTACTCCTCAGAAGGTTTTCATAGACCTCATCAAACCCTCTCAGTACTGTGGGTCAGCACCTATATCTAGAATAATGGCTTATGCCAAGAATAGAACAATATGAGGATTTTCTAGAACTCCTTGATCAGCCATATCTGGTGTTTGATCACAGCCTTATAACTGGAGGAAAACCGGAGGAAATAATTATGGCATGGCTTTGCAAGGTCAAGCGCAAACCTTAGATAAAGATTAAAAAGGTATGAAACATAGAAGTGTGAGAAGGGAACAACAGGAAAAATAATTCAAGTTTTTTTTTCAAAACATGGATACATGACATGTATAATGACTACATGACGTGTTCCCTTAATCCTTCACATGGGCATGTAATTTTTCTAACCCAGGTCGTGTAACATCCCATACACATGGCGTTTTGTCCTAACACACATTGTGTACTTGAATCCCCTTACCCCACCCAAGATCTTCTACATAGTTAAGCCTCACAGTTCTCCTATAAAAAAACTACATGGAATGTTAGTTCCATACACGGTGTGTACTAGACAAACATCCCCAACCCATGTTGTTACACGACTTACTCTACACAGAATGTTTGTTCCATACATGGCATGTACAAGAAAGGTTTCACCAACCCGTGTTGTTCACTACACAACCAGATAACTGGGTTACACAACACGATGTGTTCAAACATGACACTTCATGTATAACTTAATCTTCCATCCATCTATGTCATTAATCATATGGGTGGACACAATGTCTACACAACACGGCATGTAAAAGCGGTACACGACGTGTTCCACAAATATTTCTCAACCCCGTGTCATTTCCCACACAGTCAGTGACATGTTTTGAGACTACATGGCATGTACCCAAGAAAAATAGTTCCTTCCCAAATATAAGGACACATGGCGTGTATTCATCATTACACGGCCTGTCTTTTGGGTTCTTCTGGATATTAAGCCTCAGAAACAACTCCAGAACCCATAAAAACTAAAAAGAACATTAAAGTTCCAAATTCTGATCTGTTAGGACCCATACTCCCCGCGAATCAAATTTTGGCATCTCATACAGGTTATAAAAAAGGATAACAGTGTAATGATCCACCAAATTCCAATCCATGAGGGCCCATAACACCTCAAGAACCAAATTTTGGTGTTCATTCAAAAAAAAGTTAAACTACCAATACCTTATCAAAAAGTAGGTATTCTTTTAAGTCATCTATCACAACAACTTGCATATCAAACACAACCTCTATCACAAAAACATGCAATAACTAATGCACCCTAAATAGAATGGAAATAGTGCATGAAATGTAATTTCTAGAAAGTGCCTATATGATGCACGAGATGGAATACCCTCATATGATCGGGTTGTAACATAAATACAACCTCAATAATGTCAAAAATAATGACACAAAACATGTAAATCACCCAACGGTGAAATCAAATCAACTATTAAATTTCAAAACTAGAAAAATTGCAATAATGAGGTAGATTGGATTTTCCTTGTACATGGGTTAGCTACTCTAGGCACATCTTATTACCAAGTACCTATTCCTTACTATCCCTGACTATAGGCTCCAAACAGTAAGTCTACAAGAAAACAATCCCTTTGATACCACTTTGTAATGTCCTGTTTCTAGAAGTCTCCCAGAGGTGCCCCGTACCTGGTTAGTCACATGGCCTTAAGCACATTTCCCTGAATTACAGAGGCTACCGAGTAGCTGCGAGGTCCTTGGGTGTGATAGTGGGGAAACTATTCCCTCATTGGAAGATAAACATATGAGAAGAAAAATAGATAACAATAGTAGAAGTAGTAAAACATGCAATAGGTAAAAAATGAAAGTAATAAACAACTGGAGCACACACACACACACACACACACAGGATGCATGATGCATATGTCCAGGAAAGAATCCAAACAAGTCACAATGCTGGAATAAAATACTAAACCAAAGTACAATAGAAAACAAATAATATTCTCCCTAGAATCACATGCCTCATCTTGGTCCCATGCTCCCTAGCTCCGCAGTAATCGAGTACCTGAAGTAGAAGGGTTCTTTCCCTTATCTATACCTACAGCAATATAATATTTTTGGGCCCAAAAGCGTGACCCAAATAGGGTGTGAGACTAAATCCGAGTAGGCAACCACCCAAATATTTGTACCTAGTAGTCAGTGAATATATATATATGGAAAGCTATAATCAAAATGAAGCAGTAAACAAGGAAGTACTCAAAAGTAAACAATCCTACAATTTCAAATGCATTCAATCATCATATATAAAGTAAGTCGCTATTCATAACTAGGGATGTAATCACAGCCTAACCCCTCTGGTCTAACCAAAACAAACACAAGAAACTCTCTGGGAAGTACACAAAGTCCAACCCCTTTGGTTCTGATTTTGCAGAGACTCTGTAAGGAAGCACTCACTATCAATTCCCCCTATAGTCTTGTATTAATAACTAAAAGGTGCTCTATGGAAGAACTCAACGTCCAATTCTCCCTATGGTCCACATAGAGGAACTATAGACACTCAAAGGAAGCACTTACGTCTATTCCCCCTATAGTCTCACATCGTAACAGAAAACAGACACTCTGGAGAAGCCCTCAATGTCCATTCTCCCTATGGTCTACTACATCAGGTTCTCACGGCCCTGTGTAAGTTAATTGAGAACAACGATATTTAATTTCCAAAGTATAACTCAAGATCTATTTGGATAAATATTCTACAACATAACAAAATTTCAGATAAATAATATCACTCCATCCTATCAGCACTGGGAATGGAAAGCAAGCCGCCAAACTGGCTATGCAAGACCAAATGGTCATAAACAATACAAGCATGGGCAAGACATCCATAGCATAGGAATAAACCCTATTCACATTTTATTTACCTATACTCAAGCATATAAAACATAGTAGGAAAATAACAAGGTTAAAACTGTAGACACGCAACACCCCGATCAAGGGTACTGGGCACTTTTTCACAAATAACTCAAACACTCTCTACGGAAAGGCACAAACCACCTACCTTGGAATTGTATGATAGATATACTCTGGCATCAGCCCTTGGATCAACCTAGAACATAGTAGATATATAGAAACATCTAAAAAGGTCAATAAAGGTTAACTCATAGAAGAGAAATCAGAAAACGAGGTTCAAGAAGAGGAGATAACTCACCGATGCAATTCCAATGCAACTGACTGAGTTAAATTCAGATAAAGAATGCCTGATCAGGGGCTCACGGAATGATCGGTGCCATACGGATGCTCTCGGTCGAAGAAGGTGAAGAAGAAGAATATTTTTCTTCCAATTAGATGCGACCCAGTTTTCTTAATGGAAGAAAAAAAAAGTACACAACGTGTAATTTAGAAGAACACAGCGTGTACTTGCGCTTATCGACCCCACATAAGGACGTCTCCATGTCACCACACACGGTTTTGTTCTCGGCCAGCACACAGCTATATGCGACAAAAGAGTACATGGCATGTATAATTAAATACACAACATGTACCTAAACAATTTCTAGAAGCTCCTATTTTTCTCAAAAACACCAGAAAAGGGAAAAACATACCTAAAAAGAAGATTTAGGTTCATAAAAAATCCCCAGTAAGGGTAAATATAAACATTAACAATTGAATGTAATTAGTAATAATAAGATCAAAATAAGGGTGTGATGACATAATAAAAGGTTATAAACATAACGTAAGGAAATTCATTCCCATAAATACCTTGATAAACACTTATCAAACATGGAATAAAGCATTAAAAAATATAAGAGTTATTTTAATCTATAATAATGATCCATGTGATGTCGATCTTAGTCCAGGGATTCATTAAAAACCAATAAAATCATATAAAAATTATTTTAGTTACTTGGGGAATCATTTTCATATCACTCTTAGTTGTGGTATAACCATCAGAGTTACACTTGAAGTAACTACCACAGTTAATATTTAAATAACTATCACATTTATACTTGTAATAACCATCGTAGTATATTCCCATAATCTATTAGGAGAAAACTAATTGGTTAACTTCATCCCTTTAACTAATTTAATGGAATGATATAATCTGATATAATAAAAATTGTTTAAAATGAAATAACCTATCATCATAAACAATTCCCAAGAACCATCATATAAATAAATTACATTGATATTTCATTATATCATTTATCTCTTAAGAACATATATTATTCCTTTCATAGTTTGATTAGCCATTGGAAAATAAATGGGTTCCATCAAAATATATTTGATATAATCATAATCCATCTAGATAAATAATGAGTATGGTAACATTAAATATTATCCTCAAGGGTTCCTATGTTCCGTCAATGTTTGTTAACATTGATTAATTGAAATTCCCTTTAAATATCATTAAACAAATTCTTGAGGAAAATAATTTGTCACTATGAAAATAACTTTTCAAAACTAAAAATTCAAAAAAAATTATACAAATAATATCCTTTGAAAATAAAATTATAAACTTAAAAATAATTCTTCAAATAAATTAATTTCGATGACAATGGAAATATCTTTTTATATATTAAAAATTAAAAAAACCTTCTATTCAAATATTTTGTAAAGGTAGTCTAAAGTGACCCTTTTGAAAAAAATTAAGAATAAATTTAAAAATATATTAAAAAAAGATAAAAGTTTATATAAAATATCTTTAGGAAAGAATTTATTATAAGAAAAAAAATTCCTAAAAATTTTTTTTAGAAAACATGGATATGGACGAGAAGGATTCCAAATCTAAAATAAGATGTATGATTAGTAGCACATAAAAAAACCTTATTGATTATAATTTATTCAATCAGTAAGGAAAGGGAAACCAAAAACCTTCATAAATAAAGGATATAAAAGAAATGTGGTTCAAGAAAATAATATCATATTATTTCCCCCGATTTAAATTCAACATAAAAAATCTCTAAATAAAAAAATATTGTAACATAAAGTCTTTTCCCCTTTAGTAACCTTTCAATATTAAGCCCCAAGATATAATAACATAAAATTTAAATTTAAATGTCCTGAAAATAATTATATTCATGGTAAAACATGTCAAATGGGAATTATATACACCTCATAATATGAAATAGGTTTATATCATAAACATATGTCCCTAGGAAAGGGAATTTGAGGCGAATAACCCTTACAGAGATCATACCATTGAATTGACAATTATAAATTAAGAGATTAAGTATAAAAAATATAAATACAAGAAGCCCAAGTGGAAACAATAAAAAAATTGTTTTAGATCAATTCAAAAATAATCATGGAATAACAATATCTATTAAGAATACTTATAACCTAACCTAAGGAAATTGAGTTAAGATTCCTTTTACCACATACAACATTCAAGTAAAATACCCTTCTATGATTTCATTAAATTAATACTTAAAATAAAATCTCATATTAAGGGTTCAATATATAACATGTAAAATGTAAGTATATACACCATATTAAAAACATTATGTGCATAACAATAAAATATTCTTCAAGGAAGGTAAATTGAGCTTAAATACCTTACACTGATTCCAGACTTGTCATATATGTCCTTTAAATCATTTATAGTAAACTCATAACAATTATTTTATTTATTAATAATATTTTAAGGTTTAATACCTAATCCTATATAACTAATGTCATTTATTTTATTGACATATTTTATTACTTAATAAGTTAAGTGAATGACAAGTATCTTGAAGATGTTTGGTCATTATTCTAACATCTATAGAATAATTCTCCAGAAACAATTTTCATTATTATATATAAATTATAATTTTAATACCAATAATTAGTGATGATTATGAAAAATTAACTATTTTACAATCATAGATATGGTGGGTCGTACATACACATGAGTAACATTTCCATTTTTAAAGATCATAATAGAAAAAGGGAAGTATTATTTTATATTCTGAAAATGATAATAAAATAACAAATACCATATTATAACTTTAAATAAACTTATTTATACAATCCATTGGATTTGGTGGTGAAACACAAACTATATTTCTTCGTGGAGGTTGTAGTTTTCATGTACACATGAAATACAATATCATTTTTCACTGTTAGAAGGTAAATAATATTTAATATTTTAGTAATTATAAACATGTCATAAATATCTCATATAAACATTTATTTCATAATTATAACTATCCTTGAGTTACGGTGATGGAAAACTAATGTCATTAGTTTGGGAGGTGGTAGTCTATTATACACACGATTGACAACTTCGTTTCCTACTTAATGGAAAATGAGATGGATATATAATTTTTTTATAATAATAAAATATAATTATATTTTATATAATAATATTATTATATCATTATAGTTAAGTATTATTTGAATGAGTTGGAAGAATAATTAAAAAATTATTTGTTAATAGTTATATCTTTTATTCAGACAACCTCCTTTTATTTACTCCCTAAACCTTATATGGTTCATATATTTCTCAAAATAATACCTCTAGAATGTGGGTAGGTATGTTATTAAGGTATTAGGGTAATATGGGTTGAAAAAATACACATTTAAGCTTTAAGTAAAGAGTTTAAGAGGTTCCCTTTTATGCGACAAGGGAATGAGACCCTTGGAATTCCAAAAAAATATTAAAATAATATAAATTAATTTAGATTTTAAAAATTATAAAAATTTATTATATTTGAATATAAGTTCTGTATTTGTTGAAATAATATCATAAAATTAAATTGGGCATTTTTTACTATGTATTACACCTATATTTTGGATTTAATCTATTGTTTACCCTTTTCAGACCTACCACAACAACAAAGTTTTTTACTCTTTGAGGGTTAAGATAGTTACTAGAAATGGAAAACAAGGTGAATAAATGGACTATTGATATTATATTAAACTATATAATAATAAATTTCATGAAGATAATATATTTATGAATTTTATATCAATTAATAAAATATTGTTTTCATAAAATATCAACAATGCTAATTTTAAAACTAATCAATTATTGACTTTTATACCATCAAGAGAAAAAATGAAATTCACATATAATTTAATAATACCTCCATAACCTATAACTTTCATTTATAATATCAATTAATCAGATTATTTATATCTAATTATACTAATTTTAATTTTTTTAATTTAATT
The DNA here is from genome assembly GCA_963277665.1 of Viscum album. Classification (NCBI taxonomy): domain Eukaryota; kingdom Viridiplantae; phylum Streptophyta; class Magnoliopsida; order Santalales; family Viscaceae; genus Viscum; species Viscum album. Next base: position 1,455,761,182 of record OY728135.1, on the reverse strand, counting down.
TATTTTATTTTTCTATTAATTGAGCAATTACTGCCTAAATATTAGATACTCATTTAAGGTAAATAATTATCATTTTGAAATTATAGATAAATTTCCATGATGAAGGTAATAGTTTTTTTAAATACTTTTTATAACAAAATATATCCTCTAGTTATATCCATGTTAATAATATTATAGCTATTATAAACAAGTGTTTGACATTTTCGACTTGTCTTTACCAAAGATATTATGAAGGTTATAATCGCATTTATAATTATAAATGGTTATATAACAAAATATTGGATTATTATGGCTTACAAGTAAACAAAAAATAAAATATAATATTGTTCTACAGTTTTTTGAGTCATTATTAAAATATTGTAATCCTCAATTTCCTGATTTACCCTTACCCTGTTAAAAAATTACTAAAGTTATAATTCATAATTGAAAAAACTAAAAAAGGAACTTTTTACTAAATTTGGAGTCACAAATAAAAAAAATATTTTTGAAATGAAAACTTATAAGTGACATAATTTAATTTAAAATCAAACTGTCAAAGTGTGAGAAAAAACAGGGTTTTAGAAGAATTCCACTTTAAATATAACATATTTTAGACTAAATTTCATTTATATTTTAAAAAAAAACTACAAATGGGTAACATTAAATAATTATGAAATAATTAAATTTTAAAAATGATATTTTTTTACATTGTATATACTTTAAAAGAAAAATAGTTTTCAACAAAAATATATATTTTTTAATTATTTATTGAAAAAACAATATTTTCTAAATAATTATAAAATAGGACAATAGGATAATTTTGATATTATGATTTCAAAAATGATATTAATTTTGTCAAATAAAATTTCTATTATTTCCATAAATTAATGTATTATTCACTTATAAAATTAAATAAACATAATTTTTAAAGAAACCATATCCTTAATTAGTTAAATAGATTTAAAAAAAACATATTTGTTATTACTGAAGAAATAATGAATATATCTATATTGATTAAAAAAATTAAATATATATATATATAATTCAAAAATCATTTAATGCTATTTATAGTTATAATTTTAATGACTATGTTATAAAATAAATATTTTAATAATAATATTTTTCAATTCGATTATGCTCAGTGTTGCGTAGTTTTTACTCTATATTACATAGTGTACTTATTTTAAAATATTAGGTTATTAAAATCAATGTAAAAGGACAGTAACTTCCAAATAAAAACATTCATAAAAAATTAAACTATTAGCAACTAGAATAATGTTTTTAATAAATTATTTTTAATAAATAGAGGATACATATTATACCTAAATATTATATGGAATGATATGTATGAACAAGATTATATATTAAATTTAGAGTAAATATATATTGATGATAATAAATATTTGAACATGTTTGAATCAATATGCAGCTTGAGGTATGGGTTTATCTGAAATTATCATTTATATTTTGGATTGTCTATAATAAATTTCTATAGTGTGGAATTTTATAGATATTATCAATTAAACCCTATATATTTTATTATCGTGTGGTTATTTTGATATTTTTGAAGTGTTATTACCATTTTTATCTCTTTGTAAATTAAAATTATCATGGAAACGTTTTTAATGAAAATTTAAACTTATTTTCTCATTGGTCGATAAACATTGTCTTCCATTTATATAATCTACAATTTTTTTTGAAATTATTTACTTATACTTGAAATATTTTAAAATGTAAATTTTCACTAACATTAACATTATTTACAATGTTTTAAAAATAAATCACTATAAAATTGTTCCAAACAAGTTATTATTTTACCTTTTTGAAAAAGTGTGAAAATAATGTTATCATTTAGCACATATAATGTGAATGAATTTTCTTACCATCATGTCAGTTCAATTATTTGAAGCTTACATTACAATTTTCCATGGTTATTTCAATGAAAATATTTTTCTCAGGGTATTATGAACTTTTAGTTGAAATATTATAAAACTAAAAGTATATATTTATTACATTTTCAAAGTAAGGTTATATTATTCTTTTAAATTTATTCTTTATCTATATTGAAATCCTTGTTTGGACTATCATACTTCACTAGGTATATGATCATATGACATCAATCACCTTCATTCTCTAAACACCTTCTGATAAGAATGATTTAAGGATGATTCTGTAGAACCTTATTATTTCTCTGGGTAAATTAAATTATAATTAAACCATCATGAAACAATTTTCATTTCCTTGGGTTATGCAATAATTAAATGATAAAATTTTATTGAAGCTATTCTATTTTACATAGGTTTTTTATGATTATTTTATAAATTTTTTATTATTTTATTTAATACTCATGTATTATTTTAATTATGCAACAGGTGGGACAATAAATATAAATTATTCTAATGAATTTTTTTAAAGATGGACAACTCATGAGATAGCTATATTATATGTCAACCTAATTCATCTTCAAAAAAACATATGTGTGATTGGTTTCATATGCATATGTTTATGTTATGACCCAATTTTATGTCCTTAACTAAACGAGTAACCTTGTTACTATTTAAAAAGTTTCACAATGTTATAATATTTTTTCAATATCCCAATGATTATAAGATACCCTAATTTCCCATGATTGAATATTGATCATTACACACTCTTATGGGTCTTTTAGTTTATTATGAAAAATAATTATATCATCACTCAAGACAAATTATATTTAATTGATTAGGTATGAATTTATCATGTCATAATTATCTTCTCATACACTTATGATTATGTAGGATTATTGTTTGATATCTCATATGTTTACCCTTAGTGAGTATATGATCTCACCCATTCTTATGATTTCCTTCCCCTGGTTTTGATGTAATGTTCCATGTAGGATATATCTAGAGTAATAATAATATTAAGAAAATTTTATAAAATATTGAATATCATGTATAACATAAGATTTTTATTTATCAGGTCTCAAAATAATCTAAACCATTATGGTTCTAGGGTTTTTATAATAGTGTTATATAATTGATATTCATATAAAATGATTTAATTTTTATGTCTGTTATGATTGGGTTTCCTCATACCAAGAGATATTATTAAAGCTAATCATATCTTCATTTTACATAATTTCTATAATTTAAACATTAAATCTCACAAAATATTATCATAATCACAAGAACATGAGATTTAGTGTATTTTGGATTAACTATATAAGAAATTTATTTTTAAAATACTTGTGAACATTTATTCATAATTGATCCGCATTATACTCTTAGACTTCTCATAATTTACAATAATATTCATTACATATAGAATAAAAAAATGATAAACGGGTGATCTCAAAATGTATAGTAATGGTAAATATAATTGATATTGATTCAATATCATTAGTTATAATAATATGAACATATGAATATTACCAGGATGCATAAGAAAACTCTTCCCAAGAAAATCATATATCATAAATCATGGCACATGACATGAAATAATATAATAAATGAGTAAAAAGAGTTTGTAAAATTGAGTCAACAAAACATGATCCATGAGAGAATTTTGTTGTTATCAGAATTAGAATAAATCTTTGACATATTTAAAATATGTAAAAAATTATTATAGGGAAATATTACTTTCCTAATCCACAACATCATTACCCATGCTTATGAGTATGTAAAACAAACCTGCTAATACCATTATCATGACTCAAAATTTTTCCCAATGCCTTATAGGGTAATATAGAACCCCATATATTATTCATCCATACTTACATGTTCTATATGAAGATAATAATTCATTATATCACAACTAACCCAGGGATATAAAATCTACTTCATTCAACCCATCACAATTAACCCATGGAAGGGAATTTGGTTTCATTAATTATAAAGAACCCATATGAATGAAATGGGATTAAATTTTTTTGATAATGGAATCATGTAAGGTAAAAATTTAAAATTCCACAGATAATCATATAATGATATACATATGATAAATAATATTGAATCCTTGATAGTCTACAAATTTCTGATTAAATTACATAAAATCATGAGTATAAAGCATATGGTATTTACATTTTATAGAGAATGGTTACATAGTTAAGAGAATAATTTATACAATAAATAAATTTATGACATCTTGGTTAAAAATATTAGATAAATATAAAAAAATTATTTAGTTCACAAAGGAATATTATTTTAGGAAAATATATGGTTATACATTGAAAATGATAATGAAAGATAATGTTTGTGATGAATTATTCCTCCAAAAGAAAGGGATATTATATATTCCATCCAAATAAATATGGTGGATAGTATATTTTTGAAAAATAATTGAATCAATTATAAGATATATCAAAGAATAATAAAATAGATGAAAGACACCTTTTTAAGAGCTTTTAAAAAATCACTTTGTAAATAAGAATTATCATTGATCCATTCTGAACATTTTAAAAGAAATATTTTATTAAATTTATAGAAGGATAATTTATTTCACATAGCATGAAATAATTTAGAGAATATAAAATTCAATATCTGGTGGAAATATGTGTTCATATAGAAAATATTATAAATAGATTCTTAACAGAAATCGACCATAATGACACTTATAGAAGCTATTAAAAATTTATTTATAACTTTTTTAAGAAGTTTATGTAATAAAAAATAACCATTAATAAATTAGAGTAGAATAGTTAAAGAAATTATTTGAAGTATCCAAGGAAAATGACAAGGAAAAAAGAGGATATTGACCATGAATAAGAGATGAGGTCGATTTCATATACAAGAAACCCTTTGGGTAAAACATAAGGCAATATAAAATGATGTTTTTCAAGGATATATACAACCTCATTAATTTATAATGATCGTTATAAGTGGTTTCAAAAAGAATTACCATTTCATTATATGGATTATATTTTATAAATTGCCTTGATTTTAAAATAATATTTACAATTAAACCTATACAATTTGAGTAACATTTTAGTCAAAATACTTTTTAAAATTGGTATGTTTTGAAACAAAATACATTTAAAATAGAAAATTATATGGATATTAAAATCCCAATGAATATTATTAAATAAATTATTTATTAATTATTCACACTATATTAATGTTATCATTGTTTGAAATAAAAATTATTCCTTAATAAGTAAAATTTGAGACATTGAACCCTTACACGTTCATTAATTTTTTAGTCAAAAACCCATGATAGATAAAAAATTTAATAGAACATGGAATATCGTGAAATATAATTTAATCATGATGAAATTTATTAAATGTAATTTTATATTCCATTCCATATAATATATGGTTTATAATAAGATGTATTTATTAAGGGATTTAAAATTTAGAATGGAAAATCTTACCTTAATTCCCAATTTCCACCAAGGTTATTGAATCTAATGCATGATAAAAATAACTATATTAATCATCTATTTATGAAAATTATTAATATATATATCCTTTTAAAAAATTATTTTATAATTATTCTCTATATGCAAATTGGTTAACTATTATCTATTTCCATGTCGATTGGGAGAAATCTTGATCATTTTTAATAATTTTTATAATAGAGTTGTTGTTATTCATAATTATCTAAAATTTCATCATTAATAGATAATAAAATTTACAAGAATTTATTTTTTAAAAAATTATTTATAATTTTATAATTTCATTCTATATATTTTTTTTAATATATTTCTTAGAGATGAAATAAGTGAAAATTATGTCTAAGTTATTTTAAACAAAAAAAATAGTGGTTTCTTAATTATTGAGATTAAGATTTACAATACCATTACCCAAAAATAATATTTCTATTTTATTATTTATATCATATAATATTATTAATTATTTTCTCATAGTCATCTGTGATAATATTTTATAGCATGGTCTAATTAGGTGGTTAGACCGACCCAAACATGATCATACCATGATTAATAGATGATTATTTTCATGAAGGTTGTTTATTTAGAAATAATTTCATTATTAAATAATAATAATGATATTAGTTTGAAATCCTAAGCTCAGCTAGAGACAATATCTCTGACCATTTATTAACATAAAGGAAAAGTATAGAAAGCAAACAATAAAAACCAAAACAGACAATTACATATCATAGAATCCATACCCATCGCCATATACATGATCAATTACGTCATCTACAGTGACTGATTCCTATTCCAAGCTTTCATAATGCTTCAGAGTATTCACATACTTTTGTCTGAGATTTATTTTCTCTGAATACAAAAACTCCTCAAAAGAATTCACAAATTTTCCTTGGTTAATATAAGATCTGGTAGGAATCATCTTAAGCCTAGAAAAATAATACTTCCTTTGTCTTCTCCTTGGTGAAGAGGTCATAGCTCCCTCCTTTCTTGCCACACCCTTCTTTCCATGCTGAACCACATCACTATAAGAGGTTCAAAATCTAGCACCAGCATTCTCCTTATCACTGCCAGATATGTATCCCCATTTCCAAGGGATAATCACCTCCTGATAGCTGTAATTCACTCCCTTCCCCTAGTCACCTTGACTGATATTGTCAATAAATGCTAAGCACTATGGTTGCACCAAAAGATCATGACCTTCAAGCGCCCCCTTATGCAATAGACCTCTTCTAAACACAGGATTCTGAGAATATAAACCAATTGACATATTTCCACCTTCACTCCTTGGGAATTATTCCTCAGCATGAGAAAGTCTCCCATGATTCAGGTCCTTTACACGATAGCAAGAGCCCTACCCATGCACCTTCTCAATCTTTCTTTCACTCTGATGACAATTCTATTCTGAACCTAGAAACTCGCTACCATGAGGTTCAACAGCTTCAACAGACACCCGACCATGATATAGGGCATATGAAACCTGATCAAGACCCGCCTCCATTTCTTCATTCACGAGTCTAGAAAAGTAGTTATTAATTTCAATATTGTCCATATTCTTCTCGGACTGTGTGTTCAATCTCACTGAGGCCCTCACCCAACCTCCAGTTTCATCTAAAGATCACTCTCCCTGCAACTTAGCAAGCCTGCCCAATGCCTCATTACCCACAGTGAGTACCAGTACTTGGTTTACACTGGCCACCCTAGCGGATTGAGCAACCTTCATTACATTTTCCTTGATACATCCTAAGTTAACCACTCCGTGATCACGCTGTAATATTCTAAACACCTCATTCACCCTCAGATACAATGACTCCTTTCTTGTTCCCATTTGTCTACCATTAACTGTATTGGTACTAACAGGATAAGGGCATGTCCGCATTTTAGTACCTAGGCCCTACTTTCCCTACTGAGATTTCAATTCCACCATGGTTGTAACCTGTTTATTCGAAGCCACGAGCGAATCCACCCTTCTACCTCTACATGCATCTGTAATATTCCTGACTTTGAAACACTGAGAGTAGTAGTCAATCTAGGACTCAAAAACCACAGACTTTTTATATCAAAACTCATCACTCATAGCAAGAAAGATAGACTTAACCGGCAGTCTAGATAAATCAACTTCAATCCAAATTCTCAATGAAACCGGGTGGAAAACAACCCTTGTTCTAGTGTTCGAGTATAAATAATGACTGACTAAATTTACAAGAATGCAGATGATGGCAGGATTTTGAAATGGAAGAGGTAATTCCAGAAAAATTACCAAAATTTCCATGGTCGAAGCATAACATTTCATATGGAAGACATAGGACCATCGGAAGAGAACAAAATAGGATCCATCACAGGTACATGGGGAAGAGGACCAGGCTAGGATCAAATCATCCTCTGACTCAAAGCAAACCATTATACGTTTTTAATCCAGAAGGCCCATAATGGTGTGCTCTTGTAGATTCCATGAATCAAAGACCAAACGATCAAAGTCATCCATGGATGGGCGTCATATCTTGAATCGTGCTATCAATGTCAGGTTCCGCAAGGATGAGGCATCAGTAAATTCTCGATCCATGATTGAGAGCTATGAGATCCCATCATGTAACTCAGGAAATTTGGGGGAGAGAAAAACTTTTGGGAACGAAGGAAAGTTTTCAGGCTTTGAGAAAGAGAGAAAGTGGCGATCAACAGAGGGCTATGAAAATCCCTCCTCCAGAAAGGGAGGAGGAATCTGCTCGGATGCCATTACCACCTACAGCAGAAATCACCATTCTCAAACCCAAGCTTTCATCGTGCCTTTCTCTCTAGATATCTATATATCTAAAACATGTTGTTCGGTAACAAGGTATTGGGGTGGCTTCCCCACCTCGGCACCACATGTCCCCAGCGAGGCACAAGGTGGCCAACCCTTGGGCTTAGTACAGTTCCTAACGAGGTAGATGGGCCCACAATAGGTTTTTTATCATATAGTATGCATTACCTTGAGAGGACTTGAACCCAGAACCTTGGGTTCGGGACGCCACCACCTTTAACCAACTCACTCGTGCCCAACAAGAAAATGTGTTTTTGGGTAATGAGGTATTGGGGTGGCCTCCCCACCTACATGCCACACATCCCCAATGAGGCCCATGGTGGCCAACCCTTGGGATTAGGCTAGATCCCAACGGGGTAGAGGGGCCCATGATAGGTTTGTTATCTTATAGTGTGTGTTTCCTTGCAAGGACTCAAACCCAAAACCTAGGGGTCAAGATGCCACCACCTTTAACCAAATCACCCATTCCCCATGGGCTAGAGAATTATATATTATGTCACATTAACAACTAATAATGAAACTAGATGAAGAATGAGATATGAAACTTCAAGTATGAAATAGTATGCATGATGCACAATTAACATTTCCATTTCCTAAAGAATATAAGGGAAAAAAGTTGGATTATAATTTACCTCTTCATAAAAATATTTAAATTATATATTTTACATTTATTCTACAACATTAATATTATAAAATGTGAGGAGAGGTGTTGGTGATATAAAAGTTGTCACTTTAAAGAGGATGTAGTTTTCATGATGCATGAATGATGGTTTTGATTTAATAATAGTTGATGGTAATGGTTGTTAATAGTTATTAAAATAGATTAATAAAATTTACTCTTATAGTAATTATAATTTCATTATAGATAAATTAGGTAATTATATTTGGGAAAGTAAAAAAATAAAGGAAATGAAGTTAGGAAAAAAGTAATCGTGATGAGAACTTAGAGTTTCCCTTGAAATATTCCTTTAAAATGGAGGTCTTAAGACAATATATTTTAACAAGAGGATAAATATATAGGATAATTTTTTTAATTGAGTGATAATGGGTAGTCTTTTATGTGGAAAATGAATTTTGGGATTGTTCATTAAGGGGTGTTTAGAATTCTTTTTTAAAGTGGTGAGAATTATTTTTTTGTAAATATTCCAACTTAATATAAAGAGATCAAATTTTTCACATGTTAAGAAGAAAATAAAATGGATAATAAGGGATTTAAGGATTATTTTAAGTATATAATAACACAAACACTCAGTATTATACATTTAAAAAAAATTAATTCATTTAATATTATAAATTTTACTTTTACCAATTTTGGTTTTTCTGTGGTAACTAGTTTTATCTTAATTAATTTTAATTTTAATTACTTGAAATAAAATAAACCAAATAAAATAATTTGTACCAAATTATTCCAAATACATAAATAATTTTATCAGATAAAATTTATCTATGTAAGAAAAAATAATTTTAACATTATCGCCTGTAATGATTAAATACCCTACTTAGAAAAAAGTGTGTTTTTATTCCTCAAATTTATGTGTATTAAAAAATAAGAATTTATTTAATTTCCATGATATAATTTGGATTATTATAAAGTAAAATAATGTTTATGATTATTTTAAATAAATATTTTTCTTAAAAAATATTTTATTATAATAAATGTATAAAAAAAATTTTATTACAAAATATTAATTAAATACCTAAACTGTTAAATATAGGTTCCTTGAATTAGTAAAAGTATTTTTAAAATGGTAATACTTACTTCCTAAATTTTTTATTTAACAATTAAAAGGATTTATACACCTCTGTGTGTTTCTTTTAGTAATATTAAAATTATAAATCTAAAAAATTAAGGTTGTTTTTTTCATTTTAAAATTCATGAATTTTATATTTGAATATGTAAATAAAAATCATAAAATATAATTATTAACTATTTTTAATTGGAAATTAACCTTTAAAAGTGTTAACCATTATTATTATAATTTCAAATAAATTACTAATAAAATTAGAATTATTAAATTATTTATATTATTAAATAAAAAATAAATTAAATTAATTAATTTTCTAGAAATAAATAATATAAAATTCATTTTTTTGAATATAAACTTTTTTTAGAATCTGATGACCTCTTTAATGTTATTAAGGCATTTTCAAATGAACATAATTTTCCTTAAAAGTAAAACTGTAAAATGTTTCAATTAAATTTTTAAATAACATGTTACTTTAATAATTATATATTTATCTCATCATAACATCCAAATAAATAGTCCCATAATGTCTTTATATATTATCTAACAATAGTGTATTCTTTTATAGTAGTTATGGATGGTGCGTTCGTTAGTATGGATATCATGGAAGTTTCTATGAGTATGAAATTTTTTCACATATGTTTTTATCAGACCATAATTTTTTATTTTTTATTAGTATTTCTTTAGAGAAAATCCTAGTGAAGTTACATCCTTTGTAATATCATAATATTGAGTTTCATAATGGATAGTTTTCTTACCGTATTCCATTTAATTCTTTTTTTCGATCATAGATTTCATAATATGGTTACTTTCTTTTATACATACTAATTTAATAGAAATATTATGATGTCCAGAATATATTTTAATAAATCATGGTTTTTTAGTTTGGTTTTTCATTCAGAAATGCAATTTTCATAATAATTATTTATAGTGAAATTTTAGGTCATTACACTCACATCGAATCTAAATCATATGAGTTTAGGGTTACCATTGATTCATTTTTGTTAGTGGGATTGAGGTATCCCATATTAAATAGTAAATCAGCTGCATTAGGGTCACATAATAGTAAATTTTTTATTACTGTAAATGAACTCTCTAGCTTTTTGATAAGTTATTCTGTCAAGACACCTTTTCATTACACAAGATCCAAATATGTTTGAAATATTTTTATGTATTGATCTAAATTTATATAAAATGTAACTAAATTACCTATGTTACACTTGAAAACAATTAGCTAAATAGATCCACAACATACCTGAAAGGAATTTTTGATCCCCATGGGTTGATGACTGGCAGAAGGGCATAAAAGAACAACCAAAGGGAACAATTTCTCCCAAACATAAACATGAAACATGAAATATATCTACATAGTAGAAATAAGAGAAAAATAAATAAACCAAAACAAATATATTCCATAACTAAATGAAAATAGTTTTAGTGATACAAGTAAAAAGTAGAATAAAATGAAATGGATTAGGTCCAAAAATATAATGGACTACTAAAATGGAAGAAAACTACTTCTATGATATGTGTGATGTCTCCCACTATATCAACACCGAATTCCCAAACCCAGCTAACAAAAATATCACTACCACACTGGGGATTATTTCTTTTCCACGTATTAAAAGACAAAACCAGGTCTATACCCCATAGAAAGGGTGTCAAGGGTTTGATCTAAAAATGATCAGTACGATCCCAACTAGGTTTTATATAAAATGTATTGGTAAAAAATATCCTAGTATTCTCATTTTAATGAAAAATGGGAATGATAATTAGTAAATAAGTTTTATATCAATAGAAGGGTAAATATTCACCGTTTTCCACTATTAAAAAATAAAACAAGTAAAAAAGTTTCAAATAATATTTTCTATAATTATTCAATCATTCAAATCATGTATATCAAATCCAAAAATAGTAAAAAGTCAATCACAATAGTAAGTAGGCCGATGATCACAACCCTCCATGATAGTAGACAACTGATACCAAAACAAATGGATAGTGTTCACCCAAGTCTTTATAACACATGTATAAGGAGTATAGAAACACCCCATGAGTGAAACCTCTAATAATTTCAATAATAATCCCCAAGAACAACAGCCTTAGAGAGGGGAGGAACCTTCCATGAGTGAAACATCCAATAATAAGATGGATTATGACCCTAAGATACACCTTCCACTTAAGTACCCATATACTTCCATGTTCCCTATTTATCAAATCATTTTAAAAGGATTCCACAATTCATAAAAAATTCAAAAAAACCATATATTATATCGAAATCATGCTTCGAAAACCCATTTTCAATCAAATTCACAAAACTCTAAAAACACATTTTATTTTACCAAATTAAAGGAAAACCCATATTTTAATAAAAATCCAATTACACACATAGAAAAATAAGGACAATTCATCTATAAAAAATTCATAAAAAATGATACCAATATAGTCCATCCATTATATGATAGATATGGGGCCACATACCTCAAACTTGGGTCAGAAACTACATGCAAGGATATCCACCATAACTGAAAGGATAATAGAGAAAACAGTGGAAACCCAAAAAATTATTCCCATGTCTTTGAATAATAATCCATAATAATAAGGTTTGGTAGAGAGGTTAGGTCCCAAATACCTTGGGAACCACACAGACCACACCATAACCAAATAAAGGACTATCCCTTGGAAGAAGATCTCACAATTGATCTAGAAGGATGAAACAAGAATTAACTTCACATAAAAAATGATCCAAAAACACATCTAAATGATACAAGTACATTAAGTGAAATGAATTAGAAGAAATGCCTCTTGACAAGAGATAAGAGGAACCACCACCATGAAGATCGAGCACCAAACAAATTGATCCAGAAGAGAAAAAGACATCCAAAATCACAGAGACCAGGCTAGGGTTTAATGAAGTGGGATATAATCTAAATGAGATATGATCTAGGAATTAATTTTATAAATCCTAATAATTACAAAGGGTTTTGGTGTAAACTAATGGGTTGATGTTAAAAATCCACATAATCCACATATGTTAAAAAATAAGTTTCCTCATGTTTAAGAAAACCTAGGCTGATAATATACATATGAAAAACATATATTTACACTAAAAATAGTATTAATACATACACTATAATATTTACTCTATAAGATACCGTCATATGATGTCAAAATGTCCTACATGAATCACCTAGCCTAGGATCCAACACAGACTCCAAAAAATAACTCTTAAACCCTATAAACCTGAGAAATACACGTTCAAACAAGAAAGATCATAGATTAAAATTAAATGATTTTATAATTTCACCACAATCATGATTCATATTCTAGTAAGTCATTTAGAAGAATTGTTCCCAAGAAAAAATGTGAGTCCATTTCTCCCTCACTGTCGATTCATGCTCTAAAGTAACACAAAAATATACATCTTTTTTATCATAACACCATGACTAATGGAATAAAATTACCCTAAATTAATTTCACCGAAGAAACCAAGATCTCCACTAGTTTCTCAAGAAATGAAAATTTTTTGTTAAACTTGATCTTTTACCAACTCATAACATGAGAGGGACTTGGGTGGTATTTATTGAGTTGAGATATATAAAAAAACTATAAACACCTATAAAAATAGGTACACATGACAACTAGTATGAAACCTAACCATTCCACTCAATGAACTCATATATTAAATCATATCTCATAGGAATATTTCTCTATTTCCTCATCCAATAGTGACAAAAAAATAAACCTTCAAGAAAAAACTATAACCAATGGAAAACTCCAATGGGATGTTTCGATGATCTATATACAATTTATATCAACTATACGCTATAACCAGATATCTATATATATCATTAATACTCCCTGAATTCTCCTAAACGAGTCTCATTCCCACATGAGAGGCCTCAACCACCTCTTCTAAATAAATATTTGATATAAAAAGTTGACCATAAAAATGTTTAAAGGGAATCATCCTGATCTATGAATGATAACTGTTATTATAAGAAAACTCAACAATTTCGAGATGTCTATCACATTATCTACCAAGTTATAGGATATTGGTTCTCAGAAGATACTCTATGATATATATTTCATGATTCATATGGATGGACATATATGGATGTTATGCTATACTCAACCTAACCCGAGTCTCTATCACTACATGGAGACTCTTCCAAAACCAGGAGGTAAAACTGGGATCCTTGTTGGAAATGATGGAAAAGGGAACCTGATGTAATCCTATAATAATATATACATAAAACATACCCAAATAATCAAACTTACTGGTGTCCCTCATAAAAATGAAAGCAACTGATTTCATAAACTAATCAAACACAACCAAGATATTCTTATTTCTTAATACCAATTTTTAATCATCACTCGTAGAGGTTAGAAAAATATTGAAGTTTTTAGTTGCCCTGCCTTTATTTTTTGATAGGTGTAATAGTTGGACCCAAAATATATAATGTCATGCTTCATACCCTACCAAAAAACTCATTATATCATGTTATAATATATTTTTTTAGTTCTTAGAGAAATGGCCCATGACGGGTTCTGTAAATAAAAAACACTAAACTTATCATAAATGATGAGATGAAAAACAATCCCTAAAGTGTAGAATACCATCAGAAGGGAGAGACCATTCATGAATGATCTCATATCTATTAGGGGTTTTTTATTCCTCTAAATTAATCATCTTGCTACTGACCTTTCATAATATACTTTGGGAGATATGATGATAATTGATCCCCAGTCAAAACCATACCTGAAGAATCATTGAGAGTGTCTTTATTCAACTGAGCTATGTTACCTATAAGGTTCCACTCTTCCATATATTATAGTAAATCCAACAGTGTTAGTTTCATGCTAATTGTTTCAAATATGATATTACCATTCCCCATGTTGTAGGCAATGTCTAAATTGAGTGCCTAGAGGTACTCCACCCACTACCTCTATCTTAGATTGAATTCCTTCTGAGAATGGATATAACTAAAACTTTTATGGTCAGAAAAGAATAATAATACCTCCCAAAATAGATAATTATGTCAACACTTAAGTTCATTAAGAATGATGATAAGTTATAAATTTATATTGGGGTGATGAAAAGAACCATATTCCCCTATATGATCACCTTATATAAGAATGAAAACCAGATCAACACTAGAAACATAACAGTAAAAAAATAACCCCTCGCTTGTATCATGTAAGACTAGATCATGTTTTAATGTAATAATCCAATTCAAAACATCAAAATAATTGTGAATCTTTTCATCACAAATTAATTTCACCAATTTCCTTGTAAGATTAATAAAAGGAGAAACCAATTTTAATTATCCGTTGATGAACTACTAATAGTATCCATCTAGATAATGAAAGATATCAATCTCAAAGATGTATTGTGAATCCTCCATTGAAAAGGCAATATTCAGCTTATTAGGGAGAATTGGTAATCTATTCTCATAAATTATATTCCCTATGAACCTCACTTCATAAATAAAAAAAAATTATTTTTGAAAAAAATTCATATAGATGGTGAATCCTCAGGTTTTCCAAAACAAATCTCATATGGTTCACATGATCACAATATGACTTTTCATAAGAAACTCATCCATAAACACCACAAAAATGTATAAAGATACTGTTAGAATATATGGTTCATTAGAGCCATAAAAACAATAGGATCAATAGTCAAGAAAAAATATATAACAGGATGTTCATAATAGCGAGACATTCTGTTGAATTCCATTTTTAGAATATCATAATCTTAAAATCTGTGTTGATAATAACCCAACTAAACATGGATCTTCAAAAATCATATCCCCTTTAAGAAGTTAAAAAAATCATCCCCATAGAGAAAATGATACATATACCTAACCACTAACTAGTTTAAATTATGATATTCCATGAACAATCATAGTGAACCATCATCCTTCCTGGAAAAAAGAATTTGGGCATGCCATGATGAAATACTAGGGTGAATAAAACCCTTACCTATCATGTTATATAACAAGTTATTGATATACTTCAACTCAACAAGTATCATATGGTAAAAGGGTATTGACATATTTGCATTCATGAAACCATATCAATTGAAAAGTACACCTCCCTATCGATAGGAAGACCAAGAAATTCATATAAAAAATTAGGAATGTCCCAAAAGTCCATGATAAGATCAATGAGAGAATAAATCATATCAGGATCAAATGAAATCGTATAAAACAAACTTATAATATCTGGGAAGGAAGGTCATACATGACCAGACATTAGATCCCACTCTCCCTAAAACACTTAAGTACTCCCTCCGACTGTTGTAACATGAAATGTCTATGAAAAAAATAAATTTCATAAAAATGATAGATAATCCAAAACAACCTAATAATGATGTTAAAAAATCTATATTATGAAATATTAAATTACATAATAACTATGAATCAACTGTTAATAGAGATTGAGAAGGACATTGAATCCCATTATCTTCCCTCATTCCAAGAGGTGTCCCTAAGTGCATGGAAAAGAACATGATCAATATTGGATGTTTCAACACATCAAAAATTGTGTAGTTATATATTAGGGAGAGGAAACTATATTAAACAAATAAATATATATAGAATGTTCACCAAGGATAATACCTCTCAATATCACCCGACTTGTGATACCGCCTCTACTAGAGACCCGTCCACTTCCTGAAAGTGAAAAAAAAACATAAGGATTATGGTTATATACCTTTTAAATTTAAATCATTTTAGTATTCCACAATAGACTTTGGAGACAAATATCAATTACCATATAAATCCATAGACTTAGTGTAAAAAACCTCTATCGATGGATGTAGCTACCACAACCATAAAACATCTTCACAGGGGAACAAAAAAAATGCTGAGTGTGCCAAACCATTCCATAATGATAGAAATTTTAATGCACATTAGGAACTATAAATGATGTTTTAGAGGAGTCCCATTTCTAAGAACCACTTACACAACTCTTTTTAAGATCATACGACTTCCTATCTTTTATTTATGAACCACTAAAGCTTCCACTGGGTGGAAGAGAAGGGTTATAATAACCAATATTATATATATTGTTAATATCTACCACCATATCCTTATATATTAACTTAAAATAGTTACAAAGATTAATTATAAATACCCTTGATTAGGTATTGAGTACTAGACCTTGAATGTACATTCTTTCTTCAACTGAACATTTATTACCACATCCTGAAAAAAACAAAAGAGCTCTGTAAACTGATTGGTTTACTCCATCACTAAAAGATCTCCCTGCTACAAAGAGAAGAACTAATGATATTTTTATATCATCAAAGAATCTAGGATGAACATATAAAATAATAATATCTTGAAACACTTATAATATAAGACCATATATATCTCCCCCTATTCTGTAGAATCACATCATCTCTTGATGGGACCCTTGAGACTAAATTCCATATAATTCACCATGATAGTCTCAGGTGTATCCAAGAATTCAAAGATGTGATCAATCTTGTTCAGAAAATCCCCTCTACTTTTGGGTACTTTTTAACATTAAAGTATGTGTTCTCTAACATAATAACTACAGAGGTCAATCTATTTCTCCTCCATCTCTTCTTGTACCTCAATTACTGCATTATATACTTGAGGTACATTTTATTAAATGAGACAATGTTATCTGACGAAATACTTTATAAAAATATGATCCCCCGGAAAATTCTCCCAAGGAGAATCCACTTAAACCACCAATGGAACTCATGGAAGACATATCATAGGCATATCACTACACACCAAAATAGAAGAAATGATCAAACAACATAATAATATCAGATAAAACAAGAAAACCATAATAAAAAACTAGGATTAAGATCAAGAAATCAACACAATAGACATGTATCCTGGCATCATATGGTAACTTTAGTCTCTTCAAAGAAAAATATAGCTAGAAACTCAAAAAAACCTAACTATAAAGTTCCAAAAACCCCTCTCTCCAATCTACCAAACATACCGAGAAAAGGAATCTTGACTAGAAAAGAACCCTTTGATTCCCATTTGTAATGAACAAACCTAAGATACCCTCAGAAATTGGTACCAGAACTGGTCTTCCACATATCTGATGGGTGTTATCAAGCACCATATGATGGATATTAGAACCCGAGCACCAAAAGACAACAAAAGGGAACAATTTCTACAAACCTAAAGAAAATAAATTGGATACATATTCACAAGAGAAATAATAATGGATGAAATAAAACTAGAATAAATATATTACATAAATAAAAAAATTATTAGTTGAGATAAAACTCAAAAACCAAAATAAAATTAAAAGTTCCAAGTCACACAAAACTAAATGAAACCCAAAATATAAGGAAAATACACATGTGGTATGTGGCAAATCTCCCACCATGTCACCACTAGCTACCTAAACCCAGAAAATTGAATCCTTGATTCCTTAATATGGTGCCTTTACATTTCCTATATCAAAAGACATAACATGGTCTACACACCACTAAAGGGTGTGAGCAAAATAGGATTAGTAGGACCCCACCCAACTGTTCCATATCATGTCTCTATGAAAAAATCAATTTTTTTTTAATTATATTGAAAAAGTGTCATGATAAGAAGTAAATAAGTTTCATATAATGGATTGGTCAATACATCCATTCTTCAAAAATTCCAAAACATTCCTTGAATTTTTTCAAATTACATTTTCTATAATCAGTTCATAATTCAAGGCATTCGTATTAAAGAAAAAATAGTATAATTCCAAGAATAATGGTAAATAGATAGATGACCAAAATAGATTAGGATAGTAAACTAATTGTACCAAAATCAATGACTTGTACACACCCATGTTCTTAGAAAGCAATATTAAAGAGTAGAGTAACACCCTACGAGTGAACCCCCAACAATAAAATCAATAGGTCCCTAGAATAAAATGTCTAAGGAATAGAGGAACCCCCCAAATAGTGAACCCACCAATAGTAAAATGGATGATATCCCTACATTAAATCTTCCAAATAAGTATCCAATTCATCCCATGTTATATATTTCATAAATCATTGCAAAAGGGTTTTATAATTTATAAAACAATTATAAACAAGATGTTATTCTATAAAAAAATCTCTGAAAACCCATTTCTCAACATATTTCATAATGATTTGAAAAAAAAATTCTTCTACTAATAAAGGGGGGAACCAACATTTATCAAAAATCCTTTAATGGAAAAAAATGATTCTAATTCATTTATAAAAAAAATTCCAAAAAAATGAAGGAGTAAAATTCATCCAATGTAGGATAGAGAAAGATGCACCAACCTTAGGATTTGGTAAAACACTGCCCATAATGGGATCCAACAACATATTAAAGAAAGAAGAGGTAATGGTGGAGGACCTAAAAAGGATTATCATGTATTTAGAATCACAATAAACACAACAATACTGATTGGTGGAAAGGATTGGAAATACATATATTAATAACCATACACACTGAACCATAAGAAAAGAATGAAATAGACCCTAATAGAAGATCAAGAAATAGATCTATAAGGGTCAAACAAGAAACTTCGTTACGTGATCAAAAAATCCAAAAACTCAACCCAATTCCAAAACAAAACAAAATAAGGGTGAAGTAGAAATGTTACTTAACTAGAATGAAGAAACACCTCCACCAGAGAGGTTGTGGAAAAAACAATGTTATTTGGAAAATGAGGAGACACCAAAGATCTCCTAGAAGTCCCTAGGGATCAAATAAAGGAGAAAAGATGAATGTTTTAGGATTTAGTATTACAGCACATAAAACCTATAGGACATAAAGGGTTTATGGCATAAACTAGGGATTTAGGGCACAAAATCCCAATAATCCAAATACATTAAAGAACACATCACCTCAATTTATAAAATCCAAAGTGATAATTTCTTATTGTAAAATATATATTTACATAGTAAAATGGTTTTATAGATTAAATGTTTTTTTGAACTACTGTAACACCTGATATTTTTATGAGAAATTTTTTTTTAATGTTGTATACATCATCAAAGGAATCTTTCACTACACACAACACTAACTTGGATTTCTTTACACGCAATCGCAACCTTCCTTGATAGCTTGTGTTGTACACAATACGAAGTTTCACTAAACAACGATATGATATTATATAAAATAGCTGTTATAAATAGTAATACCCAGTTTTTGAAATTTTATAAATTTTATCTTTCAAAGTGGACTTCATTTTTGGATTCGGAATATCGAAATTAGGCTAGGGGGAATTTTTTCTATTTTTCTGAAAATATTCAATTTTTGATGAATAATGAAAACACTGGGTTACTATTTAAAAACCAAATTTTTATTTAAATAATTATTTATTTTATTTAAATTTATTTTAGGTCAAAACTGATACATAATACCTATATAAGTTCAAATTAATTCATTGGAGTCATTTTATAATAATTTTAGATATATACAAATTATATTGAACTTTTCACCGTCTTTTACCCACCTCCTAAGAGAGTTTGAAAATTTACATAAAACATAATTGTACCGCTTCTATGAGTGGAATTATGAAAAATCCGAGAGACACAGTTAATATCAAGGAGTAAATTGTGGTTTAATAAGATAAAAATAATTTTTGGTGAATAGTAACTTTTTACTTTTTTAACCACGGTTAAAATTAAATAGGGTAATTAAGGGTAAAATGATATTATTATTACACAAACACATGTCCTAATTCTATTTTATAACTATAATTCTACCAAAAACAACCTTAGGGATAAAATATTACCCTTTAGGTTCACTTGGATTAGATTAGGACATTTAATATTATTTTATTTAAAGAAGAGTTAAAATAATTAAAATCAAAGCTTAATAAATAAAACCTTTTTAATATAGTGTTATAAATTAGATAAATTTGACTATAAATATTCATTAGAAAGATAAAAATATTTCCTATATAATGGTATTTTATTTATAATTTTTAGACATTAAATAATGTAATTTATTTTTGACAAAATGATGATGCAGTAATTACCTTATTAATGAAATATTAACATAACTGATGTTATAAATACCAAAATAAATGTAATTTGAGACTTTTTATGAATTATAATAATTTTATAGGTTAATATGACATATTATTATTTATTTAATTAACTTTTTTCAAACTAATAATACTGTTATGGGTTTCACAAAAATCTATTACCAAATAGTGTCAAAATTGACATAAAATAGTTTTTAAAACAAATATTATATTATTATTTTTTATTTTATTCCTAAAAATCTATTGTTCAGAAAAATTACTTATATAAGGTTATATATATTAATAATGAACTACTTGGGGTTAGTTTGGCTTTTTATAGTAAGTTTATTAACCAAATAGTGTAAGAAAGTAAGAAGACACAGTAAAAGTTAAATTATTTAACTTAGTGTTAAATCTAAATTATAAGGTGAAAATAGTAAGATACACTTGTCTAAAATCTATTGGGTGAAATTATTTCGACCCATACCCACCTTATATTATAAATAAATCAACATGGAGCTATTAAAAACCGAATATGGATTTATTATAAAATAATATTTTATGTTTTTTCTAAGGTGCCCCTATCCTCCCTTATAAAAGGGCACATCCTCCCTCTCCTCCTTACACCACTTTGAGCCTCCAATATTATCCAAAACCTGCCCATTTCCCTTATCAAATTCCCTAGAAACATCCTAGAGGTTCCGGTATTCTTCAAATACTATCTTTATTTCCCTAAGAGGAGGTTAAGAAGTGGCGCTTCAAAGAAGAGGTAATGCCTATTACCGATTCTTTCAAATTTATTTCTTCTTCCAATTATTCTTCATTAGTTGTATCATTATGAATTATTAACATCAGTATCACTCATATACTTATATTTTATTATAAATATGAAACAACTCTATTTCACCTTCTATCCATCCAACAGAAAACGAAATCACCACACGTGCGTACGTACGGAATACCATCTCCACGCCATGGTGTAATCTGTTTTCCACCACCACCTTACTTGGATGGGTATAATGGTGTAAGAGATAACTATATATGATTATTGTAAAGTGATATTGATTTTTAAATAGTATAAATACACTTAAATACAATTCCACGATCATGGGAACGATATCATTGCTCGTGCGTACGTACGGCCTACCGTCTCTACGATGTGATGCGACTCGTTCTACATGATCTTCAATGCATAATGATTATATAAATTAATTGAATGAATAAATATTATATATATTACATTAATACCATTATGGAAATTAGGTATCTATAACCTAAAAAAGAATAACAAGAATTTATGTGACAAAACAAGCATAAGAACAAAAAGTAATAGACACCCGAATAACAAGTAGCAATGAAATATTACTAATACGAAGATAAGAATATGACCATATATGATATCATAACAATGAGTACGATTCTAAAATATGTCTATAATATTATTTGAATCATTATACAAGAGTTGTGGACACGTACGAAGCAAATCGGACCTAAGGTTAGGGAAAATCACGCAATCTAATTTTTATCTGAGATTGTTTATACTTCAGAATTTACTGTGGAATATTTATCATCCAAATCCATGTTTCGTAAATACGTAATATTATTTCTATCCTCCTACAATTTTTTAAATCCAATTTTACCCATTGGTGAGTTTTTACAAAAATATTTGAAAGGAATATTTTGTTGTTTTTAGTTCGAGCTACTTTTTGACTTTTTCGCCCAAGTACGAGAAGAATGTTTTTTAACTTATACGACTTGAATGGATTTTTATGATTTCATAGAAAATTATTTCCATGAAGATTACTTTATAATTTTTCAAGTTTATTTTTAATCAACTTCTTTTATTTTAAAATTTTATGACATGTTAATAAAGGAAAAAAATTGAAGTAGAAAGGAAATTATCCTCATGAATGGAGTTCAAGCATTTTATCAAAATTATTTTCCATCTAAGATAATATAGGGTTCTGTTTCTATCCTTTTTTTTACATTGATTTGATTATGTTATGATGGAATTATTTTTATGAAGTCCTTTTGTCTTATATGATTTATGTTATAATGGCACGATGTTTAAGAATCCAATTTTTATTACATGGGTTATGCTATGATGTATGATTTTTGATCTTGTGGAACACATAAGAATGGTGTCATTATGAGATGGGTGGGACCTATATCTCCCTCAAATGCATTGGTTAAATATTTATATCTCATGAGATAGATATGGATGGAACGGCAAGTTAATCCGATTCAGTGATACAGGACAGAATGAGGAGTGAACTCGGTTCAGAAATGGACTTTGTTCAATAAGATAGTCTTGGAAATGAGTCTTGACTACTAAGAAATGATTCTCTATGATTATGTGTGTATGCCAAAAAGTTTCATATTATTATTATTGGGATTACATTTCACAAGTATCATTTATCCCATGTTATGATATTATGATCTCTTTTGCAGGTTAAGATTTTAAAAATGTTATGTTCTTATGAATATGATATTTCCTTTGTTTACCCTCACAAATAATTTGAGCTCACCCATTTGTATGTTCTCTTTCCCTGGGTCAGGAAGAAGGTTATTAAGTAGGATATGCCAAAAGGGACTCTAGATATGATAAAATAAACAGGAGATAATGTATATGCTTTATGAACCAGTTGTTTATGTTTCCCAGTTTCTAATGACACTATACCTATATGGTCCTACCATGGTTTTGTTATATGTTGTAATAAGTTTGCTTCAATTCTTAAGTAATAATAATGTATGTAATTTATGGGTCATTATAGTTGGTATCAGAGGAAAGGTATAGTCAACATTTGGAAACTAGGATGTAAAAGCCTTAGTAAGAACCCTACGAATAAGTCTAAGCATAGAAAAAAATATTAGTGTTTTAGAAATGGCCATGAATAACCTATGAAAAGACCTTAAGTGTGAAATTTTATTCTTGATTATGTGGTTTTCCTAATATAATTAGTGTTTCTCACACTATTCTTCTTGGTTTTAGTCAATGGATGGAACCTGAAGGAACCATGTTAATGCTGAATGTGACGGGCAATGCAATGAATGCCCCCTGAGAAACCAAACGTTATGGGAGCTAGAATGAAAAATCTTGTAGCCATGCTCACACAACATTCTCAAGATATGAATCATGCAGGACTTCCAAACAAGCAATGTAAGGAGAAAAATTCTATTGAATCCTTCATGAGGCAGTGTCCACCTTCATTCAGTGGGTCTAATGATCCATTAGTGTCTGAACAGTGGATCAGTACCACTGAAAGGATATTTTCAGTTCTTCAATGTTCTGAACATGATAAAGTCATCTTATCAGTATATCGTTTGGAAGGTGAAGCTGATCAATGGTATAATCTTATCAAAAATATGAGGCCAAGAGATGAAATTGAGCCCATGGAATGGGTCAAGTTCAATAACTTATTTTTCAATAAGTAATTCCCTCATATTCTTCAAACAAATATGGAGAAGGAGTTTCTTGAACTAAAGTAAAAGGATGATGAATCTGTTGGTACCTGCGAAGCAAATTTTACAAGACTTGCAAGGTACGCTTCTGGGGTTATTATCCAACCTGAGAGTAAGATCGATCGATTCTTTAGTGGCTTAAATCTAAGTCTTCGAAGGGAATTATCCATAAGGGACTTTAATAGATATGAGGAAATCATTCTATGTGCTCTCAAGGTTGAGATGGAGATTGGAGTAACACATTAGTCATATCAGTTTGATAAGAAGAGGAAAATGGAATTCAAAGGAAAATCTAAAGACCACACTGAAAAGAAGATGAGTTTTCCCTTATGCTCGAAGTGTGGAAAGAAATATGGAGGGAGTTGTCTTAAAGGGACAAGAAAATGTTTCAAATGTGGAAAGGAAGGTCATCGGTCATTTTAATTCCACAATGACGGGAAGAAGATTTCTAGTGATGCGAACAATGAAAAGGCTAAAAAGAGTGCACCTCCTACACTTTAATGTTACAAGTGCAAGTAAATGGGTCATTATGCTAATCAATTCCCTAATCCAAGGGATGATGATGATGATCGATATCAACAAACTCTTAAGGCTAAAGAAAAATTAAGGTCACATGCAATTTCTATCAGCGATGTGGAGTATGATAACGAAGTGGTGAAAGGTACACTTACCATCCACTCTGAATTAGAAAATGTTTTATTTTATTCTGGACCCACTCAAACTTTTATTTATGAAGAATTTTCTAAGGTTATCGCCATATTACCTCAACAATTAGATATTGAGTTAGTTGTGACAACCCCTAATGGCACAACAGTCACATCAAAAGTTTATAATTCTTCCCTGATTGAAGTTTGTGGGAAAGTGCTTCCTGCAAATATTATGATCCTTCCTATAGTGTAATTTGATTCAATTCTTGGCATGGATTGGATTTATTTATATGGAGCTCATATTAATTTCCAAAGAAGGGAGGTCACATTTCATTTTCCATATCAATCTATGATCGTCTATCGATGCAACGATGAACATAACATTCCAGTGGAAATTTCTTCCATCTAATGGGTCTTGATTCCACTAAATGAAGGTTATTTATCTCAAATGGTTGGTGAGACACTCACGATTAAAAATATTCCCATTGTACAGGAGTTTGATGATGACTTTCCATAGGAATTTCTAGGTCTTCCACCAAATTTTGAAGTTGAGTTTTCAATTGAACTCATACCGGGTGCTTTACCTATTTCAAAGACACCTTATAGAATGGCCCCAATTGAGTTGCAAGAATTGAATAAGCAACTCCAAGAGAATATTGATAAGGGATTCATATGCCCCAGTGCGTCACCTTGGGGAGCACCTATTCTGTTTTTTAAAAAGAAAGATGGATCAATGAGAATTTGTATTGATTATCTAGAACTTAACAAGATCACTCTCAAGAACAAATATCCTCTCCCACGCATTGATGACTTATTTTAACAACTTTGCGGAGCATAATAATTTTCCAAGATTGATCTTCATTCAGGGTATCATCAATTAAAGTTCAAAAGGGAGGATATACTAAAGAGGGCTTTACGTACAAGGTATTGACACTATGAATTTATAGTGATGCCATTTGGTCTTACTAATGCCCCTGCTATCTTCACGGATCTAATGAATAGAGTCTTTTTATACTATCTTGATCAGTTTGTGGTAGTATTTATAGACGATATTCTTGTCTATTCAAAGATAAAGGAAGAAAATGAAGATCACTTTAGAGTTGTATTGAAGACCCTGAGAAAGGAGAAGATTTATGCCAAATTTACCAAGTGTGAATTTTTTCTTAAAAAAGTTGCATTTTTGGGTAACATAATCTCAAAAGAGGGGATATCTGTGGATCCTACAAAAACAGAGGTTATCGAAAGATGGTCGAGACCAACAAAAGTAAAAGAGATCCAAATTTTTCTTGGTTTGGCTAGATATTATCAATGTTTTGTGAAATATTTTTCATGATTATTTAATCCACTCACCAGGTTGACTTGAAAAGGAGTTAAGTTCATGTGGATGGAGGAATGTGAAGAGAATTTCAAGGAGTTTAAAAGAAGGTTATCCAGTGCACCTGTGCTCACGCTGCCTTGTAGTGGATAAAGGTTTGTGATCTATAGTGATGCATCCAAGAAGGGATTGGGGTGTGTTCTCATGAAAAATGATATGGCGATAGCTTAGGCCTCACGACAGTTGAGAATACATGAGAAAATTTACCCAAATCATGATTTGGAGTTAGCTGCGGTAATATTTACATTAATGATTTGGAGTTATTATCATTATGGTGAAAGGTGTGATATTTATATTGATCATAAAATTTTAAAGTATATTTTCACGCAAAAGGAGATGAATATGCATCAAATCAGATGGTTGGAGCTGATTAAGGATTACTAGTTCTCAATTCATTACCACACTGGGAAAGCAAACAAGGTGGCAGACACATTAAGTCGAGAAGACCATGCTAGCTTATCCATGATGAGGATCAGAAAAGATCCAATATTTATGGATTTACAAAGGATAGATCTTGGAATTATAATGGATGGGGAAAAATATTATCTTTCTCAAATGAATGTTCAACCATCTGTATATGTAAAGATTAAAGAGGCACAAAAAGAAGATATAGAGTTACAAAAGAAGGTGAGAAATGTTTCTGAATTCAACCTTGATTGTGATGGGATAAAAGGTCCAGCAATCGGGTTTGTGTTCCTCCCATCCCAGAATTAAAGAAGGAGTTTTTGGATGAGGCTCATAATTCTTCATTCTCTATTCATCCTGGAAGCACGAAGATGTATAGGGACTTGAAATAGTACTTCTGGTGGGATGGCATGAAAAGAGATTTTGTTGAATATGTCTCTCGATGCTTGGTTTGTCAGCATGTTAAAGCTGAGAGACAGAAGTCTAAGGGGATGTTACAACCATTACCCATACCTGAATAGAAATAGGAAAACATCACTGTGGACTTTGTCACCAGACTTCCTAAAACATCCAAAGGCAATAATGTTATCTGGTTCATAGTTGATCATCTTACAAATTCAGCACACTTCATTTCTATTTGAGAGGATTTCTCTCTTGCTAACCTTGACAAGATATATGTAATGGAAGTGGTAAGATTTCATGGAGAACCACTTTCCATTATATATGATCGGGATCTGAGGTTTACCTCAAAGTTTTGGCAAAGTCTTCAGTATACTCTGGATACAGAGTTGAGTTTCAGCACTGATTATCATCCTCATATAGATGGTCAGTCTGAGAGGACAACTCAAACCCTAGAAGATATTTTAAGAGCTTGCTCTATGGATTTCAAAGGTGGTTGGTATCAACACCTACCTTTGGTGGAATTTTCTTAAAATAATAGATTTTACTCTAGTATTCAGATGGCTCCTTATAAATCTCTCTATGGAAAGAAATGCTGAACTCCAACTTGTTGGGATGAAGTTGGGGAAAGAAAGCTATTAGGACATGATCTTGTTGATGAGATGGCAGAAAAGGTCTGATCTATTCAACAACACATAAGAGCAGCTCAGAGTAGGCAAAAAAGTTATGCTGACAATTGAAGAAAAGACCTAGAGTTTGAAGTGGGTGATAAAGTGTTATTATGAATATCTCCTTAGAAGAGAGTAATGAGATTTGGAAAGAAGGGAAAGTTTAGCCCTAGGTATATCGGTCCTCTCGAAATACTGGATCGTGTTGGGAAGGTAGCTTATCGATTGGAGCTTCCACCAAATCTCTCTCAAGGTAATGATGTGTTCCATTTATCTCTCCTAAGAAATTACATACCTGATCCTTCACATGTACTCAACTCAGAAGTTGTACAGATGGAGCAAGATCTTTCTTATGAAGAATAGCCGATAGAGATTTTGGATCGTAGCGAAAAAGTCCTACGGAACAAGACCACTCGCTTGGTGAAAGTTTTATAGAGGAACCACCAATTATAAAAAACAACATGGGAGATTGAGGATATGATGAGGGAGAGGTATCCTCATCTGTTTGTTACAAAGTGACGAATTTCGAGAGAGAAAGTCATTTTAAGGGGGGTAGAATGTAACACCCGAGATTTTTATGAGAAATATTTTTTTTATGTTATATACATCATAAAAGGAATCTTTCACTACACACAACACTATCTTGGCTTGCTTTACATGCAATCGTATGCTTCCTCGATAGCTTGCATTGTACGCAATACCGAGTTTTAATAAACAACGATATGATATTATAAAAACAAGCCGTTATGAATAGTAATACCAAATTTTTGAAATTTTATAAATTTTATCTTTCAAAACGGAGAGCATTGTTGGATTCGGAATATCGAAATTAGGCTAGGGTGAATTTGTGGTATTTTTCTGAAAACGTCCAATCTTTAATGAATAGTGAAAACACTAGGTTACTATTTAAAAACTGACTTTTTATTTAAATAATTATTTAATTTATTTAAATTTATTTTAGGTCAAAATTGATACATAATACCAATATATGTTCAAATTCGTTCATTGGATTCATTTTATAATAATTTTAGATATATAAAATTTTATTGAACTTTTCACCGTCTTTTACCCACCTTTTAGGAGAGTTTGAAAATTTACATAAAACATAATTATAGCGATTATATGAGTGGAATTTCAAAAATCAGAGAGACACGGTTAATATCAAGGAGTAAAATATGGTTCAATAAGATAAAAATAATTTTTGGTGAATAGTAACTTTTAACTTTTTTGACCACGGTTAAAAGTAAATAGGGTAATTAAGGGTAAAAATGATATTATTATTACACTAACACATGTCCTAATTCTATTGGATAAGTGTAATTCTACCATAAACAACCTTATGGATAAAATATTACCATTTAGGTCCACTTGTATTAGATTAGGAAATTTAATATAATTTTATTTCAAGAAGAGTTAAAATAGTTAAAATCAAAGTTTAATAAATATAGCATTTTTAATATAGGGTTATAAATAAGATAAATTAGACTATAAATATTAATTAGAAATATAAAAAGATTTACTACCTAATGGTATCTTATTTATAATTTTTTGACTTTAAATAAGTTAATTTATTTTTGACACAATGATGATGTAGTAATTACCTTATTTATGAAATATTAACATAATTTATGTTATAAATACCCAAATAAATGAAATTTGAGACATTTTATGAATTATACTAATTTTATTGGATAATATAAAATATTATTATTGATTTAATTAAGTTTATTCCAACTAATCATGCTTTTGTGGTTTTAACAAAAATCAATTACCAAATAGTGTCAAAATTGACATAAAATGGTTTTTAAAAAAAATATTATATTATTAATTGTTATTTTATTCCTAAAAATCTAAGGTTCGGCCAAATGACTTAGATAAGGTTATATATATTAATAATGAACCACTTGGGGTTCTTTTGGCTTGTTATCGTAAGTTTATTAACCATATAGTGTAAGAAAACAAGAAGACACTGTAAAAGTTAAATTATTTAACTTAGAGTTAAATCTAAATTTTCAGGTTAAAATAGTAACCTAGACTTGTCTAAAATCTATTGGTTGAAAGTATTTCGACTGATACCCACCTTAGATTATAAATAAATCAATTTGGAGCTATTAAAAACCGAGCATGGCTTTATTATAAAAAAATATTTTATTTTTTTCCTAAGGTACCCCTCTCCTCCCTTATAAAATGGAACCTCCTCCCTATACTCCTCACACCACTTTAAGCCTTCAAGACTGGAAAATACCTACCCATTTCCCATATCAAATTCCCTAGAACGATCCTAGAGGTCCTGGTATTCTTCAAAGACCATCTTTAGTTCCCTAAGAGGAGGTTAAGATGAGGCGCTTCAAAGAAGAGGTAATGTCTGTTACCGATTCTTTCATCTTTATTTCTTATTATTCTTGATATTATTTAGTTGTCTCATTATGAAGTAATAACATCAGTATCACTTATATACTGATATGTTATTATAAATATGAAACAACCTTATTTCACCTTCTATATATCCTACCGAAAATGAAATCACCGCGCGTGGGTACGTACGGAATATGGTCTCCACGTCGTGGTGTAATCTGTTTTTCACCACCACCTTACTTGGATGCGTATAATGGTGCAAATAATAACTATATATGATTATTGTAAAGTGATATTGATTCTGAAATAGTATACATACCTTTAAATACAATTCCACGATCATGGGAATGATATTATCGCTCGAGCGTACGTACGGCCTACCGTCTCCACGATGTGATACGACTCGTTCTATATGATCATCAATGCATACTGATTATATAAATGCATTGAATGAATAAATATGATATATATTAAACTAATACCATTCTGGGAATGTGGTATCTATAACCTAAAAAGAAGAAGAATAATTTATTCGACAAAACACGCATAAGAACAAAAAAGCAATAAACACTTGAATAACAAGTACCAATGAAATATTACTAATACGAAGCTAAGAATATGACCATATATGATATCATAACAATGATTAAGATTCTGGAATAAGTCTATAACATTATTTAAATCATTATATAGGAGGTTCGGACATGTATGAAGCAAATCATACCTAAGGTAAGGGAAAATCACTCAACCACATTTTTATCCGAGATTGTTTATACTTCAGAATTTACTGGGGAATATATATCATCCACATAAATGTTTTTTTCAATATGTAATATTATTTCTATCCTATGAAATCTTTTTAAATACAATTTTACCCATTGGTGAGTTTTTAGAAAAATATATGAAAAGAATCTTTTGTCATTTTTAGTACGTGGTACTTTTTGTCTTTTACGGCCAAAGTACGAGAAGAATGTTTTTTTAACTTATAGGGATTGAATGGATTTTTATGATTTCATAGAACATTATTTCTATGAAGCTTCCTTTATAATTTTTCAAGTTTATTTTTAATCAACTTATTTTAGTTTAAAATTTTATGACATGTTAATAAAGGAAAAATGTTTTTGAAGTAGAAAGGATATTTTCCTCAAGAATGGACTTCAAGAATTTTAACAAAATTATTTTCCAGATAAGATAATATGTGGTTCTATTTCTATCCCTATTTTTACATTGATTTGATTATGTTATGATGGAATTATTTTTATGAAGTCCTTTTATCTTATATGATTTATGTTATGATGGCATGATGTTTAAGAATCCCATTTTTATTACATGGGTTATGCTATGATATATGATTTATGATCTTGTGGAACACATAAGAATGGTGTCATTATAAGATGGGTGGGACCTATATCTCCCTCAAATTCATTAGGTAAAGATTTATATCTCATGAGATAGACATGGTAGGAACTGCAGGTTAATCCGGTTTAGTGATACAGGACTAAAACGAGGAGTGAACTCATTTCAGAAATGGACTTTGTCCACTAATACAGTCTTGAAAATGAGTCTTGACTACTAAGAAGTGATTCTCTATGATTATGTGTGTATTCCACAAAGTTTCATGTTATGATTATTGGGATTACATTTCACTACTATGATTTATCCCACGTTATGATATTATGATCTATTTTGCGGGTTAGGATTTTCGAAATGCTACGTTCTTATGAATATGATATTTCCTTTGTTTACCCTTACTGACAATTTGAGCTCACCCATTTGTATGTTTTTTCCCTAGGACAATAAGAAGGTTATTAAGTAGGATATGCCAAAAGGGACTCTAGATATGATGAAATAAATAGGAGACAATGTAGATTCTTTATGAACCATTTGTTTATGTTTCCTAGTTTCTAAAGACACTATACCTATACAGTCCTACCATGGTTTTGTTATATGTTGTAATAAGTATGCTTCAATTCTGAACTAATAACAATTTATGTAAAGTATGGGTCTATATACCTACCTTGGGATATTTATGTTATAGTATTCCATCTTATAATGTAAAAATGTCATACAGGTAGTGACCTTCCCATGCTTCCATATAAAATCCATAAAATAACTCTCAATACCTCTCAAGATGAAAAACAAAATATTAAACAAGAAATAGAATACATTAGAAATACATGATGTTATATAAAATTTTCCAAATTTTTTTATAAACTACTAATTTTCAACATTACTAATGGTTAACCAACATCAAGATGAATTTCCCCCTTTTCATCAGTGTTGTCTATGACAACATTTGTACATCATTCGAATTAGGTTTTGTGTAATTTAAATTATATTGAGAAAGCCAATATCATCACTAGGAACTCAATCCACACTGTGTTTATCCTTGATCCCACAATATAACACAATCTCATGAATATTCTCATCAATGGTCTGTGAATTTAAACTCTAGTGGTATGCGATCAAAGTTGTTTCACCTGAAAGTCAAGAACATTTGGTTCTAAAAAAAATTAACATAGTCTATATACATTATCCCTGAATTGTTTCTTTATTCATGGAATTAGGATCTCTATTTAAATTGGGTTTTCTTCACATATTTTTCCATACAGACTCCCTTAATTTTATATAGTAAGTGATATTCAACCATAACCATCAACTCTCCTTGATCTGACTTTAAAGACAATATAGTAACAATTGAATGAGATATAGAACTCTCTAGGTTAAAAATACACATAAGGATGACTAAAAAAAACTTATAGTCTTTACTCACAAGGAAACCACCCCATATAGCCTAGGGAAAATTTGATCATTTGGAACAATTGATTATAAATAGATGAATGGTATGGAATACACTAAATTAAAGTTGGAGGAGTGGTAAAATTACTTGAATCACTCCTCTATGATAGAGGACACTTGTAATTGAGTTTAATTAAAAAACCAAGCCTTGGAATGGACGGGAATGAAGAGGAATATGACAAGAGGTATGTAGTTAGTATCTAGGGTTAACATTTAGAGGAATACCTCATTTAATTTAATTACTTATTTAATTTAATTATTTAAAATGATAAAAAATTCATGGGACCAATGGAACTCATCTATGAACCCAGAAGAACATTGGAAGCCTACCAAGGTTCCATTGTACCCCTATGTAGAATCTTTTCA
This sequence comes from Viscum album, assembly GCA_963277665.1. Taxonomy (NCBI): domain Eukaryota; kingdom Viridiplantae; phylum Streptophyta; class Magnoliopsida; order Santalales; family Viscaceae; genus Viscum; species Viscum album. The sequence continues at coordinate 1,455,727,819 of OY728135.1, read as the reverse complement.
CATTGATCTACTATACAAATTGACGACACATTGAATAAAGTGTTAGGATTTATATTGATCTAATAAATGTTGGTTACATGTGAAGAATCATGGTAGTATCTTTTACATTGATATACATTAAATAAATAATGTATCTCATAGAAACTCTAATGAAGTGCTAAAAGATACCTCAATATACTGATGTTTTCAGCAACCTTAGAGTACCCCTCAAACATGGGTTTTAACTTCCTCAACCTTCGAATAATTTGAGATCCCAACCAAGGATAGAGATGGATGAAAACTCAGTCACCATCCTATAAATATTGAGAAAGTAATATTCAGTTTTCATATTACCTCTACCTACTCTATGTGGCCAGTAACCATTTCCAAATCATCTAAATATAATTTAACATATCTCCCATGGGATGTTTCTTTATGAGTGATAACTCCACTACCTATAATCTTTCCAGAAAGTGAATAAAATATGTAACACCCAGATATTTTATAATATTTTCACTATAATATTTATGATGTGTTTGAAAGCTTGTGATTCGTGAAACATAGAGCATAAACGAACATTGATATACTATGGAAATATTTTTATTTTAATATGGTAGTTATAAATTAATTATTGGATTGGAATATATGAATATGAGTTACCACATTATGAATTTTTTTTGTTGAAAACTTTTACTAATATAATTTTAATTATTATTTTAATGTATGTATGTACACAATTATGAATGATAAGAATGAAATCATATAAATAAAACAATAATAAAACATTAAAAGACTCGATTTTCTATAAAATTGGTTCTACTCTATATAAATTATTTTATTTTAATATATATATTTATTAATTTAAGAAAATTAATTTTATTAAATATATACTATTTTTTATTTCGTAAAATCAAACTTTATTAGGGTGAATTGTTGGGATTTATTTTAAAATATTGATTTCTATGTAAATTGTGAGAAATGTCATTTTTTGGAAAAATAATCATTTCTTTTCCTTAAATCAAATAATATATGTAACACCCCAAGGTTTCATAGTACATTATCTCTTTAAATTAATTCAATAGCTTACCACGCACACAACACTGAGTTCGAGCACACGACGACTTACCAAACTAGACATTCAAAAGATGTTATGAATAGTATTAACTAAATTTTAAATTTTATATATTCCATAAATTTTAGCATCCATATTATGTTTTTCTTATACATAATATAAAAACAAAATCATTTTTTAGATAAAGGATGTATTTTTCAATAAAATGTAATTTTACCGCCTTTTAATGGCGAACCCTTTTTAATTAAAATATTTGACACTTTTATATATTCAACATGAAAAAATAAACTTATTATTTATTTTCAAGACATAAAAAATTTAGTTTCAATAAAATTTGGTGTTTTTCTAATAACTTTCATATTTGGGAGAATAGTGAAAATTACTAAATTTTAATTGAAAACTACTTTTTTAATCAAAAATAATTTATAGTGTTAAATTATACATTTGAATGGTTTGGAAGTATAATTAGATTATATTTTTACCATTTAATCCAATGTTGTTCATTGGAATTAATTTCACTTTGAAATTATACATAAACAAGTGTCAATCTTTTGAGAGTTATTGTTTGTTAAAAACATGCTATTTGTTTTGACTACGGGAATTAATTTTAAATTAATTCATGAAACTTATATATTTTTAATTTGGTAAAATAGACATCATTTTTGAATTTGTAATATCAAATATATTTTAGGCTGAATATTTGGGATTTTTTCAGAAAAACATTAATTTTTGATGAATAGTAAAACCACTTATTAGTAGTTAAAAACTGAATTTTTTATTTAATTAGAATTTTACTACTTAGGTGAATTGAATTTGGAAAATAAGACATACATGGTTGTTATTAGTAAGTAAAATGTGCTTCAATAAGATGAAAATAATTTTTGGTGAATGTTAACTTTTGACTTCTATTTACCGCAGCTAAAGTTAAATAAGGTAATTCTAGGTAAAAAATATTATAATAATACAAAATTACCTTAGAACTTTTCCTAACTTTATTGTATGAGTCCTGTCCAACCATGGGCCTCCTTGGGTCGATTTTTGGACCCCATGTAGCTGCTTAAGAGTGATAATGACACTTTATTTTAATTAACTTAATGTAAAGACAAAAATGACATTAACAAATATCTTTTAGTATATAAATTTTTACATGGTGTTATATAAGTAATATTTTAGACTATAAAAATTAATTTTAAATCTAAAAATATTTCCTAAATTTTGGTATTTTTTTTATAATTTTTATACATCAAATAAATTAAATTATTTATGACACAATATTGATGCAGTATTCACCTCATTAATAAATGATTTAAATAAATAAGATTATTAATATTAAAAAAATATCCAAAACCTCTCCAATTCTTATTTGATGATTTTATTTAAAACATGAGTCATATTATATTTGAGTTTAATTAGTTTTCAACATTTTGAAACTGAAGATATGTTTATAATAAAATAACATTTTCAAACTTTCCAAAAGAGCCCCTCCTCTCCCTTATAAAAGGACACCACTTCTAACTCATTCCTCATACCTCTCAAGCCCCTCATCTCGTCCAAACCCTACCCAAATAATCTCTCAAGATCCTATCTTTCACTTATAAGACTTAACTTAGGCATAAGTCACTTCAAAAAGTCATTTTCTTTCAAACCAAAGAGAGTTACCCAAATTAAAGGTAATGATTTCTCTTAACTTTTTTCTTTTATTTTACTTCTCCACCCACTAACCTATTTGTATTCCTTTAATTTATGAAAAAAAAAGTATCATAAATATACTAGGGTGTTGTTATGATAATTATTCGAAATACACTTACACACACCTCCATATAATGGGTAAATAACACACTGTTTTTGTGGATGACAAACTAACACCTCATGAAATGATGATCGTTCAATTATCTCCTACCACCTCTCATGGTGGAAATTAAGATGAAACTGTATTTTTATATGATATATATTATGTTTATGTTTTCTTTATGCTTCTTTATTTTCCATTTATATCATACTTATATGGTTTCTATTATAGGTAAACGCAATAATTTTATTTGAGGAAGTGCGGACTACCGCCCCCTCAAAGTGATATGACTCATTAATGCCTTATGTGGGATGTATAAAATTTTAAGATAATTATATTACATATTATATTATACTATAATTATAATATAAATATGTATCATTATGTTTTAATTCCATTAAAGTACAAAATATAAATTAAAGTAGCGTTCGTGCGTACGTACGACTTACCGTCTCCATAAACGGTGCATTTCATTTCTTATCTAAAAATGTTATGTAATGTTATAAATTCATATATATAGATATATAATATATATATATATATATTATATCTAAATCATTTATATCATTCTTTAGATAATGTAATTTTAACCACATGGACAAAATTTAATTATAACAAGTTCATTTTTGACTCAAGTTCCGAACATCGGTAAATTATCAAATATGAACTCAAATAATTAACTAATTGTTATAGAAAGGTAATAAGTGATATAAAAGGAATAATAAACTTGAAAAAAAAACGTTCTTAATCATGTATAAATTAACTTAATTTTATTATTCAGGAAGAACATGGAACATACAAGACAAGTCGGACTTGAGGTAAGGGGTTTCTTATGTCACTTTAAATTCTATGACATTTCCATTGTTCACCACTTATTTATTCCATGTGGTGTATTGTGTAGTTCCATTTGATATATATTATCATGATTATATTTTTATTCATGGTATTATATGATTAATTTGGTGGTTATTTACTTTTGGTCATATGACTTGATTGATTACAACATGATTTTCATCTCACTTCTTATTTTCGTGAGATTCATGCTATGTTGCCACTATTTTCTTTTGTGTGGGGTATGTACTTCCCATGATTGTATTAATTATGTAATATAAATTAATTTATGGGTATTTAAATCTTCATTTTATGATCCTTATTTCATGGGGTGTATATTTCATAAGTCAGCAAATCAGTAAGGGAATTTCTAATTTCGATTTCCACTCTTTGGGATTTACGCATACTTTATTGATTATTTTAATCCAGGATTATGTGTGGTATCACTATTTATTATTTATGTAGTAATTTCCACTCCTATTTTTGAGGAAATTATTTTGATACACATAATCACTAAATTTATAATTTCTCAATTCCTTGATATGAACTTGATAAGAGTAATGTTAACTCAATTTTAATTCATTGAGTTAAACATCTGAGTCATTGGTGTTGTTTTTACCAGAATATGTGTGAATGTACTATGATTTATTTACACTGAATATCCAATCATATTTAGTGTATTTATATTTTTCACACATAATTATGTCATTTATTTAGTCTTTACCTAATGATACAGTCTTAATAAGGGATTTCATCTCAATTTACATTCCATTGTGACTTCTTTGTTGTTATACACCAATTCACTTTTATATGGTGTATATAATGTACTTTGACATAGTATATCATTAATACCTTTATTCTCATGATATTAAAATGTTTTGATTACCTAAATTATTTTTATTTAAGTTTCACTCTTTGGGTTAGGAACTATAACTAAAATATCATCTTAAATATTTTAAAGATTTATTCTTCTAAATCTTTCTCATTAATGTCCATGTTTTAAAAATGGATTTAAGGATTTATTTATATGGACATTAATGATACAAAATTAAAATTCCTTTTAAAGGTTTCAAATTGGTATGGGACACTTTTATTCAAAAATCTATTTTAAATGGATTCTTGACAAATAGTGGGACTTTTAAATGTTTTCTAGAAAAAGGGGGATATTTATCTCAAATAGTTTTGATGATTATTTTCATATATGTAAATGTACTTAGTTATTATCAATTGAGGTTAATCTATTATAATAAAATCTTCTATATTGTTTTGAATGAGTTATGTTTGATTTTGGATGGGTTATTTTTATACCATTCATGGTTTGTGGTTAAATTGTTTTCATTTAATATGCTAGTTTTAATACGAATATTTAGATTATGTTTCAACCATTTCATATGAGGAATTCATTGGACTTAGTAGGTGACGGGTAGATCCTGCTATAGATCCTCAATGAATTGGTAGGTTTCATGAGACAAACTAGTGTCTTGGCATAAGTCTTTGACAAAATATTATATGTAGTCTTGGCACGAGGCCTTGACTATGTGGTAATGATGTCCTGCATTATTCATTCCATCATTATGAGATTAGATATTGATATTTCATGTGGTTCTTCATCTAGTAGAATACCAATGACTATGTTTTATTATGTAATTATTTACTCATCTCATATTCATGCCATAAAGTGTTCACGTTTATTATTTGTAAAGGCATGTGTTTTCAATTATTCATCATGCATAATGTTTATGTTATCTTATACTATATTAATTACTCTTGTTGAGCATTTTAGCTCACCCATTTCTCATGATTCATTTTCCTAGGATATGAAGAAGTTAGTTACGAGTTATTGCAGGAATAATATAAGAATCTTGATGTTTCTAATGGAATAAATTAGGGTTATTTTTATTTTGAAGTTGTAATGTTGATCTTATGTATGTATATTGTTTCCAAGAATACTAAACTGATTGGTCCTTCAGGACTTGATTCCTTGCAATCATTCCAATGTATTAAAATAATGCATCAGCTCTTAGATTCTGTGGTCGGAGCGTTACAGTTGGTATCATAGGAATTTTAGTACATACTTTGGAGACTAGATTTAGATTAACTCTGATTAGAGCACATTACCCTAAGATAGAATTTGAGGATTAGTATATAATAACTTCCTATTATTTTGGTAATGTAGAGATTTTGTGTATTTTCCAAGAAATACATCCCTTTATGGATACGAGCAGGTAGATGTGGCTCTGGCACAGATGTACCTAGGTGTGAAAACTCAGACAAGGAGTCCCAGGCTTAACCTAGGGTATCCTAGTACACAACAATGGGTCTTGCTTCACTCTTGGTTACGACACTCCCGGGGGATATTCTTAAGATAATTTACATTTTCCTTATAAACGGATTTGATGGATTTTCATATAAGATGAGAATAAATGACCTTGGTTAATCCTAAGGTGTTTCAAATTGAAAATATGGTGTCATGATATTCTCTAGATGATTTTATGAATATTGTTACTCACATAATGCTTTCTGGTTTTAGTCAATGGGTGGATTACAAGGAAGTCATAGTAAATTTGAGTATGATGTACAAGGTGGGAATGGCGGTGGAAATGTTCAACAAAATGGAATGTTGATAGGCGTAAAATATACCGTCTTCATGCCGAATAATTTTTCCAAAAATATAATCAATAGCATATATATTAACCAACTCTTGGACTCAACAGGGAAGAGAAAGGCGATGAATTATAAGAGCTCCAGCTGTTGATGCCATGGAGAAAAGAAACATAAATTTCCATCATGCAAGAAATGTAGAAGGAGACACCCAGGTGTGTGTCTCAATGGAACAAATAAATACTCTATGTGTGGGAAAGAAGGACATAAAGTAAAGAATTGTAGAAAAAAATGAAGGGTACTATGGTTGAAAATAAAAATGGTCATAAGAATCCATTTAAAGTCATTTTCTGTAAATGTAGGGGACCTGGCCATTTCCCAATTTAATGCCATATTCTATAAGATATCCTCTTGGTCAAAGAATAAGTTAAGTGGAAATAAATGGTTGGTGAAATGTTTAAAATTATTAGTTCTCTTTGTTGATGAAATTACTTTGGAATAATTTTCTCTTGTATGTTCAACCCTATAGTTTGTCATGTGAAAATGATATTTGAAGAAGAATTATCTTTTCTCTTGTGTATATAGTTATAAATATCAATTTGGTTTTATATGATCCTTGAATTTGAGGCAATTGCAATTTATTAAATTTTGGGATGAAAATGTGAGATATGAGATAACATTTGTGGTTAAATTATGTTATGGTTAATTTGAGGAATTTATCTCATTTTTGTATTGTAATAAAATATATTTTTTGAAAAAGGACAATACAAAGACCGTGTGAAAACTCGTCGCGTCAGAAAAAGATGTGGGAATCGAACCCACAACTAGAGTGGGATTGGGATTTATCGCCTGCCACTAGACTACATGAAGTCCCTAATTAGTCTGACTAATTCTTTTTAGTTCAATGATTTTATTAAGTTGACTTGGGAAATTATTTATTATCAAATGAATATCCTTAGGTTAGGAAAATGATTTCGTGATTAAGTGATAAATGTTATTTTGGAAGACGTTTGATCTATTGGGAACATTATACGCCTAAGGAAAATAAAATACTATGGGGTTTCATTTGAGGGGTAATGGTGGATATTTTTAATGATTTTGTTGTTTATTTATAGCAATTTGGGTTATTTATGGAAATTATTAACCTATCATAGAGAATATGTGATTAGGTTAATTACTTTTAAGTATATGACTTTAAGAGAAGTCGATGTTAATTGGAGATATAATTTAACGTGGAAGACTACATAATCAAATTCTCTTGAGTATTGGGTTTCAATCTTAGTTAGGATTATATTGAAGTATTTTAAGTACAATTTTTCATTGAAGGGTCTTTGTTGAACTTTGGGTATTGTTTGTTTAAATTTTGGAGATTAAGAGTTGTATTTATTTCTATAAAGGACTGTCCTTTTTGGGGATCATATGATTATGTACTAACCATTTTGGTATTGGTTAATGTTTAATGTTCAGGGAAATATATAGTTCATCCTTTTAGATTATTTTATTCTCTATAAGTTGATTGTAGCACTTCAGGTGTAACCTAGTCATCTTTAATAATCCTCGTTTGGAGAAAAGATTGGTTTGTGGAAGAAATTTATTAATGGATGAAAATATACTTATAATGTAAGTATATCTCTTTATAATCTTAGTCAATCTCAAAAATAAATTCATCAGCATTATGAAAAGTAACTTAAAACAAAGATGTTGTTTGTTTACTATTCCTACTGGGTAATCAAAGACCTTTCAACCCATCAAAAGTTTATGGATTTCAAATCGTTAACTTCTCTTAATAATATTCTTGATCACTCTCCATCAGAACATGATGATTTTTTTTCTCTTACATATCCATTTTTTCATACATGGAACCCTAGTATGTGTTATTCTTGGTAACCTTCATACTTAACTTTATTTTTTAAAAAATCGAGGCCTCATTAATCCATTTTTGATGTGGGATTTCAACTAAAATATTTTGAAATGTCAAAACCCAAGTTTCCAATCCTGAGCTTAAATTGCAAAGCTGTAATTTATTAAAGGATGGGAGAATTCAACACCCCAAGGTTTAATAGTACATTATCTCTTTAAAGTAATTCAATATCTTTCATCTCACATAATACCTAGTTCGAGCGCACGACGACTTACCAAACTAGTCGTTCAAAAGCAGTTATGAATATTATTAACTGGATTTTGAATTTTATATATTCCATATAATTTTAAAATCCATATTATGTGTTTCTTAGACATAATATAAGAACAAATTAATTCTTTTTAGATAATTTATTTTTCAAAAAATTCACTGTTACAACATTTTAATGGAGAACCATTTTTAAATCCAATATTTGACACTTTTATATATTCAATTTTACAAAAATAAACTTTTTATTTAGAATTAGGACATAAAAATTTAGTTTCAATAATTTTCTGGTGTTTTTATGATAACTTTCATATTTGGGTGATTAGTGAAAAATATTAAATTTTAATTGAAAATAATTTATTTAATCAAAATAATTTATAGTTCTCAATTATAAATTTGAATGGTTTGGAAGTATAATTAGATCGTATTTTTACAATTTAAACCAATTTTAGTCATTATAATTAATTTTACTTTGAAATTATACATAAATAAGTAGCAATATTTTGATAGGTATTGTTTCTTAAAAACACACTATTTCTTTTGACAATGAGAATTACATTTAAATTAATTAATTCAAATTGTATGTTTTGAATTCGGTAAAGTAGACATCATATTTGAATTTTTAATATCAAATATATCTTTAGATGAATTTTTTGTATTTTTCTAAAACACTTCAATTTTTAATGAATAGTAAAATAACTTAGTAGTAGTTAAAAAACTGACATTTTCATTTAAATAAAATTTTACCACTTGGGTGAATTGAATTACAAAAATCCAACGTATATGGTTTTATTAGTAAGAAAAATATGGTTTAATAATATAAAAATAATTTTTGGGAATAGTAACATTTGACTTATTTACAGTGGTTAAAGGTAAATAGGGTAATTCAAGGTAAAAAGAATATTATAATAATTAAAAATTACCTTAACACTTGTCTTAACCTTACTGGATGAGTCATGGCCGACCATGGGTGTCCTTGGGTCGATTTTGGGACCCCATTGAGCCACTTAAGAGTGAAAATGACACTTTATTTTAATTAACTTAAGTTAAGACAAAATTGATATTAACAAATATTTTTTAGTATATCAATTTTTAAACGGGTTTATATAAGTCATATTTTATACTATAAACATTAATGGGAAAGATAAAAAGATTTCATACATTATGGTATTTTTTATAATTTTTAGACATCAAATAAAATAAATTTTATATTAGACAATATTGATGCAATATTCACCTCACTAATAAATTATTTAAATAAATAAGATGATTAATAATAAAAAAATATCCAAAACCAGTAAAATTCTTATTGGATGATTTTATTTCTAACATGATTCATCTTATCTTCGAATTGAAAGAGTTTTTACTTTTTTAAACCAAATATATGTTTATAATAAAACAACATTTTCAAACATTCCAAAAGAGCCCCTCCTTCCCCTTAAAAAAGAACACTAATTCTAACCCATTCATCACAAATCTCAAGCCCCTTGGCTCATCCAACCCCTACCCAAATAATCTCTCAAGATCCCTCTCTTCCACCTAGAATCCTTACCTTAGGCAGAAGTCACTGCAATAAGTCTTTTTGGATCAAACCAAAGGGAGTTACCCAAATTAAAGGTAATGCTTGCTCCTAACTTCTTTTCTTTTATTTTACTTATCCAAACCCTAAAATATTTGTATTCCTTTCATTTATAACAACACAAATATTCTCAATATACTAGGATTTCTTATGAGATGTATTCTAACTACACTAACACACACCTCCATCTAATGGGTAAATAACACATTGTTTCTGTGGATGGAAAACTATCACCTTACGAAACAATGATTGTTCAATTACCTATTACCTCCACTCATGGTGGACAATAAGATGACAATATATTTATATATGATATATATTATTTTTATGTTTTCATTATGATTCGGTTTTTCCCATTTATAGAATAACTTTATGATTTCCATTATAGGTAAACACGATAATTTCATTTGAGGAAGTGCGGACTACCGCCCCCTGAAAGTGCTATGACTCATTAATGACTTATATAAGATGTATAAAAGTTGGGGTTAATTATATTACATATGATGTTATAGTGTAATTACAATACACCTATGTATCATTATGTTTTAATTCCATTAAATTACAAAATACCATTGAAAGTAGCATTCATGCGTACGTACGACTTACAGTCTCCATGAACGGTGCATTTCATTTCATATATCCAAATGTTATATACTATTATAACTACATATATATACTGGATATATAATATATATATTATATCTAAATCATGTATATCATTCTAGAGATAATGTACTTTTTACCACATGGAAGAATTGTAATTATAACAAGTTCATTTTTGACTCATGTTCCGAACATCGATAAAATATCCAATATGAACTTTAATAATTAACTAATTGTTATATCAAGGTAATAAGTGATATAAAAGGAATAATAAACTTGTAAAAAAATTTCTTAATCATGTAGAAATCAACTTAAGTTTATTATTCAGTAAGAACAAGGAACATACAAGACAAGTCAGACTTGAGGTAAGGGGTTTCTTATCTCACTTTTAATTCCGTGAGATTTCCAATATTCACCACTTATTTATTGCATGTGGTATATTTTGTACTTCCATTTGATATATATTATCATGATTCTCTTTATACTCATGGTATTATGTGATTCATTTGGTGGTTATTAACTTTTTGTCATACGACTCGATTGATTACAACAAGGTTTTCATCTCACTTCTTATTTCTGTGAGATTCATGTTATATTGCCACTATTTTATTTTGTATGGTGTATGTACGGCCCATGATTGTATTCCTTATGTAATATAAATTAATTTATTGATATTTACAGCTTCATTTTATGATCCTTCATTCATGGGGTTTATGTTTCCTAAGTCACCAAATTGTTAAGGGAATTTCTAATTACAATTTTTACTCTTTGAGAGTTACACATACTTCATTGATTATTTTAATCCAAGATTTTGTGTGGAATCACTATTTATTATTTATGTATTAATTTCCACTCCCCTTTATGTGGATATACTTTTGATACACATAATCTATCCATTGATAATTTCTAAATTCATTGATATGAACTTGATAAGAGTAATCTTAACTCAATTTCCATTCATTGAGTTAAACATCTAAGCCATTGGTGTTGTTTTTACCAGAATATGTGTGAATGTTCTCTGATTTATTTACACAGAATATCCAATCATATTGAGTGTGTTTATATTTTTCACACATAATTATGTCATTGATTTATTCTTAACTTAAGGATATGGTCTTTATAAGGTATATCATCTCAATTTACATTCCATTGATACAACTTTGTTGTTATATACCAGTTCACATTTATATAGTGTATATAATGTACTTTGACATAGTATATCATGAATACCTTTATTCTCATGATATTGTAATGTTTTGATTACCTCAATTATTTTTATTCAAGTGTCTCTATTTTGGTTAGGAACTCTAACTAAAATATCATTTTAAATGTTTTATAGATTTATTCTTCAAAATATTTCTCATTAATTTACATGTTTTAAAAATGGTTTTAAGGATTTATTTATATGGACATTAATGTTTTAAAAAAAATTACATTTAAAAGTTTAAAAGTTTTATGGGACAATTTTATTCAAAAATCTAATTTAAATGTCTTCTTGATAAATTGTGATACTTTTAAATGTTTTTCAAGAAAAAGGGGGGTTTTATCTCAAATAGTTTTGATACTTATTTTCATCTATGTAAATATCCTTAATTATTCTCAATTAAGGTTAATCTATTATAATAAAATCTTCCATATTTTATTTAATGAGTTATGTTTGACTATAGATGTGATATTTTTATAACATTCGTGGTTTGTGGTTAAAATGTTGACATTTTTATGCTAGTTTTAATTAAAATGTTTAGATTATGTTTCAATATTTTCATATGAGGAATGAATTATACTTAGTAAGTAACGGGTATAGCCCTCTATAGCTCCTCGATGCATCGGTAGGTCTCATGAAACAAACTAGTCTCTTGGCACAACACCTTGACCATATATTATTTTTAGTCTTGGCACAAGGCCTTGACTATGTGGTTATGATGTTTGGAATTATTCATTCCATAATTATGAGATTATCTATTGATATTTCATGTGGTTATTTTACTAGTAGAATACCCATGAATGTGTTTTATTATGGCATTCTTTACTCATCTCATATTCTGTCCATAAAGTGTTCATGTTTATTATTTTTAATGGCATGTTTTTTCAATTATTCACAATGCCTAATGTTTATGTTATCTTCCGCTGTATTGCTTACTATTACTGAGCATTTGAGCTCACCCCTATCTTATGTATCATTTTCCCAGGATATGAAGAAGTTAGTTATGAGTGACTTACAGGCATAATCTAAGGAGCTTAGATGTTTCTAATGGAATAAATAAGTGTTGTTTTTCTTTTCATGTTGTAATTTTGAACTTATGTATGTATCTTGTTTCGAAGACTACTAAACTGATCAGTCCTTCGAGACATGATTCCTTGTAATCATGAAAATGTATTAAAATAATGGATCGACTCCTATATTTTGGGGTAGGGGCATTACAATATAGAAGTACCATTTCATTTTGAATTATTTTTTAAAGTAAAATAAAACCAATTTAGTTAAAAAAATCGAGTAATTACAATATAGTAGTTAATATATTATATTTTTTTATTAGTTTAGTTTAATAATTAAATCAATTATTTTTATAAAAACATCCTTTCATTGTGTTTTGTGAAATTTTATTAAAAGTGTTTTTTCCCTTATAGAAATTTAATTCATTAAAATAGATTCCATATTTGAAATAACCATGTTCAAATTATGTAATATGGTCCATTTTATTTTTTAGGCATAGTGAATCGTGAAAACAGTAAGTTTTTATCATCATGTTGTAGGGGAAAATTTATTAATTGGGATTAAAAACTATGGGATAATGTCTCCCAATCAAATAAAAAGTTTATTTTAATTCATTTGATTAGTGTATTTCTACTGAAATCACTCTATATTATCAATTAATCCTTTTTTTCTTCTAACCATTTATTAAAACCTAAATATTATTTAAGATAAAGGATAATTAAAAAATGTCACTCACTTTATTTAAAAATATCTAATATAATTTTATATTTACAAAAATTTGTTATAAAAATTTATAAATGGTAATAATTAAGATAAATAAATTATTCTAATATTAGTAATTTATTTTTAATTTTTAATGATGGTATAATTACATTTAATACTTATAGAACGCAGACACATCTCTTAAGAAAGAATTATAAAAAAATTCAAATATTTTGAAAACAATAAAAGTTAAATGTTTTGGATGAATTTTGGTGTTCTATGAAATAAATAGATAATTATAATTATTATTGATATATTATGTGTTGATATTTTTATTATTATTTTTTAATGTTTAATCAAAAATAATGTGAATATACCAAATAATTATATACAATGGTATTTATTTTTAAAAATATTATTCTAAATAAATAACAAATCATAAAAAACAAATAATCAATAAGTGACAAATATATGCTTAAGAATATAAAAATATTCCACTAATGATCTAATTTACCTATAATAATCAAAAAAATATATCATTAAATACATAGATTCTCATTACCACATTTAGATTTAACAAGGTTAAGGTGGTGTAAAAATTAATTGATCATGGTTAAAATGACTAAATAATTATATAATTCTATTGGATTCATGGATTTAGATCCTTTATAATCCCATATTTAAACTATATATAATTCATATAAACTTCATGATGAGATAAACTTTGGTATATTTTAATATACTTATGTTTTAAAAGTGTGCAACTCCTTTCACATATAAAAGGGTGTCTCCTATATCCTAATTTCCACACCACCTAGGCCACTTTTCAAAAAATGGATATTCCAAATTACTCTCCCATGATCCTTATTTTTATCCTCGAGGTGTTGATCTTCCCAAAAGACCCGTCATGGTACCATTAATAATCATTTCTAAGGAGGATACCCTAAGAAGACGAATATGTTCTTATCAATTATTTGAGTGTTTCTTAATTATTAAACATCATATAAATTTGGTATAAAATTTTTAACATTATTGAATTAGTATCATTACTATAATGATATTTTTTTTATTTTAATGGTATTTCCATTTTCTATATCCTTCCCATTTGTTGGAAAATGACAATGTCACTCGGGCATACCATTGGAATACAACCTCTAGGACGTGATGTGATACATTTTTCAATTCTTTTTTTACATGGATGGTAATAAGTATATATTTTATTAATAAATATTAATTTTATAATATAATTATAATTCTATAATGCTGAATTATTATCCACTTATCATTCATCCCATATCTCAAAATGATGAAACATCAGTCATACATATGTACAAACTATTGTCTCCCCGAAGTTATGTAATTAATTTTTCATAAACACTTTATATAAATGGTTATAAATATTTAAATAATTAATAAATATTATAATTATCACATGATTATTTGTTTGGAGATTATTAAGTCATTTCCAATGTGTAATGATAAGAACCATTTGACCGAAACGGGCATGAAAAATAAACTTGTTTTCACCTGAATGTTCATTTTTAACGAAGAATTGATTGTAAATGGGTAATTAGTAATTATAAAGGAATTATATATATATAAACATACGTGTATATATGGTTCTATAATATTTTCATATTAAATAAATATTTATTATTCATTATTTTTGAACACGTATGGAGAAGAAGGATAATTGAGGAAAGTGTTTCTCATCTAACTTTTATTTCTATGAGACATAAACAATATCCAACAATTATTTATTTTTTTTGGTCTATATATTTCCAATGAATATAATTTATGATTTTTTTTATTAAATTATAGGGATTTTAATACACGTATTTGGTTCTCTCTTTCATGATTTTTTTATTCTGATATTACCAAAACTGTAATGGTTCTTCATTTATTTATTTTTAATTGAGGCATAAATCATTTTTAGCACCTATCTTTGTTTATATAGTATATATAACCCCAAATTTACATATTATACCATAAATATATTTAAATTATTTCTATTTAATGTTTCATTTTAATATATTTCTTTTAAGGGGTTTTCAATTCAAAATATAACACAGTGATAAGTGTATATGTAACAATAAATTCTTTTTTATTGTATATGTGAAATTTATATTAAGGTAAATTATATGTTCTCTATAATTTATCCCAAAACTATTTATTCTTACCTTTTCGTTACTTAAATTCTCATATAATATTACCATTTTTTTATTTTTTACATAATATAAGGATGATATATTTTTTATTAATAATGATGGTTATTTACTTTTTAGCCAATTTTTTCGTTTCATGTCCATGTTCATAAAAATATTTCCTAGATCTTTATTATCTATACTAATTTTTTGAGAAATATTATTTTTAATATGTTTTGATTTCGTTAAATATAAATTTTCTCCAATGGTTTATATAATACTGACTTATGAATCATTACAAAATTGTGAAAGAATATTATTTTTAATGTATATAGTATTAACAAAATTTTACATCTGGATTATTATTTTATATAAATAATACATTAGATATTTCCATGGTTTTATTCAAATAAAATAATTTTCTCTCTATTTTGGGAATTTTAGTTGTTAATGATACTAAAAAAAGAAAATTTTCCCTATTTTCAGAGTATATCTTTAATTCTTATATAAAATATATTTTTTTACCAATTCCAAAATCCTTTATGGAATTTTATTTTTCAATATTAATATGATCTTATGATTCGCTCCCTTTTCTTTCTCGAGCTTTATTATAATGACATTTTAATGAAATTAAGAGGTTATATATTTCTTTCTTATGGGTTAAATAAGTGATGACAAAATCATGAATTTGTCAATGTTTTCTATTGAAAACATTTATATGGATTATCATTTTGGGATGATTGGGTATGTTATAGCCCTCCAATGCATTAGATAATGTGATATATATATCTCATGAGATGTTTATGATAATAATGGAAATGATTTTAAATATATATATTCCCATATTTAGGCATGATTAGGATTTCCACCAACTATGATAACAAGATTATGGGTATAAAATATTATGAACAACCAAGTTCACATCTCAATGCATATGTATGATTATATTTAGTTATACTCACAAGATTATGTATGGGTGTTGTTATGAGTATCTATTTTCACATTATTATGATCTAATATGCTTATGTTTACATAATAAACTAATTTCTTATACTTTTTACATATTCTAATGTCTTATTATTAATTATTGATTTTTAAAAACACTTATGAATTATATATTTTTTATGAAAAATATCTATTATATAACTCATTATGAATGATCATTGATAGAGTGGGTTTGAATTTAATATGTTACGATCATGTTATCATACAATTATTATTATTTTATATTTACTTATGATCATTGATTGATATTTTCTTTGTTTAATCTTAATGAGAAGTTGATCTCACTCACTCTTATGCTTCATTTTCTCTAGGATATGAATAATGTTTCTAAATTTTTTATTTCAATGAAGGTTAATATATGAGAAAAACATGATGGGATACTTTGAATATATATCATGGAATATTTTGATCATGTATCATGTCTCCAAAATCATAAACCATTAAATTTTGGGTGTTTGTATTATTTAAAGGTGTAGTAAATAATAATTTAATATTTTACAACACTTATATACATAATCCTTAGGTCACCTCAGTTGGTATCATAGAAGATTTTAGTTATTATTGGTGGATTATGATTATAATGATTTGTTGAAAACCTGGGGGATATGTTTTAGTATAAGATAAAATCATTATGTTTTTGTAATATAGTGATTGTGTGTTTTCATAACAATTAAATCATTATATAGATAGAAAAAAGTGGTTAACGGCTCCAGAATAGGTCTATATAGGTGTAATCATCCTAAAATGGTAGGTTGTGTGTCAAATCGATCTTCACCCAGTGTGTGACAATAAGGATTAGCTACACACATTGTTTGGCACTCATGAGGGATACTATTTTGTTAATTAAAATAATCATTAAAACCCATTATGATTGATATGAGTATAAAATATATGAAAACATATGAAAATTCATAGTTGTTTGGGATTAAAATAATGTGTCATGGGTTGAATGAAGGTGTAAATATTTAGGACATCCAAAGAATAATTTTCATAATCAAAAGATTACATAGTTTGATTATTTATGATTAAAACTGACACTTTGTTTTTTGGTCTTAGTAAATTAATAGAACTACGATGAGCCAATTTAATAATGGGTTTGAAGGAGGGTTTCATGGTTTTCTGAATGAGAAAAAAAATATGACAGGAGATATAGTGAAAAATATTATTTAAATACCTAACTATCTATATTGATTTAGGATTTACAATATAAATCTAGATAAATTTCCTAACTAACCTAATATGGGAAAAATGGAGTTTTAGAGGAGTTTAGGTGATGAGGTAATTGAATGAAATAATATTCAATTCTTATTATGTTAGAAGTTTTGATATAATAACCAGATATAATATCTCTAAGGAAAGGGATGATATTTTATTTGTGAAAGTAAGGGAATACAATAATAAATTAATTTGGAAAAAAGAAAATTTAAATCAACAAATTTGAAGGGAATAATGTTTTTCCTAAGGGGAATGATTAATAATTTCTTAGGAAAGTTCATGTGAATACTGGTTTTATGGGTGAAAGCTAAAAAACTGCATGAAACATGTGTATGGTACTAATTATTTATTATGATAAAAGATGAAATTTTTATTAAATAAATATTTATGAATCTTAGTACATGATTCATATATCATGTTATATGAAAAAAAGTATCAAATAATAAGATAGAAAATCTTGGATATTGTTTTTTTATTAAACTTGAGTGATTAATGTATCTTAAAATGGTTTTGTGAGTTATGATATAATGTAAGGGTTGATAAGAGTTATGATTTCATTTAAGGATTGATAAGTTAAAGGACTATCATATTTTTAAAGAAATTGTTTCCCTTTTTATATTTCATATGATGGGATTACATTAAGGAATATTTATTGATTTTTACTAAATGATTTTGATATATATGACCCTTAGGAATAACATGTGATTTAAGGAAGTATATTACACTATTTTTTAGAAATTATATGATTAATGTGAATGGAATGTTACAGGATAATACGGGATTTTTGGTCCAAGTGGTTGTTAGTATTCATTATATATTTTTGAATGATATGATAAATGGTATCAATAACCTTTAAAATCATCTTTATGACATGGTTATATTTTTGTAAGTGTTTTGAAATTATTTTTTTATGAAGTAATTCATGTTGATAGTTTTGTGTCATTTTTGAGGTTTTAGATATTAAATTAATATTTCTTTATAAAAAGTTTTTTTTTATAAATTGTTCCAAAAAATTTGGTTTGGTAAATTTATTTATATATTAGGAATAAATTTTCATCTTTTTTTATCTTATAATATATGAAAAGATAATTTTAATGATTTAGTCATGAAAAAAATCATCTTTTGTATTTATTATATTACATGAAGATGAGGTTCAAAACTTCACAAAACACAATAGATAGATGAAATTGTTGTAAAAAACCAAGAACGTATATTCTCTAACATTTTTTATCTGATGGTAAAAGAATTCCAAAAGCTCATGTGGAAACAATCTCTTCGATATCAAGGTATTATTTTGAAATCCATCTAAATATTATTATTTTTATAATATAAACATTTATTAAGAAACAATTGGGAAATGATATATTATATATTATTAACATAGACATTAAAGTAAATTTTAAAAGGAAATGTAACCAATGCGGATTATATGGTTTTTATTACCACTTAAGCATATTTATCTTTTAGTCCTTGTAATTAATTCAAAAAATATATTATACCCTTATCCATTAAACATGAGATAAAAATTTCAAGTATTAAATGTATTTAATGGGGTATAATGTAACACTATGATATTTTAGAATATTTTCACTTAAATAATTATAATGTGTTCAATATAATTTTATACATTAAAAACTAATCCAAAAAGAAAAACTATATTATAAAAAAAATTATAATTGATATATGAGTATTATAACATATCCATTGGATTGTTGGGTATTAATATAAGTAAAAAATTATGAAATTTATGAAGAATTTTTTTTGTAATATAGATTTATTTATAATTACCTATGAAATATATACAATATTTTTAGTGATAAGAATGATTTAAAATAAGTTTAATACTAATAAAATATTAAAAGGGGAATTTTTTTATAAAAGTTTTTTTATTTTATTTGTTGTCTTTTCATTTAAATTTTTTTTAAAGGGGTTATGCCTTGGTCAAAAATGACCAAAGCCTTAGATTTATTAAAAAAGAGAAGAAATATTACAAGAGTCTAAAATATGGGATCATATTACAATCTTTTTTCATGCAAGGAGTGGAGATAAATGGGGAGGTCTTCAAGCCAAGTAATTTCCTGATTGATTCCCATGTTGGCCAGACCATCTGCAACCGCATTTGCTTCTCGGTAAACATATGTGATGATATAGTTAAGATCACTAAGCGAGCAAGAGAAATCCATCTAGTGGTTGTCTTTTCATTTAAATGATAAATTTATAAATATTATAAATTGAAATTCATACAAACTAATTTATTTTTCTAATTTCAAACTATAATAATTTTTTTAGGATGAAATTTTGGGATTCTTCTAAAAAGATTGATTTTTACATGAGTGGTGAAAAATAATGATTTTTGGAAAATAATAATTTATTTTAATGAAATAAAGAAATTTAGAATAATTATTCTATATTGAATTTGGTTTGAAAATAAAATTATTTCATTTTTTCAAATTTATTTATCTAATTCCACATTAATAATCATTATATTTGATTTTGGAATAAGTTCAATTATTTCTTAAACCATTAATTTTTCGAAAAAATGTATTTATTTGAGTTTTATTAGAATTTATTAATAACAATTTCTACCAAATACAAAAACTGATTCCGAGAAAATGGATTCAATATTTTAGATAATAATGTTAATAATTGTTTGTATTCTCTAGGTTATTTGTTATTCAAAATGAATAATGACGATGGTCAATGTTTTTCACCATGTTAAAGAGAAAAATTAGATAAAATAGATTCGAAACTATGGTTTACGGTCTCAAAATAAAATAAAAAACTAATTTATTTCCTTATATTAATATATTTAAACTAAAATCATCAAATATATTAAAATATGGAAATTTGGTTCAACTTTCCTTCGACTAAAAACATTATGTTATTTTACATATTGTAGAATTACAAAAATGTCACTATCTTTATTCTAATACCTCTAATATATTTTCATTGGGTTGAAAATATAATATGAATGGTTTTAAATGACTATTTTGTATACAAATATATCATTTTTTATGATAATATTTTTTTCATATTTAATTATTTTATAATTACATTATACTCTTAAAAAATGATAACACAACACTTATGTAAAAAGTAAGAAAAATATAGTATTATATTTAGAAAACATTAAATATAACATGTTTTGGATGAATTATGGTTTCCCATATATTTAATGGATAATTATAAACATTATGTTATTTTTATGTGATTATATCCAAATTCCATTTATATATTGATCTGTTAAATGAAAATTTTCTTGAATAGTATATAAAATGACATTAAAAGGTATTTTATGTTTAATAAATATTATTTATATCAATCAAAAATAAATATGTACTATATTTTCTCAAATGAATGAGAAATTGTCGATCATATCAATAATTTTGAACTATTGATTCAATTTCTATTTATGTATCATATTATGTAACCTTAAAGACTATGTATCTTATTACCATGATAAGGGTTAAAAAGGTTTAATGATGGGTTAAACTAAAGAGATAAGAGTTGAAATGGCCAATAAAATTATCTAAAATCCTATTGGATGAATTGAATGTGATCATATATCATAAAATAGTCCATCATGATACAATTTTAAGCCACTTTATCTTTAAAGTTAATTTATTAAATATTAATTTTATTAAAAAAATACAGTTGTTCCACTCCCCTCATATTTAAAAGGGTACATCCTATATTCTCTTCTCCACACCACTTTCACAATTTATATCAACCAACATATTTCCAAATAATCTCCCAAAAATCATTAAACATGAAATGG
This sequence comes from Viscum album, assembly GCA_963277665.1. Classification (NCBI taxonomy): domain Eukaryota; kingdom Viridiplantae; phylum Streptophyta; class Magnoliopsida; order Santalales; family Viscaceae; genus Viscum; species Viscum album. Next base: position 1,455,706,178 of record OY728135.1, on the reverse strand, counting down.
ATTTTTTATCCTTCCTAAACACCCATCTAAGAATCATTAAGGTTATTTTCGAACGAGGATACTGAAAGAATATGTATATGTTCTTACTTATCTATTTAATTTTTATATATTATTAAAACCAATATAAATATTTTAAAAACATTTTTACATGATGGAATTAAATTTTTTTACTATTGTGAGGTGTTTTTATGTTAATGGAATATCCATTTAATATATTATTCCTATCCATTGGAAAATTATAATATCTCTCTTGCTATAAGTGGACTAAAAACTATACGAAGCGATGTGATTTATCTTTCATTTACACTTTACAAGGATATTCCTAAGGTTAGATTTAATGAATACCTATGATAATATTATATAATTATGTTTCTATACTATTTAGTTATTATTTATCATTATTTTATTCCATTTATTTGAAAATAGATACATCTCTCATGATTATTTATGTACTACTGTCTCCACAAAGTGATGTTAAAAATATAAACATCTCTCATGATTATGTATGTACTAATGTCTCCACAAAGTGATGTAATTCAATTTTCATCATCAATTTATATGAATGATTATAAAATTGTATATAATGATTAAATTTGATATTAATTATATTCATATGATTCTTTATATTATAAAACCATAATCAAGGTGCAAGGAACAAAACCATAAAACTAAAAATTGTATAGAAAATAGAATCGTTTTCAACTAATTATTGCTTTTAATGAATAATTGTTAATAAAATGGTAATTAGAAATTAAAGGGGAATAAAATATAGTAATATATTAATGAATATGGTTCTTTAATTGATTTATAATAATTTTTTATTAAATATGAACTAGTTTTGAACATGTATGTAGGAAAAATGAGACTCTAGGTAAGGGTTATTCGTATCACTTTTATTTTTGTGATAGATATGAAACATTAACCAGTTTTTTATTTTATGTAGCACATATGATTCACATGAATTAATTTTTTAATTTTTTTCATGATATTTAAAGATATTTAAAAATACATAATGTGTTCTCTATTTTATAATGTTTTTAATTAAACATTACCAAATATACAATGTATCTTAGTCATAAGATTGTTTTATTCATACATGGTTCAAATATTACCCATATTTTTGTTTATATGGTGTATAATACCAATTTTACATATTATATCATGAATCTATCTATATTTATCGTATTTAGAGGTTCATTTTATGTTATTTATTTCAAGGAAATTGTGATTCAAAAGTTACAAAAGTGGTTTTGGTTTATGTTACAATATCATTTCTTTTCATGATTGTATATGTCAAATTTCTATTAAAGTAAATTATATAAGATCCCATGTTTTATGAGTTATAAATCTCTGAATGAAATTGAATTTTCAACTACCATATGGTTTAAAATATTTATTTGATATTCATAATGGATTTATAATTGTTATAATGACTAAAAGTGATTTTTTTAGTCATAGTGTGAGAATCAGATGGCAGTTCAGAAGTTTCTAGAGAATTATAGAGGTTCAGGACCTGAAATATGTGTTTTGGAAAATTTCATCTTAAGTAGAATGATTATATAACTATTAGAAATAGTAGTATGGACCAGTTTTGTAAGTAGAATTCTTTTTTGGACCATGTGAAGGGGGGAGGGAGGCTAGAAAACCAATTTGTTTGGTATATAGGTGAAGAGGGACTTGGATAGTTTGATCATAGTTTGCATAACTATACACAAAAACTATGTGAGGTGAATGTGTTATGGAAGTTAAGCATAGATGGTTGGTGGACGTATTTCCAAAAAAAATGGCTTAACCATACACATCATTAAAAGGGTAATAAATACATGTTTTCCCTTAACTATTTAATGGGGTTTACCCCATTATCTCCCTTATTTTACCTAATATCTTATCCAAGAGTACCCTCTTATTTCTCCCTTCCACCATGGGTGATCTTCCTTATTCTTAGTTTGTAATTAATGTGATCGAATTCATTGGAATCCCATAGGTATGTCTTAAAATCTATTACATTCACCGTATTTTTTCTTTTCCTTCCTCTTACTTTTGGTTCCACTAGTTAGTATTTTCTTCCCAATTATTCTAGAGAATGGTGGAATAAGATGACAGTGATGTTTATTTTTCTCCTACAAGGAATTGGATGGCACAAGAGGCCATTTTTACTTCACTATTTGTCATTTCATTTAGGTTTTTTAGCATCTTGAATTTATAAAGCATTAAATTTTATATTAATTTTTCGGGTATTTATTTTGATTTCATATCTCTAGGATAATTCCCAATTCAAGGTTAATGATATGTTGTAGGTTGTTGGAGAGTGTTAGGTTATAGTTTTAGAGTGATAGGATAATAATTTGGGGTTTTGATCTTTATTCCATTATAAATTATGTTTTTCTTTTTTTATAATGTAAATTAAAATAAATTATTATTAATTAGTCATAATTCGTTAACTTTAAATGTATTTTTTGTGATAAAATACATTGAATGTATTAGATAAGCTTAGATGGACCATGACAGTTTTACAATCCCTTGGAAAAGTAAATGGAAGGCTACTAAATGTTGTTGGTCTGTCATGTCTGTCATAGGTATCTATAAAATTTTATGGAAATATGTATATGCATGAGATCACCCATGAGGGTGAAGGATCTTGTTTAATTTATACCAATCACTATCTAATTAATCATATTATATATTTTAATAAATAAATGCCATAGGTCACTAACAACCCATGATAACTAGTTTAATTCCTTTTCTTGTAATGGATGAGACATATTTCCTTGAGAAATAGAGTTTCCTCCAGACCTCTTAGGAGGTGAACTTATTCTTGGTAAGACATTTATTCTCTCTATAGGCTTAGGTGGAAAAACACTAGGTGGACTTCGATTGTTTTTAGTGTGTAGACCGCCCCAGAGAGACCTTGTCACCAAGATGGGGAACTGACCCATATCTTGGTGGATTCCTTTTTAACATGACCCTATAAAACTAGAAATGTCATTCCATTTTATTCATGATTTTTTTGAATGTGCATCCTAGGGTATTTTTTGTTTACAATAGAAAGTGGTACCTACTTAGAGGATTCCAACAGGGACAAATCCACTTATATATGGACCGCGAGTATCCCAAGTAGAATCCCTCTCCAATTTTCTAACATGAGATACCTTTTCGGTGTGCTGATATTTTACCAACCCTAAGTTAACATTTCATGGTTTTGGGTAAAGATGGTAGATGGTCTCACATTAGAACTCATAATAAACACGTAAGATAGAGGGACATTGGTAATAAGAATGGGTTTATGCATTCGATCATCCTCAATATTTTATTTATTTATTTACATGGTTACTATTTATGAAACTATGATTCTATATGTTCTTACAAGAACTAATCCCATGGGTCTTAATATGATGTGATTATGTTATTGGGATTCCCAGAAGAATGATAGTGTCTTTATCTCAGATCCCCTATTCATTTGTGTCGTCTAATGGATGATATGGGTGATGACTAGAGATGATTGGGTGGGATATTATTCCCCTAATACTAGATTTGAGATATTAAAGGGGATTGATGATTATCTACTGGAGTGATACCAAGCATACGTCCTTGGAGTAGGGTGGACACACCATTACTGCATTGCCCAGTCATTCCTGGGTATGGGTATTTTGATACTTTTAATTAATTTATTGGTAGTTATTATCTATTTTTTCTAGATATTGTACATGTAAATACTCATCCCTTATTTTGGAATTGTTGGTAATAAAGATCCACACCTTATTTGTTTAGGATATTTGACATGGTACATTGCTTCTTTTTTTCGGAATTTTTTGACATGACCCTCCATGCCCTCTTATTTTATGATGTTAGACATGGAACTCTACAAAATTGATAAGGATTATCATACATGACATTAAATATCTCTAGTTGGAGTATTGGAATTATTCCCCATTATTTATAATATGAGATCCCAATTATATATGGTTGTGGAAAATTTTCAAACATTGGTAAAATCATGTACGATCAATCAGGAATAAAAACCCAATGATCGAATTAATTATACACAACATGATTGGTATGGCATCCATATTAATTAATTATCGTAGGAATTATAGATGATAGGGTTCATGGGGCCAAGGACCAAATGTTGTTTTACTTAATCCTATTTAATTCATTTTATTCTTGGCTAGGTTAGGCATATTCTATCAGAAATCTGTTAAGAAAGAATACCATGGAATAAATTTTTATATTTAGTTACTCTCATATTTTAGTTATAATTATTGTTTTTATCATGATGATTTTCTCACATATGCATAAATTTCATGTACTTACTATGTGTGAAAAAACATACATGGTTCTCTACTGAGAATTTTACTTATAGCATACTCGTTCCACTATTTCATTAGGGTACCCAAGCGTACATTCACTTAGTTGAAATCACATTTTTGGCTTCTACAAAAGACTTATTGTGGAAGATAGCTTGGATATGTATGTAGAGATTAGGTATTTGGTAAGGATTAGTTTGGGAATTAATGGATTTAATTTTATTTATTTTTCAATTATTTACTCTTGTATATGTGGTCGTACTAATGAGATATCAATGGTGTATGTATGTCAGGGATGTTTAGGCCTTTAATACACTTTATTAATTATTATAGATTTATTTTTATTTATTACTTATGTACTCTCTTTTTTTACTACTATGGATTATGTTTGGTTATTTCCTCTATTTTCATAATATAATATGGGTGTATAGGTTTCTTAAAATCACATTGTAGTCCCTCACTTCTGGTTAGAAGCCTCTATCATATGTGGAGGTTCTCTTGAGTCCAAGTTGCTAGCCGTTTTGGTGACTAATAATAGTCTGATGTGAGTAGGAGTGTGAATAATTATATAGTCATTATCCTTAAAACACATATAATTTATTATTATTTGGTTATTACATTAATATTCATGTAATGGTACCATTTTCCTTTCTTTGGAACATAAAATGATCAAGAAAATGATTTTAAGAAGAGATAACCTTATTTCATATTTGGCCAATGAATTCTTCCTTCCATTTCCATGTTCTTTAAAATGTTTTATTGCAGTTATATATATATATTTATATATTCATTAGAAATGTTATTTTTACTTCCTTAAAATTTAATTACATTTTATTATTTTCCAATGTATTTTGTTCGACTCAATATTTACTATTCAAAAATCTGTTAAAAGAGTATTATTTTTTAACTTATATGATATGAATGACTCTCCCTTCCATAAAAAACATTTGTTTCATTTAATATTCCTTTACAATATTCCAGGGTTATTTTAAAATAATTTTTTTAGAAAAGTTTTCGTAACTTTTAGTTTTTAAATATACTAAAATATATGGGTATTTTCCATGTTACAATTGAGTATATTAATTTCTTTCATAAAAGAGATTTTTCATTAATGTCAATATACTTTATAGATTATTACACTTCACTAGGGTTATGATATTATGATAAAATAACCATTCGTTGTTTTTATATCAAATGATTATATTTTGAGAAAAATTATTTGAAATTTTTTTTCTCTCAAATTAGTTAAATAAGCATTGATAGCATTAGGAATGATTCAATGTTTTTTATGGAAAACATATGTATGGATTATCATTATGAGGTTATTTGGTATATTATATCCATCCAATTATTTCAGTAATATGATATATATATCTCATGATATGTTGATGATAATTTTGTACATGATTGAGAAGATCTATGTTCACATCTTAATGATTGAGTATGATGTTTTTTGTAGTTATGCTCACAATATTATGAGTGGAATTCACTAAAAATAACTAAGATTACATCTTGATTCATGATTATGATTGTCGATAGTTAAGGTCAAAATATTATACACGAACATAATTGGAAATATCTATATTTAAGAGATTTTGATTTTATATGCTTAGGTTTATTACACAAAAATATGTCTTAGGCTTATGTCATGTTCTTAGGGATCATGATTAATTATTGATGATTCCACAGTCTTATAACTAATTTCTTTTGTCATGAAAAATCATTACATCATGACTCATAAATAATGATATTTAACAGATTAGGTATGAATTTCATAACTTATCATCACTTTGACATCACTATATACTTATATCAAGTTCACGTATGATCATTGATCAATATCTAATATGTTTACCATAATTGAGTTTATCTAGTCCCCAATTCTCATATTTCATTTTCCATAGGTTATGAAGATAGGTTAGAAAATGGGTATTTTTAAGAAGGAAAATACATGAGAAGGGATTTTTGGGAGATTAAGAATATATTTCATGAAAGAATTTGAATATATATATAATATCAAAATAAAATAAACCATTACCATGATAAGGAATATATTATAATGATGGGTATTGGATATTCACATAAAATGATGTAATATTTATGTATGTAATTCTTGAGTTTCCTTAGTATAGGCATCTTTAAGAAATCTAAAAAAAATCTACTTTAGTTTATATATAATAACTATAGTAATAGTTGAATTATCAAAGAACAATATGAATGTCCTATGATATCCTAAAATCATAGACATATTATTCCAACATTCTATCCAAAAATCTATATAGCATTATCTGTGTACATATTTGTCTAAGGATGGTTTGAAGTGGTTATGTTAACATACATACCTAGAACCTACAACAATCTACTCTAGATGAATGATTTAAAATAAGAATGATAATATTAAATAATACTAAGTGGAACTCTATGATGATGTAAAATATCATTGAAAAAAAAATTATGAACTCAATGATAGAGAATTTATCCTAGATATATATGAAATATGAAACTTTAATAAATTGATCCACAACAACCCGTAACATATGGATACCTCGGTGAACCATGATAATACATTCATGAAACCCATGGTCAGATGACCTGACTTATACTTTTAGATGGGTATTGATTAGAGAAGACAAATGGGTCGCTAGTACTTGGCCTTTACCCGCTAATAGGTAAAGCATAGTGAAACAATCCCCAACTTTTCGTTTTTCAACCGATTATACTAGTAGTTCCTTTGGATATCATCACATATCCAGGTTATCAAAAAGTTAATAACCCATATCAATGTGGGTTAATCCCACGTCATCTCATCATGTATTCTCATAGGTTCTAGCAAAATACCCTAATCTTGAAGGACCACATAAACATCAAGGGACCAATCAAGTTTGGACACCCGACCATATAAATTTTCCTTCATCACTAGAATATCTGGGTCATATAGCTAATAATCCATAAATCTCTCAAGGTGTGAGGATAAAATACTAAAATATTTCATTTCTTATCAACTATAATACTCTTAAATTATTTATATGTGTCTCACCAAATAGGATCATCATATTCTAATAAAAAAATTAAACTATTCCTCATATACTTATATCATATTACTAACTTCATCATTCAAGACATTTTCCTTCTTAGGGGTATAAAAAACCAAAAAAACAAAGGATTTATGTTTCCCAATCAACCACTTTTTATAATGATTTATTTCATAATACAAAAAAATATATCACTGTCACATATAGTGTTTATATATGATGAAAATTGAACCCATAAGATAGTTAGGAAAATATCTCCACATTCACACTAGTGATACTAAATCCATATCATGAGTTTGATAATTCAACAAATATGGTTTCAACTTCCTAAATATGAATTCAATAAAAAACTAATAATCTTTAAAGGCTAATAAAAACAATTATTGACACATAAAAATAAATTTTATAGTTTTTATCCAACATTGGTAAGGTCCAAATCGATTCAAATGTCAATGCCGTAAAATAATATATTGATCAGCCATAATGGTCATAACACTCAAATATTTCCTCTTTAGAAATGTTCATCATTATAGTTTTTGAGTCACACTATGAATTTTATACATATATATTACATTTTATTTGAAAAATATTCATTAATTATTATTACGATCCATGTCAAAAAATAAAGGTTTATTCTCCTTGGAAACATGGATATAGAAACAATAAGAACATAAAATATCTACATAATCTCCCACTAGGTTCTTCACAAATAGAACCTTTACTAGACATGTCATACTTAAAACCATTCTTCAAATCATGGAGAAAAGGAAACTCAATAATGGTTGAGCATAGATTCTCAGAAAGGGTATGAAAGGTAAATATCATGGATCATTTAGGAATAACATGATAATAAGGGTATGAGAACATGATCTTGGAACTCAAAAACCCATACTCAATAATTCATAGATCATAATCAGGACTTATTCCATAATGTTTGACTATTCATAAGATATTAATCATAAGGAAATAAAATAAAATTATCCATAAGAGAATTTTTTTTGTTAGATAATTTCACAAAATAGTTTATTAAATCATGATATATTCAATATCATATAAAATTTATTTCATGACTACCCACAAATGCATTCATAAAATGTTAGGCTTGTGTTAACAACTCATGTACCAACCTTAGGTTTATGATAATCATCTTTTTACCCAATTTTTGGGTTGGGATAAACTGATATGTACACTTTGAGATTATAAAACATTAATATTTACCCAATGAATTAGAGGGATACAACAGAACCACCAATCATTTAATCATAATCCATTCATATATATTCCAAAAAATAATGAATACATTAACCCTTTCATCATAGCATAACCCGTTGAAATGAAAATGTGTTTAATTAATATTTAATTATTATCATAAATAACCATATATAAAAATAATAATGATTATATTTTATAATCACACACTCATTGAATCATAATTGACATCAATGTATTCCACTATAAGTGAAAAATTATTTTAAAAGATCATTGGAATATTTTTTGAGGAAAATACTTTTTTTATTTTTAAATCACATATTTCTAGTATAAAAATATTCAAAATATTAAGAGAAATATTTTACAACAAAATATCCATGATAAATATACATTATACTTAAAAACAAGTATTTTTCTTGATGTTGAGAAAAACCAATCATGTATTGTATATTAAAACAAATATTTTGTTCACACTTTTAGTAAAAAAGTACATCATTCATAAAATTACAAGAAGAGTCCTATAAAATTATTTTATATAAAGAAAAAAGAGTAAAAATGAAAGTAAAAATAATACAAGAATATAAAAAGCATTACTCAAAACTTTTTCAATAAAATTTTAAAAAAATAAAAATGAAAAATATTCATGATTGAATAGAAAAAAAATTATTTTTTCATAAAATAGTCATTCATTCAATTGAGTAATTAAAAAGAATAAAATTAATGGAAAACATGTAATCTAAAAAAATAGAGTAGAATAAGATAAATAATATTTTGGATATATATATCATATAATTTCTTCATAATAATTTTAAGTATTAACTATCCCAATAAAATAATATTGTAATGTAAAACCCTTTACTAAAGTTTATCATGCCTAATTATTTCTTTATCCAAATTTATAATCAATTTAAATTAATTATAATTTAAAACCAAAACTTTATAAATAATTTTAATATTTTATATGTTAATCCTCTAATATTTAAACAAAAATTTATAAATAATTCATTACTAAAATCATCATTTCTAGTTGTTAACAGTTTCATTTTTCAGGAATCTTTTGGTTTGGTAGTTTTGGTCCCTGTACATTAACCATGGATCCATAAACTCTAAAAATTTACCAAATATATAAATATAAAATATATTCATCATGTATAAATTTATAACTATCTATAAATTATATATATATATATATATATATATATATTAATTACACCATTTATGGGGATGAAAGTCTGCATGTATGCATGATATCCGTTTTCATTATCTAACAAAAAGAATGAAATGATATTACAAATTTATTATCATCCAAATTCATAATTATATCATAAATAACATATATATTTATTATATATGAAATTATATACATCAATGTGATGCATTTATCGAAAATGAATCAAATCTCTACGTGCTGAAAGTAGTCTACACATATGCACTAGCAACACAATCATTTCCCGTTTGATGGAGAAGATTTGGAAAAAGGTATTGAAATCATAAAAATAACATCTTATTATATTTATGATGTAATATTATTCCAATTATTTCAGATAAAAAAAGTTTATAGAAGTGGTTTGAATAAATAAAATTGAAAGAGGTCGAATAATAAGTATGCATCTTCTTTGACAGACCTCATATAGATTACACATTAAGAAATAAAAGATTTTTATTAGGAGAACAAAACAGGATATCAGATTAAGAAAAGGAAGATAAAAAAGATAGTATGCTAGGTATTTCCAAGATATAAGGCTCAATATTTTGGAATAATTGTGGATAAGAAGTGCCCTTTTATAAGTGAAGGAGAGGGAACACTTTGAATTACTTAAATGATTTAAATATAATAAATAACATTATCAACTATAATGATACAAAATTTACATGTATTTTAAGTTAGTATTATATAGCATATAACTATCTATTTTAAATAATAATTATACAAGTTTATATAGAAATATTACCCTTATATATTGGTCTAACCTCCACTAGTAATATTGTTTTAACATTAACCGTGGTATGATTTTTTTACTATTTTTATTATTCATTATAAAAAATGAGAGTGGAAAAACATGAAAATTTCTAAATTATAAATCAAAATATAGAAAAAAAATATCATTTTAAGTATATATGTAATTACTTAATTTTATAATTTGTGTGAAAAATGGAACGAGAACCTGTTTTGGAAAAATGAATTTTTATTCTTAAAAATTGAATTTACCTTCAGAACTTCCTTAGTAAAAATTTTCCAATTAACATCAAATTTTTAAATTAATTATATAATCTATAAATTGAATTAAAATAATTATTAAATATTTATTTATTTATTTTATTATTATAAAAACACATTTTTCACATAAAGACACTAACATAAATAATTATCCTTTTACTATTAAATGAATTTTTCTTCATTCCCAACCTTTGAAAAAATAATGCATGGATAACTAATCATTTATTACTAATATATATAATTAAAATAAATTTATAGTACTGATTTAAATACATTTTTTTTATAATATTAGATAACAAGTAGAAAAATAGCTTCTAAAAATAAGTCTCTTTATCATTAAATGATGTTATTAAAAATCTAATGATTATTTCATAAGAATTAACAATTACATTTGAATTTAGTAAACAAATTCTATATATATTTCATAATGTGGTTAATAATATTCATACTCTCTCATAAAACTACTATTTTATAATAGTATACAATATCGTTGTGTTATATAGACTAATTGTGGTGTGTATTGAATGATATGAACTACATTAATTTTATTTTGAACGAAATACATATAAAATCTTGATGTGATAAATTATACCCACTTTAAAATTATTTTAGTAACACCATGATATATTTTTATTTTTTTTCAAAATAATTTAATCTTTTAATATTCTTCATTTAACATAACACTGAAAATAGTTTCGGCAAAATCAAACATTCCTTTCACACAACATTGACTTGGAGTATGTTACACTCACAAAAACACTTGGTTTATCTTACACAAATAATATAATTGGAGGATTTTACATTAAAAATCTACTTGTTTTAGGTTACATTCAACCCCAACTTGGAATAAATTACACACAACACCGACTTGGTGTATATTATACACAACACTAGGTTTCTACAAAAGATCATTTTATTATTGAAATTATAAAAAATGAGATAATTATAACATAGCAGTTAAACATAGTAATATGAATATTAATAAATAATTTTTAACTATTTTTCATAGTTTTTTTATATAAATAAAATATTTTGACAATGAAAAATATAATTTTTTGTAACACCCTATTATGTTTAAAAATACTTGTTTCTCAAAAGAACCTCTTTTAAGGTCCTTTAGAGAGAATTTATAAAATTAATTCTATAAACCTTTAGAAAAATAATTTTACAAAATAAAATTCATTTTTGTTTTTTATAAAGTCAAAATTATCTTAGGATTAATTTCTGGGATTTTTATGTGAAACCTCATTTTTAGATGAATTGTGAAAAATACAAAGTTTTATGTAACATCCCAAGTAAGTAATGAATAATAGATATTTTATTTATGTCTATTAATGATTAAGATAGTGTTTTAGAGGTTTAAAATGAAAATAAATCCAATCTTAAGCATGGAATACACTAATATTTTTAAAAGATTGTTTTATTGCCTTTTGATGGAAAACCATTTTTAAATCTATCTTTTGACTATTTTATAAGATATGTTTGTCAAAATAAACTTATTCTTTATGATTGGGACATCAAAATTTACTTTGTGTGAATTTTTGGTATTTTTCTGACAATGTTCATTTTTTAATGAATAGTGAAAAATACTGCATTTTACATCAAAACTGCTTTTTAATCTAATTTATTTATATGATTAGATTATCTTTTGAATTGGTTTTGAAGTGAAATTAGAATATATTTTTACCATTTAATCCAATGGTGGTAATTGGAATAAATTTCACTTTGAAATTGGACTTAAACTGGTATCAATCTTTTGATACTTATTGTTTCATAAAAACACGCTATTTGTCATGACAGCGGGAATTAATTATTAAATTAATAAATGTGACTTATCTGTTTTGAATTTTGTAAAATAGACTTCATTTTTGAATTCGGAATATCAAATATAGCTTAGGATGAATTTTTGGTAATTTTCTAAAAAACTTCAATTTTTGATGAATAGTGAAACCACTAAGTGGTACTTATAAAAACTGATTTTTCATTTAAATGAAATTTTTCCATCATTGTGTTTTGAATTTCAAAAATCCGACATACATGGTTGTCATTAAGAAGTAAAATGTGGTTCAATGGGATTAAAATAATTTTTTGGTGAATAGTAACTTATTAAGTTCTTAATCGCGATTAGAGGTAATTAGTGTAGTTTAAGGTAAAAATAATGCTTTAATAAAATGCGATGAGCTTGACACATGTCCTACCATCATTGGTTGTGTAATGGCCGTCCAAGACAAGCCATGGGTTAACTTGGGTACCCCATGGAGCCACTTTGGTTGGGAAATTACATAAATAACTTTTTATTAAATGTTAAAGTAAAAATGACACAAACATGAGTTATTTTACAAAAACAATTTTTACATGGGGTTATTCAAGTCATATTTTTGACTATAAATATTCATTAAAAATATAAAAATATTTCCTACATCATAGTATTTTTTTTTATTATTTTTAGACATTAAATAAATTAAATTATTTATGACATCATGATGATGCAACAATGACCTCATTATTTAACAATTTAAATAAAATGGAAAGATAATGTAAAATCTAAGACCTACACATGGAAAAAACCTATTGGATGAGTTTATTTCGAACCCTTATCACCTTATCCTAGAATTATATCAATGTGGGTCCTTTTGAATCTGAAACTCTTTTTAAAATAAAGTAACTTGTCTTTATTTTCCAAGAGTGCCCCTCCTCTCCTCTTATAAAAGGCCCCCACCTCTACCTCTTTACCCACACTCCCAAAGCCTTTGTCTCGGCCAACCCCTTCCCATTTTGTCTCTCCAAATCCCTATCTTACTCCTTCAAGCCACACTTTGGGCAGTAGTCTTCCCAAGGAAGCCTTTGAGCTCAAACCAAAGGGAGTTACCCGATTTTAAGGTAATGTCTTCACTTGAGTCCTTTTGTTTTATTTTGATTCTACAACCCCCTAAAATCTTATTATCCATTTATTTTGTAACAACTCTAGTATCTTCAATATACTAGGATGTTTTTATAAGAAGGATTCGAGCTACACTTACACACACCTACATCTAATTGTTAAAGGACATATTGTTTCCGTGGAAGGTGAATTTATGCCTCCCGAAACGATGATTGTTCAACATTACTTTAACACCTTCAAAGGTGGCCATTATGATGACACTATATTTATATATGATATATAATATGTTTATATTTTCCTTAAGCTTCTGTATTTTTCATTTTGGTCATACCTTTATGGTTTCCATTATGGGTAAACGTGATATCTTCATTTAAGGAAGTGCGGACTACCGCCCCCTCAAAGTGATTTGATTCGTTAAATACCATATGTGGGACGTATAAAGGATGGAACTATGATATTATATATGATATTACACTGGAATTATAATATACCTTTATATCATTATGATTCCATTCTATAAAATATGAAATAGAAATGAAAGTAGTGTTCATGCGTACGTACGGCTTACCGTCTCCATGAACGGTGCATTTCATTTCATACCTCTAAATTATTATGTAATATTATAAATGCATGAATGTACTGGATATATATGAAATATATGATATATACATCATGAATACCATTCTGGATATAATGTATACATGAACAACATGTAATTATAAAGGGCTTATTTTTGACTCAAGTACCAATGATCGTTAAAACGACCGTTGTTAACTTAAATAATTACATAGTGTTCATGACATGGTAATAAGTGATATAAAAGGAATAATGAACTTTAAAAAGGTTCTTAAGAAAGTAGAAATTAACTCAAGTTTATTATTGAGGACATTAAAGAACGATCGAGTCAAGTCGGACCCGAGGTATGGGACTTCGTCTCAATCTCCTTTCATTGAGGCATATTTTGTTTTATACACAACCTTCTTTTATACGGTGTATAAACCCCTTTGACTTTTACGTTTATCCAAAATGAATCTTTTTTATATGTAGCGTTTTACTAAACGACAAAAGGGAATGTTTTTGTCGTACGTATGCGGCGACAACGACTTCTCTGCCGCCGTGACCGTTATTTGAGTTTTGGCTTCCTCTACAAGCCATACCTTTTTTTTAAAGAAAAATAAATACCATGTTTTAATTTTCTTTTATTTTGGTGTTGAAAATGGTTTTCATAATGTTTTTATATCAATGTGTTGTATTGATATCTTGTGATTGAAAGGTGGAAATGTTATGTTTCCTTTATGCATGTTTTATGTGATACGATTATGTTGAGGTTCTTGGGCATTATTATGAAGACGGGTGGTTCCGTGATAAACTAAGTGCGGGTGAGCCCGATATAGCTCTCCAATGCATTGGGTAACGTGAAGGAGTGAAACGTTAATGTTTCTCCGAAGGGATTTAGGGAATATACTATGATGGGTATTCCAAACATAACCAAGAGGGTTACTCCCAACGTAAGAATGTTATGAATGCCTCAAGTTACCTTTATGTCTTATGATTTCTATGATTTATTCATGATTTGATGAGGTATGTTAAAGTGCTTATGTTTTATGGGTAAAGTATGATCTCATCCTTATGTATATATGTACCCATGTTTCCTTTCCATATTTTTATATCCCTTACTGAGCTTTTTATGCTCATCCCAAGTTTTTTTTGAAATTTTTTTCACAGGTCAAGGGAAAGGTACATGATATGATGATAGTGTAAAGGAATTGTCAATAAATAATCCATGTTTTATTTTAAATATGTTTCCATTGATGGGAATGAAGAATATTTTCTTTATGTAACCACTTTGTTTATATGTGGAATGTAATGCAAGTTTTATGATCTAATTCTCTAAAACTCTAATCCCGAAAAGATCCTCAATGTGTAATCTTGTAATAACTCAAGATTAAGTAAGGTTTAAGGCTTGGGCCTTATAGTTGGTATCAAAGGTTGGTTTAGATAACTTTAAGAGTTAGAATTATATTAAATGATTATCCAAAAATATTTTTTTTTGAAATGATATATCATTTAAAGATTACCATGTTGCTTCATCTAAGACATGTTTGTTCAGAATGGTTTTCCGCAGAGGAAACAGGGAAGCGGTGCTAGGAAGGCATAAAAAAGGAAATAACCATCCATATCAGCATCCTGAGATGGTCGAAATTGTAACTGAACAGTTTTTTGCAGTAATGGTGTAGTTGACTCAAGCGATAAATGGTGGTGGTATCCATACACGAGATCAGCCAGATCAACCGCAGAGGAACATGTCAGTGGTGGAACATTTCATGAGGCAACATCCCCCATCATTCAGAGGATCATCTGACCTTGTGTTAGCTAAAGGGTGGATTAAAGCACTGGAGAATATTTTTGATGTCATGGGGTATTTAAACAATCAAAAGGTTAGTCTTGCTATTTATCGTTTAGAGGGAGAAGCAGATCAGAGGTGGTTGATGGTTAAAAATATCAGGGACGCTGATGAGATTGATGCTCTCGACTGGGATGAATTCAAAGGTATGTTTCTTGAGAAGTATTTTCCTAAGTCTGTTCGACTTAGGATGGAAAATCAATTCTTGGAATTGAGGCAAGAGGAAGACTCAGTGGCTACCTATGAAGAAAGGTTCACTCGATTGGCAAAGTATGCTCCAAATTTTATCCGAGACCTTGATAGTAAAATCAATCGTTTTTACTCAGGATTAAAGCCAAAATATCGAAGGGAATTAGCTTCTCGTGAGTTTAAAAGTTATGAAAAGCTTGTTCGATGTGCTGAGAAGGTGGAAATGGAGTTTGTCGATGATCAAGTGTTCTATAACAACCAACAGAAGAAGAGACCGAGGTGGCAGGAGAAAGGTAAGAATTCTTCAAAAAAGTCTGATGGTAAGAAAACTAAGTTTCCATTTTGTGATAAATGTTGCAAAAGGAATGCTGGGGAATGTCTTCTGAATTCTGGAAAGTGCTACCGATGTGGTAAGATGGGACATAAGGCTCGTGATTGCACTAAAAAGTATCGTGGTGAAGGTAAGACCAAATTTGATTTACAGTTAGTGAAATGTTTTAAGTGCAATGAGATGAGTCACTATGCAAATGAGTGTCCGACAAAGAGCTTGGGTGATGGGAAGCAGTTAGACTACAAGCAGAAAGGGGTGGTGAAATCCTTTGCAACTACTTCAGCAGATATCGGGCCATCAAATGAAGTTGTATCAGGTACTTTGTTTGTTTTTTCAGATTATGCCAGTGTGTTGTTTGATTCGGGGTCTACACATTCTTTCATCTCTGAAACCTTTTCTAGTAAAATGGGAATACCATCTCAAGAAATGACTCCTGAACTTTTGGTAAAAACACCTGGGGGGAATGTTGAGGCAAAAATAATTTATAATAATCTTCCTATCCTTATCTGTGGAAAGAACCTACTTGCAAACCTTATTGTTCTACCTCTAGTAGAGTTTGATGTTATCCTGGGTATGGATTGGCTCTCTATTTACCATGCTAAGATTGACTATAGAGCTAAAGAAGTTTCTTTCAGAAAGACTTTCAGTTTGTATACAAGAATGAACCCTTACTGTTGATAACTTATCAAGAGGCCGAGAAACTTGTAAAAGATGGAAATGAATGTTACCTTGCACACATCATTGAAAATAAAGGAACTGTTCAGATTAATGATGTGCCAGTGGTAAATGAGTATCCTGATATTTTTCCTGATGAGTTGCCTGGAATAATACCAGATCGGGAAGTTGAGTTTACTATTGACTTAGTTCCTGATGCTAAGCCAATTTCAAAACCCCCTTATCGAATGGCTCAAATTGAACTTTTAGAGTTAAAGGAGCAATTGCAAGATTTATTAGAGAAAGGTTTCATTCGACCTAGCACATCACCATGGGGTGCTCCTGTTTTATTTGTTAAAAAGAAAGATGGTTCTATGAGACTTTTCATTGATTATAGGGCCTTGAATAATATCAATGTTAAGAACAAATATCCTTTGCCTCATATCGATGATTTATTTGATCAGCTCCAGGGAGCTCAGTTTTTTTCAAAGATTTACTTGCGATCGGGGTACCATCAGCTGAAGGTAAAGGAGGCAGATATTCTGAAGACCACATTCCGTACGAGATATGGCCATTATGAATTTGTAGTAATTCCTTTTGGGCTAACCAACGCACCTGCTGTATTCATGGACTTAATGAATAGAATTTTCCATGAGTTCTTGGATAAGTTTGTGGTGGTTTTCATTGATTATATTTTGGTGTTTTTAAAAAGTAAAGAGGAGTAAGAAAGACATTTAAGGGTTATCTTGCAAACCTTAAAAGAAAAGAAATTGTATGGGAAATTCAGCAAGTGTGAGTTTTGGTTGCAACAAATTTCCTTCCTTGGTCACATTGTTTCTAAAGATGGGATAACTGTTGATCCGGCAAAAACAAAAGTTGTTGAAGAATGGAAAAGACCCACAAATGTAACTGAGATTCGTAGCTTCCTTGGTTTGGAAGGCTATTACCGAAGGTTTGTTAGAAATTTTTCACGGTTATCTAGTCCAATGACTAAGCTAACTCGGAAGGGTGTTAAGTTTATCTGGACAAAAGAATGTGATTATTGTTTTCAGGAATTAAAAAGAAGATTGGTGAATGCTCCAGTTTTGGCACTACCTTCCCGGAATGGTGAGTTTGTTATATACAGTGATGCTTCATTGAAAGGACTTGGTTGTGTCCTAATGCAGAATGATCACGTAATTGCTTATGCTTCACGACAGTTGAAAACACATGAGGTAAATTACCCTACACATGATTTGGAATTAGATGCTGTTGTTTTTGCTTTAAAAATTTGGAGGAATCATTTGAATGGAGTAAAGTGTGAAATATATACCGATCACAAAAGTTTAAAGTATATATTCACTCAGAAAGAATTGAACATGAGACAAAGGAGATGGCTAGAATTAATCAAGGATTATGATTGTACAATTCATTACCATCTGGGAAAAGCAAATAAAGTGGATGATGCTTTGAGTCGAAAAAGTAATGCTTCATTAGCAATGTGGAGTTTGGAACGTGAGCCTTTGGTTAAGGATTTGATGAACTTTGGAATAGAAGTTGTGAGTGCAGGAAGTTCTTCTGTTTTGTTTCAGGTATCAGTGAGATCATCTCTATCAGATTGAATCAAGCAAGCACAGAAGCAAGACAGTGAGTTGCAGAAAAAGGTAGAGCTGGTTCAGAAAGGTAAGTTGCCTGAATTCAACATTGAAAATGATTGAGTTTTGAGATTTGGGAAGAGATTGTGTGTGCCTTGTGATTCACAGTTGAAGAGAGAGTTGTTATGTGAAGCTCATAGTTCTCCATTTTCAGTTCATCCTGTAAGTACTAAGATGTATAGAGATCTGCGGGAGTATTACTCGTGGGATGGAATGAAAAGAGATATTGATGATTTTACTATGAAGTGTTTGACTTGTCAGCAGGTTAAAGCAGAGCGGCAGTTACCGAAAGGGATGCGTCAGCCGTTACCAGTGCCAGAGTGGAAATGGGAGAATATATCCATGGACTTTGTTGTGGGATTACCGAAGACATCTCGAGGTAATAATGCAATCTGGGTCATTGTTGATCGCTTGACTAAATCTTCTCACTTCCTTTCTATATGAGATACTTTTTCCCTAGATCAACTTTCTCATTTGTATCTTAAAGAGATAGTCCGGTTACATGGAGTTCCCCTCTACATTGTATCTGATCATGATCCCAGGTTCACTTCTAACTTTTGGAAAGGCCTTCAGAATTCGTTGGGTACTAAATTAAAATTTAGTACATCTTTTCATCCTCAATCAGATGGGCAGTCAAAACGAACAATTCAGACATTGGAGGATCTGCTACGAGCATGTTTTATGGATTATCAGGGAAGTTGGGACCAACATATTTCTTTGGTTGAATTTTCATATAATAACAGTTTTCATTCCAGTATACAGATGGCACCATTTCAGGCATTATATGGGAAGCGGTGTCGAACTCCAGCTTTCTGGGATGAAGTGGGTGAAAGGAAGTTGATGGGACCAGAATTGGTAGAAGAGATGGCAGAAAAAGTTCAGCTGATTCAGAAGCACATGAGAACAGCTCAGAGCAGGCAGAAGAGTTATGCAGATAACCGGAGGAAGGATCTATCTTTCGAGGTAGGTGATCATGTTTTTCTCAAGGTTTCTCCTTGGAAAAGTGTGATGAGATTTGGTAGGAAAGGAAAGCTGAGTCCAAGGTTTATTGGACCATATGAAATTCTGGAGAGAGTTGGATCAGTTGCATACCGGGTGGCTTTACCTCCGATTTTATCTCAGGTACACAATGTTTTTCACGTTTCGATGTTGAGAAAGTATATGCCAGATCCATCTCATGTTTTGAGTCCAGAGGTAGTTCAGCTGGAAGAGAACCTATCTTATGAGGAACAAATGGTCCAGATTCTTGACCACAGGAGGCAAGTGTTACGGAATAAGGTGATTAAGCAGGTAAAGGTTTTTTGGAAAACCCACATGATGGAAGAGGGAACATGGGAATCTGAAAATGCAATGAGGGATAAGTACCCCCATTTATTCGATAAGTAAATAAATTACGGGGACGCAATTTTCAAAAGGGGGGAAGGATGTAACATCCTAAGTAAGTAATGAATAATAGATATTTTTATCTATGTCTATTAATGATTAATATAGTGTTTTAGAGGTTTAAAATGAAAATAAATCCAATCTTAAGCATGGAATACACTAATATTTTTTAAAGATTGTTTTACTGCCTTTTGATGGAAAACCATTTTTAAATCTATATTTTGACAATTTTATAAGCTATGTTTGTCATAATAAACTTTTTATTTATGATTGGGACATCAAAATTTACTTTGTGTGAATTTTTGGTATTTTTCTGACAATGTTCATTTTTTAATGAATAGTGAAAAATACTGCATTTTACATCAAAACTGCTTTTTAATATAATTTATTTATATGATTAGATTATATTTTGAATTGGTTTTGAAGTGAAATTAGAATATATTTTTACCATTTAATCCAATGGTGGTCATTGGAATAAATTTCACTTTGAAATTAGACTTAAAATGGTATCAATCTTTTGATACTTATTGTTTCATAAAAACACGCTATTTGTCATGACAGCGAGAATTAATTATTAAATTAATTAATGTGACTTATATGTTTTGAATTTTTTAAAATAGACTTCATTTTTGAATTCGGAATATCAAATATAGCTTAGGGTTAATTTTTGGTAATTTTCTGAAAAACTTCAATTTTTATGAATAGTGAAACCACTAAGTGGTACTTATAAAAACTGATTTTTCGTTTAAATGAAATTTTGCCATCATTGTGTATTGAATTTCAAAAATCCAACATACATGGTTTTCATTAAGAAGTAAAATGTGGTTCAATGGGATTAAAATTATTTTTTGGTGAATAGTAACTTGTTAAGTTCTTAATCGCGATCAGAGGTAATTAGTGTAGTTTAAGGTAAAAATAATGCTTTAATAAAATGAGATGAGCTTGACACATGTCCTACCATAATTATTTGTGTCATGGAAGACCAAGAAAATCCATGGGTCAACTTGGGGACCCCATGGAGCCACTTTGGTTGGGAAATGACATAAATAACTTTTTATTAAATGCTAAAGTAAAAATGACACAAACATGAGTTATTTTACTAAAACAATTTTTACATGGGGTTATAAAAGTCATATTTTTAACTATAAATATTCATTAGAAAGATAAAAATATTTCCTACATCATAGTAGTTTTTTTATTATTTTTAGACATTAAATAAATTAAATTATTTATGACATCATGATGATGCAGCGATGACCTCATTATTTAACGATTTAAATAAAATGGAAAGATAATGTAAAATCTAATACCTACACATGTCCAAAACCTATTGGATGAGTGGATTTCGAACCCTTATCACCTTATCCTCGAATTATATCAATGTGGGACCTTTTTAATCCGAAACGTTTTTTAAAATAATGTAACTTGTCTTTATTTTCCAAGAGTGCCCCTCCTCTGCTCTTATAAAAGGCCCCCACCTCTACCTCCTTACCCACACTCCCAAAGCCATTGTCTCAGCCAACCCCTACCCATTTTGTCTCTCCACATCCTTATCTTACTCCTTCAAGCCACACTTTGGGCAGTAGTCTTCCCAAGGAATCCTTTGAGCTCAAACCAAAGGGAGTTACCCGATTTTAAGGTAATGTCTTCACTTGAGTCCTTTTGTTTTATTTTGATTCTCTAACCCCCTAAACTCTTTTTATTCATTTATTTTGTAACAAATCCAGTATCTTCAATATACTAGGATGTTTTTATAATAAGTATTCGAGCTACACTTACACACACCTACATCTAATGGTTAAAGGACATACTGTTTCCATGGATGGTGAATTTATGCCTCCCGAAACGATGATTGTTCAACATTCTTTTAACACCTTCAAAGGTGGACATTATGATGACACTATATTTATATATGATATATAATATGTTTATGTTTTCCTTAAGCTTCTGTATTTTTAATTATGGGCATACATTTATGGTTTCCATTATGGGTAAACGTGATATCTTCATTTAAGGAAGTGCGGACTACCGCCCCCTCAAAGTGATTTGATTCGTTAAACACCATATGTGGGACATATAAAGGATGGAACTATGATATTATATATGATATTACACTGGAATTATAATATACCTTTATATCATTATTATTCCATTCTATGAAATACGAAATAGAAATGAAAGTAGCGTTCATGCGTACGTACGGCTTACCGTCTCCATGAACGGTGCATTTCATTTATTACCTGTAAATGATTATGTAATATTATAAATGGATGCATGTACTGGATATATATGAAATATATGATATCTACATCATGAATACCATTTTGGATATAATGGATACATGAACAACATGTAATTATAAAGGGCTTATTTTTGACTCAAGTACCAATGATCGTTAAAATGACCGTTATTAACTTAAATAATTACATAGTGTTCATGACATGGTAATAAGTGATATAAAAGGAATACTGAACTTGAAAAAGGTTCTTAAGAAAGTAGAAATTAGCTCAAGTTTATTATTCAGGACATTAAAGAACGATCGAGTCAAGTCGGACCTGAGGTATGGGACTTCATCTCAATATCCTTTCATTGAGGCATATTTTGTTTTATACAGAACCTTCTTTTATACGGTGTATAAACCCCTTTGACTTTTACATTTATCCAAAAGGAATCTTTTTTATATGAAGCGTTTTACTAAACGACAAAAGGAAATGTTTTTGTCGTACGTATGCGGCGACAACGACTTCTCCGCCGCCGTGACCGTTATTTGAGTTTCAGCTTCCTCTACAAGCCATACCTTTTTTTAAAGAAAAATAAATACCATGTTTTAATTTTCTTTTATTTTGGTATTGAAAATGGTTTTCATAATGTTTTTATATCAATGTGTTGTATTAATATCTTGTTATTGAAAGGTGGAAATGTTATGTTTCCTTTATGCATTTTTTATGTGATACGATTATGTTGAGTTTCTTGGGCATTATTATGAAGACGGGTGGTTCCGTGATAAATTAAGGGCGGGTGAGCCCGATATAGCTCTCTAATGCATTGGGTAACGCGAAGGAGTGAAACGTTAAGGTTTCTCCAAAGAGATTTAGGGAATATATTGTGATGGGTTTTCCAAATGTAACCAAGAGGGTTACTCCCTACGTAAGAATGTTATGAATGCCTCAAGTTACCTTTATGTCTTATGATTTCTATGATTTATTCATGATTTGATGAGGTATGTTAAAGTGCTTATGTTTTATGGGTAAAGTATGATCTCATCCTTATGTATATATGTACCCATTTTTCCTTTCCATATTTTTATATCCCTTAATGATATTTTTATGCTCATCCCAAGTTTTTTTTTTGAAATTTTTTTCACATGTCAAGGAAAAGGTGCATGATATGATGATAGTGTCAAGGAAGTGTCAAGAAATAATCCATGTTTTATTTTAAATATGTTTCCATTGATGGGAATTAAGAATACTATCTTTATGTAACCACTTTGTTTATATGTGGAATGTAATTCAAGTTTTATTATCTAATTCTCTAAAACACTAAACCCGAAAAGATCCTCAATGTGTAATCTTGTAATAACTCAAGATTAAGTAAGGTTTAAGGCTGGGGCCTTATATTTTAATTCCAAACTTCCATTTCTTATAAATTATTTATATAGTTAAATTATATTTTAATTTTTTTTTAAAAGTTTAATTAGATTATTTTTTTATCAATTAACCCAATTATGTTCCTTGGAATCAATTTTACATTGAAATTGGATTTAAAAACATAACAAACTTTTGTACGTTTTTACATAAAAACCTGCATTCTTGACCCGACTGTGAGATTAAATTTAAATTAACATCTACAAATTTTTTGATTTTAATAGGTAAAAATGGATTAAATATTTTTATTATTCATTATTTATATTTTATAATATGTTCAACTTTGTTTTAGACCAATAATATTTGGGAAATTAATTAAAATTAATTATCACAATTATGGTAAAATGAAGCATAACAAGGGACTAAACAATAGTCTTAAGGGCCCAAATGACCTAGAAACTTTCCAAGACCAATTATATTACCATATTTAGACCCTATTATCAATTTTATCTAATTTTTTCCATTATTTTATCCACATGACATGGGAAAAATGTGAGTGGAATTCCTTTTCACAAAATTCACAAGACACTCCTCCTCCCTTATAAAAATGCCTCCCCTCCTCCCACTTCCTCACACCACTCAAAAAACCATATATTAAAAAATGATTTAGAATCATAGGTATCAAAAATATCTACATTAATAATATATGACACCCCTTTCTTATAAATCAATTTGATTAATCCCTTTGGTGCAAACAGAAATGAGTTACCCGAATAAGAGGTAACATTATTTCTCAACTTCTTTTATTTTATTTCAATTATACACCCATAAAAATTATTATTACATTATTGTATAACAAATCTTATATACTAAATATACTATGATGTATTCATGATATGTTATTTTCCTACAATTTCATACACTTCCAAATAATTAGTGACAAACAAACTGTTTACGTGCATGGAGAACTACCGCCTCCCGAAACAAAAATTGTTTATATTTAATTATCCTCATATCATGGTGGATATTGTGAAGTAAAATGATTAGAGATATGTTATATATTATATTTTATTATTTATTTAATATTATATAATTATTTTATGATACTTATCATTATACTTTCAATTTTATTTAAATATAATAATTTTGTTTGAGGAAGTGTGGAGTACCGCCCCCTCCAATCTATGTGATTTATTCACACACTGCATTGAAAATATTAAGGATGGGTTTAGTGAACCTATATTATATACATGATATAAAAAATTTAATGCAATAATTATATATATATATATACATATATTCAATTTAATTTCTTTCTTTCAATACAACTATTAAACGGAAACAACATTCATGTGTATGTATGACCTACCATCTCAATGAATAGTGTATTAAATTACATACATCTATTTTATGTATATTATTATAATATAAACATAATGAATTTAAATGATATTTATATCACGTTTTACATTATTTAAATCATGATATAAGTATAATGACCAAATATATAACCAATTATGACACAAGCAAAGAACAAAGTTGATATTACCCACAGTGAAATCTTAACATGTAATTGTTAAAATATAGGTAATATAAAGAAATAATAGAACCATATAAGGTATTTTATATAATAATATGGTTTTTATAAAGATTTATAATAATCTTTTTTTATTATATAGGTTGTTTCTATGAGTACGAGGAGAGTCAAGACACAAGGTAAGTGAATTTCATCTCACTTTTTATTTATTTGAGATATATGTTTTATTCACCATAAATTAATTCTTTATGGAGTGTATAAATCCCTTGTATGTATTATATTATTATTATAAGTACAATTATGAGTATTTAAAAATATATTCTATTATCTTTCTTTCAAAGGGTTTATGTTTCAAAAGTTAACAAATCTGTAAAGTAATTTGGCCTGAATTTTCCTTCTTTGGGACACATGCCATGTTATGAACATATATATTTCTACGAGGTGAATATACTGATATTTAAATGTTATATCATTAATATAACTATTTTAATTATATTTTAATCATAATGTAATTTTATTTTCCTTACATATGGAGAATGGTTCAATGTTACTAAGTGGCGAGAGTTTATTAAAACAATCTCATCACTATTATAGATTTTTTTGTTTGTGATTCCATTGATGAAATATTATGATCTATATCTCAATAACATTCATGAATTTTCTTATATTCTAGTTATTACATATATACTTATGTCTTGTTAATATTTTCTTAATTTTTGGTATACAATATAGTTAAGAAAGCATTTTTCGAAAATCCCAACTATACCCTCTCTTCGGTCAAAAATATATATTCCTTCAAAAAAAATTCTAAAAAGGGTATCCAAGAATATTATAATATTCTCCTATAATAATTAAATTGAATTTTTCCCCCTTTTAATTTTACCAATTTTTTCAAAGGAAACATCTTATCTCCATCTGAATAAGGGGTTTTTCTAACCCTTTACCATGAAGAAAGGAACGTTCTTCTTACCTCGGACATCATGTATAGATTTACCCACCATCAAGACCTACATTATCTTGAAGCTTTCTTTATAGATTAAAATTATATTTTATAAAAGAAAATATTTTCCTGAGATTTTGTATAATCATTATTTTTAATTTGGATTTAAAAAAAGTTTTTCAAAATATGATTGATGTTATCAATGATTCATTTAAATGTTTTAAAATCTATTTTTAATGAAATTTTTTTAAAAAAATGTTTTATGTATTAAAAATTATTTGTGTCATTTTATTTTTTTATATGTTTTCGAATTATTTTGAACTAATTTTTTTTTTCAAAATTTTCTCATGATTCATTCATAAGTATTCATGTAATGGGTTTTAAAAACGTATTTATTATTTTTTATAAGATTTAAATGTATTTTAAAATAAATAGATTTAAAAAAATTCAATCTTTAGTTATAGATATTCAAGGAAAAAAATTCAAAAGTTTTTATAATTTTTTAAAATAATTTTTTTTTTTGAAAGGATATTTTCTTCAAGAAATGTTTTCATAATATCATTCCAATTTATTTTAAATCTACGACGATATCTTTCGATGTTACTCATGTACTTATAGGATGTGATCCAAAGGTTCAATTCATATATTTTTTCTTTGTATATTTTATGATTTGATGGAATGATGCTTATGACATATGTTTCTCTTCCACTAGTTATGTGATTTTGAAACCCTCTTCATTTCACTAGTCATGTTTATTATGAAATTATTTTGAATTCTCCCTCTCTCTATAAGATGTGATATGATTACATGTTTATAATAACAATTTAATTTCATGGGTTATGATATTATTATTTATGAACTTATTGTACATGTATGTATTTTTTCATTATGATGTGGGTTGTACCTATATCTCCCACCAATGCAGAGGGTAAAGATTTATATCTCATGAGATAGACATTCCTAGAAGGAGAAATGTACTTAGTTAAGTATTAAAAGGCAAGAAAAAGAAACTAACATGGTTCAGTATTATTGGGATGGTATGAGGAATGAAATCAGTTCAACAATACATGGCTAGAACATGGGGTGAACTCAGTTTAGTAATACAGTGATTGAAAGGGGGTGAACCTAGTTCAATAAAGGAAATTTTCCATTAATATGGCCTTGTCAGTGATTTCTGGGATACTAAGAAAATCATAATATATGATTATGTGTCTCCCACAATTCAATGTTTAATTCCTATGTTATTCTTTCAGGTCTAATTTTATTTATTTCATTATGACCCTTGTCTTAGGAACTGTCAATATTACTTCCATGATTATAGTTTATTATATTTTATATGATTGTTATGATATTCTATTTTCTTGGTCAAATTCTGATAACCCTATGTTCATGTTTATACTGACATGTCTCCTTGTTTACCTTTATTGAGCATATGAGCTCGCCCCTTTTTATGTTTTCTTCCCCATGTTATAATGATATGTATTTTTCTGATGTGTATGAGATGGGTTTTATTCAATAAGAACATAGTGGATGATAATGTAGCAAATTTATGTATAAGTGTTTAAGTTTATAGGTTTCCAAGGGTGCTATACTATTTAGGTCATTGGACTTCTTTTTTTATAATGATTTTTTTGTTTCAAAAATTTTATATAATATTAATGAATGAAAAATAGGGTCTATATAGTTGGTATCAGAGAAATGTTTTAGTCGATATTTGTAAGCATGGATGATAAAACCTTAATGATAATCTTAAGGACATGTTGAGGGATATGTTGAAGGATAAGGAACAGTAAAAGAAAATGTCCTAGAATTTTGGTAAAGGAAAGAGTGTGTGGGTTCATAGAAATAAATATCTATCTAGATACTACAATTGTAAGTGTATCTAGGTCATATATACCAATGAGTCACAAATCTTACAAGATGTTCCAAGCATGATATGGGGTAATCGGTTTCACGACAATGGTTATTGTTGCACACCTATTTTGACACTCCCAAGAGATATGTTTTTGGAATTATCAAACTCATCATGAAAAATAATGAAGGATTTAAATATAATTAGGATATGAACAAATGAGGATGAACCAAGGGTGTCATATATTAAGGAAGGTGTCATTATTTATATATCCTATATGTAATTCTTTTCATGACTTCTTGGTTTTCTAGTATTATAAGTAATGCTCACACTACACTTCTAGTTTTTTAATGGAGGGAACCAGAATAAATTGGATTAAAGTTGAATGTGAGGTATGATTTTCTAATGATAATTCGGTGGGATGTTTATAGTAGTGAAAGATGTTGTGATCACGCCTAGTCATTTTTAATATAATCAGATTAACAACATGTATCTTAACTAACTCTCGGACTCACCAAGGAAGAGAAAGAATGTGTTCAGTGAGATTTCAAGTAATAGAGACCATAGAGGAAATAAGATTAGGATTCATATATGAGAATAATGTAATAAGTATCACATAAGTGGAAGTATTATGGGAACTATAAGTAGTTTTGATTGTGGAAAACAAGGACATAAATCAAGTGACTAAAAGGAATAAATGGAATATTTAGTTAACGAAATGCATAAGAATATAGGCCTCCTTAAGACATCATTGAAGGTTAGGTGTTTTACGTGCAGAATAAAAATTAATTATTAAAACAATGTCCCAAGATAAAATATCCTAAAGAGAATAATCAAGGTGGTGTGAGTAATGATTATATTTTTTATGATGAAGAGATGATAAATGAAATGTGAAATGAAATATGTATTATTTAATATAATTAGGTATTCTTATTAATGGATTAAGGATGATGTAATTAAAGTTTTTATGTATTTAGATTCATGGATTATAAAATTGGAAATATATAAAGAATTTATAGTTCATATTTTTTTACTTTTTTTGAGGGGATGGAAAATTATTTAATAGAAATGTGATAATTTAAATAAGGTTAGATAACCCCTAAAATGTTACTAATGCTAGAAAATTATTGTTTGGATAAAGATTTTTGAGTTTAGTGAAATTATATGATATATATGATATAATAATTATAATGTAATAATTATATATATATATATTTATATATATATATGTCATTAATTTCATTGTTTCAATATGACAATTAAATAAAAAGAAAATTAATTTGTACGTATGGCCTAACATCTCTAAGAAAGGTGTATTACATTCCATAATTCTATATTATATTGATTATTGTAATATATATCTACTAAATATAAATTATATTTATATGATGTTTTAAATTCTTTAAATCATGATATAATTATAAGGGCCGAAGATATAACAAATTAAGACACATGAAATCAATAAAGAATATATTAAACGAAGTAAAACCTTAATATAGAATTTTTAATAAGTGGGGAATATAAATTCATAATAAAAAAATAACATATTAGATATAATAATATTGTTCTATGATAGATTTATAATAAAACTATATTTATTATACATGAGGTTTTTATTGGTACGATGAGTGTCAAGACACAAGGTTAGGGAATTTCATATCACATTTTATTTTTTGTGAGATACAAGCTTTATTCCACACCCATTCCTTTTTTGTGAATTGTATACTACCTATGGATGCATTTTGTGATTTTTATACTTAAATTAATGGGCATTTAAATATTCATTATATGATCTTTATTTCATGGGGTTTATTTCATGCGGTCTATGATTCATGATATATAATTTAAATTATTGTATAAACACATCATTGAAAACTATAGTATCATAGAATGGCATGTGTCTCAAAGAAAGAAAATTGAGACTTACATGGGGAGTATGGTTCAATGTTACCAAGTTTTAATATTTTATTGAAACAATCCCATTACATTTCAAGTTTTTTTGTTTATTCATCCTTTTATGAAATTTAATGATACATCTACCATGAATATTAATTAATTTTCTTATCCTATAGTTATTCATGATATATTAATGTATTAGTACCATTTTTCTACTACTTGGTTCCTAAGATAGTTAATAAATTATTTTTAAGAAATCTCAACTATACTCTATCTTCAGTCGTAAATCTGTGTTTGTTCAAAAACATGTTTTCTAAAACAGGTTTTCAAGAATATTATACTATTATACTATATAATTTATATGAAAATTTTTCCATTTTTGAATTTCACCAATGTTTTTAAAGGAATCATTTTTTTTCTTTCTGAACAAGTAATTTTCTAACCATTTTTAATGAAAAAAAGATATTTCTTTCGTAACTCAAAGGATATGTACTGATTTATTGTCCATCATGACAGAAATTCCCAGGAAGATTCTATAATATTACAAAAAAAATTAACAGAAACTTTTTTACATATATTAAAAATATACATTATTTTTAATGTAGTTTTCAATGGAAAATGTGTTTCAAAAAATTTATTTTTATTAATGATTAAATTAAATGTTTCTAAAGATATTTTCAATGAAAAGGTTTTCAAAATTGTTTTATATTTTAAAAAATATTTTAAATATTTTAATGATTTATTTATAAGTTTTCAAAAAAATTTAAAAGAAATTTGTTTTGAAAATATTTTTATGCTCCTTTCATAAGTTTTCCCTAAAAATATTTTCAAAACATTTTCAATATTTCCTTATATGTTTTCAATATATTTTAAATGAAATATATTTCAAAAAAACTTCATTATTATTTTATAAGTTCTAAAGGAAAATGTATTTTAAAAGATTTTATGTTTTAAAAAATTAATTTTTCATAAATAAATAATATTTTACTCTATAATTTTTTTTCAAAATATATTCCCATGTTATTTTCCTTCTAAGATGACATCTACTGATTTTACTCATTCACTTAAAAGAAATGATACAAAGGTTATGTTTGTACTTTTTTCATTAATGTTTTATGTTTTTATGGAATTATTCATTTGAAAATTGTTTCTATTTCACAAGTTATATACTTTTGAAACCTACTTCTTTTAATGGGTTATGTTTATGATAAAAATATTATGAAAAATATTCTTTTCACAAGTTTTGATATGATTACATGTTTATAATTCCCATTTCATTTAATGGGTTATGATTTTATTATTTCTGATCATATGAAACATGTATGTAATATTTTATTAGGAGATGGGTGGGACCTATATTTCCCTCCAATGCATTGGATAAAGATTTAAATATTATGAGATAAACATGGATGGAATAAGAAATGAACATAGTTAATTATTACAGGGATGGAATGAGAAATGGACTTGGTTCAATATTACAGTGATGGAATGAAGAGTGAACTCATTTAAGTAATATAGGGTTGGATGAGGAGTGAACTTAGTTCAGTAACATGTGTATATAATGGGGTGTGATCCTAGATAATTAAAGTAAATTTTCTACTAATATGGATTTGGAATCCATTCCATGAATACTATAAAAATAATTATATATGATTATGTGTCTATGATAATTCCAGGTTTAATCCCTATGTTATGATTTCATGGATTATGTTTTTTATTTTCTTATGATTAAGTTCTTCTGAACTTCTTATATTTATTATTCGAATATAGTTTAAGATATTTTATATAAAGGGTATGATCTTCTATTTTCATGATCTTGTTTTCATAACCCTTTTCTCATGTTTAAGCTTATATGTCTCCCCTGTTTACCCTTACTGAAAATCTAAGCTCATCCAAACAGGTAACAAAGATATGTATTATTTTTTATGTGTATAAGAATGGTTCTAGTCAAGAAAAACCTAGGGGGAAATAATGTAGCTCATTTATGCACCAGTTTTTACGTTCCCAAGTTTCTAAATTCTCTAGACTAGTATGGTCTTTGGGAATCTATTTGTACAATTTTATAAGTATTATGTAAATGTTATATAATGTAAATGTATGAAAATAAAGGGTCTATATAACTTCTTCCCTTGAAATTCCATCACTTCAATATAAAAAATTGATGATATATTTTATTTATCACATCTTTTGGTTCCCATGTACCTTCCTCAAATTTATGATTCATGTAGGGAACTTTAACAAGTTGAGTAGTAATGTTCCATAGAAAATTATCACTACAATAAAACATTTATATTAGTTTTTATTCATAGGAAATATCATGATTTAGTGACATGGACCCCCTATTAGTACATGTAATGTATTACATATGTTATTCTTACAAATAGATAAAATGAACACATCATAAACTTACAAAATGATTGGTGGAAGTGATAATTAAAAAGATACAATCCCTACAGGAAAAATAATTTCAAAGGGACCGATATTACTTGAGATAATGTTTTAATTATTTCTTAATCTCGTAACCTTATTCCATGTAGAAAGGCATAAAAATAAATTCTTAGTTTCATTTAATTATTTATATCGCTGATGATAGTAAGAATAAATATTCTATCAAATCTGAGTTAGCATGATGTGGTACTTAATGGATCTAACATTCTGTTCCTTTTCCTAAGTTATCTCATGTTACAATATAATTCATTCTCCAAAATCATCACAACACATTATTGTTATGAACTTCCTTCGATAGAGCTATTCATACAGATATATCTAAATTCTCATGTGAAGGCTATAGTCGTAAAAACATTCAGAGAAAAAAAAATTATACCCAACAACCTATTATCTCTAGAGAACCTATTCATAGAACATAGTCAATGGTTTGAATGATTCCTTCAAAGTAACCGTCTGTCTAATTATGATAGGAGATAATGAAAAAGAACATTATTTCTAAATCTTAGTTAATACTTCATTAGAACATTGAAGTAGACCATAGATCTCCATCCGATGAAATAAAATGTGGTACACAAATAAACTATAATACATTACTAATTTATATTAATGAAAGTTAATCAAGGAAAAAAAATTTCTCTGAAATAACTTTTATATGTGAATTTTTCAAATAGATTGACTATAACCCCAATATCAATATTTCTTTTCAATATATTTGAGGGTATGAAAATTAAATATGTGGTGATATTTCCCATTACCATTCTTTTATGGCTAATGTTTTTAACATCCCATTAAAATTCTATATGTTATCTAAAAACCTTTTATATAAGAGTAGTCCAAATATATACTCGTAAACATCTCTCTTAATGTTTCCCCTCTAGAAATACTCTTTTAATTAACTATACATCTTTATACTTCTAGTACTAATTTAGAATTTTAATCTATATGAATCTTCCCATGACTCATTATTTATGTCTATTATTTACGGGAACCTTAAATTGTTAATAAAAATTATCATTCCATAACAATTAAAGGTGATCATTAGAAAATTTTTCACCTTCTTTTTTTCATATCAAAATTACCCTACTGCACCTATTTAATCATCATACGGATAGATAATTGAGCACTCACTTGAGAAAGAAAATATTTCTATCCATTATGATTTCACAGAATATCCTTTGAATGTCCAAAAATATTGTATCCTTTGTGATCTTTATCATTATTAAGCTAGCATGTTCCTTTCTACTTAAGTATATAACCACCTTTTTCTCATTCTTACGGTGATAATGTATTGGTTACTCAAAATATATAATCAAATCCAACCATATTATCTTGTAAATATTCAGATATTTCTTGGTTAATATATAATATAAAATTTTATGATTATTATATATTTCATACAATTATATATAATGGTAATTCCTCGCTATATTTAATTCAATATTACCTCTAACTACTCCAAATAACAATTTGGATAATTTTTATAATAAACATTCAATTAGAATGTGATAAAATAAATCACAATATCATTTTTTATAATAAAACGCACCAAAAACTTATTTTATATATCACTATAAATAAAAAACCCTTCTCCACTATAGAGTACCCGGGGAACATGTTAAAAGGAACATGAATCCCTTTATAGTTAATGTGGTGGTTGGATTAGATAATTGATATAATTTTTTCACAATGATTCAATATTATATATCCAATCCAATGATGCTAAGAATACTAGTCACAATAGGTACTTTGATATAATTATTAATAACTCTCATATTTTATGGATCCACTAAAATACCCTCGCATGAGATTACATGACCCATGAATGAAACATTCATCACAAAATTTTACACATGATAAATTTTTCATACAGCTCCTCCTTCATTAAGGTCCTCAGTACAATTCTTAATTTATCATCATTATCTTCCTTAATATTGCAATATATAAAAAATTATCATTGAAATTCTAAAAAAAATAATTAACATTGTATCTAAAAACTCTATTCATTACATCAATGAATAGAGTAGGGTCGTTAGTAAGAAAAAATTATATAATTATAAATCCATAGTGCACATACCATGTAGGGTAGGTTTTATTGGGTATTTAAGCACTTTCTATCACCAATTTATAGTATCTATTTCCAAGATCAATCTTGTAAAAATATTGAGTTCATCATAATTGGTCGAATAAATCATTAACATGTGGAAATGGACACTTATTTTTTTACTTTGATCTTTTTATGTTTCTAATAATTACTATAGAGTAGATCTCATCCATCATTATACTTAACAAAAACAATAGGTTCACCCCAAGGTGATACACAAGGATTAATGATCCCCTTTTCATGATTCTACAATATTTTATACTTCATTTACTATAACTGAATTTGGGATATTCTATATAAAGTCTTTGAAATTGATGTAGCCCCATGTATGATTTCTATTGAATACTCAACTGCATGATTTATAAGATAACTAAAAAACTATAAATGAAAGACACCTAACCCTCCATACAATAGACATGTCCTCAATTATTTGATTCTCATAACCACCGAAGATATGTACTCCCATTGAATCAGAATCAACAACCACTTAAAGGATTTAATTTTCATTTGATGTTTATATTAATCCTTGAACTGGTAGATAATTCGATGTTGTTTAGGAATATCAAATTTGAAATACCTTCCCAAGTAATTCATATTGAATTTATATAAAGAAACACTACCCATTACCAAAATGAAATCATGTTTTACTAGAGGAATAATTACAATATTTGAAAGAAAACCCATCCAAAAAACATCAATGGGATAACAATCATATACCAGAGATGTGATCACTATACCATCAGTAGTATTCAATACTAATTAAAAATATAATTATTTATGTGGAAATGTGATATCCTTTTAAATTTGTTATATATAAAATATTAGGTTGATCAAAAATAAAATAAGATTTTACTGGTTCTAGAGTTCATACCTTTCACCACATTATTATCATAGCTCATATTGGAAATAGTTATCATAACCGATTTACATTTTTATCTTGGATTAAGTTCTTAAGGATATATATCATTGTCATTATCCCTCAAATTCAATCCCTAGTTAATATAATCCCCATACTCCTTGAATTTTAGACACTACAATGTTTATGGGGAATTATGTATTGATTTCCATCCATTCGAATCATTATTCATCTTCCTACCATCAATTTGGAATTAAATTTACTAAAGACATTCCATTACATGTTTATGTAATTTATTAGACCCATTCTGAAAATTTCATCCATGTTTCTTTTCACACTTCTAGTATAAATTAATAATAATCTTATTATATTCATGGTATTTATTATTATAATTTTCTTTAAATTCCATATTTCTTTTATTATCAAAACCTTAATACCAATGGATGACTCAAATAACCATTTCTACCTTTAGATGACATCAAATGATTAAATTATATCTATTGAATTATCTTATAGATTACTACCTTTGGAGACTTGGTTTTATCCCACTTATGAATTAATTAATATTTATCTCATATTGGATTATAATAAAAGAATCATACCTCTCATATCTTGTAAAAGTTTTCTCATAAGTTCCAATTGATTTATAATACTTCTACTTTAGCTAATGTAAGTCCTTGTATATTTTTATTTTAATATTATGATAAGACTAATTATAAAAAAAATTAATAACTCATCCCACCCCATAGAGAGAATTAATCCCAATTAGCTCATTTTATTGTAAAGATTCCACTATTGATTCGATTCACCCTCAAAATGATCAGAAACAAAACAAATTTTTCATTCTCCAAACAATAGAAAACATTAATTTTATTTTTTGTAGTATTTATCCATTACATTTATATTTTTGGATTATAGAACCTACCAAATAAAGGATGAGGTTTCCTCATGAAGGACCAACAAAAAAAATTTCCCCACTTTTCTCATTTAGTGGATTATCATAATTCATTGATTGAGAATGTTAAGTAAGAATAAAAATAACAGTTTTTATTCTAGGTCCCATTAAATTATATTTCGTATGAGTGAAGTCATTTAATTTTTATTATTATTTAGTTTCAAAAAACTTTTTTATAGTTCCAACTATTGACCAAAACTAAGTAGCATAATTTTAGAAACAATAATTATTGTGAGAAATCATATAATAATGAAAATAATATATAGGATGTCTAATTAATTAAGCCATCCTTTCATACTATGATTAATTTGGTTTAAAAAAGGTAATCCTTGGTCATCATATATTGAAATAATTTATAATGGGTCATAGTGAAAATTTTAATTAACCTAACCATATCACCCTTGATTGTTTTTAATTATCTACATTATTAGGTCCACTCATCAACCACTGATGATAATCATGTTAATACCCAACATTCCCATTTCTGAGTTTTCTCTCGTAGTTGCATCTATGTTATAGTCACATCAACTTACCTATATCCAGAAATAGATATATTTGTTCAAAAAAAATATCCACTCTTTAAAATAACATAGGATGTTCTTGTATACTTATGTTAATTCTAAGGTTTAAAAATAAATAATCCTCACCCAATTATCAAAAAATAAATAAACCATTCTCTAATACCAACTTTGGTTACCCTTGAATTTTATACATAAATTATATATCTGGATTGGTGAATATTAATTAAATATCATTACAATCTAGGCCAAAACTAAAAATGATCAGTGTATTTGAAAACCTTAATGCATAAATAAATTGTATATAAAACATCTACATCATATCCCAGTTAGTTCATGAAAAAATATTTCACTTCTTAGTCATATCATAGTAAAAACATTTCTTCATATCATGAGAAAAAGGAAACATCAAAAATGATGTTCTTAGATGATCAATAAGGGTCAAAAATGGAGATTAGAGTGT
This sequence comes from Viscum album, assembly GCA_963277665.1. NCBI lineage: Eukaryota > Viridiplantae > Streptophyta > Magnoliopsida > Santalales > Viscaceae > Viscum > Viscum album. The sequence continues at coordinate 1,455,668,789 of OY728135.1, read as the reverse complement.
CAATTTAAGCATAATATGAGAATAGGGGTTTTATAACATGAGATTAGAATTTGAAAAACTATATATAGTAATCGATAGATCATAAACATGAGTCAAAAAATAAAGCTTGGAATTTTAGAAGACATGAACCATATTATAATAAAAGAACATTATATTTATGATGATAAATTGGCTTAATATTGTTTAACGAAATATTGGTGTAATGTGTAGAATAATCATAATCATATAAATAAATTTTCAAGGAGACACACTGTGACATTAATCACATGTTAGGTGTAACAACCCAACCAAATAATACATGAGCAAGTAAATTATATCCATACATTGGAATGGTTACAAGGAATGAAATAATAATGAATAAAAGACTTTAGCTATTTTGGAAAACCAAATTACATAAATGATACCCATTTCAAATTTGGAGAATAACATAATACATTAAAAATAAAAATAAAGTACATCCTTAAAACTCATTCCAAGAATTCATATTCATATACTAGGGAAAGGGAAAATATTAATGTGAAATCAAATTATCAGTAAGGGTAAGTGTACAAAAATTATAATAATTATTCAATAAGTATAATCAATATTTAAAGGTAAATAACTTAACACACATTCTATTTAAACAACCAGATAAGGCATAGTCAATATGGAAAGGTAAATTTCTGAAACACGTTTCATCTAATGAATAAAATGAGAATGGAATGCATCCATAGATAATGTTAGAGAAAAAATTTAATTAATAAATAATAAATAAATATGAATGAAGGAAATTCTTGATTACTGGATGATATGTTTCCTAGGTAAATAGTACATATACCATCAATATATATTATTAAGATAGTTTAAAATAAACTATTTTTTCCAAATGATTCATCTCATGAGACTAAATATACATTGAGAGGTTTGTATTAGCCAGTTCCCAAATCATATCATACTAGTATATTTGTAGCACCCTAAACATTTTATGGTGTGGTTCTCTAAAATACACTTTATTAATCAGATAGACTATATTTCATGAATCACTTAGCCAAAATGGAGAAAAACATGGTTATTTATTGGAGATAGTCAAAACCTAGCTATTAAAATTAAATTTTCTAGCTCTGTGATTTGAATTTTGATGATCTGACATACACAGTTGTGTCCAGGATAATATTTAATGTCTGATAAAATTAACTTAATTTTGAGTGAATAGTAACCTAACCATATGAATAGTAACCTACCCTTATGAATAGTAATTTACCCTTATGAATAGTAATATGACTCTTACAAATGGTATACATACCCTTGAATGTATAAATAAATTTAGGCACCTTAAAAATCAAGATGAATATTTTATGTGTTTGTACTTTTCGATTGAATAATGATTTTAATTAAAAATTAAATTTATAATATTTAAAAAAATGTTTTTGAAAAATGGGGGACATTTTTGGTTTCTAAACATTGGAAAATGATAAAGGTAAATTTTTGGGTTTTTTGGAAATACTTGAATTTTTATGAATAGTAAAATACAATAAATCACGATAAATGCTAAATATTAGATTTAATGAATTATAGGTGATTCAAGGCTGATGTAACACCACTTGGTTTGAACTCAGATGCCATTATTACTATTTATGATCACATGAATCAATACTGTTCATAATATTGAGCCGAAATGTTAAAATAATAATTAAAATAATGAAAAATCCATCCTTACCTCAACTATATAAACCACCACTTACCCCCTCTTCATCCCACACCACTCATGCTTCAAGAATTTCATAAAAATTAAAAAATAATATTCCCAAGACCTATCCTTGCGTCCAAGTCCTTATGGTCACACAAAAATTCCAAAATCAAATGTCTTAAGGAGTTTCTCAAAGAGGAGTACTCAAGAGGTGAACCTCTCTTCCTTTTTCTTTCCATTTCATTTACAAGTTCCATTATTTTGTTCACTCTTTCAACCTCACCTCATCCAAATTCCATGATAATTACAGTACCAAGAATTTACTGTATTTTCATTGTGATAATATATTATTTCATTATAATATCACTTTTTATCCTCTTTTTATACTATAAATGTCAACACCGTCTGACATGTGTTAATTTATCACACTCAAGGAAGACAGGTTTTCAACTTTCATTAATATCTTCAATACTGGTCTCAAAACCTTTTCTATAGTTGAAATAGTTCATAATATATTTATTTTATCTTTTTTAATGTTCTATAATCCTTTCACACTCATAATATGGAATAATGATACAAAACATGTTCATTGTGCATAATACATCCAAGCTAAATCAACGTGTTTATCATTAACTTATCAAATGAGTCATAATCATTGTATACAACCAAAATCATTATAAGATAATTTATATCTATTTAATTTCAATAATAATATATATTAAGAATTATGTATGTTTAACCACATTTTGAAAGAACTTACATTTATGAATACAAGTAAACATATCATGAAAAACAAGGAAGAAAATGCTTCCAGAACAATAAAATTAAACCTCTTAAACCAATAAAAAATGTCATTAATAAACCTAATAAGGTTATAAAATAGTAATTACATGTTTTTGAGGTTCCAAAATTATTAATTAATGAAGTTAAATTTGATTATTCAGGTCATTAAGAACAATCCAGAACACCTTTAATCATAAGGTAAGGGATATCTTTACTAAATTTCCATTCATTGAGTTAAACATCAATGTCATTGTTTTTTGTATTTTCCTAGAATATGTGTGAATGACCTATGATTGTTTTTTCAGTATGTCAAATTTATTTTGTGGTTTTATGTATGTCTCACATAATTATATCATTGATTTGTCCTCAATCTAATGATAAGTTCTTTATAAGGGATCTTCTCTTTCACTTTTGTTCAAGAATTTCACCTATATAATTCCATTTTATTCCTAATTATGGGGTATCTTTTCACACCTCCCCCATACTTCCCTTATGATTAATAAATAATGGGATACCCATTTTACCTCTTATTAATCCCTCAAAAGAACACATGTTACCCTGAAAAAATGTTTGTAAGGGGTTTTCTCATCTCACATTCATTTCCACGAGACTTCCACTGTTCACCACTTATTTCTTATATGTGGTGTATTTTTACTTCCATTTTTCATATAATATCATTATTCTATTTATATTAATGGTATTAAATGATTCATTTTATGGTTATTATTTTTTGGTCATATGATTTGACCAATTACATTGTAATAAGGGAATGTCTCAACATCCATTTTGTTGTGACTTACTTTGTATTGTGCACCTAATAATCCTTATGTTGTGTACCTACTACCCAATTTAGATAATTTTTAATTTGAAATTATATTTCTATTAAATATCCATATTCTTATATCATGTATATGTTTATTTTTTAAACCGTATAGCATTTAATATACGGTGTTTATTTGGAATGTTGTTTTAACTGTGGAAGTATTGATGAATCTGTATCCTCTACTCTATACGGATATTGAAAAGTCATATTGATATTGTATTAAATCAATGTATAAATAATGATTTGGAGTTTCAGTGGCAGTTGGGGCCTACTATATCCCCTCGATGCATCGTAGGTATCATGAAACAAATTAGTTGGAGATAAACCTTTGAGTTTGTTTCCAAAAATCAGACAGGTTTCTACCCACATTACTAAACTATTTTAACGGTATTATGGTTTCAGGTGAACGATACACGAAATCCACTAATAATAATTCTCTTTATTCATTATCAGTTATTACATACCATGAGGTTTTCTCTATGACAAAATCTTTGGATGCAGGTTCATTCTCTGTTAATTAATGGCATGTGTTTTTCATTTATTTTCCATGACATTTTGACTATGACAAGATGTTTATGATTTAGTTAATATTGATTCATGTTTCCACTATTTTTAACCCTTACTAACCATTTGAGCTCACCCCTTTCATTTCTTTTCCATCAACAGGTTATGAATATGATGTCACTTATTGATTTTCTATGGATACAGTTTTTAGTTGTGTTATTTATTATATTTAGTGACCTTTCTAAATGTAATTTGAGTTAAATATATATATCTAGTTTCATTAAGAATACTAAACTGGTCATTCCTTTGGGATTTCAGTCCTTCTAACCATTCTAACGTAATTAGTAATGTACCGGCTCTGTTCTAGAGGGTTTGGGGTGTTACAGTTGGTATCAGAGGATGTTTAGTAGAAAACATAGAAACTAGATTAGAAAATATTGATTAGAGAACAAATCCCTAAGGTAGTATTTGAGGATAAAATTACAAGAACATCCTGTTATTTTGGTAAGGAATAAATTATTTGGATATTTCTAGAAAATACAACCCTTTCTGGATATAAATAGGTAGATGTGGCTCTAGCTCAGATATACCTAGGAGTGAAAACTCTGACAAGGAGTTTTAGCGTTGACTTGAGGTATCCTGGTACATGACAATGGGATTTGATGTACTCTTGGTATTGACACTCCTGGGGGATATACTTAGGATAAATCACATTTTCTTTACAAGACATTATGAAGGATTTTAATTTAATTTTTTTTCCTCAGAGAAACCATGTTTATAAGATTAGCTATGCATATAATGTCAATCTATGTTAAGTGCCTTTCTGTTTTAGATTCATAACCAAATCTAGTATACTCTATTATTTTGAAATGGTGCCTAATGGAAGAAGGAGAATCAATACTCATGGAAGATGTAGGGATTTCCCCACTGAGAAAGTCAACATATCCAATGTCAGATCAGATCAGATTAGGACCATATTATGAAAATATACTCAGGTTTTGACGATTAACTATACTACACTAGTGTTGGATTGTTTCATGTAATAGAATCCCCCATATTTTAGTAGGACTACAAATCTGATGGTAGATGAGAATTGAATCATGACCCTAGAAAATATATTCATGGAATTAATATATAATGAAAATGAAAAGGTTGTGCTAGCAGTATATTGTATCAAGGGTGACATAGATCAATGGTGGTCTTTGATCCAAAATACCATAGATGAAGAAGAAATAGAATATATGTAATGGAATACTTTTAAGTAAATATTCTTAGAATAATATTTCCCTTATGAGAAACAAACTTTAATTCAGAGGAAATTCCTTGGCTTAAAGAAAATGGAAGAAGATAGTGTTGCAGAGTATGATTCTACCTTCACAAGGCTAGATAGTTATGCCATATATTACGTATGTGTCTCGAAAGACAAGATCAATAATTTATTTGAAGTTCTTAATCAAATTATTTGAAGGGAACTGGCTTCTCAAACACTTTACTCATATGACGAAATTTTATCAAGGGAAATTGAAATAGAGAAGGAATTTTCTAGATCAAATTTGTTTAAGGGAAACCAAGATAACAAGCGGTTTTATGATAACCATGTAAAATGTAAAGTGCCAAATAAGAACAAGGGAACAATGAAATTCCCATTATGCGAGAACTGTTGAAGGAATCATCTTGGGAAATAATTGAAAGGCATGGGAGTCTACTACTAGTGTGGAGAAAAGGATCATCATTCTAATGAATTAAAGGGGAAGAAACAACTCACTAATATTCAATGCTACAATTATAGAGAGAGAGGACACTATTCAAATGAATTTCCTAAGTGCTAAGGAAACTTACCCCAGAAAAGGACAATTGAGCGAAGGAAATATTATGCGATTACAACCGCAGAGGTTGATGCTCCTAATGACATGGTGGAAGGTACACTAATTGTTTCCTCTAACTTGGCCAATGCATTATTTGATTCTAGATCATCACATTCATATATATCTTCCTAGTTTTCCAAGAAAATTCGACATGTACAATTTGATTTAATAAATGATTTGTCGGTCAAAAATATTAGGGGATGTATTGTTGCAACGAAGGAAAGTCGATCAGTCCCCCTCATGACACATAAATTTTCTTTAGATTCTATCCTTATCACCATAATAATGATTGACTTTGATATAATTCTCAGTATGTATTGGATATTAAATTATGTTGATAATATATATTGCAAGAAGAAGGAAGTTACAATTTTTGAAAAAGTTATAGAATCCCTTATCTTTATAGGAGAAAACTTGCCACCAAATTCTTATCTAGATCCACCCCCAGTAGCTCTACTAAATTCAATACATGGAGAAGAAGATAAACCAATACATGTGGGGGAGAAAAGAAATCTTCAAATTGAATATTTGCATATAATTAAAGAATAAATTGATGTATTTTTAGAGGATTTACCTAGACATACTCTAGAGAGAAAAGTTGAGTTCAATATTGATTTAATTCCTAGTACAAGACCTATATGAAATACTCCCTAGATAATGGCCACTATGGAATTAGTGGAGCTAAAGAAACAACTAAATGAATTGAGTGAAAAAAAATTTATTCAACCTAGTGTTTCTCCATGGGGAGCCCCTATCCAATTTGTTAAAAAGAAAGATGGACCCACGAGGCTATACATTGATTGTAGATAAATCAATTCTATTGCAATAAAGAATAGGTATCATCTACCATGAATTGATGATTTATTTGATCAAATTTAAGGATCACAATACATTTAGAATATTGAACTTTGATATTTATATCCTTAGCTGTGTGTGAGAAAGGAATATATTCCAATGACATCATTTAGAACTAGGTATGGGTATTATGAGTTTACAATGGTGCCTTTTGGACTGACTAATGCACCCTTTGTTTTCAGGGATTTAATGAATATATTTTTCAAAGAATAGCTTGATAACATTGTTTTGGTATTTATCAACGATATCCTAATATACTCTAAAATCTATGAAGACCATGAAAATCTCTTGAAGATTATTATGAAATCTAATTGAATAAATGAGTTATATGGAAAGTTAACAACTGTGAATTCTGGCTTCAATCAATTTCTTTTATTAGACATATTGTCTCTATGGATGGAATATTAATTAATCCTGTAATGAAAAAGGTGATCCAATAATGTCCCACGCCATCAAACATAACCAAGTTAAATAGTTTTATTGGCATATCATGTTACTGTCGGCATTTCGTTCATAATTTCACCCAATAATCTAACCCGCTAACCAAGCTCACACATAAAGGGGTTAAATTTGTATGGACGAAAGAATGTATAGAATGATTTGAATAATTTAAGAGAAGATTGGTCAAAGCTTCAATTATGAATCTTCCTTTTGGGAATAATAAATTAGTAATATATATTTATTCATCAAATAATGGGTTGGGCCACATCCTTATGATAACTGATAAAATTATTTCTTATGTATCAAGGGAGATTAACATTCATGAGAAAATTTATTCAACTCATGATATTTATTTAGCATCCATAATCATTCCTCTAAAAATTTAGAGAAATTACCTCTATAGTAAAAGATGTGGGATATAAATGGATCAAAAGAGTTTGAAATACATTTTTAAACAAAAATAACTCAACATGAGGCAAAGGAGATGGATCAAGTTACTCAAAGATTATGATTGATCCTTAAAATACCACCCTAGAAAGGAAAATAATATGGCAGATGCATTAAGAAATAAAGATCATGGACTCCTGTCCTAAATGAGGATTGAGAGAGATACTATATTCATGGATCTACTAAAGATGTATATGATAATTGTTAGTGAAGTGGAAACATCTTACCTCCTTCAACTGATTGCTAAACAATATTTACAAGAGAAGATAAAAATATCTCAATCTGATGATGAGAATCTGCACAAGAAAATTAATGTTCTCAAGGATGGGAGATTGGATGACTTCATGAATGAAGAAGGAGTTATGAAATTTGGGAAGAGGTTATCTATTCCATTAGTACATGAGCTAAAAAATGAACTATTAGACAATTCTCATAGATCGAATTTTTCTATACACATAGGTATAACAATGATTTATAGATATCTGAAGGAATATTTTTGGTGGGATAATATGAAATGAGAGAATGCTGACTACGTGTCAATGTGCCAAGTTTGTCAACAAGTTAAGGCAACGAGACAAAATCCTAGATGGGTGATGCAACCTCTACCTATTCCTATGTAGAAGTGGGATGAAATTATGATTGATTTTTTCACCAAGATACTGATGAAACCTATAAGGAATGATGTAATATGGGTAATTGTTTATCATCTCACAAAATCTTCACATTTCCTTGTAATATGGGAGGATTTACCACTGGAGTGAATGGAAATACATTACCTTAATGATGTTTTAAGACTTCATGGTGCACCTCAATCGACTGTGTCCTATCGAAACCCCTCAATTTACATAGAATTTTTGGAAAATTATAAATAAGGATTTAGATACTGAGATTTATATGACTACTACTTATCACACCCAAACCGACGGACAGTCTCAAAGGACTATTCAAACTCTAGAGGACATGCTCAGATCATGTTCCCTTGACATTCAAGGTATGTGGGATCAATAATTTCCTTTGGTGGAATTTTCCTATAACAATAGTTTCCTTTCTTGTATTAAAATGGCTTCAAATGAAGCATTATATGGAAAGAGATATCAAACTCTAACTTATTGGGATGAAGTTGGGGAGAGGAAACTTATAGGCCTAGAACTTTTTGAAGAGACCACTGAAAAGGTAAATAAAATTCACGCCCTTATTAAGGTATCCCAAAGTAGGAATATGAGTTATGATGACAATCAGAGAAAGGATTTGGAATTCCAACTGGGAGATCATGTCTTTATGAAATTATATCAATGTAAGGGTGTATTAAAGTTCAATAAGAAAGGGAAACTGATCCCAAGGTACATCGGACCATTTGAAATTTTGGAAAGAATTAGAGTTGTAGATTACTATTTATCAATGCCACTAAGTGTTCCAATGTTCATGATGTGTTTCGTGTTTCATTGTTAATGAAATACATGCATGACCCAACATATTTACTCACCTATGAAGTAATAGAACTGGAACGTGATTTTTCATACAGTAAAGAGACTATCAATATTCTTGACATAAGGGAGAAGGTATTGAGAAATCGTATAACTCTTCTAGTCAAGGATGTTTGGAGAAACCCTAACATAGTGGAAGCAACGTGGTAACCTGAGGATGTTATGAATAATAACCACCCACATCATGTTGGAGGGTTTTATAAATGAAAAATTTTGAGGATGAAATTTCCTAAGGAGGAAATAATGTTGTACCCCAAAAATTTAATGGTATGTTTCCCTTAAATACACTATATTCATTAGATAGCCTATATTTCATGAATCACTAAGCCTATATAGAACAAAACATGGTTGTTTATAGAATATAGGCATAACCTAGCCATTAAACTTAAATTTACCAGCACTGTGATTTGAATTTTGAAAATCTGACAAACACAGTTGTGTTCTGGATGATATTTAAAATATGATAGAATTAACGCAATTTTATGTAAATATTAGCCTAACCATATAAATAGTAACCTACCCTTATGAATTGTAACTTACCCTTATGAATATAAATATTAATCTTATGAATGGTATTCATACCCTTGAATGTATAAATTAATTTAGGCACCATTAAAATAAAAATGAATATTTTAAGTGTTTTTACTTTTTGGTTAAAAATGATTTTAATTGAATAATACATTTATCATATATATATATATATATATATATTTAAATAATGGAGTTCATTTTTTGATTCTACATGTCAAAAAATGGTGAGGGTGTTTGTTTGGGATTTTTCTGAAATACTTGAATTTTTATGAATAGTAAAATATAATAAATCATGATAAATGATATATATTTGATTAATTGCATAATAGTTGATGAGAGGATGACATAATCCCACATTTTTTGAACTCACATTCCATTATTACTATTAAGGATCACATTAAACAAGACTATTCATATTCTTGAGCCAAAATATTAAAATAATAATTAAAATAATGTAAAATCCCCCCCCCCCCTCCACTATATAAACCACCCCTCACCCCCTCTTCCTCCCACACCACTAAAGCTTCAATCCTTAAATAAATTATAAAAAATACTCTTCCCAAGACCTCTCCCCATTTCCAACGAATTCTGGTCTCACCAAAAGGCCAAAATCAAAGGTCTTAAAGAGTTTCTCAAAGAGGAGTACTCAAGAGGTGAGCCTCTCTTTCTTCTTATTTCTATTTCATTTACTAGTTCCATTATTTTTATCTCTTTTATCACCTCAAATCATCCAAATTCCATTATAATTATAGTACCATAAATATACTATATTTTTATTGTTTAAATGTAATATTTCATTAAAATATCTCTTTTTTTCCTCCTTTTATACTTTAAATGAAAATATCGTCCGAGATGTGTTAATTTATCACACTCAAGGAAGACGGGTTTTCAATTTGCATTACTATATTCAATACTGGTCATGATGCCTTTTCAAAGGTTGAACTAGATAATTATATTTTTATTTAATACTATTTAATGTTCTTTAATCCTTACAAACTCTTAATATGGAATAATAATATAAAACATGTTCGTTTTGCACAAAACTGCCAAGATAAATCAAAGTGTTTATCATTAACTTATCGAATGAGTCATCCTCATGGTTTATGACCAAAACAATTATAAGAAAATTTATATCTTTTTAATTTCACTAATAATATATATTAGAAATTTTGGATGTTTAACTACATTTCAAACAAACTTCCATTCATGAATACAAGTAAACATATCCTAAAAACCAAGGAAGAAATTACTTCCAAAACAATAAAATTGATCCTCTTAAAGCCATAAAAAATGCCATTAATGAACCTAATAAGTTTATACCATAGAAATTATATATTGTAAAGGTTGTGGAATTATTAATTAATGAATCTAAATTTCATTATTCAGGTCATTAAGAACAATCAAGAACACCTTCAAGCATAAGCTAAGAGATATCTTAACTAAATTTCCATTCATTGAGTTTAACATCAATTTCATTAAATTTGTATTTTCCCAGAATATGTGTGAATGAACAATTATTTTTTTATTCTGTATATACACCTTTATTTTGTGGGTTTATGTTTTTCTCACATAATTATTTCATTGAGTTTTCCTCAATCTAAGGATACGTTACTTATAAGGGAACCTCTCTCTCACTATTGTTCATGAATTCCCCCTATATTATGACCATTTTTCCTAATGATGGGGTATGTTTTCGAACCTCCCCCATACAAACCATATGATTTATAAATAATGGGATACCCCTTTACCTCTCATTAAGCCCTCACAAGAACACATGTTACCATGCTGAAATGTTTGTAATGGGTTTTCTCATCTCACTATCATTTTTGTGAGATTTCCATTATTCGCTACTCATTTCTTATATGTGGTGTATGTTGACATCCATTTTTCATATAATATCAATATTTATTTAATATTCGTGTTTTTAAATAATCCATTTTATGTTTATTATATTTTGTTCATTGATTCAACCGATTACATTGTGGTAAGGGACTTTGTCTCAACTTCCATTTCGTTGTGACTTACTTTGTATTATGCCCCTAATAATCCTTATGTGGTGTACCTACTGCCGAGTTGAGATCACATTTCATTTGAGATTATATTTATATTAAATATCCATATTCTCATATCATAGATATGGTTATTGTTAATACCGTATACCATTTTACATATGGTATTTATTTGGAATTTTGTTTTAACTGTGGAAATATTGATGAATCTATATCCTCTACTCTATACAGATATTGAAAAGTCATATTAATATTATATAAAATCAATGAATAAATAATTATTCGGACTTGCTGCAGCGGATGCGGCTCGTGATAGACCCTCGATGCATCGATAAGTCTCATGAGAAAAATCAGTTGGCGACCAACCCTTCAAGTTTGTTTCAAAACATTAGATGGCTTTCTACACACAGAACATAACCATTTTAAAATTATTATGGTGTCAAGTTCTAGTTACATGACTTCCAACTAAGAAGCATTCTCTTTATTCATTATCAGTTAGTATTATCCATGAGGTTATCAGTATGGAAAAATCTATGGATGCAGGTTTATTCTCATGTTTTTAATGGCATGTGTTTTTCATTTATTCACCATTATATATTGACTATGCCACGTTTTTTATGATTTAGTTAATATTGATTCATGCTTATGCTATTTTTAACCCTTACTGGTCATTTGATCTCACCCCTTTCATTTTTTTATCTTTATCAAGTTATGAAGAGGATATCAATTATTGAGTTTCTGTGGATGCAGTTTTTAGTTTGGTTGTGTATTTTTATTTTGTTACCTTTCCCAGTATAATTTTAGTTACATCTATGTATCTAGTTTCATAAACACTACTAAACGGATTTTTCATTTTGGATTTCATTCTTTCTAACCATGCCAATGTAATTAGTAATGCACCGTCTTTGGTCTAGAGGTGTCTGGGTGTTACAATATTATTATTTTAAAGAAACACAAAGGTTTTTTCACTGACTTATGTCTTCCCATAAAACTATTGATGCGTCATGTTACTATATATAAGCAATCCCCACTCGTGTCATACATGTCCAAATTGTTCCAAATATATCAAATAATAAATTTAATGAATAAAAAATTTGAATTATAATAAATACCCATATTCATTAAATAATATATATTGATAAATAATTAACCATTTTAGGATAAGTAACAACAAGTGTTTAGATGTTTATGAATATAAATACCATCAAAATATCATTAAAAACATTCTTGCAGAAAATAATCTTTAAATATTCCTATGTGTCTCCTAACACATTGTAACATTTGAATCATAATCCTCATGATGGAATAACATTAAATGAAACTTATAATATATTATTAATAAGTATATTTTTTATATAACAAGTTAAAGGGTAGTATATGAACAATATAAAATCAAATTGGTTCATAACAATAAATATGTTTCAATGGAATGTAAATTGAGAAAAAATATTTTACCTTGAGTCTGATATGTCACGTGTGAATTTATATTATTGAATAGTAAACTTATGTTAATTATTTACTTTCTTTATAACCTTTTTCATGTTTATAATTAATTTTATTTAAATTATTATATTTTTATAAAAAAAACTAATAAAACAATTTTTTTGGGTTAGGTGTTTTGGACTTATTCGGTTTATATATCAAAAATGACATTGGTAGGTCAAATATGGTTAATGGGTTAATTATATAAAAATATTATGAATAGTAATAATGTCATAATTATCATAATTATACATAAATTATAATTTTAAAACCAATTATGATATATGGGTTTGATAAATGAAATAACATTACAATCACAGTGATGGTAGGTCGTACATACACTTGAGTAACGGTTCAATTTTTCAAAGATCATCATGGAAAGAAGGAAAGTAAAATTATATAGTTTCATAATGATAATTATATAATTACTAAAATTTTATTTAATCATATATATATATTGATTTGGAAGGAGTCACATCGCGTTGAGGAGGTGGTTGTCTACACATCCACAAATGATGTTATCACGTGTTTAGTGTGTGAAAAGGGTAAAAAGAAAATGATATATAATATTTATAGGAAATTAATTATTTAATTAATAAAATATATATTCCATTTATATCATGTATATTTAATTAAAACCATCCTTAATACATTCCATGTAATGTGTGAAAGTATCCCAACGCTTTGAGGAGGCGGTAGTCCACACGTCCAAGAAATGAATTTATAATATTTAAGAAAAATTAAACACACAAATTTATGTGTTATTTCATAAATATAGAAGAATAAATACAAAATAAATATCATATATATCATATAGAATCAATTTTATATCATAATTACCAAACATGAATCATTGTAAATAAAAAACAAATGACATCGTTTTGCGAGATGGTAGTTCATCGTACAAGAATAGTACGTTCGTTGCCCATTTGATGGATGTGTGTGTAGGTTAGGTATGAAACCTAAAATATCAGAATTTATGTATATTCAGGATACTGATTTTATTATATAATCTGAGAATAATAATAAATTAATGGTTGGAGAAACAAATAAAACATAGATGCACATTGAATAATGTTACCACTTTTTTTGGGTAACTTCTTTTGGTTTTCAAAAAAGGGATTCATTGGATTTCATTATTCCTAGGGTGATGATTCTAGGATTAGAGGAAGGATTTTGGGTTCTTTTTTGGGTATATTTTATATGAGAAAAAGATTCTTGAGAGGTGTGAGGAAGGGGAAGAGTGAATTATTTTTTATAGTGTAAAAGTGTCATTCTTGTATATATAAAATATTAAACACTATTGGGAGGTCCCTATTAACACATGTGTAGAGACACTAAGCTTGACATACATGGACATTACATTACTTTTGCGGAATACTTAATACATAACAAAAAAGACACACAAGGATCGTAATAGTTTAGTGTCTTTGGAAACTCGGAATATAAACAACTAATCATGTTGAAAGATCTTCAACATCTCCCATAACTATCTTCCCCTTTTTGTTTCCTTACCTAAAACCTTTCTTTATTTCCTGGGGAAAATAAAACATAAAAAGGGTGAGCTAAAATTTTCAGTAAGGGCAAACATAGAGTACATAAAACAATCCATAAACATTTGAAATCAAAAACTTGAACATAAAATCTAAACATTAAAACCTTGAGCAAAGACATAAATCTTGGAAGTACGCAAGGCATATATCATAAAGGATCATCAATCATGATAAAATATCATGGTAATAAAACATGTAATTGTGGAATCCATTAAGCACATGTAATGATTTCCGTAGTAGCCAAGGCATTTCTGCCAAGACCATCTTAGTGGACAAAGTCCCAATCTGAATCGAGTTCACTCCTCGTTTCAGTCCTGTAAAACTGAACCGGATTAACTTACCGTTCCAGCCATGTCTATCTAATGAGATATAAAATCTTTACCCAATGCATTTGAGGGAGATATAGGTCTCACCCATCTCATAATGAAATCATTCTTAATTGTGCCACAAAATAAACATACATCATTCATAATAACCAAATAAATAAAATGGGTTTCATAAACATCATCCCATCATCACACAATCCATATAAAAGAAATTGATTTCATAATAAGAAAACTGAAACCATGTAAATAATAGATACATTATACTTGAAACATACACGTATTAAATAATGTCATATTAGATGGAAAAGGGTTTTGATAAAACACTAGAAATTAATTCTTGAGGAAAATATCCTTTATTCTTCAAAATCATTCTCTTTTTACAAAATGTCATGAAATTTTAAAAGAAAAGGATTTTGTTGAAAATAGTCATGAAATATTTTGAGGGAAGATTCATGAAAATAATGCTTTATAAAACCGTAAAAAACCATTCGTGCCGTATAAGTTAAAAAAACATTCTTCTCGTACTTTTGCCGAAAAAGTCAAAAAGTACCTCGTAACGTAAAAAAAAAGAAAGATTCCTTACATACCATGTAGTATAAGTCAAGAATGGTTAAAAAGGAATTTAAACATACATGAAAACACTTTTATAAAATATGTAAATGGATGATAGAAATATCCCTCGTAAATACTTACGAATAAGCAATCTCAGATAAAAATGAGATTTGCAGAATTATTCCTTACCTTATGTCTGATATGGTTCGTATGTATCTGAACCTCCTGTATAATGATTTAAATAATGTCATTGACTTATTAAAGAATAATATTCATTGTTATTATATCATATATGGTTCACTTATGACTTTATATTACTCGTTCTTTTGTAAATTCCATGTTAAAGAGTGTTTTCGGTAAAATCGTTTCATTTGTCGTCCGTGTTTTGACTTGTAATTATTAATATGATTACTTAGATTACAATTACATAATTAAAGAATATAAAACATGATTTATATATAATATATATTCAGAATATACATATATATAATAGATCGATAAATGGAAAGAAATACACCGTTCATGGAGACGGTAGGTCGTACGTACGCATGAACGCTGTTTTCGTTTCCTTATTGAGTTGAATGGAATTAAGTAGATGACATACATATATACATAAATACAGTAGCTTTATAATGTCATATATTTCATTATTATTTCTTATATATTCTTTATAATCATTCTTAAATGGTTAACATGGAGAATGAATCTCATCGCGTCGTGGAGACGGTAGTCCGTACGTACGCACGAGCGATGATATCATTTCCATAATTATTGAATTGAATTGGAGTGGATGATACAATATATAAGAATCAGTATGATGTTATAATAACTATGTATAGTTATTCATTACACCATTATACCCATCCATGTAAGGTGTTGGTGGAAAAACAGATTACACTACGGCGTGGCAACGGTATTCAGTACGTACGCACGCGCGGTGATTTTGTTTTCCGTAGGATGGATAGAAGGTGAAATGGGGTTGTTTCATTTTTATAATAACAAATCAGTATATTAGTGATACTGATGTTATTACTTTATAATGAAACAACTAAAGAAGAAGAAGTTTAAGAAGAAATAATCTTGAAAGAATCAGGAGAAGAAATTACCTCTTCTTCGATACGCCTCTTTGAAACCTCCTCTTAGGGCACTATGATTGGTCTTTAAAGTAGACCGGAACCTCTAGGATGTTTCTAGGGAAGTGTAGAAGATAATTTGGAAGGGTTTGGCCGAGCTTGAAGGCTCAAAGTGGTGTGAGGAGGAGAGGGAGGAGGTTCCCTTTTATAAGGGAGGAGAGGGGCACCTTTGGAATTCTTAAAAATATTAATTTATAATAAATCTAACCCCACTTAAAAACCTCCAAAAATGACTCATATTCTAATATTAGATGAGATAAAGTTGTAATATCATCAACCAATCAAATTTAGACATGTTTGGATCTTATTTTAAACCTTATCATTTTGATTTATCCTTATTTAATCTATTTATGTTTATTTGTGGTAATAAAATTATGAATTTTAAATTATAACAAATAATTACTTATTTGTTGTTAATTTTCCATAATTTTTTACTTTGTAACATTATAGACCATATAAAGTTAAATTTATAATTTTTAAATATTTTTTGTGATTTTTAAACAATTTTATAATATGTTATTTTTATAAAATAACAATAGTGTCAATTTTGACACTATTCAATTATTTGAATTTAAATAAATTATATACAGAAGATATGTTCGAAATAAAAGCTTTATTAGATTCATAAAAGGTCATATGTATCTATAAAATTAGTGAATCACATTAAATAGTTCATATAATATTTATTTTATTATTTTTAAAACCATTTATTTGGTTTATCTCTTAATAAAATAATTACTACAACATTTTTGAATAATTATTTAATATACTTATATGTTGCATAAAAATTAAAAATAAAATCCTATGATAAATATAAATCTATTAACTTTGACAATAATACTTTTACTAGAATTTATCATCTTAAAATCACAATAATTAAATTGTTATATTTATTAAATTATGAGGGTGACAACTTTGCCATCATTTAAAATAAAATAATATAAGTGTCATAATTGCTTGTATAATACTCCAAATGGTCAAATATTAGACCATTGGATGATTATAGTTTAAATTTATAGGACCAATAAGTTTTGGTCAGGGTTTTGTTCCTTTTAATGGGTATCATTATTTCAATAAAAACTATATTACTTATTTCCCACTTAATAAATAATTTATGTATCATTAATGTATCACCATTAATGACAATTATTTAATCCCTAAAAATTCTAAATAAATTATCATGATGTATATAATGTTATTATCTTTCTGGATACTATTCATGTTCGATGTTTTATGATGTTTATCACTAAATTAAAATTATTATACTTATAAGATTTAAGAGAGTGACATGTTGTCACTTTCTTTGGTTTTAATAATAATTAAATTATTTTCATGTTCAAAAGTCCATGAAATGAATCTAATCCGACCCTTAGGTTATATGGGTCTACTTTTAGCCATCCAATAGAATTTTGGCATGTGTTAGGGTAATTTTATAATATTATATTTACCCTTAATTACCAGATTTACCTTTAACTATGGTAAATAAAATTTACCGGAGTAACTATTCATAATTCCCAAAAATAAAAATTAGCTTATTAAAATAATTTGGATCCACTGATTCCAAATATGGAATCAATTTTTCCAAATTCAATACACAAAAGTTGCAGAAATTAAATTAAAATTAATCCCGTTGTCGAAAAAAACGGGTTTTTCTTTAAAACATTGCAAAAGATTGAATTGATTTAACCTACAAATTAAATGTAAAATCAATGCTAATGAAATAAATTATTTAAGATGGTAAAAATATATTTTTTTTATACTTTAAAACCATTTAATATTATAATTTAACCATATAAATTATTGTGATGAAAAAAGTTGTTTTTAATTAAAATATAGCGTGTTTTTACTATTCATCAAAATATGAAAGTTACCAGAATAATATGAAAAATTTATCCAAAGTAAATTTTTATTTATTGATTCCAAAGAAGAATTTTATTTTTTCAAATTGAACTTATAAACATGTCAAAAACTATATTTAATGTGGGTGCGCCATCAAAAGGTGGCAAAACTGCATTTTTTTAAAAATACATATTTTACCCGAAAAATTTATTTTGTTCTTATACCATGTTCTAGAAAATGTGTAAGATGAATAGAAATGTTATATAATTAAAATTTTAATTAATACTATTCATAACAGCTAGTTCATAATAATATTATAATAATATATCGTTGTTTAGTAAAACCTGGTATTGCGTACAACACACGCTATCAAGGAAGGTCGCAATTGCGTGTAATGCAAGGAAAGTCAGGGATGCATGTTGTGCAAGATCCTTTTTGTGTAGCTTACAACACAAAACATTAATTAAAAATAATACTTTTCATAAAATCTCGGGGTGCTACATTCTACCCCCCTTAAAATGAATTTTTCCCTCGAAATTCGTCGGGGTTATAAATGGTTTACTACTCGAAAGTTTTTTTTAATAGAAATCCACATCGTAAAAAAGGAATACCAAAATTTGGATTTACAAACTAAAGTATGAAATGTAAAGGTTACCCAAATTAACTCATCACTGGGTTTCCACGTAGGAGAACATAGGTGAAAATATGGATATGGAAGAAAAATCTAACCATCATGTTCTGATGGAGAGTGGTAGAGAACATGGCTATGAAAAGTCCAACAATCACAAAGCCATAAATTTGCGATGACCTAAGGTACCATCTGATTCATCAGATATAAGAGCACTAGGAAAACATTTTTTTGGTTTTCAAGATCATTTCCCTAAAGTCAATGAATTAAAAGAAATACTTGCATTATTTTGGAACAATCTCTATATTGTTTGTGAATTGAACAATTTCCACTTCATCCCTGAAAGAAATGAAGTTGAATTTGTTATTAGTGATGTGTTAGCAGATCATGTGATAGAATGATGGTTCATTCCATCTCTTTCAAACAAAATGTTAGCAAAAGTTATAAGTCCATATTATGGTCAGATTAATCGTATATGATTCCAAAAATGAACTTATACTTCATATATCATACCGCTTAATAAAATAAAACTAGTTTCTACAAACCAGGGACTTCCTGTAGGCTAGTGGTAGGCGATAAAGGCCAGTCACACTTCGGTTGTGGGTTCGATTCCCACAGCCTTGTCCGACGCGATGGGTTTCCACCCTTCCTGCAGGTTTACCTTTTTCTAAAACTATATTACTATAACATACCATCAATAATATCAAAAAAAATTCTATCATTAAACAATACTAACTTGTTTCCAACATAATCCATTCCAATCTTTAAGCTTATCTAAAATACTTCGGTCCAAGCTCATGGTATAAAGAAAAGGATTACTTGAAATGTCACCAACCAAGCACGTGAATACCATCATTTATCCCCCATATATCTTGTTGGTCAAATTCGAATCATGTATTCTCTTGAAAAATGAATACCCATTAAACCTTAGTGAAAACATGAATACTGTCAAAAGTTAACTCTTTTCACATACCAAAATCCAAAAATTCTATATACTCAATCCCTGATATAACCTTCTCCTTATATCAGTCATGAGCTCATGAATACTATCAAACATTTAATTTTCTCCCTATCCCTTCATTATGCGCATATCATCTACATTCCAAAAATATCTGAATAACCTTTCATGGATACTGGTACCATTAATCATACACTTTCAAAACTCAAGGAAATACAACACTGTAAAAATCCTTAGATGTCTCTTTATTCCATAATACCATTAGATTACTTATACAACATTACACATGATAAACATGTAATCATTACACTACATTCTTAAACCATTGACCGAGCTTCAACGATTCTTTCATCTCACATATCATTTGAAGTCTTTTCATCATCATCAACATAAATACTACCCATACGACCATACTAATTCTCTTCATGAGACTTTCCCTTAGGGAATTGGTTTTCATAATGCCCGTACATTCCACATTTAAAACATTTAAGCATTGTTGATGTCGTAGCAATACCATTATCCTCATCCCTGGTGTTAATTGAACCTTTTCCTTTTCACTTACTAGCTTTGTGTCCTTCATTTCCACACCCAAAGCATCTTCCAGTTCTTTTGAAACATTCTCCTTGATTCCTCTTCCCACATGATTTACATAGGGGAAATTGAACTTTCTTTCCTCTATGATCATCATGAAACTCCATCTTTCTCTTATTAGCTGAGTCAGGAAACTTACCAAATTTTACTTTATTGATCATATTATGAGATTGCGGATTCAGAATAATAATGATGTTTGGACTTCCAAATCCCATTTCATTTGGTTGCTCATGAAGAATATCAGTCCATTGTCCATCATATCATCCATTATCGTGAATCATCTTGTTTCCAGCCATTTTCTAAAACCCAAAAAGAATAGTGTGAGAGGAAAAAATCATAATAAAGGGGGAGTAACTTCAATATCTAACATCTTTGGTTTAATCTAATATTGTTACCATAGTTCTAGGACTATATCCTATATGTATATTTATCCTTAGAGACATCCCTAGACATACCTTAGAAATATCTCTAGGGATCTCACTAATGTTTTCGCATCCTAGTTTCCAAAGGTTGACTAAACCTTTCCTCTGATACCAACTGTAGAGACCCTAAGCTTGACATACATGGACATTACATTACTTTTTCGGAATACATAATACATAAAAAAAGACACACAAGGATTGTAATAGTTTAGTGTCTTTGGAAACTCGGATATAAACAACTAATCATGTTGAAAGATCTTCAACATCTCCCATAACGATCTTCCCCTTTTTGTTTCCTTACCTAAAACCTTTCTTTATTTCCTAGGGAAAATAAGACATAAAAAGGGTGAGCTCAAATGCTCAGTAAGGGAAAACATATAGAACATAAAACAATCCATAAACTTTTGAAATAAAAAACTTGAACACGAAATCTAAACATTAAAACCTTGAGCAAAGACATAAATCTTGGAAATACGTAAGGCATATATCATAAAGGATCCTCAATCATGATAAAATATCATGGGAATAAAACATGTAATTGTGGCATCCATTAAGCACATGTATTGATTTCCATAGTAGCCAAGGCATTGCTTCCAAGACCATCTTAGTGGAAAAATTCCCATTCTGAATCGAGTTCACTCCTCGTTTCAGTCCTATAACACTGAACCGGATTAACTTACCGTTCCAGCCATGTCTATATCATGAGATAAAAAATCTTTACCCTAATTCATTGGAGGGAGATATAGGTCTCACCCATCTCATAATTAAATCATTCTTACTTGTGCCATAAAATAAACATACATCATTCATAATAACCCAATAAATAAAATGGGTTTCATAAACATCATCCCATTATCACACAATCCATATAAAAGAAATGGATTTCATAATAAGAAAAGTGAAACCATGTAAATCATAGATACATTATACTTGAAACATACACGTATGAAATAATTTCATCTTAGATGGAAAATGGTTTTGATAAAACACATGAAATTAATTCTTGAGGAAAATATCCTTTCTTCTTCAAAATCATTCTCTTTTTACAAAATGGCATGCAATTTTAAAAGAAAAGGATTTTGTTGAAAATAGTCATGAAATATTTTGGAGGAAGATTCATGAAAATAAGGCTTTATAAAACCGTAAAAATCCGTTTGTTTCGTATAATTTAAAAAAACATTTTTCTCGTACTTTTGCCGGAAAAGTCAAAAAGTACCTTGTAACGTAAAAAAAAGATTCCTTACATACCATGTAGTAAAATTAAAGAATGTTTGAAAAGGAATTTAAACATACATGAAAACAGTTTTATAAAACATGTGCATGGATGATATAAATATCCCCAGTAAATACTTACAAATAAGCAATCTCGGATAAAAATGAGATTTACAGAATTATTCCTTACCTTATGTATGATATGCTTCGTATGTATCCGAACCTATTATATAATGATTTAAATAATGTCATTTACTTATTACATAATCATATTCATTGTTATGATATCATATATGGTTCACTTATGACTTTATATTACCCGTTCTTTTGTAAATTCCATGTTAAAGAGTGTTTTGGGTAAAATCGTTTCATTTGTCGTCCGTGTTTTGACTAGTAATTATTAATATGATTACTTAGATCATGATTACATAATTCCAGAATATAAAAACATGATTTATATATAATATATATTCATAATATACATATATATAATATATCGATAAATGGAAAGAAATACACCGTTCATGGAGACGGTAGGTCGTACGTACGCATGAACGCTGTTTTTGTTTCCTTGTTGAGTTGAATGGAAT
Organism: Viscum album; assembly: GCA_963277665.1. Taxonomy (NCBI): domain Eukaryota; kingdom Viridiplantae; phylum Streptophyta; class Magnoliopsida; order Santalales; family Viscaceae; genus Viscum; species Viscum album. Next base: position 1,455,646,095 of record OY728135.1, on the reverse strand, counting down.
TAAGTAGAAGACATACATATATACATAAATACAGTAGATTTATAATGTCATATATTTCATTATTATTTCTTATATATACTTTATAATCATTCTTAAATGGTTAACATGGATAATGAATCTCATCGCGTTGTGGAGACGGTAGTCCTTACGTACGCACGAGCGAAGATATCATTTCCATAATTATTGAATTGGAGTGGAGTGGATGATACAATATATCAGAATCAGTATGATGTTATAATAACTATGTATAGTTATTCTTTACACCATTATACCCATCCATGTAAGGTGTTGGTGGAAAAACAGATTACACCACGGCGTGGAGATGGTATTCCGTACGTACGCACGCGCGGTGATTTTGTTTTCCGTAGGTTGGATAGAAGGTGAAATGGGAGTGTTTCATTTTTATAATAACAAATAAGTATATTAGTGATACTGATGTTATTACTTTATAATGAAACAACTAAAGAAGAAGAAGTTGAAGAAGAAATAAGCTTGAAAGAATCGGGAGAAGAAATTACCTCTTCTTCGATACGCCTATTTAAAACCTCTTCTTAGGGCACTAAGATTGGTCTTTAAAGTATACCATAACCTCTAGGATGTTTCTAGGTAAGTGGAGAAGATAATTTGGCAGTGTTTTCCCAAGCATGAAGGCTCAAATTGGTGTGAGGAGGAGAGGGAGGAGGTGCCCTTATTTAAGGGAGGAGAGGGGCACCTTTGGAATTCTTAAAAATATTAATTTATAATAAATCTATCCCCACTTAAAAACCTCCAAAAATGACTCATATTCAAATATTATATGAGATAAAGTTGTAATATCATCAACCAATCAACTTTAGACATGTTTGGATCTTATTTTAAATCTTATCATTTTGATTTATCCTTATTTAATCTATTTAAGTTTATTTGTGGTAATAAAATTCTAAATTTTAAATTATAACAAATAATTACTTATTTGTTGTGAATTTTCCATAATTGTTTACTTTATAAAATTATAGACAATATAATGTTAAATTTATAATTTTTAAATATTTTTTGTGATTTTTAAACAATTTTATAATATGTTATTTTTATAAAATAACAATAGTGTCAATTTTCACACTATTCATTTATTTGAATTTAAATAAAATATATACAGAAGATATGTCCGAAATAAAAGCTTTAATAGATTCAAAAAAATTCATCTCTATCTATAAAATTAGTGGATCACATTAAATAGTTCATATAATATTTATTTTATTATTTTTAAAACCATTTATTTGGTGTATCTTTTAATAAAATAAATACTACAACATCTTTGTATAATTATTTAATATACTTATATGTTGCATAAAAATTAAAAATAAAATCCTATAATAAAGATAAATCTATTAAATTTCACAATAATACTTTTACTAGAATTTATCATCTTAAAATCACAATAGTTAAATTTTTATATTTATTAAATTATGAAGGTGACAACTTTGGCATCATTTAAAATAAAATAATATAAGTTTCATAATTGCTTGTATAAGACTCCAAATGGTCAAATATTCGACCATTGGATGATTATAGTTTACATTTACATGAAAAATAAGTTTTGGTCAGGGTTTTGTGCCTTTTAATGGGTATTATTATTTCAATAAAAACTATATTACTTATTTCCCACTTAATAAATAATTTCTGTATCATTAATGTATCACCATTATTGATAAATATTTAATGCCTAAAAATTTTAAATAAATTATCATGATGTAGATTATTTTATTAGATTTCTGGAAACTATTAATGTTCGATGTTTTATGATGTTTATCACTAAATCAGAATTTTTATACTTATAAGATTTAAGAGAGTGACATGTTGTCACTTTCTTTGGTTTTAATAATAATTGAATTATTTTCATGGTCAAAAGTCCATAAAATGAATCTAATCTGACCCTTAGGTTATATGGGTCTACGTTTAGCCATCCAATAGAATTTTGGCATGTGTTAGGGTTATTTTATAATATTATATTTACCCTTAATTACCCGATTTACCTTTAACTATGGTAAATAAAATTTACCGTAGTTACTATTCATAATTCCCAAAAATAAAAAGTAGCTTATTAACATAATTTTGACACACTTATTCCAAATATGGAATCCATTTTTTCAAATTCAATACACAAAAGTTGCATAAATTAAATTAAAATTAATCCCGTTTTCGAAAGAAAATGGGTTTTTCTTTAAAACATTGCAAAAGATTGAATTGATTTAAACTACGAATTTAATGTAAAATCAATGCTAATGACATAATTTATTTTAAATGGTAAAAATATATTCTATTTATACTTTAAAACCATTAAATATTATAATTTAACCATATAAATTATTGCGATGAAAAAAGTTGTTTTTAATTAAAATAACGTGTGTTTTTACTATTCATCAAAATATGAAAGTTTCCAGAATAATATGAAAATTTTATCCAAAGTAAATTTTTATTTATTGATTCCAAATAATAATTTTATTTTGTCAAATTTAACTTATAAACATGTCAAAAACTATATTTAATGTGGGTGCGCCATCAAAAGGCGGCAAAACTACATTTTTTGAAAAATACTTATTTTACCCGAAAAATTTATTTTGTTCGTATACCATGTTCTAGAAAATGTGTAAGATGAATAGTAAAGTTATAAAATTCAAATTTTAGTTAATACTATTCATAACGGCTAGTTCAGAATAATATTATAATAATATATTGTTGTTTAGTAAAACCCGGTATTGCGTACAACACACGCTATCGAGGAAGCCCGTGATTGCGTGTAATGCAAGGAAAGTCAGGTATGCATGTTGTGAAAGCTCCTTTTGGTGTAGCATACAACACAAGACATTAATTAAAAATAATACTTTTCATAAAATCTCTCGGTGTTACATTCTACCCCCCTTAAAATGAATTTCTCCCTCAAAATTCGTCGGGGTTATAAATGGTTTACTACTCGAAAGTTTTTTTTAATAGAAATCCACATCGTAAAGAAGGAATACCAAAATTTGGCTTGAAAAACTAAAGTATGAAATGTAAAGGTTACCCAAATTAACTCATCATTGGGTTTCCACGTAGGAGATCATAGGTGAAAATATGGATATGGAAGAAAAATCTAACCATCACGTTCTGATGGAGAGTGGTAGAGAACATGGCTATAAAAAATCCAACAATCACAAATCCATAAATTTGCGATGACCTAAGGTACCATCTGATTCATTGGATATAAGAGCACTAGGACAACATTTTTTTGGTTTTCAAGATCATTTCCCTAAAGTTGATGAATTAAAAGAAATACATGCATTATTTTGGTACAATCTCACTGTTGTTCGTGAATTGAACAATTTCCAATTCATCCCTTAATGAAATGAAGTTGAATTTGTTATTCGTGATGTGTTAGTAGATTATGTGATAGAATGATGGGTCATTCCATCTCTTTCAAACAAAATGTTAGCAAAAGTTATAAGTCCATATTATGGTTATATTAATCGTATATGGTTCCAAAAATGAACTTATACTTCATATATCATACCGCTTAATAAAATAAAACTAGTTTCTACTAACCAGGGACTTCTTGTAGGCCAGTGGTAGGCGATAAAGCCCAGTCGAACTTCGGTTGTGGGTTCGATTCCCACAGCCTTGTCTGACGTGATGGGTTGTCGCTCGTCCTACAGGTTGTCCTTTTTCTAAAAATATATTACTATAACATACCATCAATAATATCGAAAAAAGTTCTATCATTAAACAACACTAACTTATGTCTAACATTATCCATTCCAATATTTAATCTTATCTAAAATACTTTGGTCCATGCTCATGGTATAAAGAAAACGATTACTTGAAATGTCACCAACCAAGCACGTGAATACCATCATTTATCCCCCATATATCTTGTTGGTCAAATTCCAATCATGTATTCTCTTGAAAAATGAATACCCATTAAACCTTGGTGAAAACATGAATGTTGTCAAAAGTTAACTCTTTCCACATACCAAAATCCAAAAATTCTATATACTCAAACCATGATATAACCTTCTCCTTATATCAGTCATGAGCTCCTGAATACTATCAAACATTTAATTTTCTCCTTATCCCTTCATTATGCGCATATCATCTACATTCCAAAAATATCTTAATAACCTTTCATGGATACTGGTACCATTAATCATACACTTTCAAAACTCAAGGAAATACAACACTGTAACAATCCTTAGATGTCTCTTTATTCCATAGTACCATGAGATTACTTATACAACATTACACATGATAAACATGTAATCATTCCACTACATTCTTAAACCATTGACCGAGCTTCAACAATTATTTCATCTCACATATCATTTGTAGTATCTTCATCATCATCAACATAAATACTACCCATACGACCATACTGATTATCTTCATGAGACTTTACCTTAGGGCATTGGTTTGCATAATTCTCGTACATTCCACATTTAAAACATTTAACCATTGTTGATGTCGTAGCAATACCATTATCCTCATCCCTGGTGTTAACTGAACCTTTTCCTTTGCACTTACTGGCTTTGTGTCCTTCTTTACCACACCCAAAGAATCTTCCAGATCCTTTGAAACATTCTCCTTGATGCCTCTTCCCACATTATTTACATAGGGGAAATTGAACATTCTTTCCTCTATGATCATCATGAAACTCCATCTTTCTCTTATTAGCCGAGTCAGGACACTTACCAAATTTTACTTTATTGATCATATTATGAGATTTCTAATTCCGCATAATAATGATGTTTGGACTTCCAAATCCCATTTCATTTGGTTGTTCATGAAGAATATCATCCCATTGTCCATCATATACTCCATTAGCGTGAATCATCTTGTTTCCAGCCATTTTCTAAAACCCAAAAAGAATAGTGTGAGAGGCAAAAATCATAATAAAGGGGGAGTAACTTCAATATCTAAAATATTTGGTTTAATCTAATATCATTACCATAGTTCTAGGACTATATCCAATACGTATAGTTATCCTTAGAGACATCCCTAGACATACCTTAGAAATATCTCTAAGGATCTCACTAACGTTTTCGCATCCTAGTTTCCAAAGGTTGACTAAACCTTTCCTCTGATACCAACTGTAGAGACCCTAAGCTTGACGTACATGGACATTACATTACTTTTGTGAAATACTTAATACATAACAAAAAGGAACACAAGGATCGTAATAATTTAGCGTCTTTGGAAACTCGGAATATAAACAACTAATCATGTTGAAAGATCTTCAACATCTCCCATAACGATCTTCCCCTTTTTGTTTCCTTACCTAAAACCTTTCTTTATTTCCTGGGGAAAATAAAACATAAAAAGGGTGAGCTCAAATGCTCAGTAAGGGAAAACATAGAGAACACCATACAATCCATAAACATTTGAAATCAAAAACTTGAACATGAAATATAAACATTAAAACCTTGAGCAAAGACATAAATCTTGGAAGTACGTAAGGCATATATCATAAAGGATCATCAATCATGATAAAATAGCATGGGAATAAAACATGTAATTGTGGCATCCATTAAGCACATGTAATGATTTCCATAGTAGCCACGACATTGCTGCAAGACCATCTTGGTGGACAAACTCCCATTCTGAATCGAGTTCACTCCTCGTTTCAGTCTTGTAACACTGAACCGGATTAACTTACCGTTCCAGCCATGTCTATCTCATGAGATATAAAATCTTTACCCAATGCATTGGAGGGAGATATAGGTCTCACCCATCTCATAATGAAATCATTCTTACTTGTGCCACAAAATAAACATACATCATTCATAATAACCCAATAAATAAAATGGGTTTCATAAACATCATCCCATCATCACACAATCAATATAAAAGAAATAGATTTCATAATAAGAAATGCGAAACCATGTAAATCATAGATACATTATACTTGAAACATACACGTATGAAATAATGTCATCTTAGATGGAAAATGGTTTTGATAAAACACTTGAAATTAATTCTTGAGGAAAATATCCTTTCTTCTTCAAAATCATTCACTTTTTACAAAATGTCATGAAATTTTAAAATAAAATGATTTTGTTGAAAATAGTCATGAAATATTTTGGAGGACGATTCATGAAAATAAGGCTTTATAAAACCGTAAAAATCTGTTCATTCCGTATAAGTTAAAAAAACATTCTTCTCGTACTTTTGCCGAAAAAGTAAAAAAGTACCTCGTAACGTAAAAAAAATATTCCTTACATACCATGTAGTAAAAGTCAATAATGGTTAAAAAGGAATTTAAACATACATGAAAACACTTTTATAAAACATTTACATGGATGATAGAAATATCCCCAGTAAATACTTACGAATAAGCAATCTCAGATAAAAATGAGATTTGCATAATTATTCTTTACCTTATGTCTGATATGCTTCGTATGTATCCAAACCTCTTGTATAATGATTTAAATAATGTCATTGACTTATTACAGAATCATATTCATTGTTATGATATCATATATGGTTCACTTATGACTTTATATTACCCGTTCTTTTGTAAATTCCATGTTAAAGAGTGTTTTGGTTAAAATCGTTTCATTTGTCGCCCGTGTTTTGACTTGTAATTATTCATATGATTACTTAGATCATGATTAAATAATCCCAGAATATAAAACATGATTTATATAAAATATATATTCAGAATATAGATATATATAATAGATTGATAAATGGAAAGAAATACACCGTTCATGGAGACGGTAGGTCGTACGTACGCATGAATGCTGTTTTCGTTTCCTTATTGAGTTGAATGGAATTAAGTAGATGACATACATATATACATAAATCCAGTAGATTTATAATGTCATATATTTCATTTTTATTTCTTATATATAATTTATAATCATTCTTAAATGGTTTACATGGAGAATGAATCTCATCGCTTGGTGGAGACGGTAGTCCGTACGTACGCACGAGCAATGATATCGTTTCCATAATTATTGAATTGAATTAGAGTGGATGATAAAATATATCAGAATCAGTATGATGTTATAATAACTATGTATATTTTTTATTTACACCATTATACCCATCCATGTAAGGTGTTGGTGGAAAAACATATTACACCACGGCGTGGAGACGGTATTCTGTACGTACGCACGAGCGGTGATTTTGTTTTCCATAGGATGGATAGAAGGTGAAATGGGGTTGTTTCATTTTTATAATAACAAATCTGTATATTAGTGATACTGATGTTATTACTTTATAATGAAACAACTAAATAAGAAGAAGTTGAAGAAGAAATAAGCTTGAAATAATCGGGAGAAGAAATTACCTCTTCTTCGATACGCCTCTTTGAAACCTCCTATTAGGGCACTAAGATTGGTCTTTAAAGTAGTAAATAACCTCTAGGATGTTTCTAGGGAAGTGGAGAAGATAATTTGTCAGGGGTTGTCTGAGATTGAAGGCTCAAATTGGTGTGAGGAGGAGAGGGAGGAGGTTCCCTTTTATAAGGGAGGAGAGGGGCACCTTTGGAATTCTTAAAAATATTAATTTATAATAAATCTAACCCCACTTAAAAACCTCCAAAAATGACTCATATTCGAATATTAGATGAGATAAAGTTGTAATCTAATCAACTAATCAAATTTATACATGTTTGGATCTTATTTTAAACCTTATCATTTTGATTTATCCTTATTTAATCTATTTAAGTTTATTTGTGGTAATAAAATTCTAAATTTTAAATTATAACAAATAATTACTTAATTGTTTTTAATTTTCCATACTTTTTTACTTTATAACATTATAGACCATATAAAGTTAAATTTATAATTTTTAAATATTTTGTTGTGATTTTTAAACATTTTTATAATATGTTATTTTTACAAAATAACAATAGTGTCAATTTTGACACTATTCATTTATTTGAACTTAAATAAAATATATAAAGAAGATATGTTCAAAATAAAATCTTTAATAGATTTATGAAAGGTCATATGTATCTATAAAATTATTGGATCACATTAAATAGTTCATATAATATTTATTTTATTATTTTTAAAACCATTTATTTGGTTTATCTCTTAATAAAATAATTACTACAACATTTTTGTATAATTATTTAATATTCTTATATGTTGAATAAAAATTAAAAATAAAATCCTATGATGAATATAAATCTATTACCTTTCACAATAATAATTTTACTAGAATTTATCATCTTAAAATCACAATAGGTAAATTGTTATATTTATTAAATTATGAAGGAGACAACTTTGGCATCATTTAAAATAAAATAACATAAGTGTCATAATTGCTTGTATGAGACTCCAAATGGTCACATATTCGACCATTGGATGATTGCAGTTTACATTTACATGACCAATAAGTTTTGGTCAGTTTTTTGTGCCTTTTAATGGGTATTATTATTTCAATAAAAACTATATTACTTATTTGACACTTCATAAATAATTTCTGTATCATTAATGTATCACCATTAATGAAAATTATTTAATCCCTAAAAATTATAAATAAATTATCATGATGTAGATAATTTTATTATATTTCTGTAGACTATTCATGTTCTAAGTTTTATGATGTTTATCACTAAATTAAAATTATTTTACTTATAATATTTAAGAGACTGACATGTTGTCACTTGCTTTGGTTTTAATAATAATTAAATTATTTTCATGGTCAAAAGTCCATAAAATAAATCTAATCCGACCCTTAGGTTATATGGGTCTACTTTTATCCATCCAATAGAATCTTGGCATGTGTTAGGGTAATTTTATAATATTATATTTTTTCCTTAATTACCCGATTTACCTTTAACTATGGTAAATAAAATTTACCGTAGTTACTATTCATAATTCCCAAAAATAAAAACTAGCTTATTAACATAATTTGGACCCACTTATTCCAAATATGGAATCCATTTTTCCAAATTCAATACACAAAAGTTTCATAAATTAAATTAAAATTAATTTCGTTGTCGAAAGAAAACGGGTTTTTCCATAAAACATTGCAAAAGATTGAATTGATTTAACCTACGAATTTAATGTAAAATCAATGCTAATGACATAAATTACTTTAAATGGAAAAAATATATTCTATTTATACTTTAAAACCATTCAATATTATAACTTATCCATATAAATTATTGCGATGAAAAAAGTAGTTTTTAATTAAAATATAGCGTGTTTTTACTATTCATCAAAATATGAAAGGTTCCAGAATAATATAAAAAATTTATCCAAAGTAAATTTTTATTTATTGATTCAAGGAAGAATTTTATTTTATCAAATTGAACTTATAAACATGTCAAAAACTAGATTTAATGTGGGTGTGCCATCAAAAGGCGGCAAAACTGCATTTTTTTAAAATACTTATTTTACCTGAAAAATTTATTTTGTTCTTATACCATGTTCTAGAAAATCTGTAAGATGAATAGTAATGTTATAAAATTCAAATTTTAGTTAATACTATTCATAACGGCTAGTTCATAATAATATTATAATAATATATCATTTTTTAGTAAAACCCGGTATTGCGTACAACACACGCTATCGAGGAAGGTCGTGATTGCGTGTAATGCAAGGCAAGTCAGGGATGCGTGTTGTGAAAGCTTCTTTTAGTGTAGCGTACAACACAAGAAATTATTTAAAAATAATACTTTTCATAAAATCTTGGGGTGTTACAACATGTCACTCAAAATTTTAAAATAATGGAGTAAATTGAAATTATGGTTCATAATATTCTCCATAACACATAAATTTGGGAATTTTTATATTTTTGTTCCTTAGTATTTAAGTTTCATTATATTTTTCTTTTTTTGTTTTTTATTTTGGTAACTAGTTTACCAACCTATGTAATTCATCCATTAAGACTAAATTAAATTTATAATTATTATAATCATTATACCCACTGAATTATGAATAATATAACTAATTTTAAATAATCTCATGTCTATCAGAAAATTTTAAAATAAGTGCATATAACGTGAAAAAATACCACTTTAATCGGGACCATGCTAACAATGTTTTTATTATCTATGGGTTAATAGGTTAATAATGAAATATAAATTGGTAAATAAATGGATGATATTTGATATTTATTAACACTTAAAAATCACTTAGTATAAGGTAGGGTTTTTAATTAATTTTAAAACATTTAACAAAACATCATTTGTAATAAAATAGCATTAATGACAATTTTGACAATATTAATTTAATTTTAGTTAAAATATATATAAATTTTATTAAAATTCAAATATATTAACTTAAAATATATTTAACATGATATATTGATCTAAAAAATAATGTAACACATTAATTCATTAATGTTTCATTACTTTTATTGTTTTTAATATCATTTATATTATTTAATTATTCACTAAATAATAAATGCACTAGAATTTATTAAGAGTTTAATGTTATTATATAATATATAAAAATTATATTTAAATTTTCTTGATAAAAAAATTAACCTTTCTAAATAATTTTTATAACCAAAATTATGTTCATTCTTCTACACTTTAAATCTTTACAAATGTTAAAGGTAAGGATGGTTCTGTTTTTTTGTTTTCCCTTACTTAACTTATTATGTGGGTCACTTTTATGAACATGTGTCCCACTAACACATAAAATTAAATTAGATAGAGGATATGGAATAAATATTGGCATAAAAAGGATTTTGGAAAAGTTTCTAGGTCATTTTGGCTATTATGATTAAGGTTTAGTGACTTATTTAGCTTAAATTTTCCTTAATCATTGTAATTATTTTTAATTACTTTTACTAATATTTTTGGTCAAAAACTATGATGATCTTATTATAATATAAATAATACACTAATTAAAACTTTTTTGTGTATATTTTCAAAATTTATTTCATAGATGTGGAAAAATTAAATTCAATGAAAATCGCAGAGTCAGGGTGAAAAAGAGGGGTTTTAATTCAAAAATGCTCAAAATCCCATTAATGTTTTATTTCTAAATTATATATAAAAATTATTAAAATTACCTAAATGAGATTAATATATATAATTTCTCTATTATGAATTTAAAATCAATTTAAAATATATTTTAACATTAATACCTATTTAAATAAAAATACAGTTTTAAACTAAAATTCAATATTTCTTAATATTCATCAAAATATAAAAGTTCTCATAAAAAATCATCAAAAGATAAATTTGACATTCCTGATTCAATAATAAATTTTATTTTTAAAAATAAAATTTAAAAAATGTCGAAATTTAGATTTAAAATAGGTTATTCATTAATAGGATGTAAAGCTCAGTCTTCCGTGTAATATAAACTAAGTCACCATTATGTTTAGTAAAATATTAACATGGTGTTTTATATAAAGAAATATAGAAACTATATTTTTTTTAAAAGGAAATATTTTAAATTCTAGGGATTTTACATTCTCCCCAACATAAATAACTTTCATCCTCACAATTCAATCTTCATCTCGTTAATTAATGGATTGATATTTTAAAATACTACTACTAAAAAAACACATCCTAAATAGGGTTAATAAGAAATATTATTAATTATAGATAAAGAAAAATGTGAAGCTAAAAAACATAAACCAGTTGTTTGAATAATGGTTATTGATATCAATAAAAATGATTATAATATGACAATTTTATATTTCAAGACTATTTTCTTAAAGTTGAGAAATTAATTTACTCTCTAAGAATATAAAGAAATATATGTTTCCATAAACACAATATTTTTCATTTGATTGTGTTGTGGGCTAGTTATACCTCATAATTAGCATAATATGCTTTATATAGTTAAGTAATATATCAATCTCTAAAATCTCATTCAATGATCAACTCAAACAATTTCATTTATGGTTAACCTTTCCATAAGATAATTATCCAACACTTTAGAAATATGTTTTTTGAATTTAAAATAAAGAAGTTATCATTATACATTAATCAACATGATGTAAATCTAAATTTTCACATTTTAAATATGTGAATATCTTAATCATGTATTCTTCTGAAATATAGTAATAACATTAATTACCATAAAACCATATTGAAAACATTCATTCTTCCTTATTACTTAAGTAAAACACATGAAAATGGATATTTTCCTTATATCCAAAAGTGTTGTAAACCCGATCAATGATACAATAAGCCATATTGTCAAAAAATCATTAATCGATTCCCAGGTAATCTATAATATACAATCTACATTATCCATATTGATAATCTATTTATTCTCCCATCATTAGATATGTATCAGGAACATATTAAGAGTTATCTTTCCCTCAACCATGTGTTTTCCAAAAATGTAAAACATGTTATAGAATCAATTTTCATGGTTATCAGTACTGATCAACACACTATTTTAAATCCATGATGAAAAACTACTTCAATAAAATATTTATATATTTTATAATTCTAGTGACTAGTACCATACTGATAAAATACTCAAATGGCATAATTATTGAATCCTAACATATGCATATTAATCTTTACACCTCGTCTTTGGTTGTAGAAAAAACATGACCATGATACATTAGCCTATTTTGGTGTATGTTAGTTAGACACTTGAGATAATGATTTTCATAGTGTCTTATATACTTATAGTTAAAGCAATTTACATTTGAAACCATCTTATTATCATTTCAATCACAAGAAAATGGAATTTATCTTAACACTTTTAGTGAACTCATATTCATTTTAAGAAAGGACCTGGGTGATTATTTCAACAATTAATACATGTGGGAAAATAATTATTTTCATTATTACCTTGATTTTTATTTTCCCTAGTTTTCCTCTTATTCTCATGCTTCCCTCTGATGAAATTATACTTAGATAATTTTATCTCTGTCTCATTCTAACATGATACTATGTGTAATATGATGAGAATGATTAGGAGACTAATTCCATTCAAAATTCTTGATTAAGTCCATAAAAGATATGATCTTATTTACTATTTTTATTATGTGAATCAGTGAGGTTAAAATTCTTTCTGCTATGTGCCATTTATAAATGAAGATAAAAACTCAATTAAATAATATAATTATTAAACATAATGTATAATCCTAAAGTAGAAAAATAGTTAACATAAATTAAAAAATATATGTATATCTAATCTCATAATCATAACCAGAGTTTCTTTGGGATGTTATTCTATACTTATCCTAAAGAAATATGTTAGGGTTATATTCCCTTATCAATGTTTTTTAAATATACTTTCCAAGGTTTCTTCTAAACTTTATCTTATACAAATTATAAATCCCTGACCCCAAAATCTTGGAGTTGATGCATTACATTATTAAATTGTCTTGATTATAGGCAATTAAATCCGTCAAGGGCCAAACAATTTAGAAATTTTGTAAAACCAAATTACATAAATGATACTCATTTTACGTTGGTAGAATAACATAATTCATATCAAATACAAATAAACTTCATCCTTGAAACTCATTCCAAGAATTTATCTTCAAGTCATGGGGTAAGGAAAAAAAATAAGGGAGATCTCAAATGTTCAGAAAGGGTAATCATATAACATATGTAATCATGATTTAATAATCATAATTAGTATATAAAGATAAATAACTAAAAAAACCTTCCATTTAAACAACTAGATATGGAATCTTAAATATAGTAACACAAATGATTGAAACACATGTCATTTAATAAATAAAATGGGAATGAAATGAATCCATAGATAATGTTGGAAAAAATATCAATGATAAATATAAACTAAATCTGAATGATGGTAATTATTTCTTATTGGAAACCATATTTTTTTGGTATATGGTACCTTTACGATCAATATATATTCTCAGAACAGTTTAAAGTATAATGATTTGGTCAAATTATTCATCTCATGAGACTATTAATGCCTCAATGGGCTTAGAAAACCATTAACCTACCCATTCATACTAGTATATTATTCTTGGAAATTAATGTGAAGGGTTTTCTCTAAATTATTTCTTTCCATGAGATTGTCGATGCATCAGGGGACTATATACCACCGAGCCCCACACTTTTTTCATATCCAAAGAATTTCTTATATATAAAATAATCAATTTAATTAATAAAAAATATTCATTATCATCAAATATATTATTGAATAAATAATAATGGTTTTTCAATAATTCCCTTGTCAAGGATAAGTAAAAACAATGTTTTTTGTCATTGATGAATGGAAATACCATTTAAATATCATTAAAAACAGTCTTGAAGAAAAATAATATATAACCATTCTAAAGTGTTTCATACCACATTGAATAAATTTTAATCATAATACCCATGAATGAATAATGTTAAATGAGACTTATAATAACTTGATAATAAGTATATTTATGATATAACATGTTAAATGGTAGTATATACACCATATAAAACTGAATTGGTGCATATTAAAAAAACTAGTCTCAACGAAATGTAAACTGAGACAAAATCCTTTACCTAAAGTCTAACCTATCATGTTTGTCTTTATATTCCTAAATAATAAACTTATGTTAATTATTTACTTTATTAATAACCTTTTTCATGTCTATCATTACTTTTATTTCACTTGTTACAATGTTTAAGAAAACAACTTAAAATTTTAAGTTTACATTGGTTTTTTTGACTATATTTGGTTTATGTGTCCAAAATGAATTTGTTAGGTCAACTATGGTAAAATTGGTAATTATATAAAGATATTAATAAAAATAATCATGAAATTACTATCATATTTATACATAAACTATAATTTTATAATAAATCATTAAATATAGTTATGAAAAATAAACCAATGTTACAATCATGGAAATGGCATGTCGTACGTACGCATGAGTAGAATTCTCAGTTTTACAATGATAGTTTTGGAAAGAAGATAAGTAACATTATATCATCCCAGAATTATCATTATATCATAAATTCCATTTTCATTAATCATATATACTAAAATATAATTCTTTTGATGAAAATTAATCACATCGCATTGAGGAGGTGACAATCCACACGACCACAAATGACATTATCACATTTTAGTCAGTTAAAAGGGTAATAAATAAAAAGGCATATTATATTTATAGAAATTTAATTATGACATTAGTAACATATAGATTTAATTTATGTTACATATTTTCAATTAAAACTATGCTTGAAACATTCCATGTAATGTGTGAATATGTCACCTTTCTTTGAGAAGGTTGTAGTCTATACATCCACAAATGAAGTTATCTTAATAACACCGAATGGAATGAATAATTTTATGTGTTATATAAAAATTTCACAATCATAAACACATCATAAAAATCATATATATTATATAGAAACAACATGTCCTTATTTTTATTTCTACCATGGTGAGGCATCTAGGATAAGAAAAGGGATATAGAAAGCTTATTTTGGTATATATTGGATGATTAAAAGTGTCTTGAGAGGTGTGGTAAAGGGGAATAGAGTGTTCTTTTTTATAGTGGAGGAGGATTGGTATTATTTTAAATATAAAAAGGTTAACACTATTAGGAGGTCTCTCTTACCTCATATAACACAAAAATTACATATAATGGACTAAAGTAAAATTATGGTCTATATAAATATCCACTACACAAAAAATAGTGCATTTGTTTTAAAAAAATGCATTAATCTTTATGTTCTCTTATATTTTTCATTTAAGTATTTCATTTCAGTAACTAGTTTTATAAATTATGTAATTAATCCATAAATACTAAATTAAATTTCGAATTATTATAAAATTTAGAACCTCTAAATTATGAATGTTAAATATAATTTAAAAATATAAATCCCATTTGTTTTGGAAATTAATTTTAAAACAAGCACATGTAACATGAAAAAACCCTGATTTAACCGAGTTCATGATAACATTATTTTTACTATATATGGGTAAACATGTAAATTTTAAAATATAAATTATTATATGAATTGATAATATTAGATATTTATTAATACATAAAATTACCTTAGGGAATTATAATATTTTTATTAATATTAAATCAATTAATAAAAATTCATTTATTGTAAATTAACATCAATGTTAATTTTTAAATTATTTATTTAATTTATATTCAAAACATTTTTGTAATTAAAATATATTAATTTCACATATGTGAAAAATGATATATTTATCTAAAAAATAAAGGAACATAATAATTTATTAAATTTATATTTCTTTTAATTTTTTTAGCATTATTTATCTTATTCAATTATTAACTAAATAGTCCATTCTTCTGCATTTGTTAAGCGTTTAATGTTGTTATTTCATATCTAAAAAATATAGTTAAATTATAATGAAAAAAACTCATTTAACTTTCAAAATAATGTTTATAACTGAAACTATCCAATGTCCCGAAGGCCTTCATTTTTTATTGATTTTTGATAATCCACCTTTCAAGGGGTGAGGTGGAACCCTTACAAGGCCCGTAGGCATAATAATTATAGAGCTCATAGGCTATAGAGGAATTCATTTCCCGTAGGATTCAAACATTACATACAACCCAGATTAACTACTTGGAACTGCTCCTCCACAACATATTTATTGTGAAATCATCTCTCAACCGCCGCATGGCTGTTCAGCTAGGCTTTCTCATGCATGAACAGGCTTGTCCCAATGGTCAGTACCATACCCTTTCATTCTTGCAATCTTTTTAGCTTCTACTATGGTGAAAGATCCTTTCCCATCCTCCTTGTGAAGCTTGTTCCCCTAGTAGGTTGTCTAGTTTACATCTACACTTAATGTGGCTTGAAGGCCTTGTTGTGGCCTGCAGGCATTACTGACCCGAAGGCCTGGGTGTCCTGAAGGCTTCAAAGGACTTGGGGACCAAATCGGTGGCTCGAAGGCCTTAATGGAAATGAAGGTTCCTTTTTGTATTTTTCCTTAACTTATTATATGGGACACTTTAGTGATCATGTGTCCCAATAAATCATAATATCAGAACCAATAGGAGATATGGTCAAAATATTAGAATGAAATTGATTTTAGACAAGTGACTAGGTAATTTTGGACCTTAATTTTATGGTTTAGTATCTTTTTAAGCTTAACTTTACCTTAATAGTTATAATTAATTTTATTTAATTTTACTTATATCATTCGTCAAAAATTATGTTGATATTATTTTACTATAAATATTATAATTATTTAAATAGTGTTTTTCTATTTTTCTAAATTCAATTCACATAATTTGTAATATTAAATTAATAGATAATCCCATATACATGGCTAGAAAGATATATTTTAATGTGAAAATGTTCTGAAGTTCTGTAATATTTTATTCCTAAATTAAATTTGAAAACTGACTACAATGAAAAAAATTAGATAAATAGATGTATAAATGATTTATTTTTACTTTAAAACTAATTTAAAAAATAATTTTACATTAATAATTATTTAAAGTAAAAGGAATTTTTCAACATAAAATGCAGTATTTTCACTATTCATCAAAAAAATTAAACATCTACTAAAAAAATCACTATAAGATAATATTGATATTTGGGAGTCAAAAATTAAATTTATTATGGCAAATAAATCTATAAGATCGTCAAAAATTATTTTTAAAATTGATTTTTCTATTAAAATCTGGTAAAACTTGGTCTTGCGTGTAACACCTGATAACTTAGAGTTGTGTGTAATATCAATATAACATTTTGTTTTGTATAAATATGTCTAGAAACTAAATTTCATTTTATTCTGAAATGAAAATATTTTAAATTATTGGGGTGTTACATTAGGCTTGGGCTAACAACCCATATAACTACTTTGGTTCTGGGATAAACTATTCTGTACCCTCTCTTGGCATAAAAATAAGTTCCTAAGTACCATTAGAGATCATAAAAGACTAATAATTACCCTATGAACATATGGGACATAATGGATCCGCCTATTACGTAACTACAAGAGATTCATATGTATTCCACAGGAACATGAAAAAAACTTATCATTTAATTATATATTAACCCATATAAAATAAAATAAATTTCAAAAATATTTAATAATTATAATCAATAACCATGTGCCTAAATTATAAGGATCGTAACATATAATCATATACATAGTAAATTATAACTAACATAAAAGTATGTTATCATAGATGAAGAATTATTTTAAATGATCACTAGATTACTTCATGAGTAAAAAAATTATTTTCCTTTAGAAATAACTTATTTCAAATATAAAAGTTTCAAAATTATAAAGGTATACATTTGATTCAAAAATAAAAATTGAGAAATATAATAGAAGCTTCAAAATAGATAGCAGTTAGGATGTCTTCAAAACTGTTTATGTGGTGTATGTTAAAAACGATTGATTTCAAACTATTAGTAAGAAGTAACTCATTTGGAATACTACAAGAAGATTGTTTTTTATTTTTTTATATAAATAAAGTCATAGGTAGAAATAAATTTAAAAAATCATAGGATAAATTTTAAATTTTTTTAAAAAAATATAAAAACTCTAGACCTAGTAGAAAAAGATTCCCAACCTAATATAAAAACATATTTGGTTCTCCTTGAAACATTTTTTGGTATCATGATAATCTAATGGGATAAAAAATGGTAATAAAAATGTAATATATATAAATTACCAAAGTATTTTAAAATAAATAATTTTTTGAGAGGTATATCATATAATTTAATCATTTTAAATTTAAGCATAAACATTCTTAAGAATAATGAGTTTATAGTTTAAAATATTTACCTCATGTTTGATTTTCATTGCAAGAAATCTAACCTCATGTGTAATAAATTTAAAATTATTATTATTTTATACCAAAAAATATAAATATTCATAATATAATATATGATCCACTTATAATTTTTCAACACATATTTATTAATAATTCTGCAATAACCCAAGATTTTTTAAATTATAATTGTTTCATAAATAATTTTGTGTTATATTTTATTATTCAAGCATTATATGCTTAGAGAACACATATAAACCAAAAAAAATTAATAATTAATTAAAATAATTACATTATTCAATGAAAAAACCCATTAAAATTCTAGATATTACATGGTGATAAATACAATATATAAACAATAATTGGATTATTTGGATCACCCTAATCTGCTAGAATCATCCCTCCCATGAACAATGCTTTAGAAATGAATACAAATATTTTTAAACCAATAAAAACTATTAATATTTTAAATATAGAATGATGATGTGAATTTATTTTACTATTTAAAGAAATAATGATGAGTTATTTATCAAAGGTAATGTGACTTCTGTAATAGTAATGTGACCATTGGAACTGTTACTTGGCCATTGAGAGCAATAACCAGACTTTTGGGAATAGTAACCAGACCATTGAGACAATAATTTAAAATCGAAATAATAAATATTGATATAAATAATATTTATCATGAGTAATTTAGTTAAATATTTATATTCTAAAAAATATCATAATTAAAAATCTCAAATAAAATACAAGCACATTTTCAATAAACTATATTTTAAAGGATTTTTTAAAAATAATTATTTTTATATTAAAATTTAAATTAACCTATGATAAAAAAAATTATAAAACTAATATCATTTTCTAAATAAGCATGTCATAATTTTAAAAGGGTTTTTTTTAGTAATTTTCTGAAATAATTCAATTTTTATGTGAATAGTAAAAATACAATTTTCTCAAAAATAGTTTACCTTAAATTGCATCATTAATGATTTAACAAGGACCTAATAATTTATATAACATGGTTATTTATAAAAAAATATTTAATTTCATTAATTATTCATTAAAATATCACAAACTTAACTTCCAAACATAAAAATCATTTTCCCAAACCTAATGTCAATAGTGAATACTTGAAATAATACTTTTTTTTGTCTTTTTTTGACATTAATTTTTAATAAACTAATTTGATTCTAATTATAATGTATTTAAAGTCCTATAACCAATATATTATATTGATATATGATTTATATTTCCAAAAAATGTTTATTACAAGGTTTACATTAGGTATAATATCTTATTTAATATTTTTACTCTAAAATATCCCTCTCCTCATGTATAAATAACCCCTATCCATACCCTTGGAAAGCCACACCTCCATCTCTTTAAAAATTAAATATCATCCCAAATCATATCTATTAATAATGTTATAATACCTGGGGACTTTTTGGATCCATCCAACTCCAATAAACAATGGAATTTGGTGTAGTGGAGAAAAAGAAACACCCAAAAGATGGTATCTTCTCATCAATTCCCCATCTCATTCTCCTATCATATTTCTATTTTCTACACCCATTTTCAAAAAAAATATTTTATTTATAATTAAGTATTATTTTATCATAATATTTATTATTTTAACCTACTAGAAGTACTATATGTTCAACATATTTAATTGCCCTACTTCCTGTTCATGTGCTTTTGAAAATGTCTCATTAACAGTCCATTGACTACAAATGGGGATGTTTTCAATTTTTTCTTATCACAAACCCTATGGATGGTTATAATAATTTTTTATGATATATAAATTCAAAAATATATTTATTTTAAGCTTATGGGATTACATATACATATTTATAAGTGACCTCAAACAAAATAGTGAAATAAAAGTAAAATTGGATTTTTTTTAAGGATAATATGATATCTAAATGAATTCCATTTAATGAAAGAAATTAATAAATATATTCAATGATTTTAATTGATAAATAGTTATATTAATGATATTAAATCATTTATGAATCATTTTTATTTGTAAGAATTTTATTATTATTCAAGAGGCAGAGGAGCTATGAAATAAAGTAGGATTTAAGGTAAGGGGATTCTTCAACTGAAGTCCCACTCTCTAGGTTATCCTTTTTCACATTAATTTAATTATGTATATTATACTAATTTTTTAGATTTACTTTCACTATTATTCAATTTTATATTGGGGATATATATGATACCACCTTGATTTATAATCCAAATACAAATATCTTCAAAAAAAAGTTGTTTCTTTCCAGAAAAAATCTTTTATTCCTATTAAGTTGATTCTTATTCACTAAAGAATTATTTTTATTATGAAAAATATGTTTTCCATTATTCAATTTAGAACCCAAATTAAATTCATGAAATTATTTTTAATTAAATCCTTAAAAACCATATTCCTTTCAATGAGTTATTTCATGATTATGATTGTTATACATTTTATATGGAATGTATGAATATATAAATATTATGATGTGATATATGGGATCAAAATTATATATACCTCCCATGTATTGGGTAATGTGATGTATCTCATGATATTATGTGTATTATGGATGAATATGATGATATAATTGTAAATAATGATCCTGTCAGGATTTATGAACATATGTTATGTGTGAACATGTTCCTAGATTTGTTAACAACACTATGTGGTATTCGAACAATATGACATGATTCTTCATTTTTATGCATGTCAATATTCCATTACATTTTAAAAATGTATTATTAATTTTTATTATTATGAATCTATTATTATGAAATGATTTCAATGTTTATGAGGATGTATTAACTATTGAATAATTTCTTTATCAGCTATGTAATCCTTCCCCTTATTGTGATCTTTAATTAACCCTTTCTTTGATATATATCCTTTGGGATTACATGTAATAAGAAGAATGTTAGGTATCTTATGTGGAAAAAGGAGATGTTTTTTCATATATTTTTTTATTATGTATAAGTGATGTATGATCCTAATTTACTAGAGATACTAAACCTTTTGATCCTCCAATGTCTAACTATTATGTTTATCAATAAATTTATATATTACTTAAGTAAGAAAAATTATTGTTTTATAGTTTTTTATCAGAGGTATAATATATTTATTTTTGGAATTATGAATAGAGAATGTTATTGAGAACCTTTATGATACGACTAAGTATAGGTAAACATACTAGAAACTTTTTTTAGATTAATTATATAAAAAGGTGTCCCATGAGATATGATTATAGACATTATATTTACCTATAAATAAATTATTTATTAATTATTTGTTGAATTATATTTTTTTAATCAGTTTCTATTTTATAAAATGTTGGGAACTAGGACAAACTAGATCAATAAATCGTGGAAGGTACGGTGTAATGATTATTTGAATAGCATATCTAATGTCAGGGTAGGTGGAGCTTAAAACATTATAGCTAACCATTACTAAATATCCCAATATATATACAATAACCTAAACTACATGGAACGTCCTCTTCCACCTAATAAAAATAAACTAGACATTGATTCATTTATACAATAATGACCATCTACTTTGTGTGGATCTTCTGATCAAATTTTCATGGAACTGTAGGTTAACTCAATAAAGAAGATATTTTCTATGCTCCACTCTGATGAGAATGAGACGAAGACTCTGACCGTATATCATTTAAATAAAGAATCCTATCAAATTTGGGTATTGATAATGAACTCTAATTCAATGGATGAAATGGATAAAATGGAAGATATGGAGTATAGAGACTTTATGAAAATATATCATAAAAAGTATTTACCTCAAAACCTTTAAATAATTATTGAGAGAGAATTAATTAACGTATAGAAATAGGAAAGTAATTTTTTCATGAATTATGAGAAAATATTCAGAAGTATTTAACTATATGACTCAAGATGTTTTTATCAAAAAATATAAAAAATAGATAGAATATTTAGTGGTTTTAAATGACACCTTGGAAAGGAGAGATATTTTTTATACTTTGGAAGCAATGAAGAACATGTTCTATGTACTCTTTATGTAAATACAAAGTTAAGAGATTTGTCATTTCGACATAGGGATAAGAAGGGAAGAATGGAGTTTCAATATGGAGAGTCAAATGAAAAATTAGAAAAAAGGATCCAACTACCCACATGTGAATCTTTTTGGAAGAATTATCATGGAAATTTCCTCAATGGGATAGAGAAATGTTTCACGTGTTGGAGATAAGGACATCATTCTCATGAATTTGAAAGAGACATGAAGATGTTAGTAATGATGATGGACTAATGGAAGCATCCCCCAAATTCAATATCCATTTTCAATTCTTCTACTATTGGGAGAAAGGTAAAATACAAGATGGTGCACTAAACCATAGGTCCCTGAGGGTAATCACCCTTGGTAGCCTCCAAATCCAAAGGAGGAAATTAATGCTCAATCCATCACTACATCTGAAGTTTAGTGTGAAATTTAATTCATAAAATATAAAATTCTTATTCACTTAATATTGGAAAATGTTTTATTTGATTCTGGTACTACTCATTCTTTTATATCCAAAAAGTTGTCCAGAATTGTTTAATCTAAGCCTTAATAACTAGATGTAAATATGTCTATAAAATTTTCTCCTAGTGAAATCATTGAAACCCACATGCTGGCATCTTATACTATTATTTTATGTGGGAAGAGTCTCCTAGAAAATCTCATAATCCATTCCTTTGTGGAATTATTTTCTATACTAGGCATGGATTGTCTTGAATTATATAGGGGACCTATAAAATTTCAAGAAAATTAAATCTATTTTCATCTTCCAAACAATCAAATCCTCATATATAAATGAAATGAAGATCATGAATATCCTTTGGAAAACCCCTCAGTGGTATAGGCGTTGAAACCATGTGATGAATCACACCATTCCAAAATGGTTGAATAAAAAAAACTATCGACTAGGAGGATATGGATATTTTGAGGAAATAAATTGATGTATTTATTAAAGATTTACCTAGGATTCCACCAAATTGTGAGGTAGAGTTCTCAATAGATCGCATTCCTATAGCCACTATAATCTCCAAATTCACCTATATGATAGTACCTATTTAAATGGGGTAGTTTAAGAAGTAGTTTCAAAAACATTTTAATTAAGGGTTTATACACCATAGTGAATCGACATTGGCTGCACAATTTCTCTTTATGAATAGAAATGATGGATCAATGCTATTATGTATCAATAATTAGGATCTCAACAATATCGCCATAAAGAACAAGTATCCCCTAGAGAAGATTTTGGTTTAATAAACTATGAGGAGATAAATACTTCTCAAAGGTGGGTCTTTATTTTGGATATCATCACCTAATGGTGAATAGGGAATATATTTAAAATAAAACCATATACACATAGTATGGATACTATTAGTTCATAGTGATTTCTTATGGACATACTAATTCCTAATAAATATTCATCGATTTGATGTATTGAACATTTAGATAACTCCTTAAAAATTTGTGGTTGTCTTTTTTATGATATTCTCATTCAATCCAAGGGAAGGGATAAACATAGAGAGAATTTAAGGATTGCATTGGTAATATTGAGGATATATAAAATGTATGTTAAGTTCAGAAAGTGTTACTTTTTGATGCATAAATTCACATTCTAGGGTTATGTGATCAAATGTGAGGGAATTTCTATAGACCCTTCAAAGAAAAATGCAATCTATGATTGTCCCATACCCACTATTTTCATGAAATTCATATATTTATTTTCTTAGTAGGGTACTATTAATGTATTGGGATAAATTTATCACAATTATCTATCCCACTAAGTTAACATGGAATGAGGTAAATTAAGTATGGATATATGAATATAAGTAAATATTTAAGGAGTTTATGAAGAGGATAATCATTGATTCTATTCTCACACTAACAACAGGTTGAGAAGGTTTCATGACATACACTAGTGCTTTAAAGAAACATTTGGGATGTATAATCATGTAGACAGATAAAGTGACAGCCAATGCCTCACAAAATCTGAATATATATGAGTAAAACTACCAACACATTATCTAGATATAATATATATGATATTCAATTTAATGATTTGGAGGCACTACCTCCAGGGTGTGACTTGTGTAATATATACCAATCACAAGATTTTAATGTATATATTCACACAGAAGGATCTCAACATGCATCAAAGAATATAGTTAGATATAATAATGGACTAACATTTAACAATTCACTATAATTTTTTATTAGAAGACATTTTATTGTATGCTCTTATCATTAAAGAACCTGTTAATTTATCTATGATTCGGTTTGTGAAGGACCATATATTCTTGGATATGAAAAGGGATGGATCTAAAATTCCTAACAAAAGAGAGTAAATTTTACATTCCCAATTTATTTCCTCACTATCCATTCAAGAGAAGAACAGGGAGGCGGAAATGAATGATGTAGAGTTTCCAACGATGGGGAAGTAAGTAAAGTAAAGGAAGTTACATGAGTTCCACATAAATGAGGATTGGGTCATTCAATTTGGATCTAGAATTGAGTGATTAGATCATGTTCTACCTCTAACGTGGCGCATTTGCAGGCGGTGCTGAGATTTCACGATGAGGATCATTACTCGTCCCATTTTCCACAGAGATGGGCTCTCTTCGAATTTACCACTCCTTTGTTTCAACCCGTTCAGCGTCATTATACTTTAAATAAGGTTGAATTAACCCTTTGGGTAACTGTTGGTCCCAAAAGCTAATTACATGGGGCTCAACCACTCATGAAATCGGTCCTTCTTGGATATAACATCCTTGAATTGTCTCCAATGGGTTTATTCTTGGATCCAAGAATGCCCAAAGGACTTGGAATCCATGATTCATGGACTTTCTTTCCAAAGGTAGGAGCTAGTCAGCTGATGATTTGGATAACGACACTTGAGGATTCCATTGTTCGAGAGGATGGGAGTCCAGGCTCACTACACCCTTCCAGAGGAGGATTGTTGCCTGTTTCGGGACTCTCTTATAGATTTAAGTCATTTTCATATGTTTTTCAATCCTTGGTTTATTCCCAAAAAGTGTGTCCATAGGCTACCCTTGGTTTTCCAAATCTTCGTGAGCATGCGTAAGTTTGATGATACAGAGATGATGTTGACTTAGCCTTATTATATGGTGGTCTATAGTTTATCATCATCTAGGGGGAAGGAGGATGACTTGATGTTTGGATCAGGCCTGAAATTAGGGCTTCTGACATATCCTTGAGAGAGGAATCAGAACCCACATAGTTCGAATGTGCGGGGATTATGCATGGAATCTACCCATTTGATAGACATAATTGGGTGGACACTTTTGGAATGGGAACCCTTTGAAGATCTTGCCTTCTATAAAGCATCCTACGAATCTTGATTTGGTCCAGAATTAGAGTTCTTATAGTTCGGATGATGTGGGGATTACGCATGGGAGCTACTCATTTGATGGGGCATGGTTGGGTGGTCCCTTTTAGAATGGGAAACCTTTTTGAGCTTGGGCATTCTGGAAGGCATCCTATGTATCCTGATTTGTTCAGGAATTAGAGTTCTCATAATTTAGATAGTGTAGATATTGCGCATGGGTGATTCCCATTTTAGGGGGCATGGTTGGGTGTATCTTTTTGGAATGTGCACCCTTTTGAGCTCAGGACTTCTGGAAGGCGTCCTATGTATCCTGATTTAGTCAGGAATCAGAGTTCTTGTAGTTTATATATGTACCGATATCATAATCCTTACAAACCTCTATGCCCACTTGAGTCATTCTTGGTGTGAAAAATAAGAGGATTTGAAAGATTCGACATTGCACATACCTCCTCCCCTATTGGTGGGGGAGGGGGAGCCCGTGGTGGATGAGGTTGGGGTGAAAATGGTGAGGGCGCGATGTGATGAACCTTTCCATGTGAAATGGTAAAAAATGTCATGCGGTCCGACCTCGTAGGATTTGGGGATTACCTCAGTGGGAGGTCCCTGAAGCAACATGCGAGGTATACTACAGTTTAAAGTCATATATCTTGGAAAATGACTAACTTGGAGGATAATCATGTTGGGAGGTTCTGACATTCCTCAAGTATGAAAGGGAAGGAACGTGCAATTCATGATTCTAGAGGATCTCAGATCCTGAGAAATGATATAAGGCATGGAATCCATTGAGGCATACAAGGTATGAAAGGACTCTCATGCCGATGAATTTGTCTCTTGTAGATAGGACATTTTGTGGGAAACATATGCAGAGCCACCAGGTCATGATGTTCAAAGTCAAGCAGAGGTGTCCTTGGGACATTGGGCATCCTTTTCTGATGGTCGGGGAGTTTTATGTAGATATGATATCACATAGTATACTACAGTTTAATGTCATATAGTTTGGATGATGGCATCACAATTTAACATCATTTGGATTGTATTATTACCATACAGTTTAATGTCATGTGGTTTGGATGATTACACATTGTTTATAGTCATATAGTTTGGACTATTTTCTATCCATGATTAGTAGTAGGATAATTGAGTTTGGATTCTCGGACATGCCACGAACATGATAGGGAAAGACAATGTAAACTGTGAATTTTGGGATTCTTGGATCAGGAGAAATGATATGGGGAATGGAATTCATTGAGGCATACAGTGGTAAGAAATGACTCTCCATATGATGAATTAGCCTTTTCTTGATGACCATTTTTGTGGTAAAAATATGCAGATCCATCGGGGAAAGATGTGCATAGTCAAGAAAAGGTGTTTTCAGTACACTGGCCTTCATCTTCTAATAGGCATGGAGGTTTATGAAGATATGGAATCACCAGAGACACAGAGGTTGAAGGACGAAAAGGATGTGTTTGGGAATTTCATAAACATTCAGGCTATGATTATCCATGAAGTTCTGGGTAAACATGTCATAGAAGGTAGGTGATAAGGATTTTTGGGAGGTTCGTGAAGAATGTATTGTCTCATGATATTCAAGGTATGGATATATGGGTGGCATAAGGGTGCAACATAAAATGTCATCATCCAGGTCTGAAAAGTCTGTGGTGAGACTCCCTATTTTTCATGGGGTTAGTGATAGTAGTAAAGGGACCGACCCGCAGGGCAGGGACCGCAGCTTAACATTGATCCTAACTGGGGATGTATCCCTTTCCGTATGGACTGGTGGGAAAGAACTGTTTTCCACATAGAGTGTCTGTGTAAGAGCTGGCCATGTAAGAGCTGGCTGCTTAGCATGGTACGTGGAGGAGTTGGAAACAAATGATGGTACATGGAGAATGTTTCTGTGAATGGTCTTCCACGTATGGGAATCCACGTACTCTTTTCCCATTATGGGAATCTGCAAACCCTCTTCTACATAACGGCATCCACGAACCATTTTTACAAAATTTTCTATTTCCTCACTAGTTAGCTACAAACAGTCTTAGGAATACGGTTCGTGGGGAGGACCTCCACGAACTGCTTTCCCCATATGGTTCACGGGATGGATTCTGTGAACTATTTATTCTTCATGGGATGGAATCCACGAACTACTTCAGGTGTAGAATAAATGTGTCCCTAACCCTCTACATCCTTTATCCACTATTATCCTATCCCAGAGCTCTTTCCCTCACCTTCTTCCTTTTTACCCTCTTTTAAATTCCTCTGGTGATTCTTTTATAGAGTACAAGGGAAGCTATATCTGCGGTTCACATGACACCTTATTCAGAAGCCCATGGAGAGATTCTATCCCACAAATGAAACAGTCAACCTCGATTTGAGGAGGTGTGAGATGTGGAAGACTTATTCTCTTCTGTGAACCACATTGTTTGTGAGGATGTTACGCAGGGTGCACTTTCATCGGATTTTTTCTAGTGAAAATGGCCCGTGCAGGCTTCAATTTTCAGGTGGAAATTCACTACAGACTATCTCATTTTCTAGCCAATGCCTTGAAGTTCAGCTAACCATAGTCCATCCACGTACAGGTGTTTCATGTTTTATGCCTTTCAAAAACCTTTCCTATCGATGGTACGTGGTCGGGCTGGATTCCTTTGAAAAATTTTATTTCTTCACTTTTCTTCTCAAATTTTCAATCAAACATGCATCCTTCTTATTTACCAATCTTTTGCGAGTATTTACCTTCCATTTGATGAAATTTTGGGACCCTACAAATTCCTCCATCATAATGGGATCTAATTGAAATGAAAGGGAGGCAATTCTTATGTAAAATTTATCCCAACATGAATGGTAAGATAATGCTATAATTTCGGTTTGTGTCAAGGGACTCAGTGAGTGTAGTTAGACTGTTACTGAGGTTGAATGGAATACCTCATAGACTTTTATGTTTTTTAATATTTCCCCAATTTTGCCTAAGCCTGCATGACATGGGCTTAGTAGGTATAACATGGCTTTTACATAGACCGCCCTTTGGGGGTTTTCGACCTAATAAGCTTTGCGACTTTTCTGATGGATCAATTATTTTTTTGTGAACCCATACTTGACTTCTTCCCAAAGGTGCCTTCGGTGGATTTTTCCTTTGGAGAGTATAACGTCTCTTCTCTTTTTTTGTTGGAAGTTCACAGCCCTACCAATTAAACTTGATACTGATGTTTTAGGTCAAACAGCTTTGACCAAACATAACAGGGTGGGTTCCCTATCTCAGGAGGAGCCATTCAGGATTGTTCCAACATATTTTAGAAATTGATTATGGATTTTTCTTGATACTATATTTGTGGATTATGGACATGCATGAGGCTCAAGAGACACTTTTAGGAATACAGTGGTAGGAAAAGACTCTCTTAGAGATGAATTTGCATTTGATTTATGGAAATTTTTATGGGTGATTTATGCAGAGCCACCAGGGCCTGATATTCATAGTCAAGCAAAGGTGTCCTCATGTAACACCCTAAACCTAGAATCTAGGAGTCGGTGCATTATTTTAATACATTAGCATGATTACAAGGAATCAAGTCTTGAAGGTCTGATTAGTTTAGTAGTCTTAGAATCAAGATACATAATTAAGATCAGCATTACAACTTGAAAATAAAAACAACACTAATTAATTCCATTCGAAACATCGAGGCATCTTAGATTATGCTTACAAGTCACTCATAACGAGCTTCTTTATATCCTGGGAAAATGAAACATAAGAAAGGGGTCAGCTCAAACAATCAATAAGTGTAAGTAATACAGAGAAATATAATATAAACATTAGATATAGTGAATAATTGAAAATACATGCCTTTATAAATAATAAACATGAACACTTTATGAAAGGAATATGAGATGAGTAAATAATTCCATAATAAAACACAGTCATGGGTATTCTACTAGTCGAATAACCACATTAAATATCAATATCTAATCTCATAATTATCGAATGCATAATTTTAGACATCATAACCACATAGTCAAGGCCTCATGCCAAGACTACAGATAATATTTTGTCAAGGCCTTGTACCAAGACACTAGTTTGTCTCATGAGACCTACCGATGCATAGAGGAGCTATAGTGGGCTCCACCCATCACTAATAATTCCAATTCATTCCTCATATGAAAAGGTTGAAACATAATCTAAACATTATTATTAAAAAAATCATACGAAATGTCAACATTTTAACCACAAACCATGAATGGTATAAAAATAGCACATCCACGGTCAAATATAACTCATTCAATACAATATGGAAGATTTTATTACAATATATTAACCTCAATCGATAATAATGAAGGATATTGACATAGATGAAAATAATCATTAAATCTATTTGAGAGAAATATCCCGCTTTTTCTTGAAAACATTTAAAAGTCTCACTATTTATCAAGAAGCCATTAAAAATAGATTTTTGAATCAAAGTCTCCCATACCACTTTGAAACTTTTAAAAAGAATTTTAATTTTAAAACATTAATCTCTATATAAATAAATCCTTAAAACCATTTTGAAAACATGGAAATTAATGAGAACTATTTAGAAGGATAAATCTTTAAATCATTTAAAATGATATTTTAGTTAGAGTTCCTAACCAAAAAAAAAAGTCAATTGAATACAAATAATTGAGGTAATAAAAACATTATAATATCATGAATATAAAGGGATTCATGATATACTATTTCAAAGTACATTATATACACCATATAAAAGTTAATTGGCGTATAACAACAAAGAAGTCTCAATGGAATGTAAATTGAGATGGAATCCCTTATAAAGACCATATCCTTAGGTTGAGAATAAGTAAATAACATAATTATGTCTGAAAAATATAAATACACTCAATATGATTGGATATTCAGTGAAAATAAATCAGAGTACATTCACACATATTCGGGTAAAAACAACACCAATGAATCGGATTTTTAACTCAATGAATGGAAATTGAGTTAAGATTACTCTTATAAACTTGATATCAATGACTTGAGAAATTATCAATGGAGTGATTATGTGTATAAAAATTATATTCATACAAAGGTGAGTTTAAATTACTACATAAATAATAAATAGTGGTTCTAAACATAATCTTGGATCAAAATAATCAAGGAAGTCTACGTAAATCCTAAAGAGTGGAAATCGAAATTAGAAATTCCTTTACCGATTTGGTGACTTATGAAACATACACCCCATGAAAGAAGGATCATAAAATGAAGATGTAAATACCAATAAATTAATTTACATTACATAACTAATACAATCATGGGTAGTACATACACCACACAAAAGTAAATAGTGGCAATATAGCATGAATCTCACAGAAATAAGAAGTGAGATGAAAACAATGTTGTAATCAATCGATATGTATGACAAAAATTTAATATCAGCCAAATGAATCACAGAATACCATGAATATAAAGATAATTATGATATCATATATCAAATTTCAGTACACAATACACCACATGCAATAAATAAGTAGTGAACAATGGAAATCTCACGGAATTAAAAGTGAGATAAGAAACCCCTTACCTGAAGTCCAACTTGTCTTGTAGGTTCCTTGTTCTTCCTGAATAATAAACTTAAGATAATTTCTACATGATTAAGAAAAAAAATTTCAAGTTTATTATTCCCTTTATATCACTTATTACCTTTTTATAACAATTATTTATTTATTTGAGTTCATATTGGATATTTTATCGATGTTCGGAACTTGAGTCAAAAATGAACTTGTTATAATTACAATTTTCCCATGTGGTCAGAATTCCATTATCTCCAGAATTATATACATGATTTAGATATCATATATATATTATATATACTGTATATATATTTATTTATAATAGTAAATAACATTTGTAGATAAGAAATGAAATGCAGTGTTCCTGGAGATGGTAAGCCGTCTGTACGCATGAACACTACTTTCATTTCTATTTTTTATTTTAATGTAATTAAAACATAATGATACATAGGTATATGATAATTCCATTATAATATTTTATGTAAAATAATTAAATCCATCTTTTATATGTCCCACATAAGTCATTAACGAGTCATATCACTTTGAGGGGGCGGTAGTCCGCACTTCC
This sequence comes from Viscum album, assembly GCA_963277665.1. NCBI lineage: Eukaryota > Viridiplantae > Streptophyta > Magnoliopsida > Santalales > Viscaceae > Viscum > Viscum album. The sequence goes on along the minus strand of OY728135.1, from coordinate 1,455,613,983 downwards.
TCAAATGAAATTATCACATTTACCCATAATGGAAACCATAAAGGAATGATATAAATGGAAAATAAAGAAGAATAAAAAAACATAAACATAATATAAATCACATATAAATACAGTGTCATCTTAATGGCCACCATGAGAGGTGGTATGAGATAATTGAACAATCATCCTTTCGTGAGGTGTTAGTTTGTCATCCACCGAAATAGTGTGTTCTTTACCCATTATATAGAGGTGTGTGTAAGTGTAGTTTGAATACTTCTCATAACAACATCATAGTATATTGAGGATATTGTTGTGGTTATAAAATAAAGGAATAAAAATATTTTAGGTGTTGGAGAAGTAAAATAAAATAAAATAAGTTAAGAGAACCCATTACCATTAATTTGGGTAACTCCCTTTGGTTTGAAAAAAAAGGACTTCTTGAAGTTACTTATACCTAAGGTAAAGCCTCTTGGTGGAAGATATAGATCTTTAGAGATTATTTGGGTAGGGTTTGGATGAGCCTAGGGGATTTAGAGGTGTGATTAATGTGTTATAAGTGGTTCCCTTTTATAAGGGAGAGGAGGGCCTCATTTGGAATGTTTGAAAATCTTATTTTATTATAAACTAATCTTCGGTTTCAAAAAATAAAAAACTCATTAAAGTCAAATATAAGATGACTCATGTTCTAAATAAAATCATCTAATAAGAATTGGACAGGTTTTGGGTGTTGTTTTAATTAAAATAATCTTATTTATTTAAATCATTTATTAATGAGGTGAATATTGCATCATTATTGTGTCATAAATAATTTAATTTATATGATGTCTAAAAAATATAAAAAAATTCCATAATGTAGGAAATATTTTTATAATTCCAATGAATATCTATGGTCTAAAATATGACTTATATAACCCCATGAAAAAATTGATATACTGGAAAATATTTGTTATTGTCATTTTTTTCTTTACTTTAAGTAAATTAAAATAAAGTGTCATTATCACTCTCAAATGACTTCATGGGGTCCCAAAATCGACCCAAGGATTCCCAGGGTCTTCCATGAAACATCGAATAAGTTTAGGACATGTGGTAAGGTAATTTTGTATTATTATAATATTCTTTTTACCTTGAATTACCTTATTTAACTTTAACCGTGGTAAATAAAAGTCAAAAGCTACTATTCACCAAAAATTATTTTCATCTTATTGAACCAAATTTTACTTAATAATAACAACCATGTATGTTTTATTTTTGAAATTCAATTCACAGATGCGGTAAAATTTCATTTAAATGAAAAATTCGGTTTTTTAACTACTACCATGTGGTTTTACTATTCATCAAAAATTGATGTTTTTTAGAAAAATACCAAAAATTCAGCCAAAGATATATTTGATATTCAAAATTAAAATATGATGTATATTTTACCAAATTCAAAACATAGAAGTTTCATTAATTAATTTAAAATTAATTCCCATTGTCAAAACAAATAGCTTGTTTTTAAGAAACAATAACTATCAAAAGATTGACATTTGTTTATGTATAATTTCAAAGTGAAATTAATTCCAATTACCAAAATTAGATTAAATGGTAAAAATATAATCTATTTGTACTTAAAAACTATTAAAATTTATAATTTATAACTATAAATTATTTTGATAAAAAAAAATTTCAATTAAAATTTAGTATTTTTCACTATTCAAGCAAATATGAAAGTTATCAGAAAAACACCAAAAATTTATTGAAGCTAAATTTTTATGTCCCGATTCTAAATATAAAGGTTATTTTTTCAAATTGAATGTAAAAAAGTTTCAAATATTGGATTTAAAAAGGGTTCTCCATTAAAAAACTGTAAAATTTCATTTTTACAAAACTACATCCTTTATCTAAAAAAAATGAATTTGTTCTTATAATATGTATAAGAAACACATAATATAGATGCTAAAATTATTTGGAATATATAAAATTCAAAATTCAGTTAATATTATTCATAACTGCTTTTGAACATCTAGTTTGGTAAGTCATTGTGTGCTTGAACTTGGTGTTATGTGAGGTGAAAGCTATTAAATTACTTTAAAGAGATAATGTAAAATGAAACCATGGGGTGTTACATTATCCCATCCTTCAATAAGTTTTTCCTTACAATTTAAGAACGAGATTGAAAACTTAGGTTTTGACATTTATAAATAACTTATTTGAAATCCCACATCGAAAATGGATTAATGAGGCCTCTATTTTAAAATAAATAAAAGTATGTATGAAGGTTACTAAAAATAACACATAATATGGTTCCTTATAGAAAACCATGGATATAGAAGAGAAAACTAATCATCAAGTTCTAATGGAGAGTGATCGAAAATATTATTAAGAGAAGTTAATGATTTGAAAGCCAGAAACTTGTGATGGGTGGAATGGTCTTTGATTACCCCGTAAGAAAAGTAAACAAACAACATTTTTGTTTTATGTTTCTTTTTATAATGATGATGAATTTATTTACTGATATTTACTATGATTATAAAGAGATATAAATACTTTACAAGTAGAGTTTCATCCATTAAAAAATTTCTTCCACAAACTCATCTTTTCTCCAAACGATGAGTATTAAAGAGGACCTGGTTACACCTGAAGTGCTACAATAAAATTATAGAGAATCACATAATCCACAAAGGATGAACTATATATTTCCCTTGTCATTAAACATTAACCAATACCAAAATGTTTAGTACATGACCATATGATCCCCAAAAATACAATCCTTTATAGAAATAAATAAAACATATATCTTTAAAATTTAAACAAATAATACCGAAAGTTCAACAAATACCCTTCAATGAACTATTGTACTTAAAATCCTTCAATATAATCATAACTAAGATTGAAACCCAAAACATAGAAGAATTTTATTACGTAGTCTTCCATGATAAATTGTATCTCCAAATAACATTGACTACTCTTAAATTCATATACTTAAAAGTAATTAACCAAATCAAATGTTCTCTGTGATAGGTAAATCATTTTTATAAATAACCCAAATCACTATATATCCAAAATAAAAACATTTAAAAATAACCACCATTACTCCTCAAATGAAATCCCATAGTATTTTATTTTCCTTAGGAATATATTTTTTCCAACAGAGCAAACATATTCCAAAATAACATTTATCACTTAATCACCAAATCATTTTCCTAAACTAAGGATATTAATTTGATAATACATAATTTCCCAAACCAACTTAATAAAATCATTTAACTAAAAATAATTAGTCACACTAACCAGGGACTTCACGTAGTCCAGTGGTAGGTGAGAAATCCCAATCACACTCTGGTTGTGGGTTTGATTGTCACAGCTTTTTCCGACGCGACGGGTTGTCACACGGTCTGTGTGTTGTCCTTTTTCAAAAACTATATTTTATTACATTACCAAAATGAGATAAATTACGCAAAATAACCATAACATAATTTAACCACAAATGTTATCTCATACCTCGCATTTTCATCCCAAGATTTAATAACTTGTAATTGCCTCAAATTCAAGAAATCTTATAAAACCAAATTTCTATTTATAACTATATACAAAAGAGAAAAGATAATTCTTCCTCAAATATCATTTTCACATGACAAATTTCAGGGTTGCATATACAAGAAAAAATTATTACAAAGTAATTTCATCAACAAAGAGCACTAATAATTTTAAACATTTCACAAACCATTTATTTCCACAAATATTTTTCTTTGACCAAGTGGATATCCTATAGAATATGGAATTCACTCAGGTAATGGCCAGGTCCTCTACATTTACAACAAATTACGACAAATGGATTCTTGGGAACATTTTTATTTACAACCATAGTACTCTTCATTTTTTTCTCAACAATTATTTACGTTATGTCCTTCATTCTCACACATAAAGCATTTCTTTGTTCCATTTAGAGACATTTCTAGGTTTCTCCTTCCACATTTCCTACATGATGGAAATTGACGTTTCTTTTCACCATGGTCTCCACTGCTGGAGATATTATCATTCATCACCTTTATCTTCTTTGTTGAGTCCAGGAGTTGGTTAATATATATGTTTTTTATCCTATTTTTGGAAAACAAATTCAGAATGAACATGATATATTTTACTCCTATCAACATTCAATTTTTTTTTTCATTTCCACCACCCTTCCCACCTTGAACATCATGATCAAAGTTACTATGACTTCCTTGGAATCCAGCCATTGATTAAAACCAGAAATCATTGTGTGAGTAACAATTGTCATAAAATAATTTAGAGAATATCATGACATAATATTTTCAATTTGAAACACCTTAAGATTAACCAAGGTCATTTATTCTCATCTTATAATAAAATCCATCAAATCCATTTGTAAAGAAAATTTAAATTATCCTAAGAATATCCCCAAGAGCGTCCTAACCAAGAGTGTAGCAAGGCCTATTATGATGTACCAAGATACCCCGAGTCAAGCCAGAAACACCTTGTCAGAGGATTCACTCCTAGGTACATTTGTTCCAGAGCCACCTCTACTTGCTCGTATCCATATAAGGATGTATTACTTGGAAAATACAAAAAATCTCTCCATTACCAAAATTCTATGAAATTCTTCTATACCAATCCTCAAATTCTATCTTAGGGTAATGTGATCTAATAAGAGTTTATCTAAATCTAGTTTCCAAGGTATGTACTAAACTTCCTCTGATACCAACTGTAACGCCCCGACCCCAGAATCTAGGAGACGGTACATTATTTTAATACATTGGAATGATTAAAATGAATCAAGTCCCGAAGGACCAATAATTTAAGTAGTCTTGGAAACAAGATACATACATATGTTCAACATTTAAACTTGAAAATAAAAACAACACTCATTTATTCCATTAGAAACATCCAATATTATTAGATGATTACTGTAATTCACTCGTAACTAACTTCTTCATATCCTGGTAAAATGAATAATAATAAAGGGCTAAGCTCAAATGATCGGTAAGAGTAAGAAATACAGTGGAAGATAACATAAATATTAGGTATGATGAATAATTGAAAACACATGCCTTTACAAATAATAAACGTGAACACTTTATGGAAGGAATATGAGATGAGTAAATAATTCCATAATAAAACATAGTCATGGGTATTCTACTAGTTGAATAACCAAAAGAAATATCAATATCTATTATCATAATAATGGAATGCATAATTTCGGACATCATAACCACATAGTCAAGGCCTCGTGCCAAGACTACAAATAATATTTTGTCAAGGCCTTGTTCCAAGACACTAGTTTGTATCATGAGACCTAATGATGCATCAAGAAGCTATAGCAGGTTCCACCAGTCACATTCTAAGTCCAATGCATTCCTCATATGAAAATGTTGAAACATAATCTAAACATTCGCATTAAAACTAGCATAGGAAATTTCAATATTTTAACCACAAACCATTAATGGTATAAAATAGCACATCCACAGTCAAACATAACTCATTCAATACAATATAAACGATTCTATTATAATTTATTAACCTTGATTGATAATAATGAAGGATATTAACATAGATGAAAATAATCATAAATAATATTTGAGAGAAATATCCCCTTTTTTCTTGAAAACATTTAAAAGTCTCAATATTTATCAATAAGCCATTTAAAATAGATTTTTGTATCAAAGTATCCCATAACACTTTGAAACTTTTAAAAATAATTTTATTTTAAAAACATTAATCTCCATATAGATAAATCTTTAAAACCATTTTTATAACAAGGACATTAATGAGAAAGATTTATAAGATTAATCTTTAAAAACATTTAAAATGATATTTTATTTAGAGTTCATAACCAAAAGAGAGACACTTGAATAAAAATAATTGAGGTAATAAAAGAGTTATAATATCATGAGAATAAATGGATTCATGATATACAATGTCAAACTATATTATATACACCACATAAAATTGAATTGGTGTATAACAACAAAGAAGTATTAATGGGATGTAAATTGAGATGAAATCCCTTATAAAGATCATATCCTTAGGTTAAGAATAAATCAAAGACCTAATTATGTGTGAAAAATATAAATACACTCAATGTGATAAGATATTCAGTGTAAATAAATTATAGTATATTCACACATATTCTAGTAAAAACAACACAAATGACTCAGATGTTTAAATCAATGAATGGAAATTGATTTAAAATTACTCTTATCAAGTTCATATCAATGACTTGATAAATTATCAATAGAGTGGTTATGTGTACCCAATGTATATCCACACAAAGGGGAGTGTAAATTAATACATAAATAATAAATATTGATTCCACACATAATCTTGGATTAAAATAATCAATGAACTATGTGTAAATCCCAAAGAGTGGAAATTGAACTTAGAAATTCCCTTACCGATTTGGTGACTTACGAAACATACACCCCATGAAATAAGGATCTTACAATGAAGATGTAAATACCCATAAATTAATTTATATTACATAAGGAATACAATCATGGGAAATACATACACCACACAAAAGAAAATAGTGGCAATATAGCATGAATCTCAAGGAAATAAGAAGTGAGATGAAAACCATGTTGTAATCAATCGAGTAATATGAAAAAAAAAAGTTAATAACCACCAAATTTATCACATAATACCATGAATATAAAAATAATAATGATAATATATATCAAATGTTATTACACAATACACCACATGCAATAAATAAGTGGCGAACAATGGAAATATCACGGAATTAAAAGTGACATAAGAAACCCCTTACCTCAAGTCTGACTTGTCTTGTAGGATCCTATAAATAAGTGGCGAACAATGGAAATATCACGGAATTAAAAGTGACATAATAACCCCCTTACCTCAAGTCTGAATTGTCTTGTAGGATCCTTTTTATTCCTGAATAACAAACATAATTTAATTTATACTTGATTAAGAACATTTTTTCAAGTTTATTATTACTTTTATATCAATTATTACCTTACTATAACAATTAGATAATTTTTTGAGTTCATATTGGAATTTTTATCGATGTTTGGAACTTGAGTCAAAAATGAACTTGTTATAATTAACATTTGTCCATGTGGTCAAAATTACATTATATCTATAACGATATAAATTATTTAGATATCATATATACATTATATATATAGTATATATATTTATTTATAAGAGTACATAACATTTAGAGATATGAAATTAAATGCATCGTTCATGGAGATGGTAAGTTGTACGTACGCATGAACACTACTTTCATTTCTTTTTTATATTTTAATGGAATTAAAACAAAATGATATATAGCTATATTATAATTATAGTATAATATCATATGTAATATAATTAACTCCATATTTTATATGTCCCACATAAGGAATTAATGAGTCATATCACTTTAAGGGGTCGGCAGTCCGCACTTACTCAAATGAAATTATTGCGTTCACCCATAATGGAAACCATAAAGGTATGATATAAATTGAAAATACAGAAGAATAAAGAAAACATAAACAATATATATATATCATATATAAATATAGTGTCATTTTAATGGCCACCATGATATTTGGTAGGAGATAATTGAACAATCATGGTTTCGTGAGGCGTTAGTTTTTTATCCACAAGAAACAGTGTGTTCCTTATCCATTAGATGAAGGTGTGTGTAAGTTTAGTTAGAATAATTATTATAAAAAAATCCTAGTATATTTAGGATACCATTTTTGTTATAAAATAATGTAATAAAAATATTTTATGGTTTGTAGAAGTAAAATAAAATAAAAGAAGTTAAGAGAAACCATTACCTTTAAATTGGTTAACTCCCATTAGTTTGAACAAAAAGGACTTATTGAAGTGACTTCTACCTAAGTTAATGATTATAGGTGGAATAGAGGGATCTTGAGAGCTTATTTGGGTAGGGTTTGGATGAGACAAGGGGTTTTAGAGGTGTGAGTAATGGGTTATAAGTGGTGTTCATTTATATGGGAGAGGAGGGGTTCTTTTGGAATGTTTGAAAAAGTTATTTTATTATAAACTTAACTTTGATTCCAAAAAGTAAAGAACTCATTAAAGTAGAAGATAAAATTTATCATGTTAGAAATAAAAGAATTCAATAATACTTGGACAGGTTTTTTAGATTTTTCTAATATTAACAATCTTATTTATTTAAATCATTTATCAATGTGATGAATACTACATCTATATTGTATCATAAATAATTTAATTTATTTAATGTCTAAAAATTATAAAAAAATTCCATAATGTAGGAAATACTTTTATATTTCCATTTAATAATTATATTCTTAAATATGACTTACATAAACCCATGTAAAAATTGATATACTAAAAGATATTTGTTAATGTCATATTTGTCTTTACTTTATGTTAATTAAAATAAAGTGTCATTATCACTCTTAAGTGGATTTTTGGGATACCAAAATCTACTCAAAGATGACACTTGGTCTTCCATGAATCATCAAATATGGTAAGGACAAGTGTTAAGGTAATTTTGTATTATTAAAATATTCTTTTTACCTTAAATTACTCTATTTACATATAACCGCAGTAAAAAAAAGTCAAATATTACTATTCACAAAAAATTATTTTCATCTTATTGAACCACATTTCACTTACTAATAACAACCATGTATGTTATATTTTCAAAAATCAATTCACATAAGTGGTAAAATTTCATTTAAATGAAAAGGACAGTTTTTTAACTACTACTAATTAGTTTTATTAATCATCAAAAATTGAATTTTTTTCAGAAAAATACCAAAAATTCAGCCTAATCTATATTTGATAATCCAAATTCAAAAATTATGTCTATTTTACCAAATTAATAACATATATGTTCATTAATTATTTTAAAATTAATTCCTTTTGTCAAAACAAATAGCGTGTTTTTAAGAAACAATAACTATCAAAAGATTGACACTTTTTTATGTATAATTTCAAAGTGAAATTAATTCCAATGACCAAAATTGTATTAAATGGTAAAATTATAATTTATTATACTTCCAAACCATTTAAATGTATAATTGAACACTATAAATTATTTTGATTAAAAAAGTTGTGTTCAATTAAAATTTTGTATTTTTCACTATTCACCCAAATATGAAACTTATCAGAAAACCACCAAAATTTTTGTTGAAACTAAATTTTTATGTGTTTATTATAAATAAGATGGTTATTTGTTTCAAATTGAATACATAAAAGTTACAAATATTGGATTTAAAATGGGTTTTTCATTAAAAGGTGGTAAAATTGCATTTTTTAAAAAATGCATCCTTTATCTGAAAAAAAAATGAACTTGTTCTTATATTATGTCTATGAAACACATAATATAGATGTTAAAATTATATGTAATATATAAAATATAAAATTTAGTTAATACTATTCTTAACTGCTTTTGAACGACTAGTTTGGTAAGTCGTTGTGCACTCGAACTTGGTGTTTTGTGAGGTGCAAGCTATTGAATTGCATTAAAGAGATAATGTACTATGAAACCTTGGTGTGTTACACCCCATGATGTTGACCTTCCATTCCTAATAGCCTATTTATATTTTCACATTCTTGATTTGTCATGATGTTGGGAGACACAATAGGTGGCTGGCCTGAGTAGTGTTATCTAAGAACATTAGGAACATTCATTTCAGCCTTGAGTAGGAAATTATTCCCACATATTTCATACTTGTTTGAGGGAGAGCTGGAAATTGGTTAGTTCAGTTAATAGTCTTTCTATGTCAGGGGAACTTGGGAAGACGGAGGTACATAATCTTTCATCTAAAAGATTTCCCAAAATTTGGGTGTGACAAGATGTAAATGTCATTTGAGCATACAAAATATGGAAAAGACTCTACTAGAGACAAATTTTCCTTTGATTGGTGGCCATTTTTATGGGAAACGTATGTAGAGACACCGATTCATGATATTCATATTAAATCAAAGGTTTCCCTGGTACACTGGCCTTCGGCCTTCATTGGCCAATGAGGATTATAAAGATTGGGACTTTCTGAATACGGGGCATGACCATTGACCATGGGTTCCCTTAATCACAAAAGATGGATTTTTTAGTTAAACTTCTTCGGGGAAACCCGGAAGCGAGAGGGGGAACTATTACTTTTCATGCAAATAATCTCCTTTCATGCGGATAAGATATCTTTTCGAAACCTCAAAAGAGACCAAATGTGAATTAGGCCCATATATTCTGATATATGCAGGATGTGTGAAAAGAGGAAAATGTAAACTATGACTTTGAGGGCCCTTGAATTAAGAGGGGTGGAATGAGGCTTGGAAGCCATTGGGCATTCTGAGATAGGAGAAAAATCTCCAGGGGTTAAATTTTCCTTTGATTGATGACCTTTTTTGTGGGCGACGTAAGTATATCCACTAGGGCATGATATAAATAGTCAATCAAATGTGCTCGCATGACACCGGCCTTCTATCCCAGATGGCATTGGAGGGTTATGGGGATTTGAGATCATATAAATCATGGAGTTTGGAATATGAAAGGGGTACACCATGACATATTGGGGACATTTGGGATGTGATTTACTCATGGTCATGGTGTCCCTTATGCAGATATGAACCATACGTAGGGTGAGGTATTCATTCTCTCTTTGGGATAACTGACTGTTTATCATCACATGGCTAGGACACAGGGATCCCCTCAGGGGAGGGAAAGTGGTATGTCTTTTAGGGTCGTGATGTTATGACCAAGTTCCTAGGTCTTTTCGCCATAACATTATGGTAGATCTCACACTAATATCCATAAGATCCCATGAGTTATGATCGTTGTGAGAAAAAAGGGATCTCAAGGTTTTCATGTCACCATCTAAGAATAGTGAACTCAACATTTGGAGAAATTTTTAGGCTAAAGCCATTTCTTTGTAGTTTAGTATCATGCGGTAAGGATGATTTTGGCCTTGCAGTTTAATGTCGTGCGGTGAGGATGATTGTGTCCTTGCAGAGGTCTTCAAACGTTTTAGGTTAATCGCAATCAAGGTGTTCCAGTATTCCTTATACATGAGGGATGATTGGAGGTTTAAACCATTGTCTCGGGGGAGACTAGAATCAAGAGGGATTACATGGGGCTTGAAAGCCATTGTGCGTACCGATATAGGAGAGGACTCTCTTAGGGATGAATTTTCCTTTGATTTATGGCCATTTTTGTGGCAGGTGTATACAAATCCAATGCATAGTCAGTCAAAGGTGTCAGCAGGACATTGGCCATCCATCCTAGATGGCCTTGGATGATTGTGAGGATCTTAGTTTTCCTAAGGTATGGAGTGTGAAAAATGGGAAAGGTGTTCCTGGGAATGTGAGACTACCCGGACCATGATTAATCGTGACCTTCTTGGATCATCCACATTGGTCTAAACCATGTATGGGGGAAAAGGGGGCTTTGTTATGGTGGTGGCTGGGCCAGGTTGTCAAATTCGAGCGTCGTTATGTATCTTGCAAGAGCAGAAATCAAGCCACATGTAGTTCTAGATGTTCCCTAAAAATGTTTGTTTGACGTGTTAGGGACACTTTAGGGCATTTTGGTTTTAATTGATATGGGTTCCAGGCCTACCATACTCCTCTATGGTTTACTTGTGTAAGATAATCCTTACCACTGGTCCTAAACTCACGTGAGTTATACTCAATGTGAGAAACAAGGCGTGGTTACGGAGTCTCCTTTTCAAGTGTGAGGTGAAAACGAATATAATGGGGGGCTTCTCATTTTCTTTCCTAGTTTGGATGGTCCAGGATCGAAGATCAAGGCGTCCCTATGTATCATGCGAGGGAAAAAATCAAGTCATACATAGTTTTGTGTGTGCCATGTACCGGTTTTTCTCGATCCTGTGGGTAGGGGAGTTTTCATTCCACCCAACACGATTATGAGGTTCCCTATGTTTCCCCATAGTTGATCTTCCTAGAAGAATCTCAATCACTATTCCTAATCTCACGGTAGTTGTACTCGGTGTGAGAAACAAAGAGTGATAAGGGTCTCCTTTACGAATATGGGTAGATAGTGGGTGTGATGGAGACACTTTTTTATTTATGGCGGTTAGTCCAAGATTGAAGATCGAGGCATCTCTATGTATCCTATGAGTGCAGGAATCAATCCGTATGTAGTTCGGTGTGTTCCCAGTACTGGTTTGGCTCAGTCCAATAGGTAGGGTCATTTTCATTCCACCCATCACAATTATTAAGTTCGCCATGTTTTTACATAGTTGATCTTAGTAGGAGAATCTATATCACCATTTGTAATCTCATGGGAGTTGTACTCAGTGTGATAAATAAAGAGTGATAAGGGTCTCCTTTACGAATATGGGTAGATAGGGGGTGTGATGGAGGCACTTTTTTTATTTATGGGGGATGGTCCAGGATCGAAGATCAAGGCGTCACTACCTATCCTGAGAGAGAAAGAATCAAGATGCATGTAGTTCTATGAATGATCATGTAGTTTATTTTCATGTGATTAGGATATTTCATTCTATGTAGATTAACGTCTTATGGAAAGGACATGTTCCATATAGTTTAATTTCATGTGTTAATGATGATGACTCATAGTTTAAGGTCTTAGAGTTTAGACCATGACATGGGGTTAATTTTTATGAATCATAGTTTAGGGTCATAGACCATGAAATTATGATTAGAGAGGACATTTTCATTACTCATATTTTAGGGTAATTGAGTTTGGACGATGATACGAGAGGGAATTTTCATGACTCATATTTTAGTGTCATAGATTTTGGACCATGATATGAGAGGTCATTTTCATGACTTGTAGTTTTAGATCGTAGAGTTTGGACCATGATATGAGAGGAATTTTTTTGAATCATAGTTTAGGGTCGTAGTGTTTGAACCATGATATGGAGACATTTTTATAACTCATGGTTTAGGGTCTTAGAGTTTCGAACTTGATGTGGGAGAATTTTTTACCTCATAGTTTCAGGTCTTCGAGTTTGGACCATGGGGACATTTTTAACTCATAGTTTAAAGTCATAGAGTTTGGACCATTGTTACTCATTGTTTATGGTCTTAGAGTTTGGACCTTTGTTACTCATTTTTTATGGTCTTAGATTTTTAACCTTTGTTACTCATAGTTTAAGGTCATAGAGTTTGGACCTTCGTTACTCATAGTTTAAGGTCATAGAGTTTTGGACCATCACATAAGGGATTTTGTTTCACGACTCATATTTTAACATCATAAAACATAGACTTTATCATATGGATAATTCTTTATGCTAAGTATTTATCCAAGAACATTTCATTTTTGGGAGTCATTATGATATTTCTATCTATTGATATCTAGGCATATGCTCCATTGGAATAGACCATATGTATGAAATATGGTACTTCCCAAAATGGTACAAGATTCAGGGGCTTCTTCCCTAGTATCATAAGGGTTCTGAGGACTAAAACTGTAACAGCCCGAGATTTTATGAAAAAATATTCTTTTTATTTTACTAATGTCTTGTGTTATACGCTACACCAAAAGGAGCTTTCACAACATGCATCCTTGACTTACCTTGCATTACACGCAATCGCAACCTTCCTCGATAGCGTGTGTGGTACGTAATCCTGAGTTTCACGAAACAATGATATGCTATTAAAATAGTATTAAAACTAGCCGTTATGAATAGTAATAACCACTTTTTAAATTTTAGAAATTTTAACTCTCAAAATGGACTTCATTTTTGGATTCGGAGTATCGAATTTAGCCTAAGGTGAAATTTTGGTACTTTTCGGATAACTTTCATATTCTGATGAATAGTGAAAATTACCAAATTATAATTAAAAACAACTTTTTTAATCGAAATAATTAATAGTGATAAATCATTAATTTGAGTGGTTTTAAAGTATATTTAGAATATATTTTTACAATTTAATACAATGTTGGTCATTGGATGTAATTTCACATTTAAACTAGACATAAACAAGTGTCAATCTTTTGATAGATTTTGTTTCTTAAAAACACGCTATTTGTTTTAACAGCAGGATTTAATTATAAAATTAATTAATGCAACTTATATGTTGGGAATTTTGTAAAATAGAAATCATTTTTGAATTCGGAATATCAATTATAGCTTAGGGTGAAATTTTGGCATTTTTCTGAAAAACTTCAATTTTGATGAATAGTGAAACCACTAAGTGGTAGGTTAAAAACTGAATTTTGCATAAAACTTAATTTTACCGCTTCTGTGAATGGAATTTCGAAAATCCAAGAGACACGGTTAATATCAAGGACTAAAATGTGGTTCAATGAGATTAAAATAATTTTTGGTGAATAGTAACTTTTTACTTTTTTTTACCGCGGTTAATAGTAAATAGGGTAACTAAGGGTAAATATGATATTAATATTACCCTAACACATGTCCTAATTCTATTGGACAAGTGGAATTCGACCAAAAACAAACTTAGGAATAAAATATGACCATTTAGGCCCACTTGGATTAGATTAGGACTTTTATTATTAATTTATTTAAAAAAGGGTTAAAATAGATAAAATCAAAGTTTAATAAGTAAATCATTTTTAATATGGGGTTATACATAAGATAAATTCGACTATAAATATTCATTAGAAAGCTAAAATGATTTCCTACATTATGGTATTTTATTTGTAATTTTTAGACATCAAATAATTTAATTTATTTATGACACAACGATGATGCAGTAATTATCTTATTAATGAAATATTGACATAATTGATGTTATAAACACCAAAATAAATGTAATTTGAGACTTTTTATGAATTCCACTAATTTTCTAGGTTACTATGATATATTAATGTTGATTTAATCAACTTGGTTCGAACATTTAATTCTTTTATGACTTTCAAAAAAATCATATATCAAATAGTGTCAAAATTGACACAAAATAGTTTTTAAATCAAATATTATATTATTAATTGTTATTGTATTCTTAAAAATCTAAGGTTCGGCCAAATGACTTAGATAAGGATATATATATATTAATAATAAACAATTTGGGGTTCGTTTGGCATGTTATAGTAAGTGTATTAACCATATAGTGTAAGAAAACAAAAAGACACGGTAAAAGTTAAATTATTTAACTTATAGTTAAATCTAATTGATAAGGTTAAAATGATACCCTAAACTTGTCTAAATCCTATTGGTTGATAGGATTTCGACCCATCCCCACTTTAGCTTCGAAATAAGACCCTTTGGAACCATTATAAACCGATTTTGACTTTAATATAAAATAATATTTTGAGATATTCCTAAGGTGCCCCTCTCCTCCCCTATAAAAGGACACCTCCTCCCCCTCCTCCTCACACCAATTTGAGCACTCAAGCTCGGCCAACCCCTGCCAATTTATCCTCTCCACTTCCCTAGAAACATCCTAGAGGTTCTGGTCTTCCTCAAAGACCAATTCTAGTTCCCTAAGAGGAGGTCTCAAAGAGGCGCTTCAAAGAAGAGGTAATTACCGTTACCAATTCTTTCCTCTTTATTTCTTCTTCCACTTCTTCTTCTTAGGTTGTTTCATTATGAAGTAATAACATCAGTATCACTCATATACTGATATGTTATTATAAGTATGAAACAACCCTATTTCACCATCTATCCATCCTACGGAAAAAAAAGAAATCACCGCGCGTGCGTACGTACGGAATACCGTCTCCACGCCGTGGTGTAATCTATTTTCCACCACCACCTTACATGGATGAGTATAATGGTGTAAATAATAACTATACATAGTTATTACAACATCATATTGATTCTGATATATTGTATAATCCACTCCAATTCAATTCAATATTTATGGAAATGATATCATCGCTCGTGCGTACGTACGGACTACCGTCTCCACGACGCGATGAGATTCATTCTCCATGTTAACCATTTAAGAATGATTATAAAGTATATATAAGAAATAATAATGAAATATATGACATTATAAAGCTACTGGATTTATGTATATATATATATATGTATGTCATCTACTTACTTCCATTTCAAGACAATAAGGAATGGAAAACAGCGTTCATGCGTACGTACGGACTACCGTCTCCATGAACGGTGTTTTTCATTTTATTTATCTATCTATTATATATATATATATATACTGAATATATATGATATATAAATCATATTTTATATTATGGAAGTAAGTAAATCATGATATAAGTAATAATAATGTCAAGAACAACAAGTCAAAACACCTACGATAAATGAAACGATTTTACCCAAAACGCTTCTTTAACATGGAATTTACAAAAGAACGGGTAATATAATGTCATGAGTGAACCATATATGATATACTAAAAATGAATATGATTCTGTAATAAGTCAATGACATTATTTAAATCATTATACAGGAGGTTCGGACACATACGAAGCAAATCGGACCTAAGGTAAGGGAAATATCACAATCTCATTTTTATCCGAGATTGTTTATTCGTAAGTAATTACTGGGGTGTATTTTATCATCCACATCCATGTTTAATCAATTTGTAATATTATTTCCATCCAACTACAATTGTTTAAATCCATTTTTACCCTTCGGTGAGTTTTTAGTAAAAGAAATGAAAGGAATCTTTTTTCGTTTTTCGTACGAGGTACTTTTTGACTTTTCCGACAAAAGTACGAAGAATGTTTTGTTTTTAACTTATACGGCACGAACGGATTTATACTGTTTTATAAATCCTTATTTTCATGAAGCTTCCTCTAAAAGATTTCATGACTATTTTGAATAAAATCTCTTTCTTTTAAAATTGCATGATGTTTTGTGAAAAGAAATTGATTTTGAAGAAAAAAGGATATTTTCCTCAAGAATTCAATTCAAGTGTTTTATCAAAATTATTTTCCATCTAAGATAATAAAGGGTTCTGTTTCTATCCATATTTTTACATTGGTTTGACTATGTTGTGATGGAATTATGTTTATGAATTCCTTTATCATATATGAATTGATTTATGATGTCATGATGTTTCAACAATCCCATTTTTGTTATATGTGTTATGCGATGATGTATGTTTTATGATTATGTGGCACACATAAGAAAGGATTCATTATAAGATGGGTGGGACCTATATCTCCCTCCAATGCATTGGGTAATGATTTTATATCTCATGAGATAGACATGGCTGGAACGGAAGGTTATTTCGGTTCAGTGATACAGGACTGAAACGAGGAGTGAACTCGGTTCAGAAAGGGACTTTGTCCACTAAGATAGTCTTGGCAATGAGTCATGACTAACAAGAAATGATTTTCCATGATTATGTGTGCATGCCACAAAGATTCAAGTTTTATGTTATGATTATGGGGATCTCATTTTCACTTCTATGATTTATCCCATGTTATGATATTATGAGCTCTTTTGCAGGTTAAGATTTCCAAAGGCTATGTTCTTATGTATATGATGTGATTGATATTTCTTTTGTTTACCCTTACTGAGCATTTGAGCTCACCCTTTTATGTTTTCTTTTCCCCAGGATATAAAGAAAGGTTTTAGGTAAAAAAAAAGGAAGATCTTTATGGGAGATTTTGAAGATCTTTCACCACGATTAGAAGATTATAGTCCGAGTTTCCAAAGACACTAAACTATTACGGTCCTTGTGTGTGTGTTTTTTGTAATGTACTAAGTATTCCGCAAAAGTAATGTAATGTCCATGTACGATAAGCTACGGGTCTCTACAGTTGGTATCAGAGGAAAGGTTTAGTCAACCTTTGGAAACTAGGATGCGAAAACGTTAGTGAGATCCCTAGAGATATTTCTAAGGAATGTCTAGGTATGTCTCTAAGGTTAAGTATACGTATAGGTTATAGTCCTAGAATTTTGCTAACGATCTTAGAATTAAACCTAAGATGTTAGATATTGAAGGTACTCCCCCTTTATTATATTGTTTTCCCTAGCATGATTTTTTCCTCTCACACTATTCTTTTGGGGTTTTAGACGATGGCTGGAACCCGAAGGAACCGTGTTAATGCGGAATGCGATGGGCAATGCAATGATTGTCCCCCTGAGCAACCAAACGATATGGGAGCTGGAATGCAAAATCTTGTAGCCATGCTCACACAACTTTCTCAAGCTATGAATCATGCAGGATTTCCAAACGAACAAAGGAGGGAGCAACATTCTGTTGAATCCTTCATGAGGCAGCGTCCACCATCTTTCAGCGGGTCTACTGATCCATTAGTTGCTGAACAATGGATTAGTACTACTGAAAAGATATTTTCAGTTCTTCAATGTTCTGAGCATGATAAATTCATCCTAGCAGTGTATCGTTTGGAAGGAGATGCTGATCAATGGTGGAATCTTGTTAAGAATACAAGGCAAAGGGATGAAATTGAGTCTATGAAATGGGACGAGTTCAAGAACTTATTTTTCAATAAGTACTTCCCTCATATTCTTCGAACAAAGATGGAGAAAGAGTTTCTTGAACTGAAGCAAAGGGACGATGAATCTGTTGGTACCTATGAAGCAAATTTTACAAGACTTGCAAGGTATGCTTCTGGAATTATCATCCAACCTGAAAGTAAAGTTGATCGATTTTTCAGTGGCTTAAAACTAAGTCTTCGAAGGGCATTAGCTATAAGAGACTTCAGTAGCTATGAAGAAATTGTGTGTTGTGCTATCAAGGTAGAAATGGAAGTTGGTGTTACATATCCATCTCATGGTTTTGACAAGAAACGAAAGATGGAGTTCAAGGAGAAATCTCAGAATAATGGTGAAAAGAAGATGAATGTTTCCTTATGCACAAAGTGTGGAAAGAAGCATGGTGGAGATTGTCTAAAAGGGACTAGAAAATGTTTTAAGTGTGGAAAAGAAGGTCATCGAGCAGCTGAGTGTCGAAGTAATGGAAAAAGGGTTTCTAATGATAAAGCAAACACTGCAGAGAACGCACCGCCAACACTTCAATGCTTCAAGTGAAGGAAATGGGGCATTATGCTAATAATTGCCCTAATCCAAGGGTTAGTGATGATCAACATGAGCAACCACTGAAGGCAAAGGACAAAGGGAAATCACATGCGATCACTATTGGAAATGTTGAATATGACAACGATGTGGTGGAATGATTAAGTATTTATGTAATGGGATTCCAAAATAATGTTGTATCATTGAGTATTGAAATATTTATTGATGTGGTATTCAAAGTGATTGAGATATTTTTTGAAAATAACATGATATGTGCATAATGAAGATGAGAAAATGAAATGTTTAATAGTATTCATGAGCTCATGATTGATATAAGGACTAAGTGATATCATGGTTTGAGTATATAGAATTTTGAGGATTTTGGTATGTGGAAAGTGTTAACTTTTAACTGCACTCATGTTTTCACTAAGGTATTCAAGAGAATACACGATTAAGGACTTTGAATGTTTGGATATCTTATGATATGTGGGGATCAACGACAGTATTAAATCTCCGGTAATCGTTGTCACTATATTATGAGAGTGGACTGCAGTATTATGTATAAGCCTAAAGATTAGACTGGATTATGTTGGACATAAGTTAGTATTGTTTAAGGATATAAGATTTTCGATATTATTGATGGGATGTTATAGTAACGTAGTTTTAGAAAAAAGGACAACCTGCAGGACGGGCGACAGCCCATCGCTTCGGACAAGGCTGTAGGAATCGAACCCACAACCGAAGTGCGACTGGCCTTTATCGCCTACCACTGACCTACAGGAAGTCCCTGTTTAGTAGAAACTAGTTTTATTATATTAAGCAGTATGATATATGAATTATAAGTCCATTTTAGAAACCATATGTGATTAATCTCACTATAGATCGACTTATGTATATAATTTTGCTAACCTTTTGTTTGAAACAGATGGAATGACCCGTCATTCTATCACATGATCTGCTAGCACTTCACGAATAACAAATTCAACTTCATTTATTTAAGAGATGAAGTGGAAATGGTTAAAGGCACGAACAACAGTGATATTGTACTGAAATAAAGTAAGTATTTATTCTAATTCAAATTCTTTAACTTTAGGGAAATGATCTTGAAAACCAAAAATGTTGTCCTAGTTCTCTTATACCTGATGAATCAGATGGTACCTTAGATCATCACAAATTTATAGATTTGTGATTACTGGATTTTCCATAGCCATGTTCTCTACCACTCTCCATCAGAACATGATGGTTAGATTTCTCTTCCATATCCATATTTTCACCTATGTGGAAACCCAGTGATTAGTTTATTTGGGTAATCGTTACATTTCATACTTTAGTTTTTAAAAGCCAAGTTTTGGTATTCCCTTTTACGATGTGGGTTTCTATTAAAGAAACTTTCAAATAGTAAACCATTTATAACCCCGACGAATTTCGAGGGCGAAATTCATTTTAAGGGGGGTAGAATGTAACAGCCCGAGATTTTATGAAAAAATATTCTTTTTATTTTACTAATGTCTTGTGTTATACGCTACAACAAAAGGAGCTTGCACAACACGCATCCTTGACTTACCTTGCATTACACGCAATCGCAACCTTCCTCGATAGCGTGTGTGGTACGTAATCCTGAGTTTCGCGAAACAATGATATGCTATTAAAATATTATTAAAACTAGCCGTTATGAATAGTAATAACCACTTTTTAAATTTTAGAAATTTTAACTCTCAAAATGGACTTCATTTTTGGATTCGGAGTATCGAATTTAGCCTAAGGTGAAATTTTGGTACTTTTCGGATAACTTTCATATTCTGATGAATAGTGAAAATTACCAAATTATAATTAAAAACAACTTTTTTAATCGAAATAATTAATAGTGATAAATCATTAATTTGAGTGGTTTTAAAGTACATTTAGAATATATTTTTACAATTTAATACAATGTTGGTCATTGAATGTAATTTCACATTTAAACTAGACATAAACAAGTGTCAATCTTTTGATAGATTTTGTTTCTTAAAAACACGCTATTTGTTTTAACAGCAGGATTTAATTATAAAATTAATTAATGCAACTTATATGTTGAGAATTTTGTAAAATAGAAATCATTTTTGAATTCGGAATATCAATTATAGCTTAGGGTGAAATTTTGGCATTTTTCTGAAAAACTTCAATTTTTGATGAATAGTGAAACCACTAAGTGGTAGGTTAAAAACTGAATTTTGCATAAAACTTAATTTTACCGCTTCTGTGAATGGAATTTCGAAAATCCGAGAGACACGGTTAATATCAAGGACTAAAATGTGGTTCAATGAGATCAAAATAATTTTTGGTGAATAGTAACTTTTTACTTTTTTTTACCGCGGTTAATAGTAAATAGGGTAACTAAGGGTAAATATGATATTAATATTACCCTAACACATGTCCTAATTCTATTGGACAAGTGGAATTCTACCAAAAACAAACTTAGGAATAAAATATGACCATTTAGGCCCACTTGGATTAGATTAGGACTTTTATTATTAATTTATTTAAAGAAGGGTTAAAATAGTTAAAATCAAAGATTAATAAGTAAAGCATTTTTAATATGGGGTTATACATAAGATAAATTCGACTATAAATATTAATTAGAAAGCTAAAAAGATTTCCTACATTATGGTATTTTATTTGTAATTTTTAGACATCAAATAATTTAATTTATTTATGACACAACGATGATGCAGTAATTATCTTATTAATGAAATATTGACATAATTGATGTTATAAACACCAAAATAAATGTAATTTGAGACTTTTTATGAATTCCACTAATTTTCTAGGTTACTATGATATATTAATGTTGATTTAATCAACTTGGTTAGAACATTTAATTCTGTTATGACTTTCACAAATATCATATATCAAATAGTGTCAAAATTGACACAAAATAGTTTTTAAATCAAATATTATATTATTAATTGTTATTGTATTCCTAAAAATCTAAGGTTCGGCCAAATGACTTAGATAAGGATATATATATATTAATAATAAACAATTTGGGGTTCGTTTGGCATGTTATAGTAAGTGTATTAACCATATAGTGTAAGAAAACAAAAAGACACGGTAAAAGTTAAATTATTTAACTTATAGTTAAATCTAATTGATAAGGTTAAAATAATACCCTAAACTTGTCTAAATCCTATTGGTTGATAGGATTTCGACCCATCCCCACTTTAGATTCGAAATAAGACCCTTTGGAACCATTATAAACCGATTTTGACTTTAATATAAAATAATAGTTTGAGATATTCCTAAGGTGCCCCTCTCCTCCCCTATAAAAGGACACCTCCTCCCCCTCCTCCTCACACCAATTTGAGCACTCAAGCTCGGCCAACCCCTGCCAATTTATCCTCTCCACTTCCATAGCAACATCCTAGAGGTTCTGGTCTTCCTCAAAGACCAATTCTAGTTCCCTAAGAGGAGGTCTCAAAGAGGCGCTTCAAAGAAGAGGTAATTACCGTTACCAATTCTTTCCTCTTTATTTCTTCTTCCACTTCTTCTTCTTAGGTTGTTTCATTATGAAGTAAAAACATCAGTATCACTCATATACTGATATGTTATTATAAGTATGAAACAACCCTATTTCACCATCTATCCATCCTACGAAAAAAAAAAAGAAATCACCGCGCGTGCGTACGTACGGAATACCGTCTCCACGCCGTGGTGTAATCTATTTTCCACCACCACCTTACATGGATGAGTATAATGGTGTAAATAATAACTATACATAGTTATTACAACATCATATTGATTCTGATATATTGTATAATCCACTCCAATTCAATTCAATATTTATGGAAATGATATCATCGCTCGTGCGTACGTACGGACTACCGTCTCCACGACGCGATGAGATTCATTCTCCATGTTAACCATTTAAGAATGATTATAAAGTATATATAAGAAATAATAATGAAATATATGTCATTATAAAGCTACTGGATTTATGTATATATATATATATGTATGTCATCTACTTACTTCCATTTCAAGACAATAAGGAATGGAAAACAGCGTTCATGCGTACGTACGGACTACCGTCTCTATGAACGGTGTTTTTCATTTTATTTATCTATCTATTATATATATATATATACTGAATATATATGATATATAAATCATATTTTATATTATGGAAGTAAGTAAATCATGATATAAGTAATAATAATGTCAAGAACAACAAGTCAAAACACCTACGATAAATGAAACGATTTTACCCAAAACGCTTCTTTAACATGG
This sequence comes from Viscum album, assembly GCA_963277665.1. Taxonomy (NCBI): domain Eukaryota; kingdom Viridiplantae; phylum Streptophyta; class Magnoliopsida; order Santalales; family Viscaceae; genus Viscum; species Viscum album. The sequence continues at coordinate 1,455,590,880 of OY728135.1, read as the reverse complement.
AATTTACAAAAGAACGGGTAATATAATGTCATGAGTGAACCATATATGATATCCTAAAAATGAATATGATTATGTAATAAGTCAATGACATTATTTAAATCATTATACAGGAGGTTCGGACACATACGAAGCAAATCGGACCTAAGGTAAGGGAAATATCACAATCTCATTTTTATCCGAGATTGTTTATTCGTAAGTAATTACTGGGGTGTATTTTATCATCCACATCCATGTTTAATCAATTTGTAATATTATTTCCATCCAACTACAATTGTTTAAATCCATTTTTACCCTTCGGTGAGTTTTTAGTAAAAGAAATGAAAGGAATCTTTTGTCGTTTTTCGTACGAGGTACTTTTTGACTTTTCCGACAAAAGTACGAAGAATGTTTTGTTTTTAACTTATACGGCACGAACGGATTTATACTGTTTTATAAAGCCTTATTTTCATGAAGCTTCCTCTAAAAGATTTCATGACTATTTTGAATAAAATCTCTTTCTTTTAAAATTGCATGATGTTTTGTGAAAAGAAATTTATTTTCAAGAAAAAAGGATATTTTCCTCAAGAATTCAATTCAAGTGTTTTATCAAAATTATTTTCCATCTAAGATAATAAAGGGTTCTGTTTATATCCATATTTTTACATTGGTTTGACTATGTTGTGATGGAATTATGTTTATGAATTCCTTTATCATATATGAATTGATTTATGATGTCATGATGTTTCAAGAATCCCATTTTTGTTATATGTGTTATGCGATGATGTATGTTTTATGATTATGTGGCACACATAAGAAAGGATTCATTATAAGATGGGTGGGACCTATATCTCCCTCCAATTCATTGGGTAATGATTTTATATCTCATGAGATAGACATGGCTGGAACGGAAGGTTATTTCGGTTCAGTGATACAGGACTGAAACGAGGAGTGAACTCGGTTCAGAAAGGGACTTTGTCCACTAAGATAGTCTTGGCAATGAGTCATGACTAAAAAGAAATGATTTTCCATGATTATGTGTACATGCCACAAAGATTCAAGTTTTATGTTATGATTATGGGGATCTCATTTTCACTTCTATGATTTATCCCATGTTATGATATTATGAGCTCTTTTGCAGGTTAAGATTTCCAAAGGCTATGTTCTTATGTATATGATGTGATTGATATTTCTTTTGTTTACCCTTACTGAGCATTTGAGCTCACCCTTTTATGTTTTCTTTTCCCCAGGATATAAAGAAATGTTTTAGGTAAAAAAAGGAAGATCTTTATAGGAGATTTTGAAGATCTTTCACCACGATTAGAAGATTATAGTCCGAGTTTCCAAAGACACTAAACTATTACGGTCCTTGTGTGTGTGTTTTTTGTAATGTACTAAGTATTCCGAAAAAGTAATGTAATGTCCATGTACGATAAGCTACGGGTCTCTACAAAAACCATTTGTCCTTCGAGGAAAGATCGAAGATGAACCTTTTTTTTAAAGGCTCATGCAATCCTATTTGAGTAGATTTACAAATGGTGGAGAGTGTGCCGCCTTTTACTTTCTAACTCCTCCAATTCGTCAAACCATCTTTGGGATTTCTTGTCCCGGGACAGTTGATCGGAAATGTATATATGAAGTGAAGACACATGTATTTTGATAGGCAACACCACCTCTACCCCGTATACTAGTGAGTATGGGGTTTCCTGAGTGGCGGTGCACGTTGTGGTCCAGTAAGCCCACAAAGCATAAAAAATCTTGTCTGGACATGATTTCATATCCTTTTTGACAACCTTTTGAAGTGTGTTGGACAGAGTCTTCTTTAAAGCCTTTATCTACCCATTGGTTGTCGCGTGGTAGTGAGATGACTGGTTGGTCTTGATTTGATATTCCCGATGCAGCTTATCCATCTCAACAGAGCAGAAGTTGGCGCTGTTGTTCGTTAGTATTGTATAAGGGACACCAAATATGGTGATGATGTTGGCCTTCATAAAGTTGATGGTGTTTTTCAGCCCATATTCCTTAATGGGTATGGCTTCATCCCATTTAGAAAGGAAGTCAGTTCCTCTGAGTATGAACTTGTATTGTATGGTTGTATTGGGAGGATATGTTTCCACAACATCCATCCCCCTAGTGAGGAATTCCCACGAGTATTTAGCCTCCAGAAGAAACTATGTGGAGCTGTGTATGAAATTAGCATGAAATTGGTCGGAATGGAACTACTTAGTGAATATGGAACAATCCTGCATCATGGTGGGGCAGTAATACCCAATCCTTCAGATTTGTTGAGAGAGATTGGTTGCTGACAGGTGTTCTCCACCAACTCCGATATGCACTTCTTTCATGACTGCAGCAGTCTCTTCTCCCTCAATGCACCTGAGAAGAACTCTGTCAGGGATTAACTTGTAGAGAACCTTCTCTTATATTACCCCATTTTATAGGGTAAAATTGAATTCTCGTCTTCAGACCTCCTACCTTTCAGCCCTAACTGGAGGGAGTTCCCAGTTACAAAGGTAATTTGTAATGGGTGTCATCCAACCGGTAGTATGACCATAAGGCTCAAGAATGGAGATAAATTAATCAATTTATTTTTAATTTATCTGGATGAAAGGAATGACCATCCGATGATGAGAAATGTTAATGAATGTTTCATCTCGATCAGGATCGTCCAGCGGTGTGGCTGCATTTGGCAAAGCATCGGCTTGAGCATTCTACGACCAGGGGAAATGAGTCAACATTTGTTCTGAATGGAATTCTACCATCAGTGCTAAAAAATGTTAAATTAAGGGATCCAACACTTCTTTCTTGATAGAATAGTCACCATTGACCTGTTTTATGACTTTCTCTGAATCACCCTTTATTTTTAGGTGTTCGTCTTGCACCTGGAGTGCCAATTCCATGCATGCAATGAGGGCCTGATACTTCACTTCATTGTTTGTACACCCTTCTGAAAGAATAAAAGATTAAGGCATGATGGCCTTTTCAGGGGATACAAGCACAAATCCTAGCCCCACATTGTTGTTCTTGGGATCCCCCATCATGTTCCCTATTGAGCTTCCGGAATCACCGTCCAAATACATTTTGCACATCTGGGGGCTATCCTTGATAGAAAACACTTCTTTATCCAGAAGTTTGGATTCCAATGGTGTTTTTTCTTCCCAGTGATGCTCAGCCAAGAATTTTTCTAATTTCTATACTTTTATGGACTTCTAGGGAACGTACCATATGTCAAACTAATGTAGGATGACCGAACATCATGATAGGTTCCCATTTAACATGGGATGGTTGATGATGTACTTGAGTGGGTTGCAGCAGGAGACCAGGTGGACCTCATGGTGCTACAGGCAATTCTTGATCTTCTAAACAATGAAGATTAAGGCTAGGTAGTTCTTTTCCATCTTTGAATACTGAGTTTTGGAATTGATCATTGTCCAAATAAGGTAGTAGAGGTTGTTCTCACTACTGGAATCATTTTTCTATGAGAGGAAGGCACCTACTGAACATTCTAGGGATATTACGTATAGAATGAGCAGTCTCCCCACAACTAGGGGAATGAGAACCAGCAGGCTTAGGTGATATATTTTGAGGTTTTCAAATGCTTCTTTAAAATCGTTATCCCATTCATACTTAACGCTTTTCTTCATGAGCATGGTGAAAGGTAAACATTTACCTTCTTGGTTGGCTATGAAGCACTAAATTTTGGATAGGTTCCCCTAGAGACCAATCAACTCGGTGAGGTTATGAGGTGCGTACATGCCATGAATTGATTTTGACTTCTCGGGATCGACTTCAATGACACGGTGGCATTAGAAAAAGTCGAGAAATTTTCTCAAGGTAACGCCAAAGGTGAACTCTAAGGTATTAATCATTAAACTATAATCTCTCAATTTGTTGAAGACAGTTTCAAGGTCATCCAGTTGGTTCGAATTATATCATGACTTTACCCCCAAGTTTTCGACATATAACTCGAAGAATTTTTCCAAAAGGGCCTAAATATGTGATGTAAGGCGTGCTGATATGTGGCACTGACATGCTTTATACTAAAGGGATGCACTTTATAATAGAACACCCCCTGAGGGGACCTAAAAGCAGTAGATTATTTTTCTCCTTGGGACATCCATATTTGACTGTATATAGAATAGTCATCCATGGAGAGGGCTTCATATCTAACCATTGAATCGATAAACAATTCTGTGATCAGGACTGAGAAGTCGCCATTTGGGAAATGCCAATTAAGGTCCCTAAAGTCTATGCAGATTCAAATATGTTCATTTTAATTTTTGATGGGGACTGTGTTTTCCATCAAGATCGGATATTGGACCTCCCATATGAAGTTGTATTTGATCAATTTTTCAACTTCAGTCTCTATTTTAGCCTCATGTGTTGGGTGGGACCTTCTGTCTGCCTATTTATTGCCCCAGTGCTTTTCTGGTAAGCCTAGATGATGGGTTGTGACTTTAGGATCAAGTCCAGGCATCTATGTGTAATTCTAGGCATACAAATCTCGAATATTCCTTAGGAAGGAGGTATATGCCTTATGTTCCTCAACAGCCTTGTCCACGCTAATTAAAGTGGTTCGCTGGTTGCTTTCAGTGCCCACGTTTATCTCTTTAAGTTTGTCGATATTGGTGGAAACACCTTCTTCAAATGTAGGAGGGGCTTCTTTGAGATCTTCTTCCTCTTCTTCTTTTTCACCTTCACCGTCTCCATCTTCTTCCCCTTCAGATGTAGGAAGTATTTTTTAGATAAAATCTCTGAAATTGGGAAATAAATCATCTTTTTCTTTAGCATGTGAGGCAAGGGTAGCTTGATTTACATAGGATGGGCAGGGAGCATCTTCAACAGGTCTTTTCTTGAAAACATAAGAGTCTGACCATTCTTCTGTGTATTTGGACTCTTTGGTCATAGAAGAAACCATGAAAAAAACTAAGTGTGTATCCTAGATTGTAATTACGCATTCAACTTGGTTGATGGGAAGTACATATTCTTCCCCAAGATGCTAGAAGGGTTCAGCAAGAGACATCTCTAATTCATTTGGGGAATTGACCAATCAATATCATCATCTGAAATATGTTTTTTTACTCATATAACCCAGCATATATATAGTGCGACTCACAGAACTCTAATGGGGATTTAACGGCATGAAACATCATTTTTTCCCATTTGTGAAATATTTGATGCACTGATGGTATGAGAATGGAATTGTAGCATGTTGATGCATCCAAGGCCTCCCTAACAGGATGCTGATGGTTGTACTTTTCCACACCACTCGGAACTCAGAATATGATATGAGATATCCAAGCCAGGTTTTCTGCTTGATTCTTCCCAACTACTTCTGCTCACTTTTTTCATATCCAAATAGAGTTGTAGTGTAGGTTGTTAGGTTGTATTCATAATATAATAGTCAAAGAAGCATTATCAGTGGGATAGGGTTAATTCTAGATCTGTTGTCGATGAAGATCTTCTGAACATCAATTCCATTAATCCTTCCAGACACATATAATGGTTTGATGTTCCTTTTCATGATGGTGTCTTCATCCCTATCTATAAAGGAGATGATGATGTGACATTATTTTGGACTGTTCTTCATTACAAAGAATTTAGTTGTCGATACTTCAAATTCAAACTCTTTAGGGCTTAGGAAGTATTCAATAAGTTCCTCCCTAAGATCTGTGGACAAACTCAATGCATCCAAGATTGATAGCTTTTCTGTTATTGATTTCATCTACTTTGAAATGTCAAAATTCTACTCTAAAGGTATGCATTTATTGGCTTGGGGTTTCTCTTTTATAGAAACTTTAGGGGTTTGATCTTTGGAAGTAGATGGTTTATCCTTTATAGAAGAAGATGGTGGTGCTGCAGTCCTCTAAACGTTTGTCCTGAACTGGTCTGCCTATATACCTTGGATGGTTCAGTACTTGTTCTTCCTCTCATGGATACTCCAAGATGATTGGGCTTGGGTTTCCTCCGATAAGGGTAAAGGAGTATTCTGGTTCCTTTTGAATATATAGGAGGGTCCTTCCATGAGTTTACACGATGTTATCGGTTTGACATGTGGTGTGGCTAAAAATATAACTCTTGGGACCACCATGCATTCTGGGAAAATGCTGGACTCTATGGCCTCTTCCTCTGGCACTCCAATTTGGTGCGGGGAATTCGGGTTCATGGCCATAGTCTACATCAGATATAGGGTCTATCAAGTTAATGAAATTAATGTAGTGGAAGATCAGTTCTTGATCTGATACTATTCCTCTCTGACTAACTCCTTCTGATGGTACCATTTGGCAGGGCGGTGCTCGTTGTGTCATTTTGCGGGGAGGTACTCATTGTATTGTTTTGTGGGGCGGTGTCCGTTGGGCCATTTGGTGATTCGGTGCCTGTTGTACAATATCTGTTGGTATAAAGTCCTAAAGTGTCAACACTGACTTTGGATTTGTTACCATCATATATTATTGCTCTTTTTTTTCTGTCCTTCTAGCTTTTAGAGGACTGCAAGGCTTAGAATAATGGTTGTACTATTTTAAGAGCTTTTTTGGACACACTAAGTTGTTTCAACAATGCCTAGAGGATTCTTTGTAATCGGTTGACGATCTTCTGGCTCATGCAGTTGTCAAACTATTTCTCATTGTTGGTGACTATTTTCCACTCTTCTTCATCTCTTGAGTCAGAGGTGGAAACATACACCACTTGTGCTTGTGGCGGGCCCAACATGACTTTCCCAGAATCCACCATCTTTTTGTAGGAGATACTATAAAAAAGCATTCATGAATAGTGTTTCCTAGTATCCAGTGATATAGATGATAATTTGGATGGTCGTCGAGACCCACTTCAACAACTCACTTTAGCTATGGCAGTCGGAGCAGATTGCAATTCATTGAGGCTATAAAATAGTTATGAACCTAGTCATCTTGGAATGAATAAACTCTATTTATTCATTCTTCAAATTGATTTATTTTTCACCCTTTCACTCATCTTGCTGAGGTGAGGGTGATTGTTGACGTCTAGTCGGTCCCACATGGTTCAGTGGGGTCTCGCAACTAGGGATGGTGTAGGGGTGGATTAAGTGTGATAGAAGCTGCTTCATCTTTTCTTGTTCTTTTCCTAAGGGTCGATGGGGACACTCAAGACTTATTGTTAGTACTTTGCAAAGAGTGTTATATCCTTTGGGAAATGGAAGATAATCTCTAAACCCACTGGTGTACTTCACCAGGATGAGTGGTGTTCGTAATTCATCTCAAAGGTTATCGATGCACATTGCGAGCATCTCATTCTAGATGAGTGGTTGGTTCAGGGAATATGTCAGTACTTTCCATCTGGTAGTGAAGTCTGAGACACTCTCATTCTCTCACTGCTTGTAGTTCATGAGATCACTGACAGTCATCTCAGGCAGCATCGAATTGAAATGGAAGAGAAACTATTTCCATAGGTCCTCCTAGAATATTATTGAATTGGTTGGAAGGCTATTATACCATACAAAAGTTGATCCATGTAGGGTTCATACAAAACACCTAAGTTTTACAGCTTCTTGCTGCTCTGGAGTGCCCATTATGGGGTCACAGTAAGAGGCATAGTGCATCAAATATTGTTCTAGGATCACTGGGTCATTTAATACTGGGAATACGTGCTTCCCGAAGTTTGGTGGTGGTAAAACATTGCTCACCCATTCAGGGTTGGGTTGGTGGTCTTGTTGTATCAGATCATGTCGCCCCTCCATATCTTCAATTCAGGATGTCATCTTCTCAACAGTGTTTAAGAGCCCTTGATGGTTATCCTTTCATGCTTGAGCTTGATATAGTGTGGTAGGGGCCAAGATGGGTGTGCCGGTGTAATTGGAATTTGGGATGGATGCCCATCTAGGGGTATCATTTGTGGATTTACCTGGGTATAATCCAGTTTTCTTCCCAATGAGGGGGAAGTCTTGATGTCCTTCTAGTGCTTAGTTGAAAAACCCTCAGAACATGGATTCATTCACTAGAATGAGTGCATGTGGTATGGGAACCTCCTTAGGGGGCACCTGCTGACGTTCCGTAGAGGCACTATTGTAATTTGTGCTATTTGCAAAGGGCTATTTGCGATGGGATCTCATCGCAAATAAGATTCAGTGACGGGGTCCCATCGTAAATAAGCTTTAGCGACGGGGTCCTGTCGCAAATAACCTATTGCAGAAAACGTTGTCGCAAATACCATTTCTGTGACAGGCCCGTCACAAAAAATGGTTTTTGTAATGGGGAATTCACTGTCGCAAATAAGTCTCCGATTATATACATTATATATAAATAAAATTTTTACAACGGGCCTATCGCCAATAGTATTTGGGATGGGCCCTTGGTGCCATCGCAAATAGTATTTAAAAATATATATTTAAACTATTTGTGATCTAATCCTGTCACAACAGGTCCCATCATAAATAATATAAAAAGTTAAAAAAACAATTTAATAAAATTATAATTAATGAAAAAATAATATTAATTATTAATAATTATTCCTAATTATTCCCAATTATTCCTAAATATTCCTATTTTTTCCTAATTATTACTAACTATTCTTAATTATTCATAATTACTACTAATTATTCATAATTATTGCTAATTATTAATAATTATTACTAATTATACTTCATTATTACTAATTATTCCTAATTATTTCAAATTATTACGATTTATTACTAATAATTACTAATTTTTACTAAATATTACTAATTTTTACTATTTATTACTATTTATTACTATTTATTACTATTTATTACTATTTATTACTATTTATTACTAATTATTACTAATTATTACTAATTATTACTAATTATTCATATTTATTCCTATTTATTATTAGTTATTCCTATTTATTACAAATTATTCCTATTTATTACTATTTATTTCTACTTATTACTATTTATTCCTAATTATTCATATTTATTACTTATTATTCCTATCATTTATTACTAATTATTACTATTTATTACTAATTATTACTAATTATTAAAAATTATTAATAATTATTACTATTTATTACTATTTATTACTATTTATTCCTATTTATTCCTATTTATTACTATTTAATACTATTTATTCCTAATTATTCCTATTTATTACTAATTATTACTAATTATTCCTATTTATTACAAACTATTCCTATTTATTACTAATTATTTTTATTTATTACTAATTATTCTTATTTACACCTAATTATACCTATTTATTACTCCTAATTACTCCTATTTATTACTCCTAATTATTCCTGTTTATTGCTCTAAATTATTCCCAATTATTTCTAATTATTCTTAAGTATTCCTATTTATTTCTATATATTCCTATTTATTTCTAATTATTATGAATTATTCTTATTTATTCCTCATTATTCTTAATTATTCCTAATTATTATTAATTATTCCAAATTATTCCTATTTATTCAAATTTATTTCTATTTATTCCTAATTATTTCTAATTATTTCTAATTATTCCTATTTATTTCTATTTACTCTTATTTATTCCTTTTTAATCTTATTAATTCCTATTTATTCCTATTTATTCCTATTTATTCCTATTTATTCTTAATTATTGTTAATTATTGTTATTTTTTCCTATTTATTTCTATTTATTGCTAATTATCACTATTTATTCCTAATTTATTGTAATTATTCCTAATTATTCCAATTTATTCATAATCATTCCTATTTATTACTATTTATTACTAATAATTCCTATTTATTCCTATTTATTTCTATTTATTACTATTTATTCCTATTTATTACTAATTATTCCTATTTATTACTATTTACTGCTAATTATTACTATTTATTATAAATTATTCCTATTTATTACTAATTACTCCTATTTATTACTAATTATTACTAATTATTCCTATTTATTACTAATTATTCTTATTTATTACTAATTATTCCTATTTATTACTAATTATTCCTATTTATTACTAATTATTCCAATTTATTACTAATTATTCTTATATATTACTAATTATTAAATATTATTACTAATAATTTCAATTTATTAATACAAATACATACTAATAACAAAACAATTTAAATCTAATTTAATTACAACTAAAAAAAATAATTAAAATTAACATAAAAATGAAATAACTACTAAATTAAATAAAATATAAATACATTTAAACTCGATCTCTTATTGATGTAGATGGCTTCACAACTTCTTCGTGAAAAAAAACATACTCACACAAATTTTCACTCTGAAAATAGAGTTTAGATAGAGATAAAATGAGAATTGAGAGGAGGAATTGAAAAAACAGATGGGGGTATATATAAGTTGGATTAGTTGCGACGGGACTATTTGTGATGGGTATACCATCACAAATAGTACTATTTCTGATGGGACCTGTTGCAAAAACCTTCACCCGCATTAATTACAGTCAACGGTTAAAAGAGTATTTGTGACGGGTCCTGTCACAAAAGGTCCCTGTCGACACGGTTTTTGTGATAGGATAACATCTCGTCGCAAAAACCTATTTACCGCCGCTGGGTATTTGCAATGGGTCTTGTCGCAAATACCCTCCGACCGATGCACTATTTGCGACTGGGGTATCCCCCCGTCGTAAATAACCTTCCTACCGTTTGGCACGCAAACCATGCCTATATTTTTGCGACAGGACCCCAAATCTTGTCACAAATAATCTCTCGGATGGGCTATTTGCGACGGGAATTAATCCTGTCGCAAAAAGCTATTTTCTGCATAGTGAGGGAACACATCCAGTGAGATAACTACCTCGACGTAGCTCAACATTAATTCGTCCGAGCTCTTTTATTTCTTCCTCTTTCTTGGAGAACCTTTCTTCAAGGGTAAGGGACACACTCTCTTGGGGAGTAGGAGGAAGGTCATAGATGACCTTGGATTAATTTTTCTCTTTGTTGGTGTTTTGCAGGGGAGGTAATGTCAGATTGACTAACGGGGCACCTAAATTTAGGGCCACCCTCTCGTTCCAGGTATGTACACCATCAGGCTCGTTGTGCAAAGCCTCTCGGAGGGAACCATATTCCTTTGTGTCTTCTCCCCCTATGTCATTTCCTGCGAGATCTGTGGGGTTGACGCTCACCATGTTCCCTGTGGCATACCACATTCAGGGTGGTGTGCCTGGTGCCGAATATTAGGAAGGCTTCTTGCACCCTTTATTGGACTTTCTCCTTCCATTCTGTGGTATTCTTTGGGCTTCTTGACAAATATTGACTCGAAGGGAGCTCTGGTTTGATCTCGTAATGTGCCTTTGTCTCGGATGGTGTGAACCACGAGAGGGGGTGGAACGGGTAACTCTTATGTCCATCGTTCTTCCAAGATAGTGGAAGATAGACGTCCACTGTGCTGGTATTTGAGGTAAAAATTCCACCAGCCCTGTGGGCTAGGGTTGATCCCATTTTCTTTTCGATGCTCTACAACCTAGATTTGTTAGTCTTATAGGGGAATTTTGATTTAAAATTTCCCTCATCCCTATGGGATGGAGTAGTTCCCGTATCGCGGTGGTAGTCACCGCTATTTCCACCCATTCAATTTCTCGTACTCTCGTGTGGGTGTAATCCGAGTATGGAATTGGGCCTACATGGGGTCTATGGTCTTTTGAGGACACGAGCAATGTTTGCTGGTTGGATTCCCTTAGGCGGGAAGCCTGCTGGATGTTCTCGGTCACCTGACTCGGAATCTTTTCGATGGCATGATCTCTTAAACCCTTACGCTTTTGAGACTTACTCTGGGCCAATTTATGTTGAGTATCCCATCTTTCCTGAGTAGGGGTTTTATTTTATTATTTCATATAGATGATGACATTCCAGGATTTTATTTTCATTGGGGCATGCTGGACGAGACGTGGGGTGAAGTGCAGGGCTCCATGTTCTCCCAACCCTCAAATGTGAACTCCAGCTAGGGCGTTTACAATGCGGTGATGCAACATATGCAGTGCATGGAGGAAATCCAATTCAAGGTTTTTATTTCACCTTTTTTATTGTGGTTTCCTTGCGGATGAGAGGGCTTCCAAGTCGATCAGACAGCAAAGCTCCCGTATTGTGTTAACATGGTCTGCATACTGTTCGTAGGGTAGGGATTTTTCTTTCAACTTTCGAAGAGTTGTCCACATATTCAGGCGAATGTCATGCATGTATTCCCCATAAAATTTCCCTGGTATGTTGATGTGAGAAGTGGCCATAGGCCAATACATTAATGGTATATTATCTATTGCTAGTTGTCTTCTCACAAGCAACATATCATGTTGTTGTTCTTCTGGAGTCTCATCTACTTAATATTCCTAGCTCGCTTGATTCTTAATGATTTTGTTTCAATAAACTAGGATGGTGGGGGCCTTATTGATTTGCAGACACCAAGGGGGTGGCTCTGAAGATGAGTGTGGCCCAGGCCGTCCTCTAGTTTATAAATAATACCACTCATTATAGACAGAGTTCTTAATGTGTCTGACTCCTTTCTAAGCTCCATAAAAAAAGAGGGATTTCACATATTTGTTTCAGTGAGGGGAGAACCTTCCTGCAAGAAAGTATTTTGGTTGCGAGGAGGTCCATTGTAAGTGGTACTGTGATGGAGGGGACTACCATGGAAACTTAATGCCTGGCCGAAGGGATTTTTTTGAAGGCTTATTCCCTGGGGAGGACCTTCAAGGCAGGCTGTGTCAAGGGGATGACCTTCTTGCTGCTCGACGTCACTATAGAGAGGACCTTCACAGTAACTATCATTGCGGGGAGGGCCTTCGCAATGACTGTCATCATGGGGAAGACTTCCATCATGACTTGATATCTAGATACATGGAGAATTTATGTAGTGTTCATCATGCAGAGGACCTTCATGATGTACTGCAATGAGGGTAGGACCTTCTCATTTCTTGAGGTTACTATGGGGAGGGCCTTCACAACAATTGTCATTGCAGGGAGGGCCTTCGCAATGACCATCATCATGGAGGGGAATACCATCCTGACTTGATGTCTGACTATAGGGAGAAGCATATCTACAACATATACCCTGGGGAGGACCATTAGGGTGGACGACAGCAAGGGGAGGACCTTCTTTTTATCTGATCTTCAGGTCGAGGTTAGGGTAACCTCAACGCGCATCAGGAGATAGGCTCTCATGATCCATCATTATTGAGCCACGGAGTAAGCCCCCATGGGTGCTCTATGGAGGACATTCAAAGATACTAGTAGCGACATTGCAGGGAGGAGTTCCGCAACTACTACTACCACTTCCATAATTTGGTGATGGAAGGACATTGTCGTGATCCTTGGTTGATATGTGTTTGAGGTCATCGAGAACCCCAGCTTCCAGCAATGCAGGATCGTGTACGTGCTCTTCATTTTCTGGTTGCCTTTGGTGCCTTTCATTTTTGGGTGCACTCTTGCAGGTGACCGGGCCATATGTTCTTGGTAATGGACTTCATATATGAGTCCCTATCTTGTTGGGTCCAATGATGCTGTTGGGATATGCCGAAGAGAATGTTGAGTTTTGGCAGTGATATATGCCTTCCTTGGAGTGGCAAACACGTTGGACCAGCATCCCCCAGTTGGAACAACTATTTTTCCCGATCCGGTTGACCGTATTTCGTGGGATATTTTTGTTGACCCTCCTAGACTAGAGTAAGGATGCGTAACTACTCTAGAGTGACTAACGCAATTTTCGAGTGAGTCATTCTGTTCGAGAAAATCGGGTCATGGCCCCGATTTCTTGCCTCTGCTACCGATACAATGATATATTGTCATGTGTGGAGGATATAGTCTGGAATTGATGTCTGATATTCCATCATGGACAAGATGTGTGGAGATATATCTTTGGCTGGAATGGGTATGAAGGCCCATCCTGATGTCAGAGGAGGAGTTTGTGCCTGCTCTGGTCCTCTATGAGTTTTTAGTAGATACTAGCCGTTCTCGTGTGTCAGGACAGAGGAACGAGCCTATCATCGGTTTTCTTCTCTGGTTTCCACCGTATTTGACTGGTGGTATTCATATTCAAGGGTGGGGATTTTCATCCACTCACTTGTTTTTGTATTTGTCTCATGGGATTTGTATGAATCCGCAGGAATTTGACTCTTCTCATATTTTCTTGCTGTCCTATTTGGAAGGCGGGCTTGATATGAATCGGTAGGTATTTGGGCCTCTGTAAAGCATGTCGCTTCCCTATTTAAATGGCATGCTTGAAATGATTCAGTAGGTTTTTGTTCTTACGAATAGCTAAGTGCTTCCCTATTTTGATGAAGGGGTTCTTGGGCATCCATAGGTATATGTGGCTGTGTATAGCCAGTTGCTGCCCTATTTAGATGGCGGGCTTAAAATGCATAAGCAGGTTTTTGTGCCTATGTATAGCTGAGTGTCTCCCTTTTTTCATGGTGGGATTCTTGTGCATCAGTAGGTATTTGTGTCTGCCTATAGCCAAGTGCTTCCCTATTTATATAGAAGGATTGAAATGTGTCAGTAGGTGTTTGTGCCTGTGTATAGATGAGTGCCTTCTTATTTTTATGGTGGGATTCTTGTGCATCAGCAGGTGTTTGTGCCTACGTATAGCCAGTTGCCGCCCTATTTTGATGGCGGGCTTGTTTTGCATCAGCAAATATTTGCATTTTCCTATAGCTTGCTACTCTTTCTGCACGGCAGGACGAGAGAGCACTAGCAGAGACGTGAATGTTCTCATATTGTGCCACCTTATTTCTGTGATGGGCTAGAGTGAAGAGGGAAGAGTTCTTTTTCTTCCTGTTGAACTCCTTCTCGTTAGTATAACTGAGATGATCCTCAAGAACCATGTTGATAGTGTGTCCCTGGTTTCATATATACCACCCTTGGCGGGAAGCCTGAGGGCCATGGTCTACTGGACTATGGCAGGTTCCCTTAGTATAAGTTCCCCCTCTGTGGGAGGAGGTATGGTCATCTGATTTCGGTGAAGAAGCTCTCTGGAAGGGGCTCATGGGTAGGCCCCCAGTATAGCTGGGAATAAGTCTTCAAGATTGACTTCATCTATCTTCCTAATGTAAGGGAGGTAGTTGTTGTCATGTTCGAGGGCATAGCTCTCGAAATGGTTTGAGATTACCACCGGGGCCACCATGTGCTGAGGTGCCAGTAGTGGCTGAAGAGGTAGCTGGCCAACCCTCGTAGACTGGAGGGTTTTTCTTGTATCCTCCAGTGTGGGTAGAGTACCATTTTGGGGGTAATATTTGATCAATGTATTGGACACCCAGCATTGAATATGCTGGGTAGGCGAAGGGGTTCTCATCTTTGTTGAGGCTCTACCTACCCGCAAGATCGCTGATGCATGCTTCTTCAAGGATCATGGGGAAGTCATTTGGATTGAAGGTTGCTCTACATGAACCTACAATATATGTATGACATACATACCACTAAACATAATCAAATTATAATTCCATTAAACATATGCATATTTGGCGATTCATCTTGGCTCCCTTCCCCTTTTATTTTACTATAGGGTGAAGGGGCCTAAGTGTGGTGAGACCACCACCTTGTTTAAGGATTTATATCAGGTTCACCATTTTTATTCCACCTCCAAGGTGGCATGTTTATAGGTGGTGCGGAGATGGAACGATGGGGATCATCACCCATATCTTTTTTCACAGATATTGGCTCTCGTCGAATGTATCATTCCTTTGTCTCAACCCATTCAATGTTTGTATCATTTAAATAAGGTTTAATTAAAAATTTGGGGAACTCTTGATCCTATTAGGTGATCATGTGGGGGTAAAGAACTCAAGAAATCTGTCCTTCTCGAATATAAAATCATCAGATGGTATCCAATGGGTTTATTCGTGGATCCAAGAACACAAAACAGCCCTGTTATCCATGATTCATGGACATGCCTTTCAAAGAAAGGCACTCGTCGACTGATGATTTGTCTAACGATACTTGAGGACTCCATTGGTCGAGAGGATGGGAGGTCAGGCTCACTGCAACATTATGGGGAAGGATTTTTGCCTATTCTGGGACTTTCTTATAGATTTAAGTAATGTTCATATGTTCGTGAATCCTTTGTTCATTCCTGAAGTCTGTGTCCATGGGATACCCTTGGTTTTCAATATTGTCGTGAACATGCATAGGTTTGATTCTACGAAGGAGTTATTGACTTAACCTAATTATAAGGTTCTCTAGTGTTTATCATCATCTAGGGGGACGGAGGGTGACTTGATGTCTGTATCGGGCCTGAAAAGAGGGTTGTTATATACCCTTGGGAGAGGAATCAGAGCCCACATAGTTCAGATGTGAGGGGCTTATGAAAGGATAGTGTCCATTTGATAGACATGACTGGGTATACCCCTTTGGAATGGGCACCCTTTTGAACTCGGGCCTTCTAGGAGGAATCCTATAAATCTAGATTTGGTCAGGAATCAGAGTTGTCAGAGTTCATATGGTCTGGGGATTACACATGGGATCTACCCATTTGAGGGGGCATGGTTGGGTGGACCCTTTTAGAATGATCACCCTTTTGAGCTTGGGCCTTCTGGAAGGCTTCCTATATATCTTGATTTTTTTAGGAATCAGAGTTCTCATAGTTCAGATGGTGTGGGTATTACACATGGGAGATGTCCATTTGAGGGGGCATGGTTGGGTGGACCCTTTTGGAATGGGAACCCTTTTGAGATCAGGCCTTCTGGTAGGTGACCCATGTATCCTGATTTGGTCAGGAATCTAAGTTCTGATAGTTTATATTTGAATCGATATCATAATCTTAACAAACCTATAAGACTAGGTGATTCATGCTTTGTGTCAGAAACAATAGTATGTTAAAGATTCAATAATGTGCATACATCCTCCCCTGTTGGTGGGGTAGGGGCAGCCCGTGGTGGAAGAGGTCGGGGTGACGGTGGGTGATAGGGTGGAGTGATGAACCATTCAATGTGAAATCGTATAAAAGGTCATGCCATCCATCCTCAGAGGATTGGGGGCTTACCTCAGTGGGTGGGCCCCAGAGCATCATCTGAGGTATACTACAATTTATATTCATATATCTTGGATGATGATTAACATGGAGGATAATCATGTTGGGAGGTTCTAACATGCCTAAAGTATGAGAGGGAAGGAACGTGCCAGCCA
This sequence comes from Viscum album, assembly GCA_963277665.1. Taxonomy (NCBI): domain Eukaryota; kingdom Viridiplantae; phylum Streptophyta; class Magnoliopsida; order Santalales; family Viscaceae; genus Viscum; species Viscum album. Next base: position 1,455,573,857 of record OY728135.1, on the reverse strand, counting down.
TGATTCTAGAGGATCTTAGATCATGAGGAATGATATGAAACATGAAATCCATTGAGGCATAAATAGGGAGGAAAGGACTCTCCTGAGGATGAATTTTTATCTTGTTGACATTCCATTTTGTGGGAAACATATATAGATCCACTGGGGAATGATGTGAATAGTCAAGCATAGGTGTCATCAGGACGCTGACCATTCTTTTCTGATAATCAGGGAGTTTTAAGAAGATCTAAAATCACACTGTATACTACAGTTTAATGTGATATAGTTTGGATAATGGAATCAGAGTTTAATGTCATGTATATTGGACTATTACCATACAGTTTAACATCTTGTGGTTAGGATGATAAATCATAGTTTATATTCATAGAGTTTGGATTATTTTCCATCCATGATTAGTTGGAGGATAATCAAGTTGGGATGTTCTGACATGACTCGAAAAATTTAGGGAAGGAAAGTATAAACAGTGAATTTAGGGATTGTCTGATATAGAGAAATGATATGGGCCATTGAATCCATTGAGGCATACAGAGGTAGAAAATGACTCTCTTTAGGATGAATTTTCCTTTGGTTGATGGTCGTTTTTGTGGGAAACATATGCAGAGCCACCGGGTCATGATGTGCATAGTTAAGAAAAGGTGTCTTCAAGAAACATGCCTTCCTCTTCTGATGTCCATGGAGGTGTATGAGGCTCTAGAATCACCAAAGACACAGAGTTTGATGGATGGAAAGGATGTGTTTAGGCATTTAATAAACATTTAGGATATGATTATCCATGATGTTCTGGGATAACCTAGAATATAAGGTAGGTGATCAAGATTTTTGGGGGGTTCATGAGGAATGTATATTCTCATGGTATTCAGGGGTTAGATGTTTGTGCGGCATAAGGGCGCAGCTGAAAATGTCGTTGACTAGGCCCAAAAAGTTTGCAGTGTAGCTATCCATTTTTCATGGGGGTTTGTGATGGTGGTGAATGGAACAACCCAGAGGGTCGGGACCACAGCCTGACAGTGATCCTAAGTGGGGGTGTAGGGGAGCAACCCCCACGGTATGGACAGGTGGGCGTGAACTGTTTTCCGCATAGAGCATCCGCGTAAGAGCTGTCCACATGGGAGATAGCCACATTACATGGTACGTGGAGGAGTTGGCCACATATGATGGTACATGGAGGAGATTTCATAAAGTTGTCTTCCACATAAGTGCATCCGCGAACTCTCTTCACTATCTGTGCATCCACTAATTATCTTCTTCATATTGGCATCCGTGGACCATTTTTATTATATTTTTTATTGGCTCTCTAAGTCTTACTAATATAGTTTTCGGGGAGTACCTCTACAAACTGCATTCTCCATACGGTTCACGGGATGGATTCTATGAACTATTTATTGTTTGCAGTATGGAATCTGTGAATTCCTTTGGGTGTAGGAGAAATCTCTCATGCACCCTCTACATCTTCCATCCACTATTCTTCTGTCCCATAGCTCTCTCCCTTTATTTCTTCCTTTTCCCCCTTTTTCGATTCCTCTAGTGGTCCTTTTATAGAGTACAAGGGAAGCTCTATCTGCGGTTCGTGTGGCACATTCTTCAAATGTCCCTGGAGATATTCTTGCCTGCAGAGGACTCAGTTAACTAGAATTTGTGGAGTTGGTAGATGTCTCATTCTTCTCATCATCTACGAACCACATTATTCATGGGGATGGTGTGCAGGGATCAATTCCACTATAATTTTTCCAGTAAAAATGGCTCGCACGGACTTTGGTTTGAGGGTGGAAGTTCACTGCGGACTATCTCATTCTCTGGCCAATGCCTCATAGGTCAGATCTATGTAGTCCATCCGCATACTGATAGTTCTCTTTTCATGGATTTTTCCAACCTTTCCCATTGATGGTATGTGGTCGGGCTAGATACCTTTGAAAATTTTATTTCTTCACTTTTCTTCCCAAATTTTCAATCAAACATGAATCCTTCTTCTTTTCCAATCTTTTAGGAGTATTTACCTTCCCTTTTCTAAATTTTCAGGACCCTACAGATCACTTGAGTTAAAGAAGGATATATTGGATAATGCACATATCTCATCCTTCTTTGTCCATCCTAGAAATACTATGATGTGACATGATCTTTAAGAACACTTCTGATGGGAAAAATGAATGAGGATATTGATGAGTGTATCTCATGATGCTTGGCATGTTAGAAAGTTAATGAAGAGAAATAGAAGTCCAAGGAAATGATGAAACCATTTCCTATACCCACATAGAAATGGGAGAACATCACCATGGAAATTGTCACCCGTCTATCGAAGAAATCCAAAAGAAACAAAATGATATGGATTTTAGTGGACCGACTCAACAATATTTCCCAATTCATCAATATTCATGAAGAATTCTCACCTGAACAACATTCCAATATATATGTTAAGGAAGTGGTGAGGTTTTACGAGGTACCAAATTCTATATTTTCTAATCATGATCCAATGTCTATATATATATTCTTTATAATTATTCAACATACATTAAATACAGAATTAAATTTTAGTGCAACTTATCACCCCAAAATAGATGGCCTATCTAAAAGTAATTTTCAAACAATATAAGACATATTGAGAGTTATCTCAAAGTAATTTAAAGTAAGATGGGACTAACATGTCATGTTAGTATAGTTCTCAAAAAACAACTTCTTCTACTCAAAAATTTAAATGGATCCTTATGAATCTCTATATTGGAAGTGATGTAGTACTCCTACTTTTTGGAATGAATTTGTAGAACAATAGAAATATGGACTGAAATTTTGTAAGAGTTGACATAAAAGGTTCAATACATCCAAAAACATATAAATGATACTCAAAATAAAAAAAAATTATTACAACCATATAATGGATATGGAATTTGAAGTTGGAGTAAAATTTTTTATTTGAAAATCACCATGGAAAAGAGTCATTCGATTTCAAAAGAAAATAAATCTTAGCCCTTGGTACATTTACCCCTTTGAGATCCTTTATTTCATAAGAGTAGGGGTCCATCTTCTTTCACATAAACAAAATGTGGATCATGTTCATGATGTGTTCCATATATCTCTCATACAGAAGTACATACCTAACCCCTCACCTATATTGAGTCGTAAGGGGGTACAATAACAGAATGACCTCTTGTATGAGTCTAATCTAGTGAAGATCATGGAAAAAATAGATAATTTTCTAGGAAATAATATAACCCACATTGTCAAACTGTGATGGAGGAACCATATGTATTAATAGGTTACATGAGAACTAGAGGAAACAATAATATAGAGGCGCCATATACTATTCTCAATCGAACATATGAGTTGAAATTTCTGGGACAACATTTTTAAATAGGGAATAATGTAATAACCTAGAGTTTTAAGATTATAATTGTTTCTAAAATAAATGTTTGTGATATTATATTATATAAGTATTATAGTTTTTATGCAGAGAGAGAAACCAACAACCCTTTAATTAATTAATGAAAATCATTAAATTATTTAATTATTAAACCCATTAAAATTCCTAATATTACAAGGGTAAAAAATATAAAATAGAAATTGTAAAATAAGGAATATTTGGATAACCCCAACTATCTAAAGTCATCCCTCATATGAATAACACTATATAAATGAATTAAAATATTAGTAAATCAATCGATATTAGAGAAAATAAATATGTAGAAACTTGAGAGAAATTGAGGTGAATATTTATTGAAGGAATAAATATTTATTTATAGGAGTTAATATGACCATTTTAATAGTAATATAACCATTGTAATAATAAACCAACCATTGGTAATAGTAAAATGACCATTAAGAATAGTATCATGTCAATTGGAATAATACATTGTTCATAAAATAATAAATTGTTATATAAAAAAATATTTTTCATGAGTAATTTATATAAATATAAATATTATAACATAAGAAATTATCATTATTTAATATCTCAATGAAAATATAAGTATATTTTTAATAAATAATATTTTGAAATAATTCATAAAAAATAATTTTTATATTAAAAATTGAAATGACCTATGTTATAAAATTATTTTAGAAAAATTAATATATATTTTAAAATAATAATGTTGAAATTGTACATGATTTATTTTTTAATAACTTTCTTAAATACTTAAATATTTAGGTAAATATTAAAAATTCAGTTGTTCTCACAACTGGTGTATCATAAATTACATAATTCATGATTTAATACTGAACTCAAAATTTATATATCTTTAGAATCAGCCAAAAAATATTTAATTTACTAAATGATTCACTAAAATTCAATAATCATTATTTAAAAACCTAAAAAAGCACTTTCTAAAACCTAATGTCTAAAGTGATTCCTTAAAATAACAATTTTTAACATTCCTTTTTAATAAACTCAATTAATTCTAATTAAAAGCATGTTTAAATTCTTACAAAAAATTTATTTCATTAATATATGATTTATATTTTTAAAAATTCACTATTAAAATCTTTTCTTTAGATATATTATTTTATTCAATACTTTAACTCAAAAATACGCATATCCTAATGTATAAATAACCCATCTCCCTCCTCAAACATAATACTAACTCACATTAAAAATGAACATATCATCTGGAATACTATCCCGTAATACTATTATAATACCTAAGTATGTTCTGGTGCCATCCAAATCTATTTATCAAAGAAGTTTAGTTTTGTAGAGAAGAAGAAACACCAGGAAGACAGTATGTTATCATCAATTCTCCCTCTCATTCTCCTTTCATATTTCACATTTTTCTACTACTTTTCATAATGAAATATTATAGAGATAATTAATTAGTGTGTTGTAATTATATTAATTATTTAAAACAACTTGAATTATTATATTTACAACATGTTAATTTTTTATACTTCATGTTCCTGCCCATTTGAAATTGTCCCATTAACGGTCAGTTTACCACCAATGAGGTTGTTCCCAATTGGATTATCATAAAAACATATATTCCTGGTTATAATAAATTATTTTTGATATATAAATGTATACAAATAGGTATTTTAATATTATGTAATTATTCATACTTATGTAAAAATGACCATGAAAAAATAGAGAAATTGAAGAAAAAAAGATTTTTTTAAGAAAAAATGATATCAGAATTAATACCCTTTGACCAAGGAAATTAATTAATACAATAAAATTATCATAATTGATAAATAGTGGTAAATATAACAATAATTTACATTTATATCAATTTTTTAATAAACTTATGTTTAATTATCAAGAGGTAGAAAAGTGATGAAATAAAAATAATTATGTTAAGGGGATTCTTCAACCCAACTCCCTTTTTCTGGGTTTTCCTACTCTCACATAAATATTCTGTATCAATATTCTAATGGTGTTTTTTATATATCCTATTAGTATTCTTACATTTTTATTTTGGGTATATACATGTCACCCCTTGATTTATAATCCAAATATACTGATTTTCCAAAAATAATTTTTTTTCAATAACATATATTTTACTCCTCTTGATTTATTTCTTATTCAATCAAAAATGATGAGATTTTAAAACAAAATATGTTTTCCCTTATTCATTTGTGAACCCCAAGTTTATTCATGAAATTATTATTGATCAAATCCTCAAGATACATATTCCTTTACATGGGTTATTTCATGACTACAATTGTTATATTTTCTATATGGAATATATAATTGTGTAAATATTGTGTTTTGATGGGTGGGAATGGAATTATATAGCACTCCAATGCATTGGGTAATGTGACATATCTCACGAGATTATGTTAATTATTCATGAATATGAATTTAGATTTTTATACAAGGTATGTTTTGTGATTTATGCACATATATTATGTGTGAACATGATGCTATATTTTTTTACAACCGTGGGTGGTATTTTATTACAATGACATGATGTTTCATTTTTATGCATCGCTAAATTCCATGAATTTTTTCAAATGTTTTACACATGCTTAGGATGATGATCCCAAGATTATGACATTTCTATGATGATTATTCTTTACAATTCACTATTGATTAGTGTATCTTATTTTAGCAATTTTTTCAACCCCATTAGAATGTTTTTTTGGTAACCCATTCCTTTGATGTGTATCCTCAGGTGGAAAAGTTTACTAGGGATAATGTTATATCCTTTAGGTGGATAAAGTAGAAATATTTTAATAATTTTTTTTATTAACTATAAGTGATTTATGTTTATAATTTTTTTAATATATTAAACCATTAAATCCATAAATGTATAACTATTAAAATTTTTATCTTTAAAATTATGTAATATTTATGGTCTCTATAAATTAATTATTAAAATCATCATTTCTGATGCTAACTATTTATTCATGAATGATTCTATTTGAGAATTTTAGTCCCTATATTTTGATTATGGTTCCATCAAATCCATAATGTAAATAGTGATATGAATAGAATATATATTTATTATACACATATTTATAAACATTCGTTAATGTTAGATATATAAAAATTAATTACCCCTTTTATGTAGATGTTATTCCATAAGAACACATGAATGTAGTTTTCATTTTATAATGAAAATAGAGAAATAATTTTAACTAATATTTTATTGTTATATAATCATAATTAAATTTTAAATATAATATATATTTATTACAATTATCTTTGTATCAATAAATGTGAGGTAGTGATGAAAATTTAATCATACCGCTATATGGAGGTGGTAGTCAACACATACGCACAAGTGATACATTCATTTCGAATTTAATGGAAATGAGGTGGAAAAGGTATTAAAATCATGATTATAACATATCACTATATCAATGATATTGGTTTAGTAGTTTTATTATGGATACAAAAATTTTAGTGATAATGAAAGGAAAAAATAAATCAAATTATCTTGATTAATGTTTATACCTCTTCTTTACGAGACCACCTTTGGCTTATACCTTAATCCTAAAAAGATTTGTCTTAGGATAATACTAGAGGATCTTGGAAAATTGGATGAAATATATCAATTTATTATGGTAATTATTTTTCAATCTATAAGGTTTAATCATTGTGAATAAGGGTGGAGAGGTGGTTCCCTTTTTAAGTGGGGGAGAGGGCACTCTTTCAATTACTCAAACGATTTAAACATAATTAATGTATCTCTCAAGTTTAATAAATACAATTTGAAAGAGAGTAAAAGTTAGGATAAAATGGGTTCACAATTTCTCTATAAAATAATAAATAAATAATTTCATGTGGGAATGTTAAGCTTTTCTCTTCATTTAACCCCCAATAATACTATTTAAACATTAACTGTGGGAACATTTTTTTGTTTTTTCTATTCATTATGAACAAAAATGAAAGTGTAATTATTACCAAATTATGGAATTATGATTGGAAATGGAATCAAATTTTCTCATATTTAATTTATATAACTAGAAGAATTTAATTTTAATATATTTTCACAAAATGAAATGAAAACCCACTTTTAGACAAATTCAGTTTAAGCATAAATCCGAATTTACTGTCATTAATTTCCTAGTAAAAACATTAAAATTAATGTTAAAATATTTTATTGATTATATAATGTATAAATTTCATTAAAATAATTAAAAAATAATGATTTATTTAATTTTTCAATACAAAAACAACTTGTAAACGTAGTAACATATTTATAAAACATAACCCCTTTACCTTTAAATTTCATTATCATCATTAATAACCTTTAGATGACTAATGTATGGATGATTATTCATTTATTAACAATTCATTTCAATATAATCACTTTTTAATATTGATCACTATACATTTTTGGATAATAATATATAACATGTAGAAAGATACATTTTATAAAAAATTAATTTTAACCATTAACTGATTTTATTAAAAATATGATGATGATTTATTATGAATTAATCAATAAATTGAAATTTAGGGAAACATTTACACACACACACACACACACATATATATATATATATATATTTCATAATTTGGATTATCAAATTCCTAACCACCAATTTAATATCTATTTTATAATGATATATCATATCACATGTTCATTTAGAGATATGGTTGCATGAAATGAATGAAATCAAGTAATTCAAGTATATTTAAATGGAAATTAATATAAAATGATTGGGTTTTATAGATTTTTTTGGTGAATTTCTAAAAAAATCTCTATGAATCTTAAAAATATTCTTGGGATTCATTTAATAAACCACAACAGAAGACATTATATGGTCCATGAACATGAAAAATTCTATGAGTAATGATCCATACTATTTATTAACTAGTGATATCACAAACATAATTCATTATTGGAGAACCAATTGTCCCCACTCAATTTGTGAGAAATTCAACAATATTATATATAATAAATCATTTTATAACTTCCTCTAAGTTCAACCTTCTTTAACTAACACATAAGATCTTTTTCAGAAATAAACCTAGTAACCCCAATGGGTTATTCCTGAGATAATAAATCCATTTAACTATAGAATATCTCGATATTCCTTAATATTTTGAATATCTATACGATTAATAATTTATATAGGATTTGATATGGGCTTCATACCTTGCATGATCCTAATCATAAACTAAAATTCTCTCTTCAAATTCAACATAGGGAATTCCTTAATAATGAAATACTGAAACTGATAAAAAAAATTGTAGGAATGGTCATATAAAATATTTGACCATAATAAATCAAAATAAATCAAAAACTACCCTAAATTAATCCCTAATGTTAGATTTTTGGGCCCCAAAATTCTTTCTCAAAAATCCCACTCATTGGAAAGTGTATATGCATCACCATCAAATAATGAGAAAGATACCTATTTGAAATAGAAGTAAATGTGTACTAAATCCATGTTCAACCAATCCATAACTATGATAATATTGAAAATATGAATATCTTTCATGAATAAATCCAAATGATATAGATTTCCCCTAATTAAAGGGCATACTCATAACATTGAACGATATATCCAAACCACACCCATATAATTATTTCAATGGAAATCACTCCCTATAAGTACTCTATACTCTACACAAAGTCAATTTAAAACTTATTAGAGAAAAAATGATTTGATATATTCAGATAAAATAAATAAAATTTTATGTAATACCCTACTCTGACTGTACTTCAAATGGTATAAGGATCCTCATCATGGACTATAGATATCAACTTGAGGAATGTAGATGGACTGACTCAGAGCCTCTTCCCTAGCCTCCTGATCCTTTGATATCCTTTGGTGAAGTAGTTTGATCCCTATTATGACCCAATTATCCATGAGTTCCCATGTTCCGTATCTGGATGGAAGAACTCTAGAGACTACCCTATAATACCACACCTAATCCTCACGATGATGCTTAATATTTTCCTTAACTATTACCTCTAACGGTCATCGTATAACTCCAGAGGAATAATTTATGATTTCATATCTTCTCAAATATGTGTAAATATAGTATGTATCAATTTTATTATAGTTGATTGTAACACCGTATAAATTTTTTAGGTTGTTTCTTTTTGGGTACGATTTGATTTGGGGCACAAAAGTATGAGTTTTATCAATAATTTTTGTTTGTATCAATATTTTGATCATTATAAAATCTATATGTAACTTTTTTGGACAATGAATGAGGACTGATTTGTGGTTGTAGATCATAATTGAGTGTTATATAAAGTCTTATAATAATTTCAATGATGTTTCTACTACTTTAGTTTTCCACATCATGGGACACATTGAGAAAGATCACGCTGTAGCTGACAGAGTCATTAAGTGGTGAGTTTCCATTTTTTGAAAAGGGAATAAAAAATAGTTAGTCGTTCACACTTTTAAATGGCTATTGCACCATTAAAATGACTAGTACATAGGGTGTCAAGGACCCTTGTGATGGCAGTTCATGTCACAAACATTAAGTAATTCTAGGATAGTGTTAGCTGAGGGTTAGTACCTCTATTTAAGAAGATTCATTTTTAACCCCATATCAATACATGAATTTATCAAGAGAAGAGGAGTGTCTCAGGGTGACACTCTTGGTCATGTTGTGGATGATTCCTAGTTAGGTTTCTTTCATTTGGGTAGACAAATATATTTCGGGTTGGTGATCTGTTATGATTTAGGCCAGAAATGTCATTGAGATGGGGATATTTTAGATATCTATTCCCATATAGTTCCTCCATTAAATCCCTTATAGAATACAAATATTTTTAAAAAAAATAAATAACCATTTTAGATATGTTCAACCTGTTAATTTCCCTATTTTTGGTTCCTCTTAATGATCCCTAATTTCGATGCTATTTGGCCAAGTGTTTTATTGTGGATTCCATTAGATCACAGTGGAATCAGGTGAATATAATGGGGATTAATCATGAATAGTAAAGAGATTATATCATATAGTATAACATAGACTATTGGGATTTGTTTCTGTGGAACAGTGATGCCCGATTAGTTTCATAGAGATAATACCTCATTGAATTAAATTTGATAATTAATTAAAAATATTTATAATTTACTATTAGTGTCATTTAATATAAGTTAGGACATCCATAGATGATATGAGATTATAAGAGGCACATATGGACATATCTAAGGGGGTACTAGACTTAGTGTGTATGGTAAATCCATTTTAGATGTAAGTGTACCCTATAATAGAAGATCATATGAATAATTTTTCACCACTACTTTGCTGCATATATGATTCACGGTACTGAGTAGTGGGATATGGATAGATATTTACTTGGGAATAATATATAGGATTATGTTGGCCCTCTTATACTCAGCAGAGGTTCTCATTATCTCTTTTTGAAATTTTTATAACCTAAAAAATATTCCTCTATGGGGTGACAACATTCGTTGTACTATAGAGAGACCATGTTTGGGTCATGATGGAGTGGTACATGAGTATCAAATGATTTTTTATAAATTGTTATTTTAGTAGGAATGAGATGCTTATGCTTATTGGGAAGTACGATAAGGTTATATATTCAATTCCTTGTAAGGTTCACACTCTCATGGATGATTTGATAATATGGAGAGTGTTTGGAGAATTCTTTGTTATATAGTAATTTTTGAGGTGTGGTTGGTAGGGTTCCTTTAATTAGTTGTATTAGGTACCTTTATAAAGGGGTCTGATATATGACCTAGTTGTGAGTCGGGGAATTTTTCATTAATTCGTATCTGTTTTATTAAAGGTATAAGAGTGAGATATATCTAGATAGTCCATCAAATTTAGGACCAGGAGTGATGAGGTTAGATTGGGAATCAATGTTATAGTTCACGGGAGCCTTCAGAGATTGTTTTCCTAATTGGTGATAACAGCAATGAAAATTTTGAGATAGGTGACCAGAAAAAGTTAGTAGGACCCTTGGGGATAACCCAAAAGGTGAGAGAATATTTTCTTTGAGATATGGGGCTTGGTCTCAATTGACTATTTACCATGGATAAGTTTTTTATAAATTCAAGAGGACACTATGAGATTATGACAGTTGAAAAACTAGTTGGTGTATGGTGAACCTAATACATTGACCTCCAATGATTGATGTTGTTCTAGATATACTAATGAGGGTGAGATGGTTTTCTTGTGTCTGTGAAGTAATTATCTTTCAATAAGTTATATGGATTTGATCATGATTGTAGACCACCCTAAGTGAAAGGTATGGGACATGATGTGAAGTGAAACAAGTATGATGGACCCTACTAGGGGTGAAGAGGTATCAGTTCAAGATTTGGATGTCGAACTGGACCCAGATCCATTGGGTAGTCGGTCAAGGTATTAGAACACACCATAATCTATGTCATTAATTGTATTATGGGTTATTGGTTTGATGGAACATTATAAGGACATTATGGGATTTTAGCTTATTTTTTTAATTAGGTATGATCAGTTTCTGTTGTGTTTTTATTACCACATGGTGTGCTGATGCAGAGGTATTTGAGGTTTCATTGTATGCCCATGACTACAATGTATTTGTGTGGAATGTTTATTTTCTTCCACACTCATACATGAATATAATGGTTTATACTAGGTATAATTATTGAAACCCATGTGAGATGTATTTATCAAATAATATATGGGATCTCTAGTTCACCTATTTAATTTATGTATAATTTTAGGTTCAGTACAGGTTGTATAGTTGATTGGCCTAGTGTGGTTTGATGTGTATCAGGATAATGAGTGTATAGTGTGTTCAATGGATAGTATTATGGTTTTCGTGTTTTTTTTTCTTTTCAAGTATTATTATATGTTAATTTTCTAGTTGGTGATTAGTTGAAGTATTTAAGGACGACTTTCTCATCGTACAATTATTATATCATTTTGTTCATTGATTTATGTTTAATCATATACCTATCAGAATGGATACTATTTTTCTATTTCATTCGTGTGTTTGAATCTATTTTGGGGGAATTGTATCCCTATTATAAGGATTATTTATCCATTACTAGTTAATATGCTTTGGTGTTTGGTTAGGAGTGCACAATGTCACATAACACTATGGGTTGGGGAAATACTGACTAAATGCTATGAAAAGGTATTACAAATTGATATTTAATATATTTTTCTATAAATATTTGGTGAAATGGTCAATTAGTTGTCTAACATTTTTATCATAACTTTCTATGGGCTTTAGAAAAGTTTGTAATAACCATCTTTATAGTGGGAAATCCTGGTTATTAGTATTGTGGGATTGTGTTTTTTTTTGTTCTATTATGGTAAAGTTGTTTACTAATTTTTATGTATTTTTTATAGGTTTTTATTTGTGGTTTTTTCTCATGGATCATTGGATAGAGGCCTGTGTAAATGTATCATATTTAACAAGTTGGATTCAAATGAAATACATAGTCTTAAAATTGATCGGTTTCACTAATAATGGATTAGTTGTTTAATTTTTTAAAAAAACATATATGATATTTTCCCATATTATATATTGATGTAATTATACAAATCCAAACAACAATATCATTTTTATGATAGTTCATATGGATTCTAGTGTGGAATATTCTCTTGTGTTAAGTATACAATACCATCAATATAGGGATGTATAATGACCCTTATTTAGTTAATATAAATATTAAAACCCATATTAATGATTAGAGAACATTATTGGGTTTCTTTGTGTCTAGAGATTTTGTTACTTCAAGCGTCAAAAAGACATTATATGGTGTTTTCTAATATATCTTCTTGGTGTAATTATACATAACTGAACAGTATAGATATAGATTCCCTATTGGTTTTTATATAAGGGAATGCAAATTTCATGTGGTTTTTATGTAGTGAACATGAGGATTTCTTAGAATCAAGGATGGGTTTCATAGTCAGGATATATTAGATTCATAACCCATTGATTGTAGGTTTAGTTCGTGGCAGTATATAGAGATAGTATCCTAGATGTTCAGGTCTTGGATGATAATAGAGTAAAAAGATGTTTTTTTCAGCTAGAGGATTTCTATAGGGTAGGTGATCATGAATTTAGTCTTCGTATGAGTAATTTCCCTCGGTTTTTATGATATTGACATGTATAACTACATTTTTTAGTGTGTTAGGTGTGGGGTCCTAGGTTAGATAGAACATGAAAAATTTACACCTATGTCTAGTTGTGTGATCAAGTTGAATGGGAGTGTGTAAATGTTGGGTTTTGGTTAGGTCAAGGTTGATAGTGGATAAGAACATATATGAGGGTTATTTGTGGTTAAATCTATCTAGATAAGGTCTGTGAGTGAGTTTAGAAGACAAATTTTAGGAGAAAACCTGATGCATGATGATATTTGTGGGGTAGTTATGCACGATTCCTATTAAGATACAAATTTTAGAATAATACATATACCAGTTCATTTATATTTGTTTATGTTTTGGATAAACCATGTATGTGATGCGACAATATGATGATAGTGAGATGTGAGAGGGAATGATACTTGATGTTTTGATCCTTATCAGAATTTATAGAGTGGGTGAGTGTGGCTCAATTGGAGTGGTACGCATATATTGTCGGATCTGGTTGGGTTAATACTGTATAATGATGTAAGGAAATACATTTTTATGAAGATCACCATTGGATTTAAGTGGTTTTTATTGACATTCTAAGTGGATTGTAAAATTGTTGGGAAGGAATTACTAGAGAGATGAGAATGGGAGGTCGGTGGTGATTCAAGCTAGTGTTTGAGTATGAGTTGGTTGTACACAGCTAATAATTATTTCAATAATTAAACTAATTTTGGGAAATATAGATAGGTTGTTGGGTTTGGTATGCTATAATATCGATACTATTATGGTGTGGAGAAAAATATCTATTTTCAAGGAATGGCCCTCATGTCAGATGAGTCATGGGTGTGGTCAGACCAATTAGAGAGATGGGTATGGTGACACTAGTATAAAAGTTTAGAAGTATATGATATAGTTTGATTCCATGGTAGAAACAAGAGTTGAAATTTGGATTTAGTTTTGTATGTAGTTGGTCCATTTGAATTAGGCTCAGGTTGGATTCGTTGTGATCTGAGAGTGTGTCAGATTAAGGGTGTGTCGGTTATCTAGTCTAAAAGCATAGATATTGGAGTTTGTGGATGGTGATCTAACTATGAAATTACACCATGATCTAGGTTCATACATCAATGTTGGTTCTTGGAAAATCATAGGATTACTCTGATCATAACTGAATCATGAGAAGGATAAGTCAACCGGTGGTGGTCTAACTGGTGATTATTATAAAATCAGATGTGGTGGTATGTAAACCTTACCAAAAATGATGACTGACTAGTTGAAGATAATTTTTTATTGGCCATTATTATGGTGGGGAGAACAATGATGTGGAACTATCCAATGTTAGTGGAGTCCCATGTTGGGTATCACAATAATCCACGGGAAAAACCAGTTTCTAAAATTTTTATGTGTTGAGAGTGATCAAAGAGGGTGAGATTCATCTTAGTTTTGGCATTGGTAGCGAGTAGGTGCCTCTAATTCTAGTTATTAATAAGATACATGTTTAGAGTTAAACTGTGGAAGAACACTAGGATTTCTAATATGGATAAAAAAAGGTTATCAATTCAATTAGAAATCATGGTAGATCATGGTAGATCAAAAAAGATAATTCTAGAACTACCAAAAATTCTTATGTAAAAGAAGCATTATGGTGGGGAATTAGTAATGCACTATAGTATTTTAGGAAATTATTTTTGGAGGGAGCTATTTCTTTATCCAAAGAGGATGTATAATTTTTAGTATTTAGGTGTGGATCTAGAATCATAACCTTAGAACATATCTATATGTTGTTTTTAGACATTGAATGAGGTGTAGTCTAATGTTTGTGTTCTCAATAGAGCATGACGTAAGGGTTGAAGGACTTTTTGAAATCTAGTAGAAAAAACAACACCCATTAAGATGTTTTTTGGTGAGGAACAATGTTCTACAGATGAGGTATTTATAGAACAGTGAGTTTTAAGGGTTTTGTATAATTGAAATACCCTTACATAGTTGTTCACAGTAGAAAGGGGGAGTCACCATGTAAACCTGAACCTTACATAGTGGTTTTAGGATCCTTATATAGGAAGGTCCTTCTATAACCCTTAATTCATTCCGTGATAGTATTGTTTGAAGGTTAGGTCATCTACCTTGGTAGTATCATGCTACATCAACTTCTCGATCAATTAGTTTATTTGATGAACTGACAAGTCACATGGTAAAACTATTGGTTATGTTCTAGTGGATTAATAGTAAGTTTTTTTGGACAATGTAAGTCTTGTCTTTTTAGGTTCACCCTCCTACTTGATTTAGGTTAGTAGGGGTTTTAGGAGAGGGTCACTTTAGTCGGATCTCCACCACATATTCCTCCATTCAATTCCTTGGGAACATGATGGATTTTGGTTAGATTTTTGTATTATTCGAGTTATGTTTCTCATATTCTCCCTATATTTCAGATACACTTCTCTATATTTAGGAATCAGTGTGACTAGGGCAAGTCTTTTAGTGACAATTCAATTGAATCATTGTCTAATCAAGAAATAACGATGTTAATTTCATATTTCATGGCTAGAGGAGATCTTATAAGGTTAAATTCATGCATTTGAGTTCATTTTTTTGGTAAAGTAGTGATGTTCACTAAATTTCTCTACAATCTCACATAATTGAATTAAATTTAATAATTAATTATAAATTTTTATAATTAATTATTTTTGAATGTAATAAAAATGTGGTTTAGGATTGTGGTATGATTTTGTATGAGGTGTTGGAAGGATTTCCCCAGTTCCTCCAAGAATATATTGGATGTTAAATTTATTTTTCAGGTATTTGGTCCCTATAAATAAAGCTCATATACATGAAAACTCATGATTTAATTCTTAGATTCATAATTTATTAGACCATAAAGAAAGATAAACACAAATAGTTCTATGGGTAAAAGAAATATTATAGTGATGTAACACCACAAACCCAAATTCCAATGAACTGTGTCCTGAGATTGGTTGGACACAGGGCCTCAAGTTCATCTCCCTAAAAGCCAAAGGCTATCGAATAGTAGTGAGGGCCTATGGTCTATTTGTAGGCAGACTACGTCCTTATTACCAGAGTGTAACATATTAGAATAGTAATAAAAATAAATATCAGATGTAGATATAACAATTAGATAGAATATAAATGAACAAGACATGAATATATATATAAACAATCCTAGAATAAATCTCATATAAAGATAATGATGATGATAATTTTATGTCTTTAAAAGTTTCCAAAATAGGTATACAGCGCTACAGTAAAATATATGTTTTAAAATACCAAAAAAACCAAAATGGGATATATTTATACAAAAACATGAGCCTAATCTTAGTCCCATTCTCAATGACTCATAAGCTTGGCATAAATTCATGCATCGAACTCTGGGGGATTTCTTAGATCATAACATGTATCATGATAGGTTTCATTGGTACCAAAAGTCAGTCTGAACAGGGTGTGAGATACAATCCCAATAGGTAACAACCCAAAGGTCTGTATCAAATCTTGGTTTTGCAATATAACAAGCTAAAGTAAAGATAAATAGATATCACAAGTAAGAATAAATAAAAGTAAAGTTCCCATGATATAAAAACTACAAAATATGTGATACTATATAGTCATACCAAGATCCCTACAAAACATGGGTTATGATCCAATAAAAAGGCATCTACAAATAATAAAATAATAATTAACACTATCTCACTGTAGATCCATACATATCATTTCAAACATGACCTTGCTATATAACCTATGTATCAATGAACAATAACCTTTATTTATAACTATAAGTTTCATATCAACCACAGTAACTTCATACAACCAAACATATGACATTTACCATGGTCATTCCATATCATCAATGCGCCAGACCACACGAGGACAGAACCAAGGTACAATTGACCAATTCATCATCATTAAGTCCCAGGAGAATCTTAATGGAAACTCAATTAGGCATGAATTTTGGTTTAAGGAGTATGTATACTGACCATGTCAATATAAATATGAAAAAAAAACTAGATCCAAAGTGTAACAAAGGATCAAGGTGTCCAAAATAATCAAGAACCAAGGATAAAACTCATCCAAGGAATCCACTACTAGGTTCATAACCCATGGGAGAAGCATCCATGGAATCTAAATGGCTTCATGATCCAAGGTTTAATAACCAAGGATACCACTAAAATTTTTATTCACATCTCATTTCATTCATCAACTCACAAACATTCACTTCTATGAGTATACCCACTCATATTAGAATTCACATTAAAAACAATCAATGAGTTTACTCAATCATATATTATTTTCAAATAAGACACCTAATCAAAAGAATTAAAATGAAAATGAGAAAAACCATCTTCTATTTAACCAATTTAGTATAATTCATAAATTAATAGGATTACCCTATCTATGAAAGAACTAAATCACCCCATGGGTGGTTCCACAATATAATTGGTATCAGAAATTTACAAGGCATAGCCTATGGACGGCCCTGGTTGGGGAAAATATATCCAAAACATCTCAAAGGACTTAATGGGAATCCCCAGTAGGTTCTATTTCATTTAATTCAATTAAACAAATATATTTTGGGTCCGCATCATAATTTATGGAGGGTGGAACAATGAAAACTAAATTAATAAATAATCAAACCACTTGGGAAAAGTATAGACCACATATTGTAGGTCCATAATACAGTTCTCATCTAGTATCAATTTTCAATTCAACATATATTAAAATGAAAACAAATAACAGATGAAGAAACTGAAAATAAGGTATATTATATTTAACCTAAATAAATTCATGAATATAAACATAAACAAATAACGACACAAATTGAATTGATTACTCACTGATGCAGATCCAATGAGAATAATAGTTCTTACTTCTGATATCAGACAATGAAACTAGCAAGAAGCCTGTGTATTTTACTTAAAAGGAATCCCCCATTATTGAATTATGTCCAAGGGAGAAGAAGAATATTATTTATAAATTTTAAGAAAATTGAAGGGAAGTTTTTTTACTTTCACCCAAAAAATCTGGCTTTCATGGTTTGGATGCATGGTTGGAAAAACCGTGTTCCAACTGTACACCCACTATTATAATGAGGGAAACCTTGAACGATTAGTGCACGTTGTTTTCCAAAATGTGTACAAATAGTGTGATTCTTATCTTATAAAAATGTTATGTTCCCCACATGGGTGTGTGCCTCCATCTGAATGATTTGACAAACCATATAGGCTTATTCATCCCATAGTCTAGGCCTCACACGGTTAGTCTAACCGTGTGACCTATGCCGCATGATTTCTACTAACTGTTCAACAATTCTGTTTTCCCCAAATGTTTGGTTCTAGGATTTGAAAAATCCATAGACAACCCTGACACCCCTATAACCTAAGAGGGTATTCACATTAGGCTGTTACAAGTCATTTAAAATAAAAAAAATCCACACCTCTTATGAAAACCTAGGATCCTACAATATCCCACCCCTAATGTAATTTTCACACAAATTACCCTCTCAAGGGTGGTAAATAATCAATAGATAATAAATCCATCCATTGGGAAGATATGTTAGGTTCCCTCCCACAAGTCTCATCAAGTAACGACTGTGTTTCCATAGCATGTGTACTAAAGGATCTAACAAACCTTAGAGAAACTTCATGATCCTATCGATGATACAAATCAGATTCCCATAAATGGATACATCTACCTATAATTGAAACTCTTCAGGATAAAAATAATGATATGGGTCTGAATGATAATGGTGCAACTAAGATACATTGAAGACATTGTGCATGGCTCGATACCTCTAAGGAAACTGAAACTGATATAATGCTAGCCCAAATATCTTGAGAATCTCAAATATCTCGACATGTCATGGGTTATAATTACCATGTTTTATGATATTTATGTGTCCTATCCTTAGTGAATCATGTAAAATGCATGATCCCTAACCTCATACTATAGAGTTCTTCTATGGCGATTGATGTTAGTTTTCAGTCGAGATTTTTTTGTAGTTATCCACTTCAAAATAAACTAGACCTACTCAGAATTCACATAAACAAGATGTGGTCTTATTAAGCTGCCTCAACCACCTCTAACCAGCTATGGGGAAATAAGTATGGAAGACTCTACAAATCCTCATGAAGTTCTATCTATATAGTCACCTAATAACAATTATTGTACGTGAACTCAACCAAGGGAATATGCCTCTCCCAAGAGCCCCCAAAATTGAGGAAGTAAGATTGAATTATTTACTTAGGAACCTATATCTTATGGTTTGGATAAAAATTAGTCTAAGGGTGGTATTCCATTCTTAGTAGCACCAGAGTACCCAAAGACATATGAAAACTATTCTAGAAATGATACATAAGCCCGACATCACTATCTAAAATGAGGGACCCCATGATGTCATACTATCTCATTCTTATAAAACATCTGAAACTCATATTCACATAAGGTCTCCTTGATCATAAGTAAATGGAAAAAATTCATGAACCTATAAATAATAACCCACCCAACGTCCCTACTTTGAGGTGAAATCTACAAAATGTTCATGGAATCCATCACAAGATTATCCCATTTCCACTCATAAAAATGTAACTACTATAAAAGTTTAGTTCATCACTGATGTTACTTATTCACCAACTGATAGGTGGAACACCTTTTGAAAAAATCAAATACCTCTCACTTCATACCCAACCACTAGTACTAACATCGCAATTCAGGGTAAATCTTGGTGACACAGAGATTAACTACCCAAACTGAGGAATTAATCTCCCACATAATCTCATCTCATATGTCTACTAGAACCCAAACTTGACCAGGGATACACAAGATCTCATCATCACATAAATTCCAACCAGGAGATGGGTCCTCACCTTCCATAATGTACCATAGGACTAGGTCCTCTGAATCAGATAACTTCCATATACACACTCTATCTAGTAGGGTAGAGTTCCCAGTTAAGGATGATAGAAAAGTCTTCCACTGATTTTCTTGCCCTTCCAAGTGTATCTTATAGAAAAAAATTCATGTTCTACCACTCGCTAATAGCTTAATGAAATCCCTATATCTTAGCCACACTGCTCAATGAATCGCCCAAAACATTATCCTTCCTAGGCATGTAGGAAAGCCAGATGTCAAAATACTATAGGTACTCAAGCTACATACAATGCCTCAAATTCAAATCACTGTGTGTAAATGTGTAATTGATACATTTTTGTCCATGTATATCACAAAATTATTTCCATGTATGTAATGTATCTTGTATCACAAAGCATGAATAAATAAAGCTATCTTAGGTTTGTGTGTTTAGTATTTCTCTCATGTGGCCTGAACTGTTGAGACCTATACACCCTAACTCTAAAATCTACATTAGAACTTCTCCAATCCCTATACATGATGCATCACAACACACATTTTAGATTTGGACCTTCTCTAGAAGAACCGGGATTTGTGTTGATGTCAATCTCCATTTCAACTCTAGAAAGGCTATCTCCCATGTATTTTACCATAAAAACATCACACCCTTCTTAGTCAATCATTTTAATGGTTCTTGTAGGTGTGAGGTGTACTGTATGACACTTATATAATATCCATATTTCCCCAATAATTTTTTTATATCAAAGAAGTTCTTAGGATGATCCCAAGAAACTTGAGATCTCACATTCTCTAGTCAACTTATACTCTTGTTTTTTAGATAATATTACCAAGGAATTTAATCTTATCCATCTAGATGTGATACATTGTGAGCTTATCATATAACTAATTCTATCTAAGTGTATCCAAATTTATATCATGATGTTTGGAATGGTCGTGTTGGCTATGAAAATACACCAATATATAGTCCATGAAAACCACTACAAACAAATCCACATAAGGATTGAAAACTCAATTCATCCATTACATGAAAAATTCTAGCGCATTCATGATACTGAAGAACATAACAAAATACCCATATAGATCATACCAACTATGAAAATATGTATGAGGTATATCTGTAGGTCAAACACGAACTTGATGATATCTAAATATCAAATCAGTTTTTCAGAATAATCGAGCTCCTTGAAGCTGGTAAAATATATCATCTATCTATGGAAATGGATACTAGTTCTTAACCATAAAATGGTTCAATTTATTGTAATACATGAATATACAAAGGGTACCATTCTCTTTTTTCCCAAAAATATTTGGTAAACCCCATGTAGAAGTATTTCTTCAAATAATCCCATTTTCCTCAAATTCCACTTCCATTATATTGAGCAATTGAATCTCCATCATAGCCATCTAGTAAGGATTAATGGATACTGGTGAAGATTCTAGAACCAAATATATGGAGAAATAAACCTCTCTCTAATGAGTTAAACTAGATAATCCGTCCAAAAAACACCCCTAAAACAATCAACCATTGGAGGAAAGTCGGCAACACATGATCCCTGATCATCCAGATACAAACTAGCCATCTAGGATTTCATCCTTCTTATCCCATGATTCTCTAGTGCATATCATCTTTCCTGGAAATCCAATTGACCCTTATAAATATAAACTAATCCCTTTAGTGATGTGAAAATCACCCTTCAAATATAAAAATAAAAATAGGATCGATAATATAGTAGAAAATCCCTTCTAAGTATGATGCTAAACCTTATCATATTGAGAAAAAAATCTGGATGAAGTGACACCCACCAACCTCAATGGTTAACTTTCTGTATTGACGTACATGATCTATTTTGATCCCCAACAGAGCATCATGTATAATAACCCCCTTATAAAATGTAATAATGATCCCATGTATTTTTACCATAGATGAAGATATAATACTATATTATTCAGTTATATCAAAAAGATAGGATATAATATTAGAGGCTACTAGGATTGTATATCTCAATGTAGATGGTCTAAATCCCTACTCCTTGGGGGTAGGATGCAAATAATATATATTTCTTGAACTTCATCCCCGTTCAACAACCCCACTACTTGGTCTAGACCCGCCTATAGTCTCGATACATCTAGTGCATGGCTTCCTTGGACATGACCACCACTACCTCAGCCTGATCGACCAGTACTACTGCATCTCCATGCAATAGGTGGAGTAGTGAAACATTCTCTTGAACCAGGTGTTGGAGCTGGCCACCTATAACTCACAACTAAAGGGAATTTTCTATTGAAACATTCCATATGGCCCATCCTGAAATAAGCACAACTATATTGGGTATTGTTCACACTAATTACTCATGTGTCCTCATTTAAAAAATAGATTATAGAAAACTAAACTTCAAGAACTAGAAACTAGGATAGTACTCATCTCATGGAAAACCTCAAAATGACATTTCCTGCCTGAAGAAGCTGAACCACTAGGTTGGGAGACTATACTACTATTCTCTATGCCCCAATATTCTATTATGAACTTATCTATAATTAGAACATGGTTTACTATCTCAGTTGTCATAGTCAACCTAGACACATTGACCTGATATTGAATATCACGATGAAGACCTTCCTCAGAGTTTCTCTATCTCGATAAATTGTTATGAAGTTACATCAACAGAAAATGTTGTAGTTCTATAATGCATGTCGAGTCCTCTATAACCGTCATATATCCCTAATCTGAATTCATGAACTCACTAGATATCTATACACTCAAAGCCTCATGGAAAAGGTAATTATAAAACAGTGTTTTTAAATACAACCATCCTATTACTTGACACATCATCCTGGTTCAAAACACCCCACTAGTGATTTGTTGCTCTACATATCATACAAGTCATGGGAACCACTCTCCTTTCAAGATGTGTCTCAAGATAATAAAATAGTGACAATGAAGTCTCAAGACACATGCCAGTAGCCTATTGACTTCTATCTACTAAAAAGGTGTGAGGATAATGCTATTGGAACACATGCATCAGCTCATCCATTGAAAAGTCATGATGTGACACCCCCTGAAAATTTTGTATAAATTAGAAGAACACCTCACAAAATTTTGCCTCAACACATATGTTCTATAAAACTATTGGTTCCACACATGGACTTAAAGGAGGATTCACTAGTATCCCATAGCCCACCACCTCCATAGTGTGTTAGTCACCACACTCCTTCTATATGACTAGATGTTATCATGGTGGCATACCGCTATAATGAAAAACACGTGAATCCGAAAATAATTATATCGAAGTTCAAATATCAAAATAATTAGATAAGTAAAAATATTCTGATAAATAGGTTATACCAATTAGCCTACTCCTAATTCTAGGACTGGTAAAATAAAATAGTTACAAAATTCACAAGAGACACTGCCTCTTTCCCACTCAAAAGTTAAGTCTAAGTTGAGTTCAATATTTATCATTACAATTTTCCATATTTATTCATATTCATAATACATTTCATTTTAAATGGATGAACCAAATGGTATGCCGCTTTCCAATCCCTAAGGGACCATACTTCTCGTGAAATGAAATATATCATCCACCTAATCCACACTATAACACATTGCAATCCATGAGACTCACAACTCTGAACTCAATGCGCAATAATTGGTAGCTTAGGGTTTCTGTTGTATCCTAATCATGAAAAAACTATTTGGGTTACAATAGGCACTTTATGTATGAATCGTGTTTCCCAATTCCTTGCATGTAATTTTTATTACAACATTAGGTATATCTATCATGAAACCTATCAAAATAGCATGAAAGTAATAAATTCATCCTATATGGCATGAAAAAATGCATGGATTGTGATTTATAATAAGTGATTAAATGAAGAATGATATGAAGTAACCTCATATGATTAGGTTGAAACTCAATATAACCCACAATAATATCAACAATTACATCACAAATCATGTGCATCAACTAATGATGGAATAAAATAAAATGTAACAATCAAAATAAAAAAACAACAATTCCATTCAAGGAAATGTGGTTTTTCCTGCATGTGGGTTAGCAATACCCAGACACAACTCATTACCAAATTCCAATTCCTTACCATCTATATCTATTGTTGGAAAATAATTAACCCAATAAATTTATCTAATACCAATTTTTCAAATCCTGAACCCGTATTCCACTCAACAATTCCATGATCCTGGTTGGTGCATGCCCTCATGCGCAACTTTCTGAATTCTAGAGGCAACCAACTACAGTCGAGGACTTGGGGTGTTTCTATGGGGATAATTTCCATCATTTATTGAGTGTAACATAGTGGAATAACAATAACAATTAACAGAATAGTTAGATATAAAAACTAGAAAAAAGATAAATAAAAAGACATTAATATATATATTTAATTCTAAAATTAATATCTTATATAGATGATGATGATGATGAATAATTTATGTCCTTACCAAGCATAAAAGATAGATATACATAAGAATAATACAATAAAAGTGTAAAATTACAAAAAATACCAAAAAAATAATCTTTAAATAGAAACACGATCCTTATATCGATATCGTGCTCCTTTACTCCTAAGCATGGAAAAAGTCACTCATCGAACTATGGTCACTTTCCCTGATCCCTACATACATCCAGATAGTCTGTATGGGTACCGAGAGACATCCTTAATAGTGTGTAAGATACAATAGTAGTTGTTAACCACCCAAATATCAATAAAAAATTCTGATTGTGAAATAAAACAATCTAAATTAGAGTACAATACATATCACAAAAGTAGAAATAAATGAAACCTTCCCATGGCGTATATTCTAAAAACAGTTGTTACTATATAACCATACCAAGCTCCCTAAAAACCTAGGTTAAGCTCCTATAACAAGGTAAGTATAAAAAATATATAAATAACTAACATTTACATGTTGTACATCCATACATATAGTGTCAACTATGGAATTTCTATATAACTCTTGTATCAAACAACCATGACCTAACCATATAACCAGAAGGTTCATATCAACCATGGTCATGTTTTACAAAAACAATTATCAAATTTACCATGTATGTGTGATATAATCAAAGTGTTATTCCCTCTAATCCTAGATCTAAAGAATAGTAGACTAAAACATCACTATCACATCCATGGATAATCTTAATGGAAAGTCACTTAGGCTAGAATTGGAGTCCAAAGAGCATGTATAATGACTATTTCCACTATAATCTAAAAAAACAAATTCAAGGGGTACCAAGGCCC
This sequence comes from Viscum album, assembly GCA_963277665.1. Classification (NCBI taxonomy): domain Eukaryota; kingdom Viridiplantae; phylum Streptophyta; class Magnoliopsida; order Santalales; family Viscaceae; genus Viscum; species Viscum album. The sequence goes on along the minus strand of OY728135.1, from coordinate 1,455,548,284 downwards.
ATTTAATCCCATAAAATCAAGTCCCATGTAGAAATCTCATCTATGTTGGCCACTACTGCATTCAATGCCCATGGGAGAAACATCCATTGAATCTAAATGGAATCAAGATCCAAGGTTTCCCAATAAAGTCATCTACTACCATTTCAATTCACATATTATTTCATTCATCAACTAAAAATAATTGTATTCCATGAGTATACCCACTCATCTTACACTTCATATTCAAAAATAATAAATGTTTTACCCACTCATAAAACCTTTCTATATAATTTATTTAATCAAAATAACAAACGTAAAAAAGAGGAAAACCATATTCTATATAACCAATTCAATTCAATTCATTAATTAAAAAACGTCATCTAACTTGGAATCAACTAATTGTAACGGCCCAAAGTTTTTCAATGGAAAATTTCCTTCTTATATCTATGTCATAAAAACACAAAATAATTAACTACTAAGTGATAAGTGACCTTTAAACATAATTTTGTCACCCCTATTTTTGGAATTTTAAAAATCTGATATACAAGGTTTTGTTCAAGACAGTTTTTTGAGTCTAATGAAACAAAAATAATTTTTGGTGAATAGTAACCTACCATTATGAATAGTAATATGACCCTTATGAATATTAAATAAGAGTAACATTACCTATGAATAATAAAATAAAATTTAGCCATCTTAGAAAGTGACAATTTGACCTCAGTAAACGTTTTTGGTATTTTATAAGTCATAAATAATTAATTATAATTAATTAATTAATTTAAAAGAATATTTATTTTGCTGTAATGTATTCATAAATTATTGAATCAATGTCTAATAGTTTTTAGATAAGTTTATAAGACCCTACGTAATTTTTTAAAGAACTCTAAATTCAGTTTTAATCTTAAAAACTGTTTTTTTAAGTAAATTATGATTTTTATTAATTATTAAATTAATAATATTTATAAAATTATTTTTGAAAAATGGACATCATTTTTTGATTCTACACGTCGAAAAATGGTAGGGGTAAATTTTTGGGTTTATTCTGAAATACTTCAATTTTCGGGTGAATAGTAAAAAATACAGTTTTTCGCATAATCGGTGTACACTAAATTGCATCATTAATGATGTAATGATGACATAAAAATTATAGAACTTTAGTTTCGGCCAAAACATATTAAATTTCATAAATTTTTCCTTGAAATAAAATAAATCCAATTCTCAAACCTAAAAAGAACTTTCCAAAGCCTAAAGTCAAAAGGTGATTTCTTAAAGTGTCTTTTTCTCTTTCTTTCACTTTCCTTTTAATAAATTAATGAATTCGACTTATAAAGAAGATTTAAAGCCTAAAACGAATTTTATTATATTAATATATGATTTATGATTTCAAAAAACTACTATTACAAGTCTAACTAATGATATATTATTTTATTTAATATTTTATACCAAAAACACCTCCCTCCTCATGTATAAATAAGCCCTCCCCCTCCTCTTGCCAAACCACACCTATTAAGATTCAAGCATTGTCTAGTATCTGCCCAATAATCTTCCCTAGCCCCATCCCCATGTCCAAGAGCTTCTGGTCTCATCAAAAGACCAAGCTTAGGCCCTTAAGGAGGTTCTCAAGTGAAGGATTCAAGAGGTAATTTTCCTCCCTCTTCTCCTTTAATTTCCTTTCAAGTTCAAGTTCCTTTCTTGATCTATCCCTACCTATCTTCATCCAAATTGTTCTGTAAATACAGTATTATATATATACTGTAATATTATGATTATAATGTTATATTATATCACCCCACACCCTTTCCCTCTTCCATTTATTTTATTAAAGAGAGCGTTGTTCATGAGGTGTTAAATTTATCACCTTCAAAAACGACATGTTCTCTTCTTCCATTTCTACCTTCAATCTGGTCATTAAACCATTTTATGGTTGAACCAGAATATTTTATATGTATTATTTTCTATTTTAAGTTATGGAAATAACCTATGGCCTTATTACTAAGTTAAATGTTAAAACAAGATCGTTGTGATCCAAAAACTGCCCAAATTTACCCAAATAACCATCATTAAAATCTTATCTAATGATTCATCCACATAGATATAATATAACTCATTATAAAATCATTAAAGCTTCTGTAATATCATAAATAACATTTAATATCAGTTCTGGATGATTACCCATGATCTACCCAAACATCAATTTAAGAATACAAGTGAACCACTCAAGAAAACCATGAAAACGAACATCCCCGATCAATGTTTTTAACCTCTATAAGTCATCCAAAGGAACATAATATAACATAATGAAACCAGAATGAACCCTATTAATGTAAACATGGTTCTATATTTCTAATTAATGAATATAATGTCATTATACAGGACATTAAAGAGAAGAAGGCATTCGAGTACAAGGTAAGGGGAAATCTCGAACCAAATTTTCTTCCTTCGGGTTCCCCCTCTTTCACTCCATTTTTGATATGGTTACTCCTCAAAGATCATTTTTTCATCATTTCCTTTACTTTTCTGCGATATACATGTTTGTCACTGGTTTTTATGTCCAACAAAATGTTTTCCAAAAGAACTCTTCTTTCAAGATCTCACCTTTTACCTCTCATTCAAGGTTGATGGTTCTTATATCAAGTATGTTGTTCCCTATTTATTTTGGGAACCCAAAGCTTATGAATATGTTATTATGAGATGAAACCCATTCTATTCCATGGTTTTTATGTGTTCTATGTGGCAATCATGATAACGATAATGTTATGATGTGACAAGTGCGCCCGGAATTATATAGCGCAATATGAATGTTTAAATGTGACGAGTGCGCCCAGAAATATACATCGCTCCAATGCATTGGGTAAAGTGATGAATCTCATGAGTAAATGTGAAATTATGTGTGAACATGATTCTAGCTTTGTTCACAAGTATGTGTGGTAGTTAACCACTAAGACATGATGTTTCATTTTTATGCATTGCCACATTTCATGTCTTTTATTTATGCTCCTCTCATGTTCATGATCTTTTGCCTACGTCATGATTATGCTCACTCCATGATATATTGTTCTTATATATCCTCTTACTGGGATTCTAGCTCACCCCTTTTGATGTATATCCTCATGTGGATACATTTACTAAGGATAGGACAACTGCTACTAAGAAGCTATAGAAGAAGAAATTAAATGAATGTTTATGTTTGATGTTGTACTTGGTATGTTTTGTCCTAGTTTCCCAAGACACTAAACCTCTGGATCCTCAATGTGCAATACTGTTATGTTGCTTATCTTTGAAATGATGTAATAGTAATGTAAGAAAAGACAGGGATGCTATAGTTGGTATCATGGGAAAGTTGTAGTTAATTTGGGAATTAGGATTAGTGAACCCTAGAGAAAACCTCTAGTATGAGACTAAGTACAAATAAGCACCTAGGGATCCCATATGTTATGTTTTTGGTATAATTGTTTAAATGAATAAGTTATTCATGACTTGTTTACTTATGTTTTGTTCTAACCGTTTCTATTTTAGAAAATGGTGGGAACCAGGAGAAATTAGGCCAACAACTCTTGCGAGGGCCAATGCAACGATTACCCGAACGACATCCCCAATGATTTTGGAGGTGGAGTTAAAAACTTCATGGTGATGCTTACCCAATTATCTCGGGTTATGAATAATAACCATAATAATGGGGAACGTCCTCCTTCACCAAAGAGGGAGAAACTAGCTATTGAATGTTTTATGCGGCAACGACCACTGACGTTTTGGGGATCTTCTGATCCACTAGTTGCGGAACAGTGGGTCAACTCCATGGAGAAGATCTTTTCTGTTCTTCACTGTTCTGAGACAGAGAAGGTGACTCTAGCCATTTATCGTATAGATGGAGAAGCCGATCAATGGTGGGCTTTGATTAAGAACACCAAGCCAAGGGAGGAAAATGACGAGATGGAATTGGAAGACTTTAAGATAATGTTTCTTAATAAGTACTTCCCAAGAACTCTTCGCACGAAGATGGAGAGAGAATTCATAGAGCTCAAGAAAAAAGAAGGAGAATCTGTCACAACCTATGAAGCAAATTTCACAAGGCTCGCAAGGTATGCTTCGGGTTTTTTTATCAACAATGATAGCAAAATTGATAGATTCTTTAGTGGATTAAAACCACATCTTTGAAAGGATCTTGCAATTCGAGACTTTGGGAGTTATGAAGAAGTTGTTCGGTGTGCTCTCAAAGTGGAGATGAAGTTTGGAGAATGGTCCCATGGCTATGGTGATAAGAAAAGAAATATGGAGTTTCAAGCTGGTGGATCTAGTGATAAAGATGGGAAAAAACACAACGAACCATATGCCAAAATGTGGGAAGTTGCACGATGGGAACTGCCTCAAAGGTATGGTGAAATGCTTTAAGTGTGGGAAGGAAGGACACCAAGCTCACGAGTGTCGAAAAGACATGAAAACGAAGGATAATCTAGCCGATGAGAGGAGAGAACCACTCGTGGTTCAATTCTACAACTGTAGGGAGCTGGGGTACTATTCAAACCAGTGCACTAAACCTCGAGCTCTCGAGGGTAATCAGCGCCAACAACCACCAAAGCCAAAGGAAAAAAGGGAAGGCTTATGCCATCACTACTGCGGAGGTGGAACATGATAATGAAGTCGTACAAGGTACACTTCCTATTCACTCAAGAATGGCAAAAGTCTTATTTGATTCTGGTTCTACGCATTCCTTTATATCTTGCAAGTTTTCTAGAACTATAGAATCAAAGCCCCGAAACCTTGAAGTAGAGATATCTGTAAAAACACCAAGTGGTGCAATCATTGCAACCCAAGTGTTTGACTCTTCTCCTATTGACATATGTGGGAAGATTCTTCTGGAAAATCTCGTAATACTTCCCTTGGTGGAATTTGATGCTATAATGGGAATGGATTGGCTCTCGTTATATAGAGCACATATCAACTGTCAGGAAAAGGAAATATATTTTCATATTCCGAACCATCCCATGCTCCTCTACAAATGTAAGGAAGATCATGAATCTCCTTTGAGAAATCCTTCAATGGTTTGGGTGTTGATTCCCTATGAAAAATCATACCTCGCCCAAATGGTTGAGTCATAGGAAAGTGCCAACCTTGAGGAAATACCCATCGTGAGAGAATACGGTGATGTATTTCCCGAAGAGTTACCCAGAATTCCCCCGGATCGTGAGGTAGAGTTCTCAATTGAACTCATACACGGAGATACTCCTATCTCGAAGTGCCCCTATAGGATGGCTCCTATCGAACTGGAGGAGTTAAAGAAGCAGCTGCAAGAGCATCTGGACAAAGGGTTCATACGCCCTAGTGCATCACCTTGGGGTGCGCCAGTGCTCTTTGTGAAGAAGAAGGATGGTACCATGCGGATGTGTATCGATTATCGTGAACTCAACAAGATCACCATAAAGAACAAGTATCCTCTCCCAAGGATTGATGACTTGTTCGATCATTTAAGAGTAGCTCAATACTTCTCAAAGGTGGATCTTCGTTCTGGATATCATCAAGTAAAGGTGAAGAAGGAAGATATTCAGAAGATTGCCTTCCGTACAAGGTACGGGCACTATGAGTTTTTGGTGATTCCCTTTGGACTTACTAATGCCCCTACAATCTTCATGGATTTGATGAATAGAGTCTTTAGACATTACCTCAAAAAATTTGTGGTAGTGTTTATCGATGATATTCTCATCTACTCCAAGATCAAGGAGGAACATGAAGAACATCTAAGACTTGTGTTGGCGACATTGAGAAAGGAGAAGTTGTACGCCAAGTTCAGCAAGTGTGACTTTTGGTTGAATCAAGTAACGTTCTTGGGACATGTGATCACAAGAGAGGGAATTTCTATGGACCCTTCAAAGACAAAGGTGATTAAAGAATGGCCCAGGCCCTCTAGTGTCATAGAAATCCGTAGTTTTCTTGGATTAGCTGGGTACTATCGACGTTTTGTGAGAAACTTCTCACGATTGTCAAGCCTGCTAACTAAGTTAACAAGGAAAGGGGTAAAGTATGTATGGACGGAAGAATGTGAGGGAAGCTTCAAGGAGCTAAAGAGAAGGTTGATCATTGCACCTGTACTCACACTACCGAAAAGTGGAGAAAGTTTTTTGATATACTGTGATGCATCAAAGAAAGTCTTGGGTTGTGTACTCATGAAAAATGATAATGTGATAGCCTACGCCTCACGACAGTTGAAGATCCATGAGAAAAACTACCCGACGCATGATCTAGAGCTGGCAGCCATGATTTTTTCCTTGAAAATCTAACGGCACTACCTTTATGGTGAGAAGTGTGACATATACACCGACCACAAGTGCCTAAAGTATATATTCACACAAAAGGATATCAGCATGCGTCAAAGGAGATGGTTAGAGCTAATCAAGGATTACGATTGCTCTATTCACTATCATCCTGGAAAGGCGAACAAGGTTGCTGATGCTCTAAGCAGGAAAGAACCTGCTACTCTATCCATGTTGAGGATTGAGAAAGACCCTATCTTCTTGGATATGCAAAGGATGTATTTGGGAATCGTAAGGGAAGGGGATACATCCTAACTTTCCCAAATGATTGCACAACCATCCATCCAAGAGAAGATTAAGGAAGCACAAAGGGATGATGTGGAGATACAAAAGAGGGTGAATGCAGTAAAGGACGGGAAGCTGCAAGAGTTCCATATCGACGATGATGGTGTGATTTGGTTTGGAACGTGGCTTTGTGTGCCTTCATCACCCGGGATAAAGAAGGAGGTATTGGATAATTCACATAGCTCAACTTTCTCTATCCATCCTGGAAGTACCAAGATGTATCGTGACCTCCAAGAACACTTCTGGTGGGATAACATGAAGAAGGAGATTGCGGAATATATATCAAGGTGCTTGGAATGTCAGCAAGTTAAAGCTGAGCGACAAAAGTCCAAAGGTATGATGCAACCATTGCCTATACCCATGTGGAAATGGGAAAATGTTACTATGGACTTTGTCACGGGTCTCCCAAAGTCGTCAAAGGTGAATAATGCGATATGGGTTATGGTTGACTGACTCACCAAGACTGCCCATTTTATCGCTATTCAGGAAGACCTCTCACTTGAACAACTTGCAAGGATATATGTGAAGGAAGTAGTGAGATTGCACGGTGTTCCTCTCTCGATTGTCTCTGACCGTGATCCAAGGTTCACATCTAAATTCTGGAGGAGCCTTCAACATGCTTTGAGTACTGAATTAAATTTCAGCAAGGCCTATCACCCCCAAACTGATGGCTAGTCTGAAAGGACTATTCAGACACTTGAAGATATGCTAAGAGCATGCTCTCTAGAATTCAAAGGTGGATGGGATCAGCACCTTCCATTGGTTGAGTTCTCATACAACAATATCTTCCACTCAAGTATTCAGATGGCTCCGTATGAAGCTCTTTATGGGAAGCGATGTAGAACTCCAACCTGTTGGGATGAAGTTAGAGAAAGAAAGCTACTTGGACACGATCTTGTGCAGGAGATGACCGAGAAGGTTCAAGTCATCCAGAAACACATCAAAGCTGCTCAAAGTCGGCAAAAGAGCTATGCTGACAACCGTCTAAGGGACTTGGAGTTCGACGTTGGAGATAAAGTCCTCCTTCTAATATCTCCATGGAAGAGTGTCGTGAGATTTGGGAAGAAAGGGAAGTTAAGCCCAAGGTACATTGGCTCTTTTGAGATCCTTGACTGCATAGGAGATGTGGCCTATCGTCTGGAACTTCCACTAAATATGGCTCAAGTTTATGACGTGTTTCATGTATCACTACTGAGGAAGTACATACATGACCCCTCACATGTACTAAACTCAGAGGTGGTACAACTTGAAGATGATCTCTCCTATGAGGAGCATCCGGTAAAAATTCTGGACCAAAGTGATAAGGTTCTACGCAACAAGACAACCCGCCTTGTAAAAGTGTTGTGGAGGAACCATAAGTTTGAGGAAGCAACTTGGGAACCAGAAGAGGCAATGAAGGAGAAGTACCCTCACCCGTTTGTGTAAAGTGAAATTTTGGGGGCGAAATTTCTTAAGGGGGGAAGAATGTAACGACCCAAAGTTTTTCAATGGAAAATTCCCTTCTTATGTCTATGTCATAAAAACACAAAATAATGAACTACTAAGTGATAAGTGACCTTTAAACATAATTTTGTCACCCCTATGTTTGGAATTTTAAAAATCCAACATACACGGTTGTGTTCAAGACAGTTTTTGGAGTCTAATGAAACAAAAATAATGTTTGGTGAATAGTAACCTACCCTTATGAATAGTAACCTACCCTTATGAATAGTAATATGACCCTTATGAATAGTAAATAAAAGTAACATTACCTATGAATAATAAAATAAAATTTAGACATCTTAGAAAGTGACCATTTGACCTCAGTAAACATTTTTGGTATTTTATAAGTCATAAATAATTAATTTAAAAGAATATTTATTTTCCTGTAATGTATTCATAAATTATTGAATCAATGTCTAATAGTTTTTATATAATTTTATAAGACCCTACGTAATTTTTTAAAGAACTATAAATTCAGTTTTAATCTTAAAAACTGTTTTTTTAAGTAAATTATGATTTTTATTAATTATTAAATTAATAATATTTATAATTTTTTTTTGAAAAATGGACATCATCTTTGGATCCTACACGTCGAAAAATGGTAGGGGTAAATATTTGGGTGTAGTCTGAAATACTTCAATTTTCGGGTGAATAGTAAAATATACAGTTTTTCGCATAATCGGTGTACACTAAATTGCATCATTAATGATGTAATGATGACATAAACATTCTAGAACATTAGTTTCGGCCAAAACATATTAAATTTCATAAATTGTTCCTTGAAATACAATAAATCCAATTCTCAAACCTAAAAAGAACTTTCCAAAGCCTAAAGTCAAAAGGTGATTTCTTAAAGTGTCTTTTTCTGTTTCTTTCACATTCCTTTTAATAAATTAATGAATTCCACTTATAAAGAAGTGTTAAAGCCTAAAACGAATTTTATTATATTAATATATGATTTAGGATGTCAAAAAACTACAATTAAAAGTCTAACTTATGATATATTATTTTATTTAATATTTTATACCAAAAACACCTCCCTCCTCATGTATAAATAAGCTCTCCCCCTCCTCTTGCCAAACCACACCAATTAAGCTTCAATCATTGTCTAATCTCTACCCAATCATCTTCCCTAGCCCCTTACCCACGTCCAAGAGCTTCTCTTCTCATCAAAATACCAAGCTTGGGCCCTTAAGGAGGTTCTCAAGTGAAGGATTCAAGAGGTAATTTTCCTCCCTCTTCTCCTTTAATTTCCTTTCAAGTTCAAGTTCCTTTCTTGATCTCTCCCTACCTATCTTCATCCAAATTGTTCTGTAAATCCAGTATTATATATATACTATAATATTATGATTCTAATGTTATATTATATCACCCCACACCCTTTCCATCTTCCATTTATTTTATTAAAGAGAACGTTGTTCATGAGGTGTTAAATTTATCACCTTCAAAAATGACATGTTCTCTTCTTCCATTTCTACCTTCAATATGGTCATGAAACCATTTTATGGTTGAACCAGAATATTTTATATTTATTATGTTCTATTTTAAGTTCTGGATATAACCTATGGCCTTATTACTAAGTTAAATGTTAAAACAAGATCGTTGTGATCCAAAAACCGCCCAAATTTACCCAAATAACCATCATTAAAATCTTATCTAATGATTCATCCACATGGATATAATATAACTCATTATAAAATAATTCAAGCTTATGTAATATCATAAATAACATGTAATATCAGTTCTGGATGTTTACCCATGATCTACCCAAACATCAATTTATGAATAAAAGTGAACCACTCAAGAAAACTATGAAAACGAACATCCCTGATCAATGTTTTTAAACTCTATAAGTCATCCAAAGGAACATAATATAACATAATGAAACAAGAATGAACCCTATTAATGTACACATGGTTCTAGATTTAAAATTAATGAATATAATTTCATTATACATGACATTAAAGAGAAGGAGGCATTCGAGTACAAGGTAAGGGGAAATCTCGAACCCAATTTTCTTCCTTCGGGTTCTCCCTCTTTCACTCCATTTTTTATATGGTTACTCCTCAAAGATCATTTTTTCATCATTTCATTTAGTTTTATGGGATACACATGTTTGTCACTGGTTTTTCTTTCCATCAAAATGTTTTCCAAAAGAACTCTTCTTTCAAGATCTCACCTTTTACCTCTCATCCAAGGTTGATGGTTCTTGTATCAAGTATGTTGTTCCCTCTTTATTTTGGGAACCCAAAGCTTATGAATATGTTATTATGAGATGAAACCCATTCCATTCCATGGGTTATAGGTGTTATATGTGTAAATCATGATAATGATAATGTTATGATGTGACGGGTGCGCCCGGAATTATACAGCACTCCAATGCATTGGGTAAAGTGATGAATCTCATGAGTAAATGTGAAATGATGTGTGAACATGATGCTAGATTTGTTCACAAGTATGTGTGGTAGTTAACCACTAAGACATGATGTTTCATTTTTATGCATTGACACATTTCAAGTCTTTTATTTATGCTCCTCTCATGTTCATGATCTTTTTCCTATGTCATGATTATGCTCACCCCATGCTATATTGTTCTTATCTATCCTATTACTGGGATTCTAGCTCACCCCTTTTGATGTATATCCTCAGGTGGCTACATGTACTAATGAGAAGACAAGTGCTACTAAGAATCTATAGAAGAAGAAATTAAATGAATTTTTATGTTTGATGTTGTACTTGTTATGTTTTGTCCTAGTTTCCCAAGACACTAAACCTCTGGATCCTCCATGTGTAATACTATTGTGTTTTTTATGTTTGAAATGATGTAATATTAATCTAAGAAAAGGAATGGATGCTATAATAACTCTCTACATGGGTGGTTCCAAAAAATCATAAACATAGAAAATTTACAAGGCACGTTGTATGGGTGGCTTTGGTTTGGGAATCTATCATAGGCCTGTTGTGGAGTTCTCGTCAAGTATCATATTTTTATTCGACTCAGATCAGAATAAAAATGAAAAAGGGACAAAGAACCTGAAATTAGGGTATGTTAGATTTTCACCTTAATAAAATGGTACATTTGAAGATAAACTAATACTAATACAAAAGGAATTGATTACTCACTGATGTCGATCCAACGAGATCAATGATGCTTGATTCCATGATTAGACAAACAAACATGAGAAAATCTTATGGATTTTCCTTCAAAGGGACCTTTCATTCTTCAATTATGTACACAACAGGAGAAAAAAAAGGATTTCTAGGTTTTAAACAAATTTAAGGGAAATTTTGTAATTCTACCCTTAAAATATAAATAGCACAATTTGGCTTCATAGTTGACCAAACAGTGCGCCAACTGTGTGCCTACTGCTACAAGGAGTGGCACCATGAACTGTTAGTGTGTACCATTTTTTAAACTATGTGAATACTATTTGATTGAGTTATTGAATTTTTTTTGGTTCTCTATACGAGAATTGTTCTCCATCCATATAGTTTGACAAACCATATAGGCTCCTTAATCCCACTGTCTAGGTCTCACATGGTTATCCAGATAGCGTTGGACGCATGGTTTCTACTAACTATGTGGACATTATTTTTTACCAAACAATTATGGTTCTAGGATCTGAATAAGCCCTAGACACCTCTAATACCTCAATAACCCCAAAGGGTATTCATATTAGGTTATAAAAAATCATTTTAAACAACAAAAAATGATCCATAACTAATACAAAAACTTGTGATCATATAGTGTTGGGACTCTTATGATGAAGATAAGTTCTCCATATAACTTTTGGAAATTTGAAATTCCCATTTACTAGGTTTTAGAATGAATGATGATATAAATGTTACATAGGTAATTTTTTTTAGGGAATTAGAGGATTATAACTAGTGGGAAGGGTAATACAACCATATATATAAAACATAGTACGGATACCTCTTCTGATGGGTATATGAAAACATGGTCAGTGATTTTAATGGGATATTTCCATTGGTATGTGTTACGGTGTTGCAAAGGGGGTTCCTCCAAGCATTTACCTAGGATCATATTCATGGTCAATGTGATATATGACACATTATTGAGTCAGGGGAGTTGTACTGGACTTATAAGCATGATTCCATGGGTTATGTATATGATATATTGATATTATCCTTGGATGTTGGGATGATGGGTGAATATTTAGATAGGAACTCAATGTTTTGGATCAAGGGAGTAGACAAGAAGTGTTTTTTTAACGGGTAATAGTTTCAAGATTATTTAGATAATAAGTGATCATGATTGATTAATAGGAGACATGGATATCCTAATGGGAGAAATGAGCTATTATTTGACATGAATTCCTAGGTCTCAGGTGATTATAACCCACATAATAATTTTTGAGTTCTACGAGAGAGATTCCACTGTATGGACTATTTTGGGTTATATAGAGTCCTCGTGTGCATTAAATATAGACATTTACTTAAGTTATAATGATAAATTATTGATAGTGGATGACCCCATGTGAGAGTTTACGGTCATGATAAGTTAAAATACATGGATGATGGATCTCACCTTGAGTGATAATTTAATAGGTTAGAATTTATATAGATTTCATACCATATTCCATAAATTAGTTGGTTGAGTATATTGATGAAAACCTTCCTCTATTATTCAAGTGTAGGATTGGATATGAACTTGATGGAATGAGAGATGTAAATGATGTAAATTATCATAGAAGAGCATGTATGGTCTGGTACAATGGTGGAATGGTCAAAGAATGTTTTCCCAATAAACATGGAGTTATAGTGTCTTGTTTATTACACAATATCCTTGAACTTGTGTGGTATGTTTATTTTCTTCCTCGTCCATACATGTTTATTATGGTGTATACTAGGGGGAACATTATGAGACCTTACTAAGATTTATTTCTCACATTTAATTTGTGAATTCTTGTGTGTGTGAATATTTTATGTTTGACGTTAAGATTCTTATAATATGTGCAGGGGATATGTCTATAGCTTCTTGATGAGTATCAGGAGGCAAGGTGTGTAGTGTCTACTAGGGGTAGAAGTAGGGTCTGTGATTGAATTTTATCATCTCTATTTATTTTATTATATGATAAACCAAGTGGGTGATCAACTAAAGTGTGTTTATAGGAATTTCACTTGGTACACTTAATATTACATTGTTTTTATTGATGTTTGTGTGCTCGAAATGTTTTCTTAATGGATATTGTTTTGGTTATTTACACTATGTGATTCTCTCAATGTTGAAGTAATAGTGTCATAATTATATGGATTATATCCTCACCATTATTTAGTAGACTCTAATATATGAGGAGGAATTCTTAATGACTTATAGTGCCCCAGCCTAGGAGAAATATTGAGAGGCCTCTAGTTTGGGGGGTTATATAATTTAATATTAATCCATGTAAACTAATATAATATGAGAAATTTACTCTCATTCTTGGAAGAAGATGATCCATGGTCCATACATTTCATCCAATTTCCACTCTTGTTTGAATAGCTAAAACATGAGTTCCTACTACTAGATAATTTACACCTGAACACAGCATAAGAACTCGACTACATACAAAGACATTTCTAATCTAATTTTATCTCTATAATAAGGGATTTATTTCAAAAATCTTAATATAATATAATATAATATAATATAGATGATATTTACCTGAAAAAAAATATAATGACATAGTTCATATTCAAAATAGTTCACCCTGGAAGTTTCATCACATAATAGAAAAGGAGAAAAACAAATAATCATTATAAAATCAAAGGCATAGTCCATCATTGACATGTAACCCAAAATTAGATGAATCCAGTCCTATGATATATCAATTATATGTATATTGGGAAAAAAATATCAAAATATGGTTCCTAAAAGTCCTTCCTTTACAAAACCACATACTAATAATATAGGACAAGTAAATATAATACATGACTCACTAGTTCTTGAATTGTACACACTACAAGATTAACCCACCGCCTAAGGGGTCTCTATAAATGTTAAATGATATCCTTCATTGAGTCAACCCACATTTCAATACCATTTATTCCACCCTCTTTAGTTAATATAGGTGCATATTGAAACAAGAACTCCCATGTCAGATAATACATGAGAGGATATCCACTCAGAGATCCATGTCCAATAAACATAATATCATTGACATGGATATCCTATATCTTTTTATCAAGAGGAAGTACAAGCATAACACGGGGACATGAATTAACAATTAGTGGGGCATGATATTCCCTTCCTTCTTGACACTCATCATGAGGTCATCATTGTGGAATGTCACTAAAGTTCTATTCAAATGATCTATAATCACAAATAGAATAGGTTTGGATATAATATATATGACAAAAAGTTAAATTAAAATAATATATATATGATATACACACACCCTAGAATACTAGGAGTCTTGCATAACCTCAGGTGCTCCCTCCATCCTCGACTACCTAATCTCTATCAATGGTTTAATCAAATAAAAATATGACTCACTTTATCAATTTTATCCCAACATAACTTAATAAAGATCCAATAAAGTATAATTCCACCATAATTTTACATAGTAAATCTAAATATATGTTTTTATTGAAACATGAAATAATGGAATATCACACCATAATCATGATTCCCAAAGACATACACGCACAAAAATATCATGAGATTTCAACATTAAAAAAAATAATGAATGAATTAATACTCTCATGAACACATAGTTTTATATAAAAAACTAATAAATGATAAATCAATATAATAGTAAATCATATTCATTAAAAGTAACCCATTCTTAAAATAAAAAAACAAGAATAATAATACAATCCTTGATAATCCTCAATTTCCTAAAATGTGTGTTATATACTCCCATGTATAAGTCGCATATTATATTTCATCAGACATCCTATATTCTATATATCATATACCAAATATTTAGATAAACTAATAATATGTATTGAAAAAGAAATTATATTCTCCATGATTTTTTTTTCTAATGTTATGACAAAATATAGTTCAACATACCCCATGTGTGGATCTCTATATGTTAGATGTTTCTGAAAAGTGACAAAGATCTATGTGTAGAGTTTTTATACTATACCCACTTTTTTATATAAGTATATAAATTATATTAGAATAAATATAGTCAATAATTTATATAAAATTAACTAAATAAAAATATAAATCATATTTACATGATAAATGTAAAAAATGAAAAAACCTCCCTAGTAATAAAATAAGTCATAGTAATGTATTGTAGTAATATATATATAAATATGATCTTCTTTGGATAGTCCATATAAAAAAGGCTTGAAATTTAGTTAAATATTAAACATAACAAAAAAAAATAGTTCAATGTCTTTTCCAAATCCCATATCCAAGATCCTACAATACTCTACAATCTAACCATCAACATCTCGGAACTATTCCTTACACTAGTTGAAAATATACTTCTAAAAATGATTTTATTGCATAGTTTATTTAATAATCAATGTAAACAACAAATTTCATAATTTTTTATTAAATAAACATCATGAAAAAATAAAATTTATTCTTTTAATATTAGGTTTTTAAATGACTAATACTAAAAAAAATTGACAATATCATTTATTTTTTCAAAATAAATAACCAACATTTAAAATATTTCAAATATATGTTTGATTATGTTTTATTCAATAATTGGTGTGAAATATATTAAAAAAATATTCATAATAGTTTATTAAATAATCATGTTAAATATGAATAATGTATTATAACTACATCCTTACACTTCAATTTTTAGATCCAATTAATATCCCATAATAAAATATGTTATTAAAATAAATCATTTATATATCAACTATAACGCTTGAATATTTTTCATCTCCCCTCTCAAAATATTCTTTTTCCCATGATCTTTAAAAATTCTCAATGGAATAATTTATTTTTCATCACTCACTTTATCCATATCATCACATAATATTTGTGACAAACTCAAATATTTCATAATGATAATGAATATTTCATGGTAGAGGGTAGTGTTGATAATGATATATATGGTCTGTGAAATTGTATTATTAAAAATTGCTTCTAAAATATTCATATCGGTTAACTTACACTGAATAATGAAGGATATTAAATAGGGGTAAACACCTTAAAATATTCTATTTCCTTATGAAATGATTTTTATTCAGTTATTTGGTTAATTTTTTAATAATTATTATTATCATTATTTAATAAAAAATTATTGATTCATTTTTTTGAAAATTAAAGATATATGTTTTAGAAATTTATTCATTAAATTAATGTCAAAAATTATATTTTTGTGAACAATAATTAATTTTATTTTTTTACATAATTAAAATTGGTGGATTTTTATTCAAACATTTATTATAAACTATATAATGTTCTTTTACATTGGCTTTAATAATAAGTTTAATTATGAATTCATTACCATTATGGTTATAATAATAACTAAAATGGAAAATTTTATTTTACATTTGTAATATAAAATCAACACAGTTATAAATAAAAATATTTAATTTTTCAAATATTGATCATGTCACTTTTCATTAACATAGAGATGAAGATTATTATTTTATATCGCTTAATAAAACTATTGTTAAAAATTTATCTCTAATGTCTCTCAAAGTAAATTCTCTCAATAAATTATGTTAAAGATATTAAATATCTAATGTAAATAGGGGGAATTAGCCTACTGATTTATAGATCAAGGAAAAATAATTATGATATGTACCATGGTGCCTTAGTAGGTTATGAGTAAAACTCATTTTGCCACCACCAAAACTATACCTAAACATTAATAGTATAATTAAGTTCATATAAAATTTGGTTTTATTTAAATAATGGTATAAATGAAATGTAATTATTAATAAACATTTTTGGATTTCAAGTACCACACCACCACCATGTGTGACAATTACAGGGTAATCCAGTGACCTAATGTCTCTAAACATATCATATAATAACTAACTAGGCATCACATTCATGTACATAATTAATTGAATGGCATTCCATCATAGTAGAATGACCAAGATGTCAACTAAGAATCCCATTTATGTAGCTGAAATATTTAGAAATATATCATTATGATGTCATTTATCACTGATACATTGGTTGTGAGTCTCTACTACACATTTATAAGTGTAGAAATAATATCTCTAAGATATATTATACTTGAGAGTCTCACATCCTTAAATGTAATCAAAATGAGATTTTATAGTGTCCCCAATAGTGGTTATAATCATAGGTGGGATGTAAATACCTAATATTTGGCCACATCATGAGAGATGGAACTACATCACACAATAACTATCATTATACAAGGATCATTTCCATTTCCTTGGAAGAATTACATCATGATAATTATAACCCACTTCATTTTAAAATAACATATAGTATTCCATAACATCTCATTTCTATTGGTATAACACCCGAGTTTGAAATATATTAAATAATGAGAATAACATCCCTCATTAGCAATAAAGTATGACCATTATAAATTATAGGGTAATTATATCCATCATTATTATAAAATTCATAAAATACCATAATCATAACTAGAATCACCATGTTAAATTATAAAATTTAATAAAAAAATGAAAAAAATATCTACATTGTTGGGATATCATCCAACACTAATGTATTTCCTACTCATTCCCTAAACACTTAAAAAAATTCACAACATAACATAGGCATAACCAACAAAATTTCATAAACTTGTGGGGTTGAAAACCTCGTACTAATAAAATTCAACTATCCAGAGGCTATATACGAACTCACTAGTTCAATTTCAATCAACCCTCAATATGTCTTTTCATAATTACATACCTCACTTTTTTCTATGGTGGATAAAGGAACCCATCAAGTTCTAACAATTCATTATCAAACTCAATAGAACCTCTAAATGGGTTTCTATTATATGGTCAATTAAATTTTAAATTAAGATCAATGGAATAATTGGATAATACATTGTTCATGATAAAGAGGGATATCAAAAGAATTGTATTTTACATGATTATAAGATCCTAGAGGCTCTATCATGGACATATATGTACTTACCAATCTCTATTAGTTCAAAGGAATAATATTTTGTTAATATTTATTTTAATAACACATTGGTAGGGAGACCATCTATCACACATCTTATGAAATGAACATAAATTGTTTGGATTAGTTAGGGAACAACTACATGGGACTAACAAGGTTCCAAGGATACATAGATGATTCAATCATAAATATATAAAAAAAACAGGAGAAATTCCTAAATAAATGTATGTCTACCTATAAATATTGTTATATATAGGTATCCCATGAATTAATTTAAGATGAGTGATAGCCTTACTCGTATCATTACTCCTGGATTAATGACACTCTAATTCTAGTCTAAATGAAACATAATATTCCTTAAAATAGATAAGAATGAATAATGATAAGGTTATAGGGTAATTCAAACTACCCTAGGTGAAAATGAGAAGGAAATAATTATTTCAATAGAATTAGTAAATAATTAATTTAATTAATTAAAAACTAAAAAAATCTCTAGGGGTCCCCCTGTGAAAATGATACCACTAAAAATAACTATATAATGGTGGGAAACAATCTGAAATATTGATGTAATTTTGAGGATGAAACAAGTGAATAGAATGTGAATCTATTTATGGGGAATAAATATATATTGATTTTAATAATTTTATATATATTGGGGGTAGACTTTTTATGATCCCTAATATAATAACAGATAATATACGATTAGGTAAATTTAATTTGACCAAATAGGTATGTATCATAAAAAGGTTTCCCATTATATATTAATAAAGTACTTTATATTTATACCATAAAATATATTTAAGATCAACTAGATTTAAATTAAATTTATAGTTTTAAAAATATATATTAGTGTTAATTCAATAATATTTAGAGTGATTTTTTTAATGAATGATATGATAATATTTTTTTCTTTTTTAAAATAAATATCTATTATAAATATATATATATTAGAAAAAAATATTCATATAAAACCATTATGAAATGTGTATTTCGTAATATTACCATGTCTAATTATCATATGATTCATGAAAAAAAATGCCACATCACACCTAAACTACTATACATTATTTCTTTAATGTGTTATTAATAAAATCAATCACAATAAAATATTTCTAGTTCTCAGGATAGACATGGTTCAATATATCTTTTATGGTATAAGTTCAACCCTATGTTTCTTATATTAAACAACTTCTTCCACACTATTATATAACCCTGACACCATGGTGAATTGGTTTTGAGAAATCATCAGTCTTATCATGTGTGAAGGGAACCATAGTCACAATAATTGAGATTTAAATGATATTTGTGACTATTGAGTTAATATTTAACATTGAATTAATCTCAATAAATTTAGTATTTAATATTATGTGGCATGCATTCAGCTAATCTTCCAGAACATTTCATTATTATGGAAGAATATATATGAACCTACCACAAGACACATCCTCAAAGAGTTATTTACACAATTTTATAGATTTAATATAATGTGATCATAGTTTTAATCAGATTATTTCTATATCATTTTATAGTTAATAATATAGAGTCATTGATTTAATCTGACATGGTGTAGTTTAACCACACACAAGATCCCAAATGATATATTTATTTATATGTGATCCGTCTAATGATTTCCTATTAAAATAAAATACCCTTTTATACCAAATTTAAGCATAAATTGTTTTTAAAAGAATTGGTTTTTACTTAGGCAGCTTCCAACTATTTTATATAATATGACACAACCTATTTGTATGGTCACTCTGGGATATGTTCAAAACATAGAGTGTAAGGGTGAATCAATTTTTGTTTATTTTATTTATAAATTTTTACTTTTTATTCATTTACCTAATTTATCATTTATTATTTTTATTATCTTGTTATCTTACCTTTCCTTAAATCCTCATCATACTGACAACATTGATCAGAGGTTTTTAAGCTTCGTTTTCAAACAAGAAAGGATATTTCTTATTGTAGCTGGGAAATTACCATGGTAAATAGGACCCATGATAAATAATATTATGTGATATAGTGAGAATATTATGTTCTTGAAATTTATGTCTTCACTTTAGCAACATGACATTGATTTAGTGGTTCATTCACATAGGTTAATCCTATACCATATAATGAAAATGATGTAATACCATTCTATGAATCTTCTTATGTGTCTTACTTTCCAACAATATTAACTCCCCTTATCCTCTATTGTTTTTATAGAAATATAAACACCTTTTCCTTCATAAATCTAGTAGAAAATAGAGAGGCTGGTATAATATCTTATAACTATGAAATCTGATTATCATAACACCACGTATTTTCTACTCCATACGAATGAATGAGAATCATTGTCTTCATGTGTGAACATAACTTCACAAAACCCTTGATTTATTCCTTCCCACATTGTAGAGACCCGAAACTTAACGTACATGGACATTACATTACTTTTTCGGAATACTTAGTACATAACAAAAACACACACACAAGGACCGTAATAGTTTAGTGTCTTTGGAAACTCGGAACGTAATCTTCTAATCATGGTGAAAGATCTTCAACATCTCCCATAAAGATCTTCACTTTTTTTCTTACCTAAAACCTTTCTTTATATCCTGGGTAAAGGAAAACAAAGAAGGGTGAGCTCAAATTCTCAGTATGGGTAAACAAAAGAAATATCAATCACATCATATTCATAAGAACATATCTTTTGGAAATCTTAACCTGCAAAAGAAATCATAATTTTAATAACATGGGATAAATCATAGTAGGGAAATGTAATCCCAATAATCATAACATAAAACATGAAACTTTTTGTCATACAGAAATAATCATATAGAATCATTTCTTATTAGTTAAGACTCATTGCCAAGACTATCTTAGTGGACAAAGTCCCTTTCGGAACCGAGTTCACTCCTCGTTTCAGTCCTGTTTCACTGAACCGGTATAACCTACCGTTCCAGCCATGTCTATCTCATGAGATATAAAATCTTTACCCAATGCATTGGAGGTAGATATAGTTCCCAACCATCTCATAATGATACCATTCTTATGTGTGCCACAAAATCATAAAGCATACATCATTGCATAACCCATGTAATAAAAATAGGAATCTTAAACATCGTGACATCATAAAACAATTCATATATGATAAACAAAATTCATAAAAATATTTCCATCACAACATAATCAAATCCATGTAATAATAGGGATATAAAAATAACCCTATATTATCTTAGATGGGAAATAATTTTGATAAAAGTCTTGAACTCCATTCTTGAGGAAAATATTCTTTCTACTTCAAAAACATTTTTCCATTCTTAACATGTCTTACAATTTTAAACTAAAAGAAGTTGATTAAAAATAAACTTGAAAACTTGTAAAGGAAGCTTCTTGGAAATAATTTTTTTAAAATCCATTCATTCCGTATAAGTTAAAAAAACATTCTTCTCGTACTTTTGTCAGAAAAGTCAAAAAGTACCTCGTACGAAAAACAACAAAAGATTCATTTCATATCTTTTACTAAAAACTCACCAAAGGGTAAAATTGGATATAAACTATTGTAGAAGGATATAAATATTACATATTTAGGAAACATGGATGTGGATGATAAAATACACCCCAGTAAATTCCAAAGTATAAACAATCTCAGATAAAAATGAGATTGTGATATTTCCCTTACCTTAGGTCCGATTTGCTTCGTAAGTGTCCGAACCTCATGTATAATGATTTAAATAATGTCATTGACTTATTCCAGAAACATAATCATTGTTATGATGTCATATATGGTTCACTTATGACTTTATATTACCCGTTCTTTTGTAAATTCCATGTTAAAGAGCGTTTTGGGTAAAATTGTTTCATATGTCGTCCGTGTTTTGACATGTAATTATTCATATGACTACTTAGATCATGATTACTTAATTCTAGAATATAAAACATGATTTATATATAATATATATTCATAATATACATATATATAATAAATCAGTAAATGGAAAGAAATACACCGTTCATGGAGACGGTAGGCCGTACGTACGCATGAACGTTGTTTTCGTTTCCTTATTGAGTTGAATGGAATTTAGTAGATGACATACATATATATACACATAAATCCAGTATCATTATTATGTCATATATTTCATGATTACTTATTATATATACTTTATAATCATTCATGAATGGTTAAAGTGGAGAATGAACCTCATCGCGTCGTGGAGACGGTAGTCCGTACGTACGCACGAGCGATGATATCATTCTCATGATCATGGGACTGTATTGGAGTGTATGTATACTATTTCAGAATCAATATCAATTTAAAATAATCATATATAGTTATTATTTACACCATTATACCCATCCAAGTAAGGTGGTGGTGGAAAATAGATTTCACCACGGCGTGGAGACGGTATTCCGTACGTACGCACGCACGGTGATTTCGTTTTCCGTAGGATGGACAGATGGTGAAATAGGGTTGTTTCATACTTATAATAACATATCAATATATGAGTGATACTGATGTTATTACTTCATAATGAAACAACCTAATAAGAATAAGTGGAAGAAGAAATAAAGTTGAAAGAATCGGTAACGGACATTACCTCTTCTTTGAAGCACCTCTTTGAGATCTCTTTTTAGAGAACTAAAATTGGTCTTTGAGGAAAAGCAGAACCTATAGGATGTTGCTATGGAAGTGTAGAATGGAATTTGGCAGGGTTTGGCCGAGATTGAAGGCTCAATGTGGTGTGAGGAAGAGAGGTAGGAGGTGTCCTTTTATAATGGAAGAGAGGGGTACCTTTGGAATAACTAAAAATATTGTTTTATTATAAAGCCAAATTCGGTTTTAAAAAGCTCCAAATTTATTTATTTCGAAGCTAAGGTGGGTATGGGTCGAAATCCTATCATCCAATAGAATTTAGACAAGTTTAGGTTCCTATTTTGACCTTATCATTTAAATTTAACATTAAGTTAAATAATTTTACTTTTACCGTGTCTTCTTGTGTTCTTGCACTATAAGGTTAATAAACATACTATAACAATCCAAACGAACCCTAAGTTGTTTATTATTAATATATATAACCTTATCTAATTCATTTGACCGAACCTTAGATTTTTAGGAATAAAATAAAAATTACTAATATAATATTTGTTTTAAAAACTATTTTATGTCAAATTTGACACTATTTAGTAATTGATTTTTTTGAAAATCATAACAGAATGATTAGTTCGAACAAAGTTAATTAAATAAATACTAACATTTCATATTAACCTATAAAATTAGTAGAATCCATAAAAAGTCTCAAATTAAATTTATTTGGGTATTTATAACATCAATTATGTCAATATTTCATTAATAAGATAAATATTGCATCATCGTTGTGTCACAAATAAATTAAATTATTTAATGCCTAAAAATTGACAAATAAAATATCATTATGTAGGAATTCTTTTTAGCTTTCTAATTAATATTTATAGTCGAATTTATCTTATGTATAACCCTATATTAAAAATGATTTACTTATTAAACTTTGATTTTAACTATTTTAACCCCTCTTTAAATAAATTAATAATAAATGTCCTAATCTAATCCAAGTGGGTCTAAATGATCATATTTTATTCCTAAGGTTGTTTTTGGTCGAATTACACTTATCCAATAGAATTAGTACATGTGTTAGGGTAATAATAATATCCTTTTTACCCTTAATTACCCTATTTACTTTTAACCGTGGTAAAAAAAAGTCAAAAGTTACTATTCACCAAAAATTATTTTCACCTCATTGAACCACATTTTAGTCCTTGATATTAACCGTGTCTCTCAGATTTTCGAAATTCCACTCACAGAAGCGGTAAAATTAAGTTTTATGAAAAATTCAGTTTTTTAACTACCACTTAGTGGTTTCACTATTCATCAAAAAATCAAAGTTTCCAGAAAAATACCAAAATTAGGCCTAATATATATTTGATATTATGAGATCAAAAATGATGTCTATTTTACCAAATTCAAAACATATCAGTTTCATTAATTAATTTAAAAATTAATTCTCGTCGTCCAAACAAATAGCGTGTTCTTAAGAGATAATAACTATAAAAAGATTGACACTTGTTTATGTCTGGTTTAAATGTGAAATTACATCCAATGACCAACATTGTATTAAATTGTAAAAATATATTCTAAATATACTTTAAAACCACTCAAATTAATAATTTATCACTATTAATTATTTCTATTAAAAAAGTTGTTTTTAATTAAAATTTAGTAATTTTCACTACTCATCAGAATATGAAAGTTATCCGAAAAGTACCAAAATTTCACCGTAGGCTAAATTCGATACTTCGAATCCAAAAATGAAGTCCATTTTGAGAGATAAAATTTCTAAAATTTTAAAAGGTGGTTATTATTATTCATAACGGCTAGTTTTAATAATATTTTAATAGCATGTCGTTGTTTAGTGAAACTCGGTATTGCGTACTACACACGCTATCGTGAAAGGTCGCGATTGCGTGTAATGCAAGGAAAGTCAAGGATGCATGTTGTGCAAGCTCCTTTTGGTGTAGCGTACAACACAAGACATTAATGAAATTAAAAAGAATATTTTTCATAAAATCTCGGGGTGTTACATTCTACCCCCCTTAAAATGAATTTCGCCCTCGAAATTCGTCGGGGTTATAAATGGTTTACGTTTCGAAAGTTTCTTTGATAGAAACCCACATCGTAAAAAAGAATACCAAAACCAATCTTTGAAAAACAAAAGTATGAAACGTAACGGTTACCCAAATAAACTAATCACTGAGTTTCCACATAGGTGAAAATATGGATATGGAAGAGAAATCTAATCATCATGTTCTGATGGAGAGTGGTAGAGAACATGGCTATGGAAAAGCCAGCAATCACAAAGCCATAAATTTGTGATGATCTAAGGTACCATCTAATTCATCAGATATAAGAGCACTAGGACAACATTTTTGGTTTTCAAGATCATTTCCCTAAAGTGGATGAAATTGGAATTAGAATAAATAATTTCATTATTTTGGTATAGTCTCACCGTTGGTCATTCTTTGGACAATTTCCACTTCATCTCTTAAATAAATGAAGTTGAATTTCTCATTTGTGATGTGTTAGCAGATCATGTGATAGAATGATGGGTTATTCCATCTATCTCAAACAAAAGGTTAGAAAAGTTATCAAAAAAATAACATAAGTCCATCTATAGTGAGATTAATCATATATGGTTCCTAAAATGGACTTATACTTAATATATCATACTTCTTAATATAATAAAACTACTTACTACTAAACAGGGACTTCATGTAGGCCAGTGGTAGGTGATAAAGGCCAGTCGCACTTCGGTTGTGGGTTCGATTCCCACAGCCTTGTCCGACGCGATGGGTTGTCGCCCGTCCTACAGGTTGTCCTTTTTCTAAAACTACATTACTATAACATCCCATCAATAATATTGAAAAAAGTTCTATCCTTAAACAATACTAACTTATGTCCAACATAATCCATTCCAATATTTACGCTTATCCAAAATACTGTTGTCCAATCTAATATTACAGTGAAAAAGATTACCAAAGGGTTCATATAACAAGCATGTTAATACCATCGTTGATCCCCATATATCATGAGATATGTCTTGTTGGTCACATTCTAAACATTCGAAGGCCTTAATCATGTATTCTCTTGAAAAATGAATACCCATTGAATCTGAGTGAAAACATGAGTGCTATCAAAAGTTAACAATTTCCGCATACCAAAATCCTCAAAATTGTATATACTCAAACCATGATATCACTTAGTTCTTATATCAATCATGAGCTCATGAATACTGTCAAACATTTCATTTTTTCCTTATCCCTTCGTTATGCGCATATCATCTATATTCCAAAAATATCTGAATAACCTTTAATGGATACTGGTACCATTAATCATACACTTTCAAAACTCAAGGAAAGACAACAGTGTAACAATCCTTATATGTCTCTTTATTCCATAGTACCATGAGATTACTTATACAACATTACACTTGATAAACATGTAATCATTCCACTACCTTCTTAAACCATTGACTGAGATTAAATAATTCTTTCAACTCACATATCATTTGTAGTCTCTTCATCATCATCAACAGAAATACTACTCATACGGCTGTACTGATTCTCTTCCTGAGACTTTCCCTTAGGTCATTGGTTTGCATAATACCCGTACATTCCACATTTAAAACATTTAACCATTGTTGATGTCGTAGCAATACCATTATCATCATCCATGGTGTTAACTGAACCTTTTCCTTTGCACTTACTGGCTTTGTGTCCTTCTTTTCCACACCCAAAGCATCTTCCAGATCCCTTGAAACATTCTCCTCGATGCCTCTTACCACATGATTTACATAGGGGAAATTGAACTTTATTTCCTCTATGATCATCATGAAACTCCATCTTTCTCTTATTAGCCGAGTCAGGAAACTTACCAAATTTTACTTTATTGATCATATTATGATATTGCTGATTCGGCATAATAATGATGTTTGGACTTCCAAATACCATTTCATTTGGTTGCTCATGAAGAATATCATTCCATTGTCCATAATATCCTCCATTATCATGAATCATCTTGTTTCTAGCCTTTTTCTAAAACCCAAAAAGAATAGTGTTAGAGGAAAAAATCATAATAAAGGGGGAGTAACTTCAATATCTAACATCTTAGGTTAAATTCTATGATCTTTACCATAGTTCTAGGACTATATCCTATATGTATACTTATCCATAGGGACATCCCTAGACATACCTTAGAAATATCTATAGGGATCTCACTAACGTTTTCGCATCCTAGTTTCCAAAGGTTGACTAAACCTTTCCTCTGATACCAACTGTAGAGACCCGAAACTTGACGTACATGGACATTACATTACTTTTGCGGAATACTTAGTACATAACAAAAACACACACACAAGGACCGTAATAGTTTAGTGTCTTTGGAAACTCGGAACGTAATCTTCTAATCATGGTGAAAGATCTTCAACATCTCCCATAAAGATCTTCCCTTTTTTCTTACCTAAAACCTTTCTTTATATCTTGGGGAAAGGAAAACATAAAAGGGTGAGCTCAAATTCTCATTAAGGGTAAACAAAAGAAATATCAATCACATCATATTCATAAGAACATATCTTTTGGAAATCTTAACCTGCAAAAGAGATCATAATTTTAATAACATGGGATAAATCATAGTAGGGAAATGTAATCCCAATAATCATAACTTAAAACATGAAACTTTGTGGCATACATAAATAATCATAGAGAATCATTTCTTATTAGTCAAGACTCATTGCAAAGACTATCTTAGTGGACAAAGTCCCTGTCTAAATCGAGTTCACTCCTCGTTTCAGTCCTGTTTCACTGAACCGGTATAACCTACTGTTCCAGCCATTTCTATCTCATGAGATATAAAATCTTTACCCAATGCATTGGAGGGAGATATAGGTCCCACCCATCTCATAATGATACCATTCTTATGTGTGCCACAAAATCATAAATCATACATCATTGCATAACCCATGTAATAAAAATTGGAATCTTAAACATCGTGACATCATAATACAATTCATATATGATAAAGGAATTCATAAAAATATTTCCATCACAACATAATCAAATCCATGTAATAATAGGGATAGAAACAGAACCCTATATTATCTTAGATGGGAAATAATTTTGATAAAAGTCTTGAACTCCATTCTTGAGGAAAATATCATTTCTACTTCAAAAACATTTTTCCTTTATTAACATGTCATACAATTTTAAACTAAAAGAATTTGATTAAAAATAAACTTGAAAACTTGTAAAGTAAGCTTCTTGGAAATAATTTTTTTAAAATCCATTCATGCCGTATAAGTTAAAAAAACATTATTCTCGTACTTTTGTCGGAAAAGTCAAAAAGTACCTCGTATGAAAAACAACAAAAGATTCATTTCATATCTTTTACTAAAAACTCACCGAAGGGTAAAATTGGATATAAACTATTTTAGAAGGATATAAATATTACATATTGAGGAAACATGTATGTGGATGATAAAATACACCCCAGTAAATTCCAAAGTAGAAACAATCTCAGATAAAAATGAGATTGTGATATTTCCCTTACCTTAGATCCGATTTGCTTCGTAAGTGTCCGAACCTCCTATATATAGATTTAAATAATGTCATTTACTTATTCCAGAATCATACTCATTGTTATGATTTCATATATGGTTCACTTATGACTTTATATTACCCATTCTTTTGTAAATTCCATGTTAAAGAGCGTTTTGGGTAAAATTGTTTCATATGTCGTCTGTGTTTTGACTTGTAATTATTCATATGATTACTTAGATCATGATTACTTAATTATAGAATATAAAACATGATTTATATATAATATATATTCAGAATATACATATATATATAATAAATCAGTAAATGGAAAGAAATACACCATTCATGGAGACGGTAGATCGTACGTACGCATGAACATTTTTTTCGTTTCCTTATTGAGTTGAATGGAATTAAGTAGATGACATACATATATATACACATAAATCCAGTATCATTATTATGTCATATATTTCATGATTACTTATTATATATACTTTATAATCATTCATGAATGGTTAAAGTGGAGAATGAACCTCATCGCGTCGTGGAGACGGTAGTCCGTACGTACGCACGAGCGATGATATCATTCTCATGATCGTGGGACTGTATTGGAGTGTATGTATACTATTTCAGAATCAATATCACTTTAAAATAATCATATATAGTTATTATTTACACCATTATACCCATCCAAGTAAGGTGGTGGTGGAAAATAGATTTCACCACAGCGTGGAGACGGTATTCCGTACGTACGCACGCGCGGTGATTTCGTTTTCCGTAGGATGGATAGTTGGTGAAATTGGGATGTTTCATACTTATAATAACATATAAATATATGAGTGATACTGATGTTATTACTTCATAATGAAACAACCTAATAAGAAGAAGTGGAAGAAGAAATAAAGTTGAAAGAATCGGTAACGGACATTACCTCTTCTTTGAAGCACCTCTTTGAGATCTCCTTTTAGGGCACTCAAATTGGTCTTTGAGGAAGACCAGAACCTCTAGGATGTTGCTATGGAAGTGGAGAATGGAATTTGTCAGGGTTTGGCCGAGCTTGAATGCTCAAAGTGGTGTGAGGAAGAGAGGTAGGAGGTGTCCTTTTATAAGGGAAGAGAGGGATACCTTTGGAATAACTAAAAATATTATTTTATTATAAAGCCAAATTCGGTTTTAAATAGCTCCAAATTGATTTATTTCGAAGCTAAGGTGGGGATGAGTCGCAATAATATCATAAAATAGAATTTAGACAAGTTTAGGTTCCTATTTTGACCTTATCATTTAAATTTAACATTAAGTTAAATAATTTTACTTTTACTGTGTCTTCTTGTGTTCTTACACTATAAGGTTAATAAACTTACTATAACAATCCAAACGAACCCCAAGATTTTTATTATTAATATATATAACCTTATCTAAGTTATTTGGCCGAACCTTAGATTTTTAGGAATAAAATAACAATTACTAATATAATATTTGTTTTAAAAACTATTTTATGTCAATTTTGACACTATTTAGTAATTTATTTTTGCGAAAATCATAACAGAATTATTAGTTCGAAAAAAGTTAATTAAATCAATAATAACATGTCATATTAACCTATAAAATTAGTGTAATCCATAAAAAGTCTCAAATTACATTTATTTTGGTATTTATAACATCAATTATGTCAATATTTCATTGATAAGATAATTACTCCATCATCGTTGTGTCACAAATAAATTAAATTATTTAATGTCTAAAAAATTACAAATAAAATATCATTATGTAGGAAATATTTTTATATTTCTAATTAATATTTATAGTCGAATTTATCTTATGTAGAACCCTATATTAAAAATTATTTACTTATTACACTTTGATTTTAACTATTTTAACCCTTCTTTAAATAAATTAATAATAAATGTCCTAATCTAATCCAAGTGGGCATAAATGATCATATTTTATTCCTAAGGTTGTTTTTGGTCGAATTACACTTATCCAATAGAATTAGTACATGTGTTAGGATAATAATAATTTCCTTTTTACCCTTAATTACCCAATTTACTTTTAACCGTGGTAAAAAAAGTCAAAAGTTACTATTCACCAAAAATTATTTCCATCTCATTGAACCACATTTTAGTCCTTGATATTAACCGTGTCTCTCGGAGTTTCGAAATTCCACTCACAGAAGCGGTAAAATTAAGTTTTATGAAAAATTCAGTTTTTTAACTACCACTTAGTGGTTTCACTATTCATCAAAAAATGAATGTTTCCAGAAAAATACCAAAAATTAGGACTAAGATATATTTGATATTATGATCTCAAAAATGATGTCTATTTTACCAAATTAAAAACATATCAGTTGCACTAATTAATTTAAAAATTAATTCCCATCATCAAAACAAATAGCGTGTTCTTAAGAGATAATAACTATCAAAAGATTGACACTTGTTTATGTCTGGTTTAAATGTGAAATTACATCCAATGACCAACATTGTAATAAATTGTAAAAATATATTCTAAATATACTTTAAAACCAATAAAATTAATAATTTATCACTATTAATTATTTCGATTAAAAAATTTGTTTTTAATTAAAATTTAGTAATTTTCACTATTCATCAGAATATGAAAGTTATCCGAAAAGTACCAAAATTTCACCGTAGGCTAAATTCGATACTCCGAATCCAAAAATGAATTCCATTTTGAGAGATAAAATTTCTAAAATTTTAAAAGGTGGTTATTACTATTCATAACGGCTAGTTTTAATAATATTTTAATAACATACTGTTGTTTAGTGAAACTCGGTATTGTGTACTACACACACTATCGTGAAAGGTCGTGATTGCGTGTAATGCAAGGCAAGTCAATGATGTGTGTTGTGCAAGCTCCTTTTGGTGTAGGATACCACACAATACATTAATGAAATTAAAAAGAATATTTTTCATAAAATCTCAGGGTGTTACACACATTCTTATCCTTATTTATTCAATGGAAGATAAACTATATGTGATCGTAAACCTTATCATCTTATTTAGTATGAAATATAATCAATAGATTACATCTTCTCTCTTTTATTTCATACTTGTAGTTTTAGAAAATTTATGTGATATAATTCCTTATCATTTACCGAGAGATTATCTTATCAAAAAACATTTTCAAACTACAAACCATTCTTTTTTATTAGAAATGAAATATATATTTAATATGATGTATTGTAGTATTATATTATTATCCCCTTTTTGTATTAAATTATTACTTATTCTATGGGAATTTTGAGTTTTTAATAATAATAGATTGTAGTAATTCCAATACTCCTTGTATCTTCCTTGTGTACTTGCTCAGTATTCTCTCATTGACTTCCAAATAATAGAAAAAAATACTTTCCATATTTTCTACAGTTCATGAAAATATTCTCCTATGGATCCTCATTAATTTAAATCATAAGAAGTCCCCAAAATCATGAGTTTTAGTGTTTTTAATATATCTAGAGTCATGGAACAATCCTTGTGATATTTATAAACATAAAAACACATCAAAATGACTCAAAAAATTCATTTCCTTTATATATTTTTAAAATTACAAAAATAATCATGATAATTACACAATAACATGTAAAACTATGAATACCTATATTAAATTACACTATAAATTTTTACATGACATTATCTTAAAATTTCAATAAGTATAAATATCATACATGAAGACAAATATCACACAAGCACTCACATTTCTCAATTATATTCCATGTAGATCAAATTTATTATATGCTAAAATATCATTTATTCATATGTGAATTCTCATCTACATGGGTGAATTTCTATTTTCCATTATTAGATCCAATATGACTTCCATATGTAGTTAAATTGACATAAACATTTGTCAAATCTTCAAAATGTAGGATATTTTCCTTCACCAACTTTTCTCTGATACTCCGATGAAATTCTTCTTCTTCCATCATTGTTACACCTTAATGAGTCATGCTAATCTAACTGTGTTTTTTTCAGTTATGAATAAAAAATTAATATTATTAATTCTTCTCTCAAAAAAAACTTTTTCTTTCATTATAATGGAATGTTAAAACTCTATATTTTAGATGGATAAGTTTATTCAATAAAAATTTTGTGACAAAACATTTCCCATAACATATCAAATCTAGAATATTTATAGAGGAGGTAATTTCATAAAAAAATAGCATTCCATACACTAGTGTTATGTGTAATTTTCCATATTTTACTTCTTTATATCTTCTAAATCATCATTAAAAACCCTATATTGTAGGAATAGTGACATACCACTATTAAATTTAACCTAAAAATTAAAAATATCCAATCTAAAGTTCCAATGATCAAGATTTAGGTCAATTATTATCCTTTAAATATCATTACCCTGCATCTTTTGGTGTAGTGATTATGAAATTATGATGAAATTATCCCTGGTTCATACAATTTTATTAATATTATTAAAAACAACCAAAAAACAATACAATGTATTCTAATTATATACACCTCATTCCATCACATTTTTTTATTTCTATGCACCTTGTATTTTACTGCAACCATTCAATGAGTTATTATGATCTCCAAACACTCCAAAAGTATTTCATGATTTTTATACTTGAGCTCTCTTCCTGTCTACTAGAAAAATATATCTTAATAAATATAGGTCTGAATTTTATTCATGAGGAAGATGAACTGAACAAACTAGGTTTGTGTTAAATAAAATGTGTGATTTTAATGATTAATAATGCATCACTGGTAATATAATATATTAATGATACTATAGGGAGTCCAATTTATAATAAATTATAGTTATTCATTTGAGTATCCTTTAATTCCATTATAGTTGATTCACTCTGGTAGTGAATCTCATTACCCCACATGGTGTGCGCTAAGAATCATCTTCAGAAACTCTCACACACCAATGGGGAACCACACATGCTACCAATCCCCTAGTATTGTGCTCGTTGGTGGAGGTCCTTTGAGATTGACAAGGTGTTCATTTGTGATGACTTGGATTCTAGAGGAGTCTTCCCCAAATTTAGAATAGTTTTTGGTAACAATATTAATGATTTCATTATCAAAATAAAAACTTAGTATGCCTAAGAAAACCCCAAAAATCTAGTCTCCTCTCATTCCATTATTTTTCTTTTTTTACTTCATTCAAAACAAATGGATGGAAGTATAGGTTCTTATAAAACTTTTTACAGTAATAATAAATAAAAATTTAACAAAATTCAAGGAAATAAATTCTTTACAGAATACTTTGGTTCTATCATTTACATCCAATATCATATCGATTGTTATGATTCTTAGTCTACATATCAACATCAACCTTAAACAATACATAAAATTAATTGAAAAAAACAACCTAAAAACATAGAAAAAAATATCCCCCTTGTATATGTATTCAAAATACTTCTTTAAATTAAATGTTAATATGTCATTCATTGCTTCTCACCCCCTTTCTCATCAATCCTTAATTTTACTTCCTATAAAATATATTTTGAAGTAATAAAAAGTAATTTTTAAAGTAGTATAAATTCACAATAAAGATATCTATCATAAACCACTCCACTCAATGTATATAAAATCCATTCTCAGTGTGTAAAATAATTGGGATTGATTTATAAAAAAAATACTCTATAATCAATTGAATTTGATACAAATATAATGAGAAATTTTTTAACTTTATTAGAGTCTTTCAAATACTTTTTGGCTAAATCAATTGATTATACAACTTAAATACCAATTTTGATTCAAATTTGTCATGAAATATAGTAACTTGAATTTCCTACACTCACATAAACACACAGGTTAAAAACAACCATGTTAAAAGTAAGGTAATTTACTCAAGTAAATAACTGTCAATTCTCTTCATCTCCTCATTATTTCACAAAATAAAAATAAAATCGCCCCTTAATATTAGTATTTTCACATTTTTATCTATTATGAGTGATTAATGAATATATACCATTTCAATGACCAAATTTTCAAGAACATTAAAAAATATCATGTATTTTAATGAAAGGGTCACTCTAGTGGTTTCTTCATCACTATTATTCAATTATCCCCCCTTAATGGGAAACTATAATAAAATGAATAGGGCTATACATATTTGAAAAATTCTATAACTCTAATAATGATAATATTATCATGATATTTTCTTTAAAACATTATTTTAGAAATTAATATCAAAAAAAATCTTTTTCATCCTTTTTTTATATTTTGATAGTGAACTATCCTCCTTAGGTTATTCCTATAAGACTATAACCCACCCAAAATTACATAAATTTTATTCATGAAAACAAAATAAAAAAATTAAATTAAATAAGGTGGATATTCTTTCAAATTAATTTGAATAACATGGTAGAGTGGGTTTTCTCAACAATGTTAATCCATTAATTCCATCCTTTGTGCATCCAAATAATTATATCGAATCAAATTTTGTTTTAGGGAGCATTTTACACATTTCATCCCCCTTTTCTCTATACAGATAATATTTATTATAATCATCCTTCATGGTTAATTATATATTTATTCGTTTTTAAGGATTATTATTATGATATTAACTAGTTAAACATATTTCTCAATGTGTTTAGAATCATTACATCTTCCACATAGTTATACTTTTCTATATGGGTTTTTATTTATTTATAAACACTCTTGAAATTCATATTATGTATGTGAAATTCTTCCCTTCCTCTAATAACAGATGTATCATTTTTCCTCATACATCTCATTTTCTCTATAAAAATATTATAGATAGGTTATTAAATGATATTCTAGTAAATTTTGAAGAAATATTGGAGTCTCCACATAGCATCTAGATGAGATATTATTTCCAAAAATTGGTCTCATTAGTTGTGTTGCTCCACTTGAATTTCATGTACTTGATTTGGATATGTTTATCCTTATTATTTTTCTCTAACGTAAACTATCCCTTCTTCTGAAACATATTGTGAGTAATATGGTATGTAATATCCATTATATTCATACCCAATGAAAACTATTCTTTATTTTCCATATTATGTGGTCTTATCTCTTCATTTGTCTTTGATACCTATTGAGAAAGGAATGAAGACCACACCAATAGAAAACATCACCAGTTCCTTCATGTAATTTAAATCTATTAAATCTATTATATTTCTATACATAGTATTTGTATGTCACTTATTCTAATTGTTTCTTACCATTGAAATGTTATTCTTCTTAACATTCGGATTTTCTGTATTATACCAATAGACAAATGAAAAATTCCCAAGACTGTTACACCACTAAATTTACTAATAAACCCTGATCTTCCTTTTTCAACAGTATGTTGGGCTGAATTTATAATTTCTTGAAAATGTTTTGTTTGGAACTTCATCATAAATAGATTATCTCAACATAAGAAACCTACACTCATAATAATTTATATATCCACTATAAACATGATGGTTGGATTCCTATCACATGTCATTATACATATTTGTATGAAATTTTTATTTAATCCTTTATTTTCTTAAAATATAGATTTAGATCAAATATTTTTATTGATGATTAATTTTACCATATGTAATGAGTCATCTTGAGAATGATTATCATATTATGTAATGATTTTATTTTTACATAAAACAGGTCTTTTAATTTCTGAACCCTCCCTGTAAAACAATTTTAAAACCACTTCATTGTTCATTAATTTTTTAGATGGAATATGTTTAATTTCTTTATAGGTACATATTAATAAAAATTATAAAAACATCACATTAAAATAATTATTTTTTTATCTTTAATAGTATTCATTATATCATTAAAATCATTTTTAATATTTTAACATCTTTTTCAAGGACCCGACCGTTAAATATTACATAATATTGAGTTTTAAATCAAGAATTCCATTTCTAACATTCCTGGTGATCTTATAATGTTTTGAGTTTAATAAAATTATATCATAACTCTTTTATAAAAAAATATTTTATAAAGTGGAAACTTTCCCACAATATTCATTTTTATGTTGTAAGATACTTTTAAAATAAAACATGTATTCATTAAATTAAAAATACTCATGAATATTAACTTGACATCATTATTGTTTGTAATATCCTTAAATATTATAAAAAAATATTAGAAAACATGGTATATTAACAAAAAACTCAATAAGGTACATAAAAAATATGGAAACCCATTATTCCATTTCAAAACCATGAGATAATATAAGCCAGTTTGCCTTTAACATAATATAGCTTGATACCAAATAATCATTTACATACACATGAAATAAGATTTAATACACAAAAATACTTTATAAATACTTTTTATAAGATATAATAAAGGGAAAAAATAAAAATCATGAGTGTATCATAGAGAATATCAGAAACCACAAAAACATTTTCATAAAAACATACATTTTTACCCTTATAGGACATAATCGTTACATTAAACCAAAAACCATTAACTTAAAATATTAAATCAATATATTTTCATGAAAAATCATTATCAAGAATAGAAAATCTATTTAGGGTCCTTGTGGAATCATATTTATATAACCCAAAAAATAACCATTAAAAATTGAATGACCTACTTGGTTAATTCCAACATAATTCGCCGGTGAACATAATCATTACCCAATATATTGGAGAGATATTTAAGGCTTAGTCGTCATCATAATAAATATAAAGGAACATATAAAACATAATATTCATAAAATATTTTATTTCCATTATCAAACTGGTAAAAATATACTTTTAAAACAATAATTAAAAAAAATAGATATTGATAGTCACATTTACGTTAAAATGCCATTTTAATAATTAAAATAAAAAAAATAAGGGGAAGAATGGTTTTTATTTTTATAAAACATGTAATATTATAAGGGATGAAAAACATAAAATAATGGTTATGGTACTGGGAAAATCAATTGGTGTTTTATACATTAAAATATTACATTCCTTTTTTGGATTGGAAATAAAGTCAAAATGTTTTCAATAAAACATGTAAACTGATTAACCTTTAATAACATCGAAATAAAGTAAGAGGATAGAATTGATTTCAATTATTGTTTATTATATCAAAATATTTACATCCATAATATATTTTAAATAATACTATTATAAAAGAAAAAGTTTTATAAAAAAATCTTTTTTGAAATGAGGTTTTATGGAAAAGTGTCCCTTACCTCAAGTTTGTCTTGTCAATTATATTCCTTTAATTTATGAATAATAATACAATATAAATTATTTACATGCATAATAATTTTTTTTAAATTTTAATATTCCTTTTATTACACTTATATCCATGTTTTAGTTAATTATTTAGTCTATTAAGTTGATGTTAAATGTTTTGAAAACATTCTTCTTGTAAGAAATAAAGGTCCAAAATAGGATTAATATGGAAGATAAATCATGATAATATCATATAAATAATATTAATAATCTTATAACTATCATTTTTATGAATTATTTACACCTTTATACCCACCCCATTAATATGGTTATAAAAAATTAATTACTTTACAACTTGGAGATGATAGTCCATACGTACGAATGAGTAATGTGTATATTTTTCAATGGAATGGGGGAAAAGGTAAGTATTATTTTATCATTAAATAATTATAATTAATTTATATATATCATATTATTTATTTAAATAAAAATATATATAAAATTCATGTGAGGCGATGATGATGAATAAAATACACTGGTTCATGAGGTTGTAGTCTGCACGTACACACGAACGCTATTCTTATTTTTAATTGGATGATAAAAAAGAAGTGGTATATTAATTTACCATTAAATAATAAAATTTAAATCATATATAAATATATATTATTTAATTTGGATCCATTATTAGAACCAATCATAAGATTCTGTGATTAAAAATGAAATGCATCATCTCGTGATGTGGTAGTTCAGACGTACGCACATGTGATGTTTTTTATTTTTCACTATATGGATAATTAGATGAAGAAGGGTTATAAAATAAAAATATATATATATTTGATAAACTCATTTTTTAAGAAATTTTTTAACAGAGTTTTGATGGATGAAGTAAAATAAATAAAACTAAAACACTTGATTATGAACTGCACATCTTCTCTAGATAACCTTCACAGGTTTATACCTAAATTCTTCATAGGATGGTATTGTGAAAAAAATAGGACATGTAAGACATGATAAAATTTGGAAAATTTTAATTTAAATTATAGATTAAATTTTATAAAAATAAATTTCTATATATAGAATAAATTATATTTAAAAGAAACCTTGAAAATGTGATAAAAATGGTTTTCTAAAATATAGATTTTTAAGTATAATTTTTTTCATAACTAAAAAAGATAAATTTAAATTCAATTGAAATTTATTAGATTAGTTTAAAAAAATGGATGTAATTAAATTTTAAAAACACTCCAAAATAGTATCTATCTTTGTAAATATATGAAATATATAATAATTTTCTTGAAAATTATTATTTTATACTATTCAACCTAATTTAAAAAAATTAGAATATAGAAAAAATAATCAATCTATGAAAAATTTAGAGATATCATAAAAAATGACACAATTTTTTTAAAAATTAAAATGTAAAAATTTAGAAATTAATATTTTAAATGTACCTATATAATAAATGTTATAATATTTAGTACTATAAAACTATTTTAGTTTTGATTAAAAAATTACTTATTATTTTTATAATGAGATTAACCCTATATATTATATTTATGAATATTAATAATCCATTATATTTATTTGTTATAAATATCACTTGGGTCATTAAATTCATCTCAATTTTCGGAAATTATGTCCTAAAATCTTATTCCTTTCTTAAACAAGTGGGTTTATTTTTTCATAATAGAATTTTTTGATTCCTATGTTACTTATTCAATGATATGGGTTATCTATGAAACCATAACCTTCTAAATAGACTTATTCTACATCACATTCTCTATATATTTAAGAATATGAACATTCTATTAATTATACAAATGATTCTCTTCTAACTATACTAATTTAGGGATCAAATCATAAGATGTATCCATAACAAATTCCCTTAATATTGAAACCTAGAAAACATAATATACCTGGGATAAAGTAATTCAAAATTTCAATTAGTTAAAAAATGATCCAAAATTATCCAGGATTTCATATGGTCTAATGAACTATAGAACTAACATTAACTTTTTATATAAACATAAAACACTTTTACACAGAGATACACTAAGAAAAACATTATCACCTACCTCAAATGAAAGACCATTCCTCCATCTATCTGAATAACTTTTCATCCTGATATATGTCATCCTCATATACTGTTGAATCATATTAATCTTCTAAACAATACATTTAAATAATTATTCTCCAAAAAACCATATTTTCCATCTTTGTTCATAAACGTGGAGTTCAACACTACTTTACATATAATTTCTAAAATGTTACATCTATATATTGGAATGAAAACTATTATTACATGAAGATTAAAATAATTAAAGAAGTTTACCCTAACATCCTTGGTAAAATATAGAACAATCTCAGATATTTTTGTTTCAATTTCTGAATTTTTATCTGTGATCATTCATTATATTGATGATGTAATGATATACTAAAATATAATTCATCAACTAAAAATTATGATGGATTTTGAAAAAATAATAGTTAAATTTGGGATCATCATTAGATATAAGAACATGAGAGACTCCATGAATTCTAATTATCTATTCAAGATAAATTCCATAAATATGATCCAGAGACATAACTTCTTAATTAGAAATAAAATTTGATCATTTAGTCAAAAGATCAAAAAATATTTCTATATCATTATTACCATAAAATTTATTTGAAAATACAACAATTAAACCCACAAATATATTATACAATTTTCATTTCGGTACTAGGAAATGATAATGTATTCACTTTGGTAACTTTCATTTCTCTTTAACCAGTTTAGAATTAAAACATTACATGATATGTCCATTAATAGCTATGTTCAATCCACTGATCATAAATTTTCTGAAGGGTCTCTTTACAACTTTTTACTACTAAGATGAACAAAAAACAAAAACCTATATGCTTAAATCAACAATTATTCATTCAATAGGGAAAAAAAGGCACACATAATATTTTTTTGAATCATGGATCACCTTTTATTTCAATATTTATGTCAGAAAACATATCATTTCTGAGAAACTAAATTTTTTCTTATAAAACATAATCCTCTTTCCAAGACTACTATATTTTTTCTATCAATGATGACTAAAATGAAACATATTAAAGATATAGTTTATTATTTCATTTATAATTCGTAATTCAAATTTCATTAAATCATTAACCCAAGAGTCATGTCACATTTTCAAAATAATTTATTATGCAATATCTTTCCAACATAAAACATTAGCTACAATATTTTGTTCTCTATGATGATAATGAATCAGGATATCATAATCTTTAATCAGTTCATTCCATCTTATCAATATCATGTTAAATATTATTTTAGTGAATATATACATTAAACTTCTATAATCACTAAATATTTCACACTTTAATATATACAAAATATTTTTATCATATTCTTAAAGAAGAAACCATATCATCTAGTTCAATGTCATGTTTAATATAACATAAATATTTTGGTTTAAATTGATGTTAATCATAAGCAATTACCTAATCATTATACATCATAACACAACCAAGAACCCTAAAACAAGAATAACTATAGATGAAAAAATCACTAATTTTACATCATAGGACCCAAACTAGAGTGTTCACTAGTCTTATTTTTTATTTCATCGAATCATTTATTAAATTATTTCATCTAACTAAATTTAACTTTTTTGTGCTAGGTTTGTTAATTGGATAAATAAAGTTGATTTTTTTTAACAAACCACATATAGTAACCCTCTAACATATGAAAAACTACAAATATTAATGTAAATTTTTAGGTATTTGATACTCTTCAACCCCATTAGTATTAATTGTATCAATATTTATTCCATATTTTTTTTCAATATGTCTAAGTATAGAAATATATCACACCTAGAATTTACATTTACTACATTTTCACTAACGATTATTTTTATTCAAGTTTTATAGAACAACCATAAATGTTTTCTCATGAAAAACAAAAAATTTCAAATATACCAAACTATCACCAATGAACAAATCCAAAAATCTATCAAAATAGATTTGTAAAACTCTATTCATAAGGTCTATAAATATATTGAGATCATTTTTAAAACCAATGAGAATAAAAACAACTCATAATTCCTATAGTTATTATGGAACTCTCTTTTGATAGTTTCATCCTCCTCCACCTTTAGTTTATGGTACATTGACCTAGGATAAAACTTTAAAAAATAATAAGATCCCAAGAGTTGATCAAATAAGTCATCTATATGAGGCAACATATACTTATTCCTAACATTGATGCTACTTAATTCCCTATAATAAATGTGTAACCTCATGGGACCATCCTTATTTATAATGAACTAATCCTGAGAACCCTATGGTGATGTTTTAGAATGAATGAATATTTTATCACAAAACTCATGTTAATTCTATTTAAATTTAAAAAATTTATTGATCCATTTAATAAGGAGGTATATATATTGGATTTACATTAAGAATTGATTCAATAGTAAATTCATTCTCTAGATCAGGTATAATACTAGGGTATTTATTTTAAAATACATCTAGATATTATTCAACAACCAAAACATCTCCAGTTTTATAATATTTCTTTTTTCTAGACAATATGTACAAGATATCTTTTATTTATATCATTAATAAATTTCTCTATTTATTGATATGTTATCAATGGTGTGAATTAATTCTTGTATTAAAACATAAACTCATTCCAAAAAGAAACTTATTTATCTATATATTCTATCTTAACATGATAAAAATATAATCAATCCCTACGTAGAATACCATAAAAATATACAAGGATAAATGCAATAAGGTTTTTAGGTAAATAAATTCCACAGATAATAATAGAAATATTATTATAATTTTTTTACAAAATAAATTCCCAATATATTATTAAAAAAATTTGGCATCATTTATTAAGGTGAAACCCCAATTTATCATAAAATTTCTAAAAATGAAAGAAATTATAGGCCCTAAATATAAAAGGGTATTAGCTTTATCTGGGTAAACAAGTAATATACCTGACACCACATAACTATATGGTCCAACATCTGTCAAAATTAAACATATGATTTAGAAAGACCTTTATTATTTTGATCTTGATGAATTCCATCCTTCATTCCTATATTCAAAAAATTAATCTCTTAGTGATTGATATCATTATAATTAATACATCATACTCTTAGATTTTTGCTACTTTTATGATCATTACTATGATATTTATTTGGATTCATGAACCACAAGTGAAAATATACCACATAATATAAACATCCTAGATTTTATAATACATTCTTCAGGTTTCATATACCCACACTTATCACAGGATAAAAAATTGGGTTTCATAGCTTCTGGTTTCTTTTATGGAAACTTCCCAATTGACTTCCATTTGGACTACTTTTTCTATAGGTTGTTATGAAATTCAAGATAATTAGAAAACTCCATTTCAAAATTCTAATAAAATAAAAAAAACATCTAATAACTTTT
The DNA here is from genome assembly GCA_963277665.1 of Viscum album. Lineage (NCBI taxonomy): Eukaryota > Viridiplantae > Streptophyta > Magnoliopsida > Santalales > Viscaceae > Viscum > Viscum album. Next base: position 1,455,505,494 of record OY728135.1, on the reverse strand, counting down.
AAATTCAAGAGAATAAAAAAATATCTTTGATTCAATCCTTAATAAAATAAAAAATTTAATTATTAGTATCCTAGATAAAATTTGGTGCATATTTTCCAAATGGTTGATGTAAACTTCATAAAGGGCTATTGAATAGTTATCCTTATACTTTAATTCGAATAATTTTTTTATTTTAAGTAAAAAAACATTAGTAAAATAAATATCAAGTAAAATATTCATAAATTGTTCATCAATTGACCCCAAAAAGAGTACCCCACCTGGACCAACAATGATATGAGGGATATGGTGACTAGATGATCCCGGCCTCTAGTAAACTCTTTGTTAGTGACTAGCTCTGATGATAAAATAAGAATACAATTAGAGGAATTATACTCTAACAGAACACGTAGAAGAGAGAGATAATACATATACACCAATCAAATCATAATAATATATATATATATATAATAAATCCCAATTCCATATATGCAATGTAATATTGTAGTAAAAAAATTTAAATGAACTATAAGTACCAAAAAGGAAAACTCCACAACAACCATGATGCCCAAATATCTCGTACAAAATCCAATGCTAGTAAAATCAAGAATTATCTCCAAACATATATTACTAACACGAAAATATTTTATATATTCATGGGGTGATCATAAAAATATACTCAGTATAATCCTCCAAAGACCATCTCATTCAAAATAAAAAAAATAAGGACAAATAAGAGATAAAAATGGTGAATCTAACTCATCCCCTACACAGGTATACAATTTTCAAAGCCTCTCCATGGATAACTCTCACAATTTATCACATAAAAGATAAAATATAATATAGTAATGAAACATCAAGGGTACCCCACTTGCACTTACCCATGGTATTACCACTCCACCCCAACATTTTACTTCCTAATTCATATCTCTCCAAAATAATCCAACCCACGTACACCTTAGCTAAGTATCAAAACATACACCATGTGCATGACATCATCACATCACCACATATAAAATATCTATATAGTAACTAGGTAGTTATTGGGATCCACCACAACCTGTAAGACATGTATCATACATCATGTATTATACCTCAAGACATCACAACTGATATACATTATAAGGCACCTCAAGTGATCACATCCTATATATATCCTACCAATAATAACTATTTGGGTACTATATATAGAGATGCATGTGTGTGAAAAAAATACATAAAATAACTCTAAACACACACACACATATATATATATATATATATATATATATATGGGAGACTAAAATTCGTGCATGTTAGCACATATAACTACCAGGAGAAGTGAGTGAGGCTAGAGGGGATTTTCAACCATCCCTACTCCCACTAGGATGTTAGGGAAAACACCCTCTCAGGATCCACTGAGTGTCAATTACCCTAACCTACATGGGTGAGGTAGTGTATGAAATCACATAATATAAATGTTATAATATACCTCACAACCATACTATGAGAAAATCTGTGTCATAGATTGAACTGCATCTAACATCACTCAGACTCTTGACTACTGCTATTAATATCAGATAACTTATAAGCACACAATTTTTTTAAATAGATATAGTAAATTGCTTTATTTATTTTTAAAATTTTATTTTTTTATCTTATTAATTATAAATTTATTATCCATTCTGATTATGAAAGATAAAATTACCCTAATCATGATAGTAAATTACATGCCCTCTAGGCATAATCCAAATTGAGTACATGATTTCTCAGGATCATCTCTTTTTCATTCCAGTAGGAACCAACCTCATGTATTAAACATTTATTATTCATTATTAGAATCATTTCATAATTTCATGTAATCTAGGAAAACCATTCAAAGACCCCACCAATTGTACACATTAAACAAATCACATTAAACTACCTTAAGTAGTAGGTAAAGGAATATAGATAAAAAGAAACTCGGACATTGGACATTAAATAGATTCATTTCAAACAAGAATCCATCATTATCAAATAAATGGGAAATCCCGGATGAAATACATTCCCTCATCTACAGTGACATCCCCACCACCTATAGGCATATCCCAATGCATATCACCTAAACTGGAATCAACTACTGCCCCATCATTCGATACTCCACACCCCATACCACACCGTTCATCCCATGCCCATGCATCCAATGATTATATCACGTCACCTAACAATGATCACATCCATAGAACATCACAAAAACATCAGAAAGAAATAGTCCATAGTGAATCTGGGCTCTCAAATCAAATCATTAATATTTTATTAACAAATAGGAACTCAGATACCCTAACACAAGGAACACAGCATTTTTAAGAAATCATGAAATCTTAGACCCAAATATCGATCTTTAGAAAATAACCAATTTTTATTACATATTTATTTAACCAAACCATTATTCATTGGCTCCAAATATAAATAACCTAAGGCATCAAATATAACAATCTATCAAACTATTTAACATGATCTCAAGCATGAAAACTCGTTTCATCAAACAGTGATACGAACAAATTTAATTTAACATGCCTTTTATTATTATCAAATACAATAATTTACATGATTCAAATTATATATCAATTCTATAACACATTGAAAAAATAATCAATTAAACATGTGAATTTTTTCAATTTTAATTACCATCCAATCACAAAAAAACTTTAGATTACAAACATTCCTTTTTATTAAATTATTAATATAATTAATCAATTTATTTCCGGCATTATGTTATTTAAAATTTTCTTTCAATACTAATAGGCTAATCTATAACATAAAAAACATGCTATTAGAAATAGTATATATATGACCCTATCTAGAAAAACAAGAGGCAAACTGTTATCATAGAATAAAGCAACAACATAGATTTGTAGTCACTATTTAATTTATTTATTAATCTATTTTATTCATTATTAGTGTAATATCATTTCCATCCAAAGGGATAAACCATATTGACTATACAATTACAAATAAATAAATATGGGAAAAATGTATCCTATAACTCAAAGGTGTCAAAGCTCTTCACATTAAAATAGACCCACATCGCAGATACAGATCACCCCTACCACAAGATCTGTATCCCTTAGAGGATTCCATACCACACCTGGACTAACAAAAAACTATTAAAATAGATATATACTACCAATGTACCACAAGAGGAAGCATAAATAACCTGATCAGATAACCATGAGAGAAAAAGTTAGATGTAACATAGATTATCACAGATGATATGTGTAAGAATAGGATAAATCCCCAATAAAGTGATCTCAAAACACTTAAAATGCTTCCCGGAGCATTGGGATAAAGGGTAGATTTTGGGTGAACCCATGTGGCGTTGCACATTATAAATGCACTAATTAAGGTATATTTATGGTGTAAACCACTCATTTATATTTTAAATACATAAAGTATTAATTTTAACGGAAAATTGGGTCACCTAAAACTAAAATTATTTTATTTAACGTCTTCCATAAATATTAGGTTTACGACATAATTTCCACATTACAGCAACACAGTCCACAAAACCCCTTTTGGTAAAAAAACTCATTTATTCTATAAATACTCAATTTATTCCATAAATTATCCCTGGTTCAATATTTTAGAATCTAAACCCCTTGGCATCCCTACTAAGACTCCTCCGTGAAGTAAGAGCTTTGGATATGCAAAAAGGATTGGAATACATGGATCTGAGACCTTACCTCATATACCTCTTAAAATATTATTCTCTTTAAGAATCCTAAAGTGAAACCAAATAGAAACAAATAAGTTCTATGATCTGCTAGCCCACAAGATATATCTCAAGGACATCACCATTATATGAGATTAACTACCTCATATCAGGAACAAGTGAAAACCACACGACAACAAAAATCATATTTTGAAAACACTATTTGAGATATACCTCGCAAATGAGAGTAAATTAAGAAAAAGAAACAAGATAAAACAAACTCATAACCAAAAATGATCAATAAATAAAATGAAAATTATAACAAGGGAATTGATAAAAAAATCTCTAGGTATTGAGTGAAAATCTATAACTCACATTTCTAGGTACTCTCCTCTATGATGTTATTTCTCCATAAGACACAAACCAAGGGAATAGAATGCCAACATAACACCTACTCTTGGATTTCTTAGATCCCCACAGGACACTCCTCAAAAGCCACATCATCATACACATCGATCTTTCCCCGATGGATGATTTTAATGTCATCATGAAGGTACTGATAGAGTTATAACATATGAAAAACATCGTTTATTTAGATCATAAGTGGAGAAGTGAAATCTGATGTACCACATATCCAACATGACCCATCACCTCAAAATCCCAAAAAATCCTGGGAATGAGCTTACTCTCATGACCAAACCCTCAGGGACTATGATGAGGATTCACCTTTAGGAACATGTGATCCATAATTTCAAACTCTTGAGGTATCCTTCTATGACTAACATAGTATTTATGATGATATAAGACTATCTTCAACCTTTCACAAATTACTTGAACCATCTCTATCGTATTCTGTATTAGATCTAACCATATAATCACCTCCTCTCCATACCCAATCCACTACAACATTTAATGGAATGTTCAACCATAAAAATACTCAAATAGTTCCATAACAATGGAGTATTTGAAACAATTTTTGTATGAAAACTCATCCAAAGGAAGTTTACAAATACATGGACCTCCAAAATCCATGATATAAGAACATGTCATGCCTTAAAGACTTTTGATGGTCTAATATATCAAACCTTACTTATGTTGATTAAATGAAATTCTATAGAATAATAGGGAGATAAAAGTATTCTAGATACCCACCACATCCAAAAGTAAATAAAATTATATTTATTATATAATAACATCATAGAGACTATATGGAGTAACACTGCCTCCTCTAGATACTACATCAATGAATCCTTCATTGAGCTCACCGCCCTATGTTGTGGGATGACTTGATAAAATGATCTGTTGTCACCCGTATACCAATGAATCCACCCGAATATAGATGTATACTAGTAAATAAGTCCATTGATAGGTCCTTAAACTTATAATGGGGAAACATTTAATGACTGGCATAAACCACCAGTAACACGGTGCTCAACATTCACTTTCTGGATGATGAAACCTCAAGAAAAAGATTTTATAACTGCACCGTTCAACCTTGGAAACAAAAACTGACCTAAAAAATATTATAGATCCTTATCATGATATAATGTAAAAACATGGTGAGATATGGAACCCTTAGAGAACTATATCATGCATCACTGAAGGGATAAAAATTACATCTTGGAGAAACAACTGGTGTTGTTCATACTATGTCCAACCAATAGTGGAATCACTAAACGTAACTCAGTCTCGACAGAACTCCACCTTAGAATCCACCAACTGTGAATCCTCCACATACTTCACCCAATATTAATGTACTATCATATATAATAGACATCTTCTACCTCCAACCTCTCTTATATCTATATAAATCATTGATAGCTCTTCCATAACTCCCTAAGAAAACCAAAATACATGAATGATATTACTATGTGAATTCCTACTCATCGTATCAACTAAAACATTTCACTTCTATGGAATAATAGAAATCTAGAAGTTGTAATCTTGTAATAATTACATATACCATCCCTGTTGAATTTTCATTTTCACAATGGGTGAATAAATACATCTGGATCTTTTGATAAGTGAAAATAAAAAATGCTCCCTGATGAGCTAGTGTCACCACAACTTCAATAATAACACAACATATACTATCTTGAGATCATGGGTGGAATAGTTATGGTCATGGGGCATAAATTTCATGACCCACAAGAAATATATGATATCTACTACCTTATAATATAGGCCGACCACATATATAAACTATAAAAGAAAACAAAAAATTGAACTCCCTATACTGGAAAACAATGAACTAGATGATTGACTAACTTCTCCTTCAGGTACTCAAAAGATAATTAACATTGTTCAGATCATAAGAAGACATTATCTTTTCTAGTTAAGGATTCCAACAGGGTCACAAAAAATTATATATGGATATGAACTACCAGTAAAATATTGTAAGACCACATTAAAATTTCACCTCTTTAACTATCATTGGTTCTTCTTGAGAAACGACCACTTCTAACATCGAAGGATCCACAGCTACCCCCTATTGGGATAAGACATTCCCCATGAAAGGAAAATCCTGAGCCCAATACTCACACTTCGATAAAATATTTAATAAATTCTCAAAATAAATAAATCACAAAATGGAATAATACTACTCTGTATGTTATTTATCATATGTGAATCTTACATGTAATTTATCATTGTACCCCCCCCCCCTCCCATGAACATATCCAGTAATTCTCTGAACATTATTCCCATTAACCTCATCAACATGGATGGATCATTACTCATATAAAAAAACACAGTAGTGAACTATTAATTCCTATGGATATGGTGAACGGTTTTCTTCTAAATATCCTCATCCTTCACCCACATATTATGATATGCTTATCATATATTGAGCTTGAAGAACTAGCTTCCTCATTTAATATGATTGAATAAATCATCAATAAATAAAATTTGTTATATTTTTTTCACTATCACATGATTCAATCAAAAAAATAAATATAAAGTAGAAAAATAACATTACAATTCTTCAAAAACAAAACTAATGCACCCTAAGGTGTAACGCCCTGACCCCATTTACCCAGAGTCTGTTCATTATTAAATAACATTGGCCTGATACAAGGAATCATGTCCCGAATGACTGATCAGTTTAGTAGACTTTGAAGTACTAGATACATTCATAAGTTTTACATTACATCGTGAAATAAAAACATCAACAACATTTTGTCCCCTTTTGAACACACTTATATCCTTATCCTATCCTTACAGGTCTACCATAAAATACTTCTTCACATCTTGGGAAAAATAATACATAGAAATGGGTGAGATCAAATGCTCAGTAAGGATAAAAATATAGCAGAAACTTTCATAAATAATCATAAACATTGAAGGAAATGTATAAGACTAAAACAAAATCCATTTAAACTTAAAATTCAGAATAATATGGAAAAGATAAAATAAAATAATTCCATTTACTTAATCACATGGATATTATACTAGTCAAATAATCATATGAAATATCAATATCCACTTTCATAATGATGGACTGCATAATGCCATACTTCATAACCACATAGTCAAGGCCTTGTTCCAAGACTAAAAATAAGATTTTTTCAAGTCCATGTGCCAAGACACTATTTTGTCTCACGATACCTACCGATGCATCAGGTTGTTATAGCGAGCTCCACCCATCACATACTAAGTCCAATTCATTCCTCATATGAAAAGATTTAAACATAAAATAAACATTCGTATTAAAACTAGTATACAAAATGTCAATACTATATCCACAAACCATGAATGGTGTAAAAATAACACATCCACAGTCAAACATATCACAAAACCTTCAATAAAATATGGAAGATTTGTATGATAATAAATCATCTTAAAACAAGTTTAAAATCCATCAAAGGATATTGGCATTGATGAACTGAAAACTATATGAAAGAAATAAAAATTTCTATTTTGAAACCATTTACGAGTCACATAATTATAAAATAAAACATTTATTTTGAAAATATTATTATAATATTGTAAGGGAAGCTTCTATGATGTCATAATGGTGGAAAATATCTGAACCCTACGTATAAGTTTAAAAAACATTCTTACCTTAATTTTACCGAAAAGGTCATAAAGTACCTTGTTTAGAAAATGACGGAAATATTCCTTTCAAAAAATATAAATTAAAATAAGGGTATAAATGAATTTAAACCATTGTCTAGTAAATAGTAAATATGTTTTGAAATACATTTTAATAAAAACATTTATGTGGATGATAAAGAGGTCCCAGTAGATGCATACGTAAAAACAACCTTGGATAATAAAGAGAATGTGAAATTAACCTTTACCTTGTAATTTTCCTTAGTTGATGGTATGTAAACCTCTTATATAATAGTTAAAAAATTGTTATTAAATTATAAAATAACTATATACATAAATATTATATCATTTATGATCCTTTAATATTTCTTTTTTAATAATATTTCAGTAGTATCATCATTTCAGATGTCAACTGATTCGTTTTCCTTTATATGCATGGTTACATAATCCATGTTTGTTACGGATAGGATGAATTTGATTCATATAAAGAATTATATTAAGTTCTTAAAAATTATTTTTAATCATAAAATTACATTTATTCTTGAATAATTATGATGGGGAATGAATCTCATCACGTTCGTGGAGACGGTAATTCGTACGTACGCATGAGCGAAAATATTATTATATTGAGGGTCAAATAGTATTTAATTGGATGGTATATAATATATAAATAATCATTAACATGTTATGTTAACTATTTACATCAGTAATACTCATTATTATACCCATCCAAATAATGAAGTGTTTGAATAAGAAACAACACCACGATGTGGAGACGGGAAGCCGTACGTAAGAGCATATGGTGACTTTGTCATTCGTATGATGGATAGAATAATGAATATGGTTGTACCATTTTTATAATAACATCATAGTATATAGAATATACTATTGTTATTATTTTAGAATAGAAAAAACAAAGAAAGAGGATATGGATGAAGAGAAAAACTTGAAAGAGGGTGGTGAAATTATTATCTCTTCTTCATGTGTTTCATTTTGAGTTGATAAAAAGGGTTCCATAGATTGGATTTATGATTGAAATATGGCCTCTAGGTTGAAGTGAGGGAAATTGGGAGGATATTTGGTTAGGTTTTTGACAATCCAAATGGCTTTGGAGGTGTGAAATTAAGAGAAGGGTAAGTTCCCTTTTATAAGAGAGGTGAGGGTCACTTTAGGAAAAGCTTCAAATATTATTATATAATAAAATAATTTTCGGTTTCTAATGGCTCCAAAATAAATTATTTCTAGGATAATGTGGGTATGGTTTGAAAAAATCTCAATAAATGGGTTTTAGACAGGTTAAGTTCATCATATTAGCCTTATCTTTTAGACTTAACTCTTAGTTAAATTGTTTGACATTTACAATGGCTCTTTGTATTTTTATATTATATGGTTAAAAAACAGACTATAACATGACCAAAAAACCCCAAGTGATTAATTATTAATATATATACACTTATATAAGTCCTTTTTCCGAACATTATATTTTTAGAAATATTATATCAATTAATAATATAGTATTTGTTTTAAAAACTCAATTATGTCAATTTTGACACTATTTAGTATTTGGTTTTTGTGAAAATCATAACAGTATGATTAATTCAAGAAAAAATATTTAATCAGCCCTAAAATGTGATATTAACTTATAAAATTAGTTTAATTCATAAAAATTTTCAAATTACATTTATTTGGAAATTTATAATATCAATTATTTTAATCTTTCATTAATAAGGTAATTACTGCATCATCATTGTGTCATAAGTAAATTAAATTATTTAATGTCTAAAAACTATAAATAAAATACCATTATTTATGAAATCTTTTTAGCTTTATAATTAATATTTATAGTATAATTTTTCTTATGTATAACTATATATTAAAAATGGTTTAGTTATTAAACTTTGAATTTAACTCTTTTAACTCTTCTTTACATAAAATAATAATAAATTTCCTAATCTAATCCATGTTGACTAAAGAGGATCATATTTTATTCCTAGGGTTTTATTGGGACAAATTACACTTATCCAATAGAATTAGAACATGTGTTAGGGAAATTATGATTTCATTTTTACTCTTAATTACCTTATTTTCTTTTAGTCGTAGTAAACAAAAGTCCAAAGTTACTATTCACCAAAAATTATTTTCATCTTATTGAACAACATTTTACTTAAAAATATCAGATGTGTCTCTCAGATTTTTTAAATTCAACTTACATAAGTGGTAAAATTATGTTTTATACAAATTTGCAAATACTCTTAGGAGGTGGTTAAAAGACGGTAAAAAGTTCAAAAAAAATTATATATCTAAACTTGTCAGAAAATGACTCCAATGAACTAAATTGAACATATATATGTATTATATAACTATTTTGACCTAAAATAAATTTAAATTAAATAAATAATTATTTAAATTAAAATTTAGTTTTAACCAAAAACGCAGTGTTTTTCACTATTCATCAAAAATTGAATGTTTTTAGAAAAATACAAAAAATTAACCCTAAGAAAATTTTGATATTACGAATTCAAAAATTAAGTTCATTTTGAAAAATAAAATTTATAAAATTTCAAAAAGTGGTTATTACTATTCATAACGGCTAGTTTGATAGGTCTCTATGTGTTAAAATCTCAAAGTTGTGTACAATGCAAACTATTTCATTATTCAAAGGAAAACGTACTGTGGAAGCTTGGGGTGTTACATTCTCCCCTCCTTAAAATAATTGAATCCTCAAAATTTCTAGAATATTACTACATAAAAAGATTCTGGTGGTTCTTTGTAGAGACCCGAAGCTTGACGTATATGGACATTACATTACTTTTGCGGAATACTTAGTACATAACAAAAACACACACACAAGGACCGTAATAGTTTAGTGTCTTTGGAAACTCGGAACGTAATCTTCTAATCATGGTGAAAGATCTTCAACATCTCCCATAAAGATCATACCTTTTTTTCTTACCTAAAACCTTTATTTATATCCTGGGGAATGGAAAACATAAAAGGGTGAGCTCAAATTCTTAGTAAGGGTAAACAAAAGAAATATCAATCACATCATATTCATAAGAACATATCTTTTGGAAATCTTAACCTGCAAAAGAGATCATAATTTTAATAACATGGGATAAATCATAGTAGGGAAATGTAATCCCAATAATCATAACTTAAAACATGAAACTTTGTGTAATACACACATAATCATAGAGAATCATTTCTTATTAGTCAAGACTCATTGCCAAGACTATCTTAGTGGACAAAGTCCCTTTCTGAACCGAGTTCACTCCTCGTTTCAGTCCTGTTTCACTGAACCGGTATAACCTACCATTCCAGCCATGTCTATCTCATGAGATATAAAATCTTTACCCAATTAATTGGAGGGAGATATAGGTCCCACCCATCTCATAATGATACCATTCTTATGTGTGCCACAAAATCATAAACCATACATCATAGCATAACTCATGTAATAAAAATAGGAATCGTAAACATCGTGACATCATAAAAAAATTCATATATGATAAAGGAATTCATAAAAATATTTCCATCACAACATAATAAAATCCATGTAATAATAGGGATAGAAATAGAACCCTATATTATCTTAGATGGGAAATAATTTTGATAAAAGTCTTGAACTCCATTCTTGAGGAAAATATCCTTTCTACTTCAAAAACATTTTTCCTTTCTTAACATGTTATACAATTTTAAACTAAAAGAAGTTGATTAAAAATAAACATGAAAACTTGTAAAGTAAGTTTCTTGGAAATAATTTTTTTAAAATCCATTCATGCCGTATAAGTTAAAAAAACATTCTTCTCGTACTTTTGTCGGAAAAGTCAAAAAGTACCTCGTACAAAAAACAACAAAAGATTAATTTCATATCTTTTACTAAAAACTCACTGAAGGGTAAAATTGGATATAAACTATTGTAGAATGATATAAATATTACATATTTAGGAAACATGCATGTGGATGATAAAATACACCCCAGTAAATTCCAAAGTATAAACAATCTCAGATAAAAATGAGATTGTGATATTTCCCTTACCTTAGGTCCGATTTGCTTCTTAAATGTCCGAACCTCCTGTATAATGATTTAAATAATGTCATTTACTTATTCCAGAATCATACTCATTGTTATGATGTCATATATGGTTCACTTATGACTTTATATTACCAGTTCTTTTGTAAATTCCATGTTAAAGAGCGTTTTGGGTAAAATTGTTTCATATGTCGTCCGTGTTTTGACTTGTAATTATTCATATGATTACTTAGATCATGATTACTTAATTCTAGAATATAAAACATGATTTATATATAATATATATTCAGAATATACATATATATAATAAATCAGTAAATTGAATGAAATACACCGTTCATGGAGACGGTAGGCCGTACGTACGCATGAACGTTGTTTTCATTTCCTTATTGAGTTGAATGGAATTAAGTAGATGACATACATATATATACACATAAATCCAGTATCATTATTATGTCATATATTTCATGATTACTTATTATATATACTTTATAATCATTCATGAATGGTTAAAGTGTAGAATGAATCTCATCGCGTCGTGGAGACGGTAGTCCGTACGTACGCACGAGCGATGATATCATTCTCTTGATCGTGGGACTATATTGGAGTGTATGTATACTATTTCAGAATCAATATCACTTTAAAATAATCATATATAGTTATTATTTACACCATTATACCCATCCATGTAAGGTGGTGGTGGGAAATAGATTTCACCACGGCGTGGAGACGGTATTCCGTACGTACGCACGCGCGGTGATTTCGTTTTCCGTAGGATGGATAGATGGTGAAATAGGGTTTTTTCATACTTATAATAACATATCAGTATATTAGAGATACTGATGTTATTACTTCATAATTAAACAACCTAATAAGAAGAATTGGAAGAAGAAATAAAGATGAAAGAATCGGTAAAGGACATTACCTCTTCTTTGAAGTGCTTCTTTGAGACGTCCTTTTAGGGCACTAAAATAGGTCTTTGAAGAAGACTAGAACCTCTAGGATGTTTCTATGGAAGCGTATAGGAGAACTTGGCAGGGGTTGGCCGAGCTTGAAGGCTCAAAGTGGTGTGAGGAAGAGAGGGAGGGGTGTCCTTTTATAAGGGAGGAGAGGGGTACCTTTGGAATAACTAAAACTATTATTTTATTATAAAGTCAAATTCGGTTTTAAATAGCTCCAAATTGATTTATTTAGAAGCTAATGTGTGTATGGGTCGCAATAATCTCATACAATAGAATTTAGACAAGTTTAGATTCCTATTTTAACCTTATCATTTAGATTTAACATTAAGTTAAATAATTTTACTTTTACCGTGTCTTCTTGTGTTATTGCACTATAAGGTTAATAAACTTACTATAACAAGCCAAACTAACCCCAAGTTGTTTATTATTAATATATATAACCTTATCTAAGTCATTTGGAAGAACCTTAGATTTTTAGGAATAAAATAACAATTAATAATATAATATTTGTTTTAAAATTTATTTTATGTCAATTTTGACACTATTTGGTAATTGATTTTTGTAAAAGTCATAAAAGAATTATTAGTTCGAAAACATCTAATAAAATCAATAATAACCTGTCATAGTAACCTAGAAAATTAGTGGAATTAATAAAAAGTCTCAAATTACATTTATTTTGGTATTTATAACATCAATTATGTCAATATTTCATTAATAAGATAATTATTGCATCATCGTTGTATCACAAATAAATTAAATTATTTAATGTCTAAAAATTACAAATAAAATATAATTATGTAGGAAATCTGTTATCTTTATAATGAATATTTATAGAAGAATTTATCTTATGTATAATTCTATATTAAAAATGATTTACTTATTAAACATTGATTTTAACTATTTTAACCCTTCTTTAAATAAATTAATAATAAATGTCCTAATCTAATCCAAGTGGGCTTAAATGGTCATATTTTATTCCTAAGTTTGTTTTTGGTCGAATTACACTTATCCAATAGAATTAGGACATGTGTTAGGGTAATAATAATATCCTTTTTACCCTTAATTCCCCTATTTACTTTTAACCGTGGTAACAAAAAGTCAAAAGTTACTATTCGCCAAAAAATATTTTCATCTCATTGAACCACATTTTAGTCTTTGATATTAACCGTGTCTCTTGGATTTTCGAAATTCCACTCACAGAAGCGGTAAAATTACGTTTTATGAAAAATTCAGTTTTTTAACTACCACTTAGTGGTTTCACTATTCATCAAAAAATGAAAGTTTCCAGAAAAATACCAAAACTTAGGCCTATGATATATTTGATATTATGAACTCAAAAATGATGTCTATTTTACCAAATTCAAAACATATCAGTTGCATTAATTAATTTAAAAATTAATTCCCATCGTCAAAACAAATAGCGTGTTCTTAAGAGATAATAACTATCAAAAGATTGACACTTGTTTATGTCTGGTTTAAATGTGAAATTACATCCAATGACCAACATTGTATTAAATTGTAAAAATATATTTTAAATATACTTTAAAACCACTCAAATTAATAATTTATCACTATTAATTATTTCTATTAAAAAAGTTGTTTTTAATTAAAATTTAGTAATTTTCACTATTCATCAGAATATGAAAGTTATCCGAAAAGTACCAAAATTTCACCGTAGGCTAAATTCGATACTCTGAATCCAAAAATAAAGTCCATTTTGAGAGGTAAAATTTCTAAAATTTTAAAAGGTGGTTATTACTATTCATTACAGGTAGTTTTAATAATATTTTAATAGCATATCGTTGTTTAGTGAAACTCGGTATTGCGTACTACACACGCTATCGTGAAAGGTCGCGATTGCGTGTAATGCAAGGAAAGTCAAGGATGCGTGTTGTGCAAGATCCTTTTGGTGTAGCATACAACACGAGGCATTAATGAAATTAAAAAGAATATTTTTCATTAAATCTCGGGGTGTTGCATTCTACCCCCCTTAAAATGAATTTCGCCCCCGAAATTCGTCATGGTTATAAATGGTTTACTATTCGAAAGTTTCTTTAATATAAACCCACATAGTAAAAAGGAATACCGAACCCAATATTTGAAAAAAAAAGTATGAAACATAATGGTTACCCAAATAAACTAATCACTGAGTTTCCACATAGGTGAAAATAAGGATATGGAAGAGAAATTTAATCATCATGTTCTGATGGAGAGTGGTAGAGAAAATGGCTATGGAAAATCCAGCAATCACAAAGACATAAATTTGGGACGATCTAAGGTACCATCTAATTCATCAGATATAAGAGCTCTAGGACAACATTTTTGGTTTTCAAGATCATTTCCCTAAAGTTGATGAAATTGGAATTAGAAGAAATACTTTCGTTATTTTGGTATAGTCTCACCGTTGGTCATTCTTTGGACAATTTCCACTTCATCTCTTAAAGAAATGAAGTTGAATTTGTCATTCGTGACGTGTTAGCAAATCATGTGATAGAATGATGGGTCATTCTATCTGTCACAAACAAAAGGTTAGAAAAGTTATCAAAAAAATACATAAGTCCATCTATAGTGAGATTAATCATATATGGTTCCTAAAATGGACTTATACTTCATATATCATACTGCTTACTATAATAAAACTACTTTCTACTAAACAAGGACTTCCTGTAGGCCAGTGGTAGGCGATAAAGGCCAGTCGCACTTCGGTTGTGGGTTCGATTCCCACAGCCTTGTCCGACGCGATGGGTTGTCGCTCGTCCTGCAGGTTGTCCTTTTTATAAAACTACATTACTATAACATCCCATCAATAATATTGAAAAAAGTTCTATCCTTAAACAATACTAACTTATGTCCAACATAATCCATTCCAATCTTTAGGCTTATCCAAAATACTGTTGTCCAATCTGATATTACAGTGAAAACAATTACCAAAGGGTTCGTATAACAAGCATGTTAATACCATCGTTGATCCCCATATATCATGAGATATGTCTTGTTGGTCACATTCCAAACATTCGAAGGCCTTAGTCATGTATTCTCTTGAAAAATGAATACCCATTGAATCTTACTGAAAACATGAGTGCTGTCAAAAGTTAACTCTTTCCACATACCAAAATCCTCAAAATTCTATATACTCAAACCATGATATCACTTAGTCCTTATATCAATCATGAGCTCATGAATACTGTCAAACATTTCATTTTTTCCTTATCCCTTCATTATGCGCATATCATCTATATTCCAAAAATATCTGAATAACCTTTAATGGATACTGGTACCATTAATCATACACTTACAAAACTCAAGGAAAGAAAACAGTGTAACAATCCTTAGATGTGTCTTTATTCCATAGTACCATGAGATTACTTATACAACATTACACTTGATAAACATGTAATCATTCCACTACCTTCTTAAACCATTGACCGAGCTTCAACAATTATTTCAACTCACATATCATTTTTAGTCTCTTCATCATCATCAACATAAATACTACTCATACGGTCGTACTGATTCTCTTCAGGAGACTTTACCTTAGGGCATTGGTTTGCATAATGCTCGTACATTCCACATTTAAAACATTTAACCATTGTTTATGTCGTAGCAATACCATTATCCTCATCCATGGTGTTAACTGAACCTTTTCCTTTGCACTTCCTGGATTTGTGTCCTTCTTTTCCACACCCAAAGCATCTTCCAATTCCCTTGAAACATTCTCCTCGATGCCTCTTCCCACATGATTTACATAGGGGAAATTGAACTTTCTTTCCTCTATGATCATCATGAAACTCCATCTTTCTCTTATTAGCTGAGTTAGGAAACTTACCAAATTTTACTTTATTGATAATATTATGAGATTGCTGATTCGACATAATAATGATGTTTGGACTTCCAAATACCATTTCATTTGTTTGCTCATGAAGAATATCATTCCATTGTCCATAATATCCTCTATTATCGTGAATCACCTTGTTTCCAGCCATTTTCTAAAACCCAAAATGAATAGTGTTAGAGGCAAAAATCATAATAAATGGGGAGTAACTTCAATATCTAACATCTTAGGTTAAATTCTATGATCTTTACCATAGTTCTAGGACTATATCCTATACGTATACTTATCCTTAGGGACATCCCTAGACATACCTTAGAAATATCAATAGGGATCTCACTAACGTTTTCGCATCCTAGTTTCCAAAGGTTGACTAAACCTTTCCTCTGATACCAAATGTAGAGACCCGAAGCTTGACGTACATGGACATTACATTACTTTTGCGGAATACTTAGTACATAACAAAAACACACACACAAAGACTGTAATAGTTTAGTGTCTTTGGAAACTCGGAACGTAATCTTCTAATCATGGTGAAAGATCTTAAACATCTCCCATAAAGATATTCCATTTTTTTTTCTTACCTAAAACCTTTCTTTATATCCTAGGGAAAGGAAAACATAAAAGGGTGAGCTCAAATTCTCAGTAAGGGTAAACAAAAGATATATCAATCACATCATATTCATAAGAACATATCTTTTGGAAATCTTAACCTGCAAAAGAGATCATAATTTTAATAACGTGGGATAAATCATAGTAGGAAAATGTAATCCCAATAATTATAACTTAAAACACAAAAATTTGTGGTATACACACATAATCATACAGAATCATTTTTTATTAGTCAAGCCTCATTGCCAAGACTATCTTAGTAGACAAAGTCCCTTTCTGGACCGAGTTTACCCCTCGTTTCAGTCCTGTTTCACTGAACCGATATAACCTACCGTTCCAGCCATGTCTATCTCATGAGATATAAAATCTTTACACAATGCATTGGAGAGAGATATAGGTCCCACCCATCTCATAATGATACCATTCTTATGTGTGCCACAAAATCATAAACCATACATCATAGCATAACCCATGTAATAAAAATAGGAATCTTAAACATTGTGACGTCATAAAATAATTCATATATGATAAAGGAATTCATAAAAATATTTCCATCACAACATAATCAAATCCATGTAATAATAGGTATAGAAACAGAACCCTATATTATTCTAGATGGAAAATAATTTTGATAAAAGTCTTGAACTCCATTCTTGAGGAAAATATCCTTTCTACTTCAAAAACATTTTTCCTTTCTTAACATGTCATAAAATTTTAAACGAAAAGAAGTTGATTAAAAATAAACTTTAAAACTTGTAAAGGAAGCTTCTTGGAAATAATTTTTTTAAAATCCATTCTTGTCGTATAAGTTAAAAAAGCATTTTTCTCGTACTTTTGTCGGAAAAGTCAAAAAGTACCTCGTACGAAAAACGACAAAAGATTCATTTCATATCTTTTACTAAAAACTCACCGAAGGGTAAAATTGGATATAAATTATTATAGAACGATATAAATATTACATATTGAGGATACATGGATGTGGATGATAAAATAAACCCCAGTAAATTCCAAATTATAAACAATCTGAGATAAAAATGAGATTGTGATATTTCCCTTACCTTAGGTCCTATTTTCTTCGTAAGTGTCCGAACCTCCTGTATAATGATTTAAATAATGTCATTGACTTATTCCAGAATCATACTCATTGTTCTGATGTCATATATGGTTCACTTATGACTTTATATTACCCGTTATTTTGTAAATTCCATGTTAAAGAGCGTTTTGGGTAAAATTGTTTCATATGTCGTCCATGTTTTGACTTGTAATTATTCATATGATTACTAAGATCATGATTACTTAATTCTAGAATATAAAACATGATTTATATATAATATATATTCAGAATATACATATATATAATAAATCATTAAATGGAAAGAAATACATCGTTCATGGAGACGGTAGGTCGTACGTACGCATGAACGTTGTTTTCGTTTCCTTATTGAGTTGAATGGAATTAAGTAGATGACATACATATATATACACATAAATCCAGTATCATTATTATGTCATATATTTCATGATTACTTATTATATATACGTTATAATCATTTATGAATGGTTAAAGTGGAGAATGAATCTCATCGCGTCGTGGAGACGGTAGTCCGTATGTACGCACGAGTGATGATATCATTCTCATGATCGTGGGACTATATTGGAGTGTATGTATACTATTTCAGAATCAATATCACTTTAAAATAATCATATATAGTTATTATTTACACCATTATACCCATCCAAGTAAGGTGGTGGTGGAAAATAGATTTCACCACGGCGTGGAGACGGTATTCCGTACGTACGCACGCGCGGTGATTTCGTTTCTCGTAGGATGGATAGATGGTGAAATAGGGTTGTTTTATACTTATAATAAAATATCAGTATATGAGTGATACTGATGTTATTACTTAATAATGAAACAACCTAATAAGAAGAAGTGGAAGAAGAAATAAAGATGAATGAATCGGTAATGAACATTACCTCTTCTTTGATGTGCTTCTTTGAGACCTCCTTTTAGGGCACTAAAATAGGTCTTTGAAGAAGACCAGAACCTCTAGGATGTTTCTTGGGAATTGGAGAGGAGAACTTGGCAGGGGTTGGCCGAGCTTTAAGGCTCAAAGTGGTGTGAGGAAGAGAGGGAGGGGTGTCCTTTTATAAGGGAGGAGAGGGGTACCTTTGGAATAACTAAAACTATTATTTTATTATAATGTCAAATTCGGTTTCAAATAGCTCTAAATTGATTTATTTAGAAGATAAGGTGGGTATGGGTCTAAATCATCTCATCCAATATAATTTAGACAAGTTTATATTCCTATTTTAACCTTATCATTTAGATTGAACATTAAGTTAAATAATTTTACTTTTACCGTGTCTTCTTGTGTTATTACACTATAAGGTTAATAAAATTACTATAACAAGCCAAACGAACCCCAAGCTGTTTATTATTAATATATATAACCTTATATAAGTCATTTGGCCAAACTTTAGATTTTTAGGAATAAAATAAAAATTAATAATGGAATATTTCTTTTAAAAACTATTTTATGTCAATTTTGACACTATTTGGTAATTGATTTTTGTAAAAATCATAAAAGAATGATTAGTTCAAAAAAAGTTAATAACATCAATACTAACATGTCATATTTACCTATAAAATTAGTGTAATTCATAAAAAGTCAAAAATTACATTTATTTGGGTATTTATAACATCAATTATGTCAATATTTCATTAATAAGATAATTACTGCATCATCGTTGTGTCACAAATAAATTAACTTATTTAACGTCTAAAAATTACAAATAAAATACCATTATGTAGGAAATAGTTTTATCTTTCTAATTAATATTTATAGTCGAATGTATATTATGTATAACCCTATATTAAAAATGATTTACTTATTAAACATTGATTTTAACTATTTTAACCCTTCTTTAAATAAATTAATAATAAATGTCCTAATCTAATCCAAGTGGGCTTAAATGGTCATATTTTATTCCTAAGGTTGTTTTTGGTCGAATTACACTTATCCAATAGAATTAGGACATGTGTTAGGGTAATAATAATATTTTTTTACCCTTAATTACCCTATTTACTTTTAACCGTGGTAAAAAAAAGTCAAAAGTTATTATTCACTAAAAAATATTTTCATCTCATTGAACCACATTTTAGTCCTTGATATTAACCGTGTTTCTCGGATTTTCGAAATTCCACTCACAGAAGCGGTAAAATTAAGTTTTATGAAAAATTCAGTTTTTTAACTACCACTTAGTGGTTTCACTATTCATCAAAAAATGAAAGTTTCCAGAAAAATACCAAAAATTAGGCCTAAGATATATTTGATATTATGAACTCAAAAATGATGTCTATTTTACCAAATTCAAAACATATCAGTTGCATTAATTAATTTAAAAATTAATTCCCGTCGTCAAAACAAATAGCTTGTTCTTAAGAGATAATAACTATCAAAAGATTGACACTTGTTTATGTCTGGTTTAAATGTGAAATTACATCCAATGACCAACATTGTATTAAATTGTAAAAATATATTCTAAATATACTTTAAAACCACTCAAATTAATAATTTATCACAATTAATTATTTCGATTAAAAAAGTTGTTTTTAATTAAAATTTAGTAATTTTCACTATTCATCAGAATATGAAAGTTATCCGAAAAGTACCAAAATTTCACCGTAGGCTAAATTCGATACTCTGAATCCAAAAATCAAGTCCATTTTGAGAGATAAAATTTCTAAAATTTTAAACGGTGGTTATTACTATTTCTAACGGCTAGTTTTAATAATATTTTAATAGCATATCGTTGTTTAGTGAAACTCGGTATTGCGTACTACACACGCTATCGTGAAAGGTCGTGATTGCGTGTAATGCAAGGCAAGTAAAGGATGTGTGTTGTGCAAGATCCTTTTGTTGTAGCGTACAACACAAGACATTAATGAAATTAAAAAGAATATTTTTCATAAAATCTCGGGGTGTTATACTCTTCATCATAAGTACCTCGGGTTCCCAAGTAGCCTCTTCCATCATATGATTTCTCCATAGAACTTTTACCAGACACGTCGTCCGGTTTTTCACCACTTCTTCTCTGGTATCAAAATTTTGACAGGCTCTTCACAATAAGACAGATCCGGTTCCAGTTCAATTTCCTCATTGGTGAGTACATGCATTGGGTCAGGCATGTATTTTCTCAACAATGATACGTGGAAATCATCATGAACTTTGGAGATACTAGGAGGAATTTCCAAATTATAAGCTATAACTCCAATTCGTTCTAGATTTTCAAAAATTCCGATGTACCTGGGACTCAATTTACCCTTCTTACCAAAATTTATAACACTTTTCCATAGAGATACCTTCAAGAAACCATGATCTCCTATTTGAAATTCCAAATCCTTATTTAGGTTATCATCATAGCTCTTTTACCTACTTTGGGCTGCATTGATGTGAGTTTGGACAATCTTCACTTTTTCCATTGTTTCCTCAACAAGTTCTGGGCCTACGAGTTTTCTTTCACCAACCTCACCCCAACAAGTTGGTGTGCGACATCTCTTTCCATATAATTTTTTATATGGTGCCTTATAAATACTTTAATGGAATATATTTTTATAGGAAAATTCTACTAGAGGTAAATATTTACCCAACATACCTTGAAATTCAAGTGATCAAGATCTCAACATGTCTTCTAATGTTTGAATAGCCCGTTCTAAATGTCCCTCAGTTTGAGGGTGGTAGTCAGTGCTCAAACAAAGTTTAGTATACAAGGCCTTTTGAAGACTTTTCCAGAATCTTGATGTAAAATAGGTATAAAGATCATAAACAATCGAAATGGGTACTCCATTAAGTCTTAAAACTTCATTAATATACAGTATTACTAAACGTTCATGTGGTAAATCTTCTCTTATAGAAAGAAAATGTGCTGACTTGGTAAGACGATCAACAATGAACCATATTGCATCATTTCTTCTTGGTGTCTTTGGCAGCCCCCTGACAAAGTCCATTATAATATCATCCCATTTAAACTTAGGTATAGGAAGAGGTGTTATGCCTCCTCCGGGATGTTTCCTTTCAGCTTTCACTTGTTGACAAACCATACATCTTGACACAAAATCAGAAATCTCCCTCTTCACGTTGTCCCACCAAAAATGGTCCTTTAAATCTCTATACATTTTTGTGCTCCCTATGTGTAAAGAGAAATTGTAGCTATGAGAATCATCCAACAATTCACTTTTTAGATCAGTTATATTGGGAACACAATTTATTTTCCCAAATTTCAAAATTCCATCTTCATATACAAAGTCACTAAATCTCCCATCATTTACAGCTTTAATATTCTTTTGAAAGTTCTCATCATCAGTTTGATAACTCTTTATCCTTTCTAGTAAATATGTTTTGGAAACCATTTGAAAAATTATTATTGTTTCACCTTCCATGGTTATTCCCATATATATATTTACTAGATCCATGAAAATAAGATTCTTTTCAACTCTTATCTTATTCAAAGCTCCATGATCTTTTCTACTCAAAGCATCTTCCACCTTATTTTCCTTCCCCATGTGGTAGTGTATAGTGTAATCATAATACTTGAGTAGTTCAAGCCATCTTTTTTTCCTCATGTTGAGTTATTTCTATGAGAAAATATACTTCAAACTCTTATGATCAGTATTCATCTCACATTTTTCACCGTAAAGATAGTGTCTCCATATTTTCAGAGAAAGGATTATAGCTACTAACTCAAGATCATGATAAATATAGTTTTTCTCATGAATTTTTAGATGTCGTGATGTACAGGCAATATGATTATCATTCTGCATAAAGACACAACCAATTGCTTTATTTTAAGCATCACTATAAATAACAAACCCATCATTCCCCGATGGTAGAGTCAAGATAATATCATTAACTAATCTTCTCTTCAGTTCTTCAAAACATTCTTCACACTCTTTTTTCAAAACAAATTTAACCCCTTTATATTTGAGATTGGTTAGTGGGTTAGCCAACCGGTAAAAATCCTGGATGAAACGTCAATAATAACCTACTAAACCAATAAAACTTCATACCTCAGTTATACTTGTCGGTTCTGACCGTTCTTGGATCGCCTTGGTCTTTTAAGGATCAATAGAGATTCCATCCTTAGAGACAATATGGCCTAGAAAAGAAATCTCCTGAAGCTAGAATTCACACTTTCTAAACTTCCCATATAATTCATTTCTTCTAAAAGTCTTTAGAATAATGTACAAGTGATTTTCATTATCTTCATAGCTTTTGGAGTATACCAAGTTATCATCAATAAATGCCACTACAAATTTATCAAGATATTCCTTGAAAACTCTATTCAATAGATCTATAAAGACATAGGGTTCATTAGTCAATCCAAAAGACATTACTGTAAACTCGTAATGCTCTTACTTGGTTTAAAATGTTGTTTTTGGAATGTCTTCCTTCTTCACACACAACTGATGATATCCAGATCGAAGTTCAATCATTGAAACATATTGAGCTCCGTGAATTTGGTTGAATAAATCATCAATGTGAGGTAGGGGATACTTGTTCTTTATTTTTATAGCATTGATCTCCCTATAGTCAATTCACAACCACATAGATCTGTCTTTCTTCTTAACAAAAAGGATAGGGTCTCTCCGTGGAGAAACACTAAGGAGAATAAATCCCTTATTACTCAATTCCTCTAGTTGTTTATTTAGTTCCTCTAATTCAACAATGTCCATTCTATAATGGGTCTTCGATATGGGCCTTGATCCATGAATTAAATCAATGGAAAACTCAATTTCTCATTCTAGAGGATGTATAGGTAAATACTCTAGAAACACATCAACATATTCTTGCACAATAGGTACGTCCAATATTTGAACATTCTTTTCCTCACCCATAATTATTTCATTCTCATCCTCCCCAATAATTGAATTTAGTAGAGCTACCGGGGGTGGATATTGATAAGAATCAGATGGTGACATTTTAGATCTAAAGATAATGTACTTCTTTTCATCATCTAGAATTGTAACCTCCTTCTTCTTACAATAAATTTTCACATAATGGTTCAAAAACCAATCCATATCAAGGATTATATCAAACTAAATCATGGGTATGATGATTAGATAAGAAGATAAATAACATTTATATGCCTTAATGGGGACTGATTCACAAAACTTTATTACATTGATATATCCCTTAGAAGTTTTGACTAACAACAGCCTTGTTAAATCAAATTGGGAATATCTAATTTTCATAGGAAATTGGGAATATATGAAACAATGCGATGATCCAGAATCAAATAAATCATTGTCTAAACTTGAGGAAACCATTAAATTACCTGCCACCATGTCTTTTGGAGCTTCAACGTCAGTAGTAGTGATCTCATAAGCTTTGCCTTGCTCCCTTGGACTTTTCTAATGTAATTTCCCTTGGTGCTTAGGAAATTAATTTTCATAATGCCCCATTTCTCTACAATTATAGAATTCAACATTGACAACCACTTTCTTCCCCTTGAAATCACGATCATGGTGGCCTTTTTCACCACACAAGTAAAAGACTCTCATTCCCTTTAGGAAAGTACTAGGGTGTTTCTTCCTACATTTACCACAGGATGGATATTAAACTTTTACCTTCTTCCCCTTATTTCCATTTCTATAGTGTTTATCATATCTCTTCTTCTATTTCTTTTCTTTGAAGTCGTAAGACTTAGAGAATTCTTTTTCTGTATTGATAGCGCATGAGATAATATCTTCATACGATGAGAAGGATTGTGAGACTAATGCTTGAAGAATAAATGGATTTAACCCATCAAATAATCTGTCAATATTACTCCTTGGGTTATGTATATAATCTGCTACAAGACTTTCTAACCTTTTAAAGTTATCCTCATACATTGCAACATTCTCATCCTCCTTTTACCTCAGACTCAGAAATTGTCTTTCCATATCCGCTCGACAGTCCTGAAG
Organism: Viscum album; assembly: GCA_963277665.1. Classification (NCBI taxonomy): domain Eukaryota; kingdom Viridiplantae; phylum Streptophyta; class Magnoliopsida; order Santalales; family Viscaceae; genus Viscum; species Viscum album. The sequence continues at coordinate 1,455,480,393 of OY728135.1, read as the reverse complement.
AAAGTATTTTTCTAAGAATATCTCTTTAAACTCCCTCCATTCCATGTTCGATACTTCTTTATCTTCCTTTGTGTTTTGGATTAATGACCACCATTGATCTGCATCTCTTGTGAGGTAATAAACTACCACGACAATATTTTCCCTTTCACTACACCCCAAAGCATGAAATATTTTCTCTAAAGAATTTATCCATTTCTTAGAAAATAATGGATTTGTACTCCCATTTAATGTTGGTGGTTGTTGCCTCATGAAGCGTTATAACATTTATCCTTCATTTTGTGTATCATGGTGCTTCATACGGGTAAGGTTATTATTCATAACCTGAGTGAGTTATCCTAATATGGTGATAAGCTTATCAGCACTAGTTTCATCACTATCTCCACTATAATTATCATGAGTGGGAGGTAAATACCTACATGGATTGCATGCATTGATACAGTTTCCATTCCTCCCACTAGGCACCATTTTTAAACAATGGAATACACTAGATTAGTTTATGAATCGCAATACATAATTCAAATTTGTAAAATAGTTAACATAAATTGAATAGTTTATGGATATAATCCATAATCATAAAAATGTTTTCTTTGAGGAAGTATATACTCATAAACCCTTCATAATTGTTTGTAAATAAAATCAGAATTATCCTAAGAATATCCCCTGGGAGTGTTGTAACCAAGAGTGTAGCAAGGCCCGTTATCGTGCACCAATTCTCGTTCGATTATAGCGTAAAGAAGTGTTTTTGGGTTTTACCCCTTGGTATGTATTTTTTAGAAAACTCACAAAATCTCTATAGTGCCAAAATTCTAGGAAGTTCTTCTATACAAATCCCAATGTCTATCTTATGGTAATGGTCTCTAATCAGAGTTTTTATAAATCTAGATTCCAAGGTTTGTACTAAAATTCCTCTGATACCAATTGTAACACCCCGTCCCCAGTTACCCAAAATCGGTGCATTATTACATAACATTGGCATGATACAAAGAATCATGTCCTGAAATACCGACCAGTTTAGTAGGCTTGGAAGTAATAGATACTTCCATAAGTTTTGCATTACATCTTGAAATAAAAACATCAACAACATTTTTTCTCCTTTTGAACACACTTATATCCTTAGCCTATCCTTTTAGGTCAACCATAAAATACTTCTTCACATCCTAGGAAAAATAAAAAATATAGAGGGGTGAGCTCAGATTCTCAGTAAGGATAACAATATATTGGAAACAATCATAAATAATCATAAAAATTAAATGCATTGTATAAGACAAAAACAAAATCCTTTTAAACTTAAACTTAAGAATAATATGGAAAAGATAAAATCAAATAATTCCTTTTACTTCATCACATGGATATTCTACTAGTCGAATAATCACATGCAATATCAATATTCACTTTCATAATGATGGAATGCATAATTCCGGAGATCATAACCACATAGTCAAGGCCTTGTGCCAAGACTAAAAATAATATTTTGTCAAGGACTTGTGCCAAGACACTAGTTAGTCTCATGAGACCTACTGATGCATTGAGGAGCTATTTCGGGCTCCACCCATCACTTACTAAGTCTAATGCATTTATCATATGAAAAGTTGTAAACATAAAATAATCATTCATATTAAAACTAGCATTAAAAATGTCAATACTTTATCCATAAACCATGAATGGTGTAAAAATAACACATCCATAGTCAAACATATCACAAAACCTTCAATAAAATATGGAAGATTTGTATCATAACAAATCAACTTCCAACAAGTTTAAAATCCATAAAAGGATGGTAACATAGATGAAATGAAAAATATTTGAAAGAAATGCCTCATTCTATTTTGAAACCATTTAAGAGTCACATAATTATAAAAGAAAACATTTATTTTAAAAATATTATTATAATATTGTATGGGTATATTCGATGATGTTATAATGGTGGAAAATATCCACACCCGCTGTATAAGTTAAAAAAACATTCTTAACTTATTTTTTTTCAAAAAGGTCATAAAGTACCTTGTTTGGAAAATGATAGAAAGATTCATTTCAAAACATAAAAGGTAAAATAAGGGTATAAATTACTTTAACCCATAGTCTAGTAAATTTTAAAAATGTTTTGAAATACATTTTTAAGAAAACATAGATATGGATGATAAAGAGGTCCCAATAGATACTTACGTAAAAACAACAACGGATGATAAAGAGATTGTGAAATTAACCCTTACCTTGTACTTTTATTTTTTAGATGGTATGATAACCTTTTTTATAATAGTTAAAACATTGTTATAAAATTAATCAAGAACTATATACATAAATATGATATCATATATTATCCTCTAATATTGCTTTGTTTATAGTATTTCAGTAGTATCATTATTTCGGGTGCTAACGGATTCGTTTTCCTTTATATGCTTGGTTATGTAATCCTTGTTTGTTATGGATAAGATGAATTTGATTCATATATATAATAATATTAAATTATTAAACAATATTTTTAATAATAAAATTAAATTTATTCTTGAATGATTATGATGGGGAATGAATCTTATCACGTTCGTGGAGACAGTACTCTGTACGTACGCACGAGTGACAATATCATTATATTGATGGTGAAATAGTATTTAATTGGATGTTATATCATATATACAGAATCATTAAAATGTTATATTTATTATCTACATTAGTAATACTCATTATTATACCCATCCAAATAATGAAGTTTTTGAATAAAAAACTACACCACGGTGTGGAGACGGTAAGCCTTATGTACAGACATATAGTGACTTTGTCATTCATATGATGGATAGAATAATGAATATGGTTGTAAAATTTTTATAATAACATTGTAGTATATATAATATACTAGATTTATTATTTTATAATGGAAAAAACAAATAAATAGGAAGTGGAAGTAGAAAATAACTTGAAAGAGGGTAGTGAAATTATTACATCTTCTTCGGGTGTTTCCTTTTGAGTTGATCAAAAGGGATCCTTAGGTTAAATTTATGATCAAACATAGGGATATGGGTTGAATTGAGGTAAATTGGTAGGATATTAGGGAATGGGTTGGCTGAGCCAAATGGCTTTGGTGGTGTGAAATTAAGAGATGGGGAAGTGCCCTTTTATAAGAGAGGTGAGGGTCACTTTAGGAAAGGCTTGAAATGTTATTTTATAATAAAATAATTTTCTGTTTATAATGGATCCAAAATAAATTATTTCGAGGCTAAGGTGGTTATGTGTCTAAAACCTCTCAACCAATAGGTTTTATATGGGTTTAGGTCATCATATTAACCATATCTTTTAGATTTAACTCTTAGTTAAATAGTTTGACATTTACCATGTATCTTTGTATTTTTATATTATATAGTTAAAAAACATACTATAACAATACAAGAGAAACCCATGGGGTTCATTATTAATATATATAACCTTATATAAGTCCTTTTTATGATCCTTATATTTTTAGGAATATTATATCAATTAATAATATAGTATTTGTTTTAAAAATTCAATTATGTCAATTTTGACACTATTTAGTATTTGGTTTTTGTGAAAATCATAACAGCGTGATTACTTCGAAAAAAAATAATTTAATCAACTATTACATGTCATATTAACCTATAAATTTAGTTTAATTCCTCAAAAGTCTCAAATTAAATTTATTTGGATATTTATAATATCAATTATTTTAATCTTTCATTAATAAGGTAATTACTGCATCATCATTGTGTCATAAATAAATTAAATTATGTATAAAATTATAAATAAAATACCATTATGTAGTAAATATTTTTATATTTATAATGAATATTTATTGTAGAATTTATCTTATGTATAACCCTATATTAAAAATGGTTTAGTTATTAAACTTTGAATTTAACTCTTTCAACTCTTCTTTAAATAAAATAATAATAAATGTATTAATATAATTCAAGTGGAACAAAGGGGATCATATTTTATTCCTAAGGATGTTTGTTTTCTAATTCCACTTATTCAATAGAATTAGGACATGTGTTAGGGTAATTATGATATCATTTTTACCGTTAATTACCTTATTTACTTTTAACCGTGGTAAATAAAAGTCAAAAGTTACCATTCACCAAAATTTATTTTCATCTTATTGAAACACATTTTACTTACTAATATCAACCGTGTCTCTTATATTTTTGAAATTAAACTCACAAAAGCGGTAAATTTATGTTTTATGTATATTTTCAAATGCTTCTAGAAAGTGGGTAAAAGACGGTAAAAAGTTCAATAAAATTTTTATATATCTAAACTTATTATAAAATGACTCCAATGAATTAAATTGAAATTATAGATGTGTTATGTATCTATTTTTAACTAAAATAAATTTAAATAAAATAAATAATTATTTAAATAAAAATTCAGTTTTAACCAATAACACAGTGTTTTTCACGATTCATCAAAAATTGAAGGTTTTTAGAAAAATACCAAAAATTTACCCTAAGTTAATTTCGATATTACGAATTCAAAATTGAAGTCCATTTTGAAAAATAAAATTTATAAAATTTATAAAATTTCAAAAAGTGGTTAATACTATTTATAACGGCTAGTTTGATTGGTCACGGTGTGTTAGAATCTTGAAGTTTGGTACAATGCAAGATATTGCATTATTCAAAGAGAAACGTACCGTATAAGCTTGGGATGTTATATAAGGTGGCACAATTGGCCATAAAAATATTGCTACAACAGCTCATTGAGTTTTACATGAAACTCTTGCAACATAGAAGGTTTCATACTATACCAAGACATTAGAATAGGCACATTAGTATTTATAGCTCGATCGAAAAAATGATCTCTCATTGAGAGGGTAATTCAACATCCTCCTCAAGAAAATAATTAATGTACCCTTACAAAACCCTTAGAAACAATGACTCTTGAAACTACCATTAGATTACAATAAGCCCAACCATCTAGGAAGATTAGGGAGAAACACATCTCTGACCCATCTGATGGTCTCCCTATCAAAAATAACATTGTTGTATCTCCATAAACATCATATAACAAGACATACCTCCTAATTAAATCCATGATATCCTTCACCAAATTCAAACAATCCATGAAAAGGATTATTTCATATGAATATATCTGTAATCATATAAGGTGGTCCAAAGAGAGATGAAACTTTATCACTAGTTAACAATATCTACATACTTCATACATGTCAGATCTAACTCTAACTAGAGTGTTCAATGATAAGGGAGCTTGACAGTTCTCCACCTCATGTCCCAATGCATGGAAAGGGTTGGGTGATATGAAGGAGTGCATTGATCCTAAGTAAAACAAATCATAGACCCATATTGAAAATAGTTAATGGGTACCTCGAAAAATACATTTCTTTCCCGGAACTAGTAACCTTAAATTATGAAGCTATTCATGACATGTTCCATGACCTATCTGAGCCCACTGATGAAAGCCTCTATGGTATTGATATTCTCTATGGGGATTAGGAGAATCAGGGGGATGTCCACTACTTTCCCCATATCCTATCTACTAATCCAAATCAAAAGTAACTTGATGTTTCTAATGGATTAGATTGAACTACCTCAATATAAGATCCTGAAGAGGAACCCTTAGTGGATACTAAAAACTGAGAAAGGTTGGAAATTTTCATTACTCTTGAACTTAGACTCTACATGAAAAAACACGTGTATGATCCCTTATAATAGGTCTAATAGCCATCATCCCCATATAAATGAAATGAAGATAGAAGGGACCTACCCTCATCTCACTAAAAACTCTTCTATCTAAGAAACTTGGAAAGCTAGACCATAGATCTGCTTCACGAGGAATCCTAATGACTCCCCTCTCACAATGATAGGGTTCATTCGAAAATCCTCTGAATAACCTTTTCTATCTCTAGTACCTTGAGATATGTATTCAACATAATGGGGGTGACCTAGAAACGGATATTTGGTAACAAATACTCCTCATAATTCCTCACACTGGAATCCTCATCTAGCAATGGGTATGAAGCATAACGCAAAATGGTCTTGAACAGAACCTAAAATTTCAGACACTAAAACTCATCTACCTAAGGGTATGAATCTCTTTGTGATTGGAAAAATCAAAATCTAAGAATGAAAAAATTGTGTAGAAAATTCCATTCAATTTATCCGTTGAGAAAAATGACTCCCCATGGCCTGATGAATAATAAAAATATCTAACTCACTTCCCCATGTAGAATTTTCACAAACAACAAAACCCCATGATCCTTCTGATCATTGATCAAACTGAAGGATATATTTTCCTCCTCTAACTATCCTTCTACAATTGAATCTAAAATAGTTCCTTCAAAATTATATAGACTATGGGACTGAAATAGTGAGAGTCTCCTCCTACGTATAACACCCTAGGTAAATATAGAATATGACATTTTTATATTTATCCATATTTGTGAGTAAAATTTTAATATCAATTTAAAGGTAATGCTATTCTCGATTGCATACCCAATACGCAACAATGAGTTTCTTTGAAATCTTACGTTGCACGCTAATAATATAATAGTATTATTTTAAATGGTAGTTAACGCCTAACCGTTGTAATGGTGGGAATGAACAGAACTCACTAAAATATGATTATATATGTTTGTTAAATATTTTTACTTTTATCCAATAAATGTTAGAGGTTTAAAATGCGAATGAATCCAATTTTAAGCGTAAATATTCTAATATTCTTTAAAAGGTCGATTAACCGCCTTTTGTTGGTGAACCCTTTTTAAATCCACTTGTTGAAAATTTTATATTTTATATTGGACCAAATAAAATCCTTCTTTAGAATTGGGATATCAAAATTTACTTTGTATAGGTTTTTGTTATTTTTTTTTGATAAAGTCCATTTTTAATGAATTAGTGAAAATGTGGTATTTTAATTCGAAACCTCTTTTTAATCTAATTTATTTATATGATTAGATCATCTTTTGAATTGTTTTTCAAGTGAAATTAGAATATATTTTTACCATTTATTCCAATGGTGGTCATTGGAATTAATTTCACTTTGAAATTGGACTTAAACTAGTTTCAATCTTTTAATAGATATTGTTTCTTAAAAACAAACTATTTGTTTTGACAGCGGGAACTAATTATTAAATTAACTAATTAAACTTATATGTTTTGAATTTTGTAAAATAGATATAATTTTTGAATTCTTAATATCAAATATATCTTAGGTTCCTTTTTTGGTATTTTTCTGAAAAACTTCAATTTTGATGAATAGTGAAACCACTAAGGGTAGTTAAAAACTGATTTTTTATTTAAATGAAACTTTACCACTTCTGTGATTTGAATTTCAAAAATCCGACATACATGGTTGTAATTAGGATGTAAAATGTTGTTCAATGGGATTAAAATAATTTTTTGGTGAATAGTAACTTTTAAGTTTTATTAATCGCGATTAAAGGTAATTAGTGTAATTTAAGGTAAAGATAATGTTATAATAATATGAAATGACCTTGACACATGACGTACCCTTATTGGATGAGTCATTTCTGACCAATACAGTCCATGAGTCAACTTGGGGACCCCATAGAGACACTTTGGTAGGAAAATGACATTAATAAATTTTTATTTAAAGTTAAAATAAAAATGTCACAAACATGTATTGTTTTACTAAAACAATTTTCACATGGGGTTATACAAATCATATTTTTGACTATAAATATACATTATAAATATAAACATATTTCCTACATCATGATATATTTTTTTATAATTTTTAGACATTAAATAATTAAATTTATTTATGACACCATGATGATGTAGTGATTACCTCATTAATGAACGATTTAAATAAAATGAGAAGATGAGGTAAAATCTAAGACATACACTTGTAAAAAACCTATTGTATGGGTGGATTTCGAACCCTTATCACCTTACCCTAAAAATATATAATTTTTTGACCTTTAATATCCGAAAATAATTTTATAATAAAGTAACTTTTCAAGACATTCCAAGAGTGCCCCTCCTCCCTCTTATAAAAAGGCCCCACCTCTACCTCCTTAACCACACCTCTCAAGACTTTGGCTTAGAAAAACTATGCTCATTTGATATCTATACATACCTCTATTTATCCTAGAAGCCTTACTTTATGTAGAAAGATCTTCAAGAAACCCTTTTGGTTCAAACCAAAGGGAGTTACCCGATTTAAAGGTAATGTCCTCTCTTATATTCTTTTGTTTTATTTTGCTTCTCCAACCCCCTAAACTCTTTTTATTCCTTTATTTTGTAACAACACCAGTATATTAAATATAATAGGATTTTTTTTATAAGAATTATTCCATATACACTTACACAGACCTCCGTCTAATGGTTAAAGAACATATTGTTTCTGTGGATGGCGAATTACTGCCTCACGAAACGATGATTGTTCTATCTTCTCTTACCACCTCTCATGGTGGCAATTATGATGGAAATATATTTATTTATGATATATATTATATTTATTTCCACTCTATGCTTCTTTATTTTACATTTAAAACATACGTTTAAGCTTTGCATGTTGTGAAAATGCGATAATTTCATTTGAGGAAGTGTGGACTACCGCCCCCTCAAGTGATGTGACTCGTTCCTGCAATACATGGAATGTATAAAGAATTAAATTAATAAACATATGTGACATATATAAAATATATATCATACTGGAATTATAATATATATATATATCTCATTTAGTTTTAATTCCATTAAATATGAAAGATAAATGAAAGTAGCGTTCATGCGTACGTACGGCTTACCGTCTCCATGAACGGTGCATTTCATTTCTTACCTTAAAATGTAATGTAATATTATAAATGAAATTATATACTGGATATATATTATATATATGATATCTAAATCATGAATATACTTCTGGATATAATTTATATTTTACCACCTAACAACTTGTAATTATAACAGGTTTATTTTTGACTCAAGTACCAATGATTGACAAAACAACCGTTATTAACTTAAATAATTACATAATGTTCATAACATGGTAATAAGTGATATAAAAGGAATAATGAACCTGAAAAAGGTTCTTAAGAAAGTATAAATTAACTCTAGTTTATTATTCAGTAATATAAAGAAACGAACAAGACAAGTCGGACTTGAGGTAAGGGATCCTACCTCTCTCTTTCTTTTTAAGTACTCTCTTTTATGTCATTTCTTTTAAGCTCATATTTCTTATGTTGGGGGATGTTCTTATATATTCATATTACTGTACTTTTTATGTTCATATTATTAGAGACCCTATTTAATTGCATCAATCCATTTTTTTGAAGTTTTAAGTGGGGTCGTTAGGCTGTCGAGTTTTCATAAGGGATTTTTCATCTCACTTTCATTCCCGTAAGATTTATGCAAAATTTTACACTATTTACTTTGAGTGGTTTATGTACTGCCCATTATTCTACTCTTTGTGTAATATAATTTCTTTTATAGGTATTTACATCAACTTTTTATGGTCCTTCTTTCATGGGGTGAACGTTTCGAAAGTTACCCAAATCGGTAAGGGAACCTTTCACTCTCCTATTTTTAAAAGACTTCTTTTTGTTTTCTCTTTTAAATTACATATTCTTATGTTGGGATATGTTCTTATATATCCTTATTGCTGTAAATTTTATGTCCAAGTGATGAGATACCCTTTATCTCTCTCATCAACTCTTTTTCTAAAATTTGATGAGATGCTGTTAGGCTATTGAATTTTTGCAAGGGAACTTTTTAACCCAATTCCAATTCTTTGGGTTAAACCTATACTTCTTGATTATGTCCTGCTATGAATATGTGTGGATGACATATTATTGTTTTACACTGATTATCCACTTATATTTGGTGTATTTATATTTTTCACACATAATTATGTCATTTCTTTATCCTTGCTCTAATGGTATGATCCTTGATTGGGATTACATATGAATTCATTCTCATTGAGACATTTCTTAATGATATGAACTTTTATTATTTTATAAAGTGTATATACAGCCCCTTTGACATTCCATATTCAAATTATGTCTATACTAAAGTCACTTAAATTATTTGAAAATGGTCTAATTTCATGTGGCTTATAATTTAAATGTTCAAAATAAAAAAGGACTCTTTTAATAAAACATTGTTTTAAATGGTTTTAAAGATGTATTCCTTTAAACATTTATCATCCATGTCCATGTTTTAAAAATGGTTTTAAGGATTTATTTATATGGACATGAATGTTTTAAAACCCTTTCAAAAGTTTTGAGGTGGTATGGGACACTTTTATACTAAAATCTCTTTTAAATGTATTCTTTTAATATTTTCAAAGTCTAAAGGGATTTTTCTCTCATAGAGTTTTAATGATTTTATTAGATATTTTTATTTATGATAATATCATGATGTTATCTCTTGTGATTGAAATGTGGAAATTTTATGTTTTTTTTGTGCATGTTTTAATTGTTATAATTATGTTACGGTTCTTGGGAAATGTTTTTGAAGTCGGATGGTTCCTTGATAAACTAAGGGAGGATGAGCCCGAGATAGCTCTCCAATGCATTGGGTAACACGAAGGAGTTAAATGCTAAGGTTTCTCTGAAGAGATTTAAGGAATACACTGTGATGGGTATTCCAAATGTAACCATGAGGGTTACTCCCTACGTAAGAATTTTAAGAATGCCTCAAGTTACCTTTACATATTATGATTTCTATGAGTTATTCCTAAATCTTATGATTTAATGAGGTATGTTAAAGTGCTTATGTTTTATGAGTAAATTATGATTTCATTTATTCATATGTATACATGGACTAATGTTTTCTTTCCGTATTTTTATAACCCTTACTGAGCTTTTTATACTCATCCCATGTTTTTGAAATGTTTTCCACAGGACATAAAGTGGAATACGGTCAAATATGGGATCAATGAAATGTCATGATGTCTAAAACATGGAACTATACATGACTCTTTTGTTCAAGAGTTTATATTTTGTGAAATAAAAATGAAAACTGTGTAGATGTGTCTAACTTGTAATCTTTGAGATGTAATAGTTATGTCCTAATTCTCTAAAACTCTAAACCTGAAAAGATCCTCAATGTGAATTATTAATTTAATTCAATAATATATAATGTAATAAGGCCAGGTCCTTATATTTGGTATCAGAGGTTGGTTTAGATAACTTTAGAGGTTAGAGTGTTGTTTAAGCATAAGTGACAGGTTGTGTATAACCACAATAGTTTTTGTATTAGATAGAGTCATTGTTATTTATGAAAGTTGTAATGAGTTTGAGATAACTTGGGTAATTATATCTTAGTGTTTATCTTACTCCTTAGTACATGATAGTTTTGTTGATATACTCACACTGAAATTTTTGGTTTTAGTAAATGGATGGTTCTAGCAGGCACCAAAGTGAAAATGGGTTTGAAGGAAACTGTGGTGGTTCTCTGATTAAGAGACTGGATGAAATGGGGGATTCAATGAGGAATCTCGTGGTTATTCTAAACCAACTATCAAGGAGTCATGATTAACCACTTTAACCTTGGTGAGTTCTCTGATGCAGAACATATGAGAGAACAAACATGATGTCGAAGTTCAGGTAATAATTATAAAGGTAACCATTAGGGTTTATATGATCCTTCCTTTTGAGGTAATTATGTGTTACTATATGTTATGATGGAAAATGAATGTCATGAGATAAACTTTAGGTTAAATTATGTTATGGTCATTTTTGATGATTTTATCTCTTTTTGGGGAATGTTTTAAGAATTATATAGTTTTGGAAAAAGGACAACACTTAGACCTTGTGACAACCTGTTGCATCAGACAAAGCTGTGGGAATCGAATCCACAACCAAAGTGCGGCTGGTATTTATCGCCTACCACGGGACTACATGAAGTCCCTGGTTAGTTTGACTAATTATTTTTAGTTATATGATCTTATGAATCTAGGATAAGTTTATTTTGGGTTATCTAAGAAATTATTAACCTATCATAGAGGATATGTGATTAGGTTAATTACTTTTTAGTATAATACTTTAAGAGTAAAAGATGTTATTTGGAGATAAATGTTAAGTTTTATCTTGGAAGAATATGTTATTAAATCCTTCAGAGATTTGGGTTTCAATCTTAGTTTTGATTACTTTGAAGAATTTTATGGATAGATGTTTACTGAATGGTTTTTGTTGAACTTTGGGTATTGTTTGACAAATTTTGGAGAATAAGAATAGATTTTGTTTTTATAAAGGATTATCATTTTTGGGTATTATCTGTTCTCGTACTAACAATTTTGGTTTTGGTTTTTGTCTAAAGACATGGGAAATATATATTTCTCTTTTGTGGATTAGGTGATTCTCTAGATGTTGATTATAGCACACTTAATCTGAACAAGTCATCCTAAATACTCATCATTTGGAGAAAGTATGAGTTTGAGTTAGAAATCTAGTAAAAGATGAAAGACTACATGACAAGTAAGTATGTTTCCTTATGATTTATCTAAGCTCATAAATAACTTCCTCAATGAAAAGTAACTTAAAACTAAAATGTTTTCTGTTAACTTTTCCTGTTGGGGAATCAAATACTGTTTAACCCATCACAAGTTTGTGATTTTCTGGTGGTTAACTTTCTCCTAAACATGTTTTCTGTCACTCTCCCTCAGAACATGACCCTTTGTTTTTTCTTCCATATCCATGTTTTCTTACATGGAATACTAGTATGGGTTAACTAGGTTGACCTCTGTACTTCCCTTTCTTTCCTTTAAAGTGATATTTTTACCAACTCTTGTTCTAATGTGGGACTTTCAATGAAGTTTCTGAGCCCAATTTTAAAATTGCGAAGACGCAATTCCCAAAAGAGGGGAAGGATGTAACACCCAAAGTAAATAAAGAATATGAAATTTTTATATTTATCCATATTTTTGAGTAAAATTTTAATATTAATTTAAAGGGAATGCTATGCTCGATGGCATACCCAATACGCAACAATGATTTTCTTTGAAATCTTACGTTGAATGATAATAATATAATAGTATTATTTTAAATGGTAGTTAATGCCTAGCCGTTTTAATGGCGGGAATGAACAGAACTAACTAAAAAATTATTATATATGTTTTTCAAATATTTTTACTTTTATCTAAAAAAATTTAGAGGCTTAAAATGCGAATGAATCCAATTTTAAGAATAAATATTCTAATATTCTTTAAAAGGTCGATTAACCTCCTTTTGTTGGTGAACCCTTTTTAAATCCACTTTTTCACAATTCTATATGTTATATTGGACTAAATAAAATCCTTATTTAGAATCGGGATATCAAAATTTACTTTGTGTAGGTTTTTGTTTTTTTATAAAGTCCATTTTTAATGAATAAGTGAAAAATGTTGTATTTTAATTCAAAACCTCTTTTTAATATAATTTATTTATATTATTTGATCCTCTTTTGAATTGGTTTTAAAGTGAAATTAGAATATATTTTAACCATTTAATCTAATGTTTGTTATTGGAATTAATTTCACTTTGAAATTGGACTTAAACTAGTGTCAATCTTTTAATAGATATTGTTTCTTAAAAACACGCTATTTGTTTTTACGGTGGTAATTAATTATTAAATTAATTAATTCAACTTATATGTTTTGAATTTTTTAAAATATAAATCATTTTTTAATTCAGAATATCAAATATACCTTAGGGTGAATTTTTTGTATTTTTCTGAAAAACTTCAATTTTTGATGAATAGTGAAACCACTAAGTTGTAGTTAAAAAAATGATTTTTTATTTAAATGAAACTTTACCACTTCTGTGATTTGAATTTCAAAAATCCGACATACATGGTTGTTATTAGGATGTAAAATGTGGTTCAATGGGATTAAAATAATTTTTTGGTAAATAGTAACTTTTAAGTTTTATTAATCGCGACTAAAGGTAATTAGTGTAATTTAAGGTAAAGATAATGTTATAATAATATGAAATGACCCTTAAACATGTCCTACTCTTATTTTATTAGTCATGGTCGACCAATACAATCCATGGGTCTACTTGGGGACCCCAAGGAGCCACTTTGGTAGGAAAATGACATTAATAACTTTTTTTTTAAAGTTAAAATCAAAATGTCACAAACATGTATTATTTTACTAAAACAATTTTTACATGGGGTTATACAAGTCATATTTTTTACTATAAATATTAATTATAAATATAAAAAGATTTCATAAATCATGAGATATTTTTTTATAATTTTTAGACATTAAATAAAAAAATTTATTTATGACACCATGATGATGCATCGATTACCTCATTGTTGAACGATTTAAATAAAATGAGAAGATAAGGTAGCAAATAAGAATTAAACTTGTTAAAAACCTATTGGATATGTGTATTTCGAACCCTTATCACCTTACCTCAGAAATATATAATTGTGGGACCTTTAATATCTGAAAATCATTTTATAATAAAGTAACTATTAAAGACATTCCAAGAGTGCCCCTCCTCCCTCTTATAAAAGGCCCCCACCTCTACCTCTTTACCCACACCTCTCAAGCCTTTGGCTCCGCCAAACTCTACTCATTTTATCTCTCAAAATCCCTCTATTCATCCAAGAATCCTTACCTTAGGCATAAATCTCTTCAAAAAAACCCTTTTGGTTCAAACCAAAGGGAGTTACCCGATTTAAAGGCAATGTCCTCTCTTATGTTCTTTTGTATTATTTTGCTTCTCCAACCCCCTAAACTCTTTTTATTCCTTTCTTTTATAACAACACCAGTATCTTAAATATACTAGTATGTTGTTATGAGAATTATTTGAGCTACACTTACACACACCTCCATCTAATGTTTATAGAACATACTGTTTCCGTGGATAGCGAATTACTGCCTCACGAAACGATGATTGTTCTATCTTCTCCTACCACCTATCATGGTGGCCATTATTATGGAACTATATTTATTTATGATATATATTATATTTATTTCCTCTCTATGCTTCTTTATTTTACATTTAAAACATACCTTTATGCTTTGAATGTTGTGAAAATGCGATAATTTCATTTGAGGAAGTGTGGACTACCGCCCCCTCAAGTGATGTGACTCGTTCATGCAATACATGGAATGTATAAAGAATGAAATTAATGAACATATGTGACCTATATAAAATATATATTATACTGTAATTATAATATATATATATATATGTCTCATTTAGTTTTAATTCCATTAAATATGAAATAGAAATGAAAGTAGTGTTCATGCGTACATACGGCTTACCGTCTCCATGAATGGTGCATTTCATTTCTTACCTTTAAATTTTATATAATATGATAAATGAAAGTATATACAGGATATATATGATATAAATTATATCTAAATCATGAATATAATTCTGGATATAATGGATATTTTACCACATGAACAACTTGTAATTATAACAAGTTAATTTTTGACTCAAGTACCAATGATCGACAAAACGACCGTTATTAACAGAAATAATTACATAATGTTCATAACATGGTAATAAGTTATATAAAAGGGATAATGAACTTGAAAAAGGTTCTTAATCAAGTAGAAATTAACTCTATTTTATTATTCAGGAATATAAAGAAACAAACAAGACAAATCAGACTTGAAGTAAAGGATCCTACCTCTCTCTTTCTTTTTAAGTACTCTCTTTTATGTCATTTCTTTTGAGCTCATCTTTCTTATGTTGGGGGATGTTCTTATATATTACTCTTACTGTACTTTTTATGTTCATATGATGAGATACCCTATTTGATTTCATCAATCCGTTTTTTTGAAGTTTTAAGTGGCGTCGTTAGGCTGTCGAGTTTTCGTAAGGTATTTTTCATCTCACTTTTATTCCTGTGAGATTTATGCAACATTTTCCACTATTTCCTTTGAGTGTTGTATGTACTACCAATTATTATACTATTAGTGTAATATAAATTCTTTTATGGTTATTTACATCAGCGTTGTATGGTCCTTCTTTCATGGGGTGAATGTTTTGAATGTTACCCAAATCGGCAAGGGAACCTTTCACCCTCCTATTTTTAAGACTTCTTTTTGTTTTGTCTTTTAAATTACATCGTCTTATGTTGCGATATGTTCTTATATATCCTTATTTCTGTAAATTTTATGTCCAAGTGATGAGATTCCCTTTATCTCTCTCATCAACTCTTTTTCTAAAATTTGATGTGACGTCGTTACGCTATCAAATTTTTGCAAGGGAACTTCTTAACCCAATTCCAATTCTTTGGGTTAAACCTCTACTTCTTGATTATGTCATGATATGAATATGTTTGGATGACATATTATTGTTTTACACTAAGTATCCTCTTATATTTTGTGTATTTATATTTTTCACACATAATTATGTCATTTCTTTATCCTTGCTCTAATGGCATGATTCTTGATTGGGATTACATCTCAATTTCTTCTCATTGAGACATTTCTTAATGATATTCACTTTTATTATTTTATAAAGTGTATATTCAGCCCCTTTGACATTCCATATTCAATTTATTTCTATAATAAAGTCACTTAAATGTTTTGAAAATGGTCAACTTTCATGTGGATTATAATTTAAATGTTCAAAATGGAAAAGGACTCTTTTATTAAAACATTGTTTTTAATGGTTTTAAAGATTTATTCTTATAAACATTTATCATCCATGTCCATGTTTTAAAAATGGTCTTTAGGATTTATTTATATGGACATGAATTTTTTAAAACCATTTCAAAAGCTTCTAAGTGGTATGGGACACTTTGATTCTAAAATCTCTTTTAAATGTCTTCTTTTAATATTTTCAAAGTCTAAAGGGATTTTTATCTCATAGATTTTTAATGATTTTATTATATGTTTTTATTTATGATAATATCATGATGTGATCTATTGTGATTGAAATGTGGAAATTTTATGTTTCTTTTATTCATGTTTTAAGTGTTATGATTATGTTATGGTTCTTGGGCAATGTTTATGAAGTCGGGTGGTCTCGTGATAAACTAAGGGCGGGTGAGCCCGAGATAGCTCTCCAAAGCATTGGGTAACGCAAAGGAGTTAAATGATAAGGTTTCTCCGAATATATTTATGGAATATTCTATGATGGGTATTCCAAACGTAACCATGAGGGTTACTCCCTACGTAAGAATTTTATGAATGCCTCAAGTTACCTTTATCTCTTATGATTTCTATGAGTTATTCCTAAATCTTATGATTTAATGAGGTATGTTAAAGTGATTATGTTTCATGAGTAAAGTATGATTTCATTGATTCGTATGTATACATGGACTAATGTTTTCTTTTCGTATTGTTATAACCCTTACTGGGCTTTTTATGCTCATCCCATGTTTTTTAAATGTTTTCCACAGGACTTAAAGTGGAATACAGTCGAGGATGGGATCAAGGAAATGTTATGATGTCTAAAACATGGAACTAGACACGACTATTTTTTTAAAAGTTTATATTTTGTGAAAATAATGGAAACTGTGTAGATGTGTCTACCTTGTAATATTTCAGATGTAATAGTTATGTCCTAATTCTCTAAAACTCTAAACCTGAAAAGATCCTCAATGTGAATTATTCATTTAATTCAAGAATATGAAATGTAATAAGGTCTGGTCCTTATACTACGAGTGTCATCTTCATTGACCTATTAACTATGTTGATATGCTGGAATACCATGATGATCATCTTTGATGGAAACATGATGTGGACATTGATCTGTATCCATACCTAAAATAAGAACCAAATGTTATAATCCTTAAACTACAATATGGAATACTAAACATTAATTAATTAATTATATTATTATCATGTTTAAGGTGGTAACATATCCCATGGTTTACCCACTAAAAACACATACACAAAGAATAATGATGCATAATCAATTACTATGTCTTTATCCTTTAACCCATATCACTTCTCTTAATAGACTCAAAAAACTTAACAGTCAATACATCCAATCACAGGGGCCCTAAATTCATGTGTATCATCTAGTTTCCAATGTTTACATCACATACTAATCTTAGCTGACATTGTTCTTATACCAACCCTTAAAATCTCACATATTCCTAAATCAAAACTCCATAGTATCCCTCAACATGGACCTTTGATACCCCTCTGTCACTCCTTCCTCTCCCCAAGAGTACCCCTCCTCATCCATCCATAAAATAATAGAGATTTTCACCACTTGAGTCCCACCACCATTAGTCCTTAGGTTAGTGACTGGCAATTAGGGTATAATAGGCATTAAATGGGAGGAATTACCCTCTAAGAGAATACTCCAAATACAAGGACAAGATATATACATTGATTGAAACTTTTTCAGAAATATATATAAATGAAATCCCATATGCATGCATGAAATTTAATAAATCACTAAAAACATAAAGGAAATAAAAGTACCAAAAATGTAAAGCTGACATGCACCCCAAATCCCAAACGTCACCTATAAAACTATGAGTTAGTAATTTCTACCCTAATCTCCTAACAACTCTATCTTACCTGAAAATTATTAAAATATACCTGGAGAGAGCATGACAGTATACTCAGTAGGATCCTCCTCATAGACTATCGTTTAAAATATAAAGAGATCATTCTGAAGAACAGTGAACAACAATGAAACTGACTCGTCACCTAAAAAGGTGTACAATATTCCTAACCTCATTATGGATAACTCCCACAAAGTATCACATACATTTGAGAATATAATATTGAAATGAAACATCAAGTTTACCTCACTCCCACTACCCCTCTAGTTTTCCATTCCTCTCCAATGTCCCACGTCTGGTGTTATCTCTCTCTAAAATAATCCACCTTGTAGAAACATGAACTAAGTATCATAACATGAACCCCATGCATGGTGTCCTCACATCATCCCAAATCACATATCCATATAGTTACAAAGTAGTTTCTAAGATCCAATGTATCCATTAATACCTGTATCGTACATTAGTTATTGTACCTCAAGCCATCACAACACATACATTGAGTAAAGTACCTCAATCCCTCACAACCTATACATAATATACTTATAAAACATTTTGGATACTATATCAAGTTATATATTTGTTTGAAATAACTGGAATCCATGACATACATCAATACACATATATAGATAATGTAACCATCATATATAAAGTCACATTTAACTTACAAGAGAATATAGTAGAGGTAGAGTGGGTAATCAACCATATATCCTCCCACCAAGATATTGAGGTAAACACCCTACTATATTTTATTGGGTTTTTTCAACCTAACCAACATGGGTGGGGTAGTGTGTGAAATCTCAGAATATAAATGGTAAAATATATATCACAACTATAGTATTGGAAATACCTATTTTTAGAATCAACTATATCTAATGTTTCTCGAACTCCTGACTAAATATACTAATAATAGATAATCTATAATAACACAATCCTTTTAAAGAGATAAATTAAATTAATTCCCTCATTTTTTATCATATAATTATATTTATTAATTCATTATATATTAATTAACCATTTTCATCATTTGAAAATTCATTACATTAATCATCATATTAAGGTCCCTCCCCTCTTGGAATAATCCAAACTGAGTCCATGGTTTCTCAAGATCATATCATTTTCATTTTAGAATGTACCAAACCCAAGGGTTAAACATTTATTATTCATTAGTTATATCTATCAATAAATCCAGGTACTCTAGAAAAACTATCCTAAGCTACCACCCAATGGAAACATTAAACCAAGAACATACAGCTTCCTTAAGCAGTAGAGAAATGAATAAAGATAAAATAAAAAACTCAACCACTATATATTAAATATATTTATTTCAAAAATGTATCTAGATTTATCACATTAAAGGGTAAGACCATATTCAATCTAGTCTATCATCTCTTATTCTATACTAGAAACCCACATTCATATCCAAATGTATATCTCCACTATAGACATCAACTGCTACTATATCATATAGGACTCCCCACCTCATATCACATCAGCAATCATTGGATCATTTATCCCCAGTTCATATCATGTTTTATAGAGAATATAACTTATATATCACATCAAAATGGAAAAAGGAAACAATCATAGTCAATAGATAAACTGAACACTCAAAAAAAAGGTATACATCCTTTGTACAAAAACATTCCCACTTGGACCCCCACAAAAGGAATTCAACATTTATAAGAAAATATGAACTCTCATCACCAAATATTTATCATTATAAAACAACGATATTTTATTCTATCTTAGATTAACTGATTCATTATTCATAGTTCACAAAAATGGAGAACATAAGACATCATATTTAACAAGATATCAAACTATTTGAAATTTTATGAAGCGTGAAATCCAATTTCTTCAATCTATGAGAATAAAATATCCCATTTAACATTTATTTTATTATTATAATCAACATTAATTAACATGCTTCACATTCTTTATCAATTACATAACACATGGAAGTTCATAATCAATTAAACTTTTCCATTGTATTAATTTGAATAACCATAATATTTCCACAAACATCCAATTAAAAACATTTTTCATAGTTAAATTATTATGATAATAAATCAATTTATTTCTATTTTTACATCCATTAACATTTTTTACCAAGAATAGTATGCTAATCTATATATAAAAAAACTAAAAAATTAACAGTAGTATAGATAGCACATAATCTTGAAAAATTAGAGGCAACCCATTATAATGGCATATAACAAAAGAACTAACTTATGATCACCATTAAATTTATTAATTAATATGGATCATTCCTTTTTTGGTTAATACTGTTTAAATACAAAGGTATAAATAATGAAAACATTATGACTGCATTTAAATAAATAAGGAAAGAAATAAAGTCTTGGCTTCAAATGTGACAATGTTCTTCAAATGAGAATAGACCAAAATAACAAATCTCAATCAACCATCCCACAGGAGCTTCATATAATGAAAGATGTTATACCACAACCCCACTAAAAAAATATAAAGAACCAATCTAATAATAGGGAAAACCACCATTTCATGATAAAAAGAAGTGGGAGGATCCAAATTAGAGAACCATGAGAGAAAAGGGTATAACAAACCATATATTTCCATGAATAAATTATGGAAGGATGGGATTGATCCCATTTGAAAGGATCTTGAATTTACTGAGGAAAACTATTACTTCCTATTCGATCTTTAAAAGAAGTTCATGGGTATAAGTGAAGTTGAGAAACAATGTACATTTAAATTCACTGCCTATGGACTATTTATAACATAAAACCATGATAAATACATCAAATATATATTTTAACTAAAAAAATATTTCCTAAAATCACAAGGCCTATATTTAACTAACATTGTATATGTTAATTTTATGAGTTAAATTCCACAAGCTCAGCTACACTAGCTGTAAAACCCCTTTAGGATGTAAAACTCATTTTTGTCGTAAACCCTATCTTTAAACGTTAAATTATATATAATTATTTATTTTAGAATCCAAACACAAGTTCATACACATAAAAACTCCTTCAAGCACTATGGGATTCAGGACCGCATAAAGGTTTAGAGTACATAAATCTAGACACTTGTAAATTCATCATCTCTAAAGGCATAAATATCTTCTCTTTCTATAATATTCTAAACCATTGACAAACCTTGATCGAATTAAACTTAAATAAAATAAGAAGTAATAGTTGCATTTTGATTTTATAAACATCCACTAAATTAAAATATCATCTCTATGTCATTACCCCATAGTTTATCTATCACATGGTCAGATTATCTATTAAATATTTGTGGGTGTAGTTTCATGAATTGATTTAAAATATACATTTTCCTTTCTTGTGAACATGGTTTCTCTATCACATGGAAAATAATAATAATTTATACACTTTTTAAATTAATCCATCATATGAAAACATTTATCTCTTCCAATTTTTACTATTCCAGGAAGCTTATTTGGAATGATATTTTCCTCTTGGTGACTTTCTACTTCATCTATCCATTTTTTTCTATTGAAAACTATTCTGATAAAAAATATTTTAGATAAAAAAATCTTGTTAACCATAAAATTCTGATAATAATAACATATAATCACTTATAATTACTTAAAATCAAGATATTATCCTTTAAAATTATCTAAACACTTCTCTGATGCCAAGAATAAGAACCCAAACTTAATAAATTATATTTTCCAGAGCTTTAAATCAATAATTAATGTTATTGTGTTTTAAAAGAAATATTTAGGATTATAGTTTTATAGAAAATTGTCACAAATATTACATAAAAATTCCATAAATTGAAAAGTGGGCACCTCCATTTAGTTTCAATTTTTTCCATAAATAAACTAATAAAAAAATGGTTTTATTTTCCTAAAAAATTTCATGATTAACAACTTAACATTATCATTAGTTCTTATCATCCTTATAAAAAAAATTAAAATGTGTGATGATCGAAAATAATATCACTAATGGAGATATAAAAAAAGGATGAAACTCGTTAGTCCATTTCAAAACCATGAGATTATACATGAAAGTTTTCCTTTGACATAAAAAACTTTGATCTCAAATAATAATTTATATACAAATTAAATAATATTTTTTACAACAGTTTTTTATAAAAAAATCTGATAGAAATTTAGGAAAAAACTATAATCATGATGGTTTCTTAGAAAACAACATTAACCATACAAAACATTTTCTAGAAACAAATATTTTTACCCATAATGGGAATAATAATTCCTTTAAATAAGATCATATTCATACCTTATGAAAATAAAATATTTTAATAAATACTCATTAAAAAGCATAGAAAATTCATATTTGTCCTTTGGGATAATATATTCATAGAACCATTATAATAACCCATACAAATCAAATGACCTACTAGGTTAATTATAACTTTTTAATTTGGAGAACATAATCATTACCCAACAAATTGAAGATATATATAAGTTTATCCCATCATCAGAAATAATTTGAAAGAATAATTAAATACATTATACATATAAAATATTTTATTTTCATTATCAAACTCATAAAAATATACATTTCAACAAACAAGTTATTTTTTGGATATTGATATATATCTTTGATTTAAAATACCATTTTCAAAATTAAAATACTAAAAATAAATACAAGAAGGGTTTTTATTAAATAAAAAACATAATGTTATATAGAAATCCAAACAACAAATTACTATTATGGTGGAGGGAAATATCGTTGATGTCATATATATTAAAATAAAACATTCTTTTTTCCTTTATGAAGAAAGACCAAACGTTATATATAAAAAAATATTTCTTTTGAAACACAATGAAATATGCTCCTAGGGGATGTGAAATTTCATGTATAATTTATTTATGTCAATATAAATACATATATAAAATAGTTTTAAGAATATGGACATGGGAGAAAACTATTTAAAACATAAATCTAATTCCAATTGTTGTTTTATGGCTGTTTCTCATAGCTCAAGTCTGACTCGTCACCGAAATTATTTAACATAATTAATAAGAAAATAATTTTAATTAAATGATTTCTTTATACCTTTTAACAAGTTAATTATTACTTTTTTCACATATATCCATATTATACTTAATTAATAAAAATATTAAGTTCACATCAGATGTTTTGAGAACATCCGACTTATAAGTCAAAAATTGATAGGGTAAGTTAACTACGGTCAAATGTATCATGATTATATTATTTATATAGTTTTAATAATGTTATAATTTTTAATTATATTAATCATTTATAATATTAGAACCAACCATGAAATATGTTAGTGAAAAAAAATTATGTTACAACCTGTAGATGATGGTCTATATGTAGGATTGAGTAATGTTTTCATTTTTCAATGAAAATTATAGAAATATGGTATGAATTATTTTCCATTAATTAATTATAATTACATAATAAAAAAATATTATTTCATTAAATCCATATATATATATAAGACATGGGAGATGATGATGAAAATAAAATATGTATATTCAAGAGGATGTTATTTCAACATACACATGAGAAATGTTTTAATTTTTTATTATATTCTGAAGAAAAGCATATAATTTTTATTTAAAATTAAATAACTAAATATATATCAAATATATATAATTTTATTTCATTTTTATCAATTATTATCACCATCAATAAGTTTCAGTGAAGATAAATTAAATACATCGTTTCATGGTGTGGTATTTTTCACATATGTATGAGCGTGAAATTTATTTTCCATCAGATGGTTAAGTAAATGGATAAGGGTTATAAAATAAACATAATTAAATTTATGTATATAATATTTACTGATGTTATTATATTACAATTGTTAAGAGTGTTTTAATGGGGGTAAAATAAGAAATTAAGTTCAAGTAGTCAGTTAAGAACTACAACTCTTCTTTAAACAATATCCTTATGTATATATATAAAACCCTTTTAAGATGGTATTATGATCAAACTGTGACCTATAAAAAATGAAAATAAATTTTCTTATGGGATATTGGTTGGTATTTTTAGAGATAATATTCTTATTAATTATATATTATTATGTGGAGAGGGGGAGTCCTTTTATAAGTGAGGGAGAGGACACACTTGGAAATTTTCAAAAGAATACATTATATTAATGTCTTACTCAATCACAATGGAACAAAAATTGACCATTTTAGAATAAGAGATAATATATGGTATAAATATGACCATAAAATTGTATTTACACTAGTTTTTAGGTCATTATAACCCTTATTATTTAAGTTTTAACTCCTTTAACCTAATTTAACTCTTATCCTGGTAACTGACATTATTACTAATGTTTCTATTCATAATAACCAAAATTATAATTGGAAACATTATTTTTTAAAAATAATTATTATAAATATGAATAAAATTTTATAAAATAAAATATCAATATGTGTTAGAGATTACATTTAAAATAATCC
The DNA here is from genome assembly GCA_963277665.1 of Viscum album. Lineage (NCBI taxonomy): Eukaryota > Viridiplantae > Streptophyta > Magnoliopsida > Santalales > Viscaceae > Viscum > Viscum album. The sequence goes on along the minus strand of OY728135.1, from coordinate 1,455,455,565 downwards.
CAAATAGAACAAGGAAAATGGTTTTCCAGGAAATGTATTCTTAAGTATGAAATTATTTTTCTGAATAAATAAAGAGAAATGATGATTAAAATATATTTATTGGATTGTGTTTAATCAAAAGAAACTAATTAAAATTTAAAAACATTCCAAAAAAATTACTTTTTATATACATGAAATAAAATATAGCTTTCATAAATATTTGTATTTTATAATATTCATCCTAAAATAAACCATTTTAAATGATTTAAAAAATGTCTACAAGATAAATTTGAATTGGTGACATTAAAAATTAAATATTTTTTTTAAAATGAAAAATATAAAATTTTTAAAATAATATTTAAAATAATACAGTATAAGACATAGAAAAAATATAGTAAGAATAAAACTATTTACTTTTTAAATAAAAAATTAATTAATATTATTATAATGAATGTAACTATATAAAATATAATTTATGAATATTAATAAGGACTAAAATTGATTTATTATGAACATTACCTGGGTTTTTACATCTTTATTCATGCATAATAAGATTTTTTTGAAGATATGTTTCAATTTCCTTATTTAATTTTGATTTAACTTATCACTATAAATTATTGACAACAACACTATTTTTCAAAATAAATTCTAATGGATGGATATTATCTTCATATTCATTAGTGGTCTCATTATTTTCTCATATTTAGTTGTCAAACGATTATTTAAACATGGATCACCTCTCTATAAGCCCTATATTTCTAGTTTTTTTACTGTTTAATCCTTTTAAAGAGCTATATGAATGTTAAAAAAATTACTCTTAATACTTCTCTATTTTATATGACTCGTCTTAATTCATAGATATCTCTTCTTATTGACACTCCATAATTCAGAAAAATAATGGGAAATTTTATTTGGAAAAAATATTTTCAAATCTATTTTTGAATCAAGAGATATATCTTGATAACTTGTTTATAAATGAAAAATCCCATTAGTTATTGGTTCCATTTTAGGATATGATTTGAAATACTTTTCAATTACATCATGATCATTTAAGATTAGTGAATATTCTATGGAAAAAATTATTACCATTACCCAAGTGGTAGATTTAACAACATTTTATTCTCTATCCAAATAGGATATATAATCTTTACATGGATTACCTGAAAATTCATTTTCTTTGAATGAGTATGACGCAATCTTAAAATATCTATTATCTTTCCTTTTTTAATTAGAAAAATATTGGAAGAGATAGAATTATTATTTATAATAGATGAATCTTTAAGAAAATTTCACTATATTAAAACATTATATAGAGATACATGTTTTCAAAAAAGAAACAATTTCAATAACATAGAATCCAATCAAATATATGACCATCTATGATTGTAATATTAATATTTTTAAGGGAAATATAAATCATTGGTAAGTGAGGTATGAATTAGATTTTATGTATTTTTTATTAATTTAAAATTATTATCTATTTACCCTTTTGATCGGTTATGATCTCATTTCCCTCTTCCTATTATGTTTCCTTTATTCATGAGTATACACACAAAATTACTAAGAGATTTAGATGGTTCACTATTCAACATGAATTCATAATCCTTAGTGTTATCAATAATATACCACAATCACATTAACAAATAAAAATAATATTGAATTCCATATAGAGGAGGGAATATCCTTGAAACAATCATTTTCAATATATCCACCCAAATGTTCTTTGGTGAACCCTACACACATGTGCCTCCCACTCAACAAAATAAATACGATGTGATTCCTTGTTTTTATTTCTCTTAATCTTACAAACATAGAAATATACATGACCATTATCTTATTTTATATGCATAATAGTGAACACACCTCATCATTTCTCTTTATATAAACAACTACATAAGATGTTATACATTCTTATTCATATGAAAACTTAATAGAACAACACATATGACAAGCCATACTTTAATACATCGTAATTCATAATTTATTATAAAAAAACACTTAATAAAATCTTATAAGATCATGATTCCTTGTTTATTTGGGAAATTAGGTACATAGAATAATAACATGAACATAGATACCATAAAATTATTTATATCTCCTTATCATGCTCTTAAAATTCAAACACTCTTCTAAAACAGCACAGGGTAACCTGGATATATACATAAGAAAAGGATGAGCTATAGAGCGCATTAAAAGAATAATAAATGTATAATATAAATTAAAGTATTATGTGTGAGTAAATTGGAGTAGCATGATGGAATAGGGAGGTGATAATGATAATAATGAACATTGAATAATGGTATAAGATTCTAACATCAAGTTAATATAAGAATGTGACAATAATAGAAAAAATGACATCATAAACATAAGTCATGGATAAGTGCTGAGACTTCATAAAATAGTGACATTATGATAAAGTTACATGTACTATACATGGTATCTGATGATATAAATAAATTACCCAATTCATTAGGAAGGTATATAATTCTGGGCCAACCAGTCACATTCATATGAAGTACATTCATTAGTTTGACATATATATTGTCCAATATAAGAACATCATTAATTAGTTTCACCCCATGATTGAAGAGTTTTGTTTAGATACATGGATTTCCCAAATAAATGAATGATATGTATATATAGGTGAATACCCATGAGTGGGAAAGGGTATGGATATTCACTACACAAATTATTGGTATTGAAAGTCACAAGATAATTTCAGCAGTATAAAGAGGGTAAAAATGATTCATGGAAGGGTTTAATGAGAGTGAAATGTCGAATATCATCACTTTTAATTCATAATGATAATAAGACAAATGTAAAAAAACATATTCTAACTTAAACAATTAGAAACCAAAAGGCATAGTACAAATGAGTAGCTTAAATAAAGGGGAGGAAGAGAGGACCCCTTACCTTGGGAGGGTGCTTCTAAAATATTTAGAGGTGCTTATTAAGAGATTTGGAACACCTTTGGTGGGATATATAGGTGGAAATTAAGAGTAAATTAATTCTAAAATGGATTTCTGTGAAGTGGAATGGGAGTTTTTTTGGGTTTTATATAAAAAAAGGTAATTTTTTATTAATCTCTAAACATAGGGTGCAGACACTAAAAGATAAAATAAACAAAAAATATATTCCCATTATTTTTCCCATTGTTTCTAAATCAAAGGAGTGGATATAAATATTTTATGTGAATAAAATATTAAATCGTTAAAATAATATCCTTGGTGATGTGGAAGTGAGTCATGTTAAAAACTAGTTAACATTAAAATTTTATAATATAATATTGGCTTTGGAAGATTAATTAAGGGTATATAAAATTTTAAAAAATTGAAAAACACATTATTTGAAAGTTAAAACATTATTTTGGTATTAAATACATTTTTTATTATTGATTACATGTTTTTTATATTTTATGATTTCATAATACATAACATATATTTATACAGTGTTGATTTTTTTAAAACTAATTGGTGTATCTAAAAAATTTTAAAAAATAATAATTGGATACATTTGATGTGATGATTTAAAAAATTAAATTTTTTTATCAAAATTATTCTCTTGATATGATTATTTATTATTTTAAATATATAATCCATTTCTATAAAAAATTATTAGGATTCACGATGATAACAGTTTACTAACCCTTATAATGATTACATAAGAATTAACTAAATTATATAATCATTTATATTGAAATAAATATTAATTAATAATATTTTTATAAATTAAAATATATTTCAAAAATTATTGATGTTTTTAAAGTTATGTTTTAATTATGAATATATATTTCATAAAAATATAGGTTTCATTTTTTTAGTAAAAATCTAATATTTTATCATCCTCATTATATAATCATCTATAATGTAATAATAAAAAGTGATAAATAAAATATTAATTTTATTAAATAGAAAATATAAAAATACTTTTTATTATGGTCTATATACATAAATTCTTATAATGATAGTGTATTCTCTGATGGTATGGTGCGAGATGGTGACACTTTCTTTGGGGTGGTTCAATGATCATGGTGTAGGTCGTGATATCAATAAGACAGAACTTATCTTGTAAATGGGTTTAAAATTGATGTAGTTATTAAATATAAGATTTATTTTTTTCAAGGTACATCCCATTCATTCGATCTCCCTTAGAGGCTCTCATAAATGGGCTTTATAAGGTTTGATCCTACTGGTTGTGGTTATCGCTTCTTTCAACTGTGTCAATTGGATTTTATCAATGCCCATAATATATAATTATCCTAAAGGTCACAATATAATGTATATATTATAAATGGTTATGATGATTTATGGACTTTTAAATCCAATAGTTTTTAACTTATAACTGTCCAAAAAAACAAAATCAATGAATATGTTATCTATAACCTCATTACTTAATAAAACATTTATTCATTTGAAAAGGGAATTTAATTTAAAAAAGTTCAGGTCATTAAATTACCCCCACCCCTTCAAAAATATCACCCTATAAATTTGAAATGAAACACTAAAATATATTAGGCTACATATATTTTATTTCCTATTCTAGTTCCATTGTTTCTTTCTCAAGCTTTTGGTTCTTCATTGAACATTGACCGGGTGAGTTTTCTTTTTATTTTTGTATAAATTTGACTCTATGATCTAATTTCTTCACCAGATACTCCTCATATGAATTAAAATTATTCAAGGGTAATAAACCTTGATTCATTGCATACTAGTTGTCTGGAATGTACTTATTCAAGAGGGACACTTGAAACACATCACACTCATTAGATAAGTTAGGTGGGAGTTATTGTTGATTGTCTTAGACTCAGATGTGATCAAGGGTTTCAAAAGGGATGACGTGTCTAGGAAAAATATTTCCCTTCTTCCCAAACCTAATTACCATATTCTATAAAGATAGAAAAAATAATAGTTTATCTCATATCTCAAACTCTAGGTATATTTAATGATTGTTTTCACTGATTTTCTAATGATTATGTACAGATTTTGTATTTTGTTGAATAATTTGAACCTTCTATGTCATCTCATGGACATGAGAGGGTCCCATAAAATTATTTTCTTCAATTTCTTCCCTTCATATTAGAGTATGATACCTCTTCACATGTAGATCCCTAGAAGGATCCATTTAAATTATAGAATTGAAAATGTTATTATATATGAACTCCATTAGGGAAAGGATTTAACTCCAACATCATTTTAAATCCATTGATCAGGATCTAATAATATCATCTAGATTTATAATGGTTTTCATAGACCAGTCATCCATTTGAGGGTGATAAATAGAATTACAACTTTTCTATGTGTCCAATGCTTGTAGAAGGATTCTCTGTAACCATGTGGAATGACTCAAATATCAATTAGATACGATGGAGAGTGGAAATCCATATTCTTTTAACAATTATCATATATATATCTTGGTGAGTTGGTCAAGGGTGAAATATTTATAGATATAAATTAAATTTTCCAACTTTATAAGGTGATAAACTACCACCTGGATAACATTATGTAAATTTAATAACCTTTTTGTCTTGAAAGGGCTAAAATAAGAATCACGAGGGGTGAAATGAGTTCTTGAAAATTTTATACCCATAGAAAAATACTACCTCTTTTGGAAATGAATAACTTATGATCATTTCTTAAAAACTATAATCCAATGAAATAAAGAAAAAAAAAGAATCATACAAAAATATTTATAGTGGTTCAGGGAATATAAATTCATGAATCCACTCCAACAAAAATATTCTCCATGGGTATAGTGATTTTCACTATAAAAGTCATTTTTCTATGTACAAATAGTGTTATTTCTAGGGATTGCATCATTGAGTTAAGAAGTAAACACTTATTATAATGACACAATATCATAAAACTAGTATCCAATAAGGAATTAAAAACAACATCATTCAAGTTTCATTTACCAAGTACATTTTATAATGACAATATGATAAAAATAGTGTTTATAGATTTATCTTATAGTGGTAAAATAAAACTGACATAAGGAATAAATATACAAGAGAGATAAAAAAGGGAATACTTCTTCAGGAGATTCTTATGAAAAGAAAAAAATGATGATTGATATAGAATAACTGAATATCATGATGTTTATTCCTCTTCTTGTGTAAAATAGTGTTGTACACTAATTCTTCAAGAGGGAGGTAGAGAGAGAAAGATAGAGAGATGGAGTTCTTATTATAATATAATTTTGGAGCTTCCATTCTTCTTAACAATTATTTTTCAATTTAGTTATCTTTTTTGAATACTTAAAAAACATATATTTTAATTTCACGACATATATACATAAAATCCATAGATCTAAATTTAAAAAAACAAATCCTTTTATTATAAATACCACAACAATAGTAAATACCAATAAATTATCTTGGTAAGAGTTTCCATTATCAATACATGACTATTATTAAATCCATTTTAACCATAAATAGGTCATCCACCAATTTTTTTAACATGAAATAATTAAATTCTCAATCAATTTCTACAATGATAATAAATAGAAGTTACTACATCAAGAATCATATTTTATATTTCCAGGTTGAAAAATTATTCATATTTGAATTCAAAAACCTAAATGATCTAAAGAATATTTTTAATGCACATAACATAATTATTTACATCATTGGATTCACATAGGTCTTCTTTATATAGTTGATTTTTTATCACATAACCAACTTTCCACATATAAAAATTTTCCTCACATAGTCTAATATATTGATGTAGTACTTTTACTCACATATCCAAAACATACAAAGATGAGTGGAAACGAGTGGAAATTTTTTCCACATATCTAAATCACAAAGTTGATTACTCAATATAATATATTTAAAAAACTGTTTGATCTATATAGGTGATTTCTCACATAAGTGACTTATTGATATAGGTTATTTATATTTTTAAATGCTTAATTTGTTGTTCCTCCATGTACCTAAATTCCATATATAGGTGATTATTATAGACTAAGTATGATTTTAGAAAAAGTTTCCATAATTGAAGAATTAGAGAGTTTAATTTATGAATTAATTTAAAATGGGACAAAACACGATGAACACAATTGAAAAAAATAATCGAAAAATATAATTGTTATTTGGGATCATAAAAACATAATTCACATGGGATGTATTGAAAATAATATAGTATATGTTAAGATGAAATAATATATACATTTTATAGTCATTTGGTTAATGATTATCCAGGTTTTTACCTAATAATACATAATGTATGCGTTGTTTATTATAGAAAATAGGTTTTCAAGGTTTCAAATCAAAACTAAAGAAACTAACCACAAATAACCATTACACGGTGTGGAACTCCATTACATGACATATAAAAAAAATTAATGAAAAAAAGGACAAGTCTTGAAAGAAGTCATGAAGAATTTGATGTTGTGAATCCATTACATGACATGATTCACCAATACATTTCATGTGACCTTTGAATTAAATTATTTCTTGCAAGATAAATCCCAGGGGAATATACACATCATGAGTCCCAAATACACAACATAAAAGGATTCAAATTCTCAAATCTCCAAATGACATTCACACATATTCAAAAATCATGGAAGAAAAATCATATTGGAATTACTTATAGTGAAACACCATTACATTTCATGTAATGTCTAGATTATTTACCTATATCATGTGTATTGTGGATATAAGGAAGACATAATTTTTGTTTTCCTATCATTTTCTCTTGTTTCTCTCTCGATTTTTCCTCCTACCTTTCTCCCAAAACTCTATTTATAGAAATTTGGTTCATTTTTTTATGATTACCCAAGAACTGATTGCCGATTTGTGAGGTTTTATTCAACATTTATATATCACCATTACCATTATTTAAAAGTTCTTCGACTTGATCATCAATATGAATCAAAATCATACTACACTTGTTCTCATTCTTATTTTGAGTAAGTATGTGATTTGATTGTGACTGTTTTAAAAGATCATATTGGTTATTACAAATTTTATGTTGGTTAATTGGTTGATTTTAATCATTTGATGCTTTCCAAACATTTAATCTCAATATATATTGGCATGTTAACTGTGATTTCAATTTCTATTATTTTCGTAATTGATTCTACCATGAGTAGCTAAACTTCAAAGGGTAGGGATTGAGATTACGGCTGGTTGAACCCAGTTAATCCTTCATTACCAACTTAGTAATCATAGGGAAAAATAATCAGGTTAAAAAATAATTTTCAATCAAATTTTTGTAAGTGAACTTGACCATAGGATGTTTGAATGAATGAGTATATTAGGCTCTACCACTAGCCTATGTTACCATCTTCCTTAAAATAGAATATTAATGAATCACGGTTGTAACTATCTCCAGACTAAGGAAGAGTGGTCTCTTGGATAGATCTAGTTGTCTTGACCTTATATTACAAGTGACCTCTACTTGCTTCGCAGCCTAGAACTTATGGCCATATCAAATAAGAATTAAAGATAATCCTTTCTTATGAACCCCAAAATTCATTTTGATCCATTTATTACCTTTGAACTTTATCCATTAAACTCTTTTATTTAGTAATTTTCTCAAAATCCACCATATTCAGAGGAATCTAACCCCAAAGGGTTCTAGGCCTAGTTTCTGCAATCCAATGCAAGATTCTCATGGGACCGACCCCACACTACCACTATAAAATGCAGTAGTATATTGTTTAGTTTGGGAAAAATAAATTGGATCTGACCTTAGCCCACAAAAATTAAATGAAATGCGTGGGAATAGTAAATTTTGGCACCATTTTTAGGGATGAAAACAGATTTTTCTAAGTCATGGTAACCTACGAAAAAAGAACCTTGGAATACCGCTCACTTTCCACCATTTCTCTTTACTTTTCCTTTCTCTTTTCTTTCTTGTGCCATTGTATCCTTCTTCTTGTGGGTTCGTTCATGCATCGGTCCCTTTGACTCATTTGAGGATAATTGATACACAAGAAAAAATTCTCGTCGTACAAGAAATCAAAAGGTATATATCTACATGCCACTATTCAAAAATAAAAGACCCTATAAATCCTTTAGCTGTAAAAAACGTAAACCAACAATCATGCAACCTTCTATACATGGAGAGTAGCCCACGCAACAAGATTGCAACGTCATGGATTATGAATTTCTATCAATCCATGGTGTTATTCCCTATAAAGACCCAATGTTTTTCAATAGAAATTCCCTTCTTATAAATATGTCATAAAATCACATGAAAACACAACTTAATGAAAAAATATGCGCTAAGTGACCTTTAAACATATGTTTGTCACTTCTGTGTTTGGAATTTCAAAAATCTGACAAACATGATTGCAATCAGTAAGTTGTTTGGAGTCCGATAAGAAAACATAATTTTTGGTTAATAGTAACATACCCTAATGAATAGTAACATACCATTATGAATTTTGATATACACTAATTAGTAGTAACCTAACCATTCAATAATTAATTAAAATTATGGTGTCTTATAAGTGACAATTTGAACAAAGTAAAAGTATTGGTACTTTTGTAAGTCATAAAAAATTAATGAAAATTAATTTATTAATTTAAAGGAAATTTTATTTTCTTAAAATGAGTTCATAAATTAACAAATATATTTATTATTGATTTAAGATAATTTTATAAGACCTTAAGTAATTTTTTAAATCATTATAAAGATATTTTTAATTTTAAAAACTGTTTTTTGAAGTAAATTATAATTTTTACTTAAATATTAAATTAATCATATTTATAATTTTTGTTTCTTTTTTTTGAAAAATGGACTTTATTTTTGGATTATACATGTGGAAAAATGGTTGTGGTGAATTTTTGGTATTTTTCTGAAATACTTGAATTTTTTATGAATAGTGAAATACCATAATTTACCAAATAAGCTAAATAAGATAATTATAGAGTCATGTATGATGTTATACTGATGTAAGACTGCTTGGTTTGGGATCACATGATAATATTACTATTCTTGGTCATGGATGACTCATTATTCCTTTTCTAGTGGGGAAATAATAAATTAATGAATTTTATATTGAGAAATCCCCTTTCCCCTCCACTATAAAAACCACCCTTCACACCCTCATTTCCTCACACCTCTAAAACTTCAATACATTCCACACATATACCCATTAATATTTCCTAGCCCCTTCCCCATGTCCACGATCTTATGGTCTCATCAAAATAAAATGCCTAGGTCCGTTAAGAAGGATCTCAAGAGGAGGATTCAAGAGGTAATGTCTCTTCCTATTTTCTTTAATTTTCTTTCAATTTCTAGTTGTTTTATTATTCTCTTCCCAACTATATTAATCCACATAATATGGTAACTATATTATCCTATATATACATTAATTTTATCATACTATTGGGATATTATACCACCAAACCTGATTTCCCTCTTCCTTTTATTTTATAAAAGAAAACATTGTCCTTGAGGTGTTAATCTATCACCTTTAAGAATGGCATGTTTTATTTTTTCCATTTCTACTTTCAGATCTGGTTATGAAACAAATTTTATGGTTGAACCAGAATATTATATATTTATTATGTCCTATTTAATGTTCTGTAACTAACTTATGTAAATATTACAAAAATATTAAGCAAAACAAGTTTGTTGTGGTCGAAAAACAGCCCAAATAAACCCAAGCAATCCTCATTTAATTCTTATTCAATGATTCATCCACTTGTTATATAATATAATTCATTATAAGATCATTTTAAATTTTATAATATCATTAATAAAATTAAATATAAGTTCTGTATGTTTATCCATGTTCTACACAAACATCCATTTATGAATACATTTGAACAGCTCAAGAAAACCATAAAAACGAACATTCCCGAACAATGTTTTTAAACTATATAACTCATCCAAAGGCCCATAAAATAACTTAATGAAACCATAATGAACCATATTTTTGTAATAATGGTTATGGAATTTTCAATTAATGAATCTAATGTGGTTATACAGGACATTAAATTGAAGAAAGCATTCGGATACAAGGTAAGGGGAAATTCTCGAACCCAACTTTCATCCTTCGGGTTCTCCCACTTTCACTCTTTTCTGTGATATGGTTACTCATTAAAATTAATTTTTTTTATCATTTTCATTCACTTTATGGGATATACATTTTTTTCACTAGTGTTTATGTCATACAAATTGTTTTCCAAAAGAACTCTTCTTTTGAGAACACACCTTTTACATCTCATTCAAGGTTGACAGTTCTTGTAACTAGTATGTGATTTCCTCTTTCTTTTGGGAACCAAATGTTTAGGAATGTGTTAATATGGGATGAAACCCATTCATTTTCATGGGTTAGTTATGTTCATTTTTTATATATGTTATTTTTTTCATGCATGATAGATGATAATGTTATGATGTGATGGGTGCGCCCGGAATTATATAGTGCAATATGAATGTTTAAATGTGATGGGTGTGCCCAGAATTATACAGTTCTCCAATGCATTGGGTAAAGTGATGAATCTCATGAGTCAATGTGAAATTATGTTTGAAAAAGAGTCTATATTTTTTCGCAAGTATGTGTGGTAGTTAACCACGAAGACATGATGTTTCATTTTATGAATTGCCACATTTCAAGTATCTTATTAATGCTTCCTCTCATGTTCATGATCCTTTTCCTACATTATTGTTATGCTCACCCATTATTATATTATTATTATATATCCTCTTACTGGGATTTTAGCTCACCCCTTTGGTTGTATATCCTCAGGTGGCTACATGTACTAAGGATATGTCAAGTACCAATAAGAAGCTAGAGAAAAGGGAATTAAATAAATGTTTATGCTTGATGTTGTAATTGTTATGTATGGTCCTGGTTTTCATAAGACACTAAAACTTTTGATCCTGTATGTGTATTAATATTATGTATTTTATCATTAAATTGATTTAATAGTAATGTAATAAAGGTTTGGTTGCTACAGTTGGTATCAGAGGCAAGGAATAGTTAATTTGGTAATTCAGATTAGTGATCCCTTGATAAAACCTCCAGTATGAGACTAAGTACAAATATGTATACAAGACGCTTTACATAGGGATCCCATATGTTATGATTTTAGTATAAATTGTGAAAATGAATAAGTTGTTCCCAACTTGTTAACTTATGTTTTGTTCTAACCTTTTCTATTTTAGAAAATGGTGGGAACTAGGAGAAACAAGTCTAATAACTCGTGTGAGGGCAAATGCAACGATTTCCCGAACGACGTCCCCAATGATTTAGGTGGTGGAGTTGAGAACTTCACAGTGATTCTTACTCAACAATCTCAAGTTATGAACAATAACCATAACAATGGAGAGTATCCTCCTTCACCAAAGATGGAGCAACTAGCTATCAAATGTTTTATGCGGCAACGACCACTGACGTTTATTAGATCTTCTGATCCACTAGTTGTAGAACAGTGGGTTAACTCCATGGAGAAGATCATTTCTGTGTTTCTCTATTCTGAGATGGAGAAGGAGACACTAGTCTTTTACTATCAATATAGAGAGTCCAATCAATGGTGGGATTTGATTAAGAACACCAATACAAGGTAGTAAATTGAAGTGATGGAAGGGGAAGACTTTAAGAAAATTTTTCTTAACAAGTATTTCACAAGAACTCTTCACACAAAGATGGAGAGAGAATTTATAGAGCTCAAGAAAAAGGAAGGATAATCTTTCACAACCTACAAAAGTTAATTTCACAAGGCTTGAAAGGTACGCTTTGGGTTTTGTAATAAAAAATGATAGCAAAATTGATAGATTATTTAGTGAATTAAAACCACACCTTCGAAAGGATATTGCAATTCGTTACTTTGGGAGTTATGAAGAAGTTGTTCAATGTACTCTCAAAGTGGAGATGGAGTTTGTAGAATGGTCCCATGGATATGGTGATGAGAAATTAAAGATGGATTTTCAAGCTGGTGGATCTAATGACAAAGGTGGGAAGAAAACTCAATGACCCACATGCAAAAAATGTGGGAAGTCTCACCATGGGAACTGCCTCAAAGTGATGGGGAAGTGCTTCAAGTGTGGTAAAAAATGACAACATGATCAAGAGTGTCGAAAAGATGCAAAAAGTAAGGATAATGTGGTGGAAGAAAAGAGAGAACCATCCATGGTTCAACACTACAACTGTAGGGAGAAATGGCATTATGCAAGCTAGTGCATTAAACCTCAAGTTTTTTTGGGTAAACAGCGTCAGCTGCCACCAAAGCCAAAGGAAAAAAGGGAAGGATTTTTCCATCAATACTATGAAAGTGGAGAAATATAATGAAGTCTTACAAGGTAAACTTCCTATTCACTCAAGAATTACAAAATTCTTATTTGACTCTAGTTCTACACATTCCTTTTTATATTTTATGTTTACTTGAACTATAGAATCAAAGCCCTAAAACCATGAAGTACAGATATCTGTAAAAACAATAAGTGGTTCAATCATTTCAACCCAAGTTTTTGAATCTTATCCTGTTGGCATATGTGGGAATAGTATTCCAGAGAATCTTGTAATACTCCCCTTGGTGGAATTTGACGCAATAATGGGAATGGATTGGATCTCATTATATTGAGCACATATCAACTATCGGGAAAAGGAAATATCTTTTCAAATTATGAACCATACCATAATCCTCTAAAAATGCAAGGATGGTCATGAATATCCTTTGTAAAATCCTTCCATGGTGTGGGTGTTGATTCCCTATGAAGAAGCATACCTCTCCCAAATGGTTGAGTCAATGGAAAGTTCCATCCTTGAGTAAATTCCCATCATGAGGGAATACAATGTAGTATTTATTGAAGAGTTACCAGTAATTCCCCCATATCGTGAGGTGGAGTTCTCAATAGAACTCATACCTGAAGCTACTCCTATCTCAAAGTTTCCCTATAGGATGGCTCCAATTGAACTGGAAGAGTTAAAGAAGCAGCTACAAGAGTATCCTCAACAGGATCACCGTAAAGAACATGTATCCTCTTCCAAGGATTGATGACTTGTTCAATCAGTTAAGAGGATATCAATACTTCTCAAAGGTGGATCTTCATTATGGATATAATCAGCTAAAGCTGAAGAAGGAGGATATTCATAAGACTACCTTTCGTACAAGTTATGGGCACTATGAGTTTCTGGTGATTCCCTTTGGACTTACTAATGCCCCTGCAATCTTCATCGATTTGATGAATATAGTCCTTATACATTACCTTGAAAAAATTGTGGTAGTGTTTATTGATGATATTCTCATCCACTCCAACATAAAGGAGGAACATTAAGAACATATAATACTTGTGTTGGTGACATTGAGAAAGGATAAGTTGTATGCCATGTTCAGTAAGTGTGACTTTTGGATGAAGCAAGTCACTTTCATGGGACACATGATCACAAGTTAGGGAATTTCTATGGACCCTTCAAAAATAAAGACAATTGAGGAATGGACCAGGCCCTCTAGTGTCACAAAAATCTGTAGTTTTCTTGGATTATATAGGTACTACTGAGGTTTTGTGAAAAAATTCTTATGATTGTCAAGCCCACTAACTAAGTTAATAAGGAAATGGGTAAAGTATGTCTGGATGGAAGAATATGAGAGAATATTCAAGAATCTAAAGATAAGGTTGATCACTGCACCTGTACTCATAGTACCAAAAAGTGGAGAACATTTTGTGATATACAGTGATGCTTCAATGAAAGTCTTGTGTTGTGTACTCATGAAAAATGACAATGTGATATCCTATTCCTAATGGAAGTTTAAGATACATTAGTAGAACTACCCGATGCATGATATAGAGCTGGAAGCCATGATTTTTTCCTTGAAAATCTGGTGGCACTTCCTTTAGGGTGAGAAGTGTGACATATAAACCAACCACAAGATCCTAAAGTATATATTCACACAAAAGGAGATCAACATGCATCAAAGGATATGGTTATAGCTAATCAAGGATTATGATTTTTTTTTATTCACCATCATCCTGGAAATGCGAACAAGGTAGCTAATGCTCAAATGAGAAAAGAAATTGCAACTCTATCCATGTTATGGATTGAGAAAGACCATATCTTCTTGGATATGAAAAGAAAGGATTTAAAAATCATAAGGGTAGGGTATACATCCTACCATTCCCAAATGATTGTGAAACCATCCATCCAAGAGATGATTAAGGAAGAAAAAAGGGATAATATGGAGATACAAAAGATAGTGAATATAGTAAAGGAAGGGAATCTTCAAGAGATCCATATGGATGATGATGGTTTGATTTTATTTGTGACATGGATTTGTGTGCCTTCATCACCCAGGATAAAGGATCTATTGGAAAATGCACATATCTCAACATTCTCTATCCATCCTGGGAGTCCCATGATGTACCATGATCTCCGAAAACACTTCTGGTGGGATAACATGAAGAAGGAGATTACAAAATATATCTCAAGGTGCTTAGTGTGTCAGTAAGTTAAATAATAGAAAGAAAGGTCCAAAGGGTTGATGCAGCCATTTCCTATACCTATGTGGAAATGGGAGAATGTTACTATGGATTTTTTTCACGGGTCTCCCAAAGACGTTGAAGGGAAATAATGCGATATGGGTTGTGGTTTACCAAATCACCAAAACTTCCCATTTTATCACTATTCCGGAAGATCTCTCACCTGAACAACTTGCAAGGATATATGTGAAGGAAGTGGTAATACTTCATGGTGTTCCACTCACAATTGTCTCTGATTGTGATCCAAGGTTCAAATCTAAATTCTGGAGGTGCCTTCAACATGCTTTGAGTACTGAATTAAATTTCAGCACGTCCTATCACCCCAAAACTGATAGCTATTGTAAAAGGAATATTTAGATGATTGAAGATATACTAAGAGACTTCTCTCTAGAATTCAAAGGTGTATGGGATCATCATCTCCCATTGGTTGAGTTCTCATACAACAATAACTTACACTCGAGTATTCAGATGGATCTATATGAATCTCTGTATGGAAAGCAATGTAGAACTCCAACCTATTAAAATGATGTTGGAGAAAAAAAAATACTTTGACCCGATCTTGTGAAATAGATTATAGATAAGGTTCAATTCATCTAGAAACACATCAAAGCTGCTTAGAGTTGGCAAAAGATCTATACTGACAACCGTTAAAGAGAATTGGAGTTCTACGTTGGGGATAACATTTTCCTTGAATATCACCGTGTAAGAGAGTCATGTGATTTGGAAAGAAAGGGAAGCTAAGCCCATGGTACATTGGCCCCTTTGAGATCCTTTACCACATAGAATTTTTAGCATATCGGCTTTCACTTTTACAAAATATGGATCAATTTTATGATTTTTTTCACGTATCACTCCTGAGGAAGTACATACCGGACCCATCACATGTACTAAACTCAGAAGTGGTACAGCTGAAAGATGATATCTCTTATGAGGAGTATCCCATTGATATTCTAGACCGAAGTGATAAGTTTCTACACAACAAGAAAACACACCTTGTCAAAGTGTTTTGGAGGAACCATAAGTTTCAAGTAGCTACTTGGGAACCAGAATAGGAGATGAAGGAGAAGTACCCTCACCTGTTTATGTAAAATGAAATTTTGAGGGAAAAATTTCATAAGGGGGGAAGAATGAAACGACCCATTATTTTTCAATGGAAATTCCTCTCTTATAAATAGGTCATAAAATCACATGAAAACACAAAATAATGAACTACTAAGTGCTAAGTGGCCTTAAAACATAAGTTTTTCACTTCTGTGTTTGGAATTTTGAAAATCTCACATACACGGTTGCAATCAGTAAGTTATTTGGAGTCTGATAAGAAAAACTTAATTTCTAGTGAAAATTAACCTACCCTAATGAATAGTAACATACCCTTATGAATAGTTATATACCCTAATTAATAGTATCCTTACCCTTTGATAATTAAATAAAATTAAGGTATCTTATAAGTGACAATTTGAACATAGTAAAAGTATTGGTATTTTTGTAAGTCATAAATAAATAAATATAATTAATTAATTAATTTAAAATAAAATTTATTTTCTTAAAATGTGTTCATAAATTAACAAATCTATGTCTTCTAGATTTAATATAATTTTATAAGACTTTAATTAATTTTTGAAAGCATTATAAAGTCAGTTTTAATTTTAAAAACTATTTTTTTCAAGTAAATTATAATTTTTAAGTAAATATTAAATTAATCATATTTAGAAATTTATTTTGGAAAAATGGACTTCATTTTTGGATTCTACATATTAAAAATGGTTGGGGTGAATTTTTTGGATTTTTCTGAAATACTTGAATTTTTTATGAATAGTTAAATACCATAATTTACAAAATAAGCTAAATAAAGTAATTATAGAGTCATGTATGATGTTCTGCTGATTTAAGCCCCCTTAGTTTGGTATTATATGATGCAATTACTGTTCTTGGTCATGGAAGACTCAATATTCCCTATCTTTTGGAGAAACAATAAATTAATGAATTTTATATTGAGAAATCCCCTCTCCCCTCCACTATAAAATCCACCCTTCACACCCTCATTTCCTCACACCTCTCAAGATTCAATACTTTCCTAAACTCTGTCCAAACATCTTCACTAGACCCTTACCTATGTCCTATATCTTCTGGTATCATCAAAAGTCCAAGCCTATGTCACTTAATGATGTTCTCAAGAGGCGAATTCAAGAGGTAATTTCTCTTACTCTTTCCTTTAATATCCTTTAAATTTCATGTTCTTTTCTTATTCTCTCACCACCTATATTCATCCACATGGTATGGTAACTCTAGTATCCTAAATATAAAGGAATTTTATGATACTAATGGGAAATTATACCATCCAACCCCCTTTACCTCTTCCTTTTATTTTATAAAAGAAAATGTTGTTCATGAGGTGTTAATCTATCACCTTCAAGAATGACATGTTATATTTTTTCAATTTATACTTTCATATCTGGTCATTAAACCATTTTTATTGTTGAACCAGAATATGTTTTTTTATTACATCCTATTTAATGTTTAGGAACTAACTGATGTACATATTACTAAATGATTAAATAAAACAAGTTCGTTGTGGTCGAAAAACCTCCCAAATTAACCCAAACAATCATCATTTAATTTTTATCCAATGATTCATCCACTTGGTATATAATATAATTCATTATAATATCATTTTAACTTCTTTAATATCATTAATAACATGAAATATATGTTTTTTATGTGTATACATGTTCTACATGAACTTCCATTTATGAATACATGTGAACCGCTAAAGAAAACCATAAAAGCGAACATTCCTGAACAATGTTTTTAAACTCTATAACTAATGAAAAGTCCCATAAAATAACTTAATGAAACCATAATTAACAATATTTATGTAAAAAAGTTTATTTAATTTTCAATTAATTAATCTAATGTGGTTATACAGACATTAAAGTGAAGAAAGCGTTCAGATACAAGGTAAGGGGAAATTCTCGAACTCAACTTTCATCCTCTGGGTTCTCCCACTTTCACTCTTTTTTTTATATGGTTACTCCTTAAAAATAATTTTTTCATCATTCCCTTTCCTTTTATGGGATATAAATGTTTTTCAATGGTGTTTATTTCTAACAAAATGTTTTCTAAAATAACTCTTCTTTTGAGAACACCCCTTTTACTTCTCATTCATGGTTGACGGTTATTGTAACTAGTATGTTATTCCCTCTTTATTTTGGGAACCCAATGTTTATGAATGTGTTCTTATGAGATAAAACAAACTCTTTTTCATGGTTTAGTTATGTTCATTTTTTATATATGTTCATTGTGTCATGAATGATAAGTGAAAATGTTATGATGTGATGGGTGTGCCCGTAATTATATAGCGCACTATGAATGTTTAAATGTGACGGGTGCACCTGGAATTATACAGAGCTCCAATGCATTGGGTAAAGTGATAAATATCATGAGTTAATGTGAAATTATGTGTGAACAAGATTCTATATTTTTTCACAAGTATGTGTGTTAGTTAACCACTAAGACATGATGTTTTATTTTTATTCATTTCCACATTTCAAGTCTCTTATTAATTCTTACTCTCACGTTCATGATCATTTTCCTATGTTATGGTTATGCTCACCCATTGTTATATTGTTCTTATATATCCTCTTAATGGGATTTTAGATCACCCTATTTTATGTATATCCTCAGGTGACTACATGTACTAAGGAGAGGTCAAGTGCCAATAAAAATCTAGATAAGATGGAATTAAATAATTTTTTATGCTTGATATTGTAATTGTTGTGTATGGTATTAGTTTTCCCAAGACACTAAACTTTTGGATCCTCTATGTGTAATATTATTTTTTTGTTTATCTTTAAAATAATGTAATTGTAATGTAAGAAATGTTGGGTCTCTATATTCCCCACATCTTATTCCCTCTTATAAAGGAATATAATATTGAAATCAAACATGTACTCATCCATATAATCTAGAAAATGGGAAAATATAGTGGGTTTCAATGTGAAGACCCCCATTAGAATATTTCTAACTTCCTTGAAATCTTCAATACATTTCAAAATCATGGAGTATATTCTGATTCAATAATACATTGATTCTTCCCCATTTACCTATGATACTGATCCAAGGAATTTCTCAAAAGTCATTCTCCTGATCCCATCACAACTTGGGATGATCTAGCCAAGAAATTACTAGTCAAGTAGTTTCCACTAATTCAATCATTGAAATTGCATAATGACATCCATAATTTCGGTCAAGAAAATAGAGAGTCAACATGGGATCATTTTAAAGATATTACTCAAAAGTTCCCAAATAATAGACAAAATATGTGGATTCAGATCTATAAATGTTATCAAGGACTCCAACCAGCCACTCACATTGTCGTTAATGCAGCCACTGATGGAGGGTTGACATTTAAAACACCTGAGGCATATTGATCAATTCTAGATAAAGTGTCTCATAATTACATTATATGGTTGATCGATCGTGGACTTCCCTGACATGGGATCCATAAATTTGAATAGAATATTTGACTAGATATATATTTTGAAGCTTTGACCAAGAATATGAAATCATTCTAACTATCATCTGCATCACATATTTATCCTTCTTCAGTCATGGAAATTCAATCATGAAAAATGTGTAGTGACCTATACCTTTATCAATACTTCACAATAAGTATTGATGAAAAACCAAGTTAGATGTGTATTTAAGGTAATTACAATCAATAAGGAAACAAATTTCAGTAGCTACAACAATACTTTCCACAAAGTCCAGTTTAATAGAAACAACTAAAAAATCAAGGCTATTTCCAACAACGAAGTGTTGATGAACCATTTAGAAATAATGGACCACCAGGATAACCATTGATGGATCTTGTTCCTCAACCACCATATAATGTAACCCAAAAATGCTTCCATAAAATAGGCCAATATCCATTCAACTATTTCCACCAATACCTTCACAACCAGCAATAACTATGCTACGGAATATGGAAAATCTACTATAATCCTTCATTCAAAAGGAATATCAACGGATGGACACTCAAGAGAAAAAAATGTAGTACCAAAGGGAAGCACTGTGTAACCTTGAACATAAAATGGGTCAGATATCAAATACTTTATCAAATATATTTCTAGGTACTCTACCTGTTAACTGAGATATATACCCAAGAGGAGAGGAAAATACCATAGTCCATAGAAGTGGAAAAGTATTTGATTTTTATAAACCATGTATAGGAAAAGGGAAATAATTTGAGGAATAAAAAAATAAGGCAATAATCATTGCAGAATAAAATTATAAACTAGTGAATGGAAACTATCAAGTAACACCTAAAGAAGTGTCACGTTCTACAAAATCCCTAAGAAGCGAGAAACCTAATAATGAAGTCTATAATACTCCACCACCCTACACTGCACCTATCCCTTTTCAATAAAGATAAATTCAAGAATTAATTGATTGGTAATATAATAAATGTTTATAAATGTTCAAATAAATGCATATCAACATTCCTTTGGCAAAGGAAAACACTCAAATTCCTACTTATGTAAAATTTCTCAAGGAAATTATTTAACAAAAAAGAATAACTAGGAGTCATCTCATTGAATAAATACTGATATACTATTTTTATTTGAAACTTCCTCTAAAAATAAGAGACTCTATGAGTTTTTCAATTCCATTCACTATAGGAGCGTGTATATCCAAAAGATCCTTATAAGATTTAGGATCCAGCATTAAACTCATGCCAATGGGAGTGTTCCACAAGTTGAGCCTTTAATAACACAAACCAACTAGAGTATCACTCTAATTGGGCAAATGATTATTAAAATATCCCTGAGTAATTCTTGAGTATGTCTTAGTCAAATTTAGAAATTTAATTTTCTAGTAAAATTTCTTGTTCTGAACATGGAAGAGAAATGAGATGTTCTAATAATTGTGGGATAACTATTCCTAGCCATTGGAAAGTAATTGATTGATGAAAATCCATGGAGACTTATATTTTTAGTAGGTGAAGAAAAAATCATTTTCGACCAAGAAAAATCATTACAAAAAATAGATGATTCTTTTGACTACCAAGATATCTTTCTCACATAAATATAGAATGATAATTAAACATTGAATAAGATAATGATGAAGTGATACCTGATGAACATTAAGAGTATCAATTTTAGTAGGTAAAATAAAAATAAACTAGTACATAGGATAACCTCCCACCTTACAAACCCTCAATCATTCAGCCACTGAAACTGGAATGAAAACCCCTTCCCAGTACACCCATGTATTCCTTTATAGAGACTACCAATTCACTAATAGTTACCATTAACACTAAACTATCTCAATAACAAGAAGAAAAATTGGTCGAAGTCTTGAGAATACATAATCAGTCAATATCCTTGGGAGTGGATGACATTTAAGGAATCAAAACTACTTTATTTACACATAAATTTTTACTTTATAAAGGTGAAAAATCCAAACACCAACCATAGAGGAAACTCACAACAATAATGAAGGAAGTTGTTAATAAATAAGTACTAAAACTTCTAGATGATATAATAATATTTTCAATATTTGATAGAGAGTGGGTGAGACTGATATAGTTAGTTCCCAAGAAAGGTTCCCTCATAATAAATAAAGTGACAAAGATTAATTGATCTCAACACGTAGCCTCACTGGTTGGTGAGTATACGTGGAATAAAGGAATATAAATGATGAAACTTAGAAATACAATTTCCACATATATTTAATGGATTAAATGTTGGAAAGTCTAATGGGAAATTAATTATATTATTTTATGGATTGATATTCAGGATACAATCATATTTCATTCAACCAAGATGATTAATCTAAAACAACATTCACATGTCCATTTGCTAACTTCCCCTATAGGTGAATGTCATTCAGTATATTTAATTTACCAAAAACTTTTCAAAGATGCATGACACATATACTCCATGATATGGGGTATAGTTTCATAGAAATTTTCATGGGAAACTTTTTAATATATGAAATATCTTTCACGGTCTACCTAATAAACCTTTAGTTAGTCCTACAGTGATATGAGGAGAAATGAATATTTTTAAATTAGAAAAAATTACACTTTGTAGTTCATAGAGGAATTGTAATCAAACACAAAATTTACAAGGATGACATGGAATGTGATCCTGCTAATGTAAAAGTGATCAAATATTTACTTGATCCTAAAACAGTTAAAGGAATAAGGATCTTTCTAGGCCATGCAATATTATATCTATGATTCATGAATGATTTTGTGGTTGTTTCACACCCTATGACACATTTTTTTATCAATGTAAAATACATTTGAATTCAATGAATAATGTTGAAGGGAATTTAATACTTGAAAGAGAACTTTTATATCCTCCCTTATAACCATTTCACAAGATTGGGAAAAATAATTTTATGTGATGTGTGAGACCCGTGAATTTCATGTTGCTTATATTTTAGGATAGTGGTTCAGACACATATTTTTTCCAATATACTTTTCCATTCACACATTGAACTAATATTAGTTAAAATACATAACTAGAGAGAATGAACTTTTATCATTTGTTTTTTCTTTCAAAATATTCCAATCATATCTAGTTTTGTCAAAAGTGACTGTGAAAACTAATCATGCCACCATGAAAAATATTATGAACAAAAAATAATCCAAGACAAGACTGATACAGTAGATCCTATTACAACAATAATTCTACATTTCCATCTAAGATACCAAGGTAATGGAAAATATGATCATAGATCATTTATCCAAACTCCCATTGTTCCTTATAAAATAAGATGATGATCTCGACATGAAAGTGTAATTCTCTAATGAATCAATTTTTAGTATAAATAAAAAGGAACAATAGTGGTTTTATAATATTTCAAATTATCAAGACACAATATACCTTTACCCATACCTATCATACCATAAAAGATGGATTAAACTTCACACTACTATTGGGATGAACCACTCTTTTTTGAAAGAAGTGTTGATAGTTTGATCCTTCACTACATTCTGGAGAAAGAAATCAAAAATGTGTTGTAAATATTCCATAAATCACCAATAATAGGAAATAATAGACCATAAATCACAATGGAAAAAATCCCAAAAATTGGACTCTTATGGCCAATACTCCACCAAGATGAATGACGTTTTTTTTAAAGTTGTGGGAGATTCCAATGAACTAGAAACATCAAAAAAGGAACAAAACTCCCCAAAAATAAATAATGGAAGTCCAAATATTTGAAATATAAGGTAATGGTTTTATGATTCCATTTACCAAATCACCTAGAAATTCTAATATCCTTGTTGTCATTAAATACATTTGCAAATGGTTGGAAAAGAAGCTACAGGTCATGACACTACAAAGGTGGACATAAATTTCCTAAATAAATATGTTTTTCTCATAATATAAATTTTTTAAACTAATAATTAGTGATCAAGGCACTCATTTACCTTATAATTACGTCGAATTATTTCTTTTAAAATATTGCATCTGGTATAATGTAGGAACTCTATTCCACCTTTAAAAAAAGTGGGAATGTTTAATTGTCAAACATGGAAATCAAAAAAAATCATGGAAAATACCAGCAACACAAGTTGAAGTGATTGGAGTCTAAAATTAGATTATGAAGTTTGGGAAAAAATCACTACATAAAAATAAAAATTGGAAACACACATTTCTGATTGATATATGGGAAGCCCTATAATCTTCTAGTAGAATTAAAACATCGCTCTTATTGGGTAATCAAAAAGATAAATCTGGACTGTTAATAAGAAAAAGAATCGAGGATGATACAAATGGATGAATTAGAATAAATCCAAAATGATTATTATGAAAATTATATGACATACAAATAAAAAAACTGAAAAATGGAATGACCAACACATTCAAAGACACAATTTTTTCCAAATAATAATGTTTTTTTAATTAACTCAAGATTAAAATTGTTCGTTGCGAAGCTCAAATCCATATGGTCAAGGCTATTTGTGGTTATTCACATATTTCATTATGGGATGATATATATTCATAAAGATGGAATACCCCCATTCAAATTAAATATTCAAAGGTTAATAATATTTCAACAACAAATGATGGAAGGGGGTGTCTTTAGTTTGAAATTATTTTAAGTGTTAAATTATCAATCTCTCGATGTTAAACGTAGTGATAGCTTGGAGGAATACTATGTTAGGTCACCTTAGGATTGAATGGGTTAGAAAAATATTAGGATAGATTGGGGAATGTCGAGAGAAAAGGACCAAGGTCTTATCTAAATTTGAGAAAAATGAATAAATTACATGTCATGTAACTATAACTCACGAAGTGTGCTTTTATGGTAAAAAATTTCCTAAAATATACAAATAAATTATGTGAAATCCAATTAAACATTGTGTATTTCCTTGATCCCATTTTAAAAAATTGGATGTGAACCTAGGGATAATGATCCCCATCCTATCTCTCCTTGTAGCTCACGTACAACCCCCTCCCTCTCCAAACTACATTCCCCCTTCCTTGAACCTCCCTATCCCCCATACTAATCTTTCTAACACTCCTTGATTTGAACCCTTCTCCCCCATAGAGTTCATATATAACGTGCACCCTTCCACTTTTGATTCTGTATCTAAATTTGATGAACCACCTTTGGTGAAGTACCCTAGAATTACTTCACCTCCCACACCTGTATCCTACATAGAGCTCTGAAACATGCTCAGTTATCTTGAACTGAGTCTCACAACATTGTTAGTCAAAGGGATGTCATCATACTAAAAGTATCCATGGGTGGATCTATTGTCATTATGGAATATCAGTTCGCATCCCAATACATAACCCATACTCAGAGTACATGAGGCATGTTGATGGGGGGATCTTTCATTAGACAACTGTTCCACCATATTAGCATTTTTTACGCTGCCTAGCCCCTCAATTATATTAGTTCAATGGAATATATTTATTTTAAGGTATTTCAAAAAGATGATTATCCTGATCAAGGATGATGATACCAACCTATGGGAACTATGAGTAGTTGAGGATACATAAAATACCTAAAATATTTGCAGAAAATCCCACACCACCTATAGCCCCACTTATATCCCAAGACATACATCTTCTATCCCCACCCCTGACCATCCCCATTTTCAAACATCCACACCACCAACCCTATTTCTCCACCCACCCCATCTTATATATAATATATCTTGGCCATGCTCCTCTATATCCTATAGAACCTAAACCAGATTTATCAACATCTCCATATCCCTTTCGCAATGTTCTCCTAGTTCACTATCACTTCCTCTCAACCAATGGCCCATGTTGGCCCCTCCTCATCCACCACTCCTTCCCTAATCAGAACCCCAACCGACCTTCCTTCTGAGATAATAGACTCTACTTCCCAGTAGGAATATCTACTAGGGTAGATCTGGTGGGTTAAGGGGCTAGAAGAAACCCCATCCACTTAGGTGACTTTCCTCTATCCCACTTCTAGACCCATGACCACACTACGAATCGGTACCTCCCCAGCTCCCACCATTCAGATAGCTTCCAACACCATGGCACAATCATCAGCAGGTGACCACCCTACCCCTTCTTCCATCACATCCATTGACGAGGTAGGGAAATTTCATCCAAACTATATTTGAGAGTGTATTGTAAATTATGTCATTGTTGGCAATGAATTTTCATTGTGTACCCTAGTCCCCTCCCCCGAATTTTTTACGCCTCTAGGATGATGATCATTTTTTTTACTACTTGTATTCCATTTTGTGATTTTATCACTAATACTTATATATATGGGATTCTTGATTTTTATCCTTTTTAATTGGATAATTTTTCAATTATTTACTCTTTTATATTAGTAATTACAAGCACCTCTATTTCATACATGGTTATCAATATACATTTGAAACCATATATCCTTGTTTGATGAGGGACTTAGTACCTGGACAAGGATAATCTTAGACATTAAGAGCTCTCACTTGAGATTCATGCTCATAATCCACCCCCATAGGCACATATACCTTTCCTTCCACACTATATCCATGCTAGATATGATCCTAATGTGATTAATTCTTCCAAAAGTCCAAGAGATCTATTGGATACTACCACAAGTATCTGTACAAGATAGAGGAGATCTGCACTAATGGATGATACTGAAGAGTACCATGGTCAATTAATCTTGGTGATGAAGTCATAGTTAATGATTTATGGGACACAACCCATATTTCTGATTTTTTTATCTCATTTTTTTACTTATTCTTTTTTCCTGATCTTCCTTTTTTATCTTTTTCCTGGAAGTCATGAGTCACTTTGAGCCTTATTGTATAACATAAACCTTAATTATTATCAAATGTATTTCATTGATATAAATTATATGAACCTACCTATTTTATTGATTTTAAGATGATTCAAACCTATGGACTAACATTTTATATAGTGAAACATTTTTTTATCTTCACTTTTTCTGTTAGCCCAATTCTAACATCAAGGCAGCTCAAATTTCCCCATGACATACCACTCTCTATAGGGAGATCTAAATTCCTTTGAATTTAATTTTCCAATTTCCATTTCAATAATATGAGTTTTTTCTTTTCATAACCCTCTAATTGGAAATCCATGAATAATGTGGAAAAATATCATTCTAATTTTCAGGGAGTTTTTTTATGAGTCTCAATTTCGATAAGTCTAGAATTGTTTTATTTACTTTTCCATCTAAGAGACATTTTTCATTTTGAAGCATTATTTAATCCTGAAAATCATTATACATATTTAAATAAAAGAAAAAGTTAATCTGAAGATTGTGAGAAATATTTCCCCCCCTATTTATATTTTTAGAATGATTAATCAGTTTAGTAATTTAATTCAAATTCACCATTTTTAAAATTAATTTTAATATACTTAGAAATGGGTTTTATACACATAGTGATTTCCATTTTTCTTTATTTAATCCCTTTACATAGATGTTTCTAAGCATAAAATTTCATATTATTGTCTAAGAATATTTCTTTTGTGACATCTGAGACATGTAAACCTATCAAAAAATTTATTGAGATCTTATTAGGGATATTTCTAAGAAAATAATATTTTAAAATTATCGATTCAATACTTGTTGAGCTACCTTTTCCTAAGACCCACCATACATATTTCTTTCCTTAATCTCATAGTTCCCATGATTTACCTTATTAGATTCAATTATTCCTAGCCAATTATCCATTCCTACCCTGCTCTTTTAATAATACATGACTTTACTTTAAACCATTGTGGGTGAATTTATTAGCCATCAGACTTTAGATGATTCAATTATAGAGATGTATTAGGTTTCTCACCAGACTATTTGATTATGATCTATTCATACATTGTGGTATTTAACATATATCCTCTTACATAGAAAAATAGTACAAAAAATATGATTGGTTTATGTATTAAGAAGGTCAAAAAACACCATTTCTAGACTGATGAATCCCCTGTAGGATTATATGTGGTTAGGGAATGGATGTGGGATCTGTATTATACATAAATTTTAAAAAAGAAAAATACAAAAATAAAAACAAAAAGAAAGGAACAATATACCTTTTTATACTCACTTGATACATATTTATGTGTGTGTGTGTGGATCTAACTTGATCTTATGGGGTCATGGAATTCATTATCTCTGGAAAATTCATTTATATACCATTTTCACAATAGTCATGCATTATACTTTAGAGCATACCCTTATTTTTTTTCTTTTTTTCACTATTTACTCATCTTCCCATAATCTTAGAGTTATTAGAACCTAATTTTGAAAGCCCCCATGTTTGATGTTTTTTTCTTTATGAAGTGGAGATGATAGAACCAATAAAATCCTATTATTGGGAAATTGTACGTAGGGTTTGAGTATAACTCCAGTTTAATTTCAGTCTAAGTTATAATAAAAAATTCATTGTTATATAAATTTAAAATGGCTATAAAAATTAACAAACAATTATTAAATTGTAATTATAAGATTAATTATTTGTTTAATGAAATGATCTATGAGAAATGACTAAATTTTATATGCATGGATGACTCTAGAGACTAGATTCTCCAACTAATGTTCAGTTTTATTTTCCTGGATATAATGAATGTTTCATATTTTAAAATTTTCTTACCCTTTGAAATCATTGTTGAGATCTTTTTTCTTGAGGATAAGAAATTTTTTAACAGTAGGGGAATTCGATAAGTTGAAATCATATGTACATTTTTCTATAATTTTTTTAATGATTGTCCTTGTTTTTCCCCAATATTTCACTAGGTATTTTTTTTATAAAAAAATTGGTTTTCAAGGTTTCAAATAAAAAATTGGAGAAAATAACAAAAAAAATGACCATTACACATCGTGAAACTACATTACATGATGTGTATACAATATTCACACCATAATGACAAGGAGTGGATGAAGTTGTGAATAATTTCATGTCAGGAAGAAATTATACAATGTGATTCACCAATACACATAATGTAGCATTTGAATTCAATTACCTCTCTCATGATAAATCTAGATGAAGATACAGGGTTTGAGTCCCAAATACACATCGGGAAATGAGTTGAAGTTCAAAATCTCCAAATGAGATTTGCATAAGATTCACGTAGATTCAAAAATCATAGAAAGAGCTCTGACCAGAAATACATGATGTGAAACAGCAATACACATCATGTAATATCCATATTATTTTCCTATATTAGGTTCACTATAGAAATAAGGTAGATAGACTTATAGTTTTCTCTTGTTTTCTCTCATTTATCTCTCGATATTTCTTTATCCCTTTATCCCAAAACATAATTTTCATCAATTGTATTCATTTTTTATGATTAGCTAAGCACCGATCTTTGATTTGTGAAGTGTTATTCTTATTGTTTTCATTTCCAATACTATGATATATGTGTTCTTTTCCTATATCATATATCTAGGTCAAACACGTGCTTCATGTGTTCACATTGTTATGTTAAGTATGTATTTGATTTTATTGTGATTGTTTCAAAGATTATATTTCTTATCCTCAATTTAATGTTGTTTAATTGGTTAATTTTAATGAATGAATGTTTTTAAAACTTATAATCTCAATATTTATTAAAATTTTAACTATGTTTTCCATTTATATTCTATATGTAATTGATTATACTCTGAGTTGATAAACCGTTTATGGTAAGGAATGAGGGTAGGGGTGACTGAATCTAGTTAATCCTTAATTATCAACTTAGTAATCTTAGGGAATGGTGATCAAGTTAATTAAAATTTATCAATACAATTATTTTAAATGACCTTGAATATAGGAATTTTGAATGAATGAACCTAATCTGATTGGAGTAGAGTACATTATGACCACTATTCTATGATATTATCTTCTTTTGAATCATGGATTAAAGAATCCTTGTCATAGCTATATCCATACCAAGGAATAGGTGTCCCTTGGATAGATCTAGTTGGCTTGACCATAGATTACTAGTGACCTCTTCTTTCCTCATAGCATTGACCCTAGGACCATACTAAGTAAGAATTAAAGATCACCCTTTCTTTTGAACCCTGAAATTGTACTTGATTCATTAATTATCTCAGATCTTTAACCATAATACTCTTAGATTTTTTAATTTTCCCAAACTTAACCATCT
Source organism: Viscum album (assembly GCA_963277665.1). Lineage (NCBI taxonomy): Eukaryota > Viridiplantae > Streptophyta > Magnoliopsida > Santalales > Viscaceae > Viscum > Viscum album. Next base: position 1,455,425,537 of record OY728135.1, on the reverse strand, counting down.
TAAAATGACTCCTACACAAAAGGGTTCTAAGCCTAGTTCCTTCTAGCTAATACAAGATCCCCATGGGACCAACCCCAAACTACCACTATACTACAGCCTATTAGTACGTGTAGTTTGGGAAAAATAAATATAAAATGAACATAGTCTGTATGAATTAAATTTCGTGTGTGGTAACTTTGGTAGTCCAATAGTCTCCCCATTTTTTATGATAACTGAACCCAGAATATATTAAAATAGAAAAATCTAAAAAGGTTTAATAAGATTTTATAAAAAAATTATATACTATTTTTTAAAAGTCTAGGGTTTCTCACCCTTATATTGTAACTTCTCCCATTTTTATTAATTGAGTAATTATCACACTTTTATTAACTTTAGGGTAATCATTTCATACATCTCCCATATTTTTTAACTAAAAAATGAATAATAAAGAGAAGGGAAACATTGTTAATGTATAACATAAATTAATAAAATATTAAATTATAATGACAAAAATGAATGTGGAATAATGGAAATAATAATATTAAATTAAAAAAATAACGAGATAAAAAAATTAAAAGAAAACAATTTCTATAAAAAAATTAACAAAGGAGTATTTCATTAGTTGTTAACATGTAGTAAGATATATCCACTTAACACCCACAAAATAAAATACAATATATCAGTTAAAATACCTGAGTTTATGGGTAGGTCCAATAGGAAAATTGTCTTAGGTAGAGGCATTTAGAAGATAGGATCTATTTAATAGGTAGTTAGTGGGCCCATTAAAAAAGGTATCACACATTTACAAGTACTACAGTAGCTCATTATTATATAGAAATAACTGATTTGACCCATGACTATGGACATGGGTAATGAGAAGACAATAAATATTCTTATAAACTATATTGAAATCATATGTTATATCATCTTGAAAAGTAAAATTCCTTATAGGTTTATAGGATGAGTCTCCCTCTATAGATTGCTGAGTTGCTAAAGTAGTATCCACTATAGCTTTCCCTTTTAATGGATCTGAGATGAATAATAAAAATCCCACACTATATATCTTATACATATATAGGTATATATAATATCATATCCTAAATTTATTCTATATCTTATATAATACATATAATCTACACACATTTTGATTTTTCTAAAGATATCTGAATTTCATAAGTCAAGAGTAGTCATTAATACTTTTATATGAATTTGTAAAACCATTACAAGACCATTTATCATGATCCATTTGAAAGAGTCTATCTTACTAGATAAAAAATGGGAGGATAAATAAGCAAGGGAGTAATCCTAGTAGAATATAGATGTGATGTAACTTCCATGAACATCTTTTTTAGAATCCAATCCACTAAAGATTATATAGTGGCCATTCTTGCATTCACATATTGAAAATTTCTGTCCATAATTTATAATTTATCTATCACAATTCCATAATTATTGAATGGAACTAAACTGGGTTTCAGGAACTATAGAACAAATAGAATTACGTGAGACTTGAATTGTTATAGGTTCCACAAAATTAATAGGATAGACTGAAACAAGAGGGATAGGCCTTTGAGGTATATAGGAAACCAAATCCTTTGATGTAATTAAAACAAGAAAAACCAGATATTTTTTAGATTCTACAATTGATTCCTCCTTTGAAAATTCTGAATAAAAACCAAAACATCTTCATATAACTTATTAAATAAAGATAATAAACACAACTAGTTTCGAGATACTATTAAAAGATATTTAAAAATCTTACCCTGGATATCCTTAGAGGCATTATGTATCTCATTCATCTTCCCAATAGATTCATCCTAAAATATCACTAATTAATTTAATATTATATTAGTTCTAAATAAAATATTCATAATATATTCTCTTGTATGATATATATTACACCTCGAGATTTTTTGAAATATTTTTCTTTTTTAAATAAATTTAATTTCTTCAATAACATGTGTTGCATGCGACACTGAGTTTAAAAAAACCGAGATATACTATTAACTACGATTATCACCTAGACATTAAATTTGAGGGTATGGATATGACTAACTAAATTATAAAAAAAATTATGGATACATATTTATAAATCTATTCTTTCTTTATTAATTAATTACAAATAAAAAAGAAATTCATTTCAAAATAAAAGAGATATTTTTATGAAAATTTATTTCTATACCCCCAATGTATTTATATCATAATAAATTAAATTTATCACTATTGTGAAATATTTTTAATGAAATTTATATATTATATATTGTATCAAATGTTTTAATATTCATTTAATAACTTTACAGGTCTGAGATAAGAATAAACCATGTTTTATACTTAAAAGTCAATTTTTCTAAAAAATGGTTTTCTTCACGTGTTGCATGATTATTTAAAAATTAATTTATAAAACATATATAAATTTAATTTAATTAAAATTTATCACATATTTTTAATAATTAGGTTCAAATTTGGTAAACATGTCCCTTTTATTTTTTTGGTAAATATTAATCGTAACTACTATAAAATGTATATCCCCATTAAAGGGTAAATCAGATTAATCTTGGTTAAAAAAAATTTATAATACTATTGTTCTTTATAATAATTCTCTTTTTATGATTTCAAATAGGTCCTTATAAACATAGTCCTAACATGGAGTTGTTTCATGAACACTTGTCCATGAAAGTGTCCTATATAATATTTAAAACCAACAAATTTACAAAATATAACTCTCTTAGTTTTAAATATAACTTATGTGTCCACATTCGAACAAAAGTACATTATGATGGAATATAAGTTTATATATTAATATTAATGCAATTATTTTCAGGATATAAATTTATTTATAATTAGTTTTAATTATAAAGTGGACTAAAACTCTTATGTAACACCGAAACAATATTTCCCCATTTATTAAAAAATATATAAAGCTATTATAAAAAGATTAAATGTAATATAATTTGAAGGATTTAATGTGTTAAATGAATTTATTAAATGGATATGACAAGTTATTTTTATTTTGAATAATTATATTCAAATTACCACTTTTTAATGAAGCATTTTAATTCAAATTAATTGAATAGTGTTAAAAACAAAATTAATGATATTTTATAATACAAAATATTTTACTAAATGAGATAAAATTCCTTAAAATATTATATTATTCCAAATGAATGTAATATGGTATTTAACATCAACCATGGTCCATTAATGGATATTTTTTTATTTTGGTAGTTACATTATTAATCGTTAATGTGTAGAAACATTTAATATTACTGTAACTATCGAAAAGGTTAATCAAGGGTTAAAAAAAGGATATGGGTACAAATGAGATACAAACATGTCCAAATTTTATTTAATCAGATTATTTTGACTCATCAGTATCTTATAATTTAATATTATTAATTTAGATACATTTGGACATGAAAATTAATTTATATTAATTTAATATTTTAAGAAATTCCAAGAGTTCCCCTTGCTTAAATTGTAAAGGGGAACCCCTCTTTTCTCATCTTAACACAAAATTAATATTTATAGATCTAAAAAAATCTATATATTTATCTTCTATAATTAAATAGAAATATTATAGAGTTTATTTAATTCCCAAAAGACCATACCAAGAGCCATTAAGGTGAGATCTAAAGAATCATTTGAAGGAAAAGTTAATTATCTTAACTAATCACTCTCTTACTAATTCTTCTTTTACCTCTTATAAATATTTTATATTAATAATAAATTAATAAATTATGTATATTAAATATAATTAAATATTATTATGATTATTATATAACCTTTATTAACCCTTTTTCCAAAAAAAATGGGATGTGAGAGTTTCAATCGTGCGTTTGTACAACTTACCATCACCATTTAGCGATACAATTCATTTCTCATCGCCATCCTTTATTAATGGGTATTATGATGGGTTTAATGTTTATATATTATAATAATGAGATGATTGTACTTTTTTAATTATAATATAATATCTAAATTCTTACATTCTAAACCATTGTAAAATGATAATATTGTTCGTTTATATGTGTAGACTGCCACCTCCATGAAGCGATGCGATTCATTTTTCAAGTCATTTTTACTTGGATGGTAATGTGGATCGATTTAATAAAATTATATGATATATATGTTATAATTATGAGTTTTTAAATGTGATTTATTATTTACTTTTTCCATTTCTTCTGTAAAAAAATGAAAAAAAGCGTTCATGTGTACATACGGCTAACCATCTCTGTTAACAGTGTAATTCATTTTTCTATATATACCTTTTATGAATGATTTTAAATAAATATAATATAATATATATATATGATATTATAATTATATATATTATTTTTAAATATTATAATAAAACAATAGTAATCATGAGGTTATGTTGACTTTGAATCAAATGGTACTCAAGGTAAGGGATTTGCGTCTCAATTTTACTTATGTGGGATGAATTATATATTCACTAACTGTTTATTTTTTGGTATATGTACTTTCCAATAATTGGTTTTATAATCATTTAAATGAAATTTATATAGATTTACATACCCATATAAGTTTATTTGTTTCAAGTGTCTTATTATTCAAATTTTACCAAAGCATTGAAGGGTTTTATGATATAATATCATTGTTTATTAGGATTTATTATGGTTAAGTTTTTAATGATGAATTATTATGATATAACTGTAAAAAAAATAATTTTATTCACCACTAGTTATTTCTTGAAAATAAATTTTCTTCCTTTCACATTCCTCACCTTGAGTACTCAAAATACCAAAAATATGTTTTTAAGTAAAAATTGACTACATTTTCTCTTCCATAGAAAACCCTTTTTATTCCATGTTCATAGTTTCTGAAAATTTATTAAATAATGTTTTTATTGTTATCTTATAATTTTTCATGTTAATTTTTTTCCCATGTTTACTTTTTACAAAATTCATTAAAAATAATCATCATGTTGCTTTCCAAATGATGTACTTGTTGCCTTTTACCAAAAATGTTAATGAAATCTGTTATTTTAACTAATATAGAATGAATAAATTTTCCTGACACCATGATTCCTTAATGTTTTGAATATTTAATTATAATTTTTTCAAGGTTCTTATTAAAGATATTTTTTTCATAATATTATGGAAAAAAATTATTCTAAAATTGATTTTAGAATGGAATGGTTATTTCCTCAAGAATGTTTTAATGATTATCTAATGGTATTTGTATTTCTCATAGAAAAAACCTTGATTTCACTTACAATTAATAGGGGATATTATCCCAGTATAGCATCATTATTCTTTCTCTATATGGGTTATTTTTATAATGAAAGTATTTTTTGGAAACTTCTTCCTTTTCTACAGGTCATACAATGGTGAAATGATGAGATATTTATGAAACATATTTCTTTTCTATGGGTTACGCTATGATGAAATGATTATAAAACAAATTCATTTTCATTGGTAGTATGATAATGAATGTTTTATAATATTATTTCACAAATATGTATGATTTTCATTATATGATGTTTTTAGGTTATAACCAAGGGTGGTTGTTCCATTATAATCAAGGATTGTGGTTATTGTATTACCAAGGATAATGGTTACATTATAACTAATAATGGTGGTAATGTTATAATGAATGATGGTGGTCATATTATAACCACTGGTTGATGTTATGTTATAGGCAAGGAAGGTTGTCAAGTTATACTTGAGGATTGTTGGGACTTATATCTTCCTTTAATGAATTAGGTAATGATTGATATCTCATGATATAAACATGACTGAAATGGGGACTAAACCGAGTTTAGTAAAGGTGTATTTCTACTATGATAGTCTTGGGAGTGAACCATGAAAACTATAATATAATGGGGAGTGAACCCAATTCACAATTATTTTTCTTTAAATGATCCTTGAATACAAATAAAATTATTTTCTTCACTTATTCCAAAAAAAAATTCTTATCAAAATATTATCCTCTCATAGATTATGTTCTTTGATTACTTTGTGATTCATATTTTATGAACTAAAAAGCTCTATTCTATAAATTGAGATTATGATATTTGACATGCATGGTGTGTATTTCAAATGTTAAACTCATGTTTTCATGCCCATATTCTCATGTTATGAAATATGATCATTGATATATCCCTTGTCTACTCATATAGAGCATCTGAGATCACCATTTATTATGCTTCAATTCACAATGTTATGAAGAATGGTATTAAGAATAATGTGTCTACAAAGGGTGATAGTAATGAATAACTAAGTGAGAAATAATGTATTTCATTTATGAACAAGTTTTTGTGTATATATATTTCTAAATATACTAGACCAATATAATTTTGGCATTGATGGTAATGATATATAATTAATATTTATCTAATAAGATGTAATATATATTTTTGGAAAAGTATGGGTCACTATAGTATTCTATAAGGGATATCTATTCATATACTATGACATTAAGAATATAAGAAGGCCAAGATGGTTTACCATTTAATGTAATATTGGCCTTTAAACATAGAGCAGTCAGTAATTGATGGTATCACTCACCCCAGAAATGTGATACATTAGTATCATGCCTGAGTAATGACCCAAAAAATCTTGATATCTATAATAGCCTCACCATTATCAATAGTACAGAACCAGTCCCATCTCACTAGTGCATGCGATTTTTTACCACCACCACTAGAATCATCAATTCCATGGTTATTGAAGGATGTGATGGTAGTGTAATAATGTCTAAAACAACCAATAATTCTTTTTTCATTTATATAACCTCTTCCACATACTTAAATAATATCATTCCTCAAAAGTTTTTTTTCGAATCATGATAGGATAAAACCTCATAGTTCCTCTAATTGTGATATATATATCTTTCATTTGGGTATTTCTCACTGAATTTCATTAGATAATCTAAAAAATTCACCATATATCATGCAAGGAAACTAAATCCTTATTGGTTTTTTTAAGACAAAATATTCCTCTTATAAGGAAGATGGAAATTTGGATTGTAATTCAAACCTAGAAAGAAATTATGAGGGTGAGAAAACAATATAATACTCAAAATACAATGAGAAAATGATTTTTATTCTTCACTATTATATAGTAAATGAATTTTTTCACCTCATAGAGAACCCTATGAACAACCCTGATGTGGAAGGGAATTATGAACAGACACCTAGTTAAGACATATTCGACACCAATAAAAAAGGTGTTCTCACTTAAAAATAGTGGAAGTCTTAGAATATGGGAGATATTTAGCATACTAAATTATAACCTACAAAATATTTATTGACTAAATAAAAATGAAATGGTTGGAAACATTTACAACATGCCTATCACCAGATGAAGTTGAAGCTCTTCCCATTAATAATAGGTTTTACTGATATAATTCTATGCTAGATAAAATAAAGAAACACAATGTAAAAATATTAAGAGAAAATATTTATTTTATTTAAAATTTTAAATTATAGGATAATGTCTCTCCTATATTTAATATTAAATTGGAGATAACTACTCACCTAGTAAGATTATAGTCTAACCTTATGACCAGTTTATGGTTCAGACAATTGATTTTCTGAGACAAAGTAGTAGAAGATTATTTAGACTTTCCTCCACTGGGATAGTTAAATCCATCTTAATCAAGCTATGCTAGGAGAGCTCATTTATAATATAAAATAGTATCCCATGACGGATGATGTAACCTAATTACAATGTACACAAACACTACATAGTTTTACATATATATATTCATTAAATGTCATAGTAAAACATCCCCAAAATATAATGGTTTAGTTTCATTAAAGATAAGATACATATTTAATATATTTTATATCATTTTAAACATATCCAAAATATTACTCTTCATATGCTGCTATTTTAAGAACATAATAAAAAATTAAAATTTTCAAAACCTAGAGAATATAAATATAAGACAGTTTGAGCTCTGATTTAGGTGACATATGTATTACAGACAAAAATATGACATCATTTTAGATTAACTTTAAATACATTCACAATAATAAATGCCAGAGAATTTTAAAGGTTTTGTATATATTTAGATAATAGAGACATAATCAATATATTTCAGTAAATAACATCAATATCTCCTACAATTATCTTCTTACATAGATATCCTCTTAGACATTTCCTACCTAATACATTTCTTTATAACCATGTAATATAGAAACATTAGAAAGGGAGAGCTCTTATTCATAATAAAGATAAACATGGGAGATATGAATAGATGGAAAAAGAGATCATAATATATAATTATATAATTACATGATAATAACATATTAAAAATACACCTAACAAGTCATATAAAATAAGTCATGATTTATGGAATATGGATTTTTCATTAAAAGACACGAGTCATATGAGTGTAGACTCATAAATTTTCATACACAATACATAAGAGAATATCATAATAATAAGAAATAAATTTATTGAATACACATAAGTATAAAAAAATCATTATTTAAGGTTCATATCCAAGATAATAATTGTGGATAACATCTGATAATGGATTTATTTCACTCCCTATTCCCATAAACATAGTGGAAAAAGTTCCATAGTGAATCAGGTTCACTCCCCATACCCTTTCTTATTATAAAATGAGATTTAAATATTTATTCAACACATTGGAAGGATTTATTATTCTATTATTACCCATAAAATTATGTAAACCTTATATAATTATGCCTCAATGTCATTAAAAAAGTATCATTTCATCATAGCTTAATTAACATATTCGAATGAAATGTGTTTAATAAAAATTTCAACCAAAAATCATCCTCATTATAAATCTATATATGGAATATTGATATAATAATTATATAATATCCCATGTGAAGAATAAGATTATATAAATTTTGTTAATAAATATGAAAAATGGTTTTATAAAATCATTTGAAAGGTGATTTAAAAAATAAGAATAATTTTAAATTTCTTTACAGTAACTTTTTAAAAAATAAAAAATATTAAAATGATTAGCATAGGATTTTATTTGTAAAAAAGGAATATTTTAAGGGAATCTATTTAATAATAATAAAATATAATAGTGGTAAATAATTTTTATTTAGTAAATTTTATGAAAATACTTCTGAATGTTTGGTAAAATATAAAATATAACCCATAATGGAAACATTATAAATATTAATTTTCAGTACGTTGTATATAAATTCAAATAGAGTATATAATGACTTTAAAAAATCATTTGATTATATAATGTAACTATATTAAAACAATTTAAAGATCATGGATATGGAAGAAATAAAATTTTAAAAATGGAAAAATAAGGTCGATTTATAATAACATAATTGTATATTTTTTCTTTTATGAGTACCAAAGAGGGGGTAAATAGAAATAAAACATGAAACCACCAAAAATAATGATATGAGAAAAAATATAATTTTTTATGATAAAATTTATACACAATTTCCCTTAATGGAGACTGAAATATAATGAATATTGATAAAAAATAATGATTTAACATAAACCTTTACATGTTATGTAATAATTGAATCAAAACATCATTAATGATTGAAAAATAGATTTATTTAAATATTACTATAATTTTCAAGAAATTAATCATAAAATGCATTATAGGGAAGTATATAAAACACAAAATATAAAGATGGTGGTTAATATAGAACATGTCTCAATGAAGGGGATTGAGACGATGAAACCCTTACCTCAAGTCCCTACTTGTTTCATATGATTTTTAAACTAATGTATATTAAATATATATTTATTATAAATATATACCTGAACCAAATTCATAATTATCTTAAAATACATCTTTCTATTATAATTTATAATTGCCAATTTATTAAAAACTCATCAATAAAATCAATATTCGGGTGTCAACTGTTCTCTTTTCCATGAATATTCAAATTCATATATTATGTTTACTTCATTTTATTCATTGTTACATCATATATATAGTCTTTTTAGTGTCATACATATCAAATATATTCATTAGATCCATCTATACAACCATCCTTGTTATGTTGTGATAAAAAATGAATTACATCACTCTATGGAGGTGATAGTATGAACTTATGCATGAGTGTCACTTTAATTGTCCATAATATAGAAATGATATATTAAATTTTTGCAATATTAAAATAAAAAAACAATACAGTAAATATTCTGATTTCAATATTTAAATATATTTATAGAATATTTGTTGGATGTTTGAGTAAGAATGAAACCTGAAATATATTAGTAAAGAAAATTTCCTCTCCTTTTGGTATCTTCCTTCAGTTTACAATTTAATCCTTCTTAGGTTGTGTTTATAGTGAGAAAAAAATATAATGGTTGTTTTATGAGTTTTTGATGTTATTTGGGTAGATTTTTATCATGATAAGGTTATAAAGGAGTGTATATAATTGAGGAGTGGAGGTTCTTTTTTATAATTGAGATGAGTGTCACTCTTTATATTTTAAGAATATTTCAATATAATAAATATATTTCTCAATAAATTTGGCTCAAATTTAATAAAATTTCATTGATAAAGAGTTGGGTGGTAAACATCCACTCAATAAATCAATTAAATATATATTTATTGATATATTAGTATCTTTATCACTTAGTCTAACCCCTTTAACTCCAATTAACACTTCCTGTGGTGGTATAATTTATACTATGGAAACAATTCATTACGGATAAAAAATATGTTTACTATAATAAATTTTATTAAATATAATGATTTAAAATGTAGAGTAAGATTTCAAAAATTCACATCCTAGTGGTCACTAAAAGTCATTCTAATACTTGTGCACAAAATGTTTATAATCCATTTTTAGAAAAAACATTTCTTTAAGAACAAAAATTATTTTATTCTCATATAATTCATAGTAAAAACTATTATATGAATGCTAATTTATTTTATTTAATATATCATATTCAAATTTCATTAAAATTCTTACTAAAATGAGATTTTTTCTTTATTAATATGAAATAACTTGCACACTTAAAAAAAGTTTTCTAAAAATAAACTCTTATTTACCATAAAATGATTTTATATTTATATAAAAACATTTAATACTAAATATATGAATGTGTATTATTTTTTATACATATATAAATCATAATTTTTCATAATTTTGGTATAAAAAATATAAGAAATTAAATTTTAAGTAAAACAAATTTAATAAAACAGTATATTTAAACAAAACATTTCTTCTCATCTATGACTAATTAACATGGTACTGCTTATAATTAATTAGTTAATTTTACTAATTATAATAAATTTAATTATCTTGTAATATATTTCATTTTTAATGTAATAAATAATTATTACCTTATATTTTCTATCGTGTATATAAATCTACAAAACACATCAAATTTATTAAAGATAAATATATTTCAAAATATCAATTTGTTACATTCTACCCATTTATAAGAGTTTCCTTCCTAAAACATTGATACTCATATGAAAAAATGTATATAATTATCACTCATCACACCCTTGGGTTCCCATGTAACATCCTTAAATTTATAGTCTCACTATAATATTTTTAGGTTTAGTAGTCTTGTTCTACGTCACTTTTTATCTTTATTCCAAAATCTCTACCAATTATTCTTAATAAAAAAGATCTTATCTAGTGGGACAAAATCTAATTTCAGTTAATGTAAAGGATCAGTCATGTACATCTACAAAAAAAATATATGTGAATAATATCCTGAACTTGATAGAGGTTTAGTGGATGCTCTAGGTGATAAAAAACAGTCTTGATATGATCAATAATCTCTAAGGGACATATGTCCCTAGGGTTAAGCCTCAACTTCATTATATTTATCATAAAATTATTCTAAGAAGTTATTCATAAGAATACCTTATCCTCTCCATCAAACACTAGATATAATCATTGATTTTAAGTATAAAATTAATGCAAATTATGATCTTCCCTGATGTGATACTAAATAGACCATCCCTAATATGTAATTTCATTAGCTACCCCATGTCCAAATAGATTATCTTCTCTAACTTCATCCCAGAATGATGATGTTATATACTTACTTCAATATAAGGATACAAAAGGATCCTTATGAAAGATCAAGTGAATGAAGTTAATTTATTGGAAAAAATCAAAGAAAGGTGTTGAACACAACCACCATTGAAATCTATAGAGAAGGATCTCAGTATAACTTTTCAGATTTGAATGGTCTTATGATTTTAATCATCTGTCTAAGGATGATGTATTGTGTAATATCATAGCTATTTATTCAATACATGATTATGACTTATCAATATTATATAATTAATCCTTATGCATTGAACAAATATAATGGAGAGTGGTACTCCATACAACATTACTACATCTATAATGAATATCATAAAAATTTAGTCATGTGTGAAGTATTTTCTAATAGAAATGAATATTTAAAATATTATAAGGAGATTCACTACAAAATAAATCATGTTATGTACATTAGATGTATTTTGGAGTTTTATTATTAAATAAATGGTGATTTTTCCAATTTCTATATAGGTATGGGTAAATTTAACATTACACCCTTACACTTAGGGCTTTTTTCCATAACATTATGATATTCCCAGAATCAAGATACATACTCTGAAACATCCGTTTTCATATTGTGCTATAGAAATTATCATTTAAATCCCTATAAATCTTTATAATTTTAATACTGATAGGGATTTCTTAGTAACATTCATCATCAATATCTTCTTCTTCAATTATGGTATTAGAGGCACAAAGATCTAGTTCTTAATATATATAATTTAATAAAGGTAAATTTTAATTTCAGAACAATCCCAACATTTTTTAGTTCTATGTCCTCCTTTTGTGAATCTTTAATAATAACATAGATGGATAATTGATAATTCATATGAGAACTAGAACATGTCACCCCTTTACTTATGATTTCAAAGTATATTCATTTCAAATCCATAAGAATTTTATCTTTTTCAATCCTACTCATAAAAACCTTTTCATGATAATTTTGTTTTCATGGATCAAAAAACATATTCACCTTCCAATGGTGGTAATGTATTTAGTAGTGGAAATATTTAATCAATTCCAACCAGATCCTTTGTTGAATATTTAATTTTTTTATATAAACATTATAATATCTATGCAACCACTAAGATGGGAGGGGTGAATTAGTGGTTAACTTTTTTAAATTTTCCCTCTTTCAAAAAAAATCGAGTATAGTAAGAGTGAAATGAATATAATCACTCATTACACACAAGAACACCCATATGAATAAAATAATTAACAACATTAACTATTCAATAAGAGTTGTTAGTATTTAGTTTGATTTTTCGACCAATCTGATAGAATACACTCATCTTATAAGACAATATTCATTATGACATGTAGAATATAACCATCACTTTTATTGAGATATATCCCATTGATAGTTCATGTCATTTTTTTACAATCTATATGAAAATTCATATATTGAAAAAAAAATGGAATTGACCTTCATTTACTAGTTTAAACATGTCATTATTCCAGTACGTAGATTTTTTATAATCATCTTGCATATGTTAAATGTTCTTCTCCTTAAATTTAATATAATGTGACAAGATTGGGCATCTTATTTCTTCTAACATTGATAATCCACTCTTCTCACACACACACACCTTCCATTACCAATGGAAAATTTATGTATATAACATGAATCCTCAGTTACTTACCACTTCTTCTATATATTTGATGTTTAAAATACCACATGAATCACTCATTTTGAATTATAAAAATATTATGGTAATTCAAATAACCTAAAAATTCTCCCTAAGAATATCTATTTAAGATTTTACCTAATATTTTATATCCATTTTAAAATATCTTAAACCATTGTCTAAAGACTCAGTGATTATTTAGTATATTTATTCTATGTTACATCAATATATCATGCTCTTTTATATTTTGATTATTCCACAAAATATTAATCATCCACATCTCTTAAAATCTCATATCATAAAAAAAATATGTGTATTCATATCAAAATGTTTAATATTTTGGAGTTATAATTGAGACACTAGTGCTTTGTGATGTATGTATCATTATTTAATTCTATATTACAAAAAATAATTCTAAATGTTGATATTTTCTCGCAAAAAAGCCCTTTTGACATCATGACTCATTCATATATGTTTTTATACTATTATAGATAGAAAATTCGCATAAGTGAGGCTTCATAGGAATATTAGCATAAATAGATATGTCTTATCCATAGAAAAATAACATATGTAAACCATTATCTTACATTGATATATTCTCATTTGTATCTAATTCACATATCTGACCATTTTTCCTACATGACCAATTCACATAAAAAATAGAACATTCAGGTGTATAAATTTTATAACGTAACTAATTTTTTTCCTGTACTATTTATATATATAACAGAATAATGTGGTATATAAAATCACCTATATAATAAATCACATATAAGTTTTTTTGAACATGGAGATATAGTTCTTTGGATGTATGGATACACAATAGTTCCTTTAGCTACTCAAATTTACGTATTTAGAAAAATGTATATATTAATATAAAAATTTTACTTTATGGATCTATAATTCTTCAATTGGCTGTAAAATTATGTATTCTATCCTATTAAACACTCTTTTTTTACAAACATTATCCACAAATTTATTTTAATAATCATTATAACTAATACTGTAATAGTTTAATATTAAATGACCATTTTCATTACATCATCAGATTTAATAACTCTTAATTAAAAACAAATTGAATTGTATATTGACAATAAATAAACACACTATGAACAATTATAGTTTTGGTTCACAAAAATCTTCCCCCATCCAATAAAAACTTAACACCACCTGGTCTCAGCAATTCCCCCTTATGATTTTGGTGTTAACCAAGGATAATATATCACTAAATATCTGAAACTCAAGCTATGGATCACTATATATTGTTTGTAAGACTGCATGTGTTAGCTCAATGTATGAAATAAGAATCATTTAATAAAAATATAGTATTTTCTATAATTAAGTGATCAATAATAATTTCATACTTCATTATTTACTTGAAACTTCATCAACACATTATCACAAAAAAATGAATGTAGTGTATAATAAATGGTACTTTCACCCACTTCAAAAAACTATAAAAATTTTAATCATAGATCTCATTTTCTAACATATAAAATTACCCATTTTTAAACCCCCATAAATTTATACTCTTTCTAATTTGGTAATAAACATATTAATTATTAAATAATTTTATCATATTTGTCCACATTTGACAACAATTTCTATAGACAATATGAGATAAGTGAAAAAAACACATACCTAAGCCTTGAATAGGGTAAGGATGAACACTCCTAATCAAAATCAACTTCTTCATAGTATAATTTGACATTAGTTTAGTTAAAAAATCAACCACATGCTCATTTATAGGTATAAAATCAAACTTTATATATTTTCTTTCTCTAATCCCCTTGATAATGGGTAATTTAATATAAATGTTAGTTGATATTTAATGTTGTAGCATATTTTTATGAGATTGAAATCGCATTGATTATCCAATACCAAGAGAAGTAAAATATTTTCCTAAAAAACAATTCATCCAACTATGTAACTATCCAAATTAATTACATTGTAGATTGAGTGGTAATAATATACTCAACTTTAAGATTATTGAGTCATAGAACATTGATTCATTGTATGAAACCTCACACATCACTCCCAAAAAAGTAGATACTACTAGATGTTATTATTATTAAATCAATATATCATGTGCATTAAACATCTAAATTGATTTAGAATTCTTCAATTTCAAAACCATATTTAATAATATATAATTACATGAATATATATATAATTATATGAATAATTAATCTAGACAAAATGTGACATTTTTGGGCACATTGAACTCAAGATAAAAACTAACAACATAAAACAAGTCTATCATAGATATTGTTCAATATAGTAAGTTTCAAATCAACATCGTAATTTATTTAAGATAAAAAACCAAAAAAACATCCTTTAAAAAGATTATACCCACTGAGAAAATGATGGAAACCATTTTTTTATAATCCATTAATTTTTTTATGTATTTTTAGACATATTATTATTAGTATAGTAATATGTGATACATCTCTTGAGACATATGTAATCCAAGTAAATACCCCATTTTTTCAAGAATAAAAATTTATAAAAATAGATTCATATTTTTATAAAACCATCAAAATATTGTTCTTAATTAATGTAAAATATGATTTCATCAATTTAAATAATAAAAATGAGAGAGAAAATTTTATTTTATTTTATATAGAGTTTATTTTCCACTCTATATTTCTTGAAGTAAAGATACTCTAAAAAGGAATCTATACTAGAATTCTAAGCTCCTATAGATTGATTTAACTCGTATAAATAATTTATTAAATTACATACATAGTTCCCCTATTTTATATATAGGAACCACTTTTCTTCTCAATATATATTTATCCTTTTAACTCTCCAGTGAGAAAGACTGTATTAACATCCATTTGGAAAATATTTTATTTTCATTCATTCAAAATAGAAATAATGATTTTATGGTTTGAAGTAATGGAACAGGTGAAAATAAAACCTCAAAATCAATGCCTCCAACCTATTAAAATCCCTTAAAATTTAGTCTTTACATTATTGTTACAACATCATCTATTTGTTTAATTAGTTTTGGAAAACCCACATCATTCCAATCATATTTTCATCTTCAGTTTTTGGTACCATCTGACATGTCTAATTTACTTAAATATAATATAATTCCTAATTTATAGTATCAATATACTCTTTATTTTCAAATTATTCATCAATGTACCATGGCTCAACCCATGAAAATAACGAGGTAAGTGATAATATCTACAATGTTCTTCTTGTTGGAACCAATTGTTCTTGATTTCCAATGTCATTTTGGATCTATACCTACTTTATAAACCTTGGTTTTGATAAAAAAATATTATTATTAAACACTTAATAAAGATGAATATTCTTCTTTATACTATATAAATTCAATATATTCTCATCTATTGGTAACCACCATCAAATACTTAGTGACACCATTTTCATATTCACCTTATTTGAAGTCTATTGCTACATATGGAATTATCATTTTTGAATGATACCTCGCTATCACATCTACAATGTACACAATTATTATAGTTTCCTTTTTATATAGACTTTATCCTTTATAGTTTAAGGGGTATCCAAGGTAGATACCATCAAAATATCTTAGATCTAACATTCAATGATTCTAACCTTTTCCCTTGGTAATGGAGGGGATATAAAAAAATTAAGTACTTTAAAAATTGAGTCTTCATATAATATATCACATATGGATACATGATGAAAGTTAGTGTATAAAATAAGTGATGTTGAATATAGAATATTTCTCTAACAGCTTGTCCCTAATATAATAGAGAATCATCATGTTTAATCCATATAGTCTAAGCCTTCTAAACTAATAATCTATTAATTCATTCATCCATTTTTTTATTATGTTTATAGTGAAATAATATAATGATGATTACCATGTTATTAAATATAACTCTTGAAAATTCTATTTGTTTATTTAACACCATAATTAGTATGGATTTTATTTATTGAATATCCATAATCTTTTTCAGCACTTCTCTAGAAACTTTTTAACTTCTTGAGGGTTTTTTTATAAACATAACAAATGAAATACTAGAGGAATATTAAATAAGGGAAGTAAAATATATATATATATATATATTATATTGCTTTATCATGGTCCCACATATATAAGAATGAAGATGATCTATGGGATGATATGTGTGCCTCTCCACCTTTTTTGTAAAGACCCTATATTTCAATATGTATTTTCCTTTAACAAATATTGTGTTCAATAAAATTCTTCACTCAAAAAATGAATCAATGATACCACATAAGATTATATAAACATTGAGATACAACCATGACACCATGTTCATTATTGTATGACTTGGCATGAAAAACATCCTTTAAATATTTAAAATGATATTTAATCTATTCAAGATCTTTGTAACTTACTTCTAAAACAATTTGTTACACATGAGGGATTTATTAGAAATTCTTAATTAGCATTATTTGGGAGTCCATTACCTAAGAAAATTTTCAATATCATCCTTTGAAATAGAGTAATCCTTAATTTATATGGTATCATCATTATAATATTTCAACTCTGGTTTCATATCATTATAATCAACTCAAATATTATCAAACTCATCCATCATAACAGAAACAAAATATTTCATTCTAGAACTTTTGCTGATAGAGGGTGCATATTTATGTAAAATAGAAGGTGGTGATCGAATGGGAGGTTTACAAGAATTATCAGTAGAATTCATAACAACATCACCATCCCTTTCACTATTAATAAGTGATCATTGAATACTTGAGTCCACCATCTGAGTTTAACCATAACCTGAGATCTCCATTGACCATCAAAAACCATATGCATAGTCTCAATTAGTCTCACATCAGGAACAATAATATTTGTATCAATAAATGGATCATCACAATAACCGAGTATATCAAATATGGAAACATGGATCTAAGAAAACTCTTCCACTTCTAGTCCTATAACTACAAACTCAAGTTCTAATCTAGAATCCATTGTCTCCTATACTTCCCTAGTAGATGTAATCTCAGTGATTTCTTTATCCCTAGTTAGTGGGATTTGGGATTAATCCCCTTGACCCATAATCTTCTAAAAAAAATTCAAGGATGTTTAAATATAATACCACAAATAAACCAGTATTATTTAACAAAACAATAGACAATGTATTACTTTTGTGTCATTTTACTACCTTTATTTCATTAAAATCAAAATAAACCTTGTTAAAAATCTAGGGAGATCATTCTACAATAAGTATAATAATTTTTATTTCCCTTTTCTTTATAGAAATGATTAAATATTTCATCATGTAACTTAGTATATTAAGAATAATATTATTGATCTAGATATATAATACACACATATCCTAAAACAAGTCCTTCTCTAAATTTCTTGTACTTCGAGAAATTATATACTGAGAAAAAAAAACATCCATAAAACCTTCCACTCAGGTTATAAATATTTCACTGGTTTCATTTTTAATGTAGAGTTTGAAAATATTAATTTGAAAACCTTTATTGGTCCGATTAGACCATAAAAAACCAAATTATAACTTAAATTATACTCCCCCTCTAAAAGACAATGAAAAATATCACCCATTTCAACCGAAGATACCACTAAATACTTACCATTTACATTAGAAAAAAGGAAATCCTCTGCTTTAGTGAAGTTGAACTTTTCATTACATATAAATACATTAACCTATTCCTCATAAATATTACAAAATTTCTTCTCCTATAACATAGAATAAAAACATTAAAACTTGAAAAAGCTTATTTAAAACCATTTTGGCTGATTTTAACTAGATCAGGTTGAAAACATTACCCAAGAAAATTATCTATGGTGTACTTACACATCTATTATTAAAACTATATCTTCATTAATCTATGAAATTATAATTCCCCATTTAATATGTGTTGTTTGGAGGTCAATAAATAATTTATAGGTTTATGGAGACAGTTCAAGTTTTGTAAGATGATACATATGTGAATGGAAAGAGGTCTCTAGGTCGATCATGTTTTAGGTCAAAGACCCAAATCTCTAAATACTTATGTAAAAAAAATATTGGTCCAATTATAACTAATAATAACCATAATAAAATAAAAACTATAATAAAGAAATTATATTTATTTATGAAATATTTAAATACTAAAATACAATGGACTAAATTTATTAATTTAAATATTTAAAAAAATCATTAATAAATAAAGATTAAATAAAAATAATATGAATTAGATTCATTTAAATTTTAATAAACCCATTTTGATTTTGATAAAATAAAATTGTTCACACATAATGTTCATAGTAAAAATATATACTAACTGATTATCAATAGAGATAATCTTAAGAGTAATATCACTTTTTTTAGCACGATCTCTCAAGAATTGATGCATTAAATCTATATACATGGTTTTAGAATGATTTTTTGTATTATTTCAAATTTCAATAGCACTGGTATTATAAACATTTATGGATTAAAGATTATATTGAATCCTAAATCCATTACAGTTTGTTTCATCCACAATATATCTGAACAAAATTTACCAATAGTAATATATTCTACATTAGTATTAAATACTTCCTTAGAGTATTATTTCATACTAGACTTGGATAAAAGTGATTTCCATGAAATTCATATCTTTTTGAAGTAATCTTTTTTATCTTGTCTACAACTTACAAAGTCTGAATCTAAATATAAATTAAAATTGAAATCATATGTTTTTGTAAAAAGTTTTTAATGGGAAATGGTTCATTTTAAACACCTTAAAATTATTTTTTTTAGCATTTAAATTAGATTCCTTTGGTTTTTCTTGAAATATAGAAAAAATAATTACTAAAAATATATTATATGATCTACTAGAAGTAAAATATAATATAATCCCAACAATTCATCTTTATGGATTATTTTCAACCGGTCTCCGAGCTTTATCTAATTAAATATTTTCATTATAACTCATATGGGTTGTATATACATTACCACTTTCAATTAAAAATCATTTTAAGTATGTCAAGTTTTTATTTTATTCTATTTATCACATTTCAAAATTATTTTTGATAAATATGATATACTAGAAAAAAAATTAAATCGATCATCATGTTTATTTCAATTTTTTTTGCATGAGTTTGAAAATAATTACATAATCTTTAATTTGTAGAATTAAAAATAACATCATCATCACATATTTAAACCATAAAAATATCTGCAAATGAAATTTTCTTAAATAGAGTATGATATACCTTTCCTTTTCAAAACCCATTTAATAAATGAAATGAACTTATGCATTCATACCAATCTCGAGGTTCGTGTTTAATTCCATAATGATTTTTTCTTAGTTTTATAATTGAATTTGAAAATTGAGGATTTTTAAAAATTAAGAGATTGTTTGACATAAAAATACTCTATAAAAAAGACATATAAAAATTATTTTTTACACCTATTTGAAATAATTATAAATTCATAAGTGATGTATCAATTATAAGAATTCTAACGACTTCTATTCTAGATATATATGAAAATGTCTCTTTATAATATATACCTTCTTCTTGGTTATGAAAATTATTAACTATTCTATCCTTATTTAAAGTGATCAAATCATGATCATTATGTTTTTTATATAAACCCATTTTGTTTATATGATAGGATAATCATAAGGATGATCAACTAATTCCTAAAACTTGTTCCTCATGAAATGAAATAACACCTATTTAATTATTGCAATCAAATTATCATCTACAAAGTATTCTTATATAGTATTAGGTTTTAGTTGTGATAGAAAGATAGAAAACTATATCAGGTTTTCTATACTTTTTATAGTCATAATACCATAATATAGTCTTCCTTTAACTGTTTCTGATAGATGATTCTTAAGGGTTATACTCTTTCTAGGTAGCTCAATTTCTGGTTCGCTAGTATTCATAATTTTTGGATTTGTTTCCAAAAAATCAAGTTCCCACTCTTCATCCTTATTACATTCAAATATAGGTTTAGAACTCAGGTTTTCTATAGAATCAGTTAGTTCATAAACTTGAGTCATTTTTTGATCAAAATGATTACTTTCATCAAATTTCACATGAGTTTATTAATAAACAATATTATACCTTTTATTGAAAAATATATATTCCCTGGAAGAGGTAGAATTTCTAAGGAATATTTTTTTATCATCCTTTGGATCACATTTACAATGATTATCCTTCGTGTTTAGTATATAAACCTTTCATCCAAACACTTTTATGTAATCAACTTTTATCTTCATGTTATTCCATAGCCTATTGGGTGTTTTCTTTAAAATATAACTTATTAGAAAACTTTTTATGAAATAACATGAAGTATCCATCACTTCATCCAAAAAATTATTTGTTAGGTTATATTCATATAACATTGTTCTATAAATTTCTTACAATTTCCTATTACTCTATTCAACAACAACATTATATTGAGGGGTCCTATGTCAAAATGAGTATTGCTTATTCCATATTTTAAACAATATGAATTGAATTAATGGTTTTCAAATTTTCCACCTTAACCCGTTATTAAATATATAATTTTTTAATATTTCTATTTTTTAAAACCATTTACAAAAATGTATAAAAATAGTAAATAATCCACTCTTGAAACACACAAAATAAAACCCAGGTAAATATAGAAAAGTCATCAACTAAGACATAATTAAATTATATCCCTATTAGGCATGAAACTCTATATGGACAAAAAAATATAAATATTAGTTATATGGGTATAGAAGTATAAACCTATTTAATTAGTTTAAAAAAAGACATTTTTTGCCTATTTAGCATGAATCACATAGCTTTACTTAATTTAAGTTAAATTTAGGTAAATATTAAGCAATTTTCCTTTTAGAATATTTTGTCAAAAAATAAATATTAAAATGTCCCAATTTACAATTAAAAATACATGATTCATTTTTTCACATTTAAAGCATTTAATTTTTGTAAAAATATAGAATTTAGATCTAGAGAATAGACATTATATGTTCTAGGTTCCTTAAATATATTAATTTTATCATTAAAAATTGAGCATTAGTTATTTTAAAAGTAAACAAAACAACTATCATAATTTTTTTTGAAATAATAATCATATTATTATTTAATTCATACACATAAAGAAAATTATTTATGAGTATTGATCTTGGATAACCAATTAATACATCTCTAATAATTTTTCCTTTATCATTGACTCTAAAGGTGATAGATCCTCCATCAACATTTTATAAGGAGTGGAAGTTAGAAAAATATCCATGCATATACCTTCATCGTATAATATCCATTTATCACTATTTTATTGGTTCTATTTGACCATTTTCTCTAAAATGAAAAACCAAACAAGATATTATTTCAGTACCCATATTTTCTTGGGTCCAGTAATGTTAGAAACTAGAGATTTGGGAACCCAAATCTGTTTGTGTTATCTAGAAAATATAATAAAAAAATTTAAAAAAAATAGAAAAGAATGTATGAATCTATAAAATTATGGGTTTTTTAAACCACAAAATTTTTCATAATTCCTGAATTATTTGAAAGGAAAACAAGTAATTTTAGAGAATTTATTTTTCATAGATCTAGGAACAAATTAGTTTTTGAAAATCCACATTTTATCAAAATAAATTTATGCCCCAAACTTGTTTTTATGAGCTATATTCTTTCCAAGAATTTGATTTAAATAAGTTTCACATTTCTTGAAGAAAATTGTAGAATCTATAATATCCTAAACTTCTTTTTCAACATTTATAATCCTTTTTCTAGGTTCAATACATGATTCAACATAATTTTCTTGCTCGGTTTTTAAATTCAAAATTTTTTTATCTATGTACTCTTTTTCAATTACCATATCATTATTGGAATTATTAAAATAAATGATTTTATTTTTTAAATATTTATACTTTATCTAAAGAAAAGTAAAATATTCATTTAATTCATCATATGTGAAATATTACATTCTCTGATTCAGAATCAAACTCAGAATTATAATATGAATGTACCTCGTTAGAGTGTTCCATAAAACACATGTTAGTCTTTGGATTAGAATGTTCAACTTATCATTATAAAAATGTGGCATCACAAGAATCTAATGAAACATTTTTTGTGTATCTCTTATATTTCAATGATTTCTTCTTCCAACTATAATTTTTGAATTATTTTTTCACTAACTTCTTCTACCCTTACAGTTATGGTCAATATATTTTTGATGTGTCTATGATTTTTTTCATTCATAGAATCTCACTTATTTATAATTACCACATTTTTTATTATACTTATGAAAGGGTTTCCTTGAAACTCTTATATTGTTATATAATTTTTTGAATATCATATAAAAGTAAGAAATCTCATTGTCTAAAGAAGAATTACTTGATGTATCTGTATCAGATGACTCAACTATTTGAATTTATTTTCATATATTTCTTATCATTTGAATTTGAAACATTTAAATAAGAATTTTCCTTCTTAAATAATATATGATCTCATACTTAAAATTTCTCCCTTGCTTAATATATCATAAGAGTTCCAATGATATATTTTATTTTGAAAATTTTTACCTCTGTTGATTTTCTAATAGCATCTGAGAATCCACTCCATATTTAGTGTAGTATTCTGGGGATTGTCAATGCTTTATGTGGCACAAAAATATATTATCCTAAAGAAGAATCATTATATACAATTTTATTATGCCTTCTATTCAATTTTTTTATGCTATATATTTTCATCATTATAAACATATAAAAGTTCAGTTTGGTAGTATTATATAGATGATATATAACATTATATATACCTTTATATGAAACATCTATAGTAGTCCACATTTTAGGGTATTTTTGACATTAATAAACTCAACTGAACTCATAGTGGCCTATTCCAAAAATAATATCAGTCATTATGTTGGAATTTAAATCATATTTTTTTGGTTTCTATATCCCATGTTTCAGAATGTATTGGTATAATTGAAAAAGGTTTCATGGATTTGAGATAAACCATTATACCAAGATTATTTTGATATATCATCATCCATTCCTTCCAAAAAATCTAATTCTTATAATAAAACTATGAATAACTTACCATTGACATAACTTCTCTTTTATTATTCATTTTATCTATTTGAAATATGATATTTAGACATCGAAAATTGAAATATGAGAACTATAGAGTCACAATATCTGATACAAATTGTTTCCCTAATAGTATATAATAATACTAAAGAGGGGGTTAATTGAGTTGTTGAAAATTTTATATTATTATAAAAAACAACCTTTTTTAGAAATTACTATCTTCTAATGTTTTATTAATCACAAGTATTAGTGGAAATAAATCAATAAAAATAATAAAAAATGGATAATTATAGTGGTTTGGGGAATAGAAACCCCCTTGTCCACTCCACCAACACCCATCGCCATGATTCTGGTGATTTTTAGTAGGTCATTCCTTTCTGTAAAAAATTACCCAACATTTTTCTAGGGACATCATAACTAAGTGCAAGTAGTTGAAACTTGGTACAATGTCATAGGAGCTTTCAATCGGTCTCAAAAATCTCTTTACAAATAATAACCTTTGAGGTTCATTTACCTTGAACATTTTACAATGAATGTTATGATATATAGAGTGCTTATAGATGAAGATCATAGTTGGAAAATAAAATTGATAGATGGAAGAAATCTATAGGAAAGATTATAAAAAGAGAATATAGCTCAAGGAGAGTATTATGAAATGATGTCAAGGATGATTGATATAGCACAACTTAATATTATGATGATTTTTCTTATTCTTGTGTTAAATATAGAAGTAAAAGAGATCATCTAGAAAGGGATATTTATTTTTATAATCTTATTTTGGTGCTTCCATTTTTCAAAATATTTATTTTTCACTTTAGATATATTTTTAAATGTGTACAAAAATTTCCATTTTAATTACACAACACATATCCATAAAATCTATGGATATTAATTTAAAATAAAACCTCATTTTATCAAAAATATCTCAAAAATCATAAATACTAATACATTTCCTTTGTACTTTTTTCCATTCATCGTACTTAACTATTATTATAATTATTTTAACCATAAATTAGAAATCCAAAAATTAATTATTGGTGAAAGAATTAAAAGCTTACCCAATAACTTCAAAGGTAATATAGGTTACAACATGACCTGAATAATTTTAGATCACTACATTTCCAAATTATTCATATTTAAATTCACAAAACTGAAATTATTTCCATAGACATTTTTAAAAACATTATTGAATTACCTTCATAGCCAGATTCAAGTAGGCCTTCTTCACATAACTGATTTTTCTCACCTAAGTAATTTGTCCACATAGATGATGAGTTCATTTTTGGTGTAGAATTTTAATATATTTTCATAATTAATTTAATTTTTTTAAATAGATTTATACCCAATTTTAAATTATTAAATTTATTTATTGGGTAATTATAATTTTTAATGACATTTTATGAAAAATAAAAACAAAACTATTAAAATAAATTATTTATTTTCTATTGATTTTATTATCATTTTATTATATATATGTATGTTGTATGGTGTTGGGAAAAAAATGGTTCAACCCATGATAGACCTCAAGCTATGGGCATTAAGACACATATCCTACACAATGTAGGGAAGATTGGAAAAGTAGAACCATGGGGAAGGCCTGTATATGCGAAAGATAGTCATAGAGCACATGAAAAGGGGTATACCGGCGTGTGGGGAATTAGTCGACGTAGTGAAGGGAGTAAGGATACACTGGGAAAGGGTGGTACATGACATTTCAAGGGGTCCTCTTCCCCCATAAAACTTTTCAATGGGTAGAAGGAATGCATTTACTTTCTTATATACAATAGCCCATACCTACATAGAATCGTTGTGGGATGTGGGATTTGTCATAGTTATTATAAACTGTCAAAAATGACATCAACCTACGTTTCCCATGCCTCCCTTATCCTCAAAAATTTCATATACTCTACAAGAGTCCTTTTTCCATTGATCTCACTATACCAATGCTTCCAGCCACTAATAATACCATGCATTCTACTTTGGAAGTTTGGGTTTGAAAAGCTATTCATTGAAGAGGCCTAGAACCACCATAGATCACCTCTAGATCTTGAGGAGGCCTTCATGAGGAATCGAAAGAAGAATAATGAACCCTCATGGATAGAAAATTAGAGATACATCACCATTTTCAAGCTAATATGTACTACACAGTAGTAAAAGATATGCGGAATAGTGGCCAAAGATGATCAAAGAGAGGAAAAGTATTTCATCATAGCATGCAAGGTTGTTCCATTAATATAACTAATGTAATATGATCTATGATTTTTTATAAACCCAAAATGACCTAGAAACTATAAAAGATAAAATATGAGGAGGCTATCTAGTAAATCTTTTGAATACATAATGGATGGGTCTAATTCATAAGAATTGAGTTTTTAAGGGAAAATGGGTTATTAAGAAATTACACCATGAAGGAATCGCCACATAGTGGAGGTACTCAAATAGTGAGTGGATTTTTTTGAAAAAAAAATAGACAAGGAGCTTCTGTTGTAGAAAATCCATTTTATTTTGGTCCTTGAAAAATTTATACATCTCATGAAAGTTTATGCTATAATAAGAGCTTCCATGCCACAAGGTTTGGGTTTTTACAACATTCGAAAACTCAAACTTCTCAGGCTTTCCATTTGATACAGGTGAACCTCAAAGAAGTATTAAAAACAAGAATATATTGATCCCTCACTAATAATAAGGTGTTTTAATAACACATTTAATCAAGGGAGACCTAAAAAGTCTTTATATAATTTAATGATGGACATTGTAGAGAAAGGGAAAGACCATGTCAAATTTAAATAAATTTACAATGTGGATATATAAATTAAAATTCTTAAAGGATATGGATATAATTCTCTTGAAATTAATAAAAAGGAATTAATGATTCAATATAAAACATTTTCAATATCTCAAAAACTGAATGAAATGAAGAGGTTATCCTACTTATGTTGTATGATGGTTTTGTTGCTGTATGTATTTTATATTTTTTTTCTCATATCCCATCATAACATGCATGATGGGTTACATTAACATGTACCAAGAAATATATAGAGTGGATATTTTGGTTATATTAGGAAAGTTTCCATGTGATTTATTTTTATGATAATTTGAGTATTTAGATTAATTTCCATTGAAAAACATAACCCATTTATCATGCATGACCAATGTTGAGAAAGGAGGGTCTGATATTTTAGAATATATCAACTAGATATCCTTCTAATGGGACAAGAAATGATTGAGTAAGGGATAACTATGTTTCACCCATTTTTTTAGTTTTTAGCTATGAATTAAACAATACATCTTAGAGGGGAAAGTCATGTTTATATAAAATAATTTGTAATCTAAGTGGAGGAATTATACTATTAAACTATGAATGTATCTAAATTAAAGCACATAATATTTTTAACTAAGTAATTAAATCTATAATTATATTCACAAGGTATATTAATCATTATCTATAAAACAAAACCAATAAATCACATGTTCCCTTATTTTATTTAATGTTTTCTAAAAAAATATGAAGTTTATATACCGTTTTATATAGATTTAACTCAAACTTCAACAAAAAAATATATTTAAATTTGTTAGTTTTAGTTGAGTAGATTAATTTGTTCTTTTTAATATTTGAAAATATAATAATTTTATTGGGTGATGTCAAAAATGGAACCATTTTTAGGAAGTGATTATTTTTTATGGTTAATTTATTTAGTAATTTTCCATTTAGTTTTTTATCTTTTTCATCGTTTTTCACTTGGAATTATTACTATGTTGTTTCTGGATAAACGATGGTATGCAAATAATTAACTAGCAGGAAAGGGGATGGAAACCCCCATTTCCATTCTAGGATTTAATGGAGATATTAAAATATAATAACATATAATAAAAAGTTTATAACACCATGGATGGTAGAGAACATGGAAAAGGAGAAGTCCAGGGAGAAGTACAACAAGTTGAACCAGGAGATGTATATGAATTTAGAAGAAAGCATAGGATTCATGTATTAATTAGCTATGGAATGTTCTCAAACATGGGGGTTCATCCAAGCATCATAATACCTTTGATTACATCTTAACACATTGAGATAAATTCCATAATCATCTAAATTATCACTTACATAGTACAATTCACTAAGGTACAACATGAATAATCCAATTCACATATTGGGAGTTTTACTATTTTTTTTGATATGTTTAAGTTTAATAATGTCCCATGTGATGCTATTAGACTATGGCTATTAGTATTTTTACTAAAGAAAAAGGAACCATAATGGATTTAGTTCTTACATACACATTCAATTAACAATTTATAGGATTTTGTTATAATTTTATTGACATTATTTTTCCCACCATAAAAATCAACTAAATTATAGTTAAGAATTAATAACTTTGATAAAACTGACTAAACAGTTATTATATAGTTCATGTTAGAGGTTGAAAATATTAATAATATTATTCCCCCATCATGACATCAAAATTTATTTCTTAATATAGACATTTTAAAAAGGTTTGTCATAGGATAACCATTCAATCGTTAACACAACTACTATAGTTTTCCCTATGAGGAATTTTGTTGAATAATGTTATAAATTTCAGAATGAAATGACAAAAAAAAGTTTCCAATGGAAAATGGACTGTGGGAAGCCATTTCAAGGGGAGAACATAGTGGGAAATAGTTGGTTTTCCACACAAATGAATGATTTGTCAAAGAAACCTAACCCAATAACAGCTAATAAATAGGCTCAAGGTATGAACTTAATTATTGTTAATTATGTAGATTATAATAGAACAAATTATATTCATATATATAGGCCATAATAACTATAATAAAAAACAAAATAATGAAAAAGTATTAGGATTTTAGTTACGAGAACAAGGTTTTTAGACCCAACATCAGGGACCCACACTAAAATATAATGTTCACTGTTCAGAAGTGAAAATATAAAGTTTCATGACTATAGCAATAACATGGATAAAACAGTTTACAAAATACTATAATAATTAAGGTTAAACCATCCATGATTTAATAGATTAATCAAGAAATCAATGGTATTCCATGAGGAACTTGGAGATACTAGTAGGATATATTTTCTACCCAATTGAAGTAAAGTCTAAGGGGAGTCTTACCGTGTGAAACTAATTACCCAAGACACAGTTCTCTCAAATACATCACACTGAGGAGTGGAATAATGACCCCTGAGTCGACTGGAAAATCTGATAGATTTCTGGAAAACATTTGAAAACCCTGTGAAAAATAGATTAATGAAAAACTAGTGGAACGAAAACAACTAGTTAATGAAAGAAATGATACGGAAAATAAATTTGATAAGTATGTCTGAGAATATCCACCACTATATATAAAACCACCACCATTTCTAGAATTATTATGTAAAGAAAAATTCAATGTGAATAAGGAAAAGTTTATAGAGATGATCAAAAAATTAACATCAACATTTCATTTAATGGGATGATTGGGAATATACCTACTTATGCCATTTTTATGAAGGATTTGGTGATAAGGAAAATAAAGATGGATTTACTGAGAACCATCCCACTAATAGGAGATTTTCTATATGTGGCATCGAAAAGCCTATAGAATAAAAAAATTTATCCATGTATTTTTTCCATTTCTTTTGATAATAAACCCATTGATTTTTTAGGTGCTCTGTTTTATTTGGTAGAATGTGTAAAAATTGTGCAACATGAAACATTAAAGATTCTGGGTTTAATATAATTGAATATGACATAATATATGGTTCTACTTAAAGAAACAACATTGAAAAATATCTCAGGGTTACTTAAGGATGTTATATTAGGTTATAAAAGTTATACATCCCAACTTGTTTTCTAGAACTCGGCATGGTGAGGAGAATAACCCAATTAATTTGGGTAATAACCTTCTATAAACATGAATTTTATTGATTGATTTTAAAAATGGATAATTATGTTTTTGATTTTCTATAGAAGAGGTGAAATTTAACATTTATCAGGTAATGAAGAATATAGAAGAAATAGTTTAATGGTTTAGAGATGATGAGATGAAATAAGTTTATGATGACACTATACTTGGATTAAGAAATAATTTAGATATTATAAAACTAATGAAAAAGGATAATATATAAAATAATTTATATAATTTGATGGATAATTCTAAAAATAGTGAGGACCAAGATGTCCAAGAATAGTTCGAAGAGGGTTACCATGTTGTGGAATTTAGTCAGATTGCATTTGTTTATTCCATAATAGTTAGAACTTGTTGTATTAGACCCATGGAGATTCAAAATATGTTAACTATAGGAGAGGTAAATTTGGTTTCTGAAAAAGCCAGAGGTTCCATCTATATATAAGGATCACAGCTTTGTCTATTTATAGATATATACTGGGTAAACTCATTCCTAACATTAATTACCTGATATTGAATGGTATGGTCAAGAAGAATGAAAATAAAAAATGTGTTTATTGGAGGAACCCAACTATTTTACTCTTTAATTTCATTTTTATTTTAAAAACATTATAAGGAATGCATCTCGATAATTATTTTTGAACATTCAGAAGAATTTCTTGAACATTCTCTATTTGATTTAGATACTTAATACCATGATGAGTCAATGTCCAAGGACCTACTGCATCAAGAAAAGGAAATAAAATAAGAGCATCAATTTAATGGGGAATATGTTTTAAATTTCATTATTTAATTTTACTCACCTAATTTTTCCATAATCTATTTATTGAGAATTAATAGAGAAAAAAATCAATTCCATACATAAATAAATGATTTAAATTTTTATCAATGTCACTTAGAATTTTTAGTAACTACATGATTGCATGTTTTAATTTTCAAATTTATGGAATTGAATAATTAAAATGGAAATTTTTAATGATTAGAGTGAAACATAGGGATATAAAATAAATGAATCATGATTTTTCTTTGTAGTTATATGTTCTTAAAAATTCCATTCTATTTTTCACTATTTGATTTTCATATTTTCATGTTCATTAATTTTTTGGTATGACACATTCCAAGAGTGATTATATTTAAATAACACCCTCTTATTCATGATGGGTTTCTAAGCCATATTTTTTTTAATATTTTTGTGTATATTTACTAGGAGGACATGGGACATGTCATATAATAGGTGTTGAAATTAATATTTTCAAATAATTTATTGAAAAAATTCACTAAAAAAATTATTGAATCATTTTTTTATATGTTATACTTGAGACCCACCAAACATTTATCATCCCTTTTTTCCCTTAGAGACCATGAGGTCCTTTATAAGAATATTTACAATTCGATCTTGTTTATGTATTCCTACCCTTACTCTAATGTTTTTCATGATATTCAATGTTTATTTTGGGGCGAGAGGGATATCATGAAAATGGGATATCATTGTTTGAAATAATGATTCTCAAAATTTTCATTTTACTTGGGGAAGAAGGTTCATTTGTGCAATCATTGATTTTATTTCTCACCCCTCTAGAAAGGAAAAATTAGAAAAATGTTGGTTGAGTTATGGAGGGTCCAAAATAACCATCAATTTACCAATTATTTTTATCATTTAGGTTTGGTTAGAAGATATGAGACATACCATAACAAAATTTATAAAAAAATGAAAAACAAATATGGGTAAATAATTCATTGTAAATTCATAACTCATGGACTCACTTGATCTTGGGAATTATGTGGGGGGGTTCACTTTTTTAAAGAAGTGAATGTCGTTATTTTTTATTTTTTTATGATTCAAAAAATGTTGATATTAGAATCCTTTTCAAACTTATATTTTATAAATAAAATTCATATCATCATTAAGCTTTTAAATCATATGAACGAATTTTTAAAACTCCTCTTGAGTTTTAGTGATATTTGTCTCTTCAAAGTGGATAAAGTTGATCACATTCAAATACATAAGTTTGGTTGATGTAATCAAGTTGTGAGGGAAAAATAACATTCATTTTACCTTGATTTATGGGATATAATTAAATGCTTAGTTAGATTCAAATATGACATGTAATAATGATGAATTGACATAATTGAATGGAAGAGATGAGAAATACCAACATTTTTCCAAGAAATTCCAAATGCAATGTATATAGTGATGAATTAAAATCAATTTATTTAGGTGACCCTTGAATTTGTTTCCCAACAATGATAATCCTTTGATTACACTTATTTTTAATTTTAAAAATTCGTATAATGGGTTTATTCTTTGTGACACCTATTGAGATGAACACTTTATAGAAATCGTGGTTTAAGTGTGGGGGATTTAATGATTTCATATTGTGCATGTAATTTTAAAAAAAATAACTCATTAATGTCATAGTTCTTAATCTATTAATACCCATGAATAAATTATTAATTATCATTTTGAGTAATTATTATTTGAAATTTAATTTCATGAAATAGAAATAAAAACAATTAAAATACATGTTTTATTTGGTTTTATTTTTATTATAATTATTTGTGTTTTATGTCGATGAAAATTGTAAGATATTAGAAAAAAATGGTCCAAAACATTTTATCTATCGACATACAAGCTGAGTCCTACATAGTCATTCTAAATAAGGTACTGATCAGATAAGAAGACACACAGGGATGGACCCCATAGGTAGAATGAGATATCAAAACATAGGCACAAGAGCACACTGATGTGTGATGAACGGATCCACATGGTGGAATGTGGAAGGATTTAATGGAATGGGGTGGTTTATGGAATCTTAGGGCGTCCATCGGCCTCTATCCAACTTTTTAGAGGGTAGAGTGAATAAATTTACTTAAATATTTGAGCCCATCAGTGTATGAAATCTATATGGGACGTGATGTTTGGGAAAAGTAATATGCACATGTAAAAAACATCTTCCAACTTTTCCAATGCCTCCATAGTCCTCAAACATTTCATCTACCCCTAGTCTACCTATTCCTCCCTCAATGTCAATGAGACACCTTTTCCAGCCACAGGAAAATTCCATGTAAACCACTGGTAATGCTCGAGTTTGATAAAATAGCAACTACTAAGGCCAAGAACTACTACATATCACCTACAAATATTGAGTATACCACCATAAAGATTACATAGAACAATAAAGAACCTTCATGGATGTATATAGAGAGATCCAAATACATTTCCAAGTAAATCACAACTACACCACAGCTATGGTTATGCGTTGTAGTGGCCAAACTGGATTAAAATGAAGAAAACTTTTTCACAATTTCATTTACAGCTATTAAATATCCTAAATTAATGAAAAATAATCTAATGAATTTTTAGAACACATTTAACTATATATATTTTGACAAAAATAATAGGATGATTTTGATTCATGTCCATTTTCACTACACCATAGCAGGGTCATATTCTGAAGAACCATGTTATTAATGAAAAACGTGTTTACAATACACTTCACTATGAAGGAAACCAAAACTATAGAGGAAAGTAAATATCCATTGGATAAATTTTAATGTGTAAAATGGGATTATGAGTTGTTGTCATGAACAAGCTATTGAATCATGGTCCATGAATAAGTTAGGGAGGGCCCGAATGTTTTTGCTGTAATAAGAAATTCCACACTATAATGTTTTGATTTCTATAAATTAAAAAAAAATTAGAGGAATTACACATGATATAGGTGACTATTGTATAATATTTAAAAACAATTACATGTGTATTAATTTCAAAAAGTAATGAGTTTAAACATCCCCTTAAATAGAGAAGATCTTTCCATGATTTATGTGATTTAAGGATGACTATCATGGTGGTAGGGAAATACTGGGACAAATAGAAATATATTTAAAGTGAGGAGATATGAAGTCTAAATTTGAAAAAGAGAGATATAAATATCTCTGGTGAAATAAAATAAGGTGTGAGCCTATAATATTAGGGGAATTTAGCCAAATGTCAAACACTTGTTGAAAGGAAGTGGATTACTTGCTGGTATTGTATGAGGGTGATGATATTGTTAGTTTTATCACATTTAATCTCTAAAATCCCCTTGTGAAGATAATGAGGGGGTAAATTTTCCTAAACAATGAAATTTAAATAAGGGGAATTTTTTATAGTTTATAAAAGTGTGTGTGCTTTATTTCTAGGATGATTTGATTAGTTCCATTAATTTTCATCACAAAACATACCCCCTTTCTCATGCATGACCAATGGTGTGAAAGTATTGTAATCTATTTTATAATACATCAACTCATTATCCATTTCATGGAATATTAAATTCCTTATTCAGGGATAAATATATTTAACCAAGGTTTTTAATATCCACATATAAATTAACATTGGTATCATAGTGGGGAAAGGGATGTTTATATAGTGAATTGAATGTACTCTAAAAGGAGTATTTCTCGGTTCAATTGTAATGGCATATTTATTAAATTTGATCATATTTGTAACTATGTACATAAACCAATAATTACATTATATTTGTATGTTAATCATCATCTAAGAAACAAAACCATTCAATCACCTCTAATATTTTTCTCTTTAGTGTTTTCCTAAACATTTTAATATTTTTATACACCATTATTAGTGGATTGACCATGATATTTCACTAAACTAAATTCTTAAATTATTTAGTGATCACTGAGAACATAAATTTTTTCTTTAACATCCTTGTGAAATGAAATGACATTATTGGGTGATATTTTTAGCTGAATTTTCTTTATGTATCCAAATTTATTTATATATATGATTTTTAATCATCTATATAAAAATAATATAATTGAATAAATCCATGTAGCTAATTTCACTACATATACAAATAACATAGCTTATAACTCCACAAAATAGATTTATATAACAATTTTCTATGCATAACTAATTTCTCACATAGGTGAATTATCGGTGTTGGTGATTTATATAGCCCAATTCTCACATATCCATTTCTCCATGTTGAAAAATTTGTTACATAGGTGGTTTTACTATACATGGAATAATTTCATCCAAAGCATCCCAAATTACAGAATTAGATAATTGAAAATCCAAAAAACCTAAAAGGAGATAAAAACTGATTTAATCACTTACAAGAAACTATTAGTAAAATATGATGTGTATTTGGGATCATCAAAACCTAATGTACATGAGATATGATGGAACAAAATTAGTATTCAAATATTTCTAGGGAGCCCTATTATGAAATCCATGGTTTTGTTTTCCTATTTCCATACTAGTATGGGAAATTATTGTGACATTCCCTAAGAATTATACATTATAGTCTTAACTTGTTATCATTCCAAGTATCAAGAAATAAATTGTAAAATATCCCTCTTAATGTAATCCCTTTATAAGCATTTCTTCAGATCTGTATACATCTTAATGCTTACTAGACAAATTTATAAGGAATAGGTATACAAATTATTCATAAGTTCCTTCTTCATATATAAATTGGTTAAGTTATATCCAATTTTCAAACCTTGTAACCCCATATTCAGCAAATTATAAGTCTGGTATGTTAGCTATGTTTTTTTTAGTACCTGATTATCTTTTTTTCCCTCCTTAATCATTTGAAGATTTTTTGGTTGAGAAGTTATATGAGAATGCATGTATTAAGACCATTTTATTATTATCATGTATATCTTCTATATTCCCAAATAATATTACATCACTTGTAATCCACATTATTGGTAGGTTTTCATGATCCTTTAAAATTTGAGAATATGCCACTTTTATTCCTTCCTAGGATGGTAATTGATTGAACAATCATAATCCTTGATTAGTTATAAGAACCTTTGTTTTCTTATATTGAGTTCATTTTGTGTGAATATATACTTGAAGGTTTTATAATCCATATATATGTCACACTTCTCCAGGTATGGATAATGTTTTCAAATAATTAGTATGAATACCACTATATCTAATTCCAAATCATGCATTTGGTAGTTATGCTCATGGATCATTAATTTTAGGGACTCATAGGCTATCGCGTATTCATCTTGCATGAGTACATATGTCATGACCTGCCTTCACCAAAAAGGGGGGAAGGGTCAGTAGATTGTCGGTCCCTTCCTTCTTTAAGTTGAAGGAGAGATAATGACCCCTAAGACCCACCCTCAATAGGTCCTGGAGTGGTGACTAGCACCAAGGGTATAGAAATTACACACAAATGTAAGGCATTACCCCTGTTTGTTTTATAGGATCGGGAGATAAGATGATGAAACCCAACAACACCAAAACTAAAAGAAAAGTAAAGCCAAAAGTAAACCATTCCCACATGCATGTTCAAAAAGTAAAAGCCACAAAGTATAAAAGTGACTATAAAGGTAAGTACTAAAGAAAGGAAAAAAATCAGAAACTACAACTGCCCCAAAGGTCTGAGCTAGTATGGTCCTGCACTATCCCTGAAGTCCTCCTGGAAACTTGAAAGTAGTTTTATATACGTAGGGTGAGAATACAAGTAAACTCAGAAAGGAAAACCAAAGACTCTTGTGCACAAGTGGGGGAACGTACTAAAGTCCCGTGAGAAAAGGAGTAAACCAAAAACCTAACAAGTTAAACTATCCACCCAAGCCTCACCAAGGCACAATCCCCAAATAACTCAAGTCAAGTAATATATATAATAAGATCTCATCGATGTTTGGGTACCTCGCGCCACTTTCCCCCTTGTTATTGAGACATCCTACGCATCGAACCAATCCCTCCATTCTCACCGCAGTCCCACTGCCACACCCGCCCAAACACACTTGGGCCACAACCACACGCAGTCCCACTACTAAATCCCGCCCGCAAACACCTGGGCCACAACTGTCACACGTAACCACGCCTACAAACACCTAGTCCAGAACAACCACCACCACGCCCGAAGACACCTGGGCTAGAAGATCCACTGCCACACCCGAAGACACCTAGTCCTCAACCCGAAGACACTTGGGAAACCACCCGCCGCACACACCTAGCCAACCCCCACACTACCCTGCTCGAAGATTCTTGGGCTAATAATGGACCTCAGGCCATCACAGCCTACCTGAAGACACTTGGGCTATCCGGGAAAGGGAGTAGAAAAGGAGCTAATAACCAGCCACTAGTAATAGTGTTGGGAAAAACACCCTCCCCCATTAACTGGGGGTGTTCGGCACTAAGTTCTCAACTTGGATGGGTCACGAATAAGAAACACAAAATTACAAGTATGTATATATAGGTAACAAACACTCACCCAAGTTAGGTTTTTCTTCATCCAGCCTAAAGGAAACAAACAGCACTCAGGTCCGAGTCACGACTCTCGCCAACAAACCCATTTACACCTTTCTGGTTTTCATGATCTGTAATAATGTTCAAATAAGTTTAAGCACTACTGGGAAAATAACACCATAAGAATAACCAAGGAAAAGAAACCATCCAAACGTCAATTAAGTACCCACACCCAGTTCTCTTGTAAAGTCACAATAGCAAAGGAAAAAGTGAGATCCCTCGAAGTAATGGAACCAAACACAACCCCAAGACACTGCCCCGTGTCCCCTCCCCCAAAAAGTTTTTTCATCAACAGAGGATCCCACCCCAATTCGTGATATAAACAAGGTAACCACTCGGTCTTAAAACTCAAAACCACCGAATCCATAACAACAGGGGATCTCATCCCCAATTTCATAACCACCGAGAGTATAAAAACAAGGGATCCCATCCCCTACCACATCTCCAGCAATCGGCTCGTAAAAGAAAACAACCAAACCACTACCACCAACACAAAGCAGGGCCATGCCGGTATTTTCAGATTTATAAGATTTAACACACTCCATGATTTCAATTCCCTTGTGCTTTAACCGGGGTTATCACAGAAAAGAATTCATCCTGGTGCTTCGAATTCATTTAGCCGAATATACGTAATTAAACAAAATTACTTTACATAGCAAGGGTTATCCACCACAAACACGATCCATTTAAACATCACCAAAGGTAAGGGTTCGTTAGTGCACAAACAACAACCACCAACGGCCTCGATTTTCAGTAGGCGTAAGCTGCACAATTCAGAATGAAGATCATAATATAAAACAGTATCAACGATCATATCCCCCTTATTTCTTTAAAGAATCCATTCATTATCTTTATTTAGGTCTGGATTATCCAATTCTATAGAATCAAAAGCACGCCCACCCCGCATGATACACAAAAGAGAGAGGCGAAGGGGAAATTCCCTACTTGTTGGTCAACGATCGACGCTGAGGCCTGGCATGGAACTTCACGGATAGCGATGCGGCTTGCCTGAACGAAAATAGCCTCGTCTATCAACGCTTAGGCCGGGCGTGGAACTTCACGAATAGCGATGTGGCTCACCTGAAGGAAGGGTAATCTAGCGCAGGGTGAATGAGAAAAGAAGAAACCCACGGCGAACCCTTTGGTTTTAAGGGTCTGGGGCGGTTGAGATAAGAACGTGAAACCGCATAAGGAGTGGGGGTCGTGGGTTGACCACGCGGCCCCACATGTTATTAAAGGGGGTCAGGTGGTTTAAACCAATGCACACACCAGGTTAATTCATTAAATACTTAATTAAAACATTTATGGGCGTTATCGGGCTTTAAAAACTCTTAAAGGAGTCAAAATAGGGTTTAAAACTCTAATTGCGCAAGGAGTGCCACTGGAAAGAACTTGAGGGGTGTGCCAGAGCCACCGGTAGTTGAGAGATACTGGTGGCTGACAGCCACCTGTAAGCTACCGGTAGACAGAGCTACCGGTAGCTGCAGCTACCAGTAGACCGAGCTACCGGTAGACAGAGCTACCGGTAGGCTGTGGCTACCAGTAGACCGAGCTACCGGTAGGCCTGCTAGTGGTAGGATACGTCTACTGGTAGGCCTACCGTTACACCACACTTCACCAAGATTCCCAGACCAGAAAACCAAACACGGTATTTTCACAAAGTAATGGACCCCAAAAACCTGGGCCATTACATCGGATACCTATTAAACGATTCTCGTTTTCAAGAATCAAAACAAACCAGAAGGAAAGAGAGGGTTTGAACAACCACCTCGAAAGACACCTCTTAGGAGTGAACCCATGCTAATTAAAAACACTTTCCTGTCAAGAACCAAGCAACATACCATGTCAAAATTCCCAGGCATGTGGGCTGGTGAGTCTCCTCCCCCATGTCAAGATATTATCCGCTTTGGGCGGCAATGATTCGCCCGCATGGGTTTAATCACATCCACCTTAATGCGTCTTGACTAGGGGTCTGGTTCTCTCCTCCCCCATAGCTAGGTCTTTTCACACACATTCAGAGGAAAGAAAAACCATTACATTTCATATCCAAAACGACAAAATGTTCTACCACAACAGGTGCAATAAGGAACAAAACTCAAAACAACTTTGGGTATTGGGTATGCATTTGTGCTTCCCTCTCCCATGTACTCTCCTCAATCCCACCATGTCTCCACAACACGCGAACCAAGGGAATGGTTCGCCCATGAAGCACCTTCTCCTTGCAATCCCCGATCATCACTGGCCTCTCCACAAAAGTCATGTCATCCTCGATGTCCAGCTCACCCCAATCAAGGACGTGTGAATCATCGTGCAGATACTGACAGAGCTGGGACACATGGAATACATCATGTATCCTCAGTAGTGGCGGTGGTAATGCTAGCTGATAAGACACTTCGCCGACCCACCGCAACACTTTGAAGGGTCCGATGATCCTGGGAGAAAGCTTACTCCCCTTGTCGAACCTCCACTACCCACACCGAGGGGAGACCTTCAAGAACACGTGGTCTCCAACCTCAAACTCCAAGGGCCTCCTCCTGGTATCCGCATATGACTTTTGTCGATCTTGGGCTACCTTCATCCTTTCCTGTATGAGCTGAACCTTTTCTATCGTACTCTCCACCACCTCTGGGCCAAGGATGCTTGCCTCTCCTACTTCGGTCCAACACACAGGTGAACGGCATGGCCTCCTGTACAAGGCTTCAAACGGGGCCATACCGGTGGTAGATTGGTATATATTATTGTAGGCAAACTCTACCAGGGGCAAGTATTGCACCCATGATTCTCGTGAGTCCAGAACACATGCCTGCAGCATGTCCTCCAACGTATGGATGGTGTGCTCTGTCTGCCCATCTGTCTGGGGGTGGAAAGCAGTGCTAAGGCGTTGCTGGGTGCCAAAAGCATGATGCAAACCCATCCAGACTCGTGAGGTAAAAAATGCATCCCTATCCGAGATTATAGACCTCGGAACTCCATGCAACTGCACCACCTCATCCATGTACCTTCACGCCAAAGCATCCACTACACTCGACTCCCTGATCACTAGAAAGTGAACCGATTTCATCAACCGGTCCACTACCACCCAGATGGCGTCATATCCCCCTTGGACCTTGGGTAGTCCCGTGACGAAATCCATCGAGATGTCATCCCACTTCCACTCGGGGACATCTAGAGGCTACAGTAGGCCTCCTGGAACTCGGTGTTCAGCCATCACTTGCTGACACACTAAGCACTTTTCCACACACTCTACCATCGCTCGCTTAACTCTAGGCCACCAAAACTTCCTCTTCAGTCCCTGGTATGTCTTGGAAACTTCTGGGTGTACCTCCAGGGGTGAGTTGTGGAACTAAATAAGAACCCTGTCGCGCATCACTTCTGGAACAAACAACCTTCCCTGGAAAATCATCCGGTTCTACCCATCCTCTGTCCATCCTTCCGGAGCATTGCCCTGGTCAACTCGGTCACGCATCACTTCACACTCTGGGTCTCCCCACTGAGACTCCTCCACTTGCTGAAACAGAGACGACTGCACTGTCATCTGATATAGGAAACCTCTACTGTTATTCATCCTCGCATCTAGGTGTAAGGCATCCAACTCCTCCACCGCCTTCCAGGCGTCTACTGACTCTCGGACCGCATCCTTCTGTGTCCTCCTACTCAAGGCATCGGCCACTAAATTTCCCTTTCCATCAGTATAAGAGATCTCAAAGTCGTAATCCTGGAGGAGCTCCACCCATCTCTGTTGTCGCAAGTTTAGGTCCCGCTGGGAGAAGATATACCTCAAGATTTTGTGATCTGTGAAGACCACAAAGTGTTCTCTGGTGAGATAGTTCCACCATAACTTTAGTGCAAAAACGACCGCTGCAAGATCCAGGTCGTGGGTGACGTAATTACCCTCATGAGGGCGTAGCTTCCTAGACCCATAAGAGATCACCCCTTGTCGCTGCATCAACACACATCCTAGGCCCTATCCTGAAGCATCACAGAACACATCATAGGCCGCCCCTTCTTCTGGAAATCACATCACTGGGGAACTTACCAACTTCTCCTTCAGATAGCTGAAGGCTGACTCGCACTACTCACTCCACACAAAAACCTGGTCTTTCTTGGTCAGGGCTGACAAAGGGGCTGCTACTCGGGAGAAGTTGGGTACGAACCTCCGATGGTAACCTGTCAGCCCAAGGAAACTACGGACCTCTGCCACATTCTTGGGTACAGCACAAGAAACGACTGCCTCAACCTTTGACGGGTACACTACTACCCCCTGCTCGGACATCACGTGCCTGAGGAAGTGCACTTCTCATTTCCAGAACTTGCATTTCGACAACTTACCATAGAGCTGGTGCTATCGGAGGACCTCCAAAACCATCCTCAGGTTCTCTGCATGGTCCTCCTCTGATCTTGAATAGATCATCATATTTTCGATGAACACAACCACGAACCGATCTAATTACTCCCGGAATATGGAGTTCATAAGCCCCATGAACACAGTTGGGGCGTTCGTAATGCCGAAGGGCATAACTACGAACTCGAAGTGGCCATATCTACACCTGAACGCTGTCTTTGGGATGTCACTTTCCTTCAGTCTTAGCTAGTGATACCCAGACCGTAGTTCAATCTTCGAGAACCATCCAGCCCCTTTCAGCTGGTCGAAAAAATCGTCTATCCTCAGAAGAGGGTAGCGATTCTTGATCGTCGCCTGATTCAGCCTCCCGTAGTCTATGCACAACCTGAGACCACCATCTACCTTATTTACGAACAAGACTGGATCACCCCATAGTGACGCACTTGGCCGAACATAACCACTCTTCATCACATCGTCAATTTGGATCTACATCACTCATAGCTCTGAAGGTGCCATCCGGTAAGGAGTCATCGATATCGGATGAGCGTCAGGCTGCAGGTCTATCCCGAACTTGATATCACATCGAGGGGGTAGAGTCTTCACCTCATCAGGGAATACGTCCATAAACCCACAGATGATCTCTAGCACTTCCACCATTTCAGCATCTACTGACCCTTCTGATAGCTCAGCTAACAAGGAGAGGAGGGGTTCCTCTCGCCTGTTGCACTTCTGACTGCTCTGCTCACCGGTTAAAACAACACACCAGCCGCCCAAGTCTGAGAACACGACCCTTCTTCCAAAGCAGTCGATGATGGAACACACAGAGAATAGTCAGTCAATGCCTAGGATGACATCGTATGGTTGTATCTGTATGAGAAAAAGATCCCTAACTAACTGATGTGGCCCTATCATCAGTCTGCATCCCCGAAAAACAAACAAAAAAGTAGGTCTGACCCCCGACTGGTGTGCTCAACCCCAGGGGCACTGGGAGTCTCTCGGCATCTAGGACCAGGGCATGGGCTAGACTGGGTGAAACAAAGGAGTGCCAAGCTCCAGTATCGAACAAGACATAAGCAAGGGTACTAAACAAACTGATCATACCTCGAACAACCTCCGGCCCTGCTAGAACTGTTGCCTCTGCAACGTGTAACTGTCCACGCCCAGCTCCTCTACCCCTCGGCTGTCGGCCAACTCCCCTGCCACGCCCTGTTCAAGGTCCCTGAGGTCGGCCTCCTCCTCCTACGTCTTCCCTCGGAGGAGCGGGAGCTCGCTGTCCCTGCTGCTGCTGCTGGAAAGGCCTGGCTGGAAGCTGCTACTGGGGAGGGTGGTGGGGTTGTCTGCCACCTCCATACTGCACCCGGTCTGAGCACTGACTCCGGAGATTGTCCAGGGCTCCCACAGACGAAGCACCGCGATCCCGGACCCAAAGGAAAGGGGCGAGGACCAGGAGATCGAAACTGAAACTGCTGCGGCATGCTCCCTGTCGGTCGGAACCTGGAGGGTCCTGACGTTGGAGACCTGGTGCTGACATCCTTCCCCTTCGATGGTCCCAGTTGGATCCCCTCTCGTGACACTTCTCCTAGATCATGCATCCTCTCCACCACTTTGGCCTTCTTATGGACCTCCAAGTATGTCAGAAGGGTAAAGGGGGTAACAACATACTGGAGGGAGGGTCGGAGTGCCTCCTCCAAACGTCTATCCCAAGACTCCTCATCAGGAAAGAGGTCCGGAGCAAAATGTAGGAGGTCCTTGAACTTGATCCCTAGCTCTCTCACTGACATACTCCCCTGTTGGAGGGATAGTATCTCCTATCTCTTTTCTACCTTCATCGTCGAAGAGAGGAATTTCGTCTTGAACTCCCTCTCAAAATCAGCCCACGCCACCTCAGCTTCTCTCCTCTCCCCCAGGTAAAGCGTACACCACTGATGCGCCGCTCCCCACATCTGGCTGACGACCAGAGGAACCCAGTACTCGGTCGTAGCCCGGATCAAGCCGAAGGCTATCACCAGCTCCTCTAGCCAGCTCTCCATCTTCATGTCATAGGTGTTGCCCTCATACTTCTCGAGGGTCTGTTGCTGGAAGGCCCAAAGTGTCCTCTGCCACTGGTCGTCCTCCTCTTCCCGGTCAACTCTCTGCCGATCAGCCAAGGTAGTCTTCGGGGCCTCGATCGCCTGTACCACACGTGATCATCTTCTAGGTGCCATAGCTACAAGGTAAACAAGGAATGCCTACGCCCAAGTAGTGAAAATTTTCATTCTTTAAAACTTCTTAAACTTTTCATTTATTCTTCATTCCTAAAACACCCCAAAAGCACAAGAACACAAGTCATTATAATGCATGTACCTTTCCTAGGGTCTCTCTACCCTGTAATCAGCGTGGCCTCACTTGGTCGTTCGGTAGGTCCAGAGTCCTTGCATCGGATCACAGGGGTCCCTAAAATCCTGTGTCCTAGCCGATCTTCCTTGGCCTAATTCACGCACCATGGTCACCCAACACAGTTTCCCTACCATCCCATGCAATCCTCACTGTTCCTAACTCCACACTCCATTCTATCTCTCAACCATCAGTTCTGATACCATTCTATCACGACCCGCCTTCACCAA
Organism: Viscum album; assembly: GCA_963277665.1. Taxonomy (NCBI): domain Eukaryota; kingdom Viridiplantae; phylum Streptophyta; class Magnoliopsida; order Santalales; family Viscaceae; genus Viscum; species Viscum album. The sequence continues at coordinate 1,455,380,800 of OY728135.1, read as the reverse complement.
AAAGGGGGGAAGGGTCAGCAGATTTCTAGGCCCTTCCTTCTTTAAGTTGAAGGAGAGATAATGACCCCCAAGACCTTCCCTCAATAGGTCCCGGAGTGGTGACTAGCACCACGGGTATAGAAATTACACACAAATGGAATGCATTACCCCTTTTTGTTTTATAGGATCGGGAGATAAGATGATGAAACCCAACAACACCAAAACTAAAAGAAAAGTAAATCCAAAAGTAAACCATTCCCACATGCATGTTCAAAAAGTAAAAGACACAAAGTACAAAAGTGACTACAAAGGTAAGTACCAAAGAAAGGAAAAAAATCAGCAACTGCAACTGCCCCAAAGGTCCGAGCTAGTATGGTCCTACGTGATCCCTGAAGTCCTCCTGGAAATCTGAAAGCATTTTTATATACGTAGGGTGAGCATACAACTACACTCAGTAGGGAAAACCAAAGACTCTCATGCACAAGTGGGGGAATGTACTAAAGTCCCATGAGAAAAGGAGTAAACCAAACACCTAACAAAGTGAACTATCTACCCAAGCATCACCAAATCACACTCCTCAAATAACGCAAGTCAAGTAATATATATAATAAGAGAACATCGATGTTTGGGTACCCCGCACCACTTTCCCACTGGTTATTGAGAAATCCTACACATCGAACCAATCCCGCCATTCTCACTGTAGTCCCACTGCCACACCTGCCCGCACACACCTGGGCCACAACCACACGTAGTCCCACTGCCGAATCCCACCCGCAAACACCTGGGCCACAATTGTCACACGTAACCACGCCTGCAAACACCTAGGCCAGAACAACAACCACCATGCCCGAAGACACCTGGGCTAGAAGATCCAGTGTCACGCCCGAAGAAACCTAGGTCTCATCCCGAAGACACTTGGTAAACCACCTGCCGCACACACCTGGCCAACCCCCACACTACTCTGACCGAAGATTCTTGGGCTAATAATGGACCTCAGGCCATCACAGCCTGCCCAAAGACACTTGGGCTATCCGGGAAAGGGATCAGAAAAGGAGCTAATAACCAGCCACTAGTAATAGTGTTGGGAAAAACACCCTCCCCCAGGAAATGGGGGTGTTCTGCACTAAGTTCTCAACTTGGGCGGGGCGTGAATAAGAAACACAAAACTACAAGTATGTATATATAGGTAACAAACACTCACCCAAGTTAGGTTTTTCTTCAGCCAGCCTAAAGGACACAAACATCACTCAGGTCTGAGTCATAACTCTCGCCAACAAACCGATTTTCCCCTTTCTTGTTTTCATTTTCAATAATAATGTTCCAATAAGTTTAAGCACTACTGGGCCACTAACACCATAAGCATAACCAAGGAAAAGAAACCAGCCAAACGTCAATTAAGTATCCACACCCAGTTCTCTTGTAAAGTCACAACAACAAAGGAAAAAGTGAGATCCCTCGAAGTACTGGAACCAAAGACAACCCCGAGACACTGCCTCATGTCCCCTCCCCCAAAAAGGTTTTTCATCAACAGAGGATCCCACCCCAATTCGTGATATAAACAAGGTAACCACCCAGTCTTAAAACTCACAACCACTAAATCCATAACAACAGGGGATCCCATCCCCAATTTTATAACCACCGAGAGTATAAATATAGGGGATCCCATCCCCTCCCACATCTCCAGCAATCGGCCCATAAAACAAAACAACCAAACCACTACCACCAACACAAAGCAGGTCCATACCGGTATTTTCAGATTTATAAGATTTAACACACTCCATGATTTCAATTCCTGTGTGCTTTAACCGGGGTTATCATAGAAAAGGATTCATCCTGGTGCTTCCAATTCATTTAGACGAATATACATAATTAAAAAAAATCCTTTACACAGAAAGGTTTATCCACCACAAACACGATCCATTTAAACATCACCAGAGGTAAGGGTTCATTAGTGCACAAACAACGACCACCAACGGCCTCGATTTTCTGTAGGCGTAAGCCGCGCAATTCAGAAAGAAGATCATAATATAAAACAGTGTCAACGATCACAGCCCCCCTTCTTTCTTTAAAGAATCTGTTCGTTATCTTTATTTAGTGCTGGTTTATCCAATTCTATATAATCAAAAGCACACCCACCCCGCATGATACACAAAATAGAGAGGCGAAGGAGAAATTCCCTAGTTTTTGGTCAACGATCGACGTTGAGGCCTGGCGTGGAACTTCACAGATAGCGATGTGGCTTGCCTGAATGAAAATAGCCTCGTCTATCAACGCTTAGGTCGGGCGTGGAACTTCACGCATAGCGATGTGGATCGCCTGAAGGAAGGGTAATCTAGCACAGGGTGAACAATAAAAGAAGAAACCCACGGAGAACCCTTTGGTTTATAAGGGTCTGGGGCGGTTGAGATAAGAACGTGAAACCGTGTAAGGAGCAGGGGTCGTGGGTTGACCACACGGCCCCACACATTATTAAAGGGGATTGGGTGGTTTAAACCGATGCACGCACCAGTTTAATTCTTTAAATACTTAATTAAAACATTTATGGGCGTTACCGAGCTTTAAAACACGCTTAAAGGAGTCAAATAGGGTTTAAAACTATAATTGTGCAAGAAGGAGCGCCACTGGAAAGAACCCGCGGGGTATGCCAGAGCCACCGGTAGCTGAGAGCTACCGGTGGGTGACAGCTACTGGTAGATTGAGCTACCGGTAGGCTGCACCTACCGGTAGACTGAGCTACTGGTAGGCTGCAGCTACCGGTAGACCGAGCTACTGGTAGACAGAGCTACCGGTATGCTGCGGCTACTGGTAGACCGGGCTACCGGTAGGCCTGCTACCGATAGGCTAAGGCTACCGAGAGGCCTACCGTTACTCCACACTTCACTGAGATTCCCATACAAGAAAACCCAACACGAGATTTTCAAAAAGTAATGGACCCCAAAAATCCGGGCCATTACAACATAACCCATTCCATTTTAACCACATCACTATAGATCACAAATCCTTCCTCATTAGTGGGAAATGTTGGCACATGTGCTGTGATTGTCCTCTTATTTAACTATTTAATATTGTCCTCATATTCGTCAATTGGGAAAAACATCACTTCAATACTTGTTTACTTGGTTTGTGGGATTGACAATCAGGACAAGTTTCTCACTATTATACAATTTTACCTATCAAATCCAAGGACACTATATATCTCTGTCATAGATTCTATTAGTCATGGCTATCCTTCAAATTTCTCTAATTTTTTAACGATCCACATAAATACCTTTTTTAGTGATAATATTCCCCAGATAATTTACTGGTTCCATCATAAACTCGCATTTTCTATATTTATCCACTAACACTTCCTTTTGTAAGGTATTCAATACAAAAATCAAATGCTCCTCATGTTCCACTTTTTTATTAGATAAAAATATTTTCTATAAAGACTACAATAAATTTAATATAGATATCCATAAATATTATTTTCAGCAAGTCCATGTAGATTTCAATATCATTATTTTATCCAAATGGAATCACTGTAAACAAATAGTGTTCAAAACATAAATGGAAATAAGTCATGTTATTTCCTTCTTCCTCTAATTTATTTGACAATAACTAGATTAAAGTTCCACCTTGGAGATATTTTGGGTGCCAAGTAGCTTATTTAAAAAATTATAAATTTATGGAAGATGATATTTTTTATTTATCATGATCTGGTTGAGGTCACAATAATCAATTTAGTGGTATATTAAAACATCCTTGATATTGTCTAAAAGGACTATATCACCCCACATTGAAGTACATGGGTGTGAAATCCCTTTTTTATGATTCTCATTTTATTAATTCATTATATCTTCAGGTTCAATATTGGTCATTCTATATGGAGTCATGTATTCGAAAAATATCTATGTATAAGTTCAATTTAGAACTATATAACTCATCTAGGATACATACTAGACTATTCTTTAAAAAAACTTCAACGAATTAAATTACAATAAGAATTTTTTCAAGGATGGTATATGTATATTTATAAATAATTTGAGAAAGGTATTCCCAATCATGATAGAATAACAAATATTCATCAGATTATAATACCTTAATATATTCATTCTTATCCTTGAACTTATATAGAATCGAAGTGAAATTTGTAACACTAATGGTGATTTCCATCTCAAAAAGTTTTACATTGGCACTATACAGGGAAATCTATTCCATTCCTATAATATAATTTATTTACTATAAAGGGAGTTTTAAAATGTTTTTAAGGAAATTCAACACACAAATTTTGATAGGGTATAATTTATATACTTGGGATACATTAATTGACTGATTTTCTATCTTTACCAATAAATCAAGTCCCATTATTTGAGGTGGACTTTGAATAGATCTAAAAAATTCATCATATGAAATATTTCATAAAACCATAATCAAAGAGTATATTCAATATACATGAATAAATAACTATAATACCAATCACCACTTCAATATAGTGATCCAAATTAGCATATATAATGATATACTATTGACTTTTCTCTTTAGAACATGGAGGTTCATGTCATTAGTTCTCATAAAAAAACATTGTATTAGTGCATTGATTCACATTGCTTCCTTATTCCATTCAGTAGAAACATAAAGAAATAGGATGAGGTTTGACCGTAGAATTCATTTCTTCTATCGCATTACTGTGTTTCTCTTACTAGAATTCATTGTCTTATTTACCATACTGCATACACCAAAACTTGTTTCTTGTCCCCTTAAAAAATGAAAAATGTTTTAAAAAATCATTTGAGAAGTAGGTTGTTAGACTTTCTTATCCCCATGATATTTCCCCATCACACCTCCAAAATTAAAAATCATCATTCGCATCATATCTCTAGAGCCAAGATACCCTTGAGAATAACTGATTTTTATTTGTACTTTGAGGTAATATCAAAAAATTCCCTCATAGCTATCAAAGTATTGAATCACCATATATTTTTTTATACTCATCATTATCCCACCATAAAATTGGTCAAAATTAATTTTAGGTTCACAGAAAAAGATAAAGGAATATATTGAAATTCTTGTGATGTTCTCCACATACTCCTCGATGGATTCATCATAATTTTTATTGAGTCCAAGGAAATAACCTTCCATTTTAATCTTGTGAGTGCAGGGGAAATATTTATTGAAAAACTATTTCTATATTAATTTCCACTCCACAAATTTCATCTCCTCATCAAGTATCATATTTTTTTTAAAAAACACCATTGATATTCTACTACCTCCATACAATAAACAAAAACCTTCTCTTTCTTAAATAATTAAAGGGATATATAAGATATTCTCAAAGAATTTTATCCATTGTTCAATGATTAAGGAATTTTAAGATGTACTAAAAATAGGATTTCTTTTTTTAAAAGGTCTTAATTACAAGTTTCTCTTTATTAGGGTGAGTGGTTGTTCCTCCTGATGAAATTTTATATTCAAATCAAAATTTAATTGAGAAACTATTATATTGATGTTCCAGATTCCTACTCCCATTGGGTTGGGAATCTCATTTGGTTAGTCATCACATTACACCTCACATTGGTTGTTGACTTGATTACACTTACTTCTAGGCATTTACTAGAATAAAGGTAAAATTAGGGATGATAATCATTATACTATTAAACACATAAGATATAAACTATAATCATTGAAGGGATAACTCATAAAGTATATATATTTCTCAACTTGTGAGTTTTTAGATTTTAATATAAGTTATACATGATCTAATTCCTATAATAATGTTTTATGGGTATATTTTTTCCCATTATAATGGTTCATAAAGAAGTTTTGAGTTTTTATAAGGATATCCCCCAAGAGTGACAAACCATGTGTTTATCACGACCTCTTTGTTATGCACCAGGAGAAAATTGAGTAAAATCCTAATGCACCCTTTTCATGGTTATTACCCATATGCACAACTATGCAAGATCCACATCCACTTGTAGCATCCAGACATTGATTTTATTTCTTAAATACCAATTACTATATATTTTACCACAATCTAGGGATATTTTTATATATTTATTTATATCCATAAGGCTATAAAAATGATTTATAATCCTAATCCCAAAAATTAAAACACATTAATATGATTCCAACTCTAATGACATGTATTTTAATAAATATCTATACATGATTAATTACATAAAAACACACTTAATATACTCCCATACATAATGTGGCTTATTGACTTTATAAAACTTGTTATGTAGTGAAATAACATGAACATGGATGTAATGAATTTATTTAAAACTCATTCACATATCTTAAATTTACATAAATATTCTAAAACTACATGGGATAACTTGGGGACATACATAACAAAGGGGTGAGTTGTAAATCCTATTAAGGGATAATAAAAGCATGACTAAAGTAATGTTGTATATGTTAGTTAATAGGAATAACCTGATGTCAACGATAGGTGATAATCATAATCATGAACATCCATTCATGATATAATATGATAACAACCCATTAATATAATATTTCAACAATAATATAAAACATTAAATCATAAAAATCTATCAAATATAATAGCTGATACATCAAAAAATAGTGGGATTATGGTAACCTTTCGTTCACCATACACAGTATCTCATGAGATATAAATATTATCCAATAAATTATAGGGATATATAATTCTAGTCCAAACTGTCATATTCATATCAAATACATGAATTTGTGTACCGCGTATATCGTACAACATAATAACTTATTTAATCATATTTAACACCAAAATTAATGAGTGTGTGTTACATATATGAAAGTCCCAAATAATCTAAGTATGGTTACATATAGTTTAATGTACTTGAGTGTAAATGGGGATGTGTATTCACTATATAAATATTTATAATTTAAAATTGGAGGATAATTTTAGCTGCAAAAATGGTATATGTATATAATAATTAAATGGATTAATTTGAGAGAGAAAAGGAATATCATCACATTTAAAAAATAAGGATAATAAGAATAATGTTTAAGAACATATTCCCAAATGATAAATTAGAAATAAAAATGAAATTTAAAAAAGGTATAACTTTAATAAAGAGGAGGAGAGGATCCCTCACCTTGATGGGGATCTTCTAAAATCATGGGAGGAACATTTTAAGAACATGAAAACACCTTGATAGGACTCTATAGAGGTAAAGATATAGTAAATTTTCTATCAATGGGTTTTTATTATAGAGGAATTATAGGTGGGTGGTGTTTTATAGAAAAAAGAGAGGGTAATTCTTTATGAATGTTAAATATTGTTTTTTTAAATAGAAGATAAAATAATTAAAACCATAGTCCATAACATGATTTTTTTTCATTTATTTTACCAAAGGGGGTAATTTTGAATATTTTATAAGTATAATAATTGAACACATTAATATAATATCCTTGGTGATGTTGAAGTGATTCATTTTAATAAAGAATTAATTTTAAAACTATAAAATATAATATGGGTTTTAAAGGATTCATTAAGGGTTTATAAAATTAATAAGATAACAAAAAAATTATTTAAAGGGGAGAAATAGTTTTATTTTTGGATATAATTTATTTTATTTATTACATACCTTTTGGATTTTGTTATGTCAAAATAAATTTCTTAAATTTATACCATAATAAATTTTTTCAAAAAAATATTCTTTCTCAGAGAATTATGAAAGATTAACGGATGGAAAATTTTGATATGATGATTTTAAATAAAATATTATTTATCAATATAATTCTCTAAATATTATATTTAAAATTTCAAAAAAAAATCTTATTTATTATAAAATAGTGAATTTTATGATGATAACATTTTTGACCATCATTGAGATTATATTAGAATTCTTTAAATTATATAATCATTTATTTTTAAGTAAATATAATTTAATTAAAAATTTTATTAAAATAAAAATTATTTAAAAAAATTAATAAATTATCAAAAGAGGGTCTTAATTGAGAGTATATATGTTGAGAAAATACAATTTTGTTTTATTCACATCAAAATATAGTTTTTATCCAATTTATTATATAATAAATTATACATTAAAAATAAAAAAAATTATTAATTTAGTAAAAGGATAATATATATAGATTCATATTTTTATGTTCTAGATAAATAAACCCTTATTACACTGGCGTACTCCCTAAGGGTAAGGTGTGCGATGGTGACACTTTCTTCAAGTGGTATGATGGACATGGTTTCAGTTATAATCCAGACATGCCTTAACTTCTCCCATAGGTGGTTTTCCTCATGCATTATTCATTGATTATAGAATTTTTATTGGTAAAAGTAAAATAAAAATGATTCCATATCCCCCAAAGGATTCGATAAATGGGATTTATAGGGTATGATCCTACTAGTCAATCCCATAACTTCTTTTATCTATATAAATCGTTTTTTATCATCACCCTAAGTATATAATAATCATAAAATTAAATTTAAATCATCTATATTATCAACATTTATGATTCTTAATGGTATTTTTAATTCGTTATGATATAACATAGAATAGTTTAAAATATCCAAATAAGTGAATGTCTTTTTTATAACTTCATTTCATAATAATACATTTATTCATTTAAAAATTGAATTTAATTTATATACTCTAGGTCATTACTGGAACTTCATCTTTTTCTTCTATACTTATATAGATATGATTAAATTTTAGCCTAATTGAATTAAATATCAAAAAACACTTCCTTAATTCTCTTCCCTCTATATATACTTTTTAATTTGTACACATGAAATAAACTAGATATTCTCCCTTGTCTTATTAATTAATACAAAATAATAGCATGGGTTTTACTCTTAACTTTTCTATTTGATATGGAAAAAAAATTACTTTATTTTTTAATTAGTAATTCTTATTGGCATAAATAATATCTTCTCAGAATAAAAGTGTCCAACTAAAAGGAACTTTTTTTTTCATTGACATGTACTGTATATTTGATAAGTTATAATTCACCATATGATCCTTCTATACATATATATATACAAGTGGTCATTTATATTTTATCCAACATATCATATTTCATTTATAGTGAATAAACCGACATGAATCATCATATTTATATATTATTAATATAGATATAATATTTAATAATCCATGTGCTATATAGGTACATAATAAAATGTCACCAGAAATAAAAAAAAATCACCTCTTTCATCCACTCATTAAACTACTAAAATAATATTAATAATCATATAATGATATTATAAAACTTGTGAGCCCAACATATATTCAATATTTATATTCTCTCTATCATTTTCAAAACAATTCTCTTAGTTGAAATACCATTCGAGATGATAAATTTCAAACAAGTTCCCACGAGGATCAATAATCTTCCATGTAGCTCAAATACCTTATGCGCTACACTAATACCTTTAGTTTAGTAAAATTATAATCTGTGTATCAGGATTCCCTTTATAATTTTCATCTCTTTAAAAAAATTCTTATGGGTTCCTTGCATGAAAAAATTCACTTACATGTGGGTTGAATATTCTTTAAGTAGGATAATTCACTTTTCATAGTTTCCTCCCAAAAACCATTAAAGATATTATTATTTATTATGTAAAAATTTCTAACCCAAGATATTACAATCATGATATTTTTTTACAATTAATAATCACTATGTAGAAATATGACCAAATATTCTATTAACAATAAATTCTTCCCTCGTTATTGTAGTGTGTCTAATATCCCCATGTTAGATTTCTCCTTGGAATCCTTTAAAAAATACTCACCATAGATGCTCCATGACATATTCATTCTATCCATTTTAAAAATATAAAATGTCCAGATTGAACACCATACGAAAAACACATTTTTAGATAATGTCACAATTTTTCAATTTTTCATTTCTTAAAAGTATTCATATAAATTACCATTATATATAGTGTGCTGAAAAACTAGTGGTCACTTTACAATAATCATATAAAAGAAGGAATCCATGATTCCTTGGATCTTGAAATATTAATATAATGATAATCCAATAATCCCAACTCTTTTTCTTCCAGTGCAGTGTTGATGATATTTCAATAAACATCTCCATAGGTCATAAGCTTCTAATAATCATCATAAAAAATTTATGATAAAATTATAGTGTATTGTGTTCATACACACCTTGTGTCATCTCATATTATCCCTTATATACACTTTTTTTTCCTACAATTATTTATAGAGTTTGTTTTCATCTTCCACTGCTATTTTAATAGTTCATGATATTTTTACTCAAGATATATTCATCTCTACTAGAGGAAAAAAACATGAGATATATAGGCTTGTCATGTATTATCATTGAAGAATAATTACTTAAAATTGTTATTATTATAAGGACTTGGCCTTAAACATTATATAATATTGAATCAAGTTAATAATTCACATGGAGGATCGTTTCATGTTTAGAGCTTTAGATAATTAGGTCATAATATATACATAAAAACTTGAAAATTACATGTAGACACTTCTACTCAATATCCATTTTTCCATAAGATAAAATCTCCAAAAAAAAGAGTCATGTCTAGTTCCATGTTTTAGACATAATTATTTTTCCTTGATTCATATTTGACCATATTCCACTTTATGTCCTGTGAAAAACATTTCAAAAACTTGGGATGAGCATAAAAAGAATAGTAAGGGAAATACAAAGAAGGAAAACTATTAGTTTTCCAAAACAACAAGTAAACCATTAATACCTTATCATAAATAACACTCTTCACCTTTATGAATTAGTAAATACTCTTCTCTAAATAAAAGATCATTGATTACTATTTTGTAACCAAAAGATTACCATAAAACCCATAGAAATCACACATAACATATATAGGTAACTTGGGACATAAACATACTTAAATGGAATAACCATATGGTTGACTTCCACACATATAACTAAATGGAATAGCCACACAACAGACTTACATAGCCAATGCATTGGAGGTTATAATGTAACTTCCCATCCTGGTTTGTCATGACACCACCCGTCATTTGGTTTATCACGTAACCACCTGTCAAATGTTCAAGTACCGTTATAAAATCATAACACATAAAATATTGCAAATATAAAAATTTCATGAATAACATTTAATTTGAAATCATTAGAAATTATTTCAAGATATTGAAATAATAAATCCATTTCAAAAATAATTTTCAATACCAAAACACCCAAAAATATAATAAGGGGTTTCTTTTTTATTTTAAAAAAATATTAAGGCTTATAGAGGAATCCAAATAACAATTACGGTGCCGAAGAGGTCATTATCGCTGTAAATGTTAAAACCATTCCTTTTTTCATTTAGTAAAATTCTACGTAGAAAAAGAGATTCCCTTTTAATGAAATGAAAATTAAAAGTTTTTTATACACCATATAAAATAAATTCATGTATAAAGCAAAACATGCCTCAATGAAAGGAGGTTGATACAAAGTCCCTTACAAAGATCATTTTGTAAATAAAATAGATCAATTATGTGTATTAACTATAATTAAAAATAAATAAATTATAAATACAAGATAGGATATCAAAAGATATATCTCACATAATCATATCATGAAATAATAAAAAATTAGATGTTTAACCCAAAGAACAGAAATTGGGTTAAGAATTTCTCTTACCTCATGTCGGACTTTACCTGTTCTTTCTTTAATATCCTAAATAATAAAAAAATGTTAATTTATCATTTCTTAAGAACCTTTTTCATGTTTATTATTCCCTTTATATCACTTATTACCCTATTATAAACATTATAAAATTATTTAAGTTAATAACGGTCGTTTTGTCAATATTTGGTACTTGAGTCAAATATGAACTTCTTATAATTACATGTTATCCATGTGGTAAAAATTCAATTATATAAAAAATTATATTAATGATTTAGATATCATATATATCATATATATCTAGTATATATATTTATTTATAGTAGTACATAAAATTTGGAGATTAGAAATTAAATGCACCATTCATGGAGACGGTAAGTCGTACGTACGCATGAACGCTACTTTCATTTCTATTTCATATTTAATGGAATTAAAACATAATGATACATTGTTATATTATAATTATATTATAATATCATATATAATTTGTGTAACTCCACCCTTTATACATTCCATGTATGGCATGAATGAGTCATATAACTTTAAGCGGGCAGTAGTTTCCACTTCCTCAAATGAAATTATCGCATTTACCCATTATGAAAACCATAAAAGTATTCTATAAAAGAAAAATACAGAAGAATAAAGAAAACATAAACATAATATATATCATATAGAAATATAGTTCTATCTTAATGTCCACCATGAGTGGTGGTTGAAGATATTTGAACAATCATCGTTTCGTGAGGCAGTAGTTCGTCGTCCATAGAAATAGTATGTTGTTTACCTATTAGATAGATTTGTGTGTAAGTGTAGTCAGAATAATTTTCATTAAAAACACCTAGTATATTAAGGTTACTATTTTTTTAATAAAATAAAGGAATAAAAGAGTTTAGTGGGTTGGAATATTAAAGTAAAAGAAAAGAACTTAAGAGAAGATGTTGCCCTAAAATCAGGTAACTCCCTTTGGTCTAAACCGAAAGGATTTCTTGATGTGCTCTATACCAAAGTTAAGGATTATATAAGGAATATATGGATGTATTGAGCTTATTTAATAAGATTTTTTATGAACCAAGGGGCTTGAGAGGTGTGAGTAATGGGTTAGAGGTGATGGCTTTTTATAAGGGGGAGGAGGGACTCTTTATGAAAGTTTTAAATTATTATTTAATTATATAATGATATTCAGTATATAAATGTCAAAAACTCATTTAAGTATAATATAGGATGAATAATTTTCAAAATAAAATAATCTAATAAGTATTGTACAAGTTTTAGATATTTTTTTAATTTTTATAATCTTATTTATTAAAATCATTCATTAATGAGGTAAACAATGCATCATTAATGTGTCCTTAAAAAAATTTAGTTGATGTCTACAAATTATAAGAAAAATAACATGATGTAGGAAATATTTTTATATTTAAAATTAATATTTATAGTCAAAGATATAAATTTTATATCCCCATGTAAAAATTTATTTACTAAAAGATATTTGTTTATGTCATTTTTTTATTGATTTGAAATTAATTAACATAAAGTGTCATTATCATTTTTAAGTTGCTCCATGGGGTCCCAAAATCAACCCAAAGATTCCCATGGTCGGAAAGATATCAACCAATATGACTAGGACACACTTTAGGGTAATTTAATATTATTACAATATTAATTTCACCTTGAATTTCCCTATTTACTTTTAATCGCGGTAAATAAAAGTCAAAAGTTACTATTCACCAAAAATTATTTTCATATTATTTAACCAAATTTTACTTATTGATAACAACCATGTATATTTTATTTTCAAATTTTAATTCACAGAAGTGGTAAAATTCCTTTTAAATGAAAAATTCATATTTTTAACTACTACCCAGCGTTTTAACTATTCATCAAAAATTGAAGTTTTTTAGAAAAATACCCAAAAATTAACCTAAGATATATTTGATATTCCAAATTCAAAAATTATGCCTATTTTACAAAATTCAAAACATAGAATTTGAATTAATTAATTTAAAATTAATTCCCGTTGTCAAAACAAAAAGTGTGTTTTTAATAAATAATTACTATCAAATGATTGACACTTGTTTATATCCAATTTCAAAGTTAAATTTCTTCCAATAAAAAAAAATTGGATTAAATGGTAATAGTATAATCTAATTACACTTTAAAACCAATTAAAAAGATAATCTCACCATATAAATAAATTATATTAAAAGGTATTTTTGAATTAAAATACAGTATATTTCATTGTTCATTAAAAATGATCATTATCAGAATAATACCAAAATTTTGTCTAAAGTAAATTTTGATATCCCAAATCTAAATAATAATTTTAATTTTTCAAATAGAACATATAAAAGTAACAAAAACTATATTTAATGAGTGATCTCCATCAAAAGGTTGTAAATCGACCTTTTAAAGAATATTAGAGTATTTATGCTTAAAATTAGATTCATTCCCATTTTAAGCCTCTAATTATTATTGGATAAATTTAAAAACATTTTAAAGAAAATATATAATCATATTGTAGTTATTTCTACTCATTCCAACCAATAAAATGGCTAAGCGTTAACTAACATTTAAAATAATATTATATTATTATTTTTCAGTATGACCCAACATTGTGTACAACATAAGATTTCAAAGAAAATCGTTGTTTCCTACCAGGTAAACTATAAAACATATCATTCCTTTTAAATTAAAATTAATATTTAAATCACAAATATTAATAAATATGAAAATGTATTATTCTTTATTTACCTAGGATATTACATCCTTCTCCCCTTTTGGAAATTGCGTCCTCATAATTTTTTTCACTTATCAAATAAATGGGAATATTTATCCCTCATAGAATTCTAAGATTCCAACATTGCCTATTAAACCATATGGTTTTTCCACAAAACCATTACCTAATGAATTAACTTATTCCGTAGCACTTTCTCTCTTTGGTCATGAATCTAGACTAGGTGTTCCTCATAAGAGAAATTATCTTCCAATTGAACTACCTCTGGTCTCAAAACATGAGATGGATCTAGCATATACTCCCTCAGCATTGAAACATGAAAAACGTTGTGTACCTAGGATAAACTTTGGGGTAAATCCAATCTATAGGAAATTGATCCAACATTATCTAGGATTTCATAGGGTCCAATGAACCTCAGACTCAATATTCCCTTCTTACAAAAACGCAACACCCTTTTCCATGGAGAAACAATGAGAAAGAAATGATCACCTACCTCAAAGAAAGATCCTTCCTCTGGTTGCCTACATAACCTTTCTACCTTCTTGGATTTGTTCTCATGTTCTTCTGAATCAACTGAACTTTTTATACCATCTCTTCTACCAATTATGGTCCAATCAGTTTCCTTTCACCTACTTTATCCCAAAAAGTTGTAGTTTGACACCACTTCCCATATAATGCCTTAAATTAAGCTATATGTATACTGAATGAAAACTATTATTATAAGAAAATTCAACCAAAGAAATATGTTAGTCCCAACTTCCCTAGTAATTCAGTGAACAAGCACGTAACATATCCTCCAAGGTCTGAATTGTTCATTCTAACTACCCATCTGATTTGGGATGAAAATCGATTCTAAAATTTAATTTAGTACCCAATGAATTCTGAAGGCCTTTAAAAAATATATAAGTGAACTTGGGATCATGATAATATATAATAGAGAGTGGAACTCCATGGAACCTGACTATCTCTTTAACATACAACCGAGAAAGTTGATCTAAAGACAAAGTATTTTGAATAGGAAGGAAACTAGAAGATATAGTCAATCGGTCAATAATAACCTAGATTTCATTATTACCTCTATATTTCTTTGTTAATCCCACAACGAAGTCCATGGATATAATTTTCCATTTCCACTTTGGCATGGGTAAAGACTGAAGCATCCCTTTCGGTAACTTTCGCTCTGGTTTAACCTGTTAACCAGTTAAACACTTTATAGTAAAATCATAAATATATCTTTTCCTTCAATTCCACCAGTAATACTCCCAAAGTTCTCAATATATCTTAGTACTTCCTAGAAAAATTGAAAACAGAGAATTATGATCTTCACATAATAACTCCTTCAATTATGAATCACAAGGAACACATAATATCTTCCCAAACCTCAGTATACAATCATTATCAATGTTAATTTCTCGCAACATACCCTTTTGAACCAACTCTACCTTCTTTTG
This sequence comes from Viscum album, assembly GCA_963277665.1. NCBI lineage: Eukaryota > Viridiplantae > Streptophyta > Magnoliopsida > Santalales > Viscaceae > Viscum > Viscum album. The sequence goes on along the minus strand of OY728135.1, from coordinate 1,455,365,050 downwards.
CAACTCACTTTATTCCTTCTGCTCTTCCTTAATTATGTCTGATAGAGATTATTTCACTGATACCTGAAACAAAACAGTGAAATTTCTTGTACCAACAACTTCTATGCCAAATTTGATCTTATTCCAAACATAGCATGGTTAATGTAGCATTGCTTTTTCGACTCAAGGAATCATCCAATTTATTTTCCTTTCCTGGATATTAATAGATCGTGTAATCATAATCCTTTATGAATTATAACCACCTCCTCTATCTCATGTGTAATTCCTTCTAAGTGAATATATACTTCAAACTTTTGTGGTTAGTATATATTTCAAATTTTACTCCATACAAATGATGCCCCCAAATTTTTAAATCAAAAACAACAACAGATAATTCCAAATCATGTACAGGGTAATTTAACTCATGAGGTTTCAACTAATGTGAAGCACAATCAATTACCTGATTATTCTTCATAAGTACATAGCCAAGTCCTTTCAAAAAAGAATCAATTTAGATAACAAATTCACCATCTCTGGAAGGCAGTTCCAAAACTGGATCATTCGTCAATCTTCTTTTCAATTATTGCAAAAAATCATCACATTATTTTGTCTAGATCAACTTAAAAACTTTTCTAGTTAACCTATTCATTGGGCTAGATAACTATACAAAATTCTCATAAAAACTCTGGTAATAACATGATAACCCAACAAAACAATGGATCTCGATTATATTTGTGGGTCTTGTCCATTCTTCAACAACTTTTGTTTTAGAAGTATCAACAGTTATGAATTATTTATAAACAATGTGACCAACTAAAGAAATTTTTTCTAACCAAAACTCACACTTTCTGAATTTCCTATACAATTTCTTCTATTTTAAGGTTTGAAATGAAACCCTTAAATGACTTTCATGCTCATTTTTACTTTTGGAATAAACCAAAATATCATCAATGAACACAACCACAAACTTATCACCTGAGTCAACTGATCCATCAATGCAACAAACTATTCAATTATGATTCTGACTATCTCAGGATACTGATTTGGAAGGTTATTATCCTCTGTATAGCTTCCCAAAATTCTTCCCTGCTTCCTCTATAGAAAACCATTCTGAACACAGAAATATCTTAGACGAAGAAATATGGTAATTTCTAAATTCTATATCATTTCAATCATACCATAGATTAATTTATGGACATTAATTTAACAATATTCTAACTCCTAAAGTTGTTTAAACAGACCTCTGATACCAACTATAAGGATCCAACCTTAAAAATTACATAATATTGAATTAAGTTAATAATTCACATTGAAGATATTTTTAGGTTTAGAGATTCAGAGAATTAGGTCATAAAATATACATAATAACTTGATTATTACATTAGACACTTCTACTCAGTATTCATTTTTTCCATAAGATAAAAACTCTTTAAAAAAAAGAGTCATGTGTAGTTCCATGTTTTAGATAGCATGACTTTTCCTTGATCCCATTCTTGACCCTATTCCACTTTATGTCCTATGAAAAACATTTCAAAAACATGGGATGAGTATAAAAAGCTCAGTAAGGGATACACAAAGAAAGAAAACTGTTAGTTTTTTAAAAACAAAAAGTAAACCATGAATACCTTATCATAAGTAATACATTTCACCTTTATGATGTAGTAAATACTCTTCATTGAATAAAAGATCTTTGATTACCATTTTGTAAACAAAATATTACCATAAAACCCATAGAAAACACACATAACATATATAGGTATCTTGGGACATAAACGTACTTAAATAGAATAACCATACGGTCGAATATCACTAACTAGAATTGCCATATGGTCAACTTCGATACTCAATTCTTTGGAGGTTATAATGTAACCACCCATCCTAGTTTATCACAGCACCACTCTTCATTTGGTTTATCACATAACCACCTGTCAAATGTAAACATTTCACTAATAAAATTTAATTTAAAATCACAAGAAATAGCTTCAAAATATTAAAATAATCAATCTATTTCAAAAACAAATTTCAATACAAAAACACCCAAAAATAGAATAAGGGGTTTCTTTTTTTATTTTAAAAAAATATTAATGCTTATAGAGGAATCTAAATAACTATTACAGCGGCGGAGATGACATTTTTGCTGAAAATGTTAAATACATTCCTATTATCATTTAGTAAAACTATACATAGAAAAATAGATCCCTTTTGAATGAAATGAAAAGTAAAAGGTTTTTACACACTATATGAAATAAATTTGTGTATAAAATAAAATATGTTTCAATGGAAGGAGATTGTGATGAAGTCCCTTACAAGGATCATTTTGTAAACAAAATGGATCAATTATGTTTATTAAATATAAGTACACATAAAGAATGTATAAATACAAGATATGATATCAAAAATTATATCTCACATAATCATAGCACTACATAATCAAAAAGTATAATTTTAACCCAAAGAACGAAAATTGGGTTAAGAAGTTCCCTTACCTCATGTTCGACTTGACATGTTCGTTCTTTAATCTCCTAAATAATAAAGTAATGTTAATTTAAAATTACATAAGAAAGTTTTTCAATTTTATTATTCCTTTTATATCACTTATTACCATGTTATAAACATTATAAAATTATTTAAGTTAACAACCGTCGTCTTGTCGACATTTGGTATTGGAGTCAAAAATGAACTTTTTATAATTACATGTTGTCCATGTGGTAAAAATTTCATTATCTATAAAATGATATTAATGATTTATATATCATATATATAATATATATCCAGTATATATAAGTATTTATAATAGTACATAACATTTGGAGATAATAAATTAAATGCACTGTTCATAGAGACCGTAAGTTGTACGTACACATGAACGCTACTTTGATTTCTATATCATGTTTAATGGAATATAAATTTAATGATACATAGGTATATTATAATTCCAGAATAATTTCATAAATAATTTCAGTAACTCCATCCTTTATACGTTTCATGTATGGCATGAACGATTCATATCACTTTGAAGGGGCGGTAGTCTGCACTTCCTCAAATGAAATTATCACGTTTACCCATTATGGAAACCATAAAGGTATGGTATAAAATAAAAATACAGAATAATAAATAAAACATAAACATAATATATATCATATATAAATAAATTTCCATCCTAATGTCTACCATGATAGGCGGTTGGAGATATTTGAACAATCATCGTTTCGTGAGGCATTAGTTCGTCGTCCACAAAAATAGTATGTTATTTACCCATTAGATGGAGGTGTGTGTAATTTTAGTTTGAATAATTATCATTAAAACAACCTATTATATTGAGGATACTACTTTTTTTATAAAATAAAGTAATAAAAAGATTTTATGTGGTTAGACAAGTAAAATAAAAGAAAAGAACTTAAGAGAAGATGTTACCTTAAAATCAGGTAACTCCCTTTGGTTTGAACCAAAAGGATTTCTTGGAGTGATCTCTATATAAGTTAAGGATTATATTAGGAATAAAGGGATGTAGGGAGATTACTTAGGTGGATTTTTTATGAGGCAAGGTACTTGAGAGGTGTGAGTAATGGGTTAGAGGTGATTTCTTTTTATAAGGGGGAGGAGGGGATCTTTAGAAAAGTTTGAAAATATTATTTTATTATATAATTATATTCAGTTTATAAAGGTCAAAATCACATTAAAGACGAAGATAAGATGACTCATGTTCAAAATAAAATCATCCAATAATAATTGGATAGGTTTTAGATATTTTTGTTTTTTTTTTAAATCTTATTTATTTAAATCATTCATTAAAGAGGTAAACACTGCATCATTATTGTTTCATTAAAAATATTATTTATTTGATGTCTAAAAAATATAAAAAAAATAAAATGATGTAGGAAATATTTTTATCTTTCCAATGAATATTTATAGTTTAAGAGATAACTTATATAATCCCATGTAAAAATAGATTTACTAAAAGATATATGTTTATATACTTTTTGTCTTTACTTTAAATTAATTAACATAAAGTGTAATTATCACTCTTAAGTGGCTCCATGGGGTCCCAAAATCAACCCAAATATGTCCATGGTCTAAAATATATCAACTAATAGTATTAGGACACATGTTATAATAATATAATGTTTTTATAATATTATTTTTACCTTGAATTATCATATTTACCTTTAACCGCGGTAAATAAAAGTCCAAAGTTAGTATTCACCAAAAATTATTTTCATATTATGGATCCACATTTTACATACTGATAAAAACCATGTATGTTGCATTTTCGAAATTCAAATCACATAAGTAGTAAAATTTCATTTAAATGAAAAATTTGGGTTTTTAACTACTACTCAGTGTTTCTACTATTCATCAAAAATTGATGTTTTTCAGAAAAATACCAAAACTTTCACCTAATATATATTTGATATTTCAAATTAACAAATTATATCTATTTTACCAAATTAAAAACATAGAATTTTCATTAATTAATTTAAAATTAAATCTCATTGTCAAAACAAAAAGCGTGTTTTTAAGAAATAATAACTATCAAAAGATTGACCCTTGTTTTTGTCTAATTTAAAAGTGAAATTACATCCAATGACCAAAATTGGATTAAATTTTAAAAATATAATCTAATTACACTTTAAAACCAATTTAAAAGATAGTCTAACCATATAAATAAATTATATTAAAAGGCAATTTTGAATTAAAATACATTATTTTTCACTATTCATTAAAAAATGATCATTATCATAAAAATACCAAAAAAAATTCCAAAGTAAATTTTGATGTCCCAATTATAAAGAAGAATTTTAATTGTTCAAATATAACATATAAAAGTGACCAAAACTATATTTAAATAGGGTTCTCTGTCAAAAGGCAACAAATCGACCTTTTAATGAATATTAGAGTATTTATGCTTAAAATTAGATTCATTCACATTTTAAGCCTCTAATTTTTATTGGATAGATTTAAAAACATTTTAACAAAAATATATAATAATATTTCAGTTAGTTTTACTCATTTCCACCAATACAACGGCTATGCGTTAACTACCATTTAAAATAATATTGTATTGTTAGTTTTTAGTGTGACCCAACATTGTGTGCAACGTGAGATTTCAAAGAAACCATTTGTTATGTATCGGTTACGCTATCAAAAATATAATACCTTTTAAATAAAATTAACATTAAAATCACAAATATTAATAAATATGAAATTTTTTTATTCTTTATTTATCTAGGATGTTACAATTATCCTAATAGAACATGTTATTTTATTGATGAATTATATCATATATCTGAAATCCCACATCAAAGATACTCTTGGGAGGCATCATATTCATATTCATGGGTGCATAATCTGGCTCCAATTGATATCTATTGAAGATAGTTCTATCTAGTGAAGCATTATTCCTCCCCACGCATTATAGGCTAAAAAATAACCAGTGCGTCCTTATAGCTTTTTTAACCCATATAGGCTCCTTCTCTATTTTCACACAGCTCGTGGATGGCTCTCCTTTGAGATGCCCCTATGGTATGCCCTTTCTAAAACCATGGAATTTTTTTTCATAATTGAGTTATTATTTTCCTCTTTATCCTACTTGGTTTTTACTTGATTGATTTTTGGGTAAAGGATTTTGGACCTTGAGGTGATTATGAAAGATTTAAAATGTTTTTGGTGACCTTTCTAGAGAATAAAGGTAGCACCACATCCAAGTCAATGATATTGTGCCTAATGAGTTTTTTTTTTTTTAGGACACATCACAAAAAAAAAATTAATATTCTATGGTGATGATTATCAATTATTGTTATATTATAGACTTCATCATGTAGGTTCTATTGGGATGGTTTTGCCTTTATATTTTAGACCATGCCATATAGACTATTTTCATATCATTTTCAAATAGATTTCACCAAAAATTCAGTCTTCAGAAGATTAGTAATTAAATATTAATTATGTAATTTCTTTAGGGATTTTGTTTCACGAATAAAAAGAGTAAATTCAATTTTCTTAAATTATGGTTTTCCATGTGTAATGAAACGATAAAAATACTATTTCTCATCTTCAATTCACATCGATTCTAGTTTTACAAAGGACTGTAGTTATGAATCCAAACCACATCACTCATCCTTAATCTATTTTAGTTTAGATTTAAAAGTATGTATACATCATAGTCTTCTTATTTTCACTGTGGATGTTATTTTCTAGTGCATTCAATTCCATAATGCACTACTCCTGTGGTGATTCATTCCCTTGTCACAGTTGTTCATCCTACACCGTGGTGGTTTCTTATAGTGCACCTCTACTCTATGGTGGCTCACTCAAGGCTATGGGGATTTTTATTATACATCTACAGACCATAGTTCCAATGTTTCACCATGGAACCATCCATATTTCCATATATCCTTGTTCCATTGTGGTTTCTCAAGGAAATACATTCACTCTTCTCACAAACAAACTTGAAGTGTTATGTTTCTAGTAATCAACCATAGATTATATTTTTTTTATACCCATTTACGTGTTCATATTTTTCTTACTATATAACCCATTTCATATTATATTATAATCTTTTCTCTATTTCTTTTTAAGGTGATCATGTTCTAGTTGGTGTAGAAACATGGTTCGGGTGATGAAACCTTCGATGAACAATCATGTTAGCCTTAATAAACATGATATAGTAATTTTCTTACCTCTTGGGTATTTTGTTACACTTGTTTCCATGTTATAAATTATGTTTTTTTCATAATTGAAAATCATTCTTGATTGTTATTACATGTGTATTTGTGTGTAGCCGATGATACCTGTTGTGATATTTGATTCCATGAGCATTGTAGTAGTTGTATTTTCTCATGTTTGATTATGATCAAATGTTTTTATGTGTTCTATTATACGCCCATGATTATATATTATATTTTACTTTTATTATTTAACCTATATGTGTTTTTACTTTCCTTAGAGGTTGCTATTGGTATATGCAAAAATTTTACATCATTTGGTTTTTACCCCTTAGGCATCGAATTTGGAAATCATGAAAAAATGATGAAGAACAACCAGATCCTAGTGTAAGGGAATTATGGTCCTGGGGCCTAACCCAAGATATAAATACTAGGTAATAGTAGTCTTGGGGATGAACACAAGGTATTATTGGGGTATAATGGTTTAGGGGCCAGACCAATGATGGATATAAGATAAATCGGTCTAGGGGCCTGATCTAACTTAATGCATTGAGACTATAGAGAGATGTAATTTCAAACATAGTGGTTGATCATTTATATTTTGTCAAATTACATGACTATCCATATAGAATTAAACTAATTTAGGTAAAATTTATGGTTTATCTTTGAGGAAAATTATTTATGTGTAAGACTTCAAAATATTTTAATGAATATTTTTTAAGCTAGGTACCGATTCAGCATGAATTTCAGTAGCCTAGAGATCCTTGTTGGGTGATATTAAAAATAAAAAAATATTTTATCATTTTCATGTAGTTTTTATAAAATAATTTCATAACCTATGAATAGATACTCAAATAAAAAATTTGATACCTCCATTAAATCTATAACATGGGTTCTATAATAGGCATGACCTATCTTTTGTTGGCACTAGGTGTTTTGTTAAAGTGTAGTCATAAGATCAAATATTAAAATAAAGAAATAATTTTATTTATTTATTTTTCATTTAAGCATTATGTCCTAATAAAAGATTATAAAATTCTTTCTATGGTAAAACCATAGGGTTACCCATATAACCCTATGAATTTAGAGAGATTCAATGGAGGATATTTATTGGATGAATGCCAACAGATCATTTCTTAGAGATCTCCAATGGAGATCATAGATCTCACCAATAAAAGTGAGGTGGAATAATTATTCATTAAGAATAAATCCAATCATGAGGTAGTGAAGTTTCTTCTTTGTGGTTTAATCCCCATTTTTTATCCAATGATAAACAAAGATAAACTTCTCTAACAAATTTATTCATGGGTTGATCATGTTTTTTGGGTGCTGGTATATCTTTATAGTATTTGGGAATTGATATTATTTTATTGTATCATATTCATTCATAATTAAAATGGAAATATATAGAGGCCACCCTATAAATGTTTGAGGTTCATTTCTCTTGTTGTTCTTTTGTTATTTTCTCTCACCACTCATTGATAATTCATCTTTGGTTGTTTCTTTTCTTGGAGGCTCATCAAATACCTTGTAGTAAATCTCTAAACAATTACTTAATGTAGAAAGGGATCCGTATAATGGGTTTAGGTTTATAATCGATGGAATAATCTAGATGAAATTTGGAGTAACTGGAGATTATATATATACATGAAGTAGATCAAGGGGCTTAGTTTTATGGGTTTTTACTTATATATGAGAGACACTTCAAGATTAGAACATGAGTGGTTATTGTTGTTAGAATCAAACCACCAGTGAGGATGCATTCCTGATCTATGCAAACCCATGATTCAAGACAAGAATCATGGAAGAACCAGTCATAGTAGACGTGTGAGAAGAATCATTTATATAAAATGTGATTCAATAGAAATCACAACTACACAATATTTATTCCAATGAACAGACACTACGTATTCCCCCCTATACAGTGCTATGGGTTTCCACATGGAGATAAATATCACTTGCTATGTGGTGGGTCCACATGAAATGTAACCCTTAGCTAACTATTTTTTCATGTATGTGGATTACACTCCTAGAAATCCATGTGGCATTATACACCATTTTTATTAGATCACACATCAATTCCACCTTAGGGGATGCTCAATATGTAAATAGAGTACGTGCCTAGGAATCCATGTTGCACTACACATCATGTGTATCAAATGACATGTTTTGTGAAACTTGTAAGATGGATTAGTATGTATAGGGAGTAAACTTATAGGAGACCTTGTTTCCCCACATTTTTTATATTTTAGGGAACATAGCTTGTACTTTGGATGGTACACATACATGGGAATGCTACACATGTCAAGTGCCATACCCACCCCTACACACCTTGTGATGTGATGTAAAACCTATATTCATTGAAAATCACTCAAACATTTATATTGTAAATATAAATTTCTTTAGTACATAGGTATATTATATAGTATATGGGCTTGACTAGACAAAATTCCATATGCTAGACCGACCTCTATAATCCATTTACCCCAGGAACATGCTGTAAATTTTTATAAATTTAGATCTTATAAGAAAGAGACATAGGATGGTCTAGACATAGTGATACATGTTGTGTACCATTATAATAAATTGAATATACTACTTAAAGTTAAGGTTGAATAATTTTTTCTTCTTAGGTCAGTTCTTATATGAGCTTGGGTGAGTTCCTTGAAACCATTTCAGTATGGACCTATTTCTCTAGGGTGAATTCCCTTGGCCCATTACAATGAGGGTATTGTGAGTCATCACATCATGGTAATAGGATGTGATCCACTATATGGGGTTAGTTTCAAATATAGTTTTGGAATCCCTCTATGCAACTTGGGGTGTAATCCACTATCCTTTCATCATTTTCCCTAGGTAAGAATTAAGAAATCATAATGACTAACTTTTTTAGGTGTACAATCACATACATATTGGGTTATTCTAGGCAGGATATGATATAATATAGAGGACCTATATGTGATCCCATGTCTATGTATTGAGATATTAGGAGTTATATTTATTTTTTATTATATGTGGCCAAATGAGAACAACCTATTGGATGAGATCCATTAGTGATAACATGGATCATAGAGTCATTTATCTTGGATGAACATTACCTTGAATCCTCATGTATAATCTTGTTTCTAGAAATATGGTTGATACCTATTTCATACTTCTATTTTCTTATGAGTATTTTTTTCATTGTTGTTATATATTTCTATCTTTCTTATATTGATCAACATACCTTCATGTTGATGAGTTGACTAATATCTTGATGCTCTATGTTTGGTTATTTCAGAGTTCCCTACATGGTATGTATATACTCACCACTATATGGGATCTTCTTGTACATGTCTCATATTATAATAATAAAATGATTTTCATTGGATTCTTGGGTGGACCAATAGTAGTTGGATCTTATTTAGAGATGTGTTATTATATATAGAACTCAGATTCATCTAGGAGATTATTTTGGGTAGCTTCCCCTATGTTATCATTCGGTTGATATCTTTCACAGTTATAGTTTTATTGTATTTTTCACTTGCCACTTTTTCTACACATTTTTTGTACTCTGATGTGGGATAGAAATTATGCATGCAGTTGCAGTATAAGTTTTTTTACCTTTTTTCAATATATCAGTGTATGGAGATGAAAAATTTTGTACATATTATTTATTAAAAATAATTACATGTGTGGGATATTCCTACTTAGTATTAGTTGTTAACCCATGTCCTAATGGAAGAATGCATGAGGTTTCATTCTTATATTACATTTTTCTAGGTGATTCACTATGGGTCGGGTCATGAAATTATGGAAACATGGATAGCACACTACTTCTCGATAATTTATTGTATATTTATTTTCTTTTTATACATTTACTATTATTATTATGTCATAAACATTTTATACATGATAAAACTATGTTAAGGATGTATTTTTGGTGTCTTACTAAGTCTGGTACTCATGTCCCACATAAAAATTTCAGTGTTCTTGTATATTTCATAACTAGAGTTCCAATGAAGGACAAGGTCCATGTGGTGGATGTTTTAGAAAATGATCACATAGATGGTAGCATACATTTACATACTCTGGAGGGACCCAATGATTATTTATTTATTTACTTTCTACTTAATACAGTAGATAATATTTCCACTTCAGGAGATGTTTATTATCATACGAAATGTATTCCACTCTTCATTTTATTCATGTTCACTATATTCATTTATTGTATTGATTATGATTTATTATTTTTTCCTTGACATGATACTGATGTTATAGTCTCCCAATTGACTAACTCATGTCATCACTTCTATTCAGCTACATCTTGTAGATGGGGACACACCCATGAGGTTATCTTGCATTTAGTCCATGACCTGGTAGTTTGTTTTGGGGTGTTAAAAATGGTATCAGAGTGAAAGAACCTACAAAATTGGTTATTTTATTTTATTTTATTCAAGAAATGTTATAATGTATATAACATGGTTGGGACTCAGTTAGAGGAACTATGACAGTTCTCTTCCAACAATTGATATTTAACCTTTGAGTTTTCATAATGTAGGGAAAATTATTTTTTCCATGTTACTATTGATTAAATTCATCTTGGGTGATTCACATTATGTGGAAATATAATTTATGAGATTTAAGGTGTGTTCATGCATCATGAGTAGGCATGTAGGATCACATGAAAATATATACTTGTTGTTGTGATACATATAATCCTTTAATTCAATGTATAAATCAGTAATATTTGTTAGATATAGTTTCTTTTTGTATGAAATATCTTTTTTTCAATGATTTTAAGATATATCTTAATTGGAATTAATTAGTTGAATTAAAAATGTTGTTGTGTTAGTGTTTATTAGATGATATATTCTAATGTACATGGATGAAGACAAGGGTTATTTATAGGAGGGGTATATCTTGGGTTATGGATAGGCTCCTAATATAATCTTGTTTTTTTCCATAGACTGTATATTATCAAATTTTATTCCTAAATTTTTTTTTGATTATACAAGATGTCACCTGATATATGCTTGATGGGACCACCAGCTAAGGAGGAGGGTGCTCTAGAGCAAGCGCTTGTACCTACTCTAGTATTGAAAGAAGTGGGACCTTTACAATCCCCACTAATATCCATTGTTAACTATGCCATTGATTTACATCTCCAACATCTTGTATCATTTCATGGAATCAATAGATTGTAGGATGCTGAGGATTTGGTGGACATTATATAGGGTATCTTTGACCCTATCAAGACACCGGTTGAGAGAATGGTCAATATGAATGTATTCATATTGCAGGGACCCTTAAAGTTATTTTTTGGAGTCCTAGGTTATGCTAAATGATATGAGATATTTTCGTGGGAGGCATTCAATTAATTTTTTTTCTAGGAATTCATCCCAGACATGTTGAGGATCTACTGAGCATATAAGTTCAAAGAGACAGAGTAGGGATCTATGAAATTATATTCCAATTATACTCATCTTACCGAGCATCTCCATTTCACACTACCCTTTCCTAGTAATGAATCCCAGAATTCTAGGAAGTTCAATATCAGACTTCTTGTTGACATTAAATAGTGGGTCCTAAGGTTTAACTAAGTTATACACCTAGAGGACCTGTGTAAGGCCTTTTCCATTGTCATGATCAAGGATGATGGTTAATCCATTGGTTTTACTTTACCCAACAATGATTAGTCATTTAGACCCCATACTATTGTGTTGAGTTCCATTTATAATATAAGGGAGATAAATTCTTGGTACATGAATTAGAGCACAGGAAAATCGGAAGAGTGGAATTAAAATTCTTTGGTTCCCTCAGGATCTTAACCATAATTCTCAAACTATGGGAATATCAGATATTACCATTGGGCCTTCCCAACACCTTAGTGTAGTGTCTAATATAGTGGAAATATGTGAAATATCCAACACTTTCTTCACAGAACACTGAGGTCGGGCTTTCTTCGAGGTTGAGGGTAAGCATGATCCACAACCTAGTGATCCATTTGGGGTTTTTAGTAATGGAAACAGTATGTTCATACACCTTAGGGACATTCCCACATAGTTGAGGAAGATATTTTATACATAATGGATTAGAATCCAGATGATGGTGTATAGGTGACATTTACTATTGAAGGTATAATTATGAGCACCTCTACCTTATCTACCACCTTGTTGAATAATTGTGCTTCCCATTATTTTATATATTAACAATTAGTTGGTAGAATTGACCTAATAATTATTTTATCCACTGATTTAGTCTCCCTTAAACACCATTGGTCATGAGAGTGGACCATCTTCAGTTATGAAAGGAGTGTACTATACTCATCTCTAACAATGAACATATTTTTGAATTCATGATTATAGAAATAATGATAGTCAGTGATATTCATGGTATGGTATATTTGACTAGATTCCAATATTACATATATTGTTATAGTAAATAGGTTTTTTTTTACTTCACTAAAGGGTGAGAGATACCTGATGGTTGGATATTGGGAACTAGGAGAAGGATATTTTGTAAAAGGCATGTGTTAGCTTAGAACGATGAAAAAAAATATGACAGGCTAATATATTTTGGTCGAATTTTTGATAGGGGAATCTACTATTATTTTATTCATGGATCCTTATTTGGACATATTTTTAGAGGACTTCCTCATGATAGATGAGTGTAATTTGAGGTTGATCTCATACCTATTTGACAACCCATTTTGATACACACATATCATATAACACCAACCTATCTGAAGGAGATCAAGGTGTAACAATAAGAATTAGTGTAGAAAGGATTTATTAGGTTCGGTACTTCATCATAGTCTGTCACTATGTTTTTATATTAGATGGAGGGAAGTAGTCATTGAATCTGTATAAATTACCAAAACTTGTACCAGATGGTGGTGAAGAACCGATATACATCATTATGGTTCACCAACCTTTTCAATCAGTTACAAGGATCCCATTATTTATATAATATTGATCTCTAATCAGACTATGACCATTTGTGAGGGATGGATGAGTATATTCTAAATATATTTTTTAAAAAGGTATGAGTTTAACAAGTACATATTGATTCCTTTTGGACTGATGAATGCACCAACAGTTTTCATATACCTCATGGAAAATATATTCAACACATACATAGACTCTTATATCACGGTGTTCTTCCACAAAATCATCATATAATCTTCAACATAATAAAATCATGATAGTAACCTCGAGTTAGTCATGAGTTTTATTTGATCACATTGCCTTTATGTGAAGCAATCCAAGTGTTAATTTTTGATTAAGGATGTGATGTTACTAGGACATCTGGTGTCTACTACGGGTGTATCCATAGACTGAGATAAATTTTAGGTATTCATGTCTTGAAAACATCCCCAAAATGTGCTAGAGATCAAGAGATTTCCTAGTTTTGTAGGATATTACTGACTGTTTATCTAGGATATCTCCCAACTGTTAGCATGCATGAAAGTGTTGATGAAGAAAAGAGAAAAGTCCTAATGGGTGGAATAGTGTGAAGATACTTTACATGAGCTAAATGGGATGTTGAATATAGCTCTAATGATTATACTACCTGATATAGGGATCAGGTATGTCATATATTGTGATGTATATAGATTTGGTTTTAGACCAATACTAATTCTTTAAAAGAAATCAGTTCCTTATGAGTTGCATTAGTTATAAACCCATGATAAGATCAACCATAATCCTGGTCTGGAGTTGGAAGTTGTGGTCCATGCAATGAATTATTGGTGACACTATCTCTTTTTGAGATATTTTTTTTTCTAAATTGACCACTAGATACATCCCTATATATTCACAAGGAGCTAACTAAATCTGAGACGAAGGTTCTAGGTTGAGTATATTTGGAAATTTGACTGAGAGATGGATTATTCCCTAAGAAATGGTAACATTTTTGAAAATTACATTGGTTGTAAAATGGGTGATGAACAAGAAATTTGTGAAATATTTTTATAGGAAATATTGTTCTTGATGTTATTTTTTTCTAACTGAAGAGTGGATGATTCATAAAAACAAATATTAATGAATAATTCTACCTTTATGGCTACATTTCATTAGGTAGACCTAGTAATGGTATGATAAAATTTTGACCTAGAGTGCATTGTGATGAAAGAGCACATATTTAGAGGTGATTTGATACCTGGGTGCACATTGATTGATGAAGACATGATCCTTATGCATGGGAGGTTGGTATTCCCCTTTAGAGTGTAGATGATGAGATTTTTTCATACCTCTATATGGGTGGCATATCCTGGTTTAGACGATGTGTACCATGAACTCAAGGGACAATTATAGTGGTTAGGGATAAGAAGGGATATCCCTAGATTTGTGTCCTGATGTCTTACCTATTATATTTTAAAGTCCAAAAACTATAATACTATTGGGATTTTCAATCAACTAACAATTCCTATTTGTAAGTGGTAGGACACTATAATGGAAATTGTGATGGTGTTACCCAGGACCCTAACGAGTTGTGATGTTGTCAGGGTGTTTTTCGAACATAAAATCTAGGTGCTTCACTCTTTACTGATTTTATCTACTCACTTTAGACCCCAAGGTGTTTTGGAGGTTAGGATGATTAACTATTATTGATTGAGTTTGTATACAACAACATTTACCATGATTATATTCTAGTGGAATCCTATGAGGATATTTGTAGGAGGCTATATCAATCACTAATTTATTTGCATGAGGCATGTGAGGTAGTGGTTTTGGGGACCTGTTCGGTTCATGATACCTCTTTGAGTGTACCTATGATTTTGGAGAGGACGATAACAAATCACAGTTGGGAGATATCACATGATAACCATAGGAGGATACCTTTAGAATATGTTGTGGGTTATCAAGTTTTCTTGAGTGTGACTCCTGGGTTTGGTCACCGACATATGAGAAAGCAAGGAAAGATAACACCACATTTCATGGGAACCTTGTTGACCAAAAAATGGGTTGGGATGGTGGAATTTCATCTGGATCTTCCTTCCCACTATTGATTTTTTCAAGACATGCTTCATGTGTCACCACACTAAAGGTACTTGGCTGATACTATGTTGTCTATCGACTGTAGCAACATAGAGTTGGATCCAATTGCATCTTATAAGGATCATCCATTTTGGAGTATAGAATAGGGTGAGAAATAACTTCAATGGAAGGTGATTCTATCTTGTTTTTTGATTTAGTGGTAGGACAGACTAATCTAGGAGGAGACATGAGATCTAGAGTCTAATGTTTGACCCTAGTTGTCCAGGTTATTCGAGAAGGAACTATAGAGATTCTTCTCAGGGATGTGATTTATTTATAGGGGGAATTATAAAACCATGAAATTATTATTTCCTCATTGAAAGTATTTTTTCCATAATTCTACTCATTTTTTAATTGATCCACGTATGGGTATAGTATTTTTATCCTTGAGCTGATTAAAGAATCTTTAAAATGATTTTGTATGACTTTCTGGCCCAAAAAGTGGCACCATGTTGTGATTTAAGTGGTTGTGGTGCATGGTATATATTGTTTTAATGCCACACTACATAAGAAGTGTTTATATCATGGTGATTCTAACCAGTGGTGGTTATTTCATATCCTTTGTCATGGAGGGTTGGTGAAGTTCCCAGTCAGGATCCAAGTATCACTGAGAGGGGGAGGGGGTGAATCAGTGATATCTTTTTCTTTTTAAGTTTCCTTCTTTATGAAACAACCTTCGCCTCCTGTTAAAGAGTTTCTTCCCTGCTGAACACACACAACCACAGGAACACAATATTTACAAGGTTCACTACTCAATAAGAGTAGCTACGTCCTTGTTATGGTACGTAAATAATCCATTAGCACACAATCCACTAGAAAACAATCCTTTTATGTGGAATACAACGAGTAGGATATGCCCTTACACTCGTGTATCACTTTGAAAACAATCCAATAGTGTGTGTGCTCCCTCTTAGCACAAATAGGGTAATGAAATAATTCGGTGCTTTTTGATGACCTTTCCCAGATCAAATCTTTCAAAACAATTCTTCACTTTCCTACCCAGAAGATGGTAGAAACCTCATGGAGAAAACATCTTGCGCGCCTCCTTCCACTTGCGCGCCTCCTTACCACTTGCGCGCCTCCTTACTACTTGCACGCCTCCTTGCACTTGCATGCCTCCTTTAGGGACACCACAACACTTGTGTGCCCTATACTTGCGTGAAAAGACTTGTACGGCAGACTCGCACGGAAGACTTGTGTGGCAACACTTGCGCGCCAGACTTTCGTGGAAACACTTGCGCGGCAGACTTGCGCGGAAACACTTGCGCGGAAAACTTCTTTGACTTGCGCACTCAGAGCTCAAAATATTTATCTAAGTCTTGAGCCTTAAAAAATGAGGAGGTGAGTCATCTATTTATAGGAATTCTGGTGACTTGTGTGGCCTAGACTTGCGTGCCACCACTTGCGCGCCACCACTTGCGCGCCACCACTTGCGCGCCACCACTTGCGTGCCTTCTACTTTCCTTTGTCATTTTTGGATATGATGATGTTGGAATATGACTTGCACGACACACTTGAGCTCCAATACTTGCGCGCCAAATACTTGCGCACAATTTTTGACTTGCGCGCCACTCTCTTTCCTTTGTCATATTTCTGAAATAATGCTCTTTTGAAATATGACTTGCACGCCTCTACATACTTGCATGCCTACTGCATACTTGCGTGCCTACTGCATACTTACGTGCCTACTACATACTTGCACGCCTACTTATTTCTTTTGCCATATTTTTTATCTAACGATATTTGTGATATGACTTTGCCAAAAACACTTCTTTGTCACTCCCTTTCCTTCATAAGGCTTGCATCACAAGTTCTCCAAAATTATGATATTTGTGAAATACTAATCAGCAAAGCATCGTCTGGTTTTCCAAGTCATTTACAAAGTGAATTGATTTAGCTTCTTTTTCAACAAAAGACAACACTCTATAATAGAAAACTTTTCTTACTTCCTTATCTGTTCAACTTGGTCCCAACAATCTCCCCCTTTGGATTTTGTTGACAACCATGATTCATAAATCATTGATCTTTTTAACCTTATGCAATGGATTGCTTATCAACAATTCTAAGCCTACGTGATCTAACTCATTGTAGGAAACAAGAACTATTGACAGCCAAAACCATGCTGTCCAAAAGCAGTGACTATGAAATCTCATGAGTGTACCTCCTCATCCTTCTTCAGAACATCTTTCAAGCTTATACTTCAGCATTCTTCACTTCCTCGACTTTTCTGAAAAACAACATTGTTTCCTACATCCACTCCAACAAACAATTAGAATAGTTCACACACATAAATGTTGGATTCACAGCTTACCCACAACTCCCCCTTTATGCATGCATCTATTATGAAACAATTCTCCCCCTTGACAACACTATCCAAAGGAAAGATGAGAGAGGGGATAGAAACACGTACCTTATCCATGATGAGAAGGAGGTTGGACACCCATGTTCAACCTAAATTTTGCAAATGGTTCTTTCGGTAAGGTTTTGGTGAATATATCAGCAACTTGTTCAGATGTAGGAACATACTCCAACCATAATTTATTCTTTTCTACCTACTCTTTGATGAAGTGGTACTTTATATCAATGTGTTTTGAACGAGAATGTTGTACAGTATTTCTTGTAAGATTGATTGCACTCTGATTATCACAACCCAAGAGCAATGGTAGTTTTACTTCAACAAGTAGATCTTCCAGCTGAGTCTTCATCCACATTAGTTGAGTTGCAGCCTGAGTAGCAGCAACATACTCATCTTCAGCTTTGCTAAGAGTTACTGAATTCTGTTTCTTGTCATTCCAACTAACACAACTTTTTCCCAGAAATAAAAATCCACCAGATATGGATCTTCGATCGTCAACATTTCTTGCCCAATCAGCATCAGAATACCCGAATAGATCAATATTTCCTAAGCCATCATACCTGATTCCAAAAAATTTTGTGCCTTTTATATATTTGAGAATTATTTTTCCAGAAATCAGATGTGATTCTTTAAGAGCACTTTGAAATCTTGCACATAAGGTGACATCATAGACAATGTCAGGTCTTGAGGAAGTCAAATACAACATACTTCCAATTAGCTTTCGAAACTCTTTCTGATCAACTTCCTTGCCTTCTCCATCTTTAGAAAACTTGGTTCTAACTGAGATAGGTGTGGACACTGGTTTCTAATTCTCCATGCCAAACTTATTTAGAAGTTCCTTAGAATATTTTTCTTGAGACAGAAAGATGTGATTCCTTTTCTGTGAGATTTGTAACCCAAGAAAGTATTTCATTTCACCCAGCATGGACATCTCAAATAACTTCTTCATATCCTCAGAAAATATTTCACATGATCTTTCATCATTCCCAGAAAATATGATTTCATCAACATAAAAAATAACAATCAGTGAAAACTTACGGCCCTCCTTGATGTAAAGATTGTTATCAACTCTTCCTTTCTTAAAATTCATCTTCTTCAGGCAAGTATCCCATTTAGAATACCATTCCCTTGGAGCCTGTTTTAGCCCATACAAAGCCTTCTTCAATCTTCACACATATCTTACATCCTTTCCAATAACAAATTAACAAGGTTGATCAATGTAAACTTCCTCGTCAAGGTCACCATTCAAGAATGCGGATTTGACATCCATTTGAAAGATTTTGTAACCTTGTTGTGCAGAAATGGAAAGAAAGATTCTGATTGTTTCTAATCTTGCTACCATAGCAAAGGTTTCATCAAAATCAATGCCTTCAATTTGGGAATACCCTTTTCAAACCAATCTTGCTTTGTTTCCTATTACTTCACCTTCTTCATTCAGCTTATTCCGGAAAACCCACTTTGTGCCAATAATGTTCTTGTTGTTTGGCTTGGGTAAAAGTTACCATGTATTGTTCTTCTCTATCAGATCAAGCTCTTCTTTCATAGCATGAACCCATTCTGGATGCTCAAATGCTTCATTTACATCATTTGGTTCAATTTTCAAATAAAGAGAAGTATGTGATATAGCATTTGTTGTTATTCTTGTTTGAACCCTCTGGTCTTTTTCTCCAATAATGTTCTGAGCCTCCACTTGATTCCTCAATCTAGGATGAGTTGATTGAACTTCTTCATCATCACTCGAGATCTATGAGTCAGATTCCTCTTCTTGAGTAGGATTAACACAGTCTGCAGCATTATCAGAATTATTAACAAAAACTTCTCTATCCTGCTCAACTTCCACATCAACATATGACTACTTTTCTTTCTCAACATTTTCAACAACTTTTACATCTGAAGAATCAACAATTCTTCCTATTTCTTTATTGAGTAATCTATTGCCTCTTCCTTCTGGAGAATAGCCAAGAAAAATTCCATCATCTCCTCTTTGCTCAAACTTTCCCAGGTTTCCACCTTTCTTCTTTATAATGCATGGACTCCCAAAGACTCTCAAGTGTTTCAGCCTTGGATATTTTTCATAGAACATTTCATATGGAGTCATATCTGAGTTTGTCCTGTAGAAACATCGGTTCTGAATATGTACTGCAGTGCTCATGGCTTTCCTCCAATAAAAATGAGAAATACTATGTTCAAGTAACATAGTTCTCCCCATTTCCATCAGACTTCGATTCTTTCTTTCAGCAACCCCATTTTGTTGAGGTGTGTATGGTGAACTGAACTCATGCTGAATTCCATGTTTGTCAAGGTATCTTGAAAACTCCTCATTCTTATACTCTCCACCATTATCAGTTCTAAACTTCTTCACCGAATACTCACATTCCTTCTCTGCTTTCCTCCTAAAACTCTTAAACATTTTCAAAGCATTTGGCTTATGTCTCATGTACATAACACAAGTAATGCGAGTAAAGTCGTCAATGAAAGTAATGAAGTACTTATATCCATTTGTAGATTGCTTGCTCATTGGTCCACAGATATCAGAGTATATGAGTTCCAATGGCCTTTTTGAGTGAATTTCAACTCTCTTAAGAATAGAGTTTGTAATCTTCCCTTTCTCACAAATGGTGTAACACCAATCTCTTTTTCTTGATAAATCATAAATATCTCGGACACTATCACTCTTTGATAACTTGCACATATTTCTCTGACACATATGTCCCATCCTTTTATTCCAAAACTGATTTTCATTCACTACACTCATGTAGCAAGAGCTCTGCACTTCACCAACTTGAAACAAATTCCATTTTGTGTGTTGGACTCTCATAACTATATTTCCACCATTTTCACTTTTAATAATAAATCCATCTTTTCTGAAGATAACTTTGTTTCCTTCATCACAGAGTTGTGACACACTAAGAAGGTTATGTTTCAGTCCATCAACATATAATTTTTTCCTGGATTTCATCTTTTCTTTTCCAATGATGGCTAATCCAACACCTTTGATCCTTAGAGATTCATCATTTCCAAATGTCACTGCTCCTTCTTTGAAGTCTTTCACATTCTTCATCAGCTTTAAGCCTCCTATCATATGATATGAACATCCACTATCAAGAATCCATGGATGTTCTCCTTTTATATCTTTCAAAGCAGTTTCAACAATAAGAGCTTTTACTTCTTCCTTTTCTTTCTTCACCTATGGCTTCTAAGAATTGTTAATGAGGTTTTGTTGTGCTGGTAACAAAACAAGGCATCCTTTTTCAAGATGTCCAGGTTGTTCACATCTTTCACAAATAGTTTCCAAGGGTTGGAACCTATTTTTAATCTTTACTCTAACATTCTAAGGTTTCTTTACAACCACCTTTTCTGACTTCTTTCTTTGAGGAGATTAACTCCCCCTCAAACCCTGCCTTTCATAACCTGTGGAATAGTAGTAATGTTGTTGATTGAACCAACACATATTTTCAGTATGTACGAATCCACCACAATACCAGCAGTATCTATAGAAAGAGTATTTACTTCTGAAACTTCCATACTAACTAGAATTGAGAACAGATTTCTCTACCACCTTCCTATCTTTCTTTTCTGAGCCACCAGCCTTTCTGTTATAAATCAAAGTATTTCTTTCCATTTAAGTTCTATCAAAACCAGAAGTTTTGGAAACTTTTCCGGATTCAGAATGTTTTGAATCATTTTTGAACTCAGGGTTCTTTGAAACATCTGAATTCCCAATTTTGTTGGTCTTTACAACATACATAGCTTTCCCAGTATTCTTCATTTTAGAACCACTTTTACTTTTCTTTTCAACCTTTGAAGGAAACCCTTTTTGATCCTTCTTAGGTTCTTCCTTCAAAGAACAATCACCAACTTCAGAGATAGAGTTTTTGAAACTGATACTCATTTATTTAGCTTTATAAATTTTTTGTTGGATAGCTTCCAACTCTTCTTATTTTCCCTTCAGCTTTACATCAATATGATCATTTCGATTCTTTTCATTCTCAAGAGAATTATTCAGATCATCAATCTCTTTTTTCATATTGATTTTCTCATTAGTAAAACCTTCTTGATTGTTTATTGCAGAATTTTCATTTGTCAACTTCTTGTTTTCCTTCTCAAGCCTTTTGATCTTTCTGAAACATTCCTTCAACTCTTCTTTCAGATAGGATTCATGTTTAGTTTCTTCTTCGTCAGAACTACTGCTCTCATACTCATCATTATTCACAGTAGCTACAAAGGTCTTCTCTCTAGCTTTCTCAGCAACTGAATTTTTAGATCTAGTCTCACTATCATCTTCTTATCCACTTTTCAAAAACAAGCTTCTTCTTTTTGATTTGAAGAACTTTTTGTCCTTACCTCTTCCAGATGAACTATCTTTTCCACCCTGTGTCTTCCAAGACCTTCTTGGTCTTCTGTCTTCTTCATCACTATCTTCAAATTTCTTCTTTTTAGGACAATTAGCCACAAAGTGACCAACAGCTCCACATTCAAAACATTTCAAGGTAAGTTTCCCATTATATTTTCTTGTACCTCTTCTCACATTTTTAGAAAACAAGGATAATATTTCATCAAAGTTTTCACATACCTCATTTTCGGAGTCAGAGCCAACAACATCATATTCCTGATGAGCCTTCTTAGATATTTCTCTCTTAGCAGCTTTAAAATACAATTCTCTATCAACTTTGGTTTTATTCTTCATATTCTTCTCCCTTCTCATTTCTTAAGTGATAATAGTGCTATGAAAATCATCCAGAGATAATTCTTCAGGGTATTTATCTTCCAATGAAGAAACTTTAGCATCAAATTTGTTAGGAAGAATTCGTAAGATCTTTTCAACGACTGTAGAATCCTCGAGCTTTTCACCAACACATATGATAGTGCTGACAATGTCATTTACCTTGGTAAAGAAGTCCCCAAGAGATTCAACTTCTCCCATTTTCAAGTCTTCATACTTCAGTCTCCAGATTTGTAGTTTAGCCTTATTCACTTTCTTATTTCCTTCATAGATGTTCTTCAGTTTGTCCCAGATTCCTTTAGCTGTAGCAACACCTTTCACTCTTAAAAAATCACTCTCAGACGGAGATGAGAGTAACACATTTTTAGCTCTTCCATCATTCTCAAGATTCTTCTTATCGGCATGAGTAAGAGGAACCTTGTCATCAATAGCAGGAAATTCATCTGTTGAAGTTTCAAGAACTTCATATCCAAGAGACATAATATAAGGCATCATTCTGTCCTTCCAGATGTGATAGTTTTTTCCGTCAAAAATCGGAATCCCCTTACTGTTCATGCAGTTAAGATTTTCCATCACAGCTTCTCTTTCACCACTTTAGAAAAGAATAAATGAAGGTAACCTCCCTCTGATACCAATTGAAGTTCCCAGTCAGGATCCAAGTATCACTGAGAGGGGGAAGGGGTGAATCAGTGATATCTTTTTCTTTTTAAGTTTCCTTCATTATGAAACAACCTTCACCTCCTTTTAAAGAGTTTCTTCCCTGCTGAACACGCACAACCATAGGAACACAAGATTTACAAGGTTCGCTACTCAATAAGAGTAGCTACATCCTTGGTATGGTACGGAAATAATCTAGTACCACACAATCCACTAGAAAACAATCCTTTGATGTGGAATACAATGAGTAGGATATACCCTTACACTCGTGTAGCACTTTGAAAACAATCCAATAGTGTGTGTGCTCCCTCTTAGCACAAATAGGGTAATGAAATAATTATGTGCTTCTTGATGACCTTTCCTAGATCAAATCTTTCAAAACAATTCTTCACTTTCCTACCCAGAAGATGGTAGAAACCTCATGGAGAAAACAGCTTGCGCGCCTCCTTCCACTTGCGCGCCTCCTTCCACTTGCGTGCCTCCTTACCACTTCCGTGCCTCCTTTCACTTGCGCGCCTCCTTGCACTTGCACGCCTCCTTGCACATGTGCGCCTCTTTTAGGGACACCACAACACTTTCATGCCCTATACTTGCGTGAAAATACTTGTGCGGTAGACTTGCATGGAAGACTTGTGTGGCAACACTTGCGCACGAGACTTGTAGGGAAACACTTGCGCGGCAGACTTGTGAGGAAACACTTGCGCGGTAGACTTCTTCGACTTGTGCACTCAGAGATCAAAATATTTCTCTAAGTCTCAAGCCTTAAAAAATAAGGAGGTGAGTCGTCTATTTAAAGGAATTCTGGTGACTTGTGCGGCCTAGACTTGCGTGCCACCACTTGCGCGCCACCACTTGCGTGCCTTATACTTTCCTTTGTCATTTTTGGATATGATGATGTTGGAATATGACTTGCACGACACACTTGAGTGCCAATACTTGTGCGCCAAATACTTTAACACTATTCTATACTTGCACGCCACTCTCTTTCCTTTTCCATATTTCTGAAATAATGCTCTTTTGAAATATGACTTGCGCGCCTCTACATACTTGCGCGCCTACTGCATACTTGTGCGCCTACTGCATACTTGCGCGCCTACTACATACTTGTGTGCATACTACATACTTGCGCGCCTACTTATTTCTTTTGACATATTTTTGATCTGATGATATTTGTGATATGACTTTGCCAAAAACACTTCTTTGTCACTCCCTTTCCTTCATATGTCTTGCATCACAAGTTCTCCAAACTTATGATATTTGTGAAATACAAATCAGAAAAGCATCATCTGGTTTTCCAAGTCTTTTACAAAGTGAATTGATTTAGCTTCTTTGTCAACAAAAGACAACACTCTCTAATAGAAAACTTTTCTTACTTCCTTATCCATTCAACTTTGTCCCAACAATCTCCCCCTTTGGATTTTGTTGACAACCATGATTCATAAATCACTGATCTTTGTAACCTTACGCAATGGATTGCTTATCAACAATTATAAGCCTACGTGAGCTAACTCATTGTAGGAAACAAGAACTATTGATAGCCAAAACCATGTTGTCCAAAAGCAGTGACTATGAAATCTCATGAGCGTACCTCCTCAGCCATCTTCAGAACATCTTTCAAGATTCTACTTAATCATTCTTCACTTTCTCAACTTTCCTGGAAAATAACATTTTTTCCTACAACTGCTTCAACAAACAATTAGAATAGTTCACACACATACAAGCTGGATTCACAGCTTACCCACAACTCCCCCTTTATGCATGAATCTATTATGAAACAATTCTCCCCCTTGACAACACTATCCAAAGGCAAGATGATAGAGGGGATAGAAACACGTACCTTAACCTTGATGAGAAGGAGGTTAGACACCCATGTTCAACCTCAATTTTGCAAATTGTTCTTTCAGTAAGGATTTGGTGAATATATCATCAAATTGTTCAGATGTAGGAACATACTCCAACCTTAATTAATTCTTTTCTACCTACTCTTTGATGAAGTGTTACTTTATATCAATGTGTTTTGAATGAGAATGTTGTACAGGATTTCTTGTAAGATTGATTGCGCTCTGATTATCACAACCCAAGAGCAATGGTAGATTTACTTCAACAAGTAGATCTTCCAGCTGAGTCTTCATCCACATTAGTTGAGTTGCAGCCTGAGTAGCAGCAACATACTCATCTTCAGTTGTGCTAAGAGTTACTGAATTCTGTTTCATGGCATGCCAACTAACACAACTTTTTTCCAGAAATAAAACTCCACCGGATGTGGATCTTCGATCGTCAACATTTGCTGCCCAATCAGCATCAGAATACCCGAATAGATCAATATTTCCTGAGCCATCATACCTGATTCCAAAATTTGTTGTGCCTTTGATATATTTGAGAATTATTTTTCCAGAAATCAGATGTGATTCTTTAAGAGCACTTTGAAATCTTGCACATAAGGTGACAGCATAGACAATGTTGGGTCTTGAGGCAGTCAAATACAACATACTTCCAATTAGCTTTCGAAACTATTTCTGATCAACTTCCTTGCCTTCTCTATCTTTAGACAACTTGGTTCCAAATGAGATAGGTGTGGACACTGGTTTCAAACTCTCCATGCCAAACTTCTTTAGAAGTTACTTATCATATTTTTCTTGATACGGAAAGATATGATTCCTTTTCTGTGAGATTTGTAACCCAAGAAAGTATTTCATTTCACCCAGCATGGACATCTCAAATAACTTCTTCATCTCCTAATAAAATCTTTCACATGATCTTTCATCATTCCTATCAAATATGATGTCATCAACATAAACAATAACAATCAGTGAAAACTCCTGGCCCTCCTTGATGTAAAGATTGCTATCAACTCTTCCTTTCTTAAAATTCATCTTCTTCAGGCAAGTATCCAATTTAGAATACCATTACCTTAGAGCCTGTTTTATCCCATACAAAGCCTTCCTCAATCTGCACACATAGCTTTCATCCTTTCCAATAACAAATCCCCAAGGTTGATCAATGTAAACTTCCTCGTCTAGGTCACCATTCAAGAATGCAGATTTGACATCCATTTGAAAGATTTTGTAACCTCGTTGTGCAGCAATGGAAAGAAAGATTCTGATTTTTTCTAATCTTGCTACCATAGCAAAGGTTTCATCAAAATCAATGCCTTCAATTTGGGAATACCCTTTGCAAACCAATCTTTCTATGTTTCTTATTACTTCACCTTCTTCATTCAGCTTGTTCCGGAAAACCCACTTTGTGCCAATAATGTTCTTGTTGTTCGGCTTGGGTACAAGTTCCCAAGTATTGTTCTTCTCTATCAGATCAAGCTCTTCGTTCATAGCATAAACCCATTATGGATTCTAAAATGCTTCATTTACATTATTCGGTTCAATTTTCAAATAAAGATAAGTATGTGATATAGCATTTGTTGTTATTCTTGTTTGAACCCTCTGGTCTTTATCTCCAATAATGTTCTGAGCCTCCACTTTCTTCCTCAATCTAGGATGAGTTGTTTGAACTTCTTCATCATCACTTGAGATCTCTGAGTCAGATTCCTCTTCTTGAGTAGGATTAACACAGTCTGCAGCATTATCATAATTATTAACAAAAACTTCTCTATCCTGCTCAACTTCCAAATCAACATATGACTGCTTTTCTTTCTCAACATTTTCAACAAATTTTACATCTGAAGAATCAACAATTCTTCATGTTTATTTATTGAGGAATCTATAACCTCTTCCTTCTGGAGCATATCCAAGAAAAATTCCATCATCTCCTCTTTGCTCAAACTTTCCCAGGTTTCCACCTTTCTTCTTTATAATGCATGGACTCCCAAAGACTCTCAAGTGTTTCAGACTTGGATATTTTTCATAGAACATTTCATATGAAGTCATATCTGAGTTTGGCGTGTAGAAACATCGGTTCTGAATATGCACTACAGTGCTCATGGTTTGCCTCCAATAAAAATGAGAAAGACTATGTTCAAGTAACATAGTTCTCCCCATTTCCACCATACTTTGATTCTTTATTTTAGCAACCCCATTTTGTTGAGGTGTGTATGGTGAACTGAACTCATGTTGAATTCCATGTTTGTCAAGGTATCTTCCAAACTCCTCATTCTTATACTCTCCACCATTATCAGTTCTCAACTTCTTCACCGAATACTCACATTCCTTCTCTACTTTCCTCCTAAAACTATTAAACATTTTCAAAGTATCTGACTTATGTATCATGTACATAACAAAAGTAATGGGAGTAAAGTCATCAATGAAAGTAATAAAGTACTTATCTCCATTTGTATATTTCTTTATCATTGGTCTATAGATATCATAGTATATGAGTTCCAATGGCCTTTTTGAGTGAATTTCAACTCTCTTAAGAATAGAGTTTGTAATCTTCCCTTTCTCAAAAATGGTGCAACACCAATCTCTTTTTCTTGATAAATCAGAAATATCTCGGACACTGTCACTCTTTGATAACTTGCACATAATTCTCTGACACATATGTCCCAGTCTTTTATTCCATAACTGATTTTCATTTACTACACTCATGTAGCAAGATCTCTTCACTTCACCAACTTGAAACAAATTCCCTTTTGTACATTGGCCTCTCATAACTATATTTCCACCATTTTCACTTTTAATAATAAATCCTTCTTTTCTAAAGATTACTTTGTTTCCTTCATCACAGAGTTGTGACACACTAAGAAGGTTATGTTTCAGTCCATCAACATATAATGTTTTCCTAGATTTCATCTTTTCTTTTCCAATGATGGTTGATCCAACACCTTTGATCCTTAGAGATTCATCATTTCTAAATGTCACTGCTCCTTCTTTGAAGTCTTTCGCATTCTTCGACAGCTTTAAGCCTCCTATCATATCAGATGAACATCCACTATCAAGAATCCATGGATGTTCTCCTTTTATAGCTTTCAAAGCAGTTTCAACAACAAGAGATTTTACTTCTTCCTTTTCTTTCTTCACCTCCGGCTTCTAAGAATTGTTAATGAGGTTTTGTTGTGATGGTAACAAAACAAGGCATCCTTTTCCAAGATTTCCAGGTTGTTCACATCTTTCACCAATAGTTTCCAGGGGTTGGAACCTATTTTTAATCTTTACTCCAACATTCTCAGGTTTCTTTACAACTACCTTTTCTGACTTCTTTCTTTGAGGAGATTGACTCCCCCTCAAACCCTGCCTTTCATAACCTGTGGAATCATAGTAATGTTTTTGGTTGAACCAACACATATTTGTAGTATGTACGAATCCACCACAATACCAGTAGTATCCATAGAAAGAGTATTTACCTCTGAAACTTCCATACTGACTAGAATTGAGAACACATTTCTCTACCAACTTCCTATCTTTCTTTTCTGAGCCACCAGCCTTTCTGTTATAAATCAAAGTATTTCTTTCCATTTAAGTTCTATCAAAACCAGAAGTTTTAGAAAATTTTCCGGATTCAGAATGTTTTGAATCATTTTTGAACTCAGGGTTCTTTGAAACATCTGAATTCCCAATTTTGTTGGTCTTTACAACATACATAGCTTTCCCAGTATTCTTCATTTTAGAACCACTTTTACTTTTCTTTTCAACCTTTGAAGGCAACCCTTTTTCATCCTTCTTAGTTTCCTCCTTCAAATAACAATCACCAACTTCAGAGATAGAGTTTTTGAAACTGATACTCATTTCTTTAGCTTTATAAATTTTTTGTTGGATAGCTTCTAACTCTTCTTATTTTGCCTTCAACTTTACTTCAAGATGATCATTGCGATTCTTTTCATTCTCAAGAGAATTATTCAGATTGTAAATCTCTTTTTTAATATTGATTTTCTAATTAGTAAAACCATCTTGATTGTTTATTGCAGAATTTTTATTTGTCAACTTCTTGTTTTCCTTCTCAAGCCTTTTGATCTTTCTGAAACATTCCTTCAACTCTTCTTTCAGAAAGGATTCAAGTTTAGTTTCTTCTTCGTCAGAACTACTGCTCTCATACTCACCATTATTCATAGTTGCAATAAAAGTCTTCTCTCTATCTTTCTCAGCAACTGAATTTTCAGATCCAGTCTCACTATAATCTTCTTCTCCACTTTTCGAAAACAAGATTCTTCTTTTTGATTTGAAGAAATTTTTGTCCTTACCTCTTCCAGATGAACTATCTTTTCCACCCTATGTCTTCCAAGACCTTCTTGGTCTTCTGTCTTCTTCATCATTGTCTTCAAATTTCTTCTTTTTAGGACAATTAGCCACAAAGTGACCAACAGCTCCACATTCAAAATATTTCAAGGGAAGTTTCCCATTATATTTTCCTGTACCTCTTCTTACCTTTTTAGAAAACAAGGATAATATTTCATCAAAGTTTTCACATACCTCATTTTCATAGTTAGAGCCAAAAAAATCATCTTCCTCATGATCCTTCTTAGATATTTCTCTCTTGGCAGCTTTAAAATACAATTCTCTATCAACTTTGGTTTTATTCTTCATAGTCTTATCCCTTATCATTTCATAAGTGATAAGAGTGCTATGAAAATCATCCAGATATAATTCTTCAGGGTCTTTATCTTCCAATGAAGAAACTTTAGCATCAAATATGTCAGGAAGAATTCTTAAGATCTTTTCAACGACTGTAGAATCCTCCATCTTTTCACCAAGACATATGATAGTGCTGACAATTTCATTTACCTTGGTAAAGAAGTCCCCAACAGATTCAGCTTCTCCCATTTTCAAGTCTTCATACTTCAGTCTCCAGATTTTTAGTTTAGCCTTATTCACTTTCTTATTTCCTTCATAGATGTTCTTCAGTTTTTTCCAGATTCCTTTAGTTTTGTAAACACCTTTCACTCTTAAAAATTCACTCTCGGACAGAGATGAGAGTAACGCATTTTTAGCGCTTCCATCATTCTCAGGATTCTTCTTATCGACAGGAGTAAGAGGAACCTTGTCATCAATAGCAGGAAATCCATCTGTTGTTGTTTCAAGAACTTCATATCCAAGAGACATAATATAAGGCATCATTCTGTCCTTCCAGATGTGATAGTTTTTTCTGTCAAAAATCGGAATCCCATTACTGTTCACGCAGTTAATATTTTCCATCACAGCTTCTCTTTCACCACTTTAGAAAAGAGTAAATGAAGGTAACCTCCCTCTGATACCAATTGAAGTTCCCAGTCAGGATCCAAGTATCCCTGAGAGGGGGAGGGGTGAATCAGTGATATCTTTTTCTTTTTAAGTTTCCTTCTTTATGAAACACCCTTCGCCTCCTGTTAAAGAGTTTCTTCCCTACTGAACACACACAACCACAGGAACACAATATTTACAAGGTTCACTACTCAATAAGAGTAGCTACGTCCTTGGTATGGTACAGAAATAATCCAGTACCACACAATCCACTAGAAAACAATCCTTTGATGTGGAATACAACGATTAGGATATACCCTTACACTCATGTAGCACTTTGAAAACAATCCAATAGTGCGTGTTCTCCCTCTTAGCACAAATAGGGTAATGAAATAATTCTGTGATGACATTTCCCATATCAAATCTTTCAAAATAATTCTTCACTTTCCTCTCCAGAAGCTGGTAGAAACCTCCTGGAGAAAACAGCTTGCGCGCCTCCTTCCACTTGCGCACCTCCTTACCACTTGTGTGCCTCCTTCCCACTTGCGCGCCTCCTTGTACTTGCATTCCTCCTTGAACTTGTGTGCCTCCTTTATGGACACCACAACACTTGCGCGCCCTATACTTGCACGAAAAGACTTGCACGGCAGACTTGTATGGCAGACTTGCGCGGCAACACTTGCGCGTCAGACTTGCGTGGCAACACTTGCGCAGCAGACTTGCGCGGCAACACTTGCGCAACAGAATTCTTCGAATTGCGCACTCAAAGCTCAAAATATTTCTCTAAGTCTCGAGCCTTAAAAAATGAGGAGGCGAGTCGTCTACTTATAGGCATTATGGTGACTTGCGCGGCCTAGACTTGCACGCCACTACTTACGCGCCACCACTTGCGCGCCGCCACTTGTGTGACTTCTACTTTCCTTTGTCATTTTTGGATATGATGATGTTTTAATATGACTTGTGTGACACACTTGAGTGCCAATACTTGCACGCCAAATACTTGCATGCCATTCTTGACTTGTGCGCCACTCTCTTTCCTTTTCCATATTTCTGAAATAATGCTCTTTTGAAATATGACTTGCGTGCCTCTATATACTTGCGCACCTACTGCATACTTGTGCGCCTACTGCATACTTGCATGCCTACTTCTCTATTTTTCCATATTTATGATCTGATGATATTTGTGATATGACTTTTCCAAACACACTTCTTTGTCACTCCCTTTCCTTCATAAGGCTTGCATCACAAGTTCTCCAAACTTATGATATTTGTGAAATACAAATCAGAAAAGCATCGTCTGGTTTTCCAAGTCTTTTACAAAGTGAATTGATTTAGCTTATTTGTCAACAAAAGACAACACTCTGTAATATCAAACTTTTCATACTTCCTTATCCGTTCAACTTGGTCCCAATAGTTGGTTGGAAAGGAAACATAGTGGTAGCTTAGACTGCCCAACATATCTTTTTTCCACATCATTTTAAAAATGATTTCTTCCAACCATTAGTATTTAGTAGATTTAGAATTAAAAGGATATTTTATATTTTATTTGGAGACTACATTTTCAAATTATATAGGGGAAGTTTAAGATTATTTAATGATAGTATTCCATGTGGAATGAACTCCTGTAAATACCATTTTTCTTCTTCATTTCACATCAATTCTGATTATTATAATGTACTATCTAGACTATTACATGCCTCAAATTTCATCTTTATTACATAGAAATTAATATTTCATAGTAGTTCTATGTTTTAGCCTCCCTATTTTCATTTTGGGAGTCTATTTCAAATGATTACCATGTTTCATTACCCTTTTACACACCACACTAGTTCATGGCCACACCATAACTATTCATCCTATACTATTGTAGTATCATTCAATGAACCTCCATTTTATTATTTTCATGTCTAAACCATGGTGGATTTTACTATAAAACTCTATATGGTAGTTGATTTCTTTTGACATTGATTCTGTATTTCTAGATAACTTTTTCCCATTTTGGTTTTTTGGCAAATAAATTCTTTCTTTCAAACCAAAAATAAAGTCTTCTATTGATTAAAATTGACCTCGGGGAAGGTTTGGTTCTACAATTTTCCTTTTTTTATCCTTCCATTACTCTACTAACAATTTAATATTAAATTAATATAGGTTCTAGGATTTCTTTTTAGGTGATAATTTTCTAGTGGGTGTATTAATGTGGTTCAAGCGATGATACATTTGTTGAACCTTGAATTTAGAAATGACAATCATGAGTTAGGAAGTTCCTTACCTCTTGGGGAATTTGATAGACATTTTTTCATGTTATAAATTATTTGTTTTCATAATTGATTACAATTATTTATTATGACCTTATGTGGTCGTGTGTAGCTTGTGAGATCTATATTGATATTTGATTCCATAACTATTTCTAGAGTTTCATGTTTCCATGTTTTATTATTATTACATGTTTCTATTTGTTTCCAATATATTTTTATAATGATATAATCTGCTTACCATATATTCCTTATACTCTATGTGTGTTATCATGCCATGGAGATTGTAATTGTTACATAAGACAAGTGAACTTCATGTACTAATCAACCCTTATAGAGGGAGTGTGCATGACTTGTGATGAAGATGATGATGGACCTATGCATAGGTTTGGGGAATGATGGTATGGGGGGTTAAACCTATTATAGTGCATCTGGGGCCTGATAGCCAGGGGACCTGACTTAATACATTGATTGGGTACAATGGTCTAAGGTTATGTCACATGAGAGAGTCGGGATATGATGGTATGGGGGTATGATTTGACTTGATGCCTTGAGACCATTCAAAGATTGGATATTGAGCATAGTGGTTGATCCATTCTATATTATTAAATTCCATGATTTTTATTTTTTTCATGAAGTCAAAGCAGGTATAGTTGTGAGTTTATGGTGGCTTGGTTAGTGCACCACCCCTTGATTTCTTATTGTTTATTTATTTTTTTAATTACACATTTATTATTATAATTATTATGGCATACACTTACTATACATGATCACACTAAGTTAAGGATTCATTTGTAGTGTCATATTGAGTCTTTTACTCACACCATGCATATGAATTTTAATGCTCTTATAGATTTAATGACTGGAGATATAGAGAAGTGAAAGTTCCTTATGGTGGAGTGTTGGGAAGAGGATCATAATTCTAGTAGTGGACCAAGAAATACTTTATAGGACCATGCTATTTATATCTTTATTTATCTAATGAATTATAGAATGAATTGGCCTGCCACTTTGGGAATTTCTTATTACAATATAACGTATATTCCATTCACTAGTAACTACATACTCACTCATGTTATTTATTATATTGATTATGATTTATAATTGGTTATGTGACATGATATAGAGGGTATTGTCTCCCCATTTATGAAATCATACCCTCTCTAGTAGTCAGATGTATATTTCATATAGGGATGCTTTCATGAGTTCATATGGCATTCCGGATCAAACCCGATGGTTTGGGTCGAGGATTTACACCCTAGAGGATCAGGTAGACTAGCCAAGATTTATGATATTTTTTAATTTCACCGTTAATGAATAATTTTTAAAAATAATAAGTTAGTATACAAAAAGAAACCCAATATGTATCCTCCTCTTCTCTTATATTTATTTTCTACATCTTCCCGAACAAAGCGATGGAACATCAAATCTTTAAACAATTATTTTTATTAATAATTAATGAATCATTAAGATCATTCAAGGTAATAAATTCTATAGAACATGATTGGGATCTCAAAATTACATCCATGATTTTCTCTATTATTTCTCTTCATCATCAAGATATTTTTATCAATATTTAAAAATCCATTCATATCATTGATAGAAAATGAAACCCTCACAAAGTTGGCTCAAGACAATTCCTATAAATAAAAACCTATATTTTTTAATCCTATGAAACATGGTTCTATTTTATTCCTATGTAATATAACTAAAATAATTTTTTATTTACCTATAATCATTCATCAAAATTTATCTAAATGAAAAATAATTTAAAGCTTTATTTCTTTTGAAAAAACTAATTAAAATTAGTTAGAAAACATTAAGTATTATTAAAGTTAATAAAAAATATTACATTTAATATTTGTTAATTCACATGTAAAGGTGTTTTGTAATTTTATCACTATAATTTCATCATTATTTATATTATTGAAGAAACATAAAGAATATATCATACATAATATTATATCATATGAAATTTTTTGGAATAAATGTTAAATAATTTCTTGAAAAAAAATAATTTGTTATCCAATAATTACAAAACCAAATATAGATCATAAGTTTCATAATGAAAATAATAATATTGGGAGTAATTATATATATATATATATACTAAATTAATAAATAATTTATAATTATTATTTAACATTGAATTATTCAAAACTAATAGTATTTTAAAATAGTTATGAAGATTCATTTTATAAGAGTTAAAGAAAAACATGATAAAAGAATAAAATTCAGGAAACTATATATTATAATAATCATAGAAAAAAAATATGAATGATAAAAAAATATTAAAATAAATCTTATGGTTCATGAAGATAATGTTTTCAAACTCGTCTATTAAAAGCGCATTCACTCCACCTTTATCAAACATCTAGAGTTTTTTTATATACTGATTATTTGTATATCCCACCTCATAGAAGTATTATACATATATATAATCCCTTGATTTTATCTCGTAGATTAAATGATTTTATTATAAAGGAGATCCTTGAGGGAATATTTGACTCTACAAATAAGAGTTGTCTACTTTTTTATTATCTTCATAATAATCTCCCATTACCTATTCTTAAAAATGATTTAAAATGTTAATAACCTATAATTAAGTTCATAATAATTCTATAAAAATAATGTAAAACATAAATATAGATGATTTTAAAATCAATAATTCATTTTATTATATTCATTTTTGGTTCGATTTAGCCACCTACTTGAACGATGTTAAATTAGTTTCATACCAAGTATTATTAAGGTAGAGAAATACATGAATACATAAAATTTATGAAATATTTAATTCATTTAAGATATATTTTAGAAAGACAATATAACCCTAATAATCAATGTACAATAATCCATTTAACCAATGAACACATTTTCTTCTAGGTCTTATGTTGGCATTGGACGCATATCATTTTCCATTAATGTTATACCGTTTTTTTTCTTAACAATGGACTAAACAACCTCAAAATGACCAAGTTTTGAAAATTATTCCCAAAATTAAATAAAAGATAATAATAATAAAATGAATTTAATAATAAAAATGAAAATATTTCCTAATAAAATAAGTAAATAATCAAATTTTATTATCAAAGGTAGAATCCTACAAGGAAAATCAGGACATGACGTCATGGATTCATTAACAAAATCATAATGAAATAAAGATTTTATATGTATAAAATCTTATTTGGGTAAATATTAGGTAATTTATCTCTAAAAATTAAATTACTTTATTATTATCTTTTTATTTCCTTATTTTCCATGTCTATTTTCCAACACACAGTTGAGTAACCCTCATTTTGAACCAGTAGGGACCTAATTTCCCAAGGAATGTAGTTGTTGTGGCACTAATAGTTACACTTTGGGTTTACATTGTTCAAGAGGATGATATATTTGTATTATCTCGCCCTTTAGGGTGAGATTATTTCCTACTTTATGACTCTATTATATATTTAATACATTTTTTAATCCTTCCTAGTGTATTTATTAATATACCCGGTTTATTATATGATATTGATTTACTAATAGAATTAATTTAATAGTACACTTTAAATGAGGATTATAATATCTCTCCTTTAATACCAATATTTGAGTATTCTATATTTTAAGTACACATTGATTGGAACTATATAATTTATCACCATCAAGGGAGGCATTGGCCACTTCGAAGATATAGGATTTACTGTGGAATTGGGTTTGGTATCATGAAAGGGGATTCGTATGTATCCATAAAAATTGAATTAGATATTTATTAGTTATGGAACTATTTACAATATAATTCATGCATTTTTTGGTTATGGGAAAATTATTTTAATATTTCCTTTTATGGTCATGCATCCATTACCAATTCCTAACAGTTTAAAGTTATGCATAGTGTTCAACTAGGTGAATGGTTTCTAAAAATGGTTGGGTTGGGATGTATGAATGAGTGATCCATTCAAACCCTATTAATTTATATGTTTAAAAATTATAAAATATGATATGTTGGGTCATACCCCTACTATGGGTCCCATTTTTAGTTCTATACACTATCATTGATTGGATACTAGATGGGGAAGGAATATGAAATGGTTGAGGTATACACCTAGTTAGAGGCCAAATATTTAAATTGAGGTGTGTTTTTTGATCCATAAGGTGGGGCCCTCTAGGTACTCATTAATAGGAATCATGTACCAAAGAGTTTGAGTTTTATGATTTATAGTACTATTTTAGGACCATAAAATAATGATAGGATCTATACAATGTGGATGTTATCATGTAGTTTTATGTATTGAAACATGGATGATCGTGTCATGAAATAGAGAAAAAACATTGTATTGAATATTCCTTAGGAATGGGTTACCATTTTGATAATACTCTTTTATATGACCTAGGTGAAGCAGTTTTTGGGTGCTAAGAGGTGTGGCTCAGCTCTAGGAATTTTTAGAAATTTTTTGATTATATTTTCTCAAGGTGGGGTTATAGGTATCAAGACATGAATCCTATTTAAAATGATCTGAAAATCTTGTGGTTAGAATCTTGACTTTTTATAGGGCTAAGTGACATAAGTTTTAATGACCTATGTTTTTATCCATAAATAAATATTGGGTTATATGGTTTTCTATACATACAACCCCAAAAACCAAACCATTGTAGACCAACATAAGGTAACCATATAATTTGCAGGTATAAATTGTAGTAACATAATTATAAAATATATATATGTAAGTACATATATATATATGTGAACAGAACAAAATAAAATTCTCATTGTACATCAAACTGAATTAGAACAACTATTTAATAATTAAAATCTCTTTTTATGCATCAAATTTACTTTATAAAATTGATTTTTTCAATTTTGATATATTTATAATTATCAATAATTTTTAAAGACTAGATAGTATACCAAAAAAATGAATCCATATAAAACTGATTTTAAAAACATTTTATGTTTCTATTTTAATGTTAAATTTATAAATTTTAGGTTTTTAATTTGACAAAATTAACCTAATTTTTGGATTTATCATGGTTAGATTCACTTAAGATTAATTTTTTGGAATTTTTCAAAATAATAGATTTTTTGTGGATACTAGAAAATAAAATTTTGGAAAATACCATGTATTTTATAACCTAAAGATTTTGAAAATGATTATTGACTAAATATATGAATTTTTTGTAAAATTATATATTTTAAAATACCATGTCAGAATTACAGACCTATATTTTGTATTTAAAAACATAAGAAATATTTTCTAAAAAATTATTTGAAATACATTATGCATTAGTATATTAAAATTAGTTTTTATAAAGTAAATTAAACAAAATTCATTTTAATTTTACAATAAAAATTTCCAAAATATATAGTAAGGATAACATTATTTTTAAGAATGAATATTATATTTCAATGTGTAATTATTAGTTACCATTATAAAACAAATATTTTTCAAATAAAACTAATTATATATATTTTTTGTATTTTTAAAATTAAATGTGTCCCATTAAATAAAACTATAATATGATTTTAAAACATATATAAATATTACATAACAATAATTTATTGTGTAATAAATGTTAAATAAATCTATAAATCCTTATTGATTGAAATGATAGTTTTTTTAGAAAAAAATGATTTTTCCAAAAATTATAATTTTTTTTAGAAGTTATTTATCTATAATTTTGAAATTGAATTAAGATAAATGAAAAAAAAAATTGATTCATCATGTCACAATATATAAATAATGTTCTATTTATATTTTAAGTAATAAAATTATTGACATGATTGAAATTTAATTAAGAGTACCTAGAGTTTAAATAATTAATCTAAGGTGGCTCAATTTTTACAAAATTCTCTTGACCTTTACACATTATATAAAACTATTTTTTATTTTAATGTATTAATTACACGTCTTAATGAATTACCCTCACCTAAATCAGAAAAAATTTATTCCTTTCCATTCTTACTACATACCATTCATTTCCATGAAAAATTCCCTCTTCCTCATTTATAAAAGGGGGATCACATCCACCCATTCAATACTCCACATTAATTACTAAATTTATATGAAACCCTAAGAAAATATAATATCCTTGAATTACATTAAACTTCTTGATTCCCCTATTTATCACAAATCATCTTAATTCCCTCAAATCTAGGGCATTCATCAAGAGGATTCTTAAGGTCTCAATATAGGTATCACATATTGATTAACATTTCTTTCTTATTCTTTCATTTAGAAACCAACCTTAACTATAGTATAATATAAAAATCATTATAATTCGTTTGTTTATATTTTATTTTGATAATGTTAAAACCCATATATATTACCTTCCTTCTATTATGAAAATATGAATCGTTACTAGTTCATGTACAAAAATTACCACGTCCAGTAAGTGATGCTTTCATTTTTTTCATCACTCTGACTCATGGCTGATATTTTTTATAGTATTGATGAATAAATATAATTTATATAAGTTATTTATGTTTCAAAAATTATAATTTATTATCCACCTTAACCCCTCTCATTCTTTGACAAATATAAATGCTAATTTTATGTTTTGAAGACTACTGTCTCCACAAAGAATCATTTTCTCATTTTCGTGTATTTTTTCATTCATTATCAAAAAATCATAAAATATGGTTTACCAAAAAAATGAAAAATAATAATAATTAATCTTCTATTTTAAATATATTATTTCAAAAGTAAAAAATATTTAACCATACACACCAATCGAGTAAGTGTGTATTCTTGTTTGGGTCTGTTTGATCACCTACTTGAATAATATTATAAAATTATATAATGAATGATAATGAAAACAAAATTTATAGTATCATATAGAAAAAATATTTAAATAATTATTATTTTTTGTTTATTTAAAGTAAAAATAAATATTTAAATCACTAATTTATACAATAACCATTGAAGGATGAAAATATGAAGAAACAAAGTTTGATGCGGATTCCATATTCTAGGATAAAGATTAAAGTACTCATGATTAATAATTAATAATTAAAAATTGTTTATAAGAAATAAATTGATTTATAATTATTTAAATTTGAAGGGTTAATTTGTTAGGAAAAATGAACATTATCATTAATCTTATAAAACAACAACAAATGGTCAAAACTATAAACATTTAATGTGGGAAAAAAGAAAAAAAAACTAACAAACATTCACATAGATAATTATTAAAATTGACAATTGAAATTACTATTTAGTATGAATATGGTTGTGAATTAGTATATTTATATAATCATGTTTGTTTTATAGGATTTTAGTGTTCATTATAATAAGCAGGGAATCAATTCAATGGTCTCTTTGTTTCAAATATGAATTCCTTGATACATGGTAATGATATACACCATGTTTCATTTTTTATTGTTTAGAAACTACACCTATATTAATTTTGTATATTGAATTCTGTATATTTAATGGTGTCTAATATTTTTTTCTACTTCTATTATCACTTTAGTTTTTTATTCGATAGATACAATGGTTGTAATGGGTTTCTTCTCAACTTCTCTTAATAGAGAGATATTTTAATATATTGAAAGAAGTTTATATTTATATCAGATATATAATGCCCAATAATGTACTTTGAAATAAAATATTATTTTATTTGGGGTATTTAAATAACCATATGATTATCAAGATTCCAAATACTTTAGAATAACAAAATTTTAATTCTAAAAGGGGTTTTTTGTGACTCAGTTCCCTCCCTTGGGTAATAATCACTCATGTTTTTATATTTTATTTAATGATTGATCCATTATATCTAATGATGATTTTAGGATGTATTAAAAAAAATTTTCTAGTAAAAAATATTTAAAACAAAATTATTCTTCCTCAATTATATTAATATTTCTTTGAAATTAATTTCTTATGAAGAATAATTCCCATTACTTTTAATGGATTTTTCTTTTATGTCATTATTTTTACTTCCTGAATATGTTCTCATTTTCCAAATAGAATAGAAAATTAATTTTTTCTCTAATGATCCTTCTGTTACTCTTATAATTTTTTAAAGATAATGCTTATTTTTCCTTTTTAATGATTTGGGATTCAAACAATGTTATTTTATTATGTTAAAAATTCCTTTCAATCCATTAAAAATAAATAGTTTTATCATCCACTAACTTTTTCTTATGATAAAATTTATATATTTTTACCAGTTATGATTGTTAAATATTCTTTTTAAAAGTAAATATTATAAAAGTAATTTCACTTCCCATTTTTGAAAACATTATGCCCATTTCAAGTATAATGGTTAAATAATCATTTTGAAAAGAAATTTTTTTATGTATTTTCACTTCAACTTTTTGAAAACATTATGTCTTTTTAGGTCATCATTATTAATGATTATTTTAAAAGTAATAATTTTCAAAGTATTTTCACATAAATATTTTTCAATAAAATAAATGTATTTTAAAAGATTTTTTATTTTTACTATTTATAATTTTACTTTTAAAAATTATTATCTTTACCTTCTCAGAAATATTTTTTTTAATATAGTTTACACTTTGGGTTTTATAAAAATGATTACGAACCATTTCTGAAAATAAAAATATTTTTACTTTAATTTTATTCCAAAGCTTTTTTATATTCAACTTTTGTATTTATCATCCTCTGAATGTTATTATGTTATGAATCCTTTTATGGAATGATATTTTTATATCATATGATTTCATATAGTTCTATTCAGTGATATGTCTAAGAAAACCACTATTATTTTTGGGGTTATTTAATTTATGATGATCATTGATTTTATATGGCACAAATTTGTATAGATGATGATGGATGAGGTCTTATATAACCGTCTATTACATAGGTTTATGTTAATTTTTCATGTGATAGAAACATGTGTACATAATTTGTTTTTTCACAAAGGTATGGCATGATTGGTTTTCTCATATTTCTAGGTGAATAAATAATGATCCTATTCACATAGGCATGGACATAATTGGATTTCTCATAGAGAATATACAATTATTATGGTTGTAAATCACTTTAATTTTATTCATAATGTTTTTTCATATTCCCTAGTTGGGTTCATGTTTTTTGAATTTTTCAATATGAATTTTATTTATTTTAAATTTCATGTTTTCATTTTCATTCTTTATTTTTAAAGTATTTCATACTTTTATATCATGTTCACATGTTTTATGATTATTGATATGTGTTTTGATAAATTTTATAAATTTTATGTTTCTTTAATGATTATTTTATGATCTTATGTTACTCAAACATGTTTTATGATTATCATAAATAGTATTATGATCATTTATTATGATATCTATGTCGTAATCTTATTATCCTCTATGTTTAAGATCTAATACCTTATTATTTGTATTTTCAATTACTATGAATTTTAG
Source organism: Viscum album (assembly GCA_963277665.1). Lineage (NCBI taxonomy): Eukaryota > Viridiplantae > Streptophyta > Magnoliopsida > Santalales > Viscaceae > Viscum > Viscum album. Next base: position 1,455,322,946 of record OY728135.1, on the reverse strand, counting down.
AATACCCATTATTTATGTTTATGTTCCTCATATTATGATGATGATTGTGGAATTAAAGCATCTAAAAAGGGTTAAGAGGATCCCAGTTATAGATAAACTAAAAAAATCATTTAAAATAAGATGTTTCTATAGATAGTCTCCATGAAACTAAACCTTTAAGTCCATATGTTATGCAAATGTTTGTGAAATAAATTATTTCTATTGTGGATATAATGTATTTTTTAATATAATTTCATATTGGGTTACTTTATTTGATTTTAGAGGTGGTTTTAGTTACTTTTGGATATTTTTGTAGTTATTTTGTGGATTAGTTTATATAACCTTAGTGAAAACCATAGACATATGTCTAGGTATAAGATGATATACTAAAATATTGGTATAATTTTTACTATATAGACTTACCTATAAACACATACCATTATGGATACTACAATTTGATAAAAATTTTGAATAGAGACACCTATAGGAAATCACCCCAAAAGGGTTGGTTTAGAATTGAATCGACTATCACCCTCATAAATAATGAGTAGACCCAAGAATTCAAAACTATTTTGACACAACTAATGGATATGCTTTGTTAGATCACATGCTCATTATAAACCCATATAAAGGATTAATTTCCTAGTTAGTTTGAAGGATTATATTGAGGAATATAACATAACCAAAAATAAAGTAACCTTGGCTGAACTAAGATTGATATAGGTTGAACTATAGGAAATAGAGGATGACGTGATAATGTAAATGAGAAATACTATTTAAGGTTGATTTGCTTTTATTATTTTGATATTTTCCCCACATTATTTTCACTAATTTCAACTTTTTTTATATTAGTTATGGATGTAACCATAATAAACAGAGTGAACCTTGGTTGTGAAGGACAATGTAGTTATTACCTAAACTATCAACATATTCTAATGGTAGATGGATTGAATTTTTTTAAATTTTTATGAACAAAATATCATGAAATGTTTGTATAATCATAATGGAAATTATCTTATGGGGACTAGAAGATAATTTAAATGTTATAAAGGAGTCTATAAGTCATAAATCTATAGAGAAAAAATGATTAATTCAGTTAACACGAGGAATGAAGACAAAACTGATCATAGGGAACCACTAAAAATTAAATTTCTAATTTATATATAACTCCAGATTTATCCAATCCAATTCTATTTTCTAAGGATTTTTTAGGTGGTAAGAATCCATAACCTTCTTGACCTAAAGAGAAAGGACGAATCTACACAATGACTATTGATGAAGAGGATTGTCGTAATTAGGTTATAACATACACTCCACCCCAAATTAGTGGATGTATAGTAGTTATATCATAATTATTCTACCTAGTATTCTTCTTATGTACATCAATTAACCACACAAAATGATTTTTATTTTATGGAAAACATTTAGGGGTATGATTATTATGATATTTGGAAATAAAATTTGGGAAAATCATAATATCCACCTCTAAAAAAATGAATGGATTTTTAAAATAGAATGGATATATTTACTTTTTTTGTATGTTAATTTATAGGATAAGGGTAAACATAATCTAAATAAATTATTAACAGCTATTAGAACTATTCCAACTATGATTTATCCAAGAAGAAAACATAATCCTTCACATGGATCTTAATACCTAGTTATTAGACACATTTCCTTGAAATGGTTAGGGGAGATTAGTGTTTTTTAGTCTTACCAATTATATCAGGGTTATATCCAAAGTTATAACAATATTTTCACAACTAATATCTATTATTTAATGTAAATGATAACTAAATTACAAGGATAAGATTTATTTAAGTGGGATAGAAAGTAATGACCCAGGTTTTTTCATTAAATAAATATGTGTACTATGGTTTTCTCCTTACATATATTGAAAATAAAAAACATATAGACCTTCTTAAGGTATCCATAGAATGAGAAGGTATAAATAGTGTTAACAAAATTATTAAATATATGTAAATGAATATATATATATGTATATATATATTTATATATATCTTAAAATATATAATAATAACAAAAAAAATAAAATTATCTTTAAAAACAAACAGAAATTAGTACTACTAAATAACTAATAAAATATATTTAAATTCTTAAAATTTATTTTATAAAATGGATATTTTCTTAAATTTTGATATATTTCTGATTTACTTTAATTTTAGAAGAATAGTCAATATACCAAAAAAATATTTCCTAAAAAAACTATACTTCATTTAAGTAAAAATATATAAATTTTAGTTTGTGAATTTTTAAAATATAACATAGATTTTGGATTTATCATGGACATATATCATTAGTTTAATTTTATGTAATTTTTTAAAAATAGTTGTCTTTTAGATGAATAGTGAAAAATACTATTTTTGAAGTACCATAGTTGTCATAATCTAAAACATAGTAAATATTTTATGGATTAAATATATTTATTTCTTAAGTGACATGATATATTTTAATATATAATATTTTAATTAAAAACCTATATTTTATATTTTTAAATATAAGCAATATTTTCTCAGAAACTATTTTAAAAACATCATACCTTAGTATTTTAAAATTAGTTTTCCTCATTGAATAAGATTAAATGTATTTTAAATTAATTAAAATAGGGTCCAAATTATCCAATAATGTTCACTTTATTTTTATCCATAATGATTAAGTTACCATGAAAATATATTATTTACCTTCTTAAAATGATTATTTTTTAAAGAATAATAATTTTATAAATATTGTGTATTTTCATTTTTTAAATTAAATAAATTATAAATTACACATATAATATTATTTTAATAAATATATATAAATTAATTATCACTTGTTTAGTGTGAAATCAATGTAAAATATGACTAAGAAGCTTAGATGATAAAACATTATTTTTCTAGAAAAACGGGATTTTCAACACATTATATGTTTTGATTTAAAATATTATTTTCTCATATTTTGAATATTAAATAGGATAAATAGAGCCCAAATTCTGATTCATCACATGAAAATTATGTAATAAGGTTCTACATATGTTTTTAGATATAATATAATTGACTTGATTAACATTTTAGTAAGACTAATAAGTGTTTCAATAACAGATCCACAGTGGCCCAAATTTTCCAAATTTAAAATGATCAATATAAATTAAGAGATTTTTTATAACATATTACATGAATGTATTACAAACATTTACTCAAATAAATCACCTAAATTTCATTCCATTCTATTCTTACCTGTTACTTACCATTATTTCTGTCGGAGAAACGTATTCCTTACGTATAAAATAGGATAAATTCCACCCTTTCATTAATCCAAACCTAATTCTAATTTTCCAGGAACACCTACCAAAATACCATCAAATTTATGTCCTTTTCACACCATAATTACCCTATTCAAAACAAAATATCCTAATTCCCTCAAATCTAGGGTAGTAATCAAGAAGGATTTCATGGTCTCAATGTAGGTATCACATCATTCTTAGCATTTATTTGTTATTATTTCTTTTTCAAACCAACCATAACCATAATATAATATAATAATTATCATCATTAGTGTGTTTATATTTTAATATAATAAAGATAAAACTATTTTTTATTATTTTACATATACTATGAAAAATAAGAATCATCGTTAGTTCAAGGCAGTATATTACCACATCCATGAAGTGACACTTTAAGTTTTTCACCACCACACTTATCATGGATGGTCTTAATTATGGTATTAATTAATTAATATGATTTTAATAATTTATTTATGGTATATAAATGTTACATTAATATCCACATTAAACCATATTGTTGGTCGGAGTGGACACTCAATAGGGGGTGAATTGAGTTCCAATTAAAATTTCTGTTTTAAAAACTTTGTCTTAAAATCCCCCAAATAAAACACAGAATTAAACTGTAGTGAATTTATATCAAAATAAAGGTTCGGTTAGGTTCTCAAAGGATTGATTATTTCCCATTTAATCAAATCAGAATAATTTATTAACTTTTGAAACTAACTTACTGATTTACCACTAATATAAACACTTGTGAGTTTAATTATCAAAGTGACTTTAAAACGGTTTTGGTTTTAAAGTGGATTGCAGCGGAATAAAAATAACTTTGAAAATGTATAAGCACATCAGGTTTAACCAAGAGGTTCAGTCTCAAGCTGAGACTTAGTCCTCCCAAAACTTTATATAAAAGTGATCCACACCCTGGATCGGGGATTACAACAGTATACAACTATCCAGGTCCAAGACCTCTACCACTGTTATCCGTGGGAACAGAAACAACAGCAAACCAGCTGTCCAGGTCACGCATGACCTCTAACACTATCCCAGTGGTAAATAAAGGATGAAAGAGTTTGAGTGAGGATTTACAGATCCTACAGTTAAAGTACAGAAGACAGTGTGTGTGTAAAATACAGTAGATAACACACACTGCTCAATATGTAAAAAGATAAATCACAGAGTAGAGATGTAGAGTTTAGAAATGGCTCTAGTGATTTCAGTGTATCTATGGACTCCTTTGGATTGATCAAAATTGGTTCTGAGTCCTCTTCTGACTTTTTGTATGGAAAATAGAGTGTCGTCTGCTTCCTTGACTTCCAAGTTCAGAGACAGAGAAAAAGTAGTCAATGAAGTTCTTGTGTAATGTTCTCATTCTCATCTCTTCACTGGTATGTAGTGATGAATGAGTTCTTCATGTAAGTTCAGTGGTATCTTTTTATTCACACTAGTTTGTTCTTCCAGCACACCTCGTGGTGTATATCTCTGTGTATTATTCTATGTCTCTCTGTGTACGTATATTCATCTCTCTTTGCATTAGCACATCCTTCCTTTATTTAAAGCACAAGCTCCGGAAAAAGATGATTTTCTTTTTGTAGGTACGATGTACGGTTCCCTGACATCCAACAACCTTCATTACATAAATGACAGAGTATTAAAATATTCTTAATATGACCGTTGGTTAGATTAAATAAAGATAAAGAAATTCAAGCAGCTATTTATGACTATCGGTGAGTCAAGTGATCGGTAGGTCATCAGCGCCAGCATCGGTGAGACATCTTCGGTGACTCAGATGATCAGCATCGGTGTGTCATGATCGGTGACTCATTTGATCAGCATCAGTGAGATAGTTGTCCTTCGATATGGATCGTTGCGACCATTGTCCTTTGATATGGATCGGTGAGACCATTGTCCTTTGATATAGATCGGTGCGACCATTGTCCTTTGATATGGATTGGTGCGACCGTTGTGTGTATCGGTAGCTCTATTCTGTAACGGTAGTTATTATCTGTAATGGTGGAATTTAATGTAACGGTGGACTTCAGCATATCAGTAGCTCTGTATCGGTAGCTGTCGACTTCGATGTAGCGGTAGGCTTGAGTACCAGTGAGCTTGATGTATCGGTGAACTCCGTATCGGTATCTCTATTCGATATCAGTAGCTCTATTCATAATGATAGCTATTGTTCTATATCGGTAGCTATAAACTGTTTAAGCATTCTATTGGCAAAATGTGTTAGGTCAGAGTACATATATCCAAAAGACTTATATTAAGCATAATTGAAAGTAACAACATATAATAAATCATATTTGATATGCATCAAACATAATTAAGGTATAAATATAATATAGTTGGGATTATCAAAATATAATAAAGCAACTCAATTCCCATCGGGTTCAACAATCTCCCCCTTTTTGATAATCACAATTTATGCCAAGAAAATTGAAATAGTATCAGAGGAAAAAAATATATAAAAAATGATATAAAAAAAAGAGTAGTATTAGAGGAAACAGAAAAGTTGGAAAAGAAATTAGCCTTAGAGGAAAAGGTTCTTTTGTCTTGTTTAGAACAAAACTTCCATATTCCTCCCCCTTTCAATTGTACTGCAATATTCTCTCTTAAGTCTTATTTTCTCAAGTCTCAGTTTCTCATTCCCCCTTTGTGTGTTTCTCTCCTTTTGCAAACTCTTAGGTCTCATTTCTTATTCGCTCTCATTGGCTTATTTGCACATTTTCTCATTTTCTCCCCCTTTTGGATTAACAAAAAGAAGGGTAGCAGAGAAAAGATAAAGATTAGTAGAGAATAAATGACAAAGTAATATAAGGTCAGTAAAGTAGATAATGAAAAGGAATTTCATTAATATGCCAAAGGTACACTGATAAAATCAGAACAAAAAATAAATAAATACAAGTGAATCCTATAAAAAATATCTATTAACACTCAATCGTTCACTGGAACAGGTGTCTTTCCCTTAGGATCAGCAGAGGTTTCAGGTGCAGGGTTAGCAGAGGGTTTCAGAATGGCTAATGGCACAACTGGTGGTTCAGCTACAGAAACCGTACTGGATCTGAAATCTGTGCTCCTCTGAGTGATCATCGGTGTCAAGCTCCTGATGGATTGAACTGGAGTCAATTGACGAGTACTCCCAGAGGCAGAAGCAGGAAGTGCAGGAGGTAAAATCACTGGTCTAGCATCCACATGCAGGAAGGGCAGCAATAGGTTCCTGAAATCCATTATAATGCTTCCTCCTCTCTCCATTGCAGACACAAAATCATCTCTATTTTCAATGAATTTGTCCAAGGCAGGAGTAAGCTCCCTGAGCTTACTAACCTGTTCTCTGAAGGCTTGGGTCACTAGAGGTAACTTCATATTTTCCAGTAAGAGCTTAAAATGGTTGGTCATTTGTTGCTTGGTATAAACCTTCTCGAAATAAGCATCCACCTTATTCTTGATTGCCTCTTGAGAAGCAGTAGCTGCCCACTGGTGATCACGAACAAAACTACTAACTTCCCTAGTGGTAGAAAGAATCTGAGTATCTGATGCACCACTGGGACTATCCTTAGACAATTCTTCCTGAAAAATAATGCGGATCTGGTCAAGGTTCACACTTGAGCTGGATGAGGGAAGAGGTTTCATTGAGAAGGCCACTGTCTCCTTGAAAGATTGTGCCAGACTACTAACTACTTTCTAAACAAGTTCATCCTTACTTTTCAGATGCTTTTTGACTGACTTATTAAAGGCCTCAAAAACTTCCACAAATTTCTTGACCACTTCTTTGATATATCGAATGTCAAAGTTTACTTGAGTGTGAGAGCTATGAATGGCAGTCAGAGAAGCAATCAGTTGTCTCAAAGCAACTACATCTCTTATCCAACTCTCAATCTGAGTGTGGCACACTTTATGTTCATCCATCATTTCTTTCACAGGACCGAATACACCATATCCAATGGATAACTCAAGGGATTGCTCTACGATTTTCATCTCTTAAACCATACTTTTCTTCATTTCTGCCACTGATTCCCTTATTTCTTATTTCAATTCAACTTTTAAGGACTCAAGGTATTCCTTGGTTGCCACATTTTCATCCATAGTGGGTACGGTAACTGATTCCTTTTGGGGTTGGTCTTCCTCATCTGAATCTTCATAAGAAAGTCCAAGAATCATCTATCTGAGATCTGATGTCCAACCTTCAATGTCATATAGCACTGATACTGAGCCAAAATTCTCCTCCTCATTTGGAACATTCTCCTGAGGTATCTCTTCCAACTGTCCTTCTTGAGGTAATTCTGTAATTTCCTCTACAACTACAGCAGATTCAATATTCATTTGTTCTAAGTCTTTAATGACTCTCTCATCAATAGGTGTTGTTGCTGATACTTCCTGATCAGGCACTATCCTAACTGTACTGACTATTAGAGGACTCAAACTGAGCTCTTTTTCAACATTTTCCTCATTATCTGCTTCACCAGCAGCCTCCTTCTTTTCTATTAACATCATGATCAGATTCGGTTGCCTCATCCTCCTCAGAGGTGTCCTTGACAACATATTGGCATGCTTCTTCTCCTTCTTCTATAGTTTCTATATCATTGTCCTTTAAGACAGTTTCTCTCTTTGGTAGTTCTGTTGGAGGGATAACTGCTCCATAAGAAATAACTTGATGCACAGGACTAGGGGTAAGTCTGGGTCTCCTCCTTCCTCTACTGATGTATCTTCCTCCTTAGCTTCAGCATCACTGTAGACCGGTTCTGGCTCATCTGGTCCAAGACCAAGATCCCTCACATCCTTTGGTCTAGAAGGATGATCCACAGGAGTATACTTGTCATAGATTTTTCCATCATCATTCACCCATTATTTCTTCCAAGGATTCAAACTTACTTTCATGTATTTACAGACAGTTCTTGTAATACAGGAGTTTTCCTTAACCACTACCAGCTCATCCTGAGGTCCAGCTACCTCTTTCACTTTTAGCATCACAGAAATTATCTTTGAGAAAAACAGTGCATTTGATTTGGACTTCGTTCTAGTCATATCTTACACTTGAACCATAATCAATCTACATAGATTGATTTTCACACTGTGCTTCAGCAAATATAACAGATATATGTCTTGGAATCTCAAAGTAGCAAAATCTCCTCCTCTAGGACTAAAAACATGCTGAATAAATTTAAACAACAACTTATCTTCTCCTGTCATCTCTACAGCAATCACCTTTCTAGGGGTCCCATCTCCTGTAAGCTCTAGCAAAGCATCTTCATATTGAAACACATCACTGGTCGAAGGTACAGACTTTGAGTAGAATGCATAATCTTCTTCATGTGGAACTCTTAAGTTCCTATCCCATTCCTCTGAAGTAAAAGATACTTCCTGACCATTTACCAAAGATATCATTCTGCTTTCCTTCTCAGTCTTTTCAAAGCGGAGAAAATCATAGAACTACTTCACCAGCTTAGGATAGTAAGGTCTGTTGTTGTTCGTAAAGCACTCAGTCCAACCTTGTTCTTCTAAAACCTTAAGAACCAAGGACTTTCTCTCCATGAGCCATTCTGCACACACTTCTTTCTCAATGACACTCCCTCGCTTCGACAAGTGCGGGTTTAGAGGATTTATTTGAGCTATACTTCTACTTCCACTTCTACTGGTACTAGCATTTGTTACTTTCTATCTTTTCGCTTGCGGCTCATCACTCCCATCTGTAACTTGGGGTCTCTTGAAGCGGATCATTACAGATTCGAGGTTTAGGGTTTTGCGGCTTGAGAGGGTTAGGTTGAAGGGATTCGAACAGATGAGTTCGCGGTGAGATTGAGTGAAATCTAGACTCTGTTTAATATCATTTAGGATTCACAAATAAAATAAAGTATATAAAAAAAATCGATGTCTCGGCTTTAAAGAAGTTTAAAACAACGCGAGATGTACCAGTAAAGTCTCCTAACGGTGTGGTCTTCTAACGATGAGGATTCTCTAATGGTGAGGATTCTCTAACGGTGAGGATTATCTAACGGTGAGGATTCTCTAACGGTGAGGATTCTCTAACGGTGAGGATTCTCTAACGGTGAGGATTCTCTAACGGTGAGGATTCTCTAACGGTGAGGATTCTCTAATGGTGAGGATTCTCTAACGGTGAGGTTTCTAACGGTGAGGTTTCTAACGGTTTCAAGGGTAAGTTATTATTCCTAATTCATGTCTAATGAAACTTAATCTTTCTGAACTTAAAGGATTAGTGAAAATATCAGCTAATTGAAGTTCAGTGCCTATAAATTCAAGTGTTATATCACCTCTTTGATAATGATCTCTTAAAAAGTTGTGTCTAACATCAATGTGATTAGTTCTAGAGTGATACACAGGATTCTTAGAGATGTTGATCGCACTAGTGTTGTCACAGTTAATTGAAACATGTTTAAAATAAAATCCATAGTCCAATAAAGTGTGTTTCATCCATAGAATATGTGCACAACAACTACTAGTAGCTATATACTCTGCTTCAGCAGTAGACAATGCAACTGAGTTCTGTTTCTTACTACACCATGATACTAGGGACTTTCCAAGTAAATGACATGTTCCAGATGTGCTCTTTCTGTCTAACTTGCATCCAGCAAAGTCAGCATCCAAATAACTTATTAAATCAAATGATTATTCTTTTGGGTAAAACAATCCCAAATTAGCAGTACTTTTAAGATATTTGAAAATCCTTTTAACAGCAAGTAAGTGTGACTCTTTAGGGTTAGCTTGAAATCTTGCACACATACATACACTAAACATAATATCAGTTCGACTAGCATTAAGAGAAAGTAAACTCCCAATCATACCTCTATAATTAGTTTGATCAACTGGTTTACCAGTTTCATCAATATCCAATTTACAGGTGGTACTCATAAGTTTATCACTTCCCTTAATACTATCCAAACCAAAACGTTTTAATAAATCCTTAGTATATTTACATTGATTTAGAATAATACCATCTTTAGTTTGAAAGATTTGAAATCCAATAAAATACTTAAGCTCTCCCATTAATCTCATTTCAAATTCATTTTTCATAACCTTTGAAAAATCAGTACATAAAGAATTTTTAGAAGATCCAAAAATAATATCATCAACTTAGATTTGTACTAATAAAACATCTTTTGAAATCCTTTTTATGAAAAGAGTGGGATCAGCTATTCCTTTTGTAAATCCTTTTGAAATAAGAATGTTTGAAAGTATTTCATACCAAGCTCTTGGAGCTTGTTTTAAACCATATAAAGCTTTAGAAAGTTTAAACACATGATTTTGAAAATGAGGATTTGAAAAACCAGGTGGTTGTTCTACAAAAACATCTTCGACAATAAAACCATTTAGAAAAGCACTTTTCAGATCCATTTGATATAGCTTGAAATTCATATGTGATGCATAGGCAAGTAAGATCCTAATAGCCTCTAATCTAGCTACAGGTGCAAAGGTTTCCTCATAGTCAATTCCTTCTTCTTGATTGTAACCTTGTGCAACTAGCCTAGCTTTGTTTCTAATGATGTTTCCAGATTCATCAACTTTGTTTCTAAACACCCATTTTGTGCCTATGGTTAAAGTGTCCTTAGGTCTTTCTACTAATTTCCAAACTTTGTTTCTTTCAAATTGATTTAGTTCTTCTTGCATATCCATTACCCAAAATTCATCATTGATAGCATCATTGATATTTTTAGGTTCTAACTATGAAAGAAAAGCTTGATGTTCAACCTGATTTCTTAGAGAAGCTCTAGTCTATGTTCCTATATCTAAATTACCTACGATAGCATCTAAAGGATAGTTCTTTAGAATTCTAGTTGGTCTAGAAAAGGTAGGACTAGAGATTTCAGATTCATCTACAGGTTGAGATTCAACAGAAGCAGGTTCAGGAAAATTTCCAGAACTGGATGTTTTAATTACAGGTCCATTGTCTTTATCATTAAGGTTCAAAGCAGATAGATCATCTTCAAGATTTTCAAGAGAGGTCTTAGGATCATGTGGATCAGTTTCATCAAACTTGATGTGAACAAATTCTTCCACACACATGGTTCTTTTATTGAAAAATCTATAGGCTTTACTAGAGATAGAATAACCTAGTAAAATTCCTTCATCACTCTTGGATGCAAACTTGTCAAGATTATCTTTGGTATTAAGAATAAAGACTTTGCAGCCAAAAACTCTGAAGTAGTTAACCTTAGGTTTCCTATGGTTCCACAACTCATAAGGGGTCCTCTTAAGAACAGGTCTGATTAAGACTCTATTGATAACATAAAAAGCTATATTTACAGCTTCAGCCTAAAAATAAATAGGTAGGTCATACTCATTAAGCGTAGTCCTAGCAATTTATTACAGGGTTCTATTCCTCCTTTCTACTACACCATTCTATTGAGGTGTCCTGGGGGCAAAGAAATTGTGTCTTTAGACACTATGTGAGCAGTAGGATTCAAACTCATGATTTTCAAACTCACGGACATGATCACTTCTCAGGGTTTTAATTTTAAGTCCACTAAGGTTTTCTACAGACTTGGAATATTTAACAAAGTAAGAACAGGCTTCACTTTTGTGAGCTAGAAACTATACCCAAGTATATATAGAAAAGTAATCTACAATAAAATATACATAATGCTTCCTGTTTAAACTAGAAACTCTAGAAGGTCCAAATAAATCCATGTGAACCAACTCAAGAGTTTGAGAAGTTGAAACTTATTTCTTTAATTTAAAAGAAACTCTATGTTTCTTTCCCTTTTGACAGGGATTACAAACTTTGTCCGCTGGAAATTCAAGTTTGGGTAGGTCTCTTACTAAGTTCTTCCTAGAAAGTTTTCTAAGTGAATGTAAATTGCAGTGTCCTAATCTTCTATGCCAAATCCAAGACTCTTTATGAAAAGCATTTAAAAAAGTAATATTTTGCTTAGCTAATGAATTTAAATCAACAGCATAAACATTTTCATTTCTTAAAGCAAAAAATACTAAAATATTTTTAGTATTAAAAACATTGCAAGAATCATTTTCAAATTTAACATAAAAACCATCATCACATAACTAAGAAATACTTAACAAATTATATTTCAATCCATCAATAAATAAAACTTTGGAAATCAATACTGAGTTAGTGTTACCAATCTGGCCTAAGCCGATGATTTTTCCTTTTCAGTTATCACCAAAAGTGACAAAACCTCCATCAACTCTGACTAAGATTTTAAAGCATGAGAAGTCTCCTGACATATGTCTTGAAAATCCACTGTACAAGTACCAGGTCTTTCTACAGGAGCTCTTTAAGCATATTCCCTGCAAAACAGATTTAGACAGGAAATGATTTTGGTACCCAGATCTTCTTGGGTCTAGACAGGTTATCCAATAAAACTTTAGGTACCCATATTTGTCTAATGGGTCTCATAAGATTTCTAGAGTTAAAAGATTTTGAAAGATAAACCTTATTAGATCCATAACTATGAATATAACTAGTTGAAGCATATGAAGTTTCAGAACTAGCTACATTCTGTCCAGATTTAGGAATGAATTTAGTTTTGGTAATTTTCCTTTGTCCAGGTTGGTATCCTATACCAGTAGTGTATCTAGGTGTTATTTTCTTACCTAGAATCTGAGTAAGAGTATCTTTACCATTTGTAAATTTATATAAGTATTTCTTGAGTTTCTCATTAGATAATTTCAGTTCTGTATTTTCTTTAAGCAACTGAGCATTCTTTTCTATTTCAATATCAAGATCAGATTTATGTCTAACAGTTAAAGCATACTGTTTCTTTAAACCTTTGTATTTGTCTTTCATCTCATTACAGGTTTCTTCTAACATATCACAATATTCAAATAGTTCAGATTTTGACATTTTTTCTAAGTCAGAATCATCTCCAGAATAATATGAATTTGAATCAGGAGTTTCAGATGTTACCTCAGATATGTTTGTCATGAAACACATATTTGCCTTATTTCTGTGTTCAGTTTCAGAAACTTCAGATTCAGTGGAGCTATCCTCAGAAGCACTCCAAGTAGCCTTCGTGGCTTTCTTAAACTTATTATCCTTGTAATCATATTTCTTCTTGTACTTCAGCTTTGGACATTCCTCTTTTATATGTCCTTTTCTTTTGCACTCATAGCAGACAACTTCATCTGATTTGTCATATTTCTTCCAATCCTTTTTCCAATGTCCCTTGCTATCATACTTACTTTTGTAATTTGATTTTCTGAAAAACTTCTTCTTCCTATAGAATTTTTTAAACCTTCTGGCAATGTGAGTCATCTCAGCATCACTGTCAGAATCACTTTCACTGTCTTTATAGCTTGAACTTTCATTTATAGCTTGAAGATTCTCCTTATCCTTGTTCTTTGAAGTTGAAGTCTTGAATGCAACAGACTTCCTTCTTGGTTCATCTTCTTCTTCTTTGTTCACTTTGAGTTCTTCTTCATACATCATCATCTTGCCAATTAATTGCTTGACTGGCAGTTCACCAATATCACAGGACTCTCTAATTGAGACAGAAGTTCCTCTCCATCTTTCAGGTAGACATCTCAAAATTCTCATAATTTGTTCCTTTTATGGAACATCCTTTCCCAGAGAAGTCATTGTGTTGACAATTTCATTAAAACTGAGATACGTGTCAGAAATGAGTTCATCAGGCTTCATCTTAAAATTATCATACTTAATAGTATAAGTATTCAGTCTCATTTCCTTAACATTAGTTGTTCCTTCATGAGAAACAGCTAAGGTATCCCAAATTTCATAAGCAGTTTTACAAGCAGATATTCTATTAAATTCCTCATCTCCTAAAGCATAGTACAAGGCATTCATGGATTTGTAGTTATTATTGTAGGCAGCCTTAGTAGCTTCATTCCAAGTAGTTCTAACAGTGGTAGGAATTTTATATTCTAATTCTATAGTAGTCCAAATATCAAAACCCATGCTCTCTAAATGAATTTTCATCTTGATTTTCCACTAAGCATAGTTAGTTCCATTGAAAAATAGTGGTCTATTGGTACCAACACCTTCAAGTCTATTATACATGATAACTTACTTAATGCGACGATTTTAAAGAGATAAAAATTTAGAAATAACAGAAATTTTATGAACTTTAAAATACAACTAAAATCGAAGTTGAAAAATAGAGTATAAAATATTTTAAACAACTCCTTTGATACCAAATGTTGGTCGGAGTGGACACTCAAGAGGGGGGTGAATTGAGTTCCAATTAAAAATTTTGTTTTAAAAACATTGTCTTAAAATCCCCCAAATAAAACAAAGAATTAAACTGTAGTGAATTTATATCAAAATAAAGGTTCGGTTAGGTTCTCAAAGGATTGATTATTTCCTAGTTAATCCAATCAGAAGAATTAATTAACTTTTGAAACTAACTTACTGATTTACCACTAATATAAACACTTGCGAGTTTAATTATCAAAGTGAATTTAAAACAGTTTTGGTTTTAAAGTGGTTTGCAGCGGAATAAAAATAACTTTGAAAATATATAAGCACAGCAGGTTTAACCAAGAGGTTCAGTCTCAAGATGAGACTTAGTCCTCTCAAAACTTTATATAAAAGTGATCCACACCCTAGATCGGGGATTACAACAGTATACAACTGTCCAGGTCCAAGACCTCTACCACTGTTATCCGTGGGAACAGAAACAACAGCAAACCAGCTGTCCAGGTCACGCACGACCTCTACCACTATCCCAGTGGGAAATAAAAGATTCAATAGTTTGAGTGAGGATTTACAGATCCTCTAGTTAAAGTACAGAAGACAGTTTGTGTGTAAAATATAGTAGATAACACACACTGCTAAATATGTAAAAAGATAAATCATAGAGCAGATATGTAGAGTTTAGAAATGGCTCTAGTGATTGCAGTGCAGCTCTGGACTCCTTTGGATTGATCAGAATTGGTTCTGAGTCCTCTTCTGACTTTTTGTCTGGAAAACAGAGTGTCGTCTGCTTCCTTGACTTCCAGGTTTAGAGACAGAGAAAAAGTAGTCGATGAAGTTCTTGTGTTATGTTCTCGTTCTCAGCTCTTCACTGGTATGTAGTGATGAATGATTTCTTCGTGTAAGTTCAGTGGTCTCCTTCCATTCACACTCAGTTTTTCTTCCAGCACACCTCGTGGTGTGTATCTCTGTGTATTCGTCTATGTCTCTCTGTGTACGTATATTCATCTCTCTTTGCATTAGCACATCCTTCCTCTATTTAAAGCACGAGCTCCGGTAAAAGATGATTTTCTTTTTGTAGGTACGATGTACGGTTCCCTGACATCCAACAATCTTCATTAAATAAATGACAGAGTATTAAAATATTCCTAATATGACCGTTGGTTAGATTAAATAAAGATAATGAAATTCAAACAGCTGTTTATGACTATCGGTGAGTCAAGTGATCAGTAGGTCATCAGCATCAGCATCGGTGAGACATCTTCGGTGACTCAGATGATCAGCATCGGTGTGTCATGATCGGTGACTCATTTGATCAGCATCAGTGAGACAGTTGTCCTTCGATATGGATCGGTGCGACCGTTGTCCTTTGATATGGATCAGTGAGACCGTTGTCCTTTGATATGGATCGGTGCGACCGTTGTCCTTTGATATGTATCGGTGCGACCGTTGTGTGTATCGGTAGCTCTGTTCTGTAACGGTAGCTATTATCTTTAATGGTGGACTTTAATGTAACGGTGGACTTCAGCATATCGGTAGCTCTGTATCGATAGTTGTTGACTTCGATGTAACGGTAGGCTTGAGTACTGGTGAGCTTGATGTATCGGTGAACTCTGTATCGGTAGCTCTACTCGATATCGGTAGCTCTATTCATAACGGTAGTTACTGTTCTATATCGGTAGCTATAAACTATTTAAGCATTCTATTGGCAGAATGTGTTAGGTCAGAGTACATATATCCAAAAGACTTATATTAAGCATAATTGAAAGTAACAACATATAATAAAGCATATTTGAGATGCATCAAACATAATTAAGATATAAATAGAATATAGTTGGGTTTATCAAAATATAATAAAGCAACTCAATTCCCAGAGGGTTCAACACATATCATTCATTTATAAATAGAAACACAAATCATGTGTTGTGAGGACTACCGCCACTATAAAAAATATTTTTTCAATTTTATTTATGTTTTAATTAAATATCCAACCAACATG
The DNA here is from genome assembly GCA_963277665.1 of Viscum album. Classification (NCBI taxonomy): domain Eukaryota; kingdom Viridiplantae; phylum Streptophyta; class Magnoliopsida; order Santalales; family Viscaceae; genus Viscum; species Viscum album. The sequence goes on along the minus strand of OY728135.1, from coordinate 1,455,306,563 downwards.
AAATATGATTAACCATAATAAAAAAATTTCAAAAATATTATTCAATTATAATGATATTATGTGGGAAAATAACTCTTTAACCATACTCAACAATCGAGTTAATGCGTAAACAATTTTCATTTGGTTTTACCACCTACTTGAATAATGATATTATATTATATAACAAAAGATTATAAAAAATTAATTTTCAGTATAACATGAAATAAATATGTAAGTAATAATTTGTTTTTCTTAAAAGATAAATCAAATAGTAAACTCATTAATTTTAAAATCTCTATTCATAGATTGAAAATCACCAAAAAATGTTTGTTGTCAATATCTTCTTTAAGGCATTAGATGAAATTACTCATGAAATTAAATTTAAATTTCATAAATAATTATAATTCATCAATTATAGTAACATAAATTAACTTTTTATGATGATATTTGGAAATATTATCAACATTTATATTTATATTATGAAACTATTTCAAACTATAAAAACTATAAACACTCGATATGGGAAAATATGAAAAAACTAACTAATATACATGTAGATAATGATAATAAATGAATTATATAAAAAAAATTAGGTTTTAATATTATTATAAAAAAATATTTTTATATTTTTATATTTTTGTATGTGAGTTTTTCATGCATTCTACTATGCAGGGAAACAAGTTATGGGTTTCTTTGTCTCAAATTTGAATCCCTTGAGACATGTTTTTCCTATACACCATATTTAATTTTCAATAGTGTAAATACTAACACATTTTTATTTTGTGTAATGATTTCATGAAATTTAATAATTTAAAATTTTATTTTCTATGGTCATTATCTCTTGGGGTTTTTATTCTAATGATAGAATGATTGTAAGGGTTTTTATTTTAATATATCTTCATTGAGACATGTTTTAATGCCTTGCAAAAATTTCTTATTTCCATGGATTATATACCTCTAAAAAATATATTTTGAAATACACCATAATTTAACCAATGGTATTTATAGAATTATATTATTTTTTATAATATAGTAAAAAAATTAAACATTTACTAAATCTATAAAGGGTTTTTCCAGACTCAATTGTCTCTATTGTGTTATAGTCCCTCATCTTTGTCTATTCTGTTTCTTTATTAATCTATTATAACTTATGATGATTTTAGAACATATTAAACCTTATTTTCTAGGTAAAACATATTTCATAGAAAACTATTCTTCTTAAATGTTTTAAATTTTTCCCTAAAATAATTTTTTATAACAAATAATTCACATTACACTAATTTGATTTTTCTTCCATGCCTATGTTTTTAATTGACACTATTTTTATGTGTTCCTTGGTGGAAATTTAAACCATTTTAGCTATAATGACCCTTTAATTCCCCTTATATATTTTTAATGAAAAATTTCATTTATCATTTTTAGTGTTTTGATTTTTTAACAACCTTATTTCAAAAAAAATTAATATGTTTTTCCATCATTTAAAGGTAAATGGTGTTATCAACCACTCAACATTTTTCGGTGATAAAATTTATGTCTTTTTCCATTTTTTATTATTAATGATTATTTTTAAAACTAAAATTCAAAAATGTCTTTTCATTTCCCCCTTTTGAGAACTTTATGTACTTTTCAAGTTTCTATTATTTATTATTTTTTTAATAGTAAAAGTTTGCAAATTATTTATACATCCCCTTTTTTAAAACAATGCATCTTTTCAAGTCTTTATTTTATAAGAATCTTTTAAAAGTAAAGATATCAAATTATTTTCACATAAATAATTTTTATAACCGTAATTTAAATTCAAGGATATTTTATATAGACTATTTATTATAATATTTTGAAAAAATATTCTATTTCATTTATCAAAAAAAATTTAAAATTAATTTACAGTTCAAAATTTATAAAAATGATTAAAAATATATTATGAAAAAAAAAATCACTTTAGTTTTTTCTCCAAGGTTTATAAATCATAATGTTATGTTTTTATCATCCTTTATATGTAATTATCTTATGAATCCATTTGTAAAATTATATTTTCATATCCTATGATTTTTTAAGTTCATGATAAGTTATATGTTTAATAAAACCATTAATATTTTCATGGGCTATTTTAGTTATGATGATTATTGATTTTAAATGGATCACATAAGCATGGATGACAATGGGTGGGGTCATATATCGCCATAAATTTCATTGTTTTATGTTTATATTTCATTAGATACTCAAAATTGAATATAATAAATTTTCTAACACAAGAGTTTGAATTATGGGTTTTCTCACTTTTTTAGGCATGCACAAAATGTGTTTGTTCACATAGGCTTGGGTATAATGGAATTCTATTCACAAGATTTCATATGATTAGGGTTGGTCAATATTTTCTTGTTTTTAATAAATTTATTCCACATTCCGATGTTTTTTATTATGTAATTCAAATTTTAATAGATTCATTCCATTTCCATAAAATTCCATGCTTTCTCATTCATGCATTATTTTTTAAGTATTCTTCAACTTTTTATCGTTCTCACTTTTATTACATTTATTTTTATGTGTTTTCATCCATTTAAAATCTTTCATTATTCCTTAAGGATATTTTTATGATTGTATATTGCTCCATCATATTTTATAAGTATCATACATTTTCTTATAATATTTTTTCTGATATCTATTCCTCCCTCTTTTTATTTTTTAATATTGATGATCTAATACCTTAGTATATTTATTTTCCCTTAAAAATAATTTAAGGTCACCCATTGATTTTATTTATATTCCCTATGTCATGAAGATTTTTATCTCATGTTTGGTTTCAACAAATTTTTCTATTTGATCACAATTATAAAGAAATGTTCACAATTTTTGTAAAATAATATGTACATATACTCATTCTCCAAGACACTAAACCTTTATATCCTTGGGTTATGTCACTTTTTGTGAGATTTAATATTTAAGTCATTAAATTATTGTATTATTTGGTTATATTTATATTCGGTCACTTTATAATTGAATAGATTGATCCCAAAAATGAATAATTCATCTCATCACTGATCTCATCCCAGTTTATTGGATCATTGGAATAAATATAAAATTTACATTGGGTGTCCACATTTTAATATAAAAAAATTACTCACAAAGTTTTTTTATTCATATAAGTAATTTTGATAATGATTAATTTTTCATAAATAGTAATTTTGTAAAGTTAATCCCTAATGGAACATTTTTGGTGTGGCTTTTTGAAGAAGCCTCACGAGCATTAATTCATGAAAAAGCTGCATAGAAACCACATAATAGATAATACTCTCAATCTACGCATCAATAATTTTTCACCTCCACTTCATGAAATAGCCTCATATAAAATTCATCAAAAATTATATGCATTAAATCAAGGAGTTTTATATGAACCACTTCACAAAGGAACCTCATAGGTACTACGTGGTGATGTAGTATGATGGATGATCCATTGAAAAGTAACAACACATATGTGTCTTTATGAAGGAACCTTGAAGGTTATTATTTAACAAGTATACACTTGAGAAGAACTTCATGAGGGAACCCCATGGATGTGTCTTATTGAAGGACCCTTATAATCATTTCTTATTAAAGAAGATTCATAGGCATTGATTCGTAGTGGTGGTGCACTTGTGCTTATTTGTGAAGGATAATCGCGAATAGATATCCATATAGGAGACTCATTTGTAGTGTTTTCCACTTTCCTTCCCCCAAAAATTGTCAATGTGATTCCATTGTAGATATTATTTATCAAAGTGGATAGGTTTTTTCAAATGGAATAATTTATCCATTTCTCAATTTGTGTTTCATGTATTTATAGGAAACATTTGTAATCACAATTCCAAATATATATATGGTAATGTAGGAGTTATACAACTATCTAAGAAGCATATAGATGTATATAAATATTATGTCACCATAATGATTGATATCTAGTATATGAAGTAACCACACAAGTGTGAATGATAACATAAATTATCCATAATGAATCCAATTTTATGATGTGACCTCAAAAACATAAAAGTGTCTATATTTGTGTGAATGGATTATGCACACAAAAATGAACTTCATTCACAAACATGTCACGAAAATATGATCGATTTACCTTATTGTGCAATTTCCTTTCCTAGATTTTATACATTTCTTTTTAAAATGATACACAACTATAAATTTCTATAATATTTCAATATTAAGTCTATTTTTTCTCAATGGGATGTTAAATAGAATAATACGAAATGAGATAAATGCACTTATTTTGGGTTTACCATATAATTGGTTCTTTATGATGATAAAAATGTGTTCAGAGACCATTAAAATGGGTTTCATGGTTTAAATATATTTTCTATTATTAATGGATAAAGCACATGCCTTAATACAATTGGATGGTTATCACTACCATATCAAAAGACTAATATTTTTGTAAGAATATATACCCCTCGGTGTTTGAGTGATCATGTTGAACATAGATATCACATTGGATTCATTTTCAAGAATGGAGATACATTATTATCATATATATTTTTTTTTTGATTGAGTAGAAAGTAATGAATTTTGTATAAAAGTGTGTGTTCTGGTTCAAGTATTATTTACATACCATTTCTACTCCCATTGGATCATAATTCAACAGAATGGATGTTTATAAGTATAGTAGAAATTATATATTATTTTTAGTCAGGAATCCATCTACTCTATGTCCATGTTTTTATATATACTTTTAGATATGATCTTATCCCTACTTTTATTATTACTTATGGTCCCTCTCTATTGACATTGACTCTCTTTATGGATGTTTGAAAATAATATTTGTTAACATTTTAAAAAATGTCTCTTTCAAGTAGAGTTTATGAAATAATATTTATAGATCTTTATTTGTATGATTTCATGGTTAATTGAAGTAAGTTTTATTTAATATCTAATTATTTTTATAAAACCATGGATTTATAAGTTATTTCCTTTTAAAATAATTGTTATTAAAAATATAATAGGAAATTATATTTATTTCTAAATACTTTTATAATGTTATTATAATTAGTTTTAATCTCTATGAAAATAATTTAATAATCCTTATGATTTATTAGAGATATTCACTAATATTTCCATCAACCATCCTTCTTTAGATGGATAACAATCATTCCATTTCAAATTCTCATGAAACCCATTTCTTTATAAGGTTTTAACTAAGATATGATTCAATTATGAATGTTTTAAAAATCATATGGTACACATATATAAGTTTTTTCATTATGTAACGTGTGGAATAAGAATTATATATCACTCAAATTCAATGAGTAGACCAATATATCCCATGAGATAACAAGAAACGTACAAGGAAGTGAACCCAAACCAATAAATTTATTGTATTAAGACGTAATCCCAACCTATTATGGGAATCTTTCCACTATGTGATGATAGTTGAGGAAATAGTACATGATAATATAAATGATTTTATATGCTCATGAATATTCCAAAATAATTAGATATATTTTTATGTTATTCTAGATTATAATATTATGATTCTATTATTTATGTTCCTGAGAATCCTTCATGAATAATATATGAGTTTTAATTGTAATATATAGAGTTCATAAGACCATAAGATGACTACTTGAATGAATATTTGTTTATAGACTCTTAATAGTGAATTTTTTTTCAAGTAAATATTTTTTGAGAGTTTTATATTCTCCCAAAAAAATATTCAAGATTTTTTATTTCCTTTATTATTTTTTCTGATTATGTTTTATTAAATTATTTTATTATGGAAATAAATTTCATGAGTGAATATTAATATATATGTTGAAAATATTTAATATTTTTGGGAATAATGTTTTGAGTTTCATAAAAGTATTTCATTGTATGATGGGTTATATTCTCTTCATATACTGCCTATTGTGATTTTTATTCACTTCCCAAATTTTTAAAAATAATTCTTCTATTGATTATTAATTATCCAGAGGATTGAATAACCTAGATTACTCATCTTAATGTTGTGTGATATGACTCAGATCAACCTTAATAGTTACCATGGCTTCCATAATATCCCCCACCATAGATCATGATCCTCCATAGTAGTGTCAGATCCTCTCCTATGCCAACCTCAGGATTACATTAGTGGGTAATTATAGAAAATTGGTTGTCTCAATATTGGAACTAGATACATTATTTTCCTACATCACATATAATCTTAGTGTTCCAATTGGGGTGTTATCCATCAGTCGAATATTCCTTTCATCAAGGACATAATGAGTGAGTATATGTAAGGGATTCCAAACAACCATGGGGGATGTTCATGACTCAAATATTTGTAGACCCATGACATAAATCACTAGATGAAGTATTACTTACACATAAACCCATATAAAGTGTATCTCATATATTTGATATTATCACCAATGCATGCATCCAACACCAAATCACTAAAGTTCACAATGTATAAATATTTTTAATGTTGATTTAATCTTACTCTATAATTTATCCAGATAGCATGTAGAATTGGGTCATTATGAACCACTCGTGATATCAAATCATAGAAATTACTGAGAGTTGGTCATTTTTGTGGAAAAATCTAGAGGGTATTATGTAATGAGGGCCTGAATACAATATCCCAGGGTATAAGTGGGTTCCAATATTTATATCATACAATGTGGACAACAACCCACTCATATACTAAATAGAATAGTATAAAGTTTCCCAAATTAAATACCCATATAATCTATTTGAACATGTTGGACAACCATACCAAAATAATGACCTTGAGATTTTTTGAATCTTCAAGAACCAATAATGTTTCCATGATTATAGTCACATTCCCCATAACCATGTGGGAATAATTGACTATAATCAACCATAAGTAAAAAAAATTCACAGTACATGTTTACATTCATATCTTTTGAGGGTCCTCAACCATAATATTGAATCCCCATTTAATGTACTCAACATTTTATTAATGGAATCAATATAAAATTTGATTGCCTCATGGTTTCATCCCTACAAATTGATTCATCCACCATATAATCTAGAATTTCTTCATGAAAGGTTAGGGGTTTAATTTTTTTAACAGATTTCATATAGAAGGCATGGATCTTTTCCCTTCATGGCCCATAGTACTCACAACATGGAATTCATCAGCATAGGGATCTGTTCAATTGTATACCAAGTATTCCATTATTTTAATAAATCATCATAAATTCAACCAAAAATTAGGGTCCCTATTTATTATAGAGATCTAAATGACAAATGATGACCTATACATGGTGTGGGTGGAAGGTTTATTTATCCTATAAAAACCTAGATCAATGTTTGGGAATGAGGCTTGGATTTTGATAGACATGGAACTATTTGGTACACACTAAAATGTATATTTGGTCTCTATGAATGATATCTCTTAGATCATCACATGAATGGTAGGCTAAGTAGTTCTATACTATTATGTTTATGAAATTTCCCCTTTGAATGGGTCTCAATAATTTTTCAAACACTAGTGGATATCCATAATACACACCTTATAGATGATGGAGTATTATGGAGTAGACACATTTGAAGACAGAAACTCTCTGTTAATTTTATGGGTTATATTATATATAATATAGATCATCATTAGATTATGGTAACTCATAGAGGTCCCTATACAAGAAAATTTTCATTGTAATAGTTCCATTAAAATCCTTAAAAATTGACTTGGGGGGTCATGGTCAGTATCAAGGATGTAAACATCTTCTAAAAATATAAAACCATGTAAAAAAAAGGTGAGTATTCTATTTTTTATTACATTTATACCTTTTTATTAGGTATACAAGAACTTGGTATAGTGTTCTGATTAATTTCATTATTTTATTAAGTTTTTCCCTAATATGTCCCTCCTTTGATAAGTTTAAACTTTAGTGTTATTAAAAAACATCAGCGAGTCACTGAAAAACTAGTGTTTCGTGGTTCTCACAAGTCCTTTCATACAACCCATCTTCATTGATTTCAATATTGAATAGTTTTTAAAAAAAATCATTACATACATTGTAGTTGTATATGAAAAGACATATAAATTATGAGTTTCCTAAAAGTGAATGATTTATTTGACATGATTTTCATGCAATATTCAGTTTCTATGATAAGAGAGAAAATTGTATTTTTTATTAAGATATCATGGAAATCTATGAGGTCCCCATCTATATTTATAGTGAAATCAGTGATTTGTTTTGGGAGAATTTATACGAGAATATTCCCAAAATTTATAGCCTTTCTCATAATTCAATCCTCCTCTCCACTATATAACCCAATTTTATTGGGGGAAATATTTGGTTCCAAAAAATTCAAAAAAAAATATTATAGGAGGGATTCCATCCAAAAAAAATCCACTACTTTTGGAAAATGGTAGAATATCACACCAAACTAGTTGTGTGACTATAGAATTTAAGGTACTTCCCCTTCAAAATTTGGCACAATCACTCTAGATATTCATGAATCATATTAGAAGGCTCTATTCAAGTATAGTTTCATGTTATCCTATAAGAATTTTAGGATATGAACAAGTTACATTTTCTAGAGGCATATAAATAAAACTCAACCCATTATATATAGGGTTTAGACTTTGGATATGGAATTTAGGGAAGAAAATTCCTTAAACTCACTTCACCTTAACTTCCATATTTCAGAAAAATAAATAAAAAACCATAAAATCCTATATATTTGAATCAAATTTGAATTAATCCCCATAATTACTTTGATTTATTATGTTTTTATTGAGACTATTTTGACTAGTTGAATCTAATAAACAATACCCTTTGAGGGAAACGCCAATTCCCTATGGCATTCATGGGTTCAAGAAACACCCATCTTATTTGAAACACATACCCTTGAATCCCATTTGAAAGATTCTCTATGATACTCAGATCCAAAATAATTTATATATCATGGGAACCACATTCACTGGATCCATATTTATTTATTAAATATATATTTTCATGACATGTATCATTTAATTTAATTCCCAATCCCATGGAACCACTCATGTTCTAGGAAATATTCATGCCTATTTTACCCAATCATATGTCGAACAACCTAACATGTAAGACCTACTCAATCACTTGATGTATTCCATTTCATAATCCAATCCCCATTATCTTATAGTGAAAATTATTGAAGATCCTTTTAACCTAATGACTTTAAAATGTACACTATGAACTATGTGGTTTTTGACTGTTTGTCTAATAGGATATACATGATTCCTCTATTGAGTATTAATACATACATAAAAACACCAAAAAATATCATTCCTCCCTTAAGAAATGGTATTCCTCAAAGATCTATATATTATCATAGAACATTAAACCCTCCATAAGACAAAAATATATTTTAAATTATGCCCCCACATATTATGAGAGTATAAGGATCAAGCACAATTGGTCATTAACCCATGAGTATCCCCACTAGAAATTAAACCATGAAAACCCTTACGTGATGAGAATATGATGATCAACCAACCTTACATGATCAGCATAAGACAATCGACCAACCTTACATGCTACGAATAAGAGGAATAAAAAATATTAGGTGACGAGTATGAGATGACTCTTTTATTCCTCATATGATCATAATAAGATTTCTTATGTGATAAGAATATGATGACATGCCTAACTAATGAATTTTAAACCCAAAATTCCATATAAAATGATAATGGGGATCCTTAAATGAAGATAATATGATGTATATTTTGATGGATATAATATTTCTCTTATGAAGAACATGAGGAACATTATGTGATTATCCTTGGATTACTCATTTGAAAATAATGTTTATCCTTAATTTATGAGTATAGGATTCCACTTTTGATGATTATAGGGTAACTTGTGTGATGAGAGTGGGGTACCCTGTGTGATCAGAACTAGATTCCTCATGTGGAAATCCAATTATTCCTTTAGGGATGAGCACATGATTCACTTATTCTCCAACATGAGTAAAGTAAAACAACTTTCTTGCCATGAACTAAATGGTTGAAACATAATTATTCCTTAAGTAATGAACTCAACATTCAATTATGGACTAACATGGGGATTATATATAAAAAACATCAAGATACCCAGTATACATGAATACAATATTTCTCTCTAACAGATTATGTTCACCCTTATAAAGATGTATAAGATATAATTAACTGATGTCCACATGAATATGACATAAGTAATGGGATTAATGAATATATATTAAATCTATGAGGGGGTCCTAGACAAGAAACTCATCAGAGGGAGGTTCTAATATCCCATCATCATGTTACGATAACTGTATCATCGTTATCAATAATACAGTGATCAGAAACCCACATTTAGAAGGATTGAGTGTGAGACTTTGATCATAACTATGACCAATCTGATAAAATTCCTTTAGTGAAAAGAATTGGAAATCATAATTTTCATGATATTACTAAGGATAAAAATATTAAATGATTCTACCCATGTGAAGGGAAAATGTGGTAAACACATGTTACTATAATCACAAATCTATATTTATTTATTTTGAAGGAATAAAAACATTCACAACACCAATTTTTTATGCCAAATATAATTAAAAAAGTGAAAAGACACAAAAATGTGAAACACACTAATTAATATATTTTAATATTAGCATGTCTAATATAATTATTGATTTAGAAATATTTATATTATTTAACAAAATCCAGTGATAGGTCAAGATAATTTATGTGACCCAATAAAATATATTTTTAGGGAAAAACTTTATGTAATAAATATACATAGTATGAAGTTAATCTAATATTGGTTGTGATTTTCACAAGGAGAATGAGTTCTTTAGGAAATCATCATCTTCACTATCTTGGTGAAAATTTTACACTATCAAATGTTGTGTAAAATACAATGAATAATTTTTTAATGGTATTTTTTTAGTTTTTGGGTGTTTATTGACCCATTATTCTAATAAAAAATAAAATATTAAGAACACTATATATTATAAATTAATAAAGATGAATTTAGTCACATGTAATAGAAAACATTTATTATATATAGAGAATAATAGAAAAATATTTAGACAGGGGAATCATGTGTAGTGATTGTTTAACTAATTTGGGTAATTCGTTACTAGTATTTACTAATATATGAAAATTTAGTTGGGGGGAGATGGGTACAATTGTAAGTATCATAGAGATTGGGGTCAATGGAGAGATATTTATATATATCAATAATGGTGGAAATGTGCACATGGAGTTATCAAATTACACTTTGTCAATATAAAATGATTACATAGTTATAGAATGTTTTAGAAGAAGTAAAAATATTTGATAACAAACACACCATGTATCCAATTAACCATTAATACTAAGAGGGATAAGAGTTCTGAATTTGGAAGGTGAATCCTAATAAATTCTCATTATAGAGAAGACTTCTCTCTTACTCATTTTAGTTAATTTTTTTATTATGAGAATGAGTGGATAAATCATTATCATGTATAGGTGTAACACTACATATTTAACTACCACATAATTACATAATTTATTGAGAAAATTTCATTTCATACATTCCCATAACATTTTTAGATTATATATTTGGTAAGTATGTCGTTAATTAACTAATAAATACCATGTCTTTCTCATCCAATATTCATTTCTCGTACTAAATAAGAACTAATTAATCCCTAATAGGTCATCAAAACCTCACATAAATTCTTCACACATTTTATTATTCTAGACATATTTTGTGTAAGACATTTATCCATAACCTAGATAAATGGTAGTATAAGAAATTTGAGAACAAAATCTTGGTAAGGAAAATTATATACTAGATGATATTATAGAATAAAAAAAAGGCATTAACATTATGTAAATAGATAAATGAAAATCCAATAATTTCATATAGCTGATCACATGAGACTAAAATAAATCCTTGGTTAACTATGTTAATAAACACATGGGTAGAAATAATTTATTTCAAGTTGATGAAATTCATAATTTTAGAATAATAAAGGCCTTGTTATAAGAAATTTCATACTATAAAATAATTTTTCCAACACATCTAATTGATTTCAATATTGTAGCAAAGAAATTTAATGAAATTGGTAGGCATACATTACTAAAACTATTTTATTTCTTGAGATCTATGGATACATTTAGGGGCTATTATTGGCTCTACCCATTCTAATTAAATATAATGAAATAATCATATGATTGAATGAATAAACTATAAAATACATATCCAAAATTATATATTGATCAATATAAAACCATATTTAAATATTAATTATATGGATTTTTAATATTTCATTAATCAATAATTGAAATAACTTTCAATGTAATCATCCCTAAAACTAGAACCATATTGAATAATGGGTATATAGTTAAATCAATAATTTCTCTAAATCAATCTATGATTCTCATATTTTTTTAAATGATTCAATCAATGGAAGAAAATATATAGTTTCCATAGAGGAATTATATTGGAGGAAAACACAAATTTATACAAAATGGATGATTAGATAAGAAGAAGTTATTAACGGATCATTTCTATGATAGTGATGAAAAATACATAATTGATCCCAAAATTTTTTGATGGTATCATTTGATTACTTTCCTTAATAAAGAGTAAAAAATGACAAATGTTCTAGAAATAGATGAAAAATCAATTTTTAGGAGGATTTAAAAAATTATTTTGTAAATAAGAAATAAATGTGACCATTTGAAAAAAAATATTAAAATATAAATATTTATAAAACTATGAAAATAAGTATTCCCTTTAGAATCCATCAAAACATAGAGATGAAGTTTCATAGGAAAATACAAAACATTGGAATGATGTGTTCACACATAATCATTTAAAAGATATTCTTCTCACACTGGTTGAAGGTGACTCATATTAAAAGAAATTAAAATTCCCTAAAACCATTTTAAATAATTTCAAAATATTATAAAATGAACTTAATAAATAATTGAGGCATAAATAAGGATATCTTGAAAAGAATCAAATGAATAAAGGTATGGGAGAGAGAGATACCAGACCAAAAATAAGAGTTGGGTCCAATTTCTCTTACTACAGGTAAACTATTAGACAAAGGAAAAAATAAATAGTGAGAATAAATTAATGAAATGTAAAATAAAATAGGATATGAATATTAATGGGGGTTTTAGAAATAAATATCATATAGTTTCCCTAGATGTATTATCTTTCAAAAAAAATTATTAAAAATTAATATTTAAGAAGAAACCTTTAAGGTAGTGGTGGTATAATAATCAAAAATAATGTAATAGGGTTACCATAAAATAGAAATTCCAATATCATGAAATGAAATATATTAATTATAATTGAATAAAAATAGTTGTGTATAAATAATATAAAAATAATAATAGTGTGTTATATGAAACATGTTTCATAGAATTATATATAGAGATAAATAGCCCCTATAACTTTTTTAACATTTTAGTCAAAAACCATTTGGAGAATTAAAATGATATGGATATTCAAAACCCATGGATAACATAAATATAGTAAATAATTATATATATATTAATCACACCAAATTAAATATATCATGTTGAAAAATAAGAATTATTCCTCGTAAAAAATAAATTTGAGACAATAATTACTTACCTTAATTCTTGATTTCCACAAAGGTGATTGTATCTCCTGTATAAAAAATAATTGTTATGATAATTTATTGAATAACCTTATTCATATATAAAACCATTTATAAAATTAATTTATAATTATTCTCTTGATGTATATTTTTCTGTTATTATCTATTTTATATACCATGTGTGAGTAATAATTGTCATTTTGACCAAGTATCTTAAAATAGGTTTTGTTATACATTCTTATAGACAAGATAAAAATTCAAAAATCATGCATGTTATTCACATTAATTACATATAATTATTTACTTTTTTAAAATTTCATTCTATCAGAGTTTTTTTATGATCATTAAATATGTAATTTGTGATGATCGTGATTCAATATTTTTTATTGAACTAAATATGGTATTTTAATTATTTATTTTAATATTGATGTTATCATTCAAAAATAGAAATAAAATAATTATTTACTTATTTAGATCACATATTTTTAGTAATTGTGTTCTTATTTTCATCCTAGATATTATTTTATATAATTCATTATGTAGTTGGTTATACTTATCAAAATAATAAAATACCATAATTAATAGATGGGTATGGTTTTGAAATTTTATTCTTTTGGAATAATATTGTATCATCCCAAAATGGGTTCCACTAAAATAGTTCTCCAAGCTAGTGGGTCATATGATCTCAAGCACGCCTCCCCATATGCTAGAGGCTACTAACTAGAAGTGTGGGACTAAGGTGGAAAACATACTAATTCCTTGAAAATAGGGCACATGAACACACACAAAAATAGTTTTAGATAAATAAAGTTAAAATAAGATAGGAATCAAGTGGATTATATATATGAAAACTATGTATCTAGTACTACTGACAGTGACAAAATTAGAGTTCAAATGGAGGAGAAATAGCCAGGCCTAGGGGAGATTTTGAGTAGGAGATCTCATGGGAGAAATGAGGGATATATATCATCTATATAATAATGGAAAGAAGGGAATGGGTTTAAAACATTTCATGGGTAAATAGTAAAATCACCCCTGAAACCGGGTCGCATAGTTTGGTTGCATGGTTGGCCAAACCGTGTTCCAACTATGCTCCCTCCACTACCTAAGAAACTCTCTCATAGAGTCTTGGCACATTGTTTGACAAACCATTCCTAGAAAGTGTGAAAACTAATTGTCTCATGTTTGAGAAATTTTGCATGGTCATGATCGTTGACTAACATGAATGTAGAAATATCATGAAACCTCCTCAATGAACTGGGTTCCACTCATAGATGAGTTATTCGGTTGGAACTAACTATTCACTAATTGTGTCTCCCATTCTTTTCACCATTTTCAAGTACTCTAAACATATAACAAGCCTATGATTCTCCTGAAACATTCCTTAGATCATAAATAATATTTATCAAGGTTAAATGAAAAATTAAGACCAAAGAACACATAATTCATACATTCGTCAGATGTCAGGTCATTATGGCCACCCCAATTTAAAGAAACTTTTCCCAAAGTTGGACTTATAAGGGAATTTTGGGACTATTTGAGAAAATTTATGGCCAAAAGTCATGTATGTCGGCTTCCCAAACCCAAGGTTCATCTTTTACATGGTTGTACTTCCATTGAAATTGTACTAAAGGAACCGACCTAGATCATAGATATTTTTTACTATGATCAATGATAGGCTCTAGGTACTCCTCAAAGGAATAATCCATATATAACTCAATGTCAATAATATATTAAACTTATGATGGGTTTGGATAATATTGTCATAGTTGAGATATGTGGAAGACGCCATGCCTACAGTGATTTATCTGAGGGAGTGAATTCTGATAATCAACTGGTTATATTAATTCCAAAACTACATAGGTTCCAAAAAAATCTATGAAAAAGATTACCCTACCCATTAATTCATCTATAGTCCAATCTATGATAAATTTATAAGAAAACCAGATCCCCAACCTCAAACTCAAGAGGTCATCGATGCCTGTTTGTATATGACTGCTATTTAGAATAAGGTGTCAAAATGAACTTCCTGATCACTTAAATTTCTCAAAAGTCTCATGAATGATACATGGTCCAAGAAAAGATTCCTCCCCTTCATCTAACCATTATATAGGTGATTGGCATAGATTACCATATAATCCCTCACAAGGATCCTTCTGAATGGTAGCATGGAAGCTATTATTTTAGAAAACTATACTGGGGGTATGTGTTTCTACAAAGAAACCCCAAATATAAGGACATGTGCATGGATCATGTTCACTAGTAGTTGGATCATATGATATATATGTCTGATGGTATGAGGGTTATTGGTTATGATCCGATGGGCATGCGTACCCGAGGTGTTTCAAAACCCCTTACAAAACTGAGATGTTAAACAATAATCCTGGTAAGATATGAAAGAATGAGGAGTTCCATGAATACATATGACCTCCCTGATGTACAGCATCCCTATATCATCTATTTATAAGTAATATTAAATAGGAAATATGTTTTATAAATTCTTAAAACAATCAATTACTAGCCAAAATGTATCATTTCCTTGAGGAAATATAGGAAACATTCCACAACGACCATAGAGACAGCATCCCATTTCTACACAGGAATGGAAAATGGATGTAAGAGTCATGTCGATCATTGATGTTATGCCTTAACATACTGATAGGTGTAACACCATGTGATAAATCCATCTATCTATCATTTCAAAAAAGGCCACCAATACTGGTAACATAATTCTCACTACAACATGGTGTCACCAGGACGCACTTCCCAAACTAAGGCATGAGATTCAGGCCTCAACTCCTCTCAGATGTATAGTGGGACCCAGATATACCCATGTATACTTATGATCTCATCCTTATCCATGGTCCAACCAGGTGATGTATCATCATCATAGATACTCTTCCTTGGTACTAGGACCTTGTTTTCTAAAAGTTGTGTCATTAATACCCATTCAATAAAGGTAGAGGTCCCTGGTAAGGATGATAGGGTTGTCTACCCATGATCATCATGAACCTCAACCTGTATCTCTAAAATTAAGGCTATATGATTCCACTAAACACTAGCCTCATTAACCTCCTATGTCCACATATTCTCTCTAATAGAATCATCTACTACATTGGCTTTTGAGGTGTTTGTTCATGCTTGAAATAGAATGACTGCATGTATTAAAACCATATGTACTTCTAGTTATTCAAATAACCTTGTGTGATGATATACATGAGGTATTTTGTGATTAGTGAATTCCAAAAAAAATCCCCATGTAAATAATTCATCCAAAAATTCAAAACATGAAAAATAGTAGATAGATTTAAATCATCTGTCAGGTAATTCTACTCATGAGACCTCAACTGATGAGACCTGTAGGCCATGAATCACTCTTCCTATATCAAAAATACTCTTATATAGATACCTAATGTTTTAAAATAAACTACATAGATACTTCCTAGCTCTGTAAGAATTAGGATCAACACTAAAACCAATCAAACCTTCAACTCTTAAAAGGATCCTTCACAAGATTCAAACTAGTTTAATTTCATAACCTTCTTTTAAATCCCGTAAGAGGTGATTTTAGGCATGAGAAATACAATATAAATAATATTTAATACCCAACCATCTCTATGAAACTACATATATCAAATACGTACTTACGATGTTCCTAGGAATCTACATCTCTCACCTTCTCTTGGTCCACTGATACTCCTGTCTCTAAGATTATGTGAATCAGTAAGTGGACTTTGTCGATCAAAAAGTTGAATTTGTTGAGATTGAAACAAAAGGGGTGCTCTATTATGTTATTCACCATGATCTCAAGATTTTCATCATGATGATATCAAGTCCTAGAATACACAAATATTTCACCCACAAGGACTACCACAAATGAATCATGATATAGGTTAAAAACCCAATTCATCAAATCCATGAATATTGCATGTGTGTTCATGAGACCAAAGGGCATAACCAGGTACTCCTAAAGGTCGTACATTCTCCATAAATATACATGATGTCATTATATAGATATAACACATACAGTATGATATCTTGACCCCAAATAAATCTTTGATAACACCCTTTCTCCTTGGATATGATCAATGAAGTCATATATTCTAGGTAGTGGATATCAGTTTGTAATTGTGAGTTAGTTCAGCCACTGGTAATCTATGCAAAGCCTGAAGGTACCGTCTACCTTCTTGTAAAAAAGGACTAGTGAACCACATAGAGTGGTACTATGTCAAATTAAACATTATCTTCAACTTCTTATAACAATTTCTTTATCTCTATAATATTGGAAGGTGCCATCATATAAAGATGAATGGGAATTGGTTCCACTCCTGGAACAATCGCAATGGTGAATTATACCCCTCTAACTAAAGGTTTTCCAGAAAAGTCATCAAAGAGGATGTCACTGAAACGACCCTCCACTAGAGGTAAAACAATATGTCACACCCCCTTACCATCCAAAAAGAGGCTAGAAATTTTGGATGCCACTTTGCATATCCCCTTATCCTCGCATTCTTCTCTAATACCACTTAGTAACATATCGACATGGGTTTCACTAAAACGGTTCCCCGAGATGGTGGGTCGCATAGACTCAAGTACAACTCCTTGTACACTAGAGGCCTATAAATATCATCGAGGGTCCAAGGTTGTATTATGGGGATAATATACCCTCATATCAGTTTGGAATAGATTATATAATAAATAGATATATAGCATGATATAAAATGATATACCAGCATAAATTATACAACGACCAACTATAGAAGTGTAAACAAAAAAGAAACTATAAAAATGATACAAAATCCATATTATGAGTCACATATAGAATGATTTCATGGAATAATAATATACAAAAAATTTAAATAGAGAATAAAAGGCAGATACCTATCCATCATTATATAAAAAAATCCAAAAATAACAAGAACATACTCCACTAGAATCATAAGAATACACTCATTCATCTACTTCCATGATCCATGATATATGTAATATAATATAGTATCCTTAACATGGTGCTTGATCTTATCCAAATTTATAGACATGAAGTCTAATCAGGTACCAAATGGGGACTAAGTAGGGTGTAAGATAAACATAGTATGTCACCACCAATGGCGGCTTGAATAATTAA
Source organism: Viscum album (assembly GCA_963277665.1). Classification (NCBI taxonomy): domain Eukaryota; kingdom Viridiplantae; phylum Streptophyta; class Magnoliopsida; order Santalales; family Viscaceae; genus Viscum; species Viscum album. Next base: position 1,455,287,896 of record OY728135.1, on the reverse strand, counting down.
GATATTTTACATATCGTAGCAGTGTGCATTCATAAAGAATAATAATCAATGATGGAAAATAAATTCTGGTCAACTTAGGTTTAAAAAGAACACTTGTATGACGCTATTAGCTTTAACATAATCTATAATGAGTCTGGTTAGTTTCCATTTGTATCAATATACATACAAAAAAGTAATCATATATTATATGTATGAATGTACATTCATTTGATATGCGAGTACATATGTAGGAATATATGTGGATACTAAGTGCTAATTAGACCAGGGGTTAACTCATGCATCCATAAATTGTCTATAGGATCCCAAACATGGTACAACACTTGAGTCTCATATGAATTCATAACCTCTTTACCTTCACTCAACATGGTTGTGTGAGTCTTCATACCCAACACCTAAAGCATTGGAATGTTGAATGTCATGCCCATCACCCAAATAAATATATAACAGTGTTAGATGTCATTCTCATCAACCAATGTAATGTAGATTAAAATACCATTCTTAACATAACCCTTAACTATTTCTCAATAACCAATAACAATTTCATACTAATAATAACATAAAAAAGGTTTTATCTCTAAAAATTTATTATCTTTTTGAAAAAAAACAAGGATTAACAATTCATATAATTCATGTTTATAATTATAGAACATGTGGAATATACTTTCCACGCACATTTATTTGATTTAATCAATCCATTCGATTAATAATTCATGGTATATTATAATTCCAAGTCAACATGAACACTTATATGATTATTGGTCAATTAGAAAATTATATCATAGGGAAAAATTCAATTTATCACAACATATGGTATGGAAATAAATAAGGTTGAAAACCTATAAAAATCAATGTAGTCCACATAAGTAATTAAATAAGGTAAAATAAATTAAATAGTTTTTACATATTTTATGGAAATACACAAAAATTTCTGGCATTCGGAACATCGAAAATATATATGAAAGATATAAACATCCAGGGATAATTGCTAGACCACCTACCTTAGGTCCACATATGGCCACTTGTTAGATAATAACCATTGATTATAAAAAGGAGAAAAATAAAATTGAAGAACATATAGATTACCTAAAATAGTTCATATGTACTCACACCAAAATAGTGAAAGATACTAAATGATAAACAACAATAGGAAGAAAGAGGAATAGGGAGCTCACTGATGCAGATTCAACATGATTGATGCTAATGAAATTAGAGTTCAGATTAAGTAGTAATGACCAAGACAAGGTGGATAACTACAGAAGGGTATCTCATGGGATAAATTAGGGATAAATTTTTACTAGAGAAGAATTAAAAAGGAAAATATTTAAAATATTTTAGGAGTAAAATAATAAAATTACACCCCAAAACAAGGTCACATGATTTTGGCACCCAGGTGTAAAAACTGAGATACAATCATGTTCAATCCATTGAATAAAAATATACCTCACTTTGGTGAGGTGCATAATTTGTAAAACCATGTTAATCCTATGAAAAAGTCACCATCTCATGTCAGATACATTTCACATAGTTCTGTTCCCTGGATCTCATGGTTATAGAAAAACCATGTGACATCCTCAGTGCACTAAGTACCACACACTTTCGAGTCTCATGGTTTTCACTAATCATGCCCTAACTATGAAACACATTCTATTTCACCATTTTTTATAACTTGATGCTCTTAACAAGCCTCTTAAACTCTAGAAACATTCTATAGATCATAATGCAAAGTTATCATAGTTAGAAAAAGAATTCAAACCAAAAAACAAGTGAGACATACCTTCATGAGAAGTCGAGTCATTAAAAATGTCATTATTTGAAAATAATAATGAAATAATATAGATGTTTTTATATTGAAGAATTATATGTTATTAAATATTAATTATTAATAGTGAAACTATATTAAAAATAAAATGTGTTACCTCCTGGAGGTGGAAGTCCATATAAATGTGTGAATGGTGTTTTCATTTTTGTTAGTGGAAAAGGGGAAATGATGTTGATGATTAGTTCTACAATATAAAAACATTTATTATAAATTAATTATTTATTTAATGACATAACATTTGGAAAAATATATTTTAATGGGAATTATTGATAGGAAACAACACTAGGGTAAATTTAGTACTTATGTTGAACATTTGAGTTCCCCATGGAGGACTAATCAAAATTGGAGGGGTTAGGATAACTTCTTATTATTATTAAATATAATAAGTAGATAAAGGTTATAAAGGAAGTACAAAATGAATATTTTTAATAGGAAAATAAAATTTAGTGTGGTATTCAAGGGGTGATGGAAACCCCTTTTACAAATTGTGAGAATGGAATTCTTTTAAATACTTAATCTTAATATAAAAGGATAACATGTTTCACACATCAAAAAACTCCAAAATTGAAAATAATGTAATAGGGATATGGTTTGGTTGATCCATACCTCAACCAATCAATTAGAAATATTTTTTCCACATGTGAGGCATTTCATCCCATTGGTTTACCCATTTTACCCTTTTGGATTTTACCTTAATCACTTTTTTTATCTAAGTGATTAATTTTTTATTACAAAAATTTAAGTTGTAATTTTAAAATAATTTTTACCCTATAATTAAAAATATTTACTTAATTTTATTATATTCACTTTATAGGATTTATAAAAAAATACATTTTTAATAATAAGTGTATACTGTATTAAAAACATGATTAGAGAATAATTTAACATAAATTCTAAAATTTCAATCATGGGATTGTAAAATAAAATTTATTAATTATTAATTTAAATATATCATATAATATATATATATATATATATATCATAAAATGGTTTCATAAATTCTAATGACATCCATATATAATAATAATTTCATAAAAACCATGGTATTTGTAATGAATTTATTTTTTATGACTCAACTAAAAGTTAATATTTTCATAGATATTAAAAAAATACTAAGATAATATTATTATTATAAATCCAAAAATTTATTTCATTATTTAAAATAAAAATTATATTATTTGATAATTTTTAAATAAAACACATATATATTATAGTTCCCCAATCCTTTTAGACATATTATTACATGATTTTTAAACATATATGTCTATTAATACATCACAAGGATCGTAAATTCCTAGTGTCCTTGAAAGAATATGTACATAATACATCAAAGTGATTCTAAAACATGAAATCCAAAATTTATTCTCTATAATTAGTTAATAATTCGATTTGATCTTCAAAAACTGTATAGGATAACCTAGTGAATACATAAAGAAGGTGTTATCTAAAAAGTTGATTAAGGGAACAAACATGATAAAGAAACATAACATGTGAGTCAATGGTATAACACGATATCATAAAAGATAATGATCATGAGTAATCACATAGAATCATAACATAAAAAACATGGAATCATATGATCATTGTAATATATGAAAAGTGGTAGCAATATAAAACATGATATAAACATGAGTAAAGGCTAACTTCCTAGATAATATCTCATAGTGGACAAAGACCCATAGTAGATTAGGTTTTCCCCCAAATCCCATACACGACATATCATGAGACTAAAAACATTACCCAATTTATTGGACCTCTATCTTAGAACACCCATCATAAAATTTTCATGATTATGTGCCCCAAAAAAATGAAATCCATCAAAAGCCATAAACATATTAATTACCTTTGGAATGAAATGTGGATCATAATCTTGTCTCATATACTAATTAAAAGAATCTTCATAATGAATTCATTTGAGATTAATAAAAGGAATTTATTTTCTTATAAATTTAATGGATAATAAGATAGTTGTATATGTGAGATACATATATTAATAATTTAGAAGCAATCCATAACATAAAAGGTTTTTATCATTGATTAAAATGTATTTCAAATATTACATGGAATATTTCTTTATAAAAATACCATTTTTTCATTTGATATCACTTATTCAAATTCTAAAAATTTCCAAAATTTTATAGACAGTATTTTTTAAAAAAAACAAGGTAAATTATAATGTAGTTTTTAAATATTTGATTCGTCATCATGGTGGGTTTTCTAAACATACTGTAAAATTTTAAATAAATATTCCCTTTAAAATATTGTAAAAATGATTAAAAAGTGACTAGTTTTGAAAATTAGAAGAAGATTAATTTCAAAACAATTTGTTAAAAATAAAACATGGGTAAACATGTATTTAATAAATATTTTGAGTAATATAAAATATATTCTTGAAAATAATTTTATAAAACATGGATATGGAAGAAAAAGGATTTTCGACCGAATTCTGAAATGGAGTTAAAATTTATTAAATAAATTTTGTCAATCATATTAAGTACCAAATAGGGGAAAATAGTAATATTACATTAAAATTTTTGGAATAATTAATGAAGAATAAAATTAATGGTTTTTATTAGACAATGATCAAATATTTTCCTATAATTGAAATTCAAGCGTAAACAATCCCTATATAAATGAAAAGGAAACATAAACCCTAAACACTTTAGTTTCATTTGAATATTCACTCACATTAATGAAGTTTATTAATTCTGACTTTAAAAATAATTATATATGAATAATTCATGATACTAGAATGGTGTTTTAAAATTAAACCCTTTCCTTGAGTCTAGAATTTTTCATGTATGTATTATATATTATGTCTAAAGAAATTATATGAATTATTTTAATTCATAATATCCCTTTAATATTTTAATACCTTATACTTAAACCAATTAAATCATATATTTTATTGATGTATTTAAATTCATAATCAGTAATGTCCACATCTTTTGTTTTGTGGATGCTTGGTTCATAATTTAGAAATTGTATTGTTGTGTTGAATGTGGAAAAATGGGTAATTTTCACATAATATACAAAATAATAATTATGAAAATTTTATTATTTTTATACATATATTGATTTTTAAAAAATTAAAATTAATTATGGTTAAAAAATGAACTACATTACAACCATAAAGATGGTAGGTCTTATGCACGCATGTGTAACATTTCTGTTTTCAATGATAATGATAGAAATAAGATAATGGTTATCTTATCTTTCTAAAATGATCATAATAATATAAATATAATATTATTTATTTAAATACACTTCCATATAAGGTTAATTTCATATTGTAATATAAAAAATGAATCCCATCAATTTGTGAGGTCATAGTCAGCTTTATAAATGAATGACGTAATAATTTGTCCACTGATGGTATGGTAGAAAGTATAAAAAACATTAATTTAATAGAAATATTAATATTTAATTAATATAATATATAAATATTAAACCAATCATCATGAATTTTAATGATAGATGATTATGTTAATATAATTACCCCTATTCATAAGGTGGCGGTCCGTCGTACACATGAATGACGATTTTATTCACAATTTAATGGAAGAGGAGATAGATAGATATTACAACATAAATATAATAGAATATAAATATACAGGATCTATTTATGTTATTATAATATAATTTTTTAAGCATACTTTAATGTGGAAAAAATAACAAAAATAAGTAGCTTAGTGAAGATGATTACCTTCACATAGAAGAACCTTCTTTGGAACTCTTATTAATGACACTAGGGTTGGTTTTTTAAGAATAAAATAAGATCTAGCATGTGTATAAGGATGTAAGGGATTTATTTTTAGTAGTTTATGGTTTTTAAAAATGACTTTATAGTTGTAAATAAGTGGGGAGAGGGTTCCCTTTTATAATTTACGGGGAGTGACATTTTTTATATACCCAAAAAAATCAATAATGAAATGTCACTCTCATGAAAACAGCCACAAAAATTGAAAAATAATGTATTCGAGTACATATAGTTAATATAAACACCTATAAAACAAAATATAATATTTTTTAAACATTTTACCCTCTTCACAACAAAGGATTCTCACTGTTACTATTTAAATTTTTTACCGTAGTAACTAATTTTTAACTGTTTTTACTATTCATCATGAATAAAAATTTAGTACACATAAATATATCATATAAATAATGGTGATTCATAATATTTAATAAATTTTATCAAATTTAATTTAAATAATTCACAAATTTTAATTTAATATAAACCTTCCAGCACTACGAAATTGTGTTTTTTTGAAAATTGTATTTTTCATTGAAAATATGATCTTATATTAAATGTATGAATATAAATCATAATTATATGAATTTAAATTGAAAAATATAGATATATAATCTATAAATTTTATTTTAATAATTACTAATATTGGTATATTTTTATTAATTTAAGTTGAGAAACATTATGAACTTTAAATAATTTTTTTTAAAAAAATGTGTTTTTGTGCCAAAGAATAAACTTATACTAAGATCCTATATAAAGATTACCAAAATGTAATTAATTGGATTAAATATATATATTGAATTAATTTATTAATTTTAAATAAAATTAAGACAATGATGATACTTTTAAATGACTTAATTTATAAAAAATAAATGACCATTATAAAAAATCATTATTTTCAATTATTCAGTGAAAAATCAATATTCCACAAAAAAAACATAAATTTTACCCTATTTTAATTTTAATATTATGATTTCAAAAATTATTTTTATTTTAGAAACTAACTTTTCTAAAATTTATTTAAATTAATTATAATATTTTGCCACCTTAAACTATAAAAATCATTTTTCACGAAAATGTAATTTTTTTAAAAGTGAGTTCTTATTTAATAAGAACTTATAAATGAATTTATATTCATTAGAACCATTATATATATTTTATAAATTATTTATCCACATTCATACCCATAAATTTAATTTAAGGTTTATAATGGTCATATTTAAAAAATTATATTTCAATTATATATCACATTTCATTTAATCTAAGTGTTGGGTGTTATATATGCTTTCGAATATATATTTTTTCAAATATTAGGGTGTTCCATTCTAACCCCATTAAATAAAATTTTTCATATAATATTTAACTAATTCTCATTAATCAAGGGTTTCACAATTGAAAATTCCCTTTGTGGAAAACCCAAATCATAAAAATGGTAAATAAAATATCCTCTTAAAATTGGGTAGGTAGGTATGAAAGTCATCTGAAATAACACACAACTAGGTTTCCATGTAGGTGAAAATTATCGTAAAGTAAAAATATGTACATTGAAGAAAAGCTTCAATAATTATTGAGAGTTATAGGGATTATTTATCAAAATAAACTAAATGATCAAGAGAAATTTAATAACCACAAAACCATAAATAGGTGATAAATTATAAGACCATTGATTGATCAGATATGAAGCTAATAGGATAAAATTGTTGTTTCAAGATCCTTTCCATATTGTTGATGGTTTATTTTACTATCAATATGCGGAACACCATAAAATATAATTACTTGATAAATCATTAGTTCATAAACAAAATTTTATCCTTTCATTCAATTTTGATCTACTTCCTATTCACATATTACTCTAAGGATTAACTATCCAATATAAAACTTTTTATATCTAAAGAAATAAAATTTACATTTAACGAATCATAAGATCCATAAAATAGTAACATGATATTCCTTCAAAAAAAATTAAAACCAAAATGGTTAGAAAAAATTAAGATAATACCCAAAACAAATATGAATATATTAATCTAAAACATTTAATAATAAAAAATGGTTTAATAAAGAAAATTACTTAAATGGATAACTATATTTCCCAAATAACATCAAAAACCTCATCATTATAGAATGTTTCAACCTCAAAGTTTATCTCATACCCTTAAACATACATTTGAAAAAAATATAATTGTTCCCAAATAATCATTTAAATTAAATGTAAAGGTTGTATATATATATATATATATATCATACCAAAAAATGTTTCCCAAAATATCAATAATCACCTCAAAATAATAAAAATTTAAAAATATTTTATCATCAAATATGTTTCACCAAATAAAATCATAGTTTATCTAAAAATCATTTAAGTAAAAAATATTTCATCCTATCTATTCCATTACATAGTCCAGTTGTAGGCACTGAACCCTTATATCCATTCATTTGTGGGTTAAAGCCCCATGACATTTCTCGATATGATAAGTTATTTCTTTACATACAATATGTACATTTTATAAAAATATATCAAGATAATTCCTATAAAATTTTGGAAAATATGATTAACTTCTTAAAAATAACATTAATCATAAAATCAGTTTTTAGCCACTAAATTATTATATAGATCTTATTTTTTCCCCAAAATCAAATAATATTAGTTGAATAGAATTACCTCAATATAAAGAACATATAAAATATTGTGTTTTCCCAAATAATATAATTTTCTATAAAATATCACCTTAGCATTAAATCACATTTCAAGATCATTGGATTCATAGAACATATTATTTAGAATCCTTAAAGAAAAAATACTAAATAATAATCATTAAAAGTGTCATAGTTCTTATAACTGACATACTATTGATAAAAATACTTCAACAACTTGATTATAGAGTTCCAAAACATAAAAATTGAAATAATTCCACATCAATTATTTTTATAAAATCAGGACCGGGGAAAAGAATCTAGGGATTAAGGTATTGACTTGGATAATGATTATGTTACCCACATCTAAGACATTAAACTCTTAGTGGTACCTTATATTGAACGTTATTTCCCCAATTATTGGTAATCATAATCTTAATTTTATTTATCAATTATATGTATTGTTCCCCAATTATATACACATAAATAATATTTGAGTTCCATTATATATTTTTACATTGTTCCTCTACCATATTTTTAACATTTGTTAAATTGACTCTTGTTTTATATATCATAATAGCTGAAATTCCATGTGGTCAATGTTCTGTTAATTGATGTGTTTATAAATTAAACTATATTCTAGTTATTAATTGTAATTTTAGATATCTCATTGTAAATTATAACAAGATTTATAACTTCAATTATAATTAGGTTAGGCATCTCATTAGGATAATAATTACATTTACCATCATATTGGTTATTATTATTCTTTCTCAATATTTTCTCATTAATGAAAAAAATAAAAGGAACTTGATGATAATTAATTAGTATACAAAATGATAATCTTAAAAACTTATAATAAATAAAATATATATATATATATTATAATTATATCTAAACATATGAGTCTCTAGGTTTCAATCTAGGTTATCTATGGTAACATTTCCTATTAGATTTTATAACATAACAATTTGTTTAAGTCATTCATTGTAATGAAAAAAATTTATACTAATGAAAATTCGTCTTGATCTGATTAAATATATTTTTATATAAAATTTTTATATAAATGTTATGAACTTTCATATTTTTATGAATTTCAAAATACCTTTATTAATTTTTATCATTGCTAATATAGCCATTGAACAGTGATCACATGATTAGTATAAATATAGGTTTTTAACAAATCCAATTTACTAAGAAAAAGGAATTGATGGCCTGATCTAGTATAATTTTTAAGTACGAAGCCCATTTTTTAGAGCTCATAGGGGAGGTGGTGTCACTGGGATTCGCTCTTATCCAAGCCCATGTTGAGCTTCAACATGTTAAGATCGAACGGAACCGTCTACGAGAGAAGTGAAAGTTGATAGAGATTACCACTCGTGAAATGTTATATGAGTCATCCCAAGATTCTATCACCATCACACACCATACCCTAAGGTATTATTCGGTTGTTTTAAGGGGTTATTTAACAATACCCTAGCACTATTATTATATGCATTTTTTGGTATAGATAATATACTTTCATTTTATTATTGTTACTTCGCAAATAGTTTTTAAATCTTTTTTAGTTAATATTCTGTTAAGAAATATTTTTTGATGAATTAATAGATTTTTGAATTAAATTAAATTTTTATAAAATATATTTACTAAATTAATTTTTTTTAAATATATATTATCATATAATTTTTATGAATTCAATTATAATTTTTATTAAGGCTTAAAAGCTGTTTTTGTCAAAACCCATGAATACTTGATAAATGTCAGTTTTTATTTTAAAAGTAAAAATTCACATATTTAGAAAATTATTTAGATAAGATTAATATCATTTTTAGAATCAAGACTTCGAAATTATCCAATGGTGAATTTTTCATAATTTTCTGAGACAGTCAAATTTTGGGGTAAAAATTAAATACTGTTTAAATATATAATGTGTTTTATGACATTGTAATGACACATTAGTGAAGTAATAAAACACTATAAATATTATTTTCATCCAATATATGTTTTAACAATAAAATAATTTTATTTTAGGTTTGTTTTATTTATTTTACAAATCTTTAGTGGACCCTTTAAGACTTATAAAACATTTTATCTTTTTAAAATGATTTCCTTGAGAGCGTGACTCACCTCCACATAAGAAAGCCTAATATTTTAAGAAGTTAGGTTAGTGGACTTATAAATTTGTTTTCAAATCCCCTTTGGAAAAAACCATGTGCAGAAATATAGGTGGTTTTTGATTTTGATTAGTTTAATGTGTAGGGTCTAAAACCTAAATAATAAATAATTCACTCGCTTTTCATATATAAACCCACCAAAGATACCACTTCCTATTCACTAAAATCCTTTTTAGCTTGACCAAACTATTACCACATTTCTCTAGGATCCCCCCAAGGCAACCTTATCTCTCAATAAGCCTCTCCCAATCCCCTCCCAAGCCATTGGGATCACACATCCATGTAATGGATTTCTTCCTTTCTCATTTTTGTCCAAATATCATTATGTTGTTATACCATTTTTTTCAATTAAAAATGTTTGGTCATGACTTCTAACCTCCCCCATACTTTCTTATTTATGTTTTAATGATTATATATCCCTTTATCTCTCATTAATTCCTTCCATGTATACCTGTTACCATGCTAAAATTCCGTAAGTAATTTCTCTCTCCTCATTTACATTCAAGAAATTCGTTTTTATTATGAATCCAAATTCCATTACATATGTTGGGACATGTATCTATATGACCCCCTTACTTTAAATTTTATGTAAATATTATGAGACACCCCTTTCTCTCTCATCAACCATTTTTCGAGTTCTTATGTCACACCGTTATGCTGCCAAAATTGCACCGTGATTTTTCTAGCCAAAGTCATTGTGTAGTGAGTACCATGATCATTTCTCTGTAAAGGGTATTCAAAATTATGCACATTTATTTATTTCTTATATAGTTTCATGTATTAATTCCACATTCCATTAACATGAAATAAATTATGATTTTTAATGAATCCATGCTATATGATCCATGTGGCACACTTATGGATGAAATGAAATGATTAAGAAGGGTGTGCCCTGATAGCGCTCCAATGCATTGGGTAAAGATTAGTATCATGATAAATAATGTTCAATGAGGGTTTAATCATGATAATTCAAGTTCAATGTGGGTTTACTCATTCCCCATGGGCAATGGGACTTGAATCATGCTAATACCATTTTAAGTGTTGTTGCCACAATTCCATGTTATGTTAATCATGTTATATCATGCCTATATGTTCATGATTCTCTTATTATCCATTGGTATGCCTATTTCCTAACATGTATTGTATTCTTCATGTTATTCCTTGTTTACTCCCATATTTGGATTTATGAATCACCCCTTTTTATGCATGTTTACAGGTTATTCCACGCAATTTTAAGTACCAGGGAATGTAGTGGTCATGTAAAGGAAGTTTTCAATAAAGATGTTGTGTTTCATGTTTTAAGTCCTTATGTAATGTTCCTAAGATTCAAATAAATTATAAATATTTATCTTCTATATTGTATCAAGTAAATATTTTATGTAATAAATCATGTTTAAGTGTGTAATAAAAAGCAGGTTTGTTATAGTTGGTATTAGTGGATTGGTTTAGTTATTATTGGGGTTAGGATTTAAAAACCCTAGTGAAGCCTTAGATATAATAATAAGTATAATAAAAACATTTCTAAATTTTGATGAGTATTGAGTAAGTTTTTTATCAAGAAAATACATCCCTATCTGGATAAGATCAGGTTGAGGTGGCTTTAGCACAGATGTACGTAGAAGTGAAAACTCCGATAAGGAGTTTTAGGCTTAACCTTGGGTATCCTAGTACATGAAAATGGGACTTTATGAACTCTTGGTTAAGACATTCTTAGGGGATATTATTTGGTAAATTCACAATATTAGTATGAACCATTGTTAATGGAATAAAAAAAAATCCCCTAAGAATATATATTTTGGGAAGTAGATCATGGATAACCTAGATTGAAGCCTATAAATTCATAAGTTAAGGAAATAAAAGTAATTTATAATATATCCATTTTTTTCTTTGGTTTACCCACTATGTGTTGCCCCTACATTTCCTTTTATTCCAGCCAATGTCCAATAATAGGAGGACTTGTGCTAACAATTGATGCGAAGATCAATGTGATGATTGTTATAATGAGATGCCCAATCCAATGGGAGTTGGAATCACAAATATTGTCATGATACTCTCTTAGTTTACTCAATATTTTAATATAATCATGGGTTAAGAGGAATGTTCAACCCCCCTAAGAAAGTACAAGTTGTAATTGAGTGCTTCATGAGACAAATTCCTCCTATTATTAATGGATCATATGATCCCTCAATCACATAACAATGGATCAACTCCGTTGAAAAGATATTATTCATCCTTCAATGTTCCGAAAAAGAAACAGTACCTATGGATTCTTATCGTATGGAGGGTGAAGCTAATAAATGGTGGACATTGATCTAAAATACAAAGTCTGAGGAAGAGATTGTGGCATTGGAATGGATGGATTTACAGAAGATTTTTTTTTGATAAATATTTTCTGTGCACCCTCTAACTTAAGATAGAAAGATACTTCCTTTTCCTAAAGAAAAAAGACGATGAATCCATCGGATCGTACAAGGAGAACTTCACAAGGATTGCATAATATGCCTTCGTATTTTATGTAACTCATGAATGCTAGGTTTATCGCTTATTTGGAGTGATAAAACCTAGATTTGGGAATCCCTAGTGATCTGTGGCTTCGAGAACTATGAGTAAATTTTCTGATGTGCCCTCCAAGTCTAAATAGAGGTCGATGAATCTTAGGGGTATCATGGGGATAAGAAGAGTAAGGTGTAATTTCATTCTGGTGTTTTGATGGATAAATCCAACGGTGCTAAGAAAATCCAACACCCCACTTTCCAAAGGTGAGGAAAGAATAATCCTCAAAATTGCCTATTGGGGACAAGGAAATGATTTAGTTGTGGAAGAGAAGGGCACCTAGCTGTTAACTGCCGACAAGAAAAACCTACGGCTATGACAAAGGAGAGGAAAACTCTGTTCAACCCTTAATGTGTTGTTCATTTCTTCAACTAAAAATAACCATAGCACCTTGAAAATATGTGACCTAAGACAAGGTTTTCAAATGGAACAAAAAACTTCTAAGGTAGCAAGGGCAAGATTTTTCCATCACTACTATCGAATTGAACCCTGACAACAAATTGGTGACATGTATTCTAGTTATTCATTCAAGAATAACAAACATAATTTTTTATTCTAGTTCTACGAATTCTTTTATATCCCAAAAGTTTAGTATAATGATCCCATCACCACCACAAATCATGGAAATAAAGATGTCGTGAATGCAGAAAATGGGTCCATCATTGAATCCCATGAATATTTCTCCGCCCCTGTCATAATTTTTGGATTTAACTTCCCAAAAAACCTCATCATACTACCTCTGGTGTAATTTGGCACAATTCATGGAATGTATTGACTTTCCTTATATATATATATATCCAATATAAATTTCCATGAGAGGGAAATCACTCTCCAGTTAGAGAATCGACCCCCGATTATATACAAGTTCAAGGAGGAAGATTAATCTTCCTTAGCAACATCATCTCAAGAGTGGATATTACTACCCTATGAGAACTCATATCTAGCATAAACGATTGATTCTATGGAAGAAACCATCCTTAAAGACATACCTATTGTGATGGAATTTGTTAAAGTGTTTCCCGAGGAATTTCTTGGTCTTCCTCTTAGAAGAAATGTTGAATTTTCAATTGATCTTATACCTAGGGAGTTTCCAATATCCAAGAATCTATATAGAATGGCTGTTTTGGATCTTGAGGAGCTAAAGAAACAACTACTGGAGAATCTAGATAAAGGGTTTATATGCCCATTTTCTTCACCATGGGGTGCACCAGTCCTCTTCGTCAAGAAGAAGGATGAGTCGATGCATCTTTGAATTGATTATTGTGAGCTCTAAAAAAATATGATAACGAAAAAGTATCTTTTTACATTAATTGATGACTTGTTTGATCATCTACGTGGGGCACAATACTTCTCCATGGGGGATTTTCAGTTGGGATATTACCATGTAAGGGTGGACAAGGAGTATATTCCAAAGACTGCTTTTCGTACAAGGTATGGGCTTATGAATTCATAGTAATTCCATTAGGACTCACTAATGGTCCAGAAATAATCATGGACATGATTAATAGAGTCTTTAGAGATTACCTCAACAAATTGTTGGTATTCTCTATATATGATATTCTAATATACTTGAAAACAAAGGATGAGCATGAGGAGAATCTAAGAACTATACTAGATACCTTGTGAAAGGAGAAACTCTATGAAAGGTACAGAAAGTGTGATTTATGGTTGAAGGAGGTCTCATTCTTGGGTCATATCATAACTAGAAATGGAATATATGTGGATCCCTCCATGATATCTTCAATTGAAATATGGTTGAGGCCATCATCGGTAATGGATATCTGTAGCTTCCTGCAGTTAGTTAGATATTATCACTGATTCGTGAGAAATTTCTCATGATTTTCAAACCCACTTAACAATATATATCAGAAGGTATTAAAGTTTTTATATAGTGATGAATTCGAAGAAATTTTCAAGGAGTTGAAAAGGAGTCTTATCACTTTGATTGTGCTCACTTTTCCCACAAGTGGGGAACGTTTTGTGGTATTTAGGGATGCTTTGAAAAAGGGATAGGTTGTTTGTTGATGAAAAATGGAAAATTCATTACCTATGATTCAAGGTAATTTAATTTCCATGAGTAAAATTATCCAACACATGATATAGAGTTTTCTTGCTGTAATATTCACTTTGAAAATTTGCAGCATTACCTATTTGGGAAGAAGTATGAAATATACACGAATCACAAAATTCTCAAGTATATATTCACATAGAAAGATTTGAAAATGCACCAATGAAGATGGTTAGATCAGATCAAATAATATTATTTCTCAATCCATTACCACCCTGGAAAAGAAAACGAGGTGTCAGATGCTCAATGTAAAAAGGACCCATCAATTATATCATTAATGAGAATTGAAAAGGATACAATCTTCTTAGATTTGATGAATATGGAAATGGGAATCATAAAGAATAGAATATAATCAATATTTTCACAAATTATTTCTCAACTATCTCTTTTGGCATGGTTAAAGGATGCTCAATAGGTTGATGTGGGAATTCAAAAGATTGTGGAAACTATCAGAAAATGGAAACCCTAGGAGTTCAATGTCAATGAAGAAGGAATTGTGATATTTGGGTCAAGATTATGTGTTCTATCAAATCCTGATTAAAAGAAGGAAATTTGGGATGATGCAAATTTTTCAAATTTCTCCATTCACCTAGGAAACACAAAGATGTATTGAGATCTTAAAGAGCATTATTGGTGGTATAAAATTAATAAGGAGATCGCTGAGTATACATAAAAGTTTCTGGTATGTCATCAAGTGAAGGTTGAGAGGTAGAAGTATAAGGGGGTGATGTTACCATTAACCATACCAGTATAGAAATGGGAGAACATCACCATTGACTTTGTCACAGGAATTCTGAAGACATCCAAAGGAAACAATGCTATCTGGGTTATTGTGGATTATCTTACAAAGACAACGCACTTCATTGTAATTCAGAAGCACTACTGGAACTTGGTGTTTTCCCAATGGTACTATAGAAATGGTTTTAGGAATCTATTTCTATAGTGTAAAAGAAGAAACATTTTCCAATGTTTTGAATAAACCGTTGGAAATGTGTATATTTTCCTAATATTTTACGATGGTTTTCTAAAACCATTGGGAAAAAACTATTTTTTCAAATGTATTCCAACAGTTTTGATAAACCGTTGGTAAAGGGAAGCTTTCCCAGCGGTTTTTAAAACCCGTTGGGAATGTTTTCCACCAAATACACAGCGCCCCGATCCCTTGTAGGTCTAATTGCAGGCCTAATACATTTCTCCTCCCAATGTATTCTTGGATGAGAAACACCTTCTAGCTGAAGATCTTTCTTCAATCAAACAAATTTTTATTTCTACACTTAAAATTAGTAAGTGTTACCTTAGTTTTATTGTTATTCCAATTTTTATTTTATGTTTGATGTTTTGATTTCGGATAAATTGGAGTAATTTCTATTAGAGTACCGAACCCTTTGTTTGTTTAATGTTTTTTTGTTCTACACTTCATACATCATAAATAGTTTTTAGTGGGGTTTGTTTAGTGTAGGGGGTAAAGGGTTTGTTATATGTTTTTTTAGTGGGGTAAAGGGTTTGTTTTATGTTTTTTTTATGTTTGTTTATGTTTTTTGTTTAGTGGGGTTTTATGTATCATTTTTAGTGTGGATTTATGTTTTTTATTTAGTGAAATGGCTAATTCATGATAGGTTTTCTTTTTTAATGAATAAAATGATGATGCAAGAGGGGTAGGGGGTTGTCCAGGTGTGGGGGTTGTCCAAGAGGGGGTGGGTTTTCAAGGGGGTAGGGGGATGTAGGTGGGTAGGGGGGCTATAGGAGTGTGGGGGAGGGGGGTATGGGCTGCCCCAAGGAGGGGTGTGGGTTGTCCAGGGGGGGTCAGGGTGGGGTGTCTAGGTGGGGGAGGGGGTGTGGGGTGTCTAGGGTGGGGTGTGCTATCCAGGTGGGGGGGGTTGTCCAGGTGGGGGTGTAGAGGTGGGAGGGTGGTTGTCCAGTGGGTGGGGGGGATATCAGGTGGGGGGGGGGGGCGTCCAGGTGGGGGGTTGTAGGGGAGGGGGTGGGGGCTGTCCAGGAGGGGGGGGCTTTCCATGTGGGGGACTACAGGGGAGGGGGTGTGGGCTATCCAGGGAGGGGGTGGGTTGTCCTGGGGGGGATATCCAGGTGGATGAGGGGGTATGGGATGTCCAAGGAGAGGGGGTTATCTAGTGGGGGTGTGGGTTGTCCAGGTGGGAGGGCGTGGGCTGTCTAGGGGGCTGTCAGGGGGGGCTGTAGGGGAGGGGGTGGGTTGTCTATGGGTGGTGGTGGGTGGGCTATCTAGGTGGGGGAGGGGGTGTGGGATATCAAGGGGGTGGTCTTTCCAAGGGGGGTGGGGTGGGTTGTCCAGGTGGGGGAGGGGGGTGTTGGTTGTCTAGGGAGGTGGGGGTTGGGTGTGGGCTATCAAGCAGGGTGTGGGCTGTCAATGGGGGGTGGTTTTCCAAGGGGACACCCCCGACCCCCCTGTACAGCCACGCCACCCCTGTGGACATCCCTCCCACCCCCCTGGAGAGCTTGTACCCCCCTGCACAGCCCCCCTCCCCCCCACCCTCATGGAAAGCCCCCCCCCCCCCCCCCCCCCCAAGACACCTTCCCACCACCCCCAAGACACCCCCCATCCCCCCAGACACCCCCCACCCCCTGAAAATCACCCCCCCCCCCACACCCTTGACACCCTCGACCCCACTAGAGAGCACCGCCACACTCGTGGACACTCGACCATCCTCTGTGGACAGCCCACCCACCCACCCCCCCCTAGACACCCCCCCCCCCCCCCCGGATAGCCCACCCACCCCCCTAGACACCCCGTACCCCCCTGGACAGCCATGCCACCCCCATGAGTAGCTCGAACAGCCCCCTAGACACCCCTTACCCCCTAGAAATCCCATCCCACCCCCTGGGACACCCCACTCACCCCCTTGGATAGCTCTCCCACCCCGGACACCCCTACCCCCCTGGACAGCCCGACCACCCCTGTGGACAGCCCACCCACCTGGACACCCTGACCCCCCTAGATAGCCTCCACCCCCTAGACACCTCCACCCCCCTTGGATAGCCCTGCCACCCCCCTAGACACCCTGCACCCCCTAGACACTCCATCCACCTTGGGCAATGTATGTGATCAC